>JAWNOB010000130.1:0-2500000 GCA_035046265.1 Drosophila bunnanda
ATTAACTCCCTTCCGACCTTAAGTTTGGTAAGGATACACTAAAATATAAAATATTTGTACCGAATGCGCAAAAACCTACAATAAATCTAGTTAAGTACAACATTTGCTTTAAATCTATATTCTGTATACCAGAATAATAAATACAAAAAACGTTAACATTTCTGATAAATCTCTTCAAGTGTTAGTATATATTAATTACTGTAATAATAATATATTTCTGTATATTCTATAATTATATTTCAAAGGGTTTTAGCTAGTTGTATAATATTAATTTACTCAAGAAAAGCATATTTTGTAATACCAAAGTTCTAACCTTTAAGCCCCTACCCTCAATTTCAAATCAGCCGCCAAATATAACAGATATAACAGTGCCATAACAGCCGCTGTTGCACTCTCGCCCTTTCTCGCTTGCTGGCTCTCCGTCTCTCTATCTCGCCCACAAGCTTTTTTTTGGATACGGTTGGAAACGGAACACGCGGCAGCTGAATTTTTGTTGTATATTTATTTCGTGCCGTCGAGACGCTTCGATTTTTACGTGAAATTACCTAAATCTGGTCAAATACCAACTGGGGATATAGCGTATTATCCGGATGGCGAATATATTCCAGTGAATCAGTGAAATTTCGCCAGCAAATACAACACCGAAAAACGTTTCGTCACGACGACAGAAAGTAAGAGAGCAGTGGAATTTTTTCGCAACAAATACAATTAAAAGTTGCAGAGGGAGAGCGAGCGAGCGAGCGAGGAAGAGGCGAAAAATAAATCAGAAAATCAATTAGTGAATAATACTATTTGGAATCGGCTGCAAGATAAGTTTCCTGTCGAGATTGCGTTTTCGGCGATTGGGTTTTCATCGATTTTGCAGAAGGAAAACAGGTTGGTAGCCCTCCGTTTCCCTAGTGTGCCTTGCCTCCCCTGCCCCCGCCCCAGTTTTTGTTTGATTTTGGTTTTTGTAACTGGTTCTAGCAAACAACGCCGCTTATTCTGTTCTTCTTGGGTCGTTTTTTTTTTCTTAGTTGTGTTTAAGTTGGCTTTTGGTTTTCTGCCTTTTAGCATTTCATTCGTTGCGGAAATATGTATGAAAATACCGGCTTGTTGTCATCTGTGCAAAGAGAGCGACAGCCAGGCCGAGAGAGAGCGAGATATTGAGCGCAGGAGAGAGCGTGACTCAGTGACTGCGCCTGTGGTTGTGTGAGGTTATGCGTGTCACAGACAGTCGCGGTCAAAATTATAGCATATGTCAATTGGGGTATTTGCTACTTATTTTTTTTATTTCAATATTAAAAATAAAAATACAAAATTTTATATCGTTAGCTTTTTAATTAATGGGAATAATATTACAACCTAAATGATGGTTTAATTGAAAAGGGATTAATTTTGATTTGAGAAAAAAGGATCATTTTCCTACCTTCTTGTAAAATGTATTTTATTTAATTTTTGTATTGCTTTTTTTTTAATTTTTAATTTAATTTATTATGTTCAAATATATATATTGATACTATTTTTGCATTGTTGACTGTTAAACCGTTAAAGAGGACTATCTTTTCTTACCCCGCCTGTTTATACGCCTGGAATTGGAACACGCGCGTGCACCACAGCTTGCCACACTCGTGTCCGCAAATATTGTGACGCCATGCTCCAGTTGATTGAATTGCTTGCATTTCGCTTAATTGATACGAACTTCAAATGGACGGGCGCTCGCTCAATTAGTGGCGTTTATTTTTTTCTGCTTTCCCATTTCACTCGGAAATTTTCTCAGTTGTGGGTGCAGCAGCTGTTCTTTCAAATTCCCGCGCAATTTGCATTTTCAATTGCATTCGGTGAAAGAAGCAGCAGACGGGCGAAAGATTATGCAACATGCATTCATTTAGCGTGTTATCATCTTTTATTGCAACTAGTTTTTGTCGGTGCACATCACTGAGGTTAATTTTCACACACCAATTCCTGAAGGTTAACCCCTCATTTCGCATAAGGGGCAAAATTGTATTTGGGAACTATGCAGAAATGCGTCATATCAAGACATCGGGTTTTAAACCATTAAAATCAACAAATAAACACTTTTCAGTTAATTGAAGAACATTAAAATATTTCATATGAATTATAAATGTATCGTATATATTATCATAATCTGCATAAAGAAACAATTTCTTACTAGCTTTTTTTAATATGTAATAAATGTAATAAAAATTTACAAAAGTCCACATACTAAAATTGTATAAACTTTCCTTTATCGGAAAGATAAAAGAACAGCACCAATATTTTAATTTAATTTTAAAAATATCAAGAAGTTTAGCTATAGTTTTTAAATAATCTTTTTTCAGCGCATATCTCAAAGATTTGGTTTTTTTACCACACAATATTTGAAGGATAACCAATATTTTTGTTAAGGATAAATATATACTTTAAATCTGCATGGTTAATTTCCAATTAAAAATCAAATAGAATGTGCGGTTCCCCAAATATGTTTTTTTACATCTTAAAATACGGCGCAGATCATTTTATATAATAAAATACATTGTATACTAATAAATCTGATATTTGTTTTTACCTATTATATACTCTGTGCTTTGTAATTTATGTAAATATCGTACAGTCTTTGCGTCAACACGTTAATTGTCAGATAATGATTGCACAAGTAAATAAAAGCAATAAAAAACAGAAAAATATATTTTTTGTGAAAACGCTAATCGGTATTTAATAACAAATAGAAAAATCTGTGAGCCCTTTATCTTCTGTAAATTTGAAAAATGTAAGCATCTTGTCATATTTGGCACTTTATATGTTTTTGGTTTTAAGTGACATTAGTTGAGAATGGCAAAATAATTGACTAATCAGCCGCCTTGAAAAGGTATTATCTTTTATAAAAAAATAGGTGTAGATTTGTGTTATCAAAATCGATTTAATATTTGGCCCACGGACAAGAATACCTTTTAGGCTAATTGGTAAAGAATTTCACACGTTGGTCGCACGCCAGAGTCGCGTGGCTGCAAATAAATGAAAATAAATAATACAGCATCTAAAAGCGATAACAATAGGGATTTGGAAACCGCTGCTAATTCGATTGATCAACTTAAGGGGTCTTAAGAGGCGAAGGAACATAATGCCATAATCGTGCCATTTACACCTGTGCTGTGCGGCCAAGTGGCAATTGCCGATTGCCAATTTGCGTTTCTAATTAGCTGCATCCCGTGCCATCGCCGCAGTTGGCAATTTATGCTCAGAGTGCGACGCCTTGCCCATCATCGATGATTGCTTCGATAAGTCGTCGATTGCCCATCGACCATGTGACATAGCACCGACCACGTGTGCAATTGTCGCCCTTTCTAATTGCCCATTTACACGGCTCACACTCGGCAGAGCCTGTTTCCCACTAAGAAAATCACCTTTAAATCACTACGAATCTAAGAGTACAAATTAGCATTATTTAATGTGGAATGGGAAACCTAAATGTGTCTTAATTTGTGTACCAATTACATATCTTTGCTGTTTTCAATACAGTTTTTATCCTTGATTAAAATGTGATTACTTTATTCATTGCTAAGATGGATATAAAGACTAATAACTTCTTTAAAACTGCTTAACCTGAATAAGATTTAATTTAAAATGTATTTTCTTTTAATAAAATAAATATTGCAATTTTTATTACTGAAGTAATTGCCATACATAAATTTAGAATCTTATTTTTCAAGTGTTATTGGTACTAATTGCAAGTCTCGAATATTGGCGTAAATTCGTACTTGAGAATTATAATTCTTCTCTTTGCATATTTCAATGATTTTACAATTAAAAAGGGTTTTGTTTTTCTTTTAATCATGTAGATTTTTTACAAATTTATGTTCAGTATTATTTTTCAAGTGTCAGACATTGCAGTTCCTGTCCCTTTGAGGTCAGACTTAGTTGCTACTAAATATAGTTACACTTCGAGCGTGATTAGTTGATAATGTTTTAAGAATTCCGGCGATAAGATTAATCCCAATGCAGGCATTGAGTGGTCATAGTGGAACATCAATAGAAATAACAAATTAATTTAATTCAAATTTAAAATAACATAAAAAAAGCCTATATGAATAGATTTTTATTTAAAATGCTTTAAAAGTGTTAATTTGATATTCATAAATTAAATTAAATTTAAATCCATTGTGGCTTTTGAATAGTTACAGAGTTAAAAAGATATAAGAGAACCGCTTTAATTTTCCATAGATACCCCTTGTAAATATTACAAAGATTTTGTATTTTTATATATCCTAACTCTACATTTTAAACCGATTAAATTAATCTGTGAATTATATAAAATCTTTTACCATTGAGTATTCTTTTTAATTCATTATTTTTGTCCATTAAAGTTATTACCAATTGCATTTGCTGCCTCAAAGTCTCTAAACTGCTTCCAAATTCTGCAACTATCCACACTAAATCACTTTAATAATTTACTACCATTTTTGCATTGACCACATTTCATATTTTGAACACTTGTTTTGTGGCGGGGAATGAGGCTGAGATGCGAGTGAGTGCCTGCCACAAATTTAAACGCAATTTGTTTGTCTTCCATGCCATTTTGATGTCCGCAAAGATTTCATATTTTAATTCGCACACAATTTTCTAGTTTATTTTCGTTAGAGGCAGACGGAAAATATTTTTAATGGGTTTTACAGCACGTGCCGTTTGTTATTGTCGATTTGTGTCTGTTTTCTATTGTTATTATTATTGTGTGGAAAGTGTTTTCAAATACACAACAAAAGGCTTTATGTGCATATAATTATTAAGCTGTTTTCGCCATTCACAGTTCATAAAGAATTTGTGATTGAGCTTAAGTTAATGGATTTATTTATACATTTTTAACAAACAATAAGAAGGAGGGAAAGAGTGTTTAAAGAGATAAGAAAATCTGTTTACTATAGGTACTTAAAAATGTAATGAAATTCACATTATTTTAAATGTATTTATATTAAATGAGAATTATTTTTCAATGTCTATGATAAATATCTTTAACAACCTTAAAGATATTTTTAATATCTGCCACAGACGTCAATAAATTATATTTAAGCGTAATTTGCTGGATTTAATTCACAAGCCAAAGCAAATGAAGGGAAAGCCTTAAAATTAATTACTACCATATTTATTTTGGCAATGAATAAATTGTGAATTTTTCTTGGCTGCAACTTGATAAAAATGTCGCTATTTATTTTGTTATTTCCCATTCGCTTAATTTGTGGCAACAGGTGCTACACCTGCACCACCACCACCCCCTGTTACCAATTTAAAAAAGCAGTGTTATGGCCACGTTTGGCATAGAAATTGGTGGTGGCCATCGGCTGCTCATAATTTATATGCACGCGGGATAAGTTTTATATTTATTGGCATGAAGATAAGTTTTGTGGCCACACATTCGAGACTCATTTATTTTTGGCTGCTTCCATCCACCAACGGCAACGAAAAGTGCCAGGGAAAATGTATAATAAATTATTCGCACATTTACAAATCAAAATTTATGTGCTCTAATTATTTATTATTTATACTCTACCACCTTTTCATCTCTTTAATATGCTTTTCGGTTCACTTTTATCCCTTACATGTTGGTGGAGATCCTCATTAAATTTTCATGATTGCTTGCGATTATTAAGTGTACATAAAATTGTTTATTTATTTATATGCCACATGCTTATCTCTTATTATTTATTACACCATTTTTATATATGCTTTAAATAATAAATATTGAAAATCCATGCTATCCCAACAGAGCGTTTTTATTAATCTTGATTTATGTTTTTATATTTTTACAGATTTTAAAAGGCGAACTGGTAAGTAAAAACTATCAAGTAAACTTTAATATCAGTATAATTCGTTAAACAAAAAAATTGCAAGCATAACTGGCTTTTTAGTTAGAAATAGAAGAGTCACACATTTAGTCAGGGCTTTTGATATATCAAACATCTTAATATATAGTTAGTTTTATATTTTAAAGTTTGTTATATAAACTCTTAAAGGTTTACTTGTATTCTTTATACGACTATCACAAAGTATTAAAAATTAATTACATTTGAGCTTTCTTTAAACGGTTATGACTCTATTACAAATAAAATTATCTTTTAAAATGAAATAAAACAATGTAAATTGGTTAAAAATGAAAGTTTAGGTATTTTTAGAAGACTCCAGGATAAATTGTATTTTTCCTTTGTTTAAATAATGAGACCGTACAGGCATTACATTAATCGAACCATTAATCAAACTTTACTTAATTAATATGTAAAGAGGAATTCAAAACTGTACCTTATTTTAATTGTGTAATTCACAAAATCTGAGTGCTTGATTTGTGTTCTAAATATATATATAAAATAAAATATATATAATATAATGTGTAAATTTACACTAATTAGTCATCGGGGATTTTGAAATTGTAATAAAGTATAAAAGATGTACATTTATATGAAATAAATTGCTTAGAAGAGTCACACATTTAGTTAGGACTTTTATATATCAGACATCTCAATATACACTTCATTTTATATTTTGAAGTTTGGTATATAACATCTTAAAGGTTTACTGTATTCTTTATGCGAATATGACACTGTATTAAAAATTACTTATATTTGAGCTTTCTTTATACTGTTATGACACTATTACAATTAAAATTCTCGTTTTAAACTAAATAAAAGAATGTAAATTGGTTAAAAATGAAACTTTAGGTATTTTTAAATTTTTTTTGTTTAAATAATGTGGCCGTACTGGCATTATATTAATCGAACTTTACTTTATTAATATGTAAAGAGAAATTCAAAAACTGTACCTTGTTGTAATTGTGTAATTCACACAATCTGAGTGCTTGATTTGTGTTCTAAATATATATAAAATATATACATTTATATATATATAATATAGATAGTGTGTAAATTTACACTAATTAGTCATCGGGAATTTTGAAATTGTAATAAAGTCATCAGAGCAGGGGCACGCTTGGACGGAATCAGTGCTCATGGGGCATCAGACGAAACGCATTAAACTAAATTGCATTTGGCAAAATTCAAATCTTAATGGTGATCTAAAATCGAAATTAAATTGCGATAGGTAGAGCGTCGTTGTGCGCTTCTGTGGGGGGGATTGGTCACAGGGGAGGGCCCAAGGGGGAACCCATCCGCCGGGTCACGTTCTGCTCGGCGCTAATCGCTCAATTTGCCTCACTTGCTGGCACGCGGAAATGTGTGGGAGGGCATGCGAAAGCGTTTCCCTGGCCAAAAAACACAGAGACACTGGGGGAAAAACACCAAGAAACCATTAACTAAGTTTCAAATTAAACCGATGAATAGTTTAAGTAAAAAGGGAGAGGAAGCAAAAGGTTTTTAATGGCAAATTACTGTGATAACTGATTTTTTAAAGCACTAAAAATACATTACTTTGATTACCGATTTTTAAAACATTCAAAATACGTTACAGATATTTTTTGTAGTGCAAAGAAAAGCTAGTACAGTGAAGGCAATGCTAATTAAATTTCGCTACTCGGGGCACGGCGCCCTCAGTCTTAATTTGTTTGCATGCTCGGTCGAGCGGAAAAGCAACAACAAATTGGCATAATGATCTTGTACGATCAACAGGAACATGATGAAACACGATGAAACATGATGATCACATGATGATCATCATGTTGAACTGACTGACAGGCCGACTTGTTTCTCGGTTTTATTATTATTTTCTCTATTTTGACTTTGAACTTGCGCGCTGTTGTTTGCCTGTAATTTACGATTTCTGCAGAACGAGAAGAAGGGGATCGCAGAGCGAGAGAGGGATAGCTTGCCCCATTGTATGGCACTATGTGGCCATATAGTACTATATGTATATTGTCCGATTCGTGCACCATTTCCTACCCACTCAACGTGACGTTCGGCGTTTTAAATTTAGCCACAGTGACAAGGGAAAGAATGGAACTATAACTGGGCTCCGGGGCTTAATATGGAACGACATTTCAATTGTGATTGCTATTTTTAGTCATTGTCATCTCTCGACAGTCCTCTTTCTTTTTTTTCTTTTTTTTTGCATACATATTCAGTGGAAGCAGCATTAAATTTTATGTTTGTTGCAAGGTTAACCTGTATTGTATAATGGCATTAAGTTTATGAGCTTGGAACCAAAGATACATTTATGAATCTCTGAAATACTGATCCCTGAACGTTTCAGAACATTAAATTCTGGTTAATTTCTTGGAAATGCAATCAATTAATCTTGGCTGACTCTCAACTGTGATCTCAATTAATTGATTCTGAAATCAGAAACCTTTATTTCAATTGATCTAGGTTTCATCATGAAAATGTGATTTTAATTAATGGATTTCAAAGGGAGAAAATGCCATTTTAATTTATTTTTGTTTCTCACAATTGGTTTTTTATGAATTCCATAAATTAACAACGCTTTGTTAGATCTTTAAATATTATCTTTAAATTGTTAATTAGGCTAAGGTAAGAATCACTTTTAATGAACCATTGCCTTTGTAAGACATTAATTAACCCAATTTTATTTGTAAATATTGAATATATTGTTTTCAACTTTAATTTGCAATTGTTTTACCTTGGATTCTTCATAAAAAACAAGCCAGTTCAATTTTAAATTAATAATATTATTATTTTTGTCATGTCTTAAACATTTACTTCCTGCTGGACTCATTGAACTGAATTACCCTCGACTCTTGCTTTCAAGAATATTGATTTATTTCTCGTGCTGTTTTTTAAATTTATTCTCCGCAAATTGTTTTTTGCGAGTGCAAAAATCCCCAACGTCCTCGCCTTGAGAGATCACATGAGATGTTGACCAGAAAATTGAACCAAACATGTGAGCTTTGATTTTGCTGATGGGCAATGGCACATGCCAAATTTTTGGCATTTTTTTTGGTAGGAAATATATACGTATTTGTTTATTAAAATGTATAAAGTTTCACGAAAATCGTGTATATATTTTTAAAAATATATTTTAAAGGGTAGTTGTTGCCTCTAAAGGTATTTTCAATAAGACTATTGTATAACATTTGTGGAATCGTTAAGATACCCAGAGAAAATATCTAAAAATTTTTGGGGAAACCACAATTTTTCTTTGTTTAAATTACTCAGAAAAACTAAAAATATGTTTTCGAAAATATAAAATATTTGATATAAACATAGTGTTCGCTGGTAAAGTTCAGAAAAAGCTTTATTAATAGGTATTAAATGGCCCAAACATCAGCCTATAGTTTCATGATTTTTCTATAGGCGTCTTTATATATCCACTGTAGTTTTTACTATTCGAAATAGGTTTATTCAGGTTCATTCATTATGGCTCGCCCTCGACTCGTGGTGGCCATTCATGAGTTTAGCCTCATTTTGATGTCGCCGACGTCACGCAACCGACAATTTGCACAAAAGTTATTGACCAACGCCTTGGCAGCGATCAGTGGCCCAATGTATAGAGTATTTATATACATATAAAGGAGCTGAACTGAAGTATTCTAGGTTCAGGAGCGATCAACCTTTGGCCCGCCCACACACGTGTCAAATAACATTGATCGCTAATTGAATGGCGGTGCTTTTTGCTTCTTTTTAGGTGCCAAAACCCAATTTTTGGTTCGATCACTTGACTCGTATTGCCGGTGCGCATAAAAAAAGTAAGCCACCTTACACAGATACATATGGCCTACAGATACAATTCGCACAGCCGACAGATTTCACACATTTTATTGGCATGGATACAACAAATCCCCCCTTGTTAATAATAAGATAACCCCGAAAAAAGTAAGGGGAGAGAAAGGAGACGCATTTTGACTATAAACAAGAATTTAAAAATACTCAACCTATGAGCCTTGTGCAAATTGCTAAAATAATAATAACATCAATCTGACAAAAATACATGCATGCGCATGTCGCTTGGAGAAGTCAAAATTACCCTGGTACAGTGCCGCTAAAAAGTATGTAAATATGCGTCAAAAGATGTAGGCGAATGCTATTAACCAGGGATAGACGATGGTCAGATATTAGGAGAGTGCTTTTTGGAGAAAAATTAAGAAATGCTATCGGTTTCTATTTTAAAGAATTTAAATTATAAGCAAGGCTATAATTACAATAGAATATAATCTGTAATTCATAATAGTTCCAGTCAAAAATAGATTCAAATGAACTATTACAATTTATGTTGTTTTTTGATTCTATAAATGGTTAAAAAAAAAACCCCAACTAACTTACTTAATTAGAACCCACGAGACCCGCACACATTGTCTAAATAAATTCTCCACAAAAGTCCCTATATTTAAATTTCTATGTAAATATACGTCAAAAATGTAGGCGAATGCTATTAACCAGGGATAGACGATGGGTTGATATTAGGAGAGTGTTTTTTGGATTAAAAATTAAAAAATGCTATGGGTTTCTATTTTACAAAATTTAAATAATACGCAATAATATAATTACGATAGAATATAATCTGTAATTCACAATAGTTCCAGTCAAAAATGGATTTAAATGAACTATTACAATTTATATATACTTTTTTATTCTATAAATGGTTAAAAAAAAACCCCGACTAACTTACTCAATTAGAACCCACGAGACCAGCACACATTGTCTAAGTAAATTCTCCACAAAAGTCCCTGTATTTAAATTTGGAATCAGTAGCAATCAATCATGCATATTACTTACCAGCTGGGGCTTTGGCAATAAAGCCCGGCAAATCCAAACCAAAGGCAACCCGACACAGATACAGTAACCAGGCAAAGATACATGTATATATTGTATAGATACAGATACAATGGCGGATACACTCGAACTACTAACTACTACTAACTAACGCCGTCGCGTTGATGGAGGCGGCAAAATTTCGCACATTTCGTACATTTATTTCGTCGATCGGCGACGGCGCTTCTATATAGTATCATCGCTGTTATAACTCGTCGTGTTCCGCCATTTGTAGAGCTCATTTAATTTTTATTGTTGTTTATTGCTAAACGCAAAAAAAAAAAATAAAATACGAGGGAAAAAATTTCATTTTAAATGTTTGATTACAACGATTTGTGAAGTTCAGTCGAATTTGTGATTTTCACGCTGGAGGAGCGGTCGAATCGGCGATCGCGAGTAATGCGATTCTGAATTGCAATCGGATCGAATCCCAATCGACTGATAACTCAGTCACTCTCAAGTGTCGCGTGTGAAGGCATCTCAGCCTAAAAACTATAAAAAAAAGATTTAAAAAACCTTAAAGAGCAACATTAAGTCTTAAAAAGTGGTCATCAAAATGCAGTTACTTAATTTAG
Organism: Drosophila bunnanda; assembly: GCA_035046265.1. Lineage (NCBI taxonomy): Eukaryota > Metazoa > Arthropoda > Insecta > Diptera > Drosophilidae > Drosophila > Drosophila bunnanda. The sequence continues at coordinate 11,258 of JAWNOB010000130.1, forward strand.
GATGCCTCAAGCAAAGTGGGTTAAATTTTATAAATAATCAGAAATCTTCCTTGTGTGCTTTTTATATTTATTGTTGAGATTCATACAAAATCCCACCTACTAATTTAAATTAATATTTTGTCTCTAAAAATATATGTCTCACATGCATCGCATTTATCATTTTATAAACCATAAATAATGCATATAGCTAAATATATATATATCCCATTCTGATAGATAGGAAGGAGTGTGAATTTTTAATATGTGTTTTAGTGTATATATTTATCAGCTTACCGACTTAAATTGTGAAAATGCTTTCGGAACACTGGAAATTCCCGCACATTGCTTGTGATTTATTTCTAGTCGAGTTTTGAAATAATTAAATTAAAAAATAATTGCTACAAAAAGCTAATAAACATGTCAAAAAGAGATTTATAATTTACATTTGAGTATATATTTGAGGGGGGTTTAAATTTTAATTGTATTTTAAGCGTATTTTTACTAAGGCTGTTGTAAAAAGGTTTATAAATGTATAATTACATATTCTCTTAGATTTTTGAATAATTTTTAGAGAAATCAACTACATTTTTAAAGAAATTATAAGAAAATAATATGAAATTTACAATAGTAAGCATTTTCTTTCTTTAAACAATAATTGTTTAGTTCAATGAGCGTTCCCTAAACTATTTTAAATCTTTGAACAACTCTCTGATTGATCGTTTTTAGGGAAATCAATTACATTTTTGAAGAAATTATAAGAAAATTATATTATTAGCTTACAATGAATGATATTTTCATTAAGCAGCATTTTCTTTCTTTAAAAAATAATTGTTTAGTTCAATGAGAGTCCCAAAAATTATTTTAAATCTTTGTACAACTCTCTGAACGTAGTTTAAAAGTAGTTTAACTAAGCCTTTTGTAAAAAGGTTTATAAATTTATAAATACATATTCTTTTACATTTTTAAATAATTTGTAGAGAGATCAATTACAATTTTAAAGAAATTATAAGAAAAATATATTATTTGCTTAAAAAAATTCAATTTACAATAGGCAGCATTTTGTTTCTTTAAAAAATAATTGTTTAGTTCAATGAGTGTCCCCAAAACTATTTTAAATCTTTGCACAACTCTCTGATTGATCGTTCTGAATATATAGCTAAGATTAAAACACGAAAAGATCTTAATGAATATGCTTTGGGTGCATTTATCAATGCCAGTGCAAGAAATCGCAACAGCAGCAGCAAATAAGACTAGAAATCAATTACTCTTTCACATGACGTGCTGAAAAGCAGAGGAAACCAGAGGAAATCTAAACAAACAGTCACTTGGAATCTTGGCAATGCCCAGTAGTACTCATAGTATTCATCAGATATAAATATATAGTATTCAGAGTCGATTGTGAGACCGATATGAGTGGTTTATTCTTGGCGGTGCGAATTGTGTCAATAATTAATGCGAAACGATATTGCAACTGCAATATGTCCGAGTTCAAGCAACTGTGCCAAGCGTTGTGCTCGTTAATGTGTCAATATTTAAATTATGGCATTAAATTAATTTCAACAACGAAATTTTCAAAAATGCATATGCGCACATACGTATTTTTTGTAATTTATTTCGTTCTTCTATAATTAAGTTGTCGCACATATGCAGACACTGAGTGCAATACACGAAAATTGTGTTAACAGATGAAATATTTATTTATATATACATATATTCGTCTACCTGAATTTGTGAGCAAAGTGTCAGGTAATTAGCCAGTTCATGTGCTTTTTATAGTCCTGCTAAATTGTTATTGTTTAAATGATAACGATAGATATATGAAGTACAGGTAATTTAATGTTTTATTATATTACCTGCTTTGGTAAATTAAAGATATAATAAGTATATAAAGATCCGGTACTAAACTATATTAAATGGTAAATAATATATCAACAAATGTGCATAAACTCATAGAGAAAACCTTTAAAGGAGGGCCTCCACTCGACCGTTCCCGATTTTCCAAATCACTTGGTTTTCACGCACAATGTTGATGAGGATCACCTTTTGCTTTTGCCAGCCACCAAATCCCCCCTAAGTCCACCCACTTTTCTTTTTTTGCCATGGCCACCGAACTGCATTGGAAATTTTATGCAAATAGACGAGACAGACGGAGACATTCTTAAAATAAAACACAACACGCAAAAATCGGCGTTGTGTGTGTGCCAATTCTTATTTTTATAAGTCATCGGTCCGACGATTGCGCATTTTTATGCACAGCAGAAAAGAATTTAACGCTATGGCCAATGCAGACTACCACCGGTACCATAATCTCTCTATAGATACATAGATACATTTGTATCTATAGGTAGGCCAGCCATATATTTCCATAGAGCAGCGATATTTTGAAGGTTTTTAATTCATATGCAAGATACTTGAACCTTTTTTGATTTCGGAGCAGTTACAGATACATTTCATAAATGTTTATTTTACTTTCTGTGATCATATGTGATCATACTTTCTATGATCATAAATTTTCTTGAGATACATATGTTGTCAATATAGAATTCTATACATTATTTATGTCTTTTTCACGATAACTGCAGATCTTTTTTTTATGTTTAGTATAGATACATTTGTATCTGTAGGTAGGCCAGCCATTTATTTCCCTATAGCTGCGATATTTAGAAGGTTTTAAATTCACTTGCAAGTCACTGAATTCACGTAAAGGGGTTTTGTATCTTCCTTTTTGATTTCGGAGCACTTACAGATACATATTATACATTTTTATTACTTTCTGTAGTCATACTTTCCATGACCACAATTTTCTTGAGATACATATATTGTCAATATAAAATTCTATATTTTATTTATGACTTTCACTATAAATGCAGATATTTGAATTATTTTTGGAATTTCTTTGCATTAATATCTCTTAAGATATATGTACTTGTATCTGTATCTTTGTATCTGTCTGCAATAGATTTCCATATATTTCGACAAACGCAACTTGCTGCAATTACGAATTTTCCATGATGACTGGCGGCATTTTTGTTTTTATTGTTATTTTGGCTTCCCTCCCACAAATTAACCCCCTTTCCATTATGTTGACACACTTATCTAACCCCCGGAGATAGCCAAGTAGAAATGTGAGAGAAGCGGAGAAAGAGTGAGAGATACTGGATTCCCGCTTTGTATCTGGGTGCGGTATGGAAAATATACACACACATACGTCAGTTGTATCTATGCTCTACTTTTTTGGGACTTTGGGTCTTTATTGTTGCTAATTGTTTTCGTTTGTTGTTATTATTGTCGCTGGAAGCGTTTTTAACTTATCGTGCGCGTCAGAGCTGATAAAATCCGAGTACACGGGACGGCGCAATACGTGGAGGCAAACAACAACAAAAATAAAACCATACAAATGGTGAAATTGTTAATGGGAGAAAGTCCAAGTTTTGGAATGCAATTAAAAGATATGTTTTTCAATATTTTTAGTTTATCAGAAACATAACTAGCCTGTTATTTAATGACTTTTTTATTATTTTTGTCCAATTAGAAAAGCGAGAACAAGTACATTTTTAAATATTAAATTAAAAAAAATTTTTTGAAAAAAAAAAATAAAAAATATTTGTTTTGTATTTATGAAACCTTATATTTTTTTTAACAATATATAAAACATTGTAAATAAAAATAAATTATAATTAAAAAATACTTTAATTAAGATGATTATAAATATTATAATTAGCTTCTGCAAAGCTTGGCATTGATCCACGACACCCACTGTGCGGCAGCTTAACCCGCTCTTTCTGGTGCTCTCTCCGTGACTTCTCTTACTATCTCTCCCTCTCTCTTATTCTCGTTTTCTTCGTGCAACGTCGAACTGGCGCAATATGGGGCGAACGACCGCTTTTTCTGGCTAAAATGCACTTTTGCAAATCTTCTCTGAAACCTTCTTTTAAATTTTAACGGTCTACAACCTTACCTCAGGATAATAGAGTTTTGTTCACATATGGAACGCTTAAGCGACTAAATATTTTACGTATATTGCAATTTTTACTAATGGTATACTAAATTACTATAATTACAAGAAATATTACAAAAAATGAGGACAAAAGAGCGAAGAATTTTTTAACTAGACAAAAATTGTTAAGAAATAACAGGACAACGTCAGCTTTTTCAAATATCTTAATTGTATTATACTTAACTTTCTTTAAAAAGAACAACCTATTTCCTCGTTTTAAAGTTAATGCCACAGAAATTGGTCGTTCGCCCCATAGTGCGGCGCCACCAATTCAACTCTTCTCAACACCCCTTCCGAGGCATTGTTGCTGTTGATATTTGCTCAATACATTTATTTTTGTATATTTCTAGCAAATGCTCGATGTTGTTCTTGCTTTCTGTTTTTGTGTTCTTTACTCTTTATGTTTCTTTTTTTTTTTGTTATTTGCCATCAGCCGTTGGCGCACTTGTTACGCGTCGCCGTCGACTGCGCCAGTGTTGACCGCACATATTAGCTGAACAAAAAATAAGCTAAAACTAAAAAAGGATAAAAAATGCGAGAAAGCATCGTATTTATATTTTATTAATGTTTTTAACAAAACAAACAAAATCAAAACAATCAAAAAGTTTTGTACTTTTAAACTTGCAATACCATCAGTATGCTTTGTTCAGTTTTAGTAGCCACTCTTTCCATTCACTATTTTTAAGCCAAGCATTGCGGTACAATTATTTATGCATTTAAGATTAAGATCTGTGAAATGAAACATATTGACGAGCTTTAAAATATATGTAAGCTATAAGCTATAAGCCTTCACCCTTTCATAAATGCTAGATCTAGCCTTAAAAAAGCTGAACAGGCACCACTGCGCTGCCTTGGCTTTTTGGTTTTGCGGTTGTTGTTCTGCGTTTTGTGCGCTCATTCTCATTTGTTGCGCGGCTTTTGAATCGAACGCTTTGCAGACGAAAGTTCGCCGCGATCGGGACGTAACGAAACGGGAACAGAAACGGCAGCGGTATAGGAAAACGGAAAAGAAGTACAAGAGAAACGCGCGCGTGCGTGGAGTAGCAGAGGAGAAGGAAGAGGAAGAGAGGGCTGGAACCACAACAATAACGTGTAATTAACAATTCTTCATATTTTTGCGTAAATTGTTTTGATTTCTTTTGGCGTGAAATCAATAAGCACAAATGAAAATTTATTGATCCAATAGTGAGTGAGTGTGTGTGAGTGTGATGAAACGAAGTCGTGTGACAATTCTTATCAGTTGCACATGATCGTGTGACTCTCTAGCTAGGTCTCTTTCGCTCTTTCGTCCCTCTCTCTTGGTATCGATTTATTGGGAAATTTGGGGATAAAAATAATAAAAAAGTTTGTCATTCTCTTTAATTAAATAAAGTAGTTTTGATCAAGTTTTTGTGACGGCTTAGTTTTTACATATTTTATCTTCCAATATCGTATATTTAATGCTTATATACATATATTTCTATTGGATAGAGTATTTTCTCAAATTAACTTTCTGGTTTTATTTTAAATTTTATATTTAAATGTTTTCTCTTTGTTTTCCTTTTCCATTTCTTTATTTAGCTCTCTGTCTTTGCTTTCTTGTGTTGCCAAGAAGCAATTTTTTGTCTCTGTCTTACTCTGCGTTTTGTTTGTTTTGTAAACATTGAGTTTTTGTATTTCTCTATTGTTATTTTGTCTGAGTGTTAAATTGCGAAATTCGCCAGGTCGCTGTTGTTAGCTTAAAATGTTAGTTGGGCCAAGTTAGTGAGTTTAATTAAGTGGCACATGACAAGCCGATAACTGAAGGCGAACTTCTTTATCGCTCCTGTCGCAGTTATCGAACCTGCACGCAGCTTATCGCTCTTCTGATTACATAAAAACAATTAAGAAGACAGTGAAACAAAGTAGACGCATACATTTTAGCTAAAAACCTAATTACAATTTCCACACACATTATCTTTGCTGTTGTTTTTTGTTGTTATTTTTTGTTTCTATAAATAGCACAATGCGGTCATTGGTCCCGCTCGCACACTCTGTCCTCTCGCCCTCTCTCTTTCTGCCATTCATTCCATGCGATTGGACTTTTTTTTTATGCTGCATGGAAGCTAAGAGAACCAAAGATCAACACAAAAAGAGAGCGAAAGAGTCCAAAAGAGGCACACCTACAGTAGTGGATAGAAAAAGTTGAACGATCCCCACCTTACAGTGGCAGTCTCAAAAGTTGCACACCACACTCGAGGCAGATTTTATTCATAAAACAAAAAGCTTATCAGCAGAAACGTGGAAAAATTTAACATAATGGGGCGATGGTTGAGCGGGGAGGATGGGGAGGGGAATCAATGAATTCCTAGTAGACGACATGTGTCGAGCGTTAAACTGTTTGTTTGCTTTTTATGCCGAAACGTGTGCGGGTAATTCCCCCGACAAAAACAACAAAATTGCAATCTGTTTTGGTATTTTTGTATACTCCCAAATATTTTCTGACCTGATATGTTGTTTGTATTTTATATATTTTGTTTGTAATAAGAAAAATAGAGAGATTACATGATTTATCACGAAGAAATCGATAAAAGTTTTATTATTTTAATTTTTATAATATTTGAATTTTCATTTTATTGAATTACATATTAATTGCACTTTAAAAATAATCACAAAATAATCAGTAAGGCTTAAAATAACACAACACAAATTGGTTGTAAAGCGAATAACAAATACTAATTTTAAAAAATGTATAAAATGAATCCTCATTCTAACTCTTGTTTGGAATTCTAGACTTTTTGGGCTTTCTTCAACTCGGTTTCATACCTGGTTTTCTCCATTTTCTTCGATTTTCGACAAACCTAGAGCCCTGTTTTCCATCGTTTACTTCGAATCCGATTTTCTCATATCCCCCGTAGTTCAGTTGCTTTCTTTGTTAAAGATTATTCAAGGAAAGGACCCTACTTTATATCCATGTTCTGATTTCTTTCCACTTCCAGAGGTGACACACATCTCCAACAACAACAACAACAACAACAACAAAGGCAACAGCCAAAGCAAAGAATCCAACGAAAGAGATCCTAAAGACACAACAGGAATCTTTGGTTGCTTTGCCAAGAAGGAAGATCACCATCAGAACCCAAAACCTAATAAGACATCAGAGCTGCGAGAAAGTTCCAACTCGGGCAGCTATAAAGTCCAACAAGAGGAGCAGCAGCAACAAAGGCAAATCGAAGGATATCCATCCATTTACCGACAACAGGACGAGGAGTTTCATCCGATTAAGAAGGAGGAACCCCAGAGAATAGCACCGCCCATATCCAAGCAACCGAGACCGCGGAATACCCAGAGATCGCAGAGTCAGCCGGCAATCAATAACCGACGACGACCAGGTACCCCGCCGCCACACACCACCACCAAAACCACCGCTGGAAACGGAACTGGAAGCAGGAGCATGACCTCCATACCTGCCAATCTATCTAGCAATAATGTTGCCGGAGCAGCTACCCTGCCGGGAGCTGCGGCAGTGCCCGAGAAACAGCCGTGGCCCAACTCCAAAGATGACTACGAGCTGAGGGATGTAATTGGTGTGGGAGCCACAGCCGTTGTCCATGGTGCCTACTGTATTCCGCGGAATGAGAAGTGCGCCATTAAGCGCATCAATCTGGAGAAGTGGAACACGTCAATGGACGAGCTGCTCAAGGAGATCCAGGCAATGTCCTCGTGCAACCACGAGAATGTCGTGACCTATCACACCTCGTTCGTGGTGAGGGAGGAACTCTGGCTGGTTCTGCGGCTCCTCGAAGGTGGCTCCCTTCTGGACATCATCAAGCACAAGATGCGGACGTCCAACTGCAAGCAGGGGGTCTTCGATGAAGCCACCATTGCCACGGTTCTGAAGGAGGTGCTGAAGGGACTCGAGTACTTCCACTCGAACGGACAAATCCATCGGGACATAAAGGCCGGAAATATCCTGATCGGCGATGATGGCACCATTCAAATCGCTGACTTTGGTGTCAGTGCTTGGCTGGCCACCGGCCGGGATCTGTCCAGGCAAAAGGTGCGTCACACCTTTGTGGGCACACCCTGCTGGATGGCGCCCGAGGTAATGGAGCAGGATCATGGCTATGACTTCAAGGCAGACATTTGGTCCTTTGGCATCACGGCCATTGAAATGGCCACCGGAACGGCCCCCTATCACAAATATCCGCCAATGAAGGTGCTAATGCTGACCCTGCAGAACGACCCGCCCACTCTGGACACGGGTGCGGACGACAAAGACCAGTATAAGGCCTATGGCAAGACATTCCGGAAGATGATCGTCGAGTGCCTGCAGAAGGAGCCATCGAAGCGGCCAACGGCCAGTGAACTGCTGAAGCATGCCTTCTTCAAGAAGGCCAAGGATCGCAAGTATCTCACCCAGACCCTGCTGCAGTCCGGACCCAGCATGGAGACCAGGGTCCACAAGGCGGCGAAAAGACAGCCCGGTGCCTCGGGTCGCCTCCATCGCACTGTCACAGGCGAATGGGTTTGGTCCAGCGAAGAGGAGGATAACGGTGGCTCCGCTGGCTCCGGTGCGGGCTCGGGCGGAGGCAGGAAACAGCCATCTTCGGACTCCGATTCAGAGGACAGACCCATCAATCGGTTGGAGAGAGCCGATTCCTCGGACAGCGATAGAGAAGAACCGTCGCCAGAGATAACGCATAGCGTTTCATCCGCCACAATGACACCAGGTGCCCCGGGAGCCGGTGCTGTTGGTGCTGCTGCCCCAGCCACCACCCAAGAGGTGACAGCTGGCCTGGCCCAACTACCAATGCCCAGTGAGTCGGCCGGCGAGGCGCCACCCGTCAATCTTGTCCTGCGCATGCGCAACTTGCGACGCGAGCTCCACGACATTCGGTTCGAGTTTGTGGTGGGCAAGGACACTGCCGAAGGCATAGCCACAGAGCTGGTGGATGCCGGCTTAGTGGATGCCTTGGATACCCAGCCAATGGCCCAGCATCTGGATCAACTGATAGCCGCCAGTGCCACGATGAAAACGATTACTTTCCAATTGAGTTCCGGCGTGCAGCCGGGCGAAGTGCCCGACGAGCGATCATTGGTGGGCTACGCGCAAATCTCCATCACGGACTAATAGTGATTAAATATTAGCCGTGGTTAGTGGAGCCAAGGATCACGGATGAAGGCCAATCCCAATCCATCACAACAGCAACCCCTCACAAACCTTCACACTGCACCATCTCTATGATAGAGGAAGAGAAAACAAACAAGCCAGTCTGATGATGATACGTAAGGCCAGGCCAGGAGGGTTCGGCGGGATCTGGATTCTCCCAACCGCTGCTGCTTTTAGCACTAGACTCTAGAACTAACTGTATATGCTAGTGATAGATCTTAACGCTAGCCCCGATCGTTTACCGTATATATATATAGAGAAAACTCCATAAACACATTTGTGTATATGTTATGGATTGAATAGGATGCGTCGATTTCCGGTTGACAACGACTTTGTTTAGGAGCGGAAAGGAAACTTTTGGTTTAATTATAGCTATTATATATTTAATATATATATTTGCTTTTCCCTTTTAAAATGTCAGCCAAATTTCTAATTTAATTAGAATGGTTGGGAAAATAATTTGAATTTCTTTGTGTAAATGAAACATATTTTAAAAGCGAAAGTTTTTTAATGAAAACAGAAAGTCTAAGTTTTAATTTGTACCATTTGGCTACTTTCTGTTCCTAATATCATGTTTCAACCATTGCAAATCGACCTAAGTTATATATATATATATTGCCTTACCTTCTAAAAAGTAAATCCTAAATGCACATTGTAATTAAGTCCATGTGCGCCAGCCGCCCCCCTTTTCCTCCTCGCCTCCCACTAAGGTAGCTAAAGTAATTAAAAGAATTGTGTACTTATTCGTTTTCGTTTGTCTTTAAGTAACTCCTGTACATATAAACCCAAATATATAATGAAATCAGTAGATAGATCCTGATGTAGTCCTGCCTCTATATATTACATCATTTACTACCAACCGCACCTATGTATCCCCGCCAGGCGCCTTTAATTTATTCTCTAGCAATCGTAAACTACTAATTTGTAAGTCTTGTTTTTGTTTTACTCTTATTATTTTATATATTTTACCATATTATATATTTTACCTTTCTGCTCTATTTTCGGTTAAGACCGCAAAGGATGTAAACTTTATAAGTGAGGGCAGAGAAAAAAAGAGAGAAAGTAGAAACTATAATTCAAGCTCTGTAACAACTACCTTGAAGAAAATCGTAAATCAATTACTTTAAAAAACAATGAATATTATTTAAAAGCATATTAGTAAAGAAGAAACACCACAAAAAAAGAAGCGAAAAAGGAATTAACATTTTGTGTTTTTATTGGCTCTTATGTTGGAATCGGAAATTGGTTGGGAATATCATTTTTTAAAACTAGAAGTACTAAATATTATTTATTAATCTTTATATTATCTATGATCTTTTTGCGTTATTTATATAAATAATTATTTAGTTTAATAGTTTAGAGGTGTTGGGGCTTTCAACCATAAAAAAGAAAAACAAATTTTCTGCAACTTTTCATCTTTATGAAGCTCAACATGTACTCTAGAAAATAATGAAGAAATTATCCTCATAGCTTGAGAGCTCTAAAACATTATGATTAAAGGATATAGTAAGCTGCTCCTGAGTAGATCAGTGACAAGCCCAACTGTGTGGACTATTTGCCTCGAACTAAGCTCACTTAAACGAGAAAGCCAGTATATGCCTGTAATTTTAGACTTTTTAACTGCAACTAGAACTAGTATTTCTAGTCTTAGAAAACGAAAGAGAAATAAAACACTACTTGCAAACGTTTTAAATGCAAAAAAAAGACCTCTTAGATACTTAGCCTTAACACTGAATCTATAAAGTTAATTGTATTATGGAGTCCTTAGCTCAGATTGATTTGTTATCAATTGTATACGAGAAACTCGAATTTGAAATAAAAATCACGTTTGGCTCCTAAAATAACTGATGTGTTGCTTAAACAATAACTATAATGGATCGGTTTTGTATTTAATTTTTTTTTACAGCAGTTTCGGGCTCCGAAAGTCCAACTTGAAACCTTATCCAGATCTAATTCCTGTGAACTCATCTAGGACCTAGGTGTATTACTGTCAAAAGTTATCAAGTTTGCTCTTTATTGCGACATTTACAGCAGCATGTCGGACTATTTCGAGGAACTGGGCCACGAACCCACTGGACCGGAGGGTGCCAATGACTTTGACCGAAACTATAAGCGCCTTCAGGTCCTGGCCATCATGCACGGCATCGATGTGGATATCGAGGTGCCGGAGGCATCCAGGCGAGCGATTGCTGAGCTTCCAGTCCATGTGATCCTGGAGTCGGAGGAGGGTGGTGAACTGGAGTGCTCCGTGTGCAAGGAGCCGGCCACCGCGGGTGAGAAGTACAAGATTTTGCCCTGCAAGCATGAGTTTCATGAGGAGTGCATCCTGCTCTGGCTGAAGAAGGTAAGTTTTTGGTTATAAAATAACTGCCAAGGAAATGGGCGAAAATATAATAAGGAATTAAATTAATGTTTATTTAAATTATTTACTATATTAACTATGATTATATGTATCTTTATTCCAGGCCAATTCGTGTCCTTTGTGCCGATTTGAATTGGAAACGGATGATGAGGTTTACGAGGAGCTGCGCAGGTACAAACAGGATGAAGCCAATCGCCGCCAGCGCCAGGATACCATTATGGATTCCATGTTCGGTTAATTTGGTGGTTTTTAATCGAAACATTTTCATGAAATCGGGTTAGGGTTTAAATTGTATGGTATGTGTTGTAATAAAGGTATTGTGAAATGGGATTTTATTTTTATTTTAATTTTAATGGAAATGTGGAAAGTAAGTATTATTACCAGCAACTCATACGACTTCCGGCGAATGCCCGGCATGAGTTTAAATCGACTGAGAAAAGGCATTTTTAGAGCAAAGATCCAAAAGCTCCTGGCTCGGTTAATGGACCTCTGTGTCATATAATAATATAAATCATTGGAAAATTACGTTAAACTGTGGAAAAACCCCAAAACAGATGCAATTAACTTGAATTTAAATTTATAAAACCCGTGCAAGGGCTAAATACAGCTGCGATCAAAGTGGCAACGCCAGAAAATTTCATATCAAGTAGCTTGTATGGCAGTGCAAAAGCTTATCGATTAAAGGCCATATGTGTGCGAAGGTTCGAATTAAATTTATATTTTTCATTATATACATGTTATATTATATTTTATTATATAACAAATTCTTCAATATATGTTTTTTAAGAATTGGAAAATGATCGCAAATACTAATAACACAATATCTATAATTAATGTCCCGCAAAAGTTAAAATCAAATCATATATCCAAAACAAATGAATACATAAACAAAAAATTTAAAACATAAATTGGAAGATTCATCATCTGGATTTTGGGAAACCTCGTCTCAAATGGTTTATTGTGAAATTGTAGATTCTGCTGATTATAAATATTATTCCTTAGGATCCTCGCAGGAAGCAGCGTGCCGAAGGTTTACATTTTACTGTTACGCTTTTACAGACTGCAACTTGCATTTGACACAGTTACAGAACGGTTCTACACGTTTACAGATGTTTGGGGTCGAATTCTCATGTTTGGGGTCGAATTCTCATGTTTGAAGATGTTTGGCGTAGAATTCTCATATAGAAATTAACAGATCGGAGAGAGAGAGCGTAACTTAACATGGGATGAGTGTAACCTAACAGAATTCTCTCCGTGGGAAAGTATCGAACTATCGATAAAAGCCAGAATTCCCGATTTTCAAAATTCCAGCAATTCGCAAATTTTTCAGCAGCACTGCGCACGTTATTAAATAAAAACTTAACAAGTACGCTTAGGATTGCCAAATTTCGTTCGAAATAATGGCGGAAAGCAGCGGTGTTAAGCTTTTCGATCGCAGATTTGTGGCATCCAATTTGAAGAATCTGCTCCACTGCCCCAAGTGCTCCATAGAATACACTTACTCCGAGGAAGACCGTAAGTAGACAGTTTTATTCTATTCATTAACAAATTCCAGCACTTCTAGAATTTTCATTGAGTATTCGTTTCGTTTCGTAAACATTTGAGACTTTTCGGGCCCAAGCGTTCTTTTCTGCATACATATTTCATGTGAATATGTTTGTGCGAAGGGACGCCGTCTGGTAGTGTTGGTGGCAGGCTTTGAAAAACCTAAGCTTTAAACAGTTAGCCAACAAAATATTCACTAGTATTCCAAGTAACTAGAAATCAGTAAATGCTATAATGAGTAAATCATCAATTGAAAATATAACATTTAACACTCATTCGGGAAAAACGCGCATTTCTGCTTTGCATACATAACGGATCATTACTCCGTTGGCTTTTTCATGTTCTCTTTGAGAAAATCTTCTAAACATTGACGAAATTCATACATACATATGTATGTAATATGAATTGAATGTACAGTTGTCAAAGGAAGTATGCGTACGGGAATGCGCCGCAAACTTTGTGTGTTTTAAAAATACCAAAATATTTAAATAATAAGAAGAAAATTGTATATTTTAAATATATAAATATATATTTTTGTTTAAATAAATGTAAGTGTACAGCTTTAATATTGGGAAAAAATATAAAAAATAATACAAATATATATAAATAAAAATATATATGTAAAATACATTTTATAAAGAATTGATAAGTCTACAAATACCAACATTTTCGCATATTATGATGTTAATTACTTATTGACTTCCTCTCAAATTCACCAGAGATGCATCGTCCCTTCCTTCTGCCATGTGGGCATACCCTCTGCGAGAAGTGCCTGTGGAAGGATCTCCAACATTTGATATGTCCCGTATGCCAGGAGCTAGCTCGTCCATTGATCAACGCCAAGGATCCGGACAGGAAGTCCGGGGTGCGAGTGTCCGACTTCTACGAACTCAACTACCATGTGCTGGGTGAGGCCTGCAGTGTCACATATTTCCGTAACTTGGACACGGAGCCGGTCAACGAAACGCTGAGCCTCAACTTGGCCAACGAAATTATCATCCAGGCCACCAAGTGCAGCGAATGCCGCAATTTTGAGGCCATGGGCAAGTGCTTGCAGTGCAATGCCTTCTATTGCTGTGACTGCTTCAATGCCGTCCATAATCACAGTCGCGTTCTGAAGGCGCACATCCTCCAGAAGGTTAGCGGCGGTCAGTCGAGAGGATTCCGTGTGGGCAACCATGTGTTCCGCATGCCCTTTTGGGGTGTGTGTCACTCGCATCGCCTGCCCATGAATATGTACTGCAACGACTGCCGTCGCATCAATTGCACAAAGTGCACGAGTGTATACCACGGAACTCATCGAACGACGCCGCTGTTCGAGATGGTGAGCGGAATTGTTTTTTACCTTTAATTCTCTACGAGATTAACCATTACTTCATCAATTTATTGTCTAGAATCAACATCTGGTTTCTGAAATACCAAGTACCTTGCAGTCCTTAAATTCAGCTCTGATGAACATCCGCAATGGCCAGGAGGTGAGTGCCAGCTGGGGTTTACTTTACTTACTAGTCAGATTTATTTATTTGAACTATAGCTATAGGTATGTATATGTATACAGTTGCATTTACGTCTAGCTATTTACAGTACTTGCTCGCTAAAGAATAATTTAGGGGCGAATTTCTCATTACAAATATGGCAAGCTCTTGCTTCGTTCCTTTCCCCATCTTGGGGGGTTCCCTTTCATTGCTGCTCATTGCTGCTGCTTTGTTTGATGGGCATCAGTTGTCCGGTATTTCCATCGGTCTTAATCTCGATAACCTCCAGCTTTTCCACGCTCACTTTTGTCGTCTCTCGCCCTATTTGCTTCTCGGCCTCCTTGGTCTCCCGCAAGCTCTGAAGCTTATCCTCCTCTTCGCTGCTTTCCGGGGCCGTGGGTTCCACTTCGAAATTAATTTGTGGTAGCGGTTGTGGTGTAGACGACACCACAATTGGCTTGAGGACATAGGCTTTGGTATCATCCTGGGTGCTTGTAGGAGCCATTATGGTGGTTGGTTGGGATTGATCGAACGTGTCGTAGCTGCCACGTTCCGAAATGTCATCAATCTCGTCGTCAATTAAGAGATTTCGCTCGGAGCTTTGCTCATAGACCTGGGCATTAATCCCACTGCCCACGTGCTTGGGCTCTGGCTTGTGGTTTTTGGGCAGGGATGGAGTGGACGATGAGACTTCGGCTGGTTTCTCCGCCTGCTGAGCAGCCTTGCGTTGCTTCTCCTGCCGCATTTTCTCCTCCATTTCCTGAAACTTCATGGCCAGGTATCTGCGTAGGAACAGTTAACATATTATTTATGTGTATCTATATGTTAAATTTGTGATATTATCTTACTTGTCTACAATGGGTCCATTGTAGTCCTCGGGAAACTTGGGATTGAAGGGTAGAATGTATTTGTAAAGACGCTCATTGAGCACATACAGTTGGGAAGTAGTGGAACACTTCACGTTGAACCACCAGTCGCAAGTCAGAGCAATCTGAAAAATTATAATATTTATAATATTTTATAATATTTGATATATATATCACTTAGTTCTAGGCCTGGAAGTCCTTTTACCTGACTGAATATGGTTCCATTGGGGCACAGGAACGATGCCTTGCCTCCATTGAGATCACAATAATGCCAGACCTGGCAATTGGTATCTGGATCCCCAAAGAATCCCTTGTAACGTTGCTGAGTGCATTCGAAACTTGTCTTGGGGATCTCTGCGTAGTTGGGATAATCGATGCCGGGCCTACCGGTACTTGGTCCAGGATGCTTATCTATTAAATTAATTCCAAGTATTTAATAACTTATTATGTTGTTGTGTAGAATATATACTCACTTGGTCCCTTTAGTTTGGAAACTGTTTCCTCCTCGGATCCCGTGGACGTTGTATGGTGATCATCTTCGCCATTGTAGTCGTAGTCCTGGGAATTGTGTTTGTGCTCCTCGGGCTCGTGATGCTGCGGTGGATTTGCCACAATCGTTTGGGTTTGCTTCAGGTTTTGCAATATCCGTATCAGGGTCTTGATGGAGTTGTCTATGTTGTCGGGTGTCAGAGTCTGCGGCAGATGATTGCTCGCTTGGAGCTTGTGCAAGATCTCGGCCAGCGATGAGGTACGAATATCGGGCAACTGATCATCCTCATGCCCGGCCACATATGCGGGTGTTAATGGTGGACGCTCGTGAGCGTATTTGAAGACGGGCTTCAATTTAATGGGTGTCACCGTCGAGGGTTCCCGTTGCGGCAACTCTGGGCCACTCGGAGGCTTTCCCGAAACGTAAACATACTTTGGGGTAATCTCCACCGTGTGACTAGGCGTGGGAGCACCGGCTGAAGGGGGTGCGGTCACGTAAATGGGACGTCGGGTGGCCTTGTAGGTGTGCACAGGCTGTAATCGAAGTGTGGGCTGTTGCTTATACAAGATTTGAGGCCTTGGCGTGGAGGATATTTCCGGGTGAAGCTGTGGCGCCGGTTGGTGTTCAATATGAGGAGCTGTTGTGGTCACCAAAATGTAAGCATGCTGAGGCGAGGGATGATGGACCGAAGGACGCTCGTGCTGCTGCTGATGCTGCTGCTGCTGCTGCTGCTGCTCATCCTCCAGCGACTGTCGGGGTCCGTCAATCAGATAATCAATATACTGTGCCGGTGCTGGGGAGCTGTAGAAGTATTCATTTTATTATAATTATTAGTTATAATTTCAATAGGGCTCAGCTTTCTTTAAGCTAAGGCAGATCACTTTCCCCTGAGTATCCTGTGGCTTCACCTGTAATAAATGGCTTACCCGAGCGCCTCATCCTTGGCGTATTGCGACTCCGAATGCGTCTGCTCTTGGACATGGGCCATGAGGGCGCGCAACGGAATGTGCAGCACCTGTTGGCCAGCAGTTGCATCCGGCCGCACATACAGAGCATCGTCGTACTTATTTGGATGATGGATCTGTGTCTGGGGATGATGGTGTGCTTGCTGCTGATGGGGATGCAGATGGGTGTTGGCAGGATGGTGGCTACCGGCCAGTGTGTTGCTGCTTTGTGCTGGCACCACCACCGGATGTGGGAAGTCGTAATTCTTGTGCTGCTGCTGCAGTTGCTGATGCTTTTGGAGTTTCATGCGCTGTTGCAAGTAAAGCACGTACTTCTCCTGGGGCGTCAGGTGCGGATGCTGCGAGTGCGTGGGCGGGGCCATGTTGAAGTAACTCTCGTATTTACTCACATGCCCGCCAAATGGCGGTGATTTCTGATGCACTATCAATGCGGTTTTGCTAGATGTGGTGGCGGCGGTAACTGAACTTGTATCGGGTACCGACACGGAAGCGTAGCCAATGCTGTGGGTGGGTCATCGTCATGCAAAGCAGTTATGGATTCGATTGTAAGCAGAAATGAAATGAGAGTTTATTTTGTATATGTTTGTAGTCATGTTACTGAACTGATTTACTATATGAGATATTTATTGTGGCTTCGGAGAGGTCTTTCTGTTAAGTAAACCCAAGAAATTGGCTCACTGGCCGATATATCAATACTCCTACTTAATGGGCAATCAATTTAACCACTTAAATCGAAATAAGTGTGAAAACAAGAGTGTGACATCCAGGTGACTGTAAAAATCTTCCCTGAATGCCTACCCTTCTCTTTGTCATCGATTGTATGACCTGGACCCCGTTGGCTATTTATGACATGAATTTGCAATTTGACAATTACTAGAACACACGGGGCAGAGGTACTTGTGTACATGAGACATTGGCCGGGCTGCATCTCTGCCCACTGTATGCCCACTGGCAGTGCCTCCTGCTGTACATCGAACTGCAATTCGAGTTGCAAGTCGATGTCGTCATGGATCTTACGTCACCGCCGTTGTCGGCGGCAGCAGCAAAGATGGTGACGAAGGAGGAAGGCCCAGATTGTGAGCTTGGGAGAAGAGCAGCCGCAGCCGGAGAAGGAGACTGCAGATTGTGGCTTGGGTCCAGTGCATTTAATGCAATTGATTTTTCTGCCCAAGGGCATGTGTGGTGCATGCAACTCAGACCCAGTCTCGATTCCAGATTAACTTCAATGCATTAATTTAAAGTTTCTGTATTGCGTGCGTATCGAGTGTTTCGCAAGATCAATATGTAGAGTAGCTTTTAAATATATTGGGAATTGATAAACTCTTTCATAAACTATGAAACGGGGGAACAGTTATTAGCTTAATAATAATAGAAATTTATTAAAATGTTGAGGATATATGCTCTTAATTAGAGTATCAACATGATAAAGTCCTAAATTAAAAACTTCTGGACTAAGCTCTGCAATTTTTCCTCATTTTCATATTCTCAAACTCTCTAAACGAAATGCTTCCTATATGTTCTTATTAAAAGAATACAACTTCATCTTGGAACATTTATAAGAAAAACAAATATTTGGGTTCCATTTTTAAAACTAATAATGAAACAAATGTTATTATGAATATGTGAGACATTCGCTTGGTTTAAGTCGTTGCTGTGTCGATGACATACATCGGTTATTATGAAGCTGACAATGGTAGCAACACTTTTAATTACAGTACATGCAATATTGCAACTGCCTCACGCTATATTTGTGGGCGTGGCTGTGAGAAATACCTGACAAGTTGCTGATGAGGAGCATAGACCCAAAAGATCAGAGCTTGACTTACATTTGAGCTTTCGCATTGCAAGTGTTGCTAATAAATCTTACCTTGGAGTTGGCTGCTGCTGCTGCTCCTCCACCTCCGCCGGCTCTTCGGGGGCCCTGTGATCCTCCTGCTGGTGCTGCACCTCCTCCTCCGCCTCCACGCTCTTCTCCTCCTCGGAAGATGCGGATGATGATGGCGGCTGCTGCTCGGCTGAGGCAAGAACTCCAACGATTTGTGTTTGATGGGAACTTTTATGCGGCACTGCCGCTTGGTAGACAATTTCTGGCTGCTTTAGGTTGCCATTATTGATATTATTGTAATTGATGGGACTGGCGGAGCCGGGCTTGCTGCTCACTGGCGTATAAATAATGGGTATAAACTGTCCCGGCAATGTGTTCTTCGCTGTAAATGGCGTCAAATTGATTTTTGATTGTTTGCCACGTTGACGCTGCAACTGGGATGCAGCCGCCAAGCCCGGTGATAGCATCTCGAATTGTTGTGGTTGTTGGTGTTGCTGGTGTTGCTGGTGTTGTTGTTGGTGATGTTGGTGGTGTTGGAGAAGGAGGTGATGGTGCTGCGGCTGCTGTGGTTGCTGCTGCACTTGCTCCTTCGGCGGCGGCAGTGGCGGAAAATGCTGCACCGTCTTGTGCTGTGTGCGTGTAAATTATGAATTTCGTGATTACTTATGCTTATTTATGATCTATGAACTGTATTGTAATAGAGAAAGGGGATAGTCACTTGAGTTGCTTAATACCCTTGCTAATATTTTGTTAATAATGTAATTGGTGGATTATTTTTGATTATATTAGTTGAAAACTACTTGATTAAATACGTTTTATCTATGAAGCAAGGCAAGGGGTAAATGCCACAAAATACAGAAGGCTCTTAGTTTTTTCTTTGCAGTAACCTAACTCTTATGAACTTCTTGACAAATATTTATAAATATAAATATATAAAAAAATCTATATATTTCAATCTATATTATCCCATTTAAGTAAAGGTTATAGCTACCCCTTGGACAGTGTAAAATTGGTTATTGACTTGCCTTGTGCGATGGGTTCAATGGCTTGTAGGCAATAAAAGTGGCGCCCGAGTCGGCCAGAGGAGGCTGCTGCTGCTCCTTGGCTTGGCCAGGTGGAGAATGTGAGTGGGGATATGGATGCGAATGCGGATGTGAATGGGAATGGGAATGGGAATGGGACTGCTGGTGGCTGCCAATGGCCATGCTGTGGTACACCTCGGCTGCTCCCGCCTGATAGTGCGTCACAGGCGGCGGATGCGGCGGTCCAAGGTGATGGGGATGATGCTTCTGCTGCTGTGGCATATACGCCACCGGCACTGGGATCCTTCCGGGTCCCGGTGGCGGTGCCTGGAGCTGTGCCCCGCCAGCCGACGAGGAGTGCTTGGTGGTCGCATATTGCTGATTGATGGGCAACTCCGGGGCGGGCAAGTAGAAGGCCATGTAGGGTATCAGGCGACGACTCCGCTCCGAAGCACTCAGATCCGAGTCGCTGATGATGCTGGTGTTGTGGCTGCCTCGTGGTTTCCTACCAATTTCAGGGGATTGGGGAGCAGAGCCAGTGGCAGCATGGCTCAAGACCAGCAGGCTGGAGGCTGTAAAGCATAAAATAAGTGGGTTTTATTTATGCTTTGGGGGATGGAGATAAATTAACATTATTCTTCAAATGGATTTATCTTTGGTTTATATATAACGTAAGGAATATACAGTAAAAATAGCTCGACCTCAGTATTCCTTGTTTTTAGGTAACAAAGAATTCCATGTCAACAAGGCATTTGTATATTTTCCACTTTATAGGATTTGTGGGCTTGTCAAAATTAAGTAGATTCAGTGAAATAGAGTATCTGTAAATTATAGTTTGTGAAATCAGCCAAAGTAAAAGGTAAATATTCTCCCGTTCCTTCGAAAAGCGATCATCTATCGCTAATGTGGTCCACATCATCCCACAGTCGGACACACTACGCGCACGCACGCACATAAACTCTGCCATCATGTCCAAATTAAGCTCCGGAAATCGCCAGCTAATCACGCGCAGCTCCGATGTGGACGCGTTGGCCCAGCGGGGCTACAATGTCGGTCACAAGATCGGGGAAGGGTCGTACGCCACGGTTATCACAGCCGGATACGCCGATGATGCCGGGCACGGCGTGCACTTGGCCTGCAAGATCATCGACAAGGCCAAGGCGCCGGCGGACTTTGTGAACAAGTTCTTCCCGCGCGAACTGGACATCCTCACCAAGATCGACCACGAGAACATCATACAGATCCACAGCATCCTGCAGCGCGGGCCCAAGATCTTCATCTTCATGCGGTACGCCGAGCACGGGGATCTGCTGTCGCACATCAAGAAGAACGGTCCCATCGAGGAGAAGCAGTGCAAGATCTGGTTCCTGCAGATGTCCAAGGCGTTGAAGTACCTGCACACCATTGACATTGCCCATCGGGATCTCAAGTGCGAGAACATACTGCTCTCCAAGCGTCTGAACATCAAGCTGGCCGACTTCGGCTTCGCCCGCTTCTGCCGCGACGACGGCGGTCGGGAGGTGAAGTCCGAGACGTACTGCGGATCGGCGGCCTATGCCGCACCGGAGGTGGTGTGCGGACGACCCTATGACCCCAAGTCGGCCGATGCCTGGTCGTTGGGCGTCATACTGTTCATCATGATCAATGCCAAGATGCCGTTCGATGACAGCAACCTGACCAAGTTGCTGGAGGCCCAGCGCAACCGCAAGTTCGCCTTCCGCCGCAAGCTGCAGGAGGTGATCTCCATGCAGGCGAAGGCCACGGTTTCCGTGCTGCTGGAGCCGGAGTCGCATGCCCGCTGGAACTTGCGCGAGATCTGCAACTGTGCCTGGCTGCGATTCACCGAGCAGTCCCAGCCAGCAACGCCCTAAGTCATTTCACCGCGGAACCACACTGCCATCCATTCAAAGTAGAGCGAGGAAGAGTCGTAGCGTGCGATGGTTTCACTGATAGATGTAAATTGAAGTTATCACAGAAATTCACTAGTATCCTTCAGATTATATCTGAAACTCCCCCCATATTTATATAGCAATTTTGTATTACAAGTCCCAATTCGTCTTTTTTTTATTTCCTATGCGGACTCGATTTGTGAATGCAGGGAATTAAATTCAATCTTTAGGATATGTGAATAGTTTGAATCGATTTTCTTCTGGGTGTCCAGTGTGCCAGCTCTCGATGAGTTAGTAGTTCAAAGTTATATATAAATCGATTTAAAGAGTTTATTTTACCTATTCTAAATTTAATGACGTTCCCATCTGATAAATTCAATATTGTGCAATCGCAATTAATAATAAAAGACCTGATGGCAGGGACCCAACGAAGCCTGACCACAGAAACAAAGTATGCGCTGTCATAACCGTTAAAAGAAAAACTATTATAAAATAGCATTAGGTAAATTTTCAAACAAATTTTTAGCTTGCATATATCTTTTCCCCCCACTGCATATGGCCAACCGAAGTTTCTTGTTGTTTTTTGTTTATTGTGTGCATTGTTGGCCACACTCTCCGCCTCTGTTGGCCGTGTTTAGTGAGCCGAGATAGCCAAGAGTTGGCTTCAGAGGCGCACTAAGATTCCTACATGGGACGGTCTCGAAGAAAGACGGTAGTGATGAGCACTGAACCTTGGCCAAGAGAGAGAGTGAGTCACTTTTTGGTGTAACTTGGGACATTCCCATATCAAATTACTGCTACTAAACTATTTAAAGAGTTAAAAACATCTTTAAATATGTTTTGAATACGGTATGAACTGTTAAACTTCACAATGTGTTGTGATCTTTCAGCTATATTGCTCCTTTAAATGTAGTCTTCAATCTCTTTTCATTAAAATTAACAAAATGTGTAATGATTTTTAGAGATGTACGAATTAAATTTCATATAAAGACTCCTCACAACTGCTTTAAATATCTACTTTTGAGATCGTTGAACTCGCATAAAAGTAGTTAAAAGCAAAATATAAACTAACCGGATCTTATTGGCAGATCAAAAGTGTGTGATTTTTATGTTTACTTTAATAAAATGTGGAAAAATATCATTTCCACATTAATTTAAATTGTTAGATGCGAATTTACGTATTATTTTATGTTCAGGTACTAAAAGGCTGTATGAATCTTTTAATGCCAATACATTTTAATTTAAATTTTGGAGAAAACATATAAGTTAAGTTAATTTTTGGTTCGATTTCTTAACAAGAATACTTTTTAAAACTTAATTGAAGGAATTAGGGATAATTGTTGTTTTAGAAATAATGAATTACTGTCTATTATTCTTGGACAAGGATTTTTCAAGGAAGTTTGCTTTGAGAATTCATCAGATCTCTTCATTCAAATTTGAAGTCTATTTTATTTACCTTTTTCTGAATTAATTTGCAGTAAGAAAATCTCAAAATCCCAGCCCGAAACCATTAGAAATTAATAAACTGAAAGGATTGTTTTTAGAGCCCAGCACTCTCATCAATATGAGTTATAATTTCGATGGAATTAATTTTGGGCTAGTCTCTGGCATAAGCCTTTGTCATGGCACTAATCACTGGCATGGAACATAAGTAATTGTGTGATTTGCTCCATTCCATTTCGCCATTCCTGGCCAGTTTGGGATTGGCTGTGTCTCGGTCTTAGCATCGCCATCGTGTCCTGTGCGGCGGCATGTGTTGCAAGTTGCTAGCTGCAAGTAGCCGGTTGCCATGTCGACCAGAAATCTCCACAGACTCTGGCAGAGTCCGGGCCACGACATCGACAGTCGCACAATAAGTGTCCGAAAGTACGAGCCAAATCAGAGCTGGGGGGCAGATAATTTGCATGGGAGAGCGGGTGCCGGGCTTAAGTGGCAACTTAGATGGAAGGTAGAGGAAGGTCTAGTTGTTGTGACACAGAGAGGAGGGCAGGGCAACCCAATGCAGGGATGGAAAATAATTGTTAATATATTCAATCAATTTATTATTTATTTATAAAACTTTTGCATACAAGGAGGGAATTATTATCTTTACAAATATTTTGTTATTTATATTTTAGAAATATTTATAGAACTCAAGTTCCTTTCTTTGGGGGAAGCCTCTGCTACCACTAGCTTTAAGCCATTACTCTGTGATATAGTTTAGTTGCCTTTTCTACTAGCTTGTTGCTTTCTATATTGTCAAAAAAGTTGGTTGATTTTATTTTACGACTCTTTTTTATGTGTTGGGCAACCAACACACAACACAGGCGCACCAGAGTTTCTCTGCTCACTTGGTACACCTGTGCGTATGCGTAATGCAATTTTGCATTAATTAATATAAGTTGTCCGTGTGTGCCCGGGCGGCATCCTATCCCGCCTGCGGGGCACTAAAATGTTTTGCCATGGCTCATCTGCCATCTGGCCGCCGCCGCTGCTGCTGCTGCTGCTGTTGCTGTGGCCAATTTCCAGTCCAGAGTCTCGCTCCCAAATGGCTCGTACGGAATTAATTTTGGGGACAACAACGTGTCAGATTTATACTGCCCTCCCATCGGGAGCGGGAGCTGCTGAGGCTTATTAGATCTGCCATCCAACATCCTGCTTTCTCGGGTTAAATCCTTTGAAAAATTGTCTTGCATATGGGGTAATCATTTTGTGTGACATTTATTTTATTTTGGACTTTTCGATGGACTATGGACGTAAATTGAATTGCCAATAACAGTCAGGGGAAATCATAGCTTTTAATGTTAAATAAGGTTGTATAATATAAAATGGTGTCTTTCTTTTATATAAATTTATAATTTTTAAGTGAATAAGATAACTATACTGGGTGTATTGTTAGATTACTGAGTTCAGCTTAAATTTTTAACGAAAATTAAATAATATATATCAGTTAAAATTGTTGCAAGATAACTAAGTTATAACACGATAACATGAAAAGTAGATATTTTGAATAATATTTATCTAAATAATAGCTATTTAACTCACAATGCTGAAGCCATAATAACTTTTACACTATCAGTGTGTGAGCACTGGAGGCTCCACTGATTTATACCGAATATATATTTTGCTTTTCGTAAAATGATTCCATTAGAAAAAGATCAGACATTAACGAGATATATACAATATGTATTTTAGTTTAACATCTAATTATGTAGAACTTCTAAAGACAACATTTTGAAATGTAAATATTCTAGAAAAATTTAACGATTTTTAAGATAAAAGGTTTATAAACTTCTAAAAATTTCTTTTGAGATTTTGCAAATTTAGTAGATAGTTTTACAATAATCTTTTCAAAGAAAATGGTTTTAAATACTTTAAGAACATATTCTAGGCTTTATTATA
This sequence comes from Drosophila bunnanda, assembly GCA_035046265.1. Classification (NCBI taxonomy): domain Eukaryota; kingdom Metazoa; phylum Arthropoda; class Insecta; order Diptera; family Drosophilidae; genus Drosophila; species Drosophila bunnanda. The sequence continues at coordinate 36,185 of JAWNOB010000130.1, forward strand.
TAGAATATTCTATACTTTCAAGAATATATTCTGGATATTATTAAAAAAAATATTCTAGACTTTATTATTATTATTTTCCCATGTGCTGGCCTGCATGTGGTAATGTAATTAAATAATAGTTAACCATGCAAATCTCTAGCAAACGAACACGACTTGTCTTGCAGCTTTTTATAATTGCTCAAGTTGAACTCTTTTTTTTTTGTATTTTATGACACTCATTAGTCAATGCAATAGTTTCCCAGACATAGAAATAGATTGCTAAAAAACACTCGACTTGATTTTCTAGGCTGCAAGAAAAAAAGAACCGAGAACATGATGTAGAGGAAGTGCCTCTCCCAAATAAAGTCGTCATGGCCAAAGCCACGGTGGCAACGTCGTCCGTCGTCCCCAATGTGATTTCAATTACAATATAAATAAAGGAGTGTGCCGGCGAATGTTGAAAATGCAATTAGGCGGCCGCAAAACAAATAAACGCGGGGGGTCAGCGACAAAAGTTCTGTTGAGAATGATTCCTGATTGGTGGGAGGGAGGAGCAGAGACAAACCCTGGGGTATTTTCACTTGTTATCGTTGTCATTCTGGACTCACTCCCTCTCCAGAATTTTCCAGAATTTTCACGCCGAAATCCGTGGATTTTTAGCCGTGCTTTGACCAGTTGTCAGTTGGTTTATGGCCAAAAACACATTAAGCGAACTGCATAAAAACATTTTAGCCGCAGTCACATCACATTCGCTGTCCCCCCACGCTCACACACTCACCAAATTCTAGTTCATTTCGAGAGGAGAACTCCAAAAATGTGCGTGGTCCAAATCAGATTGAGATGGGGAGATACAGATACGGATACGGATACAGATACAGATACGGACACTGATCAGGCCATATTTGCCAAGCACTTTTGCATGTATTTTGCATAAAATTTGCAAATGATTTGTTGAGCGCTTCTTATTTTGTGCAATTTTGATGGTGCCGCGTTTTCCACTGGGAAAATTGGGGGTAGGGGAGGCGATAATGGGGCATCACAGGTGGTGCCCCAGACATGGGGGAGTGGAGGACACTCACCTGGGTTAATTCGCTCGCCCCGAAGCCAAACATTTCACGCTTTTTTGACATTTCTGGCGCATAATTTGATTAGATTTTCGATACGACGAACAAATTGTTTTTGGTCACTCGTTTGCTGATGTTGCTGCAGGATTTCGGTTTTTGGTGAAATTTTTGGAGTGCACTCTGGAGGCGGGACTCTCCGTTCCGCCCGCTTTGTTGGATTGTTTTCTAATTTGATTTGATTTGATTTTGTGGCCGGCGCCTCTGGTATGCAATTAAATGCAAATTTATTGCGTAAATATTTACTTGAGCGTGAATGAATTTTAATTTTGTCACCGCTGTCATCGGTGTTCCCATTTCCCATTTCCCCATTTTACTAAATATTTGCTTTGTTTTGAAACACTTGGCGTTGGCCATCTCATCATCAGCTGCCGCCGGAGGCTATCGCGGCTCACTGGATCCCCCGATCCGATTATTGGGCCACTCGGCCCGCGACTCAGCTCGCGCCTTTGGCCATTTATGGCCCAAATTGGCAACTCGCCCATGTAAGCCATTAAACTATAAACTCCACATCTGTAAAGCAGGCATTACACGAGTCGGGCCGGGTCCCAGAAGTCAAGCTCAAATTGCTAGCTGTCCGAAATGGGAAAAACAGAAAAAAAAGAGGAAAAGATATCGCTTGGCCACAGAGATTTGCCTTCACTTGCGATCTTTTTGGCCAGAAGACAAATTACAGAGGCCGTAAAAATGCAATAAGCCAAAATCGAGCAATTTCGGGTGGTCCAAATATTAGCCAACTTAAAGTGCGAACCAAATTGTTGGCTTAACTTCTGTTTTATTATGTGGAATGGTGTTTAGGAAGCAATTTTTCCAACAATAAATATGACTTAATTAGTGCGAAAGAGTGTCAAGTGCTTGGATACTTGATTAAGGCAATAATATTTAAATCAAGAATAATAAATTCAAGATAATTTAGCTTCGTTTGGCCACAATCCCTTCTAATAATATACATTTAGCATAGTTAGCATTTTTTATATAGAAATATATACACACAAAACCAATTTAAGTTAGTTCACACCAATCAAAGTTGAATAAAATGTTAACTTCATGATATTCTAGTCGCGATTATTCGCTATTGGCAGCCGTTCACACCCAAACCTTAGCCTTTTGGAACTGCCTCTGGTGGCTGATATATAGTCCATTGTTTCAGCGTCGGCATTCCAGCCAATTTGCTGAGAACTTGACCAATAATACTCGTTTTGCTAAGCGATCATCGAGCTTTACTTTCCAGCCAGAACAAACATCCGCCTTGGGGCGAAGCTGTAACTCGATCGCGGCTGCATTTCCTATCACAATAAATTGTTTGAAATAAAACGAAAAATTGTAAACTTTTTTGTTGTGGCTTAAAGTATATTGTTATTTTCCACGCTTTCCGCTCGTCGGTGACGACAATTGCACCAGCAAAATAACGAAAAAATACAAATAAAACTAAAAACAGAAAAGTGAATGGGTTTTCCTTCCATTCCTCCAATCGGAGGCTATCGCCGCAGTTCGTTTGCAAATGTCGCAATCTGGCACTGGCACCCATTATAAGCATTTGAACTGTGTGTTGACGTCTGGCGGTTGGACAGTGCAGAAATACGAAAAAATTAGCCGCCCATTAAACCAACATTGAATGGGACACTCCGCCCCAAATCGTTTTCGTTTTAGTTTGATCTCTCAAATCAATCTGCGTTCATCAAAAGTCAAAATCGTTGACAGGGCGGTACGTTGTCAATGGAAAGTTTTCGGAGAATTTGTTTGGAAATTGCAAAGATTTTAGGCTTACATTTAAAGCGTATTTAGGTTCGGATTGTTTAGTGACAGGAAAGGTACGATTTTGTCAAAGTTATCGCTCAGGAATGTCTCGAAAGTAATTTACATTTCATATAGAATTAAAAAAAAAAAAAAAAACAAAATAAAATATTTTAATGTTCATTTTCATTCATTTTAATGAATTATCGAAATATCAGTAAATTTATATACTGCAGCTTTAGATATTGAAAAAATATCGCCTTTCATATTGACATTATTCAATTATTTAATTTATTTGTCTTTTATTCTATTATAATATGAGTACAAAGATATGTAGCCCATTAAATATCGTACACTTTAATATATTGAATTTTACGATATTGAATAATTTAGAATTTAACTTAAAATATCAATATTATCGATAAATATCCGATATTGATATAATTTATTCGTTTTTTTCCCGTTATGTTATATAGACAAATATATTGTGCTCAATATTAGATCAATAATTGTTTAATATGTTAAATTTTGACATATTCAGTTTATAAATATCGAAAGTCCGCAAAATTAATGTTAAGATAGCGATATCATCGAAAAATATTCGATAAATGACATTTCTTTGTCATTTTCCTATTATATTGCTCTAATATATTCCACAGAATTTGTATTTATCGCACATGTGCATATACATATATATATATATAGCAACACTTAAATTAGAAATATATTTCCACCTTCGCACAAAATATCGATAATGTATCGATATATAGATTGATAAGGCCATAATGTGAAATTAAGATATAAGAAATCCCTCTTTTTTATATGCTTTTTCGTCCAGTCTTCAAAGTTTAGTTATAAACCATTTTGCATTCATTCCAAATATGAACTTGACGTATTTTTTATACTAACTTTACATTCACTGGTAGAGAGAGGGAGTTAACGATATGTATAGAAGCAAGTTAAGGATTATGTTAAAACAATGATCCAGGACTTTCTAATTTTCAAAAAAAAAAACTCATACTTTTCATACAACAAAAAGGAGACACATAACAAATAAAGCATTTTCCAGGTAGCTTTGGTTCAATTTCAAGCCACCGATGGCGACTTGTGGCCATGTCTTTAGGATTGAACTCCTTTATCCACCGACAACCGCTCCCACTCACTCACTTCCACTTCACTTGCAGTCACTCCAGTTTTCAGTCGTCCAGCGATCCATGGAAATGTTTGGCGGAGTAATTGTTATCATTGGCCCGACCGTTAATTGTATGGAAATGGAAAACGATTGTTACACTTTCTGCCTGTGCATTTAGCTAACGAAATTTGCACACTCATTCCGCCTTCCATCGGTCAGTTGCATCTCATTATAAGATTTACATTTCACGGCCAGCTTGGCAACGAAAAGAAAAGCCCCTGCAAAGTGCTTCCTCATACACAAATGATGTGTTTCCTCAAAAGAAATGGTATTTGCAATTAATTTCATTTGTCTTGCAACAATTAAACATTATTTTAATGTTTTATAAAAAAAAGTGAATGTTGGAATTGACAAATGAGTGGGTGAATTTATCTTTGCGAAACCCTAATGAACATAAAATAAGAACATTTAAGATCTTAAGATCTTTGTTCATTTATGAGATCATTAAGTGTGTTAAATAATTTACTGGCATCCGACTTTAAAGTATTTACGATTGCGCTACCTTTTTATAATATTAATGGCATATGTTAACTATATATTTTATTAATATTATCTCCAAGTAAGACATTAATTTATGTGCAAGTTGACTTCCTTCTGTCTCAAAATTGTAACCCCAAGGCTGCCCAAAATTTAAAGCCATAAATTTGTCTATCACACGTTCTCCGGACAATCACATTGCCTCCGTTTGGTGACCCCAACGTTTGACCCAAACTTTGGGAAAAAGAAAAGGAAAACCCCAGGCCCACCGCGGTACACGGGGTGTATGAGGCACGATTCCGAGTGGTTAAGTTATTTATGAAGGCTTTTTATGGGACAATCGAAAGAGTTGAGAGCTGAGCGATTCTGGTAATTATGTAATGAACTTCTAGGCCCAACAATGCCGGCTGAAGATATAAATATATACGTCCATTTGTTTGCCATTGAAAAAATGATTACGCAAATTAAATGTAATTTATTTGTGCATGCAACGGAGTAAAAGCCACAAACAAATGGCTCGAAGCCGATTGTTATCACCCAAAAGCGCGCTCAGCCTAGCCAAGCAAAGCAAATTTAACTAAAAATTCACTTACAGCCCAGACAAAGGCCACAGAAATAAAACTCATAAAGGCGCCCAGCAGAAATGGAAACGGTAACATTGCATAAATTAAACAACGGAGACTGCACAACTTCAATTTAGTTTTTTATGGCCACAGTTTCGATCGATCGATTTGCGGCACTAAAGCACAAATCAAGCAAATCGATCGATCCGTTGTGAAAAGAGATCGCCTAAGATCGAATCGGCCTGCAAGGTCGTCCAGCTGCTGCTGCTGTTGCTGCTGCTGCTAAATGTGGTTCACCACTCACAGATCTCTCGCCTAGATCCGCCATCGATTCTTCAGAATTTTATATGAGAATAAAATCGTTCTTTGAGTACATAAAATGTTCTATACTCTTACAGAACTTTCAAATTACTCTGATATATAATATTTTTCATATGAAATTTAATTAAAAATATACGGAAAAGGAGAAATTGTGAGATCTTTCCAAGACCTAGGTATGTTAGTAGTATAAAAAGGATATGTTCTGTATTGGCTATACTTTTTCCTTGAATAAAGTTAGATCCACCATCGATTCTTTAGAATTATATTTGAGAGTAAAGCGAGAAATTGTTCCTTGAGTACATAAAATGTTATATACTCTTACAGAATTTCCAAAATACTTTGATTTATAGTATTTTTGACGTATAATATAATATAAACTATAAGGAAATGAAGAAATTATGAGATCTTGCCAAGACATAAGTTTGTTAGCAATATAAAAAAGATATGTTCTGTATTGGCTATACATTTCCCTTGAATAAATTTATTATAACATAGATCCGGCATTGATTCTTCAGAATTATATATGAAAATTAAGCGAGAAATTGTTATTTTAGTACATAAAAGGTAATATATCCTATAGTACTAGCAAATTACTTTGTTTTACAACATCTTTGATACAAAAAATAATACAAAATGTAAGTAATATAAGAACTTGTAACATTTTCCCAATATATAAGTTTACTTGTTGTGAAAATAGGATATCTTTACCATTGGTCATACATTTATCTTGAATAAATTTGTATTATATCATCATAATAAGTTATGAGACTAGAGCGAAAGATGTTCTTTTAGAACATATAATATCCTGCACTCTTACAGTAGTTTCAAATGGCTCTGAATTATAATAAATTTGATATGAAAAGTATGATAGATTACCCATAATTAATGAGTGTACAAGAAGTCTTCATATTCTCTGGCATATAAATATGCTAGAAGGTTAAAAGGATTTATTCTCTATTGGCTCTAAGGTAGTCCTGACTTTCTGCACTTCAAATAACTGAGTAAATCTATAATACTCTCTCCTTTAAAATCCATAAGATAGTTAAAAAACTACCCACCTTGATGATTTGTGGTTTGCTTGGTGTTCTAAGAACTCTGTTAAATAATATCATTGAAAGCGGAAATTGGGTGCTGAGGTTAGAGTCAAAGTATTGAATACAATGACGAGGCCGCCGCTTGTACAACGATTACTAAATGGCAATTAATCCCAACCCCGCAGACAGAATTAATCGGTAACTACTAGAATTAGTTGCCTTTGTGGTTTGATTCGTTCGATGGTATTTGATCGAAACCAAGGCAAATCGAGCAGGAAAAAAAATATATAAACAAAGAAACATAAAAACGTAAATCTTGTTAATTAGACCGACATTGTTGGTCACGTTTCCTTGGCTTGGGTTTCTTGTCTGCCCTGCTGCTGGGTCTGGGTTGGGCTGACCAATGAAATCTATAACTAATATGCTTTCTGGAAAATCTGTCATAATCTGTAGCACGAATTTGTACGAGTTAAAAGCGTGGTCTTAAACACAAAAGGGTAAACATTGAACATTGATTAAAGGAATAGAAAAATAAGGTAAAAAACCTTGAATAAAAACGGGAAAACTATTAAGTAAATATAGTTTTTGAGCTTAAATGATTTATAAATAATAAGCGTATTTTATATTATAAAGAAAAGGTATACAAAACTTGTATGTCAAGCTTTACTTTCTCTAAATTTGTCTAATATATGTATACTTAATATTCTTGTATATTTATAAAAATAACCTGATTAGTATCTACTTGAGATATGTGAAATTTAAATGTTGTCATTAGTTAGTTTATACAAAAACACGATGCTTTGAAGCCAAATTTATAAATGAACTTCACTCATAAATTCAGCATAATTTTCAAGCAAATTAATAAGTCGAAAAACTGTAGACAATAGTTTCGGTAGCTGAATTTTTATTCATGGTTTAAGCAGGAAGCCATTATAATGCAACTTAGCTCGGGGATTCCCTTGATAATCAATTTAAAAACTACATTTTCGTGTTGTGCGTGAACAAATTGAAGAACTCCAAGTGCTCTGCGACCCGAGACGGTGGTCAAGGGCGTTTTTCCAATGAAACGAAAATCAAGTAACTCTGACTGACCATCACGAAATGACCAGCCACTTCTGACCCTGTGCACTTTTCGCCTGTGAAAATCCCCCGCAGACAATAGAGAAGGAGGTTGCGATTCGAGTTGAGTCACCGACCGTAAATAGTAATTTCCTGAGCTCAAAGTCAAATAGTTTGACAATTTTGCGAGGCACTTTAATTAATCACTCTTGCAGTTAAAAATAACATTTTTAAGCGAGCCCATTTTTGGCTCGTTTTTGCGTTCTTCACGTTGCCAAATATCAGAAGCCAATCGGGGTAATTGTTTATTCGAGATCGTTGCTGCAATGGCTCATGCCAGGCGATTGTTGTCTCGACTGACCAAATTAATTGGCTTAATTTGGAAGCTTAACTTGGCTTAACTGTGCTGTTTTTTTTTAAGGTGTTAACAATCGTGTTTGCATGTTGGTTTATTGCCAAAAAAACAACAAACATCAGAAGCATTTTTTAGTTGCTTTTAGAACGTGAATTCTGGCCAGCCAGCCACCCAGAAAACAAAAGGCGAGCGAAAAAATTTGTTTGCTAATCTAGTAAGCCGTACATATTAATTAACTTATCCGGACAGCGGCCTTCAACTTGATCAATTAGCCAAATCATGTCGATAAATATGCGTTGGCCAACGGCCACTCTTAATTGTAGTTAATTAATGTAAATGTTTGCCAACTTTACTGCACGATAATCATACCGTTCCAAGCCTATTTTTATTAATTACACGGTAACGTTTCCTCCAGGGAAATACAAAGAGAAGTCGCAATGGCAGGGAGATAGGCATTAATTAAGCTAAGGTCAGCGCAAAAGGGGTCAGATGAGTTTTGATTTTACCTTAATTGGGCTAATGAATAACCCGTCGGGGGCTAGCCGTACAAATATTTGAGTAAAAGTGGCAATAAATTATCACCCGCTAACCGCAAGATCTCAACCTTGACTATTGGCTAACAAATGAGCAGAAGCATCGACAAATTTGAGTTAATCGGATATTCATTTCCACAATAAACGGATATCAACAATAGAGACTTTAAGATTAATCTAGTTTTGGTATTTGCATTTGTTCTACTTTATTTTCTGACACTTTGACATCGAAATTGAAATATTGGTCCATGTGATTGGTTTGTAGTAAAAAGAACTTGGTATATATTACTACTATATCCTATTGGGGCTGGCGTGTTCGATTCGTCATGATGTGCAATGCAACGGAAAATGCAATTGAAAATTGCTAAACCAACTATTGATTTGATTTTCCTGTTCGGTTTGAACAGCAAAGAAGTGTTGGTTAATAGTGAATAATCTCTCAATCTTACTTTATTTTAAAGTTTTAATTTTAGTTTATTTTTTAGAATTGTTTATAGTTTGTGGTTTAATTTCTTGAATATTAAATATATAGGGAAACATCGATGTGTTGCTCAACATTGTTTTTTCTATGGAAATAATTGCCTAGCAACAATATATTTTGCGAATTCTTCTGTCATGTTAAATTTAACTTTAATGGTTATGAGTTATATAATGTACTATATATATTTAACTTTACTAAAATTTCTTCATTTATTTTGTAGTTTAATAAATACTGATCCAAAAAAAGTTTTAAGCAACATTTTCATGTTCTTGGAAACATTTGCCTAGCAACATTTTTCTAACAAGACTTTCTTATCAACATTTTCTTGGGCATTCCGTCGATTTACATTTAACTTTTCATACCCAGAGCCTCGTAAATGATTGAATTTAAGATCTGTTTTCAAATTAAACATTTTAGCTTACTCAACTGGAGTTATCTTACGAGTTTAGCCTGTAAACATTTTGTAAATTGCTTACTTTTGTCCTCTACTAATCCAATGGAAGAAAGGAAACTCCACATTTGATTGAAGAGCCCGAGTGCTTAAATTCCCTCTGATCATTTGCGATCATTACATCAATGGAATACCTCAACTTTCCAGCAGTTAACCAACCAATCAACCTGTTCCATTCCCGGGTCGCATCCCCAATTATGATGATGATATATAATTTATTTGCTATAAAGCGAACGATTTCAGCTATGCCGCTATGTATTTTGTGCAATCAGTTGCAACAAGTGCACTGTAGCCTAAAGAGAGACGGGTTCAGTCGGTTTATGGCCATATTTGTCAACCCCCGACTGTGCCCTGGCTCTAATCCAAGTAATTTCATCTATGCAGACGTTCGGATTTTTAAGTCTTTTGTGGCTTTAATTCAACACGCGCCACCTGGCCCACAAAATACATTTTTGGCTGCAGCAGCCGGCAAAACTTTCACTCGGGCGGCCTCCTTGTGCATATATCACTTGCTTGATAATTAGACCACTAATTAAACCCGAATGCCGACACTTCTTGGCCCAAAAGCTCGCCAGGTGGGACATAATTTTACTAGCCCGAACCCGAAACTTCAGCAATAACAATGCCCAATTATGTCACGCTGTCAACTGTCATCGGGTGAATATATGTACATGATGTGCTTGGATCTTAATAAATAGGGGGTATTTTTGGTTGTATACTTTAGGTTATATTTTGAAATTTGGTCTAATTATTACTCTGAAAACTTTGTTTTATAATGAACTTGTATTATTTATATATACCTTAAAAAAGAAAAGGTTTTGAGATGAATTTAAATATATTTCTATATTGAAAAGGCTTAGGTCTTTTGGTTTAATCTAATTTAATATTATATTAAGTTACAAAAGTAAAAATTAGACTTGAAAAAATCATTGTTTTTAACGCTGTTAATCTTTTTTATAAATATTACAACATTATAAAAGATTACGTTCGTTTTAATGCCAATTTTGTATTATTTTTTTTAACTTTTTAAATTGTTTATTTGTTGATTTAATATTCCCAATAATAACCTAGGGTAAAACGCCTGCGAGTTGGCCAAGTTAACTGTCTTTTTAGCTTAAGTTACGCACGAGCCCGTCATCATTGCACTAAGTGTATCAGCCAGCAATTTCTGAGGTGGCTCTTAGGCTCGGTTACAGTTACAGTTACAGTTGCAGAGTTAACAATAACAGTAACAATGGCAATAACAATGGAATGTCTCTTACCAAATGCGGCGTTTTGTTGGCATTACACATCATCTAGTTGGAGTGCACCCCACCCTGGGCCTCTCTCGCTTTTAATAATCATGAAAAAACATCGCCTCATGTGTTGACATTTTTCATTTAAGGCTTTATTTGGCCAAAGGCTTCGTGTTGTTGCTTGCCAAAAATAATAACAAAATGCGTGTAATAACCGAAAAATATTCACACAGTTTACACCTAAGGCACCAGAGTGTTATTTTTTATTTTTTACCCCCCTGCCGGCAAAGGCATCTTTGCTCATGCAATTTTTGCTCGCTTCTTATTATTTTGTGGCTTTTGCTTTTAGCCCAGTTTTTTATGGTCGTGTGAGGTAATTTAGATTTGGCTCGGAATCGCAGCAGGTTGGCTTATTCAATGTTTTTGTTTATGATTCAATGTGGTGGCCACATTGCAAACGATTTAAATAAAGTCTAGTTTAATAAATTGGTCATTGAATGCAAAATACCCAAAAAGAGACGGATTATAGTAGAGAATAAAATATGTCTAAGTTAAGATTTAAACATAAAAAAGAGACTGATTGGAGTAGAGAATAAAATATTTATTAGTTTATGTTTATTGTCTTCAATGGCGCCAAATTTGGCTTCTTTTAGAATACTACTTTCGAATGGTTTTGATTAGTATACATTTTTCCTTATAGAACGATTTTATAGATATACGTTAGGATGGTTCTATAAGATACATTATGCTTGCTATTTAGAAATATTTTTTATGTATAATATATTTTCTCAAAAGGAATTCACTTTATATTTAATAAATTGAATTGTAGTTTCATCAGACTTTAGCTTGTTGATTTAAATTAAAAGGTGTCTTTGTTTTAATTAATTTATTTAAAGCTTTAAAGCATTTCCCTATCTAAATTTTAATACTTTGAAGCATAAAAATTAAGATAAATTGGTAAAGGAAAGATACCTATATTTAAGTTTGCTTGATTTCTCAAAAATTTTCCATAATTTAAAACGAATTTTTCCATAATTTCTTTTCGGCAAAAACCTTTTTGCTTTCTGACTCTTTGAGTCAACGAAGCGCTTAATTTTCCTCGGAATTTTTTTATGTATTTACTTTGCTCTTCTTATGCAATTTTCATTTGGTATTTTACTTGAAGCTTTAATATAAGACGCGAACTTTTTTGTTTGCTAATTAAAGAGAGCAACAAATGAGTTCCGAATACGCCAACTTTTGACTTTCAAATTTCGTGTCATTAGTGGAGAGAGATGAGACAATCAAAACTTAATGACCTGAAGTTATCAAAGCGAAATTAAAAACCAATTCTTGGCACCGGTTTTTGATTTTTTATTTCACCGACAGCCCCCGCACAGTGACAATGGCCAAAAACGGGACCATCTTAAATATTTTGTTAGCCAGAAAAATACCCACGAAGAGAGCGATAAATCAATTAAGTTATTATCGAAGGCGTTGAACAAGGCGTCGAGCTTGTTTCTAGCAAAGAAAATTTGCATTAGTCTGGAATCGATTTGGGGTAAAATACACACACAGTGAGTATAGTATGTCTTCCGCCTGAGAAAAGGCACTTGACTCCTTGGACAAGTTGATAACTATTCAGCCTGGGATTGTGTAAATTTGCCAAAGGCCATAAAACAATCAAATCCATTGGGTGAAAAGTGGATGAGAGACTTTACAATAAATGCAAATTCAATGGAAAATGCATGAAAGCAGAAATGTTTATAGACCGATATATGAAATACCCTTTTTTGAGGTCAATTATGAACAAACCATATATAGAGATTTTATATTGTTAAGAGGTATATGTTTTCCTAACGCTTGCATTGTAAACAAATCAAGGGAAATACTAGGAATATTTTCAACAGATAATGACAATTATAAAGTCATATTCCTAGTGAATGAGAGACTTTACAATAAATGCCATTATATTAATTAATCAATAAACCATGTATAGAGATTTTATATTGCCAAGAGGTATTTGTTTTCCTAACGTTTGCATTGTAAACAAATCAAGGCAAATACTAGGACATTATTTAACAGTTAATGACAATCTTAAGGACTTTAAAATCATTTTCCTCTTGTCTGAACTGTGCTCCAAGTCCCCCCATCAACGGTTAATACCCTCATGTAGGGTAAAATGAGAAAATACCCAAGGTAATTCAAATGAAAGCAAATCCGTGGGCTGGAACTGGAACCCCCTGGATCGGGCGGGGAATCTGTAGGATAGGAAAATGTAATGTTGCAACCGGCTCTCTCTTGGACGTCGCGTAATTGCGAAACGGCCCCGAGGACATTGGCGCAGCTTCGAAGATAGTTTCTTTGCCGGCGTTCAAATGAGTTTTGCATATTGCAACAAAAAATTTCCTTAATTAAATCCGATCAATCGCGGTTAATCAGGAAGCGGGAAGCTGGAAAAGCGCCCGGCAACATTGAACTTGAAACGCCCCGGCCAAAGTTGCTGCGTAAAAGTTGTGCAACATGTTGTTGGTCGGTTAAGCTCTAAAGAGGCGGATTGCAAAACCTCTGTGCGGTGCAAGCGAGCTTTGCTTTTATTGAATTTTATTTTATTTCGGGTTTTATTTATCTACGGCAGCCACGGCGACGTTGCAAATCCTGTTTTGGTCAAGGCGTTCCAAAGTAATTGGGTTACAGAGCATTTAGGGACCGAATAGTACGTGTCAAATCCAGTTTTTAAGTATAAGTGCTAAGTTTGAGTTGAAGTTTTATGTTTTCTTTAACTGTTTTACCCTCTCAAAATAATAGTTACTGTGGATATTTTAAATAAAAAAAGAAAACCTGCACATCATCTATGATAAGTATAGCTCTTTAATGTTTAGAAAACTAAATATTGCATATTTTGTCAGGCTTAACACCAAGAGCATTTTTATTAGCGCGTTTTATTGATTTATTGTATTTATATTTATTGAAATAACGAATATAAATCGTTATTGCCGTAAGCCAAAGCGACTAAGACCTTCAGGCTTTATATTCATTTGCTGTTTATTATTCACTACAAAATTCCTTTAATTAATTAAGAATACAATCAGTTAAAATAGGTGTGTTAATTTATCCAACTGGTTGCTCAACGCATTCCCCAATGGCAAAATAGGAGTAAGCTAAATCGAAATAGAAACCATTAGTTAATAAATACCCTTCCTTTGGGGAATAAGTATATGCCACTCACGTCGCTCGTTGGTGCATATATAGTTACGCATCTCGCACTCGTTGCTAAAGGTTATGTACTGCTCCTGGAAGATCTGAGCACACACAGGATCATAGGCATCCAGGCACTTTTTCACACAGCTCGGCTGGCAGGTCTCCTTAGTGGCTTCGATGAGCTCCGATTGACCACTGTTTTTCCTGGCACATTGCTCCACCGTTAACAGGCACCGATTGTGAAAAACATGGCAACGCTCATCGGCCATGGCCCAAACCAATTCCTTTTCGGCAGAGCACTTGTACTGGACATTGCACCGGAAGAGGTTACCCTCCTGACCCTGTGTGCTTCCCGGATATATTATTACTGAGATCAGGGTTAGGCCAAAAGTCAGAGAGCTGATTCCGTGCATCTCGTTCGGTGAGTGATTTATGGAAACTAAAGTTCTCTCTCCCATTTCCGACAATATTTATACGTGTTCTCCAAACAATTGCCAATTTTAACCTGTTTAACCTAGGGGTTTTTTATATACACTATTTTGTTACAACTTTATAGACTTTTAATTTAGAAGAAGTCATAAAAAATTGTAGTGTATCTCAAAAGGTTGCAAGTAACTTTACATAACCTTTCTTTTACTTAACTAAAATTTGTTTATAAGAAAACCTTTAACAGTTTGCACTATATTTGTTGAAAAAATCAAATTCTATTAATGAGCCAACAGAGTGTTAAGGTTATAAGTATACTTATATATCTATACAATTTATTCAGTATTATTAAATGCAAACAAAATGAATTGCGATTCAGAAAGCAGCTTATTTTGTATAGGTTAGATCGTATATTTTTTATAGCCAGCAATTGAGATCTAAGATAACTTAAAAACCCCTCTGACTTGCTAAATATTCTTGGAGCTTGAAAACTTAGCTTTAATTCATTGAGCATTTCGAATTAAATGTTATCTACGTCACATTGCAGTTCACAAATTGGATGGGAATAGTTGTTGGATAGTAGTATTAATTGCACTAGGAGTTTGCAAATCATTTATTAAAACTAATAATTGAAAATACAAAATGTAAGATCACTTGGTATAAAATAGTAATTGAGAAGTCAGAATTGCATTTGGTTGAGTAGTTTAAAGTAATGTAATTTGCTTCATTTATGCAGAGGAACTTGTTGAATTTCTGTTAGAAGTTTAGAAGTAAATAAATAACTTTACTAAATGTTTATGTTATATAAATATCAAAAAGTAAAACATGCCTAAGTTTGATTATTTCATGGATAATATTTTAGTAAAGTACTGAAAGTATTTACTTCCTTTTGTTCTTCTTTTATAGCTTTCTGGGATTTCCCCAAGCAAGTTAAATAGTATTTTATTTATACGTGACTTACAAAATCGTGTGTCTCGATTCAGGTAACGAAAGTGGCTCAGACAGAGCACTACTGCCTGCTTTCTATCCGTTTGAACATCTTATTATGTCAATTATCCAATTGCTAATAAAGTCCGCGTACGGCGCTGACCTGCGGTGCTGTGTGGATCAGTGATCAGTGAAATGTGTAAGCCGCGAAATGAGAAATTCACGCTGAAACCATTTCAAAGTCATTGACACAGACCGAGTGTCCGCCAACGAGTGGTTACATTGGGGTTTTCTTTTCTTTTCGGCAAGCATTTTACTTTTCCTTTTCACGCCCCATACTCCCCCTCCCCAAGTGCTGGAAATGCAAGTGAAAAATCTTGTTTGGCTGCCGTGGACATACATAAATACATTAAAACACATTCAACATCCGCAGCTGGCCCGAAGCAAATTTATGGACCTTCAAATTGTGGGTCTGCGGCTACGACTATTACAACGCCGCCGCAGAAAGTTGACAAAACTTGCAAATTATGTAAAATGCAAACTGTTTTGCCGGCAATTAGTCAACTTGCTTGGGCTGAAAATGTTTGTTATTTTTCTTCTTTTTGGGTGTTAAACGAATGACAGTGATGACAGTAATTGGTTTTTGGGGCAGCATTAGGAAAGTCATTTGGTTTTAGGAAGTTAGTAAAGTAATTGCTGTGTGGGTTTTTTTTCTCGGGGTGATTGCAACGAAAATACTCTAACTCCATGTCGGTTTGGTATATTTTTACATGGATGCAGCATTCCGGCGGAGCCATCTGCCCAATCTCCCACGAAGTCACTGGCAGACAAATGCACACATTCCTGCCAGCCGATGGGAAATTGCATTTTCCACTGCAAATGCCGCGCACTCGAAGTGGAGCACGTTTACCTCGGTTGTGCCTCCTGGCTGGCTCCCAACTATGAAATATTCATCCGTCCCATCCATCCCCATATTCCACAACCCATTTCCCATTCCCAGGTCGCCGTCCAGTTTAGATATCCACTTGGCGTTGTAATGCACCGTCAATGGTGATGTTCAGGTTGATGGCGATAATAATTTGTATGCCATTCCATCAATACAAGGCTTTCCACGACCACGAACAGTGGCATTCGCATGATATTTAGTGTCATTAATTGGATTTGAGATAATAAATATTTATATAATGTTAATATATATTACTTCTACTGGTTAGGTAATATGTTTTGGATTCCTTAAAACACTTCTTAAGGCCGGTATGACACTGTAGAAGGACTGCAGAGCGATTTACCTATTTAATAAGTGTGACCGTAGTTTTAGGCCTACTTCCGAATTATATTTCCATAATATATTACTTCTACAGGTTAGATTACCTAACATTTCGGATCTTTAAAATACTAAGGCAGATATAACAGTATAGGGAGGACTGCATAATGATTTATATACGTGTGACCATAGTCGAAGGTCCACTTTTAAAGTATCATACAATAAATATTTTTTAAAATTTGTTGGCATAAAATTAAATCATTAATGAAACTCGAGATAGCAAATGAAGATATAATAATAATATATTACTTCTACAAGTGAGAGAAAAACGTTTTAAATCCTTAAAAATACGTAATGCAGCTATGAGGGGACTCTAAAAATATTTGACCTCTAAATAGCTGTAACTGTTGTCGTTGGATCAGTTTCAAAATGTAATTTACGTGATATTTACTATTATTCATTAAATTTCGAATATTAAATAAGAATATAATGACAACAGATTACTTTCACAGCTTAGAAAACACGTTTTAAATGCATAAATTATTTCCTTGTGCAGCTATGACACTGTATCCAAATTAATTTTTTTTTAAAGTTTATTATTGCATTTTAGAAAATGATACCTATATGTTTTGAAAATTGCAAATTGTGTTTTTAATTTTTTTTACCTTAGATTCTAGTATGAGGTTGTATGAACTTCTGTAATTTTTGAATAAGTATGACCATAGTCGCAGGTTAGTTTTCAAAGGATTTTAATCCATATTGGTTTAGACCTTTTCGCTTAGCTTGAAATGTATTGTAAATACAATACAACATATGTAGAAATAAAAAAAATATATAGATATAAAGCCTGACCCCTGAGATTTGAGATGTGACATCCACAGTGCGGATTATCCGGCGAGTGCCAGACGTGGACGTGGATGAGGACGCATTGCGAATCCGCGACGGTTTCGTCGCGTACTTTCGCTCCAATACACAAATATACATAAATGCAACTTTGCGCACGTATTTGGGATTTCGGACTTTTGTCGGATCTCCAGGTATTTAAACTTCATTTTCATATCGTCAGCGGCAATTGGTGGTCAAAGCCCCGCAGATATTGTGCACGCAATTGTTGACATTTCGTAAAGCAACAGATTTTTGAGTGGGAGTCGGATTGGATTCTCCGTCAGTGTGTTGCACAATCTGTAATATTTTTGGGTACGTAAACTCAAAAAGGCATTGCAGCTCGAACGACCTTGCTCCCGTTCAGTCACCCAATCAGCAAAAATAAAAAATAAGCGAAATAGGACCGTCGTCAAACTGGTTTCTCCTTCGATTCTAACTAACTAAGTTAGTTGGCTTGGGTAATTTAACGATTTGCACTTACCAAATGCCAATGACAGAAGCCAGCCGCCGCTGGTCAGTCTTCCCTTGGGGATCCGCATTGTTTAAATCACTTTTTGGTTGCTTTTTAGAAATGTTTATTACTCGTATTTCAGGTTGGCTAGTGAAGCATATTTGTCAAGCAAACTGAAAGTATTTATCAGACGCCAGAGATAGCGTTTAAATAATTGGATTGATTTTGTCAACGACCAAAGCGAAATTAGCATAGAAAATATTTTGTTTTATTTAAAGTGCTTTGGTAGCAGAGGAGGGGCGTTGCCTTCTATGTATTCTTATCTTGTGACTGAATAAATTAGTTGGGACAAAGAAATGAATGCTTTTTGTTTTAAGAAACAGTTTAATCTGTTTGTTTTTTATTGTAGCGCAAATAGGTGGGCAAACCAGTTCACGAAAGTGTTCTGGCAACGAAAGGTTTTCTTTTATTTTCGGGTGAAATCTCCGAGCCGATGGAATTGTTGTTCTGCGAAAGCCTCCATTAACATATATTCATCTTTGTTATAGTGTGCAATATTTTCTACAGCCCTTACAATAGATGTATCTTATGATTTACAATAAAGTCCGAAAAATGGGACACAGATCTAGATACATTTGAAAGGGTCATTTGTATTGCCTTTGTCTGGGGTCACAAAATATTTATATTCGGGTCTTGTTTTTGATCTTGTTATTCTACATCACTGTTCATAAGTTTCACTATTTATTATATTGGTTTTTTTCTGTCACTTTACACTGTATGCAAATTTTTGTCATGAGAATTATAATTTCTTGTTTTTGCCCAACTTTCACATGCCGATATATTTCTTAAACACCCAACGGGTTTATAATGGGTAACTAATGTTGACAGTTCATAATTTAAACGATTTGTCTTTTGCGGTATTTTTCTTTTTTCCTCTTTGTTTTTTGAAATGAAAAACGAAACTCTTTATGATTTGTAACAACAAACGAAACGAACCGAAAAACGGTTATAAAAAAGCAAAGCTGAAACGCCGGAGTGCGCGAACTTTTTTCTTATTCACGGCGCATGCGCAACGTTCAAATTGAAACTGAATGTGGTTTGGCGTCTGCGCGTTTGTTTATTGGATTGTCGGCGCCGCACTGCTTGCCCCTTGGAGAGACTTGGCTGGCACTGCTTGTCGGGCTTCTCTCTCCGAGATTCTCTCTCTTTCTGGTTGCGATCAGCAATTTTTCTCAATTTCTCAGCTGTTTCTTTCCAACAAGTCGCGTGCTCTGTTGTGACTCATGACGGCGATGATGGTGTTGATGGAGGGAACTCGCAAGGGGGAACCAACCGTCTGATTGTTTATATTGCCTTAGGTCAGGTCCCAGGTCTGCTTTGTTTATACTTTTTACAGCGGAAGCTCCAAAGAGTGAACCTTTGCTGGTTTATGGACTCTTAAAGAAATTAATAAATATATATATAATTGTTTAAGTTGCATTTTTATTAATGTGATTGTCTATGTTCTTGAATATTTATTGTTATGATGTTATGAATTAGGTTTATGGTACTTTAAAATATAAATTATATTATTGAATTGCCGAGTGAGTTCCGGATGTAGGCAGTATTGTAAAAAATCATGACTTACAGATCTACTATAAAATCTTTAAATTAAATTTTATTTCCCCATTATAAATAGGCGAAGTAAAATAGATAATTATTAATAAATTATCTATGATTATAAATACAACTATTCTTTCATATTTTACCAATCCTTTTGGATTACATTGACTCACTGTCTAGGTGAGCACTCTTCATTTGGCGTTTCATACTAGTTTGAGTTTTAAACAACAAATCATGTAAAATCATCATAAAATATCATTTACTTGCTCATTCTGTTCCTCTCAGTACTTCAAGGAAGGAGGTTATTATTGTTATTTTTCTTCTGAGTTCCCATTATATTTATGTTACCAACTCTGGTTCCCTGTAATGAGTGTTTACTGTTGCTATTTGGTTTCTCCCTTACCTTTAACTACCGTATTCGTCGACGGTTTGCCTGGCGGCTTGTAATGAAGCCATTAACGGACAATTACCAGGGTGACCATCTTATTACGTTTAAATTGATATTGCCTCGAGTTGTGGACTGATTCTACTTGGTTGGATGATCATTGCGTCTCAGTCCTTTCACCCATCCGGGTTTCACCTTTGCACTTTCTATTGCTCCGAAATTAGCCACAAAATATGATCAGCTCATCCCACATAATTATTTAGCCAAAAATTTTCAATTCAATTTCGGCTGGCCACGCGATCGGCTTGAGGGTGAGGCCAATACCCTATAGAAACTGGGTGTTATCTGCTATTAGGATAAATATATATCTTGAACGAGTTTTATATTGTAATTATTAATAATTATTAATAATAATACTTATGCAAAATGTTCCATTAAAGTTTAAACTATTTCTTTTGTCATGGAATTATTGATTATATGTATTTAACTACATTTGAAATGATCTTTAATAAATATTTTTTGAAGTAAACCATTTAAAGGGGGTGTGGGATGCTCATCTAATCAAACAATTTTTCATTTTTCTTTCAAAAATATAATTTTAAAATGCTGGCCAACCCATCCCACTGTCCTAAAACTGGACAATTTAATTAAAAAGCAACATTATTAATTACCTGGTGAAATTCCACTACTACACGCACTGACTTGGCTTAGTTTCCACCCACCTTCATCTATGAGTCCCAAGTGGTGTGGGTCTCCTTTCGATTTTTATTAATGTTTGTCGCTCTTTTCCCAGCATTTACATAATTCGCCAGTTTTTCAAGTTCAGAAAACTGCAGGCGACGTGATTTCAAGTTAATTTGTTGAATGAATTAAATAAAGGAGTCCGTTATAAATCGTCTTTTCACCCATAAATATTTAATGAACTCCACGAGCCAATCGAATGAAAGTGCTGTCATTAGGTCGCGTGATAATAGTTTTTAGAGTAAATTATCTAAATAAAATGAAGAGAAATTGTAAAATAAAAAGTAATAATAACAAGTCTAACTAAAAAGCTGTGTCTGTTGAGATCAATAGTGCACTAATTGATCGTCTATATCTTTAATATTTAATTTCCCTGTCTTTGGCACTCTATATAAACTAATAAAATAGGAAAGATCAAAAATTGAAAACTAATGGTTTTTACCTCTTATTAAAAAAGAAAGATTTAGGAACATAATGAATGAATATGAATTATTATTTTGATTATAATATTTATTTATAAAATAAATTATATATGCTAATGGTGGAATTAATAAGGTTCTATGAACTAATGTTTGATCACCATTTTCATATGGCCTAAATATAAATATAAATATGTTATGTAGACAAAATATTAGATTATTTGGACCTTTCTTATATGATATTAATATATAAGAAGTATATAATAACAACTTAAGTGGTGTTATTTAATGTGTTTGAGAACCAAATAAGAAATCATATGGGCTAAAAAATGAGACATGGGCTTTTTGAGCTTATCTGGACTAGCTATTATATGAATTAGTTTGAGATCATATGAACTAAATATATAGTCAGCATATATGTAAGATCACCTGTTTTATATGACCTAAAAATAAGCTCATATGGACCTAATAAAAGGACATATGGAATACTTGAAATTTTACTATGAAATTTAGAGGGCATTCAGTATAAAAAATATATAAATATAATTTATATGTATTTACATATCTCTCCCCTAAAATTATTTAAAAATCTAACATTATTCTAAAGGCTGTAATGTTTTAAAATATGCCTAGCTTACTATTTCTGCAACAATATTTTACCAACAACTCTTCACTTTTAAATTAGCTACTTATACTAGCTTAAACTTATGGGCTGTATGATTATATTTGGCCATGTGCTTATATGTGCATAATTTATGTTATTGTCCGTACAATTGGCTGAACTGCCGTACCCAAAGGCAGTCACAATGGGAAACTCCACCAAATCGAAAAAGAGTCCACTCCGCGCTGGGAAATAAGTCCGATGCACGTGCCAAAATATGCTTTAGAAAGCATGGCCTAAAGCCACTTCATGGTTAAAAAAAGAAAAACAAATAAAATAAAAAAAATTACCCAGAGACCCAATCTGTGGGTGTGTGTGGGCTTTTAGTTGGAAATGGTCGATAAAAAAGCGATTACTAAATTCAATTTAGTCACAAAGCAACGACAACACCTTTGTGGGATTTTCAATTATAAAGAAGTATGCTAGCCGATGTTTTTCGCCTTCTTTCTTCTTTTTCACCCCCTACAGCATCGGAAAATGTGACCAGCAGAAAAAAAGGCAAATTGCAAAGCGCCAAAGGCGTGAAAATAATCCATAAAAAAGGAAAAACAAATGAAGGAAAACCACCGGCAGAAGGAAACCCACAAAGGGGGATATTTTTTCGCAGTTAGAAAAAGCAGAAAGCGCGCTTAAATGATTTTGAATTGTGGACAAACATTGGGCGACATGGAAATGCAGGCGGCGGCAGCCAGGGACATGGAAACGGACACGGACACAGACACGGACACGGGTTGACGTTGTCAACATTGTAGCTGCGGCTCCTGGCTAAAATGTTTGTGGTCGATGGAGAGATTCTCCTGCTGCTGCTGCTGCCGCCGCCGTGCTCCAGTAGGAAGCCGGGGCAAAAATAGTGCCTGGCAAAAAGCCGCGAACACAAGTTGCAAAAATCACGCGCCATGAATCGTACAAAGCGCAATTGAATGGAACTCCACTGGAGTGAGAGGAAAAGTAGTTGGGATTGTTCCTCCTAGTCTGACTTTGAATGCCGGTTGGTTCTTTTGGGTCAGGGGCTTGTTGTGTCCTAGCTAGCTAGCTCCATTTATGAGCAAGAAGAGTATTGGTTTTACGTTAACATTAAGGTGAGGTTAGTGCATTTATTAAAGTTTGAAGTACGTAAAATATTTAAAACATTTGTTGCTAATATACAAATAATATTATAGATAACTTAATGAGACTTATATTAGTATTATTTCTGTTAAACTGCATACTAAAAGGTTTAGAAAACCAATAACTAATAATTACTGTTAGACTTTTCTTATCTGACTTGATATTTGCTTCCTTCAGCAACATAAATTGGTCCTTCGAGCCGGATTACACCAGCTTTTCTCACATTTTGAATGACTATACGTTTTCAATACTATTGAACACATCATGTGCGACATATGAAATTAATTTAAGTCAGCTCGTGTGTCTTTAAATGTTTCTTACGTCCGGTGAGATTCATAAATTGGTCCTTCGAGCCGGATAAAAGTGTTTAACGAAAGGTTTTATATATGTTTAATTGTATTCTTGGTCAAGCTTAAATATATGCTATAAATTGCATTCCTTTAAGGTATATTCATAATTATTTATAGGGTCATAAAAGAATTCTTGATACTTTCTAATAAATTTATATTGATATTCAAATCCCAAGAGTATTACAACTTCGTTCAGGTTGACAGTTGACCATCACCATTCGCCACTTTCAGTTTATTTTGTGTTCAATTGCTGCCTTATTTTTTCGTTTTAGTTTTTACGTTTTTGTGCTACTGCCGACTGGTCGATGGTGCCAGCAACTAACAAGTCGCCGGGATTGCCGGCAGAAATGTACATATTTCTTTCCATTTTTTTTTTATTCCGGGGCAAAATCAATTGGCATTTCAAATTGCACGCCTTTGAGTGTGGCGGCGCACTGCGTTTGCCATTCGTTTGAGGGTTTGAGAGTTTTTGTTATAATTGAAAAGTGGCCGCCAACAAATGGGGTGGAAGGCATCCCAACCATCCATCCATCCACTCAGTCACCCGGCAGGGAGTGAAGAAATCGAGGCAAACTACAGGCTATTTAAGTTTTGGCCTCAGTGGAAGTTTAGGCAAATAGAGCCATAGTTATCAGAGCTGAAGCTGAAGCTGGAGCTGGAGCCAGAGGCTGCCCCATCATGGCATAGCCATACAATTAATGCAGGTGACGACGCCGAGCCGAGACGAGGCCAAACCAGATTGCATTCATTCCATGTAGGCGTCCATTCGGCACAGGTGTGCAGGTGTGCTCTCAGCCAACAGCAGCAGCAGACTCCAAATAATACTTCCTTCATTAGGCTCTCCCCAGAGCCCATTTCGCATTTCCAAACTCCCAGCCCCAGTCCCAAATCTGTCCTAGTCCGATCTCCAGAGTCTGTTGTATGTCGTCTACGTGTCTTTTTGGTTCGTCTTGTGCACTGAGGTTAATATAATAAGGATTAAGGAACGGTATCGAGTGCAGTATATCCTTAAGGAAACTTAAACTCTATAGGTCTCTCTTTATTAAGTAAAAACGAAGTCTTTCAGGTTTATCTCAAATTCAAAGAAATTGTTGTTTTATTTTTTATTGAAACAAGTTTTGTTCTTTCTTTTACATTATTAATTATTTATTATAAATATTTCATATTATATACTTTATATGTATGGTATTTTCTCCAGTGCTTTACTACTCACACTTTATTTGCTGCATAAATAATTTTAGAGTAAATTAATTTATTCGTTGACATGTGTCCTACGTTTATTTCAAATTGCATTGTCATTATGCAAATGCACTTTATCCTGTCTCATCCGCCCAGCATCCTTGCATCGTTATGAGTTCAATTTAGCAGCTTTGCCTCATGTTGTCCACTCTGCAGTTGAGTGACTCTGTGCTGGGGGCGCCCCTAGAGTTTTTCTGTGTTGAGTGGCATGATTTATTTGTTGATACAACCCCGAGTTATTTACACTTAATTTGACAGTGCGTGTAATGGTTTGTTGGCCACATACGTCAACAATTATGGCAGAAAGTGTTTGCCACAGGATATTTCCTTTCTTGCGTCCAGCATCTTCTTAGTTTCTTGGCTCTCCAAGATGATTTGCAGCTCCTTGGGCTTTTGAAACCAAATATCTATTTGTATTTACTGGTCTGTGAGAGATTTCTTGAATGGATTAGGTATATTTATGGGACAAATACAATTAATAAATGGCTCAGGAATGGTATAGATTAGGTATTATTTAAGGGTTTAATGTTAATGTTTATAAACTGCATACAATTAAAGAAGAAAGGAATAGTTTATGTTCCTTAGTTTATAAAGAATATTTATCCCTTCTCTACAATGCTAAATCTCTACGATGATTAAATGATTATTTATGCTCAATTATTTACGTGTTTTGCAAATCCATAACATAACTGGTTAATTATATAATTGAAAGATGTCTGTGGGTGTCCGGTGTACTATGCTACTGCTGACCAAATGACCGACTTTTCACGCCTTCTGGTATTACATCTACGGCCAGACTTGTGGGTTACCCCTAGCTTAGCTCGGCTCCAACATTCCATGGCACCCACAACAACTGCATTGTGGTTGCCTCATTACGGAGGGGGAAATGCTCACGCTTTTCTCTGCAACTCCAGGCTGCAACATGTTGCATTTTATGAATGAAGAAAATGTAATTTTACACTTGAATTGCGTGACTTGGAGCGGTCGGTTCTCATATTTCAAAGCTCCGGGAGATGCAGCAATCCGTCAGGTAAATTGAAAACGAAGAAAAAACAGCATTGATAGGCAAATTAAGGGCTGTCTGACGGTTTCACAATTGTAGCTCAAAGAGTGCACTAAGAAATATAGTGGATCATTATTTCAGTTGATATAATTTAAGTTAAAGGAGTTGTTATTTTGACTCGTAAAATATGCTATAAATAAGCAAAAAATCAACATCAATTTAACTATCGCATTAAGTCACCTCATAATGGACTAATTTTATTTTAAAACTGCCAAAAAGCCAGGTAATTCCTTTTATTATAGTAATATTAATTAGGTTCTTTAAGGAACGATTTTTATAGTCCTTGTTAAAAATAATCGGTCAGATAAAGCTAGGAATAGCTTTTATTATAGGATTATTAATTAAATGGAACGAATTTATATAGTCCCTGTTAAAACTTCTCGGTCAGATAAAGTCAACTTTTGCGTTCAGATACATTTTAGGAGGCTAGAAAATATATTTGCTTTACGATAGGTTTACATGGTTTATTAGGGAGATTAGAAACCATCCTTTATTATGGCAAAGAAAATATTAAATAAGGATTCTAAGTTATACAACATATTTTTTAATCACTTTGTTTCACAAAATGCACTTGTACTTTTACCTTTATTTTGACGAGTGCATCTCTTGCTGTGGCAGATGAACGCTGCTGAAGAATGCCCGCCTTCGCCTCATTAGCGGCCATCCCAAAAGCCGATCCTTTCACCCATGGGGGCAATGAACATTCACTTTCAATATAGCCAATGACATTCACTTGCAACCGGCATCGAGCAATTGATCAGCAAGCCGCCTCAGATCGATGTTGTGTGTCTGTGGCACTCATTAAATGTGTTTCCATTGCACTTTGGGGCCGCCACCGAAAGTCATTAACAGTTATGGAACCGCACCTGCCGCGGCAGCCGTCCTAACTGCCACTAAACCGAATCATTAGCCGATCTGGCCTGGCCCAATCTTGTTAAGACTTCTCTTGTTGTGCTCGTGATTTGTTCAACTGCATTTGGGATTGATTTCGGTTCGTGTCAGGTTGCACAAACAAAATAAAAAGGAGATATATAAATGCTGCAACATAGAGGCAAAGTTGTGGCAAGAATTCCGATTTATTCCGCAGCAGTTTGTCATATTTTCCATTCGAAATCTGTCCGGTGCCTGTCGGAATGCCAAATAGTGATGGCAACGTGCGTGTTGGCCACAAAAATCTCAATTGGAAAAATGTTTCTGGGAATCAGGAATGAAATAATTATGGGCTCCTTCACTTCTTGATAAAATTGTTTACTGTTTTTTTGTAACAAATATAAACACGTTTTTGCCATACCTACATCAATTAAGTTGAACTAATTGAAAACGTAGTGAATATATTTAATTGGAATAATAAAGATAGGTATTTATTTATGTTATTTAGGTTACATTCTAATGGCAATATATGATTGTTGTTTCGTGACAGAAAATTGTATACAGCTTTAAGATTATTATGCTGTTTAAAATCTCTAATAACATTTTTATTTATTTATAATATTAAATAACTTTAATGACTTGTAGTTGGGCTAGTTTTGATTGTAATGTAATAAAGTGACTGTGACTATCGTTCACATTTAGTTACCCCACTGGGTCCACCTCCATTGAGCAGCTGCTGGTCTGATCTGGCATGGATCTGGGTTTACATCTAGCTCTAGCTCTAACGGTAGCCCGGCGAACATTTAGCCACAAAATGCAGCCTGCTGATGGTGGCTATGTGGCTCTAACTTGGTTTTAGACGCACTTGTTGCCATCTTGTCATGTCCCCGGCGGCAGCTGGTGATCCAAGCATCTCGTCCCGGCGCGAAGGCCATCGATCGCCAGTCTCTGCACCTTAGTCGGATCAAAAAACTTGCATATTGCTGGGTGATTTTAATTCCGATGCGACTGCAACTGCAACGACTAGTGAAAGTAGTTTTATTTTTCCCCATTCAGTGGTGCATTGGCTGACTTTGGATTGGGTAATAATTCGATGTGATAGCCATGTAAGGCCATTACAAAATATGATGGCTCTATTCTTTGGGAAAAATAATATTTATGGCCGGCAGATGGCAGATGGCTTTTGTTAGCGTTAAAATAAACAGAGAAGTGATCCCATAGATTTGGTCTGTTTTGTGGGGGGTTACATCATATCCACGGCTGCAGCCCAAAAAGTCTTTCACACTTTCAGCTCGAGTTCGAGCTGGAGAGTTTTCAGTCGGCAGCCCGGCGACACTCATTGTTCAATTTTCCAATTGTCGGCGATAAAACACACAAAGACTTATCGGCCAAGTCAATCGTAAATGCCCCAAACAAGTTGCATGTGCCTTAACTTGGCTTAAAAGTTGGTAGTAATACAAGTATTAGCCAAAAGCCAGCGAGAGGGGTTGCCTTTCATTACAGTAGCAGTGATGGTAAAGGTATAACTAGTAAAATTAAAATATATAGAAAAACTACAATAAAACGTGGATTATTTATATTATTACATACGAAATTAATTAGTAGTTATTTGTTTAATAATGGTACCTAAAAATAACCTATTTAATCAGATTTCATTGGACAGAAAATGAATGAAATACCCATATATTAAAATAGTAAGACTTTACCTTTCAATAATAATGTTTAATTTACTCTTTTTTTTTTTTTTTTTTTTTGGTTAATTAAAAAAAAAATAAACCTTTTTGATATCTAGTAACTGTACGTACTACTAATTATTTAAAATTCACTTCAGGTACACATTTTTGTAAGGAAAGTACCAAAACATTTATATAATTCATTCTTACGCATTCAGCTTAAATTACACATTTATATATTCTGTGGTGAAATAAATAGAAACAATTTTAAATGGTACCTTTTTCTGTACTACAACAATGGTCCAAACATGTATCCGTGGTACACGTTATTTAATAATTCCAATTATTTTTTATAGGGCTTTATTCTTCCCAAATAACATATGTAATTCATCGGGGAAAAATAACAACAAATCTATATGGTCTGGTACCTTGTATCTTAAACTCAAAGTAATACCTATTATGAATTCCAGGTACACATTATTGTATTATGTTAATTAATATAGAGTAAAATAATGTGAAGTCCCTATACATTTTGATAGTCTTTTTTAAAGGTTAGGTTAAATTATGCCCAATATTATTTAATAAAATAACTATATACAAATTCAGATTGGTACCCAAAATCTCGAATACTATAAAGTACCTAAGGTACACCTTATTGACAACACTGTTTGAACCTCTCTACTGAGCTCCTACTTCACTTTATTTTCCATCCAATCAACGCATTGCCATCGGTGCAACGTTCGTTTATTTGTTGGCCGAAAAATGCCTTAGATATCTGCATTTTCCCCATCAACGCTTCACTTCCCTTCGCCTAGCTCTTAGTTTGTGGTTTATTTAATTAACTCGGAGGGGCAGGGGGCGGGACGTTGGCCATAAAGTTGGTATATACAAAAATAATTGCGAGCCGGGCTCAACCGGGATTTGAACCCGGGACCTCTCGCACCCAAAGCGAGAATCATACCCCTAGACCATTGAGCCGCCTGACGAGCATCTGGCCACCAGACGGTTTTGGCTCTTGCCTTTGCAGTCTGTTGCCTTTTTATTGTTTCTTGCTTCTTGTTTTTGGGCTTTCGTGATGCTTTCGTCGATGCTTTTGCTGACGTTGATGCTGCTGCGCCACTGCTGCTTCGGCTGTTGACGTATTTTGTTGGCCAACTTGGTATGGCCTTAGCTCGTGTGTTGGCCTATTTTTGTCGCAAAGTATGCAACAGCCAGCTACTCAGTGGGTTATTTTCAGCGAGCGCCTAAAATTGAACTGCGGAAAGCTGTTTTCTTTTAGCCGGAATTAAATGCAGTTCGTAATGGGAAAAGCTTTTGTTTTATATTGAATTAAATAAAGGGAATTAAGGCAGTAAGTAGATTTACTTAACTTAACTTAAGGCTGGAGTTTAGTATAGGTGGCGGGTTCCGTGAAAATGAAAACTAAGACTAAACTATATGGTTAAACTATACTAGATATTTCCATGACTTTTCATCTTTACAAAGAATGTTTCAAGGTAAAGAATTTTATGAACGTTCGCTAAAATATATTCGAACGTTGTATACAGAAATCGATTTAAAATATTTACACCGTAGTTAGGTATAATTTAAATATTTTTTGCTAAACTATAACAGGTTTAGATTAAACTGTTTTAATAAAATTATATCTGCATAATATGTTTATCTAAAATCATAGACAATTTAATTAATTTATTCCATGAAAAGCTTTTAAAAATTTTGTTAATAGATTAAAACTAGGACTGGATGGCGCTAATTATCATATTGAAAATATCGTAGACTATAGAATAGAATTTTTTAACGTTAAATAATCGACGTTATCGACAACATTTTTTTTCTCTCTCATCACTCTTCTGATGTTATTGCTTTGTGTGTTTTTTACAATTAAGGTTGACCGAAATATTAAACAAAATAACGAAATCGATTTATCGATTTGTGCGATAACAAATATCTATAAAATTTCGATAAATCGTTTTTATGTACCATTCCCAATAAATAGCTTTAAATAAAGAATTAACCGTTAAAATAAATATCAATTTTGTATTCTGCTTAAGAATAATATTTATTTAAAATTTAATTGAAAAAATTTAAAGTATGTACAAATCTTATTTAAATACTTTACAAAATCTTAATTTATTTTAAACTAACACAAAATTCAACTTAGGGATTCGCTTTTATTTTAATAAAACTGGGAAACTACTTGTTAAAAGCGCTTTTTAATTTAGTTAATTATAGAAAAGTACGTAATGAGTAGGGATAACTATTATTTTAAAAATAATTACCTCCAGTTCATTGTTCAGAATTTAATATACACCATACTTTCTCTTTAATAAAAATGCTACCTTGGATATCTTGCAAAATGAGATTAAAGTCTTCAAACAATTAAGCCTGTACAAGAGCTAATAGAACTTAAAATACCTTATATATTACATTTTAAAATGAACCGATTTTTATAATTTGCTTCATTTAACTAATCCTTGCAATGGTGTCTTATTCGCTGCTTAAACTGCCAGCTGGGTGAGAACAATCCAATCTCTAATAAGAGCTAAGCTACAAACTAATAGGCATCGGCAAACTTAGGCTACGTGATACATCGGATCCAGGTCCCTCGTGGTTCAGGTGAAGATGTCGTCGACCAGTTGCTTGGTGATGATGCGATGAGGCCGGGTGGGATTCACCTTGGGGCGCTGGTAGAGCCGGGCATTGATGGCGTACAGCCGGGGCGAGAGATCGCAGCGGACGTTGAACCACCAGTCGCAGACGAAGACCGCCTGTGAGAATTGGGTGCCATTTGGGCAGAGGAAGGAGGCCTGGCGTCCATCGATGTCGCAATAGTGCCAACCTGCGGGGAAATCAATCCCAATAAATACTAGTAAATGGCAGCTCTGAGGCCTTGAACTCACCCTGACACCTGGTCTCCATGTCGGCAAAGAATCCGGGATACTCCTGCTCGTCGCAGTAGAAGTTGGTGTACGGTACGGCCGACAGAATGGGATAGTCCACGCCGGGGCGACCTGCAAATGATTTTGATTTTGTTATTGCAATTAGCGGCGATGCTGTTGCCAGAAAATAAACCCAGCCTATAAAACCGAAACCAAAACAAACTGCCTGCATATCACGCTGTCCGCTGGTTTCCAATCAATTTCACTTCATCCGAAACCTTACTTGAAAGAAACCTGCCGCAGAAAAAACATATACTACCCTGCCCTGCCCCCGAGGAGTGTCAACTGCAGGCGCTGCCCCGGGGTCAACAAAATACAATAATGAAAAAGAATTCTGGGGAGAATCCAAAATAAACGCGACATAAACAAATCCCCGCACCGAACCGGATTCAGTATCTCTGGCACTAATAAATGAATTTACGAGTAGATGCACTTCTGTGCCAAATATTCATTCCGTTCGTCGAAAAAAATCATTTAAAATCGTGCACTTTTTTCGGGCCTGCGGCTGATGGCCGGAAATGCATTTTCACAGACCCATCTTCGGCTTCGTTGCCTGGAAAAGCCCGAAAAAATATATATTTTGGCAATGCCTCCGCCCCCATTCAGAGGACACTTTTTCATTGTTCATCGTTCTGGCATACTTAATGATGTCGGACTTGGGGTCCTTGCACTTTTGATTGGCATGTCAATTGCATTTAAAAAAATGTACAGAGGCTAGCAATAAGGGAATTGTAAACAAGAATTCTAATATGAATTTCAGCATTAACTACAAATGATACAATTACAATTTATAATTGTATCATCTTAGGAAGATTATTTTGAGTTTCGTGGATTACTCAATTGAAATCAATATTTTCATTTAACAATTTATGATTTTCATTCAATCTTTGACTAAACTAGTTAATCTATTACCATAAACAAGCAGGGCTTATAAAGATTCTTCGTAAAAAATTCTCAATTGCAAATTCAGTGTCAAATAGTGACTAGTGATTTTATAATTTCCCTGAAACAGTCGATTGGAATTGACACATTCCTTTTAAAACTAATATTTTTACCTCCAATTGTTAGTAAAATAGTTTGTCATATTGAAAATTACTCAATAATTAATCAGGGATTAAATCATAAAATTCCCAAGTAGAAACCACTCAAAGTGGCAGTCTAGGAACTACAACATTTTTAACACAAAAGCCTACTTTATTTATGAATTGTAATAATAATAATAATCATAATTCAAACAGCTAACAATTCAAATGCTTAAAGAACTTATTTTTTGAAGTTTACAAATAAGGATTGATATCCACATTTCTCAAACTTACCAGGAATAGATTTTCCCAGCTCAAGGTACTCTCGTACCGAAGGACTGAGGAAGTTCTCGGGTATCTCTGGCAGATCCTTCTCCTGGCTGCTGCTCTCATCGTTCTCCAGATCCTGCTGCGGCTCCGGCTCAAAGTTGACCGGTTCCGGGGCGCGTGGTCGCTTTGCTCGCTTCGAGCGCACCGTTTCGCGGCAATCTGCAAGCAAATAATAGAAAAAAATAACAAAACAATTACACGATTTGGCCAAGCCTCAAAAATTTCAAAGTTCAAGGTTTCTTCGAGGGGAAATACATTAGAGTCTGGGTACTACAGTTCACGGCGGTGCCGATCCGTTGGCTTTAATGTCAAGATACAAATCGGATTAGCCTGCCACTCCCTAACCCAGTTAATGACTCGGTAGCCGAGTTAACTTTAACCTCAGATGAGTCTGACCCGCTTCTGAGACTCGCTAGTGGCGTCGCAAACAATTGTGCAACATTTGTTCTCTTACACTAGGAAAAAAAATTGGAAAATTTTTTTAAATTTAAATAAATTTTCAGGAATTGTAATATTTTTTTTTAATTTTGATACTAAATCAGTTGAATATTATACGACAAATAAGTATTTAAATAAGATTGGGAACATTATGTGTTTCTCAACATGTTTCTAGCAACATTTCTTTTTATTTAATGTTGCGAAATATGTTCTTAGACATTGTCAACCTTTTCTTCTGCCTTCTTCTGCCTCTGTTTAATTCAAGTTTAATTCGATTTTAAATCTAATCGTAATTTGACAAAGTTAATTAGCGTTGTCCATGATTCTTTTAACCCGCAATGCTTTTGGTACCTACTTCTTTTCCGATTTTTCTGATTTATTCTAATTTCTTTATCTGCAGTCGATTATTTCTTGTGTAGATTTTGTTAATGCGGTTTCTGATGACAAGTTTTGTGCGGTTGCCATATTTTGCGACTGACCTTGCCGCTTCTTTGGCAGTGGGAAAAATATATATATTCGCCTGCAGAACTTTGCGGTAATTGCTCAATATTAATTTGCATTCATTTTTTGTATTTTTTTTTTGTTAGTTAGTTTTCTTGTTTTTTCCTTTGCCTTAGCATAAGTTGGTTATGCGGCTCATTAGCTTGATTTGTTGTTGTACATAAAGCCTGAATTATTTGCTGCGTCTGTGATTCTGCTCGGCTTCCTTCCCAGCCCCCACAGTAATTTAAAGTTGCCTTGGAAATCGCTCATTTTGCACCCAGTAATCATTGAAAGCGAGGGCATTTTGTTTGTATTTTTTTTTTAATAATTTTTGAAGGAAATGAGTTACGATTTTTAGTCGTAACTCTATGTTTTATCTTTATTTGAGAGATTCTAAAAATTAGAGATCAAAATTAACCTTTTGAAAAGAAATTTTTTAGCATTGAATAAAAGAATTTGAGAAGATTATTTTTTGTAATTATTTTATAATACAATCAGACAATTTATTTGTCCTTATTTTGATTTCCAAACAGGGTAACTCCTTGTTGACTTCAATTTTATTAAAAATTGTCGAAACGAACCTCTTGAATTTATTTATTTACATTTCGCATGCCTTTCTGCTGCTGCTGTTGCAACTGGAAGCAGACACAAAAACTTGTTCTTAATTTTAAATTCTACATTTCATGCGTAATTTATTCAGATCGCTGGCAGTTGTCGCTGCTTTTGTGTGTTGTAATTGACCTTAACCTTGTTCCGCAGTTGTCGGTTTTCAGTGTTCAATTTTTCTTTTTTTCTATTTTTTGCGTCTCAGTTTAGTTCTCAGTTTGTTTGCCGGTGACTTCGATTGGGTAATTGAGTTGAATGTTTGAATGTGGCCCCTGGCTAACAGCACAACCTGGCTAAAAGCACAACCTGGCCAATGATCGGTCTGACGATTCGAGTGTGGGCCCAGTCGTTCGAGTGTCGACAAGGGAAGGCGAACTGAGTGCAGCTGCAGCTGATGTGATCGAGAGGCGCGATGAGTAATCACAACTAACGATCCATCTGCGATTTTAATTGAAACTTCCGAGGAGATAACGAATCAATGTCGTCTCTATATGGAGTGAGAGGTGTTGTGGCAGGTCGAGATGTGGATCAATTTTCTTTTTTGGCTAGCATCAACAGGCGAGTCGAGGTAGCCATAAGGTTTGAGAGTAAATGAGGGAGATAGGTGCATTTTCCCAAATTAAAATCTCTTACTTGCTTCAATATTTTTCAAACAATTATTCCTTTAA
Source organism: Drosophila bunnanda (assembly GCA_035046265.1). Lineage (NCBI taxonomy): Eukaryota > Metazoa > Arthropoda > Insecta > Diptera > Drosophilidae > Drosophila > Drosophila bunnanda. The sequence goes on from JAWNOB010000130.1 coordinate 70,449, forward strand.
AAAGCGGCTTATTAAAACCCTGTTAAAGCTTGCTGCCTAACCTGCAACCTCTCTCTCTCCGGACCAAGCCCAAAATTGGTAGCATTAACCATGCCACATAAACCATAAAAGCATTTATATATTCAATTCAGCTAGCCGCGGTGATTAGTTAGCCACAGGTTAGCTAATTATTTAGCTCGAACAAATTAACTGGGCAAACACGGAGCGAACACGCCCCGAAAAGCAGAAACCAATTAGGCCAAATCCAGCTGGCCTCCGCCTCTCCCACGCAGCCGATCCGCCGAGTGCAGAAAGCATAAAATTAAAAATGAAATTATTAGGCACTCGGGCGCACACACAAGTACTCGTAGTTTGGGGGACGCCGACAAAATTGCAAAATTATGTTTCGCAAAAATGCCGGCGAAATTTATTACAATTGCAAATAATTACTGTGAAAAGGAAAAAACAATCAAATTGTAATTAGGCGGGCGCGAGTGCCCGAGCTCCGAGGTGCAATTGCGGCGGCGACAAATGGTAAAAACTGCTCGGTTATTCACACATTCGCATGTCCCACGTCCGAGCATAAATCTCGATATCTATATCTGTTATAGCCAAGTCCATTAGCCACGCATTTGTTGGTTGTAAGGGGAGGCCCGATGTCAAAGAGTTTTGTGCGTGAGAAGAAAAAAGCCAGTGTGCCTGGACAGGTTACTTAAAAGAATTTTGTGAATGCCCTAACAATGGTCATAAGCTATTTTGTTTATCATATTTATATTAACTTGTTTTAGTTTATATTTAATATATTATATAATATATTAAAATATATTTATTTCCTTAAGTTATCATAGGTGTTGTTGTATTTAAATATATATAAGGAAAGAACAATATTTCTCAAGTCCTTGGAAATATATCAAGGGATTATACATATTTTTACAAGAGCTTTTGATTGTTCATCAACCTCTTTTATTAATTTTTCTTTTGTTAATATTAAAATCAAAATAAATATATTTTATAAAACTGAAGGACATATAATATTGATATATATACTTTGTCAAGACAATTTTTTTATTATTGCTTTATGTTATGCTTTATTCTACTCTTTATTATATTTATTTATTTATGCTTTATTTATAAGCTTACTGAAAGTTAATGTCTTGGATAAAAATTAAACATATATGATATTGATATAAATATATCGCTAAAATATTTGCGGAAAGTATTTATTTAAAGGTTTTATATAAAACAATGTAGGCATTTCGCTGAAATATTTTCTGAAAGTATTTATTTAAAGGTTTGCTACAAAACAACATAAGAATTTTCTGATATTTTGTTTTGCAGAAAGTATTTATTTAAAAGTTATTAAAAAGTATTTATTTAAAATTTTATATCGTAAAAAATAAACTAAATTGCACTGTATTTGGACCCTCAAACCTTTTAAGGGGGTTAAAATTCCTGGTAATTTCTGAAACATCAGTATCTTCTAAATATATTAAAAAAAAAAAAAAAAAACAATATTAAAGAAAAAGGTAATAAAATATACTTCTTTTAAAATAAAATTGAAATATTTAAAATACAACTACCAGGTGTTTATTAAGCATACTGTTTAAGGAAACTCCTGTTTCATGACCCACCAACTTAATTGCAGATTTGCATAACTAATTTAGGGACAAATGAGAATGCCCTTTGCAAGGGTATTAAAAAACCCATAAAATAAGATTGGTGGTTTTTTATTTATTTTATTTTTTTTATTTTGGCCAACGGATGGGGAGTGCGTCGCCGTCGTCGTGCTCGTCGTCGTCTAGGGGGCACACCCCTTTGCCACATCAGGCGTTGCGGCTGGCTGTGCTCCGTGGGTTACCTAACCCAAAAGCAAACCGAACGGACGTTGGAGCACACTCCTCCGGATCCCCGGCATCCTTCATGTGTTGCTCCATCCAATCTGATGACTTGGCTCAGTCCGATTCGGTTTGTTCGGTGGCTTGTCGTCGCCCCTGTGATTGGGTTTTGTTTTTCGGTTTGGTTTTGTTTTTCAATGCGGTGCAGTCGCATAATTAAAGTAATTGCCTTTCGTTGTGTGCGCGAAATTGAGTCAGTCAGCAGCTGGGGCGAAATTAAATAGCAGCAGGCCAGGCCAGACCCACTGCACAACGCATTTCACAATTGTAATTGTTGTGTGTGCCTGGTGTTTGCGTTGAATTTGGCACCTTTTTGGGGGACTCCGCCGATTGATAAAAGCCCCCTTGCTGCCTGGGCAAATAAATCAAATTGCCACGAAACTTTTATCAGAGTGGGCACATCTCTCGCTTTTTGGGCCGGTCCAATGTCTAATGATTAAGCCCAGGGAATACGGATTCCAAACGTGGGGACTCTCCATTTATTTGGCGGTTTACTGGCACTGCCGAAGTTCGTTTCAGTTGCACATAAATTAAACTGTTTTGTGGCTTTGACTTTTATCTAACTGGGATTATTAATGTGTTCCCTGTTATTGTTAAGGTTCGAGTTTGGGAAAACTCAATTGGTTCAATAACGGAAATTGTTTTAGCACCTAAATTGGGCTTGTTTCTCCTCATTTCCAATTAAAATCTAATATTTCCTGATTTATTCAAGTTGTTTGGTTATAGTTCCAGTAAGTTCTATAAAGGATTTAAGCAACTAAACCCCTTGTAAACACATTGCTTTAAGCCCTTGAATTATTAATTTATCACTAGGAGTATCTGTCATAAATTTCCTGCTTATTGTCAACCATTAAGAGGCAATCGTCATTAACAATACTCATTTCTCTTGGCCATAATCGGTTAAAGGGTTCAAAAAGCCAAGCCGGAAAGTGCCAAGTTGTATAAAGACTGAATAAATCATTGGTAAAAAAAACCGAAACAAAAAGGAGAAAGACGAATCCATGGCATATCCTTCCATGTCATGGCAAACTGCTAGCGACAGGAGACAAAAATAAAATAAAGTCAGGACAACAACAGCAACATGCATTAACGAGGATAATTCAGTTGCCATGATGAACATCAACGGCGGACCCATGCCATGCCATGCCAGGCCATACCGTCGTCGTCCTTGTCGTCCTTGTTGTTGCCATGCGTAAAGCGGCGCAAAATAAATTAAGCTCATTATATAATTGAATCCTTGATAGGCTGATTATCCACACGGCTTGCCAGGACTGTCGCCTGGCCATCGGTGGGCCCGCCACCTCCTGCCAGGTGCCCGCCCGCTTATTAAAAGGATAACGCCCAGTCAAGCGCAAGGGATGCGAAATGGCCAAACGCAAAAATTATGTAAATGAATTTCCTGTTGCATGCGCCGATGCGGTTGGTGGGTGCCATCGGGCCGGCAGAGCGACATTTCCATAAATCTGCCAGGTGGTGGTGCCACAGTCAAATTGTGCCTGGTTAGCCTTATCAATAAATAAAAGGTAATATACTTTAAAAGACTTTAAGTGGAGTCCACTTTAGCACTTTTAAGTATATGTTTCAAATATGGAATTAAATAAAACTCCCCTTACTTAAACTGAACTTAGTGCAAAGTGCCCGAACTGAAGCTCTAAAATATATTAAATTTTCCCTGCTCTACATCCCATCGTTTGTACAGATTACTGTCACCTTTAATCAATGCAATTGCCATCTTTAAGGCCTACGACAGAAAAAATTGTCGCGAGCTCCACCTTAAAAAATGGGGACAAAAAGCTGAGCTAAAACTGTTTTTTAGTTTTTCATGCCTGCCGCCGTTCGATCGCCAGTCGTCGTATATTTTAACGGCAGCCTCATGCAGTCACGATTTCTTACACACACACTCGGGGTATATACATATAAATCTAGATGTGTGTAGTCGCAGGCCTCCTTAATCTATTGACTAAATGCATTGCATAAACCGTCAGTCGGTCGGTCGGTCGGTCGGTTGGTTGGTTGGTTGGTTGGTTTGTCCGATTTCTGGCCAAACCTCTGAGCAGAGAGACCTAAAACAATGCCACACAACGAACGGGTTCGGTTTTCGTGCAGCTTTCAATGCCCGCAAATAGCTCAAAGGCGCTTTGTCTAGCCGGTATCAAAAAATCCACCTTCAGCCGGATCCCCACTCCCTGTTGCATGGTTAAATTATGAACGCAGCCAAAAAATACAGAATACAGAAAATAAAATCTATACGCTTGGCTATGCCCGAAAACCCCCGAACTAGTTGTGTGCGCCGACACAAAGAACTTTCAGCTCGATTCGAGGGGCCAAATAAAATTTAATACGAAAAATACGGCTAGAACCGCTCTCGTTGTTGTCTCCTGATTTTAATCTCTTGGCCATAAGACACCCACCAATTTCAGTTAACTGCAACTGCGCTTGGCTTAATGCTCAGTTCGGGGCACAGGAAGAAATTAACCAGGTTTATTTTTTGAGAGATTTTCATTGTAGAAACTTATGCATTTTTATATATTTAATAAGATAATTGATTGACAAATGTATTATTAAGATATTCATATTAATTCATATACATATTTAAAGCTTCAAAACTATAGTTGATTGGCGTAAATGTTTATTAGACAATTTTAAATCATTTTATTGTAAAAAAATGTAGCTTTTTGTAGTCGATATATAAATTTATATATATTTTCATATGAAATTAATCTGGTTTTTGGAATTTACGTTACAGAAACGTAAGTGCTTAATAACATAATTGATCGATATTAATTATGCAATTTTATGCCATTTTATTTAAGGATATATATAATTTTGTCTTTTATTTAATATCTGAAACTAGAATTGACTGGTAGATAATTAAGCTCTTTGTTGCTTTTAGTTAGTTAGTAGTTTCGTTCTATAAATTTATATTTATTTTTATAAAGAAATTAAACTGGTTTTCGTAATTTTACAACAACGAATGATTAATAGTTCACTGGTGTATTTTTCATGCATTTACATACTTAATATTCATCAATATTAATTTAAGAATTTTAAGTAATTTAATTTTAAAAAATATACCATTTTGCCACTTATTTAATGTTTGAAATCATACAGTCAATTATGATTTCAAACCTTAAATATGTGGCAAAATCTACTTTTTTTAAATCATGTTATTGTAGAAACTATAACTTTTTGCTTTATCTTGGTTAATTTGTACAATATTATTGAACTTATCTCTTTGTTAGTAGTTTAGATAGATCAATGTTTATTTATTTCTGTGTACCAATACATAATCGGGCCAATAGCCGCTCGGGGGGGCTAGGATTCCATCTGAGGTGGCGGTGGTCTCAGATTGCAACGTAAATACCAGGGGTGTTAGTTGAAGTTTGCCGGTTTTTTCGATAAAAAGAACACTTAATCCTCAAGAGAATGTGAAAAATTATTTATTCAAAGTATTGACCATTGGCTTCTACACATTTCTCCCATCTTTTAGGCAAATTATGGATACCATTCCAAAAAAACTTTTTTTCTTTCGAGGCAAACCATTCGACGAGCCATTTTTCGACTTCTTCAAAATTGGCGAAGCGCTGCTCTGCCAGTGAGTGTCCCATTGACGCAAAAAGGTGATAATCGGACGGGGCGAGGTCTGGAGAGTACGGCGGGTGCGATAATATTTCCCAATCAAGGTCTTTCAATGTGTCCTTCACCAGTTTAGCGGTATGAGACGGCGCGTTGTCATGTTGCAAGATAACTTTGCCATGTCTTCGGGCCCATTCCGGCCGTTTTTCGATCAACGCATTATTCAAATTGATAATTTGTTGTCGGTAGCGATCCTTATTAACCGTTTCACCAGGTTTCAATAACTCGAAGTACACCACACCACACTGGTCCCACCAAACACAGAGCATTGTCTTACGGCCAAAGCGATTCGGCCTTGCAGTCGATGGGCCAGCCTCACCAGGTGAAAGCCATGATTTTTTTCGCTTCGGGTTCTCAAAATAAATCCATTTTTCGTCCCCCGTGATGATTCGATGCAGAAAAGATTTCCTCTCGAATCGTTGAAGCAGAATGTCACAAACTGTTTTTCGATTTTCCATTTGTCTATCGTTCAATTGGTGTGGCACCCATTTCCCATACTTCTGGATCTTTCCCATGGCTTTTAAACGTTGGCTGATTGCTCCTCGGGTCACATTCAGTGCTTGGGCCAATTTTTCTTGCGATTGGGTTGGGTCTTCATCCAATAATGCCTGCAGTTCTTCGTCTTCGAATTTTTTTGCTGCACCAGGATGTTCATTGTCTGTCAAATCGAAATCTCCACTTTTAAATTGACGAAACCATGTCTCACATGTTCTAATCACTGGTGCATGTTCACCGTAAATTTCTACTAGCAACCGATGAGCTTCAGCTGCTTTTTTCTTTTGATTAAACAAAAAAAGCAACGAGTGCCGCAAATGCGATTTACTTGGAACAAAACTCGACATATTCACTGAGGTAAACAACTATGACGTTTTTATTTTGACGGAATGCGAATTGTGTATTTTTTGAGGTTAATGTCAACAGAAAAAAATGACACATATGCTGAATGATACAAATGTACTAGTACTGCTAGCGAGATCTAACAGTCAAACCGGCAAACTTCAACTAACACCCCTGGTATACAAAAATGTTTTCAAACTCCTCGAAACGATTAATTTGTAAACTTCTTACATAAGTTTTCGGCTTGTTGAGCTGCTGTGTTGGCTCATTACAACGATAAATTTGCATTCGGGTGTGGGCGGCATTAGGAATTTGGCTCCGGGAAGGGTTTTTAAGTTACTGCCAGCCAGTTATATGATCAATCTTTTTGAAAATCATAGAGTTACCCAGTTTTGGTGGTTATGGTTTATGGATTATGAGCTTGGTTTGCTTGCTACAGCAGTCACGCAAGGCTATCAAGTACAATTAGACCTCAAGAGAATAAACCCTTGGGCTTGTCAAGCCAGTAAAGTAATATATATAATTTATTTTTGATTTATTTAACAAATCAAGCATTTTATGGCAGATATTTCGCGAAATTTATATGCATAATCGTATTTAAACTTGTGTAATGAGTCCCCAAAATCCCCTATTAATTTTTGTGTTTGCCCAACCTGAATCTCACCTGTTTCAATGCATAAAATATATAAAGGTATAATCAGGCAGCCAGCACCCAAAAGGACCTGATCATCGTTGTCTGCTACAAAATCAGTTTAATAATAAGCTTTTATATGTAATTATGCACTTTTTTTCCACGTTAATTGCATTGAAAGTCGTCGACTGATTCCCACAGTTTCCCCACCACTCACATATTTCACATATTATTTCCTGGGCAAACAAGGAGAGGACAGTTTTTCATTTCGCATATATCTCATAAATATAAATGACTGCATTTTTCCGCAATTTGTCGCACACAAAACAAATTTAATTTTAATTGAAAATTATGCCCACAGAGCATTAACATGAGATGCGCGAGTTAATGAATTCTGTTCAGGATTTGTCGTATGCTGGTGTATATTGTACAATTTTATTTGGAAATTAGGTGGAACATAATAAGTATAATATAAAAAACAAAGAATTCTGTTTATAAAGTAATGAATTTGTTGAATTTACCATTTATTCCTCAAAGGACTTGTCATTACATTTCATAAATATTATTGGTTTATGTATATTGAAATCTATATAAGGTTTTTCTGACAAATTGTCAAGCATGTTTGATGAAAATCCCAATCGGATTTGGAGCTTGACATTCCACTATATTTTTCATATTTCTCCCATTTTTTTTTTGGCTTTGCCAAACTTATATCTTTGTTGGCCATTGACTTGGCCAGATTTGCATGTGTCAGCTGGGCGGTCTGATCCCCAACTGTTGTTGTTGTTGTTGTTTGTTACCAAAGTCCAATGTGTTGGCTGACAGCCGCATAAATTGTTTTCTCATGTGTGTGCCAAATGTTTGACTTACGCGCAAAAATGTTTGCGCAGGTAAATCTTTTGTGTGTGCTTTGGATTGGGTCAAAAAATTGTCTTGTTTTTTCTTATTGTGTTTTCCGCAAAAGCATTTGTATTTGTTGTTAGCCATGCATATATAAATCAATTAATTTGAGCATGCAAATGCGAAATGTTTGGGGGGAATTGCGTGCGGCGCGTTGAATGGGGCACAGTTATTTCCTCCACCTGGTAAATTCGCAACTATTTGGCAGCTTTTAGCCCACATGGCAGTGATTTCCCCGGCACTGGCGAACGCAGGTGCGCACTGTCTGGGATAATAATAAAGGTAATAACAAATTTATCTATCAAAGATAATAAAAAATGCCAGAAAATATTTAGATATGTTTTTTATTTATGTAAAATCGAGAAAAAGCACTTATGAACCAGAGTATGTTGCTAAATTCGACGCAAAATGATCAAACTACCTTTGGGAATCTTTTTAATTAAAAAAGGATGTTCCCTAGGGATGGCGCAAAATATCGATAAATCCTTACTATATCGATATTTGACTTGAAATTCGATATATAAATTCATATTTTAATATTCTATGTGCGATAAATCGATGTTTTGATGTATCAAAGCAATATACTCGAATGACTAATCCGAATAAATTAAATAATACTTTTAAGATTTCATTAAAATCCACGTTAAACGTTAAATGACATATTTTTCGATATTAAAAATTCGATGTATTGAATTTTAGGAAATTTCTGCAAGTACCTTTCCTTGCCATGCCATTTTGTTTCATATTGTAAGTTCGATATGTGAAAGATTATGATATTTTCGATATATTAATAATAGCGATACACGTTTATAAATAATATAGAACGTTCTCTTTCGATATTGTTCAACTCTAATGTTCCCTACAAATCTAAAGAATTATTTATTACAGAAAAAGAAACCCCAGTCAGGCAATTTGATTCATTTTTGTATATTATTCCCAATGCACCTGCACACATATCTCTTCTGAATTTTTATCATAAAAGTTTCCGCTTCGCATTTCGAGTGGATATTGAAAATAATTTTTGTTTTTCCCATACACATAAATACATATTCCGCCTGTCGCTGGCAGTAATTGAAAATCATTTGCATTCGAATGGCAAATGGTTTGGCTAAAACATCGCCGACTGTCGACAGCAGTGTCTGCCTAAAGCGGATGTGCTGAACAGCAGCCGAAAGGTTATTTGCTGCCAGTAAGTGAGTTTGTTAGTTGCATGCATTACGTATACGCCGCGTTGGCCCCAGCAAAAGCCACAGCAAGAGCTCGCTAGCTCTCTGGCTTGGTTAATGCTGATGCTAATGCTAATGTGAGTGGGAAGCCATTCGTTGCAATGATTGTGATGATGATGATGATGACGATGGGCCTTAACTCGAGGCCCTGTGGCAGCGGTGGCGGAGTTGCATTCTTTCAGAGACTCATCGGAAACATAAAATCATAAAATGAAGCAAAGCCAAAGGCATTCATTTACTGGTAACTTTCAAATTTTAGATTGTAGTCCGAGAGTTGATTTAGAAGGAATTCAAGATCCCTTCTAGAGGGTTGTTTTTCCAAAAGCGATAGGTTCTACTGAAGTCGAAAATATGACTTGTATAAAATGATTTGTATCGGTTAATTAACAAAATTTGAATGGTGTGCAGTTCATCATTACAAGTATATAATATAATGTATATATAGTTGCTTTTATAGAGTATATATCTATATGTATAAAGTATGGTATTAACTATTAATTCAAACTTGAACTCGTTTTTATACCGAGCATAAACTTTAATGGTTACTCTTCAGATGCTCTCCATTAATCTTTTAACTCTTCGGCTTGTTTAGCCATTAAATTAAATACGGAAATATGCTCAGCAGCTCCTAAACCTATTAATTATATTTTTTGGCCTCTAATTATATAGATGTCTTCCTTAAGTACTATATACCCTCTAATTAATTATTTACAGGGTACCTTTAACAATTGCCAATTGTCTCTTTGACATTTGCCTTGTCCCAAGTATTTTTTTGCATTTCTGAGTGTGGGCAACAACTACCGCTGACACGAGAGGTTCATTTATTTATTATTTATATAAAATAACAATAAAAAATCCCACTAATAATCGAACACAATGCCAGAGCGAATGTTAATTAGAGGCGAGCACAAATCGCACCTCGTTGAAATGGCAAATGGGCAAAAATCATCGGAAGGCGGATCGGTTCGCATAGCCTTCGTCTTGGTCTCTTAATTTTGTTTTTTTTATTGTCTCTCCTTTTGCATTTGCCACATGAAATGTCGTGCAGCATTAGTATTTTTTTTTTAATCTATGTATATGTATATATTTTTTGGGGTGCGGACTTGGGCAACCTTCAAATCGTAGCCTAAAATGTCAAATGCCAAATAGAACTTTCCTGTCTGAAAGAGCAAGCTCTAGGAACATCCCAGTGACTTAGCCAGGTGTCTGGCTAGAAAGTCTTCACAGGTTGCATTACGAACTCATAAATAAACTGAACTTTGGCGCAGCCTCCCAGCCTGCCTGTTTAATAAAACATATAGATATTTCGTATGGTGTCGTGTCGGTTTGCGGATTTTGCAACTGGCTCAGCTCAGCTCTTCCCAGCAAAAAGTTACGCATGCGCCAAAGTGGCCAAATGGATTTAGCCACCCGGCGGAAAGGCAGACAAAAATAAATAAATAAATAAATAAAATAAATTGCAACGCCGTTTTGAACGCAGTTGTTTTTATTTTTATTCTTTATTTTTGGCTTGCGGTTTTGTCAGCCGGCGCTTGACACATCAAGGCAGGCGGTCCGGTCGTCCGCCTCCACCTCCAAAGATTTACCACAGTACAGTAAACAATCAAAAGAGGAAACTTACTATTAGATTTTTTGTTACACAATAGAATGTTTCAACAAGAAGTTAGTTGTCCTGTTGAATTAGCATTAAAATATAACTTAAACATTTAACTTTTAACTCTCTATAGTACTTAATCATTGACAAGAAAAGTATTTTCTCAAACAATTGCATTTAAGCTTCAATAAAATAAAGTTTACAAGGCACCATACACAAAAACTGGCAGTAAATGTTAAGGATTATCTCCTTATATGAAGTAAAATATTTAATCACAACATGAGCCATTAAAAATTAATACATTTTTAAAATGTTATACCTCATAAGGAAGAAGGCAAAGTACAACTCTAATGGAAAATGGCTTTTTAACCGAAGTTAAATCATAAATTTGATGAGTGATTAAGTTTTTTTGGCTGGGAATGGATACATATATCCAATGACGACATCGAGAGCTGGAAACTGATTGAAATGTGTCTGGATAAAGTTTGCTATACTGATCTTCCTGTGATTTTTGAATCTAGTTGAATCCCAAATTATAAATATGAAATCTATTCGAACTAGACCTCAAGTTCAGCTAGAACCCTACACTAGAAGTAAGAAATAATGAGTCGCTAGAACATAAACAATATTATACCATTTTTATTAATATTTTATAACCTATTGTTATTAATTTATTTTGTTGTATAATTTATTATACAGCAAATAAAAGATACGTCTAGAATATTTAACACAGTTCCTAATTTTTATTTAGTTGTATAAGAAGGAAAAACTAGAAAAGTCGTAATATAAATTCTAAAAATGATATTTTTAATCCCTTGATGGGAATGCTTTTTCCGCTTCCGCTGTTCTTTGCGTTATATATTGTGCCTTGTTCAAATTATTATAATATTCACTGTACCCACATAATAGGATTACATGTTTCTGTATATTTGTACAGCAATCTGATCAATCGTGTTATCTGCTGGAATTTATTTAACTAAATGCAAGCTAAAAACCATTTAAAAAACAGTTTGCAAATACCCTAGACTCGAAGTTCTACAGTAAACCCATACATCACACAAATATCTCCCCAAGCCATCTAGTACTTAATCAAATCCTTCAAAATGGCACTCAATCATGGGCAAGGCACAATGATTGATACGCAAGTGCTGGCATTTATGCCAGATATTTGGCAATTGAGATTTGATATTTGATAATCAAAAGAAATAGAAAGGATTTTTCCCATAAAAGTTCCTAAAGGGTATTCCACACTTCATTGAAACCATTGCCAAACTCTAGTGGATAGCTCCCTCTACTTTGGCATGCGAGTCGCATAAATATTGTGGGATTTATGATTTATGGCTGGGGATTGTCTGTCTTCACAGCTTACCAGTAAATAATAAATATCCACAAATGATGATGAACACAAAAGTTATCCTCGGCAACATGTTGCTGCTGTGTGCTGTGCTGTCTGCTGCTGGTTCAAGTTTTTCTTTGTTTTATTTTTGCAGGATTGCAATTCCTTTGATTTAAATTTACGAATTTGTTATGATGTGATCTTTTTTTCTGCTTTCTTTGTTTATTAATTTGTTTGTTTGTTAGTCACTATCACTTACTTTCATGCACTTGAAACTGATTGAACGATCGACAATGCAAAGTCAACCGCGACTCAACGACTCGTTAAATGTTGCTATTAAGGAACAATTACATCCAATCCGTTTGCGCACTTTTGTTTTTCTTATTTATTTTTATGTGATTGCATTTTCCCCAGGTGGAAAATTTGCATTGGCCTATATATTGTGTTGTTGTGTTGTATTGCCCAAGAGACCGCCAAAATAGCGGGCGGGTAAAGAGCTCTAGTTGTGCTAATGTTGCCGATGTTGCATCAATGGGTTGCTGCTGCCGAGACAATGGGCCACACGAATATGGCACAACACAAATGTGTCTGTCGGGGATAGTAATGATAATGCGGCAGCTAACTCGTACAGTAGACACACTTCTTGTTTCACTGTAAAGTTATTACCATTGGTAGGTAGGTAGGTGTGCCAACCCAACCGTTCAACCAGACGCTTCAACCTCGACTGACTGCAGTCGCTGTGGTTGAACATGCCTGGCCTGGCACTGGTACTGGCACTGGCACAGGCACCAGATCCACTCCAATCCGGCGCTCTCCGACTCGGATTTGAGTGGGTTTCTTCTTGGCGCTGGGAGCTGAACTCGTTTGTCGTGCCTCCAAAAGAAATAAATGTTCAACTCTAGAGCACTCGATGCTGGCCAGCTAGCTAGCTTACTTTTAATTGTACTAACTAGCTCGATCTGCTCCGCTCTGATCTCTTACGCAATGGCCAATTGGCTGCCCGATGAATCACGGAAAAGCTCCCCGAACCCTATTTTGGGCAACCTTCGCCACTTGAGAAAATCTCAAAGCCAGCTGGAAAAACTCGACACAAAAGAACAGAAAAAAATGCATGCCCAAGCCGCCGCAGCTTCTAATTAATCATGTAATTAAGTTTTTCCGTTCATATTTCTTAGTTTTTGGCTTGGAGCTTGGAAAAGTCTGCACAGAGTGTCACTATGTTGCCTTTGCGAGACCTTTCATTTTTTTTTTTGGCGGTTTCTGTTGGCTTGGTTTTTGTTTGTTTTGTTTGCTAGGCACTAAAGTGGAAGCTTTACTAAGATAAAAAGCAAATATAAGATGGAAAGTCTTTTCAAATATTCCCAAGCTGTCAGCTAAATTAAAAAGACAAGTTAAAAAAAAATAATAATAATAAGACAACTATTACTAGTTCTTGATACCTATAGTAAATTTTACATATATCAAGAGAAAAAGTTAAATAAAAAAAATATAATTCCTAATATTTATAATTTTTATAAATCTAATTTTAAATATTACATATCTCATTTAACCGTAATATATCGATGTTTAATATATAAAAAAAATCATTGTTAACTTATTTGTCAATTTCAAATTTATTGGTTTTGATATATCAAATAGAACATTAATTTATGGCACATGTATAAAAATCATTACTTAAATATCGATTTATACATGGACTTTCTTATTAAGAAGGTTTTAGCTGAACTCAAGGTCTAGATCGGCTCGATTTTAAATCCATATTTTAAAACTTGAAGGTCACACAAAGATCATTGTAGTAAGGATTATTCTTACACGTTTCAATTGGTTTTCCACACAAAATCCCAGTGGATATTATACCACTAGACTTCTTCCATTTGTGCCTAAATAAAAGTTCAAATAAAAGCAGGTTACAAGAATTTTGTAAAAAAATCATCGATATATTGATATTTCAATCTTTATATACAAATTATTTATATTTTATAGATTATTTAACTTTCTCTTATTGACATTCCAAAGCCGTTTGTGTTTCATTTTAAGATAACTAAATAATTTTCAATTATGCTTTAATTTATTTGTTAATTGGATAGAAAAACTTATATCTAACATAACTGAATGCACAAGAAAAGGTTGATAAGTAAATGTTGCTAGAAATTAGTTGAGCAACACTAGTGTTGGCAACACATTGATGTTGCAAAAGCCTATTTATTGTTTAATAACTTTATGTGCGCTCATAAGCCTCTTGAATTTTGTATATGAAAAAATAGAGATATTTTTTTATAGACCCTTTTACAATAAAAAAAGAATCTCCTTATATTCTCAAGTTCTTAATAATATTTATAAGCAATTATTTCTGCCAGTGCCTGCAGCCTAGCGCATTCTTGAATGCAGACAGTTTTGCAGTTGACCTTGCATTGGAAGTCTTTAGCTGTCACAGAATGTGACTTGGCCGAGGCTTCTTGGGCTCCACCAAGAGTCTTCTTTCTGGTTTTGGCCTGGTCCTGCGTTTAAATGTATTAAATGTAGACGCCAAGAAGGAGCTAGACGGGAGAGGGGCCGCTGATTTATTTGGTGCCGGTGCCAAGCCGACCAGCATTCGCAATTAGCCTTGTCCAGAGGAATCCCAGCTGCCGCTGCTGCCAGCAGTCAGTCAAATCGGTCTCGATCACTCCAATCCCATGGGTGATGGCGGTAGGCAGTTCCTCAAGGCCTCCCACATAAATCATAATCACATTAGCTGGCCGCCGCGTGCAGAAACCTCTGTTGGTCGGTGGCGGCTTCTCCGCGGTTAATTGCAAAAATAAATACAAGAAAAGCGTACACAAATTATGTATTATATAAAGCGAGAAACAATTATTAATGGCAAAAGCCAAGACAGTCAGTCAGCCAGTCAGTTATGGCTTCTGGGGCTGGGGCATTACGAAGTCGAAAAGCTGGCTAACGAGGCGGCGCAAAACGCCACCAAATTGCGTGTCCGGTCGAGCGTCCGATTGTCTGTAATTGATAAACTGGCCAAAATGAACCGACTTACCAACCGTCTTGCCGACCTACCGACTGTCCGTCTCGGCTTATGATCGACTGGCATTGCTTGCTTATTCACCGCAGAGTTTATTAAACAAAAATTTATGTTCGCTCCAATTTAAAAAACTGCGTTTAATAATCACATTTGTTATTTACTTTACTTTACTTGCTCTTTATGTAACTTTAATTGCACGCTAATAACACTAAAAACTTGTATAAAATTAGAGTAGAACTGCCGAAAGATCTATTAAATGTTTTCTTGCCGCTTATAATGATCTCCGAAGCTATATTAAATCACTGTCTGAGGCTGTGTTGATCAAGTTATGACAGCATTTAGAGTTCGAGGGTCTATAAAGCATCTCAGAGTGATTGATATTTGCTTATTTTACGATTAGCCGGAGGCTACTTTAATGTTTCTTAATTATAGATCATAATTTATACGAATATCATGTATTTGATTGGTGATTTAATACTACATTGATTAGTCAGAGTTTCTGAACAGATATAATTAATTAATTATAAAGTCACATCTTTGCCTTATTTTATTAATAGCAAATGAAAACATACTATTTATTGTATTTTTTCGTATTAATAATATTTTTGTTTGAAAAAGAAATTTATTCTTTAGACAATCCTTAAAAACCATTTTATTTTAGATATATCTTTAACATATTAATATATATTTATTGTCAGCTTTTAAATTGCAAAAATAATTTTAATATATTCAATCTTAAATTCATTTTTAATAATTCTGGACCCTAATTAAGGGAGTTTGCAATTCGTCTAAGGAAATTCCTCATTATTTGCTTACTTTGTGGAAAAATTAAAAGGAAGCAGAAGTTGCTTATTATTGTTATTAGCACTATTATTGACCAATCGTAGAGTTCTGTTTTGGTGTTACCAATAAAAAAAGTAAGTGGGCCGGCTGCGATAATTTAAAAATGGGCTCAGCGATTGCGGATTATTAAAAAGTATTTTCGTGGCCAATAAAACTAATTGGCGGAGGACTGTAAGCTGTGTATGTGGACTCGAATATGAATTGGGCTGTGCGGACTTTGATAGACAAGGTAAACAATGGATATGTCTATGTCGAGATATATATTAGACTCTCTGGCCCAAACGGAACCCTTGACAAGGTCAAGTGAATTGATCTCGCATCGCTCGAGGCGGCGGACAAAACGCTCTCCGAGTCTCGTTTTAATGATGTGCCAGATTCGGGGCTCCTACATGGTTTCATTTACACGACAACTCTTGAGATTGGATAGCTCGATGGCTTTAGATGTGGATGTGGATGTGGATGCCCTTTTATGGCAGAACGAACGGGGCCCGTTGGCGCGAACTTGCCTGTCATCTGCTACAAATCAGCTGTCATAAGCCCGATCCGATCCGATCCGATCCGATCCGATCCGAGTCAGCCTTTTCAGTGATTTTTACAATCACTTTCGAAAAACTCAACTAACGCCAAACAGTCTTTGATTATGATCATTGCCACTCGACATAGCGATGAAGAAGATAGGGAATTGAGACCGACAGAGAGGATGTTGCAGTGTCTATGTTTGGATTTAGATATATTTAAATATCATGGGTTGTATAGCCTCCTTTTCTGATTTCAAACGTATTGAGATCAGAGGCAAAATATTAAAATTAACCTTTACTTTTTTTTTCTAATCTTTTGGCGTTTTCAACAATATTTCCATGTTTCTATACATGCTCTTCGAAACATTTATTTTAGTGTTGCGCAGCATGTTCCTTGCAACATATTCTTCTGCCTACCGCCCTGTTTCATTTAAGTTTTTCATAAATTTTAGAACAATTGGAAAATGTGAATTTATCATGTCCCCTTGTTCCTTTTCATTTCATACACAATGCTTTAAGTACCTGATGTCCCCAATATCGCCTCAATAGACTTTAGCTTTTCCAGTTTTTTATTATTATTTCCGCTATCTTACTTCACTTTTTTGGATAGTCAAATATTATACAATATTATACAATCTTTAAATGGGTAATCTATAAACATTATCAAACATTACTTAATGCTGGAAAATCCAGTTGAAAAGCTGAATTAACAGCACTGTGAAGAAGGTAGCCACCGATTACCTGCGATTGGGAAATGTACAATTAAAACTCGAGAGGAACGGGCGCGCGCACGATTGCTCGCTAAGCCATTCACCTGGCAAGGTGGATAGGTGAGGTCGGGTTAGGTGGGCACTGCGGCGGCATCATTAGAATGTACAGCGTATTCATCTGCATGGCTATCATCATCCACTGCTAACCGCTTTCTGGTATTTCCCCCACTCCCTGGCAGGTGGTGCGCGCGGCCAAACAGAAGCTGAGCGACTATGCCTCCGAGACCCTGGCCAGTGTATCCAAGTACTTCTGCCACCTGCACGGCCTGCTTCAGGTGGCCGAGCAGCAGGTCATCGAGGAGTTGCGCGAGTCCAGTCTGCCGCCCCAAATGGAGCTCAACGAAGCCATGGGCACACTGAGAGTCTACGAAGCACTGATCAAGGTGGGTCTGCTGGTAATCCCATATATGTACACATTTCCCAACTAACTTTTTCCTTTTTATGCTGATAGCACTTCATGAAACATCTGGATAATGGATTAGGGATCAAAGTGGGCGTGCCCCACAATCTACGCCTGGAGGAGATAATCAATCTGGCCGAAGAGCACCTGCAGAACATACCCAACGCAGTGGAGATCAGCCAGATCGAGATGAATCCCTATTTGTTGTGAGTCTATATCTCTTTATAAAGGATTTTATTTGATAATTATAATTACTTTCTATAACCCCTCAGCATTTATAGTGAACACATTGATGTACCCAGCATAATCAACCAAACGTTCAAGTGTGAATTTGTGGATCCCAACATTAAGGTCAGCTTCAAGACCGATTTCGAGCGCTATAGCACCGTCTCCAGCATCAACAACGCAGACATTACATCCCGGAGCTCCAGTGTTGGCAAGGAGAACGCTTCCCGGCCCAATATCAATGGACCTCAACAGCTGCAACCGCTCACCGAGAAATCCAACTCCAATTCGATGCCCAATTCTCAAAAACATTGGTCCAAGAAGTCGAGTAAATCAAGCATCAACTCTACTGCGGCCACAATCGATAGTTTCCAGCCAAAGCTGCATCATCAGCCGGACTTTGTGGGCAGCTTCTCGGCCATGGACATTAAAAAGCCCAATAAAGCAACCAGGGGGCCGGAAAAAGCGGACTGGATTAAAACAGATGTCCTGGTAAACCTGCGTTCCATCAACTCACCGGTGGACTTCTACGTGCAGGGCGTTCAGGCGGCCCAGAGGATTCGTAAGGAGATAGACGCAATTACTCAATCGTTGACGGTCGGTCGCTGCAATCCTCCGGATATTGTGGTGGGCCAGCATTACATCGTCTTTCACAAAGATCAGAAACGCTATTATCGGGCCATGGTCTGCCAGAAGCTGGCCACACAGGGCACCTACAAGATCTTCTTGCCGGACATTGGTTTCTACGTTGAGATGCACAATAGCCTGTGAGTCTGAAGTAATTTATTCATTTCTACATTTAGTAATTACAATATCTTCAACAGTTTCCGAGAGATGCCGCAGCACCTGGCCCATATCCCATATTCCGCCGTACGCTGCCGACTGAGTGAGCTTGTACCCGGAATCGGCCCAAATTCGAAGTGGCCTCCCGAGGCCATCACCCACCTGAAGCAGATAGTGAAGAAGTAAGGGTAGACAGATTTGTATGTTCCCTCCACCTCTAATATTCTTCTCCCTTCTTGCAGCAATCCCGTTCACCTGATCGTCAAAAAGGCTCTGTCCCATGATCTGCACGAGGTGGACCTGATCACCAAGAACTACAACACCAGCATCTCGGTACGCGAATCTTTTTTATATTCTGGCCTAGCCCGCTCGCGTTGCGCCCGTCCGCCAGACGTTGTCCTAAAATCTCTGGCGCAGAACGCACCGAACAATCTGCGTTTGCCCAGACAAAAACTCCAGATTGGAGACGTCTTAATGATCCAAATGATGCACGTGGAGCATCCGCAGGAGTTTTATGTGATGCGCCACGAACTTGAGGCCGACCGCTGCCTGAAGCAGAGCAACCTGCAGAGACATATGGATTGCCTGAAGCTCAGCACCCTGGAAAGCATCTTTCTGGGACGCCTGCATCTCGGCTGCGTGGTGCAGTTGAATGATGGCCAATGGAAGCGCGCCAGCATCGAGGAGATCCTGTCCGATGGTGAGGGTTAGCTCCTCTGGAAATAAACTCAATAAATAATAATAATCGTTTTAGGATACGTTGTCGTTCGCCTGGTGGACGATGGCCCCTGCCAGAAAGTTTTCTGGGACAAATTATTCGTGCTGCCGCCTGCGTTTTGGGAACCGGAGCGAACTATCAGGTGCCGCTTGGCGGATGTAGAGACCCTGCAAGATTTGTCCTATGTGTGGACTCCAGAGGCCACGGCTTTCTTTAAGCAGCTCACCTCGAATCCCAAGCTGCACATAGAAGTGATGAACTTCACTGAGGATGTGGTCTATGTGGCGCTGAGATTCACGCGTGGCGGATCTGAGACAACAAACGTTGCCGTCCAAATGGTCGCCCAGGGACACTGTACATCCAGTGGGGAGAGCAGCCGAATGTTCAAGAATACGCAGGCTTTGGATCGATTCGTGCTTCTCGATGCCGACACTCGCCGATTTCTGAATCGGCAGAATGAACAGGCGGTGGAGCTGACGCCCTTCCGTGAGGCAGAGTCAAGAAACGAGGACCGCAATAAGCGGGTAAAAGTGAAAGTTCTCTACGTCCGCCATCCGGGCGAGTTCTATGTCACCCTGCCCCAGTTTCAGTCGCAAATCGAACACCTGCAGAGGACCGTGCAGGCGGTGGCGGAAAACATGTGTAAGGATCAGGTGCCCCGGACCGATTGGAAAGTGGGCGACATGTGCTTTGTCAGGGTCCAGGCTGAGTCCGACTTGGAAGCCTGTTGGCACCGAGGCGTGGTAACGAACGTCAGTTCCTCTTCCCGCTACCATGTCCAACTGCGGGATTTCGGCCAGGTTGCAGAGGATGTGCCCACGAACTGCATAACCAATATAGACGAGCTCAATTTGAGAATTTCCAGCAGCGCCTATCGATGCCACTTACACGGCGTCCAAGCTGTGGGCACCGAGTGGAGTTCCGATGCCATTGATTTCTTTAAGGATCTGCTGCAGAACTACGACCAGGTCTATTTGATGAGTCAGGGTTCTAGGGACAGGTCTCAGAGCGTGATTATATGGGGCACGCGTACGGTGGTCAGCGGACCCTTCTCGCCCGCCCGCACCAAGTTCGTGAATATAAACAAGAAGCTTCTAAAGGCGAACTTGGCCACCAAGAATCTAAGCGATAGCCAGCAGCCGATGCAGGATAATGCCAGTGTCTCCTCTCGCGGAACTACTACCGCCACGGACATGAAGGCAATACAATCCTGGGTGGATAAGATTGATAAATCCACGAACGTATGCAGTCGAATCGATGCGCCCATAGTCCGGTCAGGATTCGAATACAATGATGATATGCCACCGCTGGAACTGCTCGATGATTTGGCCAAGGACCAAGTAACGACTGGACAAACTGTACCGCCTGTGGGCTGGATTACCCCGCGCAAGTGCGACAAGACCATCTTCACGGCCATTGCCACGAACGTGAACTACGAGGGCAGCGTCTATTTGACCTTGGGCAACGACAAGCCCTACTTGGAGCACATCCGCAAGCTGCTGGAACAGCACTACCAGCCGTTGATGGACAAGCAGCAGCAGCAGAATCGATCCTACGCCTACGAGGTGGGCCAACCGGTGCTGGTCACCTATCACATGGACAGCCTGCTCTATCGCGGCATAGTGCAGAGTCCGCGGAACAAGCACGATCAGCACACGGTGTACTACGTGGACTATGGTAACTTGGAGAAGGTCAAGACGGACGAAATGCTGCCATACGCTCCCTTCCCGCAACTGAACGCCATGTGCTGGCTAGTTAACATTCACGGGGTGCGGCCAAAGGACGGAAAGTATACAATAATGCAGATGGATACGTTGCATCACCATCTGGTCATGAAGCTGAGCAGTGTGAGTGTGGTGGAGCCCAAGGGGGTGGGGGCCAGTACCCTGCCCACCTGCAAAATCAAGGTGGGAAACGTAGACACAGCCACCATGATGATAGACTTAGGCATTGCAGTTCCAACCGAAAGTACCCAACAGAGCACCACTGAGCAATTCGCTGCACAGAAACATGAATTAAAGGCGTTCAGTATTTTTGACAAATTGGAAATTCCGGCTGCCGCAGAGCAGCGTCGACCAGTCCTCCAGCCTCGTTGTAGCAACGAAACCAATTCGTCTTTGCACCAGCCGCTGGCTAAGAAGAAGTATGTAGTTAACAGAAAGGAGGTGGAACGCTTTGAAAACGACCAGGATTTCGATTGCCAGCAGGCAGCGCAGGAGATGCACCTCAGCAACAGCTGCGTTTGGGACTCAGACGGATATTCTGAAGAGCCCCAGAAAAAAGGATTCAAAATTGAAGACGATGGGGATGAGGTGAGCACAGAGTATTCGGTAATGGACATTGGTGTTGATGGCGAAGAATCCAGCGATACCACCAGCGATGAAATGAATATGAAGCCGCTCTACGTTTCGTCCTTCCATCAATTGCAACGTCGCATTGAACTGCGCCATAAGGTGAGTGTGGAATACTAGATTCGAATTCCATTTAATATTTTTTCTTTTCTGTACAGGATATGAAAGAAAACGTTTCCTTCTCGCCAAAGGACACATCCTCGCAGAGATCTTACTTTGATGGCAGCAACAGCTTCAAGACGCTCAGTCTTCCCACTGGCATCAAGGAGTTCGAGTGCAGCGTGGACAATGTGCTCTCGGCTGTGGAGCTGCAGATAGCTCCGATTCTCAGCGAGTTCACCAAGCACGACCTTAGTCTGGACCAGGAAACAAATCATTTGATTAAAGGGGCGGCTGCGCTCGCGAGTCCCAAGCTGTATGACTTGTGCCTGGCCTGCTACTCGAAGGATAATCGATGGTATCGGGCCATTGTCAAGGAGATCCAGGAGAGCACTCAGAAGGCCACCGTGTTCTATATTGATTTTCATGACACCGAGCAGGTGCCGTACACTCACCTTAAAGAGATGCCCAACCGATTGTTCATCTTTCCGCTGCGCTCCTTCCGCGTCAAGCTGCACGGCGTGAAGAAGAACCGCAACATTGCGGACCAGAAAGTGCGCCATTACCTACGAGATTGCCTCTGCAACTATCCGCGGGTCTATGCCCGAGTCCATTATCCTTTCAACTTCTATGCCAACAAAAGCGCCCATTCTGAGGCCGGTGAGTATGACCTCATCGAGGTGGAACTGTTTGAGAACAGGCGCAAAAAGAAGCTGGTTTACCAGTCGCTCATCGATAGTCGCCAGTTAATACCCAAGAAAATGAACTAAGAACTAACTCAAGAAGTTACAAAAAAAATGATCATATTACATTCTTTATCAGCGTTTAGAAAATGCGCGCTTTAATTTCATTCATTACATTTTTATACATAATTGAATATGTAGCTCAGTATTATTTTCCAATTGAATCATTTATCCTATTAATAAATAATAAAATGTTTACTTACATTATATTCGGATCCCTTTTATTGATTTGACTGTATACATAGCGGATGCAGTAAGTCTAGTAAGTTAACTAATTCCGGGGAAGAAATCCGATACGATGTATCCACAAAAATACTTGGATATATCAAAAATATATACTTTATAACAATCGGCAAATTTATGTTAAATTTGATTACGATGTGTCCTTTTTCGTGTTATATAATAATGAATAAGTATTCAAGTTTTATTCAGACAGCTGCGAAAGGACGGACATAGCTAGATCTACTCGGCTGTTGATGTTGATCAAGAATACACCCATCCCTTAGACAGCATGAGTCAATAAATCCTCATTCCACATTAAGGAATCGGCTCTATAAATTCTGCACCTCGAAAAACCTTTGAAAAATAAAAAATGCAAGATCGAAATCCATAATTGTTTTGTAATTATCCATAAATTGAATTTATTTCCTCCATAGAATGGTTGTTTCTTTCCATTAGTTCTCATTGAAATTTTTGTATTGTAAGTTGTAAATATTTTAAAATTGATTTTTTTTTTCATTTGTTTGTTTTCGTTATTATTATAATAATGCTTGAATGCATGTATGTATTATGAAATTTCATTTATACTTAATGTTGTGTTCACTTAATGCTAGAAATTTTAACTAATTGCTGCATTAAACCATTGAAACAATCTTTGTTTTTCTTTAAATATAGCCTAGAGAAGTTGCAACTACAATAAATGAAAATACGCTACGTACATCGAAATTGTTTATCCCAATATGACAGTTGTGTTCGCTTACGTTCGATTGCTGTTGTTCAATTAGAAAAATACAAATTATATAACAAGTTTCTCAGATGGGCCTTCGTTTTGTTTGTCTGCGTAATGTGTGTGTCCTTTACTTAGAATGTGCTCGAAAGTTGTAAAACCAATTGTGGCTAACTTAGATTAACTAGCACGCATGCGTACATCAAATAATAGGCTTAATGCAAACTAAGAACTACGGAAATAAAAATTATATCGTGGCATATATATAGTAGTAATTAATCGATGTATATTGCACTGAACTAGGTATGCACGCCATTTCGCTAAATAAATCTATAACCTAAATGGGATTAAAGCGGCTTAGGAAGAGTTAAAGATGGGAAAGGGGGAACACTTTCACATTTAGCTACGTTACGTACTTAAACCACATCCAAAAATGTATGATTAGTAAAATGTAATTATTGTGATATTTGTTGTTTCTCGTCTGCTCTTTCAACAAGAGTTGGCATTCGCATATAGTTCGATAAGTAATACTAATTTGTTGTTTTGTTTTCCTTTGTCGTTATAACCACAGACACACATTATTACACACAGAGAAGAGTCAATGAACAACTACCTAGATTAATGATTATATTAAACTTTAGTTCGATTACCAACCCATGCCCTCTTAGACCTCCACGGTGAACGGGTCGCGCGAGTGATGGATCTTCAGATGCTTGTTGTGGTTGGTCTTGGTGGTGGAGCTCTTGCCGCAAATGGTGCACGTGAACGGTCGCTCGCCGGTGTGCATGCGCCGATGCTCGATCAGATAGTAGTGCCGATGGAAGGACTTGTCGCATTGGTCGCAGGTGAACTTCTTGGTGCCGTGGTGCTCGCGGCGGTGCCGCATGTAATTGTACTTGCGGATAAACTTGCAACCGCAGTACTCGCACGTGTACGGCTTGATCTGCTTGTGCGCGTTGATGTGGTTCTTGAAGTCTAACTCGCGCACAAACGCCTTCGGGCAGTACTCGCACTTGAATGGCTTGGCCGTCCGATTGGCGTGCACCCACGAGTGGATCTTGAGATTCCATTTAGTAGAGAAGCTCTTGTTGCAGATGGCGCAGTCGTACTGTGGCTCCGTCGAGTGCGTCGCCATGTGGGCCTTGATCGATGTCTTGGCGAAGATCTGCTTGCACATGGGGCACTCCATCGGCTCGGCGTAGTCAAACTTGTCTGAGTGCGCCAGCCGGATGTGGCGGCGAAGCGAGTTGGCATGCACAAAACGGTCACAGCAATACGGGCAGCATTTCGGCTTCAGGTCGTGCGTCTCCTTGTGCCAGAGGAAGCGCGCCTTTGAGGGCAGAACCTCGCCACAGTGGCACACGTACTCCTTCTTCCGCACCATCACCTTGGTGTGCCGCTTGCGGTGCTGCGTCAGATTCGAGTAGCGCTTGAACTTCTTACCTGATCATTCAACAAAGAGAAATAAATTATTAAATGTTTCTAGGTTAGTTTAGAATACATACCGCATATCTTGCACTTGAGCGGCGTCTGGCCCGTGTGCATCCGCATGTGTTCGACGAGGGCGCTCCGCACCACGAACTTCTTGTCGCACACGTAACAGCCGAACTCCTTCCAGCCCAGGTGACGCTTCAGGTGCAGAGAGAAGTTCTTCCAGCGGTAGAACTTCTTGCCGCAGGTGAAACACTCGGCCGGATGCTCGGTGAGATGGGCGTCATAAAGCTTAACGGAGGGGAAGTCGGTGCGGCAGACATAGCACAGGAAGATGGACTTCTCTATGGCCTTCTGCTCCAGTTCGCTGAGATTGTTGCGCTCCTGGCCCAGCTTTGATTCATTGTAGGCGATCAGCATGCGATAGAGTGCCGCAAGCTTTGCAGCGGGCGTTGTCATGGCCAGCGGCGGCAGTGTGGACGACTTATCAAATAGCTGGCTAGGTGGCTTAATATCGCCGTCTAAATCCGCATCGCCCTCGCCGCCGATGCCCAGAAGCTCCGAGTCCTTGACATCCGACAGCAGCTCCGCGGAATTGGCGTGGTGCATTTGCTCGACTTCTGGTTTTTCCGAACACTGCTCCTGCTTGATCTTCACAATGCCATCCTTTGAGTCCTCCTGCACAGCCTCATCCGTTTGCAGCAGCAACTGGGCATGCTGCTGGGGTAGCATCGGTTCACTGACCTGCGGCTGGGTACAAATGAGCCTTCGATTTTGACGCACATAGTTATGCTCGCTTATCATGTGGGCATTCCGCTCCTTGAGCTTCTCGAAGATGGAATCGCAGTGGGGGCACTTGTAAAGCTTACGGCGATGTGTTTTACGCTGGGCGAGAGCTGCCGCCGCCTCCGCTGCCGCTTCAGCGGCAGCCCTAGATGTCGAAGCTATTGGTGGACCCGCCAGCAAAGCCGATGACGCGGAAGTGGAGGAGGTGGCCACAGGGGGCACGATATCCGCCAGCTGGCTCTTCCTGGAGCTGGATGAGGCCTCATCATCAATCGCATTGAAGTCGAAGCTGCAATTTGCATATAATAATAATCAAAATTATACGTTTTCAAAAATATTGTCGCGATCAAATTGAAATTTTGCGAATGAAAACTAGAAAACATCGATGATGACATTTAAAATGGTACCTACCGCTTATGCTCCCTCTGCTGAGCGCCGCTGAGATCCTGAGCCGGGTAATAGTCCTGCCGCCAGTCAGGATTGTAGCCTCCAGAGAACTGGTTCCTAAAGTACCGCTGCGAAATGTCCCCATAAACCTGAAGCGAAAAATATATATAAAATATATGTATATAACACGCAAGACAGCAAAGCGGCTTCACTTACCGACTCGCTCCAGGAGTTTTCGATGTCACAGTTGCTCTCCTGCTCGGAGATCTCACCCTTGGCGGGCATCTTTTCATCGGTACGAATGTTGAGGCCACCCACCAAACTGCTCTCCGTGCCAGCACCGGCGAACGAGGATGAGGTGGTGGACGTGGAGGCCGAAGCTGAGGGCAGATTGCTGCTGCTGCTTAGCTGCTCCCGCTTGCAAGTGTCCAAGTCCAAGTACTTGGCTTCCTCGTCCAGCGTTGCTGCAACGCTGCAGCAGTCGACGGCCGCCAGGGCGGCATTGAAGTTGGTGGGCTGGTGGCTGACCACATCCGTGTGGCTATGATTGGAGGATACCCCCGAGGCTCCTGCTCCTTCTGCCTGGTTCTGTGGATCGTTCTCCTGTTCCTGCTGGTACCACTGCAGCGACTGTGTCTTGGCCACACGGAAGGAGGCATTCATCGAGTCGTGGTCCATGGAATTGCTGGAAGAGGAGGCCAAAGTGGCTGCATTGGTGGCATCGCTCGCACCATGATGTTGCTGCTGTTGGTGCTGCCTAGAGAAGGCGTTGAAGGGATAGGTAGCCGCGGTGGCCGTGCTGGTGGTCTGTTGGTAGAGGAAGTTAAAGTCCGGCGGCTGCAGAGCTGCCTGCACCTGGGCCGCTGAGGAGGCGTAGGAAGACGACGAGGATATCACAATCTCATCCACCTCCAGGTTTGTGTTGTCCGGCAGAATATATTCCTCGCCAGGCTTTGACGCCGCCTTGGAGCTGATGGTGGTGGTGCTGCTGGCGAAAACTGACCCTGCCGATGGGAATCCCGTACTGGCATTCACCACAAACGTGGTACTGGATGCTGCCAACGGTGGCGGCTGCTTGGAGTTGGCAAACTCCAGCAGCACCCGGGCATCGTCATCGTTGACCGCCGAATGGTGGTGCTGGATTTGGTTGCGGCTGGTAGTTAGGTGCTTTTCTAGAATGCTGCTGCTGCTGTTTGCCGCCGGAGCTTCCAGAGTCTCACTTTTTACCTGCACCTGCCCCAGATCCCTTGATATGGATGCGTTGCTGCTGGAGGAGGAAGAGGGAGAGGTGTCAGTCTTTTTTGTTGTCGTCGCCGTCGCCATTGCTGTCGCTGGTGCTGATGCTGTTGCCTTTGGTTTGATGACTAATTTCTTGGGCCCGCGACTCTGGGCAGGAGTGGAGAAGCGCTGCGGTAGTAGCATCGTGTTGGGCTCCACCTCAACCTTCATGAGCGGTGGCTCGTTGAGATCCTCGACGGGTGCTTCCTCAGTTGGCGGTGGCGTTGCCGGCGCTGTCACTGTGCTGGCCATGCGAATGACGCTGGTAGTGCCGTGCTCCAAGCTGGGCTTCTGCTCTAGCTGCTCCGCTGCCTCGTACTCGTCCAGGGGCTCCTCCTTCTCCACCTTAACGAGGGGGATGGGAACTACAGCGGCAAAGGGGCGTCCTGCTCCAATGCGACTGGAGGCCACAATGTTGCCCATCAAATCGAGGTACTCATTCATATTGAGCGGCACATCGCTGAGCACTGTTATCCGATTCTTCTTGGACTTGGTCGTGGTCGAGGTGGAGTTCGAGGCGGAATTGGAGGCCGAATTGGAATGGGTATCCGTCAGATTGCTGGACGTGGGGGCAGCGGATGCAGCAGCCGCAGAGCTGGTAGAGGGACCTGTGCAGAGCGGAGGAGCAGCTGTAGACGACGGGGCTATCGAGTCGGGCTTACGCTTCGTTTCCGGGTCACTCTCGCAGCCACTGCTAATGCTCATAAACTCCTCGTCCTCCTCGTCCGCGACGCGTTTGGTGCTTCGCTTGGGCTTGGCCTTTCGCGACTTTTTCGTTGTCTTATTCATATTCCGGCTGCGGCTGCAACTGCGGCTATTCTCCTCCCGCTCATCGTCTCCGTCTACCTCCTCCTCTGGCTGAGCTTTGTCCTCGTCCTCCTCCTCTTCTTCTTCGTCCTCCTCGTCTTCATCGTCATCGTGTATGTGCAGGACACTCGGCGGGGATTGGTAAATGCGCTCGATCACAGAGAACTCACCGTCCTCCTTTTCCACACATTCCACAATATGTTTGGGCGTCTCCTGGACAATAAAGTCACCATTCTCCCGCTCCAGATAGTGGGCCACCGGTGATTCCGCAAACCGCAGCACCGACGAGCAGCCGTTGGTCGAGGCTGGCGAGGCGCAGGCCACAGCTGCCGCTGCGTTGAGCAGTGCCCCAAAAGGTGAGTTGGTTTGCCGACTGCCGCGACTGCCAGGCGCGGCGGCGGATCCAGAGTTGGAAGCAGAGTTGGAGCCACAGCTGCTGCTCAAGCCCGAACCATAAGTCTGCAAGCTCAGTGACTGCTGATGCTGCAATCTTAAGGATGGTGATGGGGACAACTGCGGCTGGTGGGTCTGCTGTTGCAAATGGGTATGCGGATGAGACTGTGGGTGACTCTGATGATTCTGTTGATGCTGCCCCAGGCTATGGATCGACGCCGTTGCCTGTGGTTGTGGCGGAGGTGGAGGTGGGGGATTCAGGAATACTTCCGCGTGCCCCTTGCTGGGGTGCTTTCCAGCTGCTGTTGATATCGAAGGTGTCGGTGGTGCCAGGGTTAGGTTGTGCTGCCCGGCCATTTGGGGTGGCTGTGACTGCTGCTGCAGCTGCTGTTGATGTGGCTGCTGCTTGATTTGGTTGTGCTGAGATCGTATTTGACTGATGGCGGCTCCGTAGGCGGGAGGTGGTTTCTGGTGAGGCTGCGGCTGCGGCTGGCCTGAAGCTGCCGACGGCTGCTGCTGCTGCGTAAAGAGCTACAATGGGAGGGAATTCGAAATTATTAATTATTGTGATATTATTATGGTTGTGAAGCAAATCGATAAATGAATGAAATAGGTTATTGTATGATTTCATAACAGGCAAAACTCACCTGCAGCGGCGGTGGCGGCGGCAAAGCGGTGGCGTAGGTAAACTTTAGGGGCGACTGCTGATGCTGCTGTTGTTGCTGCTGCTGCTGATGAGTAAATTGGGGCTGCTGCTGATGGCTGGCGAGGAAGTGCTGCTGCGCAACCTGTGGTATTACCAACGTCGCTGCGTTGGTGCCAGCAACACCACGCCCAAAGCCGGACTGCTGCTGCTGGTGATTGAAGCGATAATCCGGAGCGACCAGCGACGGCTGGTACAGTGTGGACACGCTGCTTATGGTGGGATGTGCGGATGTGTTGGCTCGCGCCTCAGTCGTGGGCGGTGAGCATTTCAGTGCTTTCATCGGTGGATTGCTCAGATTGCTGCTGCTGCTGCTGGTACTGCTACTTGCAGAAGGGGATGTGCAGGAGGGCGCAACGTTGGCGGAGGAGAGCGGCGGCAACGGCGGTGCTGTCGGCGCTACGGGCATTGCAGCTGATATGGTTTTGGACATCGCTGGCGGGCTGCTGGCCACAACTGGTTTGACATCGCCACTGGGTGGTGACAACGTGAAGGCGGTCTTCTCATCTGCCATGCTGGCTTCTCCGCTATCAGACCCACCGCCTCCAGAGCCTCCTGCCATCATAGCGGCCGCCAGGGCACTGCCCATGCTGTTGTTGCCACCGCTACCGACAATCGTCATCTGGACCAGCGCCTTGATCACCTGCTCCTTGGGATGGGTCTCCAGGTGATCGGAGAGATTCATTCCCGCGTGCAGGTACAACGTGCACACGGGGCACTGAACGCTGTTGTCGACCATTTTGGCGGCTTTGGATTGACCTTTGACTCGCTCTCTCGGCAGTTGCTCCTCTCCGGTTCTCGCTCTGGCTGCTCCTGCTCCCTGGATGGCTACCTTCGCTCTCTAGTGCGACGGATGTCTGGATGGGCTGCCGCTCAGAGTCATAAAACAGTGTGTTCGCTTGGCGTAGCGGCCATCGTGCTCAATCCTCTTGTGATCCGACTCTGGCAAGCTGCAATGGAGAATGGAAAAGGAATGTCAGTATGTGAATGCCAGACGTTCCCGGAGCCGCCTGGCCCGCAGCTCTAATCCGCGCTCTGATATCAGTGCCTCCGGTAGGTAAGCTGATACACGAAGAATGCGCCGTTCGGTTATCCGAGGAATGCGTGAAGCGTAATCTTCACACAAACTGGGCGTTTACCAAAGCCCATAAAACTTTCGGGGTTTGGGGGGTAAAATGAGAAGGATGATAAGTTATTAAATGATCAATCTCTGCTATCATATTCTTTATATTTGCATTATTTTATTCAGATTTAAAGATTAATTGAATTAATTTTACTGAAATTCTTTTAACTACGTTTACTTCTAAGTTCTTGTGAAATAACAGTATTTAAGTATATATAATTACAGTTTCCTAATTATTATTATGAATGATTTCAGGGAATTATTATAAACTACAGAATTTTAGTGAACAAAGCATAGAAAACGGTTCAAAATATTGGAAAAAATATTAGCTTTTGCTTCAAAATTAAAATGTAAGATTCAGAATGGAACAAATATCCAAGTATAACCTTTTTTTAAATGACCCACACACTAATTAATAATCTCTTGGACTCAGAATCTTTACATTAGAATCTTTAACTTAATTTTGTAATTTGTTTTGTTTGCAATAAGAATAAATAACTAACGAATTGTATTATCCCTTCATTATCTTCTACTGCCAAATTGTACAGGAAGGATAAGGATGCCGTGGAGTATCATTAGTGGAATAGTCATTAATGGCCAAGTGGGAGACTTTGAGCAATGGCGGATTGGAATGCCGGCCCCGAGAGGAGGGCGACCACTTCTGGAGCAGCTTTTTTATTCGCTGGAAAAGGGCGACTCGCAAGAGTCACAGGAAATATCGGAAGCGGAGGCAACGACCCAGCCCGATGACGAGTTATTGGCTCTTTTTGTTTTGCCTTTTGCTGCTGCCGCCGCTGGTTCAGCCAACTCTTGCTTTTATTTATAGTACAATATTTGCTAGCTTTTTCCTTTTTTTTATTTTTGGGTCGGCTGGCTAACTGCCTGAACTTGGGGTCTGCAAGGGTTGCTCGTCCTGACGGAGATGGGCAAAGATGAGAGCAGGACAGGATGATGGGAGGGCTGCACATGTACATCGTGTATAAACAGCGGCAAACAAATGTCTACGTCTGTTGCTATTGATTTTTCCTTTGCAAAGGTTACACACTCACACACACCGGCACTCTCGCACACACCGCTCACACACAATCGCAACACCTACACCTAAGCACACACACACGAACACCGAAAAAAACATAAAAGAACAGAAAGTGCGTTGCATTTAATTTCGGGTTCAGCAGTAAACCTTTTTCCACTGTCCGTGTGTCTGCCAGCATTAGCTTGTGTGTGCGTGGTTGTGTTAATGTTGCTGATCTTGCCACTTATTGTTCGATTTGTTCCTCTTTTTTTTAATTTTTTTCACTGCTATTTGTGCTTATTATGCTTATTATTACACAGACGCACACGCGATTTAAAAATGCACATATTTCCGCTTTTGTTCGCCACCCATTGGAATCGATTTCGTCCATGGAACGAACGACAATTCCCGAGGAGAGGACGCCAGCTAATTACCAGTATCGATCGAGGGAGAAGAGAGTGAGAGAGAGACAGAGGCAGAGAGCAGACCCTATAGATGTGTGGGGTTATCCTTGAAATGAGTATGCACCTGCAGCCGCTGGAGAGGAGTAGGACTCCTGGCTCTCTTTCTGGTCGTCGCCTCGTTCAATGACACAGAAATCTTTCCTCTCGTCTTCTGCTTTGTGCGCTCCTTCTCCAATATACAAGCGAGCTTTTATATGTGCGAGTACGACTGCGAGGCCATCGCTGCGTTTATCACCCTCTGTGTGTGTGTGCGAGCGTGTGTTGGAGTGCGTGCGCGTGTGTGCATAAGTGCGAGTGCCTCGGCTACACACAAAGTAAAATTTTCAAGCACGTTTCTGCTGCACTTGGGCCGTATTTTCACTACTACCGCTACGAAAACGGATGCAGGCCTCCTTCAACTACGATTTCCCGTGCAAATCGAGCATTTTGGTACACTTTTCACTGGCTAAAAACCGTTTAATTCGTTTTCACCTTGCGACAAGAAAAATTACAACACCAGTAGTAGGGGTGCGCAAAACATCGATATAAACGACGATGCATCGATGTTTTCCGAATTTTCTGAATCATCGATGTTTTTTCTACACTCGATGTTTCTGTGCCGTTCAAGAGACCTTTGTATACTCTTAATAAGTATGCTTACTTAAAAATTTAAATTCACCAGCACTTTTGTGTTAATGCTACTCATGCAAAAACATCGGAGCACTATCTTTACTATCGATGTTTGAGATTTGTTTTCAAAACAGGAATATTTTTTTTATTCGTCCTATAACACCAATTTTTTCATTAAATTCCTTTCGTATTGTACCCATTAATATTAAGAGAATTAGTAAACATCAAACAAAATATGATTTTTTGTTTTCAACGTTAATGATAATATTAATGTAAGCTTTTTAACGGTTCAATTAAGTTTTGTATTCTTTATTATTAAGATAATAAATAAAAATAAACAAAAACAATCAAATGTAATTTTCTTATTCAATTTTTCGATTCATTTTCATTACCATATATATTTATTAATTAGTAAAACGAAACTCATGAAATTATTAATTAAACATTAATTATAATAATAATAGGCATTTTTCAATGTAATATATCGATATTTTTTTAATTTTCTTATTTATGCTTTTTTCGACATTCGATGTTTCTGTGCTGTGACTATCAAGAGAAGAAGCAAAAGTTAAGATCATTAATTGTATTTTTTTGTATATTAACAATTAAAATTCGTACCCTCATTATTTTTATCTACTCAGAGATGTAGCCGTTTTTTTTATTAATATTTCCGAATTCGGCATTTAATTTTATGAAAATCGGACGATAATAACATAAAGCTGGCATAAAAACTCATCACTTTCATGATTTTTTTTAAATAAATAAATATATTAATTGTGATTGAATTGCAAGGGTATATAATTATATATTTGTGGGCTTAAGAAAATTAAATAAGTATGGATCGATAGTTTATTTTTAAATTAAATTTTTTAGCATATTGGCCATTTGTAAATATCAATACATAAAACTGAATTTGGCGATATATCGGTTCCTTCAATACGATCGATATTTACGCTGCTGCCCTGGTTTTGGGACATTTTCGGGCAGGAAGAAGCAGAGCGTGCCGCTTTGAAGGAAATTTAATTGTTTTAGGGAGCCAACGTTTGCTGTGTTTTGTGCATTAAATAATAACAAATAGACAAGATGGCAGATAAGGCGCAGGAACAGAGTATCATGGACAAGTCCATGCGGTCGGTGTTCGTGGGCAACATACCCTACGAGGCCACTGAGGAGAAGCTCAAGGAAATCTTCAGCGAAGTGGGCCCGGTGCTCTCACTCAAGTAAGTTCTGCAAGTCTATACGAAACTAGATAGTACTTGACTAAAATGATATCCTTGCAGGCTGGTGTTCGACCGGGAGAGCGGCAAGCCCAAGGGTTTCGGCTTCTGCGAGTACAAGGACCAGGAGACGGCTTTGAGTGCTATGCGGAACCTCAACGGCTACGAGATCGGCGGCCGGACGCTGCGTGTGGACAACGCCTGTACGGAGAAGTCGCGCATGGAGATGCAGCAGCTGCTGCAGGGCCCCCAGGTGGAGAACCCATACGGAGAGCCGTGCGAGCCCGAGGACGCCCCCGAGCTGATCACTAAGACGGTGGCCTCGCTGCCGCCTGAGCAGATGTACGAGCTGATGAAGCAAATGAAGCTGTGCATCGTCAGCAACCCGTCGGAGGCTCGCCAGATGCTCATGCTGAATCCACAGTTGGCGTATGCCTTGCTGCAGGCCATGGTGGTCATGCGAATCGTGGACCCGCAGCAGGCGCTGGGCATGCTCTTCAAGGCCAACCAGATGCCACCTGTCCTAGGCGGCAATCCGCACCAGGCATCCGGCGGATTATCCATGATGGGCCAGCAGCAGCAACAGGTCCAGATGCCGCCACAGGCGCAGATCCCGCAGCAACAGATGCAGATCCCGCAGCAGCAGATGCAGCAATCTGCTCCGCCCCCCATGCCCGTGCCGGGACCTGGCTTCCCCAGCAACGTGCACAACAACGACATAGACCTACGCATGGTGTCTGGTGGACCCATGCCGATGGATCCGCGGATGATGCCTCGCGGCATCGACCAGGACTTACGGGGAGTGCTGCCCAATCCAGTGCCGCCGCCGCTAATGGATCCCCGGACCCGTGCCCAGATGCCCGCCCAGCAGCAGCAGGGTCCTCCGCAGGTCCCGCCTGCCCCCTATCCCAGCGATCCGCGCCAACGCCCAATGGATCCACGCCTGAGGGCCGGACCTGGGCCGCAGCAGCAGCCGCCGCAGGTGATCCCCCAGGCGCCACCGCCGACACAACAGCAACAGGCTGCTGCCCAGCAGCTGCAGAGCCGGTTGGGTGCACACGGAGTGCTGCCCTCCGATGCATCCGATCAGGACAAGGCCGCTCTCATCATGCAGGTGCTGCAGCTGTCCGACGAGCATATCGCCCAGTTGCCTTCCGAGCAAAGGGCCAGCATCCTGATGCTCAAGGAGCAGATCGCCAAGAGCACCCAGCGTTAAACATATATCTCTTGAAATCAAAAAATAAAGCGAACATCCTCACATCGGAAGATGTATATTTGGAATGGCGCATGGCACAATCAGTGGGCAGAGACGAGGGTCTGGTGCAGCTTCTGCACCGTTGTGTTGAGCATTTGTCGCAGGACGTCGTCCCCGGCACAGTGAACAGCCTGAAAGAAGCTCAGAGATAGAGAAGGTTCAAACTTGGATCTCTCCGTGGACACTCACCAGAGTTTCCAGATTAATCTCCGCTCGCTTGCCGCTCACAGTCACCGGAAGCAGATCTCCCTTGAACATCTTGGGCACACAGGTATCGCCGAAGGTGTCCTGCAGGGTCTCGATTAGGCAGTCCCGGAACATTGAGTCCTCCGATTTAGTCTGCTTGGTGGCCCCCTTCAGGTTAGTGCCGCCCAGTTCCGATTGCATGATGCAGGCGAGAACAGCGTCTGCGTAGACATCGTTTACATGCGTCGCCTGCCACTCCATGACGATGATCTTCTGCTCCACAGTCAGTTCAATGCATCCGAAGACGCGCAACTTGCGATCTGCCTCCACTGTTTCCACGCAACCGGCTCCGATTCGATCCAAGAGAATCTCCAAAGTGGCCAGGGAGCTGGCCCAGGGAATCGACTGGCGCTGAGTTACCACCGACATGCTCATGTCCGTGTATTCTGCGAAGGAGTTATTAGGTGATTTTTGAATCTAGGGATTACAGGAGTACTTACTGCCCAGATCGGAGGGAGCCAGCAAATGGTATTTAAAGTCCCGCTTGACCAGCACGCCTGACAGCTTGCTGCCCACCTCGGGATTCTTGGCAGCCAGATTGCCCATCACCTTAGCAGTCTTCTCGCCCCGGAAGTAAAGGTCAACTGCATGCGTGTTGCGCGGGTTGTAGAACTTGATGTCGGTGCTGGCATCCGCCTCGTATTCTCGCTGCAAGGCTAACTTCAGGCGCGACATTTCGTTCTGCTCGCCATGGACGAGCACCACATGCGTGGGCTTGAGCAGGCGGATAAACTCGCTGGTCTGCTGGTAGTCCGTGTGAGCCGAGAATGAGATATAGTCCACGGACATGTTGAGAGGCAGCTTCTGCCCCGACAGCGTTGTGATCTCCTCCGGCTCGGAAAGTATGGTCTTTGCCAAAGTTCCCTCCACACAGTAGCCGGCAATGATGACTCCGTTCTTGGGATCCGTGCACCAGCTCTCGAAGAGCTCCCGCGACAATCCCGACTGCATCATTCCGGGCGATGCCATAATGACACAGGGACCGATGTCCTCGAAGTGATCGATACCCTTAAGGTTGGAGATGTGCCTAAAAACGAACGGATTGTTCACAGCTATCTGTCGGCGGATGCGATCGTTCATGGCATTGATGTAGGTCTGGTAGACGGCCATGCACTTCTTGGCCAGCGAGGAGGCGTAGTAGATGGGGATCTCGTGAAGCTCTGGGTTCTGCGACCAGAACTCGTCTAGGATGAGCAGCAGCTCCTGGGCACGGCCCAAGGCGAAGACAGGAATCAGGCACCGGCCGCCTTGTTGCACTGTCTTTTGCACCAGGGAGGTAAAGCGGTTCTCCCGATCCTCGCGTTTCTCGTGGATGTGAGTGCCGTAGGTGGACTCCGTAATCAGAACGTCGGGCTTCATGGGAGGTACTTCCGCGGCCATCAAGTGGCGATCTTCCTGACGCGAGAAGTCTCCTGTGTACAGGATTTTAATGCCAGCAATTTCGATCATGAACATGGCAGCTCCGAGGACATGTCCAGCATTATAGGCGCAGAAACGGACGCCCATAACGTCTCGCTCCTCGTGGAAGTTGATTGTCTCTATCTTTTCCATGGAGGCTTCTAAATCGGCCTCCGTGTACAGCATCTGTTCGGTGGATATATTGCTGATCTTAATGTAATCCGACAGCATCCAGCGGTAGATGGCCTTGGTGGCATGGGTCATGAAGCAGCGACCCTTGAAGCTGGTCTTCATCAGGAACCAGGGTAGGGCACCGCAGTGGTCCAAGTGGAAGCTGCCATACAAAACATTCTTTTTAATACACCGGAGCTAATCAATGGCAATACGTACTGCGAAATGAAAAGCAGGTCGATTTCATCCGCCTCTATGAGATCCACATAGGGCAGGGCATCCATGCCGGACAGCCCTGGGTGGATGCCGCAGTCGAGCATGATCTTCTTCCCCTTGAACTCCAACATTATGCAGGAGCGTCCCACTTCCTGGCCAGCTCCACTGAAATAAGAGCACATTCCACGACTCAGTTCTGGGCCTTGATTCAACCTAATAGAGTCTTCCTTACAGTGGTTTGATCTGCAGAAGATCGCTCTCCTCGTCTGGCACGCGTTCTTCACTTGTGGCCTGTGACATGATGTCAAAAAATGCAAAATATTTAGCTGTTTATTCAAAGATCAGAAATTCGCCGGCAACAAAAGGCAAGGCGGAACAGTGTGACCAATGCAATGTAATGCAGCAATCGATAAGTTAGGAGGGCTTGGTATTTAATTTCTAACTACTAAAATACTTTCCCAAAATAAAACGTAAAACTGCTCAAAGCTACATGAATAAAAATAAAAAATAATGATAATAAAGAAGACACAATTACACATTAAAAATCTGATTGCTAACAACAAAAATCGAAATTCTGACTGCGTAGTGTTTCCCCGCCTGTGATCTGGCCACACCGTTTGCCACACGAAAGTCGGACAAATAAAGGAAAACTATACTGGACAAATGGGAGCATCCAGCTATGATGGTAAATTCTGGACGTTACCCACATCTAAAACACTTACTCACTCACTAAATCCCCCAATCCTCCCACACAGTTTTGCGCAAGAGCGCAAGAAGCTTGGAAAATGAGATCGACCTGAAGCTGGTGGCTTTCAGCAAAATCGGAGCTGGCAGCGGCGGAGGCGGAAGCAGTGGCGGCGGTGGTGGCCTAGGTAGCAGTGGTGCCGTTGACACATCTCCGCTCCTGGGCGAGCATGTCTTCGACTCGCTGTCGGAGGAGATCGAGCAGATGCTGGATAAGGTGGGCCAAGGACCCCTGGGGTTTCTCTGTTCTCCAGATGGAACAGGTTAACCGCATTGGTTTTCTGTATAAAGATAAGTCTCCTGTTAGCCTAATGAAGCACTTCAATTGCAGTTATCTTCATTAAACGAGTCCATGTCCGACCTTCCTGCCTCAGGAGCTGCCGCCATGCACACCCTGCAAAGACACCGGGAGATTCTCCAGGGCTATCGGCAGGAGTTTAATAAAATCTGCGCCAATCACACGATGCGCATCGAACGCGAGGAGCTGCTCCGTGGCTCTGGGCTGGCCACCAGCTCTAACAGCCCCTCCATTTCGGGTCTGAGTCGACGCGAAATGTACCTGAAGGAGAGCGGTCACCTAAATAGTGCCAGTCACCTGGTGAACGATCAGATCAACATTGCTATTGAAACGCGCGATCACCTGCATGCCCAGCGACAGGCCTTTAAGAGGCTGCAGACGCGCTTCAACGATATCTCCAATCGGTTCCCGCTGATTTCCAGGTGAGGAGATAGCTTTAACCTCATTACAACTTCTCTTAGGAACAATTCCGCATTTCCCGAATATGACTCATTAGTTTTTTTATCAGTCATTTAATATCAGAGTTCGTAAACAATTCCGATATGCTTTTGCAAAAACGGTTTTGATACGTTTCTCCGTTGAATTTTCTTGGCTGATCTCTTCTTTATTTCCTCCTAGGAGGAATATTATATGAATATTGGTGGTATTTAAATGCATTAGTGTTGTTGCCTCTCCCTAATTCATAATGGAGATTGAAGGTTTTATTAATATGTCTTCCGTTCATTGCAGTCTCATTCAGCGCATCAATATCAAAAAGCGGCGCGATTCACTCATCCTGGGCGCCGTTATTGGCTTCTGTGTGATCCTGTTGCTGCTCTATGCCTTCAACTAGCGACGCCCCAGCCGAGATTTGGCCAAAGATATAGAGCTTGCATTCAACTCCATTACAGACAATTACAATTTTCTTTTGTTTTCCTTCGACGTGGTATGTGTATGATTAACTTGTGATAGCAATAAAATGTATTGTATAAGACTAATCCAGCAGCCATGGTTTTTATTGCAAGTCCGTAACCATTATTCGTTTTATTCTAAAGTAGAACATACATAACTACAACAAAAGCAGCAATATACAAATATATATTTCGAATTAAGCTCCAAACCAAACAAAAATGGCAGAAAACCCAACTGAGGAGGTACCTCCAGCAGCTCCTGCAGAAAATGTTCCAGCTGTTGCCGAAGAGGTTGCAGCTCCTGCTGAAGAGATTGCAGCTCCTGCTGAAGAGATTGCAGCTCCTGCTGAAGAGATTGCAGCTCCCGAAGAAGCTCCTTTGCCAGACGCTGTACTCACAGAAGAGATAACCGAAGGTAAGGAAGAAAAAGAAATTGTTGAGGGCGCTGAGGAACAGCCCGCCGCCGATGGAGAGGAGCACCCAGTGGAGGAGGGAGAAGATGGTGAAGAGAAGCTTAGGGATGATAGTCAGGAGGCTGAAAAAAAAGGCAAGGGTCCCGTGTCCGCTGAAGAACACAAACGCATAAAGCTCGAGAAGATTAAGAAAATGCTTGCGTTGGAAAAGGCGGCAATGAGAGATGCCCTGAAGGCTGCTGAGAAAGAGGCAGGAGGTCATGAGAGAAAAAAGAAGGTTAGGGAGGGGGATGAAGGCTCCCATGAAAGCGACAACTTGCTGGAATACGAGGACGAAGGGCAGTCTTCGGACGAGTTCGAAGACCTCAAAGCCGTACTCAACGAGTTTGATAATTTAGAACCGACAGT
Organism: Drosophila bunnanda; assembly: GCA_035046265.1. Taxonomy (NCBI): domain Eukaryota; kingdom Metazoa; phylum Arthropoda; class Insecta; order Diptera; family Drosophilidae; genus Drosophila; species Drosophila bunnanda. The sequence goes on from JAWNOB010000130.1 coordinate 110,144, forward strand.
ATCGGTAGGTACCGAAGAAGAGTATGAGAAGTCGGTCTCCAGCGAGGATACGCCCCGGCCCCGCTTGGTCCAATCGATAAAGGGCACGTTTCTCCGCGACTTCGAAAGCTTACCAAGCATTTCGGACATATCCCTTGACATATCAGTTGAGGAGACCGAGGCCGAAGACAATGACCAGAAGAAAATCGATGAAGAGAAAGACGAGGGACACTTTGTGGATGGGGATGTTGATGGCGAGGACGAATCTGACGGTTCGGCATCCGACCAAAATACTCAGAATGCGGTGGATGCGTTAGCTGTCGAGGAGGAAAGCGAGTCGGAAGAGTTAATGTTAGACGACCTCCCGGATGAACTTGAGCCTGCCGAGAAGCGGGTTATGATTAAAGAAGAGGAGGACACCATGGCCATGTTCACGGATGCAATGGAGGTAGTTGCCCCGTACTATCCGGAAGAGGTGGTGGTACAAGTGCCCTTCTGGTATAAACTTGCTGCTGAAATAACGGAAAATCTAATCTCTACAGTTGTGGAAAAATGGGAGAGAACTGCGTTCTCGGAACACAGCCTGGACAAGAACAAGATGATTAAAAGACTCTCTGATGAAGTGGACAACTACATGGTTGAGCATTACCAAAGCATCCAGATTAACAGCATTGTCTGCGACTACTACCGGCGCAACCACAAGAAAGCACCATTCCTGGTGCTGCAGTTGGAGGATGCCGCCAATGAGCGCTTGCGCTTCCTGCATGCCCTCAATGTGGTCGATAGCCTAAGGGAGCGGGTGAAGTTCATGAAAATCAATTACAACACCAACACGCACAAGGCGATGCTGGAGCTAACCTCACTGACTGTTCTCTCCTTCAACGAGGAGCAGCGGCTTGAGGCATTGATGCGCAAGACCCTCATTCGCCGGGATATGGAGCGGTTAAGGCGGGCCCTGGACAGCGAACTCCGACGCATGCAGGATATGCGCAACCAGATCAGCGAGAAGCGCTACGAGCTCAATTTGAACCTTCACAATTTGGCCTTTGTGGATCAGGTAGTACATATTTATAAATTATAAATATATTAATTCCTTTGTATAAACCTTAGAAAGTTGCGAAATTTGAAAGGATCACTGACACCTTAACCATTTCTCAAATGCTTTGCGCCAATGAATCCGTTATACATTTGGAAAAACAATTAGAAGGTGAGTCCCCTACCTAAACAAGGACCTCTATTCCATTCATTTAATGCTCATTAACAGAAAAGTGCAAGGATGTTGGGTTCATGCAGGCCAACTATAAAAAGTCGAAGATCGAGGAGACCTGCATCCGCGAGAAGTCGGACATGATCTCCTATTTGCTGTCGAAGGCCAAGTTAAAGTACGATGAAAAGTTATTACGGCGTAATAAACTTCGGCAAGAGCTCACTGACCTGCAGTGGGAGCACGCCCAGCTGAAGGCCCAGCGCACCCGGCTAGAGGTCAAGGGCGGTCTGCTCTTCAAGGTCCCTTTGATGTACGACTACGACAAGTGTATGGAGGATGTCGTGATGAGGCGCGAGAGCGTCAAAAAGTTAAAGGCTGTGGTCGCCGACATGACCAAACGCATTTTGACTTTGGAAAACGATAGACGCGCGTCTAGTAAGGTTGTTGACCTTTTCCGTTAGCTGCCTACATTTATAGTTTTGTATTTTCCCTATAGTGAAAGAAATATATATTCTATTGCGTGTTATATAAGTATAAGTACTTTTTTAATTAGAATGGGCACTAGGTAAAGTAACGAAAACTAGAAACATAGTTTGAAAAGGGGACTCCCGCCGATTACAGTAAGTACCACAATCGTTCCTTGGTATTTTTCTGCCTATCGATAAAAACTCGAAGGTGTCATAGCCCGGCCCTGGAAACAGCTGTTTGGCGATGTGATAATAATTTCGGTTTTTTTGTACCAAAACACGTTCGGCCAGAAAAAACAGTTTTTCTGAATTGAAATTTAAGTTTAAGACTTTCGGCAGAGATGTCCTTCACGCCGAACGCCGATATCCTGCAGGAAGCTCCGCAGGCACAGCTCCAAAAGCCTCGGATGTTCGACGATGCAGCTCTGGACCGTATGGCCATGCAGTTCGTGGGCAATATGCAGCGCTACCGTGAGAACATCGTAATCCCCTCAAGCAACGGCCCGGTGAAGATCAAGACCAATGAAGAGAAGCTCATCGAATCGGGGGTGGAGAGCTGTGGCTTCAAGTGCGCCATGGCCTGTGTTATGGGTGGGTTAGGAACCATCCAAGTCCGTAGTTATGTATCCTTATATTAATGTATATATTGTAATGTTTTCCAGGCTATGGTCTTGGTGCTGCCTTGGGCCTGTTTAGTGCCTCAGTTAATCCCAGCATGGCAGATCCCTTTGCCAATACAAAGAAGCAGACGGCCCGCGAGGTCTTCCGTGAAATGCGAGGCACCACACACTCCTACGCCAAGAATTTCGCTCTGATCGGTATGATGTTTTCCGCCGTAGAGTGCACCATCGAGAGTGTGAGTTAACTATGGTTACTTTCAAGGAACTTTTCATGAAAACGTTAATTAATAATAGTCTTCAATAATAATAATATAGATTTTATGATATTCATTTGCTATTGCATTTAACATTAAGATACTTTTCGTCATTATATATTATTATATCCTACCTTTTAAGTTTTCTTTTGTTGCATCAAACATATTTTTAATAATATTTTTTGTTTTATTTGTATTTTGCAGCATCGAGCCGTCACGGACTGGAAGAATGGCACCATTGCCGGAGGCATCACCGGAGGACTAATTGGTCTGAGAGCTGGCATCAAAGCGGGCATCATTGGAGGACTGGGATTCGCCGCCTTCTCCACGGCCATCGATTACTATATGCATTCTAGATAGGCTCTGTTTTTCTTTCAGTTATAAATGTTTGTCTTTTACCAATGCGTGCTGGGTCCGGTATCTTTTGTGTTTGTTAAGTGCCGCGCTGCGGAGGAAATGGCTGGAGCACGACTTGATTTCCGTTTGGAGCCATGACATTTAAAGAGAGAAGTGCAGCTGCCAGCCATTAATATTGCCCCCATCAGAAAGCACTGTGTGGCATAAACAATGTGCCGCAGTTTGGATTTCAAATTCGGCCAGTGAGCCCCCGACCGGTTTATTTGCTTCAAGGGGGAACGGGCGGCAGATCTGTGTCCATTTTGTGGGAATGGGAATGGGAACGGGAACGGGAACGGGAACCTCGATCCAGCAGCAAATATCCAGTTTCGGTTTGTGTTTGCTCGTTCAGTTCGATTCGAGCGGCGGGCAGGTAGACATCGTCGTTCCCTGCTTCTTCGAAGAATTTCCGCTTTCGGTTTCGGTCTCAGCCTTCGCGCGTGGTCCCCGAGACGAGGATGAGCATCATTGTGGCGGCAGCTGCAAAAGTGCAACAACAACAGTAGTAACATCCGCCGCAGCAGCAGCAACATCAACATCAACATCATCTGTAACCGCAGCCACACAAAAACGGGTTTCATTTTGCAGTCGGTGCTGGCTTGTTGCATGTGCGGTTGGGTCGCGTGCAGTTCACGGAATATGCAAAAGGCCTTAATCATTAAATTAAACACAGACTAACGACTAGTAAGCACATGAAGGAGGCCCAAACCGCGCTCCACGGTCTGACTCTCGGATCCCCCTGCTGGGCTCCTTGCGGCTTGTTGAAAGAAATCCAATTGTTGAAGAGGCGACGGAGATCAAATCTCTTGCCAGTGGATGATGTACGGTGGATGCATGCTAGGGGTTCCAGTTACATTAAATATATATAGTTGTGGAGATGAGGGATATGCTTGGAATAACTTATTCTTGAAGAAAGCTTGAAGGCTTTAAGTCCCAATCTTCTTAATGCTCCCAATTTGTGTTAAAAGACTTGACAATATAATTTTTATTGGGGAAAATAAGTAATTTTAAGCCCCTAAAAATCATAGAGTTGAGTATTTTCCATAGTTTTCCTTGTCAAGCAATATCCACTGTACATCAACAACGGCACCATCGTGACTCACAAGTGTCTGGGCAATGCTGGTCTGGTGTGGCTGTGGTCCGTCGCCCTCGTCGTCTGTCCGCTTGTTTATGCAACCAATTCCAGGCCACAAAACATCTCTTGTTTGCCTTTCTCATCGACGGCAGCTGCGAACAGCTCAATTCTCCGTTCTCGCCCTTCTCCCGCGGAGAGGAGGGGCAAGTTCAATGAAACCAAGTGACACTTGCAATAATAATTGCGATCGCATCTAATTGGATCCAATCCCCCCCGCGTACCTCTCCGGCAAGTGAATCAAAAGTGTTCGCTGGAGAGAATGAGCAGCACCCTCGACTGAGTCAACTGCCAAAGCCATTTGTTGCCACATCGAAAGACAAAGCAATATTATCTTATCTATAAACAATCATCTGCAGGCTTAAATACAATACAGTCTTACTTCTAAAGAGCGAATAAATTAAAATAATTCTGAACAAATGCTAGGAGATATCAAGAAATGTTAAAAGGGATCTTTTAAGCATTAAAGATATCTATATATTAACATTGCTTTATCATTAATCTTTTAATAAGTAGTAACACAAGTTCTTAAAAGTTTTACCTTTAAATTTTATTTTTTGAATAATTAAATATTATATTAGTTGTAGTGTAGTGCAATTTATAAGTTATAGTGTTCCTGGAATATAGTAATTCAGCTAAAGATTCTACTTTGATTCTACTTTTGACATTAGTCATATTTCTTATATATTTTTCGTCCAATTAAGTCATAGAATAATATATTTCTAGATCTTTTAAAACATATACGATATACATAGATATAGATTCCACTTAGGGAAGACTAATAGTAGATGGTTTTATCTGTTTAAAGAGTTATTTGCAATAACTACTGTTCAAGTAGTCCAGGTGGAAAAGAAAGTGAGTTTAAGACTCATAGACGACGACCTTGCGGAGAAGAGATCGGAGAGACCGAAAAACAGTCTTTGATGACTCAATTAGAGAATTCACTTTTACTTGAAAGATCGTTCTCTGATAACAAAGTCCACGGGAGAACCGGAGAGAGTGAGAATCGAATAGAGAGAAGCTCTCTTTCTCAGTCGACCGATATCTAATCAAAAACAAAATAATGCCAACGGCCCATGGCGGCTTGATTCATTAATTTAGTTCCATTTTCCGAGGCAAGCGGTCTGATCCGCTCAGTGCTGCTCTAAAAAAATAACAATAATAAAGAAAAGCGAGTTTAAGACTATAAAAATAAACAGAAGAAAATAAAAAAACAAGCCAAGCCAAACACAAAGTGCACTTTAAAGCAACACGGCAAAAGATACAGATAAAGTTACTAACCGAACGCACACGAGGCTGAAACCGATACTGCAACTACAATGAAGTACAAATTTCTGCTATTGGTGAGTAAAAAGTATATATTTCAGCCTTTCCAAAACATTATCGTTATCTTATCGCACATACTTCGGGGCCCAGATAGAGCTGGGGGACCCGGGATCAGTGGGAAGTGTGTGTTCCCATTGAACCACCGAGGAGTGTGGGGAGACCTTTTTATTGAGGTGACCTCCTTCTGGACACGCAATTGTGCCTGAAAACCACCAGTAGGATGTCATAGGTTATCTCTGATCTCTATGAGTCAATCAAAGTGAGTCATCTTTGATTTTCAAACGATTCTGTTTGACTTTTCCTTCAGAGTATAGTATGCAAATAGTACAAAAATTAACAAAATAAAATGTATTTGAAAGCCATTAAAATGATTCAGAAAAGTGGAGAACGCTGTAGAAGGTTGGCCCAGCATTTATTTTGTCTCTGTTGGCTTGCTGAACTTGAGATCCTGCTTCTTGATTTGATATTCCTTGGAGTGGACAGTGTGGAGGAAACAGCGGTGGACATGGCCCAGAAATGAAATATGTAACCAGATGTGTAAATGCCCTGAAAGATATTTTAATAGTGATCAAAATGTTTAAAAGAAATACTTCCCATACTTGTCACTCTCAAAAGTCTCGGGTTTCAGGGGTAATGTTGGCGTCAGCGATCCGAACACTTGTACTTCTGGTTAATCGTGACATATGGGAAAGTGCTCGAAATCGTAATCAGATATTACATTAGCCGTGAAAAGTCAATGCAATAAAGAAAAACACATCAAACCATAGACACGTGCGAATTACTCAGGTTGGTTTTCCGGGAACAGTTTGCCCAAAAGAAATGCCTTAGTCAGCGCATTCTCTTTGGTTTATTGTTTATATTTTGCCTTTAGTCGTTTTACTACCAAAAACAACCAAAAGAGGTACATAAACCCCAAATAATGGCAACAACCTGGCGGTGTAATCAGGAATTAGCGCAATCTTTCAGATAATACATGCATATATGTATTTAGATTGTAATCAGAAATTGACTCCGGATTTCCTTATAATAATTATAAAAAACTCAAAACAATCACCTTTATGCTCCCTTAATTCTAATTAATTTAAACAATGCATTGTTTTTTAATTTAACTTTAAAGCATAATGGTTACAAATCATGGGAAAAACATATGCACCCTTATTTGTCCCTTTAAACAACTATTTTCTTTTTAATTATGATGATTTAAATTAAAGTAATTAATATAGATATCCCTGTCTTTTCAAGCATTATTATATTTACCTTTCTATTATCTACAGCTCCTGGCCGGGATGTCACTCCTAACCACTGGCGTCCACAGTCAGCATGAGGACATTCCCTACCAGCCGGTGGCCAATATCTGCCAGACATGCATGTGCCTGAGCAGCCAGGACAGTGACCACCGGATGCACTTCAACCTGGACTGTTCGGTGAGGAACTTTGAGCACATACTCGCCCGCTGGCCGGAGGAGTTTGGCAGCCAGGCGCTGGCGGGTGGAGCATCCACCGAGATCGTTGTCTCGTACTCAGGCAATCGGATCAAGTTGCTCCAGCAGCTGCCGGCCACGAATGCCAGCCTAACGCTCTCCTGTCGGCACTGTGGCCTGCAGGACCTGCAGGCTCCGCTCTTCATGGATGCACCCAATGTGCAGGCGCTGTACCTCAGTTGGAACGAGCTGACCGACAACGTTCTGAACCCGGGGCTCTTCAGGGGTCCTTGGAACAACACTAACTACGAGCCTATTGGCTTGAATGATCTGGACTTGAGCCACAATAGGATAGCTCGGCTGGAACGACTACTCTTCGAGCATACTCCGCACTTGACCAAGTTGAACCTGGCCTACAATAAGCTGAGTGTTCTGGATGCAGCCACGACAGCCGCAGTGGGATCGGTGGCCACATTGCAGCGTCTGGATCTCTCCCACAATGGCTTGATGTCCCTGCCAGCAGAGCTATTCCCAAAGCTGCGCAGTCTGCGTATCCTCGATGTGTCCGGCAACGAGTTTACCGTGGTTCCTGCGAGTCTTCAGCAACTGGGCAGGTCTCTGGTCCACTTGAATCTGGCGGGGAATCGGTTTCCCAGCTTGAAGGAGAACAGTTTCCAAGGTTTGGTGGCCCTAAAACGTCTCAATATTAGCAGCTTGCCTGCATTGCGAAGCATGGAAAAGGGGGCATTGATATTGCCGGCCATAGAGCAGCTGGACTGCTCCAGGAATCCCAAATTGGAGAACCTGGAGCTGGATGACTTGCTGAGCAGTCGTAATTTGTCTCAGTTGGATTTGTCTCGAAATGCCTTGACCACTTTGGTCCTCAAGGAAAGTAACAGCAGTATCGCCACCAGCAGCAACAGTTCCGTGAGCCACAAGGGAATCCAAGAACCCTGGCCACGTCTGCGCCGGCTGAGCATCTCCGGCAATCCCTGGTACTGCAGCTGTGAACTCTTCAAGGCTCTGGAGCTCTCCGGCCTCTCCCACATCGAACAAGAAGCAGATGGAACCGAGGCCCGCTGCGACACCCCCTATATTCTGGCTGGAGCTCCACTCTCCAACCTGACCGCCGAGCACATCTGCAACATGGTGATACCCAAGAAGTACCGTGCCGTAGACGAGGAGCCACCGCGGTTCCTGCGCCGCCGGTACATAATCCTCACCGCCATCATTGCCAGCGTGGTGCTGGTTATCGGCCTGGTCATCGGTTTCATTGTGGTCTGCGTGCGCCGGCGGCTCAAGGGCAGCGACTATGGAGTGCAACCCATCCGGTACACCAGCGTACGGGGCAGCAATTTGTCCCAGTTTTCGAATTTGCAGCCCGCCTCGGTGGCCAGTAAATTTAATAATGCCCATGCCGGTGCCAGCAATGGGGCAACGACAGGAGCTGCCAATGCCTGATTGGGATTCCAGCCGGACTCCCAGTTCCAGTTCCGCGTTAGCAGCACAAGTTTCGAGCCAAAGATGAGTCCACGAAAGTGTTCCAGCCACTTGCAAGCAAATCCCTACCGAAAAAAGACTTTCTGTGCGAGCTATCACTGTACATATGTAGTTGTCCCCTTAAAGGAGTTGATTCTCCTGCCACGCGATTCCTAATCCCCGAAAAGAAAACGCCTAACCCTCTAGTATTTTAGTGATGCCATCGATGTTTGTACTTAAGTTTCCAGCATATTAGTTTGTAATAAAAAAAGGATAAAATAACAAATGTTTGTCTTTTGTGTCTTTAGAAATGAGCGAATTTTTAATTGTTTATTTTAATGATATTTATATGTGTCGGTCAACACACATGATTTGTTTTTACAATCTCTTAAATCATTCAAAGAGCGCAACAAGAAAGATAACAAGAAAAACTAAACTCTGGTTGACCTGAGAATATATAGAAATAAAATTCTTTTAAAAGGAAACGTACTTTTAAAGTCTAGAGTCCGACATAAAACCGCTTAATAGGTCGTGGTTAATGTATGCCATTTGATATGAAATGTCATGCCTTTTAAAAATAATCACTATCATCATCGAGGTGCTTAAATTTCTCTACATAAAAAACTTGTTTTTATTAGTTTGCAACGAGTTAAAAGTAGGAAGGCTAGGAAACACAAACACAGGAACAACCAAAAAGGCAGGATGTGGTTTTGGGGTTCGGGGCGTCGAAGGGGTAGCGTCGCTTTGCGCGCGGAGCTTATCAGTGCCCAGCTGGCTAGATAAACGATATATGCTTAAACAGATAATACCCAGAGCAAGGGAGATAGTACATAGGCATGTGACCAATTGAAAGAACAGCCGAATGGACTAGCATTCACTCTCAAGCAGCTCCTCCTCAGCAGCGGCAGCTACAGCCGGCGGCGGCGGGAGCTTGAAGAGATTAATGGCCTGTTTCTGGGCCAGAAACTGACGCATCTCGGCAAAATTATCACGCTCCTTGTGCTGCTTGCTGCGTCGCTTGAAGGCCACTTCGTCGGCTGAGTCCGAGTCCGAGTTGGAGGCTGAGTCGTAGGTGGGCGAGGTTGTTGTGTCCGCCAGTCGATTGTCGTCCTGCTGCTGCTGTTGCTGCTCAACCTGTTCGATCTTGCCAAAGAGCTCATCGACATTGATGCCCTTGGAGGCGAGAACCTCACGCTCCTTCTCCAGCATTACCTGGCGAATGGGATCGATGCGGTCCTTGAGTTGCTTCAGGACAGGCTTAAACTTTCCCTTCGTGATGCGCTTCTCGAAGTTGAGGAGCTCTTTCTCGGGCGTTGGGAAGGGCGCATGCTGCTCCGCCTCAAACTGTTCCAGCTCCTCGTTCTCATCGTACATGTAGGCATAGAAATCATCCTTTTGCTGTGGGGCATCGACATTTTGCGAGTACTCCACCCTGAGAATGCTTTCGGGAAATTCCTCGCCCAAGTCTTCTTTGAGTCTGGGCGTCAATTCCCCCTCAAGGTCCATTTTACTGTGCAGAAACTTGTTGTACACCAGCATTAGACGCTGGAAGTCGTCGCAGCACACCGCCAGAGCGTTCTCAATGCCACGCATATTGCTGGCCACAGCCACCAGCTCCTTGGAGTTGTTCCTGTTCGCCGCTTCCGTGGCCGTCAGCTGCTGGAGGGTTACATCCAGAGCCTGGCACTCCCCGGCCACGGCTACCATGCAGGCGCTGAGCTTCAACGAGGAATGCTGCAGTACGGCAATGGGTCCACTCCGCTGCTGCTCCGCCTTAGTCGCATTGAGTTCTGCCAATTCCAATTGCTTTCTGTTCTGCATGGCCATGGCCAGATTGCTAAAGTGCTGCTCCTCCTCCTGCACCAACTGCCGCACCTGGGAGTCAATCTTTACGAGATCCTCGCTTAGCTGCGAGATCGAAGGACGCGTGGTGATGGTAAGGGCCAGACGCAATAGATATTGCGACTGCACATAGGCGAAGATGTTGTGAAAGTCCTACAAGTTAAATATGTTAGAAAATAGTTTCATTTGTATCTTGACTCTATTTCCAAATAGGCACTAACCTTTATGTGCTTGGGACTGTAGTCCGTGACATTGTTCTTGAAGTACTCGCACTCCCGCAGCTCCTCCATGGCCGCATAATAAGCTCCATACTTCGCCGGCAGGGGATAGTCCGTCTCCATCTTGCGTGTGGCATCGTACAGGATCTCTGTTACCTCCTTGGCGGCTGTTATGCAATCCCAGGCACGCTCAATCTGTCGGGATCTGCAAGAAGGTATTAGCAATGTGTTAACCATCATTCGCTGCAGCTTACTCTATCAACTCCGCCTGCTTCATGATGATAATCTCCTGAAAGTACGTCATATTCCGGCGAATGCAGTTGCCAAACTCATCGATGGTCTTCACCAGCTGCTCCAGCTTGCGCTCAACGATTTTGTTGCGGCAAACAAAGACGCTCTTCACGGCGCACAGAGCGGCAAAGGTCCCGCTGACCAGGATCGAGGGTAACATGGTGTACCGGACACTTCGCGGGGTTATCAAATGCTCGATCACAGTGCTGCCCAGTATCAAGCAGGCATTCCGAGGGGTCAGCAATTGCCGGCTGGGATTAGCCGCCGCCTGCAAGTCCTGAATGCACTGCTCCAGCGCCTCCACATGGTCCACCAGCAGGCGCTTGGAGTAGAGGATCTTCTGCAGCAGTCTCTCCTGAATTACCTGTTTCGTATTATGCACATTAATCGAGGTGTGTAATTTATTTATAGCCTTTGATTTTCGGCACGGCACTCACCTGCTTCTGCTTTAGGTCGTCCCCCAATTGTCGCAGCTCAAAACGTTGCTGTAAATATATTTACTGTTAACAATATCAGTTAATTAATTAATTCTCCGCGTACCTTGAGCCCTTGCATTTTTGTTTTTTTTTTCGGTGTTTTGTTTTCAGTTTTGCTTTCCCTGCATTTTTCCACAAAAATGTGCGAGCCGATAGTAGGCTATCGATATGTCTTGCTGGTGTTATCGCATTAAGGGCACTCCAGAGAGCTCGGAAAAATTCGATTATCGAAAGCTTTGGAAAGTGTCGTTACATTTTTAATACTGCCAATAACATTATGTTTTTTTGGTGAGATTACAATTTAGTTTTAATATATTTTTGTAATATTTGTTTACTTATATTTAAAAATGGAAATAAAATATATCAGCATTTGATGCCTATGGCTGGTTTGCCATCTCTATGTGATGTATCGGCGCTTACATTCATATTATCGATTTTTCAAACAAATTCTATGAGCTTTTATGAATTTTAAATCTTCCTTAATTCATAAATAATACAAAAAAGTAAAAACTTTTTGTAAATAGGGAAATGAAAATACAAATAAAACAAGCTTATAAATATTATGAATTAACTAAATAGTAAACCAAGTAAAGCTTATTTGAAAGTATATTTGAAAATGTGATTTTATGGTATCATTAATTTGGTTTAAGGCATTTTCCAAGAATCAGACTTGAGGCAAAATTAGTTCATACTATTAAAAAAAAAAATAAATAATGCATATTTTGTTTTACTCATTTTCATATTATATTGATTTACACTTTTAAATCTTTTAAGAAATTGAAAAAGGCAAAGGACTCCCATGACTTTCAAAATGGAACTCAAGATTTAAATTTTAATATTTTTATTTGTAGATACTTAGAGTAGTTTGTGTTGTTCAAGATTACATAGAATTTGTTTACATATCTATTAGATCAATATCCCATTTACATAGAGTCAACATCATAAAAAAGGGTTCGCTGCAGCTGGTGGCGTTCTCATCCTTCATCAGATCCCTCTCATTAATGATCTCTTGGACTGCGACTGCGAACAGGGGCTAGTGGTTGGTGGATAGTGGATAAGTGGGGTAGGTTAGGCGCCCTGCTAACTATACGCTAGACGACAGATGTGCGACATTATATAATAAATAACATGGTTGCTGCTCGCTGACAGTGCCGAATATCTGCGGTGGCCACTCCATTAGGTCAGGCGGAATGCATTTCCATTCTACATCTTGTAGACGGCGGGCACGGAACGCGGATAGTCAATGTCGTACATCTGGGCCTTGATGAAGGAGAGCTTGTTGGCCGGCTCCGGACGGATGGTGGCCAAGCCGTTCTTATACGCGTAGTCCACAATCGCCTCGGCGATGGCCACCGAGCACTTGACAATGTTGGCAAGGGGTGGATACAGGCTACCCTTATTCAAGTCCTCCTTGGAGACCAGCTCCGCCAAGCGTTCTGCGGCCACCAGGAAGACCTGCTCGGGAATGGTCAGCATGCCGGCGCAGAGGACTCCCAATGCCACTCCAGGGAAAATGTACGAGTTATTGCCCTGACCCGGATAGAACTTCTGTCCGTTGTACGTCACGGGCTCGAAGGGCGAGCCGCTGGCGAAGATGCAGCGCCCCTTGGTGTGGGTGTACGCTTCCTCGGCGGTGCACTCTGCCTTGACGGTCGGGTTGGACAGCGCAAAGATGATCGGCGTCTGGTTGATCTCGCCCATCAGCTCGAGAATCTCCTGATTGAAGGCACCACCCTGGGCAGCAGCTCCGATCAGCACATTGGGACGCACCTTGCGCACCGCCTCCGACAGAGTATCGATCGGCTCGTGGACCTGGGCGAAGTGGAGCTTGTGCTCGGTGAGACCTCCCTTGGGGCGGTCGCGGACGATCAAACCACGGCTGTAAACAGAAAAACCACAATTAGTATAGAATAAGGGTAAAGATATCAGAGGTTAAGCCCACTAACCTGTCCACCATCCAGATGCGGGCCTTGGCATCCTCATCGGAGAGACCCTCATTCCTCATGGCCATCAAGCAGAGGTTGGCAATGCCCAGAGCAGCCTCTCCGGCGCCAAAGAACAACAGGACATTGTCCCTCAGCTTGGTCTTCTTGATCTTCAGCGAGGCCAAGAGACCAGCAACGGCCACCGAAGCGGTTCCTTGGATGTCGTCGTTGAAGGTGCAGAACGACTCCCGGTACTGGGCCAGCAGGCGGAAGGCGTTGGCATTGGCAAAGTCCTCGAACTGGATCAGGCAGTTCTGGCCAAAGCGACGAACGCAGGCGTGCATGAATTCATCGATGAACTCGTCATAGACCGGACCAGTGACACGCTTCTCGCGCAATCCGATGTACAGGGGATCCTCCAGAATGGATTCGGTATTGGTGCCAACGTCCAGAGTAATGGGCAGGCACTGCGACGGCTTGATGCCGGCCAGAGCGGTGTACAGCGCCAGTTTGCCGACGGGGATGCCCATGCCGTTGGCACCCAGGTCTCCCAGTCCCAAAATGCGTTCGCCGTCCGTCACCACAATCGCACGAACATCCGACTCCGGCCAGTTCTTGAGCACATCGTAGACGTGCCCCTTGTCCTTGATGGAGATGAACATCCCCTTCTGCTTCATGTAGATCAGGCTATAGCGCTGGCAGGCCAGTCCCACGGTGGGCGTGTACACCAGAGGCATCATGTGAGCGATGTCGGAGGCCAATACCTTGTAGAACAGCCGCTCGTTGCGCTCGGAGAGGCTGACCAGGTACATGTACTTGTCCAGACTCTGCTCCAGGCGATCCAGCAGGGTGCGACAGTGGGTCACCTGCTCCCTTTCATCGCGCACCGCATACGGCAGCAGGCCGTGGATGCCCAGCTGTTGACGCTCCTCGTGGGTGAAGGCCAGGCCCTGAAAGTGAGCACAATGGGTTGGATTATTAATTGCCATCGGAGATGTTTGTGATCGCCCGATTTAAGTGGCCTGATCGTCCCAGAGAGCTATGATTATGAAACCGTTCAAACAAAAAAACAAAAGTGGAACCCGAGCGGTGGAAAGTTTGTTCCCTCTAATCGGAGATGACCCCGCGACCCAAGCACGCGTCGCAGCATCACCTAGACGGGCCGCCTGGATCACCCGACCTTCACGGATCCGAGAAGATCTCTCCCTATCTCTCGCACGAGTCGGCGGGTTTCAAGTTCAAAGTCGAGTTGGAGAACTGGAACACACAGTCGCCATTCTACACAACATTTGAGGGGAAGTGACTCAGCTCCGGCCTCGTTTCACACGCACAATGATGTTTAGTTTTTCGAAAGTGTTTTTCGCCACGTAATTGCTATGGTTATTAGACTATAATGTTATTTTTTAAATTAGACAACATGAGCTGATACATCGCTTGGGGGCGTTGCTGGAAGTCTTGACTAGGTCACATAGATTGATAAAAAGTTACGTGCAAGGTGGCATTTGCAAACAGATTACACTGGATTATGTGGGACTTGAGTTGCGGATGTACCTGCTAATATGCACATTAGGGAATAATTACCCGTGCTCCAAGTGCCAACTGTTTATTTGTGTTTATAATCGTGACCACACAAAGGCTGTTTGAAATGCTAAAGTTTATTGCAAACTTCTGTTCTTTGGAATTCTGCACATTAGGGAATAATTACTCGTGCTGTAAGTGCCAACTGTTAATTTTTGTTTTTAATCGTGAAAAGCTGTTTGAAATGCTAAAGTTTATTGCAAACTTCTGTGCTTTGGAATTCTGTAATAAGTCCTGAATATTGCAAATTTGTAAGTCTTGGTTGTAACCAGTTTTGTTTGAAAATGACTTTTTTATTCCTCAATTTTCTATTTTCTTACATTTTGAGTTCAATTTAAATTTATTGTTAACTTCTGTGCATTGGAATTCCGTTGTTGTAACCAGTTTTGTTTAAAAGTGCCTTTTTTATTCCTCAATTTTCTATTTTCTTACATTTTGAGTTCAATTTAAATTTAATTTTTGTTTTGTTTTTTGAATAATTAATGAAATTGGCATACAAGTTTCATGAATTATTTAAAATTATATTTAGCAGGCCATCAATCACTTTGATAGTCGAGTTCAACTTTAATTTATTTTAGATTTTCATAGTCACGCAATATCTTTATTTGTTTTAAGCATTTATTAGTTCATTAACTTATTATTTTTGATTAAAACTTGGTAGTTTTATCTCTTATACAAAACAGTCATGAATTTCCCAAGCGAATTTAAGATAAATGACGTGGATTTTATAATTTATGCTTACTCATCATGAGAGGAAATTATAAAGGTGGCTTTTATCTTTTATCTTGGCTTTTTTGCCAGTCACAAATGTTTTATTGATATTCTGGGGGCGGGTCCAATAAACAAGAAAGTTCCTCCATTTATACATGCTTAAATTTCAATGTAAAATTAACACCACAATGCTAAACCCGTAGTATTTAAATGTGCTAAAATAATATGCTTTAAATAAACCCGAATTTTAATCTAATAAAGGCTTAAATCAATTTATTCGTTTGGATTAAATTGAGTTTGTTCTGTGGCTTGTAGCAAATAAAACAATAAAACACTCGAGTGATTCCCATAAACAACAATTTACTGCCTGAAGAGGCTCGAAATTAACCATTATCGTGCAGCTACGTCATCGCAGAGGGCTGGTGAAATACGACAAAAAAAAAAAGCAAATAAAATCGAGGGAACGACACCGTTGACATTGAAAGCGACGCACGCCCGGCGATAAGCGTGCGAAAGTGTTTACAAGCCGCCTGGCAACAAGTGTACCCTGTTCCCCGATCCATAACTATAGTACTATATATTCATACCCTGCATCAAACATTCGAGATATAGGAGAGACTAGAAACGTACAGACGGACATGGCTAGATCGACTCGGCTGTTGATGCTGACTAAGAATATACATATATACTTCATACTCCTTGCAAACTTTTGACTGACATTACAATACCCTGCAAGGGTATAAAAAGAAAAGAGATTTGCTAGTAATTGTATCTAAAGATACATTTAAATCTTTGGTTATTGTTAATAATAAATTAAAGTTACAAAATGTTTTACAAATTAAAAACACAAGGTTATTTAGTTATTATTAAATAATTATTAAAAATCTCCAAACTTAAAATGCAAAGCAGACAGTTAATCATTTTGAAATATTACCTAAATAATATCATTATTTTACCCTCAACTTTTATTCGAATTTCGAACCCTTGCGTATACGTAATGTGTAACTCACAGATTACGTATACGCATTTCGAATGAAATTGCAAAGAAACGCAAAAAATACCCGCAAAAATCAACCAAAATTCGGGGAGCAACAAAATTTCGAACTCAAGATACAAATTAACGCTTGAGCTCAGCTGATTTTATTTTTTTCGCTGTCTGGCGCGACCAGGTTCGATCATCATCGTCATTATTCACAATCATGATCACGATCGCCTGAATCATTATCACTGGCCGTGCCGTCTGGCGGCGAACTTTGAATACATTTCAGATGACGAAAGCGTAGCTTTTTAATCAGCGTGAGTCGAGGTGGCAGACAGACATAACAGGCAATTTCAAACAAAGTGTTTCCTCTGCCAAAAAGGTGAGCCAATGGAAGGGTATTCACGCTCCACACTTGGGGCTGTTTGTGGGTCAGGCGATGCGGAAAGATGAGGGAAGGATGCGGATGTCCCAGAAAGTCAGAGACCCGCTCAGGCGGAAGTAAAACATGAGTCACAGTGGAATATTTCAGCAAAAAACGGGACAAGAAAATATATCACTCTTAAACAACCCTGCTATCGAGGCTTCCCTAAATTAAATTAATCTAATCATTTACATTTTATTTACC
This sequence comes from Drosophila bunnanda, assembly GCA_035046265.1. Taxonomy (NCBI): domain Eukaryota; kingdom Metazoa; phylum Arthropoda; class Insecta; order Diptera; family Drosophilidae; genus Drosophila; species Drosophila bunnanda. The sequence continues at coordinate 127,073 of JAWNOB010000130.1, forward strand.
CTTTAAAGAGTATTAGATATTTGCTCCCGCCGGGCTCGGGCCAATATAAACAATCAATACCCAACAAATCATTGGGTAAACATTGGAATAAACCAACTATTTCAACAAGCTGCAAACTCTTTGCTCTTTCGGCACATTGAACGTTTGAATTTGTTTAAATTTTTAATTTCCTTGGCGCAGCGATAAATAAGAATACAAACAGTGGCAAAAAGAGCGAATAAAACGAAAGAGACAATCCGAAGCGTAGAAATGCAAATAATTTGCTATGCGCCAACAGTTTGTGGTGTGAACAAACTCAGAGATACATATTTCAAAAAATAAATACTCAAGTCTGATACGAAAAGCAGTGCGGATTATCATCATTTGGCTCTTCGAAACAAAGTTAAATTTATGACTTGATGTAGGTCAGTTTTCACTGGTTTTGCGGTTGTCATTTTTTCCCCTGTACTTCTTCTTTATCTGTTTTTTAAAGCGATAACAACTTGAAAACTTTCCACGAGGACAGAAGCAGAAGGAAATGAAAACAAACATCAGCTGTTCGGCGAAGGAGGTTTCGATAAGCAATTGTCACTTGAGCGGAGCGTGTCAGAAGTAATAACAAACTGTAGCTCCCGATAAGAGAACTACTTGTTAAGATAATTTCTGCTTAAATTATTCATTTTTTCAGCCTGTCAAAATCCATGAGATTGCGGTCTGACGTAAGACGGGAACTAACTTTATTATTATTATTGCTATTCAGCGGGGAAACTTTTTTCTGGAGAGGCCACTCCATTATTCTTAACATGGCTTCTGTTTACATGGCAAGATAAATCCCCTATTTAGCAGGGCTAACAGGGGGAAAAATAGTAATTTGTTAAATTAAAATGTATATTGAAGGTTTTTTTTTTTTTAAATTTCATATTTATATTCTGCAAATATTGAAAATATATTTTGAGGAAAAGTATTTATTCCTTCATTTAAATTATATATTTAACTATGCTTTAAAGTATTTTAGAGGCAATTTACACTCTTTAAATAAATCTATAAAAATGCATACTAAGTTAAATATTTTGAAATACTTTCCAAATTTCGTGTATTTTTTCGCTGTGCTTCAAAAACCAAAATAAAAAGAAGGGAAAAATACGTAAAGCCCATGCGCGGTGTCTCTTTGAAGTGCTCTCAAAATATTTTCAGCAGCAATTCGTGCATTAGCGCTCCCATGCCTCTGGGTGAAAATAGCGGAAAAACGCTTGCATGCAAAACAAAACAAAAAAAAATCGCAAAAACAGCATTGAACTTGAAAATGCAATTCGAGATATCAACTTTTGTGCTACAAATTCGGGCTGCGCATTTCACGATAGCCGCCTGATGCCCTACTTTTGCCATTTGACATCCAGTCAATTGGCTCAATTATAAAAGTTGGCTATCGATTTTTTGACAGCAACCATAAAAATAATGAACTGAAAAAGCCAGAAGCAGCGAACAAAAATTTGTGAGCTTTGGTCTTCCAGCGTGGCGCGTGTATTATTTTTTTGGTTCAAACTGGACGGCTTATTGCTATCCCTTTCGCGCTCTATGTCATCTAAAGGTCACCCACACCACTTGCCGCAAATGAAGCCACTGCCAAAAAGTCTCTTGTCTTTTTTTTCGCTGGCAATCACCAGCTGACGTTTCCGCTTAATAGTTATTTATGTATTTATGAATTGGAATTTTTTATGCGTTGGATTTAAAAATAGCAAGTGGCCTACAAAAAGACACAAGACTATATGACCCTTAAAAACGAGAGATTTTTAAAATTAGTTTTAAAAAAATAGCTTCTATGGTGGGAAAATCCCTAAACTGAAAAAATCACATTATTTTCATAAGAATTATGATCCATTTCATGACTAAATTGTTTGAGAAAATAATTTTAACACTTTCTTTAGACTTAAAACAACTAAAGCTGGTAAATCGTAATAAAATGCTACAGAAAAACTAGTAACAATATAATGATGTATTAGTTTGAGTAACATTTTAAAGAATATTTATTGTGAGTTCCCACTGGAAGACATTTCCTCAGCACAGTCACGAAAATAACTATAAAAGCCTTTTGCCTGGTACTTTTCCATTATAAAATATTACAGAAAAAAATAATAACGATATAATTAAATATTCATTTCAATAATATTTAAAAGGAATATTTAATTCGAATGCCTCCTTGAAGACATTCCCGTAGCACAGTCACGAAAATAACCATAAAAACCCACCCTGAAAAAAACCTTTGCCTGGTACTTTTCCACTATACTCTAAGCGTCGCTAGACAGAGAATAAAAGAGGAATGACAGGAACTATGTAGTTAGAACTCACCTTTGAGAAGCGCTTGTCCAAGAGGCGATCGAATCCGGAGATGCTGCCCACCACCTCGTTGTCGCCGGTGCCCCACAGTCCCAGGCGATCGCGCGGCGCGTACTTTTCCAAGTTCGTTTGCTTGTTGACACTCATGTCGGCTACGTTATTATCGTTGTTGCTGTTGTTGGAGTAGGAAGAGGAGCTGTAGGCACGCAGTTGTTGTTGGTCGTGGTGGAGAGCGTGCAAACTGCGCTGCAGCTGATTCCAGTGATGTCGCGAGGATAACGGTAGTCCTGCTGCCTGTGGCAAGTCGGGAGTGCTGCCTGTGTCGGTGGCTGTGTCACGCTGTTCCGCTAATGCTGCCCCTTCGGCGGCGCTTTTCGTTGTGATTCGTGTCGTTAGTTTTGCGAAATTGGAAAGTTCGTATTCGAGTGTCGTTGTGGTTGTAGTCGTATGATTGGAGCACACACGACTACTAGCACAGCAGCAGCTATGGGTGTGTGCGTGGTTGTTGTTCGTGGGAGAGGAGCGCGACACATCAGCTGTTTGGCACTGAGCGCAACTGTTGCTCTCTCCGGCGGTGGCATCGCTGCCGCTCTGAGAGCTGCCGACGGGAATTGTGGTCTTGTAGTAGCCGCCGCTCTCCTTCTCCTGGCTGAGTGCATGTTGGTGGTGGTGGTGGTATGGTGTTATTTGGCCATTCGAAGGACACTGGGAATTGTTGGCAGTAGGATATACCGGCGTGCTAAGGGCGAGAGGCAGAGAGAACACAAGGCACGGGGTGAGTGACTAGGTGGAAGTGTGTATGCATGTGTGCGAGAGAGAGAGTGGAGAGGAGAAAGTGAGGCTGGGGGTGCCTGATACTTGGGAGAGCACACAGAGAGAGGGAGACAATAACGGAATGCGAGATATGTTCTCTGTAATTCTCTGTAATTCAATTAAAGCTCTGAGCGTATAGCGTGTGAATGAATGTCAATGCGGGAGTGACAATAACAGCATTGGCAACTTTGTTGGCGACTTCTTTGATACTCTTCCTCGAGGCAAGTAACCGCCCTACAAGCTGTGAAAGCTCCGAAGAGTGTACATTAAAGGAGTATTGATTTTTTTACCTTATCGATTTAACTCAAAAATATTCCTTTTTTTATTTGTTTATTATTTGAGATATTATTGGAGTAAAATATTTTTAATGTAAATTTGTAGAAAGTTGTATTATTTTTTGTCTTTTTATCAGTAATAAATAATAATATTTCATACTTTTAGACACTTTATTCCTCATATTTACTTTTTAAATAATATAATAAAGAATATAATAGATGTATATGTATATAAAAAGTATTATAAAGACTTTATAAATGATTTATATTTTTTTAACATGTGAATTTAAGTAAATACTTAAGTTGTGACCTTAAATACATATATCATTGCAACTTTTCCTCATATATTTTAAATTTCTAACAAACGTCAACTACTATAACTTGAAATTTTTGTTCTTTAAAACTTTGTCCTATAAATGCGGAAGTGTATTAATGGTTCCGGTGCCCTGAGCTAACTTTTAAAGGCCCTTGACTTGCATATATATCCCGCATATACTGAATGCAATACTCTTCAGCTCCATTGAACCCCGTGAACAGGTGATTCTCTGACAGACTGGCAGGCCTTCGAGATGGAAAGCGATAAGCGGTGACAAAGTGCCACTGATTAGCGCCGCTCCACAAAAACACACCCACTTATGTATGTTCCATAATCCAAGTGCACTCGGGCGATATTGTGTTACCACAGTATAGTATGGTATAGTATAGTATAGCGCCATAATATAATTATTAATTACTTGTTTTTACTTAATCACTCACAGCCGTCCAAAGGTTTTTCTGATGCCGGAACAGTGCCGCAGAACCGAATACATGGCTGGGCACTTGGGATGCTGCTAATGTCCTATATATGTACTCTATATATATATATAATATATATTCCTGATGCTGATTCCTGATTTTTGTCTGCTGCCCTGCACCATTCGCGCTAAACTGAGCTGCAAAATTCGATTTGTTCTGTTGCCTAGTCTATTTTCTCTTTTACATTTTACACTTTTTCTATTTTGTTTGTTAGTTTTTCCGCAATCGTTCCCGCTCTATCTCTCTCTCTCTGATTAGTTGGATCGATCATGGGGGGGTGGGGGGAATAGCAGCTGACTGATAAGACGGTACAAACACATTTGCTATATAGCCCCAATCATGTCGTATAATAACAACAATAATGACGAGTACAATCATTTGTCTGGGACCAAGAAAACATTACGCTGAGGCGTGAAAAGCATGAGAAAAAATATTCCGGGAGAACAGTAGAGGTCGAAATAGTAGATAATAGTACATTAACATATAATTACTAAGATATATTTTTGACTTCCAAAAGAAGCGAGGCGAGATTTAAAGGGTTTAAATTTAGTACATAAAATGTTGTTCATTAATTTTTGACTTTAAAATTATATTGAATTCGATGTACTATATATTATTTGCTTGTAATGGACGTATTCTTTATTCTAAAATAGCAAAGATTTAATAATAAATATATTTAATGAGCTTTTTTGCTTTATAAAAAGGTATTTTTGTTTTATTATGTTTATCTGAATGGAATAAGTAAATGAAAGCAATTTAATATAATCAAATATTTGTAAAATAACAACAAAAATTAAGCATTACTGTTAAAAGGTATAAGTAAAATAAATAATTCAAAAGCTATAACTAATAAATTCAAATTTTCCCTTAAATTAGTAATATGTTTATACCTATTTTGTATGCAATGTAAATGAAAATATATTTAAGTTTAATTGTTTAAATACATTGAAACTATCTAATTCATTATTTATGATTATTTATTTTTGCATTATATATTAAGTTATTTCACAATAAACCTGTTCCAATTAAGTTTTTAATAGTTATATTTATAAATTGAGTGTGTTTGGGAAGGGTATTAGTTTTGCCTATCTAGTATAAATAGCCCGTACTTATGTCGCACTTCTACTGCTATAAATTATTTAAGGCTAAGGCAGAGTTGTCCAAAGACAGAAACCTAATTACGAGACGGCCGAAATAAAAACCTTAACCTTAAGCCAAACCGACTTGCCTTGCACTTGAGTCACTCATACGCCCTGTGGGTTCGCGCCGCATTTGCTCCAAAGTCTTGTACATACACACATAATATAAACATATTTAACGTATATGTTCAATTATTACACAAAAATTGAAAGTAAAGCACGACAAGCCAATAAATTGGAATATAACACATATGCGAGTGTCCGGAGTAACCTTCATTAATATTAACAATTTACTTCAGCTGAGCTTAATTTCGAGTTCAGTTTTATTTTTTTGACAAGGACTTTCATCAGCAAAACACACCTGCCACGTGTTTTTGTTTTTATTTCCAGTTTTACTTCAAAAATTGGTAATTACAGGTAAAATGTGTATTGAAGCTATCGATGGGCGGTGTGTCGTGTGCCAAGAGTTAGTGAGTTTGTTTTTCGATCGCGTTTCGATGAGCTGCTTGTAAATTGCTGATAAAACACTAGTAAATCGCATCGTTAAACGCTAATGACACCTGAAGAGCTAGATTTATGAAGGGGGCGTGGTCGTGGGTGTTGGGCTTGCGCTGGGTGTGTGTTGTGGAAAAGCCAGGTAATTGCAGGTATTACCAACAAGTTTGGGAAGATTCTAATGCTGCTAATGGTGGAATTACACACGCTTTGAGTGTGGGATTTTCGAGTGGATTTTTTGTTTGTTTTAGAGTTCCTTTTGTTTAGTTTTAGTTTAATTTCCAGTTTAATTTCTAGTTTAAAAGGGCTTAGGCTTAATTCTTAAAAAGTTTTTGTTATATATCTGATTTAATTAAATAAATTTAATTAAATGCCTGTAAAAGCTAATTGATAGTATTTTAGTAAGAAACCAAGCAATTTTTATTTATTTTTAAAGGAAACCTTTGGTATTTTTGGTATCTTGTTTTCAGAAAAATAAATTAATAATGCTTAATAAAATAGCTTAACAAATTAAGGAAGAACAATTATTGAATAATTATTTTATAACGAAAGGTAATAATGTTTATCTATTTTTAACTTTTCTCAAAGAATTTGTATCAACTCATGCAAAATATAATATTAAAGAAGTATAGTTTAATTGTTTTTGATAGTTAAACTTTCTAGGTCTCGACAAGTTATTTTCGCAATCATATAAAAAGTTATAATTTACTTTAAAAAATTAAAAAATATTATAAACTATTTAATCCTTAAGGATCTATTATATTTGGTAATATTTGGTTTAAAGTTTTCAGTACTTTTAAACCTTCTCTCGCATTGCCCAAATCTCTGCTTTGTTTTCTATTGTCGTTTACTCCGATTTTTGGCTTGTCTCTTCCTTACCCATTTTCATCGTAGTTCCTTATGGCATTGCGATCGGTGCAAATTGAGCTGGAATTACCCATTTCGGATTTGGATTTCCTCGATTTAAAAGGCCACCAAAAATGCGAAGAACAGGTGCACTTGAAAACTCAACAGTTGTCAATAGACCATGGGAAAAACACTGAACGAAGGAGAACTTTTCACACGCGAATTTGGGCTTGTTGTGCCGCACGACAGTTTGCTAAATAATTCAGGGGGCTAAAAACTAAATACGAAAATGAAAAACTGCGTTTTGCTGGACTCGGCCACTGTGTACCGCCTGAAACTGAATCAAAAACTAAACTCGCGCCTGAAGCGCCGCCTCGCCGGAGGCCACTTGTTAGCGAGCGGCTCGGCGGCGGCCCAAAGGCGATTGTCCTCGCCCTCACTCGCTCGCACACGCAGCCAGCACGCGACATTTGAGTCACTTCGGTGGCCCCAGACGGTCACAGTGGAGCCTCCTTGTGAGGGATGCACAGGCAAGAAGGGAGGTTACAGCCAAACCTAGCTTAAACCGAAGCTTTCTAGCTTGAGCTAGCTTAATTTCGTTAATTTCTGGCAATTCAAATTGAAGATATTTTTAGGTTTACAATCTAAAGTAATAACCTTTTTAACTATATTGATCTAGGATTTGCTACATTTATGTCCTTAGACTACAGTTTTTTCCTTGCATTCTTAAAAAGAAATCAAGATTTAGTTTCATAAGAGAATGCAGAAAGTCCCACGTACATCAAAGGTAATTACAAATACCATTGCTTTATAGTAATTCTGAATCTTAACTTATTTAAGATTTAATATACTTAAGATCTCCTATTGTTGATAAATAAATAAATGAGGATAAATTAAACTTTTCTTCATTAATTAAAGATTTGCTACTTCCAAAAACACAAATATTAATAGTAATTTAATGAAAATTGTTATATTATTATTATAATTTAAGACAAGATGTAAAAAATTAAAATAAGACGTTTAGTAAATTTTAGACAAATTCATAGGAATTATAATTCTCAATAAATATACATATTAAAATCTATATAAAGATGTTAGAGCCCACATGCAGTATGAACTTTGTGTTTTTGGTATATATTCCACAATTGGTGAGTTTTCACTGTAGGTGATTAATCGTTACAGCCTTAGAGACGACGCTTTGGCGTTGAGTTGGACCTCACTTGGAGTCGCACAAAAAGTCGAGCGGTTGGCCAATCGCAACGACCTTTTGAGGCGCACACAACTGCATGAAGCAATTTGTTGCTGCCTAATTAAAAATTTAAAAAATGATAATACTAACTTTAGATTTTGGAGAAGGCAACTGCTTAGCTGACCATCGCGTCCCAGTCGGCTGCACTTGGCAACCGAAGAAAAACGTAATGGACATATAAACACTATGGATTCCGGGTCAATTAGGAATCACTCGGGCATAACATTATGCAGGCCATTGGATAGTCGGCGTGACCGAATCTTTTCTGTTTGAACCTTATTGTTTTTGCTTTATCCGATTGTATCAGCTAATGATTTAACAGTTGCTCAATTGTACTTGGGCTTTAATTAAATAAACCAAACACATGGCACTTCAGAATATAATACCTAAACGCATAATTTAAACTCTTGTTTCGGCAGTGCAAATATGACACAAATTAATGGCAGAATCACTGATTGTTAGTGTAAAAAGAATTCGTGTTTTTCATATTTGCTTTTCATTGCGTTTAATTTAAGCTTTTTGCGAAAGTGTCACAACATAAAAAATTGCAACACGGCTTTGAGTGTGTCGTCAGGGTCAAATGTAATTTTCATTAAGTCCGTAAATCTGACTTCAAACAAAAGTAATAGCAATAAAAAATCACGAAATAATGATAAATATTGTTAAAGTGTTACAGTTTTTTAATCCTTATTGCGTTTGATGTTTATTTTTTCGTCTTAGTTGAAATTCAATGCGCTTCATTATTACAGATTCAGATAATTTAGATTAAATCGGAATTTACTGGATTTATAGACAGAAAAATTGAATATTTCGGTTAATATAAATTTATGTTAATTATTAGACTAAAATTAAATTTGGCGCAAGGCAGGCATTGTATTTCTTATAATTTATTTAGATTAAAAAACCACAGAAACGTTTCAGATTAAAGTTTATTTAAAAAAAACCGCAGACAGAGTAATAAAAATTAGGACATGTCCGACAATCATTTTTGTATTGACATTTTATTTATTTATTTATTATATTTATTATTATTTTTTTTTATTTTAACAAAGAAAAAACATTTTGTCAAATGTTTTTGTTTGTGAATTTTTGTAGAAACTCAAAAAAGCTTGACAAAGCTTTTGGTTTTTGAAGTTTACTTAGCGATAGATGGCGCAATTTTGGGTTCCAAAAATGACCGTTTTTACAGAACGTGTAAATAAAATCTTAAAAATATTAACTTTAATTTATATAACATAACTTTCGATTACTCTCCCAACGCTCTCTCCCCGTAAAACATACAGAAAGCGGTCTAAAATATACCTTCTAATTAAATCTTTTTTTTGTATATAAATTGATTCAGAAAGTTTCCCTACGTGTTTGTTAATATTTATGCAAATACATAATTTCTTACTAAAGAACAATCCTCCTTTAAAATAAACAATAAGGCAAAATAATAAAGGCAACTCTAAGAAAGAACATAGCATTTCACATACGAGTAAACCCTTTGTCAGTCAATGATGATGACGCAAAGTGAATCAAAATCCCATATATATTCGACATTATAATTTACCAGTGAACATAATGAGTTATGATTGTTACTTTGGATGGATCCGTTGTGAGTGTGTGCGTCTGCTGCTTCAGCAGGTCCTTCCACATCCTTGCGGCTCGCATGTTTTTCGCCTTTCCACCGGCTTCAATTTAATAACGAGAGACGAGCGGAAAGCAGGCTGCGACGGCAGCAACGTGCAACAAGCGACAAAGCAATTGAGGGCCACTTTTATCATCAAATGATTTTACCCCGGCTCAGACGGCGCAATTTCCACGAAGAAGTTCACTGAAAGACTAAAGGCGAATAAAACCAGTCAAGAAGCAAAGGATTTTTCGATTTCTAGAGATGTACTTTGAGTGACACATCTACGAGACATCGAAATTAAAGAGTCCTTCCACCAACGTTGCATAATTATAATATCAAAAAGATATGGAATATTATTTTAAACACTTAATAAATAATGGTTACATAAAAATTTCACTTTATAATAAAACAAGTAAAGAAGCAAAGCATTTTTCGATTTCCAGAGATGGGATTTATATGATATATCTTTTTGATAACATTGTATATCGAATTTAAAGAGTCCTTCGACCAACTTTGTTGAACTAAAACATGAAAATCATGAGACTTCAAAAATCTACTAAAATCTAGAGGGCGTGGAATATTATTTTATGCACTTAATAAGTAAACATTGCATTAAAAATATGACTTTATAATAAAACAAGTTAAGAACCAACGAATTTTTCGAAATCTAAGTGATCTGTTCATTATGTTGAAAATCAGATGATTCAGAATAATGAAAAATTCAAAGTGATACTTAAAAACATTGTAAAATATTATTTTATACACGTATTAAATTATTATTAAATGCAATTATTATTATTGCTTCAAAATATTGCACTATATGTGTTAATAGTAGAAAATACAATTATGGGTGTCTGATAACTAATGAATGATTAATTGATGATTATAGAAACATCAAGCCTTGTCGGTTTTTCTTATGCCAAAAATTAAATTAATAGATTTTTGAATTATATGAACATATAGAACATACAACTAATCTAATGATTAAATTATTCTTTAATTTCTGTACACTATTTATACATTTAACACCCATTTTTGGAAATATTAAAATGTATATATTATTTATAACTTAATTGATGTTGTATATTATATTAAATAATAAATAATGCAATCAATAATTACGCTTTAATGTTAACAAATAAATTGCCAAATAATTAAATAATTTAAAGTACATTAAATATTACTTTATATTGTCATATTTAATTTTAAATTCGTAAATGTTTTATAACAGTGCAGATGAGTACTACGGAATGGTGTCCTTAGTATGGGAAGTTCACAAAAAAAATAAGAAAAAAAATGCCTCTGGTATGATGGTTTCTGTATGGGAGTGCAACGGTAATCTATCATAATTTTTATATCCTAAAATCCCATTTTCGTACTAGAGCAAAAATGTCTGCTAGCAAATATAATAAAATGGCCAACACATCGACATCGTGGAAAGCAGCCGGAAGGTACGAGGGACGATGGAGCAGCATCTATGCTCCTTGTCAAAGGATAACACACTCACACTAGCCAGCAGTCGTCGCAGGAGCAGGAGCAGGAGCAGGAGCAGGACCATGAGCTGCCATACCAATGGTATGAAATTCCAGCCAAGCGCTTGACTTTCCTCTATTTTCCACCCGCTCCTTCACCCCCCCTCTCTGTTGGCCGCGTTTTATTTTTCAATGCCTTGGCTTTGGCCAGCACAAAAAACCGTTCAAATAGCCGGCAATTTTATGAGTCTCGCGCACACGATCTCAGTTGGTCTTGGGTTTTGGACTCGCAATTCCTGGTCTTTTCAAGCCGGAAATGCCAAAACTGGAGCGAAAGCCCAGAAAGAGATGACTTGGAGTTGGGGAAACACTGAGGAAATATATCTCAATATATATTATTATTAACTTGTAAACAATATTTTAAATTGTTTTCGCATAGAAATTAGATTCAATACATTTTAAATCATATTATAATGTTCTCAGAAACAAACTTCAGCTATGCCCCGAACAAATAGAGTATTTCATCTAAAAAAAATCGCACAAGAAACTTCTTCTTCAATCCGTTTAGATGCTTCGAAAAGCTGGCCAAAAGGCAATGTAGCTTATTAATTTTAAAGCCATCAGGACATCATTGAGTTCTCTCGGCTCTGTCGGGGCGCCTGCGACAGAAAGTATATTTAAATTAATATGTTATAACTATTTTTTAATATATGAACCTGGTGGCTGATGGTGTTGGGTGCCGGTGCCGGCACAAGTCAATATTTTATATTTAAATTAAAAACGGCAGCGAGCGGTAAAAATGCGACGAAGTAATGCGGCAAAAACCCAAACGAGCCAACGTGGCGTATAATTAATTTTTAAATAATAATATAAAATGCAGTCAATAAAAAAATAACAGGGAAGACCCAGTGCCGAAAAAGGCTTGCGTCCAGTATGGCTGTGTGGCATAAAGCGGAATCAAGAATATATATATTACGGGGACATATTGAAAAAATATTTTTCGCTCATTTTAAAGGGTTTAAAAAAAGGGTTGACGACTCGTCCATGTGAAAGGCACTCCGCCCCGTCTCATTACGATTTTACAACTACATTAAGTGAGATGCAAGGCAACCTATGCTTATATAAATATATTTAATATATTGAAATATAAATATATATTTATGCATATTTATCTATATGTACCTTTAAGCATCGTGCCTGTGGGGGACATATGGCCGGAATGTCATTACCATCAGTGTACGAGGCTTGTAATATTGGCCACTATCATAATTAAATAATTATCTGTCGAGAGGAGGGAATCCATTATATTTAATATAATACACAAATCTAAAACAAGTATTTAAATTTTAAACTATTTTTTTTATTCACAAACATATTGCTTTCTTCATATTTTGTGTCATGTTTCCTTATTGCAATTAATTTCCCTTCGAGACACATTTCACGACAATGCTAGCCCTTAGAAGAAATAATGTGAAAATGAAAACAAAAAAGCGACAATAAATTTAATTAAAACTTTTAACAAGCTTTGCCTCATTTCACTTTCTCCCGGCTAGGGTTTTGGGACAATTTTTTTATGTTGTTCCTGCTCGCCGATATGGCAACGTTTCATATTTGATATTAATTAAAAAGTTTACGCTGTCGCTGGCTGCTTTAAAGCAACGGTTGTCACAAACAAAAAACCGGCGAAAGGGGAAATCTGTTCAGCGATGAAAAAGCCAAACACAATGGCAGTTGCATGTTATCCGTCAGGAGGAAATTCCGGAAACGAAGGGTGAAAGTGAGGGTATCGGGTGGGATTGGGTTTCATGTTGCAGTGGCGGCCGAAAAAGAAGCCCCGCGGTGGCGACAGCTGCTAATGTCACGCCTCTCCTCTGACATGGCCAAAACGAAAAAAAATCAAAACACGTTAACACCATGAACAGCAAAACGATGGAAAAAGTGAAAAATTCTTGACACGACAAGAGCAAAAATTATTGAATATTAAAATTTTATATTTGACCTTCAGTGGTGGAAACGACGTCGCATGCGCATAAAAAATATTCTAAATAAAAGGGTTCTTAAATTGCAATTACAAGAGAAGGTACTAGAACCCTTTTCTTTTTTGGGTATTGATTTCCCAAATGAATATTTATTTTATTTTTCGATATATAAATAAACAAATATTTAACACAGATTTATATAAACATAAAGCTTAAATTAACATAGGAAAACATTTTCTGTAAATTACCAAAAAGGTTATACAATTTCTGATTAATATTGTAAACTCATATATATTACATCTAATTCTGCAATTATTTTTTATCAAATGTTTTCAACCCATTATTAAATTAAACTTATTATTATTAATTAAACTAAACTATTAAATAACTAATCTTAGATTAATTTTAATTCATTCAATTATATTTAACTTTAAAAAGGAAAGAGCAAGACTGTCATTATTTAGGTACTTAAAATGTAAATTGTTTTTGTCGCAAAAAGATTCAATATTAATATTAAAATTCCTTCTGATTTTCCGTCTTTTTTTTCTATATAACGATAAATTATTTGTTTGAAAGTCCTTTTTATATTTGATAAGCCAATAAAGTGGCTTATAAAATGCTCGACAACAGCTCTTCCTTCACCCTAAGAGCCTGATTAAAAAACAACTTATCAATTGTAAGCCGAATTACGAATTTGTAACAAATTAATACCCACAGAAAATCGACTCCTTTCTATACTCGTATTGATTTGCTAAATATACGTCATAAATCCCCATTGAAAAGATCATTGAAAAGATGTTAAAATGGGTAGGGAAGGAACAGAAATCGAAATGCAAATTACTTCCCTTTTCCTCAGCCAGCTAATATAATACAAATGTAATGCGGACCTGGCCCCATTTCCTATATTTCCTATATTTCCCATTACGTAAACATAATGCTTGTATGCAATTTTTTCAATTTACATATGTATCCGCTTAAGGCGGGAAAACGGCAAAGAGATATATTCCCGTATTTGCGCTCTTTGAAAACACGAAAATGGTTCGCATAACTCATAAGTCTACTTACAAGGGGGCAGGGGATCCGGATCCAGGACCCTCCGGCAAATCCCGACATGCAAATGCGTACATACATATGTGCTCGTGAATATATATTGTGCCTATGACATTTTCAAATCAACGAACGTTGCGACGACAACTCGCCTTTCACTTTTACCTCATAAAAGTCAAGCGCTTCCACCTCGAAATCGCGCCTCTTCCTAGCGAAACAATATCCTCGGAATACTCACTGGCAAGCCAAGAAAAGGGGGACGGAATTAATACACTGAAGAAAAATGTATTGAATTTATAGGGAAATTTAGTATACAAAAATTAAAGAAGTGTTTCTGGAAGGTGGTAGTAAAAGAATCCTAACTAAATTTGCTTGCATTTTTATTTAATTACAATGAGTCTATATAATAATAGATAATTTAATAATATATTTTACCATTTCTGAATTGAATTATTTATAGATCTGTCAATATATTAGATTAAGTTTAAATTCTTTTAATATATTTTTTAAATATTTTTATTCTCTTAACAAACTATTTAAAAAGAGCTTCTTTTATACCTCGTTCTTCCATATTTCTAATGAAATAAATGCATTAAATTACTTAAATGCCTATATATTTTGTATTTAAAAATCCCTTTCTGAATACACTTTTTTTTACAGTGCACCCAGCCGAAACAAACTGAACTTTTGCACAATAAACGAACGCACTTGACTGAAAATGTAAGCGATAATCCCCCGGGGCCAGGACATATCGGGGCGGTGGAAAGCGCGCGTAATTGAACTCCGTCGAGTCCTGGAAGCAGGATAAGTGGGATGGAACGAGGAAATCGGTACGAAGATGATGAGGAGAGGACGGTGTGGCGAATGCATATTTATGCGAAAGTTGCGCCTTTTTTTTTTCGCAAACTCCAGTCAAATGGTAGCGAGTACTGTGGAATTTAAGCAGAGGAAAAGTGGCTTTTAAGAAAGTCTTCAGTCTATGTAACTCTCAAGACAAAAATATATATTTAATTCTAAATAAAATATAGTGTATCAGAAATTTAATCTAAATATAAAATACAAATCTAGAAGAACTCAAAATTAGCTAAAAAAAAGTACAAGAATCTTGTCAATATTTTATTATTTTTTACATGAAATATTAATATATTGATAGTAAATTGGTATTTGTATCAAAATTCGATATATACCATAAATAGACATTTACGTTCTGCGATATATGAATGTGCTACATATCGGTTTTCAGCTTGATTCACCATAAGCTTAAAAAGGAAATACGTAAATATATTATATTTATTTTTATATTATTTGAAGAAATCTATATTTTCATATTTTAAAAAATTAACTATTCAAAATATACGATATTTATGATATGACATAAGTTGCGACATTTTTATCGGACTTTCCCAGTGTTATTTGAGCAGTTTATTTCCCTCAGATCCCACTTCACTGTGCTCTGCCCCTGTGTCATCTCGAAGAGTGGAGTCTACCGAGAATCCTCGTATCCTGTTGCTAATAAACCCGTGCGCCGGCTGGAGGACTCCAGTACTCGTGCTCGTCCTCGACGGACTGCCGAGCGCCAATAAGCGCCAAACTTTGTCGATATTTATCGAATTTCATAGCCGCTGGTTAAATGTTTGCCGGTTTTGCATGTGTATTTGTGCGACGGCGGTTGGCAGCGACTTTCCTTTTGGCATTAAATAAAAGGAGCGCGGGTTCCAGGGGGGTCGAAGCATGAGGTATGAGGGATGAGGGATGAGGATGTGTGCACCCACATCCTTCGCGAGAGATTCTTCCGCCTTTGGGTTTATGGCATGTACTGAGGCATGTTTTAAGTGGTTTTACAGGACGCGCTTCATTGCGTCATGCAATCAATTTACTCAGCTCGTTATGTTTACCAAACGCTCGGCGAATTGTCGGCCCAGAAGCACACCCTCGAACACACCACACACCACGCACCACACATATAAATTTATTCATATTTTAACTAATATTTATCAATACGAGTTGCGGCAAACGATTTGGCCCAGGTACGGCGAAATTGTTTGGCTGGCTGCGTCCTGCATATTTAGTGCTTATTATGGCGAAATGATTGTTTTTCTTTTAGACGAGTTACATTTACATATCCGCATGTTAGGTACACACATCGCCAAGACCGGCACGTTACTGCCATGTTACATACATGTTTTGGCCGAATAAAAACATTAAAAAAAGTACCCCTGTACGTAGTATTTATGCGCATAAATTGGCCAGCGTAGCTCTACAATTTAATTGGTCTTCTGCTGCCACACAATGATAACCAAATACGAAGCTCTGGAATATTGTTCTCATCAGGTCCATTTAAATTGGATTCGAAATGGGTAAATGGATTTTGAATAACCCCACAAGGATATCTCAGTCTCCGGGAGGAGACTTTAAGGAAGTCTTTAAGGAAGACCCGTTTTTGTTATGACTTGAAGGAAATTTCATTTTAAAGGGTACAAGGAATTATTTATTTCAAGGCCAGGAGTACATTTGTTATTGCCACAATGCCAAGATTATTTATTTCCAAAACTGTTTGTTAGTAGCGACCTATCTATCTAAAAAGAATTTGCAATGTCCACTTAGATTACATTTTCATACTCTTAAAATCAAAATACTTACATATTAATAACTTTTAAGAGGAAGAAAGTATTATTTATCTAAATATATTGAAAATAAAACAGCAAAGCATTGTATTATTAAAAGCTAAATACTTGGATACTTAATGTTTGGTTTATGTCTCAAAAGTGCACAGAAACAATTCTTGTTGGTTGAATTTGCATATTCATTTATAGGAAAGCTGCGATTAATGTATTATTATATTGGTTTAATAGACGCTTGTCAGTATTTTTAACTGGAATTACAGTGGTTCTTACAAACAAGTTTGTTGTTTGGCAGTTAACAGGTATCCGGACTGCTTTAGACAAGTTTGTGTTACTTAGAAAGTAGTAGGTCTCTACTTCAACAGTAAAATAATATACTGAAAGCCAAGAAGACAAGCAAAATTGTTGTATTTTAAGTACTTGTATTGCAATATTTAAATATTTTATATATTTTTTATATATTTTTATAATTTATAAAAAATAATGCAACAACAGCATAACTGTACAGTTTATATTGATCTTAATAGCTGAAGAAGCTTAGTAAAAGCATATAAATATGTATTTTCTTGGTATTTATACCAGTCAATTATGTTCGAATTATGAGTGTTTTTTATGAATATTCTTCGATTCACAGGTAGGCGGAGCAAAGGATAGTTGAACCCACTGTTATCCAACAAGTTGTGCAAACAATTTTTGTTGGGAAAATTTGGTATGTAAGTACAACGTTAGAAAGCACTTTCAACAGGGACAAGTCTTCAGTAAACTATGGCTCGGTATCAAAAATTATTCGACTTTTTACAATTTCAAAAAGGACTATTATTTTATTGCTTAATATCACTAACTTTTTTTCAATAGTTTATATAGTTAAAGCACAAGTTGGGCTTTCTAATTTACCACAATTCATAGCAATGCCCACTTTGATGGTAATTTTGACGTGTTTTGTCGGGCTGTTAAACCTAACTCCTTTTCTGGCATAAGGCTCTGAGGCTCATATAGCAATTGAAGTCATTCATACCGTACTTTCCATTCCTCTTCACAATGTGAACGCAGTGCTCGGCACCGCCATAATTATCCGGTTGACCGCTGATCCAACCAGATATGGTCATCAGCTTGCCCGTGGCTATGGAACGGAACAGTCCCTGGGGTCTGCCGAGGTCCCAGTATGACACCCAAAACAGATCGTTTAATTCATCATTGAAGCCATGCTGAATCAAATAATTGGATACCGCCTCCAGATAGGCAATGGATTCGAAGGTTGCCAGGTCAGCATTCTGATCAATGCAATGATCGCGGGCGGCAAAGAAATTGGTACTTCTTGGTGTTAAGTAGTAGCTCATGGAGTCACCACGAAAGACATTTTGTACTAAAAATAAATTAAATGTATATAGTTAAAAATATATATGGTTTAACTAAGACATCTCACCATTGGACGCAGCTCTAACGCTGATGAACAAGACGCTGACCAAAATACAGAGCGCTGTTTGAT
The DNA here is from genome assembly GCA_035046265.1 of Drosophila bunnanda. Taxonomy (NCBI): domain Eukaryota; kingdom Metazoa; phylum Arthropoda; class Insecta; order Diptera; family Drosophilidae; genus Drosophila; species Drosophila bunnanda. Next base: position 145,218 of record JAWNOB010000130.1, read on the forward strand.
GATACATCTCCCTTCTATATTTTCTACCAGACTGATTTAGAAATTTATAAATTAAATAGATTTAATAGCCAGCTCCCTTGTCTTAAATTCTTATCTCATTTTCAAAGCAAGAACAACGTTAATTTAAATAGAATATACGTTTTTATTAAGAGCTAAACAGATGCTTACTATAGCTTATATTAAATACAAAATGTTAATTTCCTCTTAACTTGAAACAACGCTATTTGGTAATGTTCCATTGAAGGGTAGAAGATAGAAGTAGCAGGGTTGGGGTTCCCATTGTGGCTTTTCCTCGCACAGGGCTCTGAAGTTTGCCATGCAGTTGTTGTCGTTGAGTCCGAATTTTCCCTTTACATCCCAGATGTGGACGCAGTGCTCGTTATTCCCCGCATTATCGGGCTGACCTGGCAGCCATCCGGACGAGGTCAAAGGTCTGCCCGTGGCAATGGAATAAAACATACCCGTGGCTCTGCCCAAATCGAAGTACGAAATCCAAAATTGTCCCTCGTTGTCAAACTGTTTTTTGTTGCTGATCAAATAGTCCGATATAGCCTCCAGGTCGGCAGTTGACTGAAATGTAGCCAAGTCGGCGTTATTTTGGATGCAAAGATCGCGAGCAGCAAAGAAATTGGTTTTTATGGGGGTTATGTAGTAACTTTTGTGTCCAACTTGAAAGAATTCATCTGAAAAAAAATTAATTAATTAATAATTCAACGAAATATGGAGAGATTACTTGCCATTGTACACATAACGGGCACTACAAAGTGTAATTAAAGTAAGGGTAAATATCAATACCGGAGAATGCATGTTACTTCTGCGATCGATTAGCTGTGAATGCATTGCCACATGGAAGTTCCCTTGGTTTTTAAATATTTTCCCAATCTATTAAATCGAATCGAGTGGCTTATTTGCGTTTCCATTTTAATAACTTTGATTTATTTGATTTTATATTAAAATGCTTGAAGCGAGGCGATAAGAGCGGGGTACTTTTTTGAATGGTTTTGCCAGAGACTCATAAACAACAAAGATCAAAGCTTATCAATAAAAATAAGCACAATTAATAAGTAATTACCTGGTGTCCATATTTCAGCATGAATTGTTTTTCACTCAAATCCGACTTACTTAGAAATAGGAAATATATAAATATAAAATATATATACCATCGAAATGCATCAAATTTCGAACGAAAACGTTTTATTTATTGAGCCTGAGTGCCTCCCACAGATTGTCTACGATTCCATTTTAATTCCAATCTCCGGCTCTTTGTTGAGTTCGCAGTCAACATTGATTTTGTGGCGAATCTCCTGGATTTCGTAAGCCCAAAATAGCATCACGTTTTAAATTGCTGCTTATCAAAACATGTCCCGAACTGTAATCTGTTTTTGCACTCGCGCGCACGCCAAACTGCCACCCATTTGGCACCACTCCCACCTGCGCAGCAGCCCACCTGTCCACCTGTCCGCCAGCTCACCTGGCTAAGCATTTATCCGGAGGAGGCCAAGACCAAGACCGAGAACAAGACCAAGAGGCGAACGGAGCCGCGGTGAAGCGTAAAATGACTGAAAGCGAGTTGGATGTAAAAACGCAACCGGCAACGCAAACTGACACATCATTTATATGTGGCCCGAAGGATGTGCATTTGAAAAAAATATTTAACAAAATCTTAAATGGGTTACTGGTTTCTGAAGCTAATGAAACATCGTATAACTCATTTAGAAATAACATTTAAAAATCGAAAAACACACATACACTTGAATTTTCTATATCAAAATAAGGGTTTGCATGGAAAACATATTTCTTTCAGTGCATATTCGAGGCGAGGGCATATGTAAATTGAAACGAAGAACCGTTTCCGGAATGAGGCCGACTGTGAGATGGATTTGGATTCTCTTATCAGCGGTGGGCATAAAAAATGTACATTAGCGCGAATGACTAAGCGGGATGGCGGCTGGCGGCTGGCGGCTGGCGGATGATGGTGATGCCACGGCGACAGGAACATATGGATTCGTATCGTTCAGGGTTAGTCAAGTGCCGGGCACAGAGACTACCACATAAATCCGGCTGAGAGAAATCCCCAGGCCAACCCCGGAAAATCTCTGTTCATTCGCATCCCGGGCAATCTGTCATCCGCGCCCCTGAAACGTCGGCGGTTCCATAAATTTGTGACACTTTTTTAGCGAATTTATTACTCAAAATAAATCGCGAGCTGTCGCGGCGGGGGTGCACATGCTGATATGCTCATTTGGTATTCATTAGGGCCAGGACCGGCGTTACCTTTTGGCCAAGTTAATTAATTGAGCGCCAAGATTGGTTGGCTTTTGCCAGTGACATTGCAATACGAGCTGTACTCTCCACATTTCCAAATGAATTGGTTTTCCTTCCTTTTCCCAGCCACCTCCGGCTTCACTTCCATTTCCTCTGCTCGACTCGACTCTGCTCTCCCCCGCTCGCTTTTCCTCTCCGTTCCAACTGAGTGTGGTGTTGATTTTTGAAATTGTTTGGCACTTGAGTGGCAAAGTGCTCCCCATTGGCCCTGTCCCACCAGGAGTGCCCAAAGGGAGCACACGGGGTCAAAGGACACGGTTTTCACGGACAAAGCCATCGGTGTCATTCGAAAACTAGGTGATGGCGGAAAAACCCTGCACGATTGCTTCCCGAGATTGGTATTTTCTTAACAATGTAATCGATTAGTTTTAAACCCCGTATAATTTAATTTGATTAAAATTGCTGTAATATACACAAGGTTGCCTTAATTGCCAACGAAAAGTGTATATATACGAATATCTGACACAAAATAAAAGCGTTGGTTGTCACAAATCCAGTCTTTATGTCGAAAGCCTTAAGCAATTTCCCGGCACAATATCTGCTTTATTTTTTATTCCCGCAAAGCAAGGCGTTTTCGTTTCCGCTTTCCGCTTTCCGCTTTTCGCTTCTGAGGCGCATTACGTATACGCCGCGTGGCCGGACGAGTCATAAGTTAGGTCATCATTATGGATAAACGCAATGTATGTGGGTTTTATGTACTTAACACTTCAGCTCAGCGCCCTGCGAAGCGATGACACTGAGTCCAGCCCTTCCGAAGGGGTCCACGAGGGGAAGGCGACACGGGCGGCGAGGTCGAGCAGATGAGCAATTTATCTCGCAGCTGTTTACTGTTGGCCCCTCCACGCTCGGCTAAAGCCACTTATGCCCATGCCAACGGGTGCGGGTGCCAGGATGTGTGTGTGTGTGTGATTTATGTGTGTGTGCTGTAAATACATAAACACATCAAAACCTCAAATAAGAAAAAAAGGATATAGAGAGCACTTGCTCCGTGGACGAAGCTTAAGATACCCTAACAACCTAATCCTAACATTGACTGGACACATTATTCGAGTTCTTCTTCCAGTTACCACTCCTCAATCGTCATAGAAATATTTAAAATTTAATAACAAAATAATTAAAAACACCTTTGGTTACTCTAAAATTGAAAATGTCCTACGAAAGAGCATGAGGTAGGAGGACTGGAGCTGTGGAGTGTCCTTGCGGGCAACGCACGTATTAAATGAGCAAAAATGTGAACGAGGCCGCCGGGGGGTCTTCTCTGGCAGCGAAAGTGAAATTAAAAACTAAGTTCCCCCTTCAGAAAAAATTGAGGCGTGGTCGTCAATTGACAGTGGGCGGCAAGAAATGCGCTGCGCCCCCTGCTCCTCATATGTTTGCATTCAATTTGGAAAGGAAAAAGGCATTAAAAAAGGCAGCTGCGAGGGTCTAGCTAGGTTTCAGGGCGTTGCATTAAAAAATCTCAAATTTATCTAGAATTTTAAACTCGTAAAATGCACTCAAGTCCTTCGATATATACTCTTAAGAAACCTAAATGAATCTCCCTTTTGCATTCAACTGCATAGAGAGTAAAACCATTCCAAAGTCTCTCTCAGAATGCCGCCAAATACAACTCTCTTGTTCGCTACTTGCCTTCATTTTTGCATGAAAGAGAGTGGAGAAAGCGAAAGAAATTGATCCCAAGAGAGCAAAGCTTGTTCTCGTACTTTAACCGAGAGAGCATGGAATGGGGTCGAAATGGGACGTTTCTTTGATTCTGTTTTCCATCGAACAACCTGCATTCGATATTACAAATCAATAAGAAACTAAAGATTATAATTTTCAAGCGTCTTAATAAAGAAATACTACTCATTCCGTTCAAAGCAAGAAACACCTTAAACTTCCCTCGCTGCGACACCCACTTTTTGCAGTCACTGCTTCCTTCGCACACGCATGGCTCTGCATGTGTGGGTGCGATCTCAAGCTGGCTAAATGCAGCCTCCCCCTCCCAGTGCCACGCCTTTCATTTGGACCAACAGGCTTTTTTATGCGAATCGCACGCTCGTTGACGTTTCTGTGTTTGTTTGTTTGTTTGTTTGCTTGCTTGCATCACAGTTCGTTTTGTTGCCTGTTTTTAGCCATTGCTTTTATAAGCGCAAAGTGCTCTTCATTATGCGCATCAAGTGAAAGGATAAGTGCAGCGCACACTCTCGGCCATAGAAATAAAGATATACATATATGCGTTATGGCATTTATGCCTCTCAATGGCCAGAAAATAGCACTAAAAAAATTACCTTAAATTGCATAACGAAAACAGAACAGTAGATTAGGTAACTTGCTTAAATTAAAGTGTATGAAATGTTATCAAGATAATTTTCATAATGTCTACAGAGGGGAAAATGAATTCATTGATTTGATTCTAATTATAAAAGTCACCTTGAACTGTCTTTAAAATTTTAAACCTTGCTTTTTGATGAAATTCCCTTATTTTTAGGGTGTCTAGTGCTACTTTAAAAAATCCTGAAATCCATTTCTTAAAGGGTTTTAGCCCTGATTGCCCTGTGCCTCAGAATGCCGAGCCTTGGAGCTCTCTGTCCTTGCACACAATTCCAGATCTGACGACGTCCAACACCTTAATTAAGCCAAATTGCACTAACAAATCCATAAATAATGAGACCAGTACAGATGCGCACCTGAGAAGGCGAAGGACGCGGCGCAGTCTTCAATTACGATTAGTTTTGGGGGCGGATGATGGGGGATGGGTGGAGCATAATTGAATCGCAGGACACTCGCGGCTGGCAGGAGCAGCCTTGACTGAGTTATGGCTTTCTCCTCATTCGATTAGAGGGCGGAGAACGTTTAATTGAAATCCAAGATAGGGCCTGCACCAGAGACAATGCAAAATGTGCGGCACTGAGAGGAAAACTTGTATTCGAAAACGAAATTTGTAAATTAATTTAAACTTAAAATTTAGAATTTCATGTACTCAATAAATGCTCTTATTTGTGTATCTCACAAGGGAACCATTGAGCACAACAGTCGCGGTTACACGTACAATGCAACCCACCTTCTAGGCTTAGTTTTCCTTTATTTTTCCACTTATTTATCGATTAAAATTTCATCAAAATTCGTACCTTATTTTTCAGTGTGCTAAACATTTAATTTTTATGGCCTCCGTGTGTTTGCGTGCGTCGGGGGCGTGTCACTAATCCGACTTAGGATCGCCCACGCTCCAGACCCGATTACCACACGTCGATTTCGGCCCTCCTCGACAATGTAGCCGCATAAAATCGGCCAACAAAGGGAGCGAGGCCCAAGGACCTGGGACCAAGGACCGAGGACCAAGTCAAGTGACAGGCTTGTAAAAGTCGTTGGGTCTTTGGCAAATCGATTGCTCCACTGCTCGTCAGGGTCAACTGGCAGGCCTGACAGCGCTTAGCTTATGGCCCCCAAATGCCCAGACTTCGACGACTTTCTACGGCTTTAAATTATGTTAGACATGGCATCGGGCCTAAAAGGGCTGGCTGCCAACGACAGCGGCCGTCGAGTTGGCCAAAAGGGAAAAAAACAGGGGAGAGATTTGAATTTTGCACACAATTTTCTCAGCTGACAAAGTCGATGTCGCTGTCGTTTTTGGGGTTAACAAAGTCTTTTGCCGACTCTTTTGGCACACTTTTGCCTGCTTGTCATTGACAGGCGAACAAAAGGCCTTTGACACCTTTTTGTATACATATCTATGTTCATATGTATGTATATTCGCCCAGCGATTCTGTTTCACCCTGCAAATTATAATGCAAATGTCTGTCTATTTTAAGCAAGTCTTTGGCGAGGAAGCCCAAATCGAATGGGAAAACAAAGTATTATATTAAATAAAAGGAATTTGAGCAGTGAGTGCGGGTTGAGAAATTCCTGGCACATGTTAAAATATTTGCGCATAGTAAGTCAGAGAACTACCGGAGCTAGTTGCTTGGTAATTCAGGAATTATTAATTTTAAAACTCATAAGCATGAAGAATAGTATTCGTTTATTTCAATTTCAAACAACATTTTTATTTAATTCTATAACTTTTTGTGTCTATCTGGATAAAGATTAAACACTTCATGAATATTTGAAGCTCAAAAAGTCGACAAAAACAGTTTACTATAGGGAAATATAGGTGAGCTTAAAAAGTGTTCTAAGATATTTGTGTGGAATCCTTTTTTTTCTTATGGTATTTCCAGTAGATATGCCGGAAGGGTATACAAAAACACATTCTGTTTCATTTGACCATCGAAGTCAAGGGATGTACTTTGGAGAGTTTAATTCCGGTTTAAATCAAGGACCTCTGACTCGGAGTCCCTTCTTCCTTTTCGCCACGGAATGCCGGTATTTGGAAAATGATAATTTCCTGATTTTTTGACTTGGTTCTAGAAGAAGTATATAACATTAAGCTTAAGAAATTTGAAAAATGTTCTTTCCAAATAATGTTTGTTACGCATATGCAAATCAAACTTAGATACAAACTTAAGCATAATAAATATATGTTTATATATGCATAATAATATTTATAATGTTTGTGGTAAGTAGTCAATTACATAGTTCAACATATAAATTTATACTTTCTTTCTTTTAAAAAACATACAATAAAATTTATTAGTTTGCCGCTTGCAAACTATTCCATTCACGTATACTTGGCTATATTTGCAGTCAAGTTCGTATTTGTGGGCAGTTTCATATTATTTAATCAACAGCAAACCACAATTTATTTTCTTTATGTATTTAAAATGTACAATAAATGTTTTCTTTTCATTTTAATATACCACTCTAGAACTTAATCTTACTATATATAGGTGCATGCTTAGATTATGCCAAAATGATGTATTATAATTTGATTAGCATTGTTCTTGCTTTGAAGAGATAAGACTAATATAGACAAGACCTGGCTATAGAAATGGATCACTTAAAGATTAATGCAACAGTGCGGAAAAAACCGTAGAACAGAGATGTACAAACAAGCAGCTGTCTGTTTTTTGGGCAGCATCTTACTCATCAGCTCCAGTGCTGTGGCCAATAGTAAGATTATTTAGTTAAACATTAAACATCTTTTATATTTTTGTATTTCTTTCCCATTTTCTAACCAGATTTCTTTCTTAGTGGTCCTAAGAACTACTACATATCGCCCGTAAAATCAAATTTCTTTGCTGCCCGCGATCATTGCGTTGCCCATGGCGCTGACCTGGCCACCTTTGAGTCTGTCGCCGATCTGGAGGCGGTATCCAACTATTTGATGGAGCACGGCTTCAATTCCGAAGCCAATGATCTGTTCTGGGTATCATACTGGGACCTCGGCCGAGCTCGGGGTATGTTCCATTCCATAGCCACGGGTCAACTTCTGACCTCATCCGGTTGGACTCACGGACAGCCGGACAATGCCGGAGGTGTCGAGCACTGCGTCCACATCTGGAAGAGATCGGGAAGTTACGGAATGAACGACAACAACTGCAATGCGAACCTTCGAGCGTTATGCCAGCAAAGAACGTATCACTTTCCCCAAAAGTGTTGTCAGTACGGCCATCGAAACAGGACTTGCTAATACCTTTGGATGATAGATTTTGGCACTTTTAAAATCAAAATAAAGTTTATGGCAAACAATTCCAAAACATAGTTCTTTATATAGACAAATATGTGTAAACAAAAAACAAAACAAGTAAAAAAAAAGGGGAGCAATTTCAATAATTCTCCCGAGAATGTTGTTTTAAATAATGGGTAGTCTTCAAGGGTAATAACTTATAGCTTATAGACAACAGAGAATGTATAAGCTGGCTAAAGCAGGCATCTCAGACATGTCCTTGTTGTTTTTTAATATTTCTTATAATTATATGGATATCGGGTTTCTCTTAGTCTGTCCTCGTCTGTGGTTTCCTAGTTGATTTTGTTTGTTATAATTTAATTTCAGAAAGAGTATGAATAATCACAAACGATAACGACAGATTAATCATATTTTAGCTTTAGCTTTCTCTTGCGGTTGAGCCAGCAGTGAACTTGTGCACCAGAAATAAATTTAAAAGATTAGAAGAAAGCTAAGAGAAAGGAAATTAATTCAGAAAATCATTTATGGCATAATTTGTTGCTTTATTATATTACTTATGATATAATAAAGATCATAGACTAAGATCAAAAAACTATGTAAGGATAGTCAACCGAACGAAGTCCTTTAACACAGTTATTGATTTATTGAATAAAGTAGCTTTTTAATTAAAATACTATCTAAGATAGTTTAAATTCTATTAGTCTTAGATGAAATATATTTGATTTTAAGTTTTTTAATATGTAAAGTTTTTCATTGCAGTGCATACACTGATAAATAATAAGTCAGTTAGCTAGCATATGTCAAAGATGACTTTTCACTTCATTATATTGATATTTGTAGTGATTTTTGATTTATTCCCCTTCTCTACCGTTCACAATCGATTCCCCCTCGAAAAAGAAAATTCAATACCAACATGGTTTTGGTGCTCAAAGGAGCGCCAAGGGAGCTGGGAAATGGCCCAACAATATCTTTTCATTTGCGGGATAAACGAGATGTGGGAGCGATTCTGGCTGCTGCTCATTTTATCTGGCACACAGACAAGCAGCATTTGTAATAACTGTCATAAGCGAAATTGGTGTTATCCTGCCAACACCCGGAATCCACCGGTCCTTCGGCAAAAGCCCCGAACTCGAGAGTGAAATTAAAAGACATTGCCGTACCCTTGTGGAAGGTATGTATATTTCCATTGCAAAGTAAGCTCAAAAGGAGAGGGTAATTATTAGAATATGTTTTAAAATTAAAATTCTATAAATAAATGAGAAAATAATTAATATTATTAAAAGTAAAAATAAAAGATTACTTGAATATCTTTTTTTCCATACATTCAAACAGCAATTAACTCTACTTTATACGAGTCTCAGTTATGTAGTTACTTATACTGGGGTTATGACACTGCACTAATACTTATTCCGCCAGTATGATTATTACATTTGTATCATAAAAATCTCAAAGCAACTTGCTCCTGCTTCCCTTCAATGAGTGAAAGCAACAATGAAGTGTCATAATGCCATTACAGGCTGTAAAACCCATGCAAACATCTTGTGAATACATTCGAATTGTGAAATAATTTTGATTTATTAAACTCCTCCCCCCTAAAACAAGGCAAAGAGATACAACACAGACAGAAGCTATTTCGCTTTCTGTCATTTTTTTTTTGTTTTGTGAGATTTACTATCCATGAAACCTAGGACAAGCCAAGGAACTCAATCCGAGCCAAGAGCCAAAAGTTTCCATTTCGATTTTGCTTTTTACTCCCCCCTGTTTTTTGTTTTTTGTTTTGTTTTTTTTTTTTGGTTTTTTTATTCTTATTTTTGTTGTTTTTTTTTTTTGATTTGGCGGCACGTTCGCACTTTTTGCTGTCGCTTCATTTTGTATCCGCCCCTCCACTTGCCTTAGCCGCCCGCCGCTTTTCCGGCTGTTGTTATAAGAAACTCATTCGTATTGTCAACTTCGTTTTCATCTGCAGACAGCCGGAGAACCTGGAGGGGAATCCCAGCCAACTGACAGGAGCTTTAAGATAACCATTTTTATAACTACACGGCAGCATTTCATCCACTTTCCCAGTCTGGTTTTTGTTGGGCCTCCTAGCCACTATAAAAAATATTGATTGGGAAAGAGATGTCTATAATTTAATTGAGATAATTTAAGGAGCGATTAATTAGAACATTTTGTCAATTTAAGGAATTCTTTTTGTTAAGAACATGCACACAGAATATTTTAAATATTTATATTTAAAATTCATAATATTTAATTATTTCTACTATGAAATTAGTTTATGCTGTGTATTTTCTTTCTGTGCACTATATAGGACTTCACACGCCTCTTCGGTTGCCCATTTATTTTTCCTGCTGTTGTTATCGTTGTTATTGTCGCTCGCTTGTCGTGCCCTGTCATAAAAAAAAGGAAAACGGAGGAAAAGCTCTGAGTCGCGGTGGGGGAAAAGTTAAGCATCTTGGCGGGCATATGACAGATTGCTTAAATGGCACCCATGTGGGATATTACCCGTGCTCGAAGGTCGACCGTCCTAGTTGACATTTCAAACTTTTTCTCCGCCTTTTCCTCTTTTCATTCAGATAATTGGTAACTCAAGTTATTGGATTAACTTAAAACATCACACATATAGTACTCAATATATGTATTTATAAGAATTCGAAAACGTATGCATTTATAATCATAGACAAGTCTTATTAATCTACAACAAATTAACCGCAGTTTCAAGGTACTGAATGAATTCTTTGAAATGGAAAGTTTTATGTCGGTATCATCGAATTTCATTCGATTTGGATTAGGAACACGGCTAGCTTTCTCATTAAACCTTAAACCATATTGTCCTACTCAAGTTTGGCCCTTTAATGAAGGACTTTATCTTGGACCCAATGGCGAGTGTGGAATCAGAAAGGCCAACAACATTAACTGACAACAGCAAGGACATAGCACATACAAACACTCGACATTTTCCGACATGTCCTGCAGCAAAGGGAAATTCGTTTCCATGCTCGCCTCTCAGCGGACGATAAACGGACGCGATTAAATGAGCAAATCGTTTAATTATAAGTCCACTTAATGCCGAGCGTAAAGCCAAAGGCTTTATGGGCTCCATGTCCTGGCAGAAGGTGGCGGAGGGTTGCGGGTTGGCTCCGGGATATGGATTGGCAATTTCGATTGCCTTTGGGGGAGTAGGCAGGAGGCCGGGTATCGTGACGCGACATTCTGACATTTACCAGGGACCGAAGAAGGCCCCGGATAGCCGATAGCAACAATATGTCAATGCAATTTGCCAATGATACAGCGGGCTGTGTGAAAAACCTCCGAGTCGCCACCCCCCTCCCACTAGATTTTCCCCAAAACTGCCAGCAGTCAAAATTCAACGGACAAGACGACTGCTGCCTTTGGCAGTTCTTTCCAAAAGGAATCACAATGGCACTGGGAATGGGACACATCTGTCATTTGGCCCACCTTTGACGATTTCCCATTTAATTACAACAGAGACTGCACTGGGGGAAAAAATTGCAATTTAAAAGGGATTATGACAACCAAAAGATCATAAATTTAACAAAGAATTTAATAATACATTTAATTGCTTTGCAATATATCATATTTTTGTAGTATTTTAGTTCCTATTTATTTGCACAGTGTCATCGGCATTTCTAACTCCCCAAAAAGGAGCAACGCAGAGAGAGAGTTTGTACTTAAATTGCCATCATCGCGTCGAACGCATGTCGGGTCCAGTTGCCTTGTCAGGAATCAGGACTCAGGACTCAGGACTCACGAGTCATGACCTCGCTACGCGTTGACTGACAGCCTCGGCTCAAAATGTAAAATCAATGCTCGCTTTTAAAAAAGAGAAAAACTCCTTTTGCTGACACTGACTTGACTGACTTTGCAAAGCTCATCCATGGGTGAAGGATTTTTCGGGATTTTATTTTACATTTGAAGCTTAGCTTAAATTCATGAAATGGGTGCTGAGAGTATATTAGAACTTGTTTGAAATTATAATATATATTGACTTAATTTTAATGTGTTGAAAATATGTAAATTTTTGTTTGGTCAAGAAGATATTATTTGAATTCAAATTTTTGTATAACATAATTTAGGGTTATTAAAGAACAAGAAATAAGTATTTTGGTTACATCGTTAATAATTAAAAAAATACTAATAATAATTAAATATAAACTTGTATTAAAGCTTACATGCGTTAAAACTAAGTATATATCTCATTTATCTTATAATATTAAAATTTCTATTTCCAAAATATTAAATTTTAAGGACTAGTTACTGTACTAGTTTCGTGTTATATGTTTCTAATAATAATTGTATACTAATTAGCAATAATTTACTGGAAATGTTTCCCAATCCTTTATCAATACCTACGATAAAACTTACTAATATAGTTTCAAATATAAATATTTTATTATGTTTTCTTTAAATCCCTATTTGGAAAAAAATATCTTGAAAGTATTTCAACAAAACAAGACCAATATATACATTTCATCTAATAATTGTATATTAATTAGTAATATTACATCGAAATATTCCTCAATCATCTTATAATGTAGGTCATGTGAAATTCTATCACTCACAACTCCAGCTGAAATCCTGCTATTAGAGCAGTCTGTCATGGGTTAAAAAAATCAACTTTATTTTAGTCAGTTATTTTTAAATTAAATAATAAAAAAATACGACAAATAGAGAGAGAGGGGAAAAAGGAGGAAAAAGGATAACAGCAACTGAAAACAATGTGAAAAACAGTTCATGTTTATTTGAATCCCGTGTTGACAGAGTGACAGAGTCGGACTCGGCCCGCTCAAATATTTAATTTAAATCAGTGTCACTGGCCATTAGGCGAACCATCTGACGAGGATGGATGTCACACTGATCGGGCCAATTGTAAGCCGGTTAAATAAAAACACAGCCACGGGGCCCAAACGCAAATGCAAAAATGGTTCAAAAAAAGGTAATGAAATTAAATTAAAATCTCGCCTCGCTTTGTTATCACTTTAAATTGTCGAAGGAGAGACAGGAGGCGTGGCCAGCAAAAACTGCAAAATGGGAGCAGGAGAGAAAATTAATCAAGGACTGGCAGGGGGAGTGGTAGGAAAACAATCCTTGCTGCATGTTACCACCTGAGAAGGGACTCTTATGCGCATGTTTTTGCTTTTGTTTCATTTGCCAGAAACTACAAGGGAGCCGCCTTCCCCCATCCACCCGCAGAAGACGCTCACGTGTTTTCATTTCATTTAAAACATTTTCTTTGCCCAAATTACAAAATGCATCTAGCGTGGAACCATCATCCCTCAGCCATCAACCTACTCTAAAGCCAAATAATTAAAAGCTTGATTTTTGGGATGGAAAGTGTTCCTTTTTTTTTGTGTTTCTTAAGGGAAACTTGTGTAATTTCAGGTGCCGTTCAATTGGTTTAAATTGCTTAAAGAATTAACACAAAACCAAGGTTTTTAGCTAATATAATTGCTAACTATTAATGGTATTTATTTTATGTATTTGAATATATTTTTTATAATTTGAACTTTGTAGAATTTATAATTAAATAATACTACTTTAAAGCCAAGTGTCGTTCCCAATATGGGTTCTTTTATCTTTCATTTTCTTACCTCAAATATAATTTACATTTAGACATTTATTTTATATATATGAATATATTTTTTATAATTTGTAGTTTGTAGAATTTATTATTAAATAATGCCACTTTAAACCTAAGTGTCGTCCTCAAAATGGTTTCTTTTATCTTCCATCTTCATACTTCAAATATAATTGTTAACTATTAATACATTATATTATTTTATGTTTCTGAATATATTATTTATAATTTGTAGTTTATAGAATTTTGTATTAAATAATACCACTTTAAAGCCAAGTGTCGTCCCCAACTTGGTTTCTTTTATCTTTCGTCATCCCAAAAATAACAGTGTGTGCCTTTTGTACATTTTCTCGCTGAGCCTGCGGTCAAAAGTGTGTATTTCCTTAGCCAAATTTAGTGTAAAAATATTTGGCTAAAGGGACTCGGAGGGAAAGCGGCGGAAAAGTGCGCTGAGGAAATAAAAGCCGGGGCATAACCACGGTGACACTTTGTGGCACACGTTTCCCCGAACCCACACCTGGAACCCAACACCCCGGATGAGGCAATTTACAGTTACGCGGCCACGTGACTTACTAAATCAACTTGGACTGTCGCTCGCTTTGTGGCAGCCAAAAAATACAGGTTTAAGAAGTGGAAATACAAAAAATACAAGAAAAACTGAAAAAAAGAACCTCAAATCCTATTCCCGCCCTGGGTGATGTCGCCGGAAATGTCGGGCTGACAAATCGCGTGCAAAAATCTGTGAAATCTTCGTCTGCTCCCATCTCTATATGTGTATTCCAGAGCTGCGGACCAGGGTTTTAGCCTTTACACTGAGAAACAATTTATTTTGTAATATTTATAGATGTGGTTGGGTTTAAAACGGATGCCAGGGCGAAGTGAAGTATATTTTCAGATTGATATTTTTATATTTTTATAGTATGTATATAAAGAAATACTTTTAGTAGATAGTTTATTCAGTTTATAGTAATTTCATAGTTTATTCAGTTTTTAAGTTTTGTATGAAAAATATATATATATTTTTATTTGAATAAAATATAATATAATATAAATTATGAAAGGTCAAATTAGGGAGTAATATATTTTAGTAAAATGTTTAATTAAAATATGCTTCGGCCTGAGACCTTTTATAAATAAAAAGAACTTGGCTAATTGAAACCCAGCTTATCCCATAAATGCTTTTTTAACAAATATTCGTTGTTAAGTAATTCTTTTTTTTATTAAAACTTCCTGTTAAAATAAGCTTTGGCTTAGGCGCTTAAAATAATATACAAATATAAAGAAACTGATAACTGCTTACTCCTAAATATTAAATTCTACTATTCCCTTTAAATATATCATTATAATTTCCAACTAATTTAAAGTATATAATGCATAGTTGCTGAGTTTTCCAGAAATCATATTATATTGAAATCCCAAAGATTTTCTTCAACTGCATACTCCTTAGAAACTCCAAAGAGTTATTAAGTATATTTTTATTTAAAAGTTCCTGTTAAAATAAGCTTAGGTTAAGGCGTTAAGAACGAATTTAAAGAGTTTGCTAACAGAGCTCTAGCTAAAAAACTAAAAACAAAATGCATTTTAATTCTTAACTAATTTAAGGTATATAAAGCATTATTTCTGGGTTCTCTAGGAATTTTTATTAAGTATAAAACCCAAAGATTTTCTCCAGGTGCATACTCCTGAGCAACTCCAACGAGTGCTACTTTGCTTGAGTTGGGGTTTGCTTTGGCGCCTCGTCCTGGACTCGAAAAAAAAAAAAATACCCGAGCACCGCCGGCGCCTCTTTGGCAATTTGTTGTGTTTGCTTTTTGTTGGTGGCTCCTTGCTGCTTTTGTTTTTGTTTTTGTTTTTGTTGTTTCCCCCCATTCCATTGGCCGTGGTAAATTTTTTGATTAATCAAAGGACATTTTTTGTTGTTGCTGCAGCGACCGTGTCTCTTGGCTGTTAGCTGTTGGCTGTTGGCTGGTTTGTCGTTTTGGCCAACAAAAAAAGAGGCAGAATTAATGCAAAAATGATGAGTGGAAATTTGTCAAGCTTATTTACTTCCGTCATTTAATGGGCCCGCGGCGAATGGGTGGTGGAGTGGGGTCGGGTGGGGGCGTCCGTATCCGGATCCGGTGCTGGAGCTCAAGTCGAGCCCAAGCCAACCGACGCCGGAACTTATCTTTGTTTGCTCCCATTTCGCAGGAGCTGTATTTCCCTTTAGCCCAAGGCAATATTATGCATAATTTTCGGTCAATGCCTGACAGTTTTTTGTCCTGTTATTTTTGCCAGCGACATTCTTACCTGAGGCGGCCATTGGCCATTGCATATTTTAGCCCGGATTTGTCCTAATGCGTTGAATATTTTTCACTGCCTTGTAAAGTGTTTGGTTTTATTTTATTCTTCTTTTTTTTGTTTAGGGGATGCTAAATCGAATTTCTCCTTGTTGGCATTTTCCTTTCAATTTCGCCGTGTTTTTGTTTGCTTGTATCTGTTTGCCATAAGTTAGGTAAACGACTGCAGGAAAGGAAATGAGGGGCATAAGCGGTGTTTTTTTCCTTCAGCCAGGACTCCCTATTTGGTTTTGGGAATTGAGAGGAAGGGGCGTTAGGTTGAAGGTCCCTGTTTGGGCCAACAAGGATGGAAGCGGTGAAGGGTTCTTGCGCCGGGTCTTAAAAGGATTCTAGGAAAGTTTTTCCCAGAATCGAGGAGCACTTAAAAGATTAAAGAATACATATTAATTTAAGAAATTGATGATAGCTCTGTCTACACATTGTCAGGCTAATAAAAAAAGGGATTTCAGTTTAGGTAAGATTTAGGAGTTAGTATTTACTATATAGTTGAAATGATTTAAATTAAATTCTAGTAAAATATCTTTTATTTATTGTTAAAAAGTAAAAGGTTATTAGCAATTTATTTGCAGAATTTCTAATACCACAATGCAAAGCATCTGATTACCTTTCTTCTTATGTTTAAAGCTCCCAAAATTAATAATTTGTTTATATATAATATATAATTGATTTACAAGCCCCAAAATATATACTTACTTTACAAAGAACTCTTAAATTGTGTTGTACTTTTACATCATTTACTTTGTATTTGTATTTTATTTATTTATTTCCCATACATCATTTAATACAATTAACAATTCACATACAATAATTAAGTTTACTTGCCATTGATTGTGTGTGTTCCTCATTTTTTCTGTGCTCAAATATTCATGTGTAAATTTGTTGATATTCAAATTTTCCTCCTCCCCGCCATTGAAATAAATCTGACATATAACCGTATGTGGTAGCAAATTTTACGTTTAGATACCTATATTATATTCCATAGTTCACACTCCGTGTTGATTTTTCGGCTCTGCACTTCACACATAATTAAATGTTGCATTGTTACACTCATGAGGGAATGGCTGGGCTTCCTGCTCGGACCTAGACTAATTCGATTTCGACTATATACAAATTCAACTGTTGCTGCTGCCTTGGCTTGTTAACTATTCACTTGGCTCGAAATGGTGCAAGGGTTCCACTTGCTTGGACGCCCCATGTCTGACATACAATACTTCCTGCCGACGAATCCTGCGAACTTAGGCTACAAAAAGGACACCCGTCAAGGCCAGCCACTAACTCTGAGTGCCATGCCAGCGCAGAAAGTGGACGAGACTTAAAAGCCAGGCGGCCAGGGAAGCTGGAAATATCAGAAAATATCAGTGCATATTATTGGTAAAATTTAATTTAAAAATTTAAGAAACAAAATGGACTCACAAGATGTGAATCGATCGAAACACTCACCTGGCTGGCCTGTGATGCAGGACCCGTTCTCGGTGAGCCGCTGATTAGTGCCGGCATCCTTCAGCGCCAGAATAGTGGTCTCCACGCGGCTCTCCCGCCGCACACTCGCAATGCCCATGATGTCCGCGGAGCAGCTCAGCTGGAGCACCTCGCTCTTGCTGATGAACCGCTGGTCGTCCAGGTGCAGACGCAGTTGCAGGTGGCTGCTGAACAGGTGGAAGCCGTCGGCGTGGCGGGTGACCTCGTTGACTTGCGGCAGCAGGCTGTGCCCAGGTGCCTGTGGTCGCCGGATGTCAATGGAAAGAGGAAAAGGAGGGGGTATTAAAGCCAAATCTCGGACCACATGCGGGCGTGACCTGGACCAGGTGGCAGGTGCCAGTCTCATTTCCATGCCCAGTTGCAGTTCTCTGTCAACATTTGGACAAATTCGATGACCAGGACGCGACTGACCGACTGACTGATGTGCGACATGTGTCTGGGCCTTGTGGCAATGCCAAAACACGTCGCTGACACACCTTAAATATGCAATGAGGTTGCATGGATGCACTGGGCAAAAAAGGGAGGTGCTCGTGATGGAGGGGAGTAATTACAAATAATTTATAAAATATATATTATAATAAATAAAAGAAAAACAAATTAATTGCGTTGTTTCTGCTGTCTTTTTGATTGTATGTATTAACTGACGCTGTTTTTATTTGGCCTGTTTTCCCTATTTATATTTCAAAATTGAAAAGAAATAAATAAGCAATAAATTAAACAAAAAAAAGTTAATATAATATAATATAAATAGCAAAGACAATTATTAATTAATAATAAAAGATGCAGTGCATGGTCAGCCTTTGCAACATTTAAGTGTTGTCCGTCTGGAAGATGATTGCTATACCTTATTCTAGCAACACTTTCTTGTGCTCTCCGCTACGTTATACTTAGGTTTTCTTACTTAATATAGCATAAATAAGAACATATTTCGAATGTGTCATTTGTCTTTTCATTTAAAGTAAACAAGAAAGAAAGCTTGCTTCGGCAAACCGAAATTTATATATCGTTGCAAAGAAACTAAGCCGAAAGTGCATTAATTTCAATTCAGAAAGCTTTTCTGTTTTTACAAGGTTATCAAATCTGTATATGGACTTTTAAAAATTAACCATTTTTTCGGTCAAACACGGTAATACTCGTATGGACTCGGTTGTTGATGCTGATCAATAATATATATTATTTATAGGGTCGGAAATGAATTTATATTGCGTTGCATGCTTCTGATTGAAATTATAATACCCTGCAAGGGTATAAAATTTAGGTTATAGTATATCACACTCGACTAAAGCTTTCTTTCGTATTGTATATAGAAGACTTAGAAGTCACAGAAAACGGATTGTAAGTTTAATTTCGTTTAAATCGAATTAAACATTTCTTCTACCTATTAGATTCTTTATATTCTCACAGTGCACTGCAGTGTGTATGTGTCTTCTTCACCCATCATATATGGGTTCCTTAACCCAATGGTTTACCTTTACTTACCGTCTTATTGTTGATATACCACATCAATTTGGCCGCAGGACTCGACCACTCCGAACTGCAGTTGGCCACGAGATAGTCATGATATTTGTAGGCAAGTTTCACCCCCGAAATGAAGGGATCGTACTTGGGCAGCACTGAAATGAAAGAAGTGTACGGTGGGATTTTAAATAAATGATTACATTATTTTATTGAATTAGTAATCAAGTTGCATTAGAATGTTAAATATTGAAAGATTCCTCAAACCTTGCTGTCCTCTTTAGCTGGAACTGAAGGTCTCGGACCAAATGAATGATTGTCCATTTGCCAAAAGTGCAAGCAAAGTTTAATTTTGTTCACAGCTTGCAGAGAAACTGAAATTTTGGGCCCAACTTATCCCAATTAGAGAGCTGGCAAAGTGGGAGCTACCAAAATCCGAGCCGGGTTGCCATAGAAATGGGATGTTATATGGTAAAGTGCACCCAGCACTTAGACAATTACCGACACGCCAACGCCAAATATTTATTTGAAGTGTTAATTAATCTTAACAAATAATTGCCCAGGACAAAGTTTTTTGATGAAAACAAGCGTAATTTAGTTTATGGCGACTGCCTCCGACCGCAAAGTAGCAACAAATCCAGGATTCGAATGAATGTAGCTGCTGTAAATTTGTGTGAAATATGCTAAGGACCCCAAGGTCCTCCCCGAGGAGACAATGCCGGGGCAGGCAGTGGCTCTGTGGACTGGGGCAGGCATCGAAAGTCAGGCAGTCGGCAGTAAACTTTTTAATTGACTTAATACAAACCACTTTGGTGGAAAGTTTCTGACCTGTTTCAAGTACAACTTACGGACGGGGTCCGGGCCCCGGAGTTGAAGTTGAGTTGATGATTGCGGCCATGCTGTGCTCCCCCATTGGCCTCTCGAATTGTGTGACTTGCATTGCGGGCGGGGAAACAAAGGCGGCAGAAATGAAAATTCAACGAAAACAAAGCAATCAACTAGGGTAAATAAACCAACAAAAAAAAAACAAAAAAAAAATGGCAATGTACTGCGACCCAAGTACCAGTAAGGCAACAACAACAAAACAAGATTGAAAATATATACAAACATTGGGAGAAGGTCCAAATTCACAGTCCCACCCCATAAAAATAACAACAAACAAAACCAAAATCACTTTTTTTTGGGTGGAAATTGTATTGTTGTTGGGAATGCTAAACGAGTCCAAAAACAGGTGGTGGATTTTGAAAATGGACAGGTGTAAGCATTTTTTGGAGCCAACTTTCCAACCTTGAATCATAATCATAGCATTAAAAAATGCCGTGAATGATACAAATATAAAATAAATTAACCATAAAAATTACTAACTAAATTATAATACAAAATATGTTACATTAAAATACATATATGAAATGAATGTTTACTTTTTAATAATGGAAATAAATGCTTTGTTTTCTTTTATAATAATGTGCTTAGATTGTGTATTATTTTTTATAGTTAATGGCTTTTATATTATCCCTTATAAAACTCTAATTCATTTTTAAGTAATTTTCTATGCTTGCAAATATATATATATTATTTAAAAGTGTATTATTTTAAGTATTTTTCCCTCAGTGAAAAATAAAAAAAACTTTAACCAGCTTGTTCTCAAAATGCGGCAAATCTCCAAAGTAATTAAGTGCGGCTCAGTCGCCGTTTTATGGCCAGTGTTTGGACACACGCTGCTCGGGCATATCCTGGCAGATCCTGGCAGTCCCTGTGCAAACTTGGCAAAGTTAATCAGTGTGATGACACACGGCACGCAGCTAAGCGACAAAATATTTGCCGGGCCAAAGTTTGAAGCAAACCTCAAGCCCCCAAGTCTCTGATCCTGTTTTCCCTGCTCTGGCTCTGGCTCTGTTTCTGGCTCTGGACCTGGTCCTCTTTCTGTTCCTGTTCCTGTTTCAGGCATCATCAAAGTGTCCTGGACGATTGCTGTTTGAAAATCGAGAGATAGACAGAGGAGCGAGAGTACGCCTGATGTTGTTGTGACAAAGTTTTTAAGGTGGTTACGATGGCGATGGCACTTTAGTGACGAAATTCCCAAGTCGATTGTTGGTCTGTCAACAGCTTCGCTTCGCCCTTTATTGAAACAAAAAACTGGTGACAGCAGCCACAACTACCGGCTAAAACTACGTGCATCCAGTGCCCTACCCCGAAACCGCACTTAACCCAACACTTTCCCCCTAGTTTTTCGTCCAGTGTTCCGCACACGGACACATTGTTCTGCCAAAAGAGGACTTTAAACTTCGCCGCTATCTCGTTGATGAACTTTGATGCCATGGCTGGTTGGCTTTGTTTTGTTTGGACGCCCTCCCTCGAGGCATTGTATTTTTTTACAGCTTATTCTTTGGATTTGCGAGGGTATATGTACGGTATATATATATAAATTAAAATGACGAAGCCAACTGGCCACTGGCATATGCCGCAGGCACTCCCAGCTCCGCGGACAATGCAGCCACTATGATTATATGGAAGTATATATATGTTATAAAGAGGATTTTTATTTGCATATTGCATGCACTGTTGGTCTAAGCCGGAGTAGAAAGCCAGGAAAAAATGTGAGGAAACGTATTAAAAATATTACATTTGAGTGCATTGCGCAGAACTGGTTCTGGTTAAGTTTTACAAATTAATTAAAGAAGATCTCAGGGTAATTTAAGGTAAAAAACTTGTCAAAAAAAGAAAGTTTCAAATCAATAATATATATATATATATATATATATATATTATATATATATACCAAAAACCTCAAACCTCAATTGTCATTGAAGAAGACAAAAGATACTGATTACGATTTCATGTCAGAAACATATGTTTCTTTGATGTATTTGTTCAAATAATACCGGCTAACCCTTAATTCCACAAAATACTCTTTCATTTTTTTCTTATAAAGCCAAATTTAAATTGAATTCCGAAAGATTTATTATTAAATTAGCCCTACTAGCATCGAAACAAGCAAAGAAGCCCACAACATATTCATCTCTATTTACAAATATTAATTGTATTACCCACAATAATGACCACATTTATGCACTTTTGCATCTGCACTTATTTCAGTATTTCACAATTTCAAATCAATCACCATAAATCATAAAGTCATAAATAAAAGCCAACTAATAATAGATGGCTCTTGCCATTGTGGCAGCAGGAAAGCAAAGGAAAAGCTCTCGGAAAACGATTTGAGGATGGGGGGAAATCGTGGGAAATGGCAAAACTCTCCACGTTTCTGACTGCCACTTAATCTAGCCGGCGGGATTTCCTTCGTGTACAACAACTTGAGCATGGCTTACTTTGTCTATTTGAGTACGCAGAATAGATAAAAGTCAAATTGACATGCAAATAGCGAGCACACAAACAGCCTGCCCTCTGCTCTCCCGCCGAGCATCCAATTAAAGACGCAATACAAATACGAAAATGCGAATTCAAATTTGATTGTTACGCGTAAACAAATGCTTAAGTGCGCATTATGCAAATCAATATCTCTTAAAGTAACGTCAATAAATAAGACGCCCGCAAACCGAACCAAACCGAACCGAACCGAGTCGGAGCACCCAGCTCTGCCTCCCATTTAGCATAGCATCTTTGTGTATCCCAGCTCTGGCAGCTACAAAAGGAAACAAATCGCTGAGCGGGGAAATTGCGACAAATAAATCATTTTGAGCCGCATAGAAACTAGAAACAAAAGACATAAGCAGGCCATTTCCATTTGCCTCCCAATGACGTTGGACCGAAATCAATTGATTTGAATTTCAAAGTAGAGACCGAGCCCAAGCCCGAGCCCGAGCCCACGCCCACGCCACCAAAAGTCTGACTGACTGACTGACTGACTGAGTGTCTGCCTCTTTGGCGGTTCAGTTCCTCCTGGCCGCAATCAACCACAAAACGCTGGAAAGGGCCTTTGTTACACGGGGAGAAAATAATACAAATTTTTATTTCAAATCGTAGTTCAAGGATTTGGATAAGACTCAAATAAAACAAGTTTTAAAATTTTAAATTATTAATTTATGTACCTTATCAATACGAAAGACAATTTTATTTCATTGTTAAATGTCTAGGATATTTATAAGATTCAATAGAAAGAATAAACATCCTACATTTTTGTAATAAATTTTAGATAAAAGTATAAATGTCTACTGAGTTATTAGAAAAGAATTACAAAAGCTATTAAGTTCTTAGTTTATAATTAGCAACGAGGTTTGTCTGTAACTTGAACTGATAGCGTTAATGCTTTACGATCCATAGAACCTTTTACAAGAAAGTAATAAAATTCCCAAAAAGAAGACAATGCTGTCTTTGAACCATTTGTGTGGTATTATTAGTTCTAGGCAATATATCATAATTAAATTAATTAATTAAATCAATACAACATAGAGGTAATTTCATAAAGTTCTCAGCGGAGAGACGATTTCTTCTTACAGCTTCCGTACTCGTTCTCAGACTAGGTATGAAAATATAAGGCGAGGAAAAGTCAGATTAGTTATAACGGTCAATATCGTAAAGCTTAATACTACGAACATTTAAAAACTTTTTCATTTAACGTTAAAATATCGATAAGAAGTAAGTTAGTTTTCTAACTAAACAAGAGCAAGCCTCTTCTTAAGCAGAAATTAAACTAATGTTCGTAACAGGAAATCATTTTATTCGAGATATATCGGAGTGGCAAAATATAACTATAAAATATAAACTATAATATTTTTTTTTTCACACATATAAATCATCAAATCATAAATCGATTCATATATCAACTTTCTCGTTCAATATCCTTACAATAACAATAAATTACGCTATTGTGCTCTATCCCTAACGCAAGCCCCAAAAAGTAGGCTATGTTTTTAGTGACCCCTGTGGCTTGCATGAAATGAAAGAGAAAGTTTAAGGAAATATTTTTACTAGAACATAATATTTTGTGACAGTGTAGCTAAAAGTGTTGGGTCCTGGAATCATCGTCATGTACGCTGCCAATCAAAGCGAAATCAAAATGGTGGGCGATGCGATGCGTTACCAGTCGCTTTCGGCGGTGCGGCGTTGACGTTAACAAACCGAACTACAAGTGCCGCAAACGAGTTGGTCCCGGGATTTCTGGTGTATTTTGTTGGAGCCATTGCCACAGCCACCTACACACCCTGGCCGTGCCCATTGTCGCCCTCGTTCCCGCTGGTGTTGTTTAGGCCGGGCACAGCACGTGACAACGGCAAACGACCGCGCATTGTAGATTATAAATTGATTCGTACAAAACTCACAATTGAGTTGAATTTGTTCACCACTGCGGCAGGTGGCGCAGCAGGGCATCGCAGGGGGCGCCCACTGTACCCGGAGAGGCTGGCTGCCGGGATTTATTAACAATCATTACTCATACAAATGGCTGACGCGTGTCACAATTTTCCAGCATTTATGCGACGCCCTTTTGAACTGCCTACTGCCCTAGGTTCGCGACCCCGCCACCGATCGCTCCTCGCCCTCCTCCTCCGGCTATCTGGTAATCCGTGATTCGTCCTTCCGCAATCCGCCCGGAAAACACTCCGCCGGTGTGGCATTGATAAATGAAAGGGAGTTGCCGTTCACCCGAAAAATCTACGGGCTCGGTGGCCGTGCAAAGACCATTTATAATTTTATTAAGTGTTTGCAAAATTGACCATAATTTGTTGTCTTTCTGTTGCAAAACATAAATCAAAGACAGCCAACAAAAATTACACACAGCAAGTACACAGTGGACCGAAATAGGAGCATTTGTAACAGTGGAAATTTGAGAGTATTTTGGGGACAATTCTTGGGACTAGATTTTATAAAATTGGTAAATATGTTGCCCTGAAAGCTGTTGATTATAAAATATATATGAATATGATACTTTAAAGCTTGAAAAAAAATTTTAAAATAGAATTAATATGATTATAGTTAGTATTTTAAAACTTTGTTAAAGAAATAAAACAATCTATAAACTAGAGTGTCAAAAGGTATGCTAAGCTTTTGTTCTGATTGAGAGCTGGATGTTTAATGGTCTTTTGTGGTATTTGTTTCTTTCCAGATAAAAAGCATGTACTCTCCACCGTATGTGCTTAGATGCTCAAGGAAACGGGAAGTAAACTAAAAAGGATAATGGGTATTGGTAACCTACCTCCCACTGTCATATTGGCCGTCTGATCGATCAGCTTGAACTCGGGCGCGTCGCCGGACACCTCGCAGCGGTATTGGCCCGAGGAATGGGCGTTGAGCTTCTCCAGCTCCACGTTGCAGATGAATTGATTGCAATGCGGCGAACCGTCGGCGATGGTGACACCTTTAACCGGGAACCAATTTGTTGTCGGCGGCGTTAGTGGCGAATATCTGCAACGACAGAGACGGACAGAGGCGTGGCAGGGTTAGAACGAGATAGAGTCGAGTGCTGCGCCAAAAATCGAAGCCATGAAATATTGATGAGGGAATCATGCAAAAACTATATATACGCTAGCTCCCCATTTTTTTCTATTCTCCATTTCAGTTCCTATTTGGCAGAGCTGTCGATTTTATTATGAATATTATGCAGTTCCCAGCTCAGCTCTGCATCCACTTCAGAGCACAAATGAAATTCAAATTCGAATACGAATTCAATTTCCATTCATTTCTGGATAGTTGTGCGCGGGAAATGTTGCATTTGACTATTGCAATTAGCGTGGTGTTTGGGGGCAAGTGCTTTTCTACTTTTCGATTAAAGAATGTCAATATTAAGGTTTATTTGCTGTATAAGAGGTCATTTTTATGTTTTTATTTAAAATGTGAGTGTTGTGAAACAAAAATGCTGGTATTGTCAAGTTGTTGAAGCTATGCAACATTGATATATCGCCATCACCAATGGATGTTGCTTTCTGTTGTCTTTATTTTTCAACATTTCCAATTCTGTTGTTTGCCCTGTTCAATTTAAGTGTTTAATAAATTTAGACAATTTCCTGGTACCTCTTAAATTCACACATAAAGCCTTGAATACCGGGTATGTCATAGTCTGGCACATCTTCTGAAGCGTTTAGTCTTGTTTTACTTTTAAATAATATGAATACATCGACTTAAATTCGTTTAATTTATTATAAACAATAACTCATTTTAATTCAAAACCATTTCTTTGATTACGATGGTTTCCATCACAATGCCCATATAAAACCACAATTACCTGGGATTTCTGTTTCATTTTCTTGGTGAAAAGTAAAAGCCATATATGCTATGTGCATACTCGTACATATCTGATGAGGTCGATTTACATTGCCCAAAACACTCAATTTAACAAATAGAAAAGCACGGACGAACAAATTCAGAATTATACTCGAAATGCGTGTATCTTTTGTGACGTTTTTTTCTGTGCTGCGAGTGGAAGCAACCGCAGTGTCAAATGCACATGAATAATTGAAGCCGAGTTGCAGACCGCACAATCAAAACGTTCACACAAAAGCGTAATTGATAAAAGCCAACTCTGCCTACGGCAGTAAATTACTGGGCAGCCAGCTCCAGGATCCAGGCCCCACTCCGACATTCCACGCCTCCGCGTATGTGTCAAAAACAATAATTTCGAATCGAATGCGGTTGCAAAAATGATTCAAATTTACATGCAACAAATGTTCCAAAAGTGGGGGCGTGGCTGCAGGCCCAAGAGCACTCTGCATCTAAAATGTTGTTTCAAAAACAAAATGAACTTCATATAGAAAGCTAGGATTTATTTAGATATAAAATAGGAAACTTTAACAACTTTAAAAAGTCGAAATAAATGTATTTTAATGCTTAATAAAAAGTGTGTGCTAAAAAACGAAATGTAGAGTATTTATAGAGTGGATTTTTATATGTGATTTATAATTTGTAGCCCTAATTTTGAACACCTTTTTAAAAGGTTTTGAATATCGTAGCAGAAAGGATTCGAAGTCCTCCCGAAAATGCCCCAGATTACTGCTTCATTTAATTAAAATAACTTTCACAAGACCCCAATAAGTCGGGCTTCTGATAATTTCCGAAATTCTTCAATATTTTCGGTTATTAAATCTACCTTTTGTCTCGCATGTTTTTTGCCCAAGTAGATGGAGTCAGTCCATTTGGCAAAGCCCGTAACCCGTTAAATGGTTCTGATATTTGTCATAAATAATCATTTTTTTGGACCAACACATATTTGTGGCACGGCCTTAAAAATCAATAACGAAAACACGGCAACAAAAAGTAAGTGAATGTAATGCCCCAGCGCACACCTTTGTTAAAAATTTCCCGCTCGATTAAGCCCCGGGATGAAGAGCACGGATTTGGGCTGCTGAACTCTTGGACTCCTCATCCTGAGCGGGTGTGTGGAATGTGGTATGTGGAGTGCAACAATTAAGCCAGTTAAATAAAAAGCCCTCTTCGCACATATTTGGGCCCGATATGGCTGCGCCACCTGGCCGCAATTGCAGGCGCCCATAAAATCCATTTCAATTAAGCATTTAAATTAGTTGCGACACTTTCAACCCACTCTGGTTTATTCCCGTTGTTGTTTTATTTCGGCTAGGGGCCCTCACTTTGTTGCAGTTTCATGACGTTTTCAATTTGCGCCATAAAATCTGCATGAATGCGCCGGCACATTTCGCAATCTCCCGACTGCCAGCTACCAATCCCCATGCACCTTCCTCCGTCCAAGTGCAGCACCAACTCCGACTTCCAACTCCCCGGCAACGTTTTATTATTTCAAACTGAATGCCGAAAAATATTTTTATGCTTCGGACCACCAACCACCGACCAACGCTTTTATTTGCCTTACGGCCGCAGCCGGTTGGCTCACCTGAAAAACTCGAGGCCATCCTTGTACCATTTGACGGAGTTCAGCGTCCGATTGCCCATCGCGTAGCTGCAGAAGAGTTTCGCCTTTTGGGCCACGTCGATGATCCGCGGCACGGAGAGGTTGGACAGGTGCAGTCCCTCGGCGGGCACGGGCGCCATTCCTGCAACGAAGCAGGGGCAACAGTGTTGTCAACTAGCGATTTTTAATGGCGAAACTTAATCGAGTGATAAAGTTGACTTTATTAAAGACATTTGAAAAAGAGGTAATACATTTCTTTGGGATAATTAAACATTAATTATTATGTTTGCTTTTAAATAATAACTTCTTGAATGGGTTAGAATAGTTATTAACAATTTATTATCAATACCACTTTCTTATGCCTTTTATTCAAGTATTTCTATGAGAAAATGACTTAGCTGGAGATGCAATTTATTAAAGTTAATATAAACTATTATTTTAAAGTATTTGTTTTTGTTAAAACTGGCTAGAAACCAGCACAGGTCTCAGTACTGTAAGCAATCAGAACGGAAAGCGATTTGATTGGCATTATTTGGTAAGCTGCTGATAAGTGTGAGCTCGCCAAGCGGGCTTACGGGGCGGATGAATTCGTATTGGAAATGGAATAAACCAAAGTCTTACCTCAACCATGAAGAACTTAAAATAATAGATTTTGTTTTTTATTCCTGAGGATTTCATTAGCTTACTAAGTGATCTTTGTTTCTCTTGTATAAACTGCGTTTTTATATATATTTTATTTTTGAGTTTTTAACCAAGTGTAAAAGTATTCAGACTATGAGTTACAGATATCACGAAGTCATATGTAATTTTAAGCTTTGATTAATTTCTTATTATATTATATATATTAATATATAATATTTTAATACGGATAGAGAAATATTACTTATAGATTCATCATTTCAGATACAGTGTATCTATAAGAAATTGTTATTTACAATTATTAGATTGGAGAGCATTTTAAGTGCTCATATGTAATTCTTGAATCCATCAAGATATGTATTTTTATTTTTCTTTATATATACCCATATTTAATTCCCATTTTATTACCCTCTTTGGCACACTGTGTCGCGGACAGAAGGAACCCTTGGTTTTTTTGGAAAGTCGAGGTGCCAAAAAGGTCGCCATCGTTAATGCCTTGACTTTGTGTGCTGACCCGTCCTCGAGCTTTCCGCCTTCACACTTCTCGGTGTGCACATTTTTATACATTAAGTCGCATTTTTATTTCCATTTTTATTCCGCGTCGCCACATTCATTATTGCATTTAAGCCGCGGCCCGCAAATGCAGGCCATGAATCAAATGGCCGACCCGTCGGCCGACGCGGGTATTAATTAAGTTTATATTACTTGGCCTGATAATAAAAATTATACAAACGGAGGCAGGACGAGTGGGCGTGCTGTGTGTATCCCTGGGATCCCGATCCCCTTCATTTCGTGGCTCTCGTGCTATCTTGGCCGTTGTGGCATGTGAACTATGAACTTTGGCTGACCGACAAAATAATTAGCCCGGACTACGACGTCCCCCGCTCTTGCCATCCCGGTAGTAAGTAGCGGAAGCAACAGTTTTTCGTTTGTTTATGTCCTGGCGCTTTTCCGGCAGCTATTTTTCCAGGGACGAGTTTTAATGGCCCCTGGGACAACGGCTTGAACGTCGACTAATTACAACAAATAACAGAGCAGACAAACAGAAATTAACTTATGTGGTACATAAATTAGCGATGTAATATGACTTTTTTCTGCCCTCGTCCCCCGGATGTCCTGAATTTATTGCCCAGCCAACGGGCTGATGCTCGTCCGTCCCCAAGGAGACGAAACGATGACTAATCTGCGTGACACAGTTCGCATTTCAAACCACAATAATAATAACAAAATGTGTAGCTTACGAGTTTTGTGCCAATGGGCATGGAAATGCATAAGTTACGAAACACTCTTGGTAATAATCAAGAGGAAACAAGGATTAAGGAGGTCTCAAGATAAACTTGTTAGTACAAGTAAACATAATTTAATTGGATACTAATATAAAATAAAATACTAGTATACAAAATCCTTCAATAAAGCTTAAACGTGAGTAAAGAACTAGAGATGAAATTCTCAACTACGAATTAAATTGAAAACTGCTTACAAACCTCATAAATATTAAAGTTAATAAATATTTAGTTAGTCTTAATGTAAAATCTGTCAACTTGAATTTAATTTTCCCATGCTTTTACTGTGCATTTTTAACTTCTTCACTTAACTAAAAAAGGGAAAATAAATACAAAATAAAAATACGATCTAGCCTCATGTATCTGGATACGCAAAAGGGTAAATTCTAAATGTTATTTAGATATAAATTATTAAATGCCGCTGGGGAATTTGACTTTCGCTTTTTCAAACATTTGCATATTTTTGTATATCATTCCCTTTTTTTAAGCTGACAGTAGTGTTAACTGTTTTTTTACCCTGCTCGTTGGCCATTTGTAATGATGTTTTGTTTGCATGCGAAATTAAGGCCAGATGACATATGCGATTACGTTGGGTTTCCATAATATTTGTTGTATTTTTCTGTTAGGGTTCTGCTGATTCAACGGTGGATTATATTAAACGCTTTTATTGTTTGCCCCGGAATGTCAGTACACACATATAGTATATGCCAGACCCCAAATAGTTTAAATTGCCAAGCGCTTAGAGCAATTTGCCACTCGGCGCAATCTTCTCGACAAATTGCTTTATGTGCGCATCCCAGACACATTACTCATAATGACGGGCAAAAAATTCGATTAGCCTGGAAAGCAATTAACATGCGAGGCGCGCACAGACATCCTTTGAGGGGGAAATTAACCCTCTGGCAACCAACTACTAGGCTTTCTTACTAGATAAATGTAAAGTTAAGTTACTAAATCAAGAGAGAGCTTGAGTGATTATTCAAAGTTATTGCATGGTAAACACTCTGTTTATTTTTATATTTATATTTATATTGTATAATCACTCTCTCAAAAACATAAATAAACTTGAACTTGTATATTATTCTCCCACACAGATATTTGTTCGGCACATGTGGGTTAAGTGGTCTATATGGCAAAAAATGACACAGGCCATTCGTGGTCAACACGCCAGCCGCATGAATGCGTCTCTCTTTTCCACCCGCAGGAAACCCGGAAATCTGGCCTAAGCCTCTATGGGCCAACTCTGCTTTTGGCCAGGAGAGGAGCTGGGGCTCCAGTTGCCCTTGACTGATTGTCGGTCAGTTAATATCACTCAAGCATGCCGTGGCGACGAAGCCCCGATGACAGGCAGACAGCTGACCGACCATGTGAGCCCGGCGATGAGTTGGCCAAAAGCCGGGTGCTCTGAGGAGTCCCCTAGCCCCTGGCTCACATGCGATGAGATAATAAATGCGTTGACGTTCAAGGATTTAATGTGCCGAAACAATGATGAATTAGTGACGAGACAGAAATTTCTCGAGCGCAAAATAATGAGCATTAAGCATTTGGCTTGCCTCGTCGTAGTCCTCGGATTCTCGGATCCACGGGGACAATCTCATGATGGCCGCCCCAAAGGACAACGGCCTTTGGTTTCGGCCATTGTGCGGACAATTTGCTTTGAATTTAGGTGATTGCCGGACGGAATCTGGCGCCATTTGTGCGTTTTTTCCTCCCAGCTAACAGCGCATTAAATTCAAAAAGATAATTTGAAATTTAAAGAAAGCAGAGCAGAGCAGAGTAGTCGAGCAGCCCCGCAACGACTATTTGCTAATTTAAATTTTAATAGCCATTGCTGGGCCAACGATTTTTCCTTAGGTAAATTTATCTTTGTCATCGCCGTTGACAGTGACATGTGGTACGGGCTTTGTTTCTTATATTTTTTTTTGCTGATACATTAAGTTGGTAAGTGTTAGTAGAGAAGTTGTATTGGATCAGGATCAGATATGGGGATATGTCTAAGAAGTTTTAATAAGGCTTACACGTAACGTTCTTAGAGTTGAATATTTGAGACTACTCGCAGAACGTATTATTAATGTAAGATACTAATAATTTTACAATTTCATTGATTATTACAAGCTGCCTGAAAGGTTTACTAATTAAGATAGATATAATCAATTTCTTTGCTTAATTTTTAAGCTCAAACATTTCAGTGATACAATTTTATACCTCAGAAATGAGGAATCCCATCCTCGTTTAGAATACTCCAACTTCAAGTTTACATTTTCTAAAGACACTTCCTGTTTGATTAACATTTCCCTAAAAGCATTTCCTGTGAGCCCAATCCTCATTTGGCTGCCAACAGTTGCTCCGAGTTTTTCGTAATTTTAAAGAAAACTAGAAGTGAGAGCTCAGTTACATGATTCGTTACGCCCTGAATGGAATGCATTCCTCGAAAATTTCCTTGTTAGTTCTATGCTGGGCCACAGCCAGGACTATATTTTGTGCCTGTCAATGCCTCCCGTTCCACGGTCTTTCGTCCTGGGACTCTGCCGTGTCCCCATTTCCATTTCCATCTGCTCCCCGTTTCCATCATAATTTTTTGCTCAACATGTTATTGCTGGTTCTGGCGGAGCCCTGAGAATGTGGAGCACATTTCATCTTGGTTACATTTACTTTCCCTTTTTCCATCTATGTATTTTTCTACTTTTTGCTTGTGCGAGGCCATATATTCTGCTCGTATTTTAGTTAACATTTTTAGTGGCTTTCGTAGTCGGGAAACAACAAAAGATTCATCATCTTTTTTTGTTACACCCAGAGAAATAACTAATCGAGAAGGAAACGAGTATATTTTCATAGTTAAATATTGGAATAATTGTATATTATAAGCTCTCCCAGCTTATTTATATTTTTCTCTGAATTTCAATATTTTTGTTGAAGGACTTTAAGCCTGACTTTAACTCTGCGTGTATCGGCTGGCAAAGTGTTTCTTTTGGTTTTTGTGAATGCTAGTTCCTGACAGTTTTATACACTGGGGAATCGTTGGGGCTTAGTTTTCGGGGAGTTTTTCTGCGCATGATATGCGTTGATGGATTGCCCTGGGCCAGCTTCTTTTCTTTTTTCGTTCGTCCTGGGCACGCCTTCGATTTCGAGAGGGAGCGCCCTCTGTGCTGATTAAAGCGAGTCCAGAATGAACTCAACTGCTATAGCATTATGCATAAATTGCGAATAAATATGTAATCAGGCGAACAAGTTCCTGCAGATGCTCAGGAACTGAAAAAAGAGGAAGAAACTGCATACTTGCAACTATAAGATGCAGCGAGTCGACACTTGATTGCAGAGGAAGGACACTCGTCAGGCAAAAGGAGTGGGTCGGGGCCGGGGTTCGACCGGCTGAGCCGGCAAGTAGGTAATAGTTTCAGGTAAAAGCCTGTAAACGAGCAAAACTGGCACAAACGAGCAGCAAGTTGAATGCAGACGAAGATGACGATGATGATGGTATGGAAAAAATAAAATAAAGTAGGAACTAGCTAGTACCGAATTCAGAAATACTCTTACACGACAATAACTGGGGCAAAGAAAAGTAAATTACAGAGCTTGAAATAGGTAAATAATTAAATATCAATGTGAGTATAATTTATTTGTTGATAAGATTAAATAAGTATGCTATGTTGCATTAGCTGCCATGCCTTGCTAAAGGGTATAAGAATAGAAGGAGATGCAGGGCAACTCCACAAGGATGCCCCCAGATCCTTGGCAGCTGTGGCGAATGCAACTCGAGTCGCTGGATATAAAGCCATTCGGTTGGAAACTGTTTGCCAGTGCCAAGTTGTAGTGGCTGTGGCAGAAACGGCATCAGAAAGGGGCTCAAGTGGCAGCCACTCCTCCCTAGACTCTAGACATTTTCCCACTTCCGCTTTTATTTATTACACGGCGTATACGCAATGCAAATATATTCCGCGATGCATTGTTTATGCTTCTGGCTCGTTCATATTTATATATTTTCTACTATAGCATTTTCACTGTTTTCGTGCGCCGCTTTTTCCGCTGTCTGACAAATTTGTTTTTGCCTCAAAATGTATTTCCGTTCGGTGCAATTTTTGCGTGATTGTTTGCTCTGCTTTTTGCATTTTGCATTTTGCATTTTGCAACTTTTTTAATCATTTTTATAAATTCAGCGCCGCCGCTGGAGCAACCTTTTTTCAATCTGCAATCTGCCGCTGCCATTCTTGACGTTCCTTTTGGTTTTAATTAAAACGAACTCTCAATACAATATGCTCTGGCTCTGGGAAAGCGACGCTTGCCTTTTTGTTTGCTCTTAATTTTCTCCCGTTTCCTTCTATATTTTTTTGTTTCGTCCTCTCTCCTCAATTTTTAGAGTTTTCCTATTTTTTTCGGCGTGGTTTTTGCTTCCCGTATATTTCCCACGTCCCATAGTTTGGTCTCCACAGACGCTGGGGTTTATTTATTGGGTGTGTATATGTGCGGGCTTGTTCCTTTTTGGACAACAACAAAAAGTTGCAAAACTAAAATTAGTAAACTACTCGGGCCGAGAGTTCCTAGTGTGATGCGGTGGCGGTGGCGGTGGCCTATAAATGGAAAAGGGAAAACTGCGGCGCCCGGGAAACTGTGCCAATTGCACAAGTTATGGGGCGGGAATTGAAGAATGGCCCAGCAGACTGGCATATTTCAATCTTCACATTTTTTGTTGTGCTAATTGCCATTCAAGGGTCCTTTTTACGTCCAGCGGCACAGAAAAGCGAGAGTTACTTGAGTTCGAGAAAAGAACTAATAGTTGGAAAAGTCCTCAAACGAAAAGTCAACTATAGTGGAAAATTGCAAACATTGTATTTGTTTCGAAAGGCAAAGAAAAAATAATTCTTCTTATTTTCAGAAGTATGTAACTAATAAATATGGTTGTAGTATTTTGTTGTACTTTTTTTTTATATCTTAGAAAATATGTTTAAAAAGTCTTTTTCATGTTTAGTCAGAAGCTTGTAACGCTTGTAAGTTTATAATTCTAGTATATTGCATTCTAGTAGTAAGCAGACTTTTTACTCTGATAAAAAATAAGATGGAAAACCTTTTCGAATAAAATGAAGAATGTTTTGGCTTAGTTTTAGGTTTTTTAAACTATAATTCAAGTGCAATTTGTATCTTCAATTCGAATTATAAGTTCTATAAACAAATATTATAAGGGCTTTGGCTACTTAATTATTTTTAAAGGTTTAAGATTATATTTATAATTAATATTGAAATTAGAATTGTTTTTAATTGAGCTAAGATAAAATAAATATTTTAACATTTGTTGTATAAATGTGGGTCATGAGTTTAAAAGTTTCTATATTGTTTTATTCCTTTCTTCTTTTAAGTAAAGCCAAAGCTAAACTGTTGGCTAAAAGATCATTAACGGCTGGCCAGACGACAAGGAGCGAGAAAGGAAAATAAAAGGAAAAACGAGGACACTTCACCTGCCACGAAGGAGTAGCGGCCAACTTACACGAAAAACTGCAACAAACACTCGTGGAAAACTTTTCTCATTTAACGTCGACTCAAACTGAAAAGCTACTCAAAATCTATTTGAGTTGCCGGCGCTGGCAGCGACTTTTTTGCAATAGAATAAAATCCATTGGACACTTTTGCAAAACTAATAACAAAATATTAAGTTTACACAAATTTGAGCGGGTAAAAATACGAGGCAGAGGGAAAACTTTGCACACTCGCCTGCAATTGACAGCCATTAAAGTTGTCCGCCTTGCGGGCCAATATCAATTTTAATGTACATTTTCAATTGCAGCGTTTAGGGGCGGCAAAGTTTACGCTGGCATAAATATTTTTGCAGCATTTTTTGCGCCTTTCCTTTTCCCTTAAGTTATATATATTTTCCAGCCATAAATGTCGAAGCGAAACATTGGCTTGCCGCTGCATATGTTTTGAAATGCAGGGGGCAGGGGCGTCGGCAGGATACTGCATCCGTAAGATACTT
The DNA here is from genome assembly GCA_035046265.1 of Drosophila bunnanda. Classification (NCBI taxonomy): domain Eukaryota; kingdom Metazoa; phylum Arthropoda; class Insecta; order Diptera; family Drosophilidae; genus Drosophila; species Drosophila bunnanda. The sequence goes on from JAWNOB010000130.1 coordinate 180,656, forward strand.
TCACATCAGCGCAAATGCCGTCGCATAATGTTTAAGAAAATATATATTTTTCCCATTCGATGCAATGTCGCTGCGTTGTTTTTTCCACATCGTCTGCTTATTTTGCCAAAGTCAAATATTAGCTGAAAAGTTGAGAAAGTTTTCCCAAGCAATTTTGCGCTTACATTTTACGGCGGAGCAGCGACAGCAGCATCCGAGCAGCTCCTGGTCTATCTGTCAGGCATTTCCTTTGGTTTTCACCCGGGCTTCCTCTTGGTTTTTCCCTCCCTTGCCCCGCCCCCCCCCATCCAGCGTGCTCCCGCCGCAGATCTTTATCCCGAGCAGCTGCCCCGGCATCCTTCTTGCGTTTCATTTTCCCCCAAAGTGCATTAAAAAATATTGTTGCTGCATGGTCGGATACGAACGGCGCGTATCATTTTTGATAAAATTCATGGTAATTGTTTCAACTGTGAATTTATCGAAGTTTTTCATGTTACGCACGAAACTTTGCCAAAGCCAACCGCTGAGACTTCGACAGAGACGGCACAATGCCCAGAGAAAAGGAACGGCGAAGGAAGCGGAGACTCCGAAGGAGGCATTGCTTTTTATGGCACAGTGGGGAGGAGAGTGGAGCTTCTCCGGCAGATTGAATGGAGAATGGATGCCTTCGACATCGACATCGACACGGCATCGCTGTCAGTTAGCTGCCTCAGTTCAGCTCCATCCAGATCCACACCTCCCGGAACCACACCCGCCGATCTGCAGAAGTCGCCTCCAATGGTATGTATGGGGTTGTGGCCGAAGAGGAAATTAACTCTTTAAACTTATCCTCGCCTCGGAGGTTTGTGCTCACACACCCACACAGCAGGAAAGACTTTATGGCAGGTCTTTAACAATAAAATAGAGCAAATTATTAAAGATTTAATGGGACACTTCAGGCAATAGTCTGAGCAGTGACCATTTGGTTTGAATAGTTTTCTAGGAAAGTGGGTTCATGAAATTTAATTGAGCAGAGAAGTGTTTTCTTATTCATTTAAACCAATTACATTTAAACTGTATTTAGTTTAAATCAATATCTATATTTTTTATGAATTTAATATACAAATCACCTAATTTTCAAAGATAAATATATTTTACACTTGAGATTGCTTTAGGATTCAGGAATTCGCTTTGAAAACATTTTTTAAGTAAAACTCAATAATAATCCCCCCTTAAACTGTCACTCGAGTAACTGTTTGAGACATTCTCCATCGTAGTTTTATTTTTTGGCCAGTTTCCAGCTCATGTGCCTTCGAGTTGCATATCTTCCTGGCAGATCAACTCCCTGGTGTCCGCTTACTTTGATCAGAGTTTATCAGAAGCCCGGAGACCCTTCGGCCACATCAAAAACCATAGTAAAGTTGGAACTTTTAATTTGGATGCCCGAGACCCCCAGCAAACTGTCTCAGTGCACTGGGCCACAACATTTACATTAACTTTTGACCTTATCACAACAAAGCCAATAGAATCAATTTGGGCGTCCAAAGGCAAACAACTGGGTAATGGTGCTGGGAGCACGGGCCGAGCTACAGATGGAAATGGAAATGAAAATGTGGAAACGAGAGCGGAGCCAGGGACTAAACTATCTGAGTTTGTCTCCCAGGCAGGACACGGCAACAATTGTGTATCATTGGCTATAAAACAAACACCGAAGGTTCAAGTTTTTCAACCAAACTTGTATACTTTTGCATGCAGATGCGTACTTAGGGGACTCCGTGTGGTCAGCGCACGTATGCAGGCTGGGCTCAGGAAAAGCTCTTTGGAAAAAATATATATTTTACTCAAGTGCAAAGAAAGATATCTAAGCATTGTTAATGCGTCAGTACTTTGGGGACGATGTTCGATAAAATATGAATTTTTGTGGAGTATGAGAAAATTTTAGTTTACAAAGAAAACGGGAAATGGGTCGTTAAAGAATACTATTTTCAGCTACTATTTTTTATCATTAAGTACAGGTAACTAAAAATGATAACTTTGAGAAACACAATACTTAAAGTTCATGAATTAACAAGTTAACTATAAAGGTTTCTATCTTTAAAAGTATATCTTTGTAAATTTCGTGATCAAAGTAATAATATGCATTTTATAGAGATTAACAAAATATTTCATGGAAAACAGGATACATACAAATTATTTAAAATCTAGGAAAATTAAAGACTTGCAAATTAATAAGTATAGATATTATTTGATGAATTACATAGCTTATTTGCACACGAATTGGTATGAAAAAATAGATTTTCCTCACTCATCCTCGTAAAAATACAGCTTGAAAACTGTTTAATTAAATTAATTAATGTGCTTAGGACTTTATTTAGCTTGCAAATAGTTTGGCACGCATTCAGTGGGCTCCCCTCTTGCAATTTTGCCATTCTGCCACCTTATTGAATTAGCAATGGGGGATAAATAAAGCGAACGACTTTATCATTGTCCCACCGCCTCCGAAGCATATTTCATGCTAAATTATTACAAATGTACGTGGCTCGGTGGCGCACATAGGGAAAATGATAATACAATAACAGGATTGGGGCAAACTAAAGTAAAATTTAAACATATTTTCGCCCTCAGCTGGGAGTTGTTGGTGTCGGCGTCGGTGTCGGTGTCTTGGGTGTGTCTTGGGGGTGTGTGCAAGGGTACGTGGCTTTCTTGATTCAAAGTTATGACTGCTCAAGACGCGCGGCCGGCGGCTCTAAAATTTATTGTTCGCCACTATGAAAAACTGCTGCGAACGTGGCCCAGGCACTTGGCAGTGTGCAACTACACGAGATTATGATTAATTGTCCGGGGCCCTCTCTGCGAGCCGAACATACCGCGGCCCATCCGCTTTCAATCTACAGTGGACCATCGAAAAAGCGAACTTTTGTTAAGGGATACATTTTTGTGTGTTTTGGAAAATTGAACAATCTTTTCAAACTGTTTTAAACAGATTAGTTCAGAAGTTAAATCAACTGAGACAAAGGTGTGTTTTTCTGTCGCATTTTTCCCAAACTGATTCTCGAAGTGTTTTCAATATTTGCACTTGAAATTGTATTATTTATGTTTTTCAACCTAAAGTTTTGGTAAAATCAATATTTGTAGAAAACTACGGTGTTCTCTATATATATTTTAATGAATTTAATTTTTTGGCACTTCGGATTTATATTTAATTAAGTTGTGTTGAGTGCCGCCTAGATCCTCAAGCAAATACGGTTCAACATAAATGCTGTAGCCATTATGAATTTTTGCTTAATTTAACAAACTTAAGAGTGTTGAAAATATTCATTATTTGCTATAATTAATTAGTCATGTTTTAAACTTATTATTGCCTTATATATTGCCTCAATAAAAACTAATAAAATATAAAATTCATTAAATAAAACATGACTTATTCCTATCCCTTTTTCTGTTCCGTTCAAGTCTCCACTGTACTGGGCGCACGTGTGGGCGTGGCACGTATGACACAAGCGCGGTTGATAGCACAAAAAAATAAGGAACAAAAGCATGCATCCCGGGCATGAGGCAGCTGCTTTGGCTCAGCACATAAATATGGAGCCGAGTGACAAAGCCAAGGCATTAAAAATTAATTTACCCCCGGCCAGGACTGGCTTTAAGCGCGAAGGATGGAGTCCCCAGATAGGCAGAGCGATATGGAGCTCAACTAGCGTGCGCTAATACTTCACGCTCATTTTTGGGTAATTTAAAAACATCAAATATCCAATTAAACTTGCCACAAGCATTCATCCTCAATTTATAATAATTACAAACTAATTAACTCTGATCCCTCGCCGGGGCAACGTTCGCAGCCATCAACCGCAAGCAATGCCGAAAATGCGAAAATAATTATTAACAAAAATTAAGTCAAATTATAGCCGAGCCCGGAATCCAACCGCCCCCAAAAAAAAGGACAAGAAAAACGAACTCACCATGGCAATCAGGCTGAGAAATGAGACGCGAAAAATTATATATTTAAATTTCAGAACAGAATTAAAGCGCACCGCAAAGCCAAACTTATCCCTCGAGCTGGAAATGACTTGCGGCTAGGGGAGGCGGGACCGGACCCGGGAAAATCTGTTCGCAACTACAGCTCATTATAGACGTTGTCCTGCTGCTACAATATCCTGTTTGTTTATTTTACTTTAAAGCAGGGCCAGAGTGAAAAATGCGCTGTGAATTTGTAAAGTCATGGAAAGTCTGTGCACGAAAAGAAACGGGAGCTTAAAAAAAAAAGAGGAATAACTAATGAGTGATCATTTTATAAAACAAATAAGAAACACTTATAATAAAAATTAAATATGCATTAAAATATATTAAAGAATTTAGCTTTATTAGCCATCCTTTTCGCCCAGTGCCTCGTCCTTTTGTCCAGGTCCGAATGCACGTGGCCGCAAAACTTCATCGGCCACAAAGGCATCGCCGGAGGAACGGACGCTGGCGGAGGGATATGGGATGCCTGAGCATGTGCGTAACGTTAATGGAATTAGAAAAGTTTTTAAGCAAAGCTGAATATATATATATATGAGTGTGATTTTGATAAAAAGTCCCACTCACTATGCCCCGGCTAGGTGCGTACATATCAGGCAAAGCGCAAAAATTGGGTAATGAAAAAGTTTGGGCTCTCTGCTCCCCCTGCACTGTGCATTTCAGCCAACCTCAACCTCAAAAGGCATCTACTCAACACGCATATGGATGGGCCGGGTATTTTTCTGACATTTTTCCGACTTGCGGTGGAAATGGTGCAAAAGTTTTCTGCCAAACGCAAATCACTGTCAACGGCAGTTGTAGCCGTAGCTCAGGCACATAATCAAAATTCACGGCTATTGACATGCAGAATTTGAGCACAATGCATTATGCTCTGGGCGAAATATACGCAGCATTTCTTTTATGGTACAAATGTGTGTATGTGTATGTATTCTTGATGAGATTAAATAAATTTAATTATTGCGCATACGACAGGTGGCCCCCAGCGAATAATTGAATTGAAATGATAAGCTGCTTAGCAGAAACATCAAATGGCTGCCCAGTTTGCCTTTTCACAACTTTAAGTTCAGAAGTTAATTTAAATAAAATTAATTGATTATTTGGCTGCAAAATGAAGACATTTTCTGAGAAGTGTTTCTAATAATATTCAAGTAAATTATATCACGTAAATAACTTAAATCAATTGCCAACACACATTAAAGTATGCTTAACTACTTCTCAACGTGAACCCACGAGGCGTTGAAACAATCGTTCTATTTATGGGCTGCCATTAAGGAGAAGTGAATAAAATTAACGACTTTTTAAATTAAACCATTTGATTTTACTGCCAAAGTTTGAACACATATTTTATGGCCACTAATGCAAATCGAAATGATGCAAATGAAACTTGAGCGGCATTTAAAGCTTCCTTCGCCACTGAACGACTTGTGTGTGTTTTTCGGTTAGTTTTTGACAGCTGTAAAGGATCTCGAACCGAATGAGATGCTAAAAGTTCGCCAAAGTGTTGGTGTTGCACATATCAAAGTGCCGTAAAAAAATCAAATTTATATTTATGGTTCGGCGCCAGGACATCAGACGGCTGGCTGACTGCCTGGCCGAAAGAAGTTTCCCGCCTGGCCGGATGGCATTATAATTTCAAATTTTCATCCTGCCTGCTAATAAGAGAATACACAGAAGGAAACTATTTAAAGTTTATAATGGAAAAATACTGTCCTAGAGTTATACATATTTTTAAATTGGGGGAGTTCCTCAAAATGCGTTTCATATAAATATTAATACAAAACTTCTATATTTATGGAGTGTTTTAGATTACTTTATAATATGCTATATATTCATGGCGTTATTTTTATATTTTCTATATTTTTGACTCAAATAAATTTTTAAGAATTTTAAATAAATTCAATTAAGTCAAATAATTATTATATTTATTGCTTAAGACCTTCTGTAATCACAAAAATTATTAAGCAGTCCTGAATACATTCAGAGTTACTAAATCGTTTTAAAACAAATAATTTTAATTACTATTGTTTTAAAGCATTAATTAAATATGTTTATCACTCGTAATGTTTAGCAAAAGTTCAGATTAAAAGCAAAAAGCTGTTAATTGAGCGATTAGATTTTTTTTATAAAACAAGCCAGGAACAGTTAATAAATTTCTAAATTATTCACCATATATATTGAAATATATTCAACAATTTAATTAAGTATTAAGTATTTCCTATTATGTATTACTATTTTCTCTCTGTTTAGATAAAGTTGAGCCAGACAAACGAGCCGTTGGCCTTTCGCCCTCGTCCTTGTGTCTGAAAGTCTGCGTGTAAAATTATGCCCGTTGTCTGCCCAACGGCCATTACGATGGCATTCGATTTCGATTTCATTTTCGTTTCGTTTAGTAGCAACAGCGGCAAGCTGCTTTGGCAACACTTACAACTTTCGACAGTTCAAACGGCCTCGAGGTGGGGCGGGACGGGGCGAAATTCGGGGGGAAATGTTGGGAAAATTCGTGGGTGGCGGCGGAGTGAGTAGTCAAGCGCTGCGGGACACATAAATCATATTTCGCAGCGAGAGTGCTTCAAGGAGCTGCCATTGATAAATGGAAAGGATCAACTTTAAGCGGAGACGTGTAACAATGATTTACCAAAGAGGCAAAGAAAAAAACCAAGAAAAACAAGTGGCCAATACAAAATAGGCATTATGCGGTCGAGAACGATTTGCATTAAATCGGTGAATGTCTTTAAGAGAAATTTGTATGGCCAATAAAATTTATTGATTTAAATAAATGTTGGTAAGTTTTGAAAAATATATAAATGTAAGTACTACCAAAGCAAAAGAGTAAAAGTATTGGTAGTTTATGCCTTTAAATCATTTTTTATTTCATTGTCCTCATTAAGTAATATAAAATAAAATTCATTAACACTCAACCATGATAAGATAAACAATTTAAAACTAATAAATGTGTATTTATTGATGTATTGATATATTTAATAAAGCTTATACATTATTAAACAGATAGCGATGGGAAGCATTTGACAATGACTTCTTTTACATGACTACTTTGTTAGAATGACATGATTTTAAATTATTCAAACAGCTAAAAAATACCCTTCTATATTTAAAGTCCCTAATTTTCCATTGGTTTTCCCTCATTTAAGACACAACCAAAAATATTCCGATCAACTAATTGTTTATGAATCAATTTGCAATAGATGGCTCGTTAAACCGAGGGTTAAATTCTTTATGCGGTCATTAACATTGGCTTGATGTGCAGTTTATGGCGCCGCAGACGGAGAGCATTTTCCACTCATTCTTTTCCTTTCTTGTTCCCGCCATATCATTTTTTTCTATTTTTCTTTGGCATTATTTTTTCCCCCTTGTTTATCTATACATTGATGTGAAAATGGAAAAGCATTAACAGCTGGTTTTTATGAAGCGCACTCAACTATTGCCGAGTAATCCTCGTTGTTATTGATATTATTATCATTATTATGGTTATTTTCGGGTTTTTATGGCCAAAGTTGGCGTTACGTTCGGGCGTCTCGCATAAATGAATTTAATTATTCCGGAATTCCCGGGCGAGCAGCAAGGACTGAGAATATGATGTGCCGCAGGGGAAAGGCGGAACAGAGACGGAGACGGAGACGGAGGTGGCATTAATATGGATGCCAACCTGTTGCCTAATGGACTAACAAATCTGGCTGAATAGCGAGAATAATTACAATTACCACGCGGCGTATACGCAACATGCTGTGACTGGGGGCCTCCTGAGTGCGAGTGTGTGTGTTTGCCCAAGTTTGAGTGGCTCTCGGTGGCAAAGTCTTGGCGCTGGGAAGTGCCCATGGCATGACGGTCACATTGTTGGCATCAGCCATTGTTGACAGCCAAAGCCGCAGTCACACTTCCCACAGCAAGTGCAACAGCAACAGCACCAGCAACGCCAACACCACCAACAAAAGGGCCCAAACACACACAAACAAGCTCACAGCAGCACAACAACAATAACAAACAGTTGTTGACATTTATGCCGGCGAATGTCACATGCCAGGCACGCCCTTCTGCCCACCAGACGAGGCTTAGACCAGGAAGTGCACTCGGAGAAAGGTAGCATAAGTCAAGGCCTCAAAGAATGTGCAAAAAATGTAGCATACTTATAAGCTGGCTTCAAGCAAACATGGATTTCACAGACAGATTTGTTAAAATTAGTTCTTTTAAGATCAGAAAACAATTTAAATCTTTTAAAAATCGAAATAATAAAGTATTTTTAAAGTGTTGAGGCCAGGATAGAAACAGCAGCAGAGAGGAACTATGGCAAATGCAGGCCAACGGCAATGCGGAACAATGACTGTGGACTGAAGAGCCAAGGGCAGCTTTTAAACTTCCAGGAAATAAGTTGAAATAATGAAAGCAATATGTTTATATTCTATAAAACCTTACCATTTCGTTTATAGTCATAGGTTTTTTCTTATAACTATTTTTGAACACATGTATTACTAGAAATCCTGCAAGGCATTTCGCTTTAAAGCTCACCGTACTCATAAATCTGTCCTCGTTGGGAATATAAGGGTGAAATTCTGGATAAAAATTACCTACTTGTGGCCCAATGCTTAACATAATCCAATCCACCGACAAACTTGCCTGCAACTGCAAAAGAACATATATATATATATATATATATATGTACACATGTACATATAACTACGAAGGCATTCTTATATGGCGCCCTGGTAAATACGGGAAATTTCTTTATTATGAACGGAATGTCAACAGTGAAAGCAGCTCACGTCGAGAATTCCAGAGCTCTTGAGTGTGAAGTTTTGGTAAATAAAGTTCTGCATTAAATTAAATGGGATTTCGAGAACAATTGAAGTACTAAAACCGCAAGCCTGTTAGAAGTAATAAACGAAAGGTTAACTAAATGGGGTAATATTGAATTAGAATTTTTCGAAATATTGCATCCTTAGAGTTTATCGCACTTTTCAAGAATGAAACGTGAACTGGTCACACTATTGCTTTAGTAATTAAGTACAGTACCGTTTGAAAGCAGTGAGAGAGCGAGACGCAAGTGTCTATAGCAACATTTTGTGAGCGCCATCTTAAACGGTCGTACGGAAACGAAGGAACAAAATACTAGAAAGTTGTGTGGCGTAACAAAGCTGTATGAAAATACACATTTAGTATTTTCGTGATAATAGAAATAAACAATAAATAAAATAAAACAGATATATTTTTAAATAATGGATCTCCCCTCAACAACAAAACGGGACCATTTTTCATTCTCCTTCACCAGAGAACACGCTAACTTATTTAGTTAATTGTTTTTAGAAATATCAAATAAATAGATTAGGTAGAACTTAAAAAAAGGTTAAATTAATACAAAGACCGCTTAACGCAATGGAGCTTAAGTTACTTGAGATAAAATAACCATTTAAAAGCATACTAAAATAATTAATCATTAACATTTTCCAAAATGCAAACACGTAAGCCCATGACAAATAATTAACTAATTGTACAGCATAAAGGTAATCAAGAAATAAACGTATTTCAACAGCTCAGCTGCAAATTCCTCTGAATCATCACTTCTGACATTCCTTTTGTCAGCGGTTAAATTGAATCCTGTAACTGCTGTCGGACTCTGGAGTTAAATAAATGCGAAATGCGACTTAAATCCACTTGTCATCCACTTTTTGGCTTCATGCAAAACTGTAATAAATATATTAATTTAAGTAATGGTCAGGCCAGAAAGCAGAGGCAGAAAGGCAGGGTAAAGAAATGTATATATGTATTGTCTTTTGGCATTCCTGTTGAAATCCGAAATTTATGCTGTTTGGGAAGCAGTGTTATACATCTCAATTATTATTAGTGTGGCATTTTTTAAGTTCTATACCAACGGTCACCCTAGCACGAAACGTCAAAACTACAAATCTTTCACATCAGAAGCTGCACAAGTTTTGCATTACCTAAAAGCAAGTTACGGAAAACTATTCCCTATTTTGAGTATATTCTAGCTGTAACCAGTATGTCTCTTCCAAATCCATCGCAGGCCAGTATGTCAAACGACCCACCATCGCAGCCCAAACTTCCGGACAAAACGGAGTCTGGATATGATGACGACATCGACCTTAGTCTCCGGCGGATGCCGCGCAGCCCTGTGGACAAACCCCCACTGGCCAAGTATCGTCGTGTGGAAATCAAACCAATCACTGCTTCCCTAGGAGAGCAGGCTTCCGTTAATGCGGGATCATTAGCAGAGGAGCCTATGCCCCCACTTTGGAGTTGGAACAAGCTAACTCCCAAACCTTCGATCGAAGTGATCACCATTAGTGACAGCTCGGATTCGGATGCTCCTGCTAGTCCTCCCAAAAGCCTTGCTAAGAAGCGAAGCCAGGAGATGAATCTTGCGCCACTGGAGCTACGTGGGGAATCATTAGCAGAGGAGCCCAAGCCCACACTCTGGAGTTTCTTCGAGAACGAAGTGATCACCATTAGTGACAGCTCCGATTCGGATGCTCCCGCCAGTCCTCCCAAAAGCCTTGCTGAGAAGCGAAGCCAGGAGATGAATCTTTCGCCACTGAAGCTACGTGGGGAATCATTACCAGACATAACTACCCAAATTTCAAACGAAGTCATTGCCATTAGTGACAGCTCGGATTCGGATGCTCCTGCCAGTCCTCCCAAAAGCTTTGCTGAGAAGCGAAGCCAGGAGATGAATCTTCCGCCACTGGAGCTACGTGGGGAATCATTAGCAGAAGAGTCCAAGCCCCCACTCTGGAGTTTCTTCGAGGTAACTACCCAAATTTCGAACGAAGTGATCGCCATTGGTGACAGCTTGAATTCGGATGCTCCTGCCAGTCCTCACAAAAGCCTTGCTGAGAAGCGAAGCCAGGAGATGAATCTTCCGCCACTGAAGCTACGTGGGGAATCATTACCAGACATAACTACCCAAATTTCAAACGAAGTCATTGCCATTAGTGACAGCTCGGATTCGGATGCTCCTGCCAGTCCTCCCAAAAGCTTTGCTGAGAAGCGAAGCCAGGAGATGAATCTTCCGCCACTGGAGCTACGTGGGGAATCATTAGCAGAAGAGTCCAAGCCCCCACTCTGGAGTTTCTTCGAGATAACTACCCAAATTTCGAACGAATTGATCGCCATTAGTGACAGCTTGAATTCGGATGCTCCTGCCAGTCCTCACAAAAGCTTTGCTGAGAAGCGAAGCCAGGAGATGAATCTTCCGCCACTGGAGCTACGTGGGGAATCATTAGCAGAAGAGTCCAAGCCCCCACTCTGGAGTTTCTTCGAGGTAACTACCCAAATTTCGAACGAAGTGATCGCCATTGGTGACAGCTTGAATTCGGATGCTCCTGCCAGTCCTCACAAAAGCCTTGCTGAGAAGCGAAGCCAGGAGATGAATCTTCCGCCACTGGAGCTACGTGGGGAATCATTAGCAGAAGAGTCCAAGCCCCCACTCTGGAGTTTCTTCGAGATAACTACCCAAATTTCGAACGAAGTGATCGCCATTGGTGACAGCTTGAATTCAGATGCTCCTGCCAGTCCTCACAAAAGCCTTGCTGAGAAGCGAAGCCAGGAGATGAATCTTCCGCCACTGGAGCTACGTGGGGAATCATTAGCAGAAGAGTCCAAGCCCCCACTCTGGAGTTTCTTCGAGATAACTACCCAAATTTCGAACGAAGTGATCGCCATTAGTGACAGCTTGAATTCGGATGCTCCTGCCAGTCCTCACAAAAGCCTTGCTGAGAAGCGAAGCCAGGAGATGAATCTTCCGCCACTGGAGCTACGTGGAGAATCATTAGCAGAAGAGTCCAAGCCCCCACTCTGGAGTTTCTTCGAGGTAACTACCCAAATTTCGAACGAAGTGATCGCCATTGGTGACAGCTTGAATTCGGATGCTCCTGCCAGTCCTCACAAAAGCCTTGCTGAGAAGCGAAGCCAGGAGATGAATCTTCCGCCACTGGAGCTACGTGGGGAATCATTAGCAGAAGAGTCCAAGCCCCCACTCTGGAGTTTCTTCGAGGTAACTACGCAAATTTCGAACGAATTGATCGCCATTAGTGACAGCTCGGATTCGGATGCTCCTACAAGTCCTCCCAAAAGCCTTGCTGAGAAGCGAAGCCAGGAGATGAATCTTTCGCCACTGAAGCTACGTGGGGAATCATTACCAGACATAACTACCCAAATTTCGAACGAAGTGATCGCCATTAGTGACAGCTCGGATTCGGATGCTCCTGCCAGTCCTCCCAAAAGCTTTGCTGAGAAGCGAAGCCAGGAGATGAATCTTGCGCCACTGAAGCTACGTGGGGAATCATTACCAGAGATAACTACCCAAATTTCAAACGAAGTGATCGCCATTAGTGACAGCTCGGATTCGGATGCTCCTGCCAGTCCTCCCAAAAGCCTTGCTGAGGAGCGAAAACACGAGACACTGCAACCACCATACAACAGAAGTGGCAAATACTTTTATGAGAGGCTAGGCTTCAAGAGAACCGATTTTCTAAAGCCCAATTTTATCGAGATGGTCACTGGAAGGTTTGATGATCAACATCGGAAGACAGCCGAAGTGCGCAGTGAGCTCAATTGCAAGTAAGTGACTAGCGCTCATAGCTCAGTCAGGCGACTTATAGTTTGTCCTATTTTAGAATTGAAAAGTTGTCCAGGGCACGCAAGGAATATGATAGGGCAATGCTGGAGAGGATTTCCCAGTTCCAGGTGGCCCGGTGCACTAATGACCTCATCTACTATTCCGAAGATGCAGAGAACGAAGAACCATCTGCTGCAAATACGGAAACCACATGATAGTTGCTTTCAAGTTCCTGGAGATTGTCAACGGGAAGCTGTGGTATCAATTATTATAAGCTAGTCCTTTCATTTTTTGCTAGTCCAAATATTTTATGCCATTTTACCAATATTTTAATTAAATGCGGTCGAATGCTGACATCGATTTCTTAATCTTTACACTTGGACATGCGCTTGAATGCTATGCCATTTCAAGATTAATTTCTCTTCTCTGACACGTTTGGTAATCTTTGGCAATCAAATCGAAAAGCTCGGAAGTTAACCTCTGACATTTAACAAACACTTAATACAGTTCAAAGCTAATTACTTAAACTGTCAGGCCAAAGACTCAACGACGGCCATATACCAATCCAAAGTCAATTGGCAAATGACACTGTAATTACTTCCAATGATGTGGTAACATTTTTACAACACGACACGGCCAAGGAGAGTGGGGGCTCGGCAAAACATTAACAGGATGTCTGACTGCAGCAGCCAACCGGCCAATTTGCTGCAATCCAATCCAGTTAGCCGGAAAGCTGCTGAGCAATTTGCCCGGCCATTATTCATGGCACATATTGAGACCGGCGGACGGAGACCGGAGGAACGGTTACCAGGGTCCAGGGTCCAGAGTCCAAAGTCCAGTCGCCGGTCCGGTCAAACGAGCGGCAAAAGTGGCAAATCTTTGTTCACACCTCTGGACAGGAAAAGGAACGGCAAAAGGCACCGATTCGATTCGATTTAGCTTCGGGTCGCATGTGTTTGGTGAGCTATTTTTATGGATTTCTGCGTATGTCCTTTTGGTCAACCTTAAAAGTGTTTTCCTCTACATAAATTTGCTATAAAAACCATTTAAACGGAAACGGTTCAAACATTCAAAGGGGAATCGTTGCCAAGATGTGCACTGTTCAAAAATCTGCTCATAATTATTTATATGTCGATAGTTTCTTATTTTAAATAGGGGATTATAGTACCGATTAATTTGTATTATTCTTAATAGTTAAGTACTTCTTCAAAAGGCAGTAAATATTAGTTTGTCAAGCAATACATATTAATATTGATATACATAATATCTGTTGGATTACCGATACACATTTTTTTGGTAGTGCAATCCAGGGTGAAAAAGGGGGCTTGGACTGGGTTCCAGCTTGGGCACATGGGTACGCTCTAGTTGTCGTTTGACTTGTGGTCCGGACTCGGGGTGGACGCTCTGCTGGCCAAATCTAAACTGCTTCAATAAAGCAAATTATCGTTAAAATGCTGCTGCACATAAGAAGATTTACGATTGCTCAGCTCGTTGCTCGTCGTTTGAGTTTTGGTTTTGGGTTGGGTTTTCGGTTCCTATTCCTTTTTTTCTCCTTCATTTTTTTGTTTTTTGGCAGCACAAACAGGACCCAGGACCAGTAGTTGGGATACAATGGAGGGGATTCGATTTTGGGTGCTTGTTCCCCGTTGTACATTTGCGGTTCCCCTTTCGTTTGTTTACTCTGCCGCTGCTCTTGATTTTTGTGCTTGAATCCCTGAATCGTTTAGTCGAACCTTTTCTGCTTTTCAGCTTTTCCCTTTTTGCTCTTTTCCCCACATTTTCCTTTTCCTTTTTGCTGTTTTCCTGGGCTTTTGGGTCGGTCTTGCATTCGATTTTCCCCAGCAGAAACGGAATGAGCGTATGACCAAAACAAATAACCCACAAAGTGAGTTGTTCAGGGGAAATCCCCCAAGTGTGTAGGTGTGCACTGTACAAAAAATGATTGAGAAATTCAAATCTTCAAACAGGAAACAGGATATATTATTATTTTGATGCAATTTATCTATCTATCTGAATACTTGTAAGCTATTTTCTGTAAAAGATTTACATATAAAACTGAATGTTTTTTGTGAAAATTTCTATAACTCCAAAGGACAGTTAAATTATTTATCAGTTTTATTCCTATATTGTATTTGTATTTAAATTTAGACTCTTGATTTGAATAACACAAATGCGATTCTCTTAATCCGTTAATAATAAATAGTTAAATTCCACTTCCAGTTCCCAGAAAATAGATTTCAAACCTAAAAACTTAAGTAAATAACTCTCCTTATTAGGTTACCTAATAACAACAATTTTCAAAAATAAAAACACAATTTTCGAAATATGTTAGCTCTTAAAAAAATTAAAATTTAATTTTTGTTTAATGATAACTTCCCGTACTTTTTCTCGGTGTAGCTTTGTAGCTGGCTGCGCGTGTGTGGGTGCATTTTTCGTATTCGTTGATTTGCAGCTCCATGAATGCTTCAACGCTTCTGGCCACAGCTGGTGCGCAAATCGCACACAGTTGGTTATTTGACAATTGATGATAGCATCAAGATTGGGTCGCCAAAATGGCCGGCACACAATCCCACCCCCATTTCTCTGCGTGTGCGAACTAGCGAGGAGCACGTGACCAGTGCGAGTGTCACGAAAACTACGGCAAGGGTCTGGCAATTAGCCTTTGAACCCAGGTTTGGTGTGTGAGGGGTTTCGAAATCTAAAAGGACCTTAGTTAGGCTTAAATTTTAGAATCTTTAAATAGTTAAATCAGGATATTTTGGTGGTTGAAATTAATACAAGTCACAATTAAATTATGCTAAAAATATATAATAGAGAATAAAGGATAGCTAAAAACTGAAGTAGAAGCTCACAATATGATCACAATTTCACTTATAATTTTAACTAAATTATAGAAATATTATATATCAATATCAACACATTCTCCTCCCTACATTTTCAGAGCTTATCTCTTTTTATTTTCACTTGTGCCACATTAGCATTAACTTTTGTCATTCGCATTTGGGGTTTAGGAGGCCTAAAAGGTTTTTTGTGGCTTCTATTTAAATTGAGGCAATATTGCAATTTAATATTTTCCATTCGGCGGAATCGGCCGCAAACCATTTTCCGGCCGGAGTTCGGGGGTCGGGGCTGGCATTATTAATGAGTTGGTAAATTTACATAGCTTTTTATGGGCCATGTGGGGCCCAGTTTTTGGCCGTGGTCCAGCTGAAAACCAGAGCGGGCCCCTCTCACTTCCGGGTGGCCTCTTGATCGGCGCTAATGAACTTTTCGCCAAGCTGACCCCTGACCCCACCGCAGCGCCCTCCCCGCCGTTATGCCGCCAAGTGTCGACTTTTCCCATGGCCTGTTATCTGTGTTAATGCATGCGTTTTCTTTGTCTCCTTTATCGGGACTTCCTGTCATTACTCCTGCTATCGTCCCCGTCCCAGCCTCCTGGCTTCCGTGTCCGTGCATTACCTTGTCGTCCTGCCCCGCCAGGCCCCGCCCTTTCCGCTTTCGGCCCCGATGTCGTCGCATTTTCGCTCCTTTGCTCAACAGTCCTGGGCCCGCGAGATTACAGCACTTACACTGAGAACAAAAATCATGAGACCTTCAAGAAAATGTTTATCAATGGTTATAAAATTTAGTTTAGTCTTCGTATGTGTCAGATGCATATTGCATATTTTTTTAAAAGGTATATTATTAATCATATTTTTGTAAGGAAATGTCTTTAGAACCGCATTCCCTCAGTGGAACTGTGTTCCCAGTGGCCATCAGCAAGTGCCCCTGTCCGCCGCACTGCCCATTGCTTAATTTCGATGGCAATTATTTATTTAAACCGCCTGTCGCTCCTACCGCCCCTCTCGGCCATTCGAACAAGGCTGGGCTTAATTGTTTGACTTGGCGTCTCTGAAACTATGGGCAGCATTTCCCATTTACCCCGATTTGGCCCCCATTTCCCCACATTTCCACACTCTGCTGGTGCCGCTTTGACAACTCGTTGACCGTAAATTTCCAAGTTTTTCATTAGGCTGCCTGCCAGTCCCAGGCGAGACTTTCCGTTCGGCTTTCTAATCAACTTGGCCGCAGTTTGTCGCGCTTTCCCGCTTTTCCCAGCCCAGCCCAGCCAAGCCGCCTTTGTCTCGGCGCGCGGGGGAAAACTTTTGCACCTCCCGTTCTGGCATGTTTAATGAAAGCGTTTTCACTGCGATTTCATTTCATTTAGTCGCCTCCTTTGCCGCTCCATGGACTCCATGGGCCTCCTTCATTCATTATGCGCCGCTCAGATTTGTAATTTACACCTGAGGCCAACAAGCAGTTGAACAATGCGAGCCGCGAGGGTCGTTATACAAGTTTGGATGCGGGGGAATTTGGCCAATCACAAGTTGTTGAAAACAAAACAGGAAAGTTTATGTTGTGCTGAGATGAAATTGGCCAGGAAGGGAATATTTTAGGGACTTCACTGACCTACGTTTTGTTGGTCTTTCGGTAAATATTCCTTATACAGAAATTGTTTTTTTAAATTTATCAGACAATGATTATAATTAAATAATTTTATTTAGTGTCACTTGTGACATAAACTAAGTTAATCCCGTATTTCATTTAATTTTGTTTAATTTCTGTGAATAAATGGAATAAACATACTAAGCCAAGCTATGCCCATCCTTTCTAATAAGCAAAATTATATATTATATAATACATAACTCATATTTAATAATCTTCAGTTTGTAGAACATTTCATTGTCCTTCGATTCCCCATTGTTTACAAAAGGCACAGTATAAATATTTTCTAAATCCTTTAAACACTCTGTTTGAGATTTTAAATAAAAGTATTAAGGAAAAAATAAAATGACCGGTTTAAGAGCTTAAAACATATTTTACCCGCTACAAAACATTTTAATAGGCATGAATTAAATTTCTAAAACAGGAAACATTAAAGTAGAAGAAATATTAGGAAATTATTATTTCTGTAAATAATTTGCTGTTGTTTAAAATGATTTCGTATGTGTTTCTTGCTTTACGACAGGACTTATTAAATTCGATTTCTTTGCATTAGATATTTGTCATTTCAATCTCTTGAATGGTATAAATAAAATAGCCAGCTTAAGAGCTTAAAAACCCCGACTTTTCATCCAACGATAAAGCCATCCTAATTCCCGGCAACCCGCTTTTCCCGCTTTTCCGGGACTAGGCCAAAATGTGAAATGCGAAATGGCTGGCTGCAATTACGGGGGTGCGACCAGGAGGAAGGGAATGGTGCCCGGGACAGGGGCAGCACTGTTTCCGTTTCCTGCAGCAACTGCAGCAACTGCTGTAAAATGTTTATGATGCTTTTATGGCAGCTACCCCCGCCGCCGGAGGGGTACCCGAAGAATTAACAATATGAGTCTGAATTATAAATATATGTACATGCAAAGGCAGGGCGAGTGCAGGGACCGAGTGCTAAGTGGCTTATTACGATTACAGTTGTTGTGCCCATTGTACTTGGTGCAATTGAAAGTAATTTGCTTGTTTACACGCCAGAGAGAGGGAGTTGGCCAACGACAACGACAGATTTAGCTGGCATTGACGTCACCGGGTCCCAAATCCATCATACGCCACGTGGCCCAAGGTCGACGCTTTGTTCGCTTATTTAAATTGCAAATAGACCACCCGCCCCGCCTCCCGTTCGCCCGGCCTTTTTCACTTGTGCATAATCTTTAATTTAAACAAATGCCGAAAGCCAGAAATAAAGCCCAACGAGAATCTGCACCCAAGCCGAAAACTAAAACTGGACGTGTCGTGCGAGCCAAATAAGCCACAAAAAATAGGAGCAAAAATGTTGTATATAATATAAAATAAAACGTTGGGATATGGCCAAAACGGTTGGGGTTTAAAAGCAGAGCGGAAACTGTCGTCGACTGGACGTGGCGGAGGGCAGAGTCCGGGATCCTACCCTATAGAGCAGCTCCTCTTAAAGCGGTCTGGCTTATCTGAGCTGCGGGGTATTAAAGCGTTTACCTTGGGACTGAGTGGGAGTTTATCAAATGAATAAATTGTGGCTCTAAATTACAATTTCCAGGAAAACTTTTTGGGCTTTCGGACTATACAGAAATCAATAAATTCCTGCCTTTTAAAAGGGCTTAGGGATTTTAAAATACAACAAGTTTCTCTCCCTGGTAGCCCCATAAAATTAGGCTGCTTTAAGCTAAAAACAGCATTAGTTATTTAATTTAAGATCTGCCTTAAAAGTCCATTTAATTTCCAAGATTTAAGAGAATCTCCAAAGTCGACTTGCCCTGCGAAATGTACTTATTTGTTTTGGGGCTAGACCCCAGCTCGTGCAGTATTTTCGCAAATTCCATCAAAGCCGCTGCGGCTTTGGACCTTGCTGTTGGCCACTGCGCCCCAGAGCCTTTTGGCCAATGTTGCTGCCATGTTGCTGCTGTTGCAGTGGCACGTAAGGAATTGGCCGGGAAATGGAAGGGAAGTGGGTGAGAGTGCTGCGACACATAAAGTGCTTCCTGCGAAATGAGTGGCACGCGTTGAATTCTGTTTTCGCCCTAAACTGGAGAAGCTTTAAGTCTAGGAATTTTATATAATGTGTAATTATGTGCCTGTATTGAAATTTCCTTCCAAGGACAATAGCTATAGTCATTGCCATGGTAACGGTTCTAGCAAATAAAATTATATTATTCTTTATATTTTGCCTACGTTATATATTTTTAAATATTTTAGGAAAAGCAAGTTGTGATTTTTGTGTGTATTTGGTCTGATGCACAAAATTTGTCTTTGATAACTTCAAGTTTGATTGCCAACTCTTGACCTGGCTATTGCCAATGGTATTCTGTTATTTCTTGGCCTTTTCAGTATGAGTTTAGGTGTTAAGATTTCGCCCTTTCTATTCGAATGCAGTGGGTTTTGTTAGAAATTTATTTATCAACGCTTTTTGTATTTCCGCTGCGGCTTGCTGGCCGGGCCGTTGGGCTTTTTGTTTATTTTCATACACTTCCTCATTTTTAATTTATGACAATGGGCCCCGGCTATTGTGAGCGCCACGCCCATTCCAGTCGCCATTCGCCACCGCCCATGGCCGTCCTGCAGTGTTATTGTAACTGATGCTCTTATAAATGGCCTCTGCCCCGTCAGACAGAATTTCGTTTGTCGCTTTTATCGCCAAAAACCGGAAAGTGGCGGCGGACGGCGGGAAACTGGGCGGCCGAGACAGGGGGTGGTGGTGTTTTCCAGTGGGGCACACGTACACTTTGTATTTCCGTTGGCCCCCCCATTGTCCTTGACAGTTTCATTATGACAGCTGGCGGGAGTCGCCTTCCACACCCAGTTTTCCCTGATTTTGGTTTTGTTTAGTTCCGCATTTGTGCTATTAAAGTGTCATCTTGTTGCTGCTGCTTTTGCTTTTTGGTCTAAAACAATGGCCAAGTGTTGGCATTATTATTATTATTATTATTATTATGATTATCATTATCATCAAACGCGCTTCCTCTTCCGCCGCACAAAGCGCAAAGATAATGGTCGAAAGACAAGCGACCAGATAAAACGCTGCTCTTGACTGATTTTTAGTTAATTTCATTGGCTTTGTGTTTCAGGATAGGGGACAATAAGGAGGGGGCTTTATTGCGCAATCAACTGCTAATTAGGGGAGTCTGTTCTCTAGATTTAAGATCGGGTGTCCTTGCTTTCATAAATTTGTTCTATTGCTGTTTAAAATAAAAAGTTTAAGTTTAATAAACAAAATAAAAACAAAGGAATTAATACATGAATTAAATAAATAAAAGAATAAATGTTTTGTTACTTGGAAAATTCTTGAGTAATATTTTCAGAGTATTTTGTAAGGAATAAAGTCTCTAGAGTGTAGACTTTCAATTACTACACAGTAACCTTCGATAAATCTTCTTCAAAAAATGCATTACTGTTGTATCTTGTTTCTTTAACATAATATATTTAATGCTTTTAATTTGTATGTTCCCTTCATAATTAAGTTCAACCAATCCCTGTTGCTCCTTAACACTGCCCTTAGAAAGATGATGAATTCGCTGGGGCTGTCCTGGAAGCGACATGAGTGCCAAGTGAAAATCTGAAACTGCACAAATATTTAATTGAAAATAATTTACGCCCCCAGCCGCGAAATTTGACGGCTGTCTCTGTCTGGGCCGGCGAATTCGCAATATTACGAGCAGTCAGACATTTGCGCATTTCTGCGACTCTGGCTGGAATCTGGCTGTACGAGTATTAAAAGCGGGCAGGCCGCTCGGGATTTATGGCTGCAGCCGGGCTTTTCCAGCTCCTTCTGGCTCGGTGGCCGGGCACACATAAATATGCAATTATTTTGCATTTTCCGCTCTCGCGCTCGATATTTATTTTTATTTATTCGCAGATGGCGTTTGCTGCGGCGCTGCGGTCTCACGCACATTTCGCCATGTTTATGGAAATCGGGAGACGACTCCTCAACCCTCGAGCTGCGAGCTGCGAGCTGCGAGCTGCGAGTTGCGAGCTTCGACTTTCAGCAAATTGACTTTTACACAAAGATGCGGGTGCCAAACGCACACACTCGAGGCTCAGCTTTATGCGACATATTTATTTGTTGATTCATATATTTACTCGTATTTATGTGCATAATTTGCATTTGACATATATTTTTATGGAGCCAGGAGGAATCAAAATACTTTATTCGACATGCAAATATTTTGATATTGGTTCCGGGTACAGACGCAGCATATTGGACCATATAATCGCCAGAAGAAATCTCTTTGCATTGGGATTATTTAATGTCATTAATATTTATATTAATCGAAGGCAAAGTTGATGGGGGAACAATGTTTTTATTTTTAAATTGAATATATAAATCTATGATGGGGCAAGAGAATTTTATACTCTTTGTTTACATTTTTAACCATGAGAATTGAATAAAAAATATCTAACTTTATTTTCAAATGGCAATAAACAGAGCCAGCTTCAAGTTTCAACTGAATGTAATTTCCTTTTTTGAATGGAATCAAGAAATCCTCTGAAACGGTTAGCTTTTTGAAAATAACAATTATTTTCCCACAACTGCATAGTTGTCAATAAATTGTCATTTTTGATTTGGTGAAACAAACCGAATGGAAATTCTTTGTACATTTGCCTGGAGATTATCTTGCAATTTAATCGGAATATTTCAGATAAATATTTCGATTGGGTTTCTCTCTATCTCTCCTTCTGACCCTTTGCTCTGTTCTATGTTACCAAAAACTTCAAAGCCAAATGTGAATATCCTGAGTGCACACACACATGTGTACTATTTGGACAAATATGCTTGACAAAATTCCGAAATTTACATGCTGAAAATTTGCCAGTCTCTCGGACTTCTTTTTTCTGAACCATTTTTATGGGATCTTTTTGCGGAGTGTGGAGCCAGTGAGTGAGTGAATGAGTGTTTTAACAAATTGAAATGCATTGTGAGTGCCGTCGAGTGTAATTTGTGTGCAGCTTTGGTTATTACTCGTGCTTATTGTTGTTGCCGGCAGCCTTTTGTGGCATCGATAAGCCGCTGGCATATCGCATTTTATTTGCCAGCCAGGCGGCAAAGCTGCAAGAAAAATGTTTGTTCATTTAAGATAAATTTATTGTTGTTGTCGATGCAAATTGCAACATTTATTGAATTGTTGCTGCTGTTATTATGACTGCCAGGGGCGATGCCGCGCTCGTAAATAGTTGTGCAAATAAATTGCGAGCGCAAATAAATCGCAGCTCGCAGGCGATAGCCGAGCGTTTATGACACTTTCGCAAAGGGGCTGTAGGGACTGGAGGGGTTTATCGTTAATCGGGTTCATAAATTTTGGGTAACTCTTTGATCTGCACACGGAGAAAAACGCAGAATTGTGGGTTACCATCGGGATTAAAGAGAGTTCAAAGAAAGTCGTTCAGGTGACAAAGTTTTAAGGAACATATATTTGTAAAATTTTTAATAGAAAAATATCGAGGAGTCGTCGATAATTTTAATAAAGTGGTATAAAATTATTCCTTAAATTCGTATTAAGATTGCATAATGGGAAAAAATCAGATAAGATAAGTCTAGAAAGACATCACCCTCAATTATAGATTTAAAATGTCATAAACTTAAATAAATCCATATTTTAACTATCGAAAAAATCGCTTTAACTGATAATATTTTTATATAAGAAATAAAACACAAAAATATACGATGATTCGATGTATAGAACAAAATATCATTATCTGAATTCTAAAATATCGAATTACATATCAACTTTGTCACATGTTTATATTCATGTTTACTGCCATTTATAATTTTTAATAAATTATTGAAATACAGTAACTTGATCGATATATTATTATATTAAAAGAGGGGTTTGAATTTGTCTTACACCCCAGAGTAATATTATTATGGTTTATTTATTATAAATTAAAAAAAAAACCCTGTATATATACTCTCCTATTGTTATCTAAAATTATTCTACGTTAAAGACCCCGAAAACTATACAGAAATGCAACATTTTCCCATGAGTGTACTCACCATTGAACGTTGCCAGCAGCAGGACTCCAAGCAGGCGCAGCAGGCTCATCTTCAAATCCTTTCCAATTTACTTGTAATCCAGCGCCGAGCTGCTAGTCTAATGCCGTTCCCAGGGCTGTGAAATGAGACTGGGATTGAGTCGTCGCCGGAAACGCGCTTACATTGCCGCGATAAGAAGCGGAAGTACTCGGCTCAAGGAGGCGGGAGCAGCAGCAGCTGGGGCAGGAGCAGGAGCAGGAAGTCGTGTGGCAGGAGCTGGCTGCGACTCGGATTCGGAATCGGAGTCGCACTCGGATTCGGGTTGAGAATCTTTAGCGCAGGAAGCACTGCCCCCGATGGCTGCCAGTTTGCCGGGCTTTAAATGCGGCGCACCACCCGCTGGTGCCGGGTGTCGTTTCTGCCGGCTTTTCCCGTTGACTTTCCCCCCTGGTTTTCCTTTGTCTTGCCGGGGAATCCTGGTTTCATTGCTCGCCGTCGCTCAGCTAGCTGATGATATTTATGGCCACGTTAGTTGCCCCTCCTGGCTGGTTGCATTTTATTGGGCAAATTAACGCCGCGGCTGCACTTTCACTGCTGCTGGAAATTGCGCGCCTTTAAGGACTTTGCATATTAAACCCGGTGGCACTCGGCACATGCATCATCTCCTGGCTGAGAGACTTTTGCTAGCTTACATGCATGAAATCCACGCTAAGGATTTATCGTTTCTGGTCTCTACTCCGCAACTCGTGTTGTTGTTTTATGGCTTTATGGTTGCACTGTGAAATAAAAGTGGCACAAGCATTACAAATACATTTTTATTAAATATATAAGCACGTTTCTAGGGTTATTTTTTGAATTCCTGGCATATCCCTAAGAAATTAATGATGTTGTAATCGTTATTTTAATGGCCCTGTAATTTCTCCTGGTGCACACTGTTGCGTTCTCGGAATTTAGCGTCTGTCTCGACGTTGCCCGACTTTCAGACGCTGGCTTTGGGCTGTTTTAGCCTTGGCTTAAAGTCGAGACAAGACATACGGAGAAGGTTGGCGGGGGAACCTGCCATTCCCAGGGTCCCGTATCCCAGAATCCCAGCACCCAGATCCCCAGTTACCGAGACACCCGTGACACCCGTGACCCATGTGGCGTATACGTCATGCGGATTGTCTCTTGTGCCATGTGAGCGACCACGAAGTGAGCAAATGCAAGCGGAAGGATAAAGCTCGTACTATGTGGTAATTTAAGGGTGATTCACACAGTTGTCTTGGGATTCGTGAAATACAAATTAGAATGGAATAGATAGATATTTAATTTAAGTATTTATTTATAGATCACTGTGATCCACTCAACCGGTAGAAATAGCTCTCAGCCAAGGACCTTAAGCCTGGAATGGACCCAGTTATCGCTTCGCTTTGTGTCAGGCTCCCAGCACATTCATCTTGTGCCGTCTCATCGCTCCAGCACACAGGAATGCCAGCGATTCAAAACTCAATCGGTAATACACTGCGGCTACTTGGCTCCATGGGCTTGTGCTCTGCCCATGTCACTTTGGCCCAGCATCGAGGCGCACGCCAAACGTCTGACAAATCGACAGTTGTATGCTGCAGGCCCAGCCAAAGGACCCAAGGACCAGACTCCCCACTTCCACCCTGAGCGGACCAAATCAAATTGGCCGCCAAACGTTGGCTGGCGTCAAAAGTCATCCATCAAGGACGTGGAGCAGGAGCAGGTCACTAGCCAAGCAGGAGGCGACACAGGATGGGGGGCGCATTCAACTTTGCATGAAATTGGCTGTGTTTAAGCCAGCGGCAATGGCAACAATGCCAGCTTGGAGTCGGACTCGATCTAGGACACTGCAAGGACTCGAAATATTAAAAAGAGGTATTTTTAACTTTAAAATATCTCTTATATTACATAAGTTCGTTAAATATTCTATTAAATTTGAAAAATATGAAGGCATTTCATACAGATTCATTATTCTTAATAGTCTTCCTCTTAAGTTCTGTTAATACTCAAATATATCACAATTACTCCCTATATTTTTGCACATATTTTTTATAGAAGCACATAATTTATTTTCTGTGTACCACCTTCTATGGTGGAGTGAGCCAAGTTTATTCAGAAAGTCGGAGTACGAGATCCACCACTTGAGACTTAATAAACTGAGCCCGCCGGGCAGCACGAGCCGGGAAAAAAGCACCGAAAATGTATGTAAATAAATAAACGCTTAACTCTTTTCAAAGCCAAGTTCGTGGGGCGAAAAAAAGGCAGTAAATATGTACGTATATAGAAAGCGGCAGCGAGTTTTGTGCATTATTTTGCCTAAGTCCCCCGGCGGCATTATCATCAATTCATCATCACAGGGGGGCGTAAGAGCCGGCATGGGGGGCGTGGCAAGGGAGCAGGTCCAAAGAATAAGGGATGAGGCCGTTTAGCTGCTTGTGATGCGGTTCTGTTTATTTAATTTCGACAGCAAAAAAGAACAAGTTACTGAGTTTTGGGCGAGCTTTTAGTATGTGTAAGCACTACGGTGAAGACTGAGTACAGCGAAACAATGCAGAAAATAATAACTGATATATTTCGATTTATTTCGGGTTCAAAGAGAAGAGTAATATTGTTTCGATTTATTTTTAGTTCCCAATGAAGAAGTATTATTATTGCACTGCCTAAGGTTGCACTCTCTAAAGTTGTTTTTATTTCAAATCAATTAAATTTGTAATGTTTTTGTTTGATCCAATTATTAATCAGTTGTTCTACTATAAAAATGTGCATACTAAAGCTAAGCATTACAGTGTTATTTTTAAAGAAAAGGCACTGTTATTGTGTAAGCTCTGTGTGTTCGTGTTAGCCATTGTGGCTGTGGCATCGTCACCAACATAGCCACAACTAACGCCAGCGGCTACTACTGTGTGAGAGTGTTGGTAGTGCACTCTAAGAAAATTGTATTATAATATTTGACATCATTATTTAAATATTGAAATTATTAAATGGTGAAGATTTTCTAGGACTTCAGAGAGATATGGAATAGCAACTGAATTTCGCTTTCTGAATATACATGAACACCTAGATTTTTCGCCCAGTGCATCTAAGTGTGTGTGCTCTTTTTTTATTCCGCTGTTGCTGCTGCTGCTGCTGTTGCTGTTGCCTTTGCTTTTGCTGCTGCGGCTTTCTATGCCCAAACAACAGGCGAGCTAACAGCAGCACATGAGTCAAATAAATTACCCCAGCATTGTTGTTGGCAAATTTTTGATGGTTTAATTTTGTGGAAAATAAGTTAAGCCGCTGCTGCGGCGGCCATATAACACACACTCACACAGCGCAGCAAGGCAGAACAGTAATACACACACGCACACATGAGCACATCGAGAGCGGGGCAGAAATTGTTGCCTACTTTGCTGCGCCGCGTATACGCAATAAAATAAACGCGTCGCAGTTACATTTCCGGCTCGACTCAGGCCAAAAAATAAAACAGTGTGGAATGGCGGCGGCTCAACTCGGCTTCTCGGCACATTTTATGCCGCATTGCCATTTTTATTTATTTATTTTTATTTGTATTTGCCTTTGGCCGCCACTGCCGCTGCCGCTGCCGCTGCTGTGCGCCCTTTATTCATTCATTTATAAATTATTATTGCAAAACACTCGGCCTCCGAGTCGGCTCTTGAATTTTGAGAGCAAAGTGTGCGTGTGTGCATTGTTTGCCTAAAAAATGTATGAGTTAATGAGTTTTTCGCTGGCAAAATAAATTAGCCAAATGCTTGAAAATCCGCACGATTCGGGCCAACAAAGCCAAGGCAACCGGAGCTCAAGTGAAGCTAAAGTGAGTGGAAATCATCCGCATATCTTCCGTTCCTTGAGCGCCGTTTCGAGGATATATTTGGACCAGCCAGCCACTTTTTTCCTCTCGTTTTTTAATGTTCTTTCCATGCATGGAAGCTGCCTGTATATTTGCTCCTTTTTTTGTCAAGCTCGTGCGACGGCTGTTTTGAATTGAGCCACATCATCATCATCCACTTTGTCATCGTCATCGCCACAGCCATCATCATCGTCATCATCTGAGCCTGATGGCTGACATTGTCAAAAGGGTTTAAGTGGCTACACTTGAACCAGGAGAATCAGCAGCAGCAGCAGCAGCAGCAGTTCAAGTCCTCATCCCCCAGCTCTAGACAAATATGAGAGCTAGGGTGGAATGGGACAAGATTCGGGAGGAAGGGAGCTAGGAATGGGGCATGACACGAAACTTCTCCCCGTTGCCAGGGAACAAGTTTAAAGCGTGGCAGGTCCTGGGGCAGTGCAAAGCGGAACGAGCAATAGGATGAAAATTTAATGTGATATTGATTTCGATATTCCATTAATAATATTCAACGCAAAAATTGTGATCCGAGTCCAGCAGGTTGTGGATGGAGCATGGATTTTATTCTTTAACATTTTCCTAGGAATTTAAATGCTTGAAAGTAGAAAATGGAGGTAATGATTTTAAAATTGCACAATCTTAAATTCAGACACTTAAAAAAGCTTCAGTAGGGAGTTTGTCTCTAATAACATCTTAAACATTCAGTTTAAAGTTTAAACCCAAAAAGATTTATCAGATATTAACAGGCAATTTATTTATTTTAATCTAGACTTATTAGTTTAAGTATCTATTTTGACCTAACACTTTTACAAAAACCAAGAGTATCTCATAACAGGATTATAGTATTTCCGACAAAAAGTGTGATTTGTGATGCGTTAGTTTAATATACAATGAAATAAATAAACATGCACTGACTTTTATAGTAATATGAAGAGCATCTAATTGCATTGCTGAAATATGCGATACACGGAATAATTGTGTGAATTAGAAACCATTCCAGTGGCTAGGATTTCAGGCTGAAGTACTTCTCCACCTCCTGAATATCATAAGCCACTCTCTACTTCCCTCCTGATGAAGTCCCCTTCGAGTGGTTCACTTATCCGCCATTATCCAAACCGACAATTAAACCCGCCCATCGTGAACCTCCTGGAAATCACGCCTTCCGAAGAACCCCAAAAAATCGACGACAATAAACATTTAATTACCGGCCATTGTGCCGTGTTCCGCACGGTAATTTGTCAAAGGGTCTAATTAAAAACTTGTAAACGCCTCGGAAAATACGAGAGTCTTGTTAGGGATCGACACGATGGAAAATGAAAAAAGTAAAATAAAAGGCTGGCGCATTTAAAACGGGGAAATGTTTTGTCGGAAGCTGATTGGAGCATTTTGAAAACACGCAATTCACCTTCGTCATTGTCATGTTAATTAATTTGCCGACACTCGAGAAGACAAGTGAACACGGCCGCTCAGAAAGGAATAAAAAATAAAAATAAATGTGAAAGGCGGCCAAAGCTGTCAGAAGCACTCGATGCTAGGGTTAAGTCCACCTCTGTCCTCAACACTTGTTAAGACTTTTCGATGGGCATCGATTTCGATTGTCATTCAAGCATTCAATGGCACTGGGATTAAAATTAAAATTCGTTCGGAATTCATAAGTGTCTTGAATTTGTATCCAAATTATAATCTGTAATATCTATATGAACAATTATTGTATTTTATTTTTACTTTATTCTGAAGAAATACTAAGCATTCGACTTATGTGCTTCTCAGTGATTAAAAATAGCAGAAGCCACTTTATTTTAATTGTGTCAGCGTACGAAATAACATCCTTGACTCACAGTAAGAATTGGAATGAATGTGTGTACAAAATACCCGACACAGGAAAAAAATCAATAAGCAACATATATTATTTACAGTGTTTTTAATTA
This sequence comes from Drosophila bunnanda, assembly GCA_035046265.1. Classification (NCBI taxonomy): domain Eukaryota; kingdom Metazoa; phylum Arthropoda; class Insecta; order Diptera; family Drosophilidae; genus Drosophila; species Drosophila bunnanda. Next base: position 209,464 of record JAWNOB010000130.1, read on the forward strand.
TTTATTTTTAAGTGGGTTTAATAAAAATTGTAATAACCCTTTTAAAAGAAATCAGTTTATAATACTTTTGTTATTTTGTTATTAACTTTTACACAAATATAGCTTTGGGATATCAGTTTGTCCAAAAGAAATTTGTAACATAAAATTTCCTAAAATACATCCCATTTAATCTGACATATTTAGCATATTTTCCCAACTTGTATTCTTTTTTCGCTCAGTGCACACAACAACAATAACAATAACAACAACAACAGCAGCATGAGCCAGACTGGCCACAGTTCAATGCCTTTGGCATGGTTCAGTGCAGATGATGAAACCGGCAGCCGGCAAACGATAAAATGGGAAAAAGGCCGAAACACTCACACACTTGGACCACTCGATATATTTTCGTGTTGCGTCCCGATGTGTCTTGGGGGCCCGCACAAAATGTTTCGTCTTTTTGGCTATTTGATTACTTGGCCGCGTTACGTATACGCCGCGTGTGTCGCGCGCTGAAAACCCCTGCACGCACAGCAGGCCTTTCGAGACTGAAGCAGCGATGCTGCGACGAGGCTGCGATGGTGCGGCTGCGATTCCTGGCTTCGATTCGATTCGGAGCAGCGCAGCGGCCGCGGCGCGGCAGCGCTGATGTCATGAGCATAGGTCCTTCGTCCTTCGCAGAACGAAGAAGTAAGCTGGGGGGCCAGCCAAGCGGCCATATAGTGAGTCCAACATATTGTCGCAGGCCAGCATTCTGATGCTGTTCTGATGCTGACGAAATCAAGGACGAAGTTAAGGACTTCGTGATGGAATCAAGAGTGCCGGCCGCTCTTCTGTCGCTCTGTAGCCGGTGACTCTCTTAGGCGCGTTGCTCGTTTCTGGGTCATTTGGACCGGTTTAAATGCTAGAGTTGAATTTCATATTCGAGCTTTAAAATGATTATAATTATTTCTTTACATTTTTGTTTTGAGAAATGCGTATTTTATTCGTAGTTTCTTTATATTTTTAAATTGTTCATTAAGATTTTCTAACATAGCTGCTCTGCTCTGTAAAGCAGCTGTTAGGCTGCATTCTGTTAGGCGACTGTTAAGCAAAAGTCTCCAAAATGTTAAAATACTAACAGCAGCATGACAGTGATGGTATAGCTAACAGAGACTGTTAAACAAGTAACAGAGTACTGTTAATGTAGGACTTTTACTCACAATTTTGAATACAAATTGTTTAAATATAAAATATAAATGTTTCTCTCACTCAGTTGAGAGCTTTCCGGTATAAGGCAAGTATTAAGCACATTTAGAAATTATATATAGAACTAATTGGTACAAGAGTGGCAATTAAATTGTAACTCATCGCCTCATACATTGAAAATCTTTTCATCAAATACCTATTATTCCATTGATTCTTTTCAGCTGGCTGACAATATGGTTTTTAGGGCCATAAAAAGTAGTACCCATATACGTTTAAATTAGTTTTATGCCGAAGGGAATGGCAATGGGATCCTCCTGGTAACTCCAACTCCCTCTAAGCCGGCACTCAGTGGACCAGAGCCAAAGCAATTACAGACTCCAGACAATGGGCATGGAAATCGGGGCTTTTAACATTTTTTGATGGCCGGCAATAAAAGAGGGCCCACCCTTCAGGAGCTCCTCCCCATCCCCCTCATTCCCTCCCCTGTGCCTTTCACTTGCAACTGGGAAAACTAACCCAGATGTAGCCGAGAAAAAGGAGAAACAAAAAGGAAAAGCGCCGAGCTGAGAACTCCACGTAGCCAAGAAAGTCGCGTCAAGTACGTTTGGATATTTAATGCCATTTGGGGTCGTAAAAATTTTGAGTGTATCTGCTGGAGCCGAGGATTTCCAAGTGGAAAATGCAAAGCACCGAGGACAGATTCGGGGGGAGCGCAATTATCTTGGTCTTGGACTTGGTTCAGCCATTAGATGACCCAACTATTTTTGCGCATATATTTTACGCATATTTTATGTGACTCCGTTTTCCGTTTGGTTTTTCTTTTTTTTTTACGCTCCCCTCCACTGTCTTTGCCTTTTGGGCATTTTATGGCCTCAAAGTCAAACGGAAACTGCCTTCCAGGCAATTCTCGTGTCGTTGGATGTGTACTCACAAATAAAGATACAAAATAACCCAGCAGAGATACATATACTCATACTTATAAATATAAAACGAGCTTTAAAGAGGTTGACTTTGGCAAATGGGAAACGATTGAGTGCGGCAGCAATTATTTCTAGTTAAATATGTGACATCATGACCTGCTAAGGGTTCGATAAAGGAGCAGCATTTACTTGGGCCGTAAAAGTAAATGTTTGGCCCATAAAGATGGGATTTAAATTATGAGGATTCCCCTATAGAAAATACTAAATGTAAATAGCAATACCTTTATGCCAGAACATACAGCAATCTTTCTCAGCTGAACACTCTCAACTCAAAGCCAGTATTCTGATATAATTAATAGCTTTTGTTTTAAACTATTAGTTTATATTCCATTACGTGGTGCTATGTGGCAAATATGCAAAAGGATACTGCCAGCTCCTGCTCCTGCTCCTTCTTGGTCGGTGGGACCTGGGATGTTCTCGCATTAGGAAGTTTTCTGGAGAGACAAGACCTCTTTTGGGAAAAACAACAAGGCGGCTAAAAGCAACAGGATCCCGGCCAGAAACCCAAGGAACTATGTCGTCAACAATTTGGAAATTGAGCTTGAAGGGCTGGAAAGTTTTTGCATTTCATGTGTTTTTGTCATTGGAACTCGCTAATTTCCGTGGATAATAGTTTCATCTTCGTGACAGCTCCCCATCTCGCTCTCGCCCTCTAGCCGTCTCCCTCTAATGCTTGACATGTTGAATTTGTCGCTTTTCCGTTGGGTTCGTTTTTCAACTTTCTTCTCGCATTTCTCTTGTTGCGTGCTATTGGCGCCGTGCGTGTGTGTAACTCCTGAAAATGTTTGTTTTTCCCTCTCCCAAAAAAGCGTGTATCTATGTGGGTGTGTGTGTGTGGCGGCTTTAACTTGTCGCAAAAGTTTGCAATTTAAAAAGTAAATTGAAACGGAATCCCCGTCTTTGGCTTAGTCGCCAGGCTTTTGCTTTTGATGCCAAGTGCATTCGCCACTGGAGTGAAATGAGCCGCATCCACACAGCCAAAAACATTACTAAAAAGTTATTTAAATCTAAATTTCGAATTCAAATTAGTAGTTGAATAAACTCAAGGCAAATTAAAAATGCTTTGCGACTTGGTCAACTCAAAGCGAACTGAAAATGTATTAAACTTAGGTCCTTTCTCTCCGTGTATGTTGTATGAGCCAGTTGCATTTGCAGCTCTGCTGGTGAAAGTGGGCGGCGGGGGCGCGTGTCACTGGCAAATTGACCCCATTAATCCTTGCGGACTGAGATAGCAGCGGCAAGCAAATGCCAAGCCAAAAACAATGACAAAACCAGTGGCCCAAAACAAGAGAGCGCCAAAAATCAGAACCGAAGTGCCACCACTGCTGTGAGCCGGCTGGGAAATGGTGAAAAACAGCATCCAGAGTTAGGCAGAGGGACAGACGGACGCAGGAACCAGACGGCCAAAGACAGAGTCCTTTTTGCCTTTCACGTTTTGGCTTGTTTATGGCCTGCTGATCCTTTCATGGAATAAGGAGCCATTTGCATTTGCCAGCCGCCTGCAAAGTGCAAATTATTCAAATGCAACAATGCCTAATACTCAGCTCGACAATTATGAGTTCAGAAAATTGATTTGTTTAAACCTGGCTCGGGAATGAATGCATGACTAAGTACTGGGGATTTTGCTATTATAAATTATTATAGTCCAGAATATTTCCAAGCATCTTCAGTTGTTTTATTATTTTGCTTACTTGTATTTCATATATGTATGTAACAGGCAACAATTTCAAAGCAAAATATATTGAAATCTGTAAAGTGATACTAAAACTTCCTGGTAAAATTATTCTCAGGCCCACTTAAAGGCTTAAGGGCTGAGCTTAGGCTCTTTCGGAAAAAATCCTTCGGACTGGATAGATGTTTTTGTGTGGGACGTAACAAATGATCAATGCTGGAAACTGTTGCGTTTAATCTTGGACTTGGCTCGATTTCCCCAAAATCCATTAATCATTTCGGTCATCAAGCATGAAAGCGATTACTCATACATAGATGACTACCCCATTCTCAATGCTCGACCCGTTCCCCATTTTTTTGCGAAATTGCCACAACAAACACTGCCTAATAGGTACACCGAAAGAATAGATTTCAAGGATGAGAATTCATATTTTGCATTACATTTATTTTCCATTATTTAATTATGTTAATATATGAATATTCTAAGGAGTTGCAGAAGTAAAAGCTCTAAAAAAGTGTCTGAAAGTAAGGAATGAAATATTTTAGGTACCATATTCTGTGTAAATTTGTTTCTCTTTCTTGGGGTTCTCTGGCACAAGCTAATTTTCAAGTTATCAATTTTTTTATAATTTTTAAAAATCTGAATATCCGTATACATAATGTTAATATTACTTATTAAATAACTATAGTTATGCTAAAGCATATCACATCATCACACGTACACTATTTCTAGAAATCCTTTAAGTTAAAATCTTATCAAATTATAAATTTAGTTTTCTAGATTTTCCTGCCAATAGTTTTTCTCCGAGTGCCGGCAAATGGAAAAACGAAATGTGTGCGTCCAATGAAAAGGGCTAGGGAGTGGGTAAGAGAGCGCGGCGGTGGGGCCAAGAAGATGGCTAAAATTGTGAGCCAAGGCTGATCTAATATTTGCTCAAGTGTTATTTCTGTCGGCTTAGTTTGCCCCCAGAATTATGCTACAATATTCCGTTATATTTATCACATTTGATTGTGCGTATTAACGGCGAGTTTAGTGGGGCGTGATGACAGGGAAAACTCTCTCGCTCCCTGGGGAGGGAAAATCTCATAGGAGCCCCCTCATAGGGGAAAGTGCGTGAAATGTGGCGAGGAATTAATAAGATAACTTTTGTCTCTATTGGCCGCGAAGGCCGGGAAGACAGCCGCTGGCTTACGTCTGTCAGCGGGTTCTGCGGAGCTTGTTTATTTAACATTTTGGCTTAATTTGCTTTTATGGCCCCGAAAGCGGTCGACTTTGGCTTTATTTCTGTGTAAATCAGCAGATTTATATTTCAGCCGACTACGCGCCATCGAACTAATTTGGTTTTGAGACCGCATATACACATGGTCCAGAAAAGGAGAAAGAGTCGGGGGCAGCGCATTTAAATGGAAATGGATTCAAAGTTAGGGACATGTTGTGCAAGTTAATTAACACAAACAGACGGGAGGGACTACACCAAGGAAAAAGGATCAGCAGTAATCAGCAAATATTCAATAAGTTAATTACAAGTTTCAAAGAAAGCAAAACTCACTGGAAAGTTTCCAAGTAATAAATAAAGAGTTAGAAGGAATCCCTACATTTTCATGTATATTATAAAGCATACTTTTATTTTTAGGTTATTATCAAATTGCAGAAAATATGTGCTTTAAATGGGGATGTTCTTTATCCTCACTTTCTCCAAGTGCACTTACAACACAACCAGCAACAAGAGCCTCTCGCTCGCATTTTGTGCACAAATTGTTTCAAGGCCTTGGCTTCAATTCAATTGCTTAGTGCAATGGCATTTGCGATTGTTTATTTTAAGTGGGCCCATTGCACGTAAGTGTGTGTGGTGTGTGTGTGTGTGTGATTCTCTCTCTCTGTGTTTGTGTGCGTTTATTGCGGCTAATTAAAAACAAACAATGGCCGCACAAAGTAGGTTGCATGCGGTTGCCCTGCAACGACAACACAAAAGGCCGGCCAATCAAGTCAAAGCCACATTACACGTTACGTTATTTTCAAATCTTCTCTTGCACTTTTGCCGGCCATTTTTCTTTCGACATTTCCACCATTTCCACTGGAGCACTTTTCCGACCCCAACCGACCCGACCCGGCCGGGCCCGTCTCTTGGTTTTCGGTCCCTTTGTTGATGCGGCGCCATAATGAAACAATTAAGTGCACAAAATTAGGTTACAGCCGCAGTCGCGCTGCACAATGCCATGCAAATGCTGTGAGTAAAGTAAATACTCGTTGCTGAATGCCAGCTGAATGCAACATCGGGACAAAGGCGGCTAAAAAAGAAAAGACAGAGACACTTCTACGGATGGACGGGGAGGAGGTGGCACAGGGGACGGGGGGACGAAGGACTCATGGACTCAGGACTCAGGACAGGACAAACAAGCCGAGCACAATGTGACAGGAAGGCTAAAGGAAAAAGAACCTCAATTGCTACTTGGCACAGTGACTCCAGCTGACATCTCACACTGGATTGGGTTTTAATTGCTTATATGATTATGCTTATAAGCTTTGGCAGCTTGTTATTATTAAAATAAATAAGCACATACATTTTGCAGTTCATTAAAAATCTATTTCTTATTATATTTTCAATTATTTCTATATATTTAACTATTGGGCACTTAATATTTTAGTTAAAAGAACTGCCTGCATTAACTTGTAATACCTACAAAGCCAATTGTAAAACTAAACTAAAAATTAGGAAGTCTTAAGTCGATCAGACGGGGATTGATAATACTAATGATAGATGTAATGCCTAGCTTACAAAGCACAAAAGATTTTAAAAATTATAAATTTTATTTATTTATTTATTTATAAATTGGTATCTGAAAAATCAGAAAACTGAGTATTTATGTTATGAAACCTTCATTCAAACTCCCTTTAATAATTCGCCACAAGTGACTTAATTAGCTTCGAGTTAAGGCAAGCTCATCTCACGGTGCCAGGATAACTGGCTGCATAATGTCAGGCCCCGTGTCCCAGGACCTTTTGTCTGTTTAATGTGTCAGGACTTTAGTCTTCGGACCTGGGACCTCGGACTCTCAGTCTCTCCGTCCCTCAGTCTCCCAGACGACATGTGTTATCAGTGTCAAGAGCTGCGCTAAAGTATGCTACAGAAATCGCATTGTGCAGGGAGTGGCGCTGAATGGGTTAAGCATTTGATGGGCCAGAAAGGGCGCAGGAGAGTGAGATTGCTATATTATTGTTACCATTGTAGCCGGGACGAGGGAAATGGAGCAGCCACTTGATCTACTTACCCAAGGAGCCGAGCACCGAGCACCGAGCACCGAGCCGGGAACTGTTGCATTTTCTTGGCCAGCGCCAGTGCAGTGGCTTGAATTTATTGGCAGAGCGATGATTGGTTGAGTCTTAATAAACGCATAAATCACAGTGCTGGCAACGAAGCGAGTAATCAGAAAACTCATATGCCACTCGACGGATTGTTTTGATGTCGCATAACGATAACAAAATAATTTCGCTGCAATGTTTTTGTTTATTTTTCCGCCTGGCCAGCAGCGTTTGCTGTTTGTGTTTCCTTTTCCCAGTGCTTGCGACTTGACCTTTTTTGAGCCAAAAATATTGAACACATTTAATGTTATAAATATTTTGTTAATCAGTTTCAGTTTGGAATAATTTGTAACTAGAAATTAGTATAGTTTTTAGGCTTATACTAGATGTATTAAATTATTGTTTACAGCTACAAAATGATTCATTTGTGAGTAATACAGAATAAAGGGAAAGGTACGTTTTCAGATATTTTTAAACCAAGGTTAATCGTAATTTAATTACCCATTTTTAAAATAAAATTCTATATTTTATGTATTTAAGAATAATAAAAACCCTCTACACCATTTGAAAAAATTACTTTTAGCCGACATCACTGGCATACGCGCTTTCGATCCTAGGTGGACTAAATGTTTTTACTGGATGTTTTGTCAACATCAGGCAGCATTCATATGGATGGCATATCCTGTCAGGACGAGAGAGTTGCCTATTTTTGTTGGCCCGTGACTGTGTCTGTTCATATGCGAAAAATGTACCAAACAAATTACCCTGATGCCCCGGTCCTTCATACAGCTAACCCTATCTAAACAAGAGTTCGGAGGAACCCTCTGCTTTTTTTGTTGGGCTTCGTCCTGGAGCTGGATTGATGTTGATTTTAATGTTAGTTTTGCTGTCTTTGCATTTTATGCGCGCATGTGTCGTTTCAATTCGGTTAAACAGAATCATAAATGGAAAACATAGTCTAATGCCGACAGCTGTGAAGAGACAAATGTATACTGTGGAAGATCGCAAAAGGGAAATTAATAATAAATAAAGTAATTGTGCCTTAGAAATATTAAGTTTATTCCTAAATATTTATATATCAAAAGGCTTATTCTATTGTTTTTAGATTAATATTTAAAGAAAAGTACTTCCTCATTTCTCTATTACTAATAAATAAGCATAATTTGATTTATTTTTGACACGATTATTGTGCACACACAAAAAGAACCTCCAGTCCTCAGTTTTCCAATTAAAAGAAAAGCTTTTGTTCGGGACTCTATTCAACCGAAGCGGACTTGATTTAATTAGGTAAATGTATTCAATGTTAATACAGCAACTTAACTGATTTATGCTCCCAACCATTCGCCACTCGCCATTTGCAATTTGCTCAAATTAATTTGGTAAGAAATCACGTAGATAAGCAATTAACATTGCCACCGAGGACGCAACAGGGTTGTCCTTTTGCCTCCCAGCTGTCCTGTCCTGTCCTGTCCTGTCCTGTCCTGTCATTTTACTTCATTTTATTTCATTTCATTCACAGGCCACGTACGGGATGTCCGTCTATTGTTAAGGAGCGTAAAATACGCAGACAGCTTTCAAATGCTGCAGATACTTGGCTACACAGATGCAGATACAGATACTGGGCTATGGGAAGTGTCGCCCAGGGTATTAACCAGCTTCATGATTGGCCCTGTGCCGAGTGAATTCTGAATCAGAGCGGGAATCCTTATTATAATGGTTGAAAGCTATTAGAACAAGCATGCTCCAATTTCAATTGTCCTTGATCTGTGGCTTTAGGTCTCGAAATTAGATTTTATTTGGCTATAAATATTGAATCTATTTAAATACATAGAAATTAAGTAAATTGAAATACAAGCTAACTAACTAATTATTAAAACAATAAATACAATCACTTCTTTCCATTTATTCAAATTACATTAATTTCTGCAAATTGCTTGTGTTCATCAGTAAGCCGCAAGTTGTCCTTATTTGTCGAACGACATAAAAAGGAACGTACAAATTATTTAAACAAAATAACCGAAAACTTAATGAATGCAAATTAGCATATTTAAAACGTAATGCCTGCTGACAATTGCAGAAGGCCCGCACTCCCGGAGCTGCAGTTTTATTATTTATGGCGCATTAAATGCCAAGCTAAACAAAACCCATTGCAGTAATTTTATAATTTCAGTTTCCATGGAATTGAATGCCGAGGGGGGAAAAAAAGAAAATGCTAGTTCCGTGCTGAGCTTAATGCACATTTGCAGGATTTTACATTGTTTTCGGCGGCTTTAATGCATAATTATGGCCTCCGATAATTAATAATAATTATTTTTGGCAGCTTATTTATTGCCTCAGATTTGTAACGCGATTAAATTCCTGTACATTTGGGGCTTTACGCCTGCGAAATGAAATTATTTTTTAAACCACTTTTTATCCCCGCCTTAAACTGAATAATTTGTATCGCGTTTAATCCCTGTTTCTATTATTTACGAGCTAGCAAATTGTTCTGAAATTTACATAGATTTTAAAAATCTGTGGTTGAACGCTAATTTATGGAATTATGAAAATATGAATCAGAAATACACAAATAAACGAATCTTATTTGAATAAGTTGTTGTTCAAACTTTAAAGGTTTCTAAATTTTAATTTAAATATGTGGTTACTTTGTGTAGGAAATGGCATTGACTTTGTTAAAGTAACTATTGAAATCAATAAATTAAATATGAAATTGAAGTTTAGCAATCGATATTTTGATATATCTCTAAATATGCATACATCCGTGTTTTATTTTCGCCTGACTATAGATATACAATATATAGAGATATATACATATCAAATATTCAATTGACTTTTGCCCGAAATATTTGCCAGGTCACGTTTCATTGTTAATTTCTACAAATTTTTGCAAAATGCATATAAAATTTAACGACTCCCCACAATGCCGCAGACACCACGAAAAACCTATGTATTTTTTGGGGCTGTCCTAGTGGGCGGTAAAGTGGGTCGCAGAGAGGGAGGGTGAGCCAGAAGGAGGCATTGTGAAAATGATAAAAAAAGGAACCCCCAAAAGCACGGACAGGGGACAAGGACATATTGTAGGCAAACACACATATTTTGTTATAGGCCGATTTGGGCTTTGTGCCTTTGCGACGTATCTTTCTGGTTGCCTTTTTTTGGACGAAAAGTTGGGGATATAGGAATAGAAACTAACTTGAAAGAATGTATAATGATTTAATTTTTTACAAAAGTTATGAAACTTGAATAATTTGATTCATAAAACAGCCAATTTCTACTTTATTTTATGTTATAATAATTTACTTTTATTTTATATTTATTGCACTAGTCAAAATATGTTATATCAATAAGTTAGCAGCGTTATATTGAATACGTAATAATAATAATATATTTTAAAATATTTATATAACACTTTAAGGCTTAAGAAACACTGTTTAAATAACATTTTTTGTATTACTATTTAAAATAAACAACAACATAAAACGTATTCTTTTACAAAATAAAGACTACTTGTCTTCTAATAAATATTTTATAGTTTAAAACTCAGCGTATTATTTATAAGACGAGCCACAAAATATGATATGAATTGTTGTATAAGTCAGTCACTTTGAGAGCTACCATTTTGACCGCAATTGTACAAGCTTGTTGCATATTTAAGCGATTTTAAAACATTCGTTACTCTCTTTTTCCGTGTGTGTGTGCCCGAGTGTGCGGTGTCCCCGCTTTTATTGTTTTGGTTATCAATGCTCAGCGCTTTTAAAAAATTCAATTGCGGTCGGAAGTCGTCGCACTCACATAAACTGCGACCCGTCCGCCCCCTGCCCAGTGCTCCCCCTGAACGGCAACAATTTACATTTAAATGGCGATAAAAAAAGTGATACAAATGTAAAATTCTAGACTAGACCCAAGCCGGACCTCTTCGCTTTAATGACGACATTTCCAACAACCAGAGAGGGAGGAGGACTAGGGACGAGGGACCGGCAGCCTCTTACAATTCTGCGCAAAATGCAAATTTAAATTCTTTCCAATTGTTATTGTTGGTGTTCTATTTGCACTTCGGTGCAAACACTCGACGCCTTTCGCCCTGGCCGCACAACAAACGACAAGCTGGAACATACGTTAGCTCTCGTTTCCTTTTGGGGATTCCCCGTCGTCCATTTGCCCCACATCCCGTCCGTCCCATTGTCGTTGCCATTTTGTTGCTGCCCTTTTCGTGTGTCTTACTTTTTGCCCGTATCTGTATCGGTGAAAGATTTTTAAATATTTCATGATCTCCGCCTGGGGCAGCGCCACCACCACCAAGTGCACGGAAAAATTTCAATTTGTAAACAAATGAATTTTTATCGAGACAAAATAATAATTGCAACGTGCAAATACGGGGACAATTCCACAAATCTTGCATGACAATGCTTGCAGATCTTCCTGAGAAAGGAATACCTGAATACAAATGAAACCTAAGCGTTACATCATAATATCATATTAACAATATTAATTATATGCTTATTAACATTCCCATAGAGTTCCAGTATGAACATCTTTCCGGCCAAGAATTTCTTTAAACTTCCCAATCGCATTGACAGCTAATACCATTTCCAAGAGTTATTCTAGAACCCATAACTTGGAGTATATTTTCCGTATTTACATCATATTTAAGTACTATTTATGCCGACACGCATTCCCCATTGCCTTTTGGCGGAAATTTTACCAATTTCCGAAGTGACAGAATCAGAGAATTTACAGCGCCGTCAATCTTTATCGAAGCCATTGCACTTGGCTGGCCAAACAGCAACAGCAGCAAAGTGGGCGTTATTCAGGGGTTTTCCCCTGGGGCGTGGCGCTTGGCATATTTCGTAGGAAAAGCCCCGATAAGCGAGTGCAAATCAGTTGGCAAGGCGAGCATAACGAAAGCTGGCTCAAAAAATGATTCCTCCGGTTGATTTTCTGCGGCATTTTCCACTCCGCTCTTTCGCCGTGCATTTCCCGATTAACCAGCTGCGGCGATTCTGGCGAGACTTTTGAGCCAGTGCCAAAGGATTTTTGGCAAATCTGTTATCTGCCCGGACTTTTCACTCGACTCGCAGGACGCGTTCCAGGCCACTGCAGCCGGACTGTGTTCGTAATTGACAAATTTATGAGGCCCGGGTGGATGATTTATTCCGAGGGATCTTAAAGACATCCCTACTGGGCTATTCGAATCAAGTTATTGTCTTAATTATGCAGTTCTATTGGATAGAGTTCGAATTTGAGTCCAAGCCAGGAGATGAGAGTTTTATGCTCCAATTGGCTTGAGACTGAGTTGTAGTTGAACACTTAAAGAAAATATGAGTATTTTTAGCATATATATTTAATTGTAGAGTACTGGATTAGTTTAAAATTAATCTAGAAACTGAAAAAATAGAAACACTGATGAAAATTGTCCTGAAAGGATTACAGAATAGGAGAAGGGGTCACACAAAATTGTAAATAAAAGATTAAATAAAATAAATTGATTCAAATGAAGTGCACGAAATAAGCATCGACATAAAACGAAGTCACTAAATTCGATTCTTTCAAATTATTACAAAATTTTAATAATTAAGAATATTAGTTTTGTTCGATATAAATGTTAATACAAGTATTCAAAATACGGCTTTTTAGTTATTTGATTATCTTCAATCGTTTAGCTACAGGGACCTTAAAATTGTTTATTCTTCACTGAAAAAAATAAGCTTCGAGACACTGTAGGTACTTGTTTTTCCTATAAATATATATGTAGGGTATATTTAAATATATATATTACTTATAAGCACTTGGTATTTATATTAAAATTAATACAAAAGGAAAGGAGTAATAAATATATTGACAATAAATATAATAATGGATTAATAAATATATTTACATAAATTTATATAAAATTATAAATTCAATCATTGGGAAACCTAAAATGAATTCCTAGACTTCAAAATTAAATCTAAATGATCAATATTTTCCCTGTGTAGATGGGGTCTGTTTGCTGGACACGCATTTTAATGAAATCAAAAATTTACGACACTTTTGCCGAGTCAAGCAGAAAAATTCTGCAAAAGCTGCTGCACTCGGGAGTCTTATTTTCCCGCTTTCCCCCATCCCATTTTCCATAAAGTTTCTGCAAACAAAAATCTGTTTGTGCTTAGAACTGTGAAACGGGAGTTTTTCGCGGGGTGGGAAAGCGGGTGGAAAACGGAGGGGAGCCGGAGGGGGAAAGGCTCCTCTCATACATGCAAATGGCGCATTGAAACAATAAAAAGGGCGCGGCTGACTGACTGAAAAGGGGGCGGCTGCTTGCAGTTATTTATGCAACGAAGCGAAACAACTAAAATGCAAAATGCGCGAAGATTTCGCGATTCGCCGAAGTGACGAGCCATGCAAATTGGCGGCAGTGGCACAGTGGGCGACAAAAGTGACGAACAAGGAGGGAGTAGAGTAAATACCCAAGGACCCACTGTGCGACAATCTGGCGCAAACTTTCAACTACAACTTTGGGGAGCTCCTTGCCTTGTTTGACTTGCAACAAATAGTTAATAAATCAGTAAAATGAAAGGTCATTGCCAGGAATCACAAAGTTCGAAATGTGTTAAATAACTAATATTGTCTCTTAAAATTAATTTTTGTAGTATCGAATTTTACTAGGGTTTTTAACATTAGTTAACAATAGTCATTATTATTTTATTGTTTCTTGTAACCATTAAATTGAAATATTTTAAATTAGTGAACGATCAACACCTAGTTCCCTGGTAAAAATAATCTAGTTTCAAGAGCTTTGCTTTACAGATTTCCCCTCTCAATTAGACCACTTTTCCGACTTTCCACTGCATCCGAAGAACTTGACCACAAAGACGGCCCTTCGGTTCAACACCTCTCCATGTCAGTCGCAAATGTTGCAGCTTTTGTTGATCCGCACACAATGCATTATGTTAATTTGTGGAAATCTGGCCAAGTAACTGTCCGTTGTACTGGCAAGCCCTCATAAACAGAGAGCCACTCGGCATTAAAGTCGAGATGCCAAGTAGTGTCTGTCAGCGTCAGGACGGGATTTGGCCAGGAAGAGCCCTCGAGCCCTTGAGCTCCCGGAGCAGACCTCCACCAACTATACAGACTATACGGGGGGCTCGTGTCAGAATTCCGTCTTCCAACTCTCCGGCAGTTTGGCATCTTTTCTGCTGCCGCTTTTGTTGACATGGCTTTTGCGGCGTTGTCACAGCCGATGTCTCGTGTTGCATGTTGCACGTTGCACGTTGCACACAGCAGACTGCACACTGCACACTGCACACTGTTGCCACATGTGCCGCACTCCGGCAGGAGAAAGCCAAGAAAAACCCGAGGAAAAACCAGCAGCATGTGAATGGAGTGTGAACGCGCGAAGCTGACGGCGGCTGTCATTTGCCATTTGGCTGCGCCTTTTTTGCATGCCACCTTTTCCCCAGACTTACCGTCTTTTCCCGGGCACACCCCCTTTTTTATTTTATTTACTGCCACCCGCGGGCGAGCAACTTGCCGCTTAATTATGGAGCTCTCAAGCAGGCCCAAAGTAGGGGCAAAGTTGACACTCGAGGGACTTGAGAAGGCCTGCCAAAAAGTGTGTTCATTTGATATAATTGGAACAAAGGTAATCACTGGAATAAGATTTACTCGTTTATTCTGTACTGCTCGTATCAGGATACACTTAAAATCAAGCTCTCTACAAAATTAGCTCCTAAATTATAGATTCCATTTCGATGGCAGGCAGAGTGGAATCATTTTCCACACAATTTCTATGATAATTGCAGACTTGACTCGCAGCGGCAGGGAAACTAATCAAAACTTGGCTTGCTGCTTGTAATAACTTCCATTTGCAGACATCAGTTCCACTTGCAGTGCCATCCTCCCTTTTTAGCAAAGCCATTGCTATAGTCCTTCCTTCTGCTGCTATTTTTTGAAGTTGTGCAAAAGTTTTAACTTGACAAACCCAACAAGTGCCGATGACAATGGACCGCCCGGCCATGGACGACGAAGTGAAATGGGATAAAATATTAATAGTCAAGCGAACTTTTGCAATTGACTATCGTCAAGGAAGTGGGCGGCAGGGGCCTGGCATCGGGATCGGGGCATCAGCATCTATAATTTCTTACGCTCAAACAAACTTGGCCGGAGAAAATGCACTGCCAGCTGGCCAGGCTTCCGTCCCCTCTCTGTGTTTTTTACAATTTGTTAATGACTGCAAAATGAACTTCTTGGAGTCGGGGACGGCGACTGCGACTGCCACTGGAGCTGGAGCTGGAGCTGGAACTGCCATTGAGGCCGAGACTGAGACTGGGGCTTGGCCAAATAGCAGCTGCCGTTTCCTGGGCAATCCGGAATGGATCCCTGCGACGACAATGTTTTCAGCACCATCCAGCAGCCGGTCCTCGGCCCGCGGACTCATCACTTTCGTTGTCGCCATTGTCCGCTGTTGGTTGTTGGCTGGGCTGACGTGACGTTCCATCACAGGACATTTCATAGCCCCAGCACTGGCTCCGTTCCCGGCTCCACTCTCATCTCTATCGTGGTGGCCACACTGCCAGAAATAGTTTGGTCTCAACCAAAGCATAAAAGAATTAGAGAGATTTACTTTGATATACTGAAAAGCAGGGTCTTTATAGGGTAGGAAATTTAAGTTTCTATATTAATGAATATTCCGAGTGCTACCCTTTGAAAGCCCTTCAAAATACGACCCTAAAGCGTGGCTCCTTTTTTGTGGTGCAGGCCTATCTGCTCACTAATGCGGTTTGTTTTCGCAATTTTTGTTTTGCGCTTCGTTATTTCTTGTTTTGTTTCAAGTCCCGTCTCCATTTTCCCTTCCTTCTGGCCTTTATTCTGTTTTCCGCTTTCTGCATACTTCCTTCGAGCGGCGCTTTTCAGCAGAAAACAAACAACGTCACTACGCGGCCAGGATGCCAAACAAGCTTGAGTCGCCAGGCGCAATTTTTCATTCTGGGCCCAGGATGGGCGAAAGGACATGGGCAAAGGACAATGCCACCCATTCATTACCAGTGCTTTGGTTGCATGCAGCGTGGCGTTGTCCTGTCCAGTGCTGGCAACTCGGCCACGACTTTTGGACAAAAAGCTTGGCTTTTTCGTAAATTCTAAAATATGGATTTAAATTTTTGAAATATTTATATATTCTTTGGCTCTATACCAAACAATTAGGTGAAAACCTCTAAGAAAGTGTTAAGTACTCTTACTTCTTTTATAATTCTCAATAGTTTTTGTTTTATTATAATTTCAAGTCAAAATTCAAATCATTTTTGCCTAAAATATATTTAAATATTTGTTTATTTATTTAGTAATTCTTTTTACTATTTTATTCAACTAAATTATCTATTTTTTATTAGCTATGTATGGCTGCACTGCTTCTGGCTGCTGTCCCGCTGTCCTGTGTCCCTTTGGTCCTTGCCATTCCGGGATGGTGTCCTGCAATCGCCGCCTGTACATCATCCGCTGGTCTATCTGGTCGTCCTCCTCCGCTGGCTCGTCTTTCCTTCCTTCCTTCCGTTTCATTGCCAGCCGCGCATCCTTCCGCATGATGACACTGTTTTTGGCGGCCACCATAACCGCTGCCAGCCTCCCTGTTACCCCTTCTCTTCCATTCCCATACTCCTAACCATTTTCCGCATTTTCCATTTTCCCCTGGTTTCCCAGCTTCAGTCCCAAGTCCCAGCCGCGGTCCTGGCCTCATTTAACTTGTAATTACGCTTGAGCAAAAATCAAAGTGGCTCAAGTTGCCAGCGAGCCCCGGAAAACTCCGGAAAACTCCCCCATCCGCCGCACTTGTCACCAGCGATTTTTCCCCCTCCTTCGGCTTAGCACGTGCCTGTGCTTTGCTGTTTTTCCTTTTTCCCCAATCGCGGTATTGGATGGGCCAAAAGCATATTGGACCAAAGTGGAAGGCTATTGATTGGCAGATAGAAAATTTGAAAATTATCACAAAAAGTAAAGGAAAAGGGCTAGAATTAATGGAATATTATTTATTATGTTGATAAATACAACAAGCAACCCGCTTTAAACTTAAGATAATTTATTGTACTTTAATATAATTTTAAGCCATTATAAAGAACAATATGGAAACCCGGAATGTTTCTTTGTTTTCAAGTTTAAAAAATCACAATTTATTTAATAATAACTAACTAGTTTTCAGTCTATATAATTAAGTAACTAGTATAGTCGATCTTTACTCTTGCATTGCATTATCTTCGTGGCCCTTTTTGTCGGCTATTTTCTGTTGGCCTCCAATTTGGGCAGCATAAAATATTTAAAATCTCGCGTGGCTCTGATTATTACCGTTGTACGCTACCCTTTTTTTGTTGGCCATCAGAGCCCCCCAGCTTGGGACCCCCTTTTCCAAACCTTCTACCGCAATCCCTCGGCGTCCCCCTTTTCCCACGCCTATGACAGCTTTTCATTTAGCATCTGCCTGCGACTCTGGTTTCTGCAACATTTTCTTTTTTCTCGCAAAATTATGGCGCTAACCTTTTTCCTGTTTTCGGTGCTTTTTGTTTACGCCGATTTCCTGCGCGACTTTCACGCACTTCCGTTGAGAGACCTCCGGGCTCTCGAGGGGAATCCCCCGTTTGGGGAGCCTCGTGTAACCGAAATGATGTGCTGATTTACGCTTAGGCTTTTAGTACATAATTTATAGGGAAGGTCGCGCATAAACAGCTTAAATTATGTGACTGCAAAGAGCTTAAGTAATAAGGGAAAGTCGGGAAGGAAGGAAGTCAACTTTAAAGTTCAATATAATTGTTTCGGTGAACTACATTTATTAAACGATTTCTGATCAGATTTATTCGGTATTTTTAAGACTACAAGCTGTATGGTAAATAAGAATAAATTATTATATTATTTTTTGACTTAAAGTGCTTGCTCTTTACACCCTTAACACATACAAGTTTGATACTTAAAGTTAGATATGGGCAAAGGGCAAGGGACATAGGTTGGCTATCCAATACGCAGTTTGCATTACGGCCAAAAGTAATTAGTCGAGAGCCTGAATGGTGCGCTGGCTCAACAAAAACAGTCAATAACCCTTTTCAAAGGGAAGCGAACTGATGACCATCGTACAAAGAAGTTCCATTTACCGAAATTCGAATTGGAGTTGCCTTCTCTTAGTTACTCCCATATTGACAGATTCATTGTGGCTTTCAAAAGGCCATGCACTCAGAGAAAAGCATAGAAAATTTAGGCAGAGAAAAGGAAAGAAAGCTTGAATCCTCCTAATTATTAAATTGTATATAGCCTGAAGATAGTATATTAAATTAGTTTTCAAATAATCTACCTTATTTCATATTTTAATATTGAATTATGGGAATGAAATGTTATAAATTTAAAGAAAGTGTTCGAAAAAGTGTTGAATCTGTTTAATTATCAATATAAAAACATAGTTGTGATTTATTTTCAAGCTAACTACGATATTGGAGTAGCTAGTTTTGCATATTTGGTCTAAATATGCTGAGTCATGGCGAGAGAAGCTACAATGACTCGACACTTCTTGTGCATTCGTAGCACTGTAGCTTAGCAATTGTCGCTACTGAGTGAGGTCTCGTGGAAAGAGACAACTATATTGAAAGAGAAAGATAGTTGGAGCGAGGAAGGTTAAGTAGCGCGTTGCGGCTGCGCAAACGTACAGAACTGACTTGCAAATAAAACATACAAAATGGAACTACGCTTTAAAAGACAATATTAAATAACCTTTTCCTTTAAAATCACTATTCTAGATAACTACATTTTCCTTTTACAACACTGAACCCATGTTTGTGGCAACATTTTTCTTTCAGTGCCTGTAAGCGAGTGTGCGAGTTGGGAAAAACTCTTTCAGGACGGGCTCCTGTTATCTGCCGGTAAACATGGCTTAAGCTGCAAATAATCACAAACGCTCATATTTGCCCACAAGCCCCGTAGTGGCCCACTCATTTAGGCAAAGTCCCTGGCAGTCCCACCACCAATATCAACACATTTGGGTTTTAGCCATAATGAAGTTGCTAACTTCTGAAGTGCGCCGGCAAAAGACCAAAACATAATCAAAACCGAATTATGTGCTTTAAATGCGTCCAAGTCGTTGTCTCCGTCTGCGGCCCCACAGTTCCATTCTCTCCCCTCTCGCCCCGACCCAGCTGAAAGCATTCAAACTATCATTTTCCTACTTAGGAGAATGTGTGCCGACAGTCGCCAGCAGTCTGTCCCGTCTCCCGCTCCACAGTCACATGCATATAGTAATTAGAAAAGAAAAAGAGTTGGTTGCAAAGAAAAGCAATTAGTGTCTCTCTCAATTTCTATGCGCATAGTTTCACAATCTTGAGCTGCACAAGCAAACATACACTCGCTGTGGGGCCCTCATCATCGAAGGGATTGCTTTCCCCCATTTGCCTGGGCTGTGCTTATTCGGTTACTTGGTGACGGACCCTATTTTCCTGCTCCTCCGAATGCGAGCATCCTTGAAGTGATTAAGCGCATTTGCGCTCTATACACACACACACAATGGTGGATATAAGAAAAGGACACTCGGGTTAATTTCAGGACTGTATGCAAAACCATTATATATATATTTAAAAAAAACAACATATTAAGTATAATGTTTAATTAATGGGTAATTTTTATGTATAGCTGCTTAATAGCTTGCTTAATTTTATTTAAATATTCCCTTTTTCGTCAAGTGTACCCAGCTTGAGTGCCAGCGGAAGCTCATCTCGAGTTTATTGGTGGCGCCAAACTGGAACTGAGAGGATCCACAGGGTGTATGCGTATTGGGCGGCGACCCATTAATGGTCCTTCGATATATGTTTTGTGATGAAAACGAAAACAATTAACACCGAAATGATGGAACGAATCATGGCCAGGGCGGGGTCAAGGAAACACAAACGGATAGGCTTACGTTTTATATATATATGTCTATATGTAGAGAGGAAAAGCAGAGAGAGAAGGGACAAAACTACACAAAAGTTGAGAAGTGTTGAAGGCAGGCAAAGTTTTTTCATCAACGAAAACATTTTCCGAGCGATGGAGATGGCGAGTAGTTTGCTGGTCAAGCGTGGTCGAGGGGGTTTTTCCGTAAGTTTGATGGACGCGTTCGCCGGACGGACAGCGAACAGCAGACAGCGGACAAACGGACAACTTGCGGGCAAACGGACACCGGACAGCGGACAGCGGACTGCGGACACCCGACGGAAGTGAGCCAAGAAAACTTTGATGGGCGGCGGGCTGGATGGTATAGGTAAACAGCAACAAAGTAAATATCAAGTTAACGCCTGCGGCTCTCCACTTGGAGAGCAGCTAGAAACTAAAAGCGGAAACGGAAGTTTGCCATCGAACGGCGAGTTTTGTGCGTGCGCTGCGTATTTCCAATAGCAATTCGAATTCGGATGCGGATTCGTATTTGCTCTTTGCAGCTCACTGGCTACCTTTCCTCCGCATTCACTCCGTCTGGGTCCAAAACAAATAATGACTGAGATTCCATTTCGCCCAGAAGTTTCTATATATCAAAGTGCTCGGCGTCTGATATATCAGTCTCCGGTTCCCGATGGAGGCAGCTTGGCCTTTGTTTTTGGCTTTCAGTTATTTGCATGCCCTTTGCCGCTCTAATGTCACAGTGCACATGTGTACACATGCAGACAGTTTGTATATGGGGCTTGCATGGCTCAGCTGTCACTCAGCGGATCTGAACAATATACATATATATTATGCTCTGTCACCCTGTATGCCATACACCCTTTCAAGCGGTACTTTGGTCTAGTTCCGATTTAAAATAATACAAGTTTTACTTGTTGAAAAATGTATAATTTGTGTATTGTATTGTGTATTGTAGCATGTGGAATAGTTTTCTGAATAGGTCAAGTCGGTTTGCTTCAGGTTTGCTTCAGGTTACCCTGGGTCCCATAGCCAGCCAGGAACTTCGAGGTCACCTCTGAACTGGGCCAATAATACTCAATGTCGCCGCTCTCGTTCAACAAAAAAAATATCTCATCCCGGGAAGAGACACCAATGCTATCTATTCCTGTCAAGTAATCCGATGAAACGCCCTGCACCAAGCAGCAAAATTTAAGATATGCCAGATCCCAGCCACGGACTACCTGCGACTTGTTTCTCAATTCTTCAGGAACATCCAATAAATACGAGAGCGGCAGCCATGGGCACCCATTAATCACAATATATGGAATTAAGGAGCCCCCCGTTAACTGTATGAAGCCACACTTCTTCTGTGGGGAGTCACCAATATTCGAAGTCAACATCCGGTAGCATTCCGCACGGAACTGGTAGCAGTCCATGGCATCCTTAAGGGTCATCACGATTTCATTTTTAGTAAATTCATAGCCGAATTGCCCGTCGCAGTGCTTGATGCTGATTTCGCGGAGCAACCGCCTCTCTGTCTCAAAGATCGAGTATTTGCGCACGTTGGCGCTGCATTTGGCGATGTCCGGGTGCAACGGAAATTTTCTGAGGAGCATCTTGAGCATGCTCTCAGCACAGCACTTCATCATGTGGCGGTAGAAGAAGGGAATCACCGTCTGATTGGGTTCCAGCTCTGCCCATCCAAAGTGTCCGTAGATGGTCCGGTCGTCGATCCGTTTATCAGGAGCACTGGGGGTTGGCTGGAGCTGCTCCTCATTCCTTTGCTCCTCGATCGGATCAGCTTGTCGCGCCTGCTCCTGTAATTTGGCGGCCAGTTGGAGCAGTTCTTCATCATTGGGTTTCTCCTTTTTAATGATTAGAATAGTTTCACAGTTGGCCATCGTGCTGCAGCTGGGCTCCTCCTTCACTTTGATTCGGGCAGTTCCATGGATCGGCAGCATCTGGTTATTGGAGTTTTCCATTTTGCTTTTTTTTTGGGAATACTCAATTTGCTTAGACTCGCCTGGGATCGAAAATGACAATTGAATGGTGTGACCAAACGCCTATATAACGACCTACTTAGTGCTTTATTTAGTGCTTTTATTCGCCTACGAGTTAGAGGTGAGAACAAAGTACAGTACGGTGATGGTGAAACTGAAACTGAAATCTTTTGGCAGTGCCAATAATGCATTCATACATTGTATGTTGTATGTTGTATTTAAAACACAATGTTGACCCTTTTTACTTTGTATTGAAATAATTGTTGTTCCTAATTTATTAGATAAACTGTGTCGGCTTCTATAAGATCCTGGATTCAACTTTTCCAGTCATTATTGTAAATGGCGTGATGGCCCTTATTTGAAACATGTGAAGGAACTGCAAAAGAGAGCGAGAACGGCTTGTTATGTAAATTTTATATTCTTTTCGCAATGTGCAATGACATAGTTATTATTTTGAGCATTCCTAAATATTACGATATCAAACCATGGTGGTGGTCAAATAAAATAAATAAAGTTGCGTTAAAACATGAGTAATAAATCATAGGGTATCACAAATTCGCCATATTTGAAAATGGCGGCATGAATAGTTCTAATTGAAAAAAAAAAACTCCGCTGAAAACTTTGTTTGACATTTATTGCTGTAGGCCAAACATTTTCAGTTTCCACTGTATACCGAGCCGAGTCTTTGCTTGCAGCGTTTCAACAAAATTAAAGAAGTTTTGCGTTTGCAATTTGTCTCCGCTTTCCGTTTCCTGTCCCCGCCATTTGATGCCCTACACACACACACACACACACACACACACACACATAACACTACACAGACACGAGAGAAAGCTACATAGAAGCAGAAGAACGAACACCGAATATATTTTGCATTTTTGCCCAGTGAAGCGGAATGCAAAGTCATCATAGGCAACGCCGAAAAGTATGCGGCAAAATATTTGGCTTTTCCGAGAACAACAGGCTCATGCATATTCAATTGCTGATTGCGAGTGTCACTGCAAGTGTGCAGTGATAAGGAAGCTCGAAGGCAATTTTCCGAGCCCATCCCGAGATTCTATTTTCCACCAGGAAGGGCTAAAAGGTTATACCAAAGTAAGGGAATTTAAATATGGCAATGTAAAGGTTTTACTTGCTATTATAACCCAGGCAGGGTGGACCTTGGTGCTTCATTTATTTTATTTTATTAAAATGTATATTTATTTTTTTATAAGGGAAATCTTTCTTATATTTTACCTAAATAATAATTGTTTTATTATAGAACTTGGAAGGTATAATTTTGGTCAGAATACTGCAACGCTTGAAACGCTTTGAAGGATTCATTTCCGATCCGATCCGATCGAATGTTAATGATTTTGAATCGTACTTATAATTGATTTCAGATGCGATCTTATTATTCATTACCAAGCTTCAAGGGTATCTAAACCTTAGCTTCCTGAAGTTAGTTTCCATTATTGATGAATATGCAATGATTGAGTATATTTATAACTTAAGCCATGCCCGACAGAAATAAAAAAGTTGTATATTAAGCTATTAACTTTTAAAAATGAATTTGTAGATTTAATAACCTAATAAATACTAGAATAGATAAATAAATTAAGCCATTTCCACTTAGTTACAATCCATTTTCACTTCAAGGGTACAGAAATTTCGGTTTCCCGAAGTTAACTTCCTTTCTTCTTATTTATAATTTTCGTCAATAGTGACTAATATTTATATACCACAGTTTATTATACTTATATAATGTGTACATTACTATTTTTCTTAATTCATTTAATTCCCCAATTAAAGTAAAACTATTAAATTTTTAAGGCATTTCCCAAGACAGTGGCTCCCTCTAAATGCCCCACAGAATTGCACTCCACTGGTCAAGAGACAGCAGGGCGTATTTTTAATTTCATTTTTTCATCCTCGCTCTTGGGTAATTCCCCCTATTTTCCGCCCAGTCCTTGGCCTCCTCCAGTGGTGCTAATATGAAGCGGTACATGGCACCACCGTCGCCTTCCCTTGGCCTAAGTACGCAACAATAACAATATTTAAAGGTATCTGCCAATTTATTTTAATGGCCGCAATTAAAGTTAATTACTCGCGTAGACAAAACGTGCAAAAGCCAAGGCGATGGCGATGGCGATGGCGATGGGGAGACACGTTGGGCGAGGGATTTTCCGGTGGAAAAGTGGAAAACCGGCGACAGCTAGGTGCTCCAGCATCTTTTTCCCTGTACTGGCAGCGCCCAATTAGGCATAATACGCTCGACTTGGCCGGGTGTCGTTGCTCGACGGCTAAAACTTTGCGGCCTCCTCGGTCGCCCAGCCTGTCCACACCCCTCCGCCGCCCCCCTCTATTTTCCATTTCCCGGGCTCGTGTTTAATTTTCCTAATGATATTATTGCAGTTGACCCTATTAGAATTTGACTGCGGCAAATGACTCAAAATGAATATTTAGTTTGGCCGGGAGTGCGAATTTAAGCGCCTGCCTAATTGCCTGAAATGTGATATGGTTACTCAGCCAGAGCGGCTCGATCAATTAATTTTGAGGGCTAAGCCTTGGGAGATATAGAGGGGCTAATTGCCAATGCGACAGCAGCGATGGAAAAGAAAACAGTGCCAGTCGTCCTCGTGGCCATTCTCCATCCCAATTCCACCCTGAACCTTTACCCTTACCAATTTCTATTCATTTACTTTGCGGCTGTCGCCAGTTTCATCACCGCAGCATCGGGATGAACAGAGTGGAAAAGCAAGAGTGCCATGGCACTTTTCAACACATTGTTGGAAAAGCCTCGAGGGATTTCCAACTCGAAGATACCCTAACCAAGTGGTTACAGATACTGTACTCTACATAAAGAAGAGTCATAACATGACCAAATATGTCCAAATTAGAAATGAATTCATAATACTTCTTCCTCATCAGCAGGTACTTTAACCTTAAAGAATTTATTTAAATAATTATGCAATGTAATAAGGAAATCCATTCTTATATTACTTTACATTTTGCTTTAAAGAAGAGTCTAAAATTGAATTTTAATTACATGAATCAAAGTTAAAAAACACAGTGTCCACTAATTTTTGATCCCATTTAAAATGATTATTCCTAATAATAGTATTATTTCCTATTAAATTTGTTACAATAACTTCTATAATAATTTAATTTTGGATTCATAACCTGTCAGTACCTTAGAAAAGTAGGTAAGGACCCAGAAAGAAACGTGTTTACTTGCAAAAGGAATGTACTAAATGGAAATTGTTTTCTGCGGCTGTCTTGGCCATCGGCTACATAATTTCTCTCGTCTTGCCACAATCGCACAAGCGACAAACACTTGAGAACAATAGTTGCCAGGGGAGAAAATGAGCGAAAAGCACGGGGAAAAGGGGACACAGTGCGGTTCCAACTGCAACCACAACAATAATGACTTTATGAAAAAATGATTATCCTGCCTGGCTGTCTGCAGTGCCAGCTCAACGGTCCCCAGTCCACGGTTCTGCTGCCATCGTCCATCGTGCTAAGCAGCCGGTTCTGGCCAACTCTATTAAAGGGAGATAAATGAATTTGGTTAGAGATGGTCATTCAGATAGCTTAGACGGAAAGGTAGAAACATAGTATAGAGCTTGTATTTTAATGTGGAACAACCACTCGGATTTTTCAGTGTCCCTGAAGGTGATCACAAGAAAACAAGGCAGAGAATTTTCCGATTAAATAGAGATTAAAGTATTCAGGGAAACTTCTATGAATAGTTATAACTTTATCATAAAAAGAAGCTTATAAATAAGAAAGTCAGTGATATACATAAAACAATTATTTCCCAATTCCATTACCTCGATACCTTAGTGCTGGACCACGAAATGAATTTGGTTTCCATCACTAGCTCTTATTTGATTCGCTTCCTTTTGTGGCAAATAAGCAGAAAATCGTTTGCCAAAAATGTTGTCAACCACGGAAATGGAAATGACCAGGCCCAGACCAGACTGGAGACGACTGGTGACTCGGTTCTCCAGGTCTGAAATCCCCTTAGCACCGTGATAGGGGGGGCCTCTGCCAGACGGTGGCGCATCGCCCCTCGATTTTGCCGCTTTTATCCGAGAAAATTCTGCTGTTTACGCAAGATGACAAAGGAGCTGCAGCTGAGGGGCAACTACTTGGGGGTTTGTCTATAAGTTCACCGTTAGATATATGGTAATGGCCTTCTCCTTGGTGGCCATAGAAAAGCGTTTTCACTGCGTAACTTGGCCAGCCACTTTTCCAGAGCGATATCTTTGGGTTGTCATCAAAAAGCCAGCGACTGCCAGACATCGTTCCCAAAGTCTTCGACTCGCTGGCTGGCAGGGGCTGGCAGGGATTTTGGTTTTCAGCCAAATTACTCGAAACTGTTTTCGGTTGGGCAGGAGTAGATTGAACAGGGGGCAGAGCTGACAGAACTGATTTCGAATTGAAATGAAATGAATGAAGAACTACGAATTTTAACTTTTGCAGAGTTGGCAAAATCGCAATGACTGCAGCGACGAAATACTCAAAACCCAATCGAATTTACATTTTAGCGGTACAATTTGTCTCATTTGTATTGTGCGAAAATTTATCGTAACCAGCAAATCAAATAATGAGTAACAAACTTTGATTTAATGTCAAAGAAAGTCTTTGAAGCTTATACAATTATGTTCTCCCTTTGATTTGGGTTCTTCATCTAGTACAAAGAACTTTGCAAAGTTGTTAGCTTATTAAAAGTTGAATGCACTTTTCCATATTGCGCTCGACAAAGCGCCAGAGTGTTCCTCTATTTTTTATTTAATCCTGAACTCTAAACCAATTCAGCAAAGTGGGCATTTTAATCTGTGTCTCTGCGGAAGCCAGGGTGAATTTATGGTTGGAGGAGGCAGCAAGTGGACAATGCATTTGACCCACTCAAAGGGTGGTAAATAAACTAAATAAACTGCAATTGCAATTGCAGGCCAAAGAGTTTTTAGCCAGCAGAAAATCAGAAGCATTTTCCACAAAATGGGCAAAAATATAATTCCGAAATGGGATGCCGGGAACGGGCGGCTGGGGGTCATCGAATAAACGAAGCGATGACTTACATAAACATTTGGACAAGCTAACAGCAGAGCAAAGTAAACAAAAATGACACAACACATAAAAATGCTCAAACACACACCACACACACACACAGAGGGGGTCAGCTGGCAACTTAAACGAGCATCCGAAAGGATTTTGTGTACAATTTCCGTTTTATGACTCTCCAGAGTGGCAATAAATCTCACACAAAACTATTTCCGTTGCATTCGAGCTGCTGCTTAGCCCTCTTGCATGCAACTCGCCGATCGGGCCAAAGGGCAGGGGTTGCATGCACATATAGGAGATGGTATAGAGGGGAAGGCTGCACATTATCTTGTGCGCAAATCCGAAAAATCCGAATCCATTCGCTATAAATGGCGGTCGTCTGGCTGCGGCTTTCGTTGTTGCCCCCTCGGTCCTGCCCCAGGGCTTCACGGTTGCACGGTCCCGAGTCATTGTCGGCCACCGAAATGGCTCAAGCCTCCTCATCCCGATCCGGCGCGGATCCTGATTTTCAGCTGCTTATGACTCGTCTGGGTCGCGTGTTTTGGCACGAACACACTGAGCGAAGCAGGACTCCGGAAGACACTACATTTCGCTTACATTATTTCTACAACAAATAAGATATATACTGGTGATACCATTATGTGGCTAGGGATTTTCTTTCAGTGCAGATTTCAGGCTCATATTGTTCTCTTTTTGCCAGCCCGCTTTTACCACTGTTTCCGCTGGCTGTCTTTGAGCTGAGTGCGCTTTTAGTGCGGTATCCGCTTGGCTACGCCCATCCAAAATTATGAAATACTTGCGCCGAATCAAAGATATTATAATCATAATCAGAATGATAATAATAATAATAAATAAGAAAAAAGTGAAAAGAGATTTGCAAGTCAATTTGTCAGGCCCCAGAAGAGATTTGCCGGCTCGTCCTTTGTCCTCGTCATTAGCGCCAAAGTCACGATTTGACTTTATTGAAAGCACTTTAATTTAATGTGCGTGGATTTTGCTCTTCGCATTTTTGCACTCCCTTTCTTCTTTTTTTGCATAATTTTGCATAATCCTTTGGTGTTTGGAGTTTGCTTCCTTTGCTGTTGCTGTTTTCCTTACATTCCTGGCTGCAGCACGGGGCGTATACGTAACGTGTAATTTCATTGCATTTGCATGTTTTATAAGACATCTCTCTGGCCACCGTCTATCTCGGTCTCTCCGACAGCATCTATGCGGCTCTTCTTGTGTTTGTTTCACCAACACCCTGTGAGTGTAATATTTTTTAAAGGGATTTTCCGTTCGCTCCCTTTTCATTTTGCCGGCTCAAGCAAAGTTTTATTGACAGTAAACGTGGGCGATACGAAACTAAAAGTTTTTCCCTGCTCTGGGGATTTCTCTGCTCGGATGCTGCCGTGATTCATAAAACAAAAGCGAGGAACGCTTCAAAAATCGAAAACATTTTGCTGTTTGCAAGTGTTTAAAACCGAACTTTTACACGTGTCCGGCATGCGAGTTGCCAGCTCTTGGATCTCTCGCATCTCGGAGTGTGTGTGTGCGGCAACAATAAAACGCCCAGCATTAGGAGCCATGAAAATACTTGGTAGCATTTCCCGCATTTGCTTATTGTTGGCCAAAAAATAACTTTATCCGAATTGCCAGAAAGTTTGCAACACGTGTTACGGCATGTGCCCGGAGCATCGAGTAAGCCATTTTTCGAAAGTATAACTTCACTTAGATTGGGCCATAAGTGGCAGCAGTTTAGTCAAGTTGGATTTTGGTATTAAACGAGTACTCGGTTCATATTTGCGGCCTGCACTGGCAGATAACTCGTTCAATTATGAAATACATTCGAGATGCCGTGATGATCATTTGGCATTTCAAAGGAAATATTTAAAAATTTGTCAATGTCGATGAGAACAAAAGCTGAAGATGGAATGTGCTAACCAAAAGTTGGTACCGTTTTCTTATAAAGTCCTGTGTTTTTAAATATGCTATATTAATAATAAATTTATTACAATGTACACTATTTACTATCTCAAAATGCTTATTACTTTTTCAGAGTAAAGTCTACAAGGCAATTGCGTCTGTTTCAAAGAATTAAAGCTTCATCTCATCAGGGCCAACACACTTCAACTCACTGGAAATTGATAACCACTAACGGGTTCATTCCCTGCCAACCGAAGTTGTTAAACCATCTCAAACATCTAATTAGGCTGCATCGTGGAGCATAGAGAAGCTGAAATGGATAGTTCTTTATGCATATGGTAGATGGGGGACAAAGGTGGGACAAATATGACAAAAGAGATGAGAGTTCGTTAGGCGACACATGCAGACTTCTGGGCAACGTTTTCGTTTCAGGCAACGCTGCGTATGCGTAATTGATGTTGCAGGTGCTTGCTCAACTGCTAAACGAAATGCTAATGCGGTAAGCTAAATGCAAAAACCATTTTAATTAGCACGAAAATCATTGTAACTCGTTAACGCTGCTGCCGCTGCCATGGCAGTGGAGGCAAGCCAGGTAACTTGCCACCATCCGATCCCTACCATCGACGAGGAGACGAAGAAAAACAACATGGCCCCTCACCGGCAAAAAGGAGTCGAACATGGCCACGGTAGCAGAGATGCCAGGAAATCAGGCCAGGCACCTGAGACTCCCGGGCATTTGGTGAAGGGAAAGGGTATCACTTTTAAGCCTAATTAGGGCTGGCGAGTGCAGCGCGAAGTACACATCCCTCACACGAACAGTGGATTTAGTCAATATTAAATAAGAAAATGGGTTTTATATCCATTTTACCAGTGATTATTTTTAACTGATGATGGATACATTTTATTTTCAGGCGTAACATTAAATAATTGTACACAATAAGAGCCTCGGTTTGCTCGATGAAGACCACACTTTGCCATCACTGGTTGGCTGGTAGAAAAAGCGGATAGCGAACTCTTTGCATTTTCCCCCAGTTTTCCACATTCTTCCAAGGGAACCGGACAGGCTGCTGATGAAGAGATAATATTGTGATCACGTTCGGCAACCTGCGGAAATGCAAATACTCCATAGCTCTCTTTCGCCGACTGGGCCAAGTCGTGTATGTAATGCGAGTGGCGCTAATGAAACGTTCATTAATCATACGCCACTTGGCAGCGCCGGGCTTCTGGCTCAGCCTCCAAATTATTTTGGATATGGGGCCAGGGATCAAGTTAGTTAGCAGAGCGGAGCACAAGGTAACCGGGAATGTGCCTTCAAATCTGACAATGCCAAGTGCCAACTGCCAACACGAGGGACACACACACTGGCAGAGCTGGGAGCTCTCAGTTGCACTGAGAGAATTATTCATATATTTGTATCGCACAAGCACATTTTAATAGCCTCCTAGTACTTATAATTTAGTTGCTTGATTAGTTATACAAATATAAATGAAGACAGACGAAGGCAGTGTAGTCCTTTTAGTTAATAAGTTAGCTTTTAGTTTATACCCGTTTGTTAGCTTTCAATAAATAGGTAAATAAAACAAATATAAATAAAGGGACATTCTATTGGCTGCTGACACAGTGCAATATTCAATAAATAAAGTAACCCTTACATTTCTGCAATCCCCATAGTTTTGCTCAGTGCACTTGACAGTGTTACGTGTATGTGTGCCAGAGTTTGAGTGTCCCAGGTAGTTAGTTAATTAATATTCCCGTTGCCGCACGTTTCATGTTTGCATTAATTTGGCAGGTAACTTGTCAACATTGTTGTTGTTGCCCAGCGCTGTTGGCCCTTTGGCCTGATGAGGATGTCGGCTGTCGGCTGTTGGCTGTAGGATGTAGGATGTAGGATGTCGGCGATGGCGGGCTTTGTCTAACAAGCTGCTCACAGATACACCCGCAGACAGGCAGACGGTGGGGCAGATACTCTCACAGCCAAGGAGGCACGCGCACACACTCGCCGGGCTGCTAACTGTATGTTCCTGGCTTGTAATTAGCAAAGATCGAAGTGATTTAATTACTTAGGCAAACTTTTAACATCGCCTACATGGCATACAAAAACTTGACTGCGCAATCAGGCCGAAAAGACGTTTGCCGAGCTGTTATCGATATCGGTGGATGTAGCGCCATGTTTACCCGGCTTATAATCAGATGTGGTATTCTTATCGCTGATGCGAAATGAATGTAATTAGAGTTTGCCAATTGCCGCCGACGCCACGGCCTAATAACCCTCTAATTACGCATTTGGCCAGGCTTTCTCTGCACCCCCCGGCAGGTCCTGTAGGAGCTCTCGGGACTCCGCCCTTGCGGCCCAGAGTTTCGGATGAGTGTAGCTAACCGCTTCACAGGAATCCCAGTTGTCAACCAACATTTTCACACTCGACTTTTCCAAGAATATGACTGCCATCACACTAAGGGGCTTTGTTATTTTGAGATATAGGAAGAATAGGAATTTTGTATAATTTAATATAGAAGTATTTTTTTTTAAGAAACAATCTTTACTCCCAAAATAAGATTTAAAGTAACAGCATATGGATTTGGCGTATAAACTCAGTTACAGACAGCCCCACACATGTAAATACCAGCTAATCAGGCTTATTTGTTCTGTCTGTGTTAGCTGGTCTGACTTTGTGCCAAACTGACTTTTATTAAAAGCGACAAAAACACGGCTAACGATTGCGCATACGCCGCATATGCCGCCTGCCGCCTGCCGCCTGCCGCATGCCACATGCCGCATATGCCGCACCAACACCCACAACCGAATCCAAACCCCAATCCTGTCGCGCTGCTCAGCGAGTGTTACGCCGTGCTTTGCGGCTTCACATGTACAAGTAATCTAATTAGTTTTATGCTAATTAGCACGCGGCTTTAATTTAATAAATTATTATAGCGCATTATTTGGCCAAAACTACACGCAGCTCGGTCGCTAAAAGGGGATGGACGTAGTATGTTTACGGCTCGACTGATTTGCGTTGTCATTTCGCAAATCGCTGGCCAAAGCCAAAGATTAGGTTAGTTAAAGCGGCTTAAAACCGAAAATAACAGATGTCGGGAATCACGTAAAAATTAAATTGACTTTGAAAGTTTTGAATGGATTTTAAATACAAAATGCTAGCATATTTGTAATCTTATTCCACCACAATTATATTGTAATAATAATGATATGGCTACTGCTTTTAATAAAACCCTTCTTAAACGTTCAAAGTAACTAGTTAATTTAATTAAAACATTGGCTTTTAGTTATCATTTTAGTGTGCTGATCAAGCTTCAAAGACGGCGAATGGACGTTAAATTTGGAACTGCTAAAAGGAACCCCATCTAGAGTTTGTAGGCGCGTCGCATCATCAGGTCAAAGTAGGCGTCATTGTCGATCGAGGCACTGATCGTGGCGTAGTAGTTGATAAATTCCTCCTTGGTCACGATGCCATCCGGATTCGGGGCACCAGCCTCAAAGTTTTTGAGGAAAGCCTCGAAAATCTCATTCTCTGTCAACTCGCCGCTTTGGAATTTCGGATGCTCTCGCACTGAATAGACGTTCTTCAAATCGGCGGCAGTTATTTGGCCATCACCGTTGACATCCATCTTGCAGAATGCCTTATCGATGATTCCGATACGGGTTTTATTCATGGGAGGCTGTAAACGACAATATTAAAATACACTTGAACCTTGGGTTTCTCAGTGCGCATACCCGCAGTTGTACCAAAAATTCTGTCATATTGATGGTGCCGCTTCCATCAGTGTCGAAGCTGAGGAGGAAAATGAGTAAACAAGTATTTATTGATCGCTTTAAGTACTTCTTAATACAATATGAATAATTGATTTTGTTTATCTTTATTCTTAGCCTAATATATTTCTTATAATCTACCAACCTGGTGAACATCTGCTGGATTTCAGAGTCACTCAACGCCAGGCCGATATCAGAGACTCCCTTCTTGAACTCTTCAGCATTAAGACTCTTGCTGCCATCATCGTCCATCACTCGAAATGTCCTGGAAAATTGAAAATAGAAAAGGTAGCAACAAAAATGAAAATCAGCATAACGAAGCGAATCGAAGACCGCAAAAATAATTCTCAATATGGCTGGCGAAATGGAAATATATTCCTATTATTGCCACGGGACAAAGAGCGGCGGATAAGAATATGCCATTGATAGATGCTCAGAAAAGTGTGGGCGGCTGTGGGTGGCGGGCTCATTCAGCTATGCATTCGATGCATTGAATTTTCCGGCTGGCAAACAAACAAATTGCATAAATACAAATGAAAATGCGCGCTCACGAGGACGAGGCCAATAGGCGCAGCCACCATCCGACCAACAAACAAACAAACAAGCAAGTGCACACGCCGCCCCGTACATATGTTGCAGATGCGAGGATTTTGTACAAAATGTCTATATATTCAAAACGGAAAATTGTTAGCAGACAGCAGGACGACCAGGACGGTAAAGCGGAAGGCGGAGCGGACGGCGGCAGGCAGGTGGGTGCGGTTGGCTCCTCGGAGCTCAAATTGAAATAAAAACTAACAGTGGGCCGATCCCAGTACTGTGTGGATTGCGGGCATGTCGCTGCACTGCCATAAAAACTTCATTCCATTTTGAAGGATGGATTTCAATTTTAAATCATTGTAGGAAGGACTTTCATTATGGATTTATTTTTATTTTCTAATGCTCTGTTTCAATCCTATTTAAACGTGGTCATCTGAATCTACATCTTTCCGTTGACGAATGTTGCGTTCTTGTTAGATGTTTCATGTTATTCTAACCGAATGATATATCAGAGATTTCCTTCGAGTGTGGCTTTACTCACCAGCAACTAGAGAAATCCAATTATGTTTGTTTGCATTCAGTCAGCGATTTTTGCCACTCGCACTCAGCCTTCGCTTCAGTCTCACTGCCAGCATCATAGTTATAGTTTTTTTCTCCATTTTTTTTTACTATGCAGTTTCCCTGTTTTTTCCCTGCCTGGCCTGCACACACTTGAAAGCGCTTTCGAGAATGTTAGTTCAACATGCACTCGAACTCTCGGCAGCCTCGTATTTACATGCGCCTAGCGGGCCTGAACTTAACATCATCATCAGCAGGATCAGGGGCAGCGGCAGGACCAGGCTCACCCCGCAAAGTTTCATTTTCATTTGCCCTCGACCGACCATCTTCACCTACCCTACACGTCGCCGTGCTACATCATCTCGCCCCTGTTCTCGTCACTTGTCGGACACTCAACAATTTCATCATTTTAATACACCATTCCGGGTATGTTGCGCTTCACGAGAGGCTCATCAGAGCAGTCCCGGCAAAAAAGGAGCACTTTTTGGGATATACATATGTATGCAATATCAAGGCTTTGTACATATCCCGCACGAAGAGGAATAAATTGGCCAAAATATAGGTACCCTCAGTTGGTAGAAGCTTCTTCTCTTTAAAAACATATTTGATATATATGTCCTTACAAGTAAGATTAAAGGGTATTATTCACAATCAGTGCCACTCCTAACGAGTGTGCAGATAAGAAACAAATAGCCAACAGTCCACTAACCCTACAGTTCTCTCGAACATTATGCAAACAGAATGAACCCACCTAAGCCAAAGCACCCGAATCCTTGATCAAGGTAAACCATCGAAAGGGTGGGGGAACGAACGGATGTCGTGGTTGTGGCTAACTCACCTGGCCAGGCCCAAGATGCCAGTGGCACCGCGGCTGAAGCACTGGAGGCGCAATTTGTAAATTGGATCCTTGTCGAGGCCATTGGCCAACTCGCGCCTGGCCGAGTTACTCAGGGCGGCCTCCTTCGAGTAGGGGCTCTCGCGTTGCATCTGCGAAAGAAACAAATTGATTTAAAACAAGC
Organism: Drosophila bunnanda; assembly: GCA_035046265.1. Taxonomy (NCBI): domain Eukaryota; kingdom Metazoa; phylum Arthropoda; class Insecta; order Diptera; family Drosophilidae; genus Drosophila; species Drosophila bunnanda. Next base: position 244,266 of record JAWNOB010000130.1, read on the forward strand.
ACTTTCTTTGATGTTGGCCTAAATAGAGCAATAAGGGCCAAATATAAATTTATATACTGTTGAATAGGGTGCCATATTTCTGCGATTGAAATTTTTTTAGGTCTCGGCTGAGCTGGTAAAAAGGTAAAATTTTTTGAACAATTTTGAAAACACTGAAAACTGACTTTTTATATAAATAGAAACGAACGATAGAAACTTAGCAGTGGCTGATGAAATAGTGACACATATGACACTGCCTACTTAGAGATTATAAAACTCCAACAAGCCTTTGCCTGTAATAAATAAAAGCTGTATTTTAAATGAAGGAAAACTGTTTTTATATTTGCGTGTGGATTTAATTAAGATTACATTTCTCTTTGCTTGTAAGCTGGCTTAAAAGACGTCAATGGCCCAGGGCGATTAATGCGAATTTGTTTGATATTTAATTTCTGTGTTTAAGCTGCCACAATAATTGTCAGCTCGGCAAATACTTTTCTGGCCTCGGCAAGTGCCGGCCTAAGACAGCCATGCCCGGGGGTGACTACGCCCGGAATTGATTTACTTTAGCTCAAAGGCGCCTAATTAAGCCCGATCTCCAGGAAACCAAAGTACGCACTGTAATTTACCGAGTTGATTTACATTTTAAATTAATCTGGCCAAATATGACCTGCCATCTATTTATGGCACATCGAGTTCACGGTTCGCTTCACTCAAAGGCTTGTCAGTCGTTTTCTATCTTGGATGTGAATCTGAATAAAAGAACAGTTTGTCAGCCTAAAAAATGTTGAATTACTTTGTATCTCGGCCTTAAAAGTACACTTCAAGTAGAGATAGTTGACCTTTAAGATGTTGTTTCCTCACACAGAGGAAAATATACTCGGAAAATTAATAAAGAAAAGTAGTAGCTGTTAAGAAAATGATTGAAATTGTAGCTAAGACCATATTTAGGTATTTCTTAGTCGTTTCTCGCTGTGTGTGCAAGCACACCTTTAGTCTGGGCCACAATCTTCATTGAGCTGCCACCCACACGGGCGGGGGATAAACTCTGACCAGGTGGCACTTGGCTCAATGAACTGTGACGACTCGAGGTCCAAACTAGTTTGATTAGCACTCAATTTGGCGGGCGGGTGCAAGTGTGTGCACTCACCTCAATATTTCACGCATGACATCACAATAATAACAGATTCACCTACATATACGTAGGTATTAGCGATGACAACATTTGCACACCAAGCAAGCATTTAATTAACGTTAAGACGCTTTATTTGGGAATTCATTGATTTAATAAGGAATTAATTCTAAGGAATTTAATCAGATAAGAGCAGAGCAAAAATTAAAGCAGCACAAAAGTTAAAATAATGTTTATTCGAATATTTCTTGATTTGTTTTAATTTTGATTAATGTTTTTACAGCAAAGCAGGGATTGTTTTGATATTCTCAAAATACATACTTGAAATCTAAGCATAGTCCTGACTTGGTGTTTTCCAGAGAAGTCTTGATTTATGTTTTACCAATGAGTAAATTATTTGATTACTCGTTTTACTCATGCATTTCCTTTGACTTCTTTGTGGCTGTTTTGCCGTAGAAGAAATATTTCTATATCGTTTTGATTGAAGTTGGGCCCCGACTCTGACGACTAATTTCCCAATTTCGTTTGATTTCATGTAGTCATCGCTGGTAATGAAGTAAACAGCCCTGAATCGTCAAATGTTTGTCTTTCGAATCAATAACATTGATTTGGCTATTCAGAAGGCAAGCGAACACACGGAATTGGAGAGCAACTGTCATAGTCACTGGGCCTTGACTGGGAGGAAGGCTTTCGAGGACGAAATTACATCGATTTATGTGATTTGAATAACTGGCATGTCGAACAAACTCACAAAGCTTTTATTCTAACTTTTTATGTGAACATGCATATATATAATTATATATCTGCTGGGGCTCCCCGTGCTGATGACCCCATTAGATAGACGGTTAGACAGTCACGACTAATGCTGCCTGACTGACTAGTGAGCGGTGCTCTAATTAAGAGCCCCAGGTGGCCCTTTGGTGTCCTTAGATGGCACACGCAGGTCCACTCACAGGTCGCTGAGGAAAGAATAAATTTAAATCCCATTCCAAAAGCAAAATTGGCATTTCTAGGTCACATCAAGGTATGACATAATTTGGGAAAATAGTTTTCTCAGGGAGTATTTTTTAAACAAATAGAATTCCATGAATCTAAATACCTCAAACTTATTATATATAATGAAAAAAGTTTTTGTGGCCCAGCTGTTTTTAATTTTCCAGAGCTTGGAAAACTGTAAAGCTTTGCCAGCGGGGATTCCCCGGGTCTTGGCAACATTTGTTTCTGAGCAACAAATGCACCGGAACTGGCGAACTGCAGCATCCTCGCTAGAAGTCAAGGTCGTCCGTAGTATCGATTTGGCCCGGGTTCTCTTCTGAGATGCTCCTAGCACACATAATATAGCGCATACGCCACGTATGCAAAAAGCGAAGCGACAGCTAACGAGAACGAAGACCAGGGAGAAATGGGAAGGACGAAAGAAGGAGATGCTAACGAACTGCGATAGAACATGAAAAATAAATTATGGCTTTATTGAGGGTAAGGGTAAACAAAAAGACGATTTAACACGTCAGCAGGACGCCGAGTGCGACAGGGATAATGGCGGCACATACAGAGACACTGGAGGCACTGGTGACACAGGATACGGGGACTCACAGGACAACGTCTGTGAAGACCTATGGCAAATAAAGCAAATAGGTCACGTTCAAAGACAACATCGATTAACCATAAATTGCGAGTTAAGCAAAAGGCAGCCAGGACAGCGCTAAAAGCCGGCAAAGGGACCCTGGAGCAGGCCGAGTTTAAGCATGATTTGTGCGTGTCTTTATGACACGAACCAGATTCCGGGATACTGCAGATACTATGTTATATAGAGATGCGATGACGCGACGCTTGTTTCGCTAACAAGCAAAAGTACGAGTATCGGCTACTGACACCGCCAGCTGTCGCTCCAAACAGTGAAATGAAAAAATATAAAGAGACAACACGGAAAAGGAAAAGTCAGCTCAGCAAAAGGAGCGACGTGTGTGCGGAAAAACTTTCACCATAATTAACAGACATGTCGATTATTTCTTTGCCACACTTTTTACCTTTCCCGGCAGCTGCTGACACTCGGTGTCTATTATTATTTTATTCCAGTTTCAACAGCTCCAACTTTTCACAACACAATGCACAATGTCGCAACAATACGGAGTTGAGTTTTCCACGCACGTGTCGCGTGAGCGGAGCGTTGCCAACGAATGAGGAAAAGCCACCACCTCCGGGGCAGCCACTCACCCGTTGCAGCTGTGGATAGTTTCCCCCTGTCAGGCCGCCCACCCACCACACACCCATCTCCATAAGCGGCGTCCTTACCCAACTAGCATGTACACCCGGAGAAACGTAACAAGTTTAAGTTTTAGCTTTACAAATATATGAATAATGTATCTTATGGACGAACTCTGACCTAATACATAATTTTAATTCTGTTTCTTTTCTGACTTAAGTATAAAGTAAGTTCTTTTGTATGCAATGAACATTTTTATAAATATTTTAGTATAGTGTAATTTTATCAACTACTTATATTGCAGAACAATGAGATTAGATTGTGATATCAAAGGTTATGTTAAATCAATACTGATTGTTCGAGGGGGCAGACCCATATTAGGTAGATATTAATACTGAATCCCGTTGCCTTCGCCAAATTTTGTTTTTATTCGCTCAGTGTAGTGTAAAGAAAGCTTAGCAACACACTTATTTCGTTGCCAATAGCCAGCGGATGCATAGATACATTTTTACGAGAGCTTTTGTGGCTTGTTGTCGCACTTTGTTTAGGTACATTCTTTGGGCTCCCCTTTTCCGGTTATTATTGGGGTGCTCACCTTTTTTTTTGGCCAAGAGGGTGACATCGGGAGTATCACATTTTTATGACGCGACACGGCATTATCATTACCGCTTTTTGTGGTGTTGAAGTGCATAAAATTTATGCGCGCATATCATGCTTCCGTTATGCCAAATTGATGTGCGCTTTATGAGTTGTGTTTTACTTATATTTCGAATACCCTGTTAAGGAGTCCATTAATTTGCACGAGCCATCAGAGTTGATAAAATGATATGACATATAAAATCCCAATAATATAACATTTAAGCTTGATTTTCTTTAATTTGTACGGCATGATATTAGTTTTGTAAGATCTTTTTCAATGATTTTATTATTTGTTAGTATTACTAGGGAATTCAAACTTTCATATAACTAGGTTTGACATAAATTATATACTTATGAATATTATATATATTTGGGCTGAGTTTTTCGAATTGCTGTCAATGTCAGAGTGCTTTATTCTTGGCATGACAAACAAGACTTATTATGGCCGAGCACTTAAACACGAAGTAGTTCTTGGGAATAAAAGAAAAGGTAAACGTATTCCCATAAAACTTTTAAAGTGTATTGCTAGCTTTCAAAAGTACTCAAATGATGGTAGTCAAACTATAATCAAAGCATCTGCTGGGACGTATTCTATAAAAAGATGGTATGTTTCATTTTTAAAAGATCAAAAGTTATTTTAATATAAGTATGGCCTTTAAAAGAGTTTTTCAGAAGTACACTTAATAAAATAAAACCCAGCTTTCCCTTGGAGCAACCCTTTAATAATGTTTTCAGATGAACTTTAAAGCAATTTTTCTATACTTTAATATCGCGTTTGTCAGTGCCTTCTCCGCATTTCTCATTTGGGGTAATGAAACGGCTCCTGCTCCTGCCCCCTTCGTGGCTATGTAAGTAAGAAAAATAGCCACATCCTGTGGTGTGGGAAGCGGATTGGCGCCTCCCCTTTGGACAACCGCTGTCATCAGTTGTCCCCCTACACCCCGCGACATATTATTTTGCCGGAGGAATTCTTCGGTGTGTTGTGCATGTGTGCATGGCTCGCTGCTTTTTACTGTCAACTACATTTTGTCAAATTACTTATGCAAATCTTTCAACTTTTACAAGCGCGTCGTTGCCACGACATCAGCGGCCCTGCCCCCAACTCAGCACCCCTTCCCTTTCTATTTTTTTTTTTTTTCCTTTTTTTATAACAAGGACAGCGTAAAAAGCTCGTTTAGTGACGCTGCTCAAGTTATTTTTCCCAAGAAAAATTACGCCCAAAGCCTGACATGAAGTGGCTGAGATCCTGAGATCCAGCGATGCCTGGCTGCTGCTCATATCACGCACAGTCACACACAGTCGCAGTGGGGGCAGTGTGGCACTCCTGCTCCTGCGGCAGCCAGGACACTCCACTTTCTGCAGGACAGTCTACTAAAAACCTATTTTGAATACCGCGCCACGGCAACAAAGTGTTGGGCAAGCATCCCAGGTATTAGACAAACAAAGTTGCCAGCCATCGGGCGAAAAAACGCGAGGGTGGGTGTGTACTATTTGTCCCCTCAGTGGACTGGGAAAAAATATACCACCCATAACTAACAATCAAAAGTAGGTGTATTCATTGACTTGTGTTACCAGGAAATAGAAAATGATTACTACAATCATTAAAATTAAACAGTTTCAAATGAAAGGTAAAATTCCACTACTTAAGGTTTTCAGTTAATTTCTTTAGGTGTAACCACCTCTTTTCTTGGCCATGGCAAGAGCTTTATGCGCTTATAAAATAAATAAAATTTATGCTGCGACGCATTATTGCCTTGTCCTTTGTCCTGCGCCCCACGTCCCTTTCCCTGCAAAGCCACTCACCGTGCTCTGCGAAGTTGTTGTATTTAAAAGATGACAAATCGTCGCCAGGTGGAAATGGTGGAAGCTGGGCCGCAGGGAAGGAGGAGACTTCGTCAGTGAAACTCATTTTGTGGCACTGATAAATTTTGTCGTCTATTAAAATGCTTCTGCAAGCTACAGATGCCCTCGCAAAGAGAAGTTTTTTTTATTAGAACACAAAGGTAGACATTTTTTTATAATTTGAAAGTATTTTTAAAGTCTATTTTTTCCCCTTTTTTGCTCAAGTAAATTTTGCAGTAAAAAGGGTTTGCCTGATTGTAGCTCTCTACATTTTGAATTTTCTATCCCAAGTTTTATTTATTTAATTTAGTTATTTCAAGAGGGGTCTACGGTATCCAGTAGTGCCCCTTAAATTTTTCGTCCTGCTTATGATAAATACAGTGCTGCCTTTGTCTGTACCTGGCCACTTGAATCACTGACAATGCTGATGATGACGGGGCTGGAGATGGGGCCGGGCTAGGAATGGGTGGATGGTCCAGCCCTCAGTCCATTATTTATGAGTGTGTTGACATGGAATTATTCTTAGTCCCTATTGTGGTGGCTGGAGGATAGGCGGCGACTCCGGCTTTTGCCTTCTGAAATTTCCAGATAACTTGCCACTAGAATCGAAGCGAAGGTCCCGCGGAGAGCGGTCAGTAAATATTTGCTTAATTAGTGAAATGGCGACCTCGCCGACCCTGGGCCCCTGCGCCACCCATCGCTGCAATAACAACGACGAGCCAAGGACATAAGCTGGCTTTAAAGCCGCGTTTTATGGCCATTGAAAGGAAAATCCTGCCCGAGGGCCGGTGGAAAAGTGGAAATGTCGCGGTTTTGTTGATTGTTGACCCGCCGCTTATATTAATTGAGTTTGCTCTGGTTTTTGACCTTGCCGCATACTTAATTGAGGACTCTTCTGTTCGCATAATTCCGTTGATTTGGCAACAATCGCAAAGCGAATCATTAATCATGGCCAAAGCGGCGGCTCGGCTCATACATCATGGTCAGGATGGCCAGCTTGGCAGGCTCTTTCATATGCATGAGGTAATCGAATTTGGCAAATTGCAACACTGTCCATAAAGGACCTGCCCTGAATATATTTTCTTATTGGGAATCTGCATGGATCGAAGGAGCTGCCGGCAAAACAATTTACTTGTAATATTTCACAAAAACATCAAACTGTCGTTGACAATTACTACAAGCTAACTTTATTTTATTTAATGAATGTTCTGGCTCACCAGGACACAGGATATGCACTGAGAATATTTTCAGATAATAGAAAAACGTGATTTATGATATACCTATACTGTGAAGTGTTAGTTGTATTAAAAAAGTATTGAAACCTAATTAATATTTATTAATTTTCATTAATAAAATGGTCCACTAGCGGGATAATCACTTGATTTAGGAGTTAAAGTAAGGCAATGTGTATATCCCTTGTTTGTAATTCTATTCATTGATTGTGTACAACATTAAATTTTATAAAAATTATCTATGGAAACTTGTAATTTTTAGCGACTATTTCACTCAGTGCAGAGCAGATATACATGTGCGTGTGCTGCACCTAAAATAACTTTGTTCCTTGTAATAAATTATGGCCACAGACAGCTCCTCCAGCTAGCTGCCGTCCAGGCATTGTCCCCACTCGGTGGTGCCTATATGTGTGCTTAAATCTGCCCAACTAGAGCCACATGAAGTGCACATTTTAAATACCTGATTCTGTGGCGCAAATTGTTCATTGTCCTGGCAGGGCGTCAACGTCGTTGTCAGGACGACGACGATGTCGGCAGGGATGGTGAGATCCCCGAGTAATTTGCAAATATTTCAATAGAATATTGCATGCAAAAAAGGCGAAACATATGCGCCACACATGGGACCAGGATCCCCGTCCGGGCATCTGCAACAATAAATTTCAAACGAGAGCGGGACTTGAATGGCGGACGGTCTGGATGCGGACCCCAGGCCCCACTCTTTGGCAAGTCGACATGTGAACACAATTTCATACCCATTTTTTCTTAATCGTAGAAGCAGTTCGGGAAGTGATGAAAAGGTTTTAGGTGGTGATTGGTATGTCCATTTTATCGAGGCGATTATAATGGAAGCAGTGGGAAGGAGAGTTCTATACCTTAATTTATTTTTAACCTAACAGTTTGATTAATTATAAAATACTTGTATTGTATTTATAATATTTATATTGTTAGTATTATTTAATTCCTTAATGGAAACTACTGAAAGTTGGCTCGATTTATTTTCAAATTTGTCCCTTCTTGGCATAGGGAAGGTCGCGATTGTCATCACTGTGCTGCAAGTAGTGTGAAGTTGTTACTGCAGCAACTTTTCAGTCTTGTTCAAAGTCCTTGTTCCTTTTCCTGTTCCAGCTACTGGCTTCCTTACTGTTGTCCTGCCGCTCATCTGCAGGTGAAGGCTTTATTAAGGCAGGTGAGTCCTGGGCGGGTGCCCAGGTGCTCCATGTGTTCGACGAGAGCATTGTAAAATAGAGAACGAGTAGGGCGGACCTGCTGTGCCGGAAATTTGAGCTGTTGCAAATGTGAATTTTCTTGAGGCCTGCAGGTCCATTGTAGGCATTTTCAAATGCATTTGACATATCCTGGCCGAGTTGTAGGGGGAGAAAATCCGGTTGGTCCTGCCAAAAGCGTATTCATGAAGGGAATTCAGATTGCCAAAACAAATCATATTTCCTCCTAGACTTGGCTGAGTCAGTTTAAATTACTTGAAATGGTTAATTTGGCATTTGGCTTTGCTATAATGCAGTATTATTATAGTACATGTTAGTCTGAAGGAGCTACTAATTTTATTATTAAGTATGTATCTTCTGTGGAACATCAAAATGCAATTTAGCGGACAATTTCCGAAACCCTCTCGTGGCTAAATTGTGGCTTAGGCCACGCCGTCGACCATGGCTCAATATCATAATGAAAAATTCCAGCTATCCCAGTGTGGGAATGTGGAAATGGATTGGCCCGCCTAATTTAACGCCTCCGAAAGCGATCACGAAATGTGGCCAATGCAACTGCACATTCCACTGTCCACACTCATCCTGCCTTCACCATTGATGCTGCATTTTTAGACGGCAATCGGCACTAGTAGGCCAAAAATTTGGCGCACAAAGCAATGGACTAAGCAAATTGAAAGCAATTTGCATAAATTGCACCGCTGCAAACGCAGAAAGCACCAAACACCGCCGACGGCGCCAAGGGGGCGGCAACAGACCTCCCTCGGTTTCACTACCAAAAACGGATGGACATTGCAGATTTGCGGCCTCTCCAACAGCTGGCCAGCAGGTCAGGGGTTCAGGTTTCTGGTCAGGGCTTCGGTTTTGTTTTGGCCCATTGACTGAATAATTTCTCAGGGCTAGACAGCTTGCAATCGAAATTAAAAGAGCTTAAATGCTTTAATTAAAACACTTTAAAAGCATTGTAAAACATTTGCTTATTTTTGCCAATACTTGCAAATTTAATACCATTACATCAAAAATAAATGCCCAATTTAAAAGTGAAAATGATTGGGAAGTAATCCCAATTGATTGAATCATAGAAGGCAAATCAGGGCCTTGATTTAAATTAAAAGCAGAGCAGAGAGGCCTCTGAGACTCTTCCACAATGTCTCCTAATTTAAACAAGAACATATATAGGAAGGGGCTGCGTTATTAGCTACTTGTTTTTTATCAATCAACTTTAACAACACGGAACAATGGCCCTTAATTCGTTATTGGCAATCATGTAAGCTGGTGATTAGGCTTCCCTTTACAGCTGCGGTGTGTGTGGATGCAGGGGGCACTCGATTGATTTGCATCCCCTATGATTTGGACTCACACCTCGGTCTCAGAAGGGACTAGTCGGCGATGTTTCGGGGCCTGTCATCGAGCGTCGACGACAAGCGCGGCAATTGCATATTTGATTATGAATAATTAATAATGTTTGGCGTTCATTGAATTAATTAGGAACCCTCTCGGATCCGGGGACCCGCCTCCCCGCTTCCGGCACAGTGTCTTCCACCAATCTCTTTATCTGCCATTGTAATGAGTTTGGCGTGTGCGCATTGTAAATTAATTAGAGGCCCGTTTTCAATGCATTTATGTACTATATACTATATATCAAAATAGCGCGATCCGGTCGCCATTCTGTCATGGCAACGTGAAAACTCACACCTGTATTTTCGGGGGGCCGGACGGGGGCGGAAAATTGTTAACAATTAGTCCACTGAGTCCGCAACAATGGTAAATAATTAATTTTAATTGTATGCCACGCATAGCTGCACAGGAATACCAATGAACGAAAACAACACGTTAAATCATTTCAAATTCAAATTAAATAGAACGCATCGCATTTAAATGTAATGAATCGATGTCACATTCGATTGCTAATCACGGAGTATTATTTGTTCGAAATATTTGGATTCCCTTTTAAATCAACTTTTTGTGTAGGGCTATTGATGATTTTTTCGGAAAGAGATTTTATTAACGAAATAGTGAAAACAATGCAGGGAATTAAAAGGATTGTACAAAATTAAAAAACACTTACATGACTCGAAAATTGGTTTGTAAAATTGTGTTTAAATGTAAATAAGCAGCTTTTAATTAATTACGGCGTTTTTGCCACACTTTTTTATTATACCACACATCCACTTATCAGTTAGGCAGAGAGCCCCTCTCACTCGCTCATAATACTGCCAAAACAATTAACGAATTATTTGAAGTTCAATTGTAAGCCAGAGCTTTCAGTTTCGGGTTTCCCCCACACACAAATAAAACCCTCTCTAATGCCACAGAGAAAACAAACCCCAAAATAAAAATGTGGGGAAAAGCAGCTGCAGACAGCGATGCTGAAAAACAGACCGCAGATGTGGGCAACGTCTGCTTTGGTATTAATTTTTAATTACGCGCTTCAATTTGCCGGCGAGTCCGTAAAAGGAGAAGGAATTCCCAAATTCCCCGGAGTCTAAGTCAGCTCACATGAGCCCCTGTTTGTGTACATGGAGTACGACGTCCTTATGTGCTCCCTGCAAAAGCATAATTGCTGCAGTATTCCATCTGCTTTGTTGCCCCGAAAGCATTTGCAAATTGAATAACCTTGCGAGAGAGCGGATTGAAGGCAGCCAAAAGGACAGGCAATGGGATATCGTTAGGGATGGAACGCGAGTCGATAGGTGAGTGAAGTTATCGGGGTATTTGATATCGTCGTCATGATGATACATGTTTACTTTTTAACTTGCCTTTCCTAAAAATGTTAAATTATTTACATATAAGATTAATGTTCACTCGACAGGCTTTTTTCTAATTATAATCCTATTCTGCTAATTTTTAAAAGTGCGTAAATATTAATTTATGCTTAGTATCCGAAACTTTTGTAGCTACAATATTCTTTTTCGCCCCATTTCTTATAAATGCCACATTTTTTGTACTTCACTTTCCAAAGTTTCGCTTTGGTTTATTTTATTTATATTTATTTTTGGACTTGGCGTACAACCCAGAGACCTCCCATTTCGGCTTCTGACCAAAAAAATATAAAAAATATTTATATAGAGTGCAGCCAGGCTGCCGAGATGCTTAAAGTTGGCCGTTCTAATTATTGTCCTCGGTCCGAGTTGTTAGTTCTTTGCGCTCGTTGGCAGCCACTCAACATAATTGTTAAATCCATCAGAATCAGAACTTTTCTGGTAGCCTTAACCCATTCCAACCGTTCCCAGCCAAACAAACTAAAATGTGCAAAGTTCTGTTAAGGACTCTCCGCAGTAATAGCTCCGACCACAGGTAACAGTTCTGCTTTCTGCTCAGCTTTCCCGGTTCTATCGCAAATCCACATCTCGACCCCTTGCCAATCCTGGTGAGAGCTCTTTCAATATCCTTCATTACCCCAAAAAAGGAACTGGAAAATGCGCAAAAATAAAATCATTGAAATCCAGCTAGACGGCGCTTTGTACGTAATGCGTTTGATTCCTCAGCGAAAAAACTGCAGGTCGTGGAGCGTCTGAAAGAGCTGAGCTCCCTGTAGTTGCAAATAGATAAAAAGTTGCATAAAGAAGTTATCGAAAAGTGCTGGTCCAATCCGGCGTATCAGGTTTGCAACAGTGCACTGAGAGAATTATATGACATTTACATCCGAATCCTTCGGAAGGCACGAACCAATCCTTCTATCTTCGTTTTAGGAGAGCCGTGTGAATGTTTAACACTGTTTTAACTTAATAACAAGTTCTTCTGCTTTTCAGATATATTCTCCAATGTCTATAAAGAATTTTGGCTGAGTGCCTTTCCGCCTGTCTGATTTCTTCCTGGCCAAGTCTGGCTGTTAAGTGAGCTGAGCTGAGCAGGCAGGCAATAAGAAGCGTTCCCAGCGATGACGACTTATTGGCGTAAGCATGTTTGACGTATTAGCCGAACGTGCATGTGTGTTTGTCTGGAGCATACACTCCCTTCCGCTGCGGCTATAGACTCCTTCCTGCACTCCGCCATGCTGTCTTGAGCAGGACGTTCTTATTTTTTGCCCAACTGTTTCCCACACTCGCCGGCAGTGAATCGTGTCAATCTATTTTCGCAGCAGATTGCAGCTGGCCGCGTCGCATACCCCCACAGGATTTCTCGTGTATTAAGGCCCGGAGCCTGGAGTTCATTGCAGTGACACTGGCCTAATGACCGCCGGACCATTGCTAATGAACTCGCCGTCGGGCCTAATGCACTCAACTACTGCTCACTGGCGACTACTCACTACTGACCACTGGCCTACGACTCTGCGGTCACTTTCTGGGTCCCTAACTCGCTCCTTTGGCCAGTCGGCACGTCCTTGCCTGCCCTGCCATCCCGTGGTCCTGTTCCGTGGCAAACATATCCTATGCTGATGACGCCGGCCATTTGCACTGATAGAGCGGCTCTAATGAAGTCATCAGCGCCATCAAAGGCGCACTGCGAAGCGGAGAGTGTGTGGGCGTGTTTTTATTTGCAACATCTTTGGGCTGCGACCACGACACACACACTCCCAGAGAGTGTGGAACAAATACACTGAACAGAACCAGCATCAGTAGCTGCTTTAAGCTACATCCTAGTCCACAGAATCATCCAAAATATATCGGGTGGCGGGGTAAGTGCAAATACCTTTAACCAGAAACAAATTCAGCTCTCTGTCTCTTCTCTAGTGAAACCCAAAATGTTGTGAAAACGGAGAAACAGGCCACTGTGCGTATTTTACAGCCGATGGCATAACGATGCCTACGTGATCTGGATGGACCGCCTCGAGCCCAACGAATGTGTGAGAGTGGTGAAAGTTTGCGCCGGCCAGCGAAAGTAGCCGGGGGCACAACACGCTCTGCATAGCTAAGGGCGACAGCAGGAAGGACATCTTTATCAGCTGCTCCCCGTTCCCGTCCTCTCTCCTGTCCTGTCTGACTGTCCGTCTGTCAGTCAGTTCAGCGCCAGACCCAACCCCAGCCCGGCTGTCACACATGCATGCATAACTCGGCTTAGTCTGTGGTATAGTTTTGACAGCCCGGCTTCACCACGGAGGTCCTCAGAGCCCAGTCTGGTCTGGCTGCCGTTCGTCCTCCTCCTTTTTTGGGGCGACTCGGAGGCATTTAAATTGTCAGAGTCACGTCGTTGTCGCCCGATGATGTTTACCAAGTCCATTGTGCCCGGCTTGATTATCCTTCGACAGCTTCCGACAGGGTTGCTTCCCCCGATCTACTAATGAACGTAATTAACCCTTTCAGATGGAACAGAAACTTTACTTGATTTTGTTACATATAACTTTTATAAGTCTAGTTATGTCTAATGTTTTAAATTACTACTTTCACACTAAAGATGATAGTTCTTTAGAAAGATTGAGATTATTAAGCTGTCAGTATTTCTATGCTTATTTAAAAGCTTATCTTAAATATAACTCATTTCAGAGACTCTCTGGAATTTGCAACAGAATTCAATTCAAGCCATGCGAATTGAATTTAAGTGCCTGCCGTCGTTTTATGGACGGCATTAATTTTCATATGCAAAAGTGCTTCAGCATTAAAGCTGATGTGATTAAGTTGCTGGCATTATTTATTTAAAGGCCAAGGGTAGGAGGAGGATGCTCTTTGCGGGGGGTGTTGGGCCACATAAAATTTATTTACGCATTTTTACGTTTTCTCGTGAAATTTGCGTTGATTGTTTGGTGGGTCAGGGTCTTTGGTCCTCGGCCATCAGGTCCTTTTGGCCTTTGCCTCAATCTACTTGACGCTGCCTCTCGTTCACATACCTTTCCCGCTCTGGCCAGTGCTTATATGTGGTCCATTTGTTTGTTGGCCACATAAACATAACAAACTCGTCGTTAACTTTTTATTTGTTGCCTCGGCTGCCTTTGTTTGTTTGCTAGTCGCATTATTGCGCACTTCCCCCCACCAGGGTGCGGCGCTGGAGGCCCCCCTTTCGTTATCCTCCGCCGCCGAGGACGCCCATTTGACCACGCCCACAATGCGTTACAAATAAGCGTATTATGGAGGCGCTTGTCCTGCGGAATGGACAAAAGCAAATCCTTGACACGCTGTGATAAGGATTTCTTCATTTTTTATCTGCCCCCAGGGAAATAAAGTGAAAAGGTTATAAAACAAGCAGCCAGCCCAGGAGCAGGAACAGGACTCGTACCAGGACCAGAATCAGCACCAGAAACCAGGACCAGCATGCCACTGTACGAAATTTGCAGTTAGAAGTTACAATTTACAAAGAAAAAGAAAATATATTTTAAAAATGTATTTTTTAATTTAAATCAGAGTATTAATAAATTTGAATTGATTTTATTCTTAGTCCCTTTGAGTATGCAGGACTTTAGCAATAGGTTTTCCCTGGAATTACTGGAATTATTGAATTTTACTTTAATGCACTTTCGAATGTGCTAAGTGCAGGGACACTCGGTTGCTAAAGCGCAAAAGAAATCAACTCCTGAGTCGTCGACACGATGACTTCGTCTTGCTGTTCTTAACTACCTCAATCCTTAAGGATACGTATGTGTGCCAGTGAGCATGTGTGTGTGCGTATGTGAGTGAATGTCCGAGAGAGTGCTCAATTCCTCAACCTCAACCTTAACTCCATCCTCAGCTTCGACCCAGCCCACGCACTTTGGGCTGCCATCCCTGTTGGCTTTTATTTGCCAAGTCGTTATTATTTTTAGACACACACGTCCTTTGTTTTTGGGTCACATGTTAACCAATCCCAGGGCTGAGTAAGTGAATCAACTGTGATTTCTGACGGGAAGAACTGTGATCTCCGGCGCACAGATATCATCGATATTGCGTGAAAATCGAAACAAGCATTTTATTTAAACTTTTTGAACTGCGCAAATCCTTGTAAAGACCCTCGCCATTGTTTGAATAAAGCATAACTCTGTGCATAACATTAATTCGACTAATATTTTGGCAAAATATATTCAGTTGGAAATGTTTTACAAATATAGAAATCCCAAAAGTTGAGTCCTGACTAAACGTAGGAAATCACGACGTAAATCCTAATCCGCCAGCACAATAAAGCACTGGCTCACGCCGTTGGCTCCTGCTGTCTGGCTACACTGCTCACCAGATCCAGATCGGTTCATGACAATGACAGCTCATTGTCCGAGGAGCCTGAGCTGAACAGTGGGATGCAGTGCCCCATATCCTCCAGTTGTATCTGGTGTATCTGGACAATCTCTCACCCTTCCCTGCAGCGTTCGTGTAATAAGAATAAAATGTTTCTGTGCGGTTCTGTGTGGAAGCGGCGACGACGCTTGGACGCTTGTGCTGTGGTCCCATAAGTCCAATTCAAATGTCCTTTTTTATACATTTTCATTTCAACTGTGATTCCCTCTGTTTGCCCTTGTCTTTTGTGGGCAGCCGTCGTCCTTTCCTGCGCCTGCCTGTGTTTTATTTGCGAATGTAAACCGAAGGCGAGCATGCAGCGAGTTAATGGCTAATGTCATGTTCCGGACTTAACAACATCATTACAAACGACCAACGAGGACTGAGCACCGAAAACTGGGGACCGGCGGCCAAGGACCTACGACCGAGGACTGAACACCAGCGGGCAAACAACGGTCTGTTGGAAAAACGGAGAAAACTGGAGCAGTGCAGACATCAATTGTCCATAAGAAAAGGTTGCGTATACGCAGCGTTGTCCGGTTGGTTGCGTAGAGTGCACACACTGAGGAAAAATATCAACAGAAGCATGTATTGATATTGAAAGGCTTGAGAGAACCAAATATAAAACCGTATTTATTAATTAAACCCAAGCTTAATATTATCTAAAAAGGTGAAGAGTGTTATTGAATATGTTTCGAACTAAAGTAAAGGTAAATTTAAAATGTTTTCATTTATTTTCGCAATTAGTTTCGCTCAGTGCACACACACACAAGTCACAGGACAGAGTGCGTTGTTGTCCTGATGGCAGTGCCTTTATGTTTCGGTTGTGATTTGCAGTCATAAAGCGAAATTACAGTTATTGTGGCGGCCAAGGCAGGCAGAGGGTTAATAAATATAAAAAGTAAGGTTAGAGCCCCGTTCCTCCCCACTCGCATCCATAATGGCAGCTCCCCCGTCTCTATCTAATTTCGTTTTATTTTCGAGTTAATTAAAGCTGCACGTTATTGTCGTTAACCTGCGACCTGTGCTACCTGTCTCCGAATTGAGTCATTGTTGGCAGGACAAAGCCTGATTACCAGATGGACTCCTCGCCAGGGCTGACCCCTCTCGATTTGTGCTCCATATCAATTAAATATGGCCCTGGCAGCTGCTGATGTCCGGCAAAAACGACTGTGTCAGGTCATGGTGTAATAAAATATATAGAAATCAAACGAAGCATAAAAAAGCGAACGCAAAAAAGCTCTTTGGAATATGAGTTTATAAAATAAAAATGACATTGGTGTTTTTTCACACAAATAAGGACAATGATTGAGAAGTTTTTCTATTAGAATATGTATCGGTAAAATTATATGTGGAGAGGCCAAATATATGTTTCGCTATATCTTTTTTCCTGACCAAAGAGGCTTCTCTTCATTGTGTATTATTGCTTGAATAACGTAAGAAAGAATATTTATCTAAACTCGTATATTTTACATTAACAGGTTTCTTAAAAATTTCAATGCAATTTCCTCACCAAATACATATTTAAAAGAAATTATATATTTTGAAGTAATTGCAAGATATTTCGGAAAAAAATGATGCATTGAGAGAATTTTGTACATATCCTGAAAATATGTTTATGGCTTAAACATTTTTAACGTGATTAATCAAATACATCAATATAAACTTAAGAATAGTCCGTCTCCGTAAGATCATTTCAAATGAAATATGGGTTATAGCTTTTCCTAACTCGATAGTTTTCATAAAAACAAACAAACTATATTTATTGAAGGAAGTCCAGTTGAATGGACATAGCTACGTGAAAATAGACTGCCAATGCTGAACATAAATCTGAGCACTCAAAGTGTTACCTAACTAGATGGAAATCAAGTCGATACACAGTAGATTTTCTCTCAAGAAGTCAACAAGTGTCCTGTTTGGCTGAGCCTATTATGCCGGTTATTATGCTTTATGCATGTTCATGGCTGCTATATTTTCTTCACGTGCAGTTGGCAGCAGCTGCGAGAGATAGATCCTGGATACACTGAGGCCCACGTAATAAGTTGCATACATAACCAAATGGCCTGGCAACGGCTGCCCGGGGAGCTCCTTGCCACTCGGTCCATGTCCAGCTGTTAACCCAATCAATATTAAATTATGAGCCGGCACTAGGGCTGATGACAAGACCGAAGATTGGACCCAAACCGAGCGAGACACATTTGGTCGGTCAAATGAGGCATGGAGTTGATTTGAGGCGGGTTGGGTTAACGGTTGCATAAATGGCCAACCGACCACACTCGCAATCGCACTCGCACTCGCACTCAGGTGTCCCCGGTGCGGGCTTTGGGATTAGGGACCTCTGGTTTCGATGCCTGACCAAGTGACAAACCGCAAAAGGCTCTGACGTTAACTTTAAGCATTATTTGCCAACTTAACGCACTGGCCACGCACCGCAAATGTTGCTAATTCTGCGGTTATGCCTGCAACAGTTGTGTGCGCCACTCGGTGATGGTCCTTTGCGGCCCTGCCTACAACAATGTTATAATAATGCGCAGTTTGCGGCTGCTTTTGAGTAGTCACCGCAAATCAAAGTCATGATCTGACCCATCCGAACCCAGTTTGAAGCCCAGTCGCCCGAAGCCCAGCCATCTGCCAGCCTCAGTGCCACGGCCACGGCCGCTTAATGAAGTTCAAACAGCGCCGGGCTATTGTTGCCCCGACCCCGGCTCCGGCTACTACTCCTATTTCTACTCCCAGTGCCACTCTAGCAGTCCGGTGCGTCAGTTGGTCCTCCTTTGAATTTGCCCTGCGAGCGGCAACTGTTGCCGTGGCCAAACAGCAGCAAGTCAATCTATGATAGACAAACAAGACGCTGGCACAGTGGGCTAAACTAAGAGATTTGGCAATCACATCTACTTTTGAATAATGAACATGTTATCGAAATGGTTTCTCCTAAAGTTCTAAACCGAAATCAGGGTTCTATTCATTCAAGTCCTCAACCAATTTGCCTCATGTATGTCTCTCGAATGAGGTGCCCTTTTTAATAAGGCAACTCCACGGTGGCGTATGGTCTGGCCTAAGCCCAACAATTGCCATTATCCACGTGCCCGCACCACCATTCCCCCAGCTTGATAGCCGGCCCACCGGTGAGGTTCGTGTTTGCACAGCCAGTGATGCATGGCAGCAGCAGACGCCCCAATCCCGACCCATCCCGTTTGTACCATTTCCACAGCCCACAGCCCATCCCCCGTGTCATCCCTTCGCAAACTTCCTGAATTTGATGCGGGCACGGGCCTATCACAATATGCGACACGGACATCGTCATTTGCCGGACCAGATGCAAAATCAGTTGCAGCTGCAGTGTTCCTGGCAGTCGGTGTAGTTGTCGCTGTGGTCCATGGTGCTATGGATATCCTGTTATCGGGAGCCGAACGTCTGGCCCCGGCATTAAGCTTAACACTAAGCCCAATGCAGGGCCCGGAAAATTGCAATAATATTGTACGAGGCAGCCAGTCGTCGTCGTCTGCTGTTCAGTCCAGCCCAGTCCAGTTCTGTTCCCTTCTCGGTTCCTTCCACTCGGGCAAAGTTCAATGTTAATTTTGGACATTTACCTGTGCTAATATTGTCCACATGCAGACACACAGTCGAGGTGGAAATTATAGTGATTAAGCATCAACATGATTTAATTGGATCAATTTCTTTTCTCCTTATTTGTTAACTAAAAGCCTCAGGGATGCTAGCTTAGCGTAGCTTCTTCCTTTTAACAAAACTATTTATATTTTAAATTAATATTCATTATCATCATTTTTTCTTATTAAATGTAAATGCTCATATAGACTAATGTTTTTATACACAAATTTTTTTATAAAATACCTTTAAAGGCCAATCGATATTGATTCCAGATAGCCGTGGTTTTGTTTTCCATTTTGCAATGAAAATTCAATTTCCTTTTTTCCACCGCACTCCTAATAACATGACCTTTCCACAGCAGAGGCAGACTGGCACGCGCTTCTGAAACCATCCTTTCGAGGACTAGGGGCTGGGGTTAGCCTGGTGTTATTCTACTGTTACCACATTTGTTGGTTTTCTTGCAGCCAGCCACCGATCCGAGGATCCACCCAGTGGAGAGCAATCGCAACGGGCACCGCACCTCAATGTTGTTCTTTCCGATATCGTTTGTTTTTGTTCGAAATTGCGCCATCAGGAATATGCACAGGTGCATTTTAGCACAATAAAAACGTAATTGCTGGCAATTTAATGCTGTTGTTCTTTCGCCGACTCACATGCAGCCGCACAGACCGGATGGCCGGCCAGAAATCAAGCCAGAAATCGCATTCGAGACTGTTCAACTTATTAACGGCAAATTACAATGCGCCATGGCTTATGCATGCCGGCCACACGGCGTATGAGCAATGTGCCGGGCCTGTCATGAAATATTGAGCGAATAATACACAGGCTTTCGGAGGGATATTAGCTCGCAAGGTTTGATTAATGGCCTCTTTAAGCATTTTTAAATTGCCAGCGAGAAGTACAACCCAAAAAAATGGGGAGAGGAAAGCAAAAATGAACGAGCTGCGAGTCGAAAGTCAACCCTTTTCAAAGACGAGCCCCGAAAATAATTTGCGCCCTCTTGGCAACATTTCAAATCGAAGTCATCCGCTCGTTTTTCACTCCGTCTTCTTGGCCGCCTCGCTTTGCGCCTAATTAAATTTGGCATAAAGTCCCTTTTTTATTGCACCGCCAGCCGCCCGCAAACCGAAGAAGTAGGAAAATTACAAATTGCCAGCTCCAAGCTCGTCCACACCAAAAAACTTTGCCCATTCAAATGTTATTGGATACAGATACAGATACTCGCACATTGGGGTCGGCCGACTTCCTGCCTTGCGTTCCCTCTTTATTCGGCGGCATCTCCCCTTTATTTTTTTGTAAATAATTTTTGGAAATTGAAGGGCAATTAATCACAGACACTCGATGCCAAATGAGATACAAATTTTGTAGCGGACCGCCCATGGGTTCAACGGGAAATTCCTTAACCTTAAAAAAACAAAAAGGTAAAGGACATGCTGCGGCCAGTACAAAGGGAATTCAGCCGAAAAGTTAAATAAAATACAAAAAAAGGGCGCAACTAAATGGACATTTATTTATTTATTTAACCAACTTTCATTAGACGCTGCGTTGTGAGGAGGGTCAAGTGGGGCGTGGTGGCCTCTTTAAAACATGACCAGGACACTCCACACACAAACTTAATTTGATCTCCAGTTCAGGCCATTAAATTGAAAACAATTAGGCGGCTACACAAAGTCGAACCGCAGTAGCTGCCCTCGCAAGGCAAGTTATTGCCAATGAAAAGTTGTTGCCACTGAGGAAAAATAAAAGTACTTAAATTGTTAAATTTTCAAACCCCTGCAGGGTATTTTAATTTTAGTCAGAAGCTTGTAAGTTATCATATTCTGTGAAGAAGTCATTTCCGACCCCATAAATCATATATATTCTTAATCAGCAAAAATCAGAAAAATTTTATAAGGGGTTACATAGTTAAAATTATAAAAATTTAAGAACAAATTTATTTTTTTTTCGATTCGCAATTCGATCATACAATTCAATTGCACACTGCATGGGTATATAATCTTCGGCTTCTCTAAACTAGTTGCTTATTTTATAGAAATAAAAGTCTGCGTAAAATGCGACCAAAAATATAATATTTTACTTCCACCTATCTCTTGATTTACATATTTAAAGAAAATTACAATTTAAAGTTCTTATAATATGTATAAAAAGTTATGTAGAATTCGAATCCTTGTTATATTCTCACATGACTCAGTGATTAAGCCACCCCTTTGAAGGGTGCGAAAAGAAAGTTCTCCGGCCTGGGCAGGACATGGCTGTGGCCGAGGTCCCTGTTCCGTGGCTGGAGTTGCCTTTACAGAAGCCGGAGTCGCAGCCGGGGGAAGTTTCGGCTGCCGGAGTCTCAGCTATGTAAATCCAATCCGGCGTGCAGCCATCATGCGGTTAACACTTCGTATGACATAAATTACGAAAGTTTGCACATACTTTTTCGCACACAGCCACAGCAAAACCTCCTGCCCCAGTCAAGTGCCCCAGCCCCCGGTTTTTAGCCCGATCTATGTGCATTGCCCTGGGCATATTCTTTACCAAAATAATGCTTGCCAGCGTGCAAAATGGCTTTCAGCGGGGAATATGGCCTCCTGTCCCCTTTCCATTGCGCAAAACAAAAGCCTGTGAAGTGTGTCTGGCATTCTTTCATTTCGGCTTTGGCGCGGCGTTTTAAAAAAGTTTAAAAGTTTACCCAAGATAAAGGATATATATATATATATATATATATATGTATCTACGGAGCACACCCATATATATATATTTAAATTGTCCGGCTGGGTGTGTGTGTAAGCCATAAGCATTTTACTGGCGAAAGATAGAATAGTGTGCCAAGAGTCTTGTTTTCGCTTTTCTTTAAACCCTTTTAAATATTGGCATATTTTAATGATAATAATTTTTAAAAAATATATAAGATTGCTTCAGTTGTTGTAATCTAAATTTTAAATAAAAATTTAAAGATACAGAATATCTAATAGATTTTCCGACAACTCCTTCGTTGCCACTGTGCCGCACATTTTGGCGTTGGAGCGTGCCTATTGCGAGTTTATGGAGCGAGGGGATCTCGGCTCACCAGGAAAATGGGGGCTGGGAAAAGAGGGCGAGGCGCTTTGCAACTGAGAAACAAAAGTTTGCCCTTTCGCCTGTTGTCCGACGTGTACGAGTGTGTGGAAAGTGTTAAGTGCACACGCACACGCACACAAGTGTCGCATAAAGTTAACTGCGCATAGAAAAATGGAAATTTTTATTAGATTTCGATTTTCGTTTCTTGTTTGTAGATTTTTTGGTCTCTGTGTTTTGCGTAAAATCTTTATAGTAGCAATACATTTGTAAATGTTTGCCATCATTTTATATGCGCGCATTACATTGTCCATTGATATGGTCTCTGTGCGTGCCGCAGATGCCGAAGAGCTGAGGAGGACTCACTAGCTGGGGTTTTTCTGGGCCAAGGGATTCTTTCGATAAAATTGTCAATTTAAAAGCGAAATGGCAAAAGTCTTCCAAGTTTCTATTTGCCTCGAAAATGACGAGATGTGGCTCTACTAAACTGTTTGATTTCGATAATCTCGAAAGTATTAAGCTGGGTTTTCTTAACCCTTAATGTGTATTATTATTATTATTATTATTTGTATTATTTGTATTAATTGTATTATTGTTTTATAAAGTCTATTAGATACTTGTAGTCTATGTTAATTAAACTGCTCTGAGAGGACTGAAAAGCTTGGAAACTTGTGCAAAATAAGTCCTCTTACCTGAACTCAGGCTATGTTCATTTTATAAAAATCAATAGAATGTGGGAACTCATTTTAATAATTCACATAATTCCTTTTAAAGATTTTAAAAAGTTTTAAAATGTACGAGAAACTAATTATTTAATCACAGTTGTCCTAGAAATCGTCGGTCATATAAGAGCTAAGAAAATCAGCAAATGGTTGATATTTAAATTAAGCACAATGAATCAATTTTTTGCGATCCAATAACAAGCAGCAATGGAATACAAACTTTATTTACAAATACTATTTTAATAATATATCCGCTGGTGAGATATATTTTAATATCAATAAACTTCAATAGGGCAAAACCAACTGCACAGATAACAAGCTGTATTGCCCGCTTATCGCTTTCACCTTGAGCTGAAACATTTTAACGCCCTTGTTTTCCCCTTCTCGACTCTTTTAAGCTGGGTAATTGAATAGAGCGGCTTCATCCATTTATGTAAATACGTGTACATTGTTTAGTTGAATTATTTTCCGCCTTTTTGCACATTTTTATTTTGCCGATATTATTTCCATGGCTCATTCTCAACGTTCCCGCCGTTGTCTGTAACCAGATTCCTGCATTTCCCCCGCTTTTCCGCGCTCGCTTTTCTCTCTGCTTGGCCGCACATGAGTTTTTATAGTTTTTCATTATTTGCATAGGGCTTATCTCTGGGGAGAACTAGTAGAAAGGGGGCGAGGGGAAAGCAAGGCGGGAAAATGGGAACGGGGGCGTGGTCCAGGCAGCAGGAGCCAAAGAAACAACCGTCGATTGTCGCATCGCCTGTCGCACCTGCTCCTTTATACAGGGAGAAAAATTCAAATTAAAAATACAACAAAGTTCAATTGATAACAATTTGATAATTGAATTGAACTAACTTTGAAATAAATTAAAAGTAATCATTTTTTAAATTTAAAAAATAAAGTTTAATAACGGAAATAAACCTCCTTTAAATAGTAATAAAGTTGTACTTGCATTTGTGAAACTTTTGGTTTTTGTTCCACTAAATTTGATGGATAACAACAATGTTATTTTATGCTTACATTTTTATTTCTATATAGAACTAGACTACACTAAGAAGTCTCAAAATGTTATCTCTATTTCCCATAAAGATGAATTCTTTCAATAGATTTTTGCCTAAGCGTATATGGTGCGTGAGCCGGGACTCCATCCCTCAGGAGTGGCTTTCGCTTTGGCCTGGCAAAAATGGAAATTTGCTACCGCTTATTTATTTTTTCCGAGCCATCTCCCCTCCTGGCTGTCCCGCGATTTCCACCTGCTTCCATCGCCCAACTCCCTGTGCAAACGAAGCATGAACCGGGAGCGTAATTCAAGCGGAAAATTGTCGCGCAACGTCGCGTCGTCTTGCCATCTCTCCTGCGTTTATCGTCCTGCGTCCCATGCCCCGGCTCGTCCTGTGGACCGTGGGAACTCCCAGGACCTTACACAGTGCAGCGAGCTATGTAAACGGCACACGGCTCTCTGCGAGTTAACAATGTTTTTAGCCAGGTTTTGTTGCTACTGCCGGCGCTGACATCGCCGTAGATGTTCGCGTTGTTAATATTCTCGGCTTGTACGCCGCTTGAAATTGACGCACATTAGAGCTGATGGAAGTGGACCCTACGACTTTGGGTCAGGGGGTCCAGGATGTCCAGGATGTCCAGGATATCCAGCCTGACCAGGGTCCAGGATCCAACCAATCGGAATGCTTGATCAGGCATTGCATTTGGCTCATCATTTCTATCGGCAAAAGAACCAGAGAGGAATCGGTTTCGCAATTGAAAGCTGCGCCCTTTAAGCACACTGAGCGAAAATATAATGATGGGACCCTACATTTTGAGTTCCTAATTATTGAATTACTTTATAAGCCGTTTAAGCTGTTTTAGCTGGCTTTGAGTTATATATGGAACCTGTAGGCGAGTCTTTAGCAATGATTCTATTAAGCTTATTTAAAACTGAACTAAATATTACGCATAAGAGTAATTTATTGGAAGTTGTCAAAGCTTTAGCGACTTTTAATTAAATTAAATTTCAGTGCATTTTCGGTGGGTTTTCGGTTGCCGTTACAGCCGCAAATCGTGTTAGCCACGCCATTAGCAAAAGCTCGCAGGAAAACAGGGGCAGCATCAACGGCAGCGAGCGGATCAAGGAGCGGTCTTGCAATCGGGCAATGGATCCCAGCTCCTGCTTCTAGTCCAGCTGCTGCTCCTGCCCCCGTGCCGGTGCCTGTTCCTGTTCCCAGCTCCTCTAATGTGCGCGCTTCAATGGCCGTAAACCAATTCAAAAGCATATTTGCAAGCGCTGATGGAGCGTGGACCGCAGCTGAAGGGGACTTGGGAGGATTTGGGCCACCATCACAGGGTGATGTACAATAGACAAGGGCCTTGAAATATAATATTTAGCCCGGCTGCGAGTGAGTTGAGCCCTTGGCTTTGTGTCTGGCCAAAATCACTTGAAATCGACCTCAGGCAATGCACTCAGACAAAAGCAAGGTCCCAAGTCTTCTTGGGATTTAGTTGAACTTAGCACAACAAACCTGGGCTTCTGCCAGTGTAGATTGTGGGTAATCTCGGGCTAAGGAGCGTCAGCTGATAGCTGGCCTATGTCACCGATGAAGATGCCAGAGTGCCAATGCCAATGCCAATGCCGATACCGATGCCGATGCCGATGCCTTTGCCCCTTCGTTTGCACCATGTGCGAGCCATAACAATGTGGAAAATTGTTTCCTGTATCAATTTCACACATTAAGGAAGCGATTCGATTTTATCGCTTCCTCATGACTACACGTTCAATTATTGAAGAGTTTACGTTTTGCCATCGGCGTTCCCGCCCCCGAGTTCCCCCACTCGAAGTCAGAGCCGTAAGTAGTCGCTGTGTCGGCCTCTTTGCCAAAAAAGCATTTTGCATACATTTGCCAGAGAGACTCTATGTGCGTGTGTGCTTTGCACTCGGTTTAGGAGGTAATTCTTTTCAATTGTTGTCTTACAAGGCGTTTTACAAGCCATTTTCCGTTTGGGCCTGCTTTGTGTGTTCTTTGAATAGCATTGGATTCTGTGTGATCTCTGAATGGGTGTGCATTTCGTTGGCTTGATTAACTTGTTTGTGTTTGGTTTTTATATGGCATTTTGGCACAAGGTGAACAAGAATTTGTTGTGGTTCGGAGTTGGTCAATGAAGAATTTACAAGTTTATTAGGCACTCTACTATTAACAATCAGTTAGTAAAACATGTTTCAAAGTCTCTTCCCGATATTACCAAATCACCAATAGTGATTACACCGTTTAGAGGACAAGTCTGAATCAAAATTGAAATCTCTGCGCCGACAATGATATTTTAGGTGGTTGGGGAGCCCGACCTTGGCACCGAGTTCCGGCCTCTTTTAGGCCTTTCAGTGCCATCCTGTGCTGTTTGCATATCAATTTGGGAATAAGCAACTAGCAGCTGACAGCGCCTGTGTCAACATCCACATCAACATCAACATCCAGCATCCAGCAGGCAGAACAACTGCTTGGTATGCGCGACAGGCGGAGCGATGAGGTTGCCATTCGTATCCGGGCCACATACAAATGAGCCATTGTGGGTCACGTAGTGCTCAATGGGTCAACGGGTCACAACAGATTTGTTTCGCTTCGATATATTGGCTCTTGGTCGCTGCCGCCCGTCCTGTCCCGCCACATGTAATTAATAAACAATGGCCTTCACTGTCTCGGAGCTCGGCTCGGACTTTGGTCGAACACAAATTCAGCGAATTAGCGAAGAAATTAAAAAGTAATTTCTGCACAACAACAGGATTCGCAATTGCCAGTTGCGCATGCAAATGAGGAGAAAGATCCTTAAACGGCTGATGATGGCCTGACAGCGTTGCCAACTGCCAGACCGAAGCTGAAACTTTTAATTTGATTTGCAGCATTTTAATGGATTTTAATGAAACGCAAACAGGCGACGATTGCAGCACAAAAAAAAAGAAGCGAAAAATAAGGCAAAAATTTGAAAAGGACACTCTGGCAGCGGAGGGGCGGGAACAAACTTTGACAAATGCCAAAGCGCGAAAAATTCACTTCACTTTATTTTCGGTAACTTAGACTCAACTCAAGAACTTCCACTTGATAAGCGTCTGTCTGTGTCTCTCCCTTTCCGTTTCTTAATTGAAAATGTTTGAAATTCCATGCCGACTGTCGGCCTCGAAATAAGCACTACACTGAGCATAAGAAGGGCTTCGAAAATTGCATGTTAATAAAAGACACATATTTAAGAATGAAAATGTATACTTTTGACTTTAGGTACTAATACAATTAATTTGATTTTGATGATATAACACATAAATACTAAGGAAGGGGCATGGTAATTTGTTCGTTCCTCATTATAAAGGATGGACATTTTTCCCTCAGTGCACCGAGTCCCCTAAAAATGTGAAGGGACAAATAATTCAAAATTAATTTCAATAAGGTAGACTTGCCGAATCATGAATATGACAGCTATGCGTCATAAGTCATGCATGTTTTCAGAAAGACAAAAAGTCGGCTAATTAAAATCACATAAATTACGCATACGCCATGTGGCCGCTGAGCGCGCGAAATGGAGCGAAAATGCGAAAAGTTTGGCATTTTTGATCAAAAGTCCATGGGCCGGCTAATTTGATTAGCTCCCAGGGCCGGGCTCATTAGGAGGTCGTGTCCTTTGTCTTTTGGCGTCCCCTCTTATTTTCCGGCCTTTCTCCTTCTAGGCTTTTCATCTTGGCATCGCCCTTTTTCGGCTGCGTGTGTCCTGTGTATCCTATCTCTGGGACAGCACTCATGCAACATTTAGTGGCAACTAATTGCAGCAGCATTGAAATTAATTATTTAACCCTTTTTATTGTTTAAGCTCTCTCGGCTTTCGACTTTCGGCTCTCCGGAGCAGAGCCCGTTGCCTTTTCGGGTCCGCGCCTCATTAGCATAATTAATTGTGCAAATTTGCGTAGTTAAACAAGTTATTATTTCAAATTAAGCGAGTACGTTTCATCACCGCCAGGAAGCCGATTCCGTTAGGGAATTTAATCATAATTTCTTTGAAATTACCCCGTGACTTCTTGACAGTAACGATAATAAAGCGATTTAGTAAAAATGAGGTAAAACAAAAAATCACCAAGAATATATATCTCCAGAAAAAAATAATGTACAATGCACGTTAAGCCAGGAAATAATATAAAAAACATATTTTTTGATGGATTTTGTGACCGCTTTGCGTACACCACAAACAATTTGTCGATTTCAAACTATTGCTGAATGGCAGCTGTGAAATAGACGAGTTTTTCCGAGAGTCCCTTTCAATAGAGGCTTAAAATTGATTTAATCGGTCGAGTGCCCACATTGTAAATGTATTTTCCAGCCAGCCTTCTACTATTTACCAGGTGCCGTCCTTAAATTAAAACCGCCACAGAACAGTCGAGGTCCAAGCTGTCTGTTATAATACAGATTAGCGATTCGAACTTTGAATAAACGCATTGAAATCCATAAATTGAATTATTTATTTACCTTATTTATTTGAATTTTTCATGAACAGCAAGGAAACAAAAAACAAATGCGATGCAGTTCGCCTTTCGAAATATTTTACACAATTTAACGGCCATGCGCCAAAATGAAAACTGTAATAAATGCTCTTATATACATTATCGTTATTTGCTCTCGTTTATTTTTATATTTATTTGCGTGTGAGTTTTTTATTCTTTACAACCGAAAGATGTGCGAATGAGTAGGTAAATTAATTTATACATTTATATTTTATATTATGCATGTTTGTTCATCACACACTCTGAGTTTTATTTTAATTGGATATACTGATTAACAAAAAGTGATTTCAGAAATGTCCAGGCCCCATTTCATTATCGGACTGCGGCATAATGGGCTAAATATATATTTTTTAGTCGGCTATCTGCGGCCAGATCTTTTTAGAGGGCTTTGACCCGGCGGATAATGTTTAGTGTCTATTTGTAGTCGCTCAGCTAACTGAAATGTTTACTGCTTTTTGCTAGGTTTTTGGCTGATTGTTTTTTATGTTGGCTTTAAATACACGCTGAGATATAGTGAATAGCTCCCTATATACATACGTATTTAGTTGAGTGTTGCTCTGGGACATGATTTATAGTTGTTAGTCCTGTGTTTTGAATGTTTAAAATTGTATTTACAGCATATTTATGCTAGACTTAATTATAATGATTTTTACAGCATCTGCATTCTTGTTTTTCACTGATAAAATCGCATGTTATTCCCCTATTTTGGCTTGTATTCGTCCACATATATTTTTATTGTTTTTCATACGTGTTATTTTTTCATACTCTACCCCATGCCGTCGGCACGGAGGGTGCACCGATATATTTGCTCGAAAAACTTTCCATGTGCAATACGAATGAAAATCAATTTATAAACAACAATCGAAAAAATTACCCCTATATGTACATATACATCGGAAATTCGTTTGGTTTGCTGGAGAATGACTTATTTTGGCTAGTATCAGTGTCAGGCAGGTAAAACAATTTTTTCTGGCAGTTTAACTTCGTTTCCATTTTCAGTGTATTTGTTTTTTATTGCTTGATAAACTAACCGACGTGAAAATATATTATTGCAAGTAAAACATGACTTTAACAAAAAAGTAACATTAATATTTTGGCATATTAAATGTGTCACTTCATACAAAACTATATTTTTCCATTGCGGCAGTCACAGTGCAAAAATATGTAAGGGTAAGAATATACCATTAGCATATTAAACATAGTAATGTCAAGTTTTTATTTAAACTTTGGATATTAACAAATATTTAAGCATTTAAAATGATTTAAAAATTTGTATAACTCAGAGTTTCTAACTTAAAGTTTGTATTTTAAAATCCATATAAATTGAATTTATACTGAATGTGTTTGTATGCTTAAATTTTACTATAGGTTTCATTGGAGCTTTCGTACTTTGTGACCTTTGGCACCTTTAAAGTTGCCCTATTCCATAAATCGTATTTACATTTGGCAACCAAAAGCATCTCTTTACTGACTAGATCGCGGTCTTACTTTTATCTGTTGTCCTAACTAACTAACTAACTAAGTGACTAGCTGACTGACTAACTAACGTGATGATATAGTTGACAAAGTTGCCATACGAGGCGATTTCCCTTCCGAATCCAGGGACTTTGCTCCGCCCTCCGATTCCAATTTCCTTATGAATGTCAGTGTTCATGAGGGGCGTCGCCAAAACTGCAAAAGCAGGATTGCCGCCAGGATGGCGGAAATTAGCGATGTCCTGTCACCACCAATGCAAGTCCTTTGTGACGCTGCCGAGTCTTTAATTGTGGAGAAGTGAAGTTAACGAAAGGAAATGGCAGGTAGGTTAGTTAATTGCTTTGAATCTATATACGAAGCTAAATTAATTTAAGGTATTAATTGAGTCCCTAACAAAACAGCTGCATTTTATGTGGAAAATATATATTTATTGTGGAGAAAACTCACTTGTGTTCGCATGTCTCAGTGGCATTTGGTTGTTGAAATTGTCGAACTGCGACAGCGATGCACTGAGCGACGTCTCGCGCCTCAGCTCAGGATAATTCTCGATTTCCGCAACGCACTTGAGCTCCAGGATCTTGCCGGCCTGGAAGAAGCGCTGTCCTTGCAGGTAGAAGTGCACCTGCAGTCGCTGGCGGCGAAGGACATAGTCGTGGGCCGCTATGCTGGTGTCGATGGTGGGTTGCAGCTCGCCCATCAGAGGCTGCGAAATTAGGGAAATGTGATTATTACTACTATTACAACTATTTTGTATATTTTGTATTCCCATTATTATTAGGCTTCTTATATATCGTTTGCTTACCTGTTCACCATTGATGAACCAGGTGAGCCGCGTGGGCAGGCTGGAATAGTCCGAGGAGCAGGTGGCGCTCAGGAACTCCTCCATGCGGTACATTGAGTTGAAGCTCTCGATAAGCGGGTCACTCTGCGGCAAAGCTATAAGGTATTTGAGGAGTTTGGCAATCAATGTGATTTATGCCTAAAGTTATCCCAAAGCGATGCCCACCTGCCACGGTCATGTTGTCCGCCTTGTCGGCCAATTTGAAATGCGGAGCATCGCCGCTGACCTCGCACTTGTAAAGGCCCGTCGATTTGGCTCCCTGCAAGCTAAGATCCAGCCTGCAACTCGATTCATTGCACATGTACTTGCCGTCCAGGACTTGAAGTCCTGGCACCCCGAACGTCATGTAAATGGGACTCGCTAGCGGGGAATATCTAAGAGAGAGAGAGGGGACTCTGCTGGTAAAAATATCTACTACAAAATAGTATACACCTTGTGACAGTACCTAAAGAACTCCTCGTGATCCTTGTACCATTTGACCGAATTGAGCGTGTGACCTCGCATGTCGTAGCTGCAGGATAATGTGACATTGTCCCGGAAATCCACAATCTCCGGCACACTGATGTCCGTCACAAAAAGGGCGGAGGCGATTGGATAATCTAGAAATAAGTTGTTTCGAAAATGTGGTATTGTTTATTATATATCAAGTGTCTAGCACAAAACGTTTAAGTAATTAGCATTTATTTTATACTTAAATATTCGCTTCCACTTTGCAAACAGTGCCTGATTCAGCTTGGAAAGTTCCCGAAACAGATTTTCAGCTCCTGCATATTTATCATGTCCTGCTGGCAGAGCTCCCTTCGGTTAGCAATCCTTCTGCTCCTGCATCATAAGCATCTCCCAGCTCATGTTAAATTTATTTTTGCCAAGGCAAAAGTCGAGTCATTTGACATTTTGGTTTGCTGGCATTTCTTATCAGTTTTTGGCCCCGCCACCCACAACCCGTTGTTTATTCGGTCGGCGGTGGAAAGCTCTAACGCATCCCTGCTCGGACCTAGAGAAGTACCTTGTAGGAGGGAAGCTGGAAACTACATATGCCAGTTACATATGGCCCCATATCCATTGCATTTTGTTGCTTTCCCTCGCCTTCCAGCTCTCCGGCTGCCCCTGGTGCCGGGCTACCTGACTAACTAACTGTTTTGCATATTCATTTCATGAAATTTGAAATTTATTCGATGTCTCATGTGCCAGAAACTTGGCCACAAAGCACCACCCGCCCCCACCGCGTCCCACGTGCCACGTTTGGGCCCCGCCTCCGCCCATTTCCCATTTTCCCAGGTCAGTCACCTGGGCTGAATTAAAAATTACGCATACGCACACGACACCCACAGCCGCCGAACATGTCTCTGGACTTTGGTGACCAAAATTCTGTCATTGGCCTGTGGGTTTTCGTGTCCGCTGCACGGACACGACAGAATTCCATGTAAAGTACTGGCACTCATCCTGTGGAGCGTTCGAGTGCCACGCCCCACAATCGATGGAAGGAAATCGCTCGACTGGCCGGTTACCTGACAATATTTTATCATCCGAAGCGGTTGCTACTAAAGTTAGGGGTTCTTTAATGACAAATGTTACAATGTTACAAATGTTGCAATTTTGTGAATGGTGTATAAGTAATTTATTTTTTAATCTAAACTGAAAAGACTAGAGTGGAAAATATTGGTTTATATATTTTGTAATGTTGCAAGAAGGTTTATTTTCGAAACTTTTTGCTAAAAGATTTCAAATCATCCCATCCCATCATTAAAAAATAGCTCATTAAATTTAATTTGATAGATGTAGTTGTATCCTTAGAATCCTCAGAATGCAATTCTAATTAAATAAACATTTTTGCATCTTCAACTAACTGGTTAACGGCTTAAAACTGTTTAAGCTGTGAGGGGACAGAAACCTCTACCTTTTGTGTGGGTTAACCTCCGACTCCGCTTAACCACACAGAATGGAATGAAGGGGTTAAGCCCAGACAGAGATACAAACATAGATATATTTACACCTCAGCACATGAAAACTTTGCTGATAATTAACCTACACATTTCATTCGAGACACGGCAAGAGCACACAGACAGGACCAACCCCAAAACTAACTCTACAAAATCCCCACCCACACACAGGAGTCTGAATTCAGACACGAATTTTTGGGGCAGAACCCAGGCCGTCCAAGTTTTGGTGATAAATTCATTTAGAGATGCCGAGACGAGACATTTATGCAAACATTTTTGCTGTGGCATGTTTTTTTTTTATAGCTATCTGTGGCTTAGATGGGGAGTACTTCTTCCTCAACCGCTACATATACACAAAGAATACAATGTTCGAGCTTAAAAGCAAATAATACTCTAAAAACAATGATTATTAAAAGATAAATTCTTCCTAAATTGTATAGTTTCCTTTTAATAATAATGAAAGTAATTGTTGCAAATGATTGTACTGTATTATAAGAGAAGTGATTTTTTGTATTCCTTTTTATAACTATGGTTTGAATATGATTTTTAAATAGTATAAGACTGCTGTTTTCTTAGTGTATTCTTGTTCATTTGTCTTTTGTGGTCCGCCCATATGCATAAATATTCATTTCATCGGAAGGCTTAAGCTCAGCCACTAAAACCCACAAAGTGGAGAAAAAGAATCTATAAGAGACTGGCAAATAGTCAAAGTGTTTTTCCCATTTTAGTTGCAACCAAGTCCACAAATTAATTGGGTGCCGAATGACGGGGGGCGAAAGCGAACTGATTTCCAATGTAAATAAACAGGTCCTGGCCATTTGTTATTTGTTATAGTTGCTTTGTGGTCTCCCAGGGCGACATCGTAAATTGGATGTCCCACAATGGACAATATTTAATTCCATTAGGCTGTCCAAATGGTTGTTGTCGGCAAACACTCGAAATATAGAAGAAATTGAAAAGTTACAACTCCCCAGCAGAACTTTTCTTGCGACTCCATTCTCCGGCTTTCATTGTGGGGCAATCCTTTGTGCTCGTGTCCTGGATTGCAGGGATTCCCTGTTCCCAGCTGCTGCTGCACACAGGTGTATGTGTATGTGTGTGGAAAGTGTGTGCGGAAAATGTGTCAGCCACAGTGGGAAAAATAGCAAAATAGGTTAAATGAAACCCTGCATATAGACTTTAACCAAGGGTCAGTCAAGAGTATATTCAATGTGTAGTTAGCATCGAATTGAGCTAGGTTTTAATGGGTATAAAAGAGACTATTTACTAAATACCTATTAGAATGTATCACTTAACTATGAATTATAAAGGGTTTGGTATTAATTAAGCAATAAAATTGACGCAATACGATTTTAAGAATAATATGAATTAACTACACCCATTTTTGTTTGCCGGATATGATTTTTTATTTGATTAATTTAAATGTTATATTTTATTTATTTGTTAATCCACCATTAATTTTCTTTATGGTTTATCAGATGCTCCTTTCACCACGAAAGTAAAATTGAACATTACCTCAATTTACTCCGATCGAGCTTTCGAACAAACCCCAAGCAATTGGTACTTTTCGACGTAACCAGGCCAAAGTGAGAACCTGCTCTATCAGCTGCCCTTTTCCAATTTACCAACTGCATTTTCCTAAACTTTTCCAGGGCGCCGGCACACATGATGGAATACAATTCCGAGCACTTGTCGGGCGGTGAGGGAGCAGCGGAGTGAGCCAGCTCATTTAATGCGCTGCAAATTAATTGCCCCATTGCCATTGGCAATTTCAGTGCAGGAGCGGCAGGAGTGGGAGCTCGACGAGCGGAAGGGGCACTGCCTTTGGCAGTCTGCCTAATTGCGAA
The DNA here is from genome assembly GCA_035046265.1 of Drosophila bunnanda. Lineage (NCBI taxonomy): Eukaryota > Metazoa > Arthropoda > Insecta > Diptera > Drosophilidae > Drosophila > Drosophila bunnanda. The sequence goes on from JAWNOB010000130.1 coordinate 278,623, forward strand.
CATTTCAAAAATACAATTTAAGTTTAAACTGCACTCAAGATGTGCTGCTGCTGCAAAAGTTGTGCCAGCAGAAATTACCAAATGCCAAAAGGGATGGGTGGGGCGCACTGCAACTGCGTCGGAACAGCCGTTGGAATTATGGCGAAAGTCATTAAAAGAGCCAGGGGCAAAAAGTTTGCCAATATTGATTTGCGGTTGCTGTTCTCGGCAAGCACCAATAACAATTAAAATAATAATAATAAACCGATTCGCAGCGAGCGAGCAACAAACAACTGACAGAGCCGATTTTGTCAGGCTCGCATTACGCATACGACGCGGCGTCCACAAATCCGCGCCACCGCTTCATTAAGCAAACAAATATTGTACTACCCAGAAAAACAAGGAAAAAACATTAAAGCAAATTAAAAACAATGATAATTTCCTCCGTTCCGGAGGAGGGTCGCAAAAAACTTACCAATTAAAAGTGCGACGAACAGAAACATCAGCCAGCCGTAATCCATTTTTTGTCGTCGTCCTTATTGTTGCTCTTGTTTGAATAAAATTAATTGCTTCCAGTTATTGTTGCTCTTGGCTTTGGCAGTGTCGTTGATTTATGCAGTTTGCCCCCTCGAATCGCCGCAGATTGGATCCTTTTGTTTCGAGTGCAGCCGAGAGAGAGGATGCGACAGAAACTAGAATCGAACAACCAAGTGGAGGTCAAACGGGTGGCTCAATTAATTGAACACTGTGTCAAAAAGAGAAGTATAGAAGGAGGACTCGGAGTCCACATCGAGATGGAGATGGCGCAGCGGGAAAGAAGAATATAAATAAATAAACTAAGCGACAAACTCATGCAGAAAAGTTCAAAGGATACGCTCTGTCAGTGTCGTTATAAATAAATAACAAACATTAGAGACGCGCAGAGAAAAGGAAAAGTCCAAGGAGTTTCGGGCCAGGAAGTACACAGAGAAAAGGGAAAAATGTCAGCTTTTGTTACTTTTATATTTTGCCTAAAAGTTTCGTGTAATTCTGGATGTCTCTCTATAAATATTCATATAAAATCATGAAGGTGTAATAATATGTAATAATAATGTAATGAATAATCAAGTTATTACAAATTATTTGTTAAAGAAAGCAATCAATTCTAAAGTAATAATGAAAAAAGGCACTATGGTTTTAACATTTTTTATTTAAGCCAAGAAACATTCTTATATTTTGGGGACATGTCAGTATTCTCATTATATTTCCCTGTGTACAAACTCGCATGAAAGGGAAAGCAGGGAAAAAACGTAAAGAACAAGGACATGTGGGCGTGGCAGACGCCCTGGCATCCTGTTTTTGGAGGATGTACATGTGCTTCTGTGTGCGTTTGTCAACTTAAATAATTTAAATGCCAAATTCAAACGAATCCATGTGTTTAATATTTGAATAAGCCATCCGCCGACCCCAGCCACGCCCCCTTCACTTGGGTCCTTGTGCCCCAGTACCTTTTCTCTTGTATTTTGTTTTCTTTTATTTTTTATTTTTGTTACACGTTCACGTTATTTTTGTCTCGGTTGCTCTTGTCGATTTGGTTTTGCCGGAGTTAACATTAAACTGGAATTGAGGCACTCGACGGAAGCGGAAGTTGCCAGTCCAGTGCAATTTAAACTTGTTTCGTTTGTTTTATTCCTCCTCTTTTTATGCAGGTTGATTCAAAAGCACTTTCGGAACTTTTGCCCCATCCTTTTCACTGAGTATTTTGGTTAACTGGAATTTCATTGACTGCCCGCTGTGGTTAATTGACCTTTCGCAAGGGATACGGAAACTGGTCTTTACGGCGGTCTTTAGGTTTTCCTGTTCGCCTCCCGCACTGATAAACAATTACGTTTTACATTACATTAATTACTAATCGGCGTTTCTTGTGCTTTTTATTTTATTTTCCTTTTTCATATAGAAATCGGTCGGGCACAGAGGAACCCTGTAAAAAAGTATCTCCGCGCGGCTTCAGGCTTACGAGCTGACTGAAGCTGTGGATTCGTGACTCGGATTCGTGAGATCAACTTCACGGATGCCAGCGCGGTCGGCGTCGCTGCCACTGCCAGAGGACTTCGGGAGCGGCTGTCGTGTAATACCGTACGCTCAGCCTCTGGGGCGCGCTCGTGTCTTCGGGATGCTCGGTTACACGACAGCTGAGCCTGTAATGGAGTCCAGCGGCGGTCCATGAGAGCGGTGAACCGAAGAGAGCCGAAGAGAGTTGAACAGGATTTTGTAGCTTTGTCGCTTGTCCTGTTACCAGTGGTCTGTTCTGCTATCCTTAACAGCACTGACACTAACATCCTGTGAACTACAGTGTCTGTTATTCCACAGATAAACTTTGCTTTGTATATAAGCCCAAGGAAATGTTATTATTTTTGAAATGTCTAGTTGGAAAATAAGAAGGAAATCTTTTAGAATAGAAGAATTAATTTGTATCACATTTTAATACTAAGTGCACAGTCCATGTTATACATTTTTTTATCAAATATATTTTCACCCAAAAGTTTATTTATTTTATTTCGATTTTCAAATAACTTCAATAATGTTGAATTTAATTACTTTAAATTTTTCAACACTATTTAAGGGTTCACCTATTGCAACCTTAGGTTGGGTTTTAAATAAAAGTTAGTTATATTTTGGATTTAATTAGAAACTAAATTATTGGCTTCTTTTTTTCCTTTGGCGGATGCGGTTTATTTCAGACACTTTTTAACATATTCATAGGACCCAGCCAATAGTGCAAGCCCGGCCACAAGTTTCCTTTAAAATCCAAAACACCTTACCGCTCCTGTTTTTGCTGGTGATGTGCGAGTTTTATGGTTAACGGATATCCTTGGTAGTTAAATGCAGACAACTAGCGGAGGAGGAGTTCGGGGCAAAGTCCGTGTTGCAGCTGCATGTAAAAATATTACGTGCCAGGGGGGTTTTTTTCCCACCAAGGCTGCTGGGGATGGCCTGGTGGGCGTTTTGCGGGTGCTTAGTGGGTGGATGGGATTCGGGGGCGAATGACGACGACGACGACGACGGCAGCACAAAGTCATCTTATCATTTCATGAATAATGCAGGGATTTGTTAGGGACACATGACTGGAATTTTACGCAAAAGTTGTGATGATGTTGCCGCTGCTGCCGCTTTTGCAGCTCCTGATGCTCCTGCTGCTCCTTCTGCTGCTGCCGCTGCCGGTTTTTCTTTTGCCAACCGCCAACACTTTGAGGTTGTTGCTATTGTGGCTGTGTGTGTTGCTGCTGCTATATGGGTTACTATATAACTGCAGTCTGCTGGGTGCGGCAATCAACAGAAAATTGCAGATTTTAAATTCAAAGCATTTTGCTCGCCGCCCCTGTTAAGCTCCATCCCCTCCGTCGCTGTAACTTAATTCTAACGAATAATTTCTGATGCCCGAATATGAATATTAAAACAAAAGCAACGGGCGCCCCAGCATATGCCACCTTTCTTTCGCTGTAAATGGCGTTTCCGGTTCCGGTTGCCTCGCAGCTACCTGCCCCTATCTGCCAGCTATTTATTTTATGCGAATTTCGCTCGTCTCCGTTCTCAAGTCACGTGACAACTCAAACTTTGTGCCATGAAACAGAAACAAAAAAAAGTAGCACATGGAAAAAGGTATGGCGAAAAACTTGCCAAAAATGCACGAGCTTCAGCTGGGTAAAAAATTGCAACTTCTTTCACGCTGCACTCACTTACACACACGCTGGGATCGGGATACGTCTGCTCGGTTTAAGCAGAGGGTGGAAATAAAAAAGTTTCCTGCAAATAAATCAGGAATTTTAAAAATTCATAACTTTAAGTTTGCTTTATGACTTTTGTTTATACCGTGTTACCACACTGCGTATGCGTAATGCCTGTGTGTTCGCCCGAGAAGCAGTCTCAGAAACTTGTTGTGGTTGCCACACCAAAGGCTCTCCATAATTAATAAGATACGCCGAGGTATCTAGAATTACACCCTAAAGAAATGTTGAAAATACTTAAGAAGGAGTATTTATTTTAAAGATTGGTTTCTAATCCTAATTATTCGTATAAAAAAATATTTGCTTATAATATTTTGTATTTGGAATTTGTAGTTTTACTTTTTGCTATCTATTTTACCTGAAGTTACAAATTAAAGCAACAAAACTTATGCTGAAGCAAATTGGCATTCGAGGCATTTTCTACTTGCTTCCTTTAGAATTTTCGCTTGGGTCACTTTTGCGGTTCAATATTGGCCAATTTTTGGTTTGACCTCAGATGTGTCGGAAATTCGAGGAATTTTATTAAATAAATTGATAAATATTTGCATATTCAAATCTTATCTTTTGGCAGCTCGTTCCAAAGGTGAAGCCTGTCCAAGACAGGCTTCGATCCCATCGAAGGCAACGTCCTAGGTTTTTCTGGGCCACTTTCATTTCCCCCAGACTCCATCGCATTGACACACTTTTCGTTCTTAACTTATCTAAGATGCCGGCAATCAAGGCGCCGTCATATTTGGCCGCAATTTCTTGGTACATCCTGGGAAACCATTTCCCTGGCTGCTGGGCCCGGCACTAGGCGAAAAAGGTGAACTGAACCTTTTAAAAATATATATTTGAGAATTAAAAAAATTTTATTTCTTGCTCCAAATATTATTACTGCTACTTATCGGTAAATAGATTTCTGTATTCGGAAATTTATTCTTTTATCTAATTATCAATTATTTGTATTCTTAACACGGCACATAGCTCTTTCATATTTTAATAAATTATTAAATAAATCATTTTACAATATTCATAACTCCTTTGTCTGTCTATTTTTGTCTCAGTGTTTATATGCATTTTTATACAGTTACCTTAATGAAAAACTAAATTGTCAATCAGCCATGAATTGAATCAAATGAAGTGTAAAATTACAATTTCATCCAATTTGCAATTAACTCAACGAGAAGATGGCAAAAGAGGAGAATCTCCTTTTTTCCAATTTCAAATTATTCCATTGCAACGCACATGCAGCTGGACGTCGAAGGGGTTTCCATCTATCCATGTATCTGTAAGTTTGTATCTGTATCTGTATCTGCGCGATGGAACGGTTGTTTACCGAGTCTCCGCCCGATACAATGTACACATAAGACCAGTAAGATAAGAAAAAACAAACAATAAACAGGAAAAATTCAATTTCTCAGCTGACATAGAATATATCGATAAAGGCTTTACTTAACCTTATGATCATAGACAAAGGTTCACTGTTCAGAGGATATACTGTACCGGGGGGACTTTCACTCCTTCGGCCCCTCTTTGCGGTGTCGGAAAACGCTGACATCGTTTTGAGGACGCTTGAAGCGCGGACGGGCGCGGCTAGTTTGGCACTTTTCTTACCTGGAAAAGTGCAAGTTTAATTGCATTGAGTGTAACTAGTTAATGGCTGAAATTGCAAATTGAAATGGTGACAAAGTAATTGAGGTCAGGAAACTCCCCGCGGAGTCGTCGGATCGAGCGCTAATTACAAAACGGACATCGCAGCTGCCAATGGGGTCGCTTGGCAGCTCTTCCGTGCGGCGCTCCGCTTTTCCAGCAATATCGGAAAATATGCAACAGCAATTTCCACAACAACTACGGCGGCAACTGAAACGGCAACGGTCACGACAACAACAGCAGCTGCCAAAGTTGTGCGGAATGTCAAAGTTTTCCCGCCACTGCCTCGCTCTTGCACTCTAAAAACATTTACAAATTGATTTTTTGCGGCGGCTGTCATGTTCGAAAAATGTATATTTTTTGGCATATAAATGGCTATTCACAAAGCCGCAACGGGACTTACGCATATCCGAATAGCGAACGCAACCTGATGTATTTAATGGCACATTTTGGCGAAATAATAAAATGTCCGTAATAAAATGGTCATTTGCATGTCCATTTTTGCCTCCGGGCCAAAAATGCGAGCAACTGAACTCTGCTGAATGTAATTCATAGAAAGCTAATGCCGGACTCAGGTTGAAATTAACGCCTGCCAATTGATACTTGTTTTATTACCTGTCTAAATTGGCCTCTGGAAATCGTATATATATTGTGGATGAAAAGATCATGTTTAAATAAAATTAAATTGAATATTTTGTGTCATTACTGAATTGAATTTAAAAATAAAATCATATTTTAAGGCATAAGCCTTCCAAATACTCAGATAGTTTTACAATATACACAATGAGAACTGTCCCTATTTTCCTTGGTTTAATTGCACATAAAATATAGTTATAAATTACTTCGTTTACATAGAAAAATTCACTTTGTTTATTAACATGAATTACTAATCAAACCTACATTTTTTTTAATGAACTCTCACTTGATATTCAATAAATGAAAAATATTTGCCATCGATACACCCTTGAGCTTGAATTGCCGCAAGCATGGAGTTATTATTAATTTTTTATTAATCACAAAAAATGAAGCCAGTTCATACCATGCAATCCACAAACATTTGTGAAACAATCAATCATTTGCGAATTAAGTTAAATATTCCCAAGAGCTCTTCGCGAGTATCAATAGCCTCCAATTTAACGAGCGTTACATGACAATCCCCATGCCACTCACCGAAAAGCTTAACAAGGATGCATTAAAAAAAAGGACCTGGGTTAACATGCTGCAAAATGCCACCTCCCATCACAGGCAACAAAAAAAAAATATTAACAACTTATCGAGAAGGATGTTGAAAGAAGAGTTTAATTCCACAGGATCTGTTAACACTCTTACACAGCATTTATAATAAATGATATCAGAACATTTTCCCGATAATGCAGTCAATAATATAGTTGTAAATACCATGAACTCATAGTTTAATATCTAATTTAATTTACTAATATTAAGTTGAATTCTACAGGATCTGTTAACACGCTTTCAAATCATTTATAATAAATGATATCAGTATATTTTCCCGAAAATGCAGTCAATAATATAGTTGTAAATACCATGAAGTCATAGTTTAATATCTAATTTAATTTAATAATATCCTTAAAGATGCATCATACCTTTTTTTTTCAATGTACCAGCTTCAGATTCTTCAAACATCTTACATAGTAAATAACATCCCTTTGAAGGGTATTCAAATCTGGCGATGAGCGAGGAATGTTTCAATCAATCAAGCGAAAGCGGTGTGAAAATCATCCGAGCCGCGTGAAAAGGAAACGGAAATTGCTGCGAATTGTGTGCTGTCCACAGGTAAACACATCCGTGTCCACATATGCATTGGCCAGCTGTGAACGCCACTTGATTTCAATATTTCAATCAGCGATGCGCACAGTTAGTTAAGCTTTTTGCATACATTATGCAATTTCAGTGGCCACAAATGATGCAGCTGCCACTGCAACAATAACATCATTAGATGCAACCGCGCCAGCTCATCGCAATATCGGCGCAATCCCGCCAATGGCGACATTAAATCATCGATCCAACAAGTACCTGTTAAGGGCTTTTGCCGCATTTTGGGCTCCGGCTTCGTTCCGATTTGCAGTTGGCCAAGTGCCCGGGACCCTGGGATTTTCGTGTGGGTCTGGCTACACATGGAAAAGCTTTTCAATACTTAATATGCTATCTTAACACTAAACAAATCATTAAAAATATTTTAATATAAATCTAGTCTTAGATTTAAAGAATAATACTGTTTATGGAATAACAAAGAAGTACTTACACAATTTATATTTAACGCAGTACTTCGAATAATTTGCATGCAATTAGTATATGTACAAGTATATTTCACTATCCTTTTATTGGTTGCTTAGAGACAGTTAGAAATATATAAGTAGGAATAATTAGCAGTGCTTTCTTCACATTGATTTAATACCTTAAAATTAAACTCTAGTTATTAGAGTGAGGAATTATTCTGTGGTATCAAAACTTTTTCGACGTGTCGCCTTCCTTTTTTATTTGTTGCTTGTACCCGTTGCTTGTGCATATTGTGAATGCGCGCATTTCGAGCACGTGATTGAGATTTTTACATTTAAAACGTGACTGAAATATTTTGCAGTTTCGTCACTTCGATGCCTACCGCAGGAGGATACATTCTCGCCATTTACCATTCCGCCGCCCAACTGCCCGGACTCGTTCTCCATTATCCATTCGCCGTTCTCCATTTCCCGTGCTTGGTTCTCCATTCCCCATTCTCAGTTCTCAGTTCTCAGCTCTCGGTTCTCCACACTTCATTCTCCATTCCGGACTCGCCATTCCGTATTCCGCATGCAATGAAATGTATTCAATACTCCGTCAATGATGTCCCAAGGACTATTCGCCTGCGGCTGCCTTTTATTATTATTATTTTTATGTGCTGCTCCTCCATTTGTCCGGTTCGCTCCTTTGCCGGCCAGCGCTGTCCTTTCACCTCCGCCTGGCACTCTTCGTCCTTTTCAATCAACGGCAAATGGCCAAGTGTTAACTAGATTTAAATAATGCATTAGTCGTTGCCGTCCCTTCGCTTTGGAGGCTTGAAAAATGTCTGTGTCAGTTTCTTGTCAATCCGAATTTTATACCATCTTTATTTTAAATTTGCGACTTTGCATCCTCAATCTCAACGGGAATTTGCAAGTGTTTTTTTAATGCCTGGAAATGTGTTAGCATTAACATATCTCTTCCCACCTTAGTGTGCATTTTCCATCTTAATGTCTCACTAGTAGCCTTAAATCCGCTCTGTCAGTGACTAGTCAAGCGTGAATGCTAAAATGTCATCGAATCGCAATTATCATGTCTTTCGATTGCCAATTAATTGAAATTGGCATGCACTCCGTGCAAGCTGGTGACATGTGTTTATGGGGGGCCTGGAACCTGCCAAAGAGTCGAAACAAAAATGGCAATTGCAAATTTTTTGATTAGCCCAGCCATTTGGGGCTTCGTCTGGAACTTTCAGGCAACTGAAAAGTGCCACAAATTCTCAGTTGACGTTGGCCACAAACTTGCCAAAAACGAGGAGCGACCCAACGACAGTTGCCAGGCTGTAAATAAAATTTAATGAAATGATACGATAAAGTTGTGAGTGTGTGATTTACACACAGAAGACCCGGAGATGGCACACCACGATTGCCTGTGCACTGAGCTATAAAGTGTGGAAATCGTTAGCGAAAATGTATGGATATTTTTCGTGAGATTGATTAAAATATAGGTAGCTTCTTTGTGACAGAGATCTATTCAAAGAGAACCTGCAGGCTTTGTACATCCAGGTATTACGAGTGTAGGTAAAAAAGTATGTAATTTTAGAATAAATATCACATTATTTTTTCAAAATTTATTTACCATAATTAACCATTTTCTACATAATCTTTCATCTTTCATCTTAGTTTAAGAAATACTTGTATTACAAGCTTCTCTAGTTAAAGGAAAGATATGACAAGTTATAGAATCAAACAGTTGAGACTAGCGCACTAATTTATAAGTTTTGAATTAATTAATGAATTTATTTAAATTAATTTACATTGACAATCAAAATAAAGAGCATAAGAATACTACAGAATGGCATGAAAATCCATTTGCTTTCCACAGTGCATGTGTTTGTTGTTAGCCAAGTCGGATTTCTCGGGATTTTCCTCATTCGTTTTGGTGCGGCTGTCTGGCAGTAGCCCGTCCTTTGTCTCAGTGCGTAATTTCCACATTGGCAATTAAAATTTTGTATGAGTTGGTTGCAATCAGTGCACAAACTTGCCACGCACAAACACATACGCAGGAAGCGACACACACAACGCACACAGCTGCATGCGGCGACGAACTCAGCTGGTGTCTGCATAATTTAAAGCATACATTTAGGCAGCCGGTCCTGGGTGTGTGATAAATGCCAACCAGTCAGCACACCAGGACTCCCTCACTCCCATATAAATGACATCAGTTCGCTGCTGCTGACAATTCCAAACAATTTGCCGAGTCTGGCAAGCATTTTGGGCTTGAGTCCCTTCCCAGTTTGGTGTTGCTGTTGCTGTGATTGTCGTCTTCGGAGCTGCGCCTTTGGTATAGGCCACGCCCACTCTCACACACAACCATTCATAGACACTGCAACAAGTCGATGACATAAGGCATTGGTGGGTATTGAATAACCTTATGATATAACCTGCTCAAAATATAACTAATTTACTCTTCGTGCACAATATTTCCCTTATTAATCAGTATGTATTAATTTAAAGTATCTTTATTTTACTATATAGTATTTCTCACCGTGTACACAGACTTTAAATGCATGTAAACTAAGAACAAATGTTTAGAGAAAACTTGTTACTTGTTATTCTGCATATTTGACAAACACTTCACATGCTCACACAGCTAACGAATCCTGAATCCTGAAACTCCTTAGGTTCATTCAATCCGGAATCTCCGTCAAGTATCTCAAATTCGAATTATGAGCCGAGATACTTAATTCCTTTGCAATTGGAACAATGCCCATGCCGGGTGCACTCTAAGATTTATCTAATTGCAACGAGAGCTTTTTATTTATTTATTTGCTGAGCAGTGTATAAATAGAGCATGAGTTGGACTAAATGCCATAAAAGTGATTGAGGGTGCTTGGGTTTTGGTGTCTCCAGAGATACACATTCACATTGCATAGGCGCGGCGCATCATCAGGTCGAAGTACATATCGTTGTCAATGGAGGCACTGATGGTGGCGTAATAGTTGACGAATTCCTCACGGGTGATCTGAAGGTAAATCGTTTATCTTTTAAAAATTAAGAAAAATAGAGATTTCAGCAGAGTCTACCTTGCCATCTAAGTTGCCACGACCACCCTCGAAGTTATGCAGAAAGTCGGTAAGGATCTCGTCCTCGCTCTTCTCACCGCTCTGGTACTTTGGATGTTCCTTCACCGAGTACACAGTTTTCAAATCATCAACCGTTATAACGCCATCATCGTCACGGTCCATTTTGTCAAAGGCCTGATCGATAATGTTCAAGCGACACTGAGGCATTGGAGGCTGCATAAATTATACAGATTGATTAACAATCATGGGTTCTCAAATAAGAATTAAGATAATGCAATTATTGCAGATATTGATATTATTAAAAATACTTTAATTTAATATTAATACTTACGCGCAGCTTAAGCAGGAACTCAGTCATATTGATGGACCCGCTGCCATCCTCATCGAATCTAAATTAGGCGTGGAATAAGGTGTTATTTTCGAAGTTGACCCATATTTTCAAGTCCGTCACTCACGTGTCGAACATCTGCTTGATCTCTTCCCCCGTGACGTCCAGGCCGGTGTCCCTGATCCCGGTGGTGAACTCCTCCTCGTTGAGCGCCTTGCTGCCGTCGTCGTCCATCGCCCGAAAGGCTCTGCAATGAATAATCCACAATTAAACTGTTACTCCTGCATAATTCATCACAGTCGGTGTCGTTAAAAGTCAATAAGCCAATCGTACCTGCCCAGGCCCAAAATGCCTGTTGCTCCGCGGCTAAAGCAGAGCAGTCGCAGCTTGGTGATGGGATCCTTGTCGGCGCCATCTGTCAGTTCCCGGAGCGACTTGCTCACCAGGTTCGCCTCCAGGGTGTACAGGTCGTTGTTGGGGGACTGGGGGTGAAACGGTTGAGAACTGTGTCAGGGAAACTTCGTTCCAAGAAGTATTTACTGCATATTTAAAGCACTTGGTAAATCTTCTAAGTGAAGACATATCTAAAATATTACTAGATAATGTTGAGTTATATTTTGACTGGTCAATCTAGGGCAAACACAACTAACGAATAAGTATAATTCTTAATTTTTCTTGTTTGTATATCCCATAGAAGTTTAAAATCTTTCTATAGGTTTCTATTATTATAATCCCTTTGAAACGTTATTATCGATTAAAAGGGGATTGCGTAAGGTGAAATACTTGTGGCATTGAATTGATTTTCTTCAACTAGAGCTAGAGCTATGCTTAAGACATAGACTAGAGCTATACTTAAGACAGGTTCGAATAAGATTAACGTTTAACTTTCACAGAATTTCTAATTAACTAAATTACTATATTTAAAAATTAATGAGTGAATTATATATTTGGAGCAATTTAAAATATTAGCAGACATAAATATTGGCTGTTGGGAAAAACTTAAGTCTATCAAGTTAAATCCGTATTATTACGAATTATATTATAACCGATTTTTAAAATGGAATTAGTCGAGTCTTAATTTTATTATAATTACATTCAAATATTTCTTTGAAAGTAATAAAATAAATTATTTCTTTATCAAGGTTTCTATTTTATTAATAACAACTAAAATGATAGTTTATTAAACATGACTGTAAAGCATAAATAATTCCTATAAATATATAATGCTTAAGTAGCAAAGATATTGCTATTTTTTATTAGCTTATTATTTTGATTTACTTTATGCCACAAGGGTCATATTACAAATAAATAAAAAAAAACCCATGAATAAACGTCAGTAATGGATTATTTTCCCAAAATATCTTGTGGCTATTCCGAGTATTGTAATCCGAGGCAGGCGCACATTAAAGTGACTAACAATAATCTCCATTTATGGGGCAAGTAATTAAAGCTTTAGTGGAAACCCAAACAGTATAAACAACAAAATGTACTCAAAAGGCAGTGAATCATTCGTATTGCCTCAGCTGATGTTTCTCAAGACACTCTACATTCGTTTTGTCTCAAACTTAAAGCTGGATGCTTTCCATTAAGTTGATTTTGGGCCCCAGGTAACGGGAGAAAGGCACGATTGCTGTGGGTGGCTGGTGGGTTTTTCATTTCTGTGAAAGCCCACCTCGCCATTTGTCTAATTGGAGCTCAAGGTGAAGGTCGCCCCCACAAAAATAACAAATGCGAGCAGAAAAATAAAAATAAGTCAAAACCAACACAACTTACATCCATGTTTGTATCTTTTTTGTTTTCTCAAAAGAGCTTTTCTCCTATTTTTCAACGAAATTTGATGGAGTTTTCTCTTTTTATAGGCGCCAAACTGAATGGATAGCTGCAAGATACTTGTTACTTTGCCGGCTTTGAAATGCAAACTGAAAGCGAAAAATAAAGCGGCGACACTGAATAAAGAGGCGAGTTCGCGTGGAGAGGGACAGGGAGATTTTCAGAGCCGCAACGAGAGAGATAGAGAGACAGGGAGAGAGAGAGAGAGAGGGAGCTTTGGCGGGGAAAAAACTAGTTACTGAAAAGCATTTACGGTCATGTAGAGCAGACAGACTACACACACCTGACTCATCAGCCTAATAACTTACTCATTCCCTCTCTCGGCCAGTGATGCCCGCCTTGAAGAAGTGACAGCTAATGAAAGACTGATGAAATTTTTCATGTTAATATTAAAGATATATTTTAAAAAAATCAGTTTAAATATTACAAATGCTATAGTAAAGAAATAATTATATGTCAGCACTGGAAGTGGGTTCTAATCAAAAGCAAAAATCTGCCACAAGTATATTCAAGTTTATCTATAAAATATCTAACATGACAGCACCAACCTCAGCCCCTTTCACAAACATTTTATTTCAATTAAAGTGTGACTATTCCAATTCCCACACACCAATTCGTGGCTCTCCCCCTTTCTCTGCGGCGAAATGTTTACCTGCGACAAACATTGGTGCTACCTCTAAAATTGATCTAGATACAAAAAAATGGCATCACCCCAAAGTATGCAATTCAAAGTGTCCGCCGGCTGAAAATTTATTTGGTTATATTTTATTGCCAATGGAACCCAACGAGAAAGGTCAAAGTTAAACAAACGATGACTTTGATAAATTTTATCCCAACGAGATTTAGAGAGGAATAAAGGCCACTGTGTCAGACCTGGTGATTTGTATTCTTTTCAAGTTCGGCTTACTTTGAATTATTAAATGGAATCCTTTACTAGCCTAATTACTTGAAGTATTAAATATTTATGAACAATTTCATAGGCAAATATGAAATTTACTTTTTGTACTTTTATGTGCCAAATATATGTATATACGATTCTTAGAATCCAAATTCAAGAGCACTTGTGGTTTTCTTTGTTGAGTGTAAGCCGAAAATGTTTATTTATAAACAAGGTAAATCTAATGTTTACTTCAAAAATCGATTTATTAGGCTAAACTTATAAAAAATACCTAATAATTAAATAAAAAAATAATAACTTGTGTGTCTGTTTTTTAATCTAAATCGTCTGCTGTTAAAAATAGTCTCTGTGGCCTTATATAGCGGGAATTCAACCCCCATCGGTATCGATTATTTCCTCACTTATTGAAAAACGCCCGTTTGTTTTGAATGTCCTTTGTGGCATTTGTTGTGTCAAGGTCTATTTACTTGCGCGGGCAACGTGTAATTTGCCTGACTTTGGTTGCAATTGGAGATGGTCATGTTGCCGCACACGTGTACCACGGGTCGTATGTGTCCCATACAATATGCATACGCCCCGAGTGCACTGCCATGTCAGTCGACCGTTAACAAAAATATGGCACGCAAAACAGCGCCAGCACAATATTTTCATTCCGAGCCTTGTATGTTTGTCTAACGTGGCCAAAATAATCAGCAATGAATCACTGCCGACGGCCAACACTGCGTATGCGTAATATGCATTGCAATTAGGTGCCACTTTGAGCGGTTTGTCTGTGTACTTTAAGTCACTGTTATTGTTTGATAATTGATTAATTTATTTCAACCTTGAGGCTCCAGCCCTTCGTGCGATTGGCCTTTAAGAACATGCCGCCAACCGAATGGAAACCCAACTAACTTCAGGCGACCACGCGGTGTCCCATGCTGCCACCACCGAAATAGTATAAGCCTCGCATAGCCCTAAAAGGAACTAGGCAACAGCTCGGGCTGAACCACAACACACACAGGACGACGGGTAATTGGGTCAGAGTGACTCACATCAAGTCAACGGAATCTTAGCGATTTATTAAATAGAGCGGCAACACCGAAAATAAAATGGGAACTTTAACAATTAATGCCAGAAATACGCATATTATTAATGAAAATACATTTCCATTATATTGGCTTAAATATATCCTGTAAGTCGTGGAACACTAGAATTATATAAGTGTGTAGGTCCTACCAATAGTAAAATTCATTTATGGAAATTAAGCAATTCCTGGAACCAATTGTTCGTTTGCTCATCCTTGATTGCCTCAACTTTAGACTTTTTGACAGTGACCAGAGGAAGTGACCTGAAGGTTTTCCACCTTTTCCGCACTTTTCCCCAGTTGACTGACTGCCCGTCCGAGTGTATGTATGTGTCCGTGTGGGCGGAGTGTGTGTGCAGTGATGTTGTCAACGCATCAACTCAGCCTGAACTCAATCAGTGAATCACTTCACAATTCGCTGATCAAAAGGAAAACAATCATACGCATTTGAAGTGTCAGAAATTGCCAAAGAGGAAAAGCTGAGGATGAGGGCGAGGGCGAGACCGGGACAGAGACAGACAGAGCGAGATGGACAGACGGGAGAAGCAGGACCCTTTCGTCCTTTCGTACTTTCTGCCATTTCGCCATCATGTTGACACACTCAAAACTCGGCGACTGGGTGCGAGTGTCTGGCGTGTATTTTCTTTTTAATCAATTTATATGCAAATAAGTGAAATGCTTAACTGAATTTGAGCTGTCTCTCTGACTGACTGGCTTTTCTCTCCGTCCCCCACCCGTGTCTCTCTGCCGCCTCAATCATGCGACTGAATTTGCCTTTTTGCCAGCTGCTTGATTGAAAACGTTAAACGCATTGATTAACGAAAGACGCCAGAGCGAGTGACTGCGATTTAATTGAACTTGTTTCCCCGAAATTCCCTTTGCCACGTCCACTGATTGCAACATTTCCGACATTCCTCCAACCGAAGGCCCGGAATCTCTCCTAGACTGTCGCAAATATTTGCCGGGCTTGTCAACCACATTTAACTAATATGCCTTTCAGGCAGGCAAACCTCTGACTGAACTCACCCCCGAGCTGCACTTCGAGAAATCTGGGAAAATCCTCTTAGTCCTGCGACTCTTAATGTACTTGATTTTTGATTTAAATATTATTTACATTTATTTATTTAAGCGTCATAATTCAAAGCACTTAGCATTTAACATTTTATTTAATTACTGGCAATCCAGATTCCCCTTTTGTCCAGTGCATCACATAATGCTATCTTCCTTCCTCTTGACTTTTCCATCAGAGGCGAAATCGAGTCTCACCTAATCCCAGGGAGCACCTTCATCACACCGGCGCCAGTTTTGACAGGCCCTCGAGAATTTGGGGGTCTTTGTCTGCGGCGAGGCCTGTGTGTAAATTGATAAAATCAACTTGATAACTTCATTTCATTAAGTAAACATTAATCACATTAACTTTTGTGCCTGGTGTCGGTCTGGGACTGGTGCCGAAATTAACCCTAAATGTCCCCCACCCGCCGCCGGCCCAGAGATCTGTATAATTTTAATAAGAAAATCTGCTCGGGTGCTTTTCACACGCTCTCGACCTTTGAACCACAAAAGGCAAAAGTCTGCCAGGAGTGTGTCAATACAAATTCCTTTTTGTATCCTTGTGTCCTCCTGTGTGTGTGGCATCTGAGTCGGTGTCTGTGCGGTGTGAACCCTTGAGGTCAAGGCGCATAAAACTTATTACTTAATTTAAGTTGGGTGCGTCTTGAACCGAACTTGACAGAACCGAGACACCAAAGAATTTATCATGTTGGCAAATTTAATAAAATGCGAAATACATTTTAATACATTTCTGTTGCCCGAACGTCGTTGGCTTTGTCCTAATTTTCGAAATGAGCATCTGCATATTTCAATTTCCAGCAGATTTACATAAATTTCATAAGCCGAAGTCAGTTGAATTGAGTTATTCATGAAAAGGGTTGCTCTACTCTTAGCTGCGAAGGATGCTATTGAAACCACAATGGGTTTGTGCGGAAAACTTTAATGGTAAATATTATAATGTATTAGCCTTTAAAATTCTTAAATGTTTTAGGTTGTAGATATTTTATGTCTTAATTATAATATCATATATTTCTTGAAGTATAAAGTGTATAATTTAAACAGCTTAAAGCATTTCAATTAGTAGACGTTTTAAGCTGGGAATGGACATATATTTCCCTATTTACAAAGTAACAGTATTAGGCATTAGATTGTTTTTACTGTTCTAATGGTACTAAGAGCTCGTAACAAATGATTCAATTATTAACCCTTCATAGTGTATAAACTAGTCGATGAATCTCTCCCGGTTTCGTGAATTTGAACTTTGTCCCTGCCGAACTGTCAAGTCGTCTGGACCCAAGTCTGATCCTGATTCCGTCTGAGTTTTGATTAGTTTGAGTTGGGCTGGGAAATTATGAGGACTGCGTTGACCGATCAGATCCGATTATGGACATTCGATTCACACGAATCTGTGAAACTTTTTTCATTTTCTCGGCAGCCAATTAATTGGGGAACCTTGCATATAGTATGCAAAAAGTTCCGATGCGAATGCCAAGAGCAGCCCACGATTTGATAGTTGTGTGCTTATTACACCTGGTAAGCCTCGCAGGTGTGTGTGGGTGCTTCTTTTTTATTGGGTGAGGTGTGATAGGGTGTGTGTGTGTGGCTGCAATGTCAAACTTTTCAAATTAAGCCAAGATTTTCTCTCGCACACGCTCCGTTACGCTTGCTCTCTGTCTCTCCGCTGGCGGTATTTCCTAGTTTACTTAGTAACTAAATCACGTTTCTTATTTAAGCTTAAGAGCTCATTAACGCCAGGTTTGAACATTATCATAAAATGAGCCAGGAACTCGGATCGGAGTCGCGTTTTCGGTGTCTGAGTTCCTGCCAAAGTTGTTTTTGGCCCCCCAACAAGCTGTGCCGGCTAATACCTGCAGAGAAAACAACCACACAAGCAAATACACTGAGAGAATATTTCATGTTGGATATGATTATATTAGTTTTTACACACAAAGAAATTTATTTATCAATATTGAATGCTTTTAATAAAAATTACAGATCTTAATTAGTTAAGAGTTAGATTTTCTGAAGAAGATTCATTTTATTAATCGAGTTAAAATTCTCATATATTTCCAAGAAAATGACAAGTTCCAAGTTCAGTAATTAATATTTATAGAATTTTTTTTAAGTGTGCACATACTTATAACACACATACACACACATTTAGCGTCATCAATCGCCATTGAAATTCAATCCGCAAATTCTAACGAGCGACGACGACACTCACACACTCGCAGCTTGATGGGCACTGGCAATCAACACACATCAAACGCACACACTCCCCACTGAAGAAGGGGGAGGGGATGCTGGGAGGGATAGCGAATTCCTCACACGTTGCCATAAAAATGTAAAAGGGAAATAATATAAAAATAGAAAGTTTTTCGCACTTCACGTGTCAAATCCTTTTTAATGAGTTTTTTGAAGCATCAAAAAGTTTGCCATTTCTTGCACACTTTCACAAAGTACCCGTCACCTTTCCCTCATCCTGTGCTTTTTTTATGAGCCCTTGCCACCCCTTTATCCACATCCTGCCGCATCCTTTAACCTTTCACTTCGTCTTCGTGTTTCGTTGCTTGTTTCGCGGAAGGCTGTTGCCTCCATTTATTTTTTACGTTCCTTTTCGTTTTTCGGAGTGCCTGCAGATCCTGTAATTTCTCGTTTAATTTCCCATATTTTATTGAATTCAATTAAGTCGTACATATATAAACCAAACTAAGGCACTGAAAGAAGAATTACTTAAGTTGGATAAATTCTTAACATTAATGGCATTATCCTTTCATTTAAAATCAATTAAATACAAGTTATAGTTACAGTGAAAGCATAATAATCTTTTCAAGTTCATGCTAAATGTCATTCTTCTTAATTTTCCACAAGTACGCCACATCCCATAATCACAACAAATCGTTCTGGGTGCAGTCCATTCATTGAACTTCATCCAAAGCCACTTCTCTGTCTGGCCCCATGCACATAAATGATGTGGCACAATTAAAGGCCCGGGCATCGCGTCCGTCGTTAACCATATTGCTGGCCAACTCTCTTGGCCAGGTTTGGGGCCACGTTCGCCACGTTCGTCATGGCATCAGAATGCGTGCGTGCCTGCAGTCCTTGGTCCGGGGTCTGGGTGGCCTGGTGTCCTGGTGGCCCGGCACCCTGCATCCTGCATCCTGCCGGGGATTTTGCGGGCTCCGTGTCCATGCAGCTCGTCACGCAGCAGCGTTTGAAGTCAATTTAAAATGAGCATTCGGGCGTGCAGTCATGAGATGCACCCAGCAATACATATACCCCCAATCCCTTGCAATCCTTCACTGGGGAAAAATATGAGAGAAAATCCTTAACATGTCCTTTTTTAAATATTTAAAAATTTTGCCTTTCCACCCAATAAGTTATTTTATAAGCCACAAATTTGTACTTGAATATTTCCTATATATTTGCTTTGCGGTTTTATTAGTACTACTTATTTCCCAGTGTTGATCATCGGAATATACCAGAGTTATTGTTATTATTGCGTTGACTGGGCAGACGATTTGCCACTTGGCCAACCCCGAGCGGATTGATAATTTAATCAGCTCAGGCCATAACTTACAACCAAGTATTTTGGCCCAAAGCGAGTTCTATTTATTTAATTGATCTGCGGCCTACAAAGAGCTTGAAGCTTCCATAGCGACCTCTATGCACTGTACGAAAACTATGCGAATGACGGGGATAATATATACTATTTTGCAGGCTAAACCAATTATTAAAAAGCGACTATAGACTTTAGTTAGTTGCCTATATATTTGTTGAATAAATCAAGTATACTTTCACTAAAATAAAATTAATAAAAACGTTGTAAATGTAAATCATTTGTAAAGTAAACCATGAGACATGAGACATGTAACAGTTTTCATATCAATTATCTGAATCTTAGCCACATTTGTCGTGCGTCCCATTATTCGTACTTAAGAAACTGCAGGCATAATTAGTGAACGTTCGTCTCTTGACCAGCCGAAATTGGAATCTAATTACGGGCCACACAAATGGAATTTCTCTTGTCCCCACTTGACTGTGGATTCTGGGTCCTCGGCACTCATTCGTCGGTTGGCAAAACTTTCCTTCGGTCGCCTTGGTTATCTGCAAATGCAGCGGCAGAAGCCAAGCCAAATTAGCCCAAAAACAGCAAAAGTCCCCAGACCAGCTTGACGGCTCCCTATCCTTCATTATCCTTGGCCGATGTGACAGGGACCGAGAGGCAACTTTTGAAGCGTCCGTTGGATGACGTCGCGTCTGGCACGCACAGAAAGTTGCTGCTCGCCACATTTTTCATTGCACAACACACACAAATTAATTGAATTTTAAGCAACTTTCTCTTCGGCCACGCAAATTGTTGTCAAATTTATCTAGTAAAACCGGCGAAAAGTGGAATAAAAACAAAGTAAAAATGACAGAAATAAAAATGTAGGAAAATAGACAAGCCCAAAAACCGAGAAGAGTTCGGAAAAATAAATTTTAAAAAGTAAATTTTGTTAAATTTATTTCATATAATGGAATACTCTGTACTTAAATACATAAAAGGCACAATGTCTAACTTGAATTTACAAATTTTGTGGTAAAAATGCACTCACTTTTAAAGTTCAATTATAAAAGAGAGCATTCTAATTTTATTTACTGTTTACAATATAAAAATAATTGTTATTCTTCTTAATATTGATTCTTCACATTTTATTAAAACTTAACTGTTAGTTACATATATATTTATAATTTATGATAGTTCTAGTATCTCCAGAAAGGGTATATTTATAGTTGCCTTGCGGTGGCAGCAAAAAACTTTTTCGGCCGTTGTCAGGACCTCGGATGGCGATACGTCAGGAGGGGGACAGGAGCAGGAACAGCTTTGGCAACATCATGTACCGGCTAGCTGCGCTGGGACATCATTAGTCCTTTAATTGCCATAAATAACCACAGCCGCATTCATCGCCCCCGCAGCGCCACTGAACCACCGAACCACCGGACTGTCCCTCCATCCCTTGCGCCACATAAAAGTTGTCAACGTTATTTTTGCAACTCGCTCGCACACACACACGCTGAACAACAATTCCCACGTGCCTGCGAGAGTGTGTGCGAGTGTGTGTCCTGGCACATAGTTTACAGTTTTTGGAGCATCATGTTGAGCATATTGTCAAAGGGAAAACGCAGTGCAGCAGGCTCAGGAGACAGGATATGGGATACGGTAAATGTTAGGTGCACTGTTGGAAAAAACATCTACGAAATATCATAAACATTGAAGATGGTAAAACTACCATTAACTGTATGTAAGTAAATCTGTAAAAATAAACAAGGAAGCCACAAGCATAAAAGGAACTTGAATTGATTTTTTTATA
This sequence comes from Drosophila bunnanda, assembly GCA_035046265.1. Taxonomy (NCBI): domain Eukaryota; kingdom Metazoa; phylum Arthropoda; class Insecta; order Diptera; family Drosophilidae; genus Drosophila; species Drosophila bunnanda. The sequence goes on from JAWNOB010000130.1 coordinate 299,826, forward strand.
CTATATCTTTCTACAAAACGTGCTTGATTAAGAATATTTTCAATTACAATTATTTAATTACACATATAATTTACAACTCAATTATTGAGCTGTAGGCATTTCTCTGAGTGTTATATATATGGGACACGGAGTCGGGCACTTTGGCCAACTGGTATTGCTATTGCCAAATGCCTCGCTCGCTCCGTCAGTCAATGTCCCTGGCCAATTCCTATTGTCAGCTGCGTGCCACCAGGCCACCCACTTGGGTGGTCCTTCCAACAACCGAGAGCTATCCGAAACTGGGCGAAAGCAACCCAGTCCCACCCATCCCCAGGTTCCCCATCTGGCGCACTCTTGTGCGTTGCACGGCATTTTGGAAATCAGTCAACAAATGCAACCACACGGCATCCAACTGCATTTCCCCGACTGGACGGAATTTGGGGGGACGGGTCCTTCGCTTTCCTCGGTGGGCCGGTTGGTGACTTATGTGGCAGGCCGGCGGCATCGACTCTCCACTTGACAATTAGTTGGTTGGTCAGAAAGTTGGAAAATGCAGCTGCAGCCGGGCGAGTTGCAAAGTTGTATCTGTGGCATTCTGGGCACACTCAAAAAATGCCTTTAACTAGAAGTCAGGAAAACCCAAAATTAAACTGTATTAAATGGGTTGAAAAGCCAGATCTTTGTGGGTAAAGCTGCATTGAAAATCGAGGTATATAGGAGGTTTTTCGATTCCTAAATCAAATAATGCTTAATTATGAATGACATATTTTTTGATTTTATTATTAAAATTTTTTTTGAAAAACTATTATACGTTATTAAAATGTGTTTGATAAAATCAATATACTTAAGGCTAAAAATATATATGAATAAATAATAATTAAAGTAAGTAATTCAAATTAATAAAATGATAATTATAATAAAATGAAATGGAAATACTACACATTACAGCAAAAATTTACTTGTAAAATTAGTATACGTATTTAAAATGTTTTTGAAAAAACCAATATAGGTTACTTAAGACTACAAATATATACAGATAAATAATATTTAAAGTAAGTAATTCATAATAATAAAATGATATGGAAATACTACCCATTACAGCAAAAAACCTCCGAGTAGCTTCATTATCTTGATTCCAAAATGAAAATAAAGCTCAATAAAATTATTAAAATGTAATTTGTGGCATCTGTGACTTAAGTGCATAAATAATTTAATAAATTAATTTTAAAGTCCAGAACGAATCCTATAATAATAAGAATTCCTTATAATTATTTTCCATTTTTACTTAAAATTTTTTACCTCTGCCTATAACAATTTTTCGAGTGTCAGTAAATATATAGCAGGTTATTTTACAGAAGCAGAAAGACCAAAGTTTGACTAAAATAAGCTCCTGCTGCACCAATTAAATAGCTGGCAAACTTGAGCCAATTAATCCGATATTACAATTGAATGCCAGATCATTCGATGCCACAGCAATCTGTCATTTGAATAAAGCTTAATTAATGCAAACACACTGACTCCATGGATCTGAGGTGTGAATCGAATTTACATAGACAAAAAGCCAAGGAAATTCTGCGTGAGATGACTTTAGGTTGCTTTGACTGACAAATGCTAACTGGACACATGAACTTCATAATTAAAGTCCTGTCAATCGAAGTTATTTTGTGCCGCGAACAATAGATACTCGCTGAGCTCTTAACGGCCGGGAACCTAATTAACTTCCAGCAAGTCACCGGCAAATTGAAAATAGGCAAAATCCAAAGGAATCCTTCCTTCCCCCGGCTTGACAAAATTGTAATTTCCGCAAACAAAAGCGGCAAATTATTAACAATAACAATAGAAATGCAGCTGCGCCGGGCGAGGGTCGCTGCAACTTCATTTCAAACCAGGCGATGCATTCGAGCGCAAAGAGTTCACGCTCAGACGCATCCTGTGAGTGACTCTGCAGCCGACTGACATCCCGATTCATCGGGGATCGGAGAGGGGAATGGGGGATCAGGGATCAGGGATGGCGGACTCCGACGGATTAGACAAAGAGCCCCATTCCGCTCCGGGAGCATAAAGGCAAATAAATACATAGGCATTGTTGGCAGCCGCTGCCTGTGCCGGATTTGTGAACGTCTCTGGGGGCCAGGGACTTCGAAGGATGTAGCATTTTTTAACAAAGCATGTGAATAAGAAATATCCTTCTGAAAAGCTGACATCTGCGCCAACAAAAATTGAAGTAAATTGTAAGATAACCATTAAGTAGAACTCTACCAAGAGTCCGTTTCGCAAGGACATGCTCCTACGGATGACCCGTCAAATAGAGGTTCCGAAACTGAGTACATTTGACTTTAATTTCAAACTAAAGTAGGGTATAGTCTCTGTTATCTTAATGAGACTTGTTTGTCATAAATTTCATAGTATATACTTCATTGCATATATTTTTAAAACAGCACAAGCACAACGATGCCCGAGGAAATGATGCTCCCCGCGGGGTCTTACAAGCTGCCGAAGCAGTTCCGTCGAGAGCAGATGCGCCGCCAGAAGAAGGACTTGCCCTGGTCGAAGCGGGTGTTCGACATGGACGAGAAAAAGCTGTTCGGTCGCACCGCTTGGGGCTGGTTACGGATCACGCTGTTCTACTTGGTCCTCTACATCGTCATCGCCTTGATTGCGCTCTTCTGGGTTCTGATCTTTAAGTACGTGCTCATCCCGAAAGACCACCCGATGAGCCCCAAGAAAGCGCCTGGGGTGTCGCTGGTCCCACATAACGAGAGCACCTTGACCTTCATTCCCCATGAGCATACGACACTCTACCCAATTGCGGATACGATCGAGGAATTCCTGATTAGTCTGAAGGACAACGCCATCGATTTCTTCAGCGACTTCAATGAGGACGAACTGTGGGGCTACAAGACGGGGAAGCCGTGCATCTTTGTCCGGATAAACAAGGTATACGGCTTTAAGCCGGACACCTACGACACCCCCGAAGAACTGCCAAAGGATGCGCCATCCGAGCTGTACGATGTCATACGCAAACACGGTGGCAATCCCAGGATCTGGCTCAGCTACCAGGTGAAAAGTGGACCCGCACCCACGATCCTCTACTATCCCGGCCCTTTCTTCGATGCCTCGGACAAGATGTCCGGCGTACAGCGCGTAGTCGCTGTGCAGCTGGACAAGATGCCGGCTAACGTGGACGTCGACATAGACTTTAAGGTCTGGGCCCGCAACATTCCCATAGAGGACAAGTACAACGGCAAGGGTCACGCCAGGATAACTCTGCACATGAACACGCAAGCCGCCTTAAAGGCGCCTGATAGAAACTTGTTCGCTGCTTACCGCGGCTGGGGAGGGAAACCCACTCCAGTAAACTTCAAAGGTGCTGACCGCAGATCTCAGAAAAGTTTAGGGGTTAAGCCGATTACCTTTCTTATCAACGAACCGTCCATTTAAGCAGAGCTTGGAATAAGCACTTGTAACCAGTGTAACGTTATGTTAATGAAAGTGTTCAAATACATATCATAATTGGCCGATTTTTGTGCTGGCTGCAAAAGTGCGTTAGCCCGAGTTGAAGGCACTTTGCTCTTGCCCTTCCTTGGTTCTCCTCCAGCTCCCACTTTGTTGTTCTCGTTGGCAAATGTCCTTGTAGGACACTGCTCCACTGAATGCTAATTACACGCGCATTTGCCTTGTTAATTATCAATTCAGTTTAGCAGACATCGCAGCCATCGCCAGAGTCGTAAAATACCAGACCAGCGAACATTAAAAATTGCTGGCTGCCTTTGAATTTCAATTGGGAGCCCTGCTCCTGCACATATTAAGTATATTTCTGTATTTCTGCATAAATTAAAATGCAAATCACAAACAGTTTCATTAATAAACATTGCGAGCGGATGAAGTGCGCAGCTTATGGTGGACCGTAAAAGTTCCGCTTTTTGCCTCCCCAGGAGGTCAGGGGGCGTGGCCGCCACTACACGCAGTTTCCGTTCCGTTTGCGGAATGAAAATCCAATTCCTTAAAGTGCCGCCCAAGCAGCCATTTGTATGCGTAAATCGGATATGGAAAGCCTTCGAGCAATTAGCGAGGCCGAGCGGTTACTCCGAAGTCCGGAGTCCGGACTGCAGAGGGTCGAGTCCTGAGAGTGGAGAACACCTCATTAGTGGAATAATTCGATTCAGAAGATAACTCAATCCACTCCAGATGAACTCAATGCAATGAACAATGCATAGATTTCAAGCACAAACAGATCGGGAAATTGAAACTATCAAGGAATGGGAAATACACAGTTCAATGAGTTATTTAGTTACAGAGTTATTATGACATGATTCATTCTATTAGTCTGAAACCTCAAAACTTTGATCAATTTCATCAGCGTACTTCTATATGTAATGATTCTTAAAACTTCAACAAACTATCTATGCAATTGCTAAAGTACCGCTTAGTTCTTGAATTGTTTTTAACTCGATTTTTACAGAACATATCCAAGCATTTAAGTAAATCAACTACTTGTGACTCTTATTCGCATAATAAATTAAATTTCCATTGCCAGATACCTAAGCCATAATCTTCTTGACGATCCAGACCATTCAAAACCAGACCATCGATGGGGATATTGAATGTATCCAACAATTTGGGCCTCTGACTTAGAACTAAGCAATCGGATCGAAGACACTAGTTAGCAAATGGTTTTAAAAATTCTTATTATTATCTTGTTTCTACGAGTTGTGTGTTTTGAAATGAAAACAAGTGATCGAGAAAACAGATTGTCTTTTATAACATACTTTAAACTTTGTATAATTCTTAAATAAAAGGCACTGCATAGGCAGTTTATATATTTCTGAACAAAATAACAAATCATGTGGCATGAATGTGGTTAGGCCAGTGTAACCCATTCAACCCTTCCCTCTGGGCTGAAATCTTTTCAGACTCATTCATTGGCAGCCGGCTGCCGATGCACTGAAATGAAAAATTTAATTTTCGTAATACTGACGGAGAACACTACAGTCCCGTGGCAGCAGCGGTACCCAGCCTCCCCCTCCGCTCATACTTTTGTAATGGAAATTGAAAATATTTTCCCTCAGCTTGCCGTGCTTACACAGCTACCGCAGCCGCTTTTCCAACTCCCCCTCTATTTTCCCGGCTCTGGGTAAGGGCTTTCTACAGCCTGCAGTCTGCGATGATTTTCAATGCGGCAACGAGGCATTTGTATGCATTTCCATAGGCATTATTTTGATCGGTAGCTGCCAACGGACCGCAGCGCCGCACATATGAGTTTTGCGGCCCAGTCTATTAATTGAGTATAAATATTGGTTAACCGCCGACGAGTCATAGCATCGCCAGCATTTCAATTTCAATGAAATGCCAAAACTCGGCAAGCCGTTTGTCTGAAAATCTGATAATGGGGAAGCCCCTTGGCAATCTGTACGGGAAAGCGTTTGGAAAATTGAATTACAATCGTTTGAAGTAAGCTAAAATCTGCACATAATAAGAGAGTCTCAATAAATAAGGATATTAGATCAGATCACCTCGAAAGACTACAACTAACATTTCAATACTTTTCAAGAAATTTCCCTTATATTCATACTTTTTGTTATAAAAAATATGGTAAGCCATCGCACTCCCCTTGGATTTCCATGCCGCAACTCCCCAGCTAATAACATATTCATACATCTGCCCTGACAGGCCATAAAGATGTGCATGTAAAAAAAATAAATAAATATGTTGCCATCGTAATGGCCATAAATAACACATATGCATTGCCAGTGATGTGTTATTATACAATATTTTATACACATTTCGGCGCTACCCGTAAATAATTACATGGACGTGTCCGTTCCGCGAGTTAGCGCAACGAATTAAAGGCGCAAACGTTGCGTCAAATACGTGACTCCAATGCCAACAGGGATCGGCCTGGGGACAGGGAATCAGGACAACGGGCGGGACTATAGACTATAGTCTGTGCAGTCAATATCGAGTCGGGCGAGTTCATAATTCGGCCGCCCCGCAAATGGAATGGCCCTGGCAGCCATAAAGCTGCATAGCAGATTGGCCAACGGCAAGATGCCGGCGCGGCGATTAGTTCGAGTTTAACTGCCTAAAAAGCGGCATCGAGCCAGCAGCCAAGCGGTGCCATGTCATTCATTTGTCCACGCCCGACTTCTTGCGGCGCATATATAAAATTTCCCAGCCACGACCTCCACATGGAGTCCAAGGAGCCAGAGCAGCGTCAGGCGCAGGAGCAGGAGCAGAAGCAGGAGCGGCAGCAGGAGCAGGACTCTGGACCGGCTCTCTGGTATCTTTGACTACATAAATCACGGACTAATAAAGCCGCAAGACTGAATGTAGCAGGAGCAAAAAAAAAAGATAAAGGAATGTTTGGTCTTATCCAGCTGAAGACTGCATACTCTATTCAAAAAACATATCAACAGTTGAATTGAACGTTAAGCTGTCGTTTCATTAAAAAGTATAAGAGTGGAAGCTATAAATATTTTCAATATGCCACAATAAAAATTTACAAAACAGGAAGCCTTATTATATTAAGACAATGACATCAATTTCTATCGGTTACAAGACGTATCATAAATTCCAACTACCCCTTTCTGGGAGCCGCAAAGGAAGTGCGAACCACCAAGTGAGCAACGTGGAAAAAAGCAGAAAAAATGGCGACATGCGACATATGAAGTTTATTAAAATGACGGCTGAAGGAGGTGGATATGGATGGGCTGGGGCAGCTTCAGCCGCAGGACCCTCCGGCAGGATTCTCTCTCTCACTGTGTCGGTTAGTCATACGCATAGTTCAACGTCATGTGGCGCGCGTCGCCATAAATATTGTGACCCTCAGCCTGGACAGGAGCGGAGGGGACGCAGTGGAGGCGGGAGTGGCCAAAGGACCGGCAGGAACCCTTGGTCCAGGGTATATTTAAATTTTTATTACTACGGCAAACATTTGGCAAAAGTTTTATGATAATTTCTGGCCGACCCATCTTGTTGTTTCTGCTTTAAAAACTTGCTTACATTGTGCATTTCTGTTGTTGCGTTGGCAAAACTTACAATTACGGCCAATTAACATGTGTTTGTACAAGTGCAGAAACACAAACACAAAGCAACACAATACAGCACAACAGGATACAGGATACAGAAGGGCCTGGCTATATGCAAACAGCAAATACAACAATATTTTATTGCTCCCCTGGCCTAAGGACACAGGAGGGGGCGAAGGACAGCCGAGAAACAAAAACAATGAGGCCAAAACCGAGAGCCAGGGTGCAAAAAAGTGAGCAGGCATCGACATCGCAGCCAGATCCTGGCAATCCTTTGCACTCGAGTCCCGAAAACATCCTCATCGCCTAATGAGAGTCGACATCAAAATTCATGGCAGCACCTACACACGTACACGGTGGCAGGAGCGGCCACAGCTACAGATACAAATACAGTTGCAGATACAGATACGGATCCAGATGATGGAGCAGCTCTCTCCGGTCTCTCCGGCAGGAAGGTCCTGCGAACGTGCTGATGAAAACGGCACAAAAATGAAATATTTAACTAAATTAACAATCTTGTTTATTTATTCAAAATTTGCATAAACAATTTGGCACAAAGACGAAAAACCAAAAGTCTATTTTCTGCCTCCACCCCCGCCAAAGCCTTCCCCCTTAATTTCCCCCGGCCGTCTGCCGTTTGGCCTTGAGTGTCTGTTTGGATTTGGTGTCTATAGAGATGCCGCGTTTTTTGTTTCCACCAGTTGATAAGGAACAAAAGCCGAAGGGAAAACTCAAAACACCCCCTGACCTTTGCTCTGCATATTCATAAGTCACAGGGAATGGTAGTTCCCTGAATAAACACACTGCCAAAGACAGAGAGTAATGTTTCATACTCAATAGGAATGTAAATAAACTCGTGTAAGCATTCGCGCACTTTTGGTACAGCTTTCCTATAATTTATATTTTATATTTTGAGTTCCATATTTACGCAGTTTTTGTTCAGTGCAGGAATTCCTTGCCTAAATATAACTTCATCCAAAACACACAAAGGAGAACACTCTTCGATGTCAACCTTCGCAGGCAGCACATTTATTCACATTTTAGTTTCCTAGGGGAGTTCTGTTTTTGTTCCGCCGACACTTCATCAAAAACTTGAATGCTAAATATGTCGGTGAGCACATCTCTCCTCCGAGTGGCGAAACAAAAACATGACAAAGCAGCCAGCCCCATCTATCTGTGGGTTGGGGTTAGGGTTAGGAGAATCGGAGATATGGGAGTCCTCCACTCCATCCCTACGCCACTTTTCTCGCACTTTCTCGCAGTTTTGCGGTGAGCGGTTCTTAGGTGAATTATGGCTCCTCGTGCGTGCGGATTTCCCGAGCATTTTTTGACAAATACGCGTGAGCTGTTTAATATTTAAATTTAATTATTTTCGCCTGCCCGCGCTCCATTTGTGTCTTATAAATGGCCGGCCATAAATTACGCTTATTAATAGATGAGCGCCGGGATCTGGGATCCGGGAACCAGGATCTCCGTGCTTAATGGCCCTCTGGCCGAAGGCTATATGTCATCCCCTCATTCGAATCCCCTTTCGCTTTCCAGCATTAATTTCAATTTTAAAGGGCCTGGCAATTATTGGCTATCAAGCGGGCTTAGTGACAGCCGGCTGAGTGACGGAAGCCAGTTCTGGCTTGCGATTTCTCCCCATGAAACTTCGCTCTGAAATTGCTTTAACCTAAATCTGTAATTTTATACTATTTCTTATATTTCTAAGACCCAATTATATATTCCATTACACTTCAACCTCTTAATACTGAGAGATTGGAAAAATTATGCTGAAACGGGACTCTATCTGGGTCTGTGCGGAGTGTGGCTGACAGGGAACAAGCGACAAGTATGTCGTCACAGTTGTCACTATCGACACCCACACACTAGCGTTTCGGGGTGTGTGCGAGTCTGCAGGTGTGTGTATGTGTGTGTAGCGTATATGTGCTGCAGTCAACCCTTTTGATGTCACTTGAATTTTAATGAAAAATTCACACATGCCACAAGCGTACAAGAAGAACACGAGACGAAAGGAGTTGCCACTGCCCCTCCAGCCCCCAATCACCTCCTGGTGCCCATTACCACCCACACCACCTCCTCCTCCGCCTGACTAATGCCACTTTGTGCATTACGTTCCTGTCACACCGGTGGGCGTGGATGTGATCTGGGGTGGTGTGGTCAAGCCCGGTTCTGTTCTGGACGTTGACAGGCTTAGTCTCGGCGGAACCATTCACGCTGCGCCCCACCTTCCTTTCTTCACACCACGCACCCTGTGCACTGCTAAAAAAAATGCATACTCCCGTCTTATTTAATTACGAACTTAATTTAAAAACATATGCATTTCGAGTAGAGTTTTAGAGAGTAGAGTTTTTAAATCAAAAGCTAAAACAATATGTGACTTTTAATTAAGTCCTCAAAGGAAGCTTTGAATTCCTTATAAGAAGCTTTAAATAATATCTTAATTCGCTTAAGTTTTTCTCGGTGGATTACCACCAAGGAGAGAGGCGCTGGCAACCAGTCATAGACCATGACGCTGATGACCGACAAGCGCAGACACAGCGCCGACAGGAGCCGGATTTCTCATGGAACTCCAGTTGCCAGTGGCCAGCGGCCAGTCCTGGTCAGCTCCAATCTGGGGCAGTGGCAGCTCTAGCTCCTGAAAGGACTCGTCCTGGGGCCGGGTTAATGAGCAGCAGCCATTTATGACATATTAGGCATAATTAGTTTTGTTTCTCAGTCCTCATCAGAGATTAAGTGGTCTCAGTGTTCGGATGTTGCTCAATTATTGGTTGCAAATGGTTGCGGAGACTCAACAGATTCCACCTATTTATATTCCTCCGATGGTGATAACGATAATGAGGAGCGCAAACATTCCGGGCACATTATGAGATCAAAAACGGTTTAAGCCGCTCCTCGGCATGCACACCATATAAATGCTTGCCATTTCGAAAGTCCTCGCTCCCGTTCGCCGGGGCTTCACACTTAATCTCACAAATGCACTCTAATATGATTAAGCACGTTTTTAGCTGACAAATAAATCAAGTGGCGAGCGGGAAGCGCGTTTATGAAACCAACTGCCATCGTGCCAGGCAATCCGAGCAAACAAAAGCAAAGTCGCTCCCGCAAATATAAGGATGTACATACACGTATATGTGGGTATGTCCCTATATAGCATTATATTATATATCCCACCCACCGGCATCCTCTGTGAAATAAACGTCTATTTGGCTGCGAGTGCAAGTGCGAAAAGTAAAAAGTGGGTCTGCAAAGCCAGCAGGAAAAGAAAAACAAAGGTGTTTGATATGCGACGAAGTCACATTGCTCTTAGAAGCCATGATCAAGTAAATAAAAGATGATAGTTATTACTATTATTAATATTATTCTAGCTTGGACTTGTATTTACAGTAAGGGAAATCTATATGGATATGCTCTGAATTATTTATTAATATAGTATTTGAGGTGTAATTTCATTAAATAAGTAAGGAAAGAAAATGGTGGCTTCGTTGCTTTCAGTTTATTTTCAAATAATATATATTCCTGTTTTCCATACAGAATGAATCATAAAAGTAAAATGTCGCAAGTTTTGTGGCTTTTAAATATAATTTGTTTAATTAAATCAAGTTTATTGATTTTACTAATTCTTAAATAGAATCATTATGGATAGCATTTATAAAAAGTAATTTGTTTTTAAATGCTCAACCATTTAGTAAAGAGGTAAAATCGTAAAATCGACCCTACAAATCATTTATATTCCTGATCAGCATCGATAGACGAGTCTTTCTAGACATCTTCGGCTAATTTTTTATTTTTTTTTAATTTTTTTGAAAATTTTATAAGGGGTAACATCGTTCAAATTGTCAAAAATTGACGAAAATTTTAATATTTTTAAATTTGAGTATGCTTATTTCTTTACCTAACAAAAACTAACATAACATGAATTCAAATTAATTATTTTATATGTTAGTATATACAAAATGTTTATTTAATATTCCTAGAATATGTACACATATTTTAGGTATTCTTTAAGGTATACAAGGGCGAAACACCAATGATTGACAAAAGCCATTTATATTTATATTTGCAATAAAAATCTTAATCTGTAATGAATAAAACATTGGAAACAAATTCAAAAAGCAATTAACGTAAATGTTTCAAAATATTGTAAGGGCTTACAGTATTTAAAATTATTCAATATTTATAAAAAGTTCAAAATTTTAATTATTAAAGCCGAATGCGGTTAGAAAAGTCAACACAGAAAACTTTTCAAATTAAAATTAATGAGTTTTTGACTTAGCTATGATGTATTGCACATTTGCACCAATGATCCTATGGGAAACTGGAAGGGTATACACACTCCGGCTTTACGAAGTTATCTACTTTCTTGGTTGAACTAAAACTATGCTTCCAATTAAAGATATTATTTGCAAGACTTTCCTAATAACACCGTTGATCCTTCGGTTAGGGAATAGCCAACAGATACCACAGGACCAAGTCGCACCCTGTGCCAGAACGGAGAACATCCAGCAGGAAGAGATTCGTCCCTGCCAAGTCCTGGCTAAAGCCGAAGCCAAAAGCTAAAGCCAAGTCGAGCCATCCTCTTACTGCAATTTTAATGACACCTATATGTATCGGTGAGTGTGTGCCACGCGCCAGTGTGTGCTGTATGTGCGTGTGTTGTTTGGCTACAAAAAGTGCACGTGGCAAGGTGTGGGTGTTAGTTTATGAGCTCAACGTGAAGGTAACATATTTCAAGTCTCTGGCAAAAAACAATAGCAAAGAAGGAGCCAGCGGCTGGGGGGTGACGGGGGCTTTGGCGAAAAATGTGACACACATACACATTATCTCATTTTCACAGCTCTTGGACGCAACAAGGAAGCGCAAAAGTTAAAAGCCGCAGGCGGCAGGGGCGTGCGAAAAAGTGTGCAGAGTGGGGCGTGGCCGGGGCCATATATAATGGCATACTGCTCCGGAGGGGAGCAGGAGCCAGGCAGTAATATACGAGGCACGGGCCAAGAAACGAGATACCAACAAATGATTGTCAGAAGCCCCAAGGATGTGCCGGTTCTGTCTAAGACAGTTATCCTTTGTGAATCCTGCTGCACTAAATTTGATTCACTGAAGTGACGAGCATCGGTCCCCCCAACTCTCTATGCCCAATAGCAGCCGAGGAGTGACTGCAAATCAGGATTCGACCGCACATAATGGGTTAGCCACACAAGGAGTGCAAACATTTTGAAATTATTTACATGACTTGGAAGTGGAAGCTGAAGAGGGAAAGATCTGGGGAAGCTAACGCTGGAACTGGAGTTGGGGTTGGAGTGACTGCAGTGGAGCCTTCAGCCAGCATAAACATCAAAATCAAATATAAATGGACTGACACTGGCGAGGCTACATGTATTCATATGTATCTGTGTCTGAGGAATACATCAGCTACAAAAGCAACAGACTTCCAGCTCCCAAAGAGCACTGAGAGAAAGCAGTTTCTTGGGAAATAAACAGAATAAAATAATATCAATGGGAGATATATTAAAAATGAAAATATAAAGCTATAAGTTAGAAATCCTTAATTCCTATTGTTAGAAAGACCTAATAAATTGGCAGAAATAGGTTCCTGATTAAGCTTAAGAAATGTATTTATCTTTATCCTTGAATCACAAGCAATTTCCGTGAATGAATCAAGCATTTGGAATGTCTATATTAGTGTTTTTTTGCAGTGAATCCGACACCAGGAGCAGTAACAGCTTAATGTTGGCAAAAGGACATAACGAGCCGTAACCGTAACATTACACGACTCCCAGTACGGCATCCCCTTTGGTGTCCCTTCCCGTAAGCTCCCGCATACAGCCGTGCGTATGTACATATCTGCTGCAACGGAAACATCCAACATAAATGTAAGATATGCCTGGAATGCTAATCACAGACGCAGCTACGCAGGCACACACACACACACTGGCGCAGACAGGACACGTCACACGGATACGGACACACGCGCGCACACACACGCACATTGGGGGGCAGTAAAACATTTGTAAATGTTGCAAAGTATCATCTTAAAGAGATTTGCAGCTTAGCGGCCGCATGATGCGTCACGCATACGTAAACAACATCTCAGTGGGTAAGCCGAGGATCTCCCCATTTTCCCGGCCCCTCTTTACCCCATTTCCCTGAACCCCTCCCCCGCCCCCTTCCCCTTTCCCAGTACTTTGATGTATGCCACGCAACGCATCACATTGATTCCAACAAAAGGACGATGGCAGTGGCAATATCATATCCATTGCATTGTCCGTGTTCATCGAAATGGGGGGCATGCAGGAAAATGGGAAAATGAGAATGGTGGAATGGGTGGCAGGTCGGTGGGGAAAGCACTCTGTGGGAGTGACTGCAACTTTAATGTGCTATAAATCATGATATCACATTATAAAGCATAAAAAATGGAACCGTTCCGCCGAGTGACAGGACCTGAACCCCAGGCAGTGCATTTCAGCTCGCGAAGGGAGTGCCAATCGCAGGGCTATAGACAGTCCATATACAGAGTCAGGCGAATGAACTTTGTGGCTAGGAAAGGGTTTATTTTTAAAGGGATTTATATATATGCATTAAAGAATAACAAGGGCAAAACAAGAATCCTTTTAGTACAGTGAATTGTTTAATTTAATATCTCCAAATAAATAAAAGGAGGCATATATTTAAGTCTTAAATAGTAATAATTACCAAGAAACCTAAGTAAATTTTCGCTAAGCAATACAAATATTCAATCAAAAATACTTTAAGTCAATTGAAATTTAAAGAAAACGGAACATTTTGGTTAGCTTTGTGTACTCAAAAGGAAATGTTAACTGTGTCCTGAAACAAGGACGTCTGTCTGAACGTTCCTTTGAGTTCGGCACCCGTTTTATGACCGAGGGGCATAAAAATCCTTGCAGCAAAGGCAAAATAAGCAAAGTACACGCATTACGTGCCGACCCATTTTTGTCATTATGCGTGAACTAATAAAGTCATAGACCTGTCGAAAAGGACTTGGCATCTGGGTTGTGGGGAAATAGGCCAGTGGGCCCGGTGACGGTGGCTAGAACGTGCTAGGCCAAATGGAGAAACGTGTCCCAAAGTGACATACAAACAACCGGAGACAAGATTTCGTCTTAAAGCAGTTTAAAGTGTTTGTGTGTATATTCGTTAATTAAATGTTAAAATGTTGAAGCAAAATATGGGGAAAATCTGGTTCAAGTCCTTTGGCTTACGAGGAAGTTTTTACCCCTCTAAATTGGAAGCAGAGGCTGACTTAAAGGCCGGCCTCTGTTGTGTCCTGGGCTTTCGGGGGACCTTCTGGGGCTTAAGACAACGAGATAGTTTCCCATTCGGCAATTGGCCCTCCTGCTCCTGAGCTTCTCCGCTTTTGGCCAACTCGTTTACTGTCACTTGCTGTGGATTATAACGGATTTCCCACGGCACAATCGTTCGCAATAAAGGCATTAAGCGCTTTATCATCATTCACTTGGCGAACGGTGAGCTTCACATTCAGGCGGCTTCCTTTCACTGGACAGCGGCAGATGCTGCTGGCCAAGAAGAACACTGTAAAAAAAGGGACTCAAGCTCCTTTTACATGCGATAGGAACAAATATAGTCTTAAGTGTGGAATTTTAAACATTTTTATCTTTGGTATTTATTTTATATATTTTTGAAGTAAAAATGATAACTACATTTTTGTTGCGTGTACCATACTTTTTGGCCAAGGCATTAAGATTATGAGAATTATAAGGCGTCGCTGGAATAACGCTATAAATGTCACCGTCTATGGTCGTAAATGGGAAATGGATGTCCCCAGGCTGCGGAGCGAGTGTTAGCGGGTGCACACTGTACTCGACGATAAATTAGCAGGCAGAATGGGCCTCGGCAAGTGTCTGTTGGCTTTACATGTGCAACTGACTATGAAAATCGTTGATTGTCGCTGGCAGAAAGTTACGGACCCAAAACTCGAACTCGAACCCAGAGCAAACCGAGACGGCAACCCAAAACTGAAACTGAAAGTCACAGTTGCATTCTCGGCCTCCGTTCCAGTTAAAGTTCAGCTCGAAGATGGCAGGGGGTCTGGGATGGGGACTTTCGCAAAGTGATATTAACTTTTAATGGACAAACTGCACGAAAAACTGCTCTTCATTCTCTGTTGTTCTGACCCCGGTCTGGTCTCTGTGCTAAGTGCTGCCAAAAGTGCAGCAGAATGTGTCGTGGCCGATAAAATAAACATTATCACAACTGGCAATGGTAAAAATCATGTGCAAAAAGCACAAAGCGCAGACCCGGCTCCTTCAAGTGGGTTGATTCGAAAAGTTTTCGTTCGACACGGCATTCTCTTCCATTTGTTTCCAATTCTCCACTCGATTGTTTGACTTGGCTTTCCAAGTCTTTTCCTAGAATTAGAATGGCCGTGTCTGTGTCTATTTGATGGTCATTGTTTAAATACAGATAGGGGTAAAATTAAACTAAATTAAAGCCATTTTCGATTTCTCACTTAGGTTTGACTTGGCAAGTTATCTGGTGTTAGTAGTAGAGCGAACAAAAAGGAAAGAGTTATTAAATATTAAATAAAAACCATACTTGATCTTACAATAAATAAAATAGTTCCAGTTAAGATTCACTCGATTTTGCTTACTTCTGTTATTATTTACACATCCTAAACTACCAAATCTATTATAGCTTCCCTCGCTTGGCCAGGGAACACAAAATGTTTGTCCTTGTTATTGTTTTGACTTCTTGTGCAAAACTTTGTTCTTAATTTCGGTACGCTGCTGCACGATGCCAGTGGTAGGGCCACAGCCACTGCTCGTAGAATTTTGCGTTTATTTTACATTTATTATCATTTGCGAAGCATTGAAATTTATTTATGTTGCTAGCGAGCATCGAGTAGTCGGGTGCACGGGGCGTATGCGTGATCCGAGCGAGCACTCTTTAAGGCTTTAAGAACTCCCGACGCCTTTGTTCGCCGCCATTGTCTCTCACTTGTCGCTCTCATTAGTTTTCCCTGAGTTTTCCACAGTTTGTTGCAAATTTCTCCACGGGCAGAGTTGTGTTCTTATCGCGAGTTCCCTTCAACTTTTTCGACTATTGAGCACTAGCTTTTGTCTATTGTGTTTTATTCCGTGTTCTTGGCCATTGTCACTGCCATTGCCATTGTCTCGGTTAGAGAGAGAATTACAGATGATACAAAACAAAACAAAAATGCAAGTGCGGTGCCATCGGGGGGCTCTTTGTTTGCCCAAACATCTTGTTTTTAATGAATGCCGCCTGCCAAGCAATTTAACGCCAGGTGGGCAGAGTCAATGTCATTCTTTGGCGTCGAGGTCTTTATGTTTTAATAAAAATAAATAAAACAAACGGTGCAGAAGCCGCAATTGAAACTATTTGCACACCACTCACGTAGCGGGCGCTTAAGACTCAGCTAACCGGAAGCTGCCGGCACCACATCCGGCCGAAAGAGGAAAGGCCACCCCGCCATTTTGCCATCCAACCGCCAGAGCCGCCCCAAGCCACCCCAAGCCACCCCAAGCCACCCCAAGCCATCCCAAGCCACCCCATGCCTCCCCAAGCCACCCCAATCCACCTGAGCCACCCAAAAGCTCATTAACATTTTAAACAGCAACGCTAAGCGGCGGCCCGTTTCCATTTCCATTCCCCTCTTCACCTGCCCGCGTCGCAAGGTGTTAAAACAGCCCTAAACGCACCCACCCACCCACACACACATAGCCCCACTCGCCCACCTGCGTTCGTGGTGTGTGGCTGAGGGCAGGTGTGTGTTGACATGAAGCCGTTAAAGTGCTCGAGCGCACCTCAAGTGGCTTTGTTCAGTTGGCCCTTTGGCGAGTGTTTGAGCTGCCGGAGCTGCTGACGTCGCCACCAGCTGAAAAAGTCCTTTGGCCTATCCTTGTTCCAGACAGCACACTCAAGAAAAAGCGGTGAGAGTATTACTACTATTCAATTTTGACAATTTATTAAACTAATTATGATTCTAGACCTTTTGCCTTGAATTTCAACCTCCGAAACTTTTCTTTCTGTGCCATGAATTGGAAGACGCGAACCCTAGAATAGTGCACGCTTTGGCACGCTGAAATTAAATGCTAAATTATGGCACTTTACTGTTTGAGAATCGTCCTGGCCTCGGTGTAATTATCCTGATCATTATTCCTTGTTTATTCACTCTAAAATTTGGCGTTTTATTTGCGTCATGAAGTTGGCGATTTGCATGCAAAGCCCGAGAACAAAACAGGAACAAAGCCCAGAAACTCTCGTTATGCTTATTGCCTTATCTGGCTGGTGGAAAATGGGATTACTAAGCAGGGGGAAAAGTGCTGGCCAACCCGGGCCCGTTTCCTCAAATTGGATTCTCTTTAGGCCCGAAACTCAAAGGAGCTTACGATTTTAGTTTCGGCTTAGTGGGCTTATAATTAAATAGTTTACCCCGGCATAGGGACAGGCACGAGGCGCTCAAAGGATAACAACACCTTGGCGCAGACTTGGCACACACACGAACTCGCCATCTTGGGCACCCACTTGCACACACACTAAGGCACATAATAAGCCATTTGGGGTGTGCGTGGGGTCTGGGGGCAACTTTTATCAGCATCATTAAAATTCTGACACATGTAACACGAAATCAAAACTTTCGACTAAAAGTGCAAAAAGTGTTGCCTGGCTCCGCCACCATGTCAGGCTCCTTGCCACTCGACACTTTTCCGCCCGCTTTCCCGCCGCAATTTTCCCCCGCTGCGTTCGTCTTTGGCACCGCCTTCGTTGCCGGCATTTCCCAGCTCTGACTTTTAAGGCTGCCTTTGGCGCATTCTGACTCCTTATACTAATTTCCATATAAGGAGCGTTAACATATCATTTGCATAAATTCTGTTGACATCTTTTCAAAATCACACGAAAATGTTTTAAGGTGTCGCCTTTCCGCACACACACGTTGTTATCCCCAAATTTTACAGGGATCGGTCTTTGACTTGCACTGCGAAATATTTCAATTATAGTAAAATTGCAATCAGAGTAAAGAATTGAATTTGTATTAAATTAAAGACAAGTTTCCATCTGTGTTCTACCAACACATTGATATATAAGTAAATATTAAATACTCCACTTTTGTTGTCTGTATAAGCATTATCCGCAGTGCATGGACTATGCTAAGACCTAGTCGTACACTCTAACGATTATTTAACCGCACAGTATGTATACACATCCGAATGTGAGCATTTATGTATTTAGTCAGCTACTTTGTTACCTGAAA
This sequence comes from Drosophila bunnanda, assembly GCA_035046265.1. Classification (NCBI taxonomy): domain Eukaryota; kingdom Metazoa; phylum Arthropoda; class Insecta; order Diptera; family Drosophilidae; genus Drosophila; species Drosophila bunnanda. The sequence goes on from JAWNOB010000130.1 coordinate 318,087, forward strand.
TGAAATTTAACTTGACAGCAAATTCGATTCATTGTAAGCTGAATATTAAATTTCAAAGATATTCATTTTTCAAATTGATTTCCAGCCTTGCAAGGGATTCCCTGCACCTAATGCATGCTAATGTAATTCAGGGAATAATTAAATCAAGTTGAAAGCGAATTCCCTGAGAATTAGAATTATAATTAAAGACATGCCGCAAAATGATAAAAGAATCCACCCCGTAATCCCAAAGCCGCAGCAAATGGATGTAAGACAATTTTTCGGCATTTGCCAGGTGACAGATACACATACGGTGGAAAATCGGGGAAACTCGGGGGGAGGGAAAGCCAAAAGGAAAAGCGACACTCGCTGTAATTTTATTGAAATGAAGTGAAGTGAACTTTCTCCGTTTTCTTTTTTGCTCTTACGAAAAATTACATGCGCGAATTGCCAGGGGCTGGCGGCAGCTGCCAAGGGAAATGCGCAAGAGGAGCAGGGAGCAGAAAGCCGGGGGCCGGGAGGGGATCGTGGGCATTTAGGCCCGCTGATAAATTTTCATGACACGCTGCACACTGTCATGTGACAAGAATCAGTGTCAAATATGTTGTCATTTAATTTCGCACTCTCACACTCAGGCAGACGCAGATTTGTGGAAATGTTAATAAGCTTTTGCCTTTTGTGCGCCTCTCTCTGAGTGTGTGTGTGTGTGGTGCGAGTGTGCGTCGAGAGCCCTTCAATACCTCCCGCCGGGTGCCTCGTTTTTTCTGACAGTGTGGGTGAGTGCTTTAATTGCTGCTTTTTTCCCATCAACATCGCATTATGAATTTTACATAGGCTCATGTCTTTTTGCACTCTTTTGTGCCTTTTTTGTGAGCCGAGGGGCTTTCCTTTTTTCCCGTGCCAGAAAAGAGTTTACTTCCGACCTGATATAGTACTTAAAGGCGGATTTGCATAACAAAAGATTTACAGATTGTTAGTTTTCTACTGCTTTCAATATATTTTCAAAACTTGTCAAATTGAATATATTTCATAAATATTATATATCATATATTTTTCTATATGTCTATTTTCATATTTCTATTCAACCTGAAATATTTCTGAGTAGAGAATAGAGTACACCATTTTATTTTATATATATTTATTATTTATACATCTATTCTTACAGTGTATGTTTCAGTGCCTCCAGAGCTAACCACATTTTTCTGTTCTCTGCTGGGTTTTCAGCAGCTTTAATTGATCGGCGGCAGCTACTAGCTGTGGCCCGGCATTTAGGCATTTATCACGGCTACATGATTATGCTTTTAATGGCCAGGTGAGTGGGCGGAAGTCCCCGAGATAAGAGATGGTGGCTTCGGGGAGGAGAGGGCAGAGACAAGGGGAACACATGGCAGACAACAGGACACACAGGGGTAGGACGAGCATATGTGACAGTGACAGTCGCTGGGGGGGCGACAATCTTGGCGCAGAAACCGCAAATATGTCCTTGTAGATGTGTTGTTCTGCCACAAAGGATGCCATATATGCACAGTAAAAAAATTAATACTTTTTGTAAAACCACCTTCTATATAATATTCTCCCTGAGCACAATATGTATCAATAAAAACTGTACACTTTCAAAGTTAAACACACTTCTGAATAAAGTTTAAGCTAGTTCCCTTAATGAAAGCTTAACTAACTATTTTCTCCCAGTGTATTACATATATATTTATATGTGCGAATAGACTGGGACACACATTAGCAGCCAACAGGATGTCTGGAGCAGGCGAGGATAAAAGGCAGGCTGACTGCCGCCACCGCCGACAATGGAACTTGTCTTTTTAATTAAATGCTAAAGGAAAATGCAAAAGATAAATGAAGTTGTGCTAAATGCGTGCTGGGCTATGGAAAATCGGGAAAAGGGGAAAATGCTCTGGGAATTCGCCCGCATCAGTAGGTGTCCTTGGATTTGGGATTTCAGCTTTCCACTGGCAACTTCATTTAGCGCCCAGCGTCTCTCTGATGTGGTATTATTATTGAATTATGCGTTTCAGGCCGGAATAGAGACACACACCCGCCAAATACCACCCTTCCGCGCCTCGGGCTATGAGCTGCGGTTCGGTTGATGCGGCTTCTAATGGTGGCCACATCCCTATGCCAGGATTTGATTAGTGCGTAACTGGAGCAAGGACAGGCTGCTGAAATCAACTGACACGGGGTGGTAAAAATTCTGTATGCATAAGCCGGAATTGTTTCTTTAATCGATCTGTTAAAGATTGAAATACTGGCAAAATTATCTTTAACAGCTTCTTTAGGATTTCTAAACCCTTGCAGGGTATTATAATATTAATTGGAAGCTTATAACGCTGTGATAAACTCATTTCCGACCCTATACAGCATATATATTCTACAGCCGAATATATATATATTTATATATATATATGTATATATATACAGCCGAATTAATCGAGCCATGTTCAGTAGAAATTTAAAATTTTCGAAATTTTTCAAAATTTTAATAAAATGTAAGGGGTTACATCGTTAAAATTGTCAAAAATTGTCAAATTTGGTAATTAAAATTGTAATATTAAATTAAGTATGCAGATTTATTAACCTAATAAAAACGAACATAGAAAAGGTTTCCGAATTAACATAATTGATTTTTTGGCTTAGTTATGAGTTTTTAAACTTTGATCTTTCAAAGGAATTGTGACATAAAATATCGATAAACATCGATTCGAAAAACCGGAAAATTGCAGGCTTAAGACGGATTTCCGTAAGATCCTATAATTCAATTATAAAGTGCACGCTTCAGCTTACTAATATTTTCTTTCTTGTTTCTAATAGTTTTTGGTATCAAAAATTCTTCATAAATAAAACATAACCAAATTATTTACAATTTCCCTATTAAACCATATCCTGGCTATATTTAAAATGTACATAAATAAAACATATCAGCTTCCATGTCGGGACTCCCCCTCATTGACCTTCTCCTTCTTGATTTTTCTCTATCGGTTCAAATGTCAATAAATTGAAAAAATACAGCAAACAATAAACCCAAAATTGGCAAACAATTAAATCCATGTTGCCAGAGAGTAAGCCCCCACAATTGTTGTGGCATTTGTAATCGCTGTTCAATAATTTTTGTCATTTTATGTAGCAGGCTTTGCGTCGACATATTGATACTGGGCCTAACAAGGATTCGATTACAAAACGCTCGTTTACAAGTGTCATGTATATCGGACTGAGTGCCGAGAAGGGAGCACCAAGGACATTGGATATATGGTGTATATAAGGGAGCTGTGTCTGGGGCACGGAACACTCCCTTTCGCAGTTGTGGGCGGTGCGCCATCGATTACAGATCAAATTAGATGTATAAATAACGAAACGATTAAGCGATTGAAGAGCTAAGCCAGAGAGCCAGGACCTCCTCCAGCGGGCGGAAGTTCGTTTCATTTTATTGCCAAGGCGGATAACTCGGGACCCGGGCAATTTCAGTGTGTGTGTGCGGCTCATTTGGATTATAATTGATGTCCTCCTTGTGGCCCGTCGCAAACTAATCGGCCAGTTCTCCGGTCCTGTCCAAATATTTTCACTTGCCATTGTTCTCGGTACGGAATGGGACGAGACGGGACTCAATTTTCAAGTTATTTAACGCCATTGATCCCCTTGGGTGCCGCATTTCTCAGCACGAGTGTGCTTGTCCCTCCTCGGCAGGCTGGCTAAATCCCCGCACTGTACTGTCGGATGACAATAATTTGGTTTTGTATGCACACTTATACCGTCCCCTAAGCCGAGCTTCACACTCGAAAAACAAAAGGCCAAAGGCGCAGGGGTTTTACAAATATAAATTCCCAATAAATTGCCAGCTAGAAATTAAGTAAAAAATGTATATGCTTCTGAGGAGAATTATTTATTTGTCATCCTAAAAACATGTTAAAGTGAGAGCTAAGACAATATTCTTTGATATTTTTTTGATCAATTTTGTCTTCACTTTCCACTTATATTTTATTGGCGTGTATTGGTCATGTTTTTGCGTCCACGCTGCGTATGATGAATATCGTGAGCAATGCCTAATCAACTGCAAATGAAATGGACAATTGCCGCAGAAGCGGCTGGGTGAGGCGGTCGGGGTGACCACACGCATCGATACATCAAATTGACACTGTGGATGCCAAAACCAACACAATCACACCCGCATACACATACACACAGGGGTCTGAAAAAACAACAAGGAATGAAAGCCGGCGTTGATTTGCTACCAACTACCTCTCCACAGCCGCGCTCAGGCTGTTCATTTTACGCTTTTGGCTTGGAAAATAAATTGCCTTGGCTGTTTGTGCCAACAAATCCGCTCATTGCCGTTTTGGGCCTGCTCTATGCCGTTCCTACAGGGAGAAAAATAATGTAATCATATATAATAATATATTAATAAACAATATATCTCAGCTTAAAGATGTTTAGGAAAAGTGTAGAGCCTTAAAGCCAGCGTGTCTAAGGATGCTTGGTTTGCTTAGAAATAAATAAAGGATAAAGGTTACGTCTCGTGTAAGAATAGAATTTTGTATATATAAAATAGAATTTTCATGAATACAGTTTCTAATAAAAACTAATACCAAGAACAGCAATCATTCTTTCTGTGCATTATTGCTGCTGTTCCCGTTGCCGCTTAATAACCATTGTCCGCCAGTAGCCCGTGGAAGAGAACCTAAAACGTGTTCAACGTGGGAGCTATAAACTGTCATTTAAGTTGTTGTCGATGTCATTCCGCTGGCCCTTTGTTCAGGGCATTGTTTCAGTTTCGGCCAAGATTTGTGGCTGCAGCGAAAGGCGGCACGGCCAAGTTTCTGTAACTGGAAAAAGCGAGAGTAAATATATTTACGAGCCAAGCAGCAGCAGCAGCAAAAGGACTAAAAATACTCCTGTGTAAAATAAACAAGCAACAAAGTCCAACTTGTCTGGGGATGGAGTGTGTAAGGCGCTTAGTTCTCGACTAACTCCCGGGTCCTGTTCTTAAAGGATTTCCATAAAGAGGCAGGTGTGGATTTTCCACAAAAAAAAGGTTGAATACTATTTGTGGCCACCGCAAAAAATTTATACAATATCGTTTAGAAAGTTCCAACAGGGAAATATCCACTGCCCTTTTTAATGAACACTGACATTATTAGAATTTTTACACTGTTTTTAGCGTAATATACTTTGATTTGTGAGGCAATGACATTTAATTATATTTCATGTGTGCAAGCGCGAATTAATTCACAAATAATTTGTAAACAGATTATTAATTGAAGCTTTTTGCATTTCCCGACGAACTCATCAATTAAATTGCATTTAATTGAATTTTAAATCAAGCCAAGCCGGGCAAGCGATGTCAAAGTTTTTCCATATCAAGATTTGCACTGCTCGGCAAACATTGATGGATGCCCCAAACCCTATTTGCTAAGGACATCCGTCACACAGGACCTTAATTTATTTGCCCAGACAAACGGCTGCTAAAAATTGTGCACAATAGAATTCAATTTGTCAAAAGTCAAATGTGAATTTGTCAGTAATCAAACTGAAGTTTAATTCAATTTCATTTGAATATTGATTGCACTTGCTAAATCGGCTGGGCAAAGGATTTGCATATCGCATTGACAACTGCTTAATGTGAGAATTAAAAGGTTAATTGTTCCATTGCATAAATACCCGTACTGAGTAAACAATTATATAATGTTAACGTATTTGCTGGCACGAGTGATTTAGATATAATAGCAATTGACAAGTGGCAGTGTCAATCGAGTGCTGGTCAAATATTCCTTTAAAATTCGCCTTTAATTATCTAAGAACATGGAAGGCTTTTCCTAAGGAAGGTGAAAATACGAAATAAAATTGGGGATTTCCTCATTATTTATGATTTTCTTTTACGGATTAAGTATTATATTTTGTTTGGGAATAATAAAGGAAGTCAGAAGATATAAAAAATGAAAACATGGATTAATTAAATATATGTAAATATTAATATAGAAAATAGAAATGATCAATATATATTATGTAGAGTAATATAACCATGGGCGGATATATCAATATTTTTATTATTACGTTTCGATGTTGTGCGATATATAAATTTTCTTTTAAACATAGTGCACAACAATTTTTTTTAAATTAATCGTTTTTTAATGAAGTATTAAAAATAATAAAAGAATATTTTTTAACATTTCCAATATGATATTATTAATGACATTTTGTTTGATGCATTGTATGGGAATTATTCTCTTTTTTACTAATAATTATTCAGTAACATTTATGTAATTAAAATAAATAAGGAAACAAAGAAAACAATTGAAAAGGATATCATGTCATTCAAAATAATATAAATCCTTTAAACTTACAATACTTTGCCTAACTTTGAATGCATAGCTTTAATTCAATTCTGCAATTTTTAATTGGACACAAATTTATATCGTTTTAATATTGATTGTGTTTAAAGGTAATATTTCGCTTACTCATCCAATTAGTTAGAGTCAATCAGCGATTCTCACAGTACCTACACAAGCGTTTGAATATCCCTTTCGCCTTTGGGTTCATTAAAACATGTTAAACACATAATGGCTATCTAACCGAGTCCACTGTGGCGGACAGGGGGCGTGGCACTTCGATAGCAGCTGCAGCTGGCCACAAAACCCAAAATGCTTTCAATAATTGCGGCCGCGTCTGTGCGGGGTCAGTTGTTTTTGACCCCGTCGCCGGCCACACACGAGTCGCTGCCCCGGAACGCGAGGCTAATTTTTCAGTTCAGTTTTGATGCTGCGCCACGAATGTCAAATGCATGGCAGCATCCGCACAAAAAACCATTTCACTAATTCGTTAATGTGTTGTTGGCGGACGGTGGGCGGGGGGAAGAGGTTAGCAATGTGTGGGCGGAACTCTATTTATAAATCATACGCCACGTTGCCCTTCAAAGAGCCCGTGACTGACCCCTTGCAAAAGCTCAGCTCAGACTGGTTTCCATTCAGGAATATCATCGGTTGAGCGATTTGGAATAACAGACTTAAAGTCCACCTTTTAGCCAAATGTCACTAACTTTAAGCATCAATTTAAGGTTGTATTCTATTATTTTGTACCCAGTCTTATTTAACAACTTATTGAATGTATTTAGTTTGGATATTGTTTTGCAAATTCAGTGATTGTCTTTTCTATAAATACACAATTCTATTTCAGCTTAATGTACGCATTTCTCGGCGCATCCAAAACCACTTTAGCCCCCTATCCGTTGATTTCAATTTAGATGAAGAGCCTCCTGTAATATGTGTGCGGTGGCGATTGCCATTTGGCCAGCAGGTGAGCGGCGAGCATCCTGCGTAGGCCTGGGCCAGAATCGAAATCAATTAGTTTTCGGGGCCAAGCAGTTGCACAAATTGCAGGCGACAACAGGCCAGGCCCTCGGCCCCAATAAATCCAATACTGGGCAGGGCTGGGCTATAGCAGGAGCCGGGAGCCGGGAGCCAAGACAAATTGATCTGAGCTCCGGTCAGGCTTTGTGGCTGCACCTGTCAAAGGCGCTAGCCCTGGCCCATATTTCCGAGTCGCTGGGCTTATTACCAGTAAGCCTAACTGCACACTGCAAGAAAATGGGTCTAAGGAACCCTAAAAGCCACACGAAACCAAACATACCAAAGAGGTAAGTACGTTCACGGTAGGTTGCTTATAACTCAAATAAGTTGCTGGTTCTGATCCTTGGACCTATGTCGAATTTCTTCCAGTGTGAGCTCTTACCTTCAGTCTCCGTAGGCTTGGCAAACATTGGCACACACCTCACACACTCGCACACAACTCGGTCCCATTTCGAGTGTGCTCATACACTTCTTTTTGCCTCTTTTTTTATTACATGTGTACTTTTGTGATTACATGAATATTTTAAAAGCGCGCACTCGCACAAAGGTGGGAACGGCAGTGGAGCGACTGACTGCGGCGGGGCCTCAAACACACACAGGACTGACATGAGAACTACATTAAAATAATTTATTTTAACGCATTTTTTGTCATAACCCGATGGGGAAAAAACTCATTTCCTTTAATGATTCCATCTGGTATACGCACGACGCTCTTAGTGAGCTCGACCAGGACCAGGATGCGCAGTCCTGCTGCCACGCACATGGTTATTTCATTAAAATTGCCTTTTGTTGTTTGTGAATGTTGCTTATTATTAACGCCGTGCCATATCATCCGTATCTGTATCTGTATCTGTATCTGAGATCTGCGAGCGTATCTGTATCCGAATCCCGCATATCTGGCGGCTGCACTTTTATGGTGCCAGAAGACACGACATTTGCATTACTGGCCAGCAGCGACGACCTGCAGCTTAATAAAGACAAATTGACTTTCTGGCCATAACTGCGGTGGCTGCTGCAAAAGGGGCGCGACCCCGCCAGCTGATTGGCAATTACGAGGGCTTGACAAAACGCGATAAACGAATTAACATTTAAATTAATATAATATATATATATATATCCCCCGAAAAGCTGACCATCCTCCTGCTCCTGCTGCATTTGTCGTGAGCGGCGGCAAATTTGAACCCAACATGTCGGACGCAGAGTGACGGCCTTCACAAGTTGCATTCCAAATTTATGCAAATGAAGTCTGCAGCCCGCGCGGCTCGGTGGGTGTGTCCTTAGTTGTCGGCGACAGTCGTTGCATCTAATTAGACCAAGTAAATTACAAGAAAAAAAGGACCAAGGACCCCGAAAGCTCTGGACTGCAGCGCAGTAAATTGAATAAGCCACTGAAGTGGATTACATTTAGAAGGGGGGATATTTGGATAAATGCACCTACCCTTGAACGGGTTTAATCCTCGAGAAATCTGTATTAGCCCCAGCTCAAGAATAAGACCGGCTTATCCTCAGGGCTTATGGTGGGAGAACTCCACAGATTAATGGTGAATGCATTTCTAACCAAAACGCAGATCCAAAAAACTTTCTTAAATCATGTTACTTTAACTCTTAAAATACTTAAGCGGGAGATTAACAATATATATTTTTACATACTTTACTTAAAGTACTGACATTCCTTATCACCTTTTTTTAGATAAACTTAATCTGTAAAACTGTGGCTAATAGTTTCTAAATATTTACATACTATTTATAATGGGTTTATGAGCCACAGGCTGGCGATTTTCTTTTTGTGATTTCTCAACAAATTAACTGCAAAGAAATTGGGCCTCTGGGCATCTTAATGCCTGTAATGATGATTGCTAGACAAACGTCACACCAGGGCAGAATTAGCTACCCGCAACGATGATTGGGTCGTGGCCGTGTGCACAGCAGCCACATTGCGCATACGCCCCCGTGGCCGGTGAAATGGGGGCTGCACTAACGAGGCACCAGAGAATCGGCAAATAGTTTGCCGTAAATTTGCTGGAAAACGCTTAAAGTCAGCCTGGTCAAACTCATCGACGGACTGTTTGGGCCCGTTGTTAATTGGGTTTGCTGCATCGGGCTTAATCCAGAGAGGCAGCAATTTATTTACGCGCCATTAAAAATGCACATAACAAGCAAATTGCATTTTTGCCATACACTCGGCGGCCAGATCAAGCCCTTAAGTAAATTACAATAAATTTGGCGCAAAACTTGCATATGAAATGTGGAATGTACGCGTTACAAAAGCCACTCGCTGTCGGCAATAATATAATTAAAAATTAAATGGCAAATTAATTGGTGAAAAATATCAAAAAGACTTTCTACGCAAGCCGGCATTTGCGGCATTTAAAATGCCATTAATATTGCATCATCACCTGCAGTACAAGCGCTTAAATAAACATGCACAAAAAGCCCGCGCACTTTACATTAAAACGGTCTGGCCCCGAAAAAACTATTGATGAATAATGAACGCCCGACCCGGAAACAAAGCCAATGTGACCGCAGATACAGTTGCAGATACGGCTGCAACAGCAACTGCAGCAGCAGCAACAGAAATCGCATTCCCGCAGCAACACAGGCAGCACATGCAACGCCAACAGCTGCTGCTGCTCGACTTGTAAGTGACACGACCCGAGTTCAACTCCGGCCATAAATCAGCGGGAAACACTGTGTTTTTTTAATTCTACATAAGCACAAACAAATGGACAACAGTCGTATTTATCGTTTTTGTTGGCCGGGAATGTAAAATAATTCATGAATTTATTCCCCAACGAGGTGATGAAGTACATTTAATGCGAAATGTAGAACAATTTCCGTTGCAAGTTAAGCTAATCACGAGATAATCTAGCAATATTGCACGTAAACGACTATTAATTTTGTTATTTGAACAACTTGTAATATGTTCAAATAATAATAAGACCTCTCCTCCCCTTCCCAATAATATTCTTTCATAAACTACATTTCCATTGAATTAATTCTTCTGTTATTTTCTTTTAACATTTCTTTTGTTTGTCTTCCGGAAAGCACCAACTTAATCCGCTTATAGCACTTAGAACTCTATTATTTCATAGAACAGCAGAACACCATTCCAGGTGTTCATTCGGTTGACTAAAGTGCGATATTATTGAGGCAGCTCCTGTGCCCTTTGTGGCCTTACAATTAGTCAAGATAATTAGGTGGCAAACGGCATTCAACTACCGAGTCCGACATGTGGCGCGGACCTATTTAAATGCAAAATAATTATATTCACGTCGCATATATGAATGCAGCAAGGGGCAGGGCTGCTGCTTCCATCTCCCTCCCTGCGGTTTTTTATACTCTCATTTATTTCATAGTTGCCTCGACTGCCGTGTGTCTGCGGGAAGCGAATGGTTCCAGGCATGTTAATAACACTCATAATTAAAAATTAAATGTTATAATTCTGTGTGTGCTGCCGTGCGGCTTATCCGTTTGCCTGAAAATTATTTCCCAGCTATGTGGCAACAGACAATTACTCACGAAACATTGGCAGACTCTGATTTTTCACCCATTTTTCCATCCCCTTTCTGTACGTTGCAAGTCAACTTTCGATGAGGCAGAGCAATTATGAGATGCAAAGGCCATGTTTGCCAAAAATTCCCAACAAGCCATGTCCATAAAAAGCACGAAAAAAATAGAATATGAGTGAACCTTCATTTCGCCAAGAACAAGAGTTCTCCAAAGGACGATGTCGACAAGCACGCCTGGCCAGGCAATAAAAGTTGGCAACTACTTTGCAAGTTTTCCCAGATGTTTTATGGTCGGGGAAACCGGTTAGGCAAGCCAGCCACATAAAAACACAAATATGCAGAACATTTTCGCCCAGAAGTCAATGCCACAAAAAAATATTACAAATGTTGCTTCCCTGCAATCATTTTGCATCGCCAACAATGCGACTTAAAGGGCCAAGATGTAATTACTTTTTAAGGTTGAGCAGGATTTTTCCTTTATTTGAACCGGAAATGCTATTTCTTTGCGATTTAATATGATTTTATGTATACTACTGAACAAAATTGATTGATTAAAAACATTCAAAATGTTTCCTAGAAAGTCAATTCGACTAGAAGAACCTTAAATGTAATAACGATCTAAATAGAAGACATCATCATTTATTGAGTTAAAATTTCAAATTTATTTAGTTTTATATAAAGTAGTTTATATGAAATATATATTGTTATTTTATTTTGAGATCCACTCATATCCATATGTTTAGACTTTAGCACTTGAAGAAGATAAGCCTCACTTGGCTCCAAATTTGTATTTTTATATAGTAGAATAAAATATAGAAAGGGAAATTTCCAATATTTTATTTTTCCCAGTGAACGCGATGACAAATGTAAGTGGGTTCGACTGGGGGAGATCCTTAAATTGTATTGCACAGCACTCTCAGCAGGAGCCGCGTGCGATGCCAATTTGAATAATTATTGGCGCAGAGACAGAAAGTCAATCAGTGGGAATGCAGCGGGCCATTTAATACAATTGCGGGCCAAGGCGCTTATTCAATTAATTACTTGAAACAGTGCGTCAAAAAGCGGGCAAGTAATGCAGAAAAAGCCGAGTAATTATTTTACACTTTGCTGCCGTTGCTGCCGCGGCCCTCGATTTTCCCCAGCTGAACTTCCCCCATCTGCGATTTCCACAACTGCATTTCCACGCCTGCATTTTGATGAAGTTTTTCCGCGACAACAGTGGCACTTGCAGTTGCATCTGTCGCCGGTGCATAATAAAGTTTGCTTAAAGTTAAGTTTGTTAAATCCTTGCCGGGGCCAGTAATGTGACCCAGTTTTCGGGGCCCAGCAATTATCAGCATCTGATTAAATGGAATCAAAGTCGGCAGAAATCAAAGGCAATATAAATTCACATAAATTCGTCCCGGGCGCTTTAAATGTCAAGTGGCGCTCGCCCATCGATTTTTATGCCTCGCTGGCTGCTGGGGTCATTTATCAATATGTAGATTTCCCGGGCAGAGTTCAATGGGTCCCACGCATCTCCATACAGGCCGACACGGACCCCTGTATAAATTGCGTAATTTTTTTACCCTCACACACAATTGGAGATAAATTGACTGATATGCATGTTGTGGGCCGCCGTCGTCTGTCTGCCAAATTGATGTATGCGTCTGCCCGGCAAGTGTCCTCCCAAAGAGCGCCCCACTTTCACTTTTCCGCTCTTTGATTTTTTTCCTTAAATAAATCGAGGCCCCGAGCCACTTCCGGTGACTGCACTAAAATGCCAGACAAGAGCGTAATGGCATCAATTTCCTGCAGCCGAAATTTAAATTTCGACGAGCTCCAAGATCCAAGGCAACGCCTCCTCCTCTTATGGGTTCTATTATTAGCAGGACTTGTCCTGGCTTTGAAGAAATAAATAGAAATCAAGCTCAGATATTAAGTTAAATTTTCCCGATGTTAATACCTGTTGCAAGGCTTTGGTAATCGAATTTAGTAGATACTTAGTTAAATTACTGCGTGTATGGTCAATTAAAAAAAGAATCATATTCTTTAGTAATACATTTGTAATTTTTAAGATCGTCTTTTAATGTTTATGTTATAAGTAACCCGTTCGATTACATTCCCTTTAGTGTTTCCGTTTATTATTTATTAGTCAGTTTATCTTTATAGTTGTATCCTAGTTGTTTATTGTTGCGTTAATTTAGTTCTTTGACACACTTTAATTTTCCTTAAGAGTGGCATTACCCTGAAAAGTCTGTGACTTTGCCATCTTATCAATCTGCAAAAATGAAGATGGACCTTACCATGAACGATCGCAACAATCTGCGGTTCCAAGCCCTGTACGGTGCTCTAGTGCCCCAGATCGCCCGTCAGGTGCCCTTCACGGAGCCAGAGGTGTCCTGCCTCCTGCTGATCTACTACAAGTACAGCCTGCAGAATGGCCCCACCGCACGAAAGATAACCAACGTTCAGTTTGAAAAGATCGTTATCGGGTTTCAGCAGCTGTACGACATGGACGTGGTGGACCGCATCGTGACCCTGATCACGGGCGACAGGAAGCATGTGACGCCCATGGAGTTCATCCAGTACATGACCATCATAATGTCTAGCGACTTGGAGCGCAAGATGGAGTTTGCATATTTGGTAATCTAGTAGATTGATCTTTACAATAAAACCATTACAATAATTAAATATTTTTTCGTTGGTACAGGTCTATGACAAATTTGGCTTGGGTATCAGTCGCGAGCTAATTTCCAATGCTGTGGAGAAATTCTTTCCCGGGGAAGATGACGAGGTACTCGAGATGCGATTGGTGAGCTCTGCAAGCCTGACATCCCTTCCCTAAATATTAACTTTTTATGATCCTTGATCCACTCAGGACATGATCGAGTTTTTAATCCTGAAGTTTGATGAAGACCAAGACGGTATCATCACATTTGATGAGTACAAATCGGTCGTGTTGCGGCAGCCGCAGCTGCTCGAGTTCCTGGGTCCCATCTTTCCCTCTAAAGAGATTCGACAGGTGATCGCCTACTGCACGGCCATATACTCTCACATTCCAGAGCTGGCCTCCATGTAGCTCTGGCCAGTGTAGGGTGTATGGCGGTCTGCCAGGACGACTTTCCTCGCCGCATAAATCTTTCAGGCACAAATAAATCGAAAGCAATGCAAATCAGTGCGCCCGTCGCCGCGTTTCCCCATGTTCAGCCATTGTAGCCACTCAAAAATGTCAATGACAATGATGATGAACTGCAAAATAGAGCGCTGACAGCTGCAACGAGACGCTGGATAGATGGATGGATGGATGGCTGAATGGAGAGTATATAGAGGACCTCAGCTGCCTCAGAGCCACACAAGGAAAAAACGAATTAAACTTTAAATATCCCACTCACTAACCAATAATTATTAGTTAATAAAACGAAATGCAAACTAATAAATGTAAAAAAAAATCCATAAAATCACAAATGTAAAGGAAAATAATAGAAACATATTTATTTTAAGCACTTTAGTAACTAATGATGTATTATTTCGTATATTATTAAATCATCAGCAACTCTGTACATTTTTATCCAAGTGCAGTAGTGACTACTTCACGGGCATAATTTTAAATATGGAGCACAGCAGCTCCAGAAATACTTTGCTCTGGTTGAACGCTCCACTGGCTCGTCGACTGCCTTTTGCCATTGCCCCATGACAGCTTGATTTGTTGGCAGTTGGCATACAATTGACATTTGATGGATGGTGTTCTACATTGTCGGGACATTCTGCATTCTAGTATTCCGCATTCTGGCTGCAGTCGTCCCTTGAAGTATTCCCCACCAAACTGCAGCGAGACAAGGACAAAGACCCCATTTCAAGCCCTACACTTTAGTTTAAATAGATAAGTTAAGCCGCCAATCGAGTACTGAAAAAGTATATATTTATACACATTTCCTTAAATATTATTTATATGTATTTCAATGCCATATGAAACAGCTTCTTACGCACTTGCTATTCCAATCCGGTTTTAGTTAAAGTAAAGCATGATCGAATATAGAAAATATATTATTTATAAAGCAGACTCATTGGCTAAATCCACTGCGTAGAAATTATCTAAAAATTATAAGTTACACTCGAAATAATATAGGTTTTTCCAAAGCGAAACAAAATAGTTTTTTCCTCATCGAAAATAAATCTAGGTTCATCGAAAATAACTTCAAGGCATTCGCCACCGGTAGTAAGTCATTGTAAACCTCACTCTCAAGTAAACAAGTACAGGCAGGTTTCGTTCAAATGTACATATTTTTAGAAGGTGAAAATCATCCGGAAATGCATGACGAAGAAGCTACCGCCCTGGTCGTGGATAATGGATCCGGTATGTGTAAGGCCGGTTTTGCCGGCGACGATGCACCCCGTGCTGTGTACCCCTCGATTGTAGGTCGACCCCGGCACCAGGGCGTGATGGTGGGCATGGGCCAAAAGGACTCGTATGTGGGCGACGAGGCCCAGAGCAAGCGTGGCATCCTGACGCTGAAGTATCCCATCGAGCACGGCATCATCACTAACTGGGACGACATGGAGAAGATCTGGCACCACACATTCTACAATGAGTTACGCGTCACACCCGAGGAGCACCCCATTCTGCTGACCGAGGCCCCGCTAAACCCCAAGGCCAATCGAGAGAAGATGACCCAGATAATGTTCGAGACCTTCAATGCCCCGGCCATGTACGTGTCCATCCAGGCGGTGCTCTCGCTGTATGCCTCCGGCCGCACCACCGGCATCGTTCTGGACTCTGGTGACGGTGTCACACACACGGTGCCCATCTATGAGGGCTATGCCCTGCCGCATGCCATCCTGCGGATGGATCTGGCTGGCCGCGATCTGACCGACTACCTGATGAAGATCCTGACTGAGCGCGGCTACGCCTTCACCACCACCGCTGAGCGCGAAATTGTGCGCGATATGAAGGAGAAACTGTGCTATGTGGCCCTGGACTTCGAGCAGGAGATGGCCACCGCAGCCTCCAGCTCCTCTCTGGAGATGTCTTTCGAGCTGCCTGATGGACAGGTAATCACCATAGGAAACGAGAGATTCCGCTGTCCCGAGACCCTCTTCCAGCCCTCCTTCTTGGGCATGGAGGCCCAAGGTATTCACGAAACGACATACAACTCGATAATGAAGTGCGATGTGGATATACGCAAGGATCTGTACGCCAATGTGGTGCTTTCTGGTGGCTCTACCATGTACCCAGGCATCGCTGATCGCATGCAGAAGGAGATCACCGCCCTGGCCCCGTCCACCATGAAGATCAAGATTGCTGCTCCGCCAGAGCGCAAGTACTCTGTGTGGATCGGTGGTTCTATTCTGGCCTCGCTGGCCACTTTCCAGCAAATGTGGATTTCGAAGCAGGAGTATGACGAGTCTGGCCCTGCCATTGTCCACCGCAAGTGCTTCTAAGTGCAAAGCTTGGTCTCCTGCCGGAACCATTCCATTTCAAAATTCTATTCCGAAAATCCGTTGCTACGCATGCATTAAAATTATTCATATATTTAGTTGTCAAATAAAATGATTTTATTCACTTTCAAACGATAAGAAATGTAATTGTAACAATCTTTAATTAATCATAGAATAAAGCCTTAAGTAGTTTCTCTCCAAACTATTAATTCAAACGAGGTTAAAACTAAAAAATCTATAAATATCTCAATGTTTTAAAATAAAGATTAAAGGCTTAAATTTGAAACTATTTTATTTGTTATATCATGTGTTTATCACACAGATTTGCTTAAATTTTAGGAAGTTCCCCGTATATATTCCATAACTATGTAAATTAATATTGGTTTTAAATTCAAACATTAAATAATTACAATTCTTTCAACCAGACTAGATTAAGTCATTATTATTTCCCCTTCTTACTACTCTAAACAAAATAATAACTTCTTATTAGCTTAATTTGTACTCTATAGTTGTAGGCAATGTCGTTTGATTTTGCAACACTTGAAATTCATATTTTCGCGAACTAAAATATATAAAATACCTTATTTACCCGGTTGCTATTTATGTCTGCTTTCGTACAGCAAACAGGAAAAGTAGAAAGAAACTTTTGTGTACAGCAAAGTTTCTCCCTGCCTAAATAAAAAATGAGACAAAGTCTGCCAGCTGACGAGTGCCAAAGGACATGGCAGGGATTCGACTTTATAGTCGCGGAATGTGAATCCAAGTGTACGAGTATAAATAAAACAGGCCGCAGTTTTTCCACTATTTCCACGTTCATCTCGGCCATATTTTACGTGAGTTGCGGTCGAGGATTTGGGGGAGGGAGAAAAAAAATAACTTTTCGGCGTTATGAAAACTCTTGAAGATTTCGGAGCCAAAGAAACTTTTGTATTCTCGCATATATTATTTGAAGAACACACAAAGATACACAGGAACGTCGTCGTCTCCGCCCGTATTTGCTGAGATTAATTAACAAATCTGGAGATGGCAAGCCAGTTCGACTCCTTAAAAACACAAGGCTAATGGCTAGAAAAGTGAGCGCATTTGCATATCAGCCAGTCGGCAGGAAAGTCAGGACAAGTAACGAGCCAGTGAAACATGAAACAAAAAGTAAACAAACAAAGGATCCTGGAACACGGGAGTGTCGTGGAAACTCGAGAGAAACAAGCCAATGTTGAATGTTGAGAAAATTCCAGCATCCGGATTTTTAATACCCTCGCTTGTCAAGGCTTGTTTTTAAACATTATTTTATCTATGCCTTGGATAATGAGAAGAAAACATAAAAATATAGAACGACTAAATATTACAAATATATCTTTAAGATTTCAACAATTTCATGAGTCTTTTTCCTTTGTATATTCCGGAAAGAAATGTTTGGCTCCTCGGCCGGCTAAGCCTCTTGCATTTGTAATTATTTATGCAAAAATTGTTGCCCAACAAACTTAATTTAGTTAAATGTTTGACTTTAGGCAAGCGCTCGTTGATTAACCGACTGGAACGAGTGCCGAGTGCCCCTGCCACGCCCCCGGGTATGCAAATAACAATAAGGCGGGGGCGGGGCTCACCTTACGCTCCCTCGCTCCACTCCTCCCATTTTCACCCTTCGGTCCATGCAATTGCTCTACTTGACTGTTGTTCTTGGGTGTTTGAGTTTGGCACTCGTACTTGCGTGTAAACACGCATGATTAAGCTACAGGCACAAATTAGCATAAGGCAGGCTCCAAAGCCAAGGAATTTGACTTTGAAGGACCCTCGAGTTAGCTTTTATTGCTTACAATTTTCAACTTTCTGTGAGGGTGAAGGAAACACTTTATTAGGCCTTCAAAGGTCTCAAGAAAATTGTCTGAATTTTTGTAATTAATACAAACATTATTCCTCTTAATAGTTAATAAAAAAAAGCATGCTAGAAATTCTGTAGCTCTGAATAAATAAATAAAATGGTGGCGAATTTCAGTTCAGTGCGGCATGGCTTATTGAATTTAACTAGAATTCCGTGGCTAAACAAATTCCAGGGACAGTCAGGTGCAACGCTATATACATATATCGATCCGGATTCCGATCCAGGTTCAGAGGAAGAGAACCGAAGCGAAGCGGAGAATGCATCATGATGAAGACGATGATGATGCCAAAATACATCGCAGAAAGAGTCGGAACCGGCAGCGACAGCGACTGCACTCAGCGCATTGCATTGCAAAGTGAACTCCACTTACATGGAGTAAATAAATAAAAAGGATGCCCGAGCAGAGCTCACAATTTATGGATGCACTTGCCGGCGCAAAGGACAATGGCGGCAGAAGCGGAACAGAGGAAAAGCGGAGAAGCGAAAAGAATGGGGAAAGGCAAGAGCTTGAAGCATGCCAAACGTGGCCAAATGTAAAATAATACGTGACAATAATGCTGCCAATGGCCGTGTTGATTAGGCTGCTTTATTTATGGCCGACAGCTGATCCTGATCCGCTTCGCCTTCGAATCGAATTCCATAAGGGAAATGCGGCAATATCTGTGTCTTTGGTAAATTCATTGAGCTGCCGCAATCCGGGATTGATCTGCTCCTTTTGTGGCCAAACTTGCTCTTTTGGGCCTAATGAACCGAGCCAGCAAGGTGTGTGTGTGTCTGTGTTTTGGCCAGGTAAATATTATTTGATGCTGTGTCGAAAGCCATTTCCAGGTGGTATGTGTTTATGCATAAAATATTTACAAAGTTTCGTGTCTCCGTGTGGCTTTCGCCGAGTCCAATTTGCCCAAATGCAGAAGTAACATTTGAGGCCGGCCTTGTGTGTGTGTGGCAATTCTTTTTGCCCCTCTTATTATTCCAAGTTTATTTAGGAGCCACTGGAGGAGTGTGGAGTGGAATGGAAACCCACATCAAAGCATAGCACGTGGCACGCATGAGTGGCAATGGCAAAAAGCACACCACCAGCACCAGAAGCCGGAGCAGGAGCAGGAGCAGGACCCGGACCAGGAGCTGGCGCAGTAAGAGCAACAGAAGCCAAGGCAGCCCCAATTGCATTGCCATTGCCCCGAGTTGACCACAAAACATGCGCCCGGCTACGAAAACCAAGCCAAGCCAACACGAGCCTGGCCAAAAAAGAAAACACGGCAAACGAATCAAGGGAAAAAGTAAAGCAAAACCCAAAACCATGTGCACCGTAAAAATTTTAAGTCATTGTCATAAAACGTAGGAAAAATACCACTTTTAGGGGTTCCATTAAGACCGTTGCTATGTAACAAAAAAAAATTAATTATTTAATTAATCGAAAATAATCAAATTAATAAAAAATAATGCGAAATAATAAATAATTTACCATATTTAAAGAAAAAAAATTCCAGCAAAAACACAAATTCAAGTTGATAAAGTCAGCTTGCTGATGAAATCTTTTATAATCTTGTATTCTTCTAAAAGTTTCCGAAATTCACTAACGCGTATTGCATCTTTTTTATTGTAAGAATCTGGTCAGTTTTTTCTTTTCTTCTCAAATTTTCTACGAATTGCATCAGAAATATATTTCGAAAGCTCTTGCTAAATAATCACAATTATGGTGCTAATGAACGTTTTGGCCGACGCCCTGAAGTGCATCTCAAATGCCGAGAAACGCGGCAAACGCCAGGTCCTGCTGCGTCCCTGCTCCAAGGTTATTATCCGCTTCCTGGCAGTGATGATGCGCCACGGGTACATTGGCGAGTTCGAGGTGGTGGACGATCATCTCTCAGGAAAGATCCTGCGGCGTCATCTCACCGAGATTCGATGTGCCCATCAACAACATCGAGAAGTGGACCAACGCATTGCTGCCCTCGCGTCAATTCGGATACATCGTGCTCACCACCTCGGGAGGCATCATGGACCATGAGAAGGCCAGAAAGAAGCATTTGGGCGGCAAGATCCTCGGGTTCTTCTTCTAGGACCGTGAAGAGTGAAAATATTCCAAAGGAAATCACAGGCAATTCCAAGGGAAATAAAATAAGGAATTCAGGTTCGCCCTCTAAATAAAATATTCAATGTGAATCAATTTACCATTTCCCAATTGTTTCTCTCAGTGTTGCAGCAACAACAGTAAGAGAGCGGTAAATCAACTGCTGACCAGTGTACGGCTGCAGTTACGTATGTGAATTTGTAATCTAAACTTTTATACTCGTTGACTCGTTGGCTCGTTTTTCCATCAGCGGCGAACAGGAAACGGAAATTGCTGCTGTTGGCCCGTTGACAAAAACACGACACTTGCACCTCAAGTTGCCAGGAACTTTCAACTTGATTTTCACAGCAACAGCAATTGCTTACGGTTTTGTTGCTTTGTCGTTCTGTTGTCGGGAAACTGAATGTGTCCATGATTGCGATTGCAGGCGGGCGATCGTGTTGTTCCTGTTCCTGTTTTTGTGGCCATGTGTCTATCGGTCCATTGATTAAGCGTGGCCAGGTGGCCAGGTGGCTATGTGGCCTGGATATGGCCCTTTTCCACTCGCTTTTGGCCACGCTCACTCAATCAAAGCAAACTAAAAGTTTGCGCTACGGGTTTAACCTCAGTTTGCATTCTTTATGAGTATTTCTGCTCCTGCTTTTTGCGGCATGCACTTGAAAAATACTAGGGTTGCATTATATATAACACTAAATTAAACATTAAATTAGTTGTAATCATAAATATGTGTTACTAAACTCCATTTGGTTGAGAATTGACTCCAGCACTTTTAATATTATTTTAAATACTTTGTTCGTTGTTTCAGAATTTTTTGTTTCTGCCTGGCTCCTAGCTGTAGCTGTTCTGCATTTTTTGTGCTACCTTTGAATGCTTAATGCAAATTGATTTACCCGCTTCTGTTTTACCTTTTTCGCCAATACAACTTTTACTTAAACGAATTTGCAACGGCTTTAAGTTGCAATTAAGCCCGCTGAGCGCGGAGCGAGGAACTTGTTAACTGATTTTACCGACCGCCTTGCTCGTTGCCAGTTGGCTGCACATTTGCGACGGCACACGAAAATTTTTAACTTAAATTACTTTTCGTAATAACTTTATTTTGTAATTTACGTAAGTAGAAGTAACATTTATGCAGCTGCATAAACCGCCAACGAAAGTAGCTGACAAACTATGACGGTGCACGTAAAAAACTTCGTGCAGGAGTCTTTGCGAATTTGTGCAAAAATTTGCCAGGGGGGTAAGAAGCGCCATGGTCGAGGGGCTGCCAAAGGAGAACGGCAGAAATGGGTGGTCCTTGGGGGTTTGCCTTCGTTCGGCCTTGGGTCCCCCAGTAGTTGATGTCACTCAGCTAGATAATTTGCATACGGAAATGGAGCCCGGCTCTTTGATGGTTTCCTGCGATCTTTGGGAATCTATAGGCGAGTCCACCTGTTCCGGGAATGAGTGGTAATCCCTCCTGCTCGGAATTCCGGTGGCGTTTTAAATTTTTAATTCGGCACTTGGCCGAAGGGAAAATGTGGAAACTCGGGCACGTTGTTTTTCTTTCGCTTGCGTAATGAGGAAAACTTTCTTCGCTACATGCAATTTGGTCTTGTTCCCAGGCCTCAGCTCTCAGCTCGCAGTGCTCTGATGTCTTTGCCGGTCGGTCGGTCGGTCGCTGGGTCTACTTGTCCTTGCAAAATGCCATTTGCATTTGCCAAAAGCACAGCCATAACGGCGAGAAGAAAGCAACACACTTACCTCAATAGTCAAACAAAGCGGCGCAAAAGTGCGGCATACTTTGTGGCGCTTGGCATGCCGAGCATGTGCCCCCCATTCGGTCCACCGTCTGACATACAAATCATTTTGCCGAGTGCCGAATGTCGAGTGGGGAGCAGTAATGTAACAGCCACGAGAGCACTGCGAAAAAGTCCTTTCTAAATTCAAAGATTCATCCTTGAAATTGTAATCAAGGAAGGGGATTTGAAGATACGGTTCTAAGATGAACAATCATTGGAAAAAAAAATAACTAGACGGTTCCCAAAATATTTAATATTTCTAGCTTATGTATTGATACATTTATGTGGGATTATTTGCTTTAGAAATGTTAAAGAATTTATTTAACATATTGATGATTTATTGCATTATCCTTAAGCATCAGAGGTTTAAACTCTACTCTCTCTCGTCCTTCTTTTTCTCGTCGTCTTCAATCGTCTCCTTACTCTTTGTGTTTACTCGTTGTTCTGCTGGCTCATCTCCTTTACTTCTATTTAATTTTCTTCCAGGTTGAAGAGAGGTATGTAATATTAAAAAATAAAGTCCCGCCCTCCATTAACACAAATCGCATCTGAGCCTCGCTTTCTTGCAGCTCGACAAGATTCTTGTCACATTTACATTTTAATTACTCTGACCACCGGCATGGGGATCAGATTCTTTTTTCCTGGCAATCGCTTTGACAACCAATCAATAAATCAGAGACACTAGCCCGGGTCCTATCAATCAACAGCGTGCCCGTATAGAGGATTCTAAGATCCCAAGTGTGGGCAACAATTATGCGGACCTGCGGAGAGCGGCTCAAGAGGCACTCAGCCTGGCTGAAGGACTCAAACGAGCAGGAGCGGGAGCAGAACCAGAAGCAGGAGCAGGATCCAGATCCAGAAATGCAGAGACAGACCTCCAGCTGGCGAAACCAAACAAAGGGCTGCAACAAATGGCAAAGGGAATCAGCGGCAAAAGCGTAACCAGAGTGAAAAGTGTAAAATGCAAAATCTCATTGATGATTGAATGCAGCAGGATGAAGCAGGATCCCCGGCAGTTTTTTTTTTTTTTTTTTTTCTTTGCGCCGCTTTGTCTCAGTCTCAATAACGAAATGCAAATACGGCAAAAAGCGAAAGCAAACACACAAATACGCATGAGGAGGACTGCCAGGAGGGCCGCAGGATGGAGGATGGAGTACGGCTGGAGGAGAGTGAAAAGTGGCAGGCAGAGCCCAGGACCAAAGGCAAATCGAATGGCACAGAGGCGAAGCAGAAAGCTGCCAAGTGCCCGGCAAGAGAAACTGGCAAAAAAGCGGGCTACAAATTGTGACAATAAACCCGGAATCTATAGATGCCCTAACCAAGTCAGATTTAAGATTGATATGAAGCCGAACTTGGCCTTTAAAATTGGTTGTTTTCCATTTAGTTATGGTCGGAATCTTCTAGGGAAATTGCACTTATTTATTTATAATTATGTGTTTATGTTAAAAGTGTTCTACTTTTGCGTAATGATTTTCCATCGTAATTATATATATATATATAATACGAGCTCTTAAGGTTTCCATTTTAGTTTTGTTAATTGATAAATTATACAAGAATAAAATGGTTACATTAATGCAAAATAAAGTTTGCATTTACCTTCGAATTTCTGTTGATATTTATTTTCTGTAAAACGATTTTAATATAAACAATAAATATTTAATAATGAATTAAACGCTGGTAGTCTTTTGAAGCTAAGCAGCTTAAATAAATATTAATTAATTAATGAACTCTTCATACTGTTACTCAAAATTGTACTGGAATTTTTTATCAACAAAGTCAAATCTCAGTAAATAAAAATTAAAAAAAATAGTCTTATAAACACCTTCTGCAGCTGCAACTGAAGGTGCTAAATAAAAGGAGAGCATAACTTTCCATTGGCCCAAGACCAAGTTCATAACCATGGCAAGGGACCTTGATCCCTAGGGTAAATAAAATAAAAACACTGCAAAAAAAAAAAGAAAAAATAGAAGACAGAGTGCGATGGTTGTGAGGTGAGGGAGAGGAAAGGGGGCCACTATGCTGGGGTTTTCCGCACGGCAAAGAAAATGGCGTTAGCTGCAGCGCATAGAATTGCAAATTCAATTTCAATTCAATTGAGCATGTGTTCGCAACGGCACATCCATATGCTCCTCAGTTTCCATCTGGGGGATGCTGGGGCTCTGCGTGTGTGCGAATGGGTGATGTATTGGGTGTAAGGGGTGTGTGTAAGGGGGGATCGATGGCATTGTTGCGCTCTCGCTGCTCCGCTTGTTGCATTGCTGCATTGTTGCATTGTCACTTAGGGACCGAAAGCGATACGGCAGCTACATCGGCTTTGTCAATAATCAAACTCGATTTAAATCGAACTCCTCGCATTGCCACGCACGAAATGCACAAAAATAATTCCCACGATCCGGTGGGGGCTGGATGATTTTTATTAAATTACACGCTATGTAAATAATCCACATGGCTTTCGCGGCGGCGTCTGTCATTAGTCCGCCGACAATTAATGCCAATCGAAGCTCATTAAAATTCAAATCCCCTCCCAGCCCCGATGCCATTATAAACATTTTGCGCCAAATGTTAATTAGATTTGAATTTGGAATATTTTGCCAGTTTCAACCGAAAGCAAATAAAATGCAAAAACGAAAACAATGGCTGGACGACGGACGCTTGCATAAAATGCAAACACAAATCGACAAATATTATTTTTATGTGCTCCTAATGATAATGATTTTTCGCCGAGCCATCAAAACTGACAGCCCCGAAAATCGGAATGGGAACGGCAGGCTTAGCTGGCGTAATATGGCATAATCGAATTAAAATTAACAAAAACTCTCATGATTGCAAATTAAATGTGGAGAATGGGGCTTGAATTGCTGGCATCGATTCCCGGCTTATACATATTGATTTGAGGGTGGGCACATTTATTAGCTGTTAAGCGGAACGGATGAAAATAGAAAAATGACACAGCCCGGATGCTGCCCAGAATCTC
Organism: Drosophila bunnanda; assembly: GCA_035046265.1. Classification (NCBI taxonomy): domain Eukaryota; kingdom Metazoa; phylum Arthropoda; class Insecta; order Diptera; family Drosophilidae; genus Drosophila; species Drosophila bunnanda. The sequence goes on from JAWNOB010000130.1 coordinate 343,041, forward strand.
CTCGGCGCACTGCTGATTGCCAGCCGAGCCAAAAACGGATCAAAAGTTAAATTCCTGTTTGACTTTTCATTCGAAAAATTGGATTTTGCATTTAGCAAAAAACTTTCAACGCAGCCACCAGCCAGCATACGGGGATAAGCCGCTCACAGAATGCAAGCCAATGCAATGCTCGGCGAAATGGGGGGAAAAACTTTTTCAGTTCTACAACTAATTTATCAAATTCCAGAGATTTGTTTCGGACTCTCTGTTTGAGTTGGGCTTCGACTTGGCTTACTGATTCCGGGCCGCAACAGAGGCCTCAACAATGGCCATCATAATTTCAATTATTTAAGTGGCAGCAACGGGAATAAGCCCGCCAAATGCATAAACAAATCCGGTTGTCAATTTGCTAATTGCTGTGGTCTTGCCTTTTAATTGCCGCCACAATTCCGCAAAAATAAAAATCCCTAAAAACACAAAATAAAGGAAATGTCCAATAAAAAGGGGCCAAGGACTGTGGGGATTGTGGATTGTGGGTGTGGCAGTTGCTGCTGCTGCCCCTGGGCGTTCCTGGCACAATTGAAGCGTGTTATTAGCTCTAATTGTTATAAAGCCCTTTTAATTGGGTGTCTGATAAAGTTGTGCTGAAAAGAAGGCTGTGGAGCCTCCAGAGATCCTAGCTTTGGGCTATACCTTAATGAAAAAAGGGGCTTTCTGCGAAACCCATTAAAGAGAGCGTGGGTGAGAGACTCGGCAGCAGGCTTAACAATTTCTTTTTCGCCCCGGCTAAAGCGAAACTTTTCCGAAAAGTATTTTTCACACGCGCCACACTGCGTATGCGTAATCTTAGATAACCGCAATATGGAAAAGCAGCCAGCAGCCGCAGCACTGGGTCGGAGGTTGGCAATTGTTTTTCCTGGCAAAGCATTTTATTTTAAGCATCTTGTTAACATGGTTTCATCGTGTGGCTTAATTAATTTTCAATGTATTTGCGGGTAACAAAAATCCCCGGACCCAAGCCCAGGATCGCAGAAAAAACACCGTGCTCGAGCATATAAAAGACGCTAATCCACTTTCAATTAAGTACACCGGGCACTCACATCACTGGGGAATACAGGTTCAAGTGAATTAATTTGAATTTATAGCGAACACAGCTGCGGGGGATCCCTTGACCTTTGAATTTAATGGTAAGGATGTTTCCTGCAACTGATATCAAGGCTCCGAGAGGTACTCTTGTTGTTAAATTTGTAATATAATCAAATCTATAACATCAAATTCATTACTAACATTATTAATTATTTCTGTGAGTACCATTTAAACACTCGATCCTGGATCTATCTGGGATTATGAAAACTCTTAGTAAACCATTTTCCGGGGCCTGCAAAGACAACAGATGCTGCGGTCAGACACTTTCCGCGCCGCGGATTGAGCTCAAGACAAATGATGATGCATAAATAACGCGCCGATAATCCCAGTTAAAAGCTCTAACATTTGTTTGGATTTGCTTGTCGCTTTCCAATATTTGCTTTATACACATAATTTCTCGCTTTATTTTTGGCCACCGCCACCGCCGCCGCCAGTCATCTGGCGGTTAATGTCGCCCGATTTCGGTGGTGCCAAGATGAATGGCCTCGATTTGTTACCGATGTCTGGCGGAGCGGTTTATTAATACGAGCATGTCCCAGGCATGGAACCGGCAAGGTGAGCCTCTGGAGATGGAGATGGAGCGGCGTCGGAGATCGAAGTATTGCCCACATTTCAAAGCGATTCGCAGGACTAAGTCGTGGATTGGGAAGGTGCTCCATAATCGTTTGCGGACGTGGAGTTGTCATCAATGCAAATACCACGCAGCGCACTTGTCAGCGCCATCCACATCCTTGTTGGCGGCCCGCATCCTCCTCCTCGAAATCGTCCTCGTCCTGCAGCTTGGCTACATCGATGGCGTCGCATGATTGATCAAGTGCGTGCGTGCCGGGGACAGTGTCAAGCTGTCTGATAAACTGAACGAAATATTTTATATTACAAAAAAAATTAAATTATTATTATATTTAATATATTATTCATTACTTTAATTAATTATTTTACATATTTCATAGGTGCTAAGCCACTTTGCCTATATCTACGGGACTTGAACTTATTTAAGCGGAAGTCCTTCTCTCAGTGCAAGGATGCAACGGGATGCTTCAAGGCGGAACTCGCTGCCGAACCATTTTTCTGACATTTAGTTGACAGCACAAAATTTTTGTTTGCTCGTAATGTGGCCCGGACATCTGGTCCCCCATTCCGCCCTATTTCCCGCACTTATATACATATATATATGCCTGATCCATTTAGGACGGCTTGCTCGAGTGCGGCAGGACCCATACGAGTGCTTAAAAAGCATTTCACGCCGTCCCCTGTGAACGAACTAGGTATCAGGATGAGTTTGAGGCTAGGATGAGGTCGAGGACGAGGAGCTGATTTGACATTTATCACTGCACTGGCGACTTTCGATTTTCCGCTGGCCACCGGGAGCGGAATATGTGGCACTGATGGCATTGATGGAGCCGTTTGAAGCATGCCCAACGCACTCTGCCGGCAGTTGTCAGCTGGATGAGAAATTTTAATGAAAACTGTCAGCGGGGGAATCCCATAGAATCGAGTGGCAAGCGTAGAGCCCGGGACAAATGTGATAATCCAATTGGCAGGCACTGTGGCAGTGTGAGCCTGGAACGGCACTGTGGCAAAGCCCGGCCTTGTCTAATGTAATTCGTGATTCAGCATAAACTGCCGCTTAGGCACACCCACCACGCCCCCCAAATGGATTTATTGGCAAGCCCTAAAAGTTGGCCATGCACTGAAAAAAGTCACTAAACCAGGACTAGAAAGTAGGAAATGATTTAATTAGGACTAAATATTAATTATTTATATATTATATTAGGTACTTACTTAATCCCCAAGTTGATTTTTTAAATCAGCAAATCCCTCAAGCGAACTTTGACCCTGTTTTTGCTGTGTGATTGAAACGGAGATTCGGTCTGGATCCCAGTCTGGGCATGGTGCTGGTACTGCTACTGGGACACTATCAAACGCTCGGATAGGCCAATTGCCAATTGTCAGATACAATTTATTCCCGCTCCCCTGGATGCTGCCACGGCTGCACTAAATGCGAATTGAAAATAAAATATTACACAGAGATTGCAGCAGCAGTGGCGGTGGCAGTGGCATTGCGGGGGAAGGACCATCGGGGGTCAAAGCACAGCCAGATAGTGAGGGAAGGACGAAGGACGAAGGACGGAGGACACAGCACCAAAGAAGACAAACAAACATCCCATGCAGCAAACAGTAACACGATTATGCCCATGGCCATGAGGGATGTGGCAGGAAGGGAGCAGGGGAGCCGTCGACGACGACGATCATCAGGAGCAAAAGGAATCGTAAAACAAAAGCGCCAGATAGTTTGCAGCGACGGCAACTACAGCACGGAATACCTCACTGTTATAGCTTCTGATTCTGGTCCCGATTCCGATTCTGATTCCTGCCCCATCTCCGGCCCTGCTCTCCGTCCGGCTGCTGCATCTGCCGGTGATTGTGGGCGCCATTGGAAGCAGCGCCAATCGATTGTGTGTGCATTTTTTCGGTGGCGTTAAGTGTTGGCTCTCGGGAAAATAAAGGGAGGGGTGGAAAATTCTGCTGCTGCTGCTGCTACTGCTGTCGTCGTACTGATAGCAGGACTCAGACAGACTGCACCACCAATTCCAGGGAGCCGCGGGTGCAGAACGCAGTGCACTAACGTCATCGATGGCTGTCCAGGCAGAGGGAGGCACATTAAGCTGGTCCTTGAAAGCTCGAATAGTGTTAAATCTATCTCTAAATGGGATGGAAAATATTTAAAAATAGGAATACTTAATAATCGTTAAGGAGACAAATCGGAAAATGTATTACAACATAGGTCTGTTAGTATCTTTTCTATGATATTGCAATATATTCTTCTTATTTTGAAGGGCATATATCTAGGTCGAAATAAAAAATTAATCATTAAGTTAGAGGAGAAACAAATTTCTATTAAATCAGGATACTTTTAAATTCTTAGAATATTTTAGTAATTAGATTTGATAAAATAATAATATATTTTCCTTTACTTTCACTTCATTATATCCTTAACAATTCCCCTACATCTATCTTCCTTTCCTATTATTATTAATGTATTATTCCTTAAAGATTGTATTGTATTCTAAATTTTTGAATAATAATTATTCCATTAGTATATATTGACTGTAATATATCCTGTAATAGCTCTTTTTGCGGTCCACCCCAAGTACAATTCATCCCACTTCTGGGGCGGAGACAGATGGAGGCGCGCAGTGCAGTGACACCTTGCGGCGCTGTTGGCAAACTATAGAAATCACATAAACGGCACCCGGCTCCTCCAGCTCCCGCGCTTGCCTCCTCCTACCTCCTCCACAGCTGCCCGGAAAAGTCCAGGTCCAGGTCCTGGCCCGCATTCGCACACTCGGGGAGGGGGAACAAAAAGTATGGCACAAGTGCGGGAAAACGGGGACCACCAAGAAGATCAGTGGCAGCCCACATGCAATGGCTGCTGGAAAAGGAAAAGAGACGCCAGTAAATGCAACGTAAAAATGCATAAATCCGTGGGATTTAAAGATTTCGCCGGAATTTGTGATTTCTCGCATTCGCCTTTTATTTTTGCACGTTTCGCTTGCGGCTGCCGGTTTGCTTTTTGTTTTTAGTGTCGCCACGCCCGCTCTTTTTTTGTGGGGGGCGTGACTGGATTTACGCGCTGCCTGTGTGCCGGTGTGTGTAAGGATGTGCCGGTCCTTGCGAGAGACGAGTCCTTCTGGCATTCCCAATTCCCCGCTTTGACTGTTTAACACGCGCAATCAGCAACGCTACAAATTTCATATGACATTTTAAGTTGTTTTGCATTGCCGCGCCCCCAAAACGCCAAAGCGCTTCAGCGATTTGCTTTCAGCGGCGAAAATCCTCGACAGCGCTTTGTGCATTGCATTTCCCTGACTTTGGGCCACAATATTTCCACGCCAGATTTTCCGCTTCCCCCTTGCTGCACTTTGCAGTTTCATTTTATACTATATACGTATATATATATACATATATCCTCTTTTTTTGTTTTGGCGAAGCTCAAATGCAGATTTTCAGATTCATTTTTTGCTTGCCCTCCATTGTTGCTTAGTGCGTGTGGCGTGTTGCACGTTGCGCGTTGCACGTTGCTGGTGGTTGCTGGTGGCACGCAGCATTATCGGTGCCCAGGAGCCAACGGCCCTGTAAGTGGATTCAATTAATTGGAAAATATTCTGCCAATACAAGAACTGCGACTCTAATGGCAGATTCGTGTCCGTGGCCTAATTGATTTTGAATTTATTCTAACTAAATTGGACGTCTCGAGGGCACAGAGCATCAAAAACAATATATGTTATCCAGAGTTTGCAACTCTACAACAGGCTTACAATTTTCTAAGCTAATTAATTGGATGCAATTATATTTTCCCGATTTTTATTGCATTATAATATAGCATAGAGAATGGTATATGTATACTTTTGTTTTAAAGTCTAACTTTGCTAACTAGATTACTGAATTTTAAGCCAGGTTTTCTAGGTTGTACTTTTTTGTTTTGCGAATTTGAGTTTCAAATTTACATTATTTTTTAGATAATATAATTTTTTCCATCGTTTTCCGCATACATACTATATGTCCGGCAAATTTTCCTCTATAATTTGATTTGGCAAATGCGATATTGGCAACGCACATATTTACAATCTCCCCTCGCTATGTCCCTCCCTCTAGCCTAACTGTCTGGTGTCCTTTGACTTTTGTGCTATGCGATTCAAACACTTTTGCACTGTGGCAGCGTAAAACCAGAGTAAACTGAACAAAAAATTATATTTTTTTATAGAAAGTTAATAAAAAAAAAGGTAATAAAAGATTTTTTTAATATGTTTAGAAGAGTGCATTGGATATACCAAAGTCCGAATTCTGTGAACATGGCTAATACAAGTGGCTACGATGTCATAATGCACAAAGCTAATGTAAGCTTTAAACCATTAATTACATTTAATCCTTTTTTTATACAAAGCTTAAATCAAAATTAATTTCAAAATCCGTAAAAAATACATTGTAAAACGAATTTAGCGATTTTAATATCAAAATTGCAGCAGGAGAAGAAATTAAAAAGCAAACAGTTTCCATTTATACATTTTTCTATATACATTTTTACAGATTTTTCATGTAAATTATAGTTTTTGAGTTTTTTCAGCAGTTTTTTTCTCAGAGTTTCATTCTCAAAATGAAATTTCTATTATAATTTTAACAGATTACGAAGCGATTGCTCTTTCTCTGAATATAATGACACTAATTAATCATACTCTTCAAAAAATAAAAATGGAAAAAAATGTAAATAGGGTAACAAAACTAAATAGACAATTAATCAAGCTCTAAAGAATACTTAAAGTTCTTATTAAGTATCAGTTACTATGTTTATAGTAAAATTTATTTTTTCAAATCTGCATAGTAAACGACACAGATAATTCCTGATTCTTACAATATAAGAATAATTGAAGAAAAAATTGATTCAAAAATAACGATTTTTTCTATGTGTGATGAAAATTTAAAGCGGGAAAAATTCCGGCACGAAATTATTTAACATGTAAATCAAGGCAGAGGCAATGGCAGTGGCAGAAGCGAAAAATCTAACAGAGCTCAGTGCGAAACTTTTTTAATTTCAAAGCAAATAGAGGAGGGATGGCGCACCAGATCGGGAGTAGGTGGGAAGTAGGTGGGGAGTAGGTGGGGTGTAGGTGGAGAGTAGGTGGGGAGTAGGTGGGAGGCAGGAGTTTCGGGTCAGTCGGATAGAGGCAGGCGTGGCGCTTTTGCGGATTATGAAACGGCGGCGGCAGTGGCAAAATCGCGATGATTATAGTCACGTACTTGTCGCCCCGCCCCCTGCCGCCCGGCCTTGTAATTACACATGTGCGAGGATGGTACATATGCGAGTATGAAAGTGTATATGTGTGTGTGTAGGTTGGCAAATATTGACGCTCAACTTTTATTTACGCACACAAATGTTCAAGTTTCAAACAAAAGATAAATATGAAGTATTCTAAATCGTTGCCATGCCGAGCTCGTAGCTCCTACTCGCACTCCCGCCCCTCCGGATCAGTCCCGCGTATTGCCAGCTCGGCACTCTGTGCCATTTACTCATTTAACTGACAGTTAAAATTACAAACGCTTATCATGTACCAGAATCATATCATACGGAATAATTTATTATGCCCAACGCTTAATGTAATTCCCGAGCAGCGAAATTTTCGCTTCACATGCGGATGAGTGCGGCGACTGGGAGGATGTGTTGGGAAGGAGGCGGATGTGTGGGGACAGACTACGACTGGAAGGAGTGAGATGTGAGTCCTGCCGGCTGGGGTGCCTGAAAGTGTGTGTGTGTGGCTGTTAACTGACTGGTTTTGTCTTTGAGATAGATGGAATAAAGTGCGCAACATACAAAATGAATATGTGCGCGCACACACATAGTTTTATTTGCTCAGCTTGCCTTCTTTCATTTGAAACCCTCGCGTAATAGACATCGTCCCAGACACATACAGACATCCTGTATATATATAGAGAAAGTGCACAGGAAGAAAAATATAAATTCTATGTTATGTTTGGTTTTATTTAAAGGGTGTTATGTTCAAGCAAATCAATATAATTTAGAAAAAAAAACATAAAGATGCATTAAAAATATATATATATTTCTTAAGGATCGTTGGTATGCAAAAATAAAAAATGTAACCCTTTACGGAACTTTCCTATTCCTTAATTTAATAAAAATACCGCACGGCCTTATATCCTTTGAAGGATTTACGTTTCACCCTGTATCTACTTATTTAGTAACTATTAGGGGCTGAAATTATATAGAAAATATTTAATATATAAATGTATATTAGAAATAAATAAATAACATATATAGATAACATTAATATATATATAAATATATATTGAAAAATACATGTAATTAAATATTTATATTTTATAGATAAATACGTTGTAAATATAATGTACAATACTGCTCTTAACCCTGAAATCGATATTGTGACATATATGTAATTTCAATAAAGTATATATTTGTCGACCAGTGTATTCTCGCGTGTGTGTGTGTGTGTGTGTGTGTGTGCTGGGTTTATGCTCTGCACCCTGAGGTTAATTAAGATTTTGCCATGCATTTGTTTGAACAAATGGTGTTTGTGCTCGGAGAAGTGTGCGAATCCAGCCGAGTCAGCGAAATGAAAAAGTTTTATTAGTTGTAATCCCTAATTAAATTAAAACTGTTCCCTCTAATTAAATGCGGGCTGAATGCGTGATATTTGATGAATGTTGAATAAGATTATTAGCGAGGCCCAGCACATTCATTATGTATTGGTGTAAATAGGTTTTTGGGGTAAGGACTTAAGAAATGATGTCACAAGGACCCCGGGTGATAAGTGCATATTAACGCCTTAATTGTGATGCGGATTGCCTAACACAATTATTCTTGGGAATTTTTCAGTAACTGAAATATATTTTTATATGGTACAATTTTGTGGAACATTAAGTTTACACATCGGTAAATATCATAGGATGAGGGAGAGAATAAATGTACATTTTCTGTCGCTGCTGTTTATATAAGCTTTGTATCTTTGTATCTGCATAAGCATTGCAGTTGCAATAAATTGTTTAATTATATGCTTCCACTTGGCACTGAGCCATAAATAATTTGTTATTAAATCAAATTTGTTTTCGTATTCACTGGAATAATTAATTTATTTATTATTATTAATTGTTGAATAAACATGAACGATAAACTATTAATGCATTGAGCCCACAAGCCATTCTAAAAGGATATCAATGCATACATTTAAAAAATATTCAACAAGAGTTCTTCTTCGTAAAAGTTAACTAATAATACGTTATTCTTACACCTAAAATAAATTTTATTTTCTTTACAACAGAAAAACATTTATTAGTTAATACAAATTAAGAACGAATATAAATTTAAAATAGCCGTACATCAAACATACATCAGACCAGCTAGGAACACAGATTCTGGCGTGTGGACACGCCTACAACCAAGGCGTAACCGGGCTTAAAGGGATCCAGGTTCACCACTTCGAGAGGCTTCAGCTGCTGGAGCAGAAGGCGTTCGCTCTCTGCGGCAAAGGCCTGCTCGACGGACACCTTGCTATCGATACTCGGACCGTGCAGAAAGGCCGCGAAATGTCCTTCGGGGGCCAGGAAATGGCGGGCATTAAGCATCAGGGAACGCACTTGGTCCGCCTGCGGCAAATCGCAGAAGATGACATCGATGCCGGCGGGAACCTGGCGGCAGTACTTGTACGGCATCGTGGCATCCTCGATAACGGGCACGATGTTGGGCCGGTGACTGGCCAGCCCCACCAGCTGGCGTCCCGACCAGAGGCCCCGCTCCACGGCATAGACCATGCCCGTTTCACCGACAATGTCCGAGACATGGGTCACCGAGCGCCCGAAGCCGGCTCCCAAGTAGAGCACCTTGGCGCCGCTATGCAGGTGTATGTCGTTCACACCGCTCATAATACCGGCGGCCAGCTTGGACTGGAACGGCGACCAGGACCGGAACTCACAGCGCTTGTTCCGGTAGTCCCCCAGGATCCGCTGCTCGCCGTAGTCATCCGAGCTGGAGCTCGTGTTCCGGGTAAGCAATTGGATGGCATCGACACTGTTTCGGTAGAGGAAAACGCCACTGTGGCGATGGGGCCCAATGCTTTTCATGCTGGCAATGGACTCTGCGACCTCCACGTTGTCCTTCCGGACCTGACTCTGATCCCTACCAGGTCCTGGACCCTGACCCATTACTGGCTGTAGGGAAGTTGCTTCGCCGAAATCTTTGGCCTTGCGGTGGGAATTCCTGCCGGAGCTTCGGCTGGAGATCTTGATGGTGGGTTTCAATGACAGACCCGAAGAAGGCTTCGTGGAGGTTTTCAAAATGGATTTTGAGATGGGCTTTAATGAAGGCTTTGAAAATTGTTTCGATGGAACTTTGGAAATGGGCTTGGGGCTGGACTTTGGTGCTCCCTTGGGGGATAGTTTCACGAAGGGCTTGCCGGAGCTATTGGCCGGCGCATTCGATGTCGAGTTCCTCCATGCAGCTGCTCCTAAGCTAATCTTGTTTCTTCGGCGCCGCTTGCCCATCGAATCGGATGCAGTCAGAGTGTGCCCAGTTGCTGGTCTCGCTCACCGGATCGGAGGGCAACTTCGAAATGGGTATTTCGGGTGGGGAGAATTGTGATACTAACTCTTTTTTTTTTTTGTGAACTTACATTTTTGACGGCAAACCGATCGGCCATGCCCAACAATTTGTCTTTTGTTGATTTTCTCTTCTCAGTGAACTGAAAAACATTTCAAAGAGCCTTCCCTTTATTCCTAAATATCGCATCGGATGGGGGTAATCGCAGTAAGCGACATTTTCCATTACTGAATATGCATAAATGGTAATCATTATAAATTGTATTCATAACTCACCCCAGAGGCCGACTTTTTATGCGAATAATAATTAATTTTATTCGCCGCCAGCGAAATACTCTGGAGGAATGCAGGCGAGGGGGAGGACGCGGGCGGGCCAAAGGTCACTGTTGGGGGTCCAGTCGATATGCCGCGCTTGGGAGTAGTGTAGCCGCAAATGCTGCACATAATTTAACAAAGTGAACTGTACCGCGCCAGCAACAACATCTGGGCTATAATAATGGCCCAGAACACGAACAAAACGAGAACCAGAACAGAAACAACAACCGGCCCGGCAACATTTCGACTTCATTTTGTTGTGGTTTTTCTTTTTGGCTCTCTGCCCCTCTCTTTCTGGCAATGTACATAAAACTTTTCGGGCCACTACAATTTTTAATGCACTCTCTGACATTGGCCAAGGGGCCAAAGGGGGCTTATTCTGGCGAACAAGCAAATGAAACTCAAGTGCATGTAGCACTGCCCTAGCCAAGTGGTGCAATATAAAAAAGGAGCCAAAAAAAAAGATGTTTTGGTCCAAGACCGACTCCGGAAATGCCCTTTTCTATCAGTAGTTTTCTGTAACATTCCCGGGAAGTTTCAAGTTATTTTGAGGAATATAACTAAGAATTATTAGTTCTTAAAGTGAAGATGTATATTTTTATTTAAATGAATGTTTATATAATGTTTACAACTCTGGAATACAACAAATATACACACTCGTCGCTTACTCGTCGTTTATGCTCGATATTTGACTCGCTTCTATTCGTCTTTACTCGTCGTTTTAATCTTTTACTCGCTTTTGTCAATGTTAATTGCTTATGTTAATCTTAAGAGGGGTAATAAATACTTCTTTTCGTTTTTACATTATTAAAAAGAAACACATATAACAACTTGATAGAAAATTAATTTTTATATATTTCTTAAGTTAATCAAAACTTTTTTCATGCGTTACCTTCTGCGTCTTTGTAACTTTCAAGGATATATTTTAATATCCTTTAGAAGAGTATAAAAGCAAACCGACGACGAAAAACATAACAAAACAAACAAAAAAATCGCAACAAAAATGAAGGAGAAGGAATGAAATAAAACAGGCACAAGAAAGGCCAAAAGGAAAACAATAATAATACACCAGGGAGTGTGGGTGAGAGGCGGGGAAAACTCAGATTTTTAATAAACTTGCCGCGGGTCCTTGCTCGCCGTTCGCCATTCGCCTTGCTCCTTCCGCATTTCGCTGCATACTTTTGGGCGCAGCGACAATAGTCGCATTATTGTTGCCGCAGCGGCTGCTTATTTACGAGTATTTGCCTAGGAATGTGGCAAGCGTCTTGCCAAGTGGCTGAAACCTCTCAAAAAAGAAATGGAAACCACCACCCCCCATCCCCTTAATGAGCCATCATTCCCCCGCCGAATGCCAGACGGTGGCAGTTCATGAAAAATCAAGAGCCAAGAAGTTTTAGCCACCCGCACCGCAGATCCGCTAAAACTTTGGCCCAATGTAAATTTCGCCTGATCATGTTTGGAGTTTATTAGGGACTAGACTACGAGGGAGCTTCTCTGGAAGAGGGGCAAAGCCTGGCCATGTCCGGGACCACCTACATGACACGTCGACTGCAACTCCATTAAACCCGTTGGGAACCGAGATGACACCACAAGCCCTTATGCTAGACCCTAAGCCAAACCACTATGCTTGCATGGCACTGTATTTTAAAACCCAAAAATAGCGTATTTTTTATATTATATTAATTTTTTCCCAAATAAAATTGATTGCAGTCAACACTGCGTATGAGTAATATGCTTTGAATAATATTACGTATACGCAGTGTTGTCTGTAAAAATAAAGAAATAAAATATAAACTTAAAATTGAAAAATCAGCTAAATTCATTTTTATTTTGAAATTTCCAGAGACAAGCCTATGTAATTCCTCTATTTTCTTTAAATATTTAAATCATATTACTCATACGCAGTGTTGTCTGCAAAAAAAAAACGTTGAATATATTAAAATATAAGCTTAAAATTCTAAAAGCAGTTAAAAGCATATTTATTTGGTTCATTTCCAGAGACAAGCCTATGTATTTCCTCTATTTTCTTTAAATATTTAAATCATATTACTCATACGCAGTGTTGTCTGAAAAAAAAAAACGTTGAATATATTAAAATATAAACTTAAAATTCTAAAAGCAGTTAAAAGCATATTTATGTGGTTCATTTCCAGACAAACCTACATATGTACTTTCTCTATTTCCTCTATATACTTTTATTATACCAGCAAAGGGCTTTTTAGAACCATTTGCTAAATAATAAAAAGAAATATTAAAATTCTAAATTATTTTATTGAATTGTACTATATTAACTTTACTTATTTAATGTATTACCGTCAGGTACTACTTTACGGTTCAACAACATTGGATATTTTATCGAGAGACCCTATCACATGGCCATCAGCTGTGTATGGTGGAACCTGCTGCCCTGCCATAGCTTGCTTAACGTGGCCAGAACGTGATGGCTGATGCTGGGAGGGGTGCAGCGGCGGTGCTGGTGGTGGGAATGCATTTTTAAAATACTCGCGCGCATTTTCGCAAATGGCAACAAACGGCGCCAAGTTTAGCAGCTGCCCTGCCTTCGGGCGCTGTAAAATGCAAAATCCAAAGGCCCTGCAACCTGCTACCCAGGATCTCCCATCGCCTGGCCTGGCATGGCTTTTGGCATAACATTTTTAGCATATTTGTTGTAGTCTAAACACGTGACAAGTGTGCGAGTGTGCGAGTGTGTGTGTGTGTGCTGAGAGGGCCATTAGTCCCTTGGTCATGCGCCGGGTACGGAAAACTCACGTGCCATCTACGGATATGCAGCTATTGCCGAAAAAATAAAAAAAGGAAATAGAAACACAGAAAGCGTTACCGCAAGAGTGTCGCCGGCGACAACAACGGGAATATATGAGAATGGCCTTTGGCCGAGGGGAAATCGCTGCGGTCATACATTTCCCATTACATTCGCATACTTCTCGGCCCACATTTTAATCAATTTTTCAAGCATTAAAGTGCGCTGCATCCGAGGGTCCCCACATGGGAAAATCACACTGACCTGTGTGAAAACCTCATAATATTACTTTAAGCTTACTAAAATTTAAAATAACAATTTTTAGCTGAGAAGAAAAGTGTGTTAACTTTGCATACTGGCTAAATACAATTTGAAGGAACCCTCGGGAAAACTTAAAACATTGTTTTATGCATCTAAATCAACTAGCCAAGACCAACTTTACCTAAAGAATATGACTTATTATTTAAGTGTTAAAAAATTTCAGAAATTCCACGACTTTATTACCATGACCCCTGACACTTAACCCCTGATCTCACATGCCTCCTCTAGGTTTTATTTAATTCCTAAAGAACGAAAGGCATCATCGGATTGGGGAGGGGGCACGTTCCCCAAAGTTTACGAGCTCTCCTCGTGACCTAGGACAAATCCCCGTGGAGGACAGGCGACAATAATGCCTCAAATTAAATAAATATGCTCGAATATTTTCAGTTTATGGCTCTGTAAGTTGGTTGGCAAAAGTGCTCGCAATATATTCGATAAATACTTGAATATTAAATCAGCTTAATGCGATCGAACAGGGCGCAACAGTGCAATGCAGCTGGGGGCGTGGCACTCCACCTAGGCAGCGCTCATTGAGCTCATTAAGCCCATAAGCTTTATTGATTTTTAACAAGCTCTCCCAGTGGCGGTCCGGCGATGTCAATTTACAAAAATTAATTATTGCCAGCCGAGCAGAGTGGAAAATGCATTTGAATTGATTTGAGTTGATTTTATTTTTAACACAATTTCATTTAACCATTTAACAGGGAGCCATTAAGAGCAAATCGATTGCATTATAGACTCTTACTTGCTCGTTATTTTCCTGACAGCCATTATATGTGATACGTAAACTATTTTTAAACTCAGATTTAAATGAAAATTAATTTTCTCAAATGCTTGAAATGGAAATTACATTAATTCACATTTCATTTAAATTTTAACGATAACAAATAGATAGTTAGATTTGCTGGTAGTGTGTGTTTGATTTTTTCACCTTCAACCCAAAAGGAGCACAACAGACCAACATTAACATCAACGCTGTCAGTGGCAAAAGCAATTGGTAGCAGCAAGACCAGAAAGCAGAGATAACCCCAGACTTGGCCTTGCCAGGAGCAGCAGGAACATCAGCTGCAGCTTCTGCAAGTGACTGATAACTGCAGACTTTGCCACCCTGTCCCCTGAACTGCCTTTTCGAAAACACAACAAATGAAATCGATAAGAAACTAAGCGGCTTGCCGGCGAAATTCCATTTCTTTTCGAGCAGAGCAACAGCAATTGCAGCTGCGGCTTAAGCCGCTGGATGCAGGTTCCTGGCTGCTTCTGCTGCTGGATGCATTCCGCCATTCCGCCATGTCCTTTGGCCAAAATGCGGCCATCAGCGACAAAGACTGGCATGTGGCTAATAGGATTTGGCCCGGCTGGCAAATGTAGTTTTCAATTGTCTACTCCGCTGCACAAGGCCGCCGAGAGTTAATGCCACACTAAGCAGCCAAACTGTGGGCTTAAGCGAGCGATTTAGCTGAGAATGGGTTTAAGTCAGCGTTTTATTTTAAATCTAGATTTTCAGAGTATTTAATACAGAATTTACAAAAAGGAACGAAGTATTGAATTACCCACAGTATTATTAGATTTTTTTCCTTACTTTAACCCAATAAAATTGCCAATTTTTTTAAGTACACTTCATTTTATTATTTTATTATTTGTATATAATATCAAGACCCGGAAACTCCTTTAAGCGTAACATCTTCCTAGCTCAACATTGCCAAAGTGGTCTGTTATTATTGCCAGGACTAACTTACAGTCTGTTGCTGCTCTGGAAAAAGTCTCCACTCTGTTGGCTTAACAGAACAGGACCTTTAACAGCGACCACAAAGCGACAAAGTTACAGGACGCAGCATCCCATGATTTATGGGAAGCAAGAGAGCATCCAAGAGAGACGCCGCGCCCAAAGACTATTACGCTCTTCGGTGCTCAAACTCCGGACACTAGTGTGATTTTCTCTTCGTACAGCGGCTTTTCCGAGGAAAAATTCAGCGCGCGGACGACGAATCTGAGCCGCCGAAGGACCCATCAACCACGGCATCAAAGAGTTGCTCCGGCTCCGTGAAGGAATCCCGAGTGCCGAGTTCTAGAGCCCAGACGCCGGAGTCAGTTCCACGGCAACTCTGGTGCGGAGCGGTACGAAGGGAAAGCGTTACCGAGCGGAGCGGTACGGTGAAGTGTTGTCAACAAAAGAAAATCAGAAATCGAAGCGCGAAACATTCGTTAAGCTCCTAGAAAGTTAAAGCCACAAAAATAAAACAGATCTCAAATTACTGGAATTGTGGCCATATGCAGATCAAGGTAAAACTAATGCCAAATGCACTGGCAGGAAGCAATAAATATTGCAAAGGATCGTGTGTAGATTTTAGACAGCCGGAGTGTGCGAGAGAGACTCTGTATGTACGTGTGTCATTTAAGCCAGTCAATGAAATGTTTGTTAATTATGTATGTGTTTACATTACATTGCCATTAAGTAATTAACTCAGCTCCGAGCAGAGCTGTTTAAGTCACTATCGTGTGTTAGTGTGTGTGCTCCATTTAGGGTTCGTCTGCCATGTGTGTCTGTGTGTGTGAGTGAGTGTTTGACATTGTCTTCGTCGATGGGAAACATGTTGCGTATACGCCATGTTAATGCACAACAAATTGAGAGCAAATTGATATGCCAAACAAGTCGAAAGGCAATTGCATCTGCACTGCAAATACTAATGGAGCTGGAGCCAGTCAAGTGCCATTCACGTAAACATATATTTCCCATATAATTGCAAGACATTGCCCCGGGAAAAGGCTGCTGTGAGTCCTGTAAGGAAGTCAGCACAAAGGCCCTAGTCGAATTGCATAAGCGAGGACAGCTCTCTATTGTTTCACAACTGTGAAAAGAATTTTTGTGCATTTGCCTCCGCCTTTGATTCAATTCCGTATCTGTCATGCACATGTTAAATGGCATATTCTGCTCCGGGAATTGCCAATCGTATTTCTGTCCAAATATTTTTATTGGCTCCTCGAACGCTTACAAGCCGACATCGATGGCTCTGAGAGATCATGTCAATCAACAATTTAAATTTCATTGAAACAATTCAATTAGCAAGTATTCAAACTTGTCTTTGGCTCGACACAATGCTAGTTGCAACGATTTCGTTTGCTTACTGAACCAAAATAAAAGATAAAACAATCGGGCATAGATTTGATATTTCAAAGAAAAGATATTTCTGTGAGTGGTTTTCATTTAATTAAAAAATAAATCAATCAACCGGGCTCTAATTGATAAGGGGTCCATATGGGACTGAATATTAAATATTAGATTTTAGGATAATATTGTTTCATAAGAAATGACAATGATTCCTTATGAGACTGAATATTAAATATTCGATTTTAGGATAATATTGTTTCATTAAAAATGAGAATGATTCAAACGATTAAAGATCCTATAGCTATATTCGTTCTCTTTAAATATCCAACCTTTACGCTGGTCTAATTTATTAACACATCAATTTAATTTTAGCCATTATAATCAAATATTTAAGCTGTACACTTTGCTTCCTGCGCCTTCCTTCCTTTGGTCATTTCTGGCTTCCTGTCCGGTCCAATCACAATTGTAATTTGTTCATTCAAACTCCTCCGACTGTAACGAATATTTTTAGTAGAAAACAACCCGACTCCTCCTGCCGTCCTGCCCGCCTGCCTGTCTCAGTCAGTCTGTTTTTAAACAAGTAAAAATAAAAAGCCGTTCCGCAGCGAAAACTTTGCCGCGGTAATTTTAATAAACGCGTCAATGAAACCAAAACAATGACGACAGCATCAGCAGCAGTAACAACAACATTAACGAGGGGAAGCCCACAAAAAAGAAGCCACAATTTGATTAGAGCATTAAAGGACTTTGTGCCCGAAGCGTCCTGCCGAGGTCAGGTCAGGATGCTGCCGGTACCTCCGGGCCCAGCCCTTGAGATCCCGCCAGCAATGGGGAATTTTTCGGCTTCCAAGGCAGACAAAGTTGTCTGTAGAATTTTTTTGTATATATTTTTTATTTTTATTTTCTAATATTTTTTCGCTGTTACTGGACCTTGGTGAATTTTTTGAAACTGTCAACGTTTAAATAACGCTGACAATGACAATAAACAAATGCAGTAGCCAAACAGAATGGTAGCGAAAAAAGTCAGAAAGGAAAGTTTAATAAAAAAGCCAAGCCGAAACTTTACAAAAGTCAGACACGTGCGGGCGGGGAGAGGTGCACAGGGAGAAAATTCAGGACAAAATAGATTTTTCCTTTAAAGAAAAGATTTTTCTATTTAAAATATATTAAAATTATAACTATAGAAGCAGAAATCTGCATAGATGTTAAATCCCACTCAAAAAACAGAGGACAGAAAGGGTTGTATCATCAAATATATTTTTGTATTTTAAGTAGAAAATTTAATACAGATAAGTATTAATTAAATATTTATTAACAATATTAATATGTTCTTAATAATGTTTGAAAACAATAATAATATCATACTGCTTGGTCTCTAAAATAATTTACTGTTCATATACAAAGCAAAATGTTCTCTCTTTAAGTGTAAATGCTACAACGGAGGCGATGAATGTTTTTTGGACTTTGACGCCAAAAAAGTTTTCAAATTTAATAACCTTAAAACAAAAAAGAGCCATGCCAACGATTTCCTATTCGGTAACAGGGATTCTCAATTTATTTTTCTAGCTCATTGGCCCGCTGACCTGTCAATGGCATTTATCGATATCGAAACTATATCTATATCCATGTAGATAGATGCCCGGCAACCCCGACGATGTAATCATAAGAGGCGGCGCGTAGAGCGGAAAAAGTTTTCCCTCTGAAAGTTTGGACTAATAGAAAATATGGCCGGCCATTGAGTTTGGCCAGAGAGAGCAAAGTTTCCCCATCTCACTTTTGGCGCTCGCCGCCATCGGGATATATTGTTCCATGTGGCCAGGGAGCTGGATCGGCGGAATCGGCTGGGGGCTTTAAAGGCGACGGACTGCCCACAATGGACCTCGGTCGCTGGCTGCTGCAGCTGGGCGTGCACATGCTTTTGGGTAAGTTAAGGTTAAAGTCCTCGTCCGACTGCCGGCCGGCCGGCTGGTCGGGAGGTCCTGGCTCTATGTATAATAATGAAAATATTTGAAACTTTTCATTTTATTGCCTTTTGCTTTTAATCCTTTGGCAAGCCGCTGCTGCAAACCTTTTTTTAACGACAAAGTCGGCAACTTTGTGGCCCCCACACACATACACACGGATACAAACGCACACAGACAACACTATGGTATAGTCATTTAGGCGTTTCCGCTTCCGCTCGGCGCCTTTGTGCATTTGGCCCCTGTTTTGACCCGAACACGAAATTAGCATAGCAATAAATGTGTTTGTTTGGGTGTCGCCGCCTTTCGCCTTTCGACCCAATAGCATGTCCTGACCCGGCCTCGACCGCATCAATTTATGTTAATTTTATGCCGCCGAAATTGTTTTTTTAAATACACTTTTAATTATGACCCGCCCAATGAAAGGCAGAAGGAGCCGAGACGACCAGAACTTGACATTGCTATATAAAAATAATAATTTCAATTAGCTTTAATGTGTCTGCGACAGATAAGCAGAGGGTCCTTTTTACTGTTACAGGGACAATTCTTAGTGAAAGGACAAGGAAAATGGTATATTAAAGTTTCCAATGTTACCTTTCTACTTAAATGTTATATCTGCTTTTGTTTTTAATTTACTTCTTAGATGTTCTTTATCCTTTAAGTAGTTTAATTTTTAATTAATTAAACCTTTTGCGAGCTCTAATTTGCTAGAAATAGTGCTCAAAGCAAACTTCTATCGATATTTTTATTGAAATATAATTATATCTCTATCAAAGAGTAAAACTAAAATATAGAATATTTCTCCCTTGCGTTTAAAATCGAATCCTCACAAAATTCTTCCATTGAATAATTTTTTTTCCAATTTATTACACGTATTTCGGGTTATTCAAATTTCCCTTACATATGCTAAAAGATATTCATTACCGAAAAAGAATGCCAAACAAACTGTGCACAGTTTTCAGGGTTCCCGTTCCCATTCATGCAATGTTTTGAGGAACCCCCAAAGCACTGACAAGGACAAGGACATCGACACAGACATTGACAAATGCCAAGGCAGGACATTTGCATAAACCAAACATAAATGCGACAATTTCAACCCGGAGTACGCCTTAAAGGATTTAGCCGCACCGAATTGCGGAGACAGAGCTGTGGCAAGAGGGAAGTCCCTCAGTCGCTATATTTTATTTGCACTTTTCTAAAATTTATAGACGCTCTTAAAATTCACTGCAAACAGTGGAGCGCTGGCTGCTGCGAAAATAAATATTTGGCTACAACGGCGGAGACAACTCCGCCTCTCTTTCTGGCCCCAAGTGCCATAAAGTTTATTTAAACAAATTGCCGATTTTATAAGTGTCTTCAATTTTAGTAAGTGTGCGTTCCCCCCAGCCTCCTGTTATCCTTCCGCATTTATGCCCCAAGGCTGAGTAAACGATGAAATGTCTTTGCCATGTTTGCACACAAAAATTACACTTCTCCGCCTGACCTGAAAATTGGATCGGGAGTTTCGCATGTGATGTGGCCAAAAGTCTGACAAAGCCGCTTGCCAAATCTTTCGCTTGCACTCGAACTGGAAGCTGGAGTTGGATGTGGGATCGGATTCGGAGTCGAAGGAGTCTCTCAAATCAAGTTTAAACTTTCACGCGTTTGCAGCTGCATAGCAAATGGGATTTGAATGAATCTAGAAAAACAGAAGCCAAAAAACAACAGAGCTACGCATTCGAAATCAGCATCAGCTGAAGAATCTCAGCAGCAGAGTTGACCACACTCAAAGAAATAGAGCACTATGAGGTTACTCCTCATGGAAGACTTTAATTCAAGTGTGAAAATTATTGACTTTAGTTTTAATAATACAATGAATTTTAATAATAGGGGTATGTCACTGGCGTTTCAGAAACCTTTAAAAGGTGTCCCAAGATGTACAAAGATATGTGGGCCTTTAAGTGATAGTAAATAGAAGATCAACCCCTTTAAAGTGTTGTCAAACCTAGGGTAAAGATGGCCCAAGGTTAAGATATATTTATATCAATAATAAACCCAGATTTCAGATAGTTCTTTTACTTAACTTCTGAAATATTAGGTAACTCCCAGCCCTCTTCTGACCTTTTCTCGTCAAGTGCAATGCTTGTTGGCCAAGCTTTTTGTGGCCAATGTAGCCCCTGCTCGTGTTGCTCGTTTAGCAGCTCGAGCTTTCTATTTTTGTTTTTGTGAAGCTACTGCGCTTTGCTGAGATTAGCATCTTTATTTGTGTTTGTTTGCCGCAGAGCCCAGCCCAGAGCCAAACTAACACAAACTCCCACCTCGAGCCGAACTGTGGGAACAGGGAACTGGAACCCAAAACCTAATCTAGCACTTGTCGTTGTTGGCCCCGCATTTGTATGCAAATTATAGATGGTTGGCCCCTCGATTTTCTCTCGGATTTCCCGCTTTTCCTGCTCCTTGGGCTGCTTACTTTACCCTCGGTTTACTGCAGATTTGTCTGTTCGAGCGTTTATCGTTCGTCGTCGTCGTCGGCGGCATCGACAAAATGCTTAAAGCAGATTTGAAGGCAGCCGGGAAAATAGGAAAATAGCCAAAATACATTCTGTACATTTCACCAAACTATTCGGATTCGAGTCCGGATCCCGGGGCCGCCCATTAAAGGAACCTTCTCTGGGAGGCTTCCAAGCAGAAGAGCTTATTGAACTGCTTTTGGCCCTTGACTTTCATTAGAGCCGCCTGAGATGTCTTCTTTGTTTGCGGAGCTTCATGGCCTTCAAGCGAACAGCTGCGCCAGACAGGCAAGGGGACTTGTCCGAAGGCGGAGAAAGTGCACTGGGAGAAATGTGGGCAGGTACACCCACGCATTGGTATTTAAATTCCATTTTATTACTCTAAAATAAGTAACTTAAATCGCATTTTTTTAAACAGAGAAAGCAAGATCCATCCTAAGGCTGTTACTTAATTTAATTCATAGTTTAATGACTTCGTTAAATTGTTAATGTTTATATAATTTCAATTGCACGATTATTTCTGTTCATTATTTCCTAAATCTTCTCGAAGTGCATGCCAGCAATAGCGAACTGATGTGATGTCTTGACTGCTCCTCCTTGATTTCATCCTCAGGCTGAGTCCTGAGCCCCTGACTCGGGATCTTTCCTTCCCAGACTATGGCTCCTGGTCCTGGTCCTGGCTCTGGGCTTGGTTCTGGTTGCTAGGCAGCCAAGTTCACTCAAGTGCGTTGATTGCCGTGCAAAAAAGTTTCGTTTGTCTGTGTTTGATGTACTTATTTTTATTATTTACATATACGAGCAGCACACACACACACACACACAGCCGCAAAACAGTTGTGTCCTGTCTTTGAGTCGCGCAGGTGAAGTTTTCCATTTACTTTTCCTCTACGGCTGTCATTAAGCTGCGGTTGCCGCTGCCATTTGCAAATGTGTTTGCCATTGTCGTTGTCTTTGTTGCTGTGCTTGTTGCTGTCCTTGTTGCTGCTGCTGCTGCTGCTGCTTTGACATGCTTCAAAGGACTCATGTCAGGAGAGGAGAATCTGAATCAGAATCGGAATCACAACCAGAATCAGGCAGGCACTTTTGTCTGTTTCCCTGTGTTTGTCTATTGAAAGTTTAAACAAGTTTTCCACGATTTCCCAGATGCTGCAGTCGTCCTGGCAAACCGAAAATAAATACCCTGCCTCTCGGAGCCTTTGGCAATGCCAACTTTTGACATCCTTGCAAGTTATTTCAACTGTAAACTGCGACAAATTAAATTCGCGAGTGTTGCATCTGCAACTGTTGCTGATGTTGTTCGTCCCAGTTGCTGGTATCCCCGCTGTTGGTGTTGCAGTTGCTCCTGTTACTGCTGCTGTTACCTAATGCGATTTGCGAAAATTATGCACAAGTTGGCATCCAGTTGACGACGAGTCCCGGATTGCTTTGCTTATCATGCGGCTGTGTGCCTCAGTTGCCGTTGCAACTTCAACTGGGCCAAGATTATGGAAATTCGCAGCGGCAACTTCGGCATTTAGCGCAATATAAGAAGCTCGGGGGAGAAAAAAAAACAGCAAGGCAGCTCCAGCACAACCAACAGCAACAAAGCACCGTTTCAGCTAATGATATTAACCATTTTTTCCGGCATTTTCCCTTTTTTGCGCCCTGTCTGTTTGCACGTAAAAGCGTTCTGCAAATTGTAAAAACCAGCACGCGGTTTGGTTGCAGTTGTGCTTGCATTGTCGGTGGCAGCCCTTAGTTTGTTGTTTTTTGCCAGCACTGGAGGAGATCCTGTCTGAGTTTTAGTGCCGAGCATTTCTACAAGTTCATTCAATTAGGAGTTGTGCGTCGGTTGCTCCGCGCTTCATCCTCCTCCAGCAATGCTTTAATTCGTGTCGTTTTCCGTTTGCTTTTGACAAGCTTAAAATTCACAGCGGCACCGATTACGAATGTATCTCAATTTGTAACAATGACGACGACCGAGTGATGAAACATGTAAATTACTTTTTGCAATGTTACACGAGAGGTGACATTTTCAGTTAAAATTAAAAGTAAGTGAATATAACGTTGACACACAATTGAAAGATCTAAAACAAGGCTTAATTACATTCTATAAAAACAAAGGGTAGAAAAACCTTAAAAAAATCTATGAGAGATGATTCTAAACAAATGTTTCCAGAAATGTGTAAAGCAACACTCATTTTAATGGTGCAACATGTTCATTAATTTGTTATTTAAAGAAAATCCTTTAAAGAAAATCCTTTAAAGAAAATCCTTTCCTTTAACCTTTTCAAATTGTCTAAATCATAAAATCCAGCTTTAATTTACCCCCGACAAAAAAATAAAAAAAAAAACAAGCTCTTAATTTTCCTAGAATCCAATTGACCAAATATCGATCGGTCCCATGAGCATTGAGCAACTTTCCCCTTATTTTGGAATTCAATTTTCGAAAGAGACCGTTTCCCCCCTTTCTTGTATTCAAATGATAATTTTTTATTACGCACAATCTGTGACATGAAATCGAGATTCTGTGGAACTGGTTTAATGCCTCAATTTAAGGCAGGCGACAGGCGAAATGCAAAACATTTTTATTTCGTTGCCAGCTTTTTCGTATTTACTCTTTTTGGTTCAGCATTTTTATGGCATTTCTCATCATTTTATCTGACGCTTTTCATCTGACTGCATGGGACTAACATTTTCTACCTCCACCCCGTCTCCCCTGTTCTGCTCTTCTCTCCCCCGGAAAATCCAACGACACCGACACTGCCAGTTGTGCGGCGCATTCAGTGTCTACGTGTGACTGACATCAATGTGCCACAAATTGTTGATTTTCGTGATAACGTGACATTATCCTGCAGCTATGACATAAGTGGTCACACGTTAAATTCGGTTAAGTGGTACAAAAATGGAAAGGAGTTTTTTAGGTAAGTACCGATATTGCAGCATCACATGGATTATGTAATACTATACACTATATACTACATACGATATAACCAGAGTGTGTGTCATGAATTATAAATAAAAATTTATACAGAATTTATTATACATTGATTCGTTATAGCCAACTTTTGAAACAGAAAAGAAACCATCATATCTATCTGTAAAATATAAACTTAATGTGAAATGACGAAAAACTATGTTAAATTATGTTTAATTACCTCACTCTCCTTCAAACAATTAGCAAATAATTAGAAACTAATCCAGTTTAGACATATGCAGCCGGGTTAATGCTATATGTTATTAGCTTCCAATTATTTATGAAATTAGTGAAAATATGCATTGTTATATCATACCCCAGCGAGACCTGATAGCTCTGAGGTGGCCCACTGTCGCTGGCCATAATTTATGATATTTATTTCAACACGCAGCTGTCAGATGCACGGAAATCTGGGCCACGCGCCCCTGCTGCTGACCCCTGCCCTGACCTCTGACCCCGGAGTGCTTTCCTCTGCGTTTGAGCGCTGTGCAAGCAAAATCCACACACACACACACGCACCAGCACACTCAAACATGTTCAGTGTCGGCCGACTTTCTTGCTCAATTAATTATTAAATAAATTAATTTGTGTTGGCAAATTAATTTAAATGTTTGACCAAAGCTCCGAGCCCTACAGCCAACACACACGACTCTGCCGGCTCTGTTAAGCGGCATTTATTATTTATGCACACATCGTTTGCAGCGGGACAAGCAACGAATTAATTGCCCAAAAGAGCACATATTTCGGCAGACCGTTCCAAATATGATGATTAAAAGACCATTTGACCCCAACAACAAGTGGCTGGGATGACACTCCATTATTGTCAGGCTTTTCCGGCTGCGATGTGTGTGTGTGTGTGTGTGTTTGTATGTAATGAAAAATCTCGAGTGGCTGCCTCGCGTTTTGCTTAATTAAAACTGAGCAGGGACATGCACAGCAACCGCGCGAATATATGAACTCCCGCAACGGAGAAAAGCGGCGAGAAAGGCCGAAAGCAAGACAGGAGGAAAACTCACTGAGAAACTCAGAGGGAAACGAGACAGTTAGCTGGTCTCATGGGGCGAGCGAAAGTTTTAATTAGACAGCAGCACGTAAAAGTCAACTGGAGGCAAATTGCAATTGCAATTCCACTTGCACTTGCCAGCCGAATGCAAATGAAGGCAGGCACACAGACACAGATGCAGATGCAGATACAAATTCAGATATAGATACAGAGGCGGCGCCAGAAAGAGCGCCAGAAGTTCACAAATAACGGGCAACATTTTTCTTGCCTTTGAGTTTCAGGGCAACTAATTGCCAATTTTCACGGATTCTTAAGTTGCAACACAAATAGCAAGCCAATTATATACTTAAACCTTAAAGTATATATAATATTAAAGTTCATAAATATGGGAATATAACTAAGAATCTACTAAATAATATAATAACCATAGTTGCCTCAATGTTGTTACTATTAATTTATAGTGTATTCTTGCTGCCAGTTTTTATTTTTTTGTCCAGAAGGACAAACAGAACCTAAATACAGGCAGTGAGTCAGAGGATGCCCTGGCATTATTCTGTCCCAAACAAATCCCCTTGTAACGAGCATCGGACGGCGGCGGTTGCCGTTTATATTGCTTATCAAATTTGTTGATTTGCTGCCGCAGTTACCGCCTAAGCCGCAAATAATGCGAAATCGGGCCCAGACCCCCGCCCTGGTCCTGGCCCCCTCCTCTATCATGGCTATTAACAAGTAGCGCTCGAAGACGACTTATCAACACTACAGCAGCGCACAGAAGTAGGCAACGATTTTTCTGCTTTAGCCAGGATTTTATTTATGGGGTTCTCGGAGTGCGAGGGGAAGGCCACTTGACATCTGTGTGGGTGTGTGCGTGTGCCGGACAAGTTTTCCACTCGAACACTTTTTGTTGTGGATTCCGCCTTTTTACATGTTTTTTTGAGGCATTTGTGGGATTAATGAGCATCAATCCACAATACAAAACAAATTAAAGGGGCTGCCCTCGGCTCTCGGCCAATTTTCCCCCTTTCCCTGTTGATTTTCCGGGATTCTCCACCACTCAACCCCATTTCTCCACACGTCGAACCCACATTGGCAATCAGTTAAGGTTGAGTGCATGTAAGCCACTTGTCTGCGAGTGGCGAAAAAGAGAAACGATTCCTCCATTTCCTGGCCAGTTTGCGTTGATGGCTTTGAAAGCTTTTAACCCAAGCCTACGACACACATCTGTAGATTATCAGTTGGCTTTCCAAAGGACGAAGGAAGGGAGTCCTTTGCAATTTGCGACCACTTTGCCAGCTCATCTGCGCCGACACTGTGAAGTGGGGCTACTGCCTTTTTGATAGTTTTTTAAAAAGCGAATAAAAATAAGGTTGATATTGTTTCAAAGCTGCTTTATAATGAGAATATATCTTAGGGAAGAAATTATTATATAAGTTTTAGGTATCTCTAATTGCCAACCAAGAGCTTAATTATTATTCATTCAATATTGTTTTTGTTTTTCTTCAACTCCCACGCTGCAGATACTCACCCCTCACCCCGCCCACTTATATTCCCTTCGCCGTGCAAGGAGTGCAACTGATCGATGACGGGAACGAGTGCAACGAGTCCTCCTGTCGCGTGGAGCTCAATTTATTGGGCGTCAAGTCGTCGGGCGTCTACAGGTGTGAGGTGTCCGGCGATGCGCCCCACTTCCAGCTAACTGCACGCGATGCCAACATGAGCGTGGAAGGTGAGTTCCAAGGGGATTTGTGGAGCTGGAGATGCTACTCCTGGTAAGGGGAGTGCTTGAGAAATGAAATGCAATTGCAATTGTTAGTCTTAAATTAACGAGAGTGGGGCCAGCACGTAAGACAAGCGCCCACAACATGCACGTGCTTTAAAATTATCTGAGCAATGCAAATGCCGAGAGGCACTGAACAAAATTAGGGATAATAAGAATGTAATCTAAATCAAAGTCTGTATTACCAAATATTTATTACAAGTATTTCTTTTTTATAAAAGTTGTATTTTAAAAATAACTTTTTTCACATGAATTTAAGTTTAAATTAAATGTAAATAGGCTTTAACTAATATGTGATTTCAGTTCTTCTTTAATTTGTATATGTTGCAGTTTATTATTATTATTATTTATATTCACCTAACTATTTTTAAAACTAGATTTTTGTGCTTAAGTTTTCATTTGTACTCTCTATTTGTTTTCATTGAATTTGAATATCGAATTCAACGTATTTCTTAGAATAACTAAGATTAAAACCAAGTTTTATTTTATTTTTCATCTTGAAAGAATCGCTGTAACAAATTGTAATTCATTTTAAAGTGTAAAAAGCGTAAAAACTGTATACTTTTGTCACATTTTATATTTATATGGGCATTTTTAAGTCACAAATTATCCAAAGTAGATATAGTATTTTTCACAGTGCCCATGCTATATACTCCTCGTTACCTTTACTGCGTTCGCGCTATTCCCAGCGTGTTGCCTTTGCCACTGCACAGCATAAACAGAGTAAAATGTGTAATTTCCGTGATATTTTAATAGTAAACAACGGGGGGAAGAAAACTGCAAGGAGCATGCAGAGCCGTTTGCATATATGACGAGCTGGCAAAGTGGCTGGGGGACCAGGAGATGGTGCCGGGCTGTGGGTGGTGTTGCACACGCACAGGATAAGCTGTTCGAGGCAGCCAGCCAGCCATTCAGGATGTGCTCGCGAGAGGAACAGTGCGCGTTCATAAAATGTAGCCAAGAGATGCATGTGATTCGCATCCGTACACACACACACGCTGAGAAACAGATACAGCTACAGCTACAGCTACAGCACCCTTCCTGCCGCTCCTTTTCGTGGGTGTGAGTGTGTGCGGCTCTGTGATTTACGGCAGCACTTTATGCTTAAAAAGGATATCGCTAAAATGAAAAGCTCCGCCACTGCCAGTGCCAGTGCCAGTGTCTGTGCTGCTCCGCTTTTCCCAGCATGTGCGTGTTTGTTGCCTTCATTCTCTTATTTTCGCTTTTACTTTTGCCCCACAGGATGTTTCTCTGCATGTGTTTTATGATCATCTATTTTTCCGCTGATATAAAATAAATATCTTGTAGATGCGGGGCAGCCGTAGTCATGCCTCTGGCTCTGCTACGCTGCTGTTGTTAAAATATTTTTAAAAATTTATCAAAAGCAAATAGAGAACTTGAGGGGCTGGGAGGTTGGCAAAATAACGCAAACAAAAGATGCCAGAGCAGGAGCACAAACATCGGCGAAAAAGGTGCGCCATTTGCATGTGTAATGTGCGTTTAAAATTAGCTAAGGACGTAACTGAGATGCACTCAGCCGGGCCAAGAGTCATCTGTCTCTCCGAAAGGAATCCTTTTTCCCTGCGATTTGTATTTATAATGCAAACGCCTTGCTAAGCATTTTTCTGCGTAGTTACCCTTTAAGGTCTCTGGGCAAGGACTGAGTGAATAAACTTGAGCATAATTTTCACAAAATCTTTGCCACTACATTTCCTAATTTAATCAATAATTACGGTAAATAAAAATAATCCTTATTATTGCAGCTCTTCCCCAGAACAATCCACTGATCAGCAGCTTTCATTCGATGTATCACTTCGATGACTTTGTGCAGGTCAACTGCAGCACCGACTTCTCGAGCCTTTTTACCAGAATCACCTGGTACATCAATGGGATAAAGGTGGGTTAAATTAATCCATAATTTATATAGAAGATATAGCTTACCATAATTTCTTGCAGGTGTCCTTGGTGGATCTGCTGCCCAGCATCGAGACCACGATTGCCGCCCACGAATACAACATGCGCCGCATTGTCTCCCAGCTGAACTTCTATGCCAATGATCCGCGCTTCCATCAGCTGCAGCTTCAGAAGATAAATCAGCAGAAGAGATCCTTCTTCCCGAACAGGCTGGGCCTGGAGCTGCGCTGCGTGGCAGAAGTGGATCGATATCCGCATCTGCAGCGCGAGGCAACGATGTTCGCCCAGGTGTTCCGGGACGACATCGACCTGAAGAATCAGAAGCTGACCAACTCGCGATCAGGTGAGTCATGAATAAGGTACCCAGTTTTTGAGAAATTTATCTTTAAAGTAGGGTAATTTAATGAATCCGTTTGCTAAAAATACATGCCCATAAATGTATTTTAAGGCACAGCTTCATTTTGGCTCATTAAATCTGTGAAAATTGAAAACTTGTAGCCCTCAAAGTGTTGCACTTGCCCACTTTCCCCATACTCCAGCCCTTAATGCACTTGACCGCAATGTCGCCGGCCGCTAATTAAAAATAAATACGTTTCCATGCCGACTGACAGTCCGTTCGCGGTCGCGTATTTGGACAATTTTTAACGCAAATTAATAAAAGAGTGTCCTCGCTCTCTACCCTCACCTCTCTTTTTCTTTTCCTCCCATCTCCCCTGGCAGTTGGCAGCCCAAGAGCACAAGTGCAGCATCTGCCCACGACGATGGCGTTGACGATGACGATGGCCGCCGCGATGACCGCAGTGCGACTCTTCACACCGCTGACATTCCAATATGGCGCACGGAAGTCGGCGCGCTGCAAAATGGCGGCCGCAGCATAAATGAACCTCTCTGTTATTTCCGGTTTTGATTGCGTTTGTTAAACCATTTTTATAGCTCTAAGCAACTGAAATGCACGTGAGAATTTACAAAAGAATCAATGTATTATGTATATGTATAATTGTACGATAATTAACGTCACTGAGTATATATATAAATATAGAATTAAGTTTAGTCTAGGCCAGCGAGCGAGTCCTGTAAATAGCCTTTAAGTGTGCAATGCAATTATAAGAACACAATGAAATCATTATCAATAAACAAGCAACAGAACACGAATGGATTCGCATATTCTGATTTCTTCCGGGAACCAGCCACGCCTCCAATTCTGCACCGCCCCTGCGTGCTATCAGAGAACCGCAAAAGTGCCGTTAAATATGCTGTTGGGCTCCCTTTTTCTGGTTTGCATTGCGCTTTATTGTTTCACTTATTTTTGTTGTGTGTGTTTGTTTTTTGAGGCACATGCCTCGCATGCCTTTGGGCACGACAGCTATGTGTGCCACGCCCACAAAGGCATTCGGTCCCTCCCACGTTCGTCTCGTTTCCATTTCGCTTTTAAATCGAATTCAATGAATTCGATTGCAATCCCCCTTTGCATACGCAAGTTTGTGGCACTGAAAACGCCAGCTCTCAGCCCCGACGCCAAGTGCCGACACTGCCCAACATGGTTGGGCCCCTGGCCTTCTAAAGGAGCGTACATCGAACTCAAAAAGCTAATCGATTTGCCCAAAAAACAGATTATACCAAGTCATAAATGCTATTATTTGTAGCCTTGGGTTATCCTTTGTTCCTACTTAATTGAAGGGAATTTTATTATGATAGCTATCATTTTGTGTCTACAAATAAACAAAAGCTATATTTATTATTTCTTATAAAATGTGAAAATAACAAATTTTAATTTAGTTGAAATACTAAATTTAATGTATTTAAATAATGATATCATAGTACATTTTTAAATTTCCTTTGACAATATTTAAATACTGAGATTAGATATTTTTGAAATAATTACTTCGTACATATTTTATTCAATTCATAAATATATATTAATACTAAATAAAGAATTCCATTTTCGTAAGCCAAATATATATATTATTTAGTAGAGAAAAGTGTAGCTTGTGGCTTAATTAAAAAGTATAAACACAGCCAAAATGGCGAACCCCTTCCGTCACCCAACACCTTCTTCCCTGTTGAAGTTTCTTTTATTACTTTTTTTCAGTTTTAATTTTCGTTGAATTATTAAAAACTTCAGCCGCATCTGGAAGCAGACAGTTCCCTGTTTTTACGTCTATAATGCCCAGCATGAACGTACAGTGATCACCGAGGCGTAGCACCCTCTGTCCATATCCGTATCCCCATCAGACAGTCCCCTCTGTCTGTTTGTCCTTGTGTCCACGTCGGCTTACCCCGTCATCATCTACACTCACATCCTACAGACTGGGAGCTATGATTGGAACTGGTCATCAGAGGATTTTCCAGCCGTTGAGAAGCTATGGAAATCAAAACTCTTTTAATGTCTTTAAAAGCCCTGAAATTAAAAACGAACTTAAATACTTCGCAAATCAAATGAATAAAATCAGCTTGGAAGTGAAGTCTCAATCAATTAAATTGTATTTTCAAGGGCATTTCTTATGCGCTTCGCACTGAACCCTTAAGATTCTTTTTATCAGGAGTATATTTATGGCTTTAGGTGCCTTTTCGTATTAAAACATCCCACTGGGAACAGGGTCTCCATGCTTCCCGATATAAAAATGAGGGATCAAAGTGGCCCGGGCCAACAACAACAGCATGCTGGATAAAAAGACTATTACGCGATAATTTATTTGTAATCTGCGTCGTGGACGGACGGTCCTTCAGCATCCTGCATCCGAGTCCTGAAAACCGAGAACCACTGCACTCGTGCACAGCAAAAAAAACATATACTATTTGGAACATTGCGCCTTAATTTCTTATGATTTCAATAGGAGACAGAAAGAAAGATGTTGCATTCCTTTCATTGAAAAATACAATATTTCAATAATACAATCTACTTCAGTAAGGTCTTTTCCATGCACATACATATATTCATTTCTCTTCTTTTCTTTATGTGTATAAAGGACGAAGACGACGACGGTAGAAAGGATGCCGCTCATCTCAGGGGGCAATAAAGCGATGCCAGCAGCAGCACAATCCTGGCAATGGCCCAGGCAAATATTTAAAGGCGCTAAGACGGGGGGCAGTCAATCGGCAGCGGAAAATGCGGGGAAAGGCAAAGAAAATGCAGGGAAAAGCGGGGTGTAAAGCGCGTAGGGTCGACTGCGAAAGGCGGGCCCCAGACACTGCGGACAGCCGAGCTTTAAAGGCAGAGCAAATAAATGATTTTGCCAGCTGGCTTAAATAACAACAAATGCCAATTACGATTGCTTTAATGGGGAAGTAACAGTAACGCAGACTGTGGCGGCAGGCAGGGAACCGGGCGGCAAGGGACCCCGGATTGAGGGAAATGGTCACAGAATGCACTTGCTGCTCCAGAAAACCGCAAGGATTAAGTAATTTCTGCCAGACATGCAGCAGCCGCAATCGCCAAATGAACACAAAAACTTTGGCCCAGCATTCGGGCCAGCGGAAGGGACGGCCATAGGGCTGAGGGAGAGGGGACGCTGCACACACAGGGAATGGCAAAGGACTCTGGCACTCTAATGCACTCGTGTGTGCAATAAATTGGCATATCCTTGCAAGCTCGCACACACGCACAGACCCCGAGCAATGCCGGGTGTAAGCGCACAGAAAGAAATTAAGCTTGATTGTTATCCGATATCCTTTGGGATAGGTCAATAATCGAAAACCCGGCTAGATAAACCGAGAAAGGATATTTTTGTGTCTTAAAAGAAGCATTTAATTTGGCACCAAAGCTTTTAGAAAACTCTTTGAATTGTAAACTATGACTAGCTTCAATTAGGAATAATCTTGATAAATCTTTTTCGAGGACCAGTAGGTTGGAAGCAAAACCTTATTAAAGTCGTTATTGCTGTTTTTGATACTGCCACTGTCTTCATCAGTATACAATTGCTGAAAAACCTGAAAAGTCGGAGTCGTTACTACCAGCTTACAACATAGCTGGTAATAAATACTAAGTGTCTCTTTAATACATATTTTTCGAAACAATTATATATTAATAGTATTACAATTTTTCAATAAAACTTTTTAAACAAAATAAATATGTAAAAAATAAATTTAAACTAATAAAAATGGCTGCTTTAAATAAAATAATTGTAAATTCATACCATAAGTGACAATTCAACAAGAAAGAAAAGTTAACTTCGGCAAGACGTAGTTATTATAATTATTATAATTATAGGATCATATCGAAAATCGATCTCAACTAAGCTTAATATATTCAATATTATTATTTTACCATTTTTTCGGCATTCATTTTAATTCGGATAGCGTTTGTATTTTAGTTATAATTAGGTTATTAAATATGCACATGCAATTTAAAATTAAAAAAAAAATAAACATTTGGCAATTTTGGACAATTTTAACGACCAATAATCTCTTATAAAACATTGTACAAATCGTTAATTATTTTATTCTGCCTGCGATGGCTAGATCAACTTCACTGTTGATGCTGATCAAGAATACATGCGACTTTTTTACATATTAGACCCTGCAAGAGTAAAAAAAAAGTAGGAGAGCTCAAAAACTTTTTATTAAAAAAATAAGATGAAAATTAACTTGTCACTCAAGTTTCTTTTTATATTATTTTTAAACAAAAAGCAACACCAAATTTAGAAATAAATAATTAATGGATACAATTTGGTTGGCCCGAAACCCTCTCACTTCCTCGCATTATTCTGCGGCAAAAATTTCAATCATGTTAAAAGATCTCACATTGTTCAGAAACCTGAAATCTGTATTGTTTCAACTACAAATTTCTCTCTGTGCAGTCGCAGACAAACACAGATGGTGGACACACACACACAATGAGTTTTGCGTGTGCGGAGGCTGCTGTATTATGCACAGGATGCGCATAAGAATGAAAATCCTTTTGCACTTAATGGCAACACGGAAAAAGGCAGCAGCAGGATCCATATTCCCCTTTTCCTCTCTCTCTCCGGCTCCCCCTCTCTTTGCAGCTTTTTGGGTAATATTATTTTGTGCAAAATTTCTTATTTCACCGTGGAAACTCATAAAATGCGACCGGGTCTCCTCTCTTTTGTGGACCCGATGAGCTGCTGGCGGCCAGCAAACGACGAACGTCCAGCGAACTGCATCTCCTGCTGCTTAACCACTTTGAAGGCCATTAATTTGCAATGACCGTGACGGTGGACAGCGGGGAGAGAAAAGTGGGTAGCCCGCGGTGGCCAGCGAAGCATACTGGCACATCCTGGCTGGCTTCTTGTCTGGCTTGCTCCACTTTGCGCGCTTTGCACATTTATTGTTTCTAATGCATTTATTGAAGCACGATGGCGAGGGGTAAATAGAGAGCGGGGAGGAGGGGAGCCCACTGAAAATTCCAGGGCCAAAATGAAAATTAAGCGCCCTTAAGAAAAACGAGTAGCAAAATAACATCCATCGAGAGTCGATATGCCCTGCATCAAAGTGCAAGACATACGGCCATTATTTATTTAAGACCCGCATACACACACACGAGCTTCCTTTCCCGGCAGGACGAAAAGGAGGCCGAGACGCTGGGACTCTGAGATACTGAGGCACTCGGATGCTGAGATTGCACGCAATCTGCTTTGGCAGCACATTTCTTCAGTGAGTGCAGCTAATGAAGCCTGGTGTGTCCTTGTGGCGGGATGCACGAAATCTATCTAAATATTCCCGATTCCTAACTCAACCAAAGTGATTAAGTGCAGCAGCGGGCTTTTTCCCCTAGGGAGTGCCAGGAAAAAATAGAGAAAAACAGGAGCTGTAAAACAGTGTTGTCCTGGAAAATCAACATCAACCTTTGCATTCTAAATGTTATGTGGAAATCACTCTACGTAAATATTTCAATTACATTAAAGTAATGAAATATTAACTGGCTTTACAGTTTTATTTCTTAGTTTTTAAAGTTTCTGCTGTAATTAATAAGATATATTTTAATGCAAATACATAATACTTTAACATTGATTAATGCGTAGTTAAAAGTTAGAAACTTTCGAATAAATAAATGGAAATAATGAAAATATATACTTTATTTTATTCAACTCTTAATATATTAACTGATATTAGTCTACTGATTTATTTGTTAATTTATTCTGATATATTTTATGAGAAATATTTAAATGCAAATACATATTAATTTAACATTGCTTAAGCTAATTTAGTTTGAATTTGGAAATCATTGAAGATAAATAGTTCATCAACATTAAAGTGTTATTATTATATTTTTTATTTGTTAATTTTTGAAGCTTCTTTTATATTTAATGAGAGATATTTTTGATGATCCGATGACATTATTTAACATAATTATTAATTGGTTTTAAATTAGACACTCTCATGTATATTAATATAATGAACATATTTTTCCCCAGTGCTAAAAACCTAGGGATGTGAAACCACTGGCGAAGAGGCACATCCTTGAATTGACTTTATCCGCTTTGCGCTCAGCTGTTGTCCTGGCGGATCCCGTCCATTGCCGGCCATCGGACACAACGTCCGACTTCCGCCGACGCCTGGCAACCGCAATTGAAATGTTTTCGTGGCGGCAACTAAAAATTGTCATCGGGATTTCATTACCTGCGGCCAAGTTGGCTTCTCGGCCGCGTTTATTAAAGACGCCAAGGCACCCACGCTGCACACCCGCCCAACCCCAGCCGTAGGCAGTTGGCATTGGGGCTTAATTAAGTTTGTGCCACTCCCGTCCTTTTCGCCCCGCCTCTTGCCCGGGACAGTCAGTGGCACAGCAAATCCCTTTATCAACTGAAAATGGCGTGAAAAAAATGCAATTAGTGTTGCACTCACTGCCCACGCCCTGCATTTAATTGCGAGACCGCGTTGAATTAAATCATGTTCAGGGCGGCGTCTTAAAGTCCTTTCAGATAAAACCAGCGGCGATTGGTGGCGGCCAAAAGGTTCCACCTAACAACAAGAAGAACAACAACAAACCACAGTGGGAAATGGGAAAATGCATAAGAAAGTAAGCAGCGAATGGAAAGCACAGAATAGAAGAAGTCGGAGAAAGTGGTAAGAGATTTGTAGACTGCATTTTTAATTACACTAAAAGCAACTCAGCAGCAGGAGCAACTGAGTAAATGACTGCTCCTTTGGTTCTCCCTCTTTCGGATAATTTTTCAGAGTTCTCCTCATCATTAGATGGATCCTTTCATCTGATGTCCATGTACATGCAACTATAGGCATACAGATGTGGTCAAAATAATGCTTGAAATGGAAAGTACTAAAGGAAGGAAAACGAAATGAATATATATGAAAATATATATATTGAGTGAAAAACAAGAATATGCTCCATTAAAAATTTAAAAAATGTTTAGTAAAAGAATATCTTTAAAAGAATATGTATAAAGATAGCTCCTAAAAATCTATTTTAAAGGATATCATCAATTAAAAATTTATAAAATGTTTAGTAGAAGAATATCTTTAAAAGAATCTGTATAAAGATATCTCCTGGTAATCTATTTTAACGCGATTTTATTTATTTTATTCTTCAGTAAAAAGTAAATGACTTATCAGCATCACCAGGCGAATCGATTTAGCCATAAGCTACAAAGGTTATTGCTCAACATTTACCTATAAGCATTGCCAAGCTACATTAAATTTCCTTTTCAGCCAAGTTAAGCTGAAGTTTCCTCACAAAACAATAACACTCTTTCTACATTTATTACCTTTAGTAGACAGCACTGAAAATCTGTTTAAATAATCCTGTTTAACCCAAGAAACATGTCCTGATAATGGAGAAAAAGAACAGAAACATTTATAAAAACATACACTACGTACTATTATGTTAACCGCATCCGTGTGTGAGTGACACTGGGATTAGCATAAGGATGCGGCCAAGGAGCGACTGGCAAATAGAAAGTTGTAAAAGCAAACACCATTAAGCACATCAACTGGAAAATGCCGAGAAAACTCATTTCATCTATGACACAACACGAGCCAGCAAAACACTACAAACAAACAAAAAAAAAAACGAATAAAAATCAAATTGGACTGGGGGCAACAAAAACACGAATGTCCGGCATTTCGGGTGACCAGAACTTGTAATATAAGACAAACAAGGGGACGACAATAACAAAATGTTGTTCTTTAAATGGCACAAAATGTTTTCAAAGCTTATTTTTCATTTGCTCGTTGCGCCGCACAACAAAAACGGAAAGGATATCGAAGGATATGGCCAGGACAACGGCAACGGCAACGGCAGCGCAAGACAAGAACAGCATAATGTGCAGGCGAAACAAGGAGGGCAAACAAAAAATTTACAAAATATAAGAAAAATAGCTGAGGAGATAGTGAAACACCAGCAGCGGCAATAGCAGCATCAGAGGAAAATTGGGGGGAAAAATCGGAGGAAAACAACGACCAACAACGACGGCAAATAAAAATAAACAAACATGGCAAATAAAATGAAAACAAAAACTCTAGAAAAATGTTTTTTTTTGCCTTCTGCCCACGAAAAAGTTAAACATATAACAAGCGAATGTTTATGCACATGCGAGAGTGCCCATCTCTGGCTCCCTTTTTTTATGTCTAACCCCCCGAATCTGGGTCCCTTTTTTTCGCCGAGTGTACGAGCTAGGTGTATGTGTGTATGTGTGAGATTTGGAATTTCCCAACCCACTTTTCCTCTTATTGCCTTGATGTTTTTTGCAGTTTACTGCAGTTTTTACAACACAAATCGAAATTGTCATCCATTCGCTCAATTTGTCGTCTTGGGCGCGACCTCGTCAGCAACACCGCCACCCACTTTTCCCCAAGTAAAGTTTCCCCGCCCCTCCTGCCACGCCCACATATGCAAGCGAGCTTCTTAATGCTTGGCTACACAAATGCCGTAGCAAACCAATTCGCTTATTTCTTCCATTCCTGCATTTTTTGCTAGTTTGCCAATCTAATGGCAAAAACACCATCCCAGGGGAGATGGGAGAAAGGACATTCCGAACTTTGCTCTGTCCCGCTCCGATCCCTACAACTTGTTCGCCGACGTAATGAAGTGGAAATTCGCTGTATGGCATATGTCCTTGGCAAAGGAATTATATCAGAATTTACCCAATGACGCTTCAGGTAATACTTGCAATGACATAATTTGAAGCCACATGCAATGTATTAATAATTCTACAAAATATACTCACTGATTTAATTTATTATTAACTTGTCTTGATATTTAATTGGTAATATTAGAGTTTAGGAAATAACTATCCCTACCCCATCCCTATCCTGACTTCTCAAAAAACAATTATTATTATTACTCAACTATAAACTCTAGTGACTTACCATTTATATTGTTCTATAAATTACCCTAAGCCAATTTTTTTAAAAAGCATAAATATTTAAATGCAATTAGTCAACTAAAACAATCAAGTGATGCTATAACAACATGAAAAAGACATTCAATAATAGATACTCCTAACTACTGGATTGCAAAACCATTTGCAAATGCCAAAGCAACTTAATTAGCTTAATTACACGTTGTGATTAAGGAAAACACGAGCTAGGAATTGAAATTGCCTGTCGAAACAATAACATTCTTGCTGCAATCATTGGATTATGAGCATATCTTTGGGTAGCCAAAGAGACAATATGCAAAATTAACAAGTTTTCAGTGGATAATTGTGCATTAAGCCAGCGGCATCGTCAGCCCAAAGGATGCGCCGCACCAAAACCAACCGAGTCACATATCGATGTCCGGGAAACTGAGTTAACCGCCCAGCATTTCCCCAGCGGGAACACATAAAATTACTGCGAAAATAAAGGGATTTTCATCCAGACCCGGATAAATGCTCTTTGGCCATGTCAGTAGCGATGATAATATAAAGTTTGCACAATTGCCGCCAAGACACTCAACGGCATCGTTAACGGGTCGAGAGAGAGAGAGGGGACTCAGAGGCGGAGGCGAAGGCGGAACGGCGCCATGGGAAAATGCTGGGAAATGGGAAAAGGTTTAATGGCCAGCAGGCGCGGCTGAACGGAGGCATTGAAATTATGGACGACTTTTGCACAACTCAATTAATGAAAAGTAAACATCCTCGGCACAAAGGATTCGCAATCCGATGGCCCAATTGGATGGCGCGGTACGTACTTCCATGGGGGTCAGAACACAATGCAAAATTAATTAGCTTACTTCACTTAAGCGCTTGCAATTTGAGTGCATCCTATTTCCCATTCCAGCCATCGTCATCATCATCGGCATCATCATCGGCATCATCATCGTCATCATGGCAGTTGTCCTTGGCATCCTCCGGCTGAATTTCCAACTGGCATGCCGTAAAGTAATTTGCATTTCAGGCTAATGCCATTTGCATGCGCATATTCCGATTACAATTTAGTTAAATTTTGCCGCCTCCACAGCCCTTCGTTGTTCGCCCTTCGATGATGTCCTTGCCTTTTCTAGTCCTGAAATTTTCAACGAGCAAACTATTGACAATGAACTAATTGCTATTGTTGCCGTCTGGGGACATATTTCGACTGCAAATAAACTCGTTGCTAAAACGAAAGTCACTGCCAGAGACAGAGACCTCGGCAGGGACAGAGACAATGATGGAGAATTCTAGAGATGGAGGCGAGAGGGAGCTCCGCACAGTTTCGGGGCCCAAGGCAACCTGGCCAGGACGGCAGCTTTAACTGCAGCTCGTTTGCTGTCATCGTTATGCCCCCGATTCCCGTCCATTTGGCCACTCAAATGTCTCAAGAGTCTCGCCATCCCCCACGCCACGCCACACACACCGCACACACCACACACCGCACTCTCCGAATCGCAAACAATTACTTTTTGAAGTAGTGCAACTCCTGCCACCGCCACCCAGAGCTACTGCATCACCTGTGCCACTCACGTGCTCCGGCATTGATCTAGCCCAGTGCCAAATGCCAGATAACGAACCATCGACGGAATGCCTGCAGCTCGAACTTCTGACAGGAACAGGACGCACGGACGCCGTATGTGTAACGTGATTACGAGTGGGTTGGCAACTGACTAGTACCGTGGATATGGGAGCAGTGCTATCTACAGGAATCCCACATCTACTTGTCAGGATATACTTGCAGATTGCCTTCAAAATGCCATTGTGTAAGTTTAGCTGTGATTTCATTTTATTTACATCTTAAAACTCGAAATACTAAGAACAAAGCAAAAGTATTAGACAAATACATTATCTTTAGAGCAGAAAAAAATAGCAGTATATCGTGACTGTATCTATTTACGATATATGAGCGATAAGTAAGATATTTTCTATATGAAGCGAAGAACAATGTGTGGATATAAATATTAATCATCTAATAAACATATTTATGATATATCATATTTTTATTGATATATCGATCAATTTCTAATTTAAATATAACCAACTGTACTATATTTTTGAAACGATTTTGAGTTCGATATTTTTATGATATATCCTATCAATCGTTTCCTCTTGATGTATATCCCTGGTCGCTTTTTCCATATCCCTGTAGCCACTGTACCCGGCAGCCACTGCCTTTGATGGCACACATCCTCCAACACATCCACCCTCACATCTCGGCACAGTGTCTAGCGTTGCAGACCTGGGAACTTTAGCCGGCAATATTTTATAATTAAAATTTCAAATGTTCGCCCCGGAGGGCAGGAGGGCTGGCAGAGATGGGAGAGGAAGGCGGCGAGTGAGCAACAAAGCGAATTGAGTCCGGAGTTCCGGAGATCTCATTGATATTGGCAAACGGCGGCTTGCTTTCCCACCGCCTTCCACCGCATTTCCTTCTTGCTTTTCGATTGCATTTGCGGTGCTTCTGACGGCGGAAGGGATAGGGAGCCGGAATTGTTCTCCGGACACCGGGAAAATACATACATCTATATCTGGATAGCTGGCAAGTATTCAATATGCTTGAATCGATTTTATGGCCGGCACTTACCAAATAGTTGCCAGCCATTAAAATCGGTAGTTAGCTGGCCATAAAGCGGAACGGCTAGTACAGTGGCGGAATGTAACGAGTCCTTGGGAAAACCGCAAGGAAATTCCTATTCCCGTCAATCAGCTGATAATGAACTGCAGTCGCACCTGTTCCCACCTACGGCCATGAATCAAGAACAATACCAATTACGAGGCGGCGAAATCAGGTCCTCGCTTATCCTTTGGCCCCCGTCCTGGGGTAAGCGCCCAAAGTTTCTCAAGTATTTATGAACTTTGTTAACAGGCCAAGAATTACAAACTTGTGAGCGCGCAAAACTTCTGAACTGAATGAGAAATTGTGTGCAAAAGCGACAGTGTTCGCTGCTTCCTGCCGTTCCTGCTCCTGGAAATGAATTAAATGGCCACACCCTCACACAGGGATACGCGCCTACGCGCAATGGAGCAGCACAGTGATGGTACAGATCATTTTTAACAGGAAGGCTAATCTGATAGGAACAGTACACTTTTTATACCTGCAAATTGCTACAATAATTTGTAAGCTAAGGGATATAAATATATATTTATATGTACGAAAATAGTCCTTACAAAACAATTCAAAATTTCTTAATATAAATTGGAAGGGCTTGCCCTTTTGATTCCTTTTCTCCTAGTTGCCTTGGCAAATTAAATCATCCTGAAAATAAATATTAAAAACTTTTGCTGAGTTATCAAGGACATAACCCATCCCGCTAGCTACCAACACTGGCCAACACCGACACAGGAACACTGCCAGAGCAAGCACTAATTGCCAGCTAGGCGCCGGGACAAGTTTACGGCCAAGGTAAACGCGGCCAAGCTCCGTAGGCCAAAGTTCAACGTGGCTCAAGTTTTTCGACCGTGTAACGCCTACTTGCTGTGTGTGTGTGTGTGTGCGAGTGTGTTGTCTGCCTTTTGAGGGCTTCACCTTGTGCAACTTTTCCTTTTACTTCTGCGACTCTTTTCCGCTTTGAATTCGGCTTGCAGTCACCGTTTTTTCCACAGATTCAGATCCCAGCAACGTCGCTTAAAGTCTTTTTAGTTTATGTTTCATCATCCTCCCTCTGCATCCTGGGCCTCTTACTGCGCATTTTCCCACGTTAATCACTTTATGTCGTGGGCATTATGCAACTCGCGGTTGATCTCATTAAAGATCCATAAACTCCGTGAGGCCAATTAAAAAGTTTACCGTCATTTCTTATTTAGGCGGACAAGTATACAAAAATCATATTAAATTCAGTACTTCATATTACCGCCTAAGGATCCTAATTCGCCTTTATAATCACGCCGACAAATTTCAATCAAATATAACAAATATTTCGAGCTAGATATGAATATAGAGTTGTTGTACCACACTAGATGTATCCATTATCTATAATGTACAATTAACACCTCAAACGCTGAAAATAGAATGTCAAAGTCCTTGATCTTGTTTAATGTTATCAAGAACTGTTTGACAATAAAATTTACTATTAAAAGACAAACATGCTATAATAATTAAGAATTCCACAGGACTTACACTAGTCACTATATCCATTAATAATATCCGGAAATACGGTGGCCTTCAGGCATGAAAATTAACATTTAACGGACTCTTTTATTTGTTCCGAAACAGTTGATGTCTTAGAGAGCAAACAATAATCATACAAAAAAACTTAGAGACCTTGTGAAAACCACATCCGTTACCATCTGTCTGAAATAACAGAGAAGGTTGATCGTCATCAAGCAGGACACCAGGATCAGTCCGAACTTGGCACTGACGCCCATGTTCATCTGAGTTTTCTTTAATTAGAACCACTAAAAATAATCTTTATGGCCAGACAAGGCGAGGTGTATCTGGAACAGGATTCCCGGCTTTTTTCGTAAGACGACTCGTAAGGATCAGCAATCTGAAGAAATATTCCTTCACAGGATGTATCTTCTTCTGATTTTGAACGGACGTCACCTGGACGATGTTGTCAGGAATCAATTTCTTCAGAAACTGGACAAGTCAATTCGTCTTCGTATCTCTGGCACTTTTGGAAGCTAGTCTAAGACCGTGAAGCATATTCTGTGGAAGATTGCATGCTACAAGACGCGGCATCCTGGTGGCAGCATTACATGGCCGTTATGTAATTAAACATAATATCACTCATACGCCCTGTTCCCCAGCCATCGCAAAGTGCCGGCGAAGAAAAGAGAAGTGCTCGCAAAGGAACACAGGATGAAGCGAAGGCGAAGCGATGCAAAGGACGAAGGAAACGCACTTGAGTGCAGCTTATTTTCCTAGGCTTGCATAATTTACGAGCATTTTCATTGATGATGGCAAGCTGAACGGAAAAGGCAGGCGAGCAGCTTAACCCGGGACACTTTGGACCAGGTAAAAGTCGGAGCGACTCCCTGGAGTGTCCTGGCCGGGAGGGGCGAGCGAGAGACACGCACTCCGCACACGCTGGCACTCACTCACACCAGGCAGCCCACTCGGATGGATACAGATTCAGTCACTTAAATTAGCCTTAAGTTGGCTGCAACGAGTGTTTTGCTTAGTTGCTTTGTGCACTTGGATAAGTGCAAGGATCCTCCAGCTTCAGCTTCTTGCTCCTGCCGAGGCTCCTTTCCCAGATACTTTTCCATCTCGTCCTGCAACAAACTATCAACTGCACAGCCCCATGCAAAACTCATGAGCTATGCTGTGCATAAGCTGCTGCTCATGCATATCCTAGCGGCATATTTCTCCTCGTCCTTTTTTATTCCAACTCCTTACTATTTTATTCTATTTTATTTTTGCCCAACATGTCCAAGTTTGTAACTTGACTGAAGCTAAAAGTTTGCTGCCATCGTCCTGCCCTCCCCCGTCCACTGGCGACCCCTTGATTACAAGCTTTTTATTAGCTCCCCGAAAGCAATTTGAATATGCTCCTGCTGTTGTCAATCTTATTTTTTTGACGCCTCGGAGCGGTTTATCCCCCAAACCCGGATGCAAAAAAATGTGTGAGCAAAAAGCATATTAAGCAGCATAAGTGCATAATATAATCTCAAATTTACCAGACGGGGGACTCGAACTGCGAATAATGGTAGGTAGCATTCCCCTTTTACTAAGCATAGTCGGTATATCCTTAATGAAGCTTGTCAAAGACGCTTCGGGTGGAAGATCTGTAAATTGAATATTGCAGTGCTGAATTACTATCCATTTGGGAACAAACTCTGTAGTTTGTTATAATTTCTAAAACAAAAAAATGTTTAGCAAGGATCCCTACAAAAGCTAATAAAAGATGAATGAAAAATATATATAGCATAGTTATAATTAAAGCTCTAATTTAAAATCAAATAGCTCACCTTTTGTATATAATTTATTTTACGTACATACAGAAAACAATTCATTTTTCATTTGGTTTAAGTCCTTGTTAATCCTCATTGTGACTTTGCTTTTAATTTCCACAAAGTAATAAACATACCTTTTGCTTCATTATACCCTTGCAGGGTATTATAATTTCTGTCATAAGTTTGCAACGCAGTGAAGGAGTCATCTCCGACCATATAAAGCATACATATATATTCTTGATCAGCATCAACAGCCGAGTCGATGTAGCCAAGTCCGTCTGTCCGTCTGTCCGTTTCTACGCAAACTAGTGTCTCTGTTTTGAAGCAATCTTAATGAAACTTTGCAGTTAGTCTCTATAAACTCTCACTCGTATATATGCCGGGCAGGCGACTATATCATATAGCTATCATGGGAACGATAGGATAATTTTTAGAAACAAAAATTATAACTTTTCCAGTTTTCAAGAGATTTTCGTAAAATTTGAAAAAATAGTAATTTTGCTTTATTCTAGAATTTCGATTTAAATTTTATGAAAATCGGACTACTCTATATGATAGAGCAGCCATAGAAACTATCATTAAATATATAGGAAAATGACAAACTGCGAATATTAAACTGTCTGAACAACTGCAAATATATATGTGACTGTAATGAAAGTAGGAATTACTTCCTTGATTTTAAGCAGAAATGTATAT
Organism: Drosophila bunnanda; assembly: GCA_035046265.1. Classification (NCBI taxonomy): domain Eukaryota; kingdom Metazoa; phylum Arthropoda; class Insecta; order Diptera; family Drosophilidae; genus Drosophila; species Drosophila bunnanda. Next base: position 387,794 of record JAWNOB010000130.1, read on the forward strand.
AATTTTATAATTATTACTAATCGAATTTCAGTCTGCAAGGATGTAAAAATTTTGGCTTGAAATCAAGCTGGCTTCGCACACTCTTTACCACACACAGCCTTTGACAGGCACCCAGGACCAATGTAACAGTCTCGATTACGATCCCAGCGGGCTCCACTGCCTGCCAGCGACCAAGTTTTATTATCAGCCGCGCCAGGAGACAAGAAAGCAGCAGCCACAATAAAACTCATAAAATATGTTTGCCATCAGACTCCAAAGCACAGCACAGTGATAGAAAATATAATAGGTCCAACTTGGGAATATTTTAAAAAATATCAAAGTTTAAATAACATGGTTCTTAAGTTTCTCGGTTTGTAAATAGCATTAAGTCTTGTCTGATTAATTGAGATTTATAAAATATCTATATGAATTCTGACTATTATTTAGTTTCAAACTAGTTTCTATTTATAACACACTTTCAGTTGAAAAACCTGAATTGTTTGTGTTGAAAATGTACCATTCTTAAGCAAATTTATGGCTAGTTAAAAGAACTTTATTCCTAAACCAAAAGTATTATTTCTATTTAGTATCCCACTGATTTGAAATTGAAATTCAATAAGGAATCAACCTCGATTTCCGGAATAACCAATAGAAATTGAATTAATCATAATTTGAATACCTATCACTCTTGTCGAGTTTAACATCCAAAAAACACCTAAAATAGAGTTGTGTATATTTATGTTCCCCCGACTGTATGATAGTCGTTCGTATTTGTATTGGCTGCTTTATTCTTCATTTAACAGCCCGCCGACCCACGGGAGGCTGCTTGGGGGATGGATCCTTGGGCGACCCCCCAGACCGGCCTTTGTTTCGCGGACCACTCCTGGCCTGGCCTTTTTATTATGCGCTTCTTTCGGGCTTATTACATTCTGCCTTTACACTCATTTAAACCATTTTACAGTAATTTTGCTTATAGCTAATTTTAAGCTATTGCCCTGTGGCCGCCGAACCCCCAAAAAGCCGAAGGAAGGAAAACCCTTAGCCTCCCGCTGCCACCTGCTCTGCGGTTTCCCTGACGCCTTTTCACGTTTTCCGGCTGACTTTTTTGTTGTTGTTCTTTATGACAGCTATTGCTCCTCGGAGGAAATCATCCGCTTTTTTACTTCAGTTTATTTTGGTTTTTTGTTTCTTGGGCTTGCTCGATTAATTTATTATTTATTAAACTTTTGGCATCCATTAACCAACCAAAAGTTTTACTTTATAAATTGACAATTTGTTATGTGTCTCTCATCGTTTTGTATTATTTATCTGTGATTTCTTTCGCCAGGAAATTATTATCTATTTTTCATATCGAGCCCAGGGAATTGTGCAAATCTCTCTGGCGCCTGCATAATTCAGGGGCATAAAAATTAAACATTAAGATGGCCAAGACGGCACAGTAATCCGAGATCTCTGTCACTTTAGGTGCAGAAGAGAATTATGGATCGGGAGGGGATTTGTTTCGAAACTTGTGCAGCTTAAACGCTGTGCTGGGGTTAAGCTGTCGTCCGCCAGGAGCTGGAGCCGGGATGCTAGGATCCTGGGATGCTGGGATGCTGGAGGGGAAAAAAACAATGAGAAGTGCCACAAAAGCCGCACGGCCTGGCAACAAATTCTAATATTGCTTTTGTTTCTCCGCCAGTTTTCTCGGCATCCTCCGGCCGGGCACGCACTCCGGCCGGACGGCCTGTTGGCTTCAAATTGAGTTGTGAGCATAAAAAACCCGGGGCGAATGCTCCTGGGGACTTGGTCCAATGCGGCAAAAGTCAACTGCTCCTGCAGAGGCATGCCAACGATGGACGCAGCAAAGTGGACACAATGGACGATAGGGCACTGTAAGCAAAATTCTATCAAAAGCTACAGAAATTTGTTTTCTTTTTGCTTTCAGTTTGAAGTGAAATATATTTCATTCAGTATATTAAAATATCAATAGATCTCCCTTACCATATTCCTTTTCAATTAGCTAGTTGGCATTTATATTATTTTTCTCTGTGTGCATAAGCCCTGTTGTTGTCCAAGTCGCAGTGTGAAGATATTTATGGCCACTGTCCAGGGACTTTAGCTGGTGTTTTGGAGTCTGCTGCATCAGCCATCGGCCAACGGCCATAGACCATCGACCACTTGCCTTGGGCCCCGCTGGGTTAAGCCGTTCAGGGTTCAATCTCTCAATGGGGTCGAGGTCGATCGCTTGCCGCCAACGCGGCGCATGAGTGATATGTAAACAGGCAACAATCCAATTTCATGGCCGTTTTAAACTTCAGTGCGTCTTAAGACACAGATTTCGTATTCCCTTCAGCGGATAAAGGGAGAGAAACATTGCTATCGAAATAATATAACTTATTATTAAGTTGTAACTTTTGATTAAGAGCTTAATAGCAAATGGTATCTTTAAAAAATACAAGCAACAAGTAGAACCAAATCCGCGGAATCGATATTCACTAAAATGTCAAAAATCATTAAACTAAAACCTAAATTATGTACGATTTAAAGGTCTGTCAAACAGCATTTAGTTTTGGTGCTATAATTCGGTTTGTGTGCAAAGCGCAAATAATCTCACCTGTTAAGCTGGCAGCATTTTATGTTTAGTAATTGAATTATGCAAATCATAAAATATTTGTAGCTTATTTTGTATAAATAATGTAGCAATGGTAAATTTAATCAAGCAAGTGTATAGCTAAAAGTTAGTCTACTAATAAATATACGCATGATAATTGATGGAATTAATTCCAAATGGAAAAATTATTCCGTAAATATGTTTGATAGCTTTAAAAAAAAACCTTAAGTTAAAAATCAGATACTAATTTGCGCTCAGAAACCCTTAGAAATTTGAATGCACTTTTTTAACTACGCGGTACTTGTACTACACGGCTTAAAGTGTAAAAGAAGAATAAATCCCCGCTAATAGGGCAACATTATACTCTTAAATATTGCAGTTCTCCCCACAGACCACTTCACCTGATCCCCTTCGGGAGATAGTCGCAATCGAACCGAGAGCAAACCCACTTGAAATCCACTCCGGAATGTTAACAACATCTCCAGCATGTGCCACCATTCAATTGCAGTGTGCAATCCCTGGCTAAGGTAACACGGGGCGGATGAATGATGCTCGCGGGAAGGGGACTTTGTAAAATTACTCGCGCCACATTCCAGGGATTAACAAATCACCTGCACACACACACACACACACACTGGCACTCTGGCACACTCACCTGACGCATTGTTTACAGCACTTACAAATGAAAATAAACGCATTTCAAGCTAATTAAACAATAAAAGAGCAAAAAGGCACACAGCTTCCCGAAAAGCAAATGGAATAACAAAGCAAATAAAAATTGAGGCGACGGGTGGGGTGACTGTAATTCAGAAAATAAAAAGTGCACGGCATTGGCATTAGTCGTGGGCGTAGACAGGGGCGTGGCACGAGCCCCCCTCCCACACACACCACCTGACAGCTGACAAACACGCGAGAGCACGGTGGGGGAAAAGCGAGAATATTTGGCAAAAGGTGTTGTCTTTACTTTGACTCTGATTTTATTTAAAAGAAAAAGGCTAAGATAAGGAAAAACAAAGGTAAAAAACATATACAAAATTAAGAGGAAAGTGCATTAAGAATTTAATCAAATCAAAGTTGTTAAAATTAGCTTAACAAATTGTTCTTCTATTTTTGTTCTCAAAAATATTTTATATTCGAATTAAAAGGCTATGCCTATTATACATTAATTAAAACCTGAAAGCATTTGACAATTTTCAATAGAAATTATTGTTTTATTTTGATAGAATTAAGTTTCATTTATCCAAAGTGATATATTCATTCCCATGGTGAAGCGAGAAGCTCTGGAGCGCGCAAAAGTAGGCAACAAAGACGGCGGCGATGCGATTGCTGCAGCTCGCTGACGGTGACGACGTGGCACAATGATGTTGCAATTTAATTTGTATTGTCGGCGGGAGTGGAGGACAGGAAACCAGAGGAGGAGTGGCGTGGAAAGGGACGGGTGCCACTGCCGACACAATTGCACTGACGGCAAAGGGAATGCCAGCTCTGGTGATGATCACGCTGACGATGATGAGGAGGACGGTGCTGATGGCAATGGCTGATGAATCCACTTAGACGTCGGGCGCCAGGCAACGGCATCAGGAGCAGCAGCAGCAGCCACATCTAGAGTAGCAACTTGGGCAGCGGCAACGGCAGCATCACTGCAAGCCAAAGTGTCGCTTAATTGAACAGCCAAAGGATGAAATGCAAGACAATGACGCAGCGGACACATGGACACCGAGGGAAGGACGTGTATTAACTACTCCAACTGCAAATTATATTAGCCCCGAAAACCCATAAATTTAATGGGCGTACATTTCAACCAGTTTCAAATGTAAAATATAATGCACTAAATCAGCTTATATCCATTTTTCACGTATTTATTTTATAAAAATAGGGGGTTTATGGCCTAAAAGCACTTGGTAGCGGCAGAGCCCATCGCGAGCGACCTAATCGCGGCACAGACGCTTCGAAGGCGGCTCCTCCTCGTTTGGAGCGATACTCTGCAACAGCTTCGACTCACTATGTGCCCCGAAGAGGGTCAGAAGCAGGGCCACGCCATAGCCGGTGGCACGTTCTCCCTGAAAGACAGCAAAAATCACATTAAATTCGAATAAAAATAAACCAAAATCACTTACGCAATGTACGGGCGTGGCCATGTCGACGTGCATCCAAACTCCAGGGTAGTCGAATCCGAGGTGGGCGGCAATGAAAAGGCCGGCGCAGGAGGACTGCGCGTTTTGTCGATCCTGCAAGCGGAAGGGAAATCTCAGTTAGACATTGTGACATATTCGCTCGGATGTGGGTATTCCTTTATGGTAACATCCCCATCCCATGTGTGTGTATGTGGTGGTGGGGGGTATGTTCTGTATGTTGCATGCAACAAGCAAAACTTGGCGTCGCTTTATTAAAAAAGCGTCCTGCGGTGCAGCGCAACAAGAAAATATATTTATAGAGATAGATGAACATACACGAGGGCAGCTTGGAAAGAAGACACTTTAGCTTTGTTTGAAGAAAGTTTAACTCTAATAAATAAAACAAGAAACACCCAACTCGATGTGACTTAAATTAAAGTTAAATGAGAAAGGCTAGATCACAATATCTTAAAACGCTTTAAATTTAAGAATACTTAAATAGCAAATATTGCTCAGCAAATGTAGCTATGCAAATTAAGAAGAAAACATGTTGAGCAACATGTAGTGATGAAATTAACTCAATGTATACAGACTTTCGATAAATTACCGTAGCAGATATATGTATATAATTAAATGCTTGTATCTTTATATATATGTAAAAATATTTTAAGTCTTCCTTGGCTTAATATACTAAAATACAAAAATCTGCTGATTGAATTAATATATACTAAATCCATAAATACTCTAAAAAAAATAAGGTTTTAGAAGCCTTAAGTGGAGTAAATTTTATATAACCTTTAATTCCCTCCCAGCTTGACCAAGGCATTTTATAGCGCACCTCGGGAGTGGTAAGTCCGGGTGTCCTAATGCCTAAATTATATGCCATGCACTGGCAGCTGCGTAGCGGAAGCAGTCGCTCTACTAACTTGGGCGGAAATTGCAGCGCTTAAATGCCAAACATAAAGTACACTCTCCACACACTCGCCAAATAAAGGAGGAACCGACGCACACTCTGCTGACAGTTGGCCAAAAAATGGAGTTAACTGGCAGACTTCACCAGCAGGGGTGTCGGAAGAGAGCGGACACAGGACACGAGCGGACGGCAGGACGACGAGCAGTGAAAATTACATGACAACGCGCTAGCTACCCTCTCAAGATGAAAATCACACACACACACACACGGGCACGCTGGCAGGAGACGTGCAAACATCGTCCTTCCAGCGGCGGAAGTCAAAAGTCCATTGAAGCAACACAGCCGAGCATCAGACTTGAAGAATGAAAACTGAAGACCGCTTTTGCTACTACAGCACACAGTCATCGTTTATTTAAGCACAGAGCAAAAATAGGTTTATAACTAATGCATTAGGAATTTAAAATTTGTTTAAATATACACCATTTTAAAGAGCTTCTAAGCGAATCTAACATTATATTTTGTGAAGTTTCAAAATAAAACAAAATAAATATGCAAATCTTCAAAGATCTTTAAATATTTTCTATGTGTAACCATTGTTCCTGTGGCTGCTGGTGAAACTCCATTTCATGTCCTAATACTCCACAGCTTCTGCTTTCGGCGGTTTTGCAGCTAATAACGCGTTTTTGTTATGAAACTTGCGGCTGTCGCTGCCAACAAGCCCAGGATATCCATATGAACTTTCCTTAACTGGGAACCAGTCTGTCTTGGATTTGATTTGTAATATATTAAGGATCCTACAACTTTTTAGATAAAATAATTACTGAATCAACTTGAAAAAAAACTTTAATTAACAATCTGATTGCTTGATTTGTAAATATATAAAAGGAATTCGTATAAATAAATATTGACTTTACACTAAATCGGTAGCAAAGTATTTTTAGGAATTTTTTAGTGAAATTAAAGTAATTATTTAAACAACCTGCTGCACTTATAGTCTGAATCTTTAAAGAAATACCAAGCTTTAACTTAAATAAAACATGTTAGTAAAGCCTACATCAATAAATTCTTTAACTTTTCCCCCAAATAGCAATCGAAAATTGAAAAGTCCACAAGGTCTCGTTGTAACTGCGGCGCTAATTAAATGTTTAACATTGCCGAGCCTGATCAGTGCCCTCACGCACATCATCAACCCCATGTCGGATCGAACCGAATCGAATCGAATCGAATCGAATCGAATGGAATGGAATCGAAAGGGGCTTTCATCAATAATGGCCGGCATTTGTCAACATAATGTCATTAACATTGATTGCATTAGGGGCCCCGGCACTGATTGTGTGTGTCCCTATGATGTGTGCTTGTATCCCTGCGTCGTCCTTTCGTAAATAACGAAGCTACATAACATTCATGGAGCCCACGCTCCACTTGGTCCTAGTCCAAATCTCCACCAGAGTTTGACAATGGGTCGCCGCCGACTAATTGCGGTTTGGAACGTGACCGTGTGAAGGCCACCCTCCGGATTGCCCAGACCACCACCATCACCCTCACCATCCTCGTCATCATCCTCATCCGCATTCGCATTCGCGTGCAACATCATCCGCAATCGGCGATGATGCGATTCATTTGCGATTAACTTGAAATTAGCCAGCCGGCGTCATTGTCTCACGTTTAAGCTGCGGTTAGTGAAATCCAATCTGTGATAAACGCATATATGTATGTTGTATATATGTACGTAACTCCGGATTACATCGGTGACGGATTCACGCCCCAGAGCCATCAACTGGTTGCAAGTATCAATTACGCATTCATTCAATAAGCGAAACGAGCCCTGGCAAGGATTTGCCATCGATGCTGCCGTCATTGAATCGTTTCGCTGAAGGCGGCTGCAATTTTTATTCAATTTTCGCAGTGTCACAGCCAGAGAGCGCTTAAAAAACTTCATGCCTGGCGGGGAAAATCGCAGAAAAAAAAATATGTATAAAGATATAGCCAAAAGAGTGGCGCCAGCAAAGGAAAAGGAAAACGTTAGAAAACATTCAAAGAGAAGGAATGTTGTGCGCTAGACATCTTATTTTCACTTAATATAATATGATTTTTTAAAGTCCTAAAATCATAACAAAATATCTTATGAATAGTTTATGTTCTATGATGTTTAAAGGCTTTAATTAGAATGTATGGAAGACGTGTTCAAGGTTTCCTTTACATCTTAAACAGTCTTACTTCTCATTCGTTTCTATTCCTATCCAATCGTATTTTCCGGGTTATTTATAACATTTTTAAATTGAAATATTGAAGCACCACTGACAGCGGCGAAAGTTGAACGGAAACTGAGACATAACAAGCGGAAAGATTTGTGTTAACAAAGTCGCCAGTGCCGCCCCACCAAGTAGGCAACGGAAATGGGAATCATTTCGCAAATTACGTGACTCCCCAGCCCCGCCCTCGCCAAGGACTCAAGTCTCTCTGGCTTTCCCTGGTGAAATCTGCATTTAAACCACTGAGCTTGGGCATTATTTATAAACTGCTGTGGCTGGCTTTAATCAAAAAACTTAACCCCGACGACTAAGCATGACCGCAACAAAAACACCAACACAAGGCATAAGCGAAATTTCCGGCGCCTGGAGGTCGTGCCGTAAAAAACTTTTGCCGCATAAAAAGTTCAATTTAATTCATTAAACCGCGTAAAAAGTCGCCGTGCAATTGAATTTAAAATGTCGACGCCCAATAAAAATGAAGCCGCGCTTTCGGAGCCGAAACAAAAAACAATTACGCATACGCCCGGGTGTGCGGCCGGCTGCAACACGTTGCCGAGACACTGCGGACGCAGAATGGGTTTATCTAAAATTCATGCCCCCTCCTCGGCGGCAGCATTTTTACGATTTAGCATAAAAATCAATTACCAACAATGGGAAAATTTCACAGTCATAAAACGTCGAGTAACTTTCGACTAAGATTCCTTGGCGGCGTCGCCGGGAAAATTGAGAAACAATTGGAAATGTTTAAGCAAATTTTATTGTCCCGCCGCCGTGTTGCTTATGTTTTACTTGTGACACCGCCCGCCTCCTCATCCTCGAGGCTAAACAGACGCGAAAGCCACAGACAGAGGGACCGGCCCGGATTTCTGGGGTGGTTTCTCTAGGTTGGACAGTCGGGTCGCAGTTCAGTCTCGCGGTCATAAAGTTGCCAAAATTCGGGATAATATTATTTTTACTTTCTTCACTTTTTGTTTGCCTCTCTGCTTAGTGGCCTGGAAGAGGGAATTTTACTGTGTCGCTTTTAAAAAGCCAAACGGCCCAAAGGTTGAGGGAAAAACGCGGCAAGTAATTCCCAGAATATTGTAATTTAATGAGCAAATGCTCCGGCACTTGATGTTGAACACATTCCTATCATGCCGTCATTCGATGTTTGTTATTTATTTTTCCATTTTTGGATACACACGAAACCTTTGGTTCTCATAAAAATGTAGGAACATTATTTATAGAGACCAAAAATATTGGGAATAACAGGGGAGAATTTAGAAATAATAGCTTAAAGTTTACACTATTATCTGTGGATATTTTTATAATTTATTAGGCTTTTTCCCAACCTCTAACAAACTCTCCCATTAATGGCACTTAAAAGCCACTTACCCCGGACCAATCCAACCTTTGATTTTCTGCATTTGAAGCCCAAAAGAGTCCTTGCTAATTATCAGCTTTAATGGCCTCGATTGATTCCCGAACTCGCAGCGTGCAATCGAAAGCGAGGACATGGCAAATACCACCGCACACCGGGGGATCACAACTCAAAAACGTCGGTCTAACAAATGGGAATCGCTTATTTTGGTGGCCAAATGGATGGATGGGGGACATCGTGCACCTGGCCACCATCAGCTGCACGGATTCGTGCCAAAATGAGCTGAATGAAGAGCCGCAGAACGAAAGCCAAAGCCAGCGGCCAACAAAGAACCCTGGCGACCGCTAACAACACTCATAATCCCTCCATTTAGTGGCAAACTAGGGGAAAAGACCCACGAAAGGCATCAAGAAAAAAGCGAGGTAGCCGGGCGCCAAAAAAAAGAGGAAAAACCCCCGACCGCTTGCTCATGTAATTTAAACGCAGCGCGTGGGAATTTGCCTCAAAGCCAGCACACCCAGAAAGGGCCACAAAAAATGCGACGCTGATGGGCGATGGGTGTGATGGGTGCCAGGTATTTCACCTTTTTCGCATTTAACGTTGAATGCATTTGGAATTTAAAACACTTTATCACAGACACCATTGACAAAGTGCGCGGCGCTGTCACATCAACTGCAGCAGGGGCGTGCAGGGGCTAACAGGAGCCGAGGTGTTGTTTTGTGTGTGGCATGGGCAAACCTGCACTGGTGTGATATTTTGACTTGATTCCCATTTTTTTCCCAACGAAGAACTGACGAAAAATCAAACAACCGGCATGCAGGCATCTAGCAAAAAGTACACTTGAAAGATTATAACCTATTGTTTATAAATTTTGTAATTAAATTGTGTCTTAATTTATCACACTAAAAGCAAATTTAGAGAAAGCAGACTGGGAGAAATATCTGTTTTAGAAGGAATTTAATATTTTCGCATCAGTACCTAATGCGGAAAAAGAATGTGGCCTGACTTGTAAGTCAGAACTTCGAGCATCAGTGCCTTAAATCAAATACTTTTATATTTATATTTTTTTAAATACATTAATTAATTGCTTTGATGTTTATTCTAAGGCAACTCAAGTCAGTAAGTGTCACAATGCCAAAAGTGCCTTTCTATAGTTTTTAAAGGTAATTGAAACAAACTCCTAATTTTGATACCTTTGATCATTGAATTTACATAGAATACTCGAATTTATCCTTATCCTTCAATACCTAGACTTAAATTTAAAATATTAACTGCAAAAAGGATTTCAATGTTTTTTTCAGAGCTTCAAGCTCTTACAACCTAGAATATTAAATTTACAACTATTATAGTTTCTAAACTTGACAAAGACACTTTCAATTTCCCTCAGTGTAGTTATCGAAAGGGGGCTGTGGTTGGGCGGCTGGCGATTGGCAGGTAGCCAAAATTGCCACGCCACTTGACCTGCCTGCCGCCCTTGCCTGCATCTACGCACAGCCAGACCCAGACTTGCCCCATCCAGCGATCCACCAGCAGCAATTCCTGGGAACCTCGCTCGCCCTGCGCCCACGGCGTGACAATGATGAATGACCATTGATCCGAAGCGTTTGCGACGTACAATAAGGTAACTCGATTTGGTTGGCTGTTGTGGCAGGAACTGGAACTGGAACCGAGAGGTAGCCCCGGGCCACCGACGCACCTCGCTCGGATGGCCAGCGCCCAGAGATGGGTTTATGGCTCGCCGGGCTCCCATCCCCATCCCCAGCCCCATCCCCATCGCCATCCCAATCCCAATCCTCTGGCCTTTCTAATGGTTGCAAAAGTGGCTGCTGGCGTAGATTGAACGCCAAAGTTTTTGATACATGCGAGTGGTACATGGGCCAGAGGGCGGACTACGGTGTGTGTGTGTGTGTGTGTGTGTGTGGCATAAATCAGAGTAATACTAATCAATCTTTAAACCAAACATGACGTTCATCATTTTTCCGCAACGGTGCGGTCGAGTGTAAGTAAGACAAAAGAACAACATTGAGTGCAAGCGATAAAGTTAATTAAAAATGTGTGTAAAATTTTCTCTAGAGTGCAAGGAAACAAGGAGAAAGAAAAAAATCCGGGAGAGAAACCGAAAATGAATTGAAAACAAATGAATAAAGTTACACTGAAACTTGATTAAAACTTTCTCAAAGTCATCCGGTCGGTGTCTCTCCTCACTTCATATACATATATCTCTGCTGGAGCCCGGAAAAGTTCCGCTCGGATGTCTTCGATAATGCATAAATTAAGCTACTTGGGAATTGATTCCGGGAAACCTCTGTTAATCTAGGAAATGCCAAAAGAAAAGCTGCTTCAAGGAGCAGACCAAGTGACGAGGATGAGATGGCAGACGCAGATAGTTCGATTTAACCGAAAATGTTCAATATTGATAGGCATAAACTTTTAAACTGGTAACGAAAGTCCTGAATGTTTCAAGCTGATTCTATTTGCTTTTAAAAGTCCCATAAATGTAAATGTATGTGTCAATGGTTGACTACATATTTTCATACTTTTATTTTAATATCTAAATATGTTTATATAAATATATTTTAATTCAGCTGTACAGCGTTACAGGTAAAACGATAATATTTGGCTCAATATATGATGATCTATTGGTTCCTCTTCAAAAACTAAACAGAAAAAGACTTGAAAGAAAGGTCTCTTTCCGAGAACAATGAGCTTTGTCTTTTCACTTGTTTTCTCAATTTCTCATTTCTTCTCAAATTTAATCGGAGAAATAATTATGGAGTTCTCTCAGAGTTCAACTCTCTCGTTCGCTACTAAAGTGCGGCTTAAACAAATCGTTCCTTAAGCCTTACTGAGTCTGACTTTAAAGCAGTTGTTGCTGCTTTGCTTGTACTTTGCAAGCAAATTGCAAGTGCTAAAAGCAAGTGATCTCGAAAAAATCTCAATAACCAAATTTAGAGAAAGAACTCAAAAAGAATGAGACACATCCTTTTTTAATCGAGTCCTTTGGAAACTGGTCTGTTATATGTATAGATATATATTTCTGTTTCATTAATCAACCTATTTATATGAAATATAAGTAGTTAATCTCCTCTTAAATTTAAAAACTGTTTTAGAGACTCGTTTAGTTTTATATTTCTGATAATTTATACCTATACTTTCTTTAAAACTAACATCGAACTTGACGCAATGTGATATTATTTTGTTATTTTTATAAGGGATTCGGTAAATTACTTTTAGTAAAATGAGTTCCTTAGTGTACAAGTTTGTAATAATTGATTATAGATCAAAAAACTACCGCATCTTTTTAATATTGAACATTTTCCACATTTCGCAAAAGCATTTCGGTATGCATAAATTTAAAATTTAAAAAATTCCATTTCGCGTTTTTGCAAGTGCGATGATGTTGATGTAAGAGATTTTTTTTTGTTTACTACTTTTCTGTAATAACGAATAATACTTACTGCGACCGAGTTCTTCATGTCAGCAATGGCCGATGCAAACTCCGAGAAATGCAGCTCGGGGCAGTAAGGGATCGGCGCCAACAAATCACCGGATTTGCGTCCAGCCTGCACAGACTTCGCCTCCCAGGACTCCGAGTTTGACAATATGGCTCCGTGATACTTCCCGGTAGCGATGCCCTGGAAGAGGAAACAGTTGGGGATAGTGAGATGTGAGAAATCGCAAATGAAATATTCAATGGCCCCGGGACCGGGAGATACGTATATAAATTTAAGAACGGTGGCTCGCACCCTCCGGGGAGGGTTTGATAGAAAACAAGCAACAATCAACAAAATGCCAGCAATAAAACTGAACAGCAACTAACAATGTTTGAGGGGGCAGGTGGGTCTCGGGGCAAGGTGTTGAGCAGCGGAGGCTCCACGAAAATTGCGAGCTTCCGACGCGACCGGCAATAAAAAGGTGCAAGGTTATTTAGCACGAGCAACAACCAAACAACAGGCGGCGGCAAGGACTCCGTGGCGCGTGTTCCACTGCAGCTGGACAAATGAAGGTAGCACCATCAGCGGCAGCAACTGGAGCAACAAGACCGGCAGCACTAGAGGAAAATGCACTCGGAAAAGCGTGTAAAATAAATTTACAAACAATCAGAACTTCTCTGAGCAATGGGTTTTCTTCTCAGCACTCCTAAATTTACTCGTTTTCCCTGAGCTATTTTTAATGTACAACTATTAGTGCTTGATTTTTGTCTGCTAAGAGTGAGTTAACTAATTAACCACTTTTCTTTCAAGTGTAACAGGGGCTGCCACACACACACACACAGCTGAAAACAACAGCACAAAAGGTGTAACAAGCAGAGGAACATAAAATGTAAAGGCGAAAAAGTGTTGGCTGCCTGCTTTTTGTTGCTTGCCAGTATTGTTGTTACTGCTGCTCCTGTTGCAGTGGCAGTTGCGCCAATGTTGGCAATTAATATTATTGCATCTCCCGTCTAGGTGTGGCGTGTGTGTGTGTGTGTGTGTCTGGGTGTAATGAAATTAAGCACAACAAGCGCCAAAAACGGAATTCTAAACAAAATGGCAACAAAATGTTGAAACCCCGCCGTTCAAAATGTGTGAGAAGGGAAGGAAGTGTGGCTCGTTTTTAGGCCGGGCGTCCAAGGAATTCCCAACGAACAATGCAAGCAGCAAGCAGGACGAGCCCGGTGGTGCAGGACCCTGACCAGTTTCGATTTATTTCCCATCGAACCACAAATAACGTAAATTGGCATCATATTTTAAGCAAATTGCAGTCAAGATTTATGGTAATTGTGCGCCATCGCAGCAGCTACTCTCGCAGCCACCCGCGACCCACTGCACCAACCCCCACGACGACCACAAAGCGACGACGAATCCTTTGCCGTTGTTGGTCTACCAATCCTGCTGCTATTCCTCCAACTTGCCGGCGAAAAACCAAATTTGCAATTTATTTTTCCAATTAACCTCGTGACTTTTATAAAGCGTGGCATAAATTCTCGCATAACAAGCCAGCTCGCCTAGCCAAGTACATGCATCCAAGGCCGCCCAGCCCACCTGGCCGCAGCACTTATTCCCTGCTTTGGAGAGCTGTAAAGATCTCGAAACCGAAATTACCTTGAACGCCGGGAAAATAAATATCCAGCTGCATTAGCGGCGGGAATGTGCATTCAATCTGCACAAAGACTAACCTTCAAACGCTGTTAAGGGAATGCGAATATGAAATACTATGAAGATAGTGAATCTTTGACAAAGTGCTGTCAGTACATAAAGCTCTTTGAAAAATATGCAAAGTAAAGCGAGTTCTTATTGCTGCTCCTGAAGCAACAAGTCAACAAGTTCGCGACTCAAAAGACTTTGTCGTCTTTTCGATTGAGAAATATTATAAGGTGGAACATCAGCATATATCAGCATCACCAGACGAGGTGATCTAGCTATGTCGTGAGTCTATACTGGCTACTGACTAGGAGTTGTTGAGCTTTATTTTTAATTTAATCAGAAGCTTGCAAAGCAGTGAAAATTATAAATTATATACATTCTAGATCAGCATCAACAGGGGAGTCGATCTACCCATCTCAAGCAGAAAAATAGAAGTATGTAAAATTATTAACCTTATAAAAACTAACATAGAAAAGCTTTCCGAATTTAAATTAATGCTTTTTGGCTGAGTTATGAGTATTTAAATTTTGTCGAAAAAATTATCATACAAAAATATCGATCGATTTCCGATTCGATCCTATAACTCAATTGCAAACTGCAAGGGTATATAAACTTCGGCTTCCCGAATATAGTTTTACTCTTGTTTCAATATAATAAAAAGAAAAATGGCTTATAATACGAGTTCATTGAAAGGCTATTGACAAAAAACATATAATTTAACTCACCTGGGCGCCCGTAAGCGTGGCCATGTCGAGGATTATATTGGCCTTAAGGTCCCTACTGGCGAAAGTAACACCATCAGCCAGCACGAGGCGACCCTCGGCGTCAGTATTATTAATCTCCACTGTGCGTCCTGAATACAAGGTGTGAATATCATCGGGTCTGCAAATCGAATAAGTGGTATCTTCATAATCAACTTCAAGAGATGTCAATCCATACATACCTTGTTGCATTGGGACCTACGGCATTCTCTGCCAGACAGAAAACGGCATGGAGGTTTTCCTTAAATCCACACTTGACAGCGGCATAGAAGGCACCAAGTATAGCTGCCGCTCCTCCGCAATCGCGCTTCATTCCAGGCATGCCAGTCTTGCTCTTGATGCTCAGGCCACCAGTATCATAGACGATGCCCTTGCCCACGAGAGCTATGGTTTCCTGAGCACGCTTCGGCAGGTGAGAGAGCACAACGAGGGCCGGCGGCACAGCCGCAGCCTTGCCTACACCGTAGATGCCACCAAAGCCTCGCTCACGCAGCTCTTCGCCACGGATCACTTGGGGCTTCAGGCCCAACTCATCGCCGAGCTCCTCGACTGCCTGGACAAAGTGATCGACATTCATTTCGTTGCAAGGCATGTCAACGATGCGTGCCGTCAGCCGGATGGCCTGGGCTGTCACATTAAGGCACTCAATTTCGTCTTCGGTCAGGGGTTCGGTTTCCACGCCGCCTTCTTTGTTGATCAGAATAAACTCAACGTTCACTACGTTCCTGCCGGTATCCTTGCATGCATCCCCGCCGCCAGTTGTCTGCCCATTGCCAGTCTTCCGAGAGTACAGGGGAAAGGCACGAACGACAGCACAAGCACTGGCAAACAGATTCTCTCGTTCGCAAACAAGGACTACGCTTTCCTCGGCAACATTCAGCACGTGATTCTTTACCAGCCGGGTTACAGCGTGAGCTCGGGAATCCGTGTTATGCCGGGACGCCTTCAACGGCAGAGCAGCCAAGGTGGCCAGGTCCAGGTAAAGCGAAACCTTATCCGTAGGCGCCGGATGAAGGCTGGCGACGGCATTCAGGAATGTTTCCTCGGTGACGCGTTGGTTCAGTTTGTTGGCCAAATCATTAAATTTCAACAGATTGAGGTGGCGCAGCTGGCCAATGATCAGCACGGGATGCACCTGGGGATCTGTGCAGCCCAGCGAGGCGTTAAATTTCAGGTCCGTGGCCATCTGGAAGAGAAGTCAGAGTCGAATGAGCAAAGATCTAGAGAGGAATGCCAAGTTAAGCCAAATCTCAGCGATAAGCCACTGTTCCTACAGTATTTATATCTTATCAATGCTAATCTCGGGTTTACCCTGCCATGTGTTGTGGCCCACTTGCTTATCAGTCGACGACTTTGCACTACAATTGATGCACTCACTCATTCCATAAATCACGAGAGCATAAAGCGTAGCGATAATGAAATGTTTGGGTGTGGTACATACAGAAATATTAATTTATTTGTAGTCTGTACGCTTTATTTTTAGAGAGTAGACAATAGAATTCAAGTGTTAGTAACTCAAATAATTATTAACATTTTATTTAAATAGCAGAGGTTTGTTTTTATAGGTAAAGAGAACGATTAATTTAGGTCTTTAGAACAATGATTGAAAGAAAAAAAACAAGTTATTGTTACTTTGTATGCTGACCTTTTTACTTCTTATTGTGAGGGGTCTAGTCGGCTTTCCATTAATTTAAGGTTAGAATTAGGTCTTACAGAGGGCTTTAGAAAATACTTCTGGCTTTTAAAATTAATTTAAGCAAACAATTGTTTTGTTTTTTTTTTACTATTAGGTAATCAGTAACCTTAGGTTACGAATATTTATCAATTGTTTACAAAAACGTTTATATTAGTGAACAAGTTGATTTATTTTTTTACAACATGACTCCTGGGCTTTCAATAAATTCCAGTTGAACATGGAAAATCACAGCTGGTTATTGTATGTCGTTCCCGTTATATGGGAGCAACAAAATAGCAACAATTTGGAGCGATAAACGAGCGCCTCGGCGGCATGACCTTGAATTTCGTGGAACAAGAACAACAAGTGGGTCGTTGACCGATTCGCGGGGGAGGAGGGGGGTGTATTCTTTCGATTTTCGAAGATTGCAAGCATTTTATGGAAACGAGCAAGACGAAAGATAGCTATACTGTAAGGAATTATGCAAATGTTGCCTCTATTTTTAGACTCTTTGTTCTTTTTCTATTCACTCGGAAAATACAGCAGAAATACAAATTCGCAATTTTGCACGCTTTTCTGCATGTCTCACCTTCCCAAAGCGGCGGCTGCTGATGGTGCGAGCGAGAAGGTTTCGTAAAGCCGGGGCGCCGAACAGCAAGCGCATTAAATGCTTTTTATCAAAACTTCTTAAATTTTGCAGTGAATGCGTTTCTTTTTTGCTGATTTGACTTGCAAAAATTTTTGGTTGCCGGCTCCTAGAGATGGTACTTAGAGCACGATAAATCGATGGTTAACTATCGATACCACGAGCGTTTTACTTATTCCTGACAGTCTGGCAGCCCCAACGGGCTGGGAAGTGCCATCGCTAGCTGGAAAGATGCCAAACAAACGCCTGGGCGGTGAATTTTTAAATTAAACCCGAAAAATTAAGAAAACTAAGCTTAAATATGGCCCAAAAGGATATTAACGGGGTTCTTTTAGACTACCATAACCGACTAAAGAGTATGTACGACAAACAGAACATCATGGAGCTCCGGGAGTCGCGACTGAATAAGAAAGTCTCCAAATTTCAAGGCAACTTTAGTAAGTTTGGTCCAATTTAAATAAATAATTTGTCTTGAGACATTTTAATTAATGAATATATTAAATTAGTGTCGGCCAAAGAAGCTTGCATGGCCCAGCAGCGGGACTGCAAGGTGCAGAAGGTGCTCCAGCAACGCCATCACGAGCTGGAGGAGCGAATCTTGTTCGAGAAGCAGCTGGCGCAGGAGCTGGAGGACACCAGGCAGCGGAATCTGGCCATGCGCGAACAACTGAAGCAGGAAAGGCAGATCAACAACGAGCTCATGGAATGGTTAGCATCAATCGACTTTATTGGCAACCAGAAACGCAACATGCGTTTTGAAATGTCAAAGAACTATGAAATTTTTCCATATTTATCAATATTTAGCTCTAAAAACATCGAATATTACATAGTTATTCTCCTAAAGTCACAAAAGCATCATAGTGCACCTTGTAACCAGCTCCACAAACCAACATAAACCTTTATAAAGCCCTTAAAAACAAACCTATAATCACTAGCTCCGTAAGAACAGTTTTACAAATGCGAACAATAATTACCAGAGCCTCAATTTTGATGATGTATTCCCCATTATGTGTATTCTATATATGACTTAATTAATGACACATATTCTCCTTTGTTTATATTTTTATAGCATTCACATACTGAAAGAGACAACTGGAACATATATAAACCATGATGCTTTGCCGGCACGTGTGAAAGGTGTCGTTGCACGCAGGGACATTGATGGCGAGCAATGGATACCATTCGATCTGGCGGCCATTGATGCCGACGGCTTTGAGTCCCTCTTCCAAAAGCTTCACAATGCAAATGTTGACGTTGAGAAGTGGCGACAGCTCGTCTCGTTGGCAGCGGATTTCTCCACCGAGTCGAGGTCATCTGCCACACCGCGCAAGGACGATGCCAAGTGCAGTCCCATAATAGAGATCGATCTCACCTCGCCACCAAATCAAGCCTAACTTCCGGACTATTGGACTTTTGCTCCATCGGAACTACACATCAAATTTAAATAGTTGAGGTCAAAATAATAGTACAATAAATCCGAGTTGCGATTTTAATTAAACAGCTTAAGCAATCAAGCGTGCTGAAGTTGTTACCTACATTACAGATAATATTATTAATTGATGTCAAAAGGACAAATATAATTCGATAGATCAATGAATGATTTTTATAATGAAATGAAGTAAAGAAAATTAAATGAAGAGACTTCGTCTCTGTAGAAAATAAAACGAATTCATTTATATCTTTCACGCCTCGTAATCAATTTTAAGTTCGGAACATTGGAAACTTGTTTAGATTTACTTTTAATATTTTTGATCCATAGTTTTGCATCTTTTCTTCAAAGATTTGGAGATATCTCCAAAGACTTCATTATATCAAATTAGGAGATATCGCCGCTTTGAGACTTTTACGCCTATAAAACTAGTTTTGAAATAGATGACACATAATTTATGCGTCTTAAATAAAATAAAACATTTTTTGAACTGATGGAATTCCAAAATCAAATATACAAATATTTCATACACCTGCCGTCAATGTTTTAATTGTATTTTTTATACAATTATTGATTCGAGATGATTGATCGATTTTTAAATTATAAAAAAAATAATAGCACTTGCTGGACGAGATCTTACGACTTAGGTAATTAACAGTGGAGTAATATAATATTTACCAAATTTATCTAAGAAGCTTTCTATGCTTATTTTATATATTTAATAAAAATTCGTTTATAAATATTTCAAGAAAAGTACACCACCAAACAAATTAAATGAAATTAATTTAAAAAAGAGAAAAGTTTATAATATTTGGCTTTCCGGTTTTGACCGCGACTGTCAACGGAATCTCGACAAAAAAAATATATTTAAAAAGCAAGACAAAGTTAGTGGACCGTCCGACCGACCGAACGGCCGACCGGCTAACCGATGCGATTTAAGTATAAACAGCGATCCATATAGATTGGCGTTGTTTAATTGCCATTGTCCGGCGAAAGTATGAGTGACTTATCATCGCGCGGAGACGGCTACAAAAACGCAGCTGCACGGTGGAGGCGCAAACAGTCGGTGGCCGGACTCCAAAATGATCACGGAACTTCTCCTGGCGCTCTGCACCGCGGCGTTCCTCTGCCTGGCATATCGTTATGCCTGGTATCGACCCGCCGGCTTTCCACCGGGTTCGTCACCATCTCGTCCCTCCTCGAGGATCTGCAGGACCTAATTGGACTATTCACAGGTCCGCCGCGGATTCCGCTGTTCGGAAGCTACCTTTTCATGCTGATGATCAACTTCAAGTACCTGCACAAAGCGGCCCTCACCCTCAGTCGGTGGTACAAGTCCGATATAATCGGGCTGCACGTTGGATCCTTCCAGGTGGCCGTCGTCCACAGTGCCGAGGGAGTACGAGAGATCCTCAACAACAAGGTATTTGACGGACGCCCGGGAATCTTTGTGGCCGCCATGCGTGATCCCGGCGATGATATACGAGGTGAGATCAGAGGGCCTGCCCACTTATATGTAAATGGCTTTGGGGCTCATTTTTGGGTCAATCGAAAATTAATTGTGGGGAACAAAACACTCGTTATCACTTGATAAGGCGACAAGGCACACTCTCATTTAAGCTACTGCGTCTAAAGAATATTTAAACAATTAAATCGGTTTCAAGCACAATGTCTTCGATAAGGTTTTGTTGTGTGCTAAAAATATAAGTAATTGTGGATTGTGTTTTCTAAAACATAACTTATTAAATATGATTATGAAAAAAGGTCCTATCTAAATCTCCGCAAAGACAATCAACCCATTGGATAAAAAACCATCTTGTTAACAGTATCCAATGAAGAACAGATGAACCTGATTAACTCGAAAAATATTAATTTTTCTTAAAATGAATCTTCGTTTAATTTCTTCATTAATATTCATTTTAAATTTTAAATATAGTATATTATTGATCTATCTCTAGAATCAGTTCAATCCACCTTTATATGGATTATTTTTAAAGCGATCAAAGTAATGCAAATACAGCCCACAAATATTTATTTTTATGCCCATTGCGCTTCAAAGTATTTAGTAAATAATATGTAATACACGAAAAACAAACTAAAGCGTCAGAGGGACTAAAAATAAATATAAAGTCCACAGATAAGAATTGTGTCATAAGTTTCACTCTCATTTGTCTGAAAATAATTGCCGTTTGCGATGAGATTAGCTTTCCTTTCACTGATAATAAAAACTATTTTCTGTTAAATGATTATTCCCCAATCTCCGCCAGGTATCTTCTTCCAGGAAGGACCCTTGTGGAAGGAGCAGCGCCGCTTTATCCTGCGCTACCTTCGAGACTTTGGATTCGGACGGCGCTTTGAACAACTGGAACTGGTAATCCAGGAGCAGCTGACCGATATGCTCGACCTAATCCGCAATGGGCCAAAGCACAAACATGAGCTCCACATGGTCAAGCCCGGAGGTTACCGGGTGCTTCTGCCTCTGCTCTTTAACCCCTTCTCGGCAAACTGTCACTTCCATATCGTGTACAATGAATGCCAAAGTCGGGAGGAAATGGCTCGATTGGTGGAGCTCTGCCAGAAGGGCATCCAGTTCCAACGGAACGCGGACGACTACGGCCGTATGATAAGCATTATGCCCTGGATCCGGCACATCTGGCCCGAGTGGAGTGGCTACCGGGTGCTCAATGAGTCCAATGTGTTTGTTCACAAGTACTTTGCCGACATTGTGGATCGAGCCCTGGAGACCTACGAGGAAGGGGTGGAGCGTCACTTCATGGATGTGTACATCGCCGAAATGCGTCGCTCTCCGGGGTATGGCTTCAATCGTGAGCAGTTCATCATGGGCCTGGTGGACTTCTCCTTTCCCGCCTTCACCGCCATCGGAGTGCAACTGTCGCTGCTCGTCCAGTATCTCATGTTGTATCCGGCCGTGCTCCAACGGATGCAGCGCGAGATAGACGAGGTGGTGGGCTGCGGACGACTGCCCTCTTTGGAGGATCGAAAGAACCTGCCATTCACGGAGGCCAGCGTACGCGAGGGCCTGCGGATAGAGACCCTGGTGCCCTCCGATGTGCCGCACAAGGCGCTGGAGGACACTGAGCTGCTGGGCTACCAGATTCCCAAGGTGAGTTTCACTTGCATTATTTCAATTAAACCTTGAATTACAGTTCGAGATCTTCCCCTAGGATACCATTGTGATTCCCAGTCTTTATGCTTTCCATTCGGATGCCCGCGTCTGGTCGGATCCGGAGCAGTTCCGGCCGGAGAGGTTCCTCGACGCGGAGGGCAAGCTCAGCCTGAAGCTGGATGTCTCGCTGCCGTTTGGAGCTGGAAAGCGGCTTTGTGCCGGTGAGACCTTTGCCAGGAATATGCTCTTCCTGATGACGGCGACCATGTGCCAGCACTTTGACTTTGTTCTGGCACCTGGCGACCAGCTTCCTGATCTGTCCCAGAACCTCAACGGGCTAATCATCTCGCCGCCTGATTTCTGGGTCCAGCTGCAGGACCGCCACTGAACTGAGCCAGACCTGTAGTCGGGTCGATTGACATTTAGATTAAGCAGTATGCATTTTTATTTATAAGAAGTCGTTAAGCCCCTAAGGTACTATACATTAAATTACTTCCAATTTAAGAATATTCAAATCCTGAATTAAGCTCAGACTCCCCTTTTAGGTAATTCCTTAAAATAACAACTCAAGTCACAACTAAACACGACACAAGTAGTTGCTGCTACTATAAACTCTGTATTTGAATTGGGACGACGAACGAGTACTTGTGTGTAAAACTGCGCATGGACTTAGTTGTCGCTGTCGTCTTCCGAGGTGTCTTCCAGGAACTGATGCGAAACCTGCGACATATGCTGAGAATCGTCATCCTCCTCATCTTCGCTATTGTCCTCCAACCCCTCCTCTTCGTCCTCATTGTGGATCAATGACAACATAGAATTGGGCTCCAGCTCAGAGTCCTCCAGAAGGAGATCGATATCGGATGTGGTCGACGCGGAACTGCCCAGCGGGGACTCTGCCCCTGAATAGTGCAACATGTCCCAGTCTGGAATGTAGCCATCCCAATCCAGGGTGTCATCTTCAGCAGTCGATGTCGATGCATCCAATGTGCTTATCTCGCCCGAAGGTGCCGGAGCGGAGAGACACTTTCTGCGCAGCTCCACCAATTCGCCAAGGATCTCGACCTGCTTCGAGGCAATTCTGGCAACCAGCTGCTTCAGGCTGTCGATCGTGGCCTCGCAATCGGTCAGCTTCTCCTTCAGCTGAGAGTTCTCGGCACGATAGGTGGCCAATTCCAGGGAGGCGCACAGGGCGATCTTCGTGCTGTCCGACTCGGCGGATCTGGTGCTAAATGCGGCCCAACGACGTCGAAATATTCAATGCTAGTAACTACTACGGGCTACACGGCCAACACTTACATGGACAGAACAATGGAGTCCCTGGCATGGGCCGGGGAAAGATGCGACATCTTGAGACTTAAAATTTATGAGAAATTCAATTGATTAGTTGTCTCAAAAATAGACCGACTTGACTCAGATATTCTTTCGAATTTCTCCGAGAAACACTGACACTGACTTTAATGGCACTGACACTGATTTGAACGAGAGCCAGTGGTATTATGAATCAAACAGTTATTTCAAGACGACTATGATCTGTCAGGGAACCTTTGAAAGGCTTGATTTCAAATTAAAATCATTTTCAGAGTTCATTCGGAGTCTGTGAACCACTGATGAGCTAGCAGCACCAGATGTTGCTCAACATGTTTTCCGTAACATTCTCCTAGCAACATTTTCTGTGCATTTAATTACGTTTGATTTAAGTTTTCCTATGATTTTAGCATTGTATATATATTATTTATCAAGTATGATTATTCTGGAGTGTTAGTTTTTATATCTATTTGTTATAATTTAGGCTTATTAGCCCAAGGTTAATTCTTAGTTATTTTTTTCTATTGATGTTGCTCAATATGCTTCGGCAACATTGTCTTGGGCCTTCATGCATATTAAATTAAAGTCTTTGGGTACCAGGTATCATGTGTAGAGGGATTTTCTTACTTATTGTTCCTTGTTTTGTTTTTCAGTGTACGTTAATCGCTATGTTATACATAGCAAATGTCTTTAATCTACTGATAATCCATTTAAAGAGTAAACTAAAAGAAAAAGAAACAAACAATAGACGAAAACAAAGGTGGGCGAACTCTAATTAAGTTTCGACTCGCAAAAACAATAATCACCCGATCTCGTCTATCGATAATTCAAACAAAACTTTGATTAGACAACTAAAAAAATATAAATTCTAAGCGACCGGATGATACCATGTAGTTGTTCAAGGATCATATAAAAATAAAATATGTGTACCCAAATAAAATGAAATTTTGTTATGCAAAGGTAATAGAAAAGCACTTATCTTTTTTAAGATTTTATGTAGATTTTATCAGGCATTCCATGTTAACCACTGAAAATTAAGAGATGGTTAAGAAACAAATATATATGTTTCCTATTTACTATTTTTGTTCTTAAAATATATTTCATTGTTAACTTTGCATACGATTTAAATAGATTGTAAGTGAGTGGTCTGCATAATTGCATTTTGCTTCCGGCAAGGAAATGTGGTGATGCACAGAATAGGTCCTTTAAAACTCTTGATTTTAGTTCGAAGGCAGTTTTCAACCATATATTATTTAACAATAATATTCCTGAGCATTCTGACCCAGTCCATATCGCGTCCGGAACAGATTTTGTGACTTACCGATCTTCTCTTGGGCACAATCTTTCGCATTCGCATACCCTTCCTTTTGGAATTGCATCTTTTCTTGTCCACATTGCACCTCGGTTTTTTAGGCCTCGGGCATGGACGCTTTGGCTTCTGGAGTTTTTGTCTTTGACATGAGTATCTTGCACTGGACTTGCAGGATTTTTTGACCTGCGGGTATACAGAGTTATCAGAAATAATTTAAACAAATATCCCAAGAAAACTCTTTTTTCATTCCGTAGTTTAAAAGAAGGCAAATTGTTCCTAATTTTGTTAATTTTTTTTAAGCTATATCCTTCCTGCTATATCCTTACCTTTGACCGACATAATTGCTTTCCGGCTTCCGTTAATCTGAGCGAGTAAACGGACTTCTCGCCGTGACTCTGGCTATTAACAAAGGGATTCATATTTTACAATGAGAATTTAAACTTTTTTTTGCGTACAAAATATTTAGACTTCTCCCAAATAAATATAAACCAAAGCCTGCTTGTTTCAGAAATTCCTTTGATTGATGTAAACAAGTATTTATCGATTTAATACAACTGTCCGTTGGCCTTAGTTTATTCTGATGTATATAGATATATATTACACTTTTTTCGTTAAAAACTGTTTGTTTGCTTAGCCTAATCAACAAGCTGTTCAACTTGAAACTTACAGCTAATTTGTCATTACTTTTAGCCGTATTAGTTAAGCGGGAGTCCAACCAGAGGCTCCGATTATTGCTTCGAATCTTAAATATCAGCTTATGGCCTAATTGATTTCTATTCACGTTGCGCATGGACACAGGTCCATGCCGCTAACTTGGCTAATACTGGCCACGTCCAGTCGGTCTGTGATCCGTCTCGTCTCCTCGCCGGTCCTCACAACGCTAGCAAAGGTTTCAATTGGTTAGTAGTAGGCCTGCTTAATGGCCGCACTGGTGATCAGGAAAGCGGAGCCGATCAGCATGAAGGTGATGATTTTGAGAGCACTGGGTCTACCGGAAGAATCTGTTCGAGGATTGAAGAATGTGTAAGATTAGGAATACTTTGAGGTAATTTAAAGGATTTACTTTTCTTGCTAGGCATCATGCACTGCTTCTGATTGGAGCTCGTCTGGTAGCCGACCTTGCACTGGCAGACTGAGTTCCGGCACTCCACATTCTCGGGATCCTTTTCGATGTAGCACTCCGTGGCCTTGGTGCAGGATTCGCCCAGCTCTGCAGGGCAAGGGGAAGATTAAATATAATGCTGTATTCAGGTATTATTAGTTGTCCTACCCCGTTTCGTCTCGCAAATGCCGTTCTTTTCGTGCTGCTCCTCTGTGCATCCGCACTTGCCCTCCGAATTGCAGCTGGCCAGGAGTGGCTTGCACTGCTCATCCTCCACGCACTCGTCGTCCAGCTCCTCAGCTGGAAATGTATAAGCCAAATGGTGTTAACAATCAGCTATAAAGATCGGTTTAGTATAACTACTCACCTTCCTTGAGGCACTGATCCTTGAAGTGGACATAACCCTTCCGGCACTGGCAGGTGCGCGACTGCTCCTCCTCCTCGACTTCAATGTCCTTGGCTGCGCAGGTTGTGTTGTCGGCTATGCAGTCGTCCTCCTCCGAGCAGTCAGCTCCAATGCCCCGCACACAGGCCTCGTCCTTCTCGATGTAGTGCTCCGCGCAGACGCACAGGCGGTTGGAGCAGACGGAATGATCCACGGGGCAGGCGTCGTTGGACTCACACTCGGCTCCCAGGCCCTGCCTGTACTCGCACAGCTGCTTGATGGCATCGTACAGGGCGTACTCCTCGCAGGTGCAGCGCCTCGGGATCTCCGGGTGGCAGTAGGAGGCACCAAAGGGACTGCATTGGCTGTTCGAGGTGCACGACAAGTGATACTGGATGGCTGTCAAAGGGAAGAGAACAAGGGAAGGTTCAAGGCGGTTTCCTCTGGGTGAGTCTCACTATCCACATACGTTTCCGGCAGTTCCGCAGATCCCGCTCGTAGAAGTAGTTCTTTTGGCAAACACAAGTCTTGGACAGTTCATCAAACTCGTACTCGCACTCATCCGTGCTCTCGGCAATCTCACCAAGCTCTGTGAGAAAGTAGGAGCTGGTTAGGTGATCATATAGGGACATCTCAGTATCACTTACCCGCAAAACACTTTCCATTGCGGGCATAGTAGCCCTGGCGACACAGGCAGATGTTCTTGGAGCAGATTGAGTGCGGCAGGCCCGAACAGGTCTTGCCATTGTCCGTGCAGCTGCTACCATCTAAGGACGACAATAAAGGGAAGCATTTAAATTATATTCTTGCTTGATGGAGCACATCCTCTGGGGACTACTCACACTTCTTCTCATCGGCGTCATCATCGTCGCGACTGGATCCCAGCGTGGAGTAGGTCTTGATGTCCTCGTCATCGAAGCGGAAGAGGGCGGGCAGGCGGCGGCGCCTTTGGTTGTGGCTCAGGCTGTGGCTTTGGCTGTGGCTCTGGTTGCGGCTGGAGGTGCGCCGGCTGCTGGTGCTGGTGGATGCTGTGGCGGTGGCCACATTCCTCACGCTGCGCAGATCGCGCATCTCGTACTTCTCGATGCTCGTCTGCACGGCGATCTCGTGGGAGCGCGGCGAGATGAGTGGCTCGGTGTCGGTGCCATTGGTGAGCGCCGCGAAGGACACCTGGGCAGCAACATCGTGGTGCGTGGGCGGGGGAGCGTGTACAAAGGCCTTGGTTAGCTGCCGCCGGCTCCTGAAGGCGGTCGTCGTCGTTTCGGGTTCCGGGTCCGGGGTCTCGGTGATGGCCTCCGCTGTGGTAGAATCCCCGTCTTCGCCTGGTTCCTCGGTGGTGTCCTCGCCGCCGGGACCGGGAGTAGTCGTAATCTCGTCCACATAGGTGCATACTAAGCCAACGCACTCGGCACCGGCGCCCAGTGCATCACAGTCCTCATTGACGACGCAGGCATCGTTTTCTTCTGCAAATCGAATCAGTGGTTAGGCCCCATCCTTAACCCATGCCGGACCGTACTCACCCATTGATTTGCGACGACATATGTTTCCATATCTATTATAATAGCCATTTGCACAGCGGCACACGTTTTGCTGACAGCTCACAGAAGAACGATCGTAGGCAAAGTAACAGTCCAAGTCCTGCAAGGCAGCTTAATTAGCAACAGAGACAGGGAGGAGCCTGGGGCTCAGAAGGACTCACCGTGTCGCAGGACTCGCCCAGTCCGTTCAGTGGGCGGCACTTGCCACGTAGATAGGTTTGGCCATCGGCGCAATCGCAGACCCCGGCTTTACAACTGGCCCCCGTTGGCATAAGATTGCACTGGACGCTATCGTCGCACCGGTCACCAACGAGCGCCGTCGCCAGGCATTGGGTGAAGTTCTCCGCGAGCACCGCGTCGAATGTGGAGCACTCGCACTGCCCGCTGGCCAAGTCGCAGCTCGAGCCGTCAGCTGTGCAGTCCGCCTCGCTTTCACATGGCCAAAATACGGCCGACGCGCCGCCGTCGCCTGCAATGTTCAATGGTCGGGTGGTCGGGTCAAGAAACGGCGGTAACTGGTGCTAACCGTGTAAGTAAGACATCAAGTTGCCTATTTAAATATGTACGCCTCATGCCCATGTCCAGACGACCCAGTTTCGGGTCCGCTCTGGGACCCATTCCACTGAATTATTCAGGGCCATATCAAGTTCTCATCCTTGGAAAGTAGCGTTCTCAACTTTTCTGCCTTGCACAATTTTGGTCACCTATGATAGGTCTAAGTTGCACCTCACAAACCCCTATTTTACAATACCACAGCGTATATAGTAGATTCTATTTTACGGTTTAATTATCTATTAATGGATTTATCTATAAGCTTAAGCGTGCGACTCTTCGTTTAATAAACGCAACTAAATAGAAAGTGCTCACATTTTTGTCCAAGAGTTTAATTAATACTTAAGACATTCAATTTTGTTTTATAAATCGGTGAGTTTCAAAGAAAACCTTAACATAGCTTAAACAATCATTGTCAAAAATGATTAAATAATTCATTACAATTATATTACATTACATGGCATCGATATTTAGTTTAATTGCAATATTTTATTTTTCGGTGTTAAAGTTGATTATATATATACCTTACGATAATTTCATTGTGTTTCAATAATATGTATCACGCATAATTTTTCTTCTCTATATAATTCAAATGGAAGGAACTAGTGCTCTATGGGTAATGATTAAAAAAAAAACACAATGTTAAATTAAATCAGATCTGTTACAAAAAATTATATTGTTTTCAAAATAAAAGTATATCCACCTTTGCAATTATGACAATGACAATAAGATTCGTCATCAATGTCGCATTGATTATATCTATATTAATGAATGTTTTTTTTTTGTTGACAAAATTCGGTAATTCAAAAATTATTAAAGATGTACATGTCTAGGAGTAGATGGAAATATATTCAAACACAACAAAGTAAAACCTTTTTTTTAATTTTAGAAAGATTATTATCAGTAAAGTTTCTCTAAAATTAATAGATTTCCGTAGAAACTGACAGATGGTGGGTGATACTGATCGTGAGTACACATATGAACTATAAAATTATAGTACCATTTACAAGGGTAGAATAAATCTATAAGTATTAAAACAATTTAAGTAAAATAATGATATTATGTTTTTACCAAGAAAAATTAAATAATAATTATGAAATTTGTACCTAACATTTGATTTGCTAATCGAAAATGTAATTTGAAAATCAAAATGATTAAATCTGAGTTCTTCCCTGTGCAGCCTATTCGTTATATTCGCTTTCAATCACAATCCCAATCAATTCTCAATTGATTGAGCAGCCTCGTCAATCTTGGCGGTGCCACGCCCACTTATCCACCTGTCCAGCTGATTATTTAATTTATAGAAACAACCCCGAGAGCTGTAACCGAATTCCCCGCGTCTCGACGGCAAAGCTTCTCCTGACACGCAACGTGTCGGGGCCGCAATTTATTACGTATACGCCAACGACTTCCGGATGAGGTTGCGGCAAACGTAAAAAACTGAAAAAATTTCCATGCAAAAGAGTATCAACGCAGCCGCAAGAAAAAAACACACAATAAACAACAACAAAAGGGCGAAAAACTATAACAATAGCGCAGAATAGTAGGAGAACTGGAATTCGCTCGACGCTTTGCCACTTTAATTTCCATTTTCCGTGGCCGGCAAAACAATTTCTCAAACCGCAAAGGACCTTGGAACCTGGACGGTGAACGGTGGGCCTCGGTGGGTGCTGCTGGCTGATGGTGGTGGGGTCAATAGGGCAAAGTACTTGACCTTGATTGCGTTTGCATTAATTACTCTGGCTGTTCTTTAATGTTATGACTGCCGTCCGCCGTTCGATGGCCTCACACCAAATTAATCGCGGCTTTAATTCAATTACCGGAAATTGCCTGCAACATTTCTGAATGCCATTTAGCCACATGATTTGGCCGCAGGTCTTTCGTTTTTCGACCTTTTTCGTTGTTCTTTCACTTTTCCCTGTCTCTGTGGTTACCTTGAGGACTGAGAATCGCGCAGCACAGGACGCCGAGGACGAAAAGCCACTGGAAGTTGGACATTGTCGCGAACTGAGAAGGTTTCCCGAACAACTGGCAAAGGCAACTAACTGACCATGCTGAGCGGAGATCGGACTATTTGGAGTGTTCGATTCCGGTTAATCTTATCTGGTGGTGGTCGGTGGGCCGTAAAAGTACACCCGTACACCGATGATTAACCGGTGGCAAGTGGAGTGCCGGATGGTGGGTTTTCCAGATAATCCCCATTTTGGTTATCGCGATGCACAGTTTCACTTTGTCAACGGAATCGCGAATCGCAATCGGTTGCCAGGGCTACAGTGATTATCCGCTTTGTTGGCCTATCGCCTCCGCCGTCGGTCTCTCAACACAATATCAGCTGCGATACAGTAAGAGCATGCTTATCAGCAGCCGACACCTGGCCGGGCACACCTGTTCGACGATCTAATAATAATGGCCGTGTAGTAAAATGTTAACCCCTTCAGGTCCCTTTTAAAAGAGTTAAGCTGATAACGCTGAGGCAGCAGTTTTATTTCGACGATTAGGCTACTTCCACAGATATTTTCATAGAATAAAATAATTAATCAATGAATCACTCAATGAAAGAAAGTATTTGCCAAGCGACAAAATTTAGTTCAATTAAAACTTGTAACCCGTTAAGGCTTTACTAATGGCAATCAGTGTATCTGATTACTGGTACTTTGCCAAAAATCTAATAGATTTTGACACCATCTTTAGATGGACATGGCCTCCTATAGAAAGCCAAAAGAAGTCCCTGATACTAAGCCTTAAACGCAAGAAATGTTGGTCCTTAATGCATCAGCTGAAGATATAGGGAGACCTATATAGACAGTTATAGGCTTAAACGTCCAGCCATAATTCGAACTGGAACAAGTAGTGTGTGACGTATACTACCCGAATAGGAACATGGACATACCTAACCTACTTTTCTTAATTATACTCAAATTAGCTTAAATATTAAATTAAACAGGACGCAAGGCAGAGTAAAATGTTTACAAGAAAAGGCAATGCTGCTATGAACATATTGCACAACAAATAAGGATAAATGTAGCTAGGAAGCTGTAGAGAAACACCCATTGGTGCTACTAACATAAAAGTGGATGTTGAAGATTTATATTGTACTATGACATGAATGTTATAAATGACCCAAAATAAATCCCATGAACCAAAAATATCACAATGTCCACAAAAACATGGGGTTATGGGGTCGGAGATAATACCCTTGGTATGCTTTGTAAACTGGGGTCTTTAAATATGATTTCAATTTCTTTTTAAGATTTTACGTATTAAACTATTAGACGAAATAAAAATAATTTCTTTCTTTATAACCCCATAATCATATTTTAAACTATTAATACTATTAATGTATATATTCGCAAATTTAAAACCGACAAAATTAAAACTGACAAAAGATATAAATACTACTTCATAATCCCTTGCCTCAAAAAGATTACTCAACCAAATAGTCCTGGCCACAGCCAAGTTCTTAATTGATATTATACGCCCAATATAATCATAAATCAAAAGATATTATTTAATGGATAGATGCAGTCTGTCAATGCCAGAGATAGGGAACTTTTCAGTGGGAGTTCCACTTCGTAGCTCACGACGCGTGTCTCAAATTTTTCGAAGGACTCGTCGTTGTAAGCTTGCTTTCCTCCTACTCTCATCGTTAATGTGGGTTTGTAAATTACTAACGTGTTGTATTTATAATTCAATATGAATTATGTGTTAAAAATAGCGTAACAACTACGTGGAGTGTCCAAGTGTCGCAATAGGCGACCTTGAAATTGTTTATAAGTGAAAACCAATCGAAGTAAAAGGGGTTAATTGAAGACCTCAAGTAAGTGTCATCTGGAGACAAATTAAGGAGGTAGGGTCTCTTTGAATAGATTCTGGATTAAGTATAAAGATTATAGCATATAGGATCTTAGAAAGGGAACATGATTAAGATTTAAGTGAAATCCAGCTCCTAATGAATGACATTTTCAAGTGGTCTTCCATTTGGCTTGTTGGTCGCACTCGTTTCAATTTTCCCGCCGATGTTGTGGTTTTCCCAACACATTTTCTTTTTCGGAGACATAACGTAAAAGGACATTTTGTGGCTATAAAAATGCTTTGCCACGCACGCGATGAAGTGAAAAGAGCAGCGACAGGTGCAAGAGAAATTATAGCCCGTCCACCCCATCTATATTGTATATAATACAACTTTATATATATACTTTGATATGGATTTGTGTGTCGCCTCAAATTTATTTCGTTAGCAGTACAAGTGCAAGGACGCACTTTGAAATTATCGACTCGCAGTGTCGCGGGATTTTCTTTTATAGTTTTTCTTTGCTTTTTTTTGACTACTCACATTTGGCTTTAAGGCTTCCTTTATTCTATAACATCCGACAGAGAGAGAGGCGTTGCTTCTGTTTCCCAGGTATCAAATATTCAGGAACTTTGTGGGTAGCACACACTCACTATCTTCTTCACTATGTTTGGTGTTTTGTTTATCACTCATTAATCATTTGGATCACTGGTAACGAGGACGTTTGAATAATTTGAAATTTTCATCGGTTAACATCTTGAATCCATCTTTAATCAACTAATGCATGCAACAATGGAGTCGGCAAATAATACTAATAATAAAATAAATTAGTGGATTTCAAGAACACATGCGATTGGAGCTCGTTAGTTAGTGGGGAATGGTTTCGGCGGCGGCAGTGTAGGGATATTGGGAGTGGGGAAAGGTCCTCAGAATGGGACTCGGAGCTCGGAACTCGGAACTGGGAACTGGAAATGGGAATACGAATCGAAATGGGAATGGGTTCCACATTCGATATGTAATAAATGACGCCCTATTAATGCCCCTGTGCCCGTGTGTGAGTGTGCTGGTGATTTTGGTGTGGTTATGCATATAATAGATTGAAATACGTTAAGCGTTGGCGCGCCACTGAACGTGATGACCTCCGTGACCCGTCGTCGTTGTCGTCGTCTATGGGAAACACGTTTTTATTCTTCACATCTGACACAATCGATACTCATTAAAGTTTTCAGCAACAACAACAACAAAATATCACACCATATGTATAATTATGTAATAAACAAAGTGGTTAACTTCACGCTTAATATCCTTGGCGCTCGTCTTGGCTCTATTCAGGAATTTCTGGCCAGTTATCAATAACACACTGCACTTCTGCGATTTGTTAATAACTCGGGCACTCGTTACAACGTATCCTTTTACGCGCACTTTGTTAAAACGGAACTGTGGCCCGATGGCGGCATTGCCACCCACGATTATCGAGTTGATCCTTTCGTAGCGAGCTTCAAGCCGCTACTAATGGCTTCACCGTTAGCTTCGCATGTTTACGGCTCTCGGCGAGAGCGAACTAACCTGCGAGAGAACGAAAGCCGAAGGAGAGCGAAAACCAAAGCAGGACCAAGACGGCCAGTACACAGAGGAAAAAAGGAGCACAGTAGGAACTTGTCGAAGATATATATGGGTCGTTGAACGCTTTTAAGAAGAGAAAAAATGCTTAGATCCTATAAATAAAAATTCGTAGCTTTTACTTTTTTAATTAACATATTAACACACTGATAAATAAAATAAAATTCTACTTTCAAATATTAATAAAAATTCTAAAACTACGATTTTTCCGTTTTTATTATAACACAAATCTTAAAGTAAGACCAAAATAGGATTACGATCCTTTCATGACCAAATGGTCATGATTTTTTGACAAAAAATCTTAAGTTTTTCTGTCAGTGTACAATACTGAAATTCTTTTAAACTAAAAATATAGCCGTTTAAAAGTTTACCCTTTTAAATTGATAAAAATTATTGTATCTCTTTTGGTTATCCTGTAACCAATTTGCAACATGAAAATGTAAAGCATTCTGCGTTTCCCGCTACGAACTGGAACTTGGGAATCATAACACGTCCGCATTAGAAGGAAAAAAGAAATAGTAAAAAAGCTGATCGATGGTATTACAAAGGAATTCCAAATTAATATTAATATTAGGCGGAACAAGAAAAATCCTTACCAATTTTATTGACTACAAAGGCAAAGTAAATTATATACTCCAATTTTTCTGAGTACAAAGTTAACTCAAGTCAAGTAACATTCCTAAGATTTAAGTTAAGCTTCGCTGGTTTTTTAATTTTTTTACGTGCAGAGCCAAGTTCAGAGAGAGCGTGCTCGTGCTCGATTCACGTCTTCGGGCTGCTAATTGTAAGTGTAACTGTAACTGTATTCTCACCTGCTGGCGGAGCAACAATTTTCCGCCCTTCAACTGTCGCGAGCTTTCGAAGGTGTGTGTGTGTGTGTGTGTGTGGGTAGGTGAGTGTGTCATGAAACTATGCACTATTAGATGGCTCATAAAATTCTCCCAGCAAAAAAAAACACACTTACACACTTGAAAGAAAGTAAAAATATAAAAAACGAGCAAAACTAAATTATGGAAAATTACTTGTAAACCCTTTGCCACGTCTTCATTACAAAAAAAAAACAAGAGAATGGAGTTTCCACCAAAGAACAGACCACAACTTTACATAAGCCGTAATAAATCCCTGCCAGAAAGCGAGACAGGAATGAGAAAATTTGGGTCAAGTGGCCGCATTGGAATTGGACCCACCTCCAGTTTCGGACACCACTTTGTTTGCTCTCTATCTCTCTCGCTCTGCGGCCACCAGGTGGGAATATAAAGGATTCGTAGGAAATGGTTAACCACAAAAAAATAGACGTAAAAAGTACTGCAGAGAGACAAGAAAAAGTGCGAGAGAGAGACCACATCAACGAGACAGCAAAAGTCAGGTGTATTTGGTAGTATGTGTGTGTGTGGTGTGACTTCCTGTTGGATATATAGCATAATATCAGGGGCATATCCGGTGAAAAGGACGTTTTTATTACCTCAAGTTGAACTTGGTATCTTGCATCGTATAATGATTTAAGATTATCAAAAGGCAAACCAGCTTTTTGTGAGCAAAATACTTATAAGTTTTGAGGATACAGTTCGAATATAAAAGGATTTACACAATTATGTAAAGCTATTTAAATTATTCATCCTAATTGAATCCCTTTTGTAAATAGAAATAAGATTGTCCTTAAGCGACCATAAATCAAAAGTTTGTCTCTTTCCTAGAACTATAAAGTTCTAATTTAATTTCTAAAGTTCTATATTACCACTTAAATTTGCGACCATTTAATAGTTTTTATACGCGACTGCCCAGCTGGAAGCAATTTGAGAATATTAAGTCTAGCAGCTATGGTCATATGGCGCCCATCTCTTATGGTATTCACGTGCTGTCGTTGGTGGTCAGTTACAGCGACAGATGGCAAATGGGGCCATCAAAGGACCTCCTGCAGAGCTCCGAGCCGAGAGCAGAGTCTTGGCCATATGTATAGCCGCAAATCGCCACTCAGAGACTATTGTGCCAATCATCTATTATTAAGCAGCCCTCTAATTGACTTCATCCAGTTACTTATGCCGGCTCTCCGTGCCATGGAAAGGTCCTTTGACTTATTTAGCAACACTCGTAAGGACAGTAGACTCAAGAAACACAATGAAATCAAAAG
Source organism: Drosophila bunnanda (assembly GCA_035046265.1). NCBI lineage: Eukaryota > Metazoa > Arthropoda > Insecta > Diptera > Drosophilidae > Drosophila > Drosophila bunnanda. The sequence goes on from JAWNOB010000130.1 coordinate 423,501, forward strand.
ATTTTGGTATTTACTGATATAAGAAAATGTAGAAATTAAACCCAGACTGTACTTTAAGGAAGCTCAAAGTCCAAAAGAGAAAATTTTTGCATTCTTTATAGGCAATCCTGGCTGTAGTTGCTCACCCAGAGAGCGTTTACTCCTTGTTTCTGGCGTTAAATTTAGTCATTTTCAGTTTTTAGGCGAAGCATGCAGTCATGGACGTTGTACACAACATTCGTTTTTACGGCCAGGTGAGTGTGGAAATTTGTTGGATTTGCCTCGGAAAACCCACCGCTCCCTGGCGGCCGACATGGCTATTTTTAGACCAGAAAACAAAGTGTTTTGCTGGCCAGCAGGACACGCGACCAGGACAACGTTCGGCGGTACAGTTAAAGGTAACATGTTGGCTATGCAAATGCAAACAATGCATTGCCCCCGAGAGTCGATGGACGCCATATGCGCTCACAGCAAACAGCAGAAGCGGCCTGAGAAGGAAAATCCCAAGGAAATGGGAAGTGGGCGAGAAGTTTAGTCGCTCGAATGGGACGACATATGCGGCTTTTAAATAAAAAATCAATCGAAAAGTCGGTAAATATGTAAAAGCGTCCCAGTGCCAGTGCCGCCCGTGTGCCTCCCCCCAAATACCTCCCCCATATGCATGCCAAATGAGCTAACAACTGAACATCACAAAAACAACGAAAACTAACATGCGCGGCTCATAAAAAATGCACAATTTTAATCGAAACATAGTGCAGGCGGAGCGAAAAATAGAACACACGGCGCAATGAGTATAAGCGATGCGTTCAGCCAGATAAGCAAAGTGCATTTGTCTGCAAATGCAGTGTGGAATACGGGGAAAAATATTATATCGAATATATCACAAGCTTTGTAAAGTATTATTTGCTAATCCTTAAATAAACGTCCCACACAATTGATCAATTTGAAGAGGCTTTTAGGATTCAGTGGATTGTTTTTCGGAACCGTACAAGAATAAGTAAAGTATTCTTAACTTATTTTCTATAAACTACTTTTTGTAAATAAAAAATATTTGTAGAACCTTTCTAAAGAATAATAAAATCCTATCCTAGCTATTTCCTGATTTTTATTTTCCTTGTCAGTGGCACTAATTGAATTCACTTGAAAAGTTCGTGTGGATATTTAAAAAATGCTGGTAATTAAGCCATACTTTTTTTATGTGTATAACGTTTTCACTTTTAAAAATGACAGAAAAAATAAATGGAATTACTACATGCGATTTAAATGCTACTGGTATTAGGAATTTTAAGTATACAATGTTGAAAATATTTATACAATTGTATTTCAAGTTTTTTTTTATTTAATTATTAAGCCAACAAACACGTTGCGAAGTAACTGCCTCGCTTCAAAATAATTCACAATCAATTCGTATTTAGACAATAGATAAATAATGGAAACAACCAAGAAGCTTGGATTTGGAGCTTAATTATAAAATTTACGTGAAATTTGTGCAGTCAAATGGTACCGAACTTTCTTTATCGTAACCGATAACATTTAAAATATTGGAATCTTTATAAATATTTGTATAACAATTAAAATGAAACTTGAAATAAGAAAACTATAACTGATTTAGTGTTGAATTATGGTATATAAAAGTAATTTAAGCTCAAAGTTTATGGATTAAGCATCCATAATTAAAAATTTATTATTATTATTCGTATTATTTGAATTATTATTATATTTTCAGTGCATCCATTTGGCCATGTGCGGCGTGTTGCCAATCCGTATCCATATATGAAGCACAACTGCCACTGACACGGGCCATGCGAAAGCCAATTGCCTGTCAGGAGTGGACTTGGCCAAAGCGTGCACTTTGACCGGGCTTCTTTCTCATCACCCCCCATTTCTCCTCCTCTATCAGCAGTCTGATTGCTCAAATCGGAACGTGAAAAACGGTTTCCAACGTGTCTTGTATACACATATGTATGTACTAGTATGTACGACACACCATTCATTGTTTACAACTTTTTTTACCTGGGATTGCCTTCACTTTGTTTGCTTTTTTCGTCTCATTTTTCCATTTTCTCTTCTTAGTCTGCAATCTATGAGGGAATCCCTAAGATGTCACAAACTGGCCCCCTTGGCGAAATAATGGCCAGGATTAGTAAATGTCAAAAGTCACTAGATAAACCTCAAAACATGTCTTTATGACATACATAATTATTAATAAAGGTATAATTCCATAAATCTATTTATTTGATTTTTTATTGATTCCATTTACACACATATTTGTAATCACGTACCACTCCTCTCTAAAATTGTAAGTAAGCCCTATGCCAGTCATTTATTACTTGTGCAACCTGGTGGTATCGTAATTTTTAATTTTAATTATTCCTATTAATGAGCCATGAACTACACAACTACTAGAACTTAAAAGCTTTCCGACATCTGGGTTGGGGGTGAGAATAACAAAGAAAATCGAAAACGAACGATGCTGGAGATGATTTAGCTTTCCGAGCTTCGATTTCGGGGCGATCTCTTATCGCCACCTTTGCCAATTACATGTGTCTCATTTACAGTTGGCAGATAAATTCATGTTCCATATTTTGGCGAAGCCGCGCCGCGTTAATCTAGTCGACAAATCGTGACAAATTGCACATAGTTTCGCGTTGTTGTTTTCATTTTTGTTACATCTCCGAGGCGATCGGCCAGAACTCACAGTTGCCCAGACGTCGCATTCCCAATCAGTCGCTTCGGGGCTTACCTGCAGTTTTCTCTTCCATCATTTGCATGCCTGAAAATAGCATAAGCTGTGCAACATGACCCGCAGCAGGTCGTGGACTCTGCCACGCCTCTCGCAGTCGAGTGTGGACACCACCTACGGCCTCCTGGGATCCGTCCGACTCACCTACGCCGTGTGCGCTTTCATAGCCACCAGCCTGCACGCCGCCATACGCAACATGCTCGGCCTGATCATACTCAGAATGGTCAAGCCCCGGCCGGAGGATGCACTGCAGCAGGCTGTCCAGGCGGCCAGGAATGTCACAGCTTCAAGCCGGTGCGGTGGCTCTCGAATAAGTTTGAACACCGCAATCCATGTGCCAGAGGTAAGACGGTTTCCATTGAAAATTTCTTTGAAATGAGACAAAAACTAACTACGAACTTTCAACGTACGAATATCAAAGGTGAATGTTTATAAATGTATATAAAAACACAAAGGTTTATGCCGATTTCGCTAGGTGGTATGAAAGTACAACTATTGTAGACACCTTGACAATTAAAATTTGTTTTATTTGTTTAGGACTTTAGGCAATGACAGCTTATTGTTTGCTTATTTTTCTTTTGTATTTTGAATTTTTTAACTCTAATTATAAATTAATAAAAATAGTCATTGAAGCAGCTACTGGGTTAATTTAAAAGTAATTAAAGTCGAAGTTATCACATTTGAAAATAATAAGAAAAGGAATTTATGTTATAAAGGGTTCCTGATATTGTAATCAATTAATTAATTTAACTTAAATTAACCATAAGCAGACCGGCGACTTACCATGGTCCCGCAACCAGGAGCTGACATTTCCCGGAGTATACTACTACGGCTATGTGGTTTCAATTCTGCTTTCCGGTTACCTGGCGGACCGATGCAGCAGCAAGATGCTGTTCATGGTGTCTCTAATCTGTCAGGCTGTAGCCTACATTCTGGTCCCCTTAATGGCCCATTACAGCTTCGAGGCGGCTGTGATCGATCTGGTGGTGTGCGGCCTGCTGGCGGTATGTTCTAGTTTCCAGCGAATTCGTATATATTTCTCCTTAACTAAGTAATGGCAGGGCTGCGGCAATCCGTCGCTGTACAAACTGTTCGTCACCTGGGCCCATCCCACGGAGCGGACAGCGTTGCTGTCGTTCGCCTACAGCGGCATGTTGGTGGGATCGATGATAGTGTTCCCGGTGGCCGGCTATCTCAGCAACTTTGGATGGGAACTGTCCTTTTTTGTAGTGGGTTCAGTGGCTCTGCTCTTTGGCATCGCCTGCAAATGGCTGATCTATGACACCTTGGATCAGCATCCCCGCATTTCGGATGAGGAGGTGGCCTATCTCAGACAGGGAAAGAGTACTCCAGAGCCTCGGGCACCGCAGGTGAGTTGAATAATTTCGTGTCTATTAATTATCTATTAATTTTTTGATGTCAGGGGGTGAGTGTTCCCTGGAAGAGCCTGCTGACCGCTCTACCAGCATATGCTTTCGTCTTGACCCACGTGTTCCACTGCTACACCTTTCTGGTGATCTCGCTGCTAATGCCCCGATTCATGAGCGAAGCCATGGAGTACGACCTGAACCAGGTGGGCTTCCTCTCCGCGGCCCCGTATTTGGGTGGGCTCTGCTCGAAGGTGGTGTGCATCGTGGGAGGCAGCTACTTGGAGCGACGCTTCGGCCCGGATCAGAGCTGCATGCGCCGGACCCTCTACGGAATCTGTAAGAAAAACTCGTTAGAAACGCTATAATTTATTTTTAATGAAGTTTGACAGATTATCTTCTTCTTTCAAACGTGACTAATGTGTGAAACTGGTCCGAATTAAATAATTAAGTTTACTTATTTAAGAGCGAGTCGAAATGCAGCTCCTCAAACCTGTATTATATTTCTAATATACATATTTTATATTTTTTACCAGGCAGTATCCTAACGACTTCATTTCTTGGGATAATTATCCTAGCTGACTGCGGCAACAAGACTCTGGTCCTGCTAATGTTTATACTCCTGATGGCCTCCACGGATATGGGTTTCAGTGGCTATTGGCCCACACTACTCTACTTTGCCCCCTCGTTCGCGGGACTACTTTCCGGATTAGCTAATGCTCTAGCTCATCTGACTGGATTCCTGGCGCCATATCTTGTCGCCGCCTTGGTGCACACTGTAAGATAAAATAGTTAAATTTATTGCTAAACAATTTCACTGTGATTTAATAACCTTCAGGGCAGCAAGGCGGAATGGAATATGGTGCTGACGACTCTCATAGCCTTCAACACTATGGCTATGGTTGTGTTTGGACTGTGCAGCAGTACCAAACTGCAGCCCTGGGATCCACGCAATTGCGAAACCAAAGAGAGATCTTCGTCTCCTAAAAAAAATATTAGTTAGACCTTCGTGTGTGAGTTTAAAAAGCGCGCCATACAGCGTGTGTTCGTCGATATTTATCGTGCTACCAACAAGTTCCGAATAGAGATGTGCATGTGTGTCACTTTTAACGTAATTGTAAATATGTGTATTATAAAAAATATGTAAAACAGAAAAATTGGTAACGCAACAGCGATTTTTTTAAAAATCAACTTAAACAAATTCAAAATAAAGAAAGTAAAAGAAAGTAATTACTATATTAAAACAATACCCATAATTTAAGTTTAATATGAAAATAAATTATTATCAGTAGTTTGTACATTTGCACCTTTAGGCTCTGTGTTTGAATTAGGAGTATTGAAATATAAACTTTTTAAAAAAACTAGAGAATAAAAAGCTCATCTAGTGAACTCCTCTTCATTTCATTCTGATATCGATAGTTTCGGTACTATGCAACACTGACACTCCAGTATTCCATTTACGGCAATAGCAGGCTTACTTTATCTTTTCCAATTGTCATTCCCCTTCGGTTTACTAAAATTTTTTAAATTGATTAAATTTTACGGACTATGAAAACATACACCTATCGATGACCGATGGTATGGCGGCGTGGCTGCCGTGAGAAGATATCGCAGCCGAACCTATCGATAGCTGTGTGTTCCTACGTATATTTTTGGCATACTTGCTTTATAAATCATTTCAAATTCGTTTGCTTGACGTTCACTGTATCTGCTCAGCACACAGGACTTACTGGAATAACTTTCGCAATAGATATATCAAAATTCTCCGTGTGGTTTCTCTCTGGATGCAACCTTAAATTGACCTGTGTTTTCACATTTTTATGACGTTAAAATTCTCAGTGCAATACTAAAACTACCATTAGCAACGACAAGCAGCATAGAAAATCGTCACCACCAAATAAGCAAATCAGCAACAACAAGTCACAGAGGCAGTAGCTTCAAAAAATTAACAGAAAATTGGACAAACTTCTCTCGAGATTGGAAGTGAGTAAAAATTTGATCGCAGGTGATATAGACATTCGATCGGCGAAGGAACAAGCTTTTCAAGCGGGGGCAGAAGCAGCGGTAGCGGAAAGAAAGGCGGAAATCAGAAGCAGCTTCCTGATTTTTCGTTTGCCTTTTGGCGCTTCCGCAAAAGCACGAGCACAACATCTCTTTAGTGCTGCCTGTTTAAATTGCTTCTTGACAAATCGATAAGTGCCGAGTGTCGGAAACATAGCATCCATTGCGTACGCGTGTGTGTGAGTGTAGGCCAGGTTCCAAGTACTTGAACCACGAGAATATTAATGTTTAAACTTTAAACACTTGTTACCTTGAGCGATACGTGTTGTGTTTATCATTGCCGTCGCTTTTTTCTTGTTTTTTGGGTTGAGGGAGGTTCATTCAATCAACCGCACCAACACCAGCGCACTTGCATAAACAATTTCCTTGAGTGTGTGTGCGTGTATTGCCTGCGTTTGTGTTTACCTCCTTTGTGTTTTATGCATATTTAGTTAATGCTTGCATGAATTCGGTCGTGTTCGCCGTGTAAATACATTTTAATTTTGGCAATTTCGATTAAAATATTGTAGCCTGTCTGTGTGTGTGAGTGCCAGCACGTACACAAACGAAGGGCTGACAGGGTTGCCAGCTGAAGTTTTCTTTTCCAGTGTTTTGTTGATCATTAAAGCCAGCTGATTTCTATAAATAATTTGGTAAACAAGGCGAGAAGGGAAAATATTTTCAATAATTAATAAGTTCAAGATAAGCTACCAACCGATAACTATAGTTGAAGCAAACACAGTATAAAACAACTCGCACCCAAACATACACACACCCACGCACAAGCTCTAATTAAAACAGTAAACAAGCGCCGACACAGTGGCTGCCAGAATATTAGCTGCAAATAGCTGATTTAATTGTCTCGTCTGAATGCTGAACTTACTCTGGCAAATAAAGCAACAAAAATCAATAGAGTAAGAAAAAGATAAAAGAATCGATCTGTAAAAAATAAAATCCACGATTGACGCCCAAGTGCACGCCAACACAGAGTCGGCCAAGTTAGTAGTTACGCCCGTGATCCCACTCTTCATGTTGGACGATGACGATCATAGCCGCCGCTGGCAGTCTTATTGCGTTTTGCATAAATTCCCTCTTTCGAGTTTCGTGTTATTTCACACGTTTGCCCGTTCTGTTTGTTTCAGTTGATAACAACACCTCTAGACGTACGTAAATTGTTTAACGAGCGCTTTTTTGATACGAGTAATGAACTGATACTGTATATAACAGCCAATCGGCGCAAGTTCGCATTGACCTGAGTCGAAATCCATACGTACAGACGCCCCGGCGGTACCACTTATTCGGGTCTCTTTTCGCTCTTTTGCAATTTCGAGCTGAGTCATTTTGTTTTTAAATTTTTGTGTGCCGCGGCCACAACGCAAAAAATAGACGTCGTTTGTATATAAACAAAAAAAAAACCGTTGCGCAAAAAGAAAAGAGAAAATGTTCGCGTATTTATAAAATCAAATAGGTATTAGTATAAATTCACTCACCTGTAGTGGTGCGATTTGTGTTTTGTTTATCTCAGGCAATTGTCGGCAAACCGGTTTTTTAGAAAAACAACGCAACTGGTCGCCGGTAGAATATATAATCATAACATTTACATACAGTTTGAATTGGCTAAATAAAACATTAATAAGAAAAGCTTAAAACATTATGATTTTTTTATAATATAAGGAAAAAATAAATCATAAATATGGTTAAATTAATAAGTAGGTTTATATTTTATTTCGTTTTGAAATTCATAATCTATTATATGTATAAAAAAGTTTTAATTACCATAAACTCCTTTCAGAAATGTTGTTAAAAGTGCCATCTGTGGACTGGACGGATCAAATCATTTACATGGTGGATGACGACGAGTCGCTGTCAGATTTCGACGATGAGCCAGATTTCTCGGAATATATGTGGATGGAGAACGAGGAGGAGTTTGACAAGAATGTAGGAATGCCATATTTTTTGCTTTTTTCCCGAGTAAATGTGTTTAATCAAAAAAATTATGTTATTAGGAACTGCAACGGCTGGAAGAGGAGGAGATCATGCAGGAGTGCTTTGAGGCCATGATAGAGGACGAGCTGGAAGAGCAAATTAACGAGTGGGAAAAGGCCAAGTGAGTTTTGGGCCAACACCTGGCCGTCATTTATGAGTCACAACATTACTAATTCCGTACCGCTTCTCCCACAGAACGGAAGAGCAGAACACAGCGCTTTCCGTACTGCCCAAGAGTCAGTGTAATGTGGAAAAGTCTGTTCTGAACCCAATGGCTGATGAGTTTATTCCGCGAAGTCATATTATGGACTTCCCTGCCTCGTAAAGCCAGCTCATTCTCATCCCTGCCCGCCTACAACAGAATCACAAACCATCCCGCCCCATAACACGTGGACCTCATACGCGAAAATCCTAAGAAAAAACTGAAGAAAACAAGTTCCGCTAATGAGATTGAGATTGAAATATTCTGACCAAGTTGAGCAGCAAGAGCAGACGGAGAAATTAGCTCGAAACACAGTACACGATTATCTAACTACTAGATACAACAAGAAAAAGCTGGATAAAAACTCAACTCCAAATGCTGGCGACCGAAATGCAAACGAATCGTATTTTACAAAAACCCATTATAAAACGACAAAATATCACGCAGAAATATATACAAAAAAAGTTTAAAAGATGAAAAACCAACCAACGAAAAACACAAACAATACAAACTAAGAACAGACAAATAACAATTAACAACTATGCCACGTACATCAACCCGTACATTGTAATTAGAGTTAAAAACGAATTGTATGCCGAGGAATGCGGAGCCGGAGCCCCTGATATTCCGAAACCAAACGCTAAATGTTACCGAAACTAATGCAGACGCAGGCGCTTGCTGAAGCTAGAGAAAGAAAACTTTGGTATTAACGTACAAAACGAAAACAAATGACTTTTTACAAGCGATTTCTATCGAACTATGTATAAACTATAACTGCAACTGAACTACGCCAATTTTCCAGCTAAAGCAACAAACAAGACTCGAGATTGTGTTAGAAAAAAGATAAACCTAGAATCGAACAGAATGTTAAATTGAAATTGTATTCAAAGACTTTAATTGTAATCTAAATCGTATTTAATTTAGCGTCGTCCCGCCCCACTGTCTACACTCGTTTTAAGTTGACTTTTGTGGAATAGTGTTTCCTTCTTTGTTTTTTAAATCATTTCGCACCATTGTTAACTCGTTGTACGTTCTACGCCTAAGTAACAAGAAGCGCTAGTTGACTAACACCATCCCCCTTCTGACTCTCGCAATACTCGTAATTTACAATTATAGTTTAGTCTACTAAAACGAATTGAGATACTAATGTTTAACGCCTCCCCTATACAATACAAAGAGCATGCAAAATATGTACATTTAGTCTTAATTAAAAACTAAACGAAGGATAATACCAACACCAATTCTGCAATAACTTGTTAGTTCTCTAATTTTAAGCGAAAACTTATTTGTTTTAAATGCACAAAGACCCCCCTTAACCCGATTTTGTTACCGTTAAAAATTCCGCAATTCGGCACATGTAGACGAAGATGATTTAATATTTTTTTGCAATCAGCTTAGATTTAGTAACTTAAGACAGCATTAAAAGATCTACTACATTACTTACGTTACGTGTGATATAAAGATAAAAACAAACAAAAAAATATCAAAAACGATTTTAAAAATCTCAATAAAAAGGAGTATTATAGCATAAACTTGTGGTTTATATGAGGGTTCTGAAGGGATTGGGAATAAGGAAAGTAAATCAAACCCTACCATTAGTTAATTAATATTAATGGTTTACCATTAATAAATATTTTGTAAAATAATAAATATGATCTTGGACTATAGTTTTGGCCCCAACTGTAAGCTTTGCAAATAGCAATACCAATCTGGCAACGCCGCTCAGCTGTGCAATCAGCTGAGTCTCAGCTGCACCGCCGCTCTGTTATATCAGAGCGAAAACGTGGGTTCTCATTAGTTTATTTTCGCAAATTTTGTGAATTAAAACCGTGTTGGATTCCTCATAGCTCGAGGAGCCATGCAGAACTGTAGGCGCTGCATCAGCCTGCTGGGCCGGCGGCCGTGCCTTGGGACCGTTTCGGACATACGGCGTCTGCACCGGGCGGCGACATTGCTCTCCCGGAAGAAGCAGGAGGCCAACGTGAACGTGTCCGCGCTTTTCAAGCCGGTGCAGGTGCAGGCCAATGCCGACGCCGAGGACGTGGGCTCCGAGCTGGTGGGCAAGCTGGAGAAGTCGGAGCTACTGAAGATCCTCAACAAGTTCACGCAGCGCCGTGAAATCAAGTCGCTGTGCAGCGAGAACGGACTGGACGGTAAGGGGTCACCTTTTTCTGGCTGCCACTGCGTCGTCTTAACTTGCATTTGTTATCCCATTCCAAAGCATATCTGCAGCAGCAGGCGTTTGGCTCATTTCGGCGCTACTGCATTGAGGCGGACAACCTGCCCGTGGACCTTCACATCGTCTTTAGCGATATTACTCAGGGAGCAGGACATATTGACGACATCTTCCCCTACTTCCTGCGCCACGCGAAGACAGTGTTTCCCCACCTGGACTGCATGGATGACCTGAAGAAGATCTCGGACTTGCGCCAGCCCGCCAACTGGTATACCAATGCCCGTGCCATCACACGGAAGATCATCTTTCACGCTGGACCCACCAATTCCGGCAAGACCTATCACGCCATGGAGCGATACTTAACGGCCAGCTCTGGCGTCTATTGTGGTCCCCTCAAGCTACTGGCTACCGAGGTATACAATAAGGCTAACGAACGCGGCACTCCCTGCGATCTAGTTACCGGCGAGGAGCGCAAATTCGGCATTGGCGAAGGATCGCCCGCCAACCATGTGGCGTGCACCGTGGAAATGACATCGGTCAACACTCCTTGTAAGTCCTTGTATCCTCTCTATCCTGGGATGTTCCTATCGAAACTTATGTCTGGTTACAGATGAGGTGGCTGTTATTGATGAGATACAGCAGATCCGTGACCCGCAGAGGGGCTGGGCCTGGACGCGAGCATTCCTTGGTCTTATCGCAGACGAGGTGCACGTCTGTGGAGAGGCTGGCTCCCTGGAGCTGCTAGAAAAGATATGCGAAACAACCGGGGAGACAGTGGAAGTGAGACGCTACGATCGTCTAACGGAGCTGACGGTGGAGAGCTCGGCTCTGGGGTCATTGGATAACGTTGTACCAGGCGACTGTATAGTGTGCTTTAGTAAACATGATATATACACTGTTTCGCGGGAGATCGAGGCCAGGTAAGTCGAGAAAGCCAACCATTCGAGAGCGATGAGTTTCACGTGTTACGATTCTTTCAGAGGCAAAGAGGTAGCCGTTATATACGGAGGCCTGCCTCCTGGCACCAAACTCGCTCAGGCTGCCAAGTTCAATGATCCCGCGAATAGCTGCAAGGTGATGGTAGCCACAGATGCCATAGGCATGGGCCTAAATCTGTAAGTGAAACATATCGGAACCCTTAACCTACTCCACAGTCAACACGAATTTCTCCTGCAGGAGCATTCGGCGTATCATTTTCTATTCACTGGTCAAGCCCACGATGAATGAGCGGGGCGAGCGAGAAATCGACACCATTTCGGTGTCTTCGGCCCTTCAAATAGCAGGCAGAGCGGGCCGCTTCCGCACACAGTGGGAGCATGGTTATGTGACCACCTTCAAGTCCGAGGACTTGCAGACTCTACAGCGTATTATGGCCCAAACTCCAGAGCCACTGAAGCAGGCCGGCTTGCATCCCACGGCCGACCAGATTGAGTTGTACGCTTACCACTTGCCCAACTCGTCACTGAGTAACCTAATGGATATATTCGTGAACCTCTGCACCGTGGACGACTCACTGTACTTTATGTGCAACATTGAGGACTTCAAGTTCCTGGCTGAGATGATACAGCATGTGCCGCTGCCTTTGCGCGCCCGCTACGTCTTCTGCTGCGCCCCCATCAACCGCAAGATGCCTTTCGTGTGCTCCATGTTTTTGAAAATTGCCCGGCAGTATAGCCGCAACGAACCGATCACCTTTGACTTTGTCAAAAGGAACTGCGGCTGGCCGTTTAAGCTGCCGAAGACCATCCTGGATCTGGTCCACTTGGAGGCCGTATTCGATGTGATGGATCTGTATCTATGGTTGAGGTAAGGGTTCTCGCTAGAGATGTAGATCGAAATAGAAAGTGCGATGTATCATCGTCCATATCATATTGAAAATTTAACAATCTTTCATTTTCCTAAATATTAAATATTGCTTCTTTGCAGCTACCGCTTCATGGATCTCTTTCCCGAGGCGGCGCATGTGCGCGAGGCTCAGAAGGAACTGGACGAGATCATACAGCAGGGCGTCTTTCAAATAACTCGTCTGCTCAAGAACACTGAGGCCAGCCAGGAGGGCGGGGATGTGGCAAGCTACACAATGCGCCGCGCGGTCACCCATGTCAAGGAGCCACGTCTGCCCAGCTCATCGCGGGGTCGGCTCACCGAGCGACTGCTCGCCCAGGGGCTCCTCACGCCGGGCATGCTGAGTGAGCTGCGCAAGGAGTGGGACGCACAATCCAGTCCCAGTTCCAGCGCAAACGACACTCAGGAGCCAGCGACGGATAGTGATGACGAGGACAACTACTCAGGGAACGCCAGAAAGGTGAGGCGAAAGCGTAGAAAATAGAGTAGAGTCTCACACTGCTAAAATTAAGGACGTAGTGATAGGCTGTAAAGGTCGATTGTTTTATATAATATTGGTTTATTCTTTAAGTGGCAATTATTATGTAATATTAAAATTAATATTTTGATAATCAACAATGACAATTGAATTGTTTTTAAATTGAAGAGTAGAAATATGCAATCTGTTTCACAAAAAATAATCACTTTGTTCGCTTTCAATTTGTATGGAGGGAGGAGAGTCTACTCAGAAGAGAGTCTGAAATACTTGACATTAAGTCCGCACTTTGGGGCTACCGCTTAAGTTTTGGAACTGTGTAATACTGTCTCGTTTAGTGCCTTCGATTAGTGGATTAGTCACTCAGCAGTCGCTCCATCCAAAGTGGGGTTGTAAGTAGATTTAGGCTTATATATCATCATCATCATCGCATTTGTTGTAACAACGAACGAACGAACACACACATTATTCGACACTCAAAACATACAGATTTGTTAAAAGATATAAATACTATGCATTATAAAATAGTACACATCCATATGTTGTACGTAAAAATTAATATTAAGTTCCTTGCTGCACGACGATGAGCATTGCAATGTGGCTTAATACGAGTAGTTCTCTTCTTGACGATTTGGGTTCATTGATTTAACTTGAATTAAAAAATAAATTAGTTCCGATATTTATTAAAGCTTTTCATTTCTCGTGTATAAGTTATACTTATGTATGCATAAACACCGTCCCTAGCGACTCTCTAGCGTCTCTCCAAGCCAACTCCAAAACTTGCCGGCCCAACTGGGCTCTAGTAAAATCCGTCCAACTTCTCCGCTCCCTATTACTTAAGGGAGTCTAACTTTTCCTTTAGCAACTGTAGCTGCTCCTCAACTGCCCGTCGGTTGTACAATAGATCTTTGTGCGTTTGAATTCTAAGGTACCGCGATATTTATGTATCTTCTCTTCCTGAAGTGGAACATGCTGATGTAGGTTGTAGGTATGCAATGGCTCTTGCTCACAAATCACAAGGTAATTAGTTATGTTAGTTTGCAGGTATGATGTCTATATGTTAGTATCAACTACAATTGTTCCTATTTATCTTCAATATCCTCTTTGGTTTTCATATTTTGTTGGTATTAAAAAAGTGCTAGTCTTAAAAGACATTTTGGGCTTAATATTTGAAGATAAGAATGCAGAAAGGTTTTTAATTACAAAAATTCGACACTCCGTCCGTCGGTTATTCATATATAGTATATTCCTTTTATCACAAACAATCATAAATTTCAAATTTCGAGTAATAAGTTAAGTACTTGGATGCACTTCACCGTGCCATTGCGTATAAAATTTCGATATTCTAGTTTCTCTTTTTGAGTTTTTCTTTTTTCCACGCCTCCCTCCCTTGGGGGGACGTGGGCCAAATGGTTTCCAAATTACAAATATTTTGTGGCCCAGTTTGGGCCAGATCGAGCGGATGATCCGACCGAACCGAGCCAGAGTCTCGGCCGGTCGGTCTCACCCTGTTTCGGGTGCGTCGCGTACGTCGCCCCTCGTAAAAACAAATCACAAACACTGTTCGCTCCAGACAGAGTCCAGACATGGTGATCTAGACAAAGTCGAGCTCCAGACCCGGCTCAATATCGACTGCAACCGCATTGTTTGCAGGGAATTGATCGCCGCCTTCGTCGTCGTCCGGATGCGACTCCTTTGATGCCGTTTTCTCGCCGGACCGGTCCTTGAACGCAGCTAGGCCCAGCTTGCGGAGGGCCTTGCTGCTGCGTCCCGAGGACTGACCCAGCTGCTCGAATCAGGAGTCGACCAGGACGTGCCAGCGGGCGAGCATCTCGCCCTTGGGCATCTCGCACACGTCCGCCCAATGGGCCACCTCCGCGGATCCGGATGAGTTCAACCCGAGGCTGAACCAACCGACCATCTCGTTCTTCTTCATGTGCCGCTTGGCGTACACAGATATCATCAGCGTGACGTCGTTGAGCTGGAACAGCGCCACCTGAAAGGCGAACGTCTCCTTGAACAGCGGATTGGGCTGGCCCCGTCGCACGGAGGTCTTGGCCCGGGAGATCTCCTGCCCAATACTGCTGACCATCACCATCTTTACATACGTGTCCGGCGCCTTATTCAGCGACAAGCTGCGGAACTGGCTTCCCTTGATGATCTCCACACTCAGGCGGCCGGTCACGCCATTGTAGCTCAGGCCGAGCAGGAGCTCCGAGACGCCGCCGTGCTGCATGGACGATGTGGAGCCGGCGCTCTCCGATCGGGCAAGGCTTAGCAGGTCGCTGGTGGAGCCCAGCACCGAGGAGTTGTTGCGCGGTTCCAGCGGCAGCCACAGGTTCGTCTCCAGCTCCAGGTCCACGGTGGCGAAGCTCACATAGGCCTCGCCTATCAGCCGCTCCTTGCGCAGCCGCTCGCATCCGTACAGACGAACCCGCAGACCCATGTTGTTCACGTCCTCCGGATTGACGCGGTGCAGCAGGAAGCTCTCCATATACTGCGGATTTTCGCCGCTGCGGATCTTGGTCTTGTGCTTCTGCTTCTTGTTGGGCAGCATCAGCATGCGCACCTGCGTGTGCGTCGGCTGTCCGCTGGCCAGGGGCGGCAAGCTCCTCGCCTGCATCACGTGCACCGTCATCTTTCGCATCGGTGCATCGTACAGCAACGATAGCTCCAATTCGATGGGGCCGCGGGGAGCGGAAGCCGCCTTCGAATCGCCGCCGACCACTAGAATGTCGTCCGATCGGATGGATCGCAGGTCACTGGTGTCGAATAGAGGTTCCTGGAAGGAGTGGAAATATGTGGATTAGGTCTCTAATATTTAGCTTGATTGAAACATTTTTTATAAGGATCTTCCTGATCTAGAAGAATTATATATTTAGGATTCTATTTTTCTATAATTATTAACCAAAATATAGCTAGCAGATGGCTCAACCTCACTCACTTACTTTAAAAATAAAGAAATAAATGGTGTATATCATTCATTAGGGCTTCTCTGATCTCTACAATCTTTATATATGTTGTTTTTTTTTTTTATGTGCAAAACTAAATTAGTCTGCTGATAAATGTATAAGTTCAAACAAATTTAAAACATAATTTTAAATAATATAAATAAAGGTTGGGTCGTTATTTCTTACATGTTCAGTTAACCGAAGACTGGTTATGCAAAAAAAAAGTATTCTTCTAAAGATAGTACATAATTTAAATATTACTTATAAGGATGCAAAAAGTAAAAACCAAAAATGTTCTACCTAAATTTTATTGAATTTCATATTTCTATTGATTTTCAATGATTCAAACGATTTCAGTAGCAAGCAATCTAATGCCTCAATTCTATTTTAGATAAAGAATACCTTAATTTGTAGATATTAAGGTATTTAAAAATTCAAATTAAGCTTTAGAATTTTTGGAAGTAACTCTTGAAAAAGGATCTCAGGATTAATGAGAAATTAAAAAGGTCTTATGTATTCTAAAGAAGCTAGTTAATATTCTCAGCTTTTCACACCCATAAGATACATAAAAAAGTAATTAAACAATCAAAAATTATTAAAAAATGATCGGTGGCCTATTAATGAATTACAATAATTAAAGTTGTAAAGTGACTAATTAAACAGGCTTAATGCAGAATAAGTCCCTCTAAAGGATATGTGATTCAGACTAATATAATGGGGGATTCCCAGTTCGATTGGCACTTACGTCATCGTTGTTGTTGTTATTATTATTATTGTTGTTGTTGCTGTTGGTGCTGCTGTTGGTATTGTTGTTATTAGTGGCATTCGAGTTGTTGTTGTTATTGATGTTACTGCCGGCCAAAGGCGGCACCACCACCACACTATCCCGCTCCTTGTCGAACTTGGGTGGCCGCACCACCTCGACCCTGTGCTGGTACCTCAGTGCCTGGGTCTTGGCCCGATGCTCCGCATACGGGTTCCGGAACGATGTGGCCAACGGGTAAGAAGCTGTCAAGATGTCGCCATTAATTTGGTAACCCCATCTACCCCGACGCTGGCCATGCTCACCCTTGCTGTCGCCCGTTGTCAAGATGCCCGTGTGGCTGTCAACTGATGCCTCCATGGAGTCATTCGAGCTGCACTCGCTGTGCGACGAGGGGATGCCGACCTTGCCCCTCTCGGCGATGGCCAGCGGGTCACGGGTCACGGTCACGCGCTGCAGGTCAGCGCCGGCCTGATGGTAATTGAAACTGTGTCCCGTCAGCGGATTCGCCTGGCTGAGCCCCATGCCGTAGCTGCCGCCGGACTTCTCGCCGCCGCCCAGCTGATGCTGCTGGTGCCAGCGCAGCCGGCGGAGGATGTCCTCCTCGGAATCTGAGCTGGTGTTCTCATAGCGCCGCTTGCGCGCTGCAAAGAGCAACCGGAGGTTAGTCCTGATCCCGGCCAGACCCCAAGTGTTACTTACTGATCTTTTGCACACACTTGGCCGCCAAGTGGCGCTCGTCGCAGCAATTAATAGCATGGCGGTAGTGGAAGCAGCACTTACGACTGATGTACAGGAACAGCAGAAGCAGGAGCACCAGAACGCCGAAGAAGGCGCCCAAAAGTGTGGTCACCTCGACGGTGCCTGCCGATGGAGCAAAAACAGGACGAAATGGTAAAGTAAAATGGAATGGGTATTGGAATAGGGGTAAGGGGGAGGCATACCTAATGTAGGAGTGCTATCCAGGCCAGAAGTGGACGTAACAATCATCTTGGATCATCCGAGGGGTCGTGGCGAGTCCAGCGCACTCTACAAGGACCTCATTGCGCCAGGAGCAGGCGCCAATCGTTTTTGTTTTCACTTCAATATGAAAGCAAAAGCAAAAGCGACAGCCAAAACGAAAGCGAAAGCGAAAGCTCGGGATATGACAGCACAATGGCGCAGGATAACCGAAATCGATTTTTCGCAGGACAATGAATGGCTCCGAGTCGCAGCCAATGAATAACTCTCTTTTAATTTATAACGCAGCCTGTCCACTCCAGAATCCCGATTTTGAACGCGTTTTATGTCTTATGAGACAACCGAAAATTAAGATTATCACCAAATAGTTTCGAAATAATATAATTCAAAATACAAATTAGTCCTTTTAAAGTCACTCCTGCGGTTTCACGGCTTTGTGTTTGGTAACTTTGAGTAGTAACTCCCGTGTGGAGCGGACTGCGGGCTGCTAATAAACAATAACGAGGATTGGACACGGGATTTATATATTTCCACTGCGATCAGAGCAGCTGCCCGTACAGTCGATGGGGAAAACTGCCTCGACTCCCGAACGAGCAACGGCGAGCTTAATCCCTCCAACCCCAAGTATGGTGTGTACATAAAGCGCTCGGAAAAGCTTTGCTCTGACAGATGCATCGCAGTAACAACTGTTGCTTATAATATTTATTTTCTTTTCAGAATGAAACTTCAAACTTCTTTTTATTTTATGTTTAATGGGAGAT
The DNA here is from genome assembly GCA_035046265.1 of Drosophila bunnanda. Classification (NCBI taxonomy): domain Eukaryota; kingdom Metazoa; phylum Arthropoda; class Insecta; order Diptera; family Drosophilidae; genus Drosophila; species Drosophila bunnanda. The sequence goes on from JAWNOB010000130.1 coordinate 441,749, forward strand.
TTAATATTCTGCAATATTAATTTTCAAAATTTTAATTTATTTTACTCCAGGGCAATTTGACGTTATTCAAACAAAATTATAATAATTTTTAAGGCTTTAAGGAACTCACATTTTAAGAGATTTTTTTAAAACCTAAGCAATAAAGTTGATAAGTAAATTGTATTTGTACTTTTCATTTTATACCATTTAAAGAAACATTTAGTAAAGTTTATTGCCTCCTTTTTTATGCCAATTTATTGGAATCTCAATTAAAAAAAAGAAGTTATTTATATAATTCTTAATTATAATTAATATTTTTGACTAATAAGCAAAATTAGATTTGACAATAATTATTATCCATATTATCATTAATGCTTGCTGAAATAGATTTTATATGTGCATATATATTTTTAGTTATTATTATACAATTTGCAAATATGTTTCTTTATTTATTATTTCTTTATTTTTATTATTATTATTTTTATTTCAGTAGCTACGAATTTGTGCTGTATTGCGGCAGTAGACGAAATAAATTTCACAACACAACATTTCCAGAAATAGAAGAAAGTATAATTATATAATTAAGAGATTAGTCAAAAAAAAATATTGGTTGGGCAATTTAAGGAATATTTTAGAGAATCACAACCTATTTTTCAAGTATACGTATAGTATTTCAGTTTTTTATAAGCAAAATCAAATAAATGTTGGCGGCAAGCCGGACGATAACGATAAGTTCCAGCCAATTAGTTTTACAAACATCGATATTCTTCTGTATCGATAGATTTAATCGCAGTGGCATTCGATTTTAAAAACAGCTGAGTTTGCTTGCTCGTTGTTGGATGTTTGGAACAGTGCTGCCAAATTTTGACCAACCAAAAAAAGCTGTCTTTGACGGGAAGAATGAAAAAATAGCTTTAAAAAATGATTTAAAAAAATCCAATAAAAAGCTAAAAACAAATATAGAAATAAAAAAAAATTTCAACATAAATAACAATTTATTAAGTTATTAATTATTAAGTTTAAAGAATTTCTTTCATTCTTGAGTATGACCTATTAGCGCCTAATATATATTCAGGAAATTCCTTATAAGAATAGTATGTCGGCCTTAGACGGTATATTTTGTAACCAATTAAATTTTTGAACAAAGCCCAGTTGCACGACCTTGATTTTTAATTCTTCCTCTGCGGGTAATTTTAATCATTTTTTTTTATAAATTTTTAATAATTATTAATTATTTCGGAACGCCAGGCAAGGTTTACATTTTACTGTTCCGCTTTTACATATTGCAGTTTGCATTTGACACAGTTACAGAACGGTTCTACACGTTTACAGATGTTTGGGGTCGAATTCTCATGTTTGGGGTTGAATTCTCATGTAGAAATGAACAGATCGAAGAAATAGAGCGTAAATTAACACGGGGTGAGCGTAACCAAACCGAATTCTCTCTGGGAAAAGTATCGAACTATCGATAAAAACCAGAATTCCCGCTTTTCACAGTTCCCGCAATTCGCAAATTTTTCCCGCCGATAGCCATCAAAAAAAGCCTGTTTTGACGGGGAAAAATCCAAATTGGCAGCACTGGTTTCGAAGGCGCTCGGTGTTTGTCAGTTGCTGTTTAAACTGTTGAAAATTTTGCCATTCCGAAACCATTTGACGCGAACGCGAAACCGCAACAACGCCAACGCCCCCGCGCCCGACTGCGTTCCCCCGAAAACTCGATACAATTCAATAGCCGAGCGTGACGCAAAAGAATTTGAAATCGCCAATGCCACTGCCAGTGCGCTGGTGTGAGTGCCTATCTGTGCGCGAGTGTGTGTGAGTGTGTGTGCGCGGATTTGAGATGCTTTTGGAGCTACGGGCAGTTACGAGCATCAGCTAATTAGCATCGAACCCGCGTAAACCGTGCTTAGTGGGCCGCTCCAGGCTGCTACGGAATTCGGCCTGCAGCAACAGCAACAACTCCGGTAATTAGAGGTGGAAACTCAGCTCAGTGTGACTCGGGGGAAACCTTGGGAAGCCGCTGCAAGACGGCGAAGCCGATTCGACGACGTCATCTGCAGCCATTTCGCTTTTCATTTTCGCTCCCCAGACACAGCGCTGGGTTTGGGAAACTCGATAGGCGTGTTTCCCACACCCGTGCCGTTGTCGTTGCCTGACCAAACGGAGCATGTGACCGGCCAGGCGGCGGGGGAGAGAGGGCGTAGCCTCCGCACCCATCTCGCACAGCTGGTCCGTGGAGTGCTCTCTGGCCCGGGTCAACAAACCAAGCCAATCGACTGGCTCCTCCGCGCGTGCACTTAGTCATTGATCGCGTCCGGTGACTCCGCCGGGCATGGCGTCTCCATCGCCATCGCCATTGCCATCCTCGTCTTCGTCTTCGCCTCCGTCTTTGCTGCTTTGTTTTTATTGGTGTCATTTGAATTTGTTGAATGGAAAAGGTCAATACACAGGCCGTCTCTGGGGTTTCGAGAGTGGTGTAAAACCGGTTAGTGGATGCTTCATTTTGGGTGAACCGAGTGCGACTGCCTAGGCTCCTACCATGGGCCTCCCTCCCAGCCACGGGCACTTTGCACGCTCAAACTCCATTAGCTGTCGCACCGAGAAAAATAATAATTGAGATCGATTGTATAGGTTCTTGGTTCACTTTAAACTTTTTCTATGGATATTATATAATCTAAAAATAATATCTATTTAGTAATTGTGTGCCTTGGCCAGCATAATAATCTTAAATAGAATTCTAATTCCCTTTTCTTTATTCTCTTGAAAAGAACTTATTCGTAAGAATGTACAACCTCCAAATGTATCTAATTTCTCTTGGTGTTCCTCAATTTTCCCACCTAGCAAGTAACCCATTCTGTGAATGCCCCTCATCTGTGTAGCATGCGCATCGAGAGCCAAGAACTTGGGCCAAAAATGGATTGCCAGTAGCGAGTGTCTTGGTTTGTTTTCTTTTCTTTTTTGGACGGGCTCGGTGGTCTCACCTTGCTGGCAAGATTTCAGGGGCACTAAGCAGCAGCAGTCGGCAGTGAAACTCTGCACCGATGTCAATGCCGCGGTCGTTCCCATTCTGCTCTCTACTGGGAGCGGAGTCACGGACGCGGACCGTAAAGCGTATCTTGAGGTCGTAATTTTACGGGGGCTCTAGTTGCGTGGGCGAGATTAGATTGTTAAATAGCTACACTGCTTACACTGAGTTTATTTATACACAGATGCATTCATGTTTACTCGGCACAGTTGTTGTATCTTTAATGTCATCATTTCAGTCCCCAGGCTCCCTCGGGTGCCAGGGACAACCTTGACTTTTTGGAGTCAAGCCAAGTCAAGTATAGAGAAGTACATCAAGGAGAAACCTTACTACTTTCAGCAGAACCCGAAACACCTTTCAAATGATTTTTATATTATTAATAAATCTTCAAATTTCGAAACACAGAAAAGTAAATGCATAAGTTTATCATGAAATATTTATGCATATTTATATGGTTATAAAATTCCATTTGTAGATTTCTCAAGCCTTATGCTCTCACCGGCATTCGTGCTTATCGTGGGAATGATATCAGACATTTTTTCCTCTATCAGAAATTGAATTAAACGCCAGATACTGGCATCGCTGGTGTTGTTGTTGGCATACATTTCCATTTCGCGTTGATGATGTTTTGCCTTTCGCCTCGTCAAGCGCCGGGCAAAGGCAGAAATTCAATTCACTTTCAACTCGACGAAGTGCCAAGGCCCCGCACTGGCACCTGTGTAACTTTGGCGCTCGTTGGCGTTTGCCGCTATAACTATACGCCTGCACAGACACACATTAGGTCAAGAGAATAGAAACATCAGTACAATTTGTTTTCAGGAACGGTTAAAAAAATATGGAGTTTATATCTTTAAAGATTTTAGCTAGAACTTTTTTACTGCGTTTTTTTCTGTTATTCGGAAATTCTCTTCCTCTGTTTTAATCATTTTTTCTAATGGGAAATATCATTTTCTATTAAAACCTTTTCAAAAAAAATAAATAAAAGGCTTCTAAAATTCTCAAGTACAAATTAAACAACAAATACCAAAATATCCACGAAAAGTGTTGAGCTTTAACCTCTCAGAAAATTAGTACTGACTAAGTTTTAAGGCTAGAAACCTAAGCATATTAATAGTAATATGCATAATTGGCATAAGATGTATATATATATATAGAATATATATACATATCAGTGGACTAACTCCTCGCAAAAGACATTCTTTATTCGTAGATATAATAGAAATATTAAAATGTGAGTAATTTTTAAGAAAGCAAGAGCAAGTTTCCTAGACTTTTGACCACATGTGTGCGGATATCTTATGTACGGATGTTTGGTGTCTTATATCTATGTGAAACTAGTTGAAGTTAATTGCCAAACGAGCTGTTGCTGATTTGCATTTCCCCGCTCACTGGTGGGCTCTCTTCGTCTGCAAAGTAGTGCAAAGATATAATGAAAACTCTTGCTTTGCGTCATTAAAAAATACAAACAAAAGCTTAAATTAATTGAGAAGAGTATCTTTTAGGTCGAGTGGGCTTGATAATCCTACATTTAACTTGATTTCGGCCCACAATCATCTCAAATCTAGTATCTGTATCTGCAAGTAACGAGAGTGGCAAAGACCAAGCGGCGCTTAGCTTTCCTTGGGAACTGCTTCTTTTTTCTTCTTATTTCTCTTGGGTGAATTCAATCGGACGACTGGGAAAAGCTAGAGCCAAGCTGAGAACAACGAGATAATGCGATTTATATGTACATTGCCACTGTGGCCAGCACTTTGTTCCTGCATAATTGCTGCAAGCGAAGCGTTAAACTGTGGCAGCGCTCTGTTAATTTTCTTGAAAGACGCACGCTCGTGGTGTTTTCGTATCATAAAACTCAAAGATTGATATAGTACATATGTGTGAGGGTATACAAGTGTGTGAGAGCATTACACAGTCTTAAATGGGATACAAAACATTAAAGGCAAAAAACAAGCATTCAACAATTCATACAAAACATTAAAGACAAAACAGGCATTCAACTTTTCTTACGACTCTCTTGATTACATGCAAATGTTTCAAACTTTCCCAAAGAATTAATGAATGAGAAACCTAAAGGGAAAATGTATTTACGGAGCCTACAACTGTGACCTTTACACTGTTCAAAATTATAACTGGCAACTCAATGACAAAAAATATTTTAAGCCATTTTAAAATCTCTTCAAAGTTTCCGTAATAATATGTATACATATATTAATATATGCATTAATATTAATACATTAATTAATACCTTTTTAAGGGAATTTTCTTAAAAATGTATATTTTTATCCTACTCCTAACTATATGATATTTAACTTCCTAATATAAACTATTATCTTACTACAATTAATTAGAAAGTTTATTTAAAAAATACTAGATATGTCTGTTCCAATAATTTAAATGTTCTGAAAACTTGGGAAATCTTCCGCTAAATGTTCTCAACTCTGCAAAAGTCCACGTCAGTCGTGGCAATTCCTTTGCACACTCAGGCAGCCCTTAGTTACCGCTGACACTTTTGTCTCCAGCTAAAACCCCTTGATTGCCAAGCAAACCTCCTTGACCGCGCACAGTCTAAACTAAACATATGTAACATATACACCTATATTTATATATTTACCTATGCAAAACATAATGTTTGCTTGGGTAAAGGCATTTGCCTATAAAGCGATTGTTTACTTTTCGTCAATAAAATGAAAAGAATGGCTGTGCAGTGCCACGGCTACGAGAGAGCGGCCACCACCGCAGGGGCAGGGCTTGCAGAGGAGTGAAAACGGACAGGTGTTTTCCGGCTTTGCACATGCAACTCGATGTTTCTGCTGACTGCTCCCAGTAGAGCCAATTCCCTGTCCAGGGCCCAGTCATTCTTCGTTCACCCCCCTGACGACTGCACAAGAAGGTGCAGCTTAAACATCTTTCCCGGCTTCCCTGGCATTTGTGTGTGCTTCACGGTAGACTGCCGGCTGGATCGTAGGAACGGAAAAACGACGTTAAATAATAAGTTCTTTGTCTCGTTTGCCATTACAGAAGCGACGTGAGCGTTTTGCGTGAAGAAATGACGACCACAAGTCAACTGGAGATGAATCCAAATGGAGGGAGTACCGGAGAAGGCTTGGAATCCACCGGCGAGGAGGTGGCTCATGCCCACAGTAGCGCGAACATGATGCCAGGCAACGTCGTCGTCGGGTCCCAAAAGAATGTCGCTGGCGTCGTGGGCGCGACCAGCACACCGAGAGGTGAGCACACACAGAAGGATCCTTGGTGTAGCCAGGAAGTGAAGTGGAAACGCTGCTAATTCGACACTGCCACACGTGCTACTGTTCCACACGCGATGTGACGCCTACAGAAACACCTCGTCCATGTGGGACTCCTCTTAACAGATTGATCTCTTGATTGATGGTCCGGGGCCAGGCGGATATGATCCATTTCTTTGATGAATACTAAGCTTTGCGTTGAGCATGAAGCGGTTTATAAATAGAGCTGACCACACAGTAAATCATCTCTGATTATCTCATATTAATGCGACTTTCGCTTCCGCTTTCTTATTGAAATGTTGGCTATTTATATCTAAATAGATATATTTACTTCCCTGACTTTAAAGTGCCATAGATGCCTTTAGGATCGGCATAAGTATGTACTTTAGTTTATGTAATTTCAAATGAAAACCCAACCCTTCTCTACAATTGGCCACCTTTTTAGTTCTATAATGGAACTCAGGATTTCCAATCACTTTTTTTGACTAAACGGGAAGCTCTTTTCTCTAAATAGGCCTGTGTTCACGGTCACTGGTTGATGTAATTGCGGCTTTTTGGTTGTTATGAAATCTATACACGCGATCTGGCATTGAAATTCGATACTTAACTGATGTGAACGCGATTTAAATTTGGAACAATGTACTAAACGATTTATAGACGTAAGAGTGGCGAAAATGCATATACTATTGGTATTATTCGACTTCCCTTATGGCCATTGTTAGTTTTCGGCAAACAACGTCAATAGTTATTCAACACAACGATCATTATTTTAAATGTTTGCCTTTTAAACTTGAAACCCTGAAACTAAACGGAAAGAAATTACTTTACAAGCAATTGCAAACCTCTGACATGAATCATATTTTGTGGAAATTTTAATGGAAATACTACCTTTTTTTAAAGGGGAATTTTAGTTCCTTTCATAGTGTGTGGAGAACTGCATCAAACTAAAAAATGTTACATTTTATTAATGTTGTTCTTTAAATAAGTATATACCAGTTTGAGTGGAGAAATAAGAGAAGACAGCTGAAAGGGAAAACACCAATAAGGTATCCCGGGCACTCCAAGAGCCCTTGACCACAGCACATCAACCACCATGATCGACTTCCGTTTATAATTCGATGTTGGGATATTTATAGCCAGCCCTTGGCATCCCTGCTGATAATATGAATCGAAGCGAGGCCGTGCCACTCCTCCAAGAGCAACCACCACCGCCGTACTTATTCCGATCTGTGCTAATTTTAACCAAGCGTCCCTGGGGGAAACATGGACATGGAATGTCATCGAGGCCTAGAGAGTCGGCTTCACAGCCCCCTGTGCACAGAGCAAACTGAGACTTCCACTGGCAAGCACTGTCAAGGAAACTCTTTCTCCGATTTCCCTTACAAACTTCAAATAGTTTTGGGTAAACTTACCTGTCGGGAATTGGAAATCGTCGCCGTTTTTCGCCCAAAGCCAAATATTTACTTAGCAGAAACCAAAACAAATCCGACAACTGAGTAACTGAGTAACCAATGCGAATGAGCGAGCCGAGCCGCAGAAACTCGTTTTGAGACCGCGGCTCCCGCGACATTTTTGTGGGCTGAAATAACTTGGCAAAGTCTCGACTCGACTTGACTTGAATCCAATGCGATCCGATCGCTCAACGTGAGTCACTTGCGTTTTTGCAATGCCAGGCTCCAGTTCGTCCAAGCTGGAAATGGAGAGCTGTAAGGCCGATCCGTAGTTGGATCGAGTGTCAGCTATCATAAGCGTGAAATCCTAACATTCCCATTTCCCTTTTCTTTCAGCTTTAGATGCCACCAAGCGCAAGAAACTCAAGTCACGCAGCGGAGCAGCCTCCTCGCCAGCTTCCACAACCGAAACGCCAGCGGCTGTGAGCAAGATCAACCGATCCGGGCTTAGCTACTCCAAGGATCATTTGGATGCCTGGCTGGAGAACTGCTTACGCGACGCCACCAATGCCCAATTGTCGTCATCGTCGGAGTTCTTGGACTTTATACCACCCACAGCCAGCGTTCACAAGCAAATGTTTGTGAGTCAGCAGCAGCAAATGCAGCAGCAGCAACTACAGCAGCAACAGCAGCAGCTGCAGCAACAGCAACTTCAGCAACAACAGCAGCAACAGCCAGTTCCCATGCGTTCACAGCCATATGGAATGGGCACGGGCACGCCCTTCAGCCTGGGGATACAGCGCGTGAGTAGGAGCCATTAGGGAAAGCGTATTTCGCGAGCCTTGCCCAGCAATCTGACCCTCCCTTCTCTCCGAATAGCATTCGCGTTCGCTGAGCCATCGATACCCGATGCTCTTTCCACCCCAAAACCTCAACGGCTACGGCATGGGTATGGGCTATGGTGGCGGTGGCGTCGACGGTGGCCAGGAGTTCGCCAGCCTGCCACCTTTGGTCAACATGATGGGGGCCGGGGCAGGTGGCCCGGGCTCCGAGCACGAGCCCAATTCCACGGACGTGTTAGATGGCAGCGGAAGCAATCCTAATTTCAGCCGAGGGTGAGTAAGAGAAGTCTATCTACGATGTAAGCCATCTAATAGCCCCGTTTACCGCTCTCTAATTGCAGGTTTCGATTCAGCGATCCCTGCCTGCTGAACCCCTCGGACTCCAACGACTCCAAGTTGAGTGGACAGAACACGCCGGACTGCCGGAATGGCAACGCCAGCGGCGGCAGTGGCTGCGATCTGGCGCAGCAGAACAAGTTCTTTGCGGCGTTAATGGAGCAAATAAACATATTGCACGACACAAACTCCAAGATCTGTCGGAATTTGCATGAAACGAAAGGTTTGTCCCGATTCCCCAGCTCTGTACATACGTATTTATCTTCTCCAGTTGTATCTTTGCTGTGAATGGCTATAGTTACCCAACTCTCTCGCTCTGTGTATTGTATTTACTTGTATTTATTGCTATTACCAATTAATTTAGTCTCTTTGTTGTCCACTCTTGCCCTTCTTTCTATGTATTCTATATTGCACTCGTAAACACAACAATCACAGTCGATATCGAAGCTTTAAAGCACCCAGCAGCAGCAGCTGCCAGCGGCCAGGCCTGGGCGGGGCCTGGCATGGGGGGCATGCGGCACCGTAGAGATAGCTTGAGCGGATTAAGCACACAAAGTCAACCCATGGTGTTTGGCGGCGGATTGGGCGGGACGCACAGCCCGGCGCCCACCTTCCATTCAGGTACAAAACTTATGCGCGGCACCTCCACCTCCGATCTTTGCGGGCTTGGCTGGTCAATGTTAATCGTTCCACTTCCAATCAATCTCATTTCTTCCAGGCGCCTACACACCCGGCATGATGACTGACGTAGTGCGGGAGGTCAAGGAAGCGGCGCGAGTACGTGAGGATGCCATGCTAAGTCGGTAAGCAGTGCGACTCTGCCAGTATCCACTGAAATATTAATATCCTTTCATCGCCCAGCGTCAAATCGATGGTCGAGGAGCGGCAGTGGACCCTAAACGAGGGCAATGTCCGCATCCTGCGGGATATAGATGATTTGAAGGTGAGTGGGGCTTATCATGTCCAACTGCACGGTTTCAATTAATATATTGCTGTCACCCGCTAGTCCCACGTGATGCAGCTACGGCTGGAGAGGAAGGAGACAAACAAGCGACTGTCACATCTGGAGGCTGAGAACAAATACCTGCGCCAGGCCCTGGCTGGCTGCTATAATCAGCGGCAAGCGTCGTCGTACCGCGACATTATCTATGAGAACGATCGGGCGCGTGGGTCACGAAAGCCATTCCCGAATGGCGGTGGAGTGCAGGGGCCACGGCGAGCGCAGTCCTTCAACCTGCACTACGGAACACTGCATCAGACGCCAACGCAAGCCACGCACTCTCTGGAGGAGGATGACGAAGTGGAGGAGGAGGAGCCACTAGAGCAGGCAGAGCTGGAGAATGAAGTGCAATCGGTGGCCACCAAGCGGCTGTCCTGCTCGAGCAACGAGTCCCGCAGCAATGGCCTACATACGCCCGCATCAACGCATCCACAGCCACAGCAAGCGGTCCGAAGTCCGCCCACTTTTGCCCTGATTTCGGATCAGGTCAATCCGGGTCTGCCCCCGCCGCTGCTGCCGCGCAAAAAGGAACACGCTCAGCTCAAGCGCGAGCTCAGCGAAGCGGCCGCCGCACGTAAGGAGGCAAATCAGCGTATAATTGCGTGGGTGTAGTCTATGCTCTGTTCTATTTATTCTCAAACTAACCAAGCACCGTTTACGCTCATCGCATGCAAGGCAATCACTCAACCTAACACATTCATTAATTATAATCCGGTGACTAATCTCAAATCACTTACGTATTCTGCATTTTTATTCTTCTCTTTCGACGTACACTCTACTGTACTGACATACTGTAGCCTTGAAAAATTGGTTAAAGACCTAAGCGCCCAGGTGGTGGCCAGCCAATCATCCGACTTGAAACCTAACGCGTCTAGCACAGCTCCAGCTCCCACTGCGGCGTCAGTCCTGTCATCGAAATTCAGCGTGGCGGACGGAGGACCGTTTACAGACTTATAGTTTTAGCTATCCGCCCCCGACTCGAAGAAGCCACGGCAGACGGTGCGCGTCACTAACTTATAGCAGCAGCAGGATCGCCGACACTACTACACCCTTCGTTTCAAAATTATTTATAACTCATTAACCTGCGCATAAATCCAATATATTTAACTTGTTTAGTCTAGAACATGCTTCTAAAACCTAAATTTGACATCCAAAACCGCGAGTTCATTCTTATTTTGTGTGTGTTCTTCACTGAGTCGCACAAACAGAATATTCTATTATTGCCTACACTTTTGTTGTTACTAAAAAATCTAAAAAAACGGAGGTTGTCCTCATATTACGAATAACAAATTGATGATATATCAGAAAGAGTACAACGATTGGCAAAGGACTATTTCTGAGAGTATTTAAACTAAGAAAACGTGTACCTATTGAAATGAACAAAAATCAAAAGTTAGCATAGAGAGATGATATTTAATCGAGAATGATCAGCATCCACTGAGATAAAAGTGGTCAAAGAATTGTCTTAGATTGTATAGTTTGTAAACCATATATTTGTTAAGTGCCATTTGATTAAAGAGTAAAATACATTTTTATCTATTTAATTTACCATTAATTGAAGACTTTTGTGTCGTCTCCGAATTTCTGGGTTTACCTTAATCTTCTGTTTTGACTATGGACACTGTGTCTGCTAGGGCAACACCGCAAATAAACTGATTCTGCAGATAATTTTTAAAGTTTGGGAAAGAATTTTGTATTTAAATGAGTACACTTTACCCATGATATTTAAGGATCCGTCAAACAAATTTTCCGTCGGACCACTCCACTATTACAATCCAGTTTCGGAAGGTTGGATAAATTTTTTTTTAAAGAACAAAATCCAATTTCTAGTGTCCTTCATACATATATTACATACATATATGCGCATTTATTTAAAACATTCCGTCACATAAACACTCATACGTAGGCATCGAAATTAAAAACTAAAACTGTTCCACTCCTTGTTGGCCAACCCCAAGTGTCAATCGATGATGGATCAATCCAACAGCGTCCCGTTTGCCTTACAACGCATCTACAACTGTGGATTGTAGAGACATAATATAACGTAAGATTCAAAAATGTTGCAATGAATGTGATCTAATCCAAAGGTGATGTCTTGATTAGGGAAACCAATTCTACATACATTGTGCCGCCATATCATTGCTGTCGATGCCCAGCATGGCCAACTCGTCCAGTTCCGCCTGGCGACGCAGCTTCTCGCTGCCTGAAGGTGATGACGGTGGCTCTGGTATGTCTGAGACATCAGTTTCCTTCACAGCAATGGTCTTGGTCGTTTCCTCCTCGACGACCACTGGTACAGGGGAACTTGGCATCGGTATGTCCTCCGCTTCCAGCAACTGCTTGAGGTCTGTTTCTGCTACGGTGGACTTGGCACCGTTCAGTTTCTGTGTCTCCGCTGTGTCCCCAGTGGATATCGTTGGTGAAATGGCAGCTTTCGAGGCTTCTGCTTCGTCTATGGTGACGAGGTGAATCCCCTGCTTGGCCAAGTCTTGAAGGTTGTGCTCACTGAGCACTGGTTCGTCCTCGACGATGGTGGTGATCGTTTGAGGCACGCTTTGTTGCTGGCTGCTCTCATCCGCTGCCTCCTGTGCCGCTCCCTCGCTAGGGAATATGATGTCAAGGGCTGCGGCCAGGTCCTTGGGCAGTTCTCCGTCCCGCGGTTGTTCCGCGGCGTCCAGAGGCTGCGGCACCAGATCAGATTCAGCTTCGTCTATGCCCGGAGGCAGAACATCGTTCTCGTCACCTTCATTGTTCTCATGCTCTTCGCCATCGTCTGGGTCACGCACTTCGCCCTCGGATCCTTCTCCCGGCGGCGGTGGAGGCGGGCACGTAGTCATCAAGTGTGCGAATTGTACAGGATCCGGCATAAGCTCATCATAGTCGACCATCATGCCAGCATCGGGATGAAAGGGAGGAGCGTTGCCGTACGCATCTTCCATCATGGCCATCTGGATCTGGGCTACCGTCGGTGCTGGCTGCCTAACTGCTAGCTGATCCGTTGGGTGACCACCCAAGGGTGGTGGTGGCGGCGGAGGAGCTCCCAAAGCGCCGTTGGTGTACGCGGCAACAGCATCGTAGCTAGAAGCTGTCACTGGTTGCTTCTTGAATACTGGCATCTTGCCGATGAAGGGGAGCTTCTTGCCTCCAGCCGCGGAATTGGAGCTAGCATTTGCCTTCGACGCCGCCTTCAGCTTGCTTTCGGCATCCTTTTTGTCCCGCTTTACTTCCGGCTTGCGTTCGGGCACTGTTCGTGGCCGGAACTCGGAATGCTTAATCACTGGACGCTCCACGCGTTCCTCGGAGTGGCTGCGGCTCCTTCGACGTCGGCTTTCTCGGGAACGACTTCGCCGGCTGCTTCTAAACGGCGAACGTGAAAAGCGCCTGCGACCGCGGCTGCGGGAACGACTCCGCGAGCGACGCCTGTCGCGGTCTCGTTCTCGTTCCCGATCCCGACCACGATCTCTGTTGTCCCGATCTCGCCGATCTCGGTCGAAGCGACCGCGACTATTGCTACGTGAGCGGCTACGCCGCTTAGGACTGCGGGAACGGCGACTGCCTCCGCGTTTTGACTTTTCTTCAGCCGTAAAGGCTGAATGCGGCATCACCAATTTATTATCCTCGGCGTCGCGCGGACCTTTGCCCTTCAGCCGGCCCTTTAGCTGCTCTAGCAGTTTCTTCTCGCTGTCGCTTATTACCGGCTGGACATTATTCCACTGCTGCATCATGGCCTCGTCCCGTTTCTTTTGGTCCTCCCTATGTTCGTCACCGGAAGTCGAAGTCCATTTACCTCGGGCTGAAGCGTTTATGGAATCCTTAATGATTGGAGGCGGTGGCGGTGCCAGCGACTGCAAAGGCACTTCGGGCTTCGAGGATGTTGCCGTTGGGGCTTCCTGCTTTCGCATGCTCACACGTATAGAAGGGGCATTGGTGGCCTGCTTGTCCGCTGGGCCACTCGACGATTCCTCGGTGCGACCTTTCTTTGGTTGCTGCGTCTTCTCATCCTCTGACGACGAGCTCTCGGAGGTTGACGATGAGCTGTTGGCATCGTTGGTACTACGCTTGCTCTTTTTCCCATGCTTACGCTTCTTTTTCTTTTTATCACCACTGCGCGAGAATATGGGAAAATACATATTGAAATATAATGAAAGTCTAAATTATAGTAAGCATAATTACCTCTTCTTCTTGCGTTTCTTGGAGCCCTTCTCGTCGTCCTTCCTGCTCTTCTTGTTCTTAGAGTCATCATTTCCCTTTTGTTGTATCATGGCCCGCTCACGATTTGCGTGGCGTTCGGCCTCGTAGTTGGGGTTCTGATTAATGAACACCTGCAAACAAATATAGCATTCTTTAGAATTTACGAAATAAGAATATAATTGTATAAGTTAGGTTAATCTACGTAAGAAACCCAGCCATAGGACACACAAATTCCACAAGCAAAGGAAGGAAAGAAGGACTTCCGCACAGGTATGTCTATGTTTTGATTTGTATGCCACGATTCGTAAATGTACAGCTGTGGGAACGACATTATAAACTTGACTAATTTTAAAATTTGCACTTAAATATACATGTCAATATTTAATTATATTGCTTCTATTCCCTCTATTCACAAAAAATACCTTACACACCTCAAGTTTAAGTTTTCTCTTCAATTTAGTTCCCATTTTTAAAGAAAACATGGACACAATTCGAAGTCAAAGCCAATAATTTCCCCTTGAACGTCAATTAAGGAATGAACTTAAGGATTACGTGAAACGCAAAGCCTACGATGCAATATTAAAAAGTCAACGGATCTCAATTAAAAAAAGCCCTACTGCCTAACGACTACTACATTTTAAACTGATAAATTTCAAATGAAACTTACCTCGTATTTATTTGAGTGCAGCCTGGACTTGAGATGAGCCGAGGCACAGTGCAGGTCGCCTATCCAAACGCTGCAGAGCTTGCAGTACCAGGCATTGGCCGGCACCAAAAAGTGCATGCCTCGGACTGGGACACGCTTGACCGGCGCATTTTCGTATACGGGAAAGGGATCGTGATCGATGCCCACGTGCCAGGGCGTTTCGATGGTCTCCCGGTTCATATGCTCCTCGCCGTGCAAGTGCTTCAGATAGTCGCGCGCAGATTTCGGGAACACGCTGCAGCTCTCGCACCAATGGTGTTCGGGATCAAAAAACACAAAATTGTAGTTTTGTGTCGGAGCTGTTGATGACTTCGCTTCACCGTGTCGCTGCTTTGACTTCATCGACTTGATGGCTCGGTTCTTGAGCCGATTTGTAGGTGTACCGTCTTTGTCGCCGTTCTCCTCCTCGTCGTCATCCTCGCCCTCGGAGGACGACTCAGACGAGCTGCCAGACGGTGAGCTGGATTCTGAGCTGTCCGCTGAACTCTCGGTGGTGGTGTGCGATCGGCTACTTTGCGGATCTTGGGCAGGCTTCAGATGGGGCTTGGGCTTGGGCGGATCATCGTCGTGGTCCTCGTAGCCAATGATACCGTTCAGCATGTCTATAACATTCTCGATTGTGTCCAGCTTCTTCTTAATTTGCACCTGCAGATAATTTAAATTGAATAAATACAGATTTGGAGACGACTTGCAAGAATGAAGCTCTATATATCTTACCTGCAGGCGATCGTTTTCCTCGATAAAATTCTTGGTTGTTGGCGACGGCGGCGCTTCGCCGGACGCCAAGTCCTCTCGCTGATCCCTCAGCACCTTCATTTCCTTTTTGAGTATAGTCACCTTCTTCACGTAGTTTGAGCGCTGCTTCTTCAGTTCGTCCTTTTGCTTCTCCGCTTCTTGGGCGACGGCTGCCGTTCGTTCGGTAGTGGTTATATATAGTGGGATAAAGAGATGGATTCTGATCAGTAGGCATTCTCGTCAAGAAAATAAAAGTTCAAATTTCATTTACAAATGCGCTCTCGAGTGCATTTCACCGGCTAGTAGTAGTCACACACATGGATGCAGTCGCCGGATGGGTTCGGATCTGACTGCCTCGCTTGTTTGCTTGCTCGGCCTGTCCTCGTTGGGGCTGAAGAGTGCTTGTTGGGGGTGACGACGGCGGGCGTCCACGTTCGACTACGGCTACGGCTACACAAGAACGGCTAAAATGCGCTTTCTAATCGAAACGGAATGACATTTTTTAAACCCTCGCTCGGGACAGCCGGCATGAGTTCTTGGCTAGTTATGTATATTCTCAGATATACTTTACAATCGAGAGTTTTCAGTATTGCTTTTCTGCGCGCTTTTAAGTTACAAGGACAAGTGTGTGTATACATGACAACAGTAATAAAACATAATATGAGAGGTTTGCATGTGAATTTTCGTAATGACCACTTTATATTTCATTTCCACACTTACCATCCTGAGCCGGCAAACCTGCGCCGTCCAGCGCTGAAGTTTTCTGATCCTCCTCGTGCTGTTTCGCCGGAGGCGCCGCGTCGAGCGGCTGGAGCTGCTGTGGAGCCAAGGCTTCGGGGACTGGAACCGAGGGCTGCACTCCGGCCAGCGTCTGTGGCATCCAGACCTGTTGTCCGTACTCTGCTATGTCAAAGGATTCATTCAGAAGGTTCGTTTTTATCCCGTCCAATAACCACTCACCGTTCACGCCCCATGCTCCGGTGGGCGGAGGTCCGTATCCAGTGCTGAAATCGTTCTGTCCGGGCGGTGGTCCTGGCATGCCGTATCCCTGGCCTGGAAACGCATTCGGCGGCATTCCGTACTGGTGCCCATAGACATCTGGCGGAGGTCCGTAGGGTCCCGTGGCGTACATTTGTGGAGCCATGACACCGTAACCAGAAGCCATTTGCTGCGGAAGCCCACCCTGCTGCGGGGGCATGGGTGGCGAAGCAGGCTTCTTCTTGGGCGACCAACGACCAGAGGGACTCATCCCGCGTCCACCTCGTCGGAGCTGGGATATACTGCGGGAGCGGGAGCGTCCGTAGCGTCTGCCTCGACGTGGTGGCGAACGCCGTCGGTCAGGGGAGCGGCGTCGGTCGCGGTCGAAGCGGCGGCGCGGTGGATACCGCCCATAGTCCGGTGAGTCGTAGCGGCCGCGGCGCGGGGGAGATGGCGAGCGCGATACGGAGCGTCTCCGCCGCGTGGCCGGCGGCGATGTAGCGTTTCGGGAATCTGGTCGACCGCGGGATGTGGAGCGGCGACGCGATGTGGAGCGTCGTCGGGAGCTCGATTTGCCGCGCTTAGCCGTCGCAGCACCCTTATCCTCGTTTTTTTCGTTTCCGCTTTTCTCATCGACGCCGGGTGGACCCGCAGCCAGGTCGCCTTCAGCGCCCACACGCCTGTCGGTTGGCTGCTTGGGAACCGTGTCTTCGTCCATCTCAAAGCAGTGGATCTGTTCCACAAACTTTAACGAGCGCTTAAAGCGAGGAATCAATTATCAACTTGGTTTTTTTTTGCAGCAAATTCCGAAATTACGTGTGGATAACGTGAAATAACAAAAACGCCTTCGGTTGTCCCTAAAATCCCAAACGCCTTTTTAATAGCGCTGGCAGTAGTTCCGATGTATCGATAAGTCGAAAATATCGATAATTACCCATTTTTCGAAATAAATATTTTTTTTATACTTCGTTATATTTAAATATGAATATGAATAAATGAATTTACACTCCCCGGTATTCAGTAAAGAATAATTTAATATGAATATATATAGAGAATAACATATCCAAATGAATTTACTGTGTCTGTGCACATCTAGTGTCAATTTTATATAATTTTATTGGGGTTTTAATGCTTTCCAGTTGTTTGAATATAAAACATTCAACAATAAACTACATTTTATGATTGAACTGTAAAGATTCCGAATCTGATTCTTAGGTCTTTTGTACACTTAAACCAAATCGGACTTGGGTAGTGACCCAAAAAAATTAAAATGTATGGCCTTTTCCCCACAATAGCCTTCACTAAGCCCATTGGGGATAGGAATTTAGATGGTAATCAAAATGTCTTAGGATATGAAGCTATAATATCGGTGCCCGAGGAACAATATTATTGACTGTATTTGTATTAATCTTGATTGGTTCACAAAAAATTAATGTCACTTGTTATTTATGTATATATATTTTTCAAAATAGAATACAATTTAAACATAAAGAACCTATTGATAAATGGAAAGCCAAATGACTCATGGACACAATTTAGTTGTAGTAGTTTAGGGAAAACGTTATCTATTCCTAGCTGTTTCGAGTGTGTTTGCTTTGATGCCAATTTATAAAAGCATTTTCTGGTAGTGAGTGCACTTTAGCGTGCCGTTGCAGCGCCTATAAAAGACGTGCAAGGTCCCCAGCGGACCATCATAGAAGAAAAACAAGATGAAACTACAGCTCGCCCTTTGCGCTCTTCTCGTGGTTTCCTGCGGACTTGCCCAGGCCTACAGCGGCGACGGTCGACCAGGCTGCAAGACCCAAGCCGAGATTGAAATTGGGGTTTTCCGCAACGATTGGGACCCCACTAGGTACTGGAAGTGCGAGGCACTTAACAAGGCCGGCGTCGAAGAGAGGTGCCCCACCGATACGGGATTCATGGAAAGTCTCAAGAACTGTGTTGCCTGGGATGATTGGGAGTGGGAGACCCCTGTTGCCCCGCTAAGCGAGGCAGATGAGTGACCAGACATAAAACAGAACCAACATGATCTTGACAGCAAATTGTGATTGTTTGTGTTGTTGATACTTGAGAATAAAAAGCTGCGTTAGGCGGTGTTGGTGGCATACGCAGCGAAACCAATTGTGAATCGGTAGGCATCGGCGGAGTGAAGTGGACTGGAAGGCTTTCGATTTAGTCACGCGTGCGCAAGCCCCAGATGGAGGTGCGACGCGTCCCTACAGTCGGACGGGAAACCGAACTGTGTATGAACTTGTTGATCCCCATTTTGGGCATTTGCTTTTCAAGGACCTCCATGGCAGCATCCGAAAGCATCCCGAATATGTCTAAATAGGTGAGCGAGGGCATTTCCTTCAGTTCGCTGCAAGCAAAATATCGATTTATAAATCATTCCCCTGCTGGTGTTCGGCGCCACAGGCAACTCACATAAATCTTGTAGCGGGAATAAGATAACAACGCGAAACGGACAAATACTCCAGCATCTTGAACTTCATAATTGCCGGAATTGCCTCTGGGGTGAGGCTATTGCAGTCCGATAAATCAAGTTCCAGCAGCTGGGGGCAACGTCTCTGTAAAGTAGCCACATCTGAAGGAGATAGATAGCATGAGAGGCAGGACTCATTACAAGACCTTGGGCCAGCAATACTTACGAGAGTCAAAGAGGACCCGCCGGCAACCGGCAATATTCAGGCGAATGACATTGGGGGATATGTTTGTGACCAGTGCCGTCACAGCATCTGCACTGAGGTCCGTCCACGATATGTTTAAGCTACTCAGATTCGTAAGAGACTCCATCATCACACGCACACTGTTGGCATTGAGGCCGCTGGCCATGGTCAGATTGACCGCCTCCAGGGATTTATTCTTGGAAATCTCTGCGCAAATGTCGTCATCTAGCTCTGTGCTCTCGAGGCTTACCTTCTTCAACTGTCGGCACTGGGAGAATAGCGTGCGTAGCGAACTTTTGCTAATGGCAGCCATGCTGAGGTCAAGATATTGTAATCGAGACTTGAACGCAGCTGCAGAAGGTGTGAATGCGGGCTCCTGCACCTGTATGAAGAGAAGAGATAATAGAAAGCACTTCTAGCCGGGACAAATGCTTATCTGCTTACCGTTGTCTGGGCCAGACGCACCACCTGGACACCCCGACGCATAATTTGCTCGAGGGCCCCTGGCCGAAACGTTCGCAGGCCAAGATCCAGTCGGGTCCACAAGGTCTCGTCACGGGAACAGCGGTTGAAGCGCCGGCTTACGATGGCCATCCGCAGGAGCGTCTTCTTTGGCAGCCACTTGAAAATACCCAACAGAATCTCATCCGACAGCCGATCAAAATAGTTGATTCCGCTGTTGATGTGGGCACTCATGGACGGCGTGCGGAACACAAAGAAGCTTTCTGCCGCAGGCACAAGTCGGCGGTTTGGCGGCGGTGGCGGTGATGCCGCTGACTTACTTGCCTGCCGTACCTGAGCCAGCCTGCTGGTGGAGGGCTGGAAATTGAGCGGAGCCGCCGACTCACTCTGGTTATTGCATGTTACGGCGGTTAAAGGATTTCGAAAACGTTTGCTGGGCGAGTTCGAGTTGCTGCCGCCTTCCGAGCCCAGCTTCTCAGCCGACTGGCGAAGCAGTCGCTGCTGGGCGTCCTCAACGATGGTAGTGTTGCCGCTCACGCTGCTGTCCAGCGTAGTGTCGGCCGTTGAGTTGAGACTCAGGCGTTGCTGCTGCTGCAACTGGTGGGCCATGGGCGGCATATTGGTGCTCATCGGGGTCATCTCGTTGGAGTTGTCGTCGCTGGTGGCACTGGCGCTAACGGCCAGCGCTATGGCCGAGAGGGCGGATGAGCTGCTCTCTTCAGAGTCCAGCATGCCTATGCCCATCTCCTCGAGGGCCTCATAGGTGAGTGCCGATGGCGATGATGGGTGCTCGTAGTTGGCCGATTTCGTGGCGGAAACAAGAGCGGCCGAAGCAGCAGCGGCGGCGGCGGCGCCGTTTTTACTTGTTGAGCGTTTTCTGTGACACGGCGGCAAAGCGGAAGAGCAGGGGGATCAATTAAAAAGTGCATGCCTAGTCGCCGCTTGCATCAGACCTAGGGTCAAACACCCGGGCCAGCAATTTCAATTAGTAGTCACTTTCTTGACCTCGTTTACATTACTCCGAGTACACATACTCATGTATATATGAGGGACGTCATGGGCGCAATTTCCATTGGTGCAGTCGGAGGACAAACAAAGAGCCACACCAAAGAGGGGTCCACTTACCGGGTGACGGGACACAGGTTTTCCATATTTTCCGAGCCTCTGTGTTTGCGTCCGCTCATATTTATATAAATTTCACTCCAATTTTCTCCGCCGTACGAAATCTTCGCGCTATTTTTTTGCCGGGCAGTATGACCGTAAAATTATGGGGAAATAATACCGGCCGGCTTCTTTACACCAGCGACTAAATACTGAAAGTGTTCCCTGAGCCTATATGGCAACGCTGTCGCTATTTAGTGTGACCAATTACCATTAGTCGAGGAAGCCGGCCACACTACACTCTACGAGCAAAACTTTGCGGCAAAGCCCAAGAATTAAATAAATAAATAAATCCGGGTTTTAACAATTCGTGCGATAAAAAAGTGACCGTGCAAGCATGCCTACCATTGGGGTAAAACGTGACCTGCTCTTTGAGGCGCTGGGAAAGACTTACAGTGAGTTTGAAGAGTCCACGTGTAATCACGTTGTCGCCGAGCGAATGAGACTAATGTTTACCCCTTTGCCTCAGCCGATGACGAGTTCCAGGATTTGTGCTTTGCCTTTGGCCTGGAGCTGGATGAAGTGGTAGGATCTGCCATTGGTTAAACGATGACCATGTAGGGATATCTTTTGAATTCTCCTTGCAGACCACAGAGAAGCAGATGCTGACCAAAGAGCAGGGCGATGTAGCGGCGGCGGCGGATGCAAGCGAGGAGATCATCTACCGAATAGACATCCCGGCCAACCGATACGATCTGCTGTGTCTAGAGGGTTTGGTTACGGGTCTGCTGGTGTTCCAGGGCAAGTGAGTGCTCAATACAATCCTGTTATGCGGACATGACATAAAGCTTTCACCAATTATAGGCTTAAGCCACCCAAGTTTGAGTTCGTGGAGCCAGCAAAGCGTCAGGTGCTAAAGATTGACCCTTCGACGGCAAAGATCCGTCCGCACGCTGTGGCAGCCGTGCTCCGGAATGTTACCTTCACGAAGGCCTCATATAACAGCTTCATCGATCTGCAGGATAAGCTGCACCAGAACATAGCCCGCAAGCGCACGCTGGTGGCCATCGGCACCCACGACCTGGACACCATCCAGGGTCCCTTCAGTTACGAAGCTCTGGCGCCAGAGCAGATCAAGTTCGTGCCGCTCAACCAGAAGCAGGAGATGAACGGCAGTCAGCTGATGGAATTTTATTCCACGCACGCCCAGCTGAAGCAGTACTTGCCGATCATCCGGGACTCGCCTGTGTATCCGGTGATTTACGATGCCAACCGGGTGGTGGTCTCTTTGCCGCCGATCATCAACGGCGACCACTCCAAAATCTCGCTACAGACCAAGAATGTGTTCATCGAATGCACGGCCACCGATCTCACCAAGGCCAAGGTGGTGCTGGACACCATTGTGTGCTTGTTTTCCGAGCACTGTGCCCAGAAGTTCACCGTGGAACCGTGCGATGTGGTGCAGCCGGATGGCAGTGTGGTTTCCTATCCCGAGCTGGCAGTACGTGAGGAACGGATCTCCGTGAAGCGTGCCAATGCCTACATCGGTATTGAGGAGCCAGCGGCAAAGCTGGCCGATATGCTGACCCGCATGTATTTGGAGGCGAGGGTTGATGGCGGCGACTCGTTGGTGGTTAAAATTCCGCCCACGCGGCACGATGTCATCCATGCCTGCGACATCTACGAGGACATAGCCATTGCCTACGGCTACAATAACATAAAGAAGTCCTTACCGGCCTTCATGCAGATAGCCAAGCAGTTTCCCCTTAACAAGCTCACGGAGCAGCTGCGTGAACAAGTGGCCCAGTCAGGATTTACGGAGGCCCTGACCTTCACGCTCTGCTCTCGCGATGACATTGGTCGTAAGCTGAACAAGCCCATCGAGGCCATTCCGGCCGTCCACATTGGCAATCCCAAGACGCTAGAGTTCCAGGTGGTGCGCACGACCCTGCTGCCTGGCCTTCTTAAGACCATAGTGGCCAATCGCAAGATGCCACTGCCACTAAAGCTCTTCGAGATCAGCGATGTCGTGATAGCGGATGAGAACACGGAAGTGGGGGCCCGCAATGAGCGACGAGTGTGTGCCGTGAATTGCAATAAGACGGCAGGCTTCGAGGTGGTCCATGGGCTCCTAGATCGCGTGATGCAGCTGCTATCGGTGCCGTGGAAAACGGGCAGCGTGACCAAGGGCTATTACCTCCAGGCAGCTGAGGGTGAGTTTAAAATCAGGGGTTTACCAGGAAGCACGCTTATTTAATGACTATATTTTCCCTACAGATCCTAGCTATTTCCCCGGTCGCTGCGCCAATGTGATGTACGACAACGTGGCTATCGGTAAGATTGGTGTCCTGCATCCCACCGTGCTGCAAGCCTTCGAGCTGACCACTCCCTGTTCTGTGGTAGAGTTCACCATCGAGCCCTTTGTCTGAGATGAAGAATCGATCAAAGCAATGTTAAACATTTTTCAAGAGTTCACAAATAAACTATCACAAATCTATGTATAACTAAAAAAAGAGAACTTTTTAAGGGAAGATCAAGGGATCAAGCTGTAGAATTTTCTAATATATTTTTTATCTCTAAACATTTTGTAAATTGCTATGAATGTATTAAGCGCCTAAACAAAGTTATCGTGAGGTAATTTAAGCACGTTTGTGCTAGGCTATTTCTAAAATGTGTTAATTAGGCGTGGTTTACTTTACGAATATATAACTACGTTTCAGTTTTGAGTATTATGAAGCCACTGACTTAAGGGTTAAAAAGCTTAGGACTTTAAATACATCATTTTCTATGTATGTTATCTGTTAAAAACAATTAATCTATTTTACCCAAAGATCTTTAAGTGAAATACTCAAATGTAATCTACACAACCGAGCCTAAGTTCGTAAGACCCTCCATAAACAAAGCGGGATGTTTTTTTATTTTTTATTTTATGCTGTTTAATGTTCTCTTTTATATTTTTCCTTCAATACAATAATAATAATTATAAGAGTAATAATAATCCGTAGTATACTCATATAGTATGTGTGTATTTAATATATGTAGTTTTTTATTTTTCTTTGCATTCTTTTTTCCTTTTTTGCTGTTGTGTTTTCATACTTTTCATATTTGAAGTATATATTTTATATTAAATATTTAAATTAATAAATCTATGTGTGTGAATTCTCAATTTCTTTCGCTTGAAAAAAATTCTACATTTATTCAGTATGCTTCTGTTTCTGCCTTTGCGTTTGCTGTTGCTTCTGCCTTTGCTTTCATGTCTCAATCAAGGATGATGGATGCATCATCTTATATAACGGCTGTGTTGTGTCCTCACCTCAGCTTCTCTGCAGCTATTACTTCATTTCGTTTGTCAACAAAAACGGTTGTGTTGTGTTTTTTGTGTGTTTGAGAATAATAAAGATCCTGTCGGGGGTTTGTTTTTGTGGTTTATATATAGCAGTTGCGGCGGCTATGTATCTTTTCGTAACTTCCTTGTATGATATAACTTAAACGAAACAACTCCATTCTCATTACATTATTATTTGCTTGCAGCTAAAACATTGAAAAATAGAAAAAAAAAAGTAGTTTCATGCTCACTTAATTTTATATTATTTCGTATTTTCACTTTCATCGTTATCGTTATCATTATCGCTCAAGTATATCTTTTGGGTGTGTGTAGATAGGGATCTTGTGTTGCGCGGGGCATGCGTGGCTTGCTCATACGTAAGTGTGTGTGTGTGTGTTTGTGTGTAACTCATAGCTGTCCTCCAAGCAGTATGCATATTCTCAAGCATCATCGGTTTTTTTCTCTAGAATTTTACAAAGCAATTGCCTTAGTCCTGAATGATCGATAATCGATCGATCGGAGGCAAGCAGCAGTGTATTAAGTGTGTCTTTACATATCTTCGTTAAGTTTTGTTTCGTTTAGTTTAGCTTTCGACGAAATAAAAATTTGTGTATGTATCTCATATGCTATTCGCTAGGTATATATGTAGGTATATATATATATATTTATGTATGTACGTCTATGAGCAGTGTCGGAAAAGCGTCAAAGAGATGGCAAGCAAGCGCCGCCTGCCGCCTCGTCACCTTCATATCTCGTTTAGTTCTCGTAAATGGAATATTAAAATGTCTAATCTGTTGTTGTTTTGTTGGTATATCAGTTGTCGATATTTAAGCAATTTCAATTTCTACTAGCTACATTTTTGGGGCTTGGGTCGAGAGGAGGGGCATGAAGACGGCCGGCTCCGACTCCAGTGTAGCTGCTCTAAGCTCCAGCTGCTCCTCCTCCCACGTTGTTGAATTGTCTCTTTCCAGGCTTTCTTTCGTTCGTTCTTGTTTGGTTTTTATCAATCGCATGCATAGTTTTCAAGTCGAAGAGAAGTTTATATCGTGTAATGGTTAAGTAATTTCTGGTCACCTCAGCTTTGTTATATTTTCTAGTCTCCGGCTTCCTGCTTCTCGTGAAGTGAAAGTGGGATGGCGGGGCGAGGGAGAGAAAAGTGTGCGCCTAAGATTTACGATTTGGACATTCATTTGCTTGCCATTTTATTAATGTTATTAAATATATATGTATATAGATGTAATTATGGATAATTGTTTTTGAATTAAATGTTTCTCTGTGTGTACCTTCTTAGCTCGCGCTAAACATTTCACTTTAATGTTTCATTCATAAGACTGACTTTACGCTTAAAAGTAAATGTATTTGTGTGTTGTGGGGGAGTGTAGGAGTGTGTGTGTGTGTGGGGGAGGGGGGAGTGGAGAGGTAGGAGGCCGCTCGTCCATCACACACCCAGACACACACACACACACACGTATACAGAAAAGGATAAGCTATAAACAATAACTTCACTTCATGCTCTTTGCTTCAAAAATCATTCAATACATTTTAAAAATAAATAATATATATTGCGAACATTTTTCAGTCGCCCTTTCTCGCATTTTCGCATTTTCCGTTTTTTTTTTCTCTGTTCTGGTATTAGTGATAGGGGCAGGCTCTTGTGGGTCCAACCCAAGAACCAAACGAACAATGCCAAATTGCATCTAAGCAATTGGATTATCTTCGTTAAGACTCGATGGCGTTGGTAGGTTTAATTTGGAAGAGTGGCAAGTGGGAAGTGAGGAAGAAGCCGAGAGTGAGAGTTCGAATTGGAAACGAAGAAATTCAATAATCTTTCGCTTTTGCATGGTTCAAACCAGTGATAAGATGTTCAAGATAGTACTGCTGCTGCTGTTGCTGTTTCTGTTGCGTCCTGGTAATTTTGAAGACCTCTCTGGCCCATAGCTGATCGATTTAGTTGCTCGAACGACAGGCATCAAAGAGGTCTTCACTTAGAATGTCGCTGGGCGGACATCAGTTGGACCAATTGGTGGTGTAGTTGGTCCAGGGCATCTAAAGAATTTATTATTATTTTCCGGGTTTTGGGGAAGCAATTCCTGATAGCCTTACGTGCTTGTCGTGGTGATCCCACACCTCCATCTTGTCCGGCATGTGTGCAGAGATATCAGCCGCTCCAGGGGCGCCCACAAAATGCTGAAAGCCGTACGAAGGCATCAGGTTGACGTGCTGCTGCTGTTGCTGTTGGCTCATATTTGGCGGCGCCTGCATGTTGTGGTAGTCCATAGGCATCTGCAAGTTGTGGATAGAATGAGGGGACAGTCCCAGAAAGTTCAGGAGAATAGAAACATACATTCATTTGCTCATGCTGCTGCTGCTGCGGATATGGCCCGTTGTTATAGGGCCTGTACTGCTGTTGCTGCTGCTGCTTCAGCCAGTTGAGAGGCTGCTGCTGCGACTGGGGTGGAGGCGGTGGCTGCTGCTGCAAACCTGGCGGCTGTGCCTTCGGCTCGTGAGCCCATGGAGGCAGAACGGTCGACAGGGCGTCGTCCATGCTCAGAGCCGAGGCGGCCACGTTGAAGTTGTTGAACTTCCAGGATGCAGCACGTTCCGTGCCAATGGGGCGCGGCATCTTGCGGATGTCGTCATGGTTGGGCGACATGGCAGATGGCGAGCCCATGCCCGCCATTCCGCCGCCGGCTCCGTTCTCCAGATGCAGTATATCCCGGCCTGTGTAAGAGGGATATTCCAGTGTGCCTCCATACCAGCGCTGCCCACCGGCTACTCCTCCCGGCTGCCTGGCTCCTGCTCCCGGGGGCTGTCGCCCCTGGTTGCCGCCTCCAAACATATTCGACTGCGGCGCTCCACCCTGCGGCGGCGGTGGCTGTTTGTTAGCCTGGCCAAAGACTGAGGCGCGCGGATTTAGGCGAAGCATGTTATTGCCATCCACAATGTACGGGGACGACGTGGGATCCATGGGATAGTTGAGCTGCGCCTGCGGCTGTTGTTGCTGCTGCTGTTGGGAGGCACCCACCTTGTCATAGATCAGGCGCTGCAGGTTCTGCTGCTGGCGATCGATCATGGCGGCGGCGGCTGCTGCTGCGGCGGCAGCTACATTCCCTCCGCTGGCCGGATTGGAACCAATCGCTCCATATGCAGGTGGTCCCCCGGTATCCGATGTGGACATTGTCATGGGCACATGTCTCTGAATGGGAGCCGTGGCCGTTGGCGGCTTAATAACACCCGGTGAGTGGGCGGGTGCCGTCTCCCCCAGACCACTCTGGGTGCCATTAATAGAGGGCTGTTGGACAACTCCTGTGGCATTTACCTCATTGTTTGCCACCAACGGGGACCTGGCCGGTGCTGCAGGCGCTCCACCTCCGCCACTGGTGATAATATTCAGGGCCTGCTGCACAGTCTGTTGGCCAGATTGGGGTTGTTGCTGTTGCTGCTGCTGCTGCTGCTGCTGCTGTTGTTGTTGCTGTTGCTGTTGCTGAATCACATTGCCTACCGGTGGCGAGGTGGAGTGATTCGACGAGGCCTTGGAGCTGCCCACGGGTGAACTGAGGATGTTGCGATTGTATCCTGGCGCCTTAGAGGCATCCGCCTGCGGCAGAATATCGCCAACAGGTCCCGAAACGCCGCCTCCTCCTCCAACGCCAGGATCACCGAGCTTGCCCCACTGCGATTGCTGATAGTCACTGAACAGGGAATAGGCACTTGACAGCTTGGCCGCCAGCTGGGCACTAAAGCTGTCGCTGGCAGTGTTCGCTGCACTGGCCGCCATCAAGTCATTGAGAATATTAGTGTTGATCACCAAATTCTGTTGGGCCTGTGACTGGGTCTGTGCTTGGTGTTGCTGGTTTGCCTGCTGCTGCATGGGCTGTGGCTGCGACTGCTGTTGTTGCTGTAACTGTTGCTGCGACCCAGGTGCTTGTTGCTGCAGTTGCTGTTGAGTCTGTTGCTGTTGCTGCTGCTGCTGCTGTTGAGTCTGTTGCTGCTGTGCTTGTGTGGGTGATCCCACTCGCTTGCTGGGCGGAGCAATGGGCTTCACACTGCTGTTGGATGTTGCTGATGCTGCGGCGGCGGCTGCATTCACGGCGGCCACGTCCGCCGCATTGAAGGTGCCAATTGGTCCAGCCAATATGTTATTGCCACCGCTACCCAGTTGGGCAACGTGGCCAGCTGCCGCTGCTGAAGCGCCTCCTTGGCCTGACCCAGGGACTGGTTTCCCCCTACCAAAGGGAGCCACCACGCCACTGCTGCGTCCGCCAACCGATGCGATTACAGCAGCGCTAGCTCCTACAGCTGCCTCTGCCTTTTTGGGCGAGGAAGAAGCGGCCGTGACCGCCGCTGCCTTGGCAAAGTTCTGTACTCCTCCAGGAGCCACTGTCGAGGACTTGACTTGCGCAGAAATGGTGCTCTTCTGTGCAGACGCCACGGACTTGGACGAGCCCTCGGAGCCCTTGCTGCCCTTGGACACGCCATTAGAGGAGGTAGCACCACCAGCATTTCGTCCAGACTGCTGTTGTTGCTGCTGGCTGAGATAGCCACCACGACCATTCTGTCCGCGGGAAGAACCGGACGATGCACTCGCCGACGACGCTGATCCCGAAGACTTGGAGCTGCTGCCGTTAGACTTGCCAGAACCGGAGATACGTCCACTTGCCGTCTTCACGGGCTGTGCGTGCAGTGGCTGCTGCTGCTTGTGCGCATTGCTGTAGGCAGCACCTCCTGCCGTTGTCGTGGAACTTGCCGACGAACTGGAGGATGTCGAGGTGGTGGACGCCGCCGATGAGAAGTTGTTCACAGTTACGCCGGCAGCGGTTCGATTGTCCCAAGTGCCGACGGTCATTGGGGCAGTTGAGGCGCTGGCGTTGGCCGTCTGCTTGATGCTGCTGTTAATCCTGGGGAGCATTTGCAGAATATCCACATCCGGATCCTTGATGAGTGCCAGTATGAGCATATGAGCTTGCTTGGTGGCATCGGTCAGGCCCTTGATCGTGATGCAACGCTCTGACTGGTTCTTGCCCTGCTTCTCCACCTCAATATGGGCACCAGTGGTGGCTCGAATGGCGTTGATGTTGCTTCCACCACGTCCAATTACCCGGGAGATGGCATTCACCGGCACCTGCACCTTTTTACACGTCATTTCGGGAGCTGAAGACGATGCTGAAGTCGCACCAGTGCCTCCGCCCAGGGAACTCGAGCTGTTGCTAGCGCTGGTGTTGGCCGGGTGGTGGTGGTGCGGATGATGGTGCTGCTGCAAGCTGGTCGCCGAACTGGCACTTGCCGTCACAGGCACTGGAGCGCCACTGGAACCACCCACCGACGCAGTGGTCTGCTGGGTGCTGCTCTTCCGTACCACCTCCTTCCATCCATCAACTTCGCTGCGTTTTGCGGGGTTCAGGCTGACGCTGCTGCTGATAGCTTGTGACGCTGCAGGTTTGACCACTTCTTTGCGGGTGGTGATGGTTGGAGCGGTGGTGTTGGCGCTGCCAATGTTACTGGCAGAATCGCTGCTCTGGAGCTTGCTAGAGTTACTGGGTTGAATCTGTTTGGATGCGGGCAGTGCCACCTCTTTGGGCGCCTGGTTCTCCTTCTCTCGCTTATTGCTGCTGGCCGAACTGGTCGTCTTCTCCTCCTTCTTTTTCACAGACGACGTCTCTTCCTTCTTGACGTCCAGTTGGCGCTTTAGAGGACCCGATGCCGACGCCGTCGACGTCTGTTGCGTGGAAGGCGACGTCTTGACGACACTTTCGACTGCCGCCACTGGTTGCTTCTTCACTGAGATGCCCTTGATGGCGGTGGTGGTTGAAGCGGATGTGACAGCCGATGGAGTGGGAGTGGGAGCGGAAGTTGGTTCTGCAGCTGCCACCGCTTTGTTCTTTTGCTGCTGCTGCTTCTTGCTCTTCTTTCCCTGACCGGAGTTGGCTGTCGATTCCAAAGTTTGAGCCACACCCAGGCGGGCAGCTCCCTTGGTATCACCGCTGGAGCAGGAGCCCTGATCGATGCCAGAGTCACCTTCCTCGCGAGCGGCGTGGGCTGGCGGGCCAACCTCCTCATCGTCGTCGTCCTTGTCGGAATCATCGTCCTTGTCACTGGCATCGTCATCGTCGCCTTGCTGGTCGTCTCCATCAGCTCCTCCATGGCCGCTGCCTTGCTGCTGACGTCGTTTCTCCTCCTTCTTCTCCATCTTCTTCTTCTTCTTGCGCTCACGACGCCTTGCAGCGGCCGCCTTGCGGCTCTCTTCGCGTGTCCGTTCCAGATCCAGCTCCTCCAGCAGAATCGATGCGTTCTTGTTGGCCTTGACGGCCTGTGCCTCCTTGGCGCTGCGCAGAATGTTCATGCAGTCGTAGCACTTATCA
The DNA here is from genome assembly GCA_035046265.1 of Drosophila bunnanda. Classification (NCBI taxonomy): domain Eukaryota; kingdom Metazoa; phylum Arthropoda; class Insecta; order Diptera; family Drosophilidae; genus Drosophila; species Drosophila bunnanda. The sequence continues at coordinate 472,090 of JAWNOB010000130.1, forward strand.
ATCAGCTCCTTGTCACTGATGGTGCCAATGAAACGGATCATCTCCTGGTCTGAGGGGAACTGAGACACATACTGGACCATCCACTTCACGATTTTGGTGTGACCCTTGCGGAAGGCAGCCATTAGGCAGGAGACGCGCCGGTTGTCCTGTGAGTCAATGTCAGCATTGTGGTCGGACAAGAGCTCTACAACACTCAGGTGGCCGCCGTGGGCGGCCAGCCAGAGCGGCGAGTTACCCTTCTTATTTTTTACCTCTACACTGGCTCCTCGCGACAGCAGGAGTTCCACAAACTTTTGGTGGCCCTTGTCGGCAGCAATGGTCAGCGCAGTGTCCCTGGATGTGGGCACTGGGGCAGCATTCACATCCGCCCCCTTGTCCAGCAGGACGCGACCCACTTCGATGTAGCCACCCGAGGCGGCCTCCATTAGGGGGGTAAGGCCCGTCTTTGCTCGGTGCTCGACATTGGCCCGCCGGTCCAGCAGCAGACTAACGACCTCATGCCTGCCCTGGAAGCAGGCCAAAGTCAGGGCCGTGTTGCGATTCGTTTCGATCTGGGCGTTGATGTCGGAGCCCTGATCCAGAAGCAACTTCACCGCCGGCGTGTGTCCATTCATGGCCGCCAGCATGAGGGGTGAGATGCCTAGCTTGCTGCCGGTGCGGGAATTGATCTCAGCTCCGTGGCTAAGTAGCAGCTTTATGATGTTCACATAGCCGCCACTGGCCGCCAAACTCAATGGTGTATAGTCGGACACGTTACGGTGCTCCTTGTTGGCGCCGACGCTGAGCAGGAGCTCAACCACCTCGTAGCGACCGCCTGAGCAGGCCAACGACAGTGGAGTGTCCTTGGTGCGTTCAGATTGGGCCTCCAACTCGGCACTGTGCTTGAGCAGAATGTCCACGACCTTGTCGTGTCCAGCCGTTGCCGCCAGGATTAATGGTGTGAATCCCTTCTTGTCCCGGTGCTCGATATTCGCTCCCCGACTGATGAGCAGCTCAACCAGTTCCTCGTGCCCTCCGGCACATGCCAGTGTCAGGGCCGTGTCGTGGTTTGACTCCGTTTCCGAATCAATCTCAATGGTCTTGTCTACGCATGCGGGGGTCGCCACGGCCAACTGGTTCTGTAGTTGCGCCTGCTGCTGAGCCGTTGCTACCTGGGGCTGTTGATGCTGATTGGTGTTCACTGTGCGGCGAAATATAAATTGGAAATTAGAATAAAGGTGACCTTAATTCTGGGTCTTCCCCATTTACTTACCTTGACTGCCGGCTGGCGTTTGTCGGAATCCAGAGCATCGGCGATCTTTGCGCGACTGCTTGTCAATGGCCTTCTTGGCAATTCCGCCGGGCATCGACTTGGTGGTTGTACTCACCCCGCTGCTGGGCGTTGGTGTCGGCGTACCCATTGGCCAAATCGATAGCTCGTTCTGCGGCTGTCCTGGCTGCTGCTGCAGTTGCTGTTGCTGCTGCGGAGGCTGCAGGGCGAATTGCGCATACTGTCCAACTGCTGCTGGCTGCGGTACCACCACGGAGGCAGGATGCGTCTGCGTGGCCACCTGGTAGAAAAAGATCAAAGATTCCACGTGATAAGGCTACATTAACACCAAGAGGGCAGCTTCAATAACTTACCTGATGCTGAACACAGGTGGGCGCCTGCATGAGTGGCGGCGGATGGAGGAGCAGCTGTTCCTGCAGATTAAAGTGCTTTTGCTTGAGTGGCAAGGGTGCTCCGGCTGACGCTTGTCCACTACTACGCTGAAGCAGCAACTCCTGGGCCACCTGCTCCAACTCGTTCTGGGTGGGTGCACGCTGGCTGCCGGTTCGATGATGCTGGAAAAGATGGGCCTGCTCGGCGTGCAACAGTTGTTGCTGCTGCTGCTGTTGCTCGGTGAGAGGCTCTCCCACGGCCTGTTGCTGGGACATGTTGGGCGGCAACTGGAAGAGAAGCTGCACTGGCGGGGCATTCTTATCGCCACTCTCCACGTTGTACACGAAGTTGGTGGCAGGCGGCTGCTGATGCTGGTGTTGGTGTGCAGCCACAGCCTTGATGATGCGCGCATTGGAATACTGTTGCATCTGCTGCTTCAGCTCCGGATCGTTCTCCAAGGCAAGCTGTTGCTGATGGAAATCGGCCGCATTGGTCACTGCTGGATGATGCAGCTGCAACTGCTGCTGCTGCTGCTGATCGTCCGTGGTAGTGAAGGGCAGTAACGAAAGCGGAGCCTGTTGATGTTGCTAAAATATACGAGAGCGTAAGTATCCAAAATTTGGAATAATGGAGATGGCGAAACCCACCTGTAGGTGCATCTCATCCGCCTCGAGGAGTCGCTGGTCAAGTGGGATGTTCTGTCGCATAGGATAGTCCAGCAGGACGAGATTCGCCTGTTGTTGCTGTGCATCTGGCGGCACTTCGCCCGGCGATCTGACAACACCCACCAACTGCTCTTGGCCGGGCCACTTGGCCGACGATTGCGCCGCAGCTGCCCAGCTTCCGGCAAACCTACCCTTGCACATCTGGTTCAGGCTAAACTCGGCCAGCTCGGGGTAGTTAAGGCTGCTTGCCAGTTCCTTTAAAAAAAGCATATTTAGTAAAATTGTGTTTCAAAGAAAGTACAAACATTAAGCGCACCTGGAATATGTCCTCCATTTCACCATCATTGGCAAAGTGCTCTAAGCCGGGATATAGCTCGCTGGGTCCAGTGCTGCCATCATCGTCAACTGCAATAGAAGGAATGAGTTTGTTTAATAAAAAGAGCATTAATCGCTGACACTCTCCAAACCTACCACATTGCTGCTGATCACCACCGTCCACCTGATGCTGGAGCTGCTGCTGCTTCTGGTGGACCACGGCAGCTGCCTTGGCGTGCGCTGCTGCTGCTGTGGCAGCTGCCAGCTGCTGCTGGAGAACGGTATTCAGGGCCGCATTGCTGCTGGCCGCCGCCTTGAGATTGCTTATCTGGGGCAGAACGTGGACCAGCTCCGAATTGGTGAGGTCGGGCGGGAAGTCGCACAAGGTCTGCGAGGTAAGGATCAAGTTCTCCAATCGTGTAGCCATCTTGCGCTGCTTCGTAGGCAGGGAGCTGCTGGTGCTGCTCTTCGAGTTATTATTGTTGTTGTTGTTGTTACCGACACCCTGATCATTAACGGGCACATCCAAGAAGAACTCGTCATCCTCATCGTCGTCTTCCTCCTCTTCTCCCTCCTCGCCTTCGGCAGCGCCTTCATCTTCATCGATGTAATCCACCTCTCCATCATTGTCCACATCAGCATCATCTTCATCATAGTTGAGCTTATCAATGTTATCTCCGCTGTTGGTATCCTGCTCATCATCTTCCTCCTCCTCGTCTTCTTCGTCGTCATCATCCTCTTCCTCTTCCAAAATGATACCATCCTCGCGGAGAGCAGCGGCCAATGCAATGGGCTCGGGCGGCATTGTATTCTCATCCCCCTCTGCGCCATCGGCAGCACCTTCGATATCTTCATCGCCATCGCTCTCAAGATCTGTGCTTATCTCATCTGGATCCTTATTGGCTGCAGCTACAGCAGCGGCCGCTGCTGCCGCGGAACAGAGTGTGGCTAGATTTTTCATTTCGGCCCGAGGCTCGGTGCCAAGGCGATCATCGCCTTCAGTTGGGGGCATGGTGGTCTCCTCCATTTCCGGCGGTGTCTCTGTGGGCGACTTGGGCTGATCACCAAAGAAATTGTGCACCCCAACCATATGCCAACCGTCCTTGAAAAAGTTCAACTTTGGCTTCAGGGTGGGGTCCTTTCTACCTCGCGACCCATTAACCGCCGTCTCCAGCATGCCGCGGAAATCCTCCATGGCCGTCTTGCGCTGCAGGGCCGCATCCAAGGATTGTTGCTGTTGCTGCTGCTGCTGCTGCTGCTCAATAAAATTGCCGCTGCCAGTCGGAGAGGCGAGGGGCGAAGCTGGTGAATTGGAGTAGGCCACGGCATTACCCGATGAGGTCGCCGCTGCTGCTGCCGCGGCTGCCGCTGCATTGTCCAAAGCCACTCGTTGATGGTGCAATTGCAGATGCTGTTGCAATTGCAAATGTGTCTGCTGCATTTGCTGTGAAAATAGGAGAGAAGACATGTGTTGTGTGTCACTTGGTAACTAGGAAACTACTCACCAAGTTATTATAAATGGAGACCATCTGGTTCTGCTGAAGATTTGGCAACACCTGATGGGCATGTTGGGCTGCTGCTGCTGCCGCTGCTGCTGCCGCCGCTGCTGCTGCAGCTGCTGCGGCTGCCTGCTTTCGATTGCTCTTGTTGGTAGCCTTCACCTTGGGCCTGTCGCTAATGGCTGTGCTCTGGAGCACTTCCGAGGAGTGTGTGATGACGGCGCCACCACAGTTTCGCTGCAAGCAGTATATCATAAAAATATTTCTTCAGGTTGGGAATACAAGGCTAACTTACCGCTGAACTCTGGGCACAAGCACCGCTATTGTCCAGGGCTGTCGCTTCGGCTCCTGCTGGAAAATAATTATCGGAAATCCTTACTAATTAAACTTATTCTCAAAGAAGGAAGTAGGACTTACCTTTCAATGCTAGGTCGTTGGGGTCAGTGCCACTGCTGCTGCTGAGGGTATCCGGGGGAAGTTCGCCCTTCTTTAGCTCCGGCATGAAGCCGCGACGTCTCTGCAGCCGTGGATCCTCTCCAGCGGAGGGGAACTGCGGTGACTTTCCATCCTCACCCAGGGGCTGAGAACGTACCTGCTCGGAGTGCTGTTGCTGGTCCAGCGGGCAGTCGATGAACTCTACCACGTCGCCAGACTTCAACACACGATTCCTGTTCGGCAGCATGCCCTTCAACTTGGCCTGACCTTGTGGCAGTGGCTGCTGCTGCTGTTGTTGCATTACAGGCTGCTGGCAAACAGTGTGGAAGAGCACTGGCGGAGCTGGCGGCGCTTTCTGCGGCGGCTGCAGTGAGTTGATGTGTTCCATGTCCAGGTCAAAGTGCTTGCACGGCACCAGCGGATGCTGCCCGGCTTGAGGTGTTTGCTGCTGCTGTTGTTGCTGCTCAAAGCCAGGTTGCAGGTGAAATAGTCGCGACTTGGCAATAAGGCCCTCCTGCTGCTGGGCGCCCAAGGTGGTCAGGTCGATACCTCCAACTTCTCCGTACTCCTCCATGCCAGCTTCACTCCCGGTGGTGCTGGCACCTGCTCCGGCGCCTCCCATGCCCGCCGATGTCGCAGTCAACTGCAGCTCGCCGGCGTCCAGAAAGTCGCCAGTGCCCAGGGCCACGATGTTCGTGGATACATTCCCGGTACTGTTGAACTGCTGTTGGTGGAATAGCTGCTGGTTGGAGGCTCGCGCCGCCTCAGATAGCTCATGCAGTCCGGGCGGAGCGTTGAGCTGCTGCAACTGATGCTGTAGCTGCTGCTGGAGAATCTTTTGCTGCTGCAGACGCATCTGATTGGACCCAGCTGCAGCAGCGGCGGCGGCTGCAGCTGCGGCGGCAGCGGCCGCTTGTTGGTTAGCGTTCGCAGCTGCCGCCATATCCGCCGTTTGCGAAATGTTGGGATAGCTGAATAGGAGCTCTACAACACGCGTATGCCCACCTTTTGAGGCCTCGATCAGCATGGTGCTGTTGTCCTTCAGCTTGTGGAACGGATCGGCGTTGTTCTTTAGTAGCAGTTCCACAACAGACTGGTGCCCGCCGGCACAGGCAAGCGACAGGGCAGTGTGGTCGTTACTGGTCGTCTGCTTATTGACGTTGGCGCCCTTCTGAATGAGGAACTTCACGGTGCACAGGTGTCCGGCGCGACAGGCCTTCATCAACGGCGTTCGGCCGCCCTCCGACTCATGCTCCAGCTCGGCTGCATAGGATAGGAGCACGCCAGCTGCATCCGTATGGCCGTTTTCGCAGGCATGCGTCAAGGCCGTATCTCCCGTCTGCGTCTCGGCATGAACATTGGCCTTGTTTTTGAGCAGGAAGCGTACCAGGTCGGTGTGTCCCTCCTGTGAGGCCTCCATGAGGGGCGTAGAGGCGCCCAGTTCTAGATTGGCGCCCTCCTTGATCAGAAAGGCAGCCACCTCACTGAAGCCGCCGCAGCACGCCAACGTGAGGGCCGTTTCCTGCGTCTCCTCCGTTGTGGCATTGATGTTCGCCCCCTTACTAAGCAGCAGCGCCACCATCTCCTCGTGGCCCTCGCGCGCCGCCTCCATTAGCGGAGTGTAGCCTTCATCGTTCACCTCCTCGATATTGGCGCCGCGCTCGATCAGCAAGGTGGCCAATTCAACGTGGCCACCGCAGGCAGCTAGCGTTAGAGGTGACTCGAACGAGTCCGTCGGCATGTTCACCTGGGCACCCGAGTCCAGCAGCAGCCGCGCCACCTCAACGTGACCGTCCATTGACGCTTCCATTAGGGCGGTGTGCATTTCGTCGGTCTTGTGCTCCTGATCGGCACCAGCTTGTAGCAGGAATCGGACCATGTCCAGGTGGCCCTTGTAACAGGCCAAAGTGAGGGCGCTCTCTTTGAACTCGTTCGAGTGGGTGTTAATGCCGGCACCATGTTCCAGCAGCACCTAAAAGAAGAACATAATTACCGATGACCAATTAGTAGGGAAATTAGGTGGCAAACTTAGAAATGGGATGCACGGAATCAGATAAGATCAAACTAAATCACAGACCACTGGCATCTTGCCCAGACCAATCAGTAACTCGATTCAGGTCGCGGATCCGTGCCAGCAGCATTGTCAAATCTCGGATTATAATCATTTTTTTTATATATAGCATAGTCAGTGCGGTGCACTCGAAAATACAAATTCACTTACCTTTGCCACTTCAACATGGCCGGCGGAGGCGGCCTCCATCAGGGGCGTGTGTCCGTTTTCGTTCTGCTCCTCCACATTGGCGCCGTGCTTGAGTAGAACCTTGACCACATCGACCTGACCGCCGGCACAGGCGAACATGAGGGGGGTATTGCCGGTAGCGCAATGGGCATTCACATCGGCATGGTGGCTCAAGAGCAGCTTCACAATATCCAAATGTCCCGCGGAGGCGGCCTCCATCAGCGGCGTCGAGTCCTTTTGCCCCTTGTCCTCCACCTGAGCGGCAGACATGGCCAGCAGAACCTGTGGGTGAGACAGCACGAAATGCGGCTAAGTTGCGTGAACCATGTGTAAATGCGCAGGGGAGTTATAAATGGTGAATGGTTGTCTCGTTTTCTTGATCTTTCTGTGTTTCCCTGCGGATGCTCCCACGGTGGTATTTATCGATAAGCCGACGCCAGAAGCGAGTGCGGAGGTGGTAGTGTTGCCACACTGGCGAACTAACACACCTTTCGGTGTGATGCGGTGGCTGGCATGAAAGCTGGCAACCACTGCGCTCAGCTGATGTTCAGCCGTGAGAGAATTTCACGAGCCAAGAATACCTATAAACTTGTATCCTTTTTTACATTAAACAAAACTTAAGTTTTGCACAATATATAAACAAAAATAGCAATTCAATAGACAAATTCCTCTAGTTAATGTATAAATTATATCTGAAGGGTGTTACTTCCACATTTACCAAAGAGAATGAATGATGAATGAGATGAATGAAACTTACCTGAGCCAGCTCGTAGTAGCCTGCCGAGCAGGCCATCGAGAGCAGAGATTCGCCATCGTCTGTGGAAGCAGCGGCATCATTCAGGTTAACGTTACCCTTGCAGAGCAGCCGCTTCACCGTATTGACATCGTTATCCGTGCAGGCGGCCACCAGGGATCGGGAGAAGCCACTGCTGCTGAAAATAATCAACGCGATGGGTTAGCTCTGGGAAGCAGGATGTGGTTAAACAGAATGCAACACTCACTTCTTGTCGCGCGGGCTGCTGGCACAGCGCATCTTGGTCAGCGCCTGCTTGGTCTCATCAATGGCGTGGGTGGCGTGGCGCAGGACGGGTGCCTTCTCATTGGCCGCAGCCTCCAGCAGGGCGGTGAGATTACTCGATCGCTTATTGTGGGCGTCCAACAAAAAGGGCGCATCTTCCTCCTCGTCCTCGTCGTCGATCTCCTCATCGTCCGCATCGTTGTCCTGCAGCACATCTGGAAGGGGAAGAACAAGAACGGAAATTAAATAACAGCTCTCGGGCTAAAGACACCAGACATGCGTGACTCACCTATCTCCTCCTCATCCTCTTCGTCATCACCGTCAGACTCGTCCGAGTCCTCCGACTCCTCCTCCGTCTCATCCTCATCCTCACGCACCTCGCCCTCGTGCGGGCAGCTATCGGGATCTGACTCCGGAATATCATCCTGCAAGAGAGAGGCGTACATTTTGATTTGTTAGTCTTATCCTGTCTAAAAGAAAGTATGTCTACGGACGAACTGGGGTGTGAGTATTAACAGTTTGCTACAAATAAAAGCTGGAAGTTACGAATTAGAAAAGCTATAGCTATATAGTTGATCAGTAGAGCACATTCTTGTTGTCTAAGGCCAGCAACAAAGTGGTGTGATTATGTGAGTGTCTCTTGGGATGTAAGTGAGCGAGGAGGAAGCGAAGTAGTAGTTGGGTTAAGAACCGATCAATCATTGTGTGGTGGCGGGAGTTAGTTGGGACTGAAGCTTTTGAATCTTTTGATTATTGCTCGTTTTTCTGGCGATGCGGGGTAGGGGGGAGCGGGTTTATAACGCGAAACTGAAACTTACCAGGAGATCTGGCCTTAAACACAAGAATGCCAATAGGATCTACAAATAAAGAGAAACGAAAGAAACATACATAAATAATAAAAATTAACGCAAGAGCAGACAAAAATGTGACAGTTCAAAGTCAAGAGAAAGCTTGTTCCGTGACTGAGCAAGGATTTACATCGACGAAGAATTGCAGCAGAAGGTCCATACGGCAACGGGAACTCCGGGTCAGCGTTTTGGTCAATCTTAGTAAAAGTGTACGGACTAATTGCCAGGTGATGGTTATCATTGCCTGGATTTAGTGACTCTTGGCACTACGTTTTAAGAAACCAAAATTTTAAAATTATATCGTATTTTGGGTAAATATAACAACAACAGGAACAAATGTGACAACAAATGGCCGACAAACACGACCAATCACAAAAAAAGGGAAGTAATACGGTAAATAATACTAAATATGCCAAATTGAAATAAGATTGACAGAGTTGCCAGATAACTGCCAAATATATAGTTATCGATAACAGGAGAAGAAGTGGACGTGGAGGAGGCCGAAACTAGCAAACAACAAATAATTACATGGTGCTTTTCACTGAGCGATCGACCGACCGACTACAGGTTCCTGGGATGGTTTTCCTTTGCCTCTGTCTAAATGCGGACCCAAACGTTTTTCCTTTTCGAGAACTTTTCTTTAACTTAGTATAGAATTTCTCAAATTGATTTTTGACTTTTATATTTAAAAGCCTCATGAGTCAGAACGTCAATGCAGTTGTACATCGATTTAAATACGGCACACGCACACTTTCTCAGAAAGGGGGAGAGCCACGCCAGGTCTGCATGTGTGAATCTGTGCGTATTCGTGTGCTTACGCCCACGCCTTAAATTATTGAACCAAAAACGAAGATGCAAAAAAAATTGCCGAAATACATTCCCACCACGAGGTCAAGTGCTGTCTGCTTAACCTTTAATGAATGAACAGAACATAAAAGAACATAACCAAGCGGATAAGCAATGAGAAACAACGGAAACCAAAAAAAAGGAAAAGAAACAGTAAAGAACAGAAACAGAGAAGAAAATACAACAAAAATTCATCATGAACGAGTTCAACAACAGCAGACCGTTCGTTTGTTCTCGTTGGCATTGTATTGTGTGAGTGCAGGTACGTGTGTGTAGGTTAATTTTGTGAAAAAAAATCAACCGTAAAATGTTTGCACGCCACTGCAAAATAATCTGCAAATTGTGTCTCCTGTCGAAAATTGGCAAAAGTTCGTTACACCCAACTTGCGTTATTACTTCGACTCTTATTTATATTTTTATTTCTGCTGGTTCTCTTTTATTTGCTTCGCATACGTAGTTTTACTGCCGTTGCTGCAACAACAAAAGATAGCAGCTAGAAAGAAGCAGCAATAGCGGCTGCGTCCAGAGTTGCCAGACAGCTAACAGACTTTTTGTCACGCTGCTCAAAAGAGAATTCGCGAACGCACCCGAAAAAGATTATGTACATGCAGGTAGCGGGGTCGGGGTTGGGTCAATTGTAGTAATTACATCGATAATGGTAAACCTGTGCCGAAGCAATGACCTTTTGTTTTTATTGGACATCGACTAGCATAAAAGCTTTTATATTATTCGCATTTCCACATTTCGGTTTTGCGCATGTAGGCGTGTGCTAGACAAAGAAAAAAGTACTCATACACAGCCGCCAACAAGCAAACAGCTGATAAATCATTCACCACTACACCGAAGCAGCAAAGGGCCTCACTCACACACACTATTGAAAACAAGCGTAAAAGGCGAAGCACAGTAGAGAGCAAAGGAGAGTATCTGAACAATATGTTCAACGATCAATTCGATTTCGAGGTATTTCCCTGCCGTAAAAATGCCAGCACACCTGATATAATGGGAACATGGAACCTGAATCTGTGCATCGGCAGGCATGGATTTAGCTGGAATACAACGTGTATTGCGATAGCAGCTCTGATAACAATACGCGTCTATTTTGATGAAACCTTATCATGTGTTTTGTTGTGCGCAGTGTGATTAGGTTACAATTTTTTAATGATCATTTACCCTAATTGATGCACATTTAAATTTAACCTAATTTTTAACCTCATTCGAATAGGGGTTGGTCTGTATAAATAATTTTGTATTTTGTTCTAGACTTTAAATTACCTATTAAATTCGTTAAAAACCCTATAAATTAGTTATAGTTTAAAACAACATTAAAATGATCAATTATGACAGTATTCTTGTAAATACTCTTATCAAATAACGGTAAATAAGTTACTATTACCTAGCTAACAATTCAATCATAATTTAGAAGTATTCATTCGACCTTGTATAATTTCAAAAGTTAGATATTTCTACAAAGTACCAAGGAATCTGTGTATGTACACCTAAGGATCGTAAGAATAAACCAACCGAGAAAACTCAACTAAAGACCAAGACGTAGAGAAACGAAGTTTTCTTTTAAGACCGGAAGAAGGAGGATTTTAATTAACATCCCAGGCAACAATTAATGCATCCATCGGTTGCGTTTCAATGATACCGAACTAAATAGTCAGGAATATTCGAGATAACTTCAAGGATTCAATCTGATGAAGATGCAAACGTTGGTGATGCCTAGGCAAGTACCGAACGGAAATCATCATGACTACGTACATAAAAGGGAAGTTAATGGATATGGGAGCCTGAATGCAAAACACTTACCTCTGAGACAGACTCCTCCTCCGACTCGGACAGGTCGGTGGTAACGGGCTGGGGATAGAACTCCGTATCGGTGTCCGTGTCCTGCGGGATGTTGTTCTGCCGCGCCGACGAAATGGCATTCACGATGCCAACCGATGACGACAGCGAGGAGGCGTTGGACGACATGGACGACGAGGCGGATCTATTGGAGGCGGACGCCGATGCGGCTGCAGCGGCGTCCTTAAGCTTTTGCTTGAGCACTGCCGCCGCATTGGCCACATCGATGGCGGGATTGAGTGACATGCCGCGGGCTCCACCGGCAGCTCCCGCTCCACCTGTAGCAGCGCCAGCGTTGCTATCTACGGCAGCAGCGGCGGCGCCCAACAGCAAAGTGGTTGCGGCGAATTTTAAATGCGCCGAATCCTTGCTGGTCAAGTTGGGTGTATTGCCGGCTCCAGACGCGGCGGGCTGCTGCTGCTGCATGGCTACCTGCCGCTTTAGAGCGGCCACAGCCGCACGTGTCTTCTTCGAGGAGGAGGAGACAGAGGCGACAGCGGCTGCGGCAGCAATGGCGGTGCTGGAGCTGGGCGCCGGTGCAGGAGCAGGTGCGGTAGCAGGTGAGGGCGCGGGCGTTCCTGAGCTGGGCGTCGAGGCGACGGCAGCCCGGAACTTGGCAGCGCTGCCGGCGGCAGTGGTGGACACCGATGCAGGATTGGCAATGACCGTAGTACCGCTGATGGTCCCACTCCCGCTCGCGCCGCTTGGGCTACCGCTGCTGCTTGTGGGCGTGCCACTGCAGGCGCCGCTGGCGTTCGTTGTGGTCGTGGTGGTTGAGGTGGCCGTTGGCGGCGTGGGCGTGGCCGTCGCCTGGCTGCTGGTACCGGACATCTTGGCAGTGGCTGGGTGGTGGTTGTTGCTGTTAACTTTCAATCTGCCGCTGGGATTAGCTGCCGAGCCCGAGTTTGAGCTGGAGCCAATGCTGTTGCTGGTTGTGGTGGCTGCTGCTACTCCCTGCGCCAGTGGCTCATTCTTGGCCGCTGGCACAAACTTCCGCTGGCCACTAGTGGCCTTGAGGATAGCGGCGGCTAACGGATGCCTGTCAGCGGCGGCAATTCGAGGTAAGTTGTGATTGAACTGTCTGTTGTTTGGCTTTTTATTGTTGTTGTTGTTAGTGGTGTTGTTGGTATTGTTCTTGCCAGCGACTTTTATTGCTGTTGCTTTTGTTGTTGGATTGTTGTTGGTTGTGGATTTAGTTGTTGTTTTGTTTAAATAAGCCGTGGAGCCCTGATTATTCAAGTCATCGCATTCATGGTTTTTCGCATCATTATTCATTTTACTCTCTCGCGTCGGAGATTGTGTTTCTCGTATCTTTTACTCTCAATGTGCGCGTCCTTTGAACGATTACGTTTCGTTTACGAAAGAGTGTGAAAAATAATATATTTATGAGTAAAAGATGTACGTAAAAGGGATAATCACTTCAATAAATGCTCGATGCTTTTATTAAAGTGATTTTCCATTTTCGGTTTTAAAACATAAAAAAATAACACGTCAACAAATAAGCGGAAAAGTAGCGGTACTTGGTCCTGCTAGGTTTTTATCGATTTTGTGATATTGTTAGGATTTGGATTATATATATGCATATATAGGCGATGGTCGGACACGCACAAACACACGCAAGCAAAGGCACCTCGCACTCCACATACACACACATGCACGAGCGGACACAACGGTGTGGCAACGCTGAGCATTCTTTCACTTTACCATTGCACACTCGTTCGTTCGCATTTAATTCTCCCATTCCCATTCCCTTGCCCAGCATGCCCACTACCGACTGATTCACATTTTTACACAGAAAATTGTTCAGATGCGAAACAAAACAACTGAGGAGGCACACGCTTGATGAAAGCGGGGGGAAATCACTTTTATTTTCAGTTTTATTTCGTCCCTCGTCTTTTATTTGCGGAGACAAGGCAATCGATGCGCAATTAGGACTTCGGAGACGGGGCAAGGCAACGTGCTTCACTATTTATATAATCACAGGCGGCGACACCACCAAACGGCCGATCGATGGCTGCACTTGGCTCGATTAATAACTTTCGCGCATATGCAATTGCCGTACTTTATTTATAAAACCATTCGAGCAGTTTCGACTTCGCCCGAACAAACGAAGAAAAAATCACTTTTCGACTTTGGCGTATGCCGTCGCTTGGTCGATAGCCTCGTCTCGCTTGCGCACACGCGATGCCCTGACGCGGCCAGTCGGGCCGCTGATGCCATCTCGTTTGCACGCGCAAACGAAGGTGGAAAATAGCAGAGCGACTGAGGGAAAATTTTTTTGCCACTATTCCGAAGCGGATTTCCACGAATTCACCGCCGTTACAGGCCTGAAAACTAGCACACTGCGTGATGCACACGCTCGCCAACAGTTTGGCTATATTTGCGCGTATTACCGTTTAAAATTTATAGCAAATTAATCAATTTTTCAGCAGTATTAAATTCTCTGTCTATCGTCAGAGTTTCGGATCGCCATATTATTCCCGGATATTGAATTGAACTAGCAACGGCCAAGAGAGCGATCTGGTTCCTTCGGGTGTTGCCACTTAGCTTAGCTTATCGATAACTTCAAAAGCCATATATAAACTAGAAATTTCACCCTTGCTAAGATATACATTTAACTCCTTCCTACTTAATTTTATATTTGTTATTTTATGCATTTGCACAAATATTCCTTCGGTTCGTAGTTAGGTACCTATGAAATGGTCTATCGATGTTTATGAATTTTTACAATTCGATTGACGATTGATTCTATCGCTTTTTATAAATTGGGAATATTTTCTGTAAAAAAAAGAGTTGGTTTCTGCTATAAAGATGCACTACAAAGGGCATCGCTTTAGAAAACAGGGCAAGAATATTAACACCATTTCACCGCTCTGCTGTTTCCTAAAGTCAAATCTAGCGCAATTTGTATTTCTAAAGTACCGTGATAGTCGATAGTGCCATCAATTCTCTTTACATCGATATATCGATATCGTTGTTTTCTCAGCTCTACTTCGTACGTAGGATTTTTCTTTCACTAACAAATTAACTACGTGGTCAAATTTTGCCGACTAGGAACGAGAGAATCTAGGATGCACACGGTTCTGACCCGCGGAAACGCCACGGTGGCGTACACGCTCAGTGTCCTGGCCTGCCTCACCTTCAGCTGCTTCGTGTCCACCGTCTTTCTGGACTACCGCACCGACGCCAACATCAACACTGTGCGGGTGCTGGTGAAAAATGTACCCGACTACGGAGCCTCCCGAGAGAAACATGACCTCGGCTACATCACTTTCGACCTGCAGACGAACCTCACCGGTATCTTCAACTGGAACGTTAAGCAGCTGTTCCTCTATTTGACCGCCGAGTACAAGACGCCGGCTAACCAGCTCAACCAAGTGGTGCTCTGGGACAAGATCATACTGCGCGGCGAGAACGCGGTGCTGGACTTCAAGAACCTGAATACGAAATACTACTTCTGGGACGATGGCAACGGCCTAAAAGACAACCGGAACGTGTCGTTGTACCTCTCGTGGAACATTATACCAAATGCCGGGCTGCTGCCCTCAGTTCAGGCCACCGGCAAGCACATCTTTAAATTCCCCGCCGATTACGCCACATCGTCCATTTAGAATTAGTACTAATTCGAAACTTTATAGTTCGTATCAAATAAAATCTCTTCTCTGTTTCGGACCGAATCCGGAGAATTGGGGAGATGCTTCTCCGAAGTTTTGAATGTTTTATTGTTAATTTTCGGTAGGGATTCATGGGATGTTATGAAAATTTCAGACAAGAAGTGTATAGATAGGTGTTATGTATTGTTGTTTATTTAAAAATTCTGAAATATCGTATAAATAAACCCTTCTGTTACCTAAAACGATTAAACATTTGCATTAAGCGGACACTGAGAATGTAAGCTCGAAGAATATACACAAATTCGTTCATTTCAATGGTAACTTTTATTAAATTATAATTAAAATATATTTTCTTATTCACTTGTGTTCTGATTATTGTGTTTTTCGGTTTCGATATGCCTTTAAGATTCAGCATCGTACTTGTTATTATTTCGAGCGTTCAAATTTATTGTATATTATTGTATTATTGTATACTCTTGGTTTATATGTCCACGTAGAAGGGTATTTAAACTTAGGTTCCCCAAAGCTAGCTATCCCAGGAAATGTCAGTCCACTCGGGAATTGCCAAAACTAATGTCAAGGCTAACACCTCTAATGAAGAATGAATGATAAGTGAAAACTCTGATAAATGCTTTGAGTGTCTACCTGGCTTCTTCCTGCCTTTTAGTTAACAAATTAGAGTCTCTAAATCAAAGTGAGCTCCCGAATTAAGCAAGCAACGACTTTTTGCCATCCGACCGGTTGTGGCCAATAAGTTGATAATAGATCCCATCACTGGGCGAGTTTTTAATATTATAGTGCCAAAAATCTTCGACGTTTGTTTTTTATATAAAGGGGTTTGTTTCAGACTCACCACCAGTAGTGCATCAGCATGGCGTCTGCTAAGTTTGTGAGTAGTTTTAACACTGATTGTAAAGCTCTTAAAGGTTTAAATATAGTTTTCAAACTTTCTAGTTATTGTTCATCGGTCTTGTTGCCTTTATTACCGCCAATTGCTCAGCGGGTCTCCTAGATGACTTGTACCCAAAAATCGTAACGGAGTTTTATAATCAGGCTCCAACCGAAGAGGGCTACCGCTTCAGGTGGGTTCAACCGATGTTAATTTAAAAATTGCCTCGTTAAACCCCTAGCCAATTTTAGCTCCGAAGAGCCCAATGGAAGCAAACGAGAGGAAATTGGGGTAATCATGAACCCCGGCACTGAAAAGCAGGAGCTCGTGGTGATGGGCTCTTACTCCGTCCACGATGAGAAGACCGACACGGACACAGTTACCATGTACACCGCCGACAAGGAGGGGTACAAGGCGCGTTACCAAATTAAAAATCGCAAACTAAGCGCCGGTGCTCTTAAGTCCTCCGCTGGCTGATTTGCGAACGAAATATGCATAGATGTCATCCTTCCTGTGTCTAGTAAATAAGTCAATCGGCATCTTTTTTCCGACACTAGTAAAGAAAAAATATAAATTTTCTAGAGCTTAATATTAATGGATTCATATTTCTGAAATACCCTTTCATGCATGATTCATACAGTAAAAATATTTGAGTAGAGTAATCCTAGTATCCAAGGAGCCTACATAAACTCGTAGCTGCCGTCGTCAAAGTTGCGATTGCCGACCATTGGGCCGCCCGCTCCCATTTGATTTGGATTTTGGCCGCCCATCTGCGGCCGGAACTGGTTGCCGGGCGTGGTTTGGTGCTGCAGCAGCTGGCGCAGACCCGGATTGTTGTTGCTCATCATGGGGCGCACCATTCGCTGCTGCTGTTGCGCCTGCTGTTGCTGCTGCATGGCGGCCACATTCGGTGCCACCTGCTGCAGCTGTTGCTGAAGATTCGGATTGGGGACAACACCAGGCCCAACGCCAACACCCACGCCAACGCCGAGGGGCATACGTTGCTGCTGCTGCTGCTGCATCATGCTCATTTGCATTTGGTTTTGTTGCATGGGCATACCACCGGGACCGGGGCCGGGTCCGCCGCCGGGGCCTCCACCGCCCATCTGCATATTGAGCTGGTACTGGTTGTAGTGCTGCTGCTGTTGCTGCTGAGAGTTGTCCTGTTGCATCTGCTGCTGTTGTTGTTGCTGTTGCTGCAACTCCATGGGGGACTTTCCTTGCTGCTGGAGCATTTGCTGCTGTTGCTGCTGCTGCATGCTACCGTGCTGTTTCTGCTGAATAACCTTGCGCAGACGCTCCACAAATATCGCCTGATTATTGGGAATGAAGCCGAGGAAGGCCTGCCGATCAGGCGTATACAAAAGGATGAGTATCTTTAGCTCGCAAGCGGGTGAGTTCGGAACATGTGAGAAGTGGACGCAGCCAGCGTACCCAGAGGTCATCATCTTGGCCAGCGAATCGAGATCTTCGCCGGGCGTAGGTCGGAAAACCACCATTTTCGAGTCCTTTAGAAACTGGCCTCCAATGTTGCCCACCAAATGTTTGGGCATCAGCTGCATGAGCAGCTTGGGCGGCCAGTTTTCCGCCTTGATCTCGGGTTTGCCGTCCTTTATGTTGGTGCACACGGTGCACTGGAGACTGTGGGGTTTCTGCTGGTCGGTTTTCGGTTTCTCCGACCATTCTAGCACTCCCGTCCAGATCTTTTCCCTCAGAGAGGCCTGCTCCTGTTGCGGATTTGCCTGCTGTTGCTGCTGGGGATTGCCTTGCTGTTGGGCATTTGTTTGCTGTCCCACTTGTTGCTGCTGCTGCTGCTGCTGGGGATTGGGCATGTTGGATACCGCGTTGGATACCGGCATCATGTTGTTACCAGCATTGGGATTGCCCTGCTGTTGTTGCTGCTGGGCCAATTGTTGTTGCTGCTGCAACTGCTGATGATTAAGCATCTGCTGCTGGTTGAGCATCTGCATCCTCTGCTGCTGCTGCTGTTGCGCCTGTGCCTGTTGTTGCTGTTGCAGTGAGCTGACCGTCTGGTTGGGCGGAGGCGCAGTAATACGCGAGATAAGCGCAGAGTTGGGATTCTGCTGCTGCTGCAACTGCATGCCACCACCTTGTCCCTGAACGCCGCCTACATTGCCTGGGCCTTGCATGAAGGGCGGTCGGGCCTGTCCTGGCTGGTTGGGATACATCCATCGGTTCTGTCCTGGTCCCACGTTTGGCTGGAAGTTGGGGTTCTGCATCTGATTCGGCACAAACTGATTCTGCTGTTGCTGCTGCTGCATAAGCTGTTGCTGCTGCTGGGGGTTGAGCAGTCCCGCCTGGGAATTGGGACCCGGCTGCTGTTGCATAGAGTTCATGTTCATCACCTGCTGCTGCTGCTGGGGGTTGCCCTGCTGCTGCTGCTGCTGCTGGACGGGCGTAGTGTCCATGGGAATGCCCGGACCTGCTTGCTGCTGACCCGCCGGATTCTGTTGTTGCTGTTGCTGCTGCACTGTAGCCTGGGTAGCATTGGGGGCTGCCATTTGGGCCGCCATGCTATTGGGACTCGGAGCCCGTTCCTTGAGGCTGTAGCCCTTAAGCAGCACCAAATGACGGATGTTCTTGGCGTAGTTCTTGCTGGTTATCGGCTGATCGCCGTCCGCCTTCATGAAGAGCTTAAAGAGCACCGGCATCTTTCGCGGCGCAATAATCGAGAGATTGATCTTGCGCTCGTTGAAGAGAGCAGCCAGCTGCTCGCAGGATTTGCCCGGGTACTTCCACGACTCGGTTGTGGGCATCTGGTACGGCGGACTGTTGCAGATGAGAATGCAGTGCCTTTGGACGCTGGTCTGGTCCAGCATCTGTCGTCGCTCGCCAATGTCATCGAAGCAGCCGTGGGCCGCTGCAAAGCCCTCGGCCATGTGGGCACACGACTCCATGCCACCGCCCACCAGCGGCAGCCGTTCGATTGTCTCCATCACCTTCTGAGGCTGCAGGAATGGTCCGTAGGTGGTGCAGACGGGCTCCAGCAGATTGGCGGCGGTCCGGTATACAACGATTCCGTATAGCGTGGCAAATCGCTCCGCAATCAAATACTCACGCTCGTCAATGGAGCCTGTGGTGAAGTGCTCCAAGGTGGGCAGGATGTAGTTGGTCTTCAGCTCGTTGATGTAGGCGCCGTTGATAGCGCTGCCCTCGATGACAAACACCACATCGGCCAGGGACATCTGGTCGACCTCCATGATGCGACGGCGATCCGTGGTCTCAATGCGAAAACTTTTTGCCAGGAAAACAGTCTTCTTCTGGCTTTTGTTTTCCAGCGCTCTTCCTCTTTCTCTTCCACCTTCTTCTTCTGTTTGTTATTGCTATCGCGGTGACCCTATCGATAGTCTAATGTTATCGATAAATAGCTCATTGCAGCCCTGCCCAGGCTCTCACTTCTTCTTCTGCGTTTGTGTTTGTCAAAACAAAATTAAGTAAAATCTCGGTATTTCGGCCGCTACGCGAAATTGTTTCCGAAATTCGTGATACTTGTGTGTTTGTCTGTTATCGTCGGCCCCCAGGCTCCTGTGTACATGTCCCCATTTGTAAGGATTACCTTAGAATGCCGCCCAATCGTCGCGGAGCGTTGCGCGTCTGAGGACCAACTATAAAAAGTGAAGATGATTCGCCCGAGGCACTGGTGACTGCTGAAATCTCAATTAAAAGCGCTGCCATGCTGCAGTACAAGAGTGCCGCAGGAGCGGCCACAACTAGTGCGCCTCAAGCCACGCCCGCGGTGACGAACATTACTGGCAAAGCGGCGGTGCCTTCGAATGCAGTGTCCAATGTAGCCGCTCAGGCCCAGACGGCTGTTCCCGGAGGGGCGCCCACCATGCAGCAGATCATCAACATACATCAGATGCCGCACCAGTTTGCCGGCGGTGGCGGACAGGCGGGCGGAATGCCGCAGAACATGTTCCAGATCGTCCAGCCCATGCCCATGCAAACGGTGAACATCGATGGCCAGGAGGCCATCTTCATACCTAACCTAAACGCACAGCTGTCCACGGCGCAGGCGGTGAATATCAACGGCCAGCAGGCCTTCATCACCCCCAGCGGCCAGATCCTGCGCGCCCCTCAGATGGCAGCCGCCAATCCTGCTGCATCCAACTGCATCCAGCTGCAGCAACTGAACGGTATGGGGCAGGAGCAGACCCAGCTGATCAGCATACCGGGCATGAACATTCAGATACCCGTCACCAATCTCATCCAGCAGCAACAGCAGCAGGTGGTGCAGCAGCAGACACAGGCGACGGCGGCGACATCTTCTGGAGCTGCAGCAGCGGGAGCTGGGGGTGCTAATGGCGCGACAGCTGGCCAGTTGCCTGGGAGCATCACCATTCCGGGCACCAATCTGCAAATACCAACGTCAGTGGCAGCGGCCAACGGTTTGCTGGGCAACATCTCAAATCTCTTGGGCGGAGGCGGGCAATCCATTAAGCTGGAGAATGGCCAGCTGCAGCTGCGTCCGCAACTGGTGCAGTTTCCGGCGCAGGCCGTGCCCCAGCAGCAGCAAACGGTGGCGGTGCAAATACCCGTCCAGACCGCCGGAGGACAGACTGTCTACCAGACCGTTCACGTGCCCGTCCAGGCAGCCGCAACAGCGGCGGCGGGTGGAGGACTCCAGAACCTTTTGCAAGCGCAATCCTTGCAAGTGCCCGCCGCCTCCCAAATGCAGATCATACCGCAGTTTTCCCAGATCGCACAAATTGTGACGCCCAACGGGCAGATCCAGCAAGTGCAGTTAGCCATGCCATATCCTCAGCTGCCGCCCAACGCCAATATCATACATATCCAGAATCCCCACCAGCAGCAACAACAAGTCCAGCAGCAGCAGCAGCAGGCGCAGCAACAACAGCAACAGCAGGCGCAGCAACAGCAGCAGGCCCATCAACAGCAACAGGCTCAGCAGCAACAACAGGTCCAGGCGCAACACCAGCAACTCTTGCAGGCCATCAATGAAGCGTCAGCAGGAGGACAAATTCCTGCTAACCAGCCCATTACCATCACCAATGCCCAGGGCCAGCAATTGACTGTGATTCCCGCCCAGCTCCGCCAGGCGGCACAGCCGGCGCCGACCCCCACACCCGCTGCCGTACCCACGCAAATGCAGCTGCCTAATCTGCAGGCTCTGCCGATTCAGAATATCCCCGGATTAGGCCAAGTGCAGATCATTCAGGCGAACCAACTGCCGCCTAATCTGCCGACCAACTTCCAGCAGGTGCTCACCCCACTGCCAATGGCCCAGGCACAGGTACAGAGTCATGTACAGAACACACAGGGACAAAGTCAGACACAGGTTATGCCCAAGCAGGAGCCGCAGAGTCCCACGCAAATGATAACCAGCATAAAGCAAGAGCCACCGGACACCTTTGGACCCACCACCACCTCAAACCCCACGGCTGGCGTTAATCGCCCGTCAGCCGCTTCCACGCCAAACAACAACACCTCCTCCTCACCGCAACAGATCAAGTTCCTTCACGCGGAGGGGAATACCCTGTCCAACTTGAGCATACCAGCATCCATTCAGATCACAGCCCTGCCTCAGCCGGCACCTGCCGCGCCGACGCCCGTGCCTGTGGCGTTGCCCGCGCGGAGCAAACCCAACCTGGTGAGCGCTCCCAGCTCACAGATTTCGATTGCCCCTGTGACCGGTGGCCAAGTAGTTACTGTTGCCACACCGACTAGAGGCGGTGCGACCAGCATACGGAACACTATTAGTGGCTCAACCACGATAACAACGCCTGCCCAGAATCTGAATGTTAACGTCAGTGCGGCGACTGGAGGTGGAAGTGGAGGAACGGCAGGCGGCGTGGGAGTAGCGTCCACTGCAGAACCTAAGCCCAGACTTAAGAGAGTGGCCTGCACCTGTCCCAATTGCACCGACGGCGAGAAGCATTCGGACAAGAAGCGCCAGCACATTTGCCACATCCCTGGCTGCCAGAAAGTGTACGGCAAGACCTCTCACTTACGGGCCCACCTGCGCTGGCACACCGGCGAGCGGCCGTTCGTCTGCTCCTGGGTGTTCTGCGGCAAGCGCTTCACGCGCTCTGATGAGCTGCAGCGTCACCGGCGGACACACACTGGAGAGAAGCGGTTCCAGTGTCGCGAATGCAACAAAAAATTCATGCGCAGCGATCACCTGTCTAAGCACATCAAAACGCACTTCAAGAGTCGCACCGGCGTCGAGCTAATCGAGCTAAGCATCAAGCAGGAGGGAAAGAGTTCCAATGTGCCCAAGAGCATTAGCACAGTGACCGGCATTGTGACGATCGAGATTCCGGGTGGCGGCGGCGGGGGAGCGGGCGCCACGGGCAGTGGAGCCTCCAGCGTGGCGGCCACGGTTGCGGGCTCAACTGTGACGCCTGGCGGTGCCACAATTGTTCAACTGCCAGCTGTGGAGGGCAGCACCGGCGGTGGTGGCGGCGGTGACAGTTTTGGTGAGGATGAAGATGAGGAGGATGGTGAGATGACCGAAGAGGACGACGACGAGGAGCTAGAGGAGGAGCTGGACGAGGACGAAGACCTCGAGGATCTCGAGGATGAGATGGAAGACGGTGAGGAGCCCGAGGCTGACAGCAGCGATGAGACCAAGATGACCATTGCTGTCAGCGAGCCGGGCGAGAACTCGTCCAACTAGCATTCGGAGTCACTGTTCATGGAACAGTTTCTGTTTGATCACTTCCCATAGCACCCACCGCTAGCGCTACCGCTACCGATCCTGCCACTGCCCGGCCACGTCGTCGCCCCGTGGGACCATGTTTAGAGCTAGTTTCTAACTGTATAGATGTACATAGCGTAATTATGTAAAAGCGAGCATTTTAAATGTTGTAACTCCAACTCCGTGTACAGTTCCGGCTGCGTAATGTCGTGTCGTCCTAGATTAAGTAGTTGTATATAGTCTAAAATTGAACCTCGTATTGTAGATTAAGGTTTTATTATTATTCATTTTTAATTTTTTCTACATTAAGACATGTTTTTAACGCAATTTTTATATATTTCTTCACATAACAAACGCACGATAAATAAACAAAAACTTAAATTTTACAAATGTTAACTTAATAGTAATATTCTTACAAATCGAAATACTTAAAGTACCAATTTAATAAGTGAAAAGTTCAGATGAATAGCTGGCTCTCTTTATCTTGGGTAGATGCTGCCATCACCTGGGTGCCAAAGCATTCGTAATCGGGCTCCGTTCTTTGTGTACAAACTGGCTGGCTCTCCACTGTATCTTGTGTAGATGCTGTCGCCTCAGTGTTTTGTGTGCACACAATGGTTTGCATCGAAAGGCTCTCCGAGTTAATATGGAGTGCCGCTTCCTGCCAATCGAATGCGCTTAATTGTGTTTCTGGCACGGCAGCGTGTGGGCCGCCTTTGACTCCAGATTCTTCCAGTTCATCATGGTCGCCAATGCCCCACAGATTCGGCTCACTGTCTTGGTTTGGCAAGGGTTTCGGGGCAGGGGGTTGCATGACTGGCTGAAAAACATCATCCATGGTAGTCTCATCCGACGTGGACTGCGATTGGTATTCCAACGGAACTGGAGCAGACTCGGAAGAGCCTGTTGACAACTGCGTGAACATTTCTGCTTCGGGTTCCGGCTCCGAGCTGCTGCTGAACGAGGCATTTATAGGAGCGGAAGCCCCTTTACTGCGGCGATCTAGGACGCTTGATTTGGACGCTCTTAGGCGCTGGTGCTGCCAACGGTCTAGACGCGTATTGTTATCCTTCTTCGTAAGGCAAGTGGCTAATTCCTTGTACTTCTCCCTTTCCAGATCCGAATACGGTTGGACCATCTTCCTCATATGCGCCTTTTCAATCATTCGGTTCACAAACCTCTCCGACTTGTTTTCCAGCCGCTTCTTCTTGTCGAACCGCATCTTAGCGTCCCACACGCTATTCATTCGGTTCATTTGTACCCGTACTTTGGTGCGCTCGCACAGCATCCGTACTTCCTCCGGGGTGTACTCTCGCATCATGTCATCCACCGTGATTTTCTGTACGTAAAGGAATCGAATCAGTAATTCCAAAAGGTCAAAAGAACTCTTACCGATTTGTGGTACATATTCATCACCGCCTCCCTGTCTGAGTCGTTGGTGGCAGCCAATACCATTTGCTCCTCATCTTTGAGGAATTTGATAATATGATGCGAAAATATCGCTCTAGACATTCCCAAATAGGTTTAATTAGGACAAAAATAGAATTAAGTAAACACTAAGAGTTTCTTCCTTTCCGCGGCCAAGCCAGTTGTCGATAGGGCAGAATTATCGATAGTCTGCAACAGTGTGAACAATTATTTTTTGATGAAGCCCGAGCTGGAAATGAACTACAAAATCAAAAATTATGTATATAAATCTAATGAAATGCTTTCTGCAAGCTCTGAGAAGCTGTAGGCCGCAAAATACATGAACAGAAAGCAGCAGCCTCACCAAAAATGACAAAAAACCGACATAGAAGGAATTACATGCGTTTCTGTAAGTTCTTAAAAGCTGTAAATACATGAACGGAAAATGGGGCCGTCGCGAAAAATAAATAAACATAATTTATTCACTGTCGATCTTCTTCAACTTGCAATTTTTCGTTGGCTTTTCACCTACAGATATTTTTCAGTCGATTGTTGCCAGCCCTGAAAGCGAAATTTCGCGATTAATAGCCGATAGTCAGCGAGTGGGCACTCCGCGTATGCAGAACAAGCGCACAAAAGAGAAATGGAAAACGAAGGAAAGCGGAGAACGAGAGTTTACACATAGCTGCAGCTGCGGATCACAAATTCGCAAATCCACCGAAAATTTAGCAAATAGATCGCGATTGAAGCAAAGTTAACACCATAAAGAGCGTTGACGTAAAAAAGTGGCTAGCAAAGCAAACAGTACGAAATCTACGTGTTTTTAACCCCGCTCCTCTGTGACCGTCTGTGCGTGCTTGTGTGTGTGTGTATGTGCGATTGGCGAACGTGTGTTGGTGGGCGCTTGTTTTGTTTTGACTAAAAGCACATTCAGTCGAATGTACACACAACGGATACCTAGCAATTTATTTCAAAATCAAGCCACAGCTGAGATTCCAATATAAGCTCCGAATTTCGGTTTTAAATTACTCAGCACCCGTGATACGCATCCACTGATAAACCGAGTGGCAACTCCGCGGCCCACCATGTATACAAAAACAAGAAACAACGATGAAAACGAGTCGCGCGATAAATAAATGGAAAGCGGAGCGGAGAGGCGCAAGCAGAAGAAAGAGCGCCCCAAAACGAGTAGGGGAATAGCACCAGAATCGTCGTCGCCTCTGTTTCGACAAACAGACACAGAAAACAAAAAAGGCACCGAAAACAAAAAGGCGTTAGAAAATCCCAAAAATTTGCAGTGTGTCGGACAGTCGGCTTCACTCCAACGAAACGCATTGGTCAATAACAATTGCGGATTACATTTATTTTATCGAAATTATTGAGTAATTTACGTGCAGATAGCAGAGAGAGAAAGAGAGAGGCAGAGCGCGTGAAGGAGGAGAGGCGGCAAGTAAATTTGATCCGAGTGCGGTGACTTCCTGCCAAAGGTGAACTAAGACGATCGGAACTGACTCCCAGGGTTAAGCTCAGCCAGGTAATACCAGGTGTTGTTGCCCGGAAGTCCGGCCGAATGCTGGATATTGTCCATTGTCCAATATGCGACATCCGCCAACGCATTTGCTGCTCTTCTTCTTTAGCCCGCCCACGCCATTCGCCAAATCGCTCTCCTTTTCTAACTGTATCCGGACACTGCGTGTGTGTGCGTCCTCTGTTTTCTCTTACCGCGCGTGTGTGTGTCTGTGTTGTGTGGATGTGTGCTTGCACTTTGCGCGCGCTTGCAAAAAGTCCTTTTTGGTTGCATTTGACCCTTCAATGGAAATATTTATGTTTTATTTTGTTTGGTTTTTGAAACATGAATCGGAGAACCGAGCCCTGAGATGGCTTTTCTTATTTTCTTCTTTTTTTGGCATTTAGTTTGGCTTAAAAGCAGAAAGTTTAAATTTTAAAGACGGGAAGATCTATTGAGGGATTTCTAAAAATTAGTAGCTAAATTTTTAATACAACATTTTTGTTTCGTAAAAATCCATTATTTTGACAATTTGTGTTTCTCATCTATACAGAAAACAAACTGTTTGCTTTATTCCATTTGAAGGGTTAATTATGATTTATGTTTTACGATCCCCAAAAACCACCAACCCCCCATCCACGTTTGTTTACTAATATGAATAATAATAATTGAAACCACTTTATTAATATTTTGCAGAGACGCTTATCATCAGGCGGTTATTATGAAAGGTTATGATTTGATTCCAATTCTCCTAACTATACATAAACTTACGTATATAAGCTAAATACTAAGCGAGGTTTCGTCTCCTAACATGAGCCCTAACTTCCTTGAAACACTCCAGCTTTTACCTCCCTCACACCAAGTAGAGTCGTACTAATAATGACGCTTGAATCTATATCCTGAACAGGCAATCACTATAAAATGTCTCGTAACAAAGACAAATACGACAGCGCAAATCGGAGGCAGCAGATCTTTCTGTCGCAGGAGGATATAGCCGCCGGCAAGAAGACGAATTGGAGCGGTCTGGAGATTACGGGTGAGTGTGCCATTTGACCAAAGATAAGATTGCAATGATACATTTATGCCCTCTGCTTTTGTGCAGGTTGCGTACGGAATATCAGTCCCTCGTTGTGGGAGTTCGAACACCTGACCGCCCTCTATCTGAACGACAACCAGCTGCTGCGATTGCCCGCCGATGTTGGCATGCTCATCAGCTTAAGGACCTTGGATCTGTCCGGCAACAAGCTGAGGAGTCTTCCCGCCGAGCTTGGCGAACTCATCCAGTTGCGGTGAGTGCTTGCTGCCGGTAGCCGGGTTACGTTGAGTCGAGGTTTTTAGAAATCTTTTGAAAGCTTTGTATATTTCCAAATGTATCTCGAGGCCCTCAGACATTGTAGAGGTTATACACAGAGAGATGCCTTTCAAGAAATACAAATTACCAATTGTCTAGACGTAACCCCGCTAATGACCACTGCAGACTCAAGCGTGATTTTCACACTCGCCCTCACTCCATCGCCTGTCCTCTCCTTTTTAGGGAACTGCTGCTGAACAACAACTTTCTGCGCGTGCTGCCTTACGAGATCGGCAAGCTGTTCCACCTCGTCATACTGGGCCTCATGGGCAATCCACTGCAAAAGGAGTTCATGAACATCTACAACGAGCCGAATGGCACGCAGAAACTGCTCACTTACATGCTGGACAACTTGTCATGTAAGTACCC
This sequence comes from Drosophila bunnanda, assembly GCA_035046265.1. Lineage (NCBI taxonomy): Eukaryota > Metazoa > Arthropoda > Insecta > Diptera > Drosophilidae > Drosophila > Drosophila bunnanda. The sequence goes on from JAWNOB010000130.1 coordinate 499,261, forward strand.
CCGCCAATGTCTTTTGCCTCATGTGTGTGTGTTTGCTTGTGCGTGAGCATCTCCTGACCACCAGATGTATATCCGTGTGTATGTGTGTGCGTGCGTGTGTGCACCAGTGTGGGGTAAAAAGGAAAGCACGCGAAAAAGGCTTCCGAAAAGAGAAAGTTTACGTTGGATCTTCGGGTGAGCTTGGGAGAGTTAACTACGTGATGGGCTTTGGTGGGCACACTGCACTCCGGGCTAGTGTCCCTGGATTTATTAGACTATCGGAATTGCATAAATTTAACTTTGACGTTCTTTGTAATATATCTCAATATAGTATATAGTAGGCCAAAGAATCATCCAAATCGTTAATTCAGGAACCCATTGAATTTTTTAATCCAGCATTAAAAAGGATTTTCAACTTCAGTTTTCTGACAAAATTATTCATTTAGATTTTAGTTTAGGGATAATTTTCTTGAGACCTGTGTGATATAGGATATAGTTGAATAATTTAGATTCGATTTAATTTAAAAAAAAGTGTTTATTCAAATAATTGTATTTTTAGTCATAAAGGTAAATCCCAGGTTTAAAGGACATTAATTTGTTTCCAAAATTGTCGAAATTTTCTTTTAAAAAACATATGTATGTACTTAGATCCATTTTAATAATGGATCAAATAATCAAATCAATGGATCAATAATAAAATAAGACACATTAAGGGTTTCGTTGTAAGAGGAACAATCTTAAGAATGCCTTTTATATGTGCACTAATCTTAACTATTGAACAAAAGTAACTTGAAGGTTCAATTATCATATTAACCTAATTCCTGATCTGTGCCTTCAGGGATTGGTTTTTATCGGGCCATGGTTGTCTCAAAAATCAAATAAACTTTTAGGTTATAAATTACCAATCTACAGAATTAATGTTATATCTTTTGAACCTTGTGTTATTATTATTATTTAACTTAAAGCGTCGCTAATTACTATTCAATTTAGACAAAGAGGTAAAATTTTAAAAACCGGGATGATTGAAAAAGACTTGCAATAATGACAAGACCTTTAAATTAGTATAATTTTTATAGGTTTAATTCATTCCTGGCCAGACACTACATTGATATAATAAAATTGTAATTCTCTAAGTAAAACTCTAAAAGAAATATCCGCAATTTGCAACAAAATTAAAAGCACATGCTTGTGGTTGACATTCTTTCAGCGATTTCGGGCGGAGATTTGGGTGGATCAGAGCGTTGGTTTAGTTTATTTTTCTTGTTAGAACATGTCTTTGATTATCGTTTCCCAATCTTAAGAAACCCGTTAATGCATATCTCGGCCTTAGTGGGTATTTAGTGTTTAAGCTATTATTAAAAATGAATGGTGTTTCCCAGGCTTATCCAGTCTGAAAACCAGTCAGTCACTGCAGAGACATAATTAAAGTTCAAACTCACGGCTGCCGATTAATGCCGAAAAACATAATGTGCAGAGCCGACAATTAAAAATATTTAATTGAATGCAACAATTACAATTACAACAATTGGCAGCGGCGCTCGAAAGAACGGTTCGACCTCGACATGCAAAGCCTCGCACATTGGAAGCGAGCGAGCGTTCGAGCGATCGAGCGATCGAGAGAGAGAGAGAGCCGGCTTAGCTTTCGTGAGAGCGCATAACTGCTTTTACTGTTAGCCGGGCCAAGCTGTCGATCGGAGCAGCAGCTGACTTCAGTCTGCCGCTCGCTTGGCTACAAGGCGGACGCACTAGCTCCACTGCACTGCTCTCCAGCCGCTTTCCAAGCCACGAAACCCGTTCGCGACCGTCGCTCTCGATTCGGACTCGTACTCGGACTCGGACTCGTATTCCGTTCGCGCATGCGCCGCCGCCTCTGAGTGCTCGGAGTGCCGCAGAGTGTGTTGTTTCGTAACTCGTGTCCCAGTTTCGCTTCGGCGTTCGCTTTTCATTTCGTTGCGCTGGAGTCGCCGCCGCTCGCTTGTTGGCCAACCGAAATGCACCATTGAGTCAAGTAGCCCAAGCCCAGAGCCCCACAAAGCCAACCGAGTTGAGCGGCCAAGTGATGTGCAATCGACTCGATCCGCCGACAGGATTCAGTTTGGGATTAAGACAGCAGCAGCCACCGGCCGGAGCATGAGATCGCATGTGGCCGTTTACAGGGCACCAGACACTGCACCGCCACCACCACCACCAGCATCGAACTACGCTCCCCTGCGATACCATCACCACCATCAGGCGCCACCGCCCCCGCCGCCCCAGCAGCAGCAGCAGCATCATCCGCTCAGCCACTGGCCTGGAGTCCAGCCGGCAGCACCAGCACCCAATAATACCCAAGCTCCGGCCTACAGGCTACACCATGGTCACCCGCCGCCCAGCTGGCCTTCGGCTCCTGCGGCAGCGGCGCAAGCCCAGCCAGGTGGCTACGGCGGCGTGGTCAACCAGCAGCGGATCAATGAGTGCGCCGGCATACCGCTCATATCGAATGCGTCCACTCATTTGTCGCCTGCCCAGCGCCAGCGTCTTTTGAGAAAATCCGTAGCCAAATCACCGCAAGCCTGGCCACCGGGCGGAGCCTCCATGTCCCAACTGGCAGTGCATGCCCAGGGAATGCCTCTGCTGCAGCAAAACGGGAAGCAACATCAACACATCCAGCAGCAGCAGCAGCAGCATCACCATAATCATCATCCGCACCACCCGCATCCGCATCCCGGGCCGCCCAATTGGAGTGCCTACCAGGCAATGAGCAGTCCCAGCTTTAAGCTGGCTGACAAATCGCGAGTACTCCGCTACCAAAACTCTGCGCCGCCGGTGCTTAGTAGCAGCAGCAGTAGCAGCGGCCAGGAGAAGCCACAAAATAGTGGTGCCACCTGCCAGGATCAGGCTAATTCGCCCTCGGAGACGTGCCTGCCGCGGATCATAAAGCCGCGAAAGCGACGCAAGAAGGATCGCAAGCCGGGCAACGGATTGCTACTCAAGATGGAGTCCGATATGCAGCCCAAGATTACCAACCAGAGCGAGGGATATTTAGTGGGAGGAGGAGGAGGAGGAGCAGGGGCAGGAGGATCCTACCATCTGCCGCCTGGGATACTGCAGCACGATCACACGCATGGTGTTTGTTTCTGCCGCGAATGCGATCCGCTGCGCTCGCTGTGGGATTATCCGCTCCGGCGTTCGCTGTCGGATGCCTCGTCCAGCGAACAGGGCGGTGGCAGCAGCAAGGAGTCCTCCACCTCCACATCCTCTACTTCGTCGACGCACAGCTCGGACAGCTCCTGCGACAGCTCCATCTGCAGCCAGAGCCTGCCCAGGTCGTCGTCTACGGCCTTGCAGGAGGAGACCACGGAGGAGTTTTCACCCATCACCGGGGATAGCAGTCGGGCGGATATTGTGGGCGTGATTGGATCCCAGCGGAGCCACCCGAATGCGGTGACCACGCCCTCGCAGTGCCTGAGCGATGATTCCGGCTACGGCGACATCCTGAGTGGGATCAACATAGCCAACGATCTGTTTGGCAATTGCTTCAGAGGCGGGAGACTGGGCAACGCCTCCTCCTCCTCGATTTCCGCCCAGGCGGAGACCCTGCTGGACGAGAGTCTCAATGAGATATCGCGCAAGCTGATCGAGACTTGCAATGCGGCCGATCAGGCGGTGCTGGGATCTGGCTCGGGATCGGGAGCAGCCAGTGACAGTGGCTTGGATAGCGCTGGCAGCCACAGCTGCGATTCGGGTCTCGTCTTTAACTTTGAGCATTTGAATCTGACGGATGTGACGCCCACAGCCTTGGATTTTCTCGTGGATTGCAACAACAATGCCAGCACCACCAAGAGCTGCAGCAACAACTGCCTGGGCTTGGTGTGGCGCGGAGGAAGGCATCCAAATGCAAGCGGAGGTGGCAGCCACGATGACAGCCAAGTGGCAGCTGCCAAACTGGGCCCAGACAGTCGGGCCACACCCGCCAGGCTAATACTGGGCACGGTGGGTAAGCTGAAGCCAGCATTTTCCACCATCTCGTGACGACGACAATGGAAAATCAAATCCGAACCGAAGAAGAATGAAAACGGCCCGGGTGCCAGCGCGTGGGCGGATTTTGATTGGGAAACTCGAGTCTACCGAAAGCACTTGGGAGTTTCTACCAAAACCAATAGCCAAACCCGAGCCCAAGTTGCATAATCCCAGCGGAGCGAGTGAAGAAAGAAGAAAACCCATTAAATGGGTACAAAGCACATGTGAAACGATCATCACATCATCGTCATCATCATCATCATCAACTCCGACGCCGCTCCGATCACCGATCATCGGAGCGAAAAACAAAAGGCCAACGAGTTGACCAAATGGGCCCAGGCAGGCAGGCCGGCAGGCAGGCGGATGGAAGCGATCCCAACTAAATGGGAAACTTATGAAGACAGGCCGGGACCGGGGACTTGGATACCTTGTACATACCACACACACACTCACACTCCGTCTACGAATCCCACTTCCACTTCCACTTCAACTTTCACTTTCACTGCGCGCGCGGCGGTGGCGGCGTTTTGTATTTCTGTATTTTTTAAGACACATTTTTCTTTTCTTTTTCTTTTTGCCAAAGACCACAACAGCTGCTGCTGCCTCTGCTGCGGAGGAGGCGGAGCAGGAGGAGATGGGGGTTATGGGGCAGAGGTGCGACTCTTATGCAGATTTTGTGGCGCAAAAAGAAGAAGAAACTGTAGAAATCGTGTGCGAACCCATAACTATACCCATAACTCTGTATCTCTATCTACCCCCAACATACATTTAATTGCCGTTGTTATTTGTGCATTAACGTAATCTCTCCCATGGGGCCAGGAGAGAAAGAAACCCGGCCAAGGGTCTTGGGACTTGGCTTGTCCATGTGTTAGCCTGTAGCCTTTGAGTTTAAGCCACGTTCCTACATGTTAGTTGTGTGTACTTTGATATAGTTTTTGGGTTCTGCTTAACATTATCTGTTTAGTCGGTTTGGTTTTTACTTAGTCCGTAATCGAAGCGCTACAACGTGAACTTTTATAGCTGATAAGTTTGGCTAGGGTCTAGGATAGCCTTAGGAGCACATAGAAAGGATCTCTGGTGGTTTTATTAGAGTCTTAAATGTCTGTTACGAAATTGTATATGCAATGCGTTTCAGAACTGAACGGAAGGAGTCTCTAAGTACAATCAGTCTTTGTTCAGGCGGAAGAAGGTTCAATAATCATTTCTGAAACGCATTGCAGCAGAGAACTGAACACTCGTCTGTTTCCCATAGAATATTCGTCAGTTTGTAGTAAGAGTTTGACATGGGGTTTGTCTATCGTGCTAAGTTTTCGAATCAAAAAACAGCCGAGGGAGAGAAGCAGTATCTGGTGCACAATTAATTCCAGCTGAGATGATCGCCAAGCATAAAATCTAAATCTGAAAATCGAGAGCAGCCCTAGTTACCTGCTTAGCTGTTGTGTTGCGGAGTTGGCGAGTAAAAGTTTTCGCCTTTTTCTCTTTTCTTTTTAATTAAAAGAAACTCACGAACAGCGCGCGCACAGAAATTGCTTGAAGTTTTCCGCTCTGCTCGACTCTGGCTTGGCTGGAGTCGTGTGTTGGCTCAGAGTCTTGTTGGTCTCTGCATCTCGGCATCAGCATCAGCATCAGCATCAGCGTTTTCTGCTATTGCTGCTGTGGAAAATGTCACAGATTTTCCATTGGCAGCAGGTTCCGGCAGCCGGGCAGGCAGTTTGTGTTACCATTCCCCAGATAGAAATTACCACTCAAAGTTAATTTATTTAATTAATATATATTTTCACTAGTTGGTATTGTTGTGTGCGCTCGCGTATAGTGTAAGCATATCGTTTTTGCACAAATAACAATAAATATAGTCTGTAAAGTCCCTCATCGCTTGTAACCCATACACACCAAACACAATATATGGCCAACTTATTTATTTTGATTAAGCCCGAACGAGAACTCAATAAAAAGTGTAAACAAAAATGTCAAACAAAAAGAACTTGATTGCTGTTTTGATAGCCCCAAAAAAGACACACACACACACACACTTATTGTTGAAAAGGCCCACAACTCGCATCTTCTAATGAGGCACGTTTGAGCCGACTTTGAGCCGGAAAAGCAAACAGAATGTAGGCCCAAAAGCACTCGGAACCCCGAAACGAGCCCCTCGGACACCTTGGACACCCCGGCTCCCTTTGGATGCACTACTCGAAAATGAACTTTCCAAACATTAGCCGCTGCACCGAGATTTCAACTAGCAAACGCCAAGTGGGAACCTCTCTGCTGGCTGACCACCTTTCACCTGGATGAATCTTCTGGCGGCTGCTTCTAGTTTGCCGGCTTTCGCAAAAAGATTAACCGCTGTCATAACCGTAACCGGCAAATTAATTTCTGGGCATTTTGTGCCCGTCATTAGGCTAATTAATGTCTCCATTTTAGGGCCTCATTTTGCTGTGGAAGTCGGGGCTGGGGTTCTGAGCGAGGTCTAACTGCTTGTTAAGTTGACTTCTCTAAAGACGCCAGTTTTCCGGCTCGATGTCAGCTCTGCTCTGCTCTGGTCTTCTTTCCCAACAAAACGGCCAAGCTCTGGAGGTCCGAACTCGGACCACTCCGGACCCGGACAGCGGACGAGAGGAGCGTTCGGCGTTGAGTGGGTCAGTGGACAATTGGGTCATTTGCAACACTGTTTGCGCCATCAGCTAGCACCACCGGGGGAGCAACAACAACAACGACAACAACAACGGTGGCTAATGTGTTTTGGCTACGTCAATAAATGCGTCGCGTTGTTGTTCTCGCTGCCTCGTTGTTGCTGCAGCCATAGACCATAGATATTGCCGCTGGCCAACGAAGCGGGCCATCTTTCTTAGCGTCGTCTTCCAACATGCCAGCCTTTTCTCTCTCTCTTTTTTCCTTCTAGCGTCTGAAATTTAATTGTTTTTCCTCACCTTCCCTCGCTGCTGCTGGGTATTCCAAATTTGTCGTTCTATTTGTGGCGGGTTTTGTGTAGAAACTAATATTCATCTTGAGTCTGCGTTGGGTTTTTATTTGGTTTTATTTAAGAAGAAAATTTGTGTTTTTACTTTTACACCCAGTAACCTACAAGGGTATCCATAGCTTGGGCAGAAGGAAGCACCTTTGACCCCATAAATTATATATTCTTGAATAGCATCACCAGCCGAGGTGCTTTAGGCAAGTTTGTCCACATGAAGAACCATATCACAGAGACTATAACAACTGGAGGCGTCAATATTGTTGATTAATTTTATATTTGTTTCATGCATATATTTATATTTGTTTTAAAAATTTTTATAGAATAATCTGCGGTTGTTTTGTGAAAATTTCACTGAAATCGGATAACAAACATGAAAGTCTTTAGATAATAGAAATTTCTGAGTATGTTGAAACTCTGCAACATCTTCAATTTCTTTTTGCCTGCACCAATGGGTGTTGATCAATAAATTCCCAGCAACAATTGCCTTTACTTGGCTGCTGTGCAACATGTTCCTTGCAACAATGTTCTCTATTCTGCTTTTAGCACTGTTAAATTTAAATTTTTTTTATAAATTTAAGTTAAATTAGACTAACAGAAGGAGCCATGGGTTTCTCCCATTTAGCTTTCAATTTTATCAGCTTAATAGTTTTAAAAGAGGATCGTAGATAGATTGATTAGGGTATTCACTTGCTAACAAATGTAGGAAAACTTCTACTGTTTACTGTCCCCCTTTTTCCCCAACGAATTGCTAGGTAGACTTTTCTTTGGCTAGAAATTAGCATTTCGCCATGAAATTGAAAGTTTCATTTTCCAATTAACTTGGCCAGTTCAGTGGGCCACACACACCAGCACCGGCAGTAGTTCATCATCATCATCGTTGTTGCCCAAGTTCCTATCTCAACTTCCTCTGTATACAGACCCAAAAAAAAGCGGTTAATCCGAATAAAGGCCAAATGTCTACGAAAAAGGTTACGCAAAATGTCAAACAGTTAAGAATCCAACTTCCTAACGGCCACAAATGTCATTATTACATTTATTTTCCACTTTTAAAGCCGTCTACTCGTTCGCTGGGTCGTCTTAGTTGGTGTTATTTCTTCTCCTTTTCTGTTGGTTGATTTTCTTTTCAGCCATTCTCGTGCTGACTCGGATTTGAGATTTTCACAGACATTCGCCGGGTTGCTACTTGTCTGGGCCATTAGCTGTAGTATATCAACACTATTCATGAGATGAAGGGCCCCGTCTCTTGTGCTCTTTGACTAACTTCAGTGGCAGCGACTAAGAGTTCATGTTGAGCAATGTGTAAATTTGATTGTCTGTGAAGATAAAAGATACAGAAGAAGAATTCATTAAAGTTTTTGTTCCCCTTTTGGGCGGAGATTTCGGTCCAATTCTTTCTCAAAATTATTAAGTTGACGCAACAATGATTTTGATGTTCCTATTAAGTTAACACCTTGACGATTTACTGAACAAGAAAGCCACTCATAACTTCCCTGGGTTACTTAACGCTCAGTTGATGCAAAAACCTAGCTAGGTCAGACTTGCACAAGCAATTTAATTGGGTTACGTTTTTTCCAATGCCTCTGAAAGATTATCGATCTTGATTGGGTCACATGTTACGAGAATGGTCAGTCGACCATTAGAACATCCACATTTAGCCACATTTACCAGTGGCACAAGATCTCTCGCAATGCGTGGCTCCAGCCTCAAGTGACGAAACCGCGGTCTAATGTCGCCTGTGACGTAAACTTCTTCTTTGGAAAGAAAGAAGCTGCACCATCACTGGACACTTGGACCCATAAATCAAGTGGACGGAGTGCAGCCAAAGGGCTATGGCTGGCCGTGTTAATGCTTGTGTCTTTCTGGCATTTGTGAGCGGCTTGTGCTGTCGTTGTAACCTATTCTACCCTTTCAGAGTGGGGTATATCTCGTACAAGATGAGGAATCTGTAAAATATGGAGGAATTAAAAAGAAAAGATGAGCAGCGCCGTTAAATGTGCGAGCCACTTTTAAGCAAGAAAATAGGCTACTTTCCGCAGTCAATGTAGTTTGTTTTTGATTTGAAGAGAGATATTATATTGTTATACTCTCGAAGGGTAATAAATTGTTTAATTTTTTTATTTTATTTAATGTAAGAAATGTTTAAACTAACATTGAAACTTTAAAATATGTAATATTCCATTATTTTAAGTGATTTCTAGCATTTTGTCTACACTTTTAGGGTACTTTTAATTTTTTCAGAAGTTTGCAAGGCACTAAAGGAGTAATTTTCGACTAATATTGTTATATTATTTATCAGCATCAACAGTAGAGTCGATCTAGCCAGGTCCATCTTTCTCTGCTACGCAAATTAACCTCATAGAAACCATCGAAGCAATTATTGTTAATATTAAACCAGATCAATTTTAAAGGGTATTCGTATTGTAGGACTTTATAGCCGACTTTGCCATATTGTTGTAACGTATTCTTCTGCCTTTTTTGTGTCCGCTCACGAAATGAGCACAACATGAATTAATTTTTTTTCTGTTTCTGTTTCCGAGTTTTTTCCGTTCGCCACTCCGAAGCTCACCGAGTGCCCACCGTTGTCTGTACAAATTTTGTGGCTCTATGTAGGTTTATAACTCGACTCGTCTGGGCTTTATTGTTATAGCCGCTTTTCTGCCTGATGACGAGTTTATTTGTTGCTGTTGTTGTTGTGTGTGCTGCATACGACGATGCTGCTGCTGCTGCTGTTACCTAATCGTTTAATTGGCTTAAGTCAGTTGATCTCTTTCCCACCTCTCGTCAGCCCTTTTCCCATTTTTTCGGCTTTTACTTAATTTAATTTTTATGACAACACTTTGTGCTTTGTAATGCATTTTAAACGCATCGCGGCGTCATCGATTCCCACAACGTTTGCCGATTTAGTGGAGCATGCCGAATTCAAGAGTGGAAAGAGGAGGAAGTGCCATGAAAATGTTTAAAGTTTGAGACTATTTGGTACCCTGTAAGAATTTGACTTACTCTTTGGGACCTTTGCTAAACAAAGGTGAACGGGATAAAAATCAATAACATAAAATAAAAAAGATGGACAATGCTTCTGTATATAAGGTTTCCGCCCTGTTTATTATCAGTGACCAAACTCTACATTTAACCAGTTTTCAATTAGAACCTATTGGGAATTATAGTGCAACATTCGTGTTAAATGCGTTAAATCTCATGGAGCAGCACATTAAGTGCTTTGGACTTTATTGCTTTTTAATATTGTTTGTTTGTTTATGACATTATATTAAATACATATGGTAAATTATAACTTTGTTTTAAAAACCAATATGTTTTTAATATATGAAAAAAAAAATTGATTATTTAAAAAGTATTTGTTCGTTGGCTACTGAAAGGTGTTCGTGATATAACTTGCAACTTAAGACTTTGCTATTACAAAGAACAGACTTTTCTAAACCTATTGTAAATCTTGTGCTCTGTACACAATCTTATGATTAATTTGATCAATGAATACAGAGTTTACACCTGTTGATTTTGATATACTTAATATTGTATAGTTTTTAGTGATTTCTTTTAAAGAAGGAGGGGCCCTTCTGGCCAATATACCCGATTTTCGCCTCCATTTAAGTATCGCTGAGGATGACAAAACGGCTAAAAAGGTATAAACAAAAAAAAAGCTGAAATGGTTTATTTATATAGCGAAACCGGTATTTATAACTGCAATTGGGAGTGAAGAAGCGGCCGACGCGATGATGATGATGATATTAGTGCCAAAAATTATAATAGTGACGGCAACAGCAACAAAAACAGCTGACGATTTGGAGCTCCACCTCGTTTGTCCGCCTTTTGTGAATGTTAACTGTTATTTCGGTTACGAAATGTGAACTTTTTTCTTACCTGTTTCTTGGCTTTATGCCTCGTATTATTTTGTGCTTTGTCATGGCCCAGCTCTTTCCGTTTTTATTTTGTGTGTGCCTTTTGTGGAGTAATTCGCATAATTGGCCCATATTTCTTATAAATATGCAACAGAAATCGGAAATGTTTTCGTCTCGTCTCGCCTTTATTATTGTTTTAAATGCGGAAGTGAGCTTACAGCCTGTTTTCGTTTCATTTTCTTTTATTTTTTTTCTTCCCTCTGTTTTTATTTTTTGGGGCTGACTGGAGCTTATCAAGGTTGATGTTGCGTAAAAGGAAGTGCAAATGGTTAGAAAGTTTTATGGCCAGGGAACTGCACCGGGGGAAAAAGTATTTCCTGCTTAAGTGACTAAAATAATATAGATTTCTCCAAGTTCTTTACTTAAAAAAGCTTGAAAACTATTGCAGAAATGCAGCTCAGAAATGCCTTTGTTACTAAGGTTCAAAATGTATAATTTATTAGTTCCTCAAAAAGTGAAAACTTGAATTAATTCCAATTTAGCCAAAAGTGATCGTTAAAAAAATCGGCGGACAGTTATAACCGAATATGTCCAATTGATAAAAGCGAAAATGAAGAGAAAACATTTTTTGGGCCTTTTTTAGCCGCTTAAAATATGAGAAATACTATCAAGATTATGTATTATATAAAATATACAAATTTCACTCAATATAAGGCAATTTGTCAAAGAATTTGGAATTTCGAAGTAACGAAAATCAACAATTTTGAAAAGATTTTACCAACCAAGAATTGCTTAATTAATATATTAGACTTTAGCTTTTAATAGAGAGTGAGATGGTTTCAATTTTACTCCCTTTGTGCGAGCGTGGAGCTTTTTGGATAATTTCTTTCGGGCTGCGGGGCTTGGCTGGACGCCCCTTGGCTGGAGGCTTGGCTGGATGGCCCATTACAGGCTGTGTCAATGTCAGCAGGCGGCAGGCGGCAGGCTGAAGGCTGAAGGCAGTAAGCAGTTGCCTCGTCGCCGCTTTCCATCTGCGGGAGAGAGAAAGTACCCACGGCGACGGCGACGCGAGTGCGCGCAAAGATTTAAAAGTGGATCAGCGAAAGAAAAATAAACGTAACCAAGCAGCGTGCGGCATTGTTGGCCGATCGCGTGAGCTTGCCCCTGCCGCCTCCAACGAAGATGCTGCCAATGCCTGCACCCGGAAAAATGTACCCAGCATTAAGATTAGTGTTTCATGGTGGTTTCAAGCTTGATTTTAAAGAGTTTTAAAGAATTATATTGTCCAAGTATTCAAGGACAAAAAACAGTATTTATAATTTGTTAGATAAATTAGGAGCTTTAAAAGAAGGGTTTAATATATTGTGCTCTAAGAGTTGATCAATCTTTTGCCGCTTAAATTTAACTATAAGTTAGTGACTTCTTCAACTAATTCAGAAAGTAGAAATCCGAAATATAACTCCTTAAATAATCTATAAATGTATGAATGAATTTCGACGATTTTTCTGCGTGTTTCTACAACATACATAGCTCTGTGGAAAGAAAGCCCACGCCAGTGTCTGCAACTCCAGCTCCAACTTGGACTGTCGATGGTACGTACCGGTGGCGCTGGGATGCTTGGTGCTCCATCGATGCCGGAGCTGCCTCGGCTGTTGCCACTCGTCATCCGCTCGCCTGTGCATAATCACTGTGCGCGCACATTTTCAATTGATTTTCCATGTGACGCAGCACAATTGGAGTCTTTTGAATATATATGGCGCTCACGATCAGCCGCGATATTGGTGTGTGGAGCCACTGCAAGAAATGCATCGGCAAATGTCGTCCAACTGGTTTCCCACACGCAGACACATCCATATATCGATATGCATGGACATGGACCGCACAGTTTTGGGCAAAACTCTAGAGATTTTTCCCTTTGAAAAGGATTTATAAGATAATGAAAATTACGTAATAACCAAAAGAGAGAGAAGGAGAATTCTAAATTCAGTAAAGATCAATGTGAAAAACTGAAAATGATTGTTACAATAAGGACACAAATTGAAAATAATTGAAAGAAAAGCTTTGTTTTGCTTAAAGTTTAACTAGATTTCGTTAACTTGATCTTTCTTACACAATGTCTTAGTATTCTTTAATTTATAATGTACACAGTAAGAATATAAGTTAACCTGGCGAAATGCCGAAACAAATGTTTCTAGGCTAGGTGTCCAGGGAACATGTTGAGCAACACTTATTGGTGTTGGCAACACATTTATGGCAAAACCCTTTTTTGTACTTATATATATTACCTGATCTTGAAAAACGATGGGTTTAATATTTAAATTGTATTATTTTTTTTGGACAGAAGCAACACTATGTCTAATTGTTCTTTAATTTATGCAGCAAACAGTATGAAAACTGTAATTTAACGTGGCGAATTGCTGAAACAAATGTTTCTAGATGAATGTGGCTACGAATGTGTTAAGCAACTCGCATCAGTTTTGGCAATACATTGATGTTGAATAGGCCCATTTGTACCTTACCTTATATGAAAACTTAAATCTAACTTGCCGAAAGTCACAAGATAAGTTTTGCTAGACAAAGTTAGTAATAGTAAATAATAGCATAGGTTCACAAGTACAGTATCAATATTTCTAATGGTTATTGAATATTAAATGTAACTTTATTTTTTATTTTATGCTAATACTTTGACCGCATCTGTTTCGTGCGTGTGTGTGTATGGAGAGTGCCTGAAGTGCACCCTAAATTGTCTTTCATTATTATGATTTTAATGCCAGATTGTCTTAAGTGGAAGCATCGCAACGACGGCGACGACGATGGCAATGGTGATCAAAGTGGACTGACAGGCAATACCAGTCATCGCGGCCAGAAAACAGAAAACGGCAACCTGCAACTTGCAACTTGCGATTGCTGCTGAACGCCATTGAACATTGGCAGTCAATCGCTGGTGTTGTTGGTGTTGGTAGGAAAAAAACTGGTGCAAATGAAACAAGTTATCTAATTGCTGTGCTCGAAGAAGTGTGGCAAGTGGCGAGTTGACTTTTGTTTTCTATTCGGAGCAGGCCTCCACTTCACTCTGCACTCCGCACCGAAAGCTCCTCCTCGATCTTCAGGCATGTTGTGCATACGAAATTGTTGGCCAACACCAACACCAACACCAACACACCAACACACACACCAAACAGGCTCCCTCGGCATCGGCCTGGCCTCTTGGCGTTTTTAATCGCACCAAATTTCAATTTGAATTTCACTTTCTTTTTCGATACGCTCACTTGGGTTTTTGCCTTTCGAACTTTTGTTTGTTGTCTTTGTCTCTGCGAGTTGTTTTTCTTTCTTTCTTTTTTTTTGGTATTTTTTTTTTGCTATCGCTATTGTATTTCATTTCGTTTCTTTTTGTTTTCAAATGCAGCTAGCAAGCAGCGACCATGAAAACTTTTGGAAAGAAAGGGGTTTCCAGTGGTGCCCCCCGAGGGGGGATGTGAACCAAAAATCAAGAGAAAGGGGGGCTGTAATCTGGCCATAATCTGGGGAGTGGGAGGCACATAGGCCACGACACGACATGGCGTGACATCAGGAATATTGAACCATCATCCACAATGGCACAACTTTGACTTAACCGTGTCAAGAGAGAGTAAACATAATTGATATGCATCCATTAGGCCATTAATAATCTCGATTGTGTGTCGGTGGAGTTTTACAATTGATTGAGAAAGAGTGTAGAATTGTGGCCCAAATCCGGGGGCTATATAAAGAGTATTCCTGGGAGCAAAGTAAATAATATAAATGTTTTAAAAGAGAAGGAAGTTTCATAAATTAAGTACTATATTTAGAGGAAATCTGCAGACCTTGAATCAGTGTCTTAAGATTCTCTTTCTAATCCCATAATAACACTAATATATATATATTATATATTATTATATACTTTACTCAACATACTTTCAAATAATAGGAAACTAAATGTGATTTAAATTTAATTTCAGTAATAAGACTTATCCAAGGAACTCCTATGAGTTTATAAAAAAGACTCATACTTATGATACTGACTCTGATAGATACTTTCTGAATGGCTTACTCTATTCCATTTATACGAGTCGAAATATGTATTAACCAAAAGCTGTTCAGGTTTTATTTGTATTTGATTATGTTTTAAGTATAGTTAACTTTCCATTCGACTTCCCTGTGGACTAACCACAAGCTGCACAATCCATATCTTCTTGCCACCTTCCCTGGCATCTACGAAAGTGTGGCACGCTTCGCTGGCTGTACAAATTTGTTTTTAAATTTCGTTGATCGCTTTGTTTTCCCAAAGTGTTTGACGTGTGTGTCGTCTTTTGTTACACACCTATGCAATGGGGTAATCACTCACAAATTCGGTGAAATTATTTACCTGCCGGCAGCCCACTCTGCGGGCGGAAGTTTCAAGTGGATGCGTGGGTGTACTCAATTGGGTAAAAGTTTCATAATTCACCATTACCTCTTTTAAGTGCGCCCCCAACACCTTTAACCTGCCCTTACAGTGGGCAAAACAAAAGAAATACTTCGAACGCCTTGCTATTAAATATTTTCGAATTATCAGGTAAAACAAAACTTATAACTTCTTAAAGGTTACAATCTATCAAGTCTAATAAACCTTAAAAAAAACTGTTTGAAAGTTATTAATTTAATTTTAGGTCCAAAATTTATTCGGAGATTGTTAGTAAAACAAACATTCTTTGGGACATTCAAATCTATATAATATTTATTTTGTGTAAGTGATTAATGAGGATCAAAACCAATATGTTCATAATTTTTGACTTTTTTGTATTTAATAAAATATCGTAAAAAGATTTAAATTCAATCAGAAGGGGTTCGGAAATATGCAAGGCACATTTTTTTTATTAACATATTTCCAAGGACTATTTTAAAACAAAAGATAATTTTATGTACAATACCAATACCGATAAATAAAATATTTTCCCATGAAGCGAGTTAAATATTCTTTAATATAATAGAAATATATAATTGAAAACATAGAGTACGATATAAAATCCGATTTTAAGCCGATTAAAATCGCTAATATTTCAGCTCTGAAGAGCGACAGAAACGTTATGTGTCATCTAAATATGTATGTACGAGTTTCTGCTTTTTAAGTGCTATTTTTTGGCCTATGCAGCGATGGCATATGCCCCACTGTCGCCACTTATAACTGTGATGGGTGTTACTTGCCCACAATAGTTGGCATTGAGTTCGTTGTCGAAGTCTTTCTGTCTGTTTTGTAATTCTCGCACTTTAGTTAATACTTACTCTCACCCCCACACACATACACACACGCATACACGTTAGGTTGATCTTCTTTCCATCCTTTTACCGTTGCATTGCACAGTGTGACTCAGTTTTGTGCAATTTTTGTTGCGCCCGTGCCAATTAAATAACCATTTTGCATAATTAAAGAGCAACCATAGAGTGGTAATAGGAGGAGTGGGTCCTAAAAACGAATTGTACAATTAAAATGCAATCAAAGCTGTGTTAATGTAGTCATTAAAAAGGCTGTCGGCGAAAAAAAAAAAACAAAAAAATAAATAAAAACGAAACAAAACGGCAACAACCAAAAACAAAACAAGTCGCAGACAGCAAGAGCAGCAACATCAGCGACAGCAACAACAAAATTATGAACAAAAATCACAAAATTTATTAAAAAGTGAAAGTTTTTAGTCGACGACGTTGCCGTCCGTCCGTTTGCACAAAATTACCAGAGGGAAAAAGAAATGCAAAAACAATCAACAAGTCTGCGAAGCAAAACAAAACAAATCAGCAAAAGACCCGCGGAGAGCGCTGCCTTGTGACCGGAGAGCGAGAAGAGAGGGACCTGGCTAGAAGAGGGAGAGAGTGGCAAGAGAGCAAGCCCAAAAAGGGAGAGCGAAGAGTTGAAAATTCAAATTCAAATTCAAATTCACACTGCGGCGCCAAGTCGCCTCTCTGCGGAAATATGTTGTTGTAAGCGCAGGCTGGAAAGCTTCCAACACGACGGCTGCCAACGCGATTAACGGCGGGGGGGTGGTCCGCAAGATCTTCCATCAGCAGCAGCACCAGCACCCGCACCCCCCGTACCAGCAGCCCCGCTCGCCCTTGCTGCCGTCTCTGCTCCCACACCCGTACATGCAATTGCACCCGCAGTTCCTGGCCAATCCGGGCCATCAGCAGTGTCGCACGTTCTACTCCCAGACGTCTCAAGTCAACCGCAGTCTCTTCTCTGCCCCCGAGCCCGTCGCGAATTGGAGGAGCCAGTGCGCCCGTAAGTGGTTACTTCGCCACCAGTGATGGTAAGGTACTTTACCCACTCTCTTGCCGGTGCCAAGGTACTGGATACACGCCTCTGATTCTGGTTTCATGTCCAAGTTCCCCCCAGTTTACTTACTATTAACATGATATCAATGCTTGTACCCATATACCCGACATCGCTGTTTGGCTGCACTGCTCTTTGGCATATGCAAAGGCTGGAGCAGCACCTGACCGACTGGTGGTGCTATTGCGGTGGGGCAAGCCAAAGGCGGAAGCGATTTGATTGCTTGTGCATGTCACTTTCACCGCTTGCAAACTTTTAGCACCCGCCAGCGGGGAGTAGCACGGGTGAATCGGGGGTAAAAGTGGTTGTGGGAGAACGTGGATGGACAGATGGAGCCATCGCAGTGTGTCACTGGGCTATAGGAGATTAGGCCCGGCTTTCAGTATGCGTGTGTGTGACTTTGTGTGTTCCAAGTGATAATTTCATAATATCTCGCCTTCACCCGACTATTACTAACCGTGCATCCGTGACTTCTCTTCTATTTGCAGTTACCGTCAATCCACCGCCCCAGAGGCCCTGGCTGCCACTGGCCAAGCCCAACAAAACGCGACCAGCCTGTAAGTTATAATTAAGACTCTTAAAGGCCCCCGCCGGGCAGCAACAAGAATTTTCTATTAGCCATTTGTAGTTGTGCCCCAGTTGGCTTGACAAGCTTATTCCATTTTATTTTCATCGATAAGTGATTTGGCAGAAATATTTATCGAAGTGAGAGCTTCAGTTGCTTATACATATTTTTAAATAATAATGGTTAAACGTAAATATTTAATTTTTCTTCGATACTTTGAATTTTATTTAAATGTGTGTCATGAGTTTTAGTTATGAACTTTTCAACATTAATTTATAGAATTTATATAATCAATAACATTTTCTGTCACATCACTATCGATTTTATCGTTCTTTGCTTTCCATTAAACCTTAAGTAATCGAAATAATCGATTAGAGTAATCTATTGGAAAGAGTTTTACCTACTTTAACATATTAATTTTAATTATGTAGATAATTAATAGTTTTCTCTTGTTACCCTATTTTTCATTATATTCTCTTAATTTCATGAAACTATGTAAATTTGATATATGAATAACAATGATCGATATTGTCTATCGTTTCCAAAAAGTTTGAACCCCATGAAATTGAAAGACCATAAACCTTTTTTTCTTTTTATCGCTTTCCAGGCATTTTTACGGTCATGTGCTATAATGTACTCTGCGACAAGTATGCGACGCGGCAGATGTACGGATATTGTCCATCGTGGGCGCTGTGTTGGGAGTATAGGAAAAAGTCCATCATCGACGAAATTCGGCACTACGCGGCGGATATCATTAGTCTGCAGGAGATCGAGACGGAACAGTTCTATCACTTTTTCCTGCCGGAACTTAAGAACGATGGCTACGAGGGCATCTTCTCCCCAAAGTCGCGAGCGAAGACCATGTCCGAGTTGGAGCGAAAGTATGTCGACGGCTGTGCGATATTCTTCAGGGCGTCGAAGTAAGTCACAACATTGCTGGACAAACATAAGAAGGGTAGCTAACGCTGAATTTTTCCGTCCTATGCAGGTTCACACTGATCAAAGAGCACCTGATCGAGTTTAACCAGCTGGCGATGGCCAATGCCGAGGGTTCCGACAACATGCTGAACCGCGTGATGCCCAAGGACAACATAGGCCTGGCTGCTTTGCTCAAGGTTAAGGAGAACGCCTGGGAACCAATGTCCGAGGTGACGCAGATCTCGCAGCCGCTGCTCGTCTGCACGGCGCACATCCACTGGGACCCCGAATTCTGTGACGTCAAGCTTATCCAGACGATGATGCTAAGCAATGAGCTGAAGACAATCATCGACGAGGCTAGTCACAGCTTCCGGCCCGGGCACAAGAACGACTCGAACGCTGTCCAGCTGCTGTTGTGCGGCGACTTTAACTCGCTGCCGGACTCGGGTGTGGTGGAGTTCCTCGGCAAGGGGCGCGTCTCAATGGACCACTTGGACTTTAAGGACATGGGCTACAAGTCATGCCTGCAGCGGCTGCTCTCGAACGACACCAACGAGTTCACACACTCGTTCAAGTTGGCCTCCGCCTACAGCGAGGACATTATGCCGCACACTAACTACACGTTTGACTTTAAGGGCATCATTGACTACATCTTCTATACGAAGACGGGCATGGTGCCGCTGGGTTTGCTCGGACCCGTGTCCAACGACTGGCTACGCGAAAACAAGGTAGTAGGGTGCCCTCATCCGCATATACCCTCTGATCACTTTCCGCTCCTCGTTGAGCTGGAGCTGATGCACACGGCCAGCCAACAGGCGCCCCCCAACGGGCTGATCAATCGCCGGTAGCAATAGAATCGGCGCGGCAGACCCACCACCAGCAACAGTACCACCACCACCAGCACCACCACCCTGATGACGACGACGACGACGGCGCCGACGTCCTCTCGGACACCGGTTGCCAGCGGTGGGGGGAGCGGCGGCAGTGGGCCTGGAACTGGGAGCGGGAGTGGGAGTGGAAGCGGAGGCGGCGGCGGCTTAGGAGGCCTCATGATACCAGGGGGCTACAGGGGACGCAGCTGCAGCAATAGCGGAAGCCAGCGTCTGGCAGCCGCACTCGGACCGGCGAGAAAGACGGCCAATCCTACCCAGCCGCCGACGGACAAACAAACATCCGCCTCGCATCCCTCTCCCAACTGACGTGGCGCTCTGCTCGCATCAAGATTCAGTTTTAGAGTTAGATACGATTTCGAACCCCCCGGCCCCTCAAGTCCATTTACCAAGCAAAACATCCCAAACAACCATTGTCCCCCTCAGAACCCTAAGTTATAAGCTGACGACGTTGTGGAGGCTTCGCTGCTTTGTGCGCTGGATCGCAAAGTGCGTTCACCGATGCAACCACCCATTCATTCGCTAGGATCGTAATCGCAATAGGAAGGAATATATCATTTACTTGCTGCACTCATTCTTCCGCGCTTCTTCTCATTTTAATTTTATCAACTTTACGTTTTCATCGAATAATAAATCCGTACATATACATATAATCCGCACACTTGCATACATAAATCGTTTAACAGCCAGAGGAATATCCAAAAGTGTCCCAAAACCAACTAAGCATTAAGTGAAAAGTTAAAATAGAATGTGTAAAAATTAAACAAGAAACATAAACATGCTAATTAAACACTGTGTAAACCAATAGAAAGGAACACAACCTACAACATGTGTACAGAAGATACTATTCGAGCCACACAACAAACTCACACAATTATCGTACCGGATAATGTCCGGATGTGCAAAGTAAAGTAGATCCTGTAACTAGTTCGTAATACAGCTCCGATTCTTGTAATGTAAAACATTAAATATAGCACTTAATACTGGTCGACTGGCCTTCACGTGAGGGTACGTCTGTGTGGATGTTACAAAATCAAATCAATATCTTTTTGGGGCCGAATTAATACCGACTTGGGGTTTATCCAGAAGCCACATGACCTTAAGTTAAAATTGTATTTAATTTCCAGCAAAAAACTGAGAAGCTTTACTTGGGAGACATAAGAGAACAGAAGAGATTATCCTTACCTAACTTTCCGCCCCTCGGATACTATGGCAAAATAATTAAATAACACCCACCACTATTGTGCATATGTAGACCTTAAAAGAGATCTTATTTAAATATAAGCTATGTACATATATGCGTGCAGCAAATAAAACAAAATAAATGTCGTAAAGAGAAGTATAAATAAGTATCCATGGGCAAATTGGTTACAAGATAATTATGTAAACTGATATAAACGATGCGGGAGGCGATCATCATTCATCGAAACCCACTCACCATAAAGTAAATAAAGTAAAGAGAGAATCAAATGTACAAAACCCTTATATTTTCTTTTGCAACTTAGGCACTGGTTATAGTGGGAAAGGCCTCGCCAATGGCCATAGTCTCCTCCAAACGGGTGGCTATTGTTCTCCAAAGCTTTTTACCGCCTTGCTGTAGTATCTTCAGATTTCCGATTATATACAGTCCCCAGCGTGCACGCGAAAGAGCCACACACACTCGATTTGGTTGACTCAGGAATCCAATTTGACCGGATCGGTTGCTGCGCACAAGAGAGAGCAGCACAATGTTGGCCTCCAGACCTTGGAAACTGTCAACGCTGGCTACTTGGACACTCGTGCGATATTTTTGTGGAAGCTGTAAGGCATTAAGATTATTAAGTCCTTTTATTTAAGGTCTTTCTCACGTAATCTAAGGGTTATACGAACCTTCTTTACTATGCACTCCACTTGTGCATTGTAAGGTGTAAGGATCACAATATCACTGGCCAGGTATTTGGACTTTGCGACAAGAAACACAGCCAGCTTTGCTATCAGCTCAGCTTCGTATGGATTTTCAAAGGACATGTCTATTGTTTGCATCTCCGGTTGGCTGTGCTGCACGAAGAATAAGTTCTGCGTCATGAGGCGAACATCTTCGTAGTCTTTTACAGAGTCCGCGCTGATAAGATTGTCATAAATGCTCGGCACCAGCAACTGGGCGATGCACGGCCGCATTCGGTACTGTGTATTGAGAAGGGAGAATGGCATACCGGCCACAATAAGGCGTTCGAAGAGGGAGATCTCAGCCTCCTGACTGCTGCAGCTGAAGGGTTGCAGCTGCTTGTGGTCACCGACGAGAATCACGTGTTCCGTGTACGGCGTTAGGCAGGCCAGGATGTGTGCCTCCTGGATTTCAGCCGCCTCCTCGAAGACCACGCACTTGGCCTGCAGTAGTCGGAACAGGAAGTTGAGGCGAGCGGCGCACGTGGTGGTCATGGCCAGCAGATCTTTATTCTTGGCCAAGAAGAACTGAAACACAGTGCGCAATGTCTCGATACGCTCGGCCACCTGTTGCAGCTCGCGCTGGGCCACCAAAGTGTCTTGGTAGCTCTCTTCGCTGCCATCGAAGTTGGTATGGAGGTTCTGCAATCGTTGGAACTTTTCCTTGTACTCACAGTTTACCACCCACCAAATCCGTTTCAGGCGTGGCGGTATCAACTCCGTGTTGACCATGGTACGCACGTTAAACTTGGCTATTTTCGGGTCTCGCGACTGACTGCCGAAGCGAAGGACTTCATTCGTGTATTGCGATATTTTGAGCAAGAATTTGTCCAGAGAGTCGTTGGTGTAGGTGAGCACAATTATGGGACCGGTGCCCAAAGGCTTTGCGTTCTGTATCAGACAATTGACCAACTCGACGGAAAGGTGCGTTTTGCCCGTGCCTGGAGGTCCTTGTATAATACAGAACTCCCTCTGTAGGGCATCAGTAAATGCTGTCTGCTGGCTCTGATTGAAAGGCAAATCCTTGGGCAAGTTATTCAGTGTAAAGGTTTTCCCATTAAAGGCAAGCTTAGCACCTGGCTTAATATAGGCTGGCGGTCTTATGTCCGTCTAAATAATAAATAATATTATAATAATATATGTTATTTTAGAAGTCTTGAGCTACAAACCACTCCTTCCACAATATAGCGACGCATGGGAAATTGTTCTGTACTGCAGGTGCTCAGGTAATTGTGGACCCTAAGGTACGGCTCAAAAAACACTGGCGTCTGGAACATAATTAGGGGACGATCATAGATTTTGCCGATGTTGTGCTGCCTGACAATTTCGACACTCAGCTGAAAACAAATCCATAGATAAAATTGGAAAATGGTTAAACGAACACGTTTCTATTACTTACATATCCTTTGTTGAGTCTATTCGGCTCTGTGTAGCCCACCGTGACCAGGATGAGATCTTCAAAGTCTAAGCTCGTCGTAAGGCAAAGCAAGGCGCCAGATTTGATATTTTTTATGAAGTTTATCATTATATTCTTGCCGCGCTCTGGAGATTCTAGTTTCATAAAGACCAGGCTGTGACGCTGCGCCTCGTCAACCTCGGGATTTAAGACTATAGTCGTCCCGCGCCACAGAAGGCCTTGGCGCTCCAGCCCTTTAATATCATCTCCAGACCGCAGCCGACACACAAACTCTAGTAAGGGAGCTGAAAAGTTGTGGCGCAGCAAATGCCGCTGCCTTCTTATATATTGCTCCACATTGGTGGTCACAGAAGTATTTGCTTTGGTGTCTTCTTTCCCCAGACACTGGTCCAGCGTCGGGTAGATCTCATCCTTTACACCTTTTGCCGGTAGAGTTGCGTCAAAGGCTTCAAGATCATCGAACGCGTTGCTTTTTGAGAGCGGTGCCAGCTTTTTGTAGAGGTCCACAAGCTCGTAACCTTCGGGGCCAAGAACCCCTTGCTTATGGGCCCGCAAGAGCAGCCACTTCATGTTCCCTAACATATTTTCCGATTCGGCATCGCATTTCCCTCCAGAAGCCTTGGCCAGCAGGGTCAGCAGCAGACGCTTGATCTTGTCCAGCAGCACTGACTGCCGGGCAAAAGTGGACAGGAATACGTCATCGAAGCCGCCTAATTCCAGCTCACAGAGCGACTTCAAAACCTCTACAAAGAGGGAGACACGCTTCAAACTATCATTAGCCGCCAGTTGGTTGATAAACAAGTCTCGATCTTCGGAGAAGAAGTAAAGGAACATATCAATGGGCGACAGCTTTAGGCCCTTGGTGAAGTCGGTCAGGGAAAACCGATCGGCGGCAACTTTGCTGCTCCCATCCGTAGCACTGGCCTCCAGATTCAGCTTCTTCAGATAATCTCTTACTGCAAAGGGACAGAGTGAGAACAAGCGTCGCTATTAGAATCAGGTGATGTACTCACCGTCGGGCGGATGACATTCTATGTGCTCCTCTTTCTCATCCAGCTCCTGCTGCTTTACCTTGTTTTCCAAACCATGGACGAGCTCATCCTCGTCTTGGTTAAACCAATCATCGTCTTCGGAATCCAATGTTGCCAGTGTTGGGACGCTCTTGGGTCCCCGTGATTTTCACATAAAACGAGCCTCTGGTTGCAGTATAATTATTGAACTTTGTCACTAAGTAATTACGTTTTACACTTACACTTGTTGTTTGCCGGTCTCCAATATTACAACCTCCACACTATATTTGTCTCGTTCTTGCTTATCAGTGTTAGGTAACTAAAATATCAGTAGCTATTTATTGTCTTATAAAATTTCCAAAAATAGCTAATTTTAATATTCATCTGACATTAACAAAAATAGCTATCACCGATTGCGTGTTCCTCATAAAAAATATACACATTTTCCTTTTATTTGTGCGAGTTCTTAAGAACATTTGATTTTAATAAAATATATGAATATAAAAATAAAATGCCGAAGTTAAACGAGTTTTTAGTCTTTGCAACTGTAATGCAGTTTTCATTAATCCTACTAGGACACCGCTTTCATTTCACTTTTTTATGCTCACTCCACTCACTCCACTAAATTACAATCACTTAACAAATTTAATCTACAATCGAGTGTTCACTGTGTTTAAACTAATGTGGCATTTTTGTACACTGCGCAGAAAATATAGTCTGGCCACACTGTGACAGTAAGACGCAAGTCTACTGTGGCGAAATTCCGCGAATAGTTTTCACTATTTCGCTTCTATTTAGCTGCCTTGGAATTTCCTGATCCCAGCCAGCTTGAAGAAGGCTCTTTGGCCAAACGCAGAACAATCCAAGTAAGAGTCTTAGGACGGCTAAAACCAGCTAGTGTTTACTTTAAAATCGGCCCGCGCTTTTTTGTTTATGCTAGATAAACGTAACAAATGGAGCGGAGTCGCCGAAGCGGTCGGATTCGCAGAGCGCCGACTTCTGGCTCCGATAGCGACACCTCTCCTGCAGCTCCGAGTCGGAAGAAAACCAAGAAGGGGAAAACAGAAGAGGAAAATGGCTTTCAGGACGCGTCTACCTCGCAGGCAGCGAATTTAAGGACAGGAAGGGCGCGTAACTCAGGCCCGAAAAGGTCACAGAATGTCTCTAGTATGGATCTTACGGTGCGCATTTCATGACCTAATAAATATAATAACCAATAATGAACGCATAAACCTCTTTCAGTCGGAGATGTCAATACCGAACGCCTTCAACCGCTGCGGCAAAGTAATCTCCATGCGCCTCACGAACTTCATGTGTCACTCCAATCTGTTCATAGAGTTTGGCTCAAATATCAACTTCCTGGTGGGCAACAATGGCAGCGGCAAGAGCGCCGTGATCACGGCATTGGCGCTGGGACTCACCAGCAGCGCTCGGGCGACCAGCCGGGCTAGCAGCATACAGAGTAGGTTCAATAATTGGGCACTAAATCGTAAACTGAGCTATTAATGGCTATCATATTTCAGAGCTTATAAAGAATGGTGAGACAAGCGCCACTATTTCTATAACTCTATCGAATACGGGACTGCGGCCATTCAAACCGGAAATCTTCGGGCCGCATCTTACGGTGGTACGCCACATACGACACTCATCGTCAACCTATGACCTCCTAGATGCTCGCGGCCGAAGTGTGTCCAAAAAAGTTGGCGAAATCCGTCGCATGCTCCTATGTTTCAGCATTAACGTGGAGAATCCCATATTTGTATTGAATCAGGAAGCTGCGCGAGAGTTCCTCAAAGAGTAAGCAATTGAAGCCGATATCACGATAACAAGAATGCAACTACAACACATTTTCATAATTTTCTACAGATTGGAGCCGGAATCTAATTACAAACTTCTGATGAAGGCAACACAGCTCGATGTTTGCGCCATCAGCTTGTTTCAATGCCATGAGCAGCGACGCCACTTCAGCCAAGACCTGGAACACTTGATGAAAGTAAGTTGGACTTTCATCTATTTTCTTAAATTTATATGAGTTTTTTTACTTTTAACAGAAAAGGGAAGTCGTGGAAAAACAAGTGGAGGCAGTAGAGGAAAAGCTTTCGATACTCAAGGATAAGGAAGTGGTTAAGGTAACTAGGTGTAACACAAAATAAGTTGATTGGACATGCCCTTAAGTGTGTAATCCTCAGGTAAAACTGGATCAATCCCAGGTTATGTTGGCCTGGTTGGCTGTGACGCGCTCTCAAAATGAGCTCGACCAGCTGGAGCACTCTATTAGCCTGATAGAAGACAAGAAGGCCAAGCTAGAGCAAACCACATCCAAAAAGGAGACCACGCAAGCCACACTCACCCAGCAACTTAAGTAAGTTCACGCCGCATATTCTTCCTGATGATAGATGATATCTTTAACGGAAGCTATAATTTAAGCTTTTAAAACAATTACTTATTTTTCAATTTACAGCCAATTTGAGTCGACTAAAAATGTAATCTTAGGTTCATACAAAGCCCAAGAAGTAAAAGTTAGGACGGCCAAAAAAACAGTGCAAGATCTCCTTGTGAAGATCAGTTCTGTGAAAGCCCAACTTGATAATGCGCAGCGAAGAATGAGGGAGGAGGAGCACACTTACGCTGCCTGCGAAAAGCACATTGGAAGCTACCATGCCGACTTTAACCGGGTGAAGGAGCAGAGGGAGGAGCACGCCAAGCAGATGGAGGCTCTGAAGCAGCAAGTGACTGAAAGTGACGAAGTCATCGCCCGTTTGCGGGAGGAGCAGCAGCAGATGAAGCGCGAACTAACTGCCGTTCAGGAGCGGACCGACGCTGTGAAGCTTGAGAGAGCCCAGCTGCATAAATCAAAACGTAAGTTTACTTCTCGTTTGATAAACAGTCGTTTCCTTTAGCTCTAAGTCCTTGCAGAGAGCATACAATGGGAAATTGAGACGCTGTCCCGAAACAAATCCAACACTTTGTCCATGTACGGTGAGCAAGCGATCCAAGTGGTTCATGCGTTGCGTACTCAGTATGCCGGAGCCAACACGCACAGGATGCCGCGCGGTCCGCTGGGCCAGTACATCAGTGCACCCAATCCCAAGTATCGTGACCTCGTCGAGAACCAGCTCCTTTCCTGCCTGCGCTCATACATCGTCAGTTCAGACAAGGAGCGCCAGTCGTTGCGAGCGCTATTGCAAAACAAGTTCCCCAATGGGAATGTGCCAACGATTATCACCAGTTCGTTCACAGATCGCGTTTACGACGTGTCCAGGCACAAAGTACGGCCCACCACACCGAATACCACAGTGTTGATAGATGAAATCAGGTTTGTTTTGTCTTGCCTTGTCTTGTGTTCATTATTTAACTCCAACTTCCACTTTTACCGTCAGCTGTGACGATCCGGTGGTGATGAACTACCTTATCGACATGCTGCGTATTGAAACGGTCCTAGTGACCGAGTCCAAGGAGATTGCAGAGTTCCTCACCTCGGATACGGAGAATGTCCCTCCCAACCTGACGAGGGTTCTGGTCCCAAACCTGGGACTCGAGTACATACCATCACCCAACTATGCCGTCTACTCGAATAAAATAAATCCGGCGCGATATATTCATGTGAATGTCGACGAGCGCATCCGCCAGCTCCACATGGAGCAGGATGCCATTAAGGAGAAAGAGGCGTCTCTAGAAGCGAATTATATGCAGCATAAACAGATATTAGAAAAAACCAATCAAGAGATTTCGAAGAAAAGTGTATCAATTGGTCAGCATCAGTCGAGGAATAACCGGGCGATGCAGCAGAAAATTGAGTTGGAAAACTATGATTACCCAGAGCTTCCGGAATATGACCGTCTGGTAGGTCTTAAATCCTTAAAGCCTTTAACAAAGTAATATTTTTATTTATTTTATGCTAGAAAATGCATTTAAGCGACAGCGGTGAGAAGATTGAAAAGTGCAGGGAAGAACGCGAAGCTCTTCAGCAAAAACTGGACGAGATCAACGAACGAAAGGAACAATTTCGCAGAGAAGAGGCTAATGAGACGAAGGCCCTTGAGGACATCAACCAAAAGCTTTCCACTGTTGACACTGAGTTTCAGGAAGTCGCGTCAAAGATCCGTAGCCTCGATCTTCACTTTGAGGAAAACACTCGATGTCTAGAGAAAACGTTGCAGGTAGAGAGGAAAATGCTCAATCTGAAGGCGACAACGTTGGCAGAGTTGGAGAAGGCTCGCGCAGCGGCTGAGCAATTGGGAGAATTCATAGCCACGACGCAGTCGGAAGAGAGCATTCGTGAGTCGATTAGTCGCTACAAGTCAAAGATCAGGCAGGTGGAACAGCTAAACTATAACGTTAAGGAGGTTGAAAGTGAGTTGTCTGTGCTGAGGGACAATCTTGGGCAACAGGCCAAGCAGTTAAATATCGTGGAATCGGTGATCCAGAAGTTGCGCCAAGCGTACCATCAGCGGGCGCAGCTGTTCCAGAGATCGCGCCATCACTTCTTCACCATGGTTCAGTTTCAATTTGAGGTAAAGTTCTGAGTCTTTATCCTTTCATAATAAGTTAATCAGTTAATTGATTTTTTTCAGCAAGCGTTGTCAATGCGCAAGTTTAACGTGAGCTTTGATACCAATGACAGGGACAAGACGTGGAAGATTAATGTCTTTCCTCCCAGTGGTAATGAAACATCAAATACCAGAAGCTTATCCGGAGGCGAACGATCGTTTACCACAGTTTCGTTGCTGAAAGGACTTTGGAGCACCTCAGATCATCCGTTCTACTTTCTGGACGAATACGACGTATTTACGGTTAGTTTTTCTATTATTTATTACTTATTCTTATTTTAAATCTTTACAAAATATATTTTTATATAATAGGATGAAGTGAACCGAAAGTTTATTACGGAAATCCTCATCAACGAAGGAATGGAGTGCAAGCACCGTCAGTATTGCTTCCTTACGCCGCAGGACACTGAGGTCCAGGCCAGCAACTTTATCACGGTGCACAAGTAAGAACTATATTTTAATACAACTATTCCAGGCTGATTACCCTTTTTTCAGATTGGAGGCTCCCGATCGATAATGTTTATTGGAAATCAAAAATGTTGCAGGCCGACGACGAAGCATAAGTATCAATAAATGTATACAAATGTACAATTACCATTTATTTAAACCACATATATATAACATAAGGGAAAAGTTGTTCCATAGATTAAGGTAAAGTTGTTCAGATTAAATTAAAGTAACGTATTTTTATTGTGATCTGGCAACGCTGTTTTAATCTGGTCCCATCAGCCTGGAATGGTCAAGCGCAATGACAGCTGTCTGTGCATGACAAACAGACTAAAATAGGTTTTCAATAACAATATTGCTTAATTCATCACTTTTATTAAACTTTCGGTAAGCTGAGAACCTAATAATTCATTTATACTCACTTTATATAAAGCTCATTTAAATTGAAAGTTGATTCCAAATAGCTTTCCTCAAGCGGTCTGACCGTGTATTAAGAGTCACCAGCAAGTAACCTCAAAGCGGCGCGGCGACTGATTGATTTACTTTTATTTATTTGTTAAATTTATTAAGCTCAGCATTATGAGCCGAAACTACAAGGAAGATCAGACCAATGAGGTCGAAGCTCTGGACTCCATTTACAGTGGCGAGATGGAGAGTAAGTAGCCAGGAGTTTGCATCAAGTCCGAGTTAGTATCTTCATTTTCATCCGATTTACAGTTCTCGCCACGGAGCCGTTTCACAAATTCCAAATTCCCATAGCCACGGAGGAGTACAGTGCCGAGGAGAGCGAGAACGGTATGTCCTGCAAACTAGTCTTCACGTACACAGCTAATTACCCCGATGGGGCGCCCTTGGTGGAAATCGAGGAGCCGGAAAACTTTGAGGGCGCGTTTGAGTCGCGTCTGCTGGAGCACCTGCGTCAGACTATCGAGGAGAACCTGGGTATGGAAATGATATTTTCGCTGGTGAGTAGCGCCCAGGAGTGGCTAAACGAGCGGTGGGACGAGTTCAAGTTCCATCAGGAGGAGCAGCGCGCCCAGAAGCTGAAAGAGGTCGAGGAAGAGGAGCGCAAGAAGTTCGAGGGTACGCGCGTGACTGTGGAGTCGTTTATGAAGTGGAAGCTGGACTTTGAGGACACCACGGGCATTGCAGCGAAGCGGGAAAAGAACAATGTGTCCAAAAAGCTCACCGGTCGTGAGCTCTTCATGTGCGACAACACGCTCAACGATTCGGACATCAAGTTCTTGCTTGAAGCAGGCGAGAATATAGAAAATGTCAAGATTGACGAGGCGCTGTTCCAGGATCTGAGTGAGCTGGACCTCGATGATGACGAAGACGATGAGGATTGGGTGCCCGGAGCCGATGACGACGATGATTAGATTTTAGCCGTTGCCGGTGCCTTTATTGTAAAATAAACGTTTCTCCAAGAAAATTTCATATATTGTTTATAACATCTAAATGCAAATTGTTTTAATTAATTGTTAGTCCAAGTTGTTCGGATTCTGCAAGCTCAACTCCGAAAGCTTCAGGCCGTGACTGGCCACAGACTCTATGTCATCCAGGTCGAAGTCTTCGTCGCTGTCATCATCTTCCTGCTTTGGCTTCTCTGCGCTCAGGCTCTTACGGGCAGCCGGCAGATTATCACGAGGGAAATTCAGTTTTGACCAAGAACCGGGCTCCAGCTTGGGCAACGTTACCTCCACTTTTGTGCCGAGCATCTGGGCACTGGCTTTGCTCACATCAACAATCTGTAAGAGGGCAAAAATAAATCTACTGACCTCTATAGGACTCGGATTACTCTGTAACTTACGCCACGCAGCTCAAGGTCCAAGTCGAATCTGGCGTTCTCCTGCTCAGGGAAAACGAGATTGACATGTAGCCTAATGGGGTTGACCTCCACCACACTCTGGGCGGGGTGATACTTCTTGGCATAAATGGCCACCACCACATTCGTGGCGGTTTGATGCCAATCGTAGCGGCACTGCACAACCTTTTTGTCTTCGTTCTGTAATCACAGCAAGGGATGGTATGAGGATTCACGGCAAGCTCGCTGAGACTCACCTCTTTAACCCAAATATGCTGGCCGTAGACACAGCCCTTTTGCGCCATAAACTGTGCGAAATCTGAGGTTCGCTTTTGGCAGCACGACCAGAATTTCATGCCTTCATGGAAAATTGGGACGCCCGGATGATAGGTGCACTCGCCGTAGTCGCTGCTGGTGCCCGTGCGGGAGTAGGTGCAGCCGTTATTCTTGCAGCTGGTACCAACCTCGGTGGAGTCGCTGGATTTTGTGGCCGGCGTCGCGTCCGCGGCCGGTTTCGTTGCAAAAACGGCAGTCTTTAGAGCAGGTGCTACCGTTGCCTGCAGGACGGTCAGCGGGGTTTCGATGGACGGCCGCGGCAGAGCCTCTTTGATGGGAGCGCGCACCTCGATGACCTCGTCCTTGTCGAACTCCTCCTTCACGGGCTTCTCTGGCTCTGGCGGCTTGACATTTGAGTGCGGGGAAAGCGTGCAGCCCTTGATGTTCAGGAACTCGGTGAAGTCAACGGACTTCTTGTTGCAGCAGCCCCATCCCTTGTAGGCGTCGTGGAAGAACGGTTCTCCCGGATGGTGCCGGCACGATTCTTTGGGGGAAAACATCTGATCACATGCGCGGTGTTATATGGAGGTTGGGCTCTTACCATCGGTGTTAGTGGCCGGATCGAAAAGCTGGCCGCAGCCTCTATTGTAGCATTGTTGCATTTTGACTATGTATTGTTTAGTTTACTTCGCTTCATAGAAATTCGCTAAAATCTAGAATATTCGCAGTGTATAACTGCGAGTGTGACCGAAGCTCTAGACATGCCACATACCTAATGAGTGAATTGGTATTTTAAACATTGTCAGAAACGGCCACATTGGCAGGTTAGCCGCGAAAATTTTAAATTCACTTACATATGTTAATGCAAGGCAATGCTATTATAATTGTAGTCAAAAGCTTACAGCACAGTAAAGGAACATACAAACTTCGTCGTGCCGATGCTAGCTTCCATTCTTGTAATATCCTCTCTCTCTATCTTTTTCGGTATGTCTACCTCTCACTGTATATCTCTAGAGATATCTTATTTTCTCCATCTCTTGAGGTATCGCTTGCTCTCACGCTCTCACATTCTCTGTTCTCTTTACTCGGTGACTATAAATAAGGGCACTCCCATCGCTGAACTCATCCCGCCCACGGCCTCCACAGTGTTTGCATCTATAGTGAGAGTGATGGCCTTTCGAACCCAATAATTTCACCTGTGTAGTGCAATGCATTTGGATAACCAGGAAGAAGCTTGCTTTGATGATACTATGAAAAGCCCAATTGAAGTCACCAAGAATATAACTCTGCGCAATGACGAAAGAGAATAACCTGTGTTCTCTACTGCGGTAAGTCTTAACGATGACAACTATATCATGTACGTACATTCTATAGGATGGATCAGGCATAGGTCTAAAATCAATTAATTTCCAACTAATTTCCTTGTTACCATGGGCCCCATTACTTAACTATTTCAGTCAAAAGCTGGGATCTCAGTAAAGAAGTAGTTTACATCGTTAAAATTGTCAATATTTTAAAAAAATTAACATTTTTAATTTTTCAAAACTTATAATGCAGATTTGTTAGCCATATAATAACTAGCACAGAATTGAAATTGATCACTAATGTCTGATTTAACATTTGAAGCCATGATCCATTTCGGGCTCTCGAACTTAAATTCCTTTCTTGTTTTTTTTTCTAAATTGAATTATTAATTGAATTTAAGGTTTATAAATAGTATTTATTAAATACGGAATATATCTCTAGCCATAAATGTATGCATACTTTAAGGTAACTTCTTTAATTTTTATATCCAAACGTTGTGGTACTAAACACTCCATAGTTTCAAATTTATATAAGTTAATCGAACCCTAAAGATTTTTTTAAAACATCTTTATTATTAAAAAGGGGTCTCTAATATTATCAATTAAATTATAAATGATATCAAATTTTTGTATTGTTATTTACTTTTAGAAGAATGATATGATACGGTTACTACCGTGTCACGGTCGCCAACTTTAAATGAGGGAACTTAATTTACACACGTGATCTATGCGAAACCTGTGACTGCCTAGGAGCATGCGACAATGCCGCTCATCGCTGGCGGATTTGGAAAGGCCAGGCCGGAGTCGCGAATGCAGAGCAATTAAAAGTGATAGTAAATTTGGAATTATGTTAATTACTGCCACTGTTCCGCCGGTCTTGGCTGCTGGCTTTACTTTATAGAATTTGCTAATTGCAAGACGGAACTGAACTGAAAACCATTATTTGCAAATCGCCCGAAGGTCAGGCGGCAGCGGCTACGTGATTTCTGACTCCAGCGACACTTTGAAATGGGACCAGAGAGCTGCTGGCTGCCTGCTGCTGGGGCGGGACCCGGGAGTGTTTAGATTGTTTATTTGTCACCCATTTCGGGCCCCGTACCAATGTTTTCACGGTTTCGTTTTCATTTGTGCAGTCATTGCCCGCGGTGTCGGAGCATGAAATGAACTTGCAGTCGTTTCGCTGGAAATTCTTGTGGTCGGTCAACGAGGTTATCAACGCTCTTGGCGGCGCTAGCCCCGTTTCAAACGAAAATAAAATTATGACAAACTTGGCTGGCCGCCCACAGCACTGGCGGGGACTGACTTTGTCGCCTCCCTTTCCCGCTCCCAATGCACACTGCTCGGTTTCTTTTATTTGGCTGTGAATCATGCCATTGCTAATGATCCCCGGTTGCCCATTGTTGGGAAACCGCCCGAGAATTGTAAACTTTTTTTACTGCTTTATTTCCATTTCCATATTGCGGCGGAGCGGGGCGGGGAGCGGGAGCGGGTGCGGGCACGGTCTCTGTAGATTTTGACAGTCGCAGAAATACAAATAAATAAATAAAATAAATAAATATGGCCGCAACATCGCCAGTGTCAATGGAAATTAACACCGCCCGGCGGCCTTTGGCGACTTTGTCTCTTGCTCCCTGGCCGCCCGGGCGTATACGTAATTTAGCATACAATGGCAACGGCTACAGCCAAAGCAGCATGCAATTGCGGCGCTGCCTGTCATGTCATGTCGGCTTCGCCGCCAGTGTGCACAGATTTTCCGCAATCGACTTCGGAGTCGCATTCGCAGCATTCCATACCCGCTGACGATGCCCTGGCGATGTGCGTGCTCCGGCTCCGCTGCTTTTATTGCCAATACTCCAGTTATCCTTATCGCTGATTGGCTGCCAATTTCCCAGCTAGCGGGATGAGGCAATTAGGTCGCCGCAATGCAAATGATCTGCCAGCACGCTCTCAAGTTCGTTTCCCAAGTCTTTTGTGTGCCAATCGAACTCTTGGGAAATTTCATAAATGCTTAAGTAGGAAGAGAAGAAAAACCACCGTGAAACTGTGTATTTAACTAACATTATATTTTATTGGTTTATGTTTTATTAATACTAAGTACCTTACACGACAGATAAAGAGATCCTGCAAATGAATTACTCCTCTTTCTAGGCCTCGCTTCTTGGTTCTCCTGTTCACATTCAAGTTAAAGACGTTGTGCCTATTGGCTTGTTAATAACAGTTAACGCATTTATTTACAAGAAAAATTGTTTCTAGTCTCCAGCTCTTGCTCCTAGTTCGTCGTCTCGTCCGCGCTCTCCGCTTCTGACTACTCAACATGACTCGGTTTTGGGCTCTGGCCTTAGCTCCATCTCCATCTCCATCCGCATCTGCATCCGCATCCGCCTCAGAAGTACCTAAACCGCGTGGTGTACGGACTACCGAAGAAGTTATACGTCGCATAGGCGGCGTCGGGGCTCTGGAACGTGGTGCTAAAGTACGTCGGATCCGCTGCCACCGCCACCGCTGCCGCCGCTGTTCGGACAAACAAAAGCGATTTAATTGGGTTTCTCACTCGACGTGATTAATATGGCATTTATTGTTGGGCAAGTGCACTTGGAGTATTGGGGGTATTAGTTGCGGTTGCTGCGGGTGCCAAGTGCTGAATTCCAAGCGTGGGCGTCACCCAATGACGCGGTCCGAAGGTTGAACCCGTCCCCGGCTCAAAGCGCGAGCTCTGTCAATCTCAATCACAGTCCCAATCAAATCACAAAGTCGACGTCACACAGTCATTGGCCCGATCGCCATTGATTGTCCAGCAAGTCGTCCGTCCGCCTGACAACGCCCAATGCTGCCACTTTGATTAGAATGTCGGTCACATTAGGCCACTTCTCCTGACCAAAAAACCACTCGCTGTGTACACTGGGAAAAATAGCTTAGACTATCTAAATTCTTATCGTTGTAAACATCTTCTTTAACCATTTATCATAGGGCTATGTATGCAATTAATGTCTCAAAGTCAGAGTTTCCCACATTACTTCTTTTCCTTTTTACCCTATATCCCTATATAAGGACACTTCCATTATATGGAAAAGGATTTCAAAGAATGTTTTCGCTTGAAAAACCCTTTTCTTTGCTAGTGTAACTGTGGTGGGTGGCTGCGGTTTGGGATTGCCCAACGTCAGCAATGCCCAATCGCCGCTCGAATGCCGGCCTGGAACCAAACCAGGCGGGGATCGCGGGTGCTGCCATTAATCTACGCCAGTCTTGGGCAATTGTTACGCGGCGGCTTCAGTCATAGATTGGAGCTGCCATTACCATTACCATTGACTGGCGGCAGGCCTCGGCCTCCTAGCCGCAGGCAGTCCTCATCAGGAAGCCGAATCCCACTGCGTAACCATTTGTGGCTCTGACTGCGTCTTGCGGCTTCGCCGGCGCGAGAGAGAGAACCTTTGCCATGCAAAATTAATTACACAATGGCCAGACCATGTCCGCGTCCAGCTCGAACGCTCCGGCTCAGGCCCAGCGATCGTGCATAAATTGTCAAATTGTAAAAATTATCTCAACTTAGCGTCGTTTGTGTTCGGTCGCTGGCTTTTTACGCTTTTTGCTCCAGTTCATTGTGAAATGTCTCCCCATTCATTTGTTCGAGTCCAAGTCGCAGTCCTGGTCCTCCAGCCTGCTCAGAAAAAGTTGCTCCATTTCTGTTTATGTTTCGCCTTGCCTCCAACTCTCAATATCGATATGCAAAAAGAGTTGTGTCTGTTCGACTGCCAGCTTACTTTGCATGCGGCAAAAGCAAAGACAGAGCGGCGAGTCGCATTAGTCGCGCATATCATTGACTCCGTCTGGTCGGCGTCTGCTCCGTCCCGTGGCTTCAAGCCATTCCATTCCTCGACTCCGGACCAGATTCCGTTCGTACTCCGCTTGGAGTAGTAGCAATTGTTGCTCCAGCACCTGCTTCTGCTGGGATCGTTAAGTCAACTGTTTGGATTTCACGGCAGCTCAGGGTATCTCGGTTAACCGAAGCGTTTTGTTCTGCACAGGATAAAAGCGACTTAACTTCCCATTCTTAACCCCACAAATTTGTTAAAATTTGAGCTTATATAACCCTAACTAAGGTTTCAAATATATATAACAAAATATAAGGGGAAAACCTTAATATGCCAGGCTTAACTTCTCATTCTTAACCCCACAAAGTTGTTAAAATTTAAATTTTTAGGCTTAATCTTATATGTACATATATCGAACAATATTTAAGGGGCATACTTTAACATGCCAAAGATTGCTATTTAGATATGTAAAGGAGTTCTTAAGTATCCATAAATATATAAGTAATAAGTTTGGATTGGAACATTGGTTTTTAGTTCTTGTCATCAAGAAATACTATTATTTCTTTGGATAAATTTCAAAATTCGAAGTTAATGTCAATCAAAATGTAAAGAAACAAATATCCCTAGATCGCTCGTATGCTACCCAAAGTAGTTTCCCCTTTAATTACTCATCGTTTTGTCTGACTTCCCCCCACGGGCCACTTGGTCGACATGTGTTCGTCTGCGGCTAACCAAGCGAATGTGCACTGTGCTCCTCCGCCTGTGAAGCTGTGGGGGAGAGCATATTCGGAGCGGTCATAGTCGATGGGTTCCCGGGTTCCGTCTTCGTCTGCGTCGTGGTTTAAGTGCCGCTGCACTTCAAAGCCGGATCGCAGCCGTGTTAATTAGGCGCTAGTTTTGTGTGCGCTTAAAATAATTGCTACCTTTGGAGTGGAGTGCTTATCCATATGCAAAAATAAAAATATAAACAATTGGTGCATTGACAAACGTAAAAGGCAAAACGTACAAGTAATATTGTGTGCCGAAACGTTTTTCCGGCTGCAAGGGGGGGAGG
The DNA here is from genome assembly GCA_035046265.1 of Drosophila bunnanda. Taxonomy (NCBI): domain Eukaryota; kingdom Metazoa; phylum Arthropoda; class Insecta; order Diptera; family Drosophilidae; genus Drosophila; species Drosophila bunnanda. The sequence goes on from JAWNOB010000130.1 coordinate 536,353, forward strand.
AATTTGGAGCCAAAACAAGAGGTGTGTGAGTTTTATTTCATTTTTGTTTAATAATATCTTTCGGTTTATTCATAATTTAAATTTAGCTCGTGGTTACAAATAAAATAAGGTAAAATAAAAGGTAAAATCATAATACAATTCCAATTTGAAACATAAATTATAAAGAAGCAGAAATCATAAGAAAATACGAAACAATAAGTGGGTTTTCAAGCTAATTAAACTAAGTAATGTTACATTGTTTAGGGGGGGGGAGGGGAGGGGAGTGAGAGCTGGGAGTTGGAGGAGCAGGTGGTGCAGAGTTAGGGATGGGACTGTTTGTAGGTGGTTAGCTGGGGGCTGCAATTAGCTAAGAGGGACGCACTTCCGTTTCCGGTGCGGGTGCTGGTGCTGGTGCAAGTGCTGGTGCTTGGGTTTTGTGCTTTGTTTTTAGGTGTTGTGTGTGTGTTAATTACTGGTAGTTCGGTGTGGGGAAGATTTGTTACTTTAACCAGAGCGCTTTCCTGCGAATAAGACATTGTGTGTGATTCATTGCAAATTACTCGACAATTATTTAACAATAACAAAGAGATAACAACAAAAACGCGGCTACATATTGCACTAATAAAGCTTTTTCTCCTCTAGGAGCATGTGTGTGTTTGTGTGTGGTGTGTTGTGTGCGTGTGTGGGTGCTGGAGTGACTGTGTGTGGGTATGAAGAGCTGCCTCAGACAGTGCGCTTAAAGAGGTTCGCATTACTTTGCTGGGGCGGCACAAAACCGTATCCGGAGGCGCCCACAACCACGCCGCTGGACTCGTCCACTGCATCTGGCGGCGAGGGAGGGAACACCACGGGTCCTGCAATAGAAGATGCCATAGCACGTTAGATGGATCTCAGGAAATGTCCCATTGCCCTTTGCAACCCTACCCAATACCAAAGAAAACCAAATACTCACCTCGGTTCTGTCGCGGATCTCGCACCTGTGTGGCCGAGGGCTGCGCCAGAGTCAGGGGATCCGGGAATCCGAAGCGGGCCCTGCTGGGGAACTGACCCAAGAAGTACTGCTGACCCGCGGCGAAGGCCACGAACAGGCAGAGGGCGGCGGCGATGGTGACTAACTGCAAGTGGAAGAGGACAGAGATCGGCGGGGTTAATACTTAGATATCGGAGCACATACTGTGTGCATGTGGCCAATTGCACTGGTTACACGCTGGCCAAAGCAATTAAGCCGTGGAAATGTGTGCCAATGCCATAAGCCGACAATTAAATACCAAAAGCAAGACGCAGAATGCCACATGGCTCGCTTTCGGCCCGGTCAAGTGCAGTCGCCTTGAGCACGAGCCACGAAGCCAGAAAGCCAGAAAACCCGAAAGGCATGGTGCCAGAAAGCCGGAGTGTCGGAGTCTCGGAGTGTCGGCTTTGCCGTAGTGCCAGCTTAGAGTTCCAGTTCAATTGCTTTCGGTTACGGTTCTGGTCGATGGCCAAAGCACCTAGGCATATTCGCCACGGCAACTGGTGCAATAGGCCAAGACGAATTTATGACAAATATGTCGGTTGTTAATAAGGGCCAGTGGCACTTTCAAGCCAACAATTATGGTCAATTCTTTGAAAAGTAAAATAATACACTGCATTCACTAACTGTCGATTAATATTTGTAAAAAGTGAGCTAAGCTAAAATTATATTTCCTTATTTGAAAATTTAAAAAGGTAAAACTTTTGCTCATTTCATTTATGTTTATACTTTTATGACTTCAACAGTAAACTGAGCTATATGCAGTTATATAAAACACAACTCATTAAAAAATAAACTTTTGCTAAATGCATTTTAGGGTTATTACAACATTTAAGTTGATTTGGTTGCCAAACACTTGGATTGCTTTTATGGTAATAAATTTAATAAGGAACAAATATATGAAGATTTAAGATTTATCATGTTTTAGATTTATTTAATTTATTAAGTTTACTAAGAAATGAGCTTATTAGCAAAAGGAAAAATACTATCAAAATGCCATAATAAGTACATTTAACTAAGAAACTGTTAGAAAATAGTTTTGTTAAGTTTTCCAATTTTAATATCTGACCAGGCATCCGCTTTCCTAATCTTAATTTGACTTGGAAGTGGCTTGTACGCTGAATTGTTAATTTGAAAAACTTGAAAGACTGCCGTTTAATTGTGATCGGTTTGGGTAAATAAAATCATGATTGGACTGGCTCCAGGAAGCAGTCACGCCAAAGACTCACTCGCCGGGCCAACTAGGCTAGTTAGAGGTTCCTTTTATGTGCTCTGTTTTATAGACTTTCCATGCTGCAAGCAGAATTAACGCGAAAACGCGCTCTATTCGATGCACATCGCGCTGAGCCGCCACAACTGTGCCGAAGTGTGATAAATTTGTTAAATGGCAATCACGGCTGCGATTATTTTCCCGCTGACCCCAGTCCCCGCCATAGCCCGGGATGCTAATGGAGCTCAGGCTGGCGGAGAGTGGGAGTGGAAGCCACATGCTGTGCAAATTGCCTGCCGACTGGTCCATAAATCCAACAGACTGTCGGCACGGAGCGCTGCTCTGCCGGCGGAGTGGACCTGGACATGGACATGGACGTGGACGTGGACCTGGACCCGGTGTCGAACGTCTCAGTTAAGGCCGTCACGCAGTTGGCAGACTGACTTTAATCATAGGGCAGCTTTGGCTTAATAGAACGGGTTTCTGGCCAAAGTCCAAATACCAATCGAAGCCCACTTGGGCCTAAGTAGTGCAACCTGCACATGCAAATGTTGCAAGAGCTCCTCTGTGCTTCATTAATTGTTTAATGGGCCGCGCCTTTGGTTTCCAACTAATATGTTATTCGTCGAGGGATATGCACATGCCGCTCAGACCGGGCCCTGCAGCAATAAGGCTAATTGGTATTAGCCAAAATATGCTCCGAAAAATGGTTAGCAGAAATAATCAAGAAATATGCAAACAAGGCGGCCGCAAAGTTGCCAACAAGACGGCAGCGCGACTTGTGAAAAAATACTTTTAATTAATTCGTGTTTGTTGTGGCTGCTGAAGTTGTTGTCCGCCAGACGGAAAACCGAGAGACTGAGACTGAGCCTCAGACGGCGGCGGAGACTGAGAGTCGTCGCTTATTGCCACATCCAAAGTGGAAACAGTGGCGGCGCACAGGAATCGGTTTCAGCCAAGGAGTTCTCGAGATCGGCGAACATGAGATCGTTAGGGGGAAACACAATCCTACAGAGAGTACTGCAGGTCTGTCACTTGAACACTTTTGACTAATGATCCGATCGGGGCATTAAGTTATGGACTGTTTATAATCCATTTGCGGCCATTACTACACAAATCTTGACTGCAAATTGCGGAAACTGTGCCATGTTCCATTACAGTTTAATGGTGCGACGTGATTTTTGATTTTTCACAAATAACTGACATTTATTTCTGACTTCATAAACGATGTTCTAGCAATTATTGAGCCATGTACTGATTTATGGTCAAGTAATGGCCAAGGCTAAGATGTTTAGTCACTTATTTGCATTGTATTATTTGGCGGAAAATTAAACTAGCATCTATTATTGAAAATGTTAAAAGACAATTACTTATGGAAGAACTTAAGCTTATTAATTAAGTAACTTTTTAAGTAACTTCTTAGCCAAAATATTACAGATCAGTTTGAATTAAATTAAAGTGCTGACATCGTGTTTTTCACCTGATAACATTCTGCGATATGCCCACGTTAAAACCAAACTGGCTTAAACGGCAAGGAGCACGAACCACCTCTAGAAATGGCTTTCAAAATTACAAAAATACAAATTAGATCCATCTGTCTTGGCCAGAGCGGTTCTCCCCTCCGGCTGAGCCACACAGCCGGTCGCTTGGGCCACTCTTGGCCAGTCGACGTACTCAAATTTGGCTCCAACTGCGGCATGTAAACACATGTAGCCGTCACAATGTCGTCAGCTGGTGCTGTTTGCATCTGGAATTCCGCGAGAGCTCTGGACCCGATTCGAAAGCAATCGCTTTGGCTAATTTAGGGGCTTTTAATTGGCCTTATTAGCTGATCTTAAGGGTATGAGGACAATGCCTGCGGTCTTATCTTCCTGGGCGTACTGCCTCCCCTCGAACCCGGCCTCGAATGCGGACAAATTAGCAAAACAAATGACCTTAGATATGATTTCGTAATTGGGCTCGGACTGCTCAGTCACACTGCAATGCGGTGGCTCCACCACCGCGCTCCACAATTCAGATATCGAGGCACGCAGACAGACAACTACTACTGCCTCGGGCTGTGGACACCAGTGGATACGAGTGGAGCTGTTGGCCAACGGCGGCTCATGCGAAAACCCACCCACCCACAACAATGATTAAGTGCAGCAACATGTGAGCGTGCCAGCGCATATAAAGCTAAATAAAAAATCACTAGCGTTGGCCATGGACGGACGACGGACGACGATGGCTGCTACATTGTCTCGTTAGCCCGAAAGCGCTGATAGCCTTTGGGTTCGGGGTATAATAGCACTGTCATGCCGCTGATAGCTTCCAGTTAAAAGTGCATAAAAATTGATTCATAAATGCACTTGCACAAAGGAGACTTTACAATTAGGGTATTATCGTTTATATTCAATGGATAAACTTAAATTGATTAAATATATTTCCAGTAAATAATAAAATCCTAATTCATGTCCTGAAGCAGATCAATCTCACATCCTTTGCTCTGTGTCTGGGCAACTTAGTAAGTAAAATAATCTATAAACTTAAACTTAGTGCATTTGGAAGTCAGTTTTACTGAATTCCAGCTATCCCCTTCTAATTTTTCACTTATTTAATTGCTTCTTGCCTATCTGTGATCGCAATGTATAAATCTCGTTTCCTTGATCTTTATATTTCGATCATATTGGATTTAAAAATTCCTATCCTGAACATTTTCTAGCCGGGCTGCCAGGCGGCTCCCTTCATATTTTCAATTTGATTTTTCCATTTCCACGCGCTGGCATTTATGGGTGTTTAGATATTGATTGGCTCCCAATATGCGGCATAAAATAAATTATATTTATTGCCCGGCCAGCGCAACAGGTAATCGAAAAATACTTAACATTCGATATGTTCCGGAGCCGCTCCAGAAGCTTAGCTCTCGGTTTAAGTAATTTCCATGACTCAGAGGGAGCTGGAGCCTGGAAAACCGGGACTGATGGATATCCAGGTGGCAGGCGAGCAGCTGCTAATTAATCTTGTTTATGCTTAAACGATTTGTCATTCGCCTGGTCGGGCGTAATTAATTTTATGTGAAAACTACACGTAGATGGAAAAGTGAACGTGGTTTGGGCGAGACAATTGAACTCGCCCCGAACACGACTTATTATTGTTATCTTTTGTCGGCGATAGCAACGCCCAGTTGCTTTTTTCGCTCCCTCAAATTTGGCAGAGGGGTCAATGCTCGATTGAGCAACGTTTTGGCTGACTTTCAACACGGAAGCTCGTATCTTGGAGCTGGAAGCTGGGAGCTGGGAGCTGCGGGATGTTGGAGCTCCCAGCTGGAACGGCCGGTCGTCCGACTTTGAGTGGCAAACGCAAATATCGCCGGGTCTGCTCCGGTGCTCCGGGCTGGATCGGTGCAGAGTGCTTTGGATGTAGTAGGTGCCACAGCAACATCAACGCGGCAACATCAACAACGACTTTGGACTGACTGCCGCCGCTTCAAATTACTTTGAATTGTGTTTAATAGGTGGGAAACGGAGTCAGTTGGCGACTTCGTGGCCAGCTGCCCCGCGGACTGGGTTGCCCAATCCATCCCCATTGTCATTGCACGAGTAATTGTAATCGGATTGGTAATTGCAATTGTAATTGAATTATTAAACGTCAATTTGGACGCTAGGAAGTGCAAATTGCAGCGTGAGAATCGGCAATGGAGGGCGCTTTTCCTTTTTCCTGCCATCGAAATGGGTTCAAGTTCAAACCGGTCACCAGCTGCATGTCGGCCAAATTTGTATCGTTTAGAGTCTGACAAAATGGCCAGCACAGCGCCAGCCAGTGCCAGACGCACATGCCTCATAAATATGGTAATGGGCACGCGAATACTCGCGACTCCTTCGATCAGCGGCGATAAATCTGGCAGAAATACTTTTCGCAACCCGCAATCCGGGGCATGTGGGCAGTTGATTTTTAGTCGCCAACTGGACATGTGTACGTCGTCCATGCCATGCACTTGCCATGTGCACTGACTGACCTGCCGGGTGACTGACTACGCGGACAATTTCGACCACGATTGCGACAGCTGCGCCGAACTCCAGCTCCAGCTCCGGCTTCAGCTTCAGCTCTATCCTCAGCTCCAGCTCGTGATCCTATTCCCATTCCGACTCCAACGCTAATCGCCGTCCAGCGACGCAACAGAGAGCTGTAATAAAAACTGTTGTGCCCGCTCCGGTGCGATGGGACGATATCGAATGACATGGCCAGCAGCTCCAGATAGCTTTGGGGGCTTGGGAATGTTTAGGCCTCTTGTCAGATTAAAGTGTGGAATAATCTTCAAGTGCTGACTTAAATAAATCTTCTGAAAAGTCTACGAACCCGAACGATATGCATTGGCAAATGTGCATTTTTTTATACATATATGAAATATATATATTTTTACTTTTAACTGAAAGCGGAAAATATAATGACTGAGGTAAAAGGTCAATTCGAATTCTGAACTTACACTTTTAGCTGATTAATTGAGCTTGAGTTCAACAAACTTGATAAATGTTAAAATGAATTTCCTAAGGAACCTAACATCAAATGTGTTTTTGTTTTTGCTAATTAATCAGTTTTGAAACGTTAAATTATCTAGTTAGTTAGTTAAAGTCCAAGAATCGTTCCTAGAGCTGGAAACCCATTAAAGTTTAATGATCGAAATCTCTTTGTTCCACATTTAAAAATTTGAAACAAAAGACTTAGGCAACGAACTTGCAACCAGAAACATATAAATGAGAATTCTTGAATCTCCTTTGGCTTTGTTTTATAAAAAATCAAAGCTATGACTTTAGCCAAAAACAGAAACAATTATTTCAACAATTTAGAGAGTTATTCTGACAAATATTATATTTTCAGGTCCTTCCCATTTTGTCGCCAAAAAAATTACACCTTAGCTAATTTCTACATTTCCCTCCTTGATTTCTTCTTCTGCAACCGAGTGTGTCGATATCTCCACCTGACCCAAAGCCCACATCCAAACGAAACCAAGCCAAGCTGCCCCAGCCAACCAGCTGTGGTGGCGGTAATTATGCACGAAATGGACTTGTCGCCGTCGTCCCCGTACATGGGCATTGAGCAATCGGCACTTTCCGGCGTGACATCTTCATTAGAGGGAAGCCAAGCGCAACGCAGAGACCAAGTCCACAAGCCCAAATCCGAAATAGTAAATCACAAAATACAAAATACAACACCGAGTACGAGTACGTATGGCAATTAATTTGAATTTCCACACGCAAAGCGTGCAAAAGGCAGTAACTTTGGACCATGGAGCGCGGACGGACATCTGCCGCAGCAGACAAAGTGGGCTGAGCGGGAATGGGGCTGGAGCTAGAGCTGGAGCTGGAGCTGGAGCTGAAAAGGCTGCGAGCAATTAATAAATCTTGTTTGTGTGCATGGCCGAAATCCTAATCGAGAGCGACGTTGATTGCGGTTTCCCAGGGTGCCAGCTCTGCCAGGTCCACTCCGGTCCCCGTTCGCCGCGTGCAGCTGCCAGCTCCGTGTCCACACCATGGGACCATTGCATAAGCTCTTTCCAATGCATTGCACGCTTGCATTTTTATAATGTTTAAGTTTGATTTCGCTCTGTCGTCGCTGTCGCTGTCGTTGTCGCTTTATTTTCCATTTTCCACGCACAGCTTCGGTTCATTTGATTCATTCATGACTGCTTTTGGCGCCGGGATGGGGGATTGGCCCGACGGAGGGGCCCCGAGAGCCGGCTTGGGACACGCAATTGGACACGAGAAGTTGGTCAGCCGGCCACTCTGGCTTGGTCTTGCTCTTGGCTTTGGCTTTGGCTGTGGCTGTGGCTATGGCTCTTGGCGATTGGCGCGTGTGTATCGCACTTTTCAATTAAGTTACAAAACGCATGCCCCAGCACGTTTTCGGCTTGTTTTCTTGTCTGCCCCGAACTGCCGAGATCTGGCCTTCAACATGAACTTGAATACTATTTGCGTTTTTTGCGTTTTTGCGTGCGTTTTCCCATGTAATTGCAGGCCACTCCACTTGATGGTCGCTGGCGGGGCGGAAACCCATGCGACTTCTTATTAAACCTGGTTAGAGCTCTATAATTTTGGAGCCCAAGCGAAACGCAAATGTTTCATTGACCCATAAACATTGTGATATGATTCAGAATCCGCCTGGGAAAATATGCGACCGCCAACGTTTATGAAAATTAGTTTAATTAGCTGCTGCGGCTTAGCCCATTATAAGTATATATTTTTCTCATGGTGACTAACTCTTTGATGAAATATTCAAATTTTAAGCAACAGCAGCTTCCGATTGTCAGCGGGATTCCATTATTGATATTTATTTTAAGATATAAACAATGTTAAGCTGATAAAATCAAGTAAATTGATAAAATCGCTTTAAATCGCTCATAAAGTGGCAACTGGTTTAATTAAATAATCAAACAAAGGTGAAAACGTAAACTTTTATGTGAAATGAAAAGAAATTTCAAAAAAAAAATAACGAGCATTGGTACGAAATGAGCTAGCATTCCAGCTGCGGGCTCATAATCTCCTTATCAAGATCGAATTATGTAGAAAGATCTGGCTCGGATTATGCATACTAGTATATTATGCATACAAGTTTTCATCAAATTTTCAGCGGATGGCCCCTCATATTAATGCAGGCCCAGAAAAGCAAGCCATAAAGTTATATGTGGCCTAGAGTGAATAGGAACTGATATAGACATATCGAGGCGGTGGCCTGGCTGGCTGGCTTTCATGGCTCGCTGGCTGACACACACGACTTTGTGACTCTGTTGGCCATAAATTAGAGTGCCAGGGCCCAATAAAAATTCTTAAGGAGAGCGAACAATGCAGCCGTCGCGGTCATTTGGCAACTGTCAAACCGAAATGGTTGACTTCATTTGCGGCCCAAACGAGGCTTGAACGTGTTAACAATTACAGGGCATTAGCGAGCACAATTGTCGCAAAAACGAAAGACTTAGGAAGCGAACTTGAGCGAAAACGAAAGACTTAGGAAGCGAACTTGCAAGGAATTTGCAACAAAAATGCAAAATAAATCACATGGAAATACTTACGAATCTCATATTGCTGGCTGATTGAGCTGAACTGCTGTGTGCGTGTTGGAGAAGCTGCAATTAGTTAACAAATATTGGAATTATTATTAAACACTTGCACTTTTTATTTGCTTGAACACGAAAACGTTTTGGCTTTGAATTTCATTAATTTTTCAACGTCTGTTTGGCGAATTCTTCGGCTGCTAGTTTCGTAAACAAATGCAGCAATGCGTTATTTTCTTTGTTGCTTGATTTTGTTATTTGTTGTGTGTTTTTTCCGTTGCGTTTATTATCGTTACCGACGAGCACGCGAAGCCAGGAAAAAACGCTGAATCCAAAGGCTGTGAACTGCGGACCGTCCGCTGGCAACAATGTAATGCCCGGAGTGCTGACTGACTGACTGACTGACTGACTGACTCTACTCCAAGCGCTGGCTCTTACACGGTGGCTATTTTCGTGGACTCTCGGAGCTGGGATCGGATCTCGGACTGCTCTGTACGGCTGTGCAGTAAAACGTTTAATGAATTCCAACAGATATGCTCAGTTGATTTTATATAAAGCATGGCCCGAACGCCAACGTCGACGGCGCTGTCCCCGTCGCCGCGCGATTGTTCCGTGCGTTTGTCTTGAGTGACTTTTCTCAGCCGGCTTGAGTGAGTTTTTTTGTTTCGGAGGAGCTGGTGGCTGCTAGCTGGTAGCTTGAAGGTGCTCCAAACGGTGCAAACGTTGGCCTACGTGCAATTTACCTGTGCCCGGCGGCCACGTGATGTTTGTTCTCTGCAGGGGAATCGGAGCCGCAAACTGCAGCGCGGATTCAACTTTCTAGCGAATCAATATTCATTCGGGGGCTGCCCATGTCGCTGGTTCCGGCAACCAGTTTTGGGTCTCCAAACGGGTCGATCAGCTGCTGCTGCTGCCGCCGGACGCCCATGCAAATCCGTTCATCTAGCATATGTAATTGGAAAGCTGGCCAGCAACACCTCGGTGCGCAGGTGAAAACAACAACTTGGCCTCTTCCGCCTCGGCCGGGCACTTCCACTTGACCGTGAAATTTGCCATTGTATTTGCTGGATTTAAATGACAATTTACGTTATGCTCGCTTCTGTGATTAAGAATGCCAATATGCATAATTATAATCATAACACAAGCGGCGGCGGTGTCACAACTATGATCGTCGTGGGCACACAGCACGCTCGATCGTTCTCAGCCGGAAGCGGAGCAGTCCATGATGCCCCATAGAACCCCGACGGCAGCATCTTTCCGACCCGAGTGTATCGTTAAGCGATTGACATTTATGTGGCGGACATGCATTATGGATGTCGCTAAATGTTTGCTGCTGTGCGGCGGCCCTTAAAAAGCGGCGATAAATGTGAAATTCATGAGGAATGCCTGTCATGCTTGATTAGCTTTAATTTAATACGATTTGCACACTTGCCTGCTGCTATGCGAGAAATGCGTTTGTGTTCAGTCGAGTCTTTTTTATGTTTGTAGTTTTAGTTTAATACGCCAACTCTTCGGGGGGGCAGGGAGAAGCGGTGCGGTGCGGGAGAGAGCAAGTTCAAGTTCAATTCACAGCTGGCCACAAAAGCTCCTTGGCCGGAGCTGCAACCGCCAAAGTCGAAGTGATTGAATATTCAATTTATACTCTCCGCGAAAGGGTTAAGTCAGCTAAAGGTTTAGACTTTACGGAATTGATTTAAATATTCACAATTTTACTGTAGTTATTCAAATTAAAAAGAGCTTTTGATTAAGAATAATTTGATTTGACCAAACTACAGAGAATTTTAGGGGGTGCTTTCTATGAAATCTTTAAAGCTTACTAATGGCAAGCCGTTAGAACTAGAAAAGAATCCATGTTTGATATTCAAACATCGATTTTAAATCAAAAAGCATAGCATCTTCTCTATTAGAAGGTTTCGTTTTAAATTATTAAAACATATATTTTTCGGCATATCCAAGGTGCATCAATTGCCAACTTTAATACCCATTCTATGGGCGATAGTTTAGAGTTTTTTTGCGAGGGCATTGTCTGGCTGGCCTTCCGTTCTCCGTTCTGTTCTCTTTGGTTTTTGCATTGTCTTCGAATCCATGGCGAGAGGGTCAAGTTCAGACTCAATTGCTGTAAGCGAGGCAATTAATGCGGCTAATTGCTGATTGCCATTGATTTATGCTGAATCAATTAGCCAATTGCCTTGCGCGTACTTTGGCTTTCTTTGCCAGGTTCGATTCGTGGCTCGGCAGCAGGTTATCAATCATTGAAATGCCGAGCGGCCTCAGACTTGGCCTGTCTTGGCCTGGCCCCAGGTTATTGCCACTTTGAGGAATTGAAAAGTTTGGCGTTCGGGTTTCGGGTTTCGGATTTCGGTTTGTTTGGGCCCCAACTTGTCCGCACATGACAGCCGATAGCTACAATATACACCAGACAAATGAGCTTTTAAGCGTGCTACTAATTGCCAGATTCTATCTGGCCACAAATAGCCGGTGACGCGATGTCCCAGCTATGTTGATAGCCACATCCTGCTGCCGCCAATCAGTTGGAAAACTCTGCCACGCGAAGCATTAATCATTTGAACTTTCATTAGGGAGCTGGGCTTTCGGGCCTCCACTTTGCCTCCACTCCCCTGCAAACTCCCTTTGAGTGAGCGATCCCGAAATAACCGCCATATTTCACTCGCAACCATGAGGAAGTCGATCGATCGCACAGCTGAGGTGACTCAAGCCGCCAATCGACAAGAACAAATGACGAAAAAAATATATATCTCGGCGGAAACTGGCTCAGATAATGCATTAAGCTTTGGGGAGGTGAAAAGTGAAATGATTTCATAAATGACTGATATAATTAGGCAGGTTATATGCCAATTAGCGGTGTGTTGAGGAAGCATCAGAATCTCCATCGCCGCCTTTCACAACTGACGCACCTGACACAGGTGATCTTTCACCGTTAGCCGCTCTCTGCCTGCCAATTAGCTAATTGTGCCCAAATGCGCATTTGAATCGGACTAATGCCTGCATTCCTGTCCCATTTGCATTATTCGTCTGTCGATCGTTCTCACGATCACTCCACGACCTTGACAGTGACCCCCAAGCACGCGCCGAGAAGAAAACTATAAGGTGGGAAGTGCCACTGGAACCGCAACTGCAACTGGAACTGGTTTTCCCCCCGCCCCGTTTCCAAGACCCGAGGCGTGAAGGCGTCAATGTGCGTGTGCAATAAGCCATAAAAACGTCTCTCGCAGCAGCGCTGCGCTGGCCGTTACCATGACAAACGGGGCTGCGTTGTTGGCTTTGTAAGTCGATCCAAAGCGATTAATAATAAACTGGTTGGACGCGTGTATTAAGCGCCAAAAAGGGGGAAACTGTCCAAAACAATAATTTGCATTCATCAGTTTAGCTGCACTTCCGTGACCAATTTGTCCCAGATTTGTGGAGTATATAAGTCTCACTCCATATATATAAGTTGAATTATAATCATTTAACTACTTTAATTTGCATTTTATTTTATGAAAACTTTATTCTAGGCTGAATACAACTTTCACATAGGAATGTCGTATTTGTTCTTTTTCACATTTTTAAAATTCAAAAATTTTTATTCCATATTTAATTAAAAGCATAATAATTTTAACCAAACTCGTTCAAATTCGATTAAAACAACTAACGCTCGATTGGCAGTTTCGATAACTTAAGAATTTAATGTGACCAGAGAACTGATCACTGCCAATCACAGCCGATGTTTGACAATCACTGTGAATGAGTCATTAGTACACTCATCAGTGCTGCCAACTTTTGACCAACAATAAAAACTGTTTTTGGCGGGAAGAATAAAGAAATAAGCTTGAAAAAATATAATAAAAAATACAATAAAGAGCTAAAAACAAACATATAAGACTAAAACGGCCAACAAACACAACAATAACATTCTTAATAATTTATACTAAATAGCTAATCACAAACAAGGGCATTGTGAATGAAAGCAATATCTATTATCTATAATTGAAGTCCCACAAAAGTTAAAATCAAATCATACATCCAAAACAAATGACTACATAACCAAAAACATAAATTGGAAGATTCATCATCTGGATTTTGGGAAACCTCGTCGCAAGTGGTTTAATGGGAAATCGTAGACCGTACCTCTTCCTGGACGTTGGTTTACATTTTACGTTACGCTTTTACAGATTGCAGTTTGCATTTGACACAGTTACAGAACGGTTCTACACGTTTACAGATGTTTGGGGTCGAATTCTCATGTTTGGGGTCGAATTCTCATGTTTGGAAATGTTTGGCGTCGAATTCTCATGTAGAAATTAACAGATCGGAGAGAGAGAGCGTAACTTAACAGGTGGTGAGCGTAACCTAACAGAATTCTCCCCGTGGGAAAAGTATCGAATATCGATAAAAACCAGAATTCCCGCTTTTCACAATTCCCGCAATTCGCAAATTTTTCCCGCTGTTAGCCTTCAAAAAAAGCCAGTTTTGACAGGAAAAAATCCAAATTGGCATCACTGACCCTCATTGCTCACCACTAATTGCCCGGCGAAAAAACTTTGTCTTTATTTTCGTCGTATTATTAACCAATTTGGGGCCAACGAATGCAGCCATGACCAAGCCGACTGGCGCACACTGTTCCCTGGCGCTGCTGGCGCTCCTCGCCGCCCCATTAGTAGTGCTGAGCGAAGTGGATATGCCGGACGAGGGGGAGTACATGAAGCGGGAGCACTCGCTGGTGCGTCCATTTCAAGGTAGGTTTCGCATTGGTTTCGGTTTCGGCAGCGAAGGTTTACGTGTACTTGGAACGTGGCTGCATCTCCGCTTCGTTGCAGGTGTGGGCGTGATCCTGCCGCACTGGGACTTTCTGGGCAACACAATGGTGACCGGCAACTACATAAGACTGACACCGGACTTGCAGTCCAAGAGCGGCGCCCTTTGGAATTATTCTGTAAGTTTAATTGGTTTCACTCCCTTGTCTGACCTTATCAGCATTCTGCGTTCTGCCTTTTTATTACTCCTCAAGCCCGTAATGGGGCGCAACTGGGAGGTCCATGTTGGCTTCAAGGTTCATGGAAAAGGCACCGAGCTTTTTGGGGATGGCTTCGCCATTTGGTACACCAAGGACCGCATGCAGACGGGACCGGTCTTCGGCAGCAAAGACCACTTCTCCGGGCTGGCCATCATTCTGGACACATACAGCAATCACAATGGGCCGCATAACGTAGGTAATACCATGATTATAATACCCAGCTATTATTGATGAAGTTTTCTCTTCTCGCAGCACCAACATCCATATTTGAGCGCCATGGTTAACAACGGCAGCTGGAGCTACGATCACGACCGCGACGGCACACACACCCAGTTGGCCGGCTGCGAAGTTCGATTCCGCAACGTGGACTATGAGACGCTCATCAGCATTCGATACGAGAACGACATTTTGTCTGTGTCCACGGATCTTGAGAATCGGAACGAGTGGAAGAGCTGCTTCGTGGTAGCCAATGTGGAACTGCCCACTGGCTATTACTTTGGCCTCTCTGCTACGACTGGCGATCTGTCCGACAATCACGACATCCACAGCTTCAAGTTTTACGACATCGATACAACTACAAGTGTAAGGGCCTAATAAGCATAGAGCGAGCACCGACAAATATCAATCCACATTCTTTCTCTTACAGCAAGAAGAGATTATTCAACGCGCGAATATTATACCGAATGCCAAGACTTTTGAGCCCCCGCGAGAACACAAAGACGATCCCAAGCCGGGCATGTCAAACGCCAAGATCTTCTTCATCCTCCTGTTCGTAGTAGTTGCGGCGGCGGCGGTGGCCATCTTCGCCATTTCCTACTTCAAGGACCGCAATGCGCGAAAGCGTTTCTATTGAGGCCGCCCATCGCTAGTCCAACCAAGTATCTTGTTAGGAGTTTTCCGGACCTCACAGTTGATCGCAACATTTATTTATACACACAGACTGTATCCCATTCAGCCCTCTTAGTTTCCTTAATTGCCCATCCCAAATGCTATTTTTTCGAGAGATCAGGGTAGACATAATATCGCACGTGTTGGAGAGTTAAAATTAAGCGCAAATTTTTAATCTGAACTATAGGAAAATTGAGACCGTGAGAATATTATTGTATAGACAAGATTAAAAAAGGCACCAAACAAACGCATGTGCTTCTCACTTAACCACGCTTCTCGCATCCACCTCTAGTGCTGACGCCCAGCCAACATGGACTCGATCTGACGCACCTGGTTGCTGACAAACCGATCCCGAGCACTCGTCTCCTGTCGCTGCTGTTCTGTTGGGTCGCCGCTCTCCGACTCCAGCGCGTCGTTGGACTTGTGCATGCCACTCAGGATGCACTGCTCGAACAGGGACTTCGATCGTGCATCGTCGTCATCGTCGTCTAACGAATCATCCGAGCTGTAGTTCGGCTTGTCACCGTTCTGCTCCAGCTGCTGCTGCTTCTTTTGGCCGTTTGTTGTCCTAGTCAGAGTGCTGGTACTGGTGTTGGCCAAGCTGGAACTGGTGCTGGCTCCACTGGGTTGGGGTCGGCAGCTTCCCGCTGCAATGGCCTGGAGATAAGAGGGGGGAAATAACAAATGTTTTCCCAACTTCCTTAAGGAATGAAATTTCTCGATCACATTTCTAAGCTTTCATAAACATTCCTACTTGAAATCAAAGTTCTTTTGTGGAGAACCAATATATCAAATAAAAGTTAATTGAGACTGTGGTACGCATTTAAAAAAAATATATTCATGGAGATATAAATAAACATAACCCGTTCTTACCTGGCTTAGCAGATTGCTGTCATCATCGTCCGAGTCCATCGACAGTGAGCTCAACGAATCGCTTCTTTTCGGTGGCAGCCGAGGCTCAACTTCCCCATGAATGGCACTGCGTCTGGGCGGAAGCTTGGGCGCCTCTTCTGAAGCTCTCATGGGCAAACTTGAAACAGGCCCCGCCTTGGCGGAGCCTACTGTGAGATGTGATAGTCCAGAGATGACCGAAAAGGTGCAGGGACTGTCCTCCACATAATACTTGCTCATTTCATCCGACACTGGCAGATAGCTGGGCAACGCACTTCCGCCACAACGCATCTTGGAGATCGCGTCCTCAGCCGGTGTCCGGGTGTCCATTCCTGGGACCATTGCTTTTTCCGTGACCTCAGGCTGCTCCTCGTTGGCATTTATGTCGTTGGGTATCGACAGAATGGAAAGGTCACTGTTACTAGGCGCTTTGGAGAGCAGCGCCGGTGTGTCTTCAGTGCAATAGCTTCGAGGAGCATCCGCATTGCCATTAATGTCACTGCCGCGCGGTCCTCGATTGGCATTCGCATTGGAGTCGTCCAGCATGCTCAAGTTACTCAGGCTGGTGGCACAGGAGAAGTTTGCAGGCGTGTGCTCCTCGTGGAACCTGCTGAGCTTGTCCTCGAAAACATTACCAGACGGCTTGGAGGAAGGCGTCTGCGAGCTATGCAGTGCAGGATCTGGTACCTTGCGGTCTCTTTTTGGAGACTGCGGCATGCTCTGGGTGGGTGAGTCGGGTAGCTCCGATGGCGATATGACGCCACTCTGCATCCGGCTGTATTCGCTTATGACGGAGCCGTTGTCCTCACAGGCAATGGTCTCGTCGTCTCCCACCAGCGAATCCATCGAACTGCGACGCGAGAACATCAAGGGGGTTTCCAGCGCAGAGTCAATGATCTGAGGCGTATTCCGGTCCAGTTGTCCTGGCTGAACAATTGGTTGTTTTGTGGGAGTTTTTGGGGGTACTGATTTCTCTGGCTTCTCGGACAGACTGTTGAGAGAGTCAAAGCGACTGAAGCTGCCGGGTGTGCCCTCCTCACAGTAGTTGATCGGACGCTCCCGCTCCCCAGTTTCCGTCTCGACTTCGGCCGCTAGTTTCGTTTTCGGTGCTGAAACCGGCAAATGACCTGCTCCATTGGGTAGATCCGTGGCCGAGGATGACTTGGCCAGCTGTAGGGCGTTACCGGAAGCTTTGTTTGTCTCTGACTTCAGCTCTGGCTGCGCAGACGACTGAACGGATCGCCTCTCTTTGTATCTGGCACTAAAGTCGGTGGGTTGGTCCAAGTCAATCTCAAAGGTCTTAGAGCTATTAGGTTTATGCTCCATATATTTCATGGAGTAGTCAATGGGCTGCTCTTCGGTGGGCGTGACTATTTCAAAAGGATTCTTGGCACCCTCCGACTTGGTTGAGTATTTTGTGGAGTCCGATTTTCCCGAGTAAATGGACTCGCGGCTCTCGCACTTCCTAGCGAGGAAACCTCCGGTCGTGCTTACTGTGGAAGGTCGTACCTTCTTCAGCGATCCCGTAGGATTCGAGCTTAGGCGAAGTGAGCTGTACCTCCGGGGCAGAGTTCCTGCGTGGCCAGACTCCTTGTCCAACGGCAACGATCCGCCGTCCCCGTTCGGCATTAGCTCCAGGGTCGCCCTAAAGTTGATCAGATTTTTAAGGGCCGAAGCACTTCCCTCGGCGATCATCGAGTTCTTCGAGCTGATCAGGGCGCGTAGCAGTGGAATGGCGTTGTGGTCGATGAGGAACTGCTGGTCTTCGGGACAGCGGGCTGAGAGGTTCCACAGGGTGCCGCACGAGTTGCTCACCACAGTAAGGCACTCGGACTTCAGCTGTTGCAGGAGAATTGCCAGGCAATTGTGACGTCGCAGGATCTGGCGGTAGGGTTCACACACCGCAATGTGACTCGACACGTTCCGCAGAATGCCACCAGCGTTTTCGATTATCTTGAGAGTCTTACTCGGACCCTCGTAGCTCAGCATTCCGACCAGAAAGGCCAACGCTCCGTCCACCGCACAGAACTCTGCCTTGTTGGTGCTGCAGTGCGCCGAAAGATTCCACAGGGCAGAAAGTATGGCCTTCAGGGTGTTTTCGTTCTTGTTTTGCATGGCGGCTCGGGCCAAGGACGTCACCGTGCCAAGCTCATTGAAGATAGTCTTCATATGCTTGTCCGCGCGCCAGGAGAGATTACGCAGCACTCCAGCAAGAACCTGCAGCAGTTCGTCCGGAGCTGTGTTTAGCTGGGCAATAACCACTTCCATAAACTGGCGCTGGCCGCAAAGGTAGGACTTGTTGTGGACGTTCTCGTCTCCAAACGTGAGATTCGTCAGGGCCATAAGGCCGTAGCTCCTCAGGGCGTTGCATTGTTCCCTGCCCGCGGCTGGACCGTGAACCGCGTGATCAAGGTGCACAAGGTTTGGAATCGCTTTAAGGGCGCCCAGCTCGCACATCGTCTGGCGGTGCTCCTCGTCGAAGCTGGCCTTCATTAGCAGCTTCATGGCCGCCAGCGGATGTCGATCCTCATCGTCTGCGATCGCCTCACCCCCGCTCTGCAACTGGGTGCGCAGGAAGTTGCAGTAGTCCAGAATCTGGTCCAGCAGGCGCAGCATCTTTACCTCCCGCTGGCGCTCCTTCTCCTCCGGATGGCTGTGAACTATGTTGTGCAGCGCCTGGCTGGCGTACTTCCGCGCAGTGGCCAGACCCTCGTCATTGGCGTGCAGGATTTGCACCAGCAGCTGGATACAGTCGGAGCTGCGAAGGGCGGTACAGGTCTCCGCATTGCGCGACAGCTCCAGGAAGTTCCGCGTTAACTCCAAGCGAGTGGCGTCGCTCTCGTTCAGCGTCATGGCTTCGAATGTATCTGCTTTGGCCCTTCGGCAGGTAGCAGGAGTTCCAAGAAGAGCCTGGTTTTACGTTCGCTCCGGCAGGTAGTTCTCCAGTTGATCCTCTGCCGCGATCTTTATTCAGTGTCCTGTGTTTAGGCCATTTTCCAAGCGCTTCGCGCAGGCCTAGTGCTCTTGCCAGTGTTACCAAGTTCAAGAAATTTACCTCGGTACAATAAAGGCTCGCGATCGAGAGCGCAACTTTTGAAAATGGATAGTACGAGAAATGTAAGGCATACATTTTTTGGGGTTTGATGAAAAAATACAACTTTTTTAAGTAAAAATGAAGTAATAAACGTAAATGTAGCATTTTAAATGTTATTCAAATGTAAAATAACCAAATAACGTTAAGAAACCCGAGGTATTTTAATGTTATTTCAAATGATTTCTTATTAGAAAGCTAAACCCAATAATTTGAGCAAGTCTATAACTACAGATTTAATTTGAACTAATTTTTAATATACAATTTTGAGTCATTCATATATGCACATATATAGAGTTCCCTTTGCACAAATGTCCCATCTCTAATCAGCCGTTACGTCACTACAATCAGCTGTTGCTGGACGCAAAATTGTTTCTGCCGGAAAATAATGAATTTCCTAAAAAAGGTAAGTTAAACATGGAAATAATTGGTTGGAATTGGTTTTTGAAACTCAAGTTATACTCCTTTCCACACAGCTGGTCCCGCAGGTGGCGTTGGCGGAGTCACATCTGCTTAGTCGATCAAGCATCCACACCAGCGCCGTCTGCTGTCGCGTGCAATCGGGCCGCTACCGCATAACCACAAAGCGGAACAGGCCGCTCACCTACGAGATGGCCAATCCGCCGCACTTCATTGGCCATCGCAAGTCGTGGAACTCGTGGAACACTTGTGAGTTGAAACAATTTATTAGAGATCAATTTCACGAAACATATT
Source organism: Drosophila bunnanda (assembly GCA_035046265.1). Lineage (NCBI taxonomy): Eukaryota > Metazoa > Arthropoda > Insecta > Diptera > Drosophilidae > Drosophila > Drosophila bunnanda. The sequence goes on from JAWNOB010000130.1 coordinate 556,173, forward strand.
GCTCGATTTCAGCAACATTGAAGGACGCCCAGCGCCCCTCCCAGACCGCCATCGAGGATGTGTTCATTCGCAAGTTCATGACGGGCACTTGGCACGCCCTCGTCTGCTCCGAGGTCATCATCAAGCGGCAACACAACACCATTCGAATCGCGGCCCTTATCCGGCAGGCGATTACTCCGCGCAAAATGTATTTCCTTATCGGCTATACGGAGGAGCTACTCTCCTACTGGATGCAGTGCCCAGTGACGCTGGAACTGCAGACGGTGGGTGACAAGAAGGACGTGATCTTCAAATACATTTAGTTGCTTGCTTTCGCCTTTATATGTCCAATATAAAAAAATGTTGTAGATTATGTACTTAGTGTGTGTACTCGACTTCGCTGTTGTTGATCTGCAGCGATTTGATGGCCTTGTTGACAATGACGCCATCGAGATCCTTTACCTGGCGGAGCATACAAGGGTTGAGAAGAAAATTGGAACTTTGAACTTTAAACTTGCTTACCCCTTCTATCAGCCTTTTAACTACTGCTAGAGATTTCTGCTTCAGAATCTGGGACCTTAAGTCCTTTACTATCTCAATGAATAGGAAAACGACAATCTTACGCGAGCCACCGCACACTTTGTCCCATATCTTGACCAGAACAGTCTCGCAAATGACGCCCGCAAAGCAGGTGATGAACCAGTTTTCCAACAGGGTGGAGGTGCTGTCAAATATTCCCAACTCTTCCAGATGGCTGTTGAAAGGAGAACTTAATTAATACGACTTTTCCACTCAGACCCAATTGGAAACCTACATAAACAGCGGATGGTCCTCGCGCTTAAGCAGCATCTGTGTTTGTTCCTTCAGCTTGGAGCACTCCTTCTTTAGCTCGCGGGTATACTTGTAGAATCCCTTGGCTATCCAGTAGGTATCCACATCGTCGTTGAATATTTGTAGCAGAGTTCGTACGATCTCAATGAAGTGGGTGTCGTCCGCCTGGAGGCTGGCACTGGCGTTCCCGTGCCACAGTCGATTGGACTCCAGCAGCCACATGGTGTGCATCACCAGCTCCTTTTCCTTCTGGGAAGCACATTGAAGTACCGTTACTGCTCTCAGAAGATCCTCGTAGACCTCTCGTCTTTGGTCGCGTATATAGGCCGTGGAAGCCTTGTGGAGCGGCAGGATGCCCATCACCAAGGCCCACAGATAGCTCCTGTGGATGTTGGGCACCGTGTAGTTCATGCAGAACTGCTTCAGTTTGTTCAGGTTGCGGACATCATCTTGGAGCAGTTTGTTTAGCGACTTTTTCTCCTCCACACTGTTGATCAGGCATTTCTCATAGTAGCTGGAGCGGAAGTTTCGTTCGTCCGTATTCATGGTCTGGACAGGAATTGGAGAACCATAGAAGCCTTTATAGATTCTCCTAGGAACAACAAATTGGCAATAGCGATGGAAAATCGTTCGATAGACGCAAAGAATAAAATGTTGAAGGCCGATATCGCAAATACCTTTTTACGAAAGAGGAAAATACAAGACTTATTTTTTTTTTATATAAACTTCTACACAGCGGTAATTTTGTAAATTATTAAACACAATTTAAAATAACTCTTGTTCGTTTGCATAAAAAAAACTCTGAAGTGCAGTAATATATTATTGAACCCGATGTAATAATATTAATACTCTTTCGTAGGATGTATAAATCGATAACGGGCCAAGGAAATACACTGTTTCTGTCATCGATGGCTGCCCACCCCTAGTACCTACTGAATGCAAAAAATAAATGAGAAGGTAAACAAAATGTGTAATTCGTGGCTAAAAAAAGCAATAACACCGAAAAGTAAACCCTCCGGAAGTCAAGCGAAAGTCCCGGAGCTACGGAGCTGAAGCGCCGGAGTAGGAAAAAGGAGATATCTGTGTGTTCACGTTCTCGAGGCTGTTGCTCGTCAGCACATGAAAATCAATAATTGAATCAGAAAATCAAAACACGGATTTTTGCCCAGATGCAAGCGGGCCCGCGATAAATTATGCAATTGTTGCAGCCATTAACGACCACCTTCCCACCCGCTGCCGTTCCCGTTTTCGGTGTCGGTGTCGGTCTCGTCTTGGCCCCGTTACCAGTTGATGTATTCAAATGCTGAGCTCGATTTTGGTCGTCGCCGTTGTTGTTGCTGCTGCTGCCACTACTGCCGTGCACGTTCTCGTAATTGGGTGTCGCGATGGAGCAGGAAATCGGCACCTGGGACTCGGTTCTGCTGGAGAACCTGTCCGAGGATAGCTTCATAAACAACATCCACCAGCGCTATAAGCGCGATCACATATATGTGAGTTTTGAGCATTGATCTCTTAGTTTATGTTAGACATATTCTGAAAAAATTATTCATTTTTGCAGACCTACATTGGAACTTCTGTTGTGGCTCTGAATCCATATCATCACATATCCGAGCACTCGCTAGACAATGTCCGGAACTATGGCGACAAGGGCATTTTCCAGCTGCCGCCCCACATGTACGCAGTGCTCGATCTGTTTGCCTTTATCCCATTGTTAATACATCCCTTTATCCTATCCCTTTTAGATATGGCCTTACGAACCTGGCCTACCAGTCGCTTAAGGACCAAAGCGAGGACCAATGCGTACTCCTCACGGGAGAAAGTGGGTCGGGCAAGACCGAGACATTCAAAATGATCGTGAACTTCCTGACCCACATCCAAGATCGCGCGCACTGCCCTCCCACCCCGAATGTCCTACGAAAGCAATCCTCGACCAGCTCGGCCAGTGGGGTAGTGCTGCACGCGCACAGGCGCGCCTCCAGTAGCTGCTCCGGCACTGCCAACTTTATCATTTGCAAGAACCGAGCTGAAAATCCGACCGCGGTCGTTAATTCGCGGCGCCAGAGTCCCTCGCCAGGACCCTCGCAACGGTCGCGAACCAGGGCAGAAAGCATCGAACGCCAGACCAGACGCCACATGCGTGAGAAGATCGTGGACTTTGACTTCTCGCACCACAAAAGTAGCGAAAACATCAGCGGCCTGCTCGAATCGCACGCTCATCACTTGCATCCGACCAAGTCGTGTTTTAAGCACCAGCAGAGCCAAGTCGGCGCCTGCATTGCTACGCCGCCGGCCAAGGGATCGCCTAAGTATGCCGTGCCCTCTGTGTCTGGCTACGGAGGCTGCCGCCAGTGCGGACACAGCAAGTGCGTTCGTGCCCAGAGTCTGGAGAAGGAAGAGCGTGCCGAGCTGCGTGGCAGTAACAGTCGTTTGTCTACCATCGTCGCCACCACCCAATCAGCGCATCCACACCGTGGCAGCTGCTCTAATCTGATGCGCCAACACTCGACTGAAAGCCAGCCGGAGCGGGAAAGGGATCGGAGTTCCCTTATGGGCTCGACGCAACGTATATCGCTGTACGATGCACACAAGCTGAGCAAGGTGCTGGGCGACCTGCCGCCCCCGCCGAGTTCAGTTTCACCCACGCCCTCGGCCAGCTCTTCGCTGCACAGGCGCCACAAGTCGCCAACGCAGAGACTGCGGGAGTGCGTCACCTGTGCGGATGTGTTCCTGGAGGCCATGGGCAATGCCTGCACGATGAAGAATAACAACTCAAGTCGATATGTAAGTCTAAAACTAAATCTAATCTAAAACATATTTAAGACGTAAAACTTTGGTTGCCAAAGAATGTTTCCTTTCTGGTAATCGTAAGAAGTGTTAATTTTTTTTGTTTCGCTATAGGGCAAACTGTTTGATATTGAAATTGACTTCAAGGGCGATCCAATGGGAGTGCACATAACTCACTGTAAGTAACAAAAGTAGTGCCATTAAGTGAATATATATGTAATAAAATGTACATTTTCTACACGCTTAACCCTAAGATATGTTGGAAAAGGTTTGCCCTAAAACTTTAAAATTTTCCACGCTTAAAGCGAGCCCTATTTATAATGAATTTTCTCTCCACAGACCCGTATAACGGACACTATCATGGGAGAGCGAAATTTTCACATATTTTACCAGTTACTACTAGGAGCTGATCTCCAATTGCTAAGTAAGTTTAAAAGAAGCTTTTAAAGGAACATTTTAATACTTTATGGTGCTACTAGAATCGCTCAAGCTATACCGGAATGTGGAGAAATACGAGCTGCTTCGCAACACAACTGCCATGGAGGAGGATCGCATGAATTTTCATTATACCAAGGTTAGCCATAAATTCGTGTGCTATATCATTGGAACCTTATTAAATAAAATTAATTTTGCAGCGCTCTCTGGACGTTTTGGGGCTCAGTTGCGATGAAATCAGCTCTATCTTTCGAGTCATAGCTGTGGTGCTGAAGCTGGGCAATTTCATTTTTGTGCCTATTACCAACATCGATGGTACCGAGGGCTGTCAAGTGTCCAATGTTTACGGTAAGTCACTTGCATCATTTTAGCAAGCTTATGGAACGATATTTAACAAAAGTTACCCATACAGAGCTCCAGGAAACAGCACAGCTCCTCAATATGGAGGCTCAGATTCTGATAAACTGCTTGACCAGAGCGAACAGTTCTAACAGTGCCCAAGAGGATGTGGGCTGCGAAATGGACGCCAGGCAGGCGGCGTGCAACCGGAACACACTATGTCGCACTCTCTACAGCCGCCTCTTTACATGGCTGGTCAACAAGATTAACGAGTCCCTGAAATCAACGCAGCGCGAGAAGAACCTGGCCCTGCTGGACTTCTACGGATTCGAGGTGCTTGACCACAACTCCTTCGAGCAGTTTGCCATAAATTATAGTGCGGAGAAGATCCATCAGGCAAGAATAGTTCATTTTTGAGATGTTTTTGGTTTAAATCGGTATTATTATTATTTTACTTCGATTTCAGAATTTTGTTTTCCATGTGTTGCGCTCAGAGCAAGAGCTTTATATCCGCGAGGGAATGGAGTGGTCACGGATTGATTACTTCGACAACGAGTCCATTTGCGAACTAATAGACAAGCCAAGCTATGGCATCCTGAGCCTGATAAACGAATCCCATCTAAACAGCAATGAGGCCCTGCTGTCGCGTGTGCAGCAGTGTTGTGCGGGGCATCCCAACTTCATGACCACCGGCAGCAATTCCATGTGCTTTCAGTTAGTTTCTTGTGTTACTCTCCATTCGATTATGAAATCCTAATTTGTGCTTTTACATTTTGCAGAATTCGACACTTTGCCAACGTGGTGAACTACTCAATACATCGGTTCCTCGAGAAAAACTCAGACGTCCTGCCCAAGTACATCAGTGCTGCGTTCTACCAGAGCAAGTTGTCGCTAATACAGAGTCTGTTTCCCGAGGGCAATCCCCGCCGACAGGTAACCAAGAAGCCAAGCACGCTGAGCTCGAACATCCGCACCCAGCTTCAAACCCTTTTGGCCATCGTGAAGCATCGCCGCTCCCACTACGTGTTCTGCATTAAGCCCAATGAAGGCAAGCAGCCGCATCAGTTTGATATGGCGCTGGTGCAGCACCAGGTGCGCTACTTGTCCTTGATGCCACTGGTCCACTTGTGCCGCACCGGCCACTGCTATCACTTGTTGCACGTTAAGTTCTTTCACCGCTACAAGCTGCTCAATAGTCTTACCTGGCCACACTTCCACGGCGGCAGTCAGGTGGAGGGCATAGCCCTGATCATCCGAAACCTGCCGCTGCCCTCGGCCGAGTTCACAATAGGCACCAAAAATGTGTTCGTGCGCAGTCCGCGTACAGTCTACGAACTGGAACAGTTCCGCCGTCTGCGCATCAGCGAGCTGGCCGTGTTGATCCAGAAGATGTTCCGCATGTACCATGCCAGAAAGCGCTACCAACGCATGCGACAGAGCCAGATGATCATCTCGAGTGCGTGGCGCACGTGGCGGGTAAGAGCAGCATTCCAATATCACTCCTTTAACACAGCATGACGTGATTTTTTTCTTTAACCTGATTTAATGCATGTTAGGAGTGCCGATTCGGCATTCCCTTCACTGGTCGTAGGCATTTATGGAGTTTATATCGTGTCGTAAGCATTGCCCATGTTCTATATTACGTATTCTTAATTTAATCAAAACAATAATGAAAACTATATTCGGGAAGCCGAAGTTCGTGTACCCATGCAGTGTTCGTTAATTAATTAGTAAATAGTAAAAGGCTCTAGCAATCTCTAGGGCTAGTAGCTGACTAAATTTCATATATGTAAGTATTTACATAAATAATTCGAGGCTTGACTATAATATGTATAAACAAGAAAGGAAACTGACTTAGGAAGTTTATATAGCCCTGCAGATTGCAATTGAATTATAGGGTCGAATCGGAAATCGATCATATTAGCATTCTTGGAATCGATATTATATGAAAATTTTTGCTGATCAAGAATATATATGATTTATAGGGTCGAAAATAACTCATTCACAGCGTTGCAAGCTTCTGACTAAAATTATAATAAAGCGTATAAAAATAATGAAATATAGAAAACATTAGACAACAATTATTAAAGTAATAAAAAAAAACATCTTTACCGAATTTGTTTATTGAATACATGAATTCGGTTTTGATTGAACACAGTTAAAGTAAGGTATGCATGGTCATAAATAACAAACCATTCTTTTATTTAAAATTAATTTTATTCATCATATGAACATGATCGCTTGGTTTCTTTAATTTCATCTGTTTGACGGTTCACGATTTATGCATTCCCCTACCAGGCTCGCGAAGAATATCGGTCTCTCAAGTACAAACGTCAGGTCAAGTGGGCCATCGACGTGATAGGTCGCTACTATCGCCAGTGGAAGATCCGGCAGTTCCTGCTGACCATACCCCTTCGACTGCCTCCGAACACGTTAAGTCCGCTTTCCACGGAGTGGCCGGCGGCTCCAGTCTTTCTTGCCGACGCCTCGCGGCTGTTGCGGTCCATCTACCATCGTTGGAAGTGCTATATTTACCGCAACTCCTTTGATCAGACGGCGCGCAATCGAATGCGGGAAAAGGTTACGGCTAGTATAATTTTTAAGGATCGGAAAGCCTCCTATGCACGAAGGTATGGGTTTTCAGACAATTTTACCAATATAATTTAGCTTATATGACATCCATTTGTTTTTGCGCAGTGTGGGACATCCTTTTGTGGGCGACTATGTCAGACTACGCCACAATCAGCAGTGGAAGAAGATGTGCTCCGAGACAAATGATCAGTACGTGGTCTTTGCGGATATAATCAACAAGATAGCGCGCTCCAGCGGCAAGGTAAACTGTGGAATATTGTTCTTAAGTGGAAAATTGAATGCATACATTAAAAATTTCAGTTCGTTCCCATTTTGTTGGTCCTGTCCACCTCCTCGCTGCTGCTTTTGGATCAAAGAACGCTGCAAATCAAGTACAGAGTGCCTGCCTCGGAGATTTACCGAATGTCGCTGAGCCCCTATCTGGATGACATTGCTGTGTTCCATGTGAAGGCGGTAAACAATGCCCAAGCGCTGGGATTAAGTAGCAAATTCTCATTTATTATGCCTCTTTTAGTCGGAATTCGGCCGCAAGAAGGGAGATTTCGTGTTTCAAACGGGTCACGTCATTGAAATTGTTACCAAAATGTTTTTAGTCATTCAAAATGCTACAGGCAAACCGCCCGAGATACACATAAGCACAGAGTGAGTACTTGGTCCCGTATGGGTAACGGCTTGACGCCATGAATTCTAAAAAATTAATCCTAAGTACCAGAAATTACCTATGTATATATCTATACTATATAGTACATCTAACGATATAAACTTTTTATATTTAGACATACCAATTTTTTTCCCCGATATGCACCTTTATATATAATACCCTATTCATATCCGCAGATTTGAAGCCAATTTTGGCCAACAGACTGTCATCTTCTCGTTCAAATACGGCGGCATGTCGGACTTAGCACAAGGCCCACCCAAGGTCACGCGCAAGGCGAACCGCATGGAGATAATTGTGTGATCCGCAGCAACATCAGACGGGGAATCAAATCGGGACAGCTCTTCGCCTTAGGTGGAACGCGGGTTGGCGTTATCCGACTCCATGATTCGCACCAGCCATCATGCAATTGCAATCGATATACGTGTTGCTCTTTGCTGCCGTGTTGAGGTCTCTTGACTTTTATATGTGGTCCCAGGGATCAAAATACAATTTTAGCAATAATATATTTAACTCTACACTCTCACACTCAAGACATACACACACATAGAAACACAGTATAGTTTTGTTCACAAGTGACAATCAGAGTAACCCATTTGTTGTCAGAATTGTGCCAAAAAGCAAGGAAGCTAGATGTGTGCCAAGCGGAGGAGTAGAACAATGAGCGAGCTAATTTTAAAAACAGCACCTTATTTTATTTAAACGGAAGCAACTAACGAAGTGAACAACTGAATTTAAGCCTCTAATTTCTCGTGCTAGGTTTAAGATTAATAGGTCCTGCACCAAGTCAGTCGATTAGCATTGCAACATTACAAGTATGATCTGGACCGGGATCCGAAGCAGACGTAGGTTGATATGGATTTTACACAAACTATGATATTTCCGTTATATAGAAACCAAGGCATTTCTCTTACATTTAAGGTTTCATACACAATAATTAGTGAACTAATGCTAGAGAACAGACAGACAGACATATAAACCTCTCTTTATATACCGGAAACACAAATGAGCCCAATATAAGTATATATGCAATTTGATGCGACATAGCGAGAACTTTTCCAAAAACAATAAATGTTAAACGACTATTTACAAAAGCAAAGCAAAGATGAGTAGTTAAATATTTCAAATAAATCTATATATATATATAAATATATGTATACACCATATGCGAAATTAATAATGAGTCTATATAAAAGCGACAACAAAAATATGGGAAAACAGAAGCAAATTATACGACAAGTTTTGTTACGAGTTGAGAGCGAATGTATTGTGTGTAGTTGTTTATATATAACTTGTTATTGGTAGACCGGACATCCAAACGTATGTAATTCCATCGGAGTTCCCAGCTGCGGCATTAGGGAATCCCAAAAGTTTTAATTTGTATTTAAGTTTTAAGCGAGTAAAGTTCGGAGGAAAAGCCAAATATGAGTAAATCGAAAACCCAACCAGTTGGTAGTTTATAAAACAAAGTTTAGCAATAATAAAAATACACATAGTAAACTCTTTGTACACACACTCAATAAAAGGGGAGGAACTGGTCCGATCTCCTTACAACTTGGACTTTGGCTTCTTGAGCATGTTGCGCAGGATGCGACGCAGGATCTTGCCGCTGGGGTTCTTTGGAATTTCGTCCACGAAGATCACGCCACCCCTAAGCCGCTTGGCCGGCGAGGCGTGCTCGTTCACGAACTGGATGACATCATTCTCAGTCAGCTGGACATTGGCTTGCTTCACGACGAAAGCCAGCGGCAACTCGCCGGCCTCTTCGTCTGGCTTGCCAATGACCGCCGCATCCTTGATCTTCTCGTGGGTGAGCAGCAAAGCCTCAATCTCGGCGGGCGGTACCTGGAATCCCTTGTACTTGATCAGCTCCTTGATGCGGTCCACGATATAGAATTCGAAGTCATTATCGTAGTACCCAATATCACCGGTGTGCAGCCAGCCGTCCTTGATGGCCGTCTGTGTGGACTTGGAGTCCCCAATGTAGCCCTTCATGATACCGTCACCCTTGAAACACAGCTCTCCGCGCTCGTTGGCACCCAGAATCTTCCCGGTATCCGGATCGATGACCTTAGCGTAGATGCCCACCTTCAGCACTCCCACGCTGCCAGGTTTACAGAAGTCGTCGTTCTGCGTTAGCACGCTCAAAGTGGACTCACTCAGTCCATAGCCTTGCCGAATGAAGGGCACTCCAATACGTTCCTTGATCTGATCCTCGGTCTCGCGACTCAGCGGTGCAGCTCCACACAACAGGACCATGAGTGAGGACAGATCATACTTATCCACGATGGGGTGCTTGGCCAAGAAAACCATCAGCGGGGGCACCATGAAGGCCATCATCACGCGGTACTTCTCAATCGCCGACAAGAACAAGTTCTCTTCGAACTTGGGCAGGTATACCAGGCGGGCACCCCTGCAGGCAGCGGTGATAAGCGTAAGACAGCCAAAGACGTGGAACCAGGGAATAACGGTCAGCACAGTAACCTCCTCCATGGGAATCACCGTGGGCTGGCTGTTTATAGAAGATTAAGGAATTAGTCTGTTGTCATACTGCTCATAGAAACTTACATTTGTGAGTCCAGGGTGGCCGCCAGATTCATCTGGGTGAGCTGAACGCCCTTGGGCAGTCCCGTGGTTCCTGACGAGCACACAATTAAGGCCACATCCTCGTTTTTGTTGGCCAGCGGGGAAGTGAACTCCGACTGCGTCTTGAACTTGTCGTTGTCCATCAACTCCTTGAGGTCATATATGTTCTTGAAGTTCTTGGAAGTGCCATTGATCGCGATGATGCCTTTAACGAACTTGTTCTTGCTAGCCACCTTGGCCACTCGATCCAGAGTAAGCTTGGATGCGAATATGATCTTAGGCTTGGACAGGTTGATGGCATGATCGACCTCGCGTTCCGAGTAGGTCACGTTGAGAGGAGCCACCGTGGCGCCCACTGCGAAGCCGGCGAACATGGCCAGCGCAAAGTTGACGCTGTTCTCGCTGGACAGGCCAATGACGTCGTTCTGTTTCACGCCCAATTTCTGGAGAATGTAGGCTAGCCGGATAATGGACTTGTGCATGAAACTGGCTGTGTACTCCACTCCGTTGACAGCATCAACCAGGACTGTTTGGTCGCCGAAGCTCTTGTATTGGTCCAGTACATACTGTCCAACTGATCTGGAATCCTGGGCCTCCCGTTCGGTGACAGGACCGCCGTACACGATGTTACCGGGAAGGAGAGACGAAGTCATATTGTGACTGCAAAAATTAGAGCAAATGCAGCAATTAGGAATATTACTGCAGATAACAAACGAATAAAGCTCCTTATCTACAGAATGATGTACTACTTTTTACATCACGTGAATAGTTTTTTAGGTAAAAAACGGAGTTAAGAATGACCTGGGGAACGGGAATGTTATGGCAACCCTCAAAAGAACTCGCATCGAACGTGTTTCTTGCAGTCCAATTAACACACTTTGAACCCGGCGGCTATCTAATCGCATTTGGCCAGCAGATCTTTAGGTGACACCCAAGTTTCCAATTTTCGATGTTAGCAATGTTCGCGCTATCTCAGTTCGTGGATTATAGGAAATCTGCATGTTAGCCAGTCCACGTTCCAAAGGTCGTAGGTCTCAGCGGATGAGGCGACACATCTCTCATCCCTTGCAAGCACCCCACTTGATTTTAAGGCACACACAGTTTCAAAGCTTGTAATGTTAATACTTTTCGCGGCCAATGTGTCGACTGTCATTTATATATTTCCCATGATCCACTTACAGTCACTTTTTCTAGGTTACACCTCCTGGGCGATACGAGCGGGAGCGGCTTCGAAAAGAAACTAACCGAGTTCGGTTCGACAGAGGATGAAAATCGGGGCGGGCTGCGCGTATGCCAAGATTAGATTAACGCATTTGATAAGTCCGCTGGATCCAGAGCGCAGGCGCGTGCAGTGACACTTTTTTTATTCATTTTTGCAGACCTACATTGGAACTTCTGTTGTGGCTCTGAATCCATATCATCACATATCCGAGCACTCGCTAGACAATGTCCGGAACTATGGCGACAAGGGCATTTTCCAGCTGCCGTCCCACATGTACGCAGTGCTCGATCTGTTTGCCTTTATCCCATTGTTAATACATCCCTTTATCCTATCCCTTTTAGATATGGCCTTACGAACCTGGCCTACCAGTCGCTTAAGGACCAAAGCGAGGACCAATGCGTACTCCTCACGGGAGAAAGTGGGTCGGGCAAGACCGAGACATTCAAAATGATCGTGAATTTCAAACGGGTCACGTCATTGAAATTGTTACCAAAATGTTTTTAGTCATTCAAAATGCTACAGGCAAACCGCCCGAGATACACATAAGCACAGAGTGAGTACTTGGTCCCGTATGGGTAACGGCTTGACGCCATGAATTCTAATAAATTAATCCTAAGTACCAGAAATTACCTATGTATATATCTATACTATATAGTACATCTAACGATATAAACTTTTTATATTTAGACATACCAATTTTTTTCCCCGAAAGGTGCATACCTTTATATATAATACCCTATTCATATCCGCAGATTTGAAGCCAATTTTGGCCAACAGACTGTCATCTTCTCGTTCAAATACGGCGGCATGTCGGACTTAGCACAAGGCCCACCCAAGGTCACGCGCAAGGCGAACCGCATGGAGATAATTGTGTGATCCGCAGCAACATCAGACGGGGAATCAAATCGGGACAGCTCTTCGCCTTAGGTGGAACGCGGGTTGGCGTTATCCGACTCCATGATTCGCACCAGCCATCATGCAATTGCAATCGATATACGTGTTGCTCTTTGCTGCCGTGTTGAGGTCTCTTGACTTTTATATGTGGTCCCAGGGATCAAAATACAATTTTAGCAATAATATATTTAACTCTACACTCTCACACTCAAGACATACACACACATAGAAACACAGTATAGTTTTGTTCACAAGTGACAATCAGAGTAACCCATTTGTTGTCAGAATTGTGCCAAAAAGCAAGGAAGCTAGATGTGTGCCAAGCGGAGGAGTAGAACAATGAGCGAGCTAATTTTAAAAACAGCACCTTATTTTATTTAAACGGAAGCAACTAACGAAGTGAACAACTGAATTTAAGCCTCTAATTTCTCGTGCTAGGTTTAAGATTAATAGGTCCTGCACCAAGTCAGTCGATTAGCATTGCAACATTACAAGTATGATCTGGACCGGGATCCGAAGCAGACGTAGGTTGATATGGATTTTACACAAACTATAATATTTCCGTTATATAGAAACCAAGGCATTTTAAGGTTTCATACACAATAATTAGTGAACTAATGCTAGAGAACAGACAGACAGACATATAAACCTCTCTTTATATACCGGAAACACAAATGAGCCCAATATAAGTATATATGCAATTTGATGCGACATAGCGAGAACTTTTCCAAAAACAATAAATGTTAAACGACTATTTACAAAAGCAAAGCAAAGATGAGTAGTTAAATATTTCAAATAAATCTATATATATATATAAATATATGTATACACCATATGCGAAATTAATAATGAGTCTATATAAAAGCGACAACAAAAATATGGGAAAACAGAAGCAAATTATACGACAAGTTTTGTTACGAGTTGAGAGCGAATGTATTGTGTGTAGTTGTTTATATATAACTTGTTATTGGTAGACCGGACATCCAAACGTATGTAATTCTATCGGAGTTCCCAGCTGCGGCATTAGGGAATCCCAAAAGTTTTAATTTGTATTTAAGTTTTAAGCGAGTAAAGTTCGGAGGAAAAGCCAAATATGAGTAAATCGAAAACCCAACCAGTTGGTAGTTTATAAAACAAAGTTTAGCAATAATAAAAATACACATAGTAAACTCTTTGTACACACACTCAATAAAAGGGGAGGAACTGGTCCGATCTCCTTACAACTTGGACTTTGGCTTCTTGAGCATGTTGCGCAGGATGCGACGCAGGATCTTGCCGCTGGGGTTCTTTGGAATTTCGTCCACGAAGATCACGCCACCCCTAAGCCGCTTGGCCGGCGAGGCGTGCTCGTTCACGAACTGGATGACATCATTCTCAGTCAGCTGGACATTGGCTTGCTTCACGACGAAAGCCAGCGGCAACTCGCCGGCCTCTTCGTCTGGCTTGCCAATGACCGCCGCATCCTTGATCTTCTCGTGGGTGAGCAGCAAAGCCTCAATCTCGGCGGGCGGTACCTGGAATCCCTTGTACTTGATCAGCTCCTTGATGCGGTCCACGATATAGAATTCGAAGTCATTATCGTAGTACCCAATATCACCGGTGTGCAGCCAGCCGTCCTTGATGGCCGTCTGTGTGGACTTGGAGTCCCCAATGTAGCCCTTCATGATACCGTCACCCTTGAAACACAGCTCTCCGCGCTCGTTGGCACCCAGAATCTTCCCGGTATCCGGATCGATGACCTTAGCGTAGATGCCCACCTTCAGCACTCCCACGCTGCCAGGTTTACAGAAGTCGTCGTTCTGCGTTAGCACGCTCAAAGTGGACTCACTCAGTCCATAGCCTTGCCGAATGAAGGGCACTCCAATACGTTCCTTGATCTGATCCTCGGTCTCGCGACTCAGCGGTGCAGCTCCACACAACAGGACCATGAGTGAGGACAGATCATACTTATCCACGATGGGGTGCTTGGCCAAGAAAACCATCAGCGGGGGCACCATGAAGGCCATCATCACGCGGTACTTCTCAATCGCCGACAAGAACAAGTTCTCTTCGAACTTGGGCAGGTATACCAAGCGGGCACCCCTGCAGGCGGTGGTGATAAGCGTAAGACAGCCGAAGGCATGGAACCATGGAATAACGGTCAGCAGAGTAACCTCCTCCATGGGAATCACCGTGGGCTGGCTGTTTATAGAGATTAAGGAATTAGTCTGTTGTCATACTGCTCATAGAAACTTACATTTGTGAGTCCAGGGTGGCCGCCAGATTCATCTGGGTGAGCTGAACGCCCTTGGGCAGTCCCGTGGTTCCTGACGAGCACACAATTAAGGCCACATCCTCGTTTTTGTTGGCCAGCGGGGAAGTGAACTCCGACTGCGTCTTGAACTTGTCGTTGTCCATCAACTCCTTGAGGTCATATATGTTCTTGAAGTTCTTGGAAGTGCCATTGATCGCGATGATGCCTTTAACGAACTTGTTCTTGCTAGCCACCTTGGCCACTCGATCCAGAGTAAGCTTGGATGCGAATATGATCTTAGGCTTGGACAGGTTGATGGCATGATCGACCTCGCGTTCCGAGTAGGTCACGTTGAGAGGAGCCACCGTGGCGCCCACTGCGAAGCCGGCGAACATGGCCAGCGCAAAGTTGACGCTGTTCTCGCTGGACAGGCCAATGACGTCGTTCTGTTTCACGCCCAATTTCTGGAGAATGTAGGCTAGCCGGATAATGGACTTGTGCATGAAACTGGCTGTGTACTCCACTCCGTTGACAGCATCAACCAGGACTGTTTGGTCGCCGAAGCTCTTGTATTGGTCCAGTACATACTGTCCAACTGATCTGGAATCCTGGGCCTCCCGTTCGGTGACGGGACCGCCGTACACGATGTTACCGGGAAGGAGAGACGAAGTCATATTGTGACTGCAAAAATTAGAGCAAATGCAGCAATTAGGAATATTACAGCAGATAACAAACGAATAAATCTCCTTATCTACAGAATGATGTACTTCTTTTTACATCAAGTGAATAGTTTTTTAGGTGAAAAACGTAGTTTAGAATGGCCTGGGGAAGGGGAATGTTATGGCAACCCTCAAACGAACTCGCATCGAACGTGTTTCTTGCAGTTCAATTACCACACTTTGAACCCGGCGGCTATCTAATCGCATTTGGCCAGCAGATCTTTAGGTGGCACCCAAGTTTCCAATTTTCGATGTTAGCAATATTCGCGCTTTCTCAGTTCGTGGATTATAGGGAATCTGCATGTTAGCCAGTCCACGTTCCAAAGGTCGTAGGTCTCGGCGGATGAGGCGACACATCTCTTATCCCTTGCAAGCACGCCACTTGATTTTAAGGCACACACAGTTTCAAAGCTTGTAATGTTTATACTTTTCGCGGCCAATGTGTCGACTGTCATTTATATATTTCCAATGATCCACTTACAGTCACTTTTTCTAGGTTACACCTCCTGGGCGATACGAGCGGGAGCGGCTTCGGAGAGAAACTAACCGAGTTCGGTTCGACAGAGGATGAAAATCGGGGCGGGCTGCGCTTATGCCAAGATTAGATTAACGCATTTGATAAGTCCGCTGGATCCAGAGCGCAGGCGCGTGCAGTGACACTTTTTTCTATTCGAAGTAAACTTAATAGTGAAATTACGTCCGTTCAGGGGGTGGTGGCCGGCAGGGAGAGAATTCGCAGCTGTTCTGTTCAAAATCTTCGCCCAGTGTGGCATCGCACAATCATGTCAAACGTCAGTGGACACTCTGGCAACGCCGTTAACAAATTTTTATTTACTCGCGGTACTCCATAGTTTTAAGGGCATATAAGTTTGAAAGGTAAGCCGTTGAAAGTTAGTCCTGGAATAAGGATAATATTTGGGATTATATAAAAATATATTGTCGCAACCAGGGTATTATAATTTTAGTCAAATTTGCATCCGTAGTATATATATTCGTGATCAGCATAATTAGCCACGTGAATTTGTCCTTTTCTACGCAAACTTCGGCATTATTTATCATATAGGTATATATGATAAATAATATAGTTTTTAAGGGGCTTAAAATATTTTTAAATTTTCCAAGTTTAATTTTTGTATCAGATACCAACAAGAAGATCGCAAACTTGACTTTTGCATATGGTAAAATCGTTGTAAATTGATTTATTTGTAAATATATTGTTGATTTAAAACTGTTGTTGGCAGTAAAAAATTATTAAATGAGCACCTCATTAATTAATTTATTTATTTACAAAAAATAGCAATGAATCTGCCATTATTAACATAACATATATTAACATATACCCTTACCTCTGCACGACAAAAGGAGTGTTTTTTAATTGAATTAAACAATACAAACCAAAACCACAGGATAGTTTATAACACAAAGTTTATCAATTAATAAAATCTACAATTTGGACTTCGGCTTCTTGAGCATGCTGCGCAGGGTGCGGCGCAGGATCTTTCCACTAGGGTTCTTTGGAATTTCGTCCACGAAGATTACGCCACCCCTAAGCCGCTTAGCCGCTGAGGCGTGCTCGGTTACGAACTGGATGACATCATTCTCGGTCAACTGGACATTGGCTTGCTTCACCACAAAAGCCAGAGGCAGCTCGCCGGCCTCTTCATCTGGATTGCCAATGACCGCCGCATCCTTGATCCTCTCGTTGGTGAGCAAAGCCTCAATCTCGGCGGGCGGTACCTGGAATCCTTTGTACTTGATCAGCTCCTTGATGCGGTCCACGATGAAGAACTCAAAGTCATCATCGAAGTAGCCAATGTCACCAGTATGTAGCCAGCCGTCCTTGATGGCCGTCTGTGTAGACTTGGTATCCCCAATATACCCCTTCATTATGACGTCGCCCTTGAAACACAGCTCTCCGCGCTCGTTAGTACCTAAAATCTTGCCGGTATCCGGATCGATGACCTTAGCGTAGATGCCCACCTTCAGCACGCCCACGCTGCCAGGTTTGCAGAAGTCGTCGTTCTGCGTTAGCACACTCAAAGTGGACTCACTCAGTCCATAGCCTTGGCGGATAAAAGGAACTCCAATACGCTTCTTGATCTGATCCTCGGTCTCGCGACTCAGCGGTGCAGCTCCACACCGCAGCACCATCAGCGAGGACAGATCGTACTTGTCCACGATGGGGTGTTTAGCCAGAAAAACCATCAGCGGGGGAACCATGAAGGCTGTCATTACTCGATACTTCTCGATCGCCGACAAGAACTGCTTATCCTCGAATTTAGGCAGGTATACCAGGCGGGCACCCATACAGGTGGTGGTGATGAGCGTAAGACAGCCAAAGACGTGGAACCAGGGAATAACGGTCAGCACAGTAACCTCCTGCAAAGCGATTGGAGCGGGGGGACTGCATGTATGAGAAAAGCATCAAGTCTGTTTTCATATTGCGATCAGAAACTTACCTTTGTGAGTCGAGGGTGGCCATTAGATTCTTTTGGGTGAGTTGCACGCCCTTGGGGTGTCCCGTGGTTCCCGACGAGCAGACTATCAGTGCCACATCCTTGTCCTTGCTAGCCAATGGTGAATTAAAGTCCGACTGGGTCTTAAACTTGTCGTTGGCCATTAACTCCTTGAGGTCATATATGTTCTTGAAGTTCGTGGAAGTTCCGTTGATCGCGATGATGCCTTTAACGAACTTGTTCTTGGTAGCCACCTTGGACACACGATCCAGAGTAAGCTTGGATGCGAATATGATCTTAGGCTTGGACAGGTTGATGGCATGATCGACCTCGCGTTCCGAGTAGGTCACGTTGAGAGGGGCCACCGTGGCGCCCACTGCGAAGCCGGCGAACATGGCCAGCGCAAAGTTGACGCTGTTCTCGCTGGACAGACCGATGACGTCGTTCTGTTTCACGCCCAATTCCTGGAGAATGTAGGCTAGCCGGATAATGGACTTGTGCATAAAGCTGGCTGTGTACTCCACACCTTTGACGGCATCCACCAGCACTGTTCGGTTTCCGAAGCTCTTGTACTTGTCTAAGACGTAGTGGCCTAAGGATCTGGAGGATGTGGCCTCCTGGACCATCATAGGACCACCGAATACGATGTTACCCGGTAGGAGAATCGAGGTCATTTTATAACTGCAGATAAACCAATGTAAACCACTGTATCTACCACAATAATATATGACTGCTTGCGGATTTTGAACCCGATGGTTATCTTATCAGACTAGACCTGGAGAAACCTAAGTATCCCTTCGATCGTTGTTACCTAAAGATATTTCTGCTATCTTAGTGCGCTAGGAAACTTCAAATCTTTATGTTAGCGGTCCAGAGTGGAAAGTTTTACTCTTACTTAATTATTATGAACATTTTAAAGGGCAATTCTTCTTATCTATTGTTCAGTTTAATTTCCCCTAAGATGCACTCACAGTTTCTTGTGTTAAGCTTTTACTCCGGGACGATCCGTGCGGAAGCGACTTTGGTGCTAAACTGACAGTTCTCTTCGACAGAGAATGAAAACTTCGCGATGCTAAGATTAACGAATGTGATAAGTCCCCTGGAGCCACACTAATTGGGAGAGAACACTCAGCTGCTATGTTTAAAAGCTTCTCTTGAAGTGACAGAATATAATCAAATACGCTATCAGTGGGCAGTCTGGTACCGCCTTTTGTTTATTTACTTTTATTTGTTGTTGAATTTATATTTGTTGTTTGATTATATTTAATTTTTTTTTAACAATGGTACACGAAGGAAAATGTTTCGAATTATAGACAAGATTATATTCGTATCAATTTGGCAACAAATATGTGATTTTTATTAAATTTAATATTTATTTTTCTTTATTAGAACAGAATTTCTATAGAGGGAAAAATAGAATGAAAGGGAAACAAGGAAGATTAAATACAACTCAAAACCCGTTTCTAGTTCTTTACACAAACTTGAGCAATTAATAAATCATGGAAACATGCTCAAAGCTTGGACTTTGGGTTCTTAAGCATGTTGCGCAGGATTCGGCGCAGGATCTTTCCACTAGGGTTTTTTGGAATATCGTCCACGAAGATTACGCCACCCCTAAGCCGCTTGGCCGGCGAGGCGTGCTCGTTCACGAACTGGATGACATCATTCTCAGTCAGCTGGACATTGGCTTGCTTCACCACAAAAGCCAGAGGCAGCTCGCCGGCCTCTTCGTCTGACTTGCCAATGACCGCCGCATCCTTGATCTTCTCGTGGGTAAGCAGCAAAGCCTCAATCTCGGCGGGAGGTACCTGGAATCCCTTGTACTTGATCAGCTCCTTGATGCGGTCCACGATGAAGAACTCAAAGTCATCGTCGAAGTAGCCAATGTCACCAGTATGTAGCCAGCCGTCCTTGATGGCCGTCTGTGTAGACTTGGTATCCCCAATATACCCCTTCATGATGGCGTCGCCTTTGAAGCATAGCTCACCTCGCTCGTTGGCTCCTAGAATCTTGCCGGTATCCGGATCAATCACCTTGGCGTAGATGCCTAACTTGAGCACACCCACGCTTCCAGGTTTGCAGAAATTATCGTTCTGCACCAGCACACCCAATGTAGCCTCACTCAGACCGTAGCCCTGGCGGATAAAAGGAACTCCAATACGCTTCCTGATTTGATCCTCGGTCTCGCGACTCAGCGGTGCAGCTCCACACAACAGGACCATGAGTGAGGACAGATCATACTTGTCCACGATGGGGTGCTTGGCCAGGAAGACCATCAGTGGGGGGACCATGAAGGCCATCATTACGCGATACTTCTCGATTGCCGACAAGAATTGATTCTCCTCGAATTTTTGCAGAAAAACTAGCCGGGAGCCCATGCATGTGTAGACGATGAGCGTAAGGCAACCAAAGGCGTGGAACCAGGGAATTACGGTTAGTACCGTTGTCTCTTCCATAGGTATCTTCGTGGGCTCTCTGTTGATTACAGATAGATGATGCCAATCTATTCCAGGTCATTATAATTTTGAATGGATACTTACAGTTGTGAGTCGAGAGTGGTCAACACATTCATTTGGGTGATCTGCACGCCCTTCGGTAATCCTGTGGTTCCCGAAGAGCACACAATCAGGGCCACATCCTCATCCTTATTAGCCAATGGGGACGTGAAATCCGACTGCGTCTTAAACTTATCGTTATCCATTAACTCATTAAGGGCATAGATATTTTTGAAGTTCTTGGAGCTGCCGCTGATGGCGATTATGCCTTTGACGAAGTTATTCTTGCTAGCCACCTTGGCCACTTTATCTAAAGTGAGCTTGGAGGCAAATATGATCTTGGGTTTGGACAGGTTGATCGCATGATCGACCTCGCGGTCCGAATAGGTTACGTTAAGGGGAGCCACCGTGGCCCCCACTGCAAAGCCGGCGAACATGGCCAGGGCAAAGGTGACGCTGTTCTCGCTGGACAGACCGATAACATCATTCTGCTTTACGCCCAATTTCTGGAGAATGTGGGCCAACCGGACAATGGACTTGTGCATGAAGCTGGCCGAGTACTCCACACCCTTGACCGCATCCACCAACACCGTTCGGTCGCCAAAGCTCTTATACTTGTCTAGGACATATTGTCCCAGGGATCTGGATTTCTGGCCGTCCTGAGCGGTAACAGGACCGCCGTACACGATGTTACCGGGTAGGAGAGACGAAGTCATATTAAACTGCAAAGAATAGAGACAAATGGTTATCTACTAGACTAATAGACAACCCTTTGGAAACTCTTTCAACCTAGGTGGCTATCTAATCGGAATTGGCCTGAAACCCAAGTTCGATCGATGTGATTATGTGTTAAATTCCACGTTAGATTCACTTGATATTTTGGCAGTCGTAGTACATATGTCAAGGTCAAACCTTATCTACATTTATGTTGGGGGTAATTTCCTCTGAGATGAACTTCTATTACTTTTTTGGTCAGAACTTCTGGGCGATGCGTGCGGTAGCAGCTTCGGTGCGAAACTGACAGAGCTTTCTTCGACAGAGGATCAAACGTCGGGATACGCTTATGCTTAGATTAGATTAGCGTGTGTGATAAGTCCGCTGGAGAAAAACCGTTCTGTTCTGTTTGAAAGCTTAACCCGATGTGGCAACAGCTAATCATGTCAAGTGTCGGTCTGGCAACGCTGAGTGTTTATTTATATTTATGTGCGGTACTCTTTAGTTTATAGGGAACATAGGTGAAGCTTATTTTATATGAAATAAATACCAAATAAAATAATTCTAAAATGAGTGCATATTTATCTACCTCTGTTATTTTGTGTATTTTCAACTCTATTAATAAATGTAAGAACTTGTTAATTAACATAAGTAAATAGATGTCACAAGTAGGAAGATTCCTACGATCGCAGGGCACACCCAAGTCGCTGCCGATCGTGTCATTTCTTACCACTCATCGGAGTGGAGTAATAGCGTAAATATAGGAAATATGCCAGCGACCAATACTTAGTTGTTGATATTCTTGGGCGTGGAGCAGAAGCCCCATTCCGTTGTTGCCGTAGAACTGCTCAAGATAAACGTAATCAGCGTAGTATTTTCGATCGCACGTCCGTTTAGTGGCTAATACATATCTCGCTTTTGATAGGTGCAGTGCCAAATTTTAGGGTGACACACCCTAACGTTTCTACACTTCGCCACCAGTAGCCTCCAGAGCCACAGAATGTCCGCTTCTAAGGCCCAGAAGTTCTACAAGCTGGATATCAACCGGACGGAATGGGAGATCCCGGAGATGTATCAGAACCTGCAGCCCGTTGGCTCTGGCGCCTACGGCCAGGTGTCGAAGGCTTTGGTGCGGGGCACCAACATGCATGTGGCCATCAAGAAGCTGGCTCGCCCCTTCCAGTCTGCTGTGCACGCCAAGCGGACGTACAGGGAGCTCCGATTGCTGAAGCACATGGATCATGAGAACGTGATCGGACTACTGGACATATTCCATCCGCATCCGGCGAACTCGTCACTGGAAAACTTTCAGCAAGTTTACCTGGTCACGCATTTGATGGATGCCGACCTGAACAACATCATACGGATGCAGCACCTGTCGGATGACCATGTCCAGTTCCTCGTCTACCAGATTCTTCGCGGGCTGAAGTACATCCACAGCGCCGGTGTGATTCACCGCGACCTGAAGCCCTCGAACATAGCCGTAAACGAAGACTGTGAGCTGCGCATACTGGACTTCGGACTGGCGCGTCCTACCGAGAACGAAATGACCGGCTATGTGGCCACGCGATGGTATCGGGCGCCCGAAATTATGCTTAACTGGATGCACTACAACCAGACGGTGGACATCTGGTCGGTGGGCTGCATTATGGCCGAGCTGATCACCAGGCGTACCCTCTTCCCGGGCACCGACCACATTCACCAGCTTAATCTAATCATGGAGATGCTGGGCACGCCGCCGGCAGACTTCATGAAAAAGATCTCCTCGGAGAGTGCCCGCTCATACATCCAGTCACTGCCGCCCATGAAAAGGCGTAGCTTCAAGAAGGTGTTCGAGAACGCCAATCCGCTAGCCATCGACCTGCTGGAGAAAATGCTTGAGTTGGACGCTGAGAAGCGGATCACCGCCGAGGAGGCACTGGCCCATCCGTACCTCGAGAAGTACGCGGAGCCCAGCGACGAGCAGACCTCGCCGCCGTACGATCACAGCTTCGAGGACATGGATCTGCCGGTCGACAAGTGGAAGGAGCTGATCTTCAAGGAGGTGACCAACTTCAAGCCCCCGCCGTCATTTGCCCAGGTTCTAAAGGATGTAAAGTAAAAAGTAATCCGCCCAACAAGGACTTAAAGTATTAAACAGGATGTTTGTTTTTATAGCGAGATATAAATGTATGTTGACTAATCTTTTTAATTTAGAACGTTTGTGTTATGACCACTAATACTGTAAATTGTACAATAAATTGGTTTTTTAATAACTAATTGTTTCCTGATTGGTCAAAATATCCGAAATCTTTTCTTTGTGTACTTTTTATAAATATTTTTCGAATTACTTTTATCTTTTATGCCTAGTACATAGCATTATCAAGAGATACCTTATCTTAGCATGATCAATTCCGGTCATAAAAATAAAAGAGTTGAATCACACATGTGTACTCTATGTACTTGGTGAAGATAAGAATTTTCTTCCCAGCAGGTACTTTTAATACGACTGCATTAAGCTTTGAAGTGTTGAACCGTAAAGTATCTGCCCCGCAAAAAAATATTAACAAAAATGCCTAGCTTCAATAGAGTACGAGTAAAAGATACCGAGTGGGTGATCCCGGATATTTATGTGATTGTTGGTCCCCTAGGAGCCGGATCCTACGGACAGGTGGCGATTGCGAGACTACACGGCAGTTTTAAACGTGTGGCCATGAAAAAGCTGCTGCAACCGTTTGAATCATCGGAGCATGCCAAGCGGGTCTATCGCGAGATCCGTCTCCTGAAGCACATGAACCATGTCAACGTAATCGGCCTGCTGGACACCTTCCATCCGCCTTCGTCGAATCCCAACCCCACAATGGATGACTTTCAGCAGGTGTATCTGGTGACTCACCTGATGAGCGAGGATTTGTATAGCTTTACGCGAAGAGTTGAGCTTAGCAACTACGAGGTGAAGATGATCCTGTACAAGATCTTAAGGGGTATGAAGTACATACATAGCGCCGGAGTTTTGCATCGTGATCTGAAGCCCGGGAACATTGCCATAAATAAAAACATGGAGGTACGCATTCTTGATTTCGGTATGGCTAGGGTGTTGGCCCAGGATATGACCGATCATGTGGGAACAGTGTGGTACCGTGCTCCCGAGCTTCTTTTCTGCTGGGATCACTACACAAAAGCTATTGATATGTGGTCGGTGGGTTGCATCCTGGCGGAACTTCTCTCGGGACGTGCTCTCTTCCCTAGCACGAATTCAATACATCAACTAGAACTCGTGCTCAATTTTATGGGCGCCCCCTCGGAGGAGTTCATAAACGGAATCAAAGATAGTGGTGCGCGGAAGTACGTAGAACGTTACCCCTATCGGGAAGTATTAAGTTTTCGGCAAAGGTTCCCACATATCGATCCAGTGGCTGTCGACTTGATGGAGAAACTGCTGGAGATGATACCCGATAGACGAATTACGGCCGACGAGGCAATGAACCATCCTTATCTCAGGGATTTAATTGAGCCGCACCACCATCTGGAGGATATTGCCTCAGTGTACGATCAAAACTTTGAAAACATGAACTTACCCACTAATTGCTGGAAGGAACTAATTCTCAATGAAATTAAAAACTTCAAGCCACCGCCATTTTACGCTTCGGTTTTAAACGAATGGTACAGGTAGATTTTGTAAAAAAAGAAAGAATATAAATATGTATTGTTTTCACAAAAATCAATTAAAATTACAATTAAATACATTTTCAACAAAAAATAATCGAAGTATGTGCATATGTATGCATGTATAACTGTTGGAGGGCAGGTCATGATATTTTTGCAGAAGTAACATTTGCGGGAAGTCCCTAAAATGTCAAGTGACAGATAACAGTGTTTGGAGTACCCTTAACAAAGCAACTTGATCTGGCAACTCTGCGAACAGCTGACTGGCCTTATCTACCGGTTCCCTTTGTTGTCATTTTAACTAAATATACAAGAAGCAATGTTAAGTCTTCGAACATCATTAAAAAGATGCTTCTCGCCTCGCAACAGGAGCATCTCTGCTCTGTACATAACGGGAGACAAAGCCAACGAAAACTACGTTACCCTGCAACCGTTCTTGGATTTCAAGGAGACCTTCAATGACAGGGAATCTCTGGAGCGAAGCATCGCCGGTCGGGGCTTTGACATCCGAGTGGAAAGTGTGCTCGGAAAGTACAACAGGTACCAGACGTATCACAACCAACTGGCGAATGTGGCGGAGGAACGGGAGACGGTAACCAAACGACTTAAGGAGCTGACTAAGGCTGGAGCCGACGCAAAGCAGCTAGAGGAGCTCAAGGAGCGTGGAAAGTCGTTGCGCAACGACTTGAAGATACTAAAGCAGGCACTCTATCCCATAGAAGATGACTTTATTCATGACTACCTGCATCTCCCGAATCGCTTGCATGCCCAGTGTCCCACAGGTGGCGAGGAGAAGCTCCTCTATCGCCACAGCCTGCCCAGGTATGGAACGGAGCCCAAGACTCCGTCTCACCTAGCAAGCAAAGATGTCATACACTTTGTGGACAACAACCGGTACTATTTGATGGAACAGGCTGCTCATTTCGACGTCAACGCTATGCAATCCCTAGCCCGCTATTTCGTGAAACACGGTGACTTTATTCAAACCGCCAATCCGGACTTTGTGCGTTGCGTTCTCTTAGAGGCAAATGCTACGCCCATGAACGACTATTATTTGGTACGGGAGGAGCATCTGCAAAACAAGATCAACACAGCCTACCTGACGGGAGGAGCCGCCTTCGAGAGCTATTTGGGCGCCATGACCAAACTGTGTATATATCCCTCTGTCCTACCGCTCCGCTATGTGTGCTGTGGGCGCAGCTATAGTCGAGCGGAAGCGAAGCTATATGGTCCCGATCCCAATCTCTACACGGCGACGCAAACGAATGCTGTACAGTCCTTCATAGCCACACAAACACCCGACGAAGCGGATGCCGAAATGGAGCAGATCTTGAGTCTGGCCATTGACTTTTACAAAGCACTGGATATTCCCTTCCGGATTACTTACGCACCAGCAGACACGCTCACTCTGGCGGAGAGTCTGCGAGCCGTTATCGAGGTGTATGCTCCATCGCTGCAGCGTTACGTTTGCGTGGGACGGATCAGCAACTATGGAAACTTTGTCTCCAAGCGAATCCTATTTAGCACACGACGTGAGAAGCACTACGATTTTCTCCATCTGGTCGGTGGACCCGTGCTCTACACTTCGCGACTGATAGCATCTCTCCTGGAGCACGGCGTGAACCTGGCAGACTGCCAGATTCCGGGGACCCCAATCAGCCAAGACGCAACCCAACAGCGTAGCCTGCAGCAGTTTAAGGACCTCTTCGCGTAGAAAACAATCTTTGTTCGGTTGTGTGTTGTGTTGAGTGTCCTTAAGTCTAACAATAAGTAAAAGTTAAGCTTTACATACAATTATTTACATCTAGTGTAATCTCATGGTGTGCCGGGGGCTGCAGCTATGCATTAGTCGTTGCACTTGATCTGCTGCTTGGAAAAGCTCCTGCGGAAATTCTCGCACTTAGGCGTTGTAAAGGTGAAAACATTCCTGGAGTCGTCTAGGACGGAATTGGGACTGGACCGCGGCACTCTCAGCACATATGTGGTGTTGTACTTAAGTTTGCTAAACTCAAGCGGGTCCCTCTGTAAGTAGACAAGGTAACGAAGAAATTTAATATTGATTGACTTGAATTTACTCGCTCAATCTTCCCTGTGGAGTGTATATTCTGTACCCATGCCCTAATTCATTCCCTCGCCCACTGGCCCTCGATTTGATTGGCATTTCGCCACGTACTGGCTGTTGGTCAGGCATGTTTTCCGTGTCAAACAAAGGAAACATGAGTTCCCCTTATTAACAAATCCCCCACGGTCAACGATGTTCCATCGATTTGCCCTTGCCCGGTGGTCCAGACGATCGGCACGAACCAAGAGCCGGCAGCTCGACGTGTGACTCGTGGCTCCCATCACCAGTGCCATGATGGGTATTACTTACTTTGGCTCGAATCGCCCGGAACTCGCGCTGCTCGCAGTTCGTCTCCAGAGGACACAGTTCATAGACCCTGCAATAGCGGCATATCAGTTTTAGATTTTGGCAATTTGTTTATTTAATAATTACTTCTCCTTGTGTGGCTGGAAGCCCAGAATCTGCACAATCATGCCGTACTTCCGGTTCAGCCGGAAACGCACTTCATAGGCCGCCTCGGCCTCCGTTGTCCGGTTCGTTATGGGCGGCGAAACCTCATTGAGGCCAGCTGCTTCTGCTGCGGTTGCCGCCACTCGTTCCGTGCTGCTGCTGGAGATAATATGATGGTACCTGCGCTTGTACCCGCTCCCAGAGCATTGAAGCGGGGAGAAAGGCTCCAGCGAGTGGAGCGTCGTGTTAAATAGCAACGACCTTTTGTCGGACTTGAGGCGGCGGGATCCTATATACGAAATGGCCTGAACCTGTATGTAGTACGAGGAGTTTGGCAGCAGCTTCTTGATCTCGAATTGATGGGTCTGCAACGCCAGTAGATTGATAGGTTTCCTTTTTTTTTGTGTGAATAAAACTGGCTACTCACGTCCTTCACGTAGGTATCAAGGGTGATCATCGAGGCCTCCGCACTATTTATATACAGCGACCAACTGATCTTGTACTTCTCCACGGGCAGATTCGACTTGGAGGGGCACCATACCAGCTTCACGTTCATGTACCGACCGTCGAACTGTTTCGCGACTATCTGCGAATCGTTTGGGGCCTTGGGTGGCTTGGGATCTGAGTGGATAATAACGTTTAAAAAACATTAATTTTGGTATTTTCTAATTCCAATTGGATTATTATAGTTGATGACACTATAAAGACTTATCTGTCTTCCCATACTGCCTTACAATTAAAGCGTTCTTCTAAGTTCCTTAAGGCATTTCTAATATTTAGGTCAGGCTCCCGCTTTAATTAATTTAATAATCTTGTTACTTACTGCCTGTCGAGGGGAAGGCATCGCTGTGCTGCGAGTATCCGCGGAACCCAAGCGCATTTACGGCCGCCACCCGGACCTCGTACCAACGACCCGGCCGCATGTGAAAGAAGATATATGTGCTGGGGAAGGAATATATAGAAATAGCAGGATACTAGGATGGGATACGAGGTCAACCTACTGTTTGCTGTGTCCAATGTTCTCCTCCATAATCTTCTCCACCTTCTGCCACTGCCAGGGACCGAGTTTGCGAGGCGCGAAGTGTCGTCCAATGTGTGAGCGCACCTCCACGTGAAAGTAGTACACCAGCAGGGAGGACTCGATCTTCAGCTCTACGCCATGACCACGGGACCTCTTGAAGTACAGGATCTTGGGAATCGGTGGCAACTGCGAGTTGTTCCTCATGCCCAGGGGCTCCACGCACATGGGGCCGCAGCTGGAGGCGCAGCACTTTTGGACCTCAGGGCATTCATGGTCATACTGGCAGTTGTCCAGGCAGGAGAGCCTCAGTCGCGTCTGCCGTCCGATCTTGGGGCAGCTGCCTGCCCTGGGGCCCAGCAACAAGTCCTGAATGCACTGGTCCAGGCACTGTTCGCGTTCGCTGATCGAAGGCTCACCGCCACATCTCGCCAGACACTGCAGCTCCAGAATTTTATCCTTGACATCGTTGCTATCCCGGAACCAGTGTGCCACCCTCTGTCGTTGCAGCTGATTGAACGCGGATGAGGAGGAGGACGCAGAGAATGCGGTGGTGCCGGAGGACCACTGGCCTAGTAGGAGCAGCGCCAGTAGCGCCGCTTGCATGCTGCCCATCCGAACCGAACCGATACTCGGTGTGTGCAATCTGCAAATGATCATCATGCGTCAGGTGATCAGCTATGCTCTCGGTTTCTGGACATTCCGTGCGTTCGTAATTTGTGCCGATCATCAGCAGCAGCCGCCCGTTGATTATGCTGAAGGATCGCCGGCTCTGACCGCTCTGTTCTGTCCCCGTTCTGATCTCAATGCTTCTGATGTTCGATCGCGGTGAGAACCGAACCGGTTTCACCCATTTTGCATGACCAACTAACTAATCATTCCTCGCATTTGTGTGCCGCCCGGCCCAGCCCCCGTCCCGACCCCGAAAACGAGGCAATGAAAATGCAAAAAAATACATAAATGTATCTCAAGTGCTTGACAGGACTTCAAAGCGCGCATCATAGTGCGTGCCACAAGAGCATTGGACGGCCGGACGGACTGATCTCTTTGCACCAGAGATGACTCCCTGATGCCCTACATTTGAGATGGCCTTTTATATAACTTCTTTGGCCTAATTTGGCATTAGGTTTGCAGCGTGCAGTCAGTGCTAGTTGAATACTTGAGATGAGTACGCTGTCTTTCTAATATTACATCCTTTTCTACAAAACACCCGTAAACATAATTATTTTGTTCTTTAAAGTTTAAGCCTTTTAATCTAGAAAAGATATAATAGGCAATGGTTCTTCCATCACTTCTTGAATAAATAAAAGCTTTCTAAATTAAAAGTTAATAGACATAAATTAATCCTTTCGATCTTATATCCATCCATTTATGTATCATAAGCAACTTAAAAACTGCATTTTAAATCCATTTTTTGAGTGTACTAATCTTCGCACCTTTCCAAATACTCGGCTTTTCAGCATAATTTTGCATCGACTTTTTCTCGGAAGCCCTGTTGCCCAGAGACGCCTTTGGAACCCTTCTCGACCGTTTACCTTGGCTATGAGCAATGTGCTCGACGCGATTCCATGTAGGGTATTTAGCACGCAAATGGGAAACTAATGTTTTATGGTATGGTCGATGGTCGGCGGTTTATGCTGTTTTTGTTGCTGTTCGACTGCGTGTGAATGTGCAGGCAGCGAAAACAAAATCGAGAAAAATACGTCTACGACGAATGTGCGAGAGCTGCAAGTGGATGTCACCACATCCACATCCACATCCACAGGGGCAGCAGCAGCAGCACCACCACCACCAGCAGCAGCTTCATCAGATCACATCACAGAAGCCTAGCCAGCAGATGCCGCACATACCAAGGCGATACAGACACTCTGGGAGCAGTCGAGTGGAGAAGTGGTGCAGTGGTAGCCAGGAGGCAGATGCCAAGCTGAAGCTCCCATATATCCCACAGTTGGGGTCAGAAAGCTAGGACTGAATTTCAGGTGTGTCCTTTTTAAAAAGTAAATAATAGGCTAAACATTACCAAAAGTTGCAAGGACTTTATGTGAAAAGAAGTTAGCACTTAATAGTATTTGAGAAATTTAACAGAAGTATCTTAAGTATCTTTTGAAGACATCCCCTATATGAGATAAGACGGCATAGTTAAGAAAGAGCTCGATTATTTCAATGAAATCAAAGTTTGCCCTATTGGCTTGACCACCGCTGTCGTGGACTGCGACTCCGACTGGGATGCGATCGACTCGGGGGCGAAGGAGGAGCCTGCGATGCCAGGAGAGGGAGCAGGGACTGACTGGCCCGGGGCGGCCTAACTGAGGGACATTAAGCGACAAATGAATGTGCGCGACGATCGACGCAAGAAGATGAAGCGGCGACTGCGACGATCACTAAGAGCAGACGAGATGAAATGCACCAAGTTCCGCGGAACGAAAAATTTGCAACAAAATTGGGCAGTAAAGCGTCGGCAATGCTAGTGTTCGTGGATCGCGGATCGGGGATCGGGCATGGGATGGAGATGTAGATGGCGATGGGGATGGGGATGCAGCAGCATGCGGATCGCGACCACGGCTCTTCCAGATGAATGGGTTCTGCGGCTGACGCTGATGAGACAGCCGCGCCGAGGATCGCGCCGGTCGCCGCAGCCAAGCTGGCTGCCGTTGCGTAGAGGCGATTAATTGCTTTTAACGATTCAAAAATTCAAAATTACTTGTTATGCTTCCACGCACACAAATGCGGAAAGGCACTTGGCGAGCGCATATAGCACACAGAAAACGATGCACCGGGCAAATACATTTTCTAAAATGTCAAGAGCATTAATTTTACCTATGAAAACACACATATTAAAATGTGAATGAATGTTATACATATCCTAAAAAAATTTATTTAATCCTTTTTCATAGAGTTTTCATAGGAAATATAAAGGCAGGCTAAGTAGCTGATTGGGAGGGAAACCACCACTTACTCATCGGTATATAATCCTGACCAACTCCTTTGGAACTCTTTTTCAAGCTAAGTCAGAAGGTTAAAAGCCTTGAGATCATGGCAAATGCAGTTCATATGGCCTGCCAATTTTTTCACAGTGCATCCACAGGGGAGTTGTTAAGGAGGGCAGCACAGATGGAGTTGGGTATGGGGTTGACGATGAGGGGCACTAAGATCCGGATCGATTTCGTCGTTGACGTCGTTGCTGTGATAAATCGTTGGTGGTTGCTGCTGTTGCTTTTGTTTTGCCTCCCGTGGCAGCTCCTCCTCCATCTCCTCCACCTCCATACTCCAGCTGCCCCGCTCCCCCGTGCTCCGCTCGGACTTAGTACAATAGCAACAGCACGAGGCCCGGCGACAATGGCCAGCAGCGGACCCGACAACAGCCAGGCGACCTCAAAGCAGCAGCAGAAGCAGCACCAACTGAGTGTAATATGATGCAAATCGTTTAACACTTTGACCAACAGCAGCAACGTCATCGCATTGTTGCCTCGGCTTCGGCCCAAGTGCATCGGTAGTGCAAAAAGAGTAAATAAATAAAAATAAAATAAATAAAAGTTAACGTTCAAAGGGGGCAAACTCCCGGAGGGGGAGTGGGAGAAGTGTGTAACAAAACACCCCGAAGGAGACCAGGCGAGGTCGAGCCACCATCAATTTCGGGTGCAGAGAGATCAAATTGAGAAGTTCGACGATCTGTGCTGTGGAGAAGGGTTCCATTATCGGCCACGATCATTGCTGAATCACAGTTATCCGTAATGTAAATATCCACTGATTGTTTACTGTGGCGAAATAAAAGAAATCGTGCAGTTCCCTTCTCAAATGGCAGCGGGAAAGCGTGGAAATAAAATGTGAGTCACAGAGAAGTCAGCGTTTTGAAAAATTACTTCTCATCAATAATTGGTCAAAGAAATGCAACGATTATTTTCTTCTTGAGATTATGCTTTAAATTAGTAAAAATTTTTAAATAGTTAGACATCTCAAGTGTTCTTTGCTATTTTCAAAAGTCGTAAGATGAATTTTATTTTATCTTCTGAAAATTTATATTTAATACAAGAACATTTAACTGAATCCTTCTCTTAAAAGACCTTCAGAAATCGGAGTATATAATTTCGAGGCTATTTCCCAAAAAGGTTATTTTCGTTTTATTCAAATGAGATGGATATATAGATATTCCACTTGTTAGAAGCTACGTTGCCAAGTGGCCATGTGCCGGGATCATATTATGCCATTTAAGCCAAATGGAAGCCCATTTATGGGGTTCAAGCACCCAGCTGGGCGTGAGCGCAAGCTTGAGCTCAACCGGACCGCATCCGAGTAGGATGTGGAAGCGCTGTCCATGGCGGTGTCAGGTTCTATGTCAGGTTCTGTGGCTGAACATGAAGCCTTTCTCAAGGTCTACAGATTACATTTCCAGTGTGCACATTCATAGTTTTACTTCCGATGCGTAGTGTAGTAAAAGAAATTCAATTGTTAACTGAGATAAATTCAAAAACTTGTAAGGATTTTGTTGTGAGTACAGAAAAAAGTATACTATAGTAAATAAGAAAGGATACTACCTTTGGGAAGCCGTACTGATTATACCCGATCATAACTAAGCTTAATATAATCGCATTTTTTGAATAGATAGCTATTGATATTTTTATTTGAAAATTGGTTGCCCAAACCTTAAAATATTCATAACTAAGCCAAAATCGAGTTAATTTCAATTTGGAAAGAGTTCTATGTCATTCTTTATCAGGTTCAAAAATCTCACATACTAAGATGTCTAGATCGACTCTGTTTATACTGATCTGGAGTATATATCAATATATATGAATCAAAGCTTATAAGCTTCTGACTAAAATTATAATACCCTATAAGATAATAAAAAGGAATCAATTTTGATAACTTTCAGGGCATTCTAATTTTGAGGAGCAAATAAATCACAGATTCCAGATTGCAAAAATGAAAGTAATCTGAGCAGATAATCCGGTTAGCAAGAATAGAATATCTTTATCCCAACAACTAATTTAAAATATTCTTATTCTTATTAAGTTGAATATTTATGAAATATTCTAACTATGAAATATTTTTTTGGTTTACCAATCCTAAAACAATTTGTTCTCTCAGTGTTTTATAGGCTTCTTTCTGATTTTAATTACACAAAAAAGGCCGGTGCCTCAAGTGTCCGGCGTAGAGAGCTTTCCCGTGTGACCACTGCAATGGTGCGGCATGTCACCCATTACCCATCGCCATTCCGCTCCGCCAATGGCACCCCGCCCGCATCATCCTTACGCATCCGCAATTAGCACGAAGGCAATCTCATTTTACGCCGACGGAATCGCACAAATGGCGAGTAGTACGAAGCATTTATAGGTACTCACAATAATGGAAACACTTTCGGGGAAACACTTTCGGATGCACTGGCTCCACTCCGCGATCTGCGCGGTCCGCGATCTCGGACACCTACGCAGCTAGAGCGCCTTCTTTGATGATTGCCTGCTGCCACTTTAGTTCTTAATTCGCTGCCTGATCCGATTTCCGCTCCTGGGAACTTGGAGCTAGAAGCTTGGAGCCGCGAACTTGGAACCCAAACCGAAACCGAACCGTACCGAAACCGAAGTGGGAGCTCTTTTCGTCCGACCTGCAGCCG
Source organism: Drosophila bunnanda (assembly GCA_035046265.1). NCBI lineage: Eukaryota > Metazoa > Arthropoda > Insecta > Diptera > Drosophilidae > Drosophila > Drosophila bunnanda. The sequence goes on from JAWNOB010000130.1 coordinate 589,893, forward strand.
CCAAGAGAGAGTGACACACTGAACGGCCTGCAGGGCTCCCATTCCATTCCCAGTCTCCCGCTCCGTTCGCCGCTGAGTCAGGCAGTGCACACTGGGTAATGTGGCTGATCTGGTAGCAAATAAATACTCATTAATTTGGTACTAGGAACTTATTTTTTTGTTAGTAAGTTTTGTTTTATAAAGGTCCAATATCTTAAGAATGTTGAATTAAAGTTTTACGTTGATCAAAGTATGGATAAAAGCTCGGGACATTTACCCTTTAACAAATGCATTATATATTTCTAATATCGGATGATTTTGTAGACAGTTCGGATGCAACTGCAAACCTATTCTTTTAGAGGGGACTATGGAGAATTTGAATAATTTTTAATTTTTTTTAAACAATAAATCAATAAAATAAAAAAAAATTGCTTATTGGTATAAGTTAATACGCAAATTATTTTGCAAACTTTAGACGTTTCGAAACTACCAATTTTTGAAAAGATTGTTTTTCATCGAAAAAATTTCAAATTGTATAAGGAGTTAAATCATTAAAATTGTCGGAAATTAAAAAGCGTGTATTCTATAAAATTTAAATTTTGTATTCTGACTTGTTAGTTCAATAACAAGCATTTGTCAAATTAAAATTAATACTTATTTGGCTTTGTTATAAATCGTGTATAAATTTGATTTGCTAATAAAATAATCTCGCAAAATATAGATTTTGAATCCTAATCAACATTTTTGGTTTTCATTTTTTAAATTTTTAAATTTTTTGTTATGTATTTTAAATTGTCAAATACTGGCAAGTGCCAGCTTTCCGAAGTAAGAATTTTCTTTGTTTACATATAATTTTTAATTTAATTTTGCAGGATATAGCAATTTAAGTCGAAAGCTTGCATCGAAGTAAAGGAGTTGTTTCCGAACCTATAAACCATATGCATTATTGATCAGCATCATCAGCTGATTTGATCTAGCCATTACCCGAAGAAAAGAATATTTAAAAAAAAATTTCAAATTTTATAAGGGGTTACATAGTTAAAATTGACAAAATTTGACAAAAAGTTTAGATTTTTAAATTTTAAAGCTAAATACGCAGATTTGTAAAACTTATTAAAATTATCATACAACAGTTTTTCGAATTGAGATACATGCATTTTTGGCTTAGTTATGATCGATTGCACAATCGAACTTAACTGTAAAAGTATCCCGAAGTTGCTTCCTTTCTTGTATTTTTTTTTTAGTATTTATTATAAACATTTTAATCAATATGGAAAACAAAATCTTGAAAATGTAAAATTAATTGTAACTTTAGTTTTGCAATATACAAATATTTATCCATCTTTTGTAAAGCAAAATATAAAATATGAGTAAAATGAATGACTAATATTGACCACTGTGCAGTGCTCCACTTGCTCTCTGGCCCTCTCTTTTGCTCTCGCGGTCCATGTGCGTGCCAAAACAGAGATCGCACCGCTGTCTCGCTTCCTCTCCGTTTCTACTACGATGCCGCGCCTCCCATGTTTTCATTCAAAATTTCATTAAAGGATGCATATACTCACGCATACTCCCACTCCCACACACACACATACACACAGGCACCGGTCTGCTGTTTTGCATGCACCAATTACTTTATTTTCGTGATTACATATGAATTTACACAGTGATTACAACGGGAACCTGAAAACAGATTAGGTTCTGATCGTTGGCATCCTTGGATTCCCACAGCATGCTGCCCCTCATCTGCAACAGAGAGAACATATTTTGGTTTTATAATGAGTAAATTTATATTTTAACAATGAGTGATTCATAGGTTGCTTAATTAACTAAGCTTTACAAAGATGTTTATTCCAATTTAAAGTATCCTTAGTTCTGTATTAAATTGCAACAATGTATTAATTTACGGTAAGCTTGTGAATTTTTAACTTAAGATTATTTAAAATAGGATTCCTTAAGTTGTATAGGATTTATTCAATATTTTTACTTTTAAAATAAGAATTGCAAAGATTGTCGGAAAGCAAACCCCCTTTCCCATTTGCACCTGATTTAAAACCTAATAACATCTTTCCACTACAAGATCATAAATTCTAAGCTTTAAAATATACAAAATTATTTATTATATTTAATTTGCTACTCACCACCGGCAATGTCTCATTCACAAAGATGTTGGCCCAATAGGCCTTCCCGTCACTGGCACTCTCTATGCATCCATGATCCCCATCGCAGGGATCGGGGCTTATGGCGGCCTGTGTCTTGATGTAATTGAACACCCAGCGAACTTCGTGCTTCAGAAAGGAAACGCCATTGCCTATTGTGATGATTGAGAATATTATTAATAAGATCATTTGTGAAATCCCAAAGGGGGAGATAAAGAATATTATTTTCACTTCAGGTGTGGGCAAGTTTGATTATCAAACTCCAAACTCCGAACTAGATTGAACCTATTTTGCATGCTCCATTTAATAGCCAATAAATGGCCAATCTTTGTTTCTGCCTTCTATTGGCGGCAACGTACTCGAGATTTTCGATTCCAGCTGAGATCGATCAATCGTTTCGACTTCGTCTTCATTTCTGCTGACTCATCAAAATATCATTAGCCATTAATTATTGGATTTATGGAACGGCATTGGGTCGGGGCCCCGGGCTGCAATCGCAACGACTGCATCGGAATAAATAGTAGCACATAGTAGCCACCGCACACATCGAGACGAACAAAACAAACGGGAAAATTGGCGAAATTTCGTTGATTTACAATCCTCAATCAATTATATTTACGGCAGGTGCTAATCATTATGGCCAGCAGTGGCTGCCTACAACCCAATTCGAGTGAGTGAGTGCCTCTGGGGTTTCTACCTGTCCCCTCAAACATCCATCGTACACCTGATCGCGAGTAGATCTATTTTCGGTCCCCGTTCCCACTGACTTTTGCTCTCTCCCTCTTGGCACTTTCTCCGCGGAAATGATAGAATCCACGGATCTGTGGCGTTATCAGTGCGTTAATTCGCAGGCACTCACCGTTATCATCGAAGCGCACGGTAACCTTAATGATCGCATTCCGGGCCATGGAGCAAGGCAGCGTCGTACAACTCTCGATCTCCAGGTAGCTGACCTGGTACAAAGAACCTATAAGAATCCAAAGCACGTCGGGAAAATCGATCAGAGATAATTTCGAACAACGTCAACGAAATTGTTCATAAAGTGCCGAAGATACATCACAACTTTTTAAGCTTAAGGATTTTACCTTAATAAAACAAAAGCATTGTCCCTGATACTAATCCTGAATTGATTAAAACTATATGTCCAGTGGGTACGTGACATTGTTCATGCATTCCTTTCACCGCCTACAACATGGCAACAAACTAAGAGCCTATCTTAAAAACAAACTTTCCCAGCAACTAAGCCGAGTTATCTGCGATCCACATAGACGCGCACACATACACCTATTCGCATTCGGAATAATCTATAATCTATGACCAAGTGCACTTTTCAAGGCCCTTGAGCAGTTTCTATCTTTAAATTGAACCATGTTCTATGGTATAATAACACTATTCTGCTAATTAAGTTCTTTATTTGATTACTATCCTCTCAAGGGGTGGCCGTTCGGGCGTAATAATTTGTGTTTACACTTTGTTAAGTCTAGAACATAAATCATTGATTGACGACTCGGTTCAGTCCATAAATACTTCTTTTAATCAAATGCCGTAAAAAGAAAAATTTAATGAAAAGTTTGTAGAAACAGTTAAATGGTGAAGCTCAAATGCTCTAGAACAAACTATATACATTGAATTAAAAATAGATTTATAAAATTGAGCTAAGCAAAATGCGTTACGCTAACCAGTTTTTGAGCTTATTAATTGTCACTAGTAAATCAACTTTCATAATATCATTGATAAGAGTTTAAGTTAATCGACTTACTCTTTTCGATCATATAATTTATAATGCATACAGATCATTTTCTAGCGTTCCCAGCTAACTGCACAATTTTAAAATTAGATCCTGATTGTATTTTTCCATTGATTAATTGGGGAAACATCATAAATCGTATTTATCATTTAACGCTATATAAAAGACTTGTCAGCGTCCATATTCTTGATTAACTTATGCGACACTGTCGGGGAAATACACTTTACGATCGCAATAATTTATTATTTTAAATCTGTAATTGCGTTCACGGAAGCAGCAGTCAAATCCACTTGATTATGGTATTTACAATGGGTTTGATTATGATCTGATCGCTAATACTTACTCGATGACGCTACAAATTATGAAAAACTTTTTAGGAAGCACTCATAGAAAGTGGGTTATTCTTCGTTAGTGGAGAGAAGATGGGGGTCGGTAAGGGCGAGATCATGAAAGTATAAAAACTAATGAAGATCATTTTAGACGTTCGCTATACAATTATTTTTCACACAATTTGGGGAATCGATTTTTCACTTATAGGGAAAATAGTCATTGAATCTGAGATCGCAGAGTTGATTTTATAAACTCATAAAGTCTATGATCTGTAAACGACTATATCTGCTAGCATTTGCTGGCGAAAAAAAAAATGGAAAGAGATGGCCGAAATATATTAGAATATCAAACACCAAAGATTACTTCCCTCGTGCCGTAAAATTCGATCCACACGATCTTCTGTGATCTACTCACCGCAGTCTTCAAAAGGCAGTGATTTTATGGATAGATACTTCTTGTAGGCGGCATCTGTGGTGGATCTGATCACTCCGCCGGCCAGTTCTTGGACGGCACAAATGGCCAAGAGTATTTTAAGGTAGTAACTCATGAGGGCGCCGCGCATGGCTTTATCAAATCTTGGAGATCTTGATTCCCGATTCGATTAGAATATCGGACAAACGCGTTTCGCGTAGGTGTGCAAATAGCTTCCAAAATATCAATAACAATAACAAAGGGGACCGATCGATAATGAGGATCACGGACTGGGTACGTTTTTTTTAGCGATACGTTTTGCTTGGCGGTTAACAGGTGACTGACACCAAGACTAGTGGGACCCACCAAAGTAGCTGGTCGGAGAGCGCTGGGAGCCCACGCTCTCCTGGCAAACGTAAATAAATAAATACTTCGCGGGCGCTTAAGCAATAAACTCTGATTTATTGATGGGAAGCCGATTGGAGCAACTAACGCTGACTCTCACTCCGACTGATAAGGATTCGATTCCGGTGATTTGGATGGGCGGGAATGTCCATGACGTCGTCTTCGGGGGGCTTGTGTGGGTCAGGGAATGGGTGGTTGGGGTGGTGGCGGTCACGCGTGAGTTGCAAACAAAATCAAGTACTATTATGTCGATGTATAGATAAAAGTAACCAGGCAATCGACTTTAATTGAAAGTTAGAAAACAGAGGGTGTCGCGTAATTAATTATTATTAGATAATGTCCTCGCCAATATATCAATCCAATCTGCAGACAGGGCACGAGGTGGAAAATTTCGGAATGTGAGTCATTCGGTCCTTCTGCTTGTCCTCTTCCTCACTCAATTATACCCTTCAGATAATTCGTGTTCTTGATGATCCGGAAATCAGTTCGAAGCTGAATGAATTGCCGCACCACCGACTTGTCCAGATAGTTCTATAATTACATTGGATTTGGATAGAGGAAAATGTTGGAAACTTGCGTCCAAGACTCTCACCAATGTGTCGCCCGTGCAAACCTCTTGAAGATTTTGCGGTTTCACCAGCAGAAGATTGCACAGTGCATGAAGAATGTCGAAGAGCTGCGTCACCAACGGACTTTCAAGCTCGCGGATGCACTTGCGATACTCGTTTACATCACATATCGCGCACATGGCGCCGGCGGTGTTGAACTGCATGGTTTGCAAGTGATCATAGATGATCCGATGCAGTCGAGTTCCGAATTCGGTCAGGACATTCTGCAGGTTCTCGCCATCCACGCACTTTTTGATCTGCGTAATCACCGGCTGTATATTCTGCACGACTTGAAGGCAGGCCTATGAAGTCATAAAAATGTATTTAAATTTTAAATTAAATAAATAACAAAAAATAATTAATTTAAATATTACGATTAAGAAGGGGAATATTTTAAAATCTATAAATATCCCAACTCACCGCCGATGAAATAGTATCCACATCAGTCTCCGGCTTGTAGTCGGTCTTCTTCTGTTCATACTGTAAGTAGACCTTGACCCAGCCAATGACCGCGCTAATGGAACGGTCCAGGCCCTGGTCCAGCTTCGTCTCAATTTGCTCCATCAGAATACGCTTCTTGAACACATAGTCCGAGTACTTGGAGGTATTACTACATAACATAAAGGCATATATAAAGAATACATTATCTACTTATAGAATGAACAGTACACCCACCTCACACATGGTATAACCGAAGTGTGACATAGCTTGTCCAGCAGGTGGACAATGATATTTGTCTTCTGAACTACGTCGAAGAAGTACAGCTGAGGAAATACCCTGCCCTCGGCCAACGGCACTGCCTGCAGGCCCAACTCAAGAGCATAGTCCACGTGCTCGTGCATCAAAAAACGCAACAGGATGTCGTTCAGCTTGATGGCATTGCCTGGCAGCTCAGTCTCGGTGGACAAAAGGCGGCAACGTTTGAGTGAGGCCTTCGCCTCCTGCAGCATGTTGATGGCTAGTTCCTCGGAAAGGAAGGTTTCACCGCCATAGTCCTCGATGGCGGCTATATTAATGTTGGCTCGCGTCGCAATCAACACCTCCATGTTGCGTCGAAAACCCTTGGTTGTTTGCGTCTTCTGATGCTTCTTGCTGGCGTAAAATTTCTCCAGCTCCGTAGAGCACTTGGCTGTAAGGCATTTTGTCTCCATTTCGGCATACCCGGCCAGATGCTTCATAAAGATCTGCTGCGTCAACTTCTGGAGTAAGTCATCGTCGATGGTGGACATGTAGACTTGCAGATCCGTAGAGAGCTTGAGTGTTCTAAATAGACACTTCAAATATATTCGACTTTCTGGAGGATGTCAAACACTGAAAGCTTACCGTGAGTACAACTCGTAGAGAGTGCGTAGATACTTCTCATCGTCCTTTTTGTCCTCCAGCTTGGTCATCGCGTACTGGTGCAGCTTCAGCTGGTAGATGTTCAGTATGAACTTAGACATGACCTGCTGCGGATTGGCGAACACTTTCTGGATGATCTCGTAGTGGTGCTTGCACAGTGGAACGATGCCGATAAAGATGTCCTTGCCACTGTAAGGCTGCATCTGACTCTGTTCAATATACGCGTCCACGCACTGAGTGTAGCCCTTGAACTGAGATAGGATCTGTGCGAGCGTTTTCATGCGCTCAATGTCCTCACTCTTCTGGGCAGCAGCAAACTCCTCGATCAGTCGCCGCTCCACTTCATCGTACTTCTTTTCAATTTTCCGCTTGGACTCTGCAAAATTTCCGGGCGGCAGATCCTGCGAGATTGCATATAGTTTCTGGATTACGTCGGCTGCCTCGCTAAGGCGGGCGGCATCTGTAAATATGTCGTTGACAATCACGGGTCCGGCGGCCAGAAACTCTGCCATAAAGTTGAGCAACTTTTGAGCCTCTACCGAGCGACTGCGCGGCGTGTTTACGTTCTCCAACTGCTCGCCCAGATGCATTATCTTCCCAGCCACCGAGTTTATCTTCTCGTCCAGCTGCCCAAACCAATCGATGGCAGTCTGGTGGCGTTCTTGCAGCTTGGCTATCTTCTTGGCGTGCGACTCCTTCTCCTGACGGAGCGATTCCTCGAGGCGCTCGCACTTGCTTTGTTGCTTCTCCTGCAGGATCTTTAGATCTTTGATCGTCTGGATGAAGGTGTCGTGGAGAGCCACAGGACTAAAGTCTTCGCTGTTTTGCAGTTCATTATTGGTGCGCCAAGTAAGGCGTTCGATGAATTCGCCCACCTCAAAGGGCTCCTGGTTAAGATGGGTTGTGACATTAAGTTTTGGAATATATTAGCGGCTCCGGCACCCACCTGTTCAAACTCCTCCATGTATTGGGACAGCATTATTATGATTTTCTCCTACTTTTGATGATTCGATTTGTGGGAGTTCCTGCTTCTTCTTCTTATTGTTGCTTTGCATGCAGTCAGCTGTTTGTGTTGGCGTTGCCACCTTGCAGTATTTTTCACTGCTGGCAGTGCCCTTTGGTTTTGTTTATGTTTTCGTTTGCTCTGCCAAAATAAATTTAAATGTTTGGCGCTTGTTATATAATCGCCAAGATGCTTTTATTACTAGAAGTGAAAAAATTTTTTATGCTTGCTGATCTTAATTAAATGTTTATTATAATATGAATGCGCGCCTTACTTATTGCCTCGTATCAAAACCATTTTTTACAACAAATTGCAATGTGCTAAACAAGTTAAAATTTCAAACATTAATATTTTTTTGTATAACCTTTATAATTATTGCGTGGAGTCAGCGATTTATTAAACCTTAGTTACAGTTTGGAACTGAATATGAAAATATGTGAAAAACCAAGAACTTTTATCTTTACTCTTACTCTTTTTTTTGTTTTTGTTTTTTTTTTTTTGCAGATTTTTGCGTGAATTTTTCCATTTAGACATTTGCGAAGGAAACCTAGTTTCTTCTTACAAACTGCGCCTGCGTCTGCATCTGCTGCTCCTGGCTCAGCGATGACTGTTGCAGTTGCAGCTGCTGCTGCTCCTGTTGCTGCTGCTGCAGGTGGAGATGAGGATGCGGATGTGGGTGGGTGAGCGTGTGGGAAGTGGAGGGCAGCTCCAGGGCGTGCGGAACAATGTTGATGGCACTGGCGGTGCTGGCCGAGGTGGCCAAATCCACGGCCGGCAAACGCGCGCTGTCCTCGAAGGGGACGCCGGCGGCCATGCTGCTCAGCACCTCCGGCATCGAGGGCGTGTCCACTAGCTGGTGCAGGTTCTTCAGCTCAGTGGAACGCAGGCTTGCCGACAAACTTTCGCTAGAGGCCAGTGAGGTCGATAACGGGGAGTTGCGTTCCATGGATGAGGCAATGTCTAAGGGGGGATAGGAAGTTCGTACATACATTCTGCCATTTAAAAAGCAGTCCCGCAGTACTCACCAGTTCTGTCCGTGTCAGGGGAACAGGTGTTGTGGCCAACTCCGCCGTGTGGCTGCTGAAGCATCATCATGAGTTTCTCCTCCATTTGCATGATGATCTTTTTCTGCACGTCATATTTCTTGTTAACAGACTACAAGAAACAAATATATTATATATATAAATATATTACTTTCGTAAGGTATTTTCACGTTTATGATGTTAAATAATTATTAACCTATTAAAATAAATTTTAAAAAATATACAAGTTACATATTGAAAACGCGTGAACATGCCATAAGAGCCTAAAAAGAAGAAAAACAAATCGCAAATTCGACCCACCTTGAACTTTTCCTCGTACTCATCCTTGACAGTGCTGAGCAGTCGCTTTTGCTCCGTCATGGCCTTCTCGCTGTTGGCCAGCTGGGTCTGCAGGTCGCTGATCTTGTGCTTCATGCTCTCCAGCTGTGATGTCTTCTCGTCTAGACTGTGCCTCAGATCTAAATAAATAAAAGATTTTGGATAAACATTCGCAAAGTTTAAACACAGGCCATAGACGGACCCTTCAGTTCCAGATGGCTGCTCTCTTGGAGCATCTGCAGTTCCTCGTCGCGGGCCCTAAAGTTGTCAATCTCGGCCAAGCGGTCGCGACAACGCACCTGCACCTCGCCCATTATAATGAACTCGGCCTCCAGCCGTGCCAGCTCTTGCTTGCACTGCAGTCCCACGTCAGCCTGTTGCTGGGCGTGCTGCAATTCGGTGCCCAGGCTAAAGACTTGGCCGCGAAGCGACTCCAACTCGTAGTTCATCTCCTTGTGGCGAGCCACCTCTGTGGTCAGGCGCGTCTGCAGGTCGTCGTTTGCCTGCCGCAGGCACTTCTTTTCCTCCAGCTCTTGCTGGTACTTGGCTCTCATATCAGCCATTTCCTCCTGGTGGCTATTCTGCCGCTCGTTGGCCAGCCGCATTGCCTGGTCCATCTTTCCGGCCAGGTCCTTGTTCTTCACATCAAAGTTTTTGAGCTGTTCCCTCAGTCGATCGGCCTCCATCTCTAGGCTGCGCTTGTCTCTGCTCCGACCCATGAGGCGGCGATTGCGCTCGGCGTGAATGGAGCGTCGGTAGCTCTCGTATGCAAGCTGCAAGCACATCAGTTGTCCTTGCTCGGCGTCGAAGCTCTCCTTTGCTTTTACCGCATGCTTGATGTACTCGTCCAGAATGTCCTGCGGGTACAGAAGGCTGCGCTCGTAACTATTCCGCTGCTCCTTGCACTCCAGCAGAAGCTCAATCAGCCAATTCTCGTACTGCGCTGGAGCGCTCGCCACACCATCCACCGTCTGGGTAGAGGCGTGCGTGAAGATCCTGGGCGGCTCCTTGGGTGCCGCTATTGCCAGGATTCGGCCGCTTCTCTGCAGGCGGCTGCCAGTCTTTTGCGTCTTCCCATTCTCAGTCCTCTGCCTCTGACCCAGGCAATCTGCCTCATCGTCGTCAATTTCGTCCATATGCTGCTGCAGTCCTGCCAGTGCCGAGCAGGACTTGGCCCGTCGGATAGGGTTCTCGGCCTCCACACTCCAGGAAGCTTTCTTGGCTGCCGTGCTGCTGCTGCCGATGTCGGCACAAGTCTCGTTGCCACTGTAGCTAGCCATGCGGTTTCGGCGCTTCAGTCCTTTGGCTAGTTGGTGCATGGATCGGCTGGTGGGCATGTGGAGTCCGCCTACACTGCATAAGCTGCGATCCGTCTCGTTGCACTCACCACACACGGCAGCGACTACCGGTGAACCTCCGCCGATCTCAGAGTTGATTTCCGGCAGGCTACTGGGAAAAGGTGCATTAGCACTGGCGGCTCGCTCCACATTGTGCCTGTCCTGGATGACCTGCTGGAGGCGTCGCTCGTACGTTGTTACCCTGGTTACCTCCAGAAACGTGCTGCTGGTGCCCTCCTCTGCCTCTCGGCTGACGTCGGGGAAACTAAACTGATTCTGCTGATCCTTGCGCATGGGTGACGACGGCTGACTCGTGGTAAAGATGGCCCTAACCGCATGAGAGTTGACCAGGCCGTGCGGATGCTTCAGCTCCCTCATATCCTTCAGCGGCGTTGTCTCCGGCGTGGCCTCCACAGCTGCTTCGGGCGGCGAGGAGCCCGTCATGCCCACCATCAGCTGCGAACTCATCGTCGGCTGGAGGGGCAGAATAAACGAAGTGGTGGGCGTCAGCGGGATGGCACTGCTAGAAGTGGTGATCTCGTTGTGCGGACTCCAAATTGGACCCAGGTCTCCACCCGACGAATTGAAGCGGTCGTTCTTCGAGTGCTGGAAGTCTCTCAGCTGGTAGCTGTAGTCCGTATTACTGGCCGAAGTGGTAGAGGTCATGCGACTGTAGCCGGGAGTCAGCGGATACGTATAGCTGCCGCCGTCATCGCCGTTGCTTGCCTCAGGTAGCAGGACGGGCAAGGACAGATTGGCGCACTCCATGACCACATCATGCGGCTCCATCTCCTTCCAGCGCGTATTGTTCACCTCCGTTTCCGGTGTGGCTGTCAGCAACATGGGATGCACGCGGACCGTGTCCAACAACGGCTTGATCGTGTGCTGGAAGATGCTGCCACCACTGCCCCGTTTGATAAACTCCCCCAAGTAGGCCATGAAGCTGCACGGATACATGCCGTACAAGCGGTGGAATAGCATCTGCAGGCCTAACTGCAAATGTACCAGCTTTTCATCCGGCAGCCGAGTGGTGTTCTGTAGCTTCCACGAAGCCAAATGACCGAATACCTCAAACAAGTCATTAAGAAAGTTGGGAACCGAATTCGGGATGATCGGTAGCAGGGTGATGATGCATAGCAGGGCGCTCATCAGTGGTACTATCTCCTTCTCGTGCTGTAATGGAGGGTTGTCAATATCTGGACGGGATCTGAGTTCCCTCCGCCTTTAAAACTCACCGTGAGGAGCTTGAATATGCTCTTGATGAGCCGATGCTTCTCGATCTTGTACAGCCAGGTGGGATGGTGGCGCACAACGAAGCAGAAGATATGGAGGCTCTGCACCCGGTGCTGCGACTGCTTGAGGCAGTCGTCTAACCGATCAAAGATGTAACCATCGTGCGGTGCCTGAGCCTTGACCAGCACCTCCAGAATGCGCTGAGATCCGGTTTTATAGAAGTAGTCCAGCATGAACTGAACCACCCACTGGTCTTTGTCTGCGGAGAGAGGGATTCCAATGTGGAATGTTAGAAAAGTGATCCGGAAGCTGAGTTCACAAGCACTCACTCTGCGTAAACAGCTCTACTAGCTTCCGCTTGGCCTCCTCGTTCTCCAGCGTTATGTTCGACTCCAGGTCACCGATTATCTTCTCAATGTCCATGGTGGTTTCGCTGTAATCTGTTACTTTCTACTCCACCTCTACTCCTTGTCCTGCCGCTCCACTCACTCGTCGTCGTCGTCGTCGTCGTGGTTGTCTTCTGCAGAGCTGCGTGTGCTTTTTCTCGTCTTGGTCGCTGTCAACTGGAACACGAGAGTGCTGGCATTGAAGTTTCTAAGGCGTGGAGCGTGTCTAGACGCCGTGGTGGAGCTTTCGCTGCACTTACCTCTGCAAGTCTCATCTTTTTTACATGTTTTGTCTTGAAAATGAAAAAGGTTACTTTTTTTGTGATATTGCTGTTATCGCCAGCAGTTTCTGCGTAAATCGAAATCGATATTTCGCGAAACAAAATCAGCTGTTTGCGAAAACTTTCAAAAGGAAATAGCAAGTCGATAAGTGCGAACTCTGGCAGCACTGCCCATTAAGAAAGACTATTAATAAAGACAAAACAGCTGTTTGTGTTATGTTTTAGCAGCTGATTACCTCGCGCGACTATTTAATAATGTATTATTCAATAATTCGGCGGTTCGGAACGCAGCCCAAGTTGGCCACCATCCCCAAGCGGTAATTCATTAATTAGTTTGACTTACTAGTTAAACTAGTTAGCCTTACTATTTCAGGAAATGGAAGAGCGTTGTGGGATTGGAGGTGCACGCACAGATTGCCAGTGCATCTAAGCTTTTTTCCGGCAGTGGAACCTCATTCGGGGCACCGCTGAACTCGTCTGTGGCTTATTTCGATGCGTCCATACCTGGCACCTTGCCGGTAAAGATCTCATTCTCAAGAAAACCTTTCCATGTTCCTTAATAGTTTGTCTGGTTCCAGGTGCTTAACAGAAAATGTGTGGAATCCGGCATCAAAACTGCTCTGGCCCTGGGATGCCGGGTGAATGAGGTGTCCATGTTCGACCGCAAGCATTACTTCTATGCGGATTTGCCGGTAAGTGACTGGTGCTTATATCACAACTTTATTTAAGTGGTAACCTTGCTTTCTAGAACGGCTACCAGATCACCCAGCAAAGAGCTGCCCTGGCTAACGATGGCACCATGAGCTTCCCAGTGATAACACCCGGGAAAAAAGTGTACTACAAAAGCGTGAAACTTCTCCAGCTTCAACTGGAGCAAGACAGCGGGAAGTCCCTGCATGACGAGCAGCTCAAGCGAAGTCTGGTTGATCTCAATCGAGCTGGACTGCCGCTGATGGAGCTGGTGTTTGCGCCGGACCTAGAGACAGGTGAGGAGGCTGCCTCGTTGGTCAAGGAACTGATGCTGATACTGCGACGTTTGCAGACCTGCAGCTGCAAGATGGAAGGTAAATCTATCGTCGAGGGTATGTCCCCTTCTACTATAGCATTCATTTATATAGAGGGTGCCCTTCGTGTCGACGCCAATATATCCATTCATCAGGAAGGTGAACCGCTGGGCGTGCGAACCGAAGTCAAAAACATTGGCTCGGTTCGCAGCATCTCGCAGGCCATTACGTACGAAATAAACCGACAGCTGGAAACGGTTGCCGATGGCGGAGTAATCACCAATGAGACGCGGTCCTGGGATGCGGAGAATCGGCGCACAGTGGCCATGCGTGACAAGGAGGTGTTGCAGGATTACCGCTTCATGCCGGAGCCCAATCTTCCGCCGCTTCATGTGAATCTCAAGCCTGGATCAAAGTCCACCGAAGATCTGCTATCGGTGGCAGCGCTCAGCGAGGAAATTCCAGAACTACCAGAAGATACGCGTCAACGGCTGATGGAACAGTACAATTTGAATGCAGATACTTCTATTATTTTGGTGGTGCGTATGAAGTAACTGTGTAATTCAGACACTCCTATTTGGAGAGCTTTTTGATGCGTTTTTCCAGAACGAACCTGTCCTCCTCGATCATTTCCTGAGCATCAGCCGCAGCTTGAGCCAACTGCCCACCAAAGTCATTTACAATTTCCTCATCAACGATCTGCTGACCTATTGCAATAAGCTAAACCTGGATGTGGAGGATTGGTAACTACTTATACAAAACAACCAATGTAAAGTAACTGAAATTCATATTTCCAACGATTCAGCTCGATCAAGGCGGATGATTTAAGGGATATATTAAGTTACCTGCACTCGGAGCAGATAAATATTCAAGCTGCTCGCCAGCTAATAGAACTACAGCAGCAAAATCCCGCAGTTAAAATCAGTGAGGTGGGTCTAATGATTACACTTAACACTTATCCTTTCCTAACGGTTTCCCACTGCTTCCTTCCAGCTGATTGAACTCAACAACCTGCAGCAGATCTGCTGCCCCGAGGCGATCGTTAAGCTCTGCCAACAAGCCATTTCGAACCAGACCAAGGCGGCCCAGCAATACCAAAAGGGCAAAGCCAAGGCTCTGTTTGCCATCGTGGGCGAAGTGGCTAAACTATCGAACCAAAAGGCAAACATGAAGATGGTCGTGGAGTGTCTGGAGAAGCACCTGAAGCCCGCCAAGAAATAGGAACTCTTCTCGAAAGTTACTGTGTTCATTAGAGGTGTGTTATTCTTTTGTATATATATTTTATAAAACTTGCACGGTATATAGGATTAGATATTGCTAAGGTTTAGAGATTAGTGGCTTTGTTTCGTGCTGACTAGTTTCGGTGTGTCCGGCCAATAAATGTAAATGCAACTGATCGTGATGAAATATATAGTTCGGTGTTCTCCCTCGCAACAGGGAGAATCGGAACTTGTGACCCTTTAATCCGTATAGTTAGATATAGATGGCATCGTCATCGCCAACATCGAATGCGACTGAATGGAACGCACTATATTCGATTGTCTATCGAGGCAGACAATGAACAGCTGGAATTGTACTAAGGCAAACGAGAACGAATGAGTTGAAGATCCAAGAAGCCTCTCTAAATAAATGCATGTGGCAGTGAGCGTTACGTCTTCTTCTTGGCGGGATCAAGTTTAAACAAAATCTCAAATTTCACATCGCTCTCTTTAGTCGCGATCGTAGTCCCGGCAGCTTGAGGGCGGCAGACTCATCGAGACCGCCGAGTCGAGACTGAAAATGGTAATTCAATTATTGCAAAGAGAACCATATGCTACCACGACCCCCATTACTCACCGCCGGCTCTCGCTCTCCAGGAGGTGGGCATCCACCGGATGCTGGGACACGTTCCTAAGGGAATCTCCCAGAGTGCTCCTCAGGTGCTGCATCTCTCGGTTGGCCTTCGAGCTGCGCAGAATATACTGCTGTCGCCGCTTGGCCTCCTGAGCCAACTGCTCGCGCAGCATTGAGATCTGTCAGAGAAGTGGTTGAGCTTTCGTAGAGTTTATACCTATGAATATGTTGTTCCAAACACTCACCTGATTTTCCAACCGCAGAACCTGCTGTCGGTGCGACTGCTCCCTGGCATCCAGCAGCTTCTCCGCGTGCATCTGGGCACTGCGATAGCGATCCGAGTCCATGCCATCCACGCACTTGCTGCTGTCATTCATGCGCGCCTTGCAACGTGCCAACTCGGACTCCTTCTCCGCCAGCAGCGTTTCCAGGCGTCGCACTTTCAAGCGAAGATCGCGTGTCTCCTGCTCGATCACACTGTGATCCAGGCCACAATTAAAGGAGCCTCCTCCACCTGTGCCCCCATTGCCTCCGACCCCATCGTATCGATTGGAATCGAATTCCCCGGAATCAGCCGCTCCTCCGTAATAGGAGTTGTTCTTCTCAGCCCGATCGTACGCGTTTCCGCCGGAGAACTTGCTCTTCCGTTCGCACTCCAGCTGCTTGACCTTGTCCTGCAGTGTCTGCAACTTGCTCCTTAGCTCTGATCGCTCCCTCTGCGTGGACTTCAGCTGCCTGCTGAGCTCCTCTTCGCCACCGCCGCCTCCATTACCGTTGGTCAGCGGCTTGTCACCGCCGCTCTCCTGGTTCCACTTGGCTATACGCAGCTGGGACTCCAGTGCAGAGCGCTGCACTTCCAAATCGGTGACCTGCTCCTGCAGTCTCTGGTTACCATCCAGCTGGGCCTGCTGGCTGCGACGCAGCTCGTTGAGATTGGTCTGTGCGCTGTCCAGGCGCTCGGTAAGGATACGCTTCTCGTTCTCGGTGGTCTGTAGGGACTTCTGCAAAAGCTTCACCTTGTCCTCGTTGGCCTGGGCGCAGTGACCCTGCTCGGAAAGCTCCTTTTGCAGTGTCTTCAGTTCGCCCCTCAGCTGTGTTTCGCCCACGGCAGCCTTCTGGAGGCGCTCCTTCAGTTGATCCACGGTGGACTTAAGGGCAGTGCAACGATCTTCCAGTTGGGTCATGGCCCTATTCTGGTTCTCCAGTCGCTCGGCCATCTGGCGGATGCTGCAATCCTTCTCCTGAAGCGCCATTTGAAGGCGTGTAAGGTCACCCTCCATGGCCACGCGCTGGAGATCGAGTTTGCTGGCCCTGCCCTCCACCTTGGCCAGTTCCTCCTGAAGCTGGCGCTTTTCGTTCTCCAGCTTGGCGCATTGTTGGCGGCTCTTCTCTAGGCGATCCTCATTCTGGGCATTCTCCTCCGAGGTGGCCGCCAGCTGCATTTCCGTTTGGGCCAGGCGCTCCCGCAACATCATCAGCTCGTCGTTGCGGTGCTTGAGCTTGTCCTCCAGCGCTTGGATAGCGGAGATCTTCATCTTACGGTCCGTTTCCAGGTTGCTCTTTTCCTCCTGCAGGTTCCTCAACATACCCTGCAGCTTCCCCAGCTTGGCATCGCACTTCACTTGCTGGTCGGCGGCATCTTGCAGCTGCTTCTTGGCTGCTCCCAGCTGGGACTTGTAGTCGTCCTTCTCACGCTCAAGCTGAGCCACCTGGTGCATCAGGTTTCGGACTCCCTTCCTCACCAGGTCTGGGTCCACATCGATGGGTCCATCGGGACACTGCGAAGTGCTCCTGGCATCGTAGTCTCCGCAGCTGCGAGATGGACTGAACCTCCTCGAGGGACTTAGCAAGCGGTGGGATAGATTCACACTGCCGTCCACCTGGATTCCGGCGATTCTACGGAGAGTGTGCACCACCGAGGAGAGCTTCTGCTCCGTGTCCCGCTTGTGGAGCTCCACGCAGGACAGCTGCTCATCCAGAGCACGAATTCGTCCTTCGGCTCCGCCCAGACGGGCCTTCAACTCCTGGATCTGCTGGGTGGCATCGGCCAGGCAGACCTCCAGGTTGTGCTTCTGATCCTCCAGCCGTTTCTCGCGGCCCCGACCCTCCTCCAACCGCTGGGTCAATTCCTGCTCGCGGGCATGGAAGCGGTGCTCTTCCTGGTTGTTCTGGCAACGCGCCCGTCCCAACTCCTGGCGCGTGGCACAGAGATTAGCCTCCAGGTCGGACAACTGCTTCTTGATCTGGCAGAGCTCTTGCTGAGCCCGCTCCTTCAGCTCCACTTCCGCGACCAGCTTGCATTGCAGCTCCTTGCCGCCCTCGTCCTTCTGGGCGAACTCCACCTGGGCTTTTTGCAACTGGGCCTTGGTGGCATTCAGATCCTGGGTGGTCTTCGTGAAGTGATTCTCTGTCTCCTTAAGTATGGTGCTCAGCCGGGTGCGCTCATTCTCCAGGGAGTTCTTCGAGTCCTCCAAATTGCTGATCTTCTGCAGGGCTTCCTCGATGGCACGAGCCTGCTCCCGCTTGGCGCTCTCCACTCGCTTGACATGGTCGCGCAACTCCTTGTTGCTGCCGGAGTACTTGTCCCGCTCAATGTTGCTGTCCGCCAGTTGCCGGCGACTGTCTGTCAACTCCTTACGCAGACTGTCGATGAAGCCCTCAGCTGGCGGAGGAAAAGATTCCTATTTAGATTGGGATTAGGAGAGGATCCTTTAGTACTCACCCTCTTTAGATTTGCGTAGGGCGTCCTGCAGCTCGTTGTTGGTACCTTCCATCTTGTCCTCCTTCAGACGGATCTCCATCTTCAGCTCCTCGCTGACCCGACAGAGCGTGTCCCGCTCCTCCCGGATACTGCTCAGCTGCAGTTCCTGTTTGCGGATGCAATCCTCCAGTTTAATCCTGTGAAAGATTCAGGATAGTATCCAAAGTTCCTGAATATATAGTAGAATTACCTGTGCTCCTCCTCCTTGGTGCGCATCTGCACAATCTCATCCTTTAGCTGAGCGATTCCCGCCCTCTGTTTCTCATCTCTGGCATTGGCTTCTCGCCGGCTGCGGTCGAGGGCCTCCTGCTCGGTCTTGAGATCCCTGGAGACGGCCTCCAGGCGCTCGGCCACCGCCTGCTTGTCCCGGTGGGCAATTAGCAAGGCCTGCTGCTTCTCGCTCTCGGCCCGAATCAGGGCCTCCTCGTGCTGCTGGACGAGGCTCTCGAGATGGGCCTGTAAGGTGGCCAGACGCTCCTGCAACTTCTCGATCTCATCGTCCTTGGCCGTTTGCAAGGCTTGCAGAGCTTGCTGCATCCGCTTCTCGAGGGCTGTTCTCAGCTGGAGCACCTCCTCGCCATGCCTCTTGGCCGCATCTTCGGCAGCAGCCTGGAGATTGGCAATCTTCTGGTTGAAGTCACTCTCGGCGGCGCGGGCTGCGTTGATGAGATGTGTCTTGGTTTCCTGTGCCTTCCGCTGGCATTGCTCGAGGTCCTTCTGCAGCCGGGCCACGTGGTTCTTCAGGGACTCCTCCCGCACCAGGGCCTCCTGCAGATCGCGCTCCAACTGGCTGCGTCGCTCTTCGGTGGCCTCCAGGGAGGTGTTAGTGTCGAAAAGCACCGACTCGAGCGACTCCTTCTCCGAACGCAGAGCAGCCAACAGCTCGTTCAGGCGATGGGTATCCTTCTCGTGCAGATCAATGACCACCTGCTTCTCCTCCACATCCTTGACCATCTCCTCGAGGTTCCTGTTCAGGCGACTGTTCGTCTCGGTGGTTTGCTCCAAGCGCTGGCGAGTGCGCATCAGCTCCTCGTTTAAGGCCTCCTTCTTGCGACACATGGCCGTAAGCTGGTTATGGATATCCCCGCGATCTCGTGTGACGCAGGCCAGATCCTGCAGGATCTTCTCCTTCTCCAGCTGCAGGCACTTAAGCTTCTCGCCCGCAGACAAGTTATCCGTCTCCAGCTCGAGTCTTGCCTTGTCCAGCACCGCAAGCTCCTTCTTGAGCTCTCCGATCTCGGTGCACTGATCGGCGGACTGGAGTCGAAGCTTCTTGCGCTCCTCCTGCACCTCCTGCAGGCAGCCCTGAACGCTCTTCAGCTCGTCGGTGGTGGAGCAACTGTTGCTAGACAGCTTCTCGTGCTTCTCCTGCAGATCGCACTTCTCCAGGAGCAACTTATCCAGATCGTACTCCAAATCGGACTTCTGCTTCTCGAGCAGATTGATCAGGTTGTCCGACTCGATGCGCTGCTGTTCCAGCAGATCTCGGTTCAGGCTCACCCGATTGAGCTCCTCCCGCAGGGAGATGGTCTCCTCCCTCAGGCGACTGCTGCGATCCTCCTCAGATCTGTTGGTATTTGAGAGGTTTAGCGGATTTCGTTGGTCTCCATATTGTAGCTCTTACCTCAAGTTTAGTTCGGTAATATTTTTGTCCTTCAGAATGCGCTGGATTTCCAGCTCCACGGCCTTCTTATCCTCCTCCATGGAATCGATGCGTTTCTGCAGTTTCCCATTCTGCAGCTGAAGCTTCTCAAAGTCCCCGCTCAGATTCTCGAACTGAAGTAAAGGAATTCGCGGGTTATTTACACAGCTAATTTGTAATACTTTTCTTTTGAAATCGGACTTGGAAAACCTTAGTTTAATCAATAGGAGCTGAGCTGTAATAAAATGTCTGGCATTTACCTTACCTCAGCAATTTTAAATAATTGCTGCAAAGTCAGCAAGAATTATACACACTTTCTCAATATGTTTAAAACGCGTCTGGACAAATCTTGCTATAGTGATAGGTGTGTGATCTTGCATTATAAACGATTCTCTGAATTATGACTATGGTTTATATAATACAACGATTTGATAAGATTATTTCCAATTCTCTTGAAATAATTAACGAAAGAACACGTGCAAGGAAATATTACATTTAACCAGACAGAAAAGAAACTACGGGAGTAGTTTTCCTAACAGTAAGACGTAAGAAATGTCTAGATTATCTCGCCTGCCAAAGCTGATCAAAAATATACAACTATACTTAATAAGATCGAAAACTCAGATTTCCCTCTGCTTAAAGGTCTTTTCTGAAGGTTTACATATCAGTTTCGAAAATATCCTTTTAAATTTGAATACCCAATAGTATTGGTATAATTAAAAAAAATTTTTTGCTTAGTTATGTTCGATTTTCACTGCAGGGATATAGATATATCGGGTTTCTAAAATTAGGTTCCTTTCTTATTTTACCTTAGCTTTCGCCAGTACTTGTCCGAATCCCTATAAACCCATTTAGCGATACGATCTTCCCAGTGCTTATGAACTTATCCCCCGTTCACGGCGGCTACAAATGCAATCGTCGCGGGCACAATTTGTAACTCATCGCAGACATGGCATCACCCCGGATTTAAGTTGAAAGCGTTATTATTAATTATAATATAAAATCTACGGCGTAATCAGTCTCAGACGCAGACTAATCGAGCTATCACTGATCCGCCCCCAATTCTCCTTGACATCCACACTCGGAGAAATAAAAGGAATAATGAATTATACAAATTATACAACAGAGCCATAGAATCTTAAGCCATATGAAAATATATATAATATGATACAACCGCATAGAAAATCGATCTTTCCTATCTCTTCAGCTGCGTCCGAACTCCTTGAGCCTCTGGAAAATACCCAGATCTTCCCCAGACTGTACTCACCGCACTGTTGATATCGGCGCGTCCCATCTCAGACTGCTGCTTCTGGGTGCGGACATCGTCCAGGCCCCTCTGCAGACTCTCCCGCTCCTGCAGCAGCTCCGACAGCTTCGAGTTGCTGGCGTCCAGCTTCTCGGTGAGCTGCTGCATCTTGGTGGTCAGCAGCTGTTTGGTGCCCTCGCTGGTGTCCAGCTGCGTCTTGGTGGCGCGCAGCGTCTCACTGGAGTGCTGGAACTTCACCTGCATGTCGTGGAGGGCCAACTGGTACTTGTGGAGCGCCGCCTGCACGGCTGAGATGGTGCCCTCGGCGAAAGCCTGCGAGGCGCGTGTCGAGTTGCGACGCGGGGACTTACCGCCGCCACCGGCAGTGCTGCCCGAACCTGCTCCGGCGGCGGCGTCACGCGACAGATGCATGTGCTGCATGGCCCCGCCGGTGACCTCGGCGTCTGCCTCGCGATCTGCAATCTCAGCGTCTTGAACGACGGCCTGCGCAATCTCCCGCATGGAATTGTTAAGACGCTCGATCTCGTCGCTGTAGCGGCTGGCCAGCGCGGCCTGGGACTCCGCCTGCGCGCAGCGGTCCTCCAGCTTCTTGAGCTGATTCATCAGCTCCAGCAGCCGCTGATCGCGCTCCATGATCTCGTGGCGGGCGCTCTCGTACTGCACCTTCAAGGTGGCCAGCTGGTTCTGCAGCTCGTCGTTGCTGCGCTGGGACTGCTTGAGCTCCTCGTCCGCCGCCCGCTTGGCCTGCTGATGGGCAAAGGCCACTGCCGCATTGGAGCCGCTGATGTCCTTGCCCACGCAGTTGATCTCCTGACCCATCTTGGCCACCTCCGCCTTCATGGCCGTCTGCATCTCCTTGAAGGACCTCTTCACCGCGACCACTTCGCGCCACATCTTCAGCAGGCGGTTGTGCTCGCTGTTGTAGTAGTCCTTGAAGGCCTGCTCCTCCTCCTTGAACTCGTCCTCCTTGATCAGCAGCTCGTCGCGCAGACCCGCCCAGTCGTTGGTCAGCTTCTGCAGGTCGTTCGTCAGAGCCTCGTTGGTGCGATTGGACTCCTCCAACTGCTGGCGCAGGGCACTGTTCTGAGCCAGGATCTGCTCGCAGCGCTGATGCTCCTCCTCCAGCTTGCGGCACAGGTCAGCAGTACCACTACCGGCGCCTGAAGCAAGGACATCGTCGTGGACATAGTCTCGGCTGCAGCTGGGCGGCGGCGAGTCCAGCGAGGAACTGCAGGGCAAACTGCTCTGGCCCAGGGTCAGGGAAGTGGAGCACTGAAGCGATAAGAAAAGGGGTACATCACAAGAGTCCTTTAAAGGTGAAGGATGTTCGGTACTCACCAGAACCTGACTGGTGGTGGGGCCTGTGGTCAGCTTAGGTCCCGTTCCGGTCGTTGGCTTGATGGTCTCGTGCATGCGCTCCTCCAGGTCGCTGCATCGCTGGCGATACTGCTGGATCTTCGACTGCAGCCGGCTGACCAGATTCGCCTGGTTATGCTGCGCCTGCTTGTAGGTGTCCAGGCGCCGCCGGTAGCTGTGCGACTCATCAGCAAGCCGCTGGCGCAGCTCCTGGTTCTGACGCAGCAGGGCCGAGGGATCGCCACCGCCCACTCCTCCTCCTCCTCCACCGCCACCCGGCGGACCCGGGCTCATCATCCTGGGCGTGAGGACGCCGGAGCCGGCAACAGAGGCGGCACTGGCCGATGGGTCACGCCCACGTTGGCCGCGCGAGAAGGGCAGGCGCGAAGCGGTGGGTGCGGATGGTGGTACCGACGCCGCCGTCTGAAGGTCGACGGCCGATGGGCAGGGCGTTTGCTTGAAGTTATCGCGATACGCCTGCATCTGTGGGAGGAGTCGTGGGAAGGCAGAGAGTGAATTTGATTTGTTTCCTTCGATGAAATTGCTGTGTTTTGTGGCTTTGCATTGCGTGCAGCGTGAAAAAGTTTAATTTCTGTGGCCAAGGGTTAAGACTTTATTTTACCCATTAACTCCTAATTATTCAAGACTTTCCCAAGGTATATATTATATAAAAATCTTAAGTTCTTGTTGAGTTTAGTCCCCCTAAAGCCCAGAAAAGTGCCTAGAGTAACTCATCTTAAGCTGGTTAGCTTTCAGTTTAGGAAATTATTTAGACATGAGTAATTTATATATTAAAAAAGAGAAGTAAGGCTAGTAGAAAATTAGAAAATTGTACAATTAAATCCGCTCTAATACCGTCAACCCTTTAAGCCAAGGGACCTTAGGGTATTAGGAGGCGAAAACTTTATGGCTAAAAGTTTGGCGCCTCGCCTACGCTCCAGAGCGACTCGATAAGTTAGTTCAAATTGATTTATTAACTTGTTCCGGGCCCTGGGAGCCAGTCGTCATGACAGCTGAGCCCGAGTTGGTGATGTTCCTCGCAAATAAACAAGCTCAGCGCGCCCTCTTCGAAGGATCCCGCCCAGTGGCAGGACTTCTTAACGTTCCGTCCATACCATCGAATGATATTATTATTATTTCTTTTTTTTGGGGCCCACTTGAGGAAATAGTTTTTCCAGTCCCCAGCCCCTCCCTCCGGAGAACACGCATTGCACAGTCTGTCACCAGGACAGCAAGTGTTTGTGTTTACCACCCCCGAGTCCCCATGCACCCCCACTCCATCCCCCTGCAATCCTGCAGTCCTGCACCCCCAATGTCCGCCCTCCCGAAAACTCATAATAATATCCTTGTCCTCGTATTTATTTTAATAAACAACATTTCCGCCGTTCCGCCGTTGTTGAAACTTCCTTTGACACGAATGCGTCTCCTAATTTAGAGCTCCTTATGCTGCTCTTCCCATACCACCCAATGCCGCCCCCATTTTGCCATTTGTGTTTATGCAAACCATAAAAAATATAATAATAATATCCTAGATAGTGCGACCGACTAGGATTTGGCATGCAATCCGCGCGACAAGGAGCTTGTACTTTCTATTTTAGTTTCAGATTTACTACTTATCATCGTGGCTTCAGTCAAATGGAGGTCGTCGCAGTTTATGCTTATAAAAGATATATCTGGAGGGTTTGGGAATAATTATTGCTGAAGATTTCTTGGAGGGAAAGGAAACTCTCATGCTGTAGCTTTTAATAGCTTTTAATACTTATTTTCTGGCAAATAATTAAGCTTATCTAACAGAGGTGATCTTTAAGATGTTGTCCTTAAAAATATATGATACATTTGTTTATTAATGTTAATTTTTATATATTTTGTCATTATTATTATTTTGTCTTATTTTTTTAATTGTATATTTTTAAAGTGTTTAAATATGGGTTACTGCTGGTATTTATTTATTATCAGTTTTAAGGAAAATTAGCCAATTACAAGAAAACCCAAAGGCCTTGCTAAGATATAAATCAGTCTTGAATTTGCAGCTTTTTTACAATTAAGTAAACTTTTAATCATCATTATAATGTTAAATATTTTCAACTTATTCAATTTACATTACAAGTTTATGTGTTTTATATTTAGTTGAAACCAATTCCACGCTTAAAGTTCTTGCACCTATTCAACTTACTTCTCACTGTAGCTGATATATGTATTTATATCCTTATCCCACTTTAAGTTCGGTCAAAAACTTTATGTGTGTTCTTATTGTTTACGGTTTACTTGAATTAAGACCGCGCACTAGACACTGTTGTTAACTGATTGAGCTCCAATTGAATACTCATCAAGTTATCACGGAATCCTGGGCCTCGAGGCCTGCGGCTCCACTAACGTGTCCTGCCTGGTGGCAATTGACACAAATTTGCGGAATGCGGAAGCACTAAACGCAACTAACGCTCCTCCAGGAGGGAAAGTTAATCAGTGCCTGTGACTGGCTGGGATCGAACCGGAACAACTGTCTGGGCCCGCGGAACTAAGCCAACTGAGCGTCAAAGCCAAACTTTTCAAGCAAGGAAAGGAAGCGTAAGGAGCGCTGGGCAAGTCCCAAGGATTCCCCGTTCGAACTAACCGCCATTAGGGACTGCTCCGCCGTCTGGGGACTGCAACTTTCCGCGCTGCAGAAATCCCGGACGGCAGGGGGGGACTGGGACGGAATAAACATTGAATTAACAAATTCCTGGTTACCAGAGGCAACCGCAATTGATTACGGAAAGAGGAGCTCACAATTATGTTTGGCGTGCGAGCGAGCAACAAATGCAAATCGTGTCTCGAAGCATATTCCGAATGCGGTCGGTCAAATCGGGGCGATATCGATGGGGTACACCAAGAAAAATATATAGTAACGTAATCTAAATCCATCTTAAATTAAACCAAAACTTGTATGAAATTTAAGACCATCCGGGAAACTATAAAAGTTGGTTTAGAAGAGCTCTCTTATAATGTCTGTAATTTATTCTTTGTAAGAAATATACTTAAGTGTATATGTATAAATGTATATATTTATATCTCTTAATGTATGTATATTCTGTATAAACGAAATTAAATATTTTGTATATTAAGTTTTAATTGGTACAAGCCTGCTTATACCTCAAAAGGTCTTAATAGAAATATTTTCCTTAATATCTTTTTCAAATCGGTTTTCAAAGTCCTAAGTTGGCGTCGCATTCTTATTTGAAAACTTACATTTTCAATTAGATTTGGTAAAATAGAATGCAGTTTTTAAAAACTTTTCATCATTTCCTGAAGAGAGATTTCTCCTTATACACAAAGCCTATAGAATACAAGGATACTATACTTTACTCCCAATAGAAAATGTTGCTTAACATATTCCTACCATCTTTTCCATAAACATTTATACAGACACATTTTTAAGCAACAGTTTCTTGCACTAACCTAGCAACATTTTCTTGTGCATTCCGTCATGTTAGACTTAAGTTTTCTTAATCGTTACCACATAAATCCTGTTAAACTAAAGCAAATTGCACAGCCACGTTTAATTTTTTTTATGAACGAATCTTTCCTTATTGAATTTAATTGGAATTGAGACTTGGTACGTTATTTCTTTAAGTGCAGCTGGCGTTGGGCGTTGGTGGTTGATGCCTTGGTGGCGCTGAAGGCGGTGCAAGTCCCACTGCTGGTCACATGGTTCATGCCTAACTGCTTTTAATAAGTCAACGAGCCGGGTCATAAATCGAGCAGGTACGGGAGGCGACTCTTCGATGCGATTAACCCTTTTCATGATTTATTTGCGGTGAATATAAATGAGGTTCTATGAATAAACAGTCTAACCCTTAAAAAAGGCACAGCAGACGTAACTAAATAAAGTAGAATCAGTAGATAAATATTACTTGCCAAACTAAATTAGTTGGACCTTGAAAGCAATCTTCTAATAAAATCCAACAAATACTTCAAATTCCCCGAATTCAAAATCCTGAAAAATGCAGATCAACTCGGCATTATCTGCAGCCACGTAACGCCCAGAGATCGGAGCGAATGCGAGCATTTCATTAGCCTTCGCCGAAGGCAAATGTCAAGATGTTTCCTGGCACAGGTTGCTCCGCGAATTCTATTGCGATGGAGAGCGCGAACCCTCGGGGTTATCGCCGCCTTCGTCCATATCAGAGAACTGCATGTGTGTGCAATAATAATATACATACACCCGGGTCGGGCAGGCACATATAGGTGGGACAGCAGCTATTTCCATGGCTCAACAACGAAAAAATGGCCACGAAATAAGCCTGAGGCACCGCCTGGAACGATGATATTTAAATATATAACACAGCCCTTATCAGTCCTCGCTTTAACCTGGACAGCGACCTTGAGGCGGTAATATCAGAGTGCCAGGTACACAGGGTGATTTCTATAAAACTCGTACAAACAAATCACATCATATTCATTATATTCATTATATTCATAGGTATACGGAGCTCCGGGCTCCGCTGCGACAACTATGTGTCCCCAGACTCAGACTCTCAAAGTCCGAAGATTGGTTATGCCATTAAGGTGTTTGTTTGCTTCACTTTCAGTTTTTAATCTCGGCCCGATGCCATAAGGTCTATACTATGTGTAGGTGTGAGATTATATTTCCAGCATAAGTTTGCCTGCCTGACTGCCTGTCGCACTCCGGCGAGCGGCGGGTTCATAGTCAGACCCGCTTATCAGTCGGGGCAGAAATGGGATTGAGTATACCTTGGGATCAAAGTCTCACTCCTCCACTAATCGGGCTCTGGGAGCTGCACTGAAGTCGCACTCGGAATCGATGGCGCAACGCTCCTCCGCAGATCCCAGCAAGGGATACCGATAGAGCGGGAGATTTCCCCGATTCGGATGCCGCCTTCCCTTGGCAACGGGCGCCCATCCAGCGAGCTAATGAAACCTTCAGTCCGCAATCTCTGGGCTCCGAGCTCTGGGCTGTGATGATTTATACAGCGATCGCCAAAGATCACAGACAGCGGACCCGGCACAGAGGAGACTAAGGCGGAGAAGAGCGGATCAGCCGGAGGAGAGTTGGCGACAATATCACTAATACTCGCACACTGATCAGGCATATATAAGTGTTTATAAGTGCGGTAGCTAATTACTGCTACTACACTGGGAGAATGTCTTACTAACTGTACAAATGGGTAGTATAATAAACAGGATCCAGATATCCAACGAATATATCATGCATAAATTGCAGAGTATATTTAAGGTATTTCTTAATTGTTTATGTAATACTTAATAACCTAATAAGTTGTTATAGGTGCTAATTACTGCTAAAACACTGGAAGAATGTCTTCCAAACTATACAAATGGGTAGTATCCAGGATCATGACTTCAAAAAAATATATCATACAAAAATTGCAGTTATATTTAAGGTATTTCTTAATTGTTTTTATAATACCTAACACCCTAATAAGTTTTTATAAGTGCGGTAGCAAATTTCTGCTAATACACTGGGAGAATGTGTTACTAACTATATAAATAGGTGGTATAATGAACAGGATCCAGATTTCCAAAAAATATATCATGCATAAATTGCAGTTATATTTAAGGTATTTCTTAATTGTTTATACAATACCTAATAACTTTTTAATAGTTATTTCATACGAGATTTCTAGCGTAGCAACTATAATTTTCGCTCTGTCAAAAATCTCTGAAACTGACCTACCAGAAATTATCGCAAATCACCATTGTTAAGGTCACTTTTGAGTAAATAGTTTGTTGAGCTGATTGTCTCGCCTCGATAGTGATAGGTTCTTACAATTTAATCATGGTCACTAAGTATGTCTGAAATCTATTTCCAGCCGAAATAAAAACAGTTCAATAAACTAATCAGCGCGATAAAGAAGCACTAAAGGTAATCGTTAATAGAAACTCAATAGATTTGAGACTAAGCGAATGGGGTTTTCTACACTGGCAACAATGTTGACCAGAAATTAGCTCGATTATAACATATTCTTGGACGAACAAAGCCTATACTTTATGTTTATTATCAGTTTATTAATGGCTAATGTATAATATTACAAAATATTTGTAAAATGGCTTAGACTTGGGACCGAGAAATGTAACAACGCAATTAGCTAACATTAAGATGACAAAATATCAACACAGAAAGAAATTGGGACAATAAAACGAGTTATTATTTTAAATATGTATGTTATTTTAACGGATTTTATGAATTTTAAAGAAAAATTGTATCTGATCAATTTAAGTTTGATTGATAGTTAAGAAATATGACCAGATCCTTAATATTTGCAGTTATTTCTCCCCGTGTACACATGCAGTGGCATAGGTATGGACATGTATTGGCCGATCCCAGCCGATGGGCATGTGCCTGGGCGGGTTATCAATACGGCACGGCCCGGCTGCATCCCGTAGGTTTAAAGTATAGCTCCTATTTAAAACGCGCTTTAGTCACAGTTCGGATTTTGCCAGCAACAGCACGGCGACGGTAATCGGTGATTATACGGCGGAGATTATACGGCAAAGATTACACGGAGGAATACGCGACTCCACGAGAGAGTGTGTTGTGTGTGAGAGAGAGTGAAGGGAAGATGTCGCAGACTTTGGACGATCTGCTGCTGCGCCAGGAGCACGCCCGGCAACTCCGCCAGGCCTCGCGCTCCAAGTTCCGGCGCATCAATTCGCTGGACCTGATACCAGAGCATCCCAGTCAATCGGAGGAGGAGGAGGACAAGGACGCGCAGACGCCGCATCGCCACTTTGTGACCCTGCGACGTCAGCGAACGGCGGACGGCAGTCTCCTGCGAAGCCAGTTCCAGACACAGGCTCCGCCGCAGCCCAGCCTTGGGACTCGGGTGCTGCTCTTCGGCCCCCAGCTGCTGATGCGTCTGGTACTGACCATCCTGAGATACGTCCTGTACATACCGCTTTCCATAGCGGCTCCCAGCTTCTGGCTGTCCGCCCTGCTCTGGATCTTCTGGAAACTGCTGCGGGTGCCCATTGCCCTGGTCAAGTGGCTGCTGAGCGGAGAGGAGGAACTGGGCTCAGTGCAGCGCCAGAAGACTATTCTCCTGAGCTGCGGCAGCACCATCCAGACGCTTCATCTGGCTAGAAACTTCTACGGGTCCGGGGCCCGCGTGGTGGTGTTCGAGTTCGAAGGACTATTCGGCCTGGCCCGCTTCTCCACGGCGGTGGACAAGTTCTACGTGGTGCCCCGGCCCACGGCCAGCAATCCCGACCAGTACATAGCCGCCTTGTGCCACATCGTTAAGAAGGAGCGGCCCGCGGTCTACATACCCGTCTGTGCCACCAGTCCGGCCTACTACGACGCCCTGGCCAGACCGCACCTGGAGGTGCTGGGCTGCGCCAGCTTTATTCCGGGAGTACAGGAGACCCAGCAGCTGGACGACTGCCTGCAGCTCTTCCAGAGATGCGAGCAGCAACAGATGGCCCTGCCAGCTCATGTCGTCCTTACGGCTCCCCGACAGCTGCAGCAGATCTACGAGAGTGGATTCGTGGGCAGCTACAGAAACATCCTGATGGCCGCCGGAATGCAGGGAGTGCTCGAGCGGCACAAGTACATACTGCCCAACCGGAGGGCGGAGCTTAAGCTGAACCAGCACGAGATTAGCGAGCGACAGCCATGGCTGGTGGTCAGGGATCAGCCGGGCTACCATCACTACGTGACCTGCACCACCGTCAAGGACTCGCGGGTGGTGGCCAATGTGAGCTGCCGTGTGGAGCATCACACCAAGAACCTCATACCCGTGCCCCGCGACGACGAGGCCCAAATCGAGCTCTGGCTGCGCTCCTTCTTCGCCAAGGTACGCTTCCAGAGGCCGATCAATGGACACATCAGCTTCCGGCTGGTCAAGAGTCCCGCCCATGGCGGACAGTTCGTGCCCCTGGGAACGCGACTGGGCGTGGCCCTGCCCTACATATGCCACAATCGATCCCATGCCCAGCTCCTGTGCCGCGCCATGAAGTGCATCCACCGGCGGGGACTGCCCGAGGACGAGCTGCCCAACTGGAGCTGGTCGGCGCTGGAGCGGAGCACCTCGACGACGGCCCTGGACAAGCGGGAGGCGCTGTTCGCCTACTGGGACCCGCTGCCGTACTGCGCCTACTATCACTTCCAGCTGCCGCTCGAGAACGTGAAGCTATTTTTGCAGCGCCGGAATCGCGCCACAGCCAAAAGTTTATCGCCCCGCATCACGGTGCCGGTTCATTGAACGGACGAGGCGGCAGAGAGGGGAGCCACTGCATCCGAGGATGGGGAGCAACAAGTACGGGAGCACGGAGCAGGGAGCAGGGTGGGGCCAGCGAGAGAGATTACACAGACTGATCAATAATGGAAAATATATATAACAATATATATAGAGTACATAGTATATATTTTTGCATTTTATACTATTTCTTTTTTTTTGTTTACGCCAATGGGGTTCAACATCCATCTAAGAAGATTAGGCTCGTTAAAGAAATAAAAAACATGTACCGCACACACTCACACAACCACACCAACACACACTATATTCGTCTATACTTATAACGTACAATAAATAAT
This sequence comes from Drosophila bunnanda, assembly GCA_035046265.1. Classification (NCBI taxonomy): domain Eukaryota; kingdom Metazoa; phylum Arthropoda; class Insecta; order Diptera; family Drosophilidae; genus Drosophila; species Drosophila bunnanda. The sequence goes on from JAWNOB010000130.1 coordinate 620,885, forward strand.
ATTTATATTTTAATTGCCCATTTGACTTGGTTTTTTATTTGTTTCGGGTATATTTCAATTTAAGCACAGTATAGTTTTTGGCAATGATTTGTCCTTGGATTAAGTAACTTTCATCACTTTTTCTATAGCTTGGTTTATTTCTATAGAAAGTCATCCTTATAAGGATATATCCTGTAGATATATTAAAGTTCCTTCGATATTCATTCCAAGATATTTGCCCACTGAAACTCTTTCGGTTTTAAAAGAACTTGAAAGAATTCTTACTTTCGTTATAAAAATATTCCGAATTAATGAGTTCTATCATTAAAATACTTTACAACAAGACCTTATACATTTTTTACTTTTTGGCCATTTTATAGTGTTCCTTGGTTTTTTAACAATTTAAATTAAGAAATCGGTCCTGAATTGGTCGCCTTCAAAGCCTCTCGCCCCTTGGTCTTAATTAGTAAGTAGTTATTAGGCATTCTAGTTTTCAAATCTTAAAAGAAACAAATGAGAACACTAAAAACAATTTAAGCTTTTTGCTCAGAATACATTTACACTTTCCGGCATATTATGCACTTATTAATTAGTCACTTATAACTTTAAAAAGCTTAAATACATAATATTAAAATTACCCATTTGAGTTTGTGTTGTATTTTCCAGCAACATTTGATTAGTAATACACAATATTTTCACTTTTCTCGGCTGTTCTTTGTTTATGGCCACGAACTGAACTGACCCGACCAGCGGCAAGGGTTTGTCCTTGGTGTGTTTTGGTGGTGCACCCGTTGGCGCGGTGGTGGTTTTGACCACGTTTTTCTGGTCCTGAACCAGGCTCGATGTTGTTGTGGACGGACGACGCGAGTGTTTCCAGGCAACGGCTTTGGGTCAGCTTAATTGCGGTTGGCTGGCTGGTTAACTGAGCCATTTCCACCTTATCCTTATCAATGGGCCAGGACATAGGTAGGTGCACATAGGGGTGGCCCACAAGTGCATGCAAAGGACACAATTTGAAAATTATTTGCAAAATTTATGGGGTAGAAATGTGCCTTCAAGCGTGGCAATTAGAGCCTAGACTGTTTTAAATAAATTAATTAGAATTGGTCTTCGAGCCACACGAAATAAATATACATTTAATTGCTAATTTATTTTTGGCATATTTTTAGAGCTGGAAAAAGTATACATATATATATTTTACTTGAATAGTTTTAAGACATACCATTATATAATTAACTAGCTAAGACATTTTCCGAAATAAAATATAACAAATTTATTTAACTTGTCATAAATGTTAAATAAAAACTAATCGAAAGACTTTAAACTGGTATACTTAACAAATCCATTTTTAAAATGTTTAAGAGTGTTTTAAAAAAAGTTAAAAAAGGACTTTCCCAACATGCCAGGTGTGGGGTTCGAACCCACGCTCTCTCACGAGAACCAGAGCTTAAATCTGGCGCCTTAGACCGCTCGGCCAACCTGGCTATGCAAATCGTCCCAAAAAGATGTCAATCTGATGTTAATTTTTTATGTATATGTTTATTTTAGTATTTTTTTATCTTTTTATTAAAAATATTTTTTAAAAATTTTTACTATGAATATATTATAAAATTATTTGTTAATTCCTTGATTTGATGCCAAAGCAATGATCAAACTTACAGCTACAGTTTATAATTAATCAATGCAAGGTTCTCATATTGGGAGTATACTGTATGAATATTATATTACATAATATTAAAATTTTAATATTAATAATAATCATATTATTTAAGTATATATATATACAGCTTTTATTTTGCTCATCTATTGTATGTTTGGTACTTTTTAAACTTGAACACGTTTGTATGCCTCCATATCGTAAATTTTGCATTAAAATATGAAAATACGAATTAATAGTAAAAGCATTCAAAAAGCGCGCCCTATCTTTTCATGCCAATACAGGCGCTACCATACCGCTCAACTCCAACAACCTCTTTGTATTCTTTTATACTCAGCCAGCTGATTAATACTGCACTCTGGACACCCTGTTGTCGAAATAAACCTTTTGGCCCTTAACCAACCTTTATGAATATTCCGCATAAGAGGTGTAGAGACTTAGAACTCTCGATATAAGAGCAAAAGCGCGAACTTCCCCGTACAGTCTGGCAGCGCCCGTGCCATGACCAGTTGCCGTGGAGGGGGAAATCCGCTATTTTTCTGTCGACGTCTGGCATTATAAATAGAAAACCTGGCAATAGTACTGCGGTCACACTAGTTGTTCTTAAAAGTGTAAATTCTGGAAAATAACACGGATACTATCGGCTATGAACAAAGATCCCTACCGAGGCGGAGGCGGAGTAGGAGGAGGAGGAGTTGCTGGCCAGCCGGATGGCGGCGGAGCGGCAGGCGTGTCCATTAGCATCGAGAGCGACGACAATGAGTCAACCACTGCGGAACACGACTACCTGCTGCCCGCCTCCTCCTCGTCGATGACCTCTGCAGGGGGCGGTGTTGGCGCTGGCGGAGTTGGTGGGGGAGCGGCCAACACCAGCATTAGCCTGGATCACGGCCCGGTGCCCACGGCGCGTAGCAGCAGCCTGAGCGGCGCTCCAGCCCGCCACGGTAACATCCTGTCCTCCTTTCTGGCCCGCCAGCGATCATACACACCGGCTAGTAACAGCAGCTCCCCGGTGCGGGTCACCACACAGATGAACCGCCGGCTGCAACAGTCACGCAGCATGGGCGCCAATGCTGGCAGCTTGGAAGAGCCGCCCATCGGAGGAGTTGGACCTGGAGCCGCGGGCCCTTCGCCCGGAACGGCAGCCAGTGTGCGACAGTTGGGCTTTTGGCGTGTCAACCTCAACGACGTCTTCTCGCTTTCCACGGCACCGTCCACAGAGGCATTGCGCTCCTTTATCACACATTCCAACTTCAGGTATCCGGCCGCCGCGGCCGCTGCAGCTACTGCGGCAGCAACATCGCCTGGTGTTCCTTTTCAAGCGGCTGCGCCCGAGGACAACGCACACATACTGCTCGGCCAGCAGCAACAACCTGTGCCAGAACCTGTCAGTTCGCCGCTTCGCTTCGGCCGTGTGGGATCGGGAGCAGCAGCTGGACCCAGCGGAGCCATGGGAAGGAGCATCTCCCTGCGCGAGGGAGAGATGCGGCACAATCATCACGGCCTTAATACAAGCCGGCACAATGCCAGCGTTATTGGACTACAGAGCAATCCGGTGCCCTTTGAGGAAAACGAGGCGAATAATAGCTTGGAACTGGGCAACGGCGATGGCAATGGCAGTGAGAACGTAGCAGGCGGCGGTGGTGGCGGCGTCGGAGTGGGAGCCAATGGCCCGGCTGAGCCCCATGAGCATCAGGCTGAGGACGAGCACCTCATATCCGACGACATGGTGGTGCAGATCCTCAGCCACTTTGTGCGCTATCTGCCGCTGATCTTTATACTGCTCATCAAGTTCATACACGATCATCTGCTGGGCATTGTGGATCTGCTGGTGCTGCAAACGGTGATGTACAATGTGAACCGATCGGTGCGGAACCAGGTGGCCAGACTGGCCCAGAAGAACTATGCCGTGCTGGTGAGAGACGCCTGCCTGATTGCCGTGGTGGTCACGGCGCGTCTATTCATGGCTAATGCTCCGCCAAATCCATTCGGTCTGATTGTGCCGCCACCCAGGGATTACTTTACCACCACAATAACTTTTCACACGGGTCTCACGGATGTTGGGGACAAGCTGCCGGACGATCCCACATTGTCGTCGACGGCGTCGGCTTCTTTGACGGAAAGTAACAAAAAAAATCTAGTGATTCCCTTGGGCATGATGCTCTATTACATTGCTGTAAGTGATCTCATCCTCAAGCTGCTTACCATGCTGATCAAGCTCGGCATAACGATGCTGCCGCATTCCTTAATGCGCCTCAAAGTTCGGGTGAGTCATGGGATCGTTACTTAATCTTTAGTTTAATGTTGCTGCAATCCCTTTTATCACACATCAAGCATATATTCCACGTTTGTGGTAGTATTCACAATTTTGATTAGCCATAATGACGCAGTATTGTAGTTCTGATTAACTGCAATGATTATGTTCAGCTTTTCCTTGTGACCACTTTTTGAACTCTTACTTTCGCAATTGCATTTCTAGTAACGTGACTAAACAGAACAATTTGTTTATTTATTTATGATTAATTTATTTAATGTCTCCGAAGTCCTGGGATTTCCCTAATAATATTTATTTCCATTCGCAGGCCCGACTTTATGTGCTGGTGGAGTACATTTCGCAGTTCTACCGGGCTACAGCGCCCATTACCCAATGGTTCCTTTTCCTCTACGAGTCCTATTCGGGCCTAGAGGTGGTGTCCGGTGGCCTGTTTTCTGCCCTCTATCTGGGCGCCAAGATCTTCGAGCTGGTGGAGCGCGGCAAGTCCCTACACAAGGCCATTGTGACATTCAGGAAGAACATTGTAAGAAAGATGGGATAAACGAATAGAGGGTTGTGTGCATCCATTAACCAATTCAATTCCATGCAGGACTCTGAGCGACCGCCGACCAAAGACGAACTGGATGCGGCGGGCGCCCTCTGCCCCATCTGCCATGACGCCTTCAACACGCCCATTGTGCTGGAGTGCGGCCACATCTTCTGTGATGAGTGCGTGCAGACCTGGTTCAAGCGCGAGCAGACCTGTCCGATGTGCCGGGCGAAGGTCAGCGACGATCCCGCCTGGCAGGACGGCAGCACCACCTTCTTCCATCAGTTGTACTAGCACGGCACCCAAAAAATAGAAATTTCCACGGATGATTTCACGTGTACATATAGTTGGAGCTAGCATTTTTGTTTAATTAAGCTGACAGTTATTAATTATATTACTAAAAAGACAAAGAAATGTGGCTTTGGTTATTGCTTGATCTTCACTTGCGTCGCCTGGCGGCTTCCAGAGATCGGGCCTCGTAATACTCGCCATCACCGCGAGTGGCCTTCTTGTTAATATCCGCATGGCGCTCCTTAGTCACGATCTCCTCCAGGACCTCGCTGTCGCCCTTGATGAGGCGCGTGCGCCCGGTGACGGGGTCCACCTCGCGACGGATTTGGCTCTGCCGTCGCTGGTACTCCTCCGGCGTCTCCGGTGCGTGCGATTTGCTGTTCATCAGTGCTTGAGTTTTTGTGGGGTAGAGTGTTCAGCAAGCAAACGACAAAGATTTAGTTGTGCGGGTTCTTACGGACCTATTGGTATGGCAAAGTCATCCTGCTCGCTGCTACTCTCCGCCTGCTCTGGTGCCGGAGGAGGAACAGCGGGCGGGGGCGATTCCTCCTTTCGTCGGCTGTGCTTCTTCGATTTGGACTTGGAGGATTTGTGCTTCGCCTTAAACTCCCTGCGTTTTTCCTTGTGTCTTTTCTTTGATTTTTTTTCGCTCTTGCCCATTTTCAGCGGCGTCCAAGCGAACGTAAACAAACCGAGTGTGACAGAAAAAGTCGATAGTCGGATACCCTGTAAGTCATTCAGCAGCAGCTTGGGGTTGTATGTTGAGACAACGTTTGGCAATTACGGCGAACTCTTAAGAAAATTATAAACATTTAATAATGTATTCGGGAACCTAGAAGTAGTTAATGTGCCAATAGAAACGACACAGTTTAGAAACATTACATTTTTAAATATTGCAAAAGAAAAACTTTAAACGACGGAACAAATTGTCTTGTTCATTTCCATATATTCCTAGCTAACCAAGCATTGGCAAAACCTATATTCCCTTCGTTAAAGGGTGTGCATCTGCACTGTGGGTAGTGTTGGTTAATGTAAAATCGTAGCTTCGATTTACCAACACTGCTCCGATTTGACAGCGCCGCGTGGAATGTGGACCGCAAGTGGAACCCAATCAGCGCATGTTGTGTGTACAAAAAGAAACGTCAAAACTGTAGCAAAAATAAGCGAAATAAGCCGTAAAATAAGCGAAGCAACAACAACAACCACAACTGGATACCCCCAAATAGCACATTTGTTAACCAAAGAGCGGCCCCAAGCGAACCGCTCAGCCCCAAAAGAAGCGGCGGCCCAAAAATCGCCCAGAGCAGAGAATCCATCAAAAAACCCCGCACACACACACGCACGCATACATACGCGCGCAGCCAAAGGAGAGCTCTGAGGCCAAAAGCACCGACGAATTCCGCCAGAAGAAGCAGCAGCGGCAGCAATTGGAACGCAGCGGTCCTCCGTCCCATTGGAGCAGCGGCATCCACACAGCCAGAGGCAGCGGCAGCCACGGCGAGAGCAACAACCAGCAAGCAGCAGGCAGATCAGCCCCAGTCAGCAGCACCAGGAGACGCAGAAGCCATTGCCAGGATGAGCATGGAGAAAGTAGCCAGCAAGCAGTACGAGTCGTAAGTGGAGCACACCCCCCGCCGCCACCCACTAACCACCCGCCCGTCCGCCCGCTGTTGCGGCCAATAAACGGGGCCAGCATCTCGCACACATCTGGGCACGATTGTTAGGTTATGTTCTGGGCACCGTTTACGTGCGCTTTCTTGCTTTATTTAGGGCAACTGCTCCTGATCATGGTCCTCCTCCTCCTCGGCCTGATTGAACAGAATCATGGCGGCCATTTCCTCGTTCTTGTCGCATGCCAGGTACGCCTGCATGGCCAAGGCGCGGTGAAATCCCAACGCCTCCAGACGTCCCACGGCGGCGGCCTCGTCAGCCGTTAGGTTCACCTGCGCGTTGTCGACGACGGTGTCATCATCGGTGCCTTGAATAAGGGCCATGAACTCTGTCTGATGGTTGCGAATGATTTCGAAAGCCTCCGGATCCGTTTCGGCCAGATGGGCCAAGATCTGGTCCAAAAGGCGCGGATCCTCGCGTATCATTTGACGCACACGCGACAAGGCTGGCGAGGCCACCATCTGATGCGCATCCCCGGTTGGCTGCGCCGCCGACATCTGTGCATCTGTGGCGGCCTGCGGAGGAATTCCGCTGATCAAATACTCTATTGCCCGCTCCGGATGATTGAAACTGGCCCGCAAGGCGTCTCGCACCTCCTGCTCGCCGTAGCCCATGTCCATGAGATCCCGCACCCGCTGTTCGTTGGGAGCCACCGATGGGAGAGCCACCGTCGGCTGGCTTAGTGCCCCAATGGTAGGAGCGACTGGCGGCGCTGTGGGGATGACGTTCACAGGCAGAGGCTCTGCTTTTTGCTCCTGCTCCTGTTCCTTTGGCTTGGCCGGAGGGACATTCTTCTTTCCCATCAACACGATGTTCTTGTTCTCGGCTATCTTATAGTTGCTCAAAGGCAACTCATCCTCCATGATACGGCCGGCGTAGATTAACTGCAGACTGTCCGCGGGCGTGGCCACCTCGGGCATGTCGCTTAAACGCAGCTTCAGCGTGCGCACGTCCTGCGAGTCGCTCATCTCCACCTTGATGATGCGCCGGTCCAGCGTAATAATGGACAGTTTCATGATAGTATAAAATTTTTGCTGCTTGATGTAATGTGCGAACAGTAGGGCCTAGAGTTCTGATTGATTGTGGTGGAAGTGGAAGTGGCAAAGTGTGAAGTTGAGTTCTAACCCTTGACATACTAATCAAAAGCTTTTCTTTACTTTGACATGCCCGCCCGCTCCAGTAAAATCTGGCCAGATCTCGTCGACAGCGACGACAGCGATGTGGAGAACGAGATAGATGTGGACAAGCTGCCGCCGCTGGAAGTCGGGCCCGGCGAGAATCGTCTGCAGCACACATACTGCCTCTGGTTCTCGCGCAAGGGGACGCAGCGGGCGGCCGCCGACTACAGCAAGTCGCTGCACGTGGTCGGCCGGTGCGCCAGCGTGCAGCAATGGTGGTCGCTCTACTCGCACCTCATCCGGCCCACCGCCTTAAAGCCCTACCGGGAGCTCAGCCTATTTAAGCAGGGCATTAAGCCTATGTGGGAGGATCCGGCCAACAGCAAAGGCGGCCAATGGGTAATACGGCTGCGCAAGAACAAGATTGAACGAGCCTGGGAGAATGTGTGTATGGCGATGCTCGGCGAGCAGTTCCTCGTCGGCGACGAGATATGCGGGATCGTTCTGCAGACAAAGGTTCCGGTGAGTTCAACTGCTTTTCTTACCTTGTACCGCTCCTTGTATCTGTAATCTGCGGAAACCGTGCCGGAATCACCGAGAACCAAGTAATATTCTTTGCATCCTGTCACGTCTAAAGTCACCACTACACTAAAGTGTCACGTCACTCTAGCTTAGTGACAGGATGGTTATCCTAATTATTGACAGGACTTGATGACATTTATAAAACGGCCGGAGTAATTGAAATGCTTTTATTTCCCGCGATTCCAAACCTTTATATTTACTTAAGCAAACGTGTTTATTACTTAATCTCTTACTTGTAGTGTTTATAGAAAGTGCATTTAGTGATTCGAGTTAATATTCCCTTTTAAATTGCCCGCCCCCATGTGACCAGTGTTGTAAAACGCTCAAAAATGAGACCTGTTTTACTTAATATTATTACATTCACCTATATTAGCAAGCGGGTTATTGTTGCATTTAGACCCCCACGCCCAGTTCCCACCCAGTATTTCTTTAACAAAAGTGCCGGTCGCGTTTCATTCATAAAAATCGTACGCGCATGTCGGTTTCGGGATGCAAAAATGGGATCCACAAATAAACCAGAGCGAGCTGTTGTCGTTGTTGTTGTAGGGCTGACGTAATGGAGCTAAAGTGCTGGCATTTTTAGCCCCAACTCGCCATTAAGTATGCGTGTGTTTATGGAAGTTAACATTAAAAATTCTTATAAAAATATAATCGTATGACAATAGTAAAAGAAAGGGAAAGTAATAGCTATAACATCTACTTGAGAATTCTACCCCATGTATCTATATGTAAAATGGGCTTATAGACGTATAAGATGTAAAATTTCAAATAACAGCTGCGGAATTTAAAGTGACCAAAACAACAGTATCAAAAAATATCAAACAAATAATATAGCAACATCGATTTTTTGTCAAACTAAATATCGAAATATCAACGAATGACACCCGACAACCAAAGAGAGAACCCTCTGTTAATTTACAGTCACCCGACAGAGAGTCCTGTTAACTTACGCTCTATCTCTCTGGCAGACAGCGTATATGTTATGAATTTTACATTCGACATGACAATTTGACCCCAAGGGCGAGAATTCGACTCCATTTACATGTAAACGCGTAAAATGGTTCTCCAGACGTGTAAGATGTAAAATGTTAAACAACAGCTTCGGATTTCAGAGTGACCAACTAAAAGTATCACAGAAATGTCGCCGACAAAAATATAGGAATGTGGTCTAACAAAATACCGCGAGAAAGGTCATATTAAATTTTGATATACAACAAAAAAGGCAGCTTCGCGGATAAAAAAACGAAAATATTCGGTCGCCGGGAAATAACACGAAATGATTTTTCGGTTTGCTGTGCAATAAAGAGTCTCCGATAAATCATTAGTTCTGCCAGTGTGCGGGTAGAAAACAATAGGCGACAACAACAACAACTCGTGTGACACCCAAGACAGCCGTGGTAGTGCGAGTGCGAGAGAGGTGGTCGGTCGTGCGTCTCACTCTAACCACCGGAGCCGCCGACGACGACGCGTACGCAACAAACGAAAATAAACGGCGAGCAAGAGGAGAAAGAACAAATAACGCCCACCGTAACACCCCCCGCGAAGAAGAAGAAGCAGTAGCGAAGCAAAAGCAGACGGCAGAATTGGAGCTTTGCGCAGAAATCGATTTTTTGCCCATTTTAAGAGATTTTCGGGAGCCTCTCCCACTGCCGAAAATCGTTTATCGTGTGCGTGTAACTGTGCCTGTGCGTGTGTTTGTGCGAAAGTGAAACAAACCAAATCGAAGAAAAAAGCTTCAAATCATATATTGTTTTTTAAAAAGCAGCAATCTCGCCGCGCCGTGAGTCACAAGAAGCAAAAATTAATTCAGCAGCAGCTTTAGCTTTTTAGCTGCTGGCATTGAAGAGGTGCTCTGCCACTGCCTCTGCCGTCGTCGCCGTCGACGTCGCTGCTGCCGCCCGCAACCACGCGCTCTCTTTGCCTTCTCCGTCTCCCCCTGCCTCCCGCATACCGTCAGCGAAATAACGCCACACACACACACACACATAGGAAGGAATAATAATATCAAACAAAATTGCAGCAAAAATAGTGTCAGTTTAGTAAAATATACTAAAAGTAAACCATAAAAGAGAGAGGTGGAAAATCAATAAAGAGATCCCACTCTCTCTCTCTCTCTCTCGCTTTGCAGTGGGAAAAACGTGCAAACAAGTTAAAAAGCAAGCTGCAAAAAGCGAATAATAAACTCCGCGCGCGCTTACACGTGTGTGGTAGGTGTGTGTTGGTGTGCGTTAACGTTTAACTGCTAATCGCAAAACGCAATCTGCGAAACCGCGTAACAAAAGCTTACGTAAAGCTTGGGAAAAGAAAAACAACGAAAAAAAACCCCATAGATAAACCAAAATAACACACAAAAATTCAAAATCAAAATTAGGCGCCCGAAGAAACTCTAAAAACGGATAACTTCAAAGGAGGAAAACCCCCCAAAACACGCCCATATCCTACCAGAAACCGAGAAAAGTGAAACCCACAACAAAAACCCCAAATTAACAGCCAGACACAACGATGACTAAGGACAGATTAGCCGCTCTCCATGCCGCCCAATCCGACGATGAGGAGGAGACGGAGGTGGCCGTCAATGTCGACGGCCACGACTCGTACATGGACGACTTCTTCGCCCAGGTGGAGGAGATTCGCGGCATGATCGACAAAGTGCAGGACAACGTTGAGGAGGTGAAGAAGAAGCACTCGGCCATCCTGTCCGCCCCGCAAACGGACGAGAAGACCAAGCAGGAGCTGGAGGACCTGATGGCCGACATCAAGAAGAACGCCAATCGGGTGCGGGGCAAGCTCAAGGGCATCGAGCAGAACATCGAGCAGGAGGAGCAGCAGAACAAGTCGTCGGCGGATCTGCGTATCCGCAAGACGCAGCACTCGACGCTGTCGCGGAAGTTTGTCGAGGTGATGACGGAGTACAATCGCACCCAGACCGACTACCGAGAGCGGTGCAAGGGAAGGATACAGCGTCAGCTGGAGATCACCGGCCGGCCGACAAACGACGATGAGCTGGAGAAGATGCTGGAGGAGGGCAACTCGTCGGTGTTCACGCAGGGCATCATCATGGAGACGCAGCAGGCGAAACAGACCCTGGCCGATATCGAGGCCCGGCACCAGGACATCATGAAGCTGGAGACATCGATCAAGGAGCTGCACGACATGTTCATGGACATGGCCATGCTGGTGGAGTCGCAGGGCGAGATGATCGATCGCATTGAGTACCATGTGGAGCACGCTATGGACTATGTGCAGACGGCAACTCAGGACACCAAGAAGGCGCTCAAGTACCAGAGCAAAGCCCGCCGAAAGAAGATCATGATACTGATCTGCCTCACTGTGCTGGGCATCTTAGCGGCCTCATATGTTAGCAGTTATTTCATGTAAATCTCGAATGCAATTACTTATATGCCAGACACACCCACATTCTCCCACAACAAGCACACACACACACACACACACTCACCCCCCAATATCATTGAGAAAAGAACCCCTTTATAGGATGTTGCGCAACCCACCCAGAGAAAATGATAAAAATCGAAAAACTTAAGCTGTAAGAGATCGCAACCAGTGAAGACAGACACACACACGATTAGCAGGGCCCGGATCACACCAATTATAGCTAATATATATAGTGAAAAATGTATGGTTAGTTCAGTTATATACGAGAAAGAGAGTCTCCGGAGTCTAAACCTTATATACACGCAAAAACTCGAAAGTTAGCTAACAAAACATTTAGTAAATGAAACGAATTGCTAATTGAAACAAGCGAAAAAGTAATAAAACACACACACACAACTCCAAAACAAGTAATTGCAAACAAGGAAAAACATGAAATTTTATTGATTATTGTTATAATGCGAAGCAGAAAATAATTCAAAAAGAAAATATTATAATAAAAGAAAGGAACACACTCACATACTCTCACTGCTAATGCTTTGCAAGAAACACACATGAAAAAAGAGAAAGGAGAATGGTTGCAAGAAGAAAATCGTTTTTCCGACTTGGAAAATGCATTTAGTTTTGATTTGTTCAACTAGTTTAGTTTGTCCCGTTAAAACCCTCACTAAAAGTAGCCTCACACTCACCCACACTCACCCACTGACGATGTTGAAGAAGATGAAGATGAAGAGGAAGGAGAGAAGGATGCAACAAAGCTCTAGTTAACTTTTGAATATTTATTATAAAAGATTGTTTATTATGCTAGATAATAACTATATTGACTATTTACTATAATGCTATTTACTTAACATGTTCATATTTATTGAATGCATATATAAATATATATATATATCTAAATTATACAAAACACACACAGCATATATATATATACAACTATAAAACTAGATAAATAGCTAACTCTCAAACATTCTCGCAATGAAGAAGTTGATAAAACGAAGCAAACAAACTGAAAACGAATCTCCAACACTTGAGGAAGTTGACGGAATGCTGACTTAACAGAGTAAACACTCGCTCACAGACTCAAATTAATCGGTAAACCGTTTAAATTCAAAGTTGATTGTTCAGTTTTTGTTGTTCATTATGGGTTTTGTTGGTATTGCGCAAACAATTGAACAAGTTTTTTGTTGCTATGATTTCCTCCTCTTATTTTTTTCTTATTCGAATGTATAAATATATAAACTAACTTCCCTGCAAACTAGTTTTTTCGCTTGCCTTAAGTTTGAGCTGAGTTTTTAGTAGCTATCTATGATTTCATTTCACACACTCACACACTCACACTGCCACACTCAACACAATTACACACACACACACACACGCTTTAATAAACTTTTTCTTTCCTTTATTAACCTAATTTATTTTCCTTTCTTTCCCACCTCACCAAAAAAAATAAAAAATAAAACCAAAACTAACAAATCGGAATCGAAATCAAATACTCCCCATACATAACCCAAAACACCAACCAACAAATATTCTATGGCATGTGGCTCTCAAAATCAACCTTAAAAACTTTAACAATTTAACAACAATAATTTGGGAAACAAATCAAACATTCTGCACTACACTTGGATGCACTTTACATAGTATCCAAGCCAGCAAGTAGCATGCTCATCATGGCCTATAATATGCATACAGTTTCCCAGGGATATGCTATATCACTCTATTATAATAATACCGAACGTAATCTGTATGGGTCTTTTTGAAAAAAACTTATATTATGTACAATGTGATTTAAGATTTACACACACTCGGAGAAATGCTTTCGCTTTTAAGTAGGAAATGCAATTTGTTAATGCACCACCATGTAATGCCGATAAGAATTGAGAAAAACTCACCACTAAATTGTGAGAATTGGTGAATTTCCGTTCTGATTTCTCAATCACAATGAAACACTGTGCACGTTTTTTTGCCGTTCGTTTACCTTTTGATCTTTTTCAATGCAACAAGAAACTGAAAAAGAAAACTGCAATGACAACAGCAACAATCAGCACGTTTCCACTACAACAACAATAATAGCCACTGCAACAGCAACAACAACAACACCCAGTTAACAACGCGTCTAGTGAAAAGAAAAAACGAAAATCGCTTTAAAAACGAACGAATTTCGAAGCCAACTTCGTATTATGTCAATCAATCAAGCTGCAATTCAATTTAAACCACAAAATGCAATCTAAAGCCCCCAAAAATGCAAAATGCAAATCGAAAATAAATAAAACGCGACTCCGCCGCCCCGCCAAGCTCTTTGCCTACGGAAGTTTCCAGTCCGCGTTCCAGCTTTCCAGACTTCCAGCTCTTCACAGCTTCCAGCGATAAATTTACAGCTGCAATGCTCCGTTCCCGTGCGCTGAGGTGAGTACAGAAATGATTGTTTAATATTTCGCATTTTTCATATAGGCGGCAATAATACTCTCTCTACGCCCAGGGTTTCCCCGCGTGACTTGAATAATTGTCGAAGGTCGAGTCCTTGTGTCCTTCTCCGCAACGCCCCTTTTTGGTATTCCTCCGCCCACTTCTATTAATGAATTTCGTGCCCTTTGTGTTGTTGTGACATTTCGAGTTTCGAGAGTGTGAAGCGGCGCCGATAAACAAGATGTTGGCGAAAACAAAGAAAACCTAATTATACCCAATAATTGAGGGGTATTTGTGGGTATATTGGGCTTTAGGGGATGTTATTCGGTAGTGAAATGTATTGAATTTTGTATTTTCTTATTCTTTATTCCTATTACCCAAGAATTTCTGATACTATCTGGGAGTTTATGTTCATTGCTTGAAATATAAAGCGAAATAATTGCTTTTAATTACATTATCAACTACCATGCTCCTACTATAAGTAAGGAAAGAAATCTCATTTAATTTTATTTAGTGTCATGCTTCATTCTGTCTCCTCGTCGCTTTCATTTCTATCTATATATGTGTATATATATATCGTCGGCTCTTGTCATCTTGCCGTCATTATAAAAAAGCCTCAATTAATACAGACATTTTCTCTATTAACTAAATGGGATATGAACAATTGGCGAGATAATGAATATTTATAGTACAACAATAATTATTAAGAGTTCTATAACAAGTTCTCTTTCCCCATAATTACATCATTAATACACTGCAATTGATGTTGATTTCATTTGCACCTAAAAGCGAGTGAATTCAATTTGTCATCAATTACCAATGTTGCAAAAATGTCGCACTCAAATATATATTTTCTACAGCTTCGTCATGCAAATGAATTCGAACAAAGTTATGGCATTTATTTTCTCACTTTGCTCGTTTTCTTCATTTGTTATTTATAACAAAAGCATCTTATTCTCGATGATCTCATAGGGAATCGAGTCACATTTTTGTTTTTTTGGGGAGAACAAACTCTGGAAAGCCCAGAACTTGGGATACTTTTAAAGATATTTACCAGCTTTCTGGTTTTTTTATCACAATAAATTCTTTAAGCTTCAAGTAGCGAAGGCTATTTAATTTAGATAAAAACTCTTAGGAACATTTTTAATGGGATCACTATAGTTATTTTTTTGTTTATATCACGAATTAAAGTCGATCACCTTTTCCAATGCCACTTCATTCATTAGTCTTTTGTCTAGGTCTTTTTTTAAACGATGACCCTCTGCAGAAGAGCACGATGTCGTGTCAGTTGCGTGTTTAATTTGAAAGCATTATCTGTAAAAGTTTCTCGTATATTATAGGCCGTTTATCATGTATCATTTCATTTCTCCTCCGCTTCCACAACGCTTCCTGTCAGCGGCATTCATTCTGAGTGAGAGTCGGCTGCGTATGAGTGTCTATATCGCCCCTCTAATGTGATTCGAACATGCACAGAGTTCGCGCCTCCCCCGGATTCGTGGCGTTGTGAGTGTGTTTGAATTGAGTCATCGTTGTCACCCAGAGCGACCTTAGACGAGACTTCCCTTCCAAACCCAGCTGCCGACCCATTCTCCCATTTATCATGTGTGCGAGTGCACTGATAAAAAAAGTAATCCGAATAAGCTGTATTTTTTGGGGTAATGATGCTGAATTAATCGCTTCATAAATTGTAAGCGATACATTGCTGTGATTAAGGTTGTGAAAAGAATAAGTGTTTACATATTCACACAAGACTTGTGCTAATTTATGGCTTTTAAAGTTATTTCTGACCTGGAAATCTAAATATTAGTACGTTAAAGGTATTTGAAAGTATCTTAAAGACTCTTTATATGTTGAATGTTGCAATAACAGTTTGACTTTCTTTTATGGCGCTTCTGCGATAAAAAGTTTATTTACATTTCTCCTCAATTAGTTATTATAAAACGATCTATTGGAATTATACTCATAGGCCACACGCAAGTGAATCAGGTGAATCATCAGACAGACCCAATGAATCATCACTGTGTTTGTTGTTATCACTTCTTATCACAAAAAAGTCTATCAGTTGAGTTTGATAACAAAATAGTGGGTCTCTCCTTATTCCTGATACTCTTTTGCCCGCATAAATGGAGAGAAGCGGAGTAATGTGAATGCAATTAAAAACTCATCCCTTGAGTGACATTCACCCCTCTTTCGCATTCTCATGTAACATTTTCCCATTTTTTGCATGTCTCTTTGCCTTTTTACCTTGTTGTGTGAGCTCTGTCACATGGCTTTTGTTTGCCTTTTTGTTCTCAAACCCTCTTGTAGTGGAAAAGCCCGCAGCATGGGGTACCCTATACCTTCAAGGGGTATATTGGTTTCTAAAAGAAGTTAAATTTCTTGCGAAATTTTGCCCATACATAGTTTTCTTTGAAATACAAGACTAAAAGTTTAGAAATTATTAAAGCACTGAAATATTTTTATTATTTGAATTTACCTTAAGGTATTTCCATGTGTGACTTCAACTTGGCTTCTTAATTTTTTGCTGCAGTAAATATCTACGAGTCATGAATTCAATTTATATATTTATCTATTTCCACACTTGTGCTGAGCTTTTCTTGTTATTTACTGACTTGTCTGTCTATCTATCTATTATTTTGATTGCTTTGCCAAATCCAAATAGTATTTTTCTTGTTTGTAGCAATGTTTTTATGGATGTCTTATATTTAATACATATATATGTGGGAGTTTTTTGTGCTTTTTTCATACCTTTTTTTTTGTATTTCAACTTTGTCTGGTGAGTCAGAAATTTGTACCGGCTTATGACCATATATATACTATATAGTATATAGTATTTGTTGTTAGCCGTCATTCTGCGGTTTGATTTATTGATTCGCAGCCAAGTGCCAGCCTTATGAATATACAGTGAATACATATGGAATATCTGTGTAAAGATGCGGTACTTTATGTGAAACAAGGTACTTTATCTCATCTGGGCTGTGCAAAGTTTTTTAGAATCGTCATTGTCATGTTAACTGTTGAAACTTGCTTGTCTGCCAAGATTCTATCAACAGAGCTTCTTTTCCGTCCATGGAAAACTTTTTGATTTGCCGGGGGGGAAAGTTTCCGCTTTCCTCTTGACGCTAGTTGCCTTAACCATGTAGGAATTTCCTGTGCATAGGGGAAGAAGAAGGATCCTGCATCCTGCCTCCTGCAACCCGTTTCCTGAATTCTCCTCGCTCGATGCAGGCGGAATTCCTGGCATTTTACTGAACGGACAAATGAACCTGAGAATTTTCCAACTAAAAACCTAATGATTTTCTATATTGATTAGGTGTTTGCCAAGCTGTGAAGTTCTTTAAAGCGAATGTATTTTGGTTTATTTCTTTGCAATCAAACCTAAACTGAAAAGGGTGCAAAAAGCCTGTTCCATCGCTTCTAAACAATTTGTTAATTGAAAACAAATTTTATGGCACGTCGTCAGATGAACCGAGTTCCAGAGGTGTGTGTGTGCCGCCAGAAGTGGCAAAGAGTTGAATGGGCGGATACAATGTGACCCAGGGGTGTCATCCAAATGGAGGCCACACACAGGCACACACAATTTAGGGGCGTGGATTTTGTTAAGCCAGCAGAAATAATTTAGAATTTTGTACGGAAACACACACATTTTCATTGGCTATAAAATGTGATTCAATTTGGGGAAATGTTTTCAAAATGCTTCACAAATTACAAGTGAAATTAAAATTTAGTTGTGTCGGTACCTATACTTACATATTACATGAATATAAATGTTTAAATATTTAATATATATAATATTTATTATCATGACCATGATCTCCGCAGTTTTTAATGAGTTTTAAAATACTTAAAATAAAAGTCTCGAGCCCATTTGCGGTTTTTAGGAATCGGAAACCACTAATAAGACCAAGTTAACTCGGATTCGGTGTTAGCCCGAAGGATCTTTCTACCTAAAGGTCCTTTAATATATGTGGCTTGACCCTTTTTTTTGGGGTTCTTCCTGCCTCATTTTGCGAAAAGAGTTCATTCGCCTACTTTTATGCTTTTATGTACTCCCAAAACGACAAGAACAGCGTCAGATACGCTCATGACCACACCCACCTGCCCTTTTTTTTTTATTTTTGCCAAATTATATGTGTATTTAATGTTGCTGCAGTAACACACAAAAAAAAAAAAATAAACAAAATAAGAAAACAAAAGGGGAAAAACGACGAAAAACAACAACACGAAATGAGTTCTGCTGGGCAGTTAACGAGTTGGGTAGCCCAAGGAAAACCTGACCCAGTAATGCGATGTGGGGTGGCTTCCTTGGGGGCCTGCATGTTGTTCTCCTTAACCACTGAAAAGGGTTGAAAATGATTCCCATTTCCAAGGTTGAGCCAGGCCTCTGGCGAATTTTCATATTCGCTCGACTCGCCCCCTATTGTTGCTGATGTTGTTGTGAGAGAAATTCGAAAAAGAAAACTGAAATTCTCACATTTAAATTCCATGCGCTTCGCTACATCTTCAATTTCCTTTTTAAGTTGGCTCACAAAGACGAAGAATTGCCAGTTAACCAAGCGTACAAAGCAGCCAAGAAAGAAAGAAAGAAAGAGTGAAAAGGTTGAGACCATAAATATTAATGGTTACATCAATGGTCTTACCTTTAATTAAATGAACTCTTCTGTTTAGAAATGGTTGAGAAAGCCTTTAAAACCGATGATGAGATATATACTTTTAATATTCATAAAGAAAGTAAAGGAAAAGTGTGAAATATAAAGTTTCTGCAAGTTATTTTTACTCTCTTCAGAGAATCTTGGATTATTTCTTACTGTTATTCCTCTATTCTTTAGCAAAGTAAAGGAAAAAATGTAAAATAATTTAAAATTAAATATTGTTTCCCTGGCTATAAAGTTTGTGTTTCCTCTCGAGGGATCCGTAGCTTATTTCTCCCTGTTAAAGCTTCATTTTACAGTTTATTATAGTGAACAATTTAATGCCGAACAAAGTTTTTATTGTGTTTAAACTTTCCGGTAACAACCCCGAGCTGGCAACGAGTTTTGCGTAATTTTATTTTGAACGCTGATTGGCACCTTTTGCCACCTCCGGAACACCTTCGCAACGCCCACTGTGCCTCTCCACCTGCCACTAATTAACTTGTTCACGAAATTCTTCTTGCAAGTGCAAAAATTTGCATCTTCGCAGGTAAAACACGTAAAAAACGTGCAATGGGGGGAAGGAAAGGGCCCTGAGTCCGGGAATTGCAATCAACGAAAAGGCGCCGAGTAATTAAGGCTGCCAAAGAGAGGTCCTGCAGACGGGGGATATATGTACGAGCTGACAAGGCAACAAGAGCGGAAGCGTAGCAACCAAAAAAAGGAAAGAAAAAGCAGGATAACTGTCCCGGTGGAAATGCAACAGTGGCCTAGCACAGCTGGCCAGGATCTCAGACTGACAGGCTTCAGAATCTCCTCGGGGGAAAAGCACTCGGTGGTCCGTGGCTGGCGGAGTGGCAAGAAAAACCCACAATCCCAACGCAAAAGGCATCATCAACTGCTGCAAGTCACTGACAAATGGGCTTGACATTGTTACCCCTATGCAAATAAGAAGGATTGCCAGGGAGCTAGCAAGTCTCTGCGAAGAAGGTAGCTTTTTAAATTCACCAAAATCCTGAAGAGTAAAGCTTTTTCCAAACCCTAGGATGCTGCAATTAAGTTTATAGATTGCAGAGACAACTTCCGGCAGAAAATGCCTAGGAACAATTCCTGCTTGCCAGGACTCTCTGTAAACGAATAAAACATGAAAATTGCAGTTGCATACTTCAAGGCGTGCACATAATTTCATTTGACACAATTCCAACTTTTGCCCTTTACTTGCTCCTCTCTTTTTGCCTCTCTCTGCCTTGCTACACTGCTCTTTTCGCATGGCGGATAATGCAAGCAACGGGATATTCCAGTGACAGAGACAGCGACATTAACTAAACCACATAGCGTAGAAAGTAGAAATCAGTAGAAAGTAGCATCATCACTGAGAGGGAGGGAGAGAGAGAGTGGGAAAGAGTGCGAGAGAGAGCGTGCATTTCTTACGGTTCTTTGGCTGATTCAATTGCTGACATAACCTCTCAGAGTGCAGTCGCCAGTGGCTTATGTACATATATATCCCGTTACCCCAACTCGAAATCTCTCTTTTTTCCTTTTTATTTTTCCACGTGCCTTTTTCTTGGGGTTTTTTATGCTTTTCGTTGGCGAACAACATCTTGAATAAACGGATTTCTGCTGGCTTTTAAGGATGCAAGTGGGGTAAATTTGTGATGTCCTTTATTTTGCGAAAAAATCTTTAGTTTTGATCAAAAAGTATTACACTTATCACCAGTTTCTGCTGCTGACTGTTGTAGATTTTGAACTACATAGTTGAGAATTCTTGAGAATTGGGTTTTATTTTGTTGAGATATTTATAATTATATTTTCTTAAACAAAAAACCTTTTGAGAAATATAAGGGATTACAGAGCTAAAACACCCATCTTTTGTGATCTTGAAATAAATTAAGACCTTCACTGCATTCGTTACGGGACCGTTTCCAGGGTATCGCAAAATCTTGACCCCATTCTATGTACATACGCCCCCATATTCCTTTAACATCTTCTGATTACCCCACAAAAGCTTCAACAGCTCACCAAGCCCGACATGAAGCTGGGCGATTTCATTATCGCATCTTTTGGATATGCATCTCAACCCAAGCGCCACCCACTTCACCAGTCGAAATCCCCATCCTTTGCTCGGGGAATTGCGCACATCCTTAGCCCGCACACTTTGGGGACTCTGGATTGGGAGCAGCGGGTCCTGCGATTGTGCGATAAAATGAAATGCGGATTGCATTCATGCAACGGGTGTTAATGTCTTCATTGTTGTACCTCCAACCCACCGCTGGCCCATTAAACTTGAACGTCTCTCTGCGGTTTACGGTGGCCCTGAAATGTCAAAGGCAATGTCTGGCCGAGCTACGGAGAGACAGCGAGCTAATTAGATTGCATTTGAATATTAAATTGTTCAATCCAAAGATAAACGGCTCTCGGGTATTAATTAATTGCCCCGCGCTGTTCTCTTGCACTGCGATTATCCTCGGGCAATAAGCCATATCCGTTTCATCATTCTCCATACCCACCCACTGCTAGCGCTCCTATCGACCACGAGCTCGTCCTGCTGTGCAGCCTTGTGGGGAAGGCTTTTATGAGCTGTCCTCGGGCGATTTCGGGCTGACCATGGAATGCTTTTATGCGTCCATGTTATTAAGAAACGTTTTTTCTAGGATACTGCAAAGGGTAACTATGATCAAAGTGGTGAAATAACGAACTATCGATATTTCTGACTAAGCTAGTTATTACTTACAGCATAGTTTGTAAAGAGAAAATAATATTTTCTTCTCAGACACAATTCTCATATTTTTCAATAATTTAAAATGTAATAAAATACAAAACATTTTCTGGAAATGCAAAGTTATCCATTAAATGAGAAATTTAATCAGGATTCAACGTTTTCGAGGCCATCTGCATGCTACCCTGGAACTTTGCTTTAAATCCCATTTCTGTCCGCATTGCGTATACGCCTCATTATCCTCGTAACCACAAGGATTCCCATAAAAGGCACACAGTTTTTACTGGCAACATTTTGTGTACCTTCTCCTTCCTTGTTCGTGGTATATAAAAATTATATTTTAAGTAATTTTTTCTTTTCTGCTGGCTTTGGTCGGTCGTCGCCTTAGTCCTTAGTCCATAGTCTTTTCTCCTGCCCTCGACTTGTGGGACAATTTGTCCAAGGCGTTTCCTTCCGGTGGGCGTGGCTGCAGCCGGCAGCAGGGACATGCCTGTGTCGACTTCCTTCCTGTCTTCCTTCGAGTTCTTTGTGCGTAAAATACAAAAAATACAAAAAACGAACAACAAGGAAGAAGGTGGTCGCCAAAAGGATGGGAGCTTGGGTGGTCAGAACATGATGTGTGTGTCAGCTTTCTTTTAGGATTCGAGAATTAGGAGTACGTGGTACACCGAAAGAAAGAGTAATAGATAAAACGAGAAGAAAAGAAGGAGAAAATACTAATTATTTATTGCATAAAATTTGTTTTATTTATACCAAAAGTCACTCCAGAAATTAAAATTTTTTTTTATTTAAATTTTAAATTTATCTAAAAAGTTTTTTTTTACATCTACTGTATTTAATAATAAAATATGGTACTATTAATTTATTACACCCTATTTATGCAAACTGATTGAAGCTCGTATTTTTTTTCGAGTGCATCGATACGAGTATAACTTTGGGTTTGTGGCTTACGTCATATTTTACTGTTGCTTTTGCATGCTTATATTTCGACGGCGGCCTTAAAGGATTTCTACTTGCGTTCTCCCGAAATGCCGTTACCGTTACCATGTTGTAAAATTCATTCACATGTGAGGCCAAAAGAGTTACAAAGAGAAAGAGAGCGAGAGAGAGGGAGAGAAGTAACACCGGCAGGGGCAGAGGGAACGAGAAGGCAGCAACAGCATCGTCATCATCGTGGTCGTCGTCATTTTCAGTCGGTCACAATGTCAAACAGAACTGTACACAACAAACACACCAACACCAACGCCATCGCCATCGCACACGCACACGCACGGGCTTACAACAAAGCAAAGCGGCAGAAGAAAAAAAAAACCAAAATGAGTGAAACAAAAATGGCACAAACAAGTCACACACAGACACACACACACTGGCACACATGCGCCCACTTGGCCTCTCCGCACTTCGCTCTTTTTTTCTCATCCGTTTCGCCGTTTTGCGTTTCCTCTTCGTACGACTCTTCCTTCCTTCGCTTTGGGGCTTAGGCAACTAATCCATTTCGCTTGCTATTTTTAACAGCGACGCGGCGACAGGCAGCGGCTGCGGCAGCGGCGTCGACTGAAGCATTGCTCCCAAGGGTCCGAGTGGCTGCAGCAACAACAAATACTAAGGCAGCGCTGCCAGCGTCGCAGCTGTGCCAAATCAAAAGCCGCACTCACACACACACCCGCATACACGCATCCCCTTGGGTTAGGCTACAATATTTTGGTGCTCGCTGCGCAAGGCGCTCTCTTTTCGGCTCAGTCACTCTCCCGCTCTCTTTGGGCTTTTCAATTGTCATTTTATGTGGCACTGTGTTAATTTCCACACGGTATACAACTACATGCACACACACACAAAAGGAACAACAGACAGGGGGGGGGGGGGGGGGAGGGGTCAAAAAAGACAGAAAGAAAAAGGCGGAAACTGAAACTGAAACCGCCTCACGCAAAATAACTTTGTCATAAGCAGCAGCAGGAGCTCTTCCACCTCAGCCAAAACTCCCCCCAGCTCACCTCGAGGGCAAAACTCACCTCGGCTAACCCGCAATCCGCTAATTCACCCCCCTCCCCACACCTCGCAGTCCCTCCGTTCGTGTCCTTTTGCTTTTGCGTGTGTTTGAATTTTGGTTACCGCTTTTATTTTTTTGTTTTGCTCCCTTTCTCTGTACCCTTGTCAGAAGGGAGAGAGAGAGAAAGCAGCATGGAAAAAAGGAAACAAAAAATTGTGGAGCACGTGTGAGAGTTTTTAACAAACTCGAAAAGGGTGTTGAAAACATGAACTTTTTAATTAAACATAAATATTTTAAACAGACCGTCATACACTTTAAAAGCGCTCCAAAATAGTGGTAAAAAAATATAACATTTTTTTGTGCAGATAAAAAAGTTGGGAATGTCACCATGGCGTATGACTGATAACTTGTAATGTTTGTAATTTATCACTCATACGCCATGGTGACAATCCAACATTTTTTTATAGAGAATTTTATTTAAATAACTAGTCGTACTTACTACTTGATTTTAAAGGCTATTTAATGAACATATTTTAGGTCTACAACTAATAATACTTTCAAAAACATATTTGAAATATATTATTTGAACTTTAATCATGTTGTATGCTAGCTTATCTAACGAATTATAATTGCTGGAGGCTGAAAATAAACAACATTTTAAAATACTTAACCATTTAACCATTTGTAGCAGCGATTTATGCCATCTGCGATTGTCCCAGTTGGTGGTTAAGTTTGCCAATTTATTTGAATCGCCGGCACTTAACTGGCCCATATATTAGGGGGGTGGGTGAGTGTGTCCTGAGCTGGCAGACAATCGCATTACTGGTCAGCCAAATCGATGCGACCTTCTT
Organism: Drosophila bunnanda; assembly: GCA_035046265.1. Taxonomy (NCBI): domain Eukaryota; kingdom Metazoa; phylum Arthropoda; class Insecta; order Diptera; family Drosophilidae; genus Drosophila; species Drosophila bunnanda. Next base: position 644,971 of record JAWNOB010000130.1, read on the forward strand.
CGTACGCCACCCCCATGCCCATACCGGGACGCCCCACATTCTCTCAATTGCTTTGCTCTTTCGGCACTAATGTGGCTTCGGATTTGGCTGGAGATTACGACTCCCCGGCATTATCCCATAAAAGCAGATAGAACACAACACTCACTTATCGCTGCAGGCATATCATTTAATTTCAACATTATTTGTCATATACAAAGAGTGCGAGAGAGAGGCAGCGACAGAGTGGGATAGCAACACACTCTGTTTCCTTTCGCCTTTTGGGGCAGGGCACAAAATAAAATGCGCTATTAATTAGTTTTCCCAACATTGCCAGGCCCAGGCTTTGCTCTTTGCTTCTCTGGCTGCCAAATGGCCTAAGGGTAGATACAAGTCCACACTCACATAACCTTACACTGAGAATAACGTGGATCAATTTTAAGGATATTTTTTGGTGTTTTAGGTTAGTTTTTTTGTCAGACGTACATTTATAGTATATATAAATAGCTCATGAAGTACTAAAACAGTATGCAAATTTATTAACTTAATAAAAACGAACATAGAACATGCAAACAAACTAAAATTAATGCTTTTTTGGCTTAGTTATGAGTGTTTTTTAACTTTATCGATAAATATCGATTCAAAGAAAGCGAATATTTTCAGCTTCGATTGTCGATTTCATCCTATAATTCCTTTTCAAACTGCAAGATTATATCCTTTTCGGGTTCTTGTTGTTAGCTATGGTATATATTTTTCCTCAGTGCCAAACACACTAGGAAAACTAGGAAAACTTTTTCAGCACACCCACACACACACACAGACACACTCAAGTGCGAGCAGTGAGGGTGCAGCACTAGTACTGTACAGTAGTACCCTCCCTGTTTTGTCGCCCCGCCGAAAGTTGTCGGAAATTTTTGTAGCCTTTTCCGTCGCGTCATTTTAGCTATCTGTGTTCATGACTTGTAATTATTTTTGCTGCGCTTGCTGCTGCCATTCTTGCTCCTATTGTCGTTTTTTTCTCTGTGTCCTTTGGGCACAATTACTTTTGGCACTAAATTTTGTTTTTATTTGCCCGGGGGCCGCTGTGCCATTGGAATTAATCAAACCCGGCGATGCGGCGGCATGTTGTGTGCAACATAATGTGGACGAGGCTGCCACCGCGCCATAAGTTGGGTTGGGAATTTATAGATACATATATCATATACAAGGATCACGCCCCCATTTGATTGGAGCAGCTGCCGCATTGTGGATTGCATGTCAATATGTAAACTGCAATTGATTGATTGATAAATGGAGAATGGCTGATGCCAGATAGTGGAGCGGGCGAATGATTGACCTGGGATGATTGACCTGTTAAGCCCCACCCCCCACACAGTCCTGGGTAAAGTTTGGTATTAAGTTACCTGTGTTACCTGACATTGATTAAATCAGCAGAAATCGCTGATTACGCAGGACTGTTGTAGTGCCATGAATATGCATATGAATTGAGGCTCTGAAAGCGGCATTATGTAGTTTAAGAGTTGAAATATTTAATAATGGAATGGAAATTGTATGATATCCTGTTTGAAATTGTTGAATGAAATGAAACTCTGGGGCTTAAGCTGATTATAAACTTTGAAAATACATTTAAGCCTTTAGAAAAATGTTGCTATAGTTTCTCGAATGTAAGTACAATTTGCAAAAGTTTGCAATGCCTTCCCGAGGGAAATGTATTGCCGCAACCCGTCCAGAATTTACCCAACGAGGAACCCGACCCAGTTTGTTGAACTCTCTCCCCTTAACGGAGGCTCAGGGCGAAGTTGGCCCACCTGGCCACGGTTTATTGGCCACCTGCTCCTCTCCGAGCCCCGACCCCCAGCGCTGGGGAGGTTTCCTCTTTCCCCGGCGAGGTCGCGCATTACATAATGAAATTTCTCTTGAAATTGGAAGTTCATTTTTTGGGTGAGCCCCGAGCGGTTACAGTCGCTGGCATTGCCATTACTTATCTTTTAACCACTTTGTGTTGTTTTTCTTAATTTGCATTTATTTCGGGACTGAGAAAGCTTACACCAAAGACACGAGGCAAACCGTAAAGCGAGACATAGACCCGGTTTTGGCCAAAAGTGTCTCTCTTTTTTCCCGTTTTTCCTCTGTCACCTTCATTGCGTTAATGCTTTTCAGTCCGCTCTTCAAGGCCAGGGCGTATCAAATTGTTTAACGACTTTTTCTTTATTGTCTGTCACCTAAGACTTGGTTTGCTTTTTTGTTTCTCTGTGTGTGTTTCTTGTTTGTTTGCTCAGTTTTGATAATGTGCGATGACGGCATTGAAATAATGGTGTTGTGGCTCTGACCGATTTTTATGAGCTTTCCCGATGTGGCTGCCAAATGACTTTCAGTTGTCAGCAAATGTAAATTTACAAAAATGGCCCGATATGAACAGAGCAACCGGAACGTTGGAGTCTCATTCATTTTGTCGTTATACTTGTCTTGGAAATCACTTGATACACATGGTAGTGAATGAATCCCAAAATATGAATCATTCCGAGGGCTTAGTAAGTTATTTTCCTGCCTGTGTGAGTGTCAGGACAATTTATAATCATTTCCTTGACAGGGGATTTTTAAGGGGAAAAACTGGATACTTTTGTTTATAATGTAAAGATGACTCAATCTTTATAGATACCATTTAAGGTGTAAAGATATAAATACTTTTCAGTATCCAAAGAACTCTACCCAGTAAGCCTTGAGTGAAAGTCGCTCTTAAACTTAATGCAGTTCAGCTCAAATCTCATCCAGAGTTGTCAACCCCTTTGAGCATTAAGCACAGACTTTCTCTGTCTTATTCGTTTTATTTCTCCTGTCAACGGAGGCTTTTCTTTTCGCAGCTCCTCGAGTTGTTTTCGTGTGTTTTTCTTTTAGTAAATGGAATTTTTAATGCTAATCGCAGTTGCAGCAGCAGCTGCAGAGCGAAATAATCTCGAGTTGCTCTGCTTTTATTGTTTGTTAGCTTGTCTCGTTTGCTTGGCACAAAAATTTATGCTCGACGTTAATTTGGACCAAATGGAATTCAGGCCTTGAAGAGTGCCATAAAGCTGTTACCAAGTGCAGCACAAATTTGGAGTAACATCAAGGAGAACGCCGAGGACGATGATGATGAGGAGGATAATGTCCATTGCCCTAAAGCGGCATTTGTGCATCATTTACAATAAACGATGGCGGGGGCCGTCAACGCCATCATTAAAAGCACAATTCCGTGGCGCTTATGTCCTTCGAGAGTGGGGCGGGAAAGTGAAGGAAAGCCGAGAGTTACACTTAAGACAGGATAATCGTCCAAGAAGACTACTTCAGTTTGTGGAAATTTTTTCATATTTTGTGTGTGTGTGTGTGTTTGTGTGACATTTCAGCGGAAAATGCTCTGAAAATATTATTCCCTTTTTGCATCTATCAGCGGCACAAGGGCTCGCTTGTGTAAGCCATTTAATCAAATTTGCTGGCACATAAAATGGAATACGAAAATGTCTTAATAAAAAACGCCAGTCACACGCCCGCAAAGATAAATGAAATGCAAAGAGATTCATATTTCAGGGGCCGTCGTCGTCGTCGTCGTCCCTCCTTATTGGCTTATCTATTTATTCGTTTTATTTGTAGCTTTTCCCCCATTGTTTTGTGTTGTTGCGGCTGTTTTGGGGGCTCCTTAGCTAAATTAATAAATTAAATTGGCGTGCAAACAATTTTCTAGAACTCGCGGCGCTTTTTATTGCATTTGCATTCGTTAGAAGTCTTTGAGGCAATCTTCCAGCGGCGGACTGGAGGCGCCTTGTTGCCATGTCAATCATGATTAACGTTTCGCCTTGACTTTGACTTGGGAATTTGTTTAAATTTCAAGAAGAGAATGATGTATTTCTACTCGGTATGTGTATGATTTAGTTGTAGTTTTAAGAGAATGATTGATAGCAGGGAACTCTTTAATAGTTTCCTAATGTGAAGAACCCCCTATTAATTTATGTTTTAGGCAAACATTTAATTTCTGTTAAATCCCCCTAATAAACTTTAACCTTTTCCCCCAGAGGCTTGGCTTTCTTTTAATCAAACATTTGCAGCCTGATTTTGGGTCCTGTAGCTCTTCATCTACTGTTTTCTTATCTGGCTCACGTCCTGTTTGTTTTCTCAGCTCTTCTTTACTCCTGGCTATATTTCCCCATCCCGATTCTTTCATTTCGAGAGGCCCCAGTCTTTAATTTGGTTTTCGGGTCCTGGACGAGGGAAAATCTTTGCTGCTGGTTCTGCTGACACGCTACTTTCTCGTTGCTTCTCGGCCGAAAGGCAATAAAAACGGTTTACCCCGCCCGTGTTCCCTCCCCCTGGCTTTCCGCTTTTGGCCATTTTATGCTAGCCTAGGTCTGCCACACGCACCGACCACAAAACAAAAACAACAGGCCAAAAGGATCCAGGACGCGGCAAAGAGGGAACGAACGAATTTTTCCTTAACAATTATCGCATTGGGTTTTTATAACTGCCAACCCCCAGAAAATGTTGTGACTCACAACGCACACCAGGGCACACGCACAAAAGTCATAGCTAATAATAAATACATATATACATTTTCCTTTTTCCCTATTTTTTTTTTTTTTTTTGAGGGAACATTTTCTTAAGACTTGTTGTTATTGTTCACTGCTGACGTGTGCATGCCATAAAAATCCAGCAAAGTGGGACGACCTTGCCCTGGCAACAGAACACCCCCGAAATTCCATTGGAGGTTGGAGGGAGCAGGGAGACCCTCCTCCAGTTGTGGGTGTGTAACACACACAGCGCTTCTTGGGCAGATATTTTGACTAGCGAGTATCCGCCAAAAGGGAACTCAATTTGCATTACATTTACTTTGTTCGCATAATATTTTATAGATGTAGATATGTCCAAGCGTATATACAATGTGTATCTACGAATTGAAGCTGAAGGAGTTGTGTGACTTTCTTTAAAGGGTTGCAGCAAAAATGGAGTTGAGAATTCGAGGGTGTCATTAGAAGGATAAAAGTGGGAATATTTAATTTGGAGAGAGTTTTATTAAAAGGGAAATAAATATATAAAGGCAAATGCTACATTTGCTTTTTTGAGCAAGTTGATAAAATTACAGAATGTGAGGAAACAAATGAAAACATTTTAAAAAACTAATACAAGTTAATCTCATAATATTCTATATGACATTATGGTGGTCTTTTCATATAAGAAAGATGCATAACGCATTATCTTTTGCTTTTTTGACTTTACCAAAATATTCTCAGTTAATAATTTAAAAGGATCCATTTGTTTGCATTTCTTTGTTAAGTTTGTTTTTTTACTCTCTTTCAATAATTGTTTAAAGTAAACTTTAATAACCATTAAAATGTAATAAAATTGAAAAAACATCTTATAAAGCCATGTGAATTATAGGGCACCAAGTAAACAGAACCGAATTCAGACACTCCTTCTGAGTTAGGGTATTAAAAATGATACTTGTTTATCAAAGTTATCAAATTTTATTTATTATTTTTTGTTGGTTTGTTTTGCAAAGCCCTGTCATCCTCAAAATATGTTGGTTCCTTCGCGGCTGTGATGCCTGGACATGGTTTATTGGGTCATATATAAAATTTGATTAGCTGCTGCCATTGTCGATACAAACACACTTGGCGCCAGTTTAATGAAGCAATCAATTCGCTCGTTCGCTGCCACGAGCCACATTGATTGGGGTTAGAACAAAAACACAATAAAACTTCCTTTCCTACACTTGACCCATCGTAAATCTCGCAGCGGGACTGAAGCTGGGAGATGCGTATAATTTTTGAGAGAGTGAAAACCCTTTTCCCTTTTCCCTTAACCCTGATTATATTCCGACTTTTTCCGACTCGCTTCAGCGGATAACGGAGCCCTCGGAAAAGTGTTGCCTACATTTCGGCGACGACTCCGCTTCCTTTTTTGGGAAAACAGAAGCCTGACCTTTGACTCGACACAGTTGCCGTTGTTGTTATTGTTTTAGCCGTGCGTGAGTTCGTTTTTAAGGTGACCCAAGCAGGGCGAAGCAAAGGCAGAAGCTGAACAACAACAAAAAAATGGAAAACTCAAAGTTCACCGCTCGAGGCGCACTTGTAACTTTCCACATAAATTAACTGTCAAAAAGGGCAGCCTCCAAGAGAGAGAGAGGGGGGAGTGGCATATCCTGCCGCCCAGGAATTTCCTTGTAAATTTGTCTTGTAATTACATTTGCCAGTTGTTGTTCCTGCCTCTGTTTTTCACTCTCTAATAACAATCATAATTAATCAAAGAAGTAACAAAAAATACTTGAAAGGCAAATACAAAGTATTTCATTTTTCTTTCGGCATTAGGCTTAAGTTTAATTATGTTGAAAATTCCCAAGTAAATTGTGTATACGAATATTACGTATACGAGACGTTGACATATGAATGATAATTGCACCAATTGTTATCCAAAATTCATGAGTTGTTGAGTATTATTCAATATTAATGTTAATATAATAGCAAATTCCGTTTAACTCAAGTCCTGCCACTGCAATAACTTAAATTTAAATTGCACATTAAGCATACGACATGTATGATATGCATAAATCAATAGAAATTAATACGTTTATTTATGAGAGAGCTCTATCTGTTTAAGAATAAAATATTCAATCAATAATTTCATTAAAATCAATTCAAATAAAGTATGCCATAACCATGGCAATTACAAATGCATTGCATAAATTTAACGAAAGAAATTGCCATGAAAAACACACTTACACACACATCCAATAAACGGGGCTTAATAACAATAATAATAATGATATTCCCGTGGCTCGTCGTAAATTAAATATACACACATATGTATGTATGCGCATAATATATGCGCCAAGGATATGTGCTAAGGATACCTGGCCTGTTACAATTTAAGCCCCATTTCGACTGAGAGACACAAAGGCCAATTCTATTTGCGTTTCTGTGGATTTTCTCTTTTCCTTTTTTTGTTTGCTGATGCATAAATAAATCTTCAAATTAGTCAAGTCGAATGGGAAATTTGTCAAGTTTTGGCTGCGTTTGCTTCTTTTTTCCCCCACCGAATGTAAAGATAGTCGTCGCAGTTTTTCCTTTGCAGCTTTCCTTTGTCTCTCGACGTCTGCTTGGCATTGTTTTTGCTTCGATAAAACATTTTGATTTATTTAGGAGTTTAGCCAAGGCAACAGTGTTTACACACATGTGTGTGTGTCCTTATCCTTGGCTCAGAGAAAAAAACGAAGACATATTCTTGACTCTAGATACATTTCTTATAAGCAGTATCTACTTGAGTTAATAACTGCCTTCAAAGCAATTGTTTCTTCAGTGTACCTACTCCCTAGTCAAGATAATATACATATACTCGCAGATATATGTATATATCCAAGTGTATATTCCCCTTAAGGTAGATTGTGGCAGCTGGCTTTCTTGGGTTTATGTGGCCAAGAAATTCCATGTCGTTGACCTCGCCCTGTGCAGTCGCTTTTGACTGTACAATTAGTTGTGGGCGTGGTCGGTCTTGCCTTGATATAAATCGCAGTGTGTGTGTGCTTCAAGTTGTTTGCTAATTAGCAACAATTTACGTCTCTCAGAGAGAGACCGCATAATGAAGGCTATGAAAAATGTTGGTCCTTTCTCAAAACGCAGCCTAATGAATAGTCATAAATTTGTTAAACTTTTCCACCATCACTTTTAGCACTTTTCTTCCAATTTTCTTTCGGCAGAAGAGGAGCTAGGTGTTTGGTCTAATGTCTGGCCAATTTATTGGCAATTTCTTTGCCATCACCTGATGCCGAAGCCACGCCCTGGAATAAATTGTCTCTCGGGCGGAGACACTCTCCTGCCCCGGTCTCCCTTCTTCCTGCCCCGAATTTGACATTTCTCATATCAGCATCGGACGGGGGATTGCCACTTCCTTTTGGCTTGATTTATATTCTTCATTCGGGTTTATTTTTCTGCGATTTTGTTTTTGCCTTTTTATCAAGTACAACGCACGCTGCTCTCTCCCTGCAATCAGTCGCTGTGTGAGTTATCTGCCAATTTGGATCCGGAATACAATGATAATGGCTGCCCCGGCCGATAAGATTCGCAGCTTAATGAAATTGAAATGGAAATCCAAGTGGGAAATGCTTGCTTCGTGAGTAATTCTTGTCCCGCCGATGAGTGCTTAAGGGTTGTGAATGAAAGTAGATTAGACCCACCGTAGATGAAGGTCAAAAAGGTTGGCACAGACAAGCATTAGCTTTGGTATAAGCCCACAATGTTGGTGGTAAATATTTGTTTAGTCTTATCTGCAAATAGAGTTGAGGCCGATAAGGAGGGTTTCGAGTGGCACCCAAAAAGAGTTCAAAGTCATTCTCAAACTGATAAAATTGGAAGAGTTTGTTAAATAAAGAAAGAGCTGAAAGCGGTACTGTACTGGCAATTACAAATGTCTTTAGGCTCTCACTATTTTTTCTTTATTTTTTACAGGATTATCCCATTCATTCCAACCATTTATCATCATATCCTTTCATATCCTTTTTTGTGCCGCCTGTACTGGCAATTTTTCTTGCCCACGGCTCAGTTTGTTTATTTTCGGGCGTGTCTGCATCGATTTGCATTATATTAATGCTCATATTTCACGGCAGAGTGTGAGAGTGCACGGAGAAAATACATTTTGACACAACACGTTCCATGAAAAAACCCCCCAGCAAGCTGGCTAAAGGAAAAACAACTCCGAGCAGATTACTATAAATTCATGTGGCAGCCACGTGCTGTTAAAAATTGTTATTTTCTGCCAAAAATGAACAGAAAGGCGCTGCGAAAAGTTTGCTGTTGCATTGCATTTTTCTAATAAAAAGTAGGAGAAAAGCTCCGAAAAGCCAAAGGAGATTGCGATGAGGAGGAAAAACCATTTTGCAACAGATAGGGGCGGGTGTGAGAGTTGCAAAGGGAGGGGGATGGGATAAACATCTCTCATTTTGGCCGCAAAAAGTTTGCCATTGTGGCCTCACCACCCTTCCACCCTCCCCCTCCTTGGCCATGTGAAACAATTTTGAATTTCAATGCGAAAAGCCAGTCAGTTCAGTTTTCCTCCGCTCACTCTATCCTCTATCCACTTTGGCCATTTGTCGGTAATTAATTTTGTGAGTGGTTTTCCATTAATTCCACAGGATTTTAGATCATCATCGTCGTTGTTGTCGTTGTCGTACTGGCGATGAGCTTGAAAATCAATTAATTTCCGTTCCGAAGCAGAGTGCAACATGTTACCAAGACGGCGGGGTTGTGCAGTTTTCCCAAGACTTAAAAGGGTGAAATTGATGAATTAATTTAAGGCAAATAATCCTGTATTTGTTTCTCAATTATAAATGATCAAAGCGTACGATTTTGTGAGTGTTGTCTGTACTTAATTTATGATTTAATTAGAACACATAAACAAGTTATGAAATTATCCTAGAGTTTTCATCACTTGTAAAATTCCCATGCTGGCAAAAATTTAAAGGGAAACCCCATCGAAAGTTTCCCTTTTCCAGAGCAACGTTTGTCAGCTCTGGCCGTGGGTGTGGCATGTCCTTATGGGTGTGTTTGGGTATCCGTTATCCGATAGCAACCGCTGCTGGCACTGTTGCAGCATCCTGTCACATACTGCCACAGCAGCTGGCATCGCTGCAGTGTCCTTGCTGCAGCTGCGTTAAAAATCACTCCTCGGTTGGTCCATAAAATCCTCTCCAGATCCCCTAGCCAGCCAGCCGCCCGGGGAGACACAGTGTGCGACAACCTTAATAAATTTCAGAGCAAATAAGGAACTTTGGCGGGTGACAAACATTTGCGGTGGTGGGCGAATCAATCGATGGATTTTCCGCTTGTCTGGTTGTAATTTTCGATGTTCCTTTTATATCGCCGAACAATGTTTGATCGCTTGGCTGAATTGCTTGCCTTTTTCTGCATTTCTGCATCCTTGACATAAAGCAGATGGCCAAAGGAAGTGGAAAAAACGAGAAGCTGAAAATATTGTGCCTCCCTTGCCTGCTGCGTTGTCCTTGTGACTTGGACCTTGAACGGGTTCGGCTCTGTCCCTATCCCCATCCGGTTGTGTGTGTCTGTGCGACAAAAATTTGCATAGTTTTCGTTTCATTTACACACAGTTTCAAGCCGAAAATTTGATGCAGCTGTTGGAATGTTGCCGCAGTGTCCACAAAAATATACAACAACAATATATATATCACCTGGCGCACAAAACATTTCAAAATAAATCCCTAAAATGCGGTTAGTGAATTGCACTAATTAAATCTGCAAAAAGCCAAAAGTGCTTTTCCCAGCACAACTGAAAATATGTTTATATAATCTAAACCAGGGCTTTTATCGCTTTCCCTTCAGGTGGGAAATTTGCCGGGAAACGACACTGACACGCAATTTTCCTGCAAGCAATGTAAAATTCATTAAATAAACAACTTTCGCTAATTTGTGTAATTATTTATATTTATGGGACAGCTGCAAATTTCCGCACGTTTCGTGCTCATCCTGTCTGTTGCTCCTGGCGCACACACACATGGACACAGGCACGTATGCATGCGTACACACACACACATCCTGCGAGAGGTTGCAAATTAAATGAGCGCCCATAAGTAGGCAACAGATTTCATATATTTTCAATGTTTTTTTTTCGGCGCCGCACACACACGCAGTATCCTTACACACACACACACTTACAGTTTTCAATTCCCTCTCCGGGCAGGGGAACCCCCGCCGCCATTCCTTTTAAATGGGCTGCCATTTACTTTCCGTTTCCGTTACATTCTGTGCACGACTTGACTTGCACGCGTTGATAAGATATCACGGGCCTTTGTCTGCGCCCTCTTTTGCGACGCCCATGTAATTTGATTCGCTTTTGCCATCGTCGTTTTTAGTGCAAATATGGGTTAATGCGATTTTTATGTCATTTATTTTACTGACTTTTCTGCGCTTGTGTGTGGTGGTGGGTCTGTCTGTGAGCGGCCTAGGAAAATTCCTATTTATATATATATTAGAAATACATTAACCCCCTATTTGCCAAAAGAAAGTATATAGTTGATGAAATAAACAACATTTTCAACTATTTCAAGCATAACAATAATCTAAACATGTTTCTGGGATTTACAATTGTTAAGCTTCCTTTTGAATTCAAATGTCACTTGCAGCTAAACATATCAAAAACCTAGGACTACATTGCGTATACATGAATTTTGCATAATCAAATCTTGTCCTTCCTGCCATAACAACATCTTTTTCTGCTGCCATCAATAAAATGCTTTGATTTTACACAAACAAAGCCTGGTTTAGCTTGAAATTGTTATTTATTTCATTGCATGTCCATAAAACAATGATTTATTCAGTTCGATTTCCATTATGCCGCACTGCGTATACGTTATTTTTGTGAAATTCACATCTATTTGCTTTGTTTATTCAACTTTTTAATCAGTGCTGCAACAAATTAAAACCCAATGTGGGCAGAGAACATCAACTGTGTGTCAAGCGAGTGAGTAAGATTTGCCAAGGACCACACTGCGTATGCGTGTTCGCCATGAAAACCAGTATCTTGCTAACCCGCAAACTGTTGACACTTACATGTCAGCCGCATTTAAGCCATGTTGGCCACAAGAGTTTGCAACAGCCACCGAATGTTACAGTTGCAGAAGCAGCAGCAGCAGCAGTAACTATGGCTGCAACATGTATGTACATGCATCTGCGTGTCAAGGACACCAAAAAGGCAGTGCCTGCATAGTCATGCAGCTTAAATGGCATTCATAGTAATTTACCATAATTGAAATGAACAACAAAGATTTGCATATCGAATGGGAAATGAGAAATAAAATGGCTGCCAAAAATCAATAGCAATTTATTAAAAGTATTAACACACGCGAATGCGAATTAAGCCACGAATGGCTATTGGAATTGCATTCGTTATGTAAGTCAGGCAGACATATAGCGCAAAAAACATGCATTAATATATATCTGTATACAAATATACATTGCACACAGCACGCGTATATGCGAATATATCGGAGAATGTTGTGTGTGCATGTCAAATGTGCGTGATGGCAACCCAACCAGACGTGACCTCATCCACAGTCCAAGCACACCACCACCCAAATCTTAGAGTACTCCCAACCCACCGCACCCTGGGCCATCTATTGATGGGGCATGTCGCAAAAACCGTGAAATGTTTGCGCTTGTTTAACAATTGCTAAACATTTGGAACGCACACTTGGCCAGCATATAAACACTTGTAGATATATGAATTCATTTGATACTGAGCCATAAAGTAATGAAGGCTAGTAAGGTTAGATATTAGGGTTTTATAAAATATACAAAATAATCAGAGCAAGAATTCTAGTTTTCTTTGGAGTTTATACATTTTTAAACTAATAAACGAATTAAAATGATCTATATATTAAAATGATGCATATGTACTAATTAAATTAAAGAATTGAAATAAGCGGAGCTTTTTTCTCTAATAACAAACCCCAATAATTTTAACTTTAATAAAACAAAATATTAAGAAAATAAAGCAATTTAAATAATATAATAAAATAAAATAAAATAACTTGAAGCTAGATTCCAAATAGAGCTTACTGCATAACTTTTCTTCTCTTTCGTTTTTACATTTCATCGATCGAAATGAACAATTTAAAACTTTTTGAACTACTCGTATTTTTAGTATCAGAACTCATCGTTTATTTATATTCACATATATAACTTTGTTTAACCAAAACTAAACTTTTAATTGCTTCGTTCTCTTTGAGCTTATTTATGCATTATTAATGCGATTTCTCTTATTCAATGCATTTCAAATAGAGACCGGAAACCCGTTCGGCTTAAAATGTGAAATTAATATGAAATTTGAATTTGTTCTCTCTGCTGCACATATTGTGATCCTCTCATGACTCGTGAATATTTTAAACCATTATTATTTATCAAAAGGAGTGCTTTGCTTTTGTTAGTAAGTGTTTTTATCTGCAATTTATTGATTGCTTGTGCATCTGTTCTTGCAGCGATAATAATTTATGAAATATGTGAGTTTGTTTTTCGGCTTTTATTAAACCAAATAACCTTCCATGACGTCAGACGTGTGGGATGTGAATAAATATTGTTTTGTAATTCTGCCTGTTTTTATTGGTTGCCTTTAAATATTCACACCTATTACTGTGTTAATAGTCGCCTTCCGGTGAATCATTTTTACTCATTCCGAAAGCTTTTATTATTTTATTTATTGTTTTTTTTTTTTTTGGTGACCGCCGCCAATTGACTCCAGTCAGTGTAATTACATTTAACTAGATGCGATATATTTGTAGTCTCTACAACGAGTTGCAAGTCACGCTATGTAAGTACACTGAGGGAAATGTAAATAAAATATAAAAATGAAATCTATAAAAAATTTAAATATTATATTAAAGATCTGAATCTTTATTTAGATATTAAAAAGGCAACAAATTGGATGAACAAAAGATAATCCTTTTGAAAAGTGTGCCAATTTATATACAAAATTACACAAAGGGCAGAATTTAAATCTGAAAACATATTATAAAATAATACAAATTTAATGGTTTAATCTCTGAAATATAGTCATTATGGTTTTTAGTTATTTAAAGCTTATTGCTAACTACAATAGTAACTGTTCTCAGTGTGGTTTGTGGTTGCACGAATCGATTGAAATATGCAAATAATTGCCGTGGCTGAAAATGATGCAGCAAATGTGTGTATACAATGCATTACAGCGTTTCCCTTTTTCTCCCCCCCTCCCTTGACTTTGTATTTTTCCCATGAAAATTTTAATTTTCACATTTAATCCAAAGCTATTCGAAGCCTTCCATATTCCATGGAAATTCTTGCTGCAAATGGTACATTAACTATTTTATTTTTATCTCGTTTTCGCTGAATGCCATCACAATTGTCTCCGAATTTTCTGCGTAATCCCTTGGGCATTCGTCTGACTCACTCGGATGCCTTTGTGGAAGCGCGTCCGTTGATTGCAATTTGTGGTAGTTTATTCTCTGTTTTTAATGGCTGGACGGCCTTTGTTTTTGTTTCGTGCAATTTAACGCCCGCGCGAAGGGGCATATTTGCAGTCTCATTTTAATAAACCCCTCGCGCCCTTTTCCCCGGGACGTCATCCTCAAACAATGCGAAAAATGAGGGAAAGCAGCGCAGTGCTGTTGCCATGAAATATTTACCGCCTTACCGCCTCCCATTTGTGCGAGTAAATAAACGCTGCATAAATGAGGGCGCGCGTGATGGTGATGTATTCATGTGTGATGACAACTAGTCGACCTTGTCATTGTTGTAGATTTCCTACTTTACATCATCATCAGTAGCAGCAGCAGTAGCAATGCCTTCGAAGGCACACCCTTTCGGGTCTTTTAAGTAACATTAACAGGGGAATATTCCCTTACCTTTAGAGGAACAAGTAATTTCATGTTTAATTACTTAGCAATATGCTACAATTTAATTCAATTGTAAAATACTTTTAAACCGTAATACCATCTTATCTATTCTCTCTGAAAAAGTGAATAATTTGTTCATTATCAGTTTATAAACATAAAAATCTGTATATGTTTTCACTTATCTCTGTTGCTGGTCTGCTGCCTTTTTTGTTTCCACTTCTATCACTATTTTTACGCGTTGATGAACAGAAAGTTGACTGAGTGACACATTTTCGCTATGAATTATTCACAGAGTCAGAGATGTGACTTTTAAATTGGTCGACACTTTGTCTCAACAAAGTAAACAGACAACATGACAAGTATTTGCCATTAAATTGTAATTTGTATTACGAAAGAAGAGATGATAAATTTGCATTCTAAAAAAAAACTGACTGAAGCTCTTTGTTTTGAAAGTTTTTGTGCAAATATTTAATTTGAAACAAAAGGTTTTTTTTTGCTTTTCTGATTTCTGTCAGTGTTGCCCACCTCTGGTGCGACTGACCACCGACTGACTCAATAAAAGTGCACAGCAAACATTGCATCCATCACGTGCAGATGAGATCCGACTGGCACAGTGCTTGTTTGCACGTTTTCCGTTTATCTGACAGCTTTAAATTGGTTGTATCTATGGGTAGAGTTGTGTAAAAGATACCTTTTCTTTTGGTAGAAGATTTGCCATTGTGTTAAGGAGCTTTAAATACTATTTCATTGATTATTATATCTACTAATCCCTTTGCCATTTAACTCCTATTACGAGCCTGACATATATCTTTAAATACCTAAGGATACTGGTAGAATTGTATATAGGATAGTTTTACTTTTGGTAAAAATTATACCATTAAGTTAATGGACTATAGTACAAATGCAGAGTAACTATATCATCTCTATTACTTTACTTTTGTCTGAGTACAGCTTGAAAATGGTTTTATCTATTGATGGAATTGTATAAAATATACTTTTTCGATTGCTAACTAGTGTGCCATTAAGTTAAAGAGTTATTAGAGAACAATAAGTATTATTTAATTCTTTAAACAGTTCCTATGTCATCCCTATTTCTTTAGTTTTTAGCTCCTATTATAATCCTGTCTAGAGTATAGCTTGGTTGTATTTATAGGTAGAGTTATATAAAAGATACTTTTCCTGGTGGTAAAGGTTATGCTATGGACACTATAATATAAATGCTGAGTTACTGAAGAGATTTAAAACTATTTAACACATTAAATAGTATCTATAGATACCTATTAATGTACTATGTAGCTCCCATTATAATCCTGTCTAGAGTATAAATTGATTTCTGATCATCTTGCTATATTTTTTTAAATATATGACCCCCATGGTAATTATTAAATTTTCTACATAAAGCCTCTAACAATATTCGCTATCATAATCTGCAGACGGAAAAGCCACAGTGCCGCCATTATTTTTCCCCCGGGCAGCTGTCATTTCAGCGACAATTCTGTATAGTTTGCATTTCAATTTGTTTGCGGTGACTGCCCAGCAAACAGCAGCAAAACAATTGCGAGGGAAAACAAAAAGAACCTGCGTGACGAGGCATCGATTTTCGCTGACCACGCCCACTTGATTGCATTAGCCCCGATCGGCGGATTGCATGCAAAATGGAGGGGCTTTAAGGGGTTCGCAGAGGGACTGGGACTTGGGGAGGTTAGGAGGTCAACTCCCTTTGGATTTCAGCTGGGCTGAGTGTATTTCGCAACGTCGTTTGTAAAGATTCCCTCTTTTGTTCTTCGCCAGTACATGCTCCTATGTGGTGTGTGTATATATGTGCTTAGTTCTGGGATTATATAATACGTGACGCTGTTTGCATGGCAGGGCAAATAGCAACAGCTTGGCCTCAAATAAAAAAGGCGGCGTCGCAGAAGCTGGAACAAGAAAGAAAATGTTGTAAATACGTGCGGCTAACATGTGTACACGACCCGATGACTACTACAGTGGGCCATATGAGGCGGCAGCCTGTCCTCCCGCCCGGGGAGCCCTAATAGGTGTGGAGCCCAATTCGGGGCACAGATTGCGATTGTACGTTGTGTACACGTCGTAAAACCAAACTCAAACTGAAAAATTGCTTGTCAAGCCATCAAAGGAGGGTCAAACGGAATGAGAAGTAATATAGCATATAGTGGGAAGAGATTTGAACTTGATGAGGGAAGAGAACTTAGGGGAAAGTCTAGAAATAGGATTTTGATAGAAAAATATATTGTTTTGAATCTATTTTCTTGAGTCTTTAAGTTGTAAAGAAGTCTGTTTTTCACCCTGTCTAATTTCTTGAAAATTGGACATATTTAAACTACATTAAGACATACCTTCTCATTTATATTTTTTCATACTAGACACAATCCTTTCCATATGTGTACCTAAGTTCCCCCTTTTCCACGTCTTAGTGCTATGCATTTGAGCACATTGTCCTTGGGTAATTGAGCCGTGCCTGCTGTTGAATTTCCCACTGCATTTCCACCTTCCACCAGGCCCTGTGCAAGCCAAAATAATTGGTCTTTGTGCTTGGAAACAGTGGCTCCAGGGCAGGCCCATTCCCTCGCAGCTATTGTCAAGGATCCCAGAGTGTGTGGGCTTAAATGCCCCAACAAAAGGACAATGAACCACGTCAATGGCCGAGGGGGACAACCAGGGCTTAGACAGAAGTTTTGTGGCACGAATCCCATGGACTAATCAGTCACTTGATCATCGTTTCCACACACAACCACAGAGAGACTCGAAGGGACATCGAAATCTGCGATTTTGGCAGTGATGCAATTATGCAGAGTGCCAGTGAAAGATTTCCATTAGGAGATTTCCCTTTGAAATAGATTCTAGGTGTGACTCAACGTGAAATGCCTGTCTATGATTTTCCTTCCTTGCCATGGATTACGTCATTGCGGTCTTTATGTGACTGGTTAAGTGTGTTTGCGCCGCCAAACAACTTGAGAAATTTTGCGTCTTATACCAGTGTCTAATGAAAGTTTTCCCAGTTTTTCGCCAGAAACTTTTTCCGATTAACATTCTCTATGTTTCGCTGGCGTTTCTTTTTCTTTTCTTTCTTTTTGTTTTGCTTCCACTGAGATGGATTTTAGTTACTCAATTTTGATGTCCTTTATTTTTGTAGGTTTTTTGTTTTTGCTATTGGAAACTTGCATTTAACACGCAACTTGGGAAAGTTTACATGCAGAAAAATCAAGAAGAACTAGTTGGAAAAATGTTACCACATTATCTATAAACTTTTTAATATATCAAAGTAATTTTTGGGCTTAGTTAATGATTTGTTTTGTTAACAAGTTTTCTGCAAGATGTAATATGCTATATGTTAATTGTTGTCCTTTAACTGAGTGCTCGCTGTACTTGTCGCTTTTGGGACCAATTTTCTTTGGTGGAGAAAAAGAAAAGTGTGGAAACAAGCTGGGGAGCGAGACGTGCTAAATTTGGAAATGGAAATTAAGTTAGCACCGAAAGCGAGGCAGGGCCAGGAGGCACACACACACAGAGGCCAAAACTTGGAGCTGGCAGGCGCCTCCAATATGGCGTCAGGTGGTGGCCAGCCAGCCAGGAGCAGGAGTAGCAGGAAGGATGGCTGCTAGCGGGGTGTGTGTGTGTATACACAGTGGGTGGTGTTCGTTCAGGGCTGAACATAAATTAAACTCCACTTGACAACAAGGAGCCTCGCTGCTGTTGCTCCTGCGGCTCCTGCTCCTGCTCCTGTGCCCATTCCCGCCTCTGCGGTTCCTGCCGTGGCGTTTTCTGCTGTGCCTGCTCATTTGGCCCGCTCTTGGCCCTCCTTATTGTTGTTGTTTATTGTCACAGGTTAAACAAACAAACACTTGACTACACGCACGTACACACACAGAGACTGGTATTACCATTACCAACTCCCCCCTGTTTTTGCCAGTGTGCTAATGCTCACAAAAAGCAAATTTACATTTAGTGCTGCATATTTCAGGAGCTCCTTGGGCCTCGCTGCTGTCGTTGTCATTTGGCATTGGCTCCTTCCCCTGGTAAAAAGTGCAAAATCTCTGAAATCGATTTATGTCATTTGCATTCATTGCCAGTAAATTCAATTATTCAATCAATATTCTGTGCAAGAAATATACATATAAAATAAAAAGCTGGAATTGAATAGAGAGTTAGTGAGGCTTGCACTTTAGTTTCCCCTTGGGGCTACATTGTTTTCATGTGCTTTGTTTTAATTATAAAATATATATACTTGATTAAGTTTCCAAGTATTGGAAACTTTGCAAGACAAGGCTGAATACTTGATAAATTCCCAATTAAATGCTATTTCCCCCAAACGAAAAACCCCAATGATTCTGGCTAAAAGTTGGCTCAAATTTCCAATTAAATTTAACTCGGTTAAATTTAGCTAGGACTAGACTCACGCCGCCCACTCGGATATATATATTTCTATATATACATCTATGGAAAAGGCACAGCGTAGGAGCTTAAATCAAATCGCATAAGTTGGCAGCTTTTAATGAAGGCAAACGACGCGGCGGGGCCAAGAGGCAGTGTGGGATGAGCCGACTAAGGCTAAGGAGGCGCCGTCTCTCGCCGGCGTCCGCCGCCACTTCATCAGGCATTCAAAATCCCCAACTTTAGCAGCCGAGTTAAGTCGCTGCCAGTTTAATCCCAAGTGCCTTCGTCCCCGTCCCCCAGAGCTCCTCGTCGCCACAGCTCCTGGCCCGATCTCTAGCTCTGTCACCGGTCTCCTTGTGCGTTGGCTCGTTATCCTCGAGTTGATGAAACGAGCGGGTCGGGTCCCAGGCCCTAAGACCATGTATTTATGTGTGCCGTAGGTTTTCGGGGAGCCATGAAAACTTTTCAGGCCCTGCTGCACGTAGAGAAAATAGCTTAAATTTCTCTTCTTGCATTAAATATGTCTTAAGGTATGTGTGTTACTTTGTAAGTGCGTTTTAACAAGATCCTAGTCCTAGTTTGGTATTTAAATCAATTTAAAAGTTTTCTAGTTTATATCCTTTAAGCAAACGCCAAGAAGTAGGCAACAATTATTGCCATAGGACTTAGGTTTTTCTTTTTTTTTTTATCTGTTTAAATTCCATTTAGCTCAGAATTTGTTCTATTACGGGAGAATTCTAGCCCCACACGGGTTAGCTATTATTTTTCTCTTTCTCTTATTTTTTTAGGGAGCAACTTGGGGTTATAGGGTGGGTACGGGGGAGATGGCTTAGAGAATGTCGCTTGTCTCTCCGACCTCGAGTCATAAATTGGGCACAGTGGCAGCATAACAATAAGTCAGAAACACACAATGTTGTGCTCCATAGTCGCCCGCTTCCTTCTTTGCCAGTGTCCCTCTTCCTGGCTCGATTTCATGCATAAATTTGAGCAGAGCCAGAGGAAACGCTTGACTTGGCAACAGTTCCTGGACGTCCTAGCTTCAGTTTGGGAGCCAGAGCTCTGTGTCCGAGCTGGGGACGGACGACGTCATTTGTGCAAACATAAAAGCATTGTAAACAAACATGGCCAAACGCTTAATGCCGACACACAAACACACCAACACACATACGCATAATACACGAAGGACCCTGCATAAGCTGTAAGTTAAACCGTTAAAATTGGTTTACACAGGCGCAGGGCAGGAGGGTGGGGTACACCCTAGTGTACTAGGGTGTGGAGTGTGCCACTGACAGGAACCATTGTTGTCAGATAGTTTTTATACCCGCCGCTATCTTATCTGCTGTTTGGTTCCTCTGCCACTTTGCCAGCAAACAAGAAGTTGGCCAAGTACTCGAGTACAGTGGTAATCCGAGTGGCGGACACCGAAAACTTCAGCAAGGCAAGTGATTTTGATAAAATTAAATGTGTGCTAAAGCAAGGAAAGTGTAGCAATAGTCGAAGTAACATATTAGATACAATATATTAAGTATACGCAGTGTGGAACAGAAGCAAAAACAAGTTGCTGAAGTGAAGGAAATATATAAAGTAAAAAAAAAACCTTCAAGGTGTATATATTAGTATAAACTAACTAGGAAATCATTTATAAAGACCCCCTAAAACTAATTATTGCTACAAAAGAATCATTTACAATTTAATAGCATACTATTAAGCGCCTTTTGATTGGTTTTAAAACCACAGATATTTATACTTCCCTATAATATTTGCAAATACTTTTTGCCTTGCTCTACTTTGCAATACTTACTATCTGCGACCTTCGGGGGTGAGCTGTACTCTAAGCCAGTTGTTTGTCCTGCGCTGGCCCAGCCAATATCCCAGCCAATCCTCCCGGTTCATTCCCCCAGCCGCTTTGGCTGTCACTTAACCGCACGCGCCTATAAGCAGGCAATACATTTTAACGGTAATGGAGAATGGTGAAGGATAAAGCAGGTGCCGGCGGTGGAGGAGGAGGAGCAGAATGGCTGGGTAACTCATCACTTATGGCCATTATGTGATTGTCCCTCCATGGCAGGCGGCGCATACAGAAATGTATGTAAATCCATCCACATCCATCCCCGCTACACGGAATGTGTAATGATGATGGTAATCTGCACGATGATGATGATGAGCAGCTCCTGCTGCTGCCGATGGCGATGTGAGGACAACGTACTACCTACCTCTGGCCTAATTTGCATGTGTGAGCGACAGAGTGCATCGCTGCATTTGTGGTCGTGCGGCAGTTGCAACCAATAGAGATGTCAAAAGGTGTTTGCAACACAAAATAACCAAAAAACAGGAGAGTGTATTCCCTGAAACAACCTATTTGTTGAAAGATTTCATATTTTTCTGTGAAAACTTAATTTGATAAGGTTCAGAAATCGAACTTTCTAGTTTTATGAGTTTGTTAGAATTAGAATTAATAAAATACCTTGTGGTTTCTCGTGTGTGTTGCCTCCTACATACTTTTCTGTGAATATATCTCTTTTTAAAGGATAAAAACAAAACAGGAGTGCCAGCAGCAGTGTATCACCTTAACCCATTGTTGACTGTCGGGTACAATTTGCAGAGTGCGAGCCAGAGAGGGAGATGAGTCCTTGATGGTCCACACACCCACACGACGATGAGTATGTGTGCGCTTGTGGGTGTGGTCGGCCACGCCCCTGATTGAGTTACATGCTGCATTACCCGTGCATCCGCCTCTGCACAGCCCACCGGCTGGTGTGATGGTCAGCATTTGAGCAGAGGATTTGCGTAAGCGAACCACATAAATTGTGATGGAATCCCTAAACCAGCAGCAGCACCTACATGGGAGCCTGCACCCACCCCGGCCACCCTACCAGTCAGTGAGTCAGTGAGTCAGTTCCGCCCAGTGAAAGGTCGGAGACGAACCGCAAATCCCCAGCAGGCGCCCAGTTTGGAGGTGAGCGGCGGGTCTCTAGCACGTGTACCGCCCAGGCAATTTGCTCCTGCGGTCTGTCTGTCCTAATGCCCTGCTGCCCCATTGCCATCCCGTTGTGCTGATGGATGACCATCAAAATTCCCAACATTATCGCTCCCCTCGCTCCTCTCTGTTGGCTCGTCTGGAGCTCAGCCTTTTGGCGGACCCGATCCTAGCCTTTGTTCTTGTTGCTCGATTGCCCGCCTGAAGTTGACCGATTAACTTCCCTTCGCCGCGACACAAAAGCCAAGCCAAGTCCAGTGCCAGCTTTTCCAGCTGCCTTTTTGTTTACAATTCCACAAAACAAATTCAAGTTAAATTTAGCTGGAGACAGGGGACAGGGGACAGGGGAAAGCGTAAAGGGAAAGGGAGTCAAACAACCATGACGATTTAAATTTTCAAGGGATTTTGGAGGGTCGTTTATCTAGCTGTCCCTTGAAAATCAATTCATTCGAGTTGATGCCTCTGAGGAACTAGTTCTTCCTAGTCAGTATAAGGATACAAGTATTATATATAGTAATACCAACTAAAAACGGTAAAAAAGTGTTTACAAAAACATACTTTTTTATAATTAAATATACTTGATTTTTTTTCAATATATAATTATTTATATAAATATACAAAATATATATAATTATGCGTACTAAATTGGTATATTTCAATGGAAACAAAATGCACAACTAGTATTAGTATATCAAGAAAATGTATCATAAGAAATAAACTAGTTCTCCTTTCTTTTGGAAACGCAACTCTTCAGCTCCAACACTACTCCTCTCTGTTGTTACCCGGTTCCCAAACGACTGAAATCATAAATTTTAAATGTAGTCAAGGGCTGAGCTGCTCCCTACTCCTTCGTCCTGGCTCCCAAAGGAGCAGGAGCCGGAGTTTGTGGGGGGGCAGAAAAGGCAAACAGTTCCGCTCCGCTTCAATCTCCAATCGCTGGCTGTCTCACTGGGAGACGAACTAATTTGCATATTTTTCGAGCGCTCTCCCCTTTGTTTTATCATGGGTAGGAGGAGTGTCCTCCTACCCCCCAGTTTGCTCGAAGAGCTGTCCCTCAATTAAACTGTCATGTCAAAGTCAGTCGCGTCAATGGCGGCATTGAAAATGGCAATGGCCAATGGCGGGGTTATCGGTGGTGGTGGTGGTGGAGAAGGGGACTCTCTCGGTCGGGTAAGGATTCAGTCTCGGTCTCGGTTCGCCTCCGTTTCTCAGCTCTAGTCGCTGCGTTGGCTTTTACGGCCCATTCGGGCCCGGCACGTCCCTCGGATTTTAAGTGCCAGCCGTCGTAGGTGGTGGTCCTCCTCCTCCTCCTTCGGCTCCTGCCAGCATCCCTGCCGCCCTGCCACCCTGCCACCCTGCCACCGCATGCTCCCATTGGCTTTCGTTCAATTCAATTTGCTCTGTTGCTATTTCAGGCCTCGCCTAGCATCAGCCGTTGCCTTCTGACATTTCAAATTGATTCTGTGCGATTTATGTATATCATTTCCACCCACACACACATCCACACGGCGAGTGTGTATGCTATATGTGACTGTGTGTCCTCCGGTTTTGGGCAGCAAATTATACCGTTTTATGTGGGATTTATTAACATTCCGGATGCGATTTGCAAGTCTTGTGGCAAGCATAGAGTGGCCAGACGCAATTAAGGAATGGCAAATATAGGTGGTTTTCGCATTTAAGTCCTTTAACAATTTCAAGCGAAGAAATACTTTGAATTTCCATGCACTTTCAAAGGCTTATGTTCCTTGTGCTCATTAGGAGTTTTCCAAAAGCTTAACCATGTTCCCAGTAACCTGACATGAATTGTGTTCTCAAACTCAACAGAGCCTCCCTTAAGGACCCTCAGAAACTATCCGAACTAAAATGGGAACCACACACAGGTTCAAGGAAACGGAAATTCGTGGTGTTATGCTAACCACATCCATCCGAGCTAAGAGCCGTTATGAGCCAGAGCTTTAGCCATAAAATAATTGAATACTTAACCCAGTTACGTGTCAAGGTCGTGCTCAGTCCACCCACCACTGCAGCAGCCTCCTCACCTGCACTGTGATAATGAGTGATGAGAGATGAGCACTCACCTGTTCGAAGCTAACGAAAGTTTAATGTCTCTGGTTGGGCAATATTGATAAATGATTGACTTTAATGCCGATTTTTTCATAGCCCGTCTGCTGCTGGCCGTCCCTCCTAGAGATCAAGTGAAAGGCGGTGGCGTGGGTGGCAACTATTTTTAAGCATTTCGTGAAATAAAAAACAAAACAAAAAACGAGGGAGAAAACTGCGGGCCAATGCAGTGACGTAAATTAAGCGATTGCCACACTGAGAATAATCTATAGTGACTTATTTCCCAGATTATTAAATGCTAAATAGGTTTCGCCAATGAAGCAAAACTAGTAGTCTTCCAAGTTTGTTGCTGGTTTTTATAAACTTCTAGATGGAATTCTATATTTAAATGAACAAAAATTGATTTGACTATTAACTTGGGATGCCAGCTCCTTATTTTGCTTTTGTCTCAGTGCATCCTTCCAGTCGAGAGGGATGTTTGCGGAGCTTCGATGGGGGTCAGTGGGTGGCGGGATATCGCGATTCTAGCTGATGTCATCAGCCAGACGACAAGGACTCGTGGCTTCTGTTTCTCTGATGGTTTCGTCTTGGTTGCCTAAAGCCAAATTAAATAAATAGAAATGTTTTTGTTGTCGTTTTTTCCCTCTTTTTGTGGCTGTATGCCATCGTTCTAATGAAATTCTAGCACGCGCTGCTTTTCAAATAGGCGATGAATGCTGTGGTGTGTGTTTGTTTGCGGTGTGTGTGACCAGCTGGTCATAATGAGCCACTTGAGTGGCGCACACGCATGCAAAAAGCATTCGAGGCCAGCAAAGTCGTTCGTCCTGCGGTCGTTCGGTAGATCCAACATCTGACCTTCGGCCAGAGACAATGCCAAGGCTCAATGAGAACGATGTGGCTGTAAACGTGGCCGGGTCCTGCGAAGGGGGAGGTGTGTGCTCGTTTGGGAGGGGCAGCCCACAAGGCCAGGATTTTGTGCACAAGCGGGTGTGGCACGAGCTCAACTTCCTGTTGCTGGAGTGCATTCAGAGGGAAATCAAAGATGATGTGAAAACAGTCAAGAAAGAAATTGTATTAATTTAGAAAATGCATCCATTAAAGTAAATGGAAATGGACTTTTCTAGAAGCTGGGAGCCTGCAAAAGATGTTGTGGTTCCATGTGACCAGTGACTGCAGGGGATTGCCTTGCATCGGAAAAACAACCCCCCTATGGGTAGAGAGAGTATACACCTTTTGCCACCGCCCCTGCTCCGGTTGAAAATCATTTAACACTTTTCTCTACATTTCTTGCTCTAGATAAAAACCATACGCAGCCGCACAATGCATACAAATGAGCGGAGGAGTCCGGAGCGGAGTCACGTAGCCGCCGCCAGGACTGTAGGACACCGCCTCCCGCCTCATCTCCCCGGCAGCCAAAAATAGGTGGCTCTAATTAAGAAGACAGGCCTGGCAGAGTCCTGGTTGTGCTGCTGGTTCTGGTCCTGCTCCTGGCTTGGCGAAAATTAATGGAACCCACGAGTGGCAGAGCATTTTCGGCGTTCACACAAATTAAATTCCATCAAGTTTATTTGCTGTAAATGAGGCAGTGCCAGAAGGAACCTCTTCTCCCGACTGGCCTTAATTTAATTTCCCCACCCCGACGAGGGGCAACCCTTTTTGGGAGTGGATAGCACGTGTTGCCATGTTACCATTTAGCGTATACCATTTGCCACTTAGAAGCGAAGGCAGAGGGCCACAGCCACACTCAGACACACACACACAGAACAGAAATAGAAGCTAAATCCGAGTTGACACTACGATTCGTTAGATTTTCCATGTAAATAGTCATTATAATTATTATTATGGTCTGCGTTGGCTTCTGTCTCGAGGGGAACCCCAACGAGGCGAAGGCAACTGAGAAGCGACAAAACTGTAAACAAACCCCAATATTTATTACAAAATTTCACATTTGTCTGCATGAAGCAAATGCAATGATTAACGATTATTAAATTAAATGTATCGAGGCGGAAAATCTATTAATTAGTAATTATTATAATGTGATGTTATATATATAAATCAATCGATAATGGCAAACCAGCAAAACAAAAAACAAAAACAAACTACAAAAGCTATGACAAATTGTTAACCAACGTAACAAATTTCACTAAGTAGATTTTTCGAATTAAATTTAAATAATAATTAAAGTATAGAAAGATCAAGTAAAAAAAATATAAAAATAAAAAGGAAACTAAAGAACTTTGCTGTATACACGAGATAAAATGCGTTTTTCTACTTCAAACGAATATGTAAAATGATTTTTCAAACTTAGATTACCCTATATATACCTAAATATATATACATACCTAATTATACATATAAAGAAATTGCAAACTCTATGTAAATGTTGTGCGTATATAAAAGCAAAGGCGTAGAAACCGACCCACATTTCGAGATCTTTCAGTTACTTATGTGTGTGCTATATATTATTATCTTCTTCTATGTAAACGCAAGAAAAGCTCGCTTGGACAGATTTTTGGGCCCTAATCCCACAACCGAACTACTCAAGCCGAGGCCTTGGTGTTCTTCTAATTAGCCAGCATTCGTTCTCAGATCAATATATCTCTCTATTATACGCTGTACCCTTGGGGAGGGGGGCAACCCACACACTAATGGTTATATTCTCTATATCTAAGTGAATGTGTTCGTTTCAAAACTTGTATAAAAGCACGCTCCCCTCTCCGCTCAGACACGAAATGTTTGTAAAATATTGACCGAGAAAAGGAGGAAGCGAAGGATACGAAATTAACTTATTAAATAATACGTATTTCTTGATGTACGGGAGGAGACATTTTAGTTTTTCTACTTGAATCGCATTTCTTCCACTTTTCCACCAAATCTTATAGCGAAGATATAATATTTTGAGTCTCTTCGATCCTCAAGCTCAAAAAACGAAACCCTAATCAAGTATAAACGAAACGATAATGATAATGAAGTTTCTAGGTTCTATTATATGTTTAGTTGTCTTGTTATTTATATGTTTAGGTTTAGTTTGTGTCTAATTTACTTTTAAGTTTTGGCTCCGCAATAAATACAGACAATTATATATATTTTTTCTATAATTTGTTTCATTTTATCATTTTCGATACGTCAGACCGGAATGATATGAAGAGTAAACGATTTACAAAATGCATAAACAAAATGAATTGCTAAAATTTAAGCGCAAAAGTTCAATTAATAAAACTTAGAATTTTAAAATTAACATAATTTGGAATATTTATATACATACGCATATATATACAACTCTATATATGAACAAATTAGTAACAAATCAAATCAATTTCCATAACGACCGACAGAAAACTAAAAAAAAAAAATAATTAAATTAAAATAGTAACGAGTGAAGAAACAAACACTCGTGCAATTGTACTTTAAAATTGAATAAAATTCATAAGCAAACAAAAAAAAATAACAAAAACAAGAAAACAGTGAAATTGGAGTAGGAATGAGTGGAATGGAACGGAGCTTCACTTGCAACTCCAATTGCCTAGGGTTGCCACCGCCAACTTGCAAGCAGCAGCCTTTAGAAGAGGATAGCAACAGACACAAGCAGACTCACACAAACACACTTGCAGAGTTTGCAGTCGTGTGGCTGCGATCCACAGAAAGCGGAAGCGGGACAGAGATATATTGACTATTATTGATGGATGGATGGATGTATTGTCGTGCATTGGGAGCAGCAATTGCAACAATAATTCCAGGCATATCGAAGCATTTTTACTCAGCAATCAGCGAAATCGGCAACCAAAACTGATGGCAATAACAAGCGACAGGAAACCAATGCGAGGACAAACGCGGGAAGGGAACACTAACACGGTCACACCGAACACACACACACACACGCTAACACAATAAGGGACGAATGCGAGCAAGTAAAAACTTAACGGGATTCACATATGTATATTCAAGAAGCAATAACGATATATTTCCACGTACGATAAACGATAAAACGATATGAAAAAAGAATAAAGATCCGATGAAGAGGAAGCAAGTCAAAAACTAACATAAATAAATATTTATACATATATTTTAATTATAGTTACAAATTAGCATATATATAAATATATATATACATAATTATACATACATACAAATATATATACAGAAAAGATAGTCCAAATAATTTAGCGAACAGAAGAAAACGAAGTAAACGTTTAATATTTACAAAATATTAAAATATCAATGTGCAATTTAAAAAGCGTTTAAAACAAACCCGAAACACACACACTGACACAGCCACAGCCACACAGAATTAAAGCTACATACATACATATATACACGCCTAAACATATGTAAACTGATTATATACATTATATATGCGAATATAACGAAACAAGTCGTCGGTACATATAACGATCCATTTATAAACGAAGCGAAGGCGAGCAGCAAAATTTAGTGGCAAAACAATTCAGTTTTGTGTGCACTCGAACACCACCACCAAACCAGTAAGCACAGTAAAGCCTACCTAAAGGGAAATCAAAATTCAGCAGATACTAAACACAAGATACAACCGATAGATGCAACATGCTCTAAGAACTGCATCAAAAGCAGTCGAGAAAGTCAAGTTTTTGAGAAAATACTCATAATTGTTAAAAATGTTTAAATAATATAATAACAAAATACAAAAAAAAAAAACTAAAAAAAAAAACATTAAAAATTAAAAACAAACAAAATCCGCAACAAAAACAAATGGCATATTTGACATATATTTTTTCTCTCCTTAGACAATTTAGTTAATTATGAAAAATAATGAAAAACCAAACATTATACTTAAGTGTTAGTCTTATACATAAAGAAAAGATACAATTAATAAAAATTAAATGAAAAAAAAGAAAACAAAAACAAAAATCGATAAATGCAGCAAAAGAAAATCACGGAACAGAGGCAGCCGACGAAAGAGAAATGTGCAAAGTAACAGCAAACAAGTGAAAATAAAAATAAAAAACCAGAAAAGTAACCCCAATCGAAATGAAAAACAAAAACAAAACAAAACTTAAATTAAGAAATTAGATTTGCCTTTGTGTTAATATCAAGTGTGTTTCTTATTACCATGATTATTATTATTTTTTCATTTCCAATTGGTCAGACGTGAAATGATTTCCTTACATATTGATTGAAAAATAAAAATTATTAAACAAAAAAAAGCAGAGTTTGTTATTTATTACCAAGGGTCTCGGGGTTACAGCTCGGTGTCGCATGGTTTCCCAGGTTTCAAGGATTATAGCTTTATTATTGTATACCGTATACTCATCATTTGTTTCTCCCACAGGAGGATAGTTTATCAGTATGGAACCGGACTGCCACTGATATGACCAGTACAACACGTATCCGTGATACGTTACGCAGGATATTAAATATACCTCTAACAACGGCAATGGAATATAAGATACACTGTGATAGCCTTAAATATGTTTCAATGTAAGTAGAACTTTAAGACAAATCGATATTCTGTTTGATGTATTTAAATGTGTTTTAACTATCATTCCACTATCGAATTTCGCCCTTTTGGTACTATACCAAAATTTGTCGCGAAAGTCGATATTTAAAACGAATGTTAAACGTTGAAATTTATTAAAGATAGATAAACTTGCATAGAATTAACTATAAAGAAATTATCAAAGAGTTTTTCGCGCCGATACATTAATTAAATAAATTTTTTTTATATTCTTTTATAATAATTTAACGATAAATTCTAAATTCTAAAAATGACACGCTTTGTAATAATTTACACAATATTAATATAATAATTAAAATCCTTCCCTGTACCATACGCAGGCCCCTGTTCCATGCGCAGGCCAGGCGACGACATCGCATGGTTTGGAATTTTCGTAATCGAAACCGATTTTATACTCAGTCTCGTTCAATTCTAGAAAAGCAAGATAGTGCCTGACAGTTGTTAATGATAATCCTGTCATCAGTGATTGTGAATTTTTTAAAAAGATCTAAAGCAACAAACTATTAAAAAGTAAATCACCAATAAAAAACTAATAATATTCTTCTTTCTTCTTTTCCAGTAATAAAGGCCCCTTGAAAAGCTGAAATTCAGTGAATAACTATAAACAAAAGAAAAACAAAAACAATAATTACACAAACAGATAATATATAAGTCGCTAGTGAAAGCAGGAGAAACAGCCACAAATTCATCGACACAACAACAACAGCCAACAGAGCACAAGAAGGGAACCATCATCAGGCTCATCGGAACCCGTAACCTTTAACCCGAAACACGAAACACGAATCCCAAAACCTCGAAAGCCGCCGCATACACAACGAGACCCAGGACTTCATCCACAGCGAGACAAATTAATATTTAAGCGCCAATAAGACAAATCTTTGTATTTTAATCAGCTTACAAAGTGTGTGTATATATGAAACGCCATAAATATTTTAGTTTGTATGTATAAAGTTTACATTAGGCATTCCTCCCTAATTAAAAAATCAAATCCCCTAACTACTGCCTGTAACAGATGCCTCTCCAATCTGGCTGTATTTATCTCTCTCACTTACTTTATTTCGTATTACCCTATACCTTAATCCCCCCGAGAAGAAGATTGGACCATCTCTCCAGCAGGCGAGACCTTGTATTGTAGCCTTATCGATTATCGCCATAGCCGGCCGGCAGCCAACACAACACAACATAATACACACACACAAGTTAATGAATCAATGAAACTGACACATACACTAACTAGCCGATTCTGTATTTATCTGTTTGCAATGATTATTTTTTAATTAATGATAAAACCCTGAAACTGAATAATCAAATTGTTTTTGTTCTTGAAGAAATACAAAAGTTTTTTACGTGAAAAAAAGAGAAAAACTAAAAACTGAAACTAAAAGCGAAACCAAGTTGTTTTACATATGCCAAGCACACCAGCAAATGCCACTCCGCCACTACCGTCAACCGAACACCACATTCAAATATTTATCTCTCCCCTAAACTCTTCCTCCAGTACAGTACAACCAACGCAAGCCCAAATAAAGGAAACTATTGAAAGTTGCAGAAACTATTTTCCATACATGTTACTACTGAATTGTTTAGTTTCTTTTTCTTTTTTGTTGGTAAGTATATGTATCAGGCGCATAAGTTTAGGACAACAAAGTTGGCATGCATCAGAATAATTTAATTTTCGGAACACGATTGATAAATACATAGACAATCCCAAAAAAATCGGAAGTACATTGAATATTAAAAATTAAATGAATTAATAGAGACACCATAATTATTTTACACATTTACTGGGTTTATTAATGGGAAATAGAGGGGGCCATATGGTATTTTAATATCTAATGCTTAATACTACATTTTGTTGTTTACTTGTCCTCGAACATGGTCAGGTCGATTATATAAACATTTGATACAAGACAATCGCCTTCCTGCAAGTCAAGATAAGTAATTGTGTTTAATAATTGTACATTCTTAAGCAGATATGACACAACTTACCCCTGGCGTTATGCCCACGAGGGCATCTGCATGGCCATAGAACTCCTCCTTCAAGGAGATGACAATGGTCTGCAGATTGGTTTGGTGATCCCTTATGTACGAGGCGACCTTGCCGATATTTGTGTTGTCCAAGGCGGCATCGATCTCGTCGAGCACAAAGAACGGCGCTGGTTGATAACTGAAGTAAGGAGGAGATGTCACCAAGGTATATATTAATCTATTCGAGTATTTAAAAAGTAATGCTCTCACCTGTGAGTGGAAAATAGCAGAGCTAGGGCCGCAATGGTTTTCTCACCGCCGCTTAAGTTGCTCATCGGCTGGAAACGTTTGCCGGGCGCCACACAATTGTAGTTGATGCCATCCAGATAGGGCTCCTCGGGATTATCGGGTCCAATATAGGCCTGTGCCGCCTCATTGCGTGCCAATTTCTTGTAGATGCCGTCAATGGCATCTGAGATGTGCTGACAGCAGGCAACAAAGCGTGAAGAGCGCTCGTTCTTCACCCTCTCGAAGGCCGCCTTGGCCTTCTTGGCCTTGCGTCGGGCATTCTCGAACTCCTCGTTAGTGGACTGCACCTTTTCTGTGACAGCATCGAGTTTCTGCATGGCCTTCATGTTTGGCGTCTGTATACGCTCAAGGATATCCAGCTTACTTTGCAGATCCTTTTGCAGTTGTTCGTTGGCCTTCTTGAAAGCGGAGTCGTCCTTGAGCTTTGTAAACTCACGTGGCAGCGATGAGTAGTCCACCTCGATGCTAGGTAATAGTATTTTTAATTATAAATCATCAGTGGAAGGAACTTAAAGAAACTTACATGGGCTCCATTGCCATGGCTGACGTTGATGGGCCGGTCATGTCCGCGTCGCTCTGTCGCACTGCATCGTCCAGCGATCCGCGCAACAAAGGCACCACGATGCAATCGGTCTTGGCTTGCAGCAGGATGTTCTGGCGTTCGTTTTTTTTAGCCTCGATCTTGGACTCCACCGAGGACATCTGGCTGCCCACGTTGTGGATTTCTTTTGCCAAGTTAGCCACATCCTTGCGCGCCTTCGAGATGTCCTCCTCCATGTCGTCAACCGCTTGCTTCTTGGCCTGCTTGTCCTGCTTAAACTTCTCCATCTTCTCCTTGTCCTCGTCCATTTCCTTTAGATAGCGGGCCTCGGCCGTTTTGAGGCCCTCTAATGCATCCTCCTCGTCCTGCACACTCCTCTCCCAACGCTCAACGTTTTCTGTGTGGTCATAATTATCTACTATATCTGGCATCCTCTATGCATTACTCATGGTACTTACTTCGCGTATCCTTCTGCTTCTCGAAGTCCAGCTGCGAGTTTATGGAATCCATTTGCTGCTCGAACTCGGCTCGCTTACGTGCCCGCTCCTGCTGCATGACGAGCTCCCTCTCCTCATATTGCCGGATATTCTTCACACCCAAACGACGGCAGAAGGCTGCATATACTTTGTCCTCGACATTGTTCATGTTCTCCTTGATTTCCTGGATATGCTCCTCGCGGTTCTGCATACGCCGCTCGATCTCGTTGATCTTGGGCTGTGAAGTTGGTACGATATAGGATATATAATATGTAATCCTATGATTTAATTATGAAACTCACCCCGAAATCATCCAATTGGGTTTGAACTTGCATCAACTGGCTGTCGTACTGTCCGATTGACTTCTTCGACGACTCCAAGTCGACCATACTGTACTTGAGCCGGTTCTCCAGGCCCTTGATCTGCGACTCGACGGTGGCGAGCTCACTTTGCTTGCGCGACTTCTTGACCAGCTCCTTGAGCTCTTCGTTGAGGCGCTCCTTCTGCATCTTGAGCTGCGCCATATGCTTCTCGTCCCAGCGCTTGGCTTTGCGTGCCAGATCGTGACTGCCACCGGAAATAAGGCCCGATTTCTGGTAGAATGTTCCATCCAGGGCCAACGCATCGAAACGCGACCGGTCAATCTCATAAGCCACTTTCATGGCGTCCTCGGGTGTCTCGCAGACGAGGGCATTACCGGTGGCGAAAAGCACGGCACGCTCGATCTCCTGAGGCTCAAACTTTAGCACATCGAAGACCAAACGCACGTTGCGGGGATCACTGATGTTGCGGAGCCGCTCCTTTAAAGGCTTCACCTGCAGATAGTCGAGAGGCAGGAAAGTCTCCACTTCCAGCATTTGCTCTTTCAGGATCTGCAAGTAAATTATGAAAGGATTAACGGTTGACAAAATAAAAAAACTGTGATGAGTTGTGAGGCCAACCTGGATGCAGTGACGCGCCGTCTTCTCAGTATCAACAATGATGGCTTCCATGAACTTTCCCAGCACCTTGGTGACGGCCACGTTGTAACGCTTGTGCGTGGGCTGGCACATGTTGATCATGCGGTCGTACACCCCGGGTACCTGTTTTTTGAACAGCTCCACCACCTCCTGCTTTTTCTTGCGACGGGCATCCTCGTGCTTATCGCTCTTGGCATCGCCCAGCTGGTCGCGCACGTTCTCCAGTTCGCGTTGTTTCTCTGCAATCTTCTCCTTGGAACTGCCCACATCTCTTCGGAGCTCGTCCTTGATGCGATTCTGCTCCTCCAGTGCCGCCTGGGAGGACTTGATGTGATCCATCAGCTTGTCGCGGCGCTTCACAGCTTCCTCGCGCTGCAGGGTGAGTTTCTTGAAGGACTCCTCCACGGAGGCACGGCGATTGGTCTCGCCGTCGAGCGTGTCCTGCTCGGACTTTTGCTCCCGGTTCACGGAGTCCAGCTCGGAACGGTATTGGGTAGCCGTGGCCTCGGCCTCCTGCTTGAGACGGTCGTACTCCTGCACGAGACCCTCCTCCATGTTAACACTCTTGCCTCGGCGCTGGGATTCGTTCTCGATTTCGTCTTCGAAGCGCTTTTTCAGTGCCTCCACATCGGCCAGCTGTTTCTCCAGCTTCCGGATGTCCGACTGGTGGGCATTGTCGGCCTCACGGGCCGTCTCCAGAGTCTTTTGCAGAGAGGCCAGCTTCTTCTTACAGTGGGTAACCTTCTCCTTGGCCTTAATGTACAGCGGCCGACGTTTGTTCATCTGGGTTTCAAACTCGCGTATTTCCTGCTCAATCTTGGCCAGGTCCCGAGTAATCTTCCCGGCATCCTTTTTCTTCTCGCGCAGCACCTCATCGGCAGCCTCCTTGCGCTGTTCCACTACCTTCACGTCCTGCTGCTTAATCTCCAAGTCGCTGATATACTTCTGAATGTCCTTTTCCACGTGGAAGAGCCGGAACAGTTGATACTCGACTTGTTTCTCATTCTGTGGACGTTATTCTTATTGAATTCGATATAAAATTAGGGTGACAATGAAGATGCTTACATATTCGTTTTGCAGGCGAGTGTAGCGATCAGCTTCCATCTTCTCGTGCTTGGCCTCCTTTCGTTCCGCCGCAATGCCCTTCTTTTTTTGGTAGGTGAACTGGGTCTCCTCCTCGGCCACAATCATTTCCTGCTTGAGTCGATTGTAGTCGTCTTTGAGCAGGCCAGAGCTACAAAACGAAAGGCCTTAATAATGCACGATTTCAGACAATTTCAGGTTTTAGTTACCCGCTGATTTCCTCAAACAACGCCGTGCGTTCCTTGGGTGTCTTCATGGCTATATTTTCCACGGCCCCCTGGAACACCAGGAAATTTTTGGCCTTCACATTGATGCCAATCTTTTCCAACTTGTTCAGGTACGTGCTGCTCGAAACGCTCTGAAAAGGAGAGAGCATTTAGCGATCTGACACTTATTGGGTTCTCTTACACACCTCTCCGTTAATGCGGTACTCTGAGGAGCCGCTGATGACAGCCCGCTGGAAATCCATGTGCTTCTCCCCGTTGAGCACAAACTTGGCCGTTACATAGCAGCTGCGGGACACTGGCTTGCCAATGGAGGAGCCATGGATCAGGTCGTTCAAGCGCTTCACACGCAAACTGCTTGTCTTTTCGCCCATCACGAAACTGATGGCGTCCATGAAGTTGGATTTGCCGGATCCGTTGGGCCCGATGACCGCGTTGAACTGTTTCAGTGGACCCACAACTATGTGGCCGCGGTAGGACTTGAAGTTTTCCATCTCGATGTACTGCAGGAAGGCCGTCTCGTCGTCCGGCTTGCGTACGGGCGCCGCCGCCATCCGCAGTCCCACCTCATCGTCGTCGTCGACCATTCTCGCGTTTGGCTACCCAAAAAACCACGGAAAATAACAATAAAAGCGCGTAAATTATGTTTTTTCACCAAAAAACAGAAAAGACGCGCAACTGGAGATGGTAAGGTGTGGAAAAAACTATCGATAGACAAGAAGAACCGATTAATCGGTGCACATTACTGATGAGATTCGATTGTTCAGGTATCGATTCTGGACGATAGAAGAGAATATCGGAATCGGTTGCTTTTGTTTACAAACAAACATTTGATTTTGATAAGTTGGTACACAAATCTCCAGAATTTAGAGAACTTTACAGCGATTATACAAACCTGCAAAGATGTGTGTCATTCGAACAAATCGAAAGTGTAACTATCTGAAATACTTATAAACGAATTCCAGAATATTGAATAAAAACAGTTTGCATTTCGTAGGTATAAATAATATTTATTAAATTATATTCAGTATTAAAACTTAATTAAGGATTTTTTGGCTGATATTCAACTAATACTGAGTAATTCATTAATGCTATGGCACTTAATCCACCTCCTCGACATTGGGGCCCTTGTAGCCGCCGCTGCCGAATCCTCCCGCTTGCTGGCCACAGTTGGGAGCTCCTTGGTGGCCATCTCCACCTGCAGCTCCCTGCTGGTGCATCTTGGTCATGATGGGGCTGCAGAACTTGGTCAGCTCCTGCAGCTTATGTTCGAACTCCTCCTTTTCGGCGGTGGTGTTGCTGTCCAGCCAGCGCACCGTCTCGTTGCAGCGTTCCAGCACACTGCTCTTGTCTGCCGCACTGATGCGGTCGCCACCCTGCTCGGCTGCCTCCTTGACACTGAACACGTAACTCTCCAGCTGGTTGCGAGCGGCGATCCGCTGGCGGTGCTGCTCGTCCTCCTCAGCGTACTTCTCAGCCTCACTGAGCATGCGGTCGATGTCCGCCTGCGAGAGTCGGCCCTTGTCGTTCTTGATGGTGATGTTTTTGGCGTTGCCCGTGCCCTGCTCCTTCGCAGTCACGTTCAGGATGCCGTTCGCGTCCAGATCGAAGGTAACGTCGATCTTCGGCACTCCTCGCGGGGCTGGAGGGATTCCAGTCAGGTTGAAGGTGCCCAGCACATTGTTGTCCTTGGTGAGGGCGCGCTCGCCCTCGAACACCTGGATGGTCACCGCTGGCTGGTTGTCTGCGTAGGTGGTGAAGGTCTTAGACTGCTTGCAGGGGATGCGGCTGTTGCGCTCGATCAGCTTGGTCATCACACCGCCAGCGGTCTCAATTCCAAGTGAGAGAGGAGCCACATCTACCAGCAGAACATCCTTGATCTGGCTGCTCTCGTCGCCCGAGAGGATGGCCGCTTGGATGGCAGCACCGTAGGCTACAGCCTCGTCGGGATTGATGGATAGGTTCAGGCTCTTGCCGTTGAAGAAGTTTTGCAGCAGGCTCTGCACCTTAGGGATGCGCGTCGAGCCACCGACCAGGACTATGTCGTGGATCTGACCTTTGTCCATCTTGGCGTCGTTCAGTGCCTTCTCCACTGGCTGTAAGGTGTTTCGGAAGAGGTCACCGCACAGCTCCTCGAACCGCGCCCGGCTTATCTTGGTATAGAAGTCGTGACCCTCGAACAAGGCGTCCACCTCGATGGATGCCTCCGTGCTGGAGGAAAGGGTGCGTTTCGCCCGCTCAGCCGCAGTGCGAAGGCGACGCAGGGCACGCGGGTTGGTTCGCAGGTCCTTCTTGAACTTACGCTTAAACTCTTCTGCAAAGTGGTTAACCAGTCTGTTGTCGAAGTCCTCGCCGCCAAGGTGGGTGTCTCCGGCGGTGGACCGCACCTCGAATAGAGATCCCTCGTCGATAGTCAGGATGGAGACGTCGAACGTGCCGCCACCCAGATCGAAGATGAGCACGTTGCGCTCTCCCTTGAGATTCTTGTCCAGGCCGTAGGCCAGCGCTGCCGCTGTGGGCTCGTTGATGATGCGGAGCACATTCAGGCCGGCGATGGCACCGGCGTCTTTGGTGGCCTGACGCTGGGAGTCGTTAAAGTAGGCGGGTACAGTGATGACCGCGTCCCGGATCGAAGTGCCCAGGAAGGCCTCAGCTGTCTCCTTCATCTTTGTAAGCACCATCGAGCTGATTTCCTCCGGAGCGAAGCGCTTCTCCTCGCCCTTGAACTCGACACTCATCTTGGGCTTGCCGCCGTCGTCGACCACGCGGAAGGGCCAGTGCTTTATGTCCTCCTGGATCTTGGAGTCGTCGAAGCGGCGGCCGATCAGTCGCTTGGCGTCGAAAACGCTGTTCTTGGGATTCATCGCCACCTGGTTCTTGGCGGCATCTCCGATCAGGCGTTCAGAGTCTGTGAATGCCACGTAGCTGGGCGTGGTGCGGTTGCCCTGGTCGTTCGCAATGATCTCCACCTTGCCGTGCTGGAAGACGCCCACGCAGGAGTACGTGGTGCCCAAGTCGATTCCAATAGCTGGCATCTTGGCTGTTGTGTGTGTGTTCTTCCTTCTGGATTATTAATAAATGGATTGTGGATCTTGCTCTTTGTGTTCTCTTTGCTCTTAGTTCTGGATTCACTTTATATCACTTTTCAATTTCAATTTTCAAATGTAGCTTTGGCTGCTTTTCAGCTTTCGTTTGCTTGTCGCTTGTAGTTTTCACTTTGGCTGTTTGATTTCAAATGTGCCGGGTGGAAATTTGCGCCGCTATTTATACCCGGCCGCAGGGAGGGGAAATTTCGAGATTTCCCTGCTAGAAGAGTGCAGAAGGTTCGAGGCGTTTCGCGTAAGTGCGAGCGGGGCAACCATAGGTTGCTCGCAGGGGTTAGTGCGTAATGGAAAGAAGTAGAAAGTTCTGGAGCAACCGAGTAGCCACTGGGACACCTTTCGCATTGCCGTAGGTCAGCGCTGTCCCGTTCAGATAAAGATACTAAGTATATTTTTGGCACTTACATATCCAAATTTAAATATAAAACGCTTATTTTTAGATGGGGTGCTTTAGTCATCAGTGGTTGTTTATTGGCGTTTTCCAAATACACACAATATGTGCACAGACTTCAATTTTGTTTGTTTATACATTTGCTTTCTTTTCAAAACAAACCTTTTATTTTGTTTATATTATATGTGTGAAAGGAAGCTTATCAGATTTTGGCTAGCGTTCAATTATACTATGTATGTATATAATTAATTTTTATATTTTTCTTTATTTAAAGTAACATACATACATATGTATTTGCAATGAAAATTATATATATATATTTATATATATATATATTATATATGTAAATATACAGATGTATATATTATTCTGGCGAATTGGAAAATACTATGTATACATATATATATATATGCATATACACATTTGCATATGACTTTTGACACATTCAATAATGTGTGCCCTATTAAAATTTTTTAAAATGTACTAACATATTAAAAAATTGCTTCACAAAATGGCATCATTATTTATTTAAAATCTTAACGTCGAATCTGAATATATACATACATATGTACATAAATGACTTTTTGCATGTTTGACATTTTATGACATCAATAAATTTGAAATATTCGCCAGAGGTGAAGAAATATCATCTGCAGAAATTCTTAAATTACAAAAGAAAAAGATATCATCGATTTACAAGAAAGGAAGCTAACTTCGAGTAGCCGAAGTTTGATTACCCTTGCAGTAACCCACGGGATCATGGGTTCAAATGTGCAATCTATCATAACTAAACCAAAATTGCATTCATCTAAACTAGAAAAGCTTTTCGGTTTTGGCCTTTATTGGGGGTAATATGAAAAAAATTGCTTGTTTTTATAGAGTGAAAAAATTTGTATAATAAATTTAAGAATTGAAAATATTTTAATTTTTCGGAAAATTTTTAATATTTTTTCGAGTAAATTATAAATATCACCGATTTAAAATTTGTAAATTCATTTACATATGTATGTACAATTTTTAATTGTTGGTTTTGGATCGATAAAAGATTAAAAATACAGGACTGCCTATATTGTATATTTGTGAATCAATTTTGGATTAACAGAATCTTTTCAAATTTTTGTTTATAACTTTAAAGCAAAAAAAAAAAGAATCGAATCGATTATAAGTCGAGTGCAAATTTCAATAACTTAAATAAAATTGTTAAAATTCACGGAAGCTGAAAATACAAATGGTCAAATATAAATACATAGATATTGTGCACACGTCAATAAAGCAATTAAAATGATCGCAGTGACTAAGCTCACCGATCTAAAAATAAGCTTTTTTATATTAAATTTTGAATATGTAAGTGCCAAAAATATACTTAGTATCTTTATCTGAACGGGACAGCGCTGACCTACGGCAATGCGAAAGGTGTCCCAGTGGCTACTCGGTTGCTCCAGAACTTTCTACTTCTTTCCATTACGCACTAACCCCTGCGAGCAACCTATGGTTGCCCCGCTCGCACTTACGCGAAACGCCTCGAACCTTCTGCACTCTTCTAGCAGGGAAATCTCGAAATTTCCCCTCCCTGCGGCCGGGTATAAATAGCGGCGCAAATTTCCACCCGGCACATTTGAAATCAAACAGCCAAAGTGAAAACTACAAGCGACAAGCAAACGAAAGCTGAAAAGCAGCCAAAGCTACATTTGAAAATTGAAATTGAAAAGTGATATAAAGTGAATCCAGAACTAAGAGCAAAGAGAACACAAAGAGCAAGATCCACAATCCATTTATTAATAATCCAGAAGGAAGAACACACACACAACAGCCAAGATGCCAGCTATTGGAATCGACTTGGGCACCACGTACTCCTGCGTGGGCGTCTTCCAGCACGGCAAGGTGGAGATCATTGCGAACGACCAGGGCAACCGCACCACGCCCAGCTACGTGGCATTCACAGACTCTGAACGCCTGATCGGAGATGCCGCCAAGAACCAGGTGGCGATGAATCCCAAGAACAGCGTTTTCGACGCCAAGCGACTGATCGGCCGCCGCTTCGACGACTCCAAGATCCAGGAGGACATAAAGCACTGGCCCTTCCGCGTGGTCGACGACGGCGGCAAGCCCAAGATGAGTGTCGAGTTCAAGGGCGAGGAGAAGCGCTTCGCTCCGGAGGAAATCAGCTCGATGGTGCTTACAAAGATGAAGGAGACAGCTGAGGCCTTCCTGGGCACTTCGATCCGGGACGCGGTCATCACTGTACCCGCCTACTTTAACGACTCCCAGCGTCAGGCCACCAAAGACGCCGGTGCCATCGCCGGCCTGAATGTGCTCCGCATCATCAACGAGCCCACAGCGGCAGCGCTGGCCTACGGCCTGGACAAGAATCTCAAGGGAGAGCGCAACGTGCTCATCTTCGATCTGGGTGGCGGCACGTTCGACGTCTCCATCCTGACTATCGACGAGGGATCTCTATTCGAGGTGCGGTCCACCGCCGGAGACACCCACCTTGGCGGCGAGGACTTCGACAACAGACTGGTTAACCACTTTGCAGAAGAGTTTAAGCGTAAGTTCAAGAAGGACCTGCGAACCAACCCGCGTGCCCTGCGTCGCCTTCGCACTGCGGCTGAGCGGGCGAAACGCACCCTTTCCTCCAGCACGGAGGCATCCATCGAGGTGGACGCCTTGTTCGAGGGTCACGACTTCTATACCAAGATAAGCCGGGCGCGGTTCGAGGAGCTGTGCGGTGACCTCTTCCGAAACACCTTACAGCCAGTGGAGAAGGCACTGAACGACGCCAAGATGGACAAAGGTCAGATCCACGACATAGTCCTGGTCGGTGGCTCGACGCGCATCCCTAAGGTGCAGAGCCTGCTGCAAAACTTCTTCAACGGCAAGAGCCTGAAC
Organism: Drosophila bunnanda; assembly: GCA_035046265.1. NCBI lineage: Eukaryota > Metazoa > Arthropoda > Insecta > Diptera > Drosophilidae > Drosophila > Drosophila bunnanda. The sequence continues at coordinate 686,207 of JAWNOB010000130.1, forward strand.
CTATCCATCAATCCCGACGAGGCTGTAGCCTACGGTGCTGCCATCCAAGCGGCCATCCTCTCGGGCGACGAGAGCAGCCAGATCAAGGATGTTCTGCTGGTAGATGTGGCTCCTCTCTCACTTGGAATTGAGACCGCTGGCGGTGTGATGACCAAGCTGATCGAGCGCAACAGCCGCATCCCCTGCAAGCAGTCTAAGACCTTCACCACCTACGCAGACAACCAGCCAGCGGTGACCATCCAGGTGTTCGAGGGCGAGCGCGCCCTCACCAAGGACAACAATGTGCTGGGCACCTTCAACCTGACTGGAATCCCTCCAGCCCCGCGAGGAGTGCCGAAGATCGACGTTACCTTCGATCTGGACGCGAACGGCATCCTGAACGTGACTGCGAAGGAGCAGGGCACGGGCAACGCCAAAAACATCACCATCAAGAACGACAAGGGCCGACTCTCGCAGGCGGACATCGACCGCATGCTCAGTGAGGCTGAGAAGTACGCTGAGGAGGACGAGCAGCACCGCCAGCGGATCGCCGCTCGCAACCAGCTGGAGAGTTACGTGTTCAGTGTCAAGGAGGCAGCCGAGCAGGGTGGCGACCGCATCAGTGCGGCAGACAAGAGCAGTGTGCTGGAACGCTGCAACGAGACGGTGCGCTGGCTGGACAGCAACACCACCGCCGAAAAGGAGGAGTTCGAACATAAGCTGCAGGAGCTGACCAAGTTCTGCAGCCCCATCATGACCAAGATGCACCAGCAGGGAGCTGCAGGTGGAGATGGCCAGCAAAAGGCTCCTAACGGTTTCGGCAAGGGCCCCACCGTCGAGGAGGTGGACTAAGTCATAGAATCCTACATAAGTCTAATGTATTATATTGTTGAAAGAAGTCTCTTGTGTAGATCTTAACCAAAAATCCCCTAAACCAAATATTAGGTTATTTTAGATTAAATATGCTACTCAGTACAAGTTAATAAATTGATTTTGTAAATACAAATTATAAAATGTTTTTGCCTTTTGGGATTTGGGTGATCTCAGGCGATTTGAAACGTATTTAAATATAACGAACATTGTGGTTCCATTGCACATTTCATTATTGATACTTTACGAATGAAATATTTTTAAAGATCTTTCGAGAAACAGTTTGGATTTTAAAATGGTATTGATTTTGTGAGTTAGTTTAACCTATTTGGGCAGACCTTCCCTCTTCGCCCAATCCAGCCAGGATCCCTCGTAGTTCTTTACATTCCGGAAGCCCAAGGCAGCGGCGGATTCTGCAGCCTTAAGACTCCGCTTGCCGATCTTGCAGTGGAAGATGATCTCAGTGTCCGGCTGCGGCTTCTCCCTGCCGTACTTGGACTTGAAGACCTGCCCGCTGGCGGCCAACTCCTGACTAACAACGCCCAGGGGAATGTTTATGCTGGAGGGGATTTGACCGGTCTCCCTCAGCTCCTCCGGCTCACGGACATCGATAAGGAGTTTCTGCGGTTCGCTGGGTAGCTTCTTGACCACGTCGTAGTCCACAATTCCGATGGCAGCAGGTCCATTGCTGCTATAGAAACGCTCCAGGAGATTTCTGTGAGGTATCAGTGTGAGACTCTGTGAGTTTATGGTCGCGCGGACAGGAGCCTGTGTCCTTAAGACCCTTAAGACCATCATGCAGTGTTTCACAAGCATATTTAGTCGAAAATAATGAACGAACAATAAATAACAAATATTACGTAAACTTGCAAAACACAAACGATTGCCGGCTCACAGCTGTTTGACGGAGGGTTGCCAGACCAATTTACTTTATTGGGAAATTTCGAACAAATTTTGGTGGTGAGGTTTATATATTTTCACTGTGGTGAGTTTTTGTTTTGAATTCTTTTATTGCTTCATTTATTCGGGCAAACCCTCTTTCTTTGCCCAGTCCAACCATGAACCTTCGTAGCTTTTGACTTTCCGGAAGCCCAAGGCGACGGCGGTTTCTGCGGCTTGTAGACTTCTTTTGCCACTTCTGCAGTGGAAGACGATCTCGGTGTCCAGCTGAGGTTTCTCCCGGCCATAGTTGCACTCGAACATCGACTTGCTGGCGGTTAACACCTGGCATAACTGAGACAAGGGAATGTTGATGCTGGTGGGGATTTGGCCAGTTTCTTTCACCTCCTTAGGTTCCCGAACATCGATGAGCAGTTTCTCTGGTTCACACGGCAACTTCTTGACAAAGTCGTAGTCCACGAGTTCAATGGCAGGCGGTGGTTCTTGGCTACTAAAGAAGCGTTTCATGTAACCTATATAGAAAATGGAAGTAATTGTTGGTGGCTTCTTGGCCATATGTGCTCTTGGAGCCACCAAACAGCGTTTAAGCAGCATTTTTGTTAGATTAATTTGTAACTTTGGAAATTCCCAAATGATATTGCGTACTCTGCCAGTTTACTACGATATTTTTTCAAGAAGATAAGAAATAAAATTTACAAGTATTGGACAAAGGCCCTTAAAGGTGACTTCTTCACCACCTCCTCGTTACCAGACAGGATGTTGCAGAAGGTTCGCTTTGAGAGCTGCTTGAGCTTCTTGAGCACCAGTCACAGAACACAATAACATAATATTAAATATATAAACACACAATAATAAATACAATAGAATCTACCTACCCTAATGTTTGCTGACGCAGATCAAAGCTGAGCGAAAATCTGTTGCCAGGTCGGATGACCAAAACATCACTCTCCAACTACGTGAAGTGTGTGTATGTCAAGGCCTGTGTCCCAATCACTTCGCCGAATCACACCCGTCACCGCTAGCCTGATAAGTTCAACGAACATGGCTCCCGCCGGCCGGACTGTGCTTGATTGAATCAATTAAGCGGAATGGATTGCGATCCCGGATTCGCATTGCCCAAGTAAACACTTGTCAGGGTGTGCGAAGAGAGCATCTTTACCATCGGGTCGAAGCGGCACGCGCTTGTCTAGCCCGAAAGATTTTTGGGTTCGGGTTCCGGTGGCGTGATTACCATCCGGGAAGGGGATGGATGGGATGGAAGTCCCCCTTGCGGTCAGTTCGCACCGATAAGACAACCGGCCGGCCACAACGTAGTCTTCCTGGGCTCTTCTCCACACGGGGGTTCAACGACTCAGCGGTTCGGGCCGATTGTGGTAGCGTACCTTATCGAAGACGCTCCTGATAAGAGCTCCTGGCCAGCCCACCTCAACAATCGCTGCTCTAATTAGGAAGCGTGTGCTGCGAATCAGTTAATTGTCGTTCATGTGTTTGTTTTTGTTTGTTCTCAAATATATTTCGACTTTTTATTGTAAAAAATATGGCTTACGGACTACAGAGAAATGGCAACAATACACAGTTTTAGCTTCGCAGGACGTTGTTCACAAAATACATTTGCCTGGGACACAAGCGTCTAATGCTAATACAACGAGTGATGTGAACAGATGGGTGACAGGACTTTGCACTGATTCGGTACAGGATGCGGCGCGAACAGGATGGGTGATCCTCGTTAATGGGAGCCGGCAATGTGGCCGAGCGACTCGCCCACGCGGATCTTCTGACCCGCTACGATGTCGAACTTGAAGTTTTTCGGCGCCTCGAAGAGCAGCACAATTGTGCTTCCCATGTTAAACTGGCCGACAAGCTCACCCTTCCCGAACTCCTTGGGCGCCCCGTGGGGTGCCTGGTCCAGGGCGAGCTCGTCATACTCGTAGGTGCTGGGCGGGTGCTTGCCGACGTTGAATCCTGTCCAGCGGTTGGTCTTCAGCTCGGCATCCATGTAGATCTCCACAGAGCCCACGTTGGTGGCGCCTACGGCGGTATAGGAGAAGAAACCGTGCTTCCATTGGCCCATGTACAGAACGCGTTCGTTAAGGCAGAACAGTCCGGGTAGCCAGCCGGCCACCTTGGGGCTCACGGACAGCAGTTCGCCGGAAAAGTGGCGACGGATGGTGGGCTGCCAGGCTGTGGGCGAGTGGAATCGGTGGTAGTCTCCCGGTGCCAGGTATATCACACATTGGTACAGCTCCGTGGAACCGTCACTCTTCTTCTTCAGAGCCTGCGCGTAGGGCTCACCAGAGTTGGCCTGTTCCAGCGTCTGCAAGGGGCCCAAAAAGTCCTCGATACTGTAGTTGACGCCTTTGACCTGCTCGATCAGTGAGTCCGAAGCGCTACCGAAGTGCAGGACTTTTCCATCGGCGGGTGATACTAGAGGAGCGTTCTGGTCGATAATGCGGACGCCTTCCTTGAGTGGGCGTGTGAAGAATTCGGCCAGACTGTTGTAATGCTCATACTCCGGATACTGGGCTTCCGACAAGTTCACATTGAACGTGTTGGAGTACCAGCCGTAGACATATGGACGCAGGGTGGGCGGCATGTAGCAGGCAGCCAGCCAGCCCCAGCAGCGACTGAGAATCCGCAGCGGCAGGGAGCAGTATATGCGCGATTGCAACTCCGAGGCGGTCCTGGGGAGGCCGTCTCGCTCGCAGCGCTTCTTGTGCAGCTGCCATTCGAAGGCCCCGAACACACAGATGCCCATGGGTGCCCAGCGTAGCAGGAAGCCGGTCCAACGGGAGAGTACATTACGTCGGAGCTGGATAACATCCTGTCCGGGACTCTGTTTCTGCTTGTGCAGCGGCGGTCGTCGGTGGTGGAGGGGAGCCTCCTTGGAGGCGGAATTCGAGGAGAACTGGCGAAAGTGACGCACCACCGGCAAGCTGCCATTCTGCGCCTGAGGTCCCTGTGGCCCCTTGATGGCCTGGAGCTGAAGCTGGGCGGGCTGGTGCTGCTGCTGCACCACCTGTCTGAGATTGCCGGCCTTGAGCAGGAAGCGGCCACGAGGTACGAAATAGGAAACCATTGTTGTTGCCGCTGTTTCGACAGCGCCCGCCGCTCTAATCACGTAATCACGTCTGTATGCCAGATAAAAATGGCACGATGTGTACGGAACAGGGAACTGTTCGGCCGGTCTGTCGGGCGGTCTCCGCTTGTTTAATCTCCACAGCGCAATTTAGGGGGCCTTTAGATGACTGGAACCCGCAAATCCGGCTACTGCCTAGGAACAGATGCAAATCAAAACACTGGCATGCGATGGGGACTCGGACGGATGCGGCACTTTCAGTCGGAAGTCTAAGTGGGGGAGGAGTAAGGAATCGTGGAGGTTTCAATTAGTTGCTTCCGAATCGATGTGTTGCCTGCAAGAGACTGAAAGTTTTCCATGGGCTTTCGAAACCAAAGAGGCGGCAGCAATGTGACCATTGGCAGTGCTGCCCACAGACCCTGCTCGCCGCTGATCAAGTTTATGGCTAGATTACAGCCCCTCACAATCTCTGGGCTGCCTAATTTCTCAAATACTCAAATCTTGATAAGAAATAGTGCTCAAAAGGAGAAAAGGAATAATCACATCTTCTGCTAGTTATTCATTGTGTGGTATTTTTTCCGTACGAAACACAAGATTATAATTTAAATTTATGGCTCAATTCTTGCAAAGCTCTTATCTTTTAACATGAGAGTGAACAATTGATTGCGGAAGTCAATGTCCTTAACCTCTAACACTTTCCACAAGAGGTGGTCGCTTGAAATACGTCATTTTCTTAAATTGACTTTATTTTAATCTTTTACTCATGATTTAAATGACAAATAATTCCATTGACGTTGCGAATTTCGTATATTCTGGGTTTTTCGGCTTCGCAACATCAAAATAAAATAGTTGATTAGTAATTTTAGAGATTGTTGGGTTCTTTAAGATTAAAGTTCAAACAAACAAATAATTTTCTTTTCTTTTTTTTACATACAATCTATACTTTTAGTTTCGAGTCTGACATTTTTAAATAAACATAAAATTTGAAGAAATTTTATTCATTTTAAACCTCATTAAATTGGATCAAACAACAGTTAAAACATTAAAAAAAATTATTTTCAAGTCAATTAAATAAAACACAGCGGAAACAAGCTAATCTTGGCTATCAGCGGCGAGCCAGGAAGGCTGCACTGACGACGACGCTGCGTCTCATGTGCTTTATGCTTACCAAAACAAAATAAAAGCGAAACCACTCGACTTCTCTCGCAATGGCTTATCAGCAACAATAGTGGTCAAGGCCTACGGCTCCACGGCGCGCTTAAGCTCTCCTCCGGACACTCTTGGTGCAATGTTTTTGTTTCAAAACTGGTTTTAAACGTTCTTTTCTCTCCGCTTGTTGAATTTTCTGTCCAATTAACTGCGTCGTTGTCCGTTTGCTTCCGTTGTTTATTCGGGCAGAGGTGGCAACTCTGGCATCAGCTGCAAACAGCTGATGAATTATTTGTGTTTTCTCACTCTCGGAAAAATTGTATATAATTAAGTTTGAATGCTCGGATCGCAAGACCAAGAGGACATTGAGCTTCTACAATGAGCGAGGCGGAGAAACAGGCGGTATCCTTCGCCTGCCAGCGCTGTCTGCAGCCCATCGTGCTGGACGAGCAGCTGGAGAAGATCAGTGTCCATGCCATGGCGGAGTTATCACGTAGGAAAAAAGCAATCAGCAAATTTTCTGTACTCTAATGAATCATCTTTTTCAGTGCCCATCTATGGGGACAATGGAAACGCCCTGGACCCGCAGGACGCCAGCAGCTTCGACCACTTTGTCCCGCCCTACAGGCTGACGGACTCTATCAATGGCACTGGGTTTATGCTGGTGTCCGACGGCCGGGACAGCAAAAAGATGAGCGCCGCCTTTAAGCTAAAAGCCGAGCTCTTTGACTGCCTTTCCTCTAACTCCGAGATCGACCATCCCCTGTGCGAGGAATGCGCTGATTCCATGCTTGAGATCATGGACCGAGAGCTGCGCATCGCCGAGGACGAGTGGGATGTCTATAAGACGTATCTGGACGAGCTAGAACAGCAACAGGAGGCGCCTAACGTCGATGCATTGGACAAAGAGCTGGACGAACTGAAACGCAGTGAGCAAGAGTTGCTCTCGCAGCTAGCCGAGCTCAAGGAGGAGGAACAGTCCTTAAACGCAGCCATCGCACAGGAGGAGCTGGAGAGAGAGCAGCTGCACGAGCAGGAGGAAAGCTACTGGCGAGAGTACACCAAGCACAGACGTGAACTGATGCTCACAGAAGACGATAAGCGCAGCCTGGAGAGCCAGATCGCCTACTCGCGTCAGCAGCTGGATAAGCTGCGCGATACCAATATTTTCAACATCACCTTTCACATATGGCATGCTGGTCACTTTGGCACCATCAATAACTTCCGGCTGGGCCGCCTGCCCTCCGTTTCCGTGGACTGGTCTGAGATCAACGCCGCCTGGGGCCAGACGGTGCTCCTGCTTTCCGCCCTGGCCCGAAAGATCGGACTCACCTTCGAGCGGTACCGTGTGGTGCCGTTCGGCAATCACTCCTACGTGGAGGTACTCGGCGAGAACCGGGAGCTGCCGCTCTATGGCAGTGGCGGCTTTAAGTTCTTTTGGGACACTAAGTTTGATGCTGCCATGGTGGCCTTCCTCGACTGCCTCACTCAGTTCCAGAAGGAGGTGGAGAAGCGAGATACCGAATTCCTGCTGCCCTACAAAATGGACAAGGGCAAAATCATCGACCCCTCCACGGGCAACTCCTACTCGATCAAGTAAGTCTTGTAATAACTGATGAGAAAACATTCGCATAACCTATCTCAATATCTTGCAGAATCCAGTTCAACTCGGAGGAGCAGTGGACGAAGGCTTTAAAATTCATGCTGACAAACCTGAAGTGGGGATTGGCCTGGGTCTCCTCGCAGTTTGTGTCGCCATGAGGCAATCGTTTATTTTTACAATTACCTACATATTAATCCTACTCTTAGTGCTTAGTATTAATTTTAAAACTATTAAATCATAACAATTTTAAATGCTATTATCGCTTCTAGTTCTTGATGGCCTTTTTCTGCGACTCGTCCTCTTCACTGTTGTCTGTGTCAGAGTCGGAACCGGAAATGTCATCGCCGATCCAGAGGGTACCCTTTTTTTTCTTTATGGTCTTTGTTTTGTCCTCGGTGGGGGATTTTCGCTTGGTGCCCCCACTAGTGGAGGGCAGTTCCTGGGCAGCCTGCTTCTCTTTGTTGATCTCCTCTGCCTTCTTCAGTCCCTCCTCGAAGGCGTCGTTCACCTTCTCGGTGAGATTGGCCCTGGCCTCCTCGTATTGGTCATCCTTGAAGTCGTGCTTGGGCACAGCCAGAAGCTTCTCGATCTTTCGCTTCTTGCGCTCCTCGGCCTCGCGTTCCCGCTCACCTTGCTTGTCCAGCCAGGCACGCACTCGCTTCTCTTCGTTAATGTCCCGCAATCGGCGCCCGCTCAGATCGCGGCAAGCTTCGCGATTTGTGGTCTTCTCTATTTGAGCGCCAATGGCTCGAAGCATGGAACCGAATCCACCCTTGCCACCCACCTGGCGGAGGATGCAGTGTACATTTCCGTGTGTGAGGAGTTGGCCCGTTAGTCGTTTACCATCGCTGACCAGGTAATAATCCTCGGACTGGAGGTTCTGGAAAACGATTAACGCCAAACACATTTAGATAAAATCGTAAAATTCCGGCAGAAAACACGCGCACTTACCGTGTGCTCCTCGATCCGGCTGCATAGCTCATCATACGCGCTGGGATCCCCACAGGTAATTAAATGTTTACTGTTTATAAAAATATTAATGACCATTTCTACGTTCTTCGCTATTTCGTTTTGTGTTGCTGCAGCTGCGTATGTTAGAAAGAGAAAGCGGTGATGCAAGCGTTTATCGGTGGTGTTAGGGTTGCCCTCTTTTCGATAAATTAAATAAAATGACTGAAATTTGTTTAATTTCAAATTGATTTTGCTTAATATTCGACTTAAACAACATATTATAAGAATGTGTTATTTAGGTGTAACAAAAATCCTGGTGATTTTCTTGTTTTTAGCTTATTTATCAGATTGCCGCCATTGCGTTTTTCATTATGAGCGAGTTGGCAGCGCCGTCCTCTCGCACACAAAGTCTCATTAATTAGTTCGCATTTTAGACGACGAAGGTAAAATTTTAGCGACGTGTTTATCGTACGTTTTAAACCAGAAAACCCAACGAAAGTTGTGCAAATTTAATAAAAACCGGTGGCGGCTAATCTTGGCCGGAAAGTGAAGTGTGTGAAAAGAGTGCAGCGCATGTAAAATGCGGTAAATTTACAACCGCAGCCACGTCACAGAGAGCGGAGCGCTTAAAATGTCGAGCGAAGAGAGTGTGGATTTCGGCTGCGAAATCATGAATTCTGGGCAGCGTCGGACAATGGGCAGGAATATTGCACTTAGCCGCGTTTAAAGTTAATCCCAGCTTTCGGCATCGCGTCTGGGCAAGGGCGTGCGGGGGTGTGTCGCGGAAGGGAGAGGGGAGCGGCATAAAAAGATGGCAGCACGAAACCGAACGAGATACATACATACATACATATATAGACGGGATGGATGGAAGCGGCAAGCTGAAAAGGCAATGAAAAGTCCCACATTCAAATTGCATTGGTGTTAGTATTGGCATTAGTTTTAAATGCTCAATAACCAAAACTGAAAAAGCGAAGAAAAGTGGCGACTCATGTGAGCAAAACGCAAACAAAAAGACCAGCGCAAGACGCCTCTCTGTGTCCGTGTGTGTATGTGCGTGCATCTGTGTGAGTGAGTGAGTGTGTGCGAAAAGAGACGAAGAAAATAAGCAGCAGCAAATGAGCAACAAAAACCACCCCGCCATCCCCCGTTTCCCGTTTCCTTTTCGCCGTCTCTTCTATTCTGTTCTGTTCTGTGACTTTGACTGACATTTTCTAGCGCCGCCGCCGCCGCAGGAATAATCAAAATCAAGTTTAGTGCCATGCAAATTGAAATTTGATTTTGCCGTAAGAAGAATAATATATTAGAACGCAATCGACAGAGAAGGAAAAATCTAATGCAACCGTGCGTTCGCCGGTTTCGCAAATTTCCCTCCTCTTTCTCCATGTTATCGACGGTCATTCATCTGGTTGATTTTCGTTTTGCCGTTCGCCCTATTTTCGTGTATGCGTGAGTGTGCGCTGTTCCGCTTAGAATTCGGATAAAGTGCACCGCAGAATACGGGTCATTATTAATTATAAACTAAATCATTTTGCCAGACCCGCAAATTCGTTGCGAATGAATGGCTTTTGTCAATTGTTGGCGATTCGCTTTGTTATAAAAGCGGCCAGCCTCTCTCTTTCTCGCCCTCTCTTACTCTCTGCACGCGTAAGTGTGTGCGTGTGAGGGAGCGTGCGCACGTGTGTGCGTGTCCCTGCACTGCTTTGCCGCCTTCGGTGGCTCTTTGTTCCCCGCTGGGGAAGGGGGACCGGGCAGGGACAGTGGGAGCGGTAGCGCAGGGTTGGGGGCGAGCTCCATTTATATCCATATCATTTGCCTAGCTAAAGCCCCCACCGATCATGTGCTGTTAGACCTTGTCCCACTATCCCGGATATAACAAGCCCTTCAACAATAAACCGAAATTTTAAACAGGTCTGTCGCATATTTACGGCAGTATTACAACAAAAAATCGGTAAAGCGATCTCGTATTCATCTAGTCTTGCCTTATTTTTTTGTATAAAAATATTGAACCCCATTTTTGTACATTTGTGTCTTTTTTTTTTTTTGCAGCAGCAGCGATTCCCAGGGATCAGCTTCGAAACCCAAAAACTGCAACAACTAATCAAAGTTAACCTGCGAACATTTATATAGCCAACTAATTTTTGTACAACAACAAAAGCCGAGACATAGGAACCGTAGCAAACGCTGTAACTAAAGTATTCAAAAATACATTTATACAATCCTGTATATTGTACGGACAATTTATTTGCAAAGAGAGAATCGAGGGATCGACGAGCAGTACCAAGTACCCCAAAGGCACCCAGGGAATCCCCAGATCCAGCCCCCCAAAGGAAAACGGAGTTATATCCATATGAGCATAGATTGCGACAAATCGTATATTCCAAAACACTCCATTAGCGATTAGTTAGGTCAGATATATTTATACATATATATATATATACATATAGATGTTTAACAAAATTTTCAATTAGGCGCAAGATTAGAAACGAAAGCAAAGCAATATAAACGACGAACCTCAGAGATACAGCATATATAATTTATATAATCCAAATAAAACAAAGCCCAGCCAAGTCGAGAGTGAGTTCGTAGTATAGAGAATCCAGAAAGATTCAGAATTGTAGACCATTTCTTTGTTAGCTCTTAGCGCACTCTTTAGCCCGCAATCAACGTTTAAGCCCATTTTGTACATGAAAGTTATAATCAACTAGATAGGAACCCATCAATACCGCACTCCTTCTGGTTCATGCGGCCGTCAGTCTAATTGCCGGATCCTAGAATATAGAAAGTGTAGAGTGCAGCAGCGTGCAAGAACCTAGTGTAGATCCCAGAAATCCGCCAGCCATGGACGAGTCACAGCCGAAGACCCTTTATGTCGGAAATCTAGACAGCTCCGTGTCCGAGGACCTGCTCATCGCCCTCTTTAGCAAAATGGGCCCTGTCAAGAGCTGTAAAATAATCCGAGAGCCGGGCAACGATCCCTATGCCTTCATCGAATATTCCAACTATCAGGCAGCCACCACAGCCCTGACCGCCATGAACAAGCGCTCCTTCCTAGAGAAGGAAATTAAGGTGAGTGATGGAACCGTCAAGATTTTGTAACATGAATTGACCCTATCCACACATAAATGATCTTAACTGAGCAGCATTGCGGATCTCTTTAACTAATTTAAATAGTTAACTTTTTGCATCATAATCATGGCTTAGTAGTGAGATCATGTTTTAAGGCTTAAGGGTCTTTCATTAAATGTCGTTAAGAAGTTCCATTCCATTAGCATATAATAAAAATGTATCATATTTGCAGGTCAACTGGGCCACCAGTCCCGGCAATCAGCCCAAGACAGACATCAGCTCGCACCATCACATATTCGTGGGCGACCTTAGTCCCGAGATCGAGACAGAAACGCTGCGGGAAGCATTCGCCCCGTTCGGCGAGATCTCGAACTGCCGCATCGTGCGCGATCCGCACACTATGAAGTCCAAGGGCTATGCCTTCGTATCGTTTGTAAAGAAGGCTGAGGCGGAGAACGCCATCCAGGCAATGAACGGCCAGTGGATCGGATCGCGATCGATACGCACCAATTGGTCCACGCGCAAGCTGGCTCCACAGCGCGAACCGTCCAAGGGCGGTGGCCAGGGTGGCGGCATGGGCGGTGGCCCCGGCGGCAACGGTTCCGGAGTGAAGGGAAGCCAGCGCCACACCTTCGAGGAGGTGTACAATCAATCAAGCCCCACCAACACTACCGTATATTGCGGCGGCTTCCCGGCGAACGTCATTAGCGACGATTTGATGCACAAGCACTTTGTCCAGTTCGGCCCCATCCAAGACGTCCGAGTTTTCAAGGACAAGGGCTTCTCGTTCATCAAGTTCGTTACCAAGGAGGCAGCGGCCCGCGCCATCGAACACACGCACAACAGCGAGGTTCACGGCAACCTGGTCAAGTGCTTCTGGGGCAAGGAGAACGGCGGCGACAACTCGGCTAACAACCTCAATGCCGCTGCCGCGGCAGCGGCCTCGGCCAACGTGGCGGCTGTGGCAGCGGCAAATGCAGCGGCCGCCGCTGGAGCGGGCATGCCCGGTCAGATGATGACGCAGCAACAGATTGCCGCCGCCACTGGAGCGGCGATACCCGGGCAAATGATGACTCCCCAGCTCGCAGCCGCCACTGCGGCGCAATACCCTTATGGCTACCAGCACATGAGCTATTGGTATCCCCCGGCGGTGAGTATTTTATTTTTAATACTGTTTTACGAATGGATGAATATTTCGACTTATTCTCAGGCCTATCCCACAACCCAGATGCAGGCGCAGTACATGCAGCAGAGCTACTATCCCTACGCCTACACCACCAGTGCTCAGCAAGCGGGAGGCGTGCGTAAGTGTGCCTGAAACATCCAGGCGTCCGAATACTTATGTTTAGCGTTACCTAATCTGTTCCCCGCTTTCAGCTGCCGGCTATCGCATGGTGCCCCCGAATGTAGCATGGGGCGTGCCCGGAACCGTGGTGCCCGGCGTAACGGCCGCCGCAGCTTCCGCGGCCGCAGCAGCGAACGGTTCACTTGCCCCCCAAATGATGTACAGTGCTGCAATGCCACAATACCAGACCCAATGAGCTGAGATGTGACGCCAGCTTCGACGTCGTCTGCAGCATCCGGGTAGTCGCCCCCAGCCGCAGCCACAACCGCCACAGCTGCCACAACTGCCCCATCTGCCGCAGCTTCAGGAACTGCAAGCTCATTACGCACGTTTAGGTTACCTACAATACAGGGTAGTCCCTGCCAAGGTCGAGCTGCCCCTCCTAGTTCTACCCGACAGCAACCACATCAACATCAACGGCAGCAGAGAGGGAGCGGGAAATTAAAAACGGACGTATTTCCAGGTCGGTGTTGTGGCTACGGTTGCGAGTGATTGCGGCGGACTAAAGCGGAAGCGTTGGCAAAGGGTCAGGTCAGGTCCCCCAGCCGATGGTCGAAGCGGTGCGCGTGGAACTCTTCAAGTGAACCACGATGGCAGCAGCAACTGAAACATCAACTGAAAGCTCCGGGCGATGGGCGGGTAGCTGTAACAATCTAATCCAATCTTAAGTACGTGTTAAAATAATTTAAAGATTTCTAGTTTAAGCATACATAGGCGACATAAACGAGACGGAAACAAAATAAACCGAATGAAAAACTAAAACACAACAAAAATCGAAAAAAAAAAAACAAGTGAGAAACATCAGACAGCAAATATAGAAAAGGCAAACAAAAGCGACAACAGAACAGAACAAGTTAAGAGAGGAACACAACACAATCGAAACCAGAACGTGACAAAGCAAATTGTAATTGTAACTATGTGGAACATGTGTCAACGAAGAAGGCAACGGAGGCGAGAATTAGGATGAAAGGAAAGCAAAGCAAAGCCACAAGCAAGCCGAGAAAGCAAAATACACGCGAGGAAAAACAAATTTAGTCATTAAGAGATTGTAAATTTGGGCATACATATTGTGTATTTCCAATGTGAAAAACGAAATGCGATATAAATATGTAAAATGTAAAATAAAGAAACAAAAAAATATATAAAACAAGTGAGAAAACGAACTAAACGTAGTGTATATCTTTGAAAAAACTCTTAATAGCAATTGGACATAATTTTTACTTCTCAAGGATAAAAAATAAACAAAAATGAATCATTAAAATCTAAAAAAAAAATGTATTGGAACTCTAGGTCTCCCTCCCATTCCAGCAACTTATTTGTGTTTTATTAACTTTGAAGAATTAAAATATTTATAAAAATCTATTAAATGAGGACTAAAAATTTACTTTTACTTAAATGGAGCCGCACATCTAATTTAAACCCACGAAACAAATATTTGTAAGCGATATCGAACGATTCACTGAACCTTAGTGATTATGAAAGCATTATTTTCGATAGCTAAAAATCTGATAATTTGTGAGTATTTGATCAAATCCTTGGCAAGGTTTTTAATATAATCGAATGGGCTCAAAAATTAATAAAAACGACATAAAAGTTTGAAATATGTGTCCTTTGGTCCTTTTGGTCAGTCAACGCTATCTGATTTATATTGTTAATAATGTAATTTTAGTATCGAATTTTAGTTCACTCTAAAAATTTAGAAACATCAACATGAGAAAATTTTTTTGTTTATACAGGGTATCATAATTTTACTCAGACCTTATAAAGTATATCGATCAGCATCAGCCGCCGAGTCAATATATCCGTGTCCACCTGTCCGACTGTATTATATGAGCAGAAAATACCATGTACTAAGATGGTTTTTATATATGAATATATATATTTTTGTAAGTTAATCAGTGTCTCCAAAAGCCAACACATATTTTTGTAAGGATGTGTATGATTCCATTAAAGCTCAGTTTATAGGGTTAAGCATCAATAAATAAGAGCATGCTTAAATGTTGCTTAAGGCTATATAAGGTAGGTAAAAATACACACAAAGTAAAATCCAAAGATGAAAAAACGCTGACAAGCTACTTATGAAATCTTTCGTTTCCGAAGGACTACCTAATGAATTTCAATGATTTTTCGTCCACAAACTACCGCTGATTAAGGATGCACTAGTAATGTCGGTTGAAATTAATTTTATTTAGCATAATCTATAGCTTTATTTTCAGACAGATACTTTAATATGCATTTATTTGTATGGATCCGTGTAACTAGTCATCGAACTCAAATTCCGGGTGGGCGGCGAGCTGCGTAGAAGCTGGTTCCAAGTACCGCGATAAGCGACGGGCGGAGGTGTCGAGATGCTTCTGACGGATCTGAGATAAGACCCGAGCCACAGGCAACTATGGCAATATAACATAGGTATGCATAGGTGATGATTCGGAGACGATTGTATTTATGGCCGTAGGTACATACATAGATTGAAAACAAAGGAACTAACTCTAGTCTATATCGATACGGAGGAGTGATAACCATTAAAACTTAAATCTGACTCTGGGCTGGTAAATGTATCTTTCTTCGGTCTTACAACTACGCTTACGGCTAGATTACATGTAGCTCTCGTGGATGGGGCACTGAATTTTACAACAAAAATACGCTCTATTGATTTAGGAATACACTGGAAGTGGTTACAGACTCTTATAACCAGAAAAAAGTCAAACTAAATGGAATGCCTTCAATACTAGCCCCAAGTGATCATTGGGCGGAACTAGGCGTGTTACTATACTTGCAAATCCACTGGACAGTATGGTGTTCTAAGGTTAAATAAGTGTAACGGTCATGGAATGACAAAGGTCACATCACATGAACATGACGTTCAAACGTAAAGAAAAAATACAAAATATTCTTAGTCTAAAGCACACTGAAATCATATTGAACAACTCACAACTGCTTTTGCTTACAATGTTTGAAAGGATAAGTCTACGGAATGGAACCGATCCTTACAAGGAGTCACAAGATGGGAAAACTAGTGAACTTTTTAAAACTCACATCACAGCTGGCCCGACTAGATTGTAATGTCGCCATAATCCTGCGACCACTTCTCATAGGAATTAAGGCTCTGCGGGGCCACAGAACGCCGGATGCGCTTAAGCGAGTTGTGAAAGTCCTGCTCCGTGATCGCCCGCATCGCACTGATGTCTAGGCACTTCACCTGCTCCACATTCAACTCGCGAATAGGCTCCAGAGCCGCGTCCTTGGCCAAGGCCGTTAAATCAGAGCCCGAGTAACCATCGGTGATCTTGGCTAGGCGGCGCAACGCTTCGGTGTCCAGTGGACTGCCCTGCTTCTGCAGCAGGCGGTTGAGGAGCAGCTCGCGGGTCTGCTCGTCGGGCAGTGCAACATAAACGCGCTTAGTAAACCGTCGCAGGGCGGCCTCGTCCAGTTCCTGAGGCCGATTGGTGGCGGCCAGCACCACAATGCGATCACCATCCGGATTTCCCGGCAGACCGTCGAACTCCACCAGGAACTCGGTCTTTAAGCGGCGCGATGCCTCGTGCTCACTGCTGCTTCGCTCCGAGAGCAACGAGTCCACTTCATCGATGAAGATGATCGAGGGCTGCATGTGCCGGGCCACGGCAAAAAGAGCCCTCACCAGTTTCTCTCCATCACCCACATACTTGCTAGTCAGGGAGGCCGCCGAGATGTTTAGGAACGTGGCGCTACATTCGGTGGCCACGGCGCGCGCCAGCAAGGTCTTGCCATTTCCGGGTGGACCGAACAGTAGCAATCCCTTGGCAGGAGCACGAAGACCTATCCAGCAAAGGAGAAAAAGAATTTTAGGCAATGCAACTTCATTCTTAATAGAAACCTTACCTGTAAAGAGCTCAGGTCGCACGGACGGTAGTATGACCATCTCCTGTAGGGCCTGTTTGGCCACCTCCTGGCCTGCAATATCCGTCCACTCCACCTTGGCCCCGCCCTCGACAATCTCGTCGAGAATAAGTTGCACCAGTTTCTGTTCCACGCCCTTGACGCTTACCACCGGGGTGCTGGCGCCACTGCCACTGCTGCTGGGACCGTTATTGTTAATGGGTGTACGGGAGCGCAGGGGCGGTGTATTGCGACCCGAAGACTGCAGAAGAGAAATAACGATGATAAATATTAAAACTCTTGAGAGGATCAACAAGGATTATAAAAAATTCAACTCTCTAATTGAGTTTTAGGATTATTTTCATCTCCTATTTGTTTGGCATTTGATGAGTAGCAGCTTCGTCTTTATTGTTTATATATTATTGTTTAAAAAACTTAATATGCAGTCAATAAATACAATTTGATAGCCGCGTGAAAGCAAAGAAGATAGGGAGATTCTAATTTTATTGTTTACGTTGACGGTTTCAGTAGTTGAGTGGCGATTCTTCTAACATATATGTACATATTTCTTATATAATATATATATATAGTAGAGATACTCACAAACTGGCGCCGTACGGCAGGGGGCGTGGCAGCCGTCTTGGCCGGCTGCCTTTGGACAGCTCCGACGGACGTCTTGGAGCCAAGATTGCGCGGTAGCGTTTGTGACTTGTTGGCAACGGCCAAGTTGCCGGGCCGTTTGGTTCCGATGGTCAGCTTGCGCCCAGAGGCTGGGAAAGACAAAGGAAAGACAAGATTAGAGGACGATAAGGCAAGGAGTACGCCATCTCAAGCTACAAATTCGGGCAAGCGAAATTAAGAAGGTAAAAAATAAAGTGCCAAGTGAGTGATTGGATCGATGATGATCTGCTTTTATTCGTTGCTGTGGGCGCTGCTGGGTGGTGAAGATCTGGGTTGAGTGCGCTTGTGACATAGTGAGGAACTTACCGCTGGGCTGGGCACTGGCGGTGGGCGTGGGCTTTGGACCGTAGCCGCTGCTACGCACCCTGGACTTTGCGGGCTCATTGTTGCTCATTCCCGCCAGCATGGGTTCTCTGAACTTGTGTTGCTGGCTTTGAGCCTGCTCCTTTTGCTTCTCCTTCAAGGAGAGCCGCTGCATTCGGATATCCTCCTCACGCAGAGCTGCGCGTCGGATGAAACACACGACACAATGTGGACAGAACCAAGGCAAAACAACGAAAAAAGCAGGGTAAAAACGTGCAAATGAAAGAAACCAAAAATAAAAAGTGGGATAAATCAAACCTACGTTTCGGGGCAGAGAAGAGATTGGCTGGCCGGGAGCCACTTACCCAGAAAGTGAAGACGGTCACGAGCCATCGAGAGATTCGTCTGCATCTTGTCGTGTAGACGTTGGGCCCGATCCCATACATCCCCGCGACCACTCCAGCAGTCTACGGCGATTCCATCCTCCAGCTCCTTGATGCCCTTCCGGTAGAGCTCAATGGCTAGCTCTTTGTGACCTGAAAAAGGGAAATCAGAAAGTAAATTGTAGTCGACTGTGACGTACCGTGCATCGCACCTCTATTTTGTATGATAACGATAAATAAAATTAACTTCTTATCAGATCCTAACATCTAAAAACAATCTCTATATAGGGTTGCCTTTTCTTTCTTTTGCTGTTTTCTTAAGACGATGTCGTCAGTAACATTTACTATTAGAAATCTGAAACCCAAACAATACACCCTTGAGCCACGGGAGTGCCAGGTACTAAAAGCGTTGAAGGATTGCCAGCTAGTCAATAGATGTCCATCAAGACAAGCACAACTCGACTCCCCCAATCCCCCGGCATCACATTTGGGGCATCCTTTGTGCGCGCGTTTCGGTTTATTGATTCTCACACTCGACAGACAACAAAAGCGGCCAGCGGGCGATGACTCATTGAGCATCGGCACTCGAAGTATGGGGCGAAAACTCAGGCTCACCTTCGTTCTCCTCGTCGATCTTAAGCGCCTTGGAGATGTACTCGAAGGCGCGGCGATGGTGATGCTTCTGCTTGGCCAGCAGCGGATCACCGGGGCCAGGGGAGTAGCCACCACCGGGTCGATTGGCGGCCATTTCCAGCGGTTGGATGGCGCGGTAGCGCTGAGGCTGATTGGACAATTGCTGCTCCTGTCCTACTCCTTCGCCGTTGAGTTCCAGCGGATGGTTGAGCGACTGCTGCTGTTGTTCTTTGGAGTTTTGCACCACGATCTCGATGTTGCAGTCGCGGCGGTGCGGGCGGTAAATCACCTTTGTGCTAGCACCGTACAGGTAGCGAAAGATACAGAACAGCTGATAAATCAGCGAGCGCAGCACGTTGAAGAGAAAGATTATGGGAAACGAGACGACGTAGAGGTTTTGCTTGTGCACGGAGGACGACGAGCCTATGTACTGGTGGTGGTGGTGACCGCTGCGCGGGGAGCACGAGGTGGGGGTCAGGTCATCGGTGGTGGTGGTGTCGTCGTCGCCGTCTGGCGAGCTACCCGGCGTCGTTCTACGATTTGACGAGGCAGCGGCAGACGAGGCAGCTCCGGCTGCTGCGGCGGCGGCGGCTACGTTGGAGGCGCTCGAGGAGCGGTGCGTGGACTGGCGTCCGCTGGCGCCCCCCGATCCGGCTCCGGCGCTGGACTTTATCGGCGATTTGGTGCTACTGCTGCTGGCGCTGGAGGAGGAGGACTGGTTTTTAGTGCGTACCATCGATATCGATTCCGCGCTGTCTGCGCGTTCAGCACTCCGCGCCCCCGCTCACCACACAGCACTCCACTCCCCTTTCCAGGGGAAGTTCTGCTCTAAAACTATTAAGCACGCAAATACACGGACGAATGGGACGGCGGCACACGCTGGAATCGACGCCACATAAAACAAATAAACGACGCTTCAACTACTTCCCGTCGCGGCAATTGCATTTCTTTGATATCCGAGTCAAGAATAAACTTTTCTTCCACTTCCGACGTAAAAAATGAAGCTAAGCTCTGGATCCCAATCAGTGCTGCCACCTTTGGATTACAAATCTGGCGGGAAATTGGATTGAAAAATAGCTATGTTTAAATTTTATAAATAACGGAAAGACTCGCTGGAATGGGTGATAACGATTTATAATTTAATGTATACTATAATTTGTGATATATTTTCAGGGAAATTAACTATTATTATTTTTCTTAAATGATTAGTATGTATTTATTGGTCAATTGTTGTAAACCAGATTAGCATCATACTACTCTGTCTATGAATATTTTTAATCCAAAGTGATCCGAAAGCCATGTCATCAAAAATAATAAATAATGTTGTCCAAAATTATATATCACGTCATTATTTTTAGTAATTCAATGTCAAATATTAAAAAAAAGTCATTTTACTTAAACCTCTTTAAAGTTAGGCAAATATTAAAAAACTTCTCCACTCCATCCGTAATCAAAAAGCTTGTTTTGGCGAAAAAGTGCTAGACTGACATCTCGTCTATAAAACCAGCTGCCGACGTAGTTGCCAGACTTCAATTTCTATTAATAAAAAAATATGCCTCTACTAGAAACTATCTAGTCTAGGATTAGATTCACAGTCTAGGTCTAATCAACGTTTCAATGTAGTTAAAATAAGAATTGTTGTTGCTGGACATTGCTGGTCTGGCCACCCTATCGTGGGGCTCCGATAACCGATAGCACAACCTTGATACATCAGCTGCCATCCCCATCTCTCTCGGTTGTTTTTTTGCGTTTTTGCATAACAAAGTCTCGGAAATTCGCCCGAAACGAACATAATTGCGGACACAGTGACCAGGAGACCACGAGAGACACATCCCACTCGCAGGGCAGTCGGAATGGGACAGTACACGGCGTCGCAGCGCAAGAATGTGCGAATACTGCTCGTGGGTGACGCCGGGGTGGGCAAGACTTCGCTGATTCTTTCACTGGTTAGCGAGGAGTATCCCGAGGAGGTGCCGCCTCGCGCCGAGGAGATCACCATTCCGGCCAACGTCACGCCGGAGCAGGTGCCCACCAGCATTGTCGACTTCTCCAGTGTGGAGCAGTCAGAGGAGGCCCTTGCTGTCGAGATGAATAAGGCGCACGTGGTTTGCATTGTGTATGCGGCGAACGACGATGACTCCTTGGATCGGATCACCTCACATTGGCTGCCGCTTATACGCGCCAAATGCAGTCCCTCCGTGAACGGCGAAGGAGACCCTGAAGCAGAGGCGGAGGCCGAGGGCGACACTGAACGGGAGCCCGTGCGGAAGCCCATTGTCCTTGTTGGAAATAAGGTTGATTTGATCGAGTATTCCACCATGGACAGCGTGCTGGCCATCATGGAAGATTATCCCGAGATCGAAAGCTGCGTAGAGTGCTCGGCCAAGACGCTGCACAACATCTCGGAGATGTTCTACTATGCCCAGAAGGCCGTTCTGCACCCGACTTCGCCGCTCTACGTGATGGATGAACAGGAGGTAAGTGCTGCAGCGGGTCGGGGCGGTCGATTTGTTGCGGGTAGCTTTTTTATGGGTCGTTTCAGTGTTATCTTTGTTCAATTATAGGCATTATCATAGTGGCGATAAAAGGTCTAATTTTATAAAGTGAAAAAGCTTGAGAAGCCTT
Source organism: Drosophila bunnanda (assembly GCA_035046265.1). NCBI lineage: Eukaryota > Metazoa > Arthropoda > Insecta > Diptera > Drosophilidae > Drosophila > Drosophila bunnanda. The sequence continues at coordinate 707,632 of JAWNOB010000130.1, forward strand.
AGAAATTAATATAAATAGGCAATAATTAAGGTTTTTAGCTTGCCCATAACCTGTCTACCAGGCAACCTTTCTTCACATTTTGCACATTTAGACCTTTAGGTAAAGCAGTCCTCGAGCATACCTTTGAGCAACTCGAACCCCTTTAACTTTCTTATTTTACCAGGACTTAAAACATATCCTCCCTTTCTTAGCTAACACCGGCCTGCAAGAAGTCGTTGGTGCGCATCTTTAAAATCTGCGATATTGACGGCGACAATCTGCTGAACGACTACGAGCTAAATCTGTTTCAAAGGCGCTGCTTCAATACGCCGTTGCAACCACAGATCCTCGACGAGGTGAAGGCCGTAATACAGAAGAACGTGCCCGATGGCATCTACAACGACGCGGTCACTTTGAAGGGCTTCCTCTTCCTGCACTGTCTGTTCATCCAGCGGGGAAGGAACGAGACCACCTGGGCTGTGTTGCGGCGATTTGGCTACAACGACCAGTTGGAGATGTGCCAGGAGTATTTGCGGCCCCCCTTGAAAATTCCACCTGGCAGCAGTACGGAGCTGTCGCACCGTGGACAGCAGTTCCTCATTGCCGTGTTCGAGCGATACGATCGCGATGGAGATGGGGCCTTGTCGCCCGAGGAACACAAAATGCTGTTTAGCACATGCCCAGCATCGCCGTGGTCCTACTCCACGGATATACGCAAGTCCTGCCCCATTAATGAGACCACTGGTTGGGTGACCCTGCACGGTTGGCTCTGTCGTTGGACCCTGATGACGCTTATCGATGTGGTGAAGACCATGGAGTATTTGGCCTACCTGGGCTTTAATGTCCATGAGAACGACAGCCAGTTGGCGGCCATACACGTCACCCGGGAGCGCCGAATTGATTTGGCCAAGCGCCAGAGCAGCAGGTCCGTCTACAAGTGTCATGTTATTGGGCCCAAGGGATCCGGAAAGACGGGCCTGTGTCGGGGCTTTCTGGTTGAGGAAATGCACAAGCTGATCGGCAAAGAGTTCAAAACCAATGTGGTGCACTGCATAAATTCGGTTCAAGTGTATGGCCAAGAAAAGCATCTCATCCTGCGCGACATTGATGTGCGGCACGCCCTCGACCCCCTACAGCCCCAAGAAGTCAACTGCGATGTGGCCTGCCTGGTTTTCGACTCCTCCAATCCCCGCTCCTTCGAGTACGTGGCGCGCATCTACATTAAATACTACGCGGAAAGCAAAATTCCGGTCATGATAGTGGGCACCAAGTGCGACATGGACGAACGCCGGCAAGACTATCTGATGCAGCCGTCGGAGTTCTGTGAGAAGTACAAGCTGCTGCCGCCACACCTCTTCAGCCTGAAGACCAACAAAAAAGAACTGTATACCAAGCTGGCGACCATGGCCGCATTTCCGTGAGTAAACCCACGAAGTAGTCCACCATCGACAGTAGTTATTTTAGACGGCATCTAACATTCGGGTCACATCCTAGATTAATGGTTACCTAATATCTTCTTATCTCTTCTCTTCTCCCCTTTTTTTCTGTGTCTTGGTTGGTGAATGTTTTTCTGTTTTGTTGTGATGTTTGTGTGCACGTCGATGGCTTCTCGGATTTTGTGGCTGCAGGCGATTCCAGGCCGCCTGGATACTGTTCTACAAGCACAGGTTGGTACAGCTGTGGGAGTCAGCGTAAGTGTTACTATTTCTAACTGAACTCGTTACTAATGTCAGCCTTCTATCTGTTTATTGTTGCCAATTGTTGTTGATTCCATTCGCCAATGAGTACCAATGAGCTTCATCCCCGCTTGATTAACGTGGTGTGCGGCAGTCTTTAGTCTTACCCCTAAAAAAACGAAATATTGCTTTCAACCTTTTCTAACCCACCATTTCTCTTCCACATGCTGATCCACAGCCACTTGAGGCAATTCGGCCTCATGACAGACGATCCGAGGCTATGGTGGAAGGCCGGACTTGGCGTAGCAGCGGCCACAATGCTGGGATTTCTTGTGCTGAAGACCATCAGTTCGGTTAGCGGGCACTCCCGCTAGAAGGATAATTGCAGTTACACGTTAATGTTTATTAAATTTATGTAACTTATTGATTACCATTTTGCTTGCTACTGTAAATCCAAATTTATTGTTACGAAACGCTAAGCAAACAATGAAAATGGGGGACGCATGCCGATGTTCTCATATTCCAGACATGTAAATACACTCGCGAAGAGCACTCCCAGGAATCGGAAGTAGGAGCAGGAGCACTAATCCCTAGCACACAGAATAGCGACTGGCCAGTCGAGCACACATTGTGTACGTTGCATTTCTATTCGTATTGTATTCCTTAACTTAAACCATGTACTCACTCTCTGATAATTCATAAGTTATTGTTACCATTATAACCGAGTAACCGAAGCTGCAGAAAACGTGCATAGCTGATCGTGGTACATACATATGTACATGTTTTGGGCCCTTTATAACCCGTATGTATGTTAAGGACTATGTCTAGAAAATCGCCGAATCGGTAGATATCGCACTTTTGTAAATACGCGCAAAGCCCCTTAACTTATGAGCAATAAAACTATGTATGTGGATTTACATATAGCAAAATTCGCTGAAGTATCTCTTTTGCATTGGGTAAAAAGGGATCACTCCAACAACAAAGCATAGCCCAGGATTTTACATAAAAATACAAGCCCTTAGTTTAATAATAATAATTTATCTTACTTAACCGGAGTCTGTAGGCAGGACTCTAGCTTGTCAAGAGTTCTTCAAATACAGTACAAATAGTTTTGTCTTAGATCCTACTTCTGAATCCCGTTAATGGCCGCTGCACTAGCCGTGGCTGGGGACATGCAATTGCCATCAGGGTATCGCTTTTGGAACTGTGTGATCAGCTCGGGATCCACTAGCCGAATCCCATCCAACTGATTGCCCAGCGTTATCCAGTTGGGTTGGATGTTATGGGGTCGACCGAACAGCTCGATTTTCCGGGTGCCAGGACTGAGGCGCTCAATGATACCATAGATCTCGTCTGGCTTATGCGAGGTGGCCCGCACCTCGGCCACAATAACGTCGCAGTCGAGGCCACGATTCAAATTGGTAGGATTGCCCTTCATGCCCACCAGGCAGTGCTCTTTGCCGTGGTTCAGCCAGTGCCCAGTCCGCCCAGTACGTATAATCCGTTGCAGCTGGTTGGTCTTCACCCAAATGAGCTCGTCAACGCGCTCGTAACCCCACAACTTGAGGCAGTCGCGGCCTAACTCCATGGCTCTGCCTGTGACCCACAGGAAGATTAGGCCGTCATCCTGGAGAGCTGGGACACCCAAGGCTCGCATTTCGTCATCCGACATTGTGCCGTAGGGCAGTTCCATGTGGATATCCCAGGGCGGATCGGCCATCACCACCGCAAACTTGCCCAGAACTGTCATGTCCAAGAAGCGCAGGTCGCACTGAATCCATTGGGGCGGATACAGTGTGCAGCTGGAGTCGATGCTCCGCTTGAGACTCAGTTTCGTTTTGACATCCGTCGGCTTGTTGGTGTTAATATGCGGCAGGGTGTCCACCTCGTAGTGTACGTACTTGCAGGTGGCCATGTGAAAGCAGGTGTTGAGGAAGCTACAATCTCCCAGCGACTCGTCCGTGTGCGCCTGAATAATTTTCTTGAAATGCAGCTTGGTGCACTTGTCCGTTGTTTCGCTGCCGGATGTATCACTGCCATCGGTAGACTCCTGAGACTCGACCTCGATTACCTCCGGGATGATTTCGCCATCCTCTGCTACGGATTCCGTAGATTTAGGTAACTTTCCGCTGCTGCTGGTCCCCGCCTCCACATCCGTGCGTAGATCCTTTTCGTCCCTTCGCTCCTGCTTCTTTTTAGCGGCCATCTCGGCGGTGGCCTGTTGAGCCTTGAGGCACTCCACCTTGGTGCCGTGGGAGCAGAACTCCATGACCTGCGCTCCGCCATGTGATTTAAACTTCTCCGCCACGGATCTCTCTTTCGCGGTGGGCTTAGTGAGCAGCTCCAAGATCTCCTCGCCCACCTGCTTGCTTTGCTTCTCGCGGGTCGAGGGCATGGAGAGCAGCATCATGATGTCGTCGGGGGCGTCCAAGCTGGTGGATTCCTTGCGCGTCGCACTGGTGTCCAGCTTGGCAGTCTTTTCCTGCGGCTGATTCTCATCGTCGTTCTCCACCTGATCGGCCACTGTAAAAAAAGGAAACCAGTACTCGTACCGCACAAAGAGAATTCAACACAAGACCCACATTTCCTTTTTGCCTCCTCTTCCCTTTGTTGACAGGTATCATTAGTGTCGTCCAGGATCTCCTTCAGCTCCTTTGGCTGCACCGAGATGATCTCGCAGCCGGTCTCCGTACCGATAGTAACATTCCGAATACCAATCGCACCCCGACTTGCCAGTTTTCCCAATATAAAGTTGACCATCTCCAGAGTGCTGCCAGGAATCTTCTCTACAACCTGAGTGGACACAATGGGCAGGGCCAGGGAGCAGGCACTGAGCGACTGCAGCACCTCCTTCTGCACCTCCAAGTCGGCTTCAACTGTAATGGTATCAGAGCGATGCTTTAGGTCTTCAACTTGTTGCCACCGGTACCAACCGAGTTCCTTTTTGGGATTTGTGATATCCTCCTGAATGTCCGAGAGTATTTCGATGCGCTCCTTTTTCCGCTTCTCCAGCTTCTCGCGGAGCGTGTTCCGCTTCGTCTTTAGTGATTTTATGTCCCAAGCGTCGGCCATTGTGCGTTTAAATGCCGGTAAACAAAATAGTAAACAAAGTCGAGTTTTTTTGTACAAAGAACTCGTGTGACCGTATCAGCATGTCGGGAATATACCAGAAACTAAATACTAAAAATGTATATTTAGTATATATCGCATAATGTTCATTCATTAATTTATTTAAATTTTTTCATCAGATAATAGGCAAAATAATTCATATGACATAAATTCTACATATTCATTTTAATGGTTATCTAGAAATTACTGTAGTGTAGTAGATTAAAATAATTTAGCGGGTGATTTTTGGCTTGCTCCCTATACGGCGGAATATATTGTCGACATTTTTAGTTATCCAGTCGTGTAGAAGCAGTGGGCATATTACAACTATAATAGAATAAGCTAGATGAATATTAAAAGCAGCTATTATTCAGGCTTTAAGCTAGTTGCAGGCTTAATGTCTTTTCGATTTTCAAAAATTCTATTAATATTTGAATTAACAAATACAACATTTAGTTTTTTATTAATTAATTTATTATTAATACACATATACTATCATGTTATCATTGACGTTTGAAAACACGTTTCATTGGATTTTAACTAATTAGCTTAAGATTACAGAGTACAAAACGAAATAAAATGAATGGAAAAATTCGTGTTTTAACTCTATTACTAATAGAAAGAAATAATTTAAAACATCGATAGTAGTATCCAATCATCGATAGTATCGATAGTACCCAGATGTTGTGCCAGCACTATGCGTCGCTGCCCCCATTACCAGTGCTGCCGACTTTTGACCAAAAAAAAGCTGTTTTTGACAGGACGAATGAAAAATAGCTTAACAAAAAAATCTCATAAAAAAGCTTAAAACAAATATATATAAAAAAACATGTCTACAAAAATAACAATTTATTATTATATATTATAGCAATCTATTATTTGTAACCAATTAAATTTTCAAACAAAGCACAGTTGCTAGACCTTGAGTATTTCTTTATTTTTAATATATCTGATATTCCTGTATATAAACTATATCATCTTAAAGCAGTCAAAAATCTCTTTAGTTATTAGGATATGTTCATTTGTATGGAAACAGCTATGTTGGTATTATTATATTGGCCAGCCCCGCAGTTCCCTCTTCATGGACGTAGGTTTACATTTTACTGTTACGCCTCTGCAGATTAGTTTGCATTTGACACAGTTACAGAACGGTTCTACACGTTTACAGAACGGTTCTACACGCTTACAGATGTTTGGGGTCGAATTCTCATGTTTGGGGTCGAATTCTCATGTAGAAATGAACAGGTCGGAGAGAGAGAGCGTAACTTAACACGGGGTGAGCGTAACCTAACAGAGTTCTCTCCGTGGCAAAAGTATCGAGCTATCGATAATAGCCAGAATTCCCGCTTTTCACGATTCCCGCAAAAAAGCCAGTTTTGACGGGAAAAAGTCCAATCTGGCAGCACTGCCCACAACTATTTTGCCCAATGAAACGTGTTTAAGCCCATAAATAATTGATGAAAAACGCTATAAATGTAAACAAATTGTGCCGCATAGCCAGCGGATCAGAGTAATTACCCCCGCCAAACACATCGCGAGTGCCGAAGAGAGAGTTGTTGTGCTTGGGCCGCTGTGCTCCAAAATTCGTGGCGTTTTCCTTTTTGTTTATGCGCGCCGAGAGAGAGAGAGAGCAAAGCATAAGTGCGCGCAAACACACACGGCAGCAGGAGATTTGCGAAAATCGAGTGTATGTGTGTGCGCAAAGCATTTGCACACATTGTTGTTGGCGAGCGAGCGAGACACAGAGCAAGAGAAAGAGCGCGGAATAGAAAGCTCCAACGTTGGGGCGAGATTTATAACGCGACATTCGCACTTTACTACGGAGCATGACGGTTCCATCGCGGCAGTTTCGACGCGACCCACACGGCTGCAGAAGCAGCAGCCTCCACAACCGAAACCGAAACCGAGTCCGCTCGCATCCCGAGCCCCAATCCGAGCAGCCCTAATCCGCAACAGATTCGCCGCGTATATTGATTCGGTGTGCGAGTGAATTTTGCAGTTGCACCCGCAGCAGCCCCAACAACTACTCTCCCTCACCCGCCTGCCCTCCTCTCGCGTGTGTATACTACAACGTACCGTTTTTGCTTCAGTTTTAAGGCGGCGGCACGCCCTTCCCCAGCGCGCGTGCATTTGTAGGTGTGCCCAGTGTATTGGTATTGCCGGGCCTTTCGATCGGAGAACCAAAAATTCAACGCTTGAGATTTTTGTCAAATAAGATAAATATTTTGTGGGGACAGAAACTATCGGAAAACTATGTGCTTGCTGCTGGAGAAACGAATAGACATTAAATCGCCAGTGTTGTGGAAACAGAACACAGCTCGCTAAGCCACAAGAAAGAAACCAAAGCGAGCCCACAGGAGCCAAACACAAGCACACCATGAAGATGGTCGACAAGTCGTCCAAGTTGGTGGATAAATTTGCCGTTATCAGCGGCACTGGGAACACCAGCGGCGCCGGGAGCGGATCGCTTAATATGCCAGGCAGCGCTGGCGGTGGCAGCGGCGGCGGCGGTGGCGGAGGAGGAGGCGGAGTTACCAACTTTGGCGGATCCTCCGCCACGGCGGGCCTGGGAGGAATCTCCGGAGCCAATGGCCAGAAACCGGTGCCCATGAAGCTGTTCGCCGCCTGGGAGGTGGACCGAACGCCGCCCAATTGCATCCCAAGGTGAGTGTAAACAAATTTTACATAATGCTACGCCAACGGCAGCGACGGCGGCGGCAACCGAGGCGACTCTGACGGCAAAGGCAAAGCAGTCGCAGTTTGTTGTTGCCTTTCTGCCAATTTCTTTTTTTTTTGCTTGTTGTTTTCTTACCGTTGCTATTTTTATTTCGAGCAAAACAGACAACAAAACACAATAATAAAATCAACAAAAGCAAGAGCGGTAACTGTTATTTAACCGACTGGCAAAGCTGACTTTTATTTATAAGTCCAAAAGAATCCCTATAAAACTATTTGGCAATTCAGATAACGTAAAAGTATTTTCTATAGCTTATCGATTTAAAATCGATTATTTTCAAAAGAGGTACACATTTATCAAAACTTTATACTGGCAGTAGTTTTTTGTTTAAGCTAAAGTGAGGATTTGCCTTAACTGGACATTAAGAAAAGGGTTATGAGCTTTGTTAAATAATTTAAAAAGAAAGCTTGTGCGAGTAAATAATGCAATTATGCAATTAGTCATCGAAATAACTTGAATATCCAAGTCCAATATACTTTACACACATTAACCTTGTTAAAAACGAATTTAAAATAATAAATACGTATTCAAATTTACACAGATGTCGCGACTTTAGAACTCAAGTTCTTGTTGGCGATGTGTACTTAAGTATTACTACCTTATAATAAAAAATAAAATAGGTTTTAAAGTTACGATCCTCAAAGGCGATAAAAGTGAAATCATAAAAGAGATAATAAAATCCCTAAAATGATTGAACTTTAGGGTTGCACAATTTTGTTTATTTTTTTATTTTATGTTATAACTTGCCTTTTATGACAGTTTGTGTTCTATTGGGTTTGCTTTTTATTTAATTTTCTTGCTATTTGAAGTGTTACTTAACAGGATTTACTACTTTTATTTATGAGACTCCACTAAAAAATCAAAATAGATTAGGCTCTTACAAAATAAAATTGTTGTCCTAAACATAAACCCCAACTAAAATACATCTGAAAACTGTGAAATAATAGATTAAATATAGTGTTATGCTCTTGACCCCTCTCACCAATGGTGTAGTAAACAAATCAAGGTCGAAAGTAGTTTAAAATGATAACTAATCTGGCGGAGCCTTAAGCCTAACCTAACCCAATAATGATGTTGGCGATAAGACCGGCGGGGCTTTAAGTCAGAATAGAATGAAATATGTACTTAGAAGATTGTTTTGTGACAGACCCATATTTCTTGGTTTTCTTAATTCGATTTAAGAGCAAGCAAGCTGCTTTTAGAAAGTAATTTAAGCTCATCGGGAATTTTTGCAATGAATGTAACAAATCATGAATACTTACCGATGACCAGCTGGAAAAATAACTATATATGTTAGTAATTTTTACTGAGTATCTTACAAAATATTGAATTACCAAATCAAACCTAGAAATATGCCCACCTTTAATGCGTTTTGTTAGCATTCCAAACCCCACTGGATATAATAATATAATAATATTCCTGGAAGGTGCTATAAGCCACACCAATTTTCATTCATAAACTATAGAAATGCTATTTGTTTGTGCAATCTTTGGCTAAAATATTTTCTAGTCGTTATCTTTAGACGGCTATCATTTTGCAAATAAACCTGTTTGCTTTGTGCCACAGCTGCTGCCGCTGCTGCTGCTTTCTTCCATTCCACACGTCTTGTGTCATGTTTTTGTCCCAGTAACCCCGTCTGAGATGAGTAATGTCCAATCTTGGGTCGGTGTGCTCCGGGTTTCTGCTGCTGCTCTTCTGGCCCGGCTGATAAGAGTTCGCTGGGTTATTTGCATGCCGGTGAGTCCGCAGTGTCCACTGTGTGTTGACTCTCGACGAAGATTAATCTATAATTGGGACAAGACTCCCTTCCCCATTGCGTCGCAGAAATTAGAAATTAGGCGCAGTTTTCGCCGGTTTTAATCGCTTTTGTGTATTTTAAGAGCTCTCAGAAGCGATAAGCTGGCCAAGTGGACAGAAGGGGAACGCGGCCTTGGCAACGCCCACAGGCCAAGAAAAGTTGAACAATATACCTCGAATATGTAAGGACTGTTCTTGCCATAATAATATTATTTTCTCGCTGTGCAGCAGCCAAAGTATTTACTAAATATTTGATGGCCAAGGCCAAATGGGCTCCTCCGGCATCTTTTTCTTATTTTTTTTGCCGCTCCTCACACCTATTTTGGTGCCGCTTTTTGTTTGCTGAAAGGTCATAAACCGCCGCAGATGAGGGGGGAACGACGAGCTATTTTATCTTTGGGATACACTTTGAGTTTGGGTTTGAGTTTTCCTTGGTCGTTGTTTTGCTTTCGCTTTGTTTGTTTATAATTATGCGCCCGCTTGGCTGGCTTATAATTAGAAACTGAAGCTAAGCAAGCGAATTTGGGAATTTTTCAGTCACCAACTTTGAACTCTTCTTTCGAGATACTTTCACCCGTTCCCAAAGACAGTAAAGACGGCATTTTCCCCTTGGCTAATTAAGAATGTCATTTTGGCTAATTGCATTTGAAAGCTAATTTAATTTATAGTTTTGTTGCTCCCCTCCCGCAGCTCATTTCCCTCGATTTCCCTCTTTCCTTGGGCACAGTATGTAGTACACCATATTTCCCTCTGGTTGGGCAAATTGTATCTTTATGCCGATTGTATCTGCGACCCAATGCGGCACGTAGAGCATATCCAGACTTTGATTAGGGCTCACGCGGCATTAGCGCAAGTTCTCCTTGCGGCTGCCCGACGATTCTGACATTTGCCAGCCGTACGTGACCCGTCTGCTCCCGAGTATCCCCCAGTCTGACCCGGCTGACTCATCCCGACGCCCCATCCGGCGGGCAATCAAACTCGCATCAAATCAGAGAAGAGGCCATACGCTCCGGTGCGGGGCCAAAGTCAGGGTCTGAAATGCATTCAAGTTCGAGGCGTAGCAAATTATCCTTGAAGAAGTTTGCTCTCTGTGTCTCGTTTTAATTTGCCTTGAACTGAGACTGAGACAAGAGCTTCGCTGCTCATTTGTTGTCTTCTCATGGAAGAAGCGACTAAATGAAACTTTTTCCATTCTGATTAACAATTTGTGATGCTGGGTGAGGGAGGCAAAGCTAATTTAGCTTAGTGTCTGCTTTGATTGTATCTTATATGCCATATAATTTGTGGGAGTAGACACTTGATTATATATTTTTAATATGCATACGAATGCCGAATGCAATTTATACGATATGAGGTACTAAAAATCATCTTTAACTTGTATATTTATGTTGTTTATGTTTGATAGAGTTTGAAAATATAAATGTTTTTGAGATGGAAAGCCAAAAAATAATAAGAACTCATTTCGTTTTAGAAACTTGCATTGACAAGCATGTTTCTTTATGCAAAAACTACAGATTTGTATTGATTTATATCTCTTTAAAGAAATATTTTATAAAACACGCTCTCTTTAAAGAAATATTTAAAAAAATTATACTAGAAACATTGGAAAATAATGATTTTATAAATATATTTATACTTGTACCTTTAGATACTTTTCCTTACCAAGATACTCTCCTGTACCATCTGCTTTTCTTTATCAGAAGAAGAACACTCTACTCACTTTTGGAAAAGCTATTTACTTGGTTTTCGGGGAAAAGGCAAACAAATCATAAATAATGGCCGGCTTATCCGATCCTTAATCCTCTAGCTCGCCTCTCGGTGAGTTTTTCAGCTTGTTGGTAATTTATATCTGTGGTTACCTGAAAACTGAATTGCATTTTCAGTCATTTACAAAATAATTCATTTAGCGGCAACGGCAAACAAGCGTACGCAATAAAAGTGCACTTGGGATAGGTTCGGTACAATTCGCTTTGGTTAATTTTATTATTTTTGTGTTGCTGCTTCGATTTATTTTTACAACAAGAAATTGCACATGTTTTTTCGGCTGTTTGCCGCCAGGAAGCGATGGATTGATTGATGGATATGAGACTCCATTAGGGGACTCTTTTTCATTTGGGAATTTTCGTCGCTGGTCTCAGTTTATTTTTAGGCTTCTAGGAGCTCTGGCTTGTTTATAAATAAACGCGAAAACAGCTTGCCAATATTTTTGATAAACAATCTATGTGGTTTTCCTCACCGTTTTCGTGTAATTTATAAACTGCGCCAATGTTTTTACTAGAAATTAATTTAGAGCCAAACGAAAATAGCCGCCGGTCGGTGACATATTTCCCAGATCCAATTTGTATCTGCGGCTGCCGATCGCGCCAGCTGTTCACGGCTAGCAGCGGGGCTCTCGGGGCTCCTGTATCTGTATCTATAAGTAGAATTTATATCGCGACAAGCGACAGCAGTTGGCTGAATATCTTTTTTCTCGCGCGTGTTGCCCACGAAACGCCAGCCTTGAACTTTTTTTTGTGTCGTTCTCTTATTTTGCACGAACCCAAAACAATATCTAGAGCAGCATCATCATCAGCATCACATGTATCTCTGCGCGTGTCTCTGTATCTGTGTAGCCGAAGCTGTGCATCTGTATCTGTGTATCTGAAGCTGTGCCTGCACTTGCCACATACATCAGTATTTGTGATTGACAAATTGAATTCCTTTCCGTTTTGGCTATTCTGCTGCAATATTTTTCATTTTTATTGTTTATACATATAGCCAAAATGTTATGCCAACTGAAGTATAACCTCTTTTCGCCGTATATATGGTATATATATTATATAGGGAATATATATATGCCTCACCTGCCCTGGGTTTCCCAGGGTACTCGCCAGTTTATGCTGATAGCTTTTCAAATTGATTCTGGGTGCAATTTTAATGGGATTTTCCGTACACTGCTGACTTTGTTGCTGCTGCTGCTGCTGCTGCTTCTGTTCCAAAGCCAACTGTGCACCACGTAGATTACCAACTACGAATCAACAGCAGCTGGCCCGTTGGCCATGACCGATGGTTCCAGGTATTCGAAGGTGCTTCCCTCTGTGTGTGTGTGTGTGTGTGGGAGCAGATTGTCTTGTGGGCGGGGCAGAAAAACCCTAGCAATCATGCCCCATAAACTCTGGAGCACTGGAAAAGCGTGTAAAAGAATGTGTTGGGGAAAAGAAAGTGGTCAACTCACTCGAGTTTCTCAACTGTATGGGCTGCGGCTAGACCGAAACTGAACCCAAAACCCAAGCTGAAACCCAAACCCAATCGATTTCCTGTTGGGTTCAACGCTGACCCAAATCTCCTTCCCCTTTGGGTGATGGCGAGAGTCCCCTGGCAGAGCCTCGACCCAAATTCTCTAAAGTGCAGCTGGGGGAGATGCAGTCCGCCTCCATGTGATGCCACTTCTAAGCGCATTAGCCGCGATCTCGACTTGGTGGCGTGTTAATGCCCACAGCTGGCCAATCTCCTGGTCATTAGGGTCGGGGGCGGGGGGACTAGTCCCATGGAAAAGTGCAGCAAGTCAATTAAATTCAATGTACGACAACAGCATCAGTAGCACATAGCCATGGGAATCTGTCAGGTGGGGATTAAGGAAGCTGGACAAACAGTGTTTTCTTGCAGCTAAAATGAGTTGAAATGGGGGCCAAGTTAATGGAGATTCCTGTTCCTTGTTTTACGCTTTAAAACTAAGAGTTTTTAGTACCTAGGAACCTTTAAGTCTAGCCATCAATCAAAATATTTTATATCCCAGCCTTAATCTGTTGGTAGCCTGAAACCAAACAAAGCAAAATTCATTTCCGCGACAACAAAGACTGTTGTCTGTTGTTCTTGCCATGGCGGCTCCTGTCCAGCTTTCCACCGAGCGTTGACTCATCCATCCAGCGTTGGCTCGTGCACTGGATTTTCCATTTTTCCCCATTTTGTTTGCACTCGAGTCCAAGTTCGAGGCGGCGGCGAAGGCAGCGAAGGCGTCGGTGGAAACGGTGGAGTACCACGACATTGTCCAGGCATGTCAACGTCAAGTTTGTTGACTCGCCCGGCAACCTGCGCCCAAGTGGAGTTCCAACAACACCAGCACACAGGCACCAGCACGACGACTATGACCAGGAACGGGAGCAACAACAAACTGCAATAACAGGCGCAAACAACGAGCAAGTTGGCCAAGACTTCCGCTCCTCCGCTACCCGCTAACCCTAGCTCCCTGCTGGCCAAAAGGCAGACAGGCCAAACGAGCTGCGGATGTCAGCTGCATAAATCGTTAGCTGGGCTTGGGTCCGCTCCCCTCACAGCTCTCCAGCTCAGCGATCTGCATGTGGAAGGTGGAGTGGGTACAGTGGAGACTCCCCTTAACTTGAATCTATCAAAGTTCGGTCTGGGTTTAATCTAACTTCAAAGAGTTCTCAGCTAAAAGTACTTGCGAGAAAGGTGATTAAGTTAGTTGACATTTTATCTTTCAGTTTTATTTCATAAACTTTGAATATATCTTTCTAACTTAATAGCTTTTCCTGCTTTGATTTCTCTTTTACAAACTTAATATCTGGTTCTGGTTAGGGAAGTTTCGCTGTAGCAACTAGCCTGCCAGCTGCAGATAGTGCCTCCCATCGAAAGCTGTTCATAAAAGTGCAATTTATTAGCATACAGAGTACACGTCGTTGTTGTCCAGGAAGGAGCTCTGGCCAGCGAGTGGCAGCTGGAGAAGGCGTTGGCGGGGCAGGCGGTCAGGTTTGCAGTCATGGGAGAATACGAAACAGTTGGAGTTTTCCAAACCTAGAGTGTGTGTTTCCTCTGACTGGGTTCTCCTTTTCAGGGCCATGGTTACCAGCTAACCAGCTTACCAGCTTTTGTTTCCAGCGTTTCATTTTGGCCCAAAAGGCAGGGAGATACACACTCAAACACTCACTAGATGTGGCTAAGATATGGGGCCATTCAAGAGCAGTTGTTATAAAAGAACGATATACTATGTAATGGGACAAGAGTAACCAATCTAATCGGACAATTACTATCCTCTATGCGCAAGACAATTGACGGATCTGCGATAGTGTTGGCGATTAGATAAAGCCGGGGTTATTTAATTATTAAACAAACCTCTCCTCGAGTATAGATAGAGGCAAAGTGAATATATTGATTGGATGTGAGGTGTAAGGGTGCATTTACACTGCAAGACTAGGAAGTCAAAGAGAAACTTGATTGAATCTTAGGGTATTTTTAAGCACACTTTCTATTATTTCATAATTTTCTTATACAATTTATAAGCTCGTCTTAAAGGTGGATTATATGTACTCAAACCTTTTAAGTCAAATTCAAGGCTTTTAAATTTGGTTTTAAGATAGCCACTAGCTATAGTTACTGATCAGCCTTATAGATTAGCTCACATTCTATTTAAAATCTCAAGAAATGAATGCCTTTCGCATTCATAATCAACAAATACTTAATTGAGTACTCACGATAATCAAACCCAATCATATACAGTATTTTATCCAATGTTAATTGACACATCTAACTGAATCGAATGGCTGATAAAGTCAGCTCTATAAACTATAGTATTTCATGCGATGGCTTATCAGAGTCACACAACAAATGGATCTTCAATTAACCCACTAACAACGACTCCCCTCATAGCCATTGTGTGAGATAATCCCATTCACAGTCATTGGTGATATTACGTATACGCCCGATCAGATGTTGACCAAAGTGGTTAGCCCAAAAGTGGCATAAAGTCGAAGGCAAATACAAAACATATTGATTAAGCCGAAAGTGTAAATCGATCGTCGCTTTGAGGGTCGCGATCCAAAAGACTCAAATCCGTTCGAATTTTAACGAGTTTTGTTTTTTGGTCTCGTGCCGGCAAACGGAAAACGGAAAACGGAAAACGGCAAAAGTGGTTTTCGGGTGATTCATTGAAAGAAAGCCACCGCAATTGGAAAGTGAAAGGTTCCATTATATGTATTGTATATATCTATTTTCGGTTTATTTACCTCGCTCACAGTCTCCATAGAAGCACAGCTGAACGATTTGTGTTTGCCATTTTTTGTGCGACAATTATGGGGAATCGGAGCGGCCGGAGCTGTTGAATTTTTAAGTGGGGGCCCAGTGAAAAGAGCCCCGGCTCTTGACACGAATTCCGGCAGAGATGATTCTCGTTAATAAATATGAGAAAAGTAGTTTATGGCCCGAGTATTAACATAAAAACTTTGGCAATGTTGAACTTTGCCGGGGGCAGCAGTGGCAAGTAGCAAGTAGCAAGTAGCAAGTAGCAGTAGCAAGTAGCAGCAGCTTCTCTGCGAGTCACTTGACACAGTTTGTGGTTGTGGCCCCCAGGTCTGGTGGGTGGTTTTTAGGGGCCACGGTGGCTGGTGGCAGTGGCTTGTGGTTGCCTGCGGTTTCGGCTTCTGCTCAAGCTTTACTTCTTCGCAAGAGCTGAGCTACTTTTGGCTTTTGGCCTGGCTTTCGTCTGGCAACGAAGTATTTAAACCGATTTGCGTAATCTTCTTTTCGTTAACGAGAAATTATAATTGAAAGTCGAAATACTTGGTGAATTCTTTGTTGTCTTTGTCGAAACCAATCAGTTTGCAGAGCGAAGTTAGTAAGCTTGTAAGACATTTTAATTCGATCTTTAAATGTTTGAAACTGTTAATTACTTGCTTAACTTATAAGTTTATTTTATTTGCTAAACTCTCTGAAATGTTATAGTACTGATAAGTCTATATTCCCATAGAATCTGACTCATCTATTTAGCAATTCACCGACCCAAAGACTTCCCTTTTTGAATAGAGAATCTCGCTGGGGAATTCAGTGAATACTCAGATATATTTCGGAAACGGGGCAATTAAAAAATTGAATATTTCTGAGGAATTCTTCATTTTGGTGGCCGCTGTGTGTGTGCGAAATAAACAAAAAGGCTTTCTTTGTTTATATCTCAATGGCATGTTGCCTAGATATAGATATAGATCTGTATCTGTATCTCTCTTGCATTTCAACTTGACTGTAAACAAAGGAAAAGTATTCATAAGTCCGAGAGCACGATCTAACAGATCATAATTTTCATTTTATGGCTTATACAGTGGGTTTCGATGGAAGCACGCTATATATATTTATATATCTTTCAGTGTGGGTTTTAATCAAGGCAAAGTGGAGGATAAAATAATCTCAAATATTAAATTAATATTAAATCAAAGCTATCATTGAGAGTTGATTAAAAGTTCAATTTATTAAAGAGCAATTAAGTTCTCTTGTAATTGGGTTAAGCTGTGTTGTGATTGCACTATATATCTGCCTGCAAATGAATAAAAAAATTGCTGGAATTTAATATTTGATTACCAGGCGGGGGGAGGAGGGGGGGCTGTTCTGTTCCCGATGTTGTTACACTTGCACAACGCACTGTAAACTGAAGTATTGCCTCGGGGAAATGCAATTAAAATGAGAGATGGGCGGCCAAAACAACAAGCTGGGAGGTGTTGCCATGTTGTGTTTGGCTTCTATGTGGATCCTGCTGGGTGCTCGGACCACACGCTGGGTCCAATTTGGTTTTATCGGCTCCGGGAGGGGATTCAGAGGGGTCTGAAGGGTCCGTAATCCCGGCCAGAGATAGTGTCAGTCGCTAGTTAATTTTATTGGATTGCCCTACACTCTATCCAGCGGCGAACACTTTAAGATTCTTGACTCTGGGTGCGGCTTCTGGGGCCATTAACTCGGCGTGGTGTCTTTCGCTCGCTTTTTTGTGTGTTGACTCTTGGAAAATGTCGCTTAAATCGCTTTTGCCACGCCCGCCACTGTTTACCTTACGTTTTCCTACGGATTTATGTCACTTTCTTGTGGGTTTCCAATGTGCCACTTGCCCCTCAAATGCTCGCTTTCGGATGGGACAAGGTGTAGGTTGCTTTTTAGACAGAAATTCTGTCTATTTTCTCAGGTTGGGAGAGCGCATTTGAAACTTATTTATATCACTTTAAATAGGCGTATCAAAAATAACACAATTTGCGTCAGGCTCGTGGCGGCGTTTAATTTATTACACATTTTAGTTTATTATAAAATTTGTCTCAAATGTTTATGAAGTCGCTGCGGCGAATACTTGACACACTTTGGCCCCGTTTAAGATGTTGAAATATTGAAATGTTGTGACAAATGTTTGATTTGTTCAATAAACAATTAAGAAAGGGTGTAAAGTTCATATTGATTATAAGAATTTTAAATAAAACTAATACGAAATTTGCATTCTCTTTCGATGAATTTGCCACAAAATAACGAAATAGTTGAACCCTTTTAGGAACTTACATATGGTTATTTTTTAAACAAAAAAGTTAATATTAGTGTCTTAGATATATCTTAATATCACTTTCTAAGGATTTTCCTGCTCCCCTTTTGTAAAAATTCAACAAAATATACATTATATTTCTATGAATTCTCCACAAACTAACAAAATACTTGTATGAACATGTTGTTGAACCTTTTAGGAACTTATATAACGTGTTTTTTTGAACAAACAGGTTCGATTTAGTGTCTTATATATGGCTTAAGTCCTTTAGAAAATCCGCTCTTGTAAAATATGCATTCTATTTCTACGAATTTGCTTAAAAATAACAAAGTTCTTGGTTACTTTTTGTATAAGAAACCTTATATTTGTGTCTTGAATGTTGCTGAACCCTTTGAAACACTTGTACATGGCTATTTTTAACATATAAAGCTCATCTTAGTGTCTTATGTATGGCTTAAACCCTTTCGAAGGATTTTCCTGCTTCCCTTTTGTACAAATTTAACAAAATTTAAATTATATTTTTATGAATTCTCCACAAAATACCAATACACTTTTAGGAACTTATATAATGCTATTTTTTGAACAAACAAATTCGTCTTAGTGTCTTATATATGGCTTAAGTCCTTTAGAAAATCCGCTCTTGTAAAATATGCATTCTGTTTCTACGAATTTGATTAAAAATAACAAAGTTCTTGGTTACTTCTTGTATAAGAAACCTTATATTTGTGTCTTGAATGTTGCTGAACCCTTTCAAATAAGTGTTTTGGCTATTTTTAACATATAAAGCTCATCTTAGTGTCTTATGTATGGCTTAAACCCTTTCGAAGGACTCTCGCCCCCCATCAACGGCGTCTGGCCGTGATGGATGCGAATGCTTGGAGCGGCTTATGGCATCAATACCTTATGCAATCAATCGAGTGGCAGTGGAAAATTGCTTTTCTAACCATGAAGTCGAAGCCGCAGCAGTGCCTCGGAGGGGCGGGGAAGACTAAGGGAAAAGCGAGAAATCGAAAAAATCGAGTTGTGGCTGAGAGGGTCATACGATATATGGGTCATTAACGAATTGTGCGTCGACTTGGAATATGTTCAAACAAATAAAAACAATAAATAATAATAGGTGGATGTCACACGACTGCCGAGAGGCGGGCGTTCGCTCAATTGGAACGACAGCTCGCAGAAATATTTAAAAACGAGAAACATATGAAAAAACGAATTTAAATGAACAATGGAAGCCCTCACTACTGAGTCATCGGCTCGATTGCCATCTATAAAAGTCGCAAATTTTGTAAAGTGGAAGCTCATGAGCGGCCCCCACACACAAACCCATATAAGATGGTGTTATATGTCAGCTAATTACCTCATAAAGGCCACGTCATAACCTCTCCAATTAAGCACCCAAAAAGTACACCAAATACAGCGAGAGCACTTGAATTAGCCAACAAGATAATGAGTGAGTGAAATCGCCAAGTTAGAGTCAATTATTTCACAAGCATATAATGCTGCCATAAATCCGAGAAAAACTGCAGGAAATCTGCAGGTTTACGAGGAACTTCCTCATGGCTCAGCAGCCAAAGAGTAGCCTGTGTGTGCGTGGTCATGCTGAAAATTGTTAATTACCCAAACTGTTGGTTTTCAATTAAGAGTGGAAACTCAGAGAGGCTGCCTCGGAGGTACAACCTAATGGAAAATATCTCAAGCAAGACCTTCCTTTTTCGAGAGTATCCATAAAAATACAAACACTTTTATTAACTCTGCAATTTACAAGCTCTTATTAAAGGAGGCAAATGCATAGCTCGGTTAATGGGGTGTGAGAGAGGCTATAGTGTTTACTGAACAATTGAATATATTCATTGCATTGTTTATCGATGATAAACAGTTGTTGGCATGCTAATTCATATATTTAATCTCCACTTGAACCTGTTTGCCAGCTGCAATTTACATTGCATCAAATGTCTAATAAATCATAGCCAGCTTTTAATTTGCGTTGACTCAATACTAATTCCTTAATCGCTGACCTGTCCTAGGTCAACTTGCATTTGCGTGGCACTGCATTTCCCCCCGTGTTTTCCGAGGGTTTAGAGTTTCCACGCCAGGCGCGATTTATCCGCACCTCATGAATGATTCAGGTGCTCAAAGTGGAAAAGCGAAAAAAGGTGTGAAAATAATTACGGCTCATCGACTGCATTCCTCACTCGTCGTTGTTGGAATTCAATCGATGTTTACAATATTTATAGAGAGAACGAAAACAAGAAAATGGAAAATGGAAAAATAGAATCGAGTATGTAGAATATAGAAGGGAGTATAGGTTGTGGCTCTGTGGCCACTTAAACTATTTCTGTGCTTCCATTTTTTTCGCTTCTCAATTATTGATAGACCATATAGGTTTACCCCGGGTGTCTCCTGCACGATGTGTGGATCTGGAAGTGAATGAACCGCAGTGACCTTTCCCCCCTCTGTTAGCCATGGTTTAGGGTTTGGGGGGGAAGGGATTTGTTTTTTTTTTTACTGTAGGAACCACACCCACCTTTGACTTTGCCCTGTGACGTTGCCTTCACTTGTTGTTGTTGTTGTTGTTGTTGTTATTGTTACTTGGAGAACGAAAACGTAAAGTGCAATTTAGTTGATAATTGCTGCAAATTACGAACGCCAGTTACATCGATTTTCATACCCTGCGTGTCGAGAGGGGTTACTGAACTTTTGGTTCAATAAACTGCCATAATAGTTACTTTTGCAATATTATTTTTATGATATGTTATGAAATATATTTTTACAAGGAATCTATTACTATTGTTATTATGATTAGGTAAGAAAAGCCAAGAGAATTTCTAAATATCTCACTGAAATGGATAGCTTCACAAAGATTTAACCAAATTTTTGTAGAAATTTTGATCAGAACAAAGTCATAAACCCATACAAAGAGTCTTTCAGCATTTATTGCTAGCTTAGCACTAAAATTCTCAACTGGATTTAGCTGCAGACAGGTGAATTTTGCTCTAAATAGTTAAATATTTAGTGAAAAATCATATAAACCTTACACAAATGATATTCCAAAGTAAAAACTACTGCAAATAGTTTATTAACTATTAGATTCCATTGATTCTTTTTATTTATTAATTTATCAAACAAAAACAGATCCTAACAATGTAAGAAAAAAGTAACGATGGCATCTGATCATTTTATTAAAAATAATTTACATATAATTTAACTATAAATAAATCCTTTTAATATGAATATCAATGCAGTTTTTCAATTGTGTAGATTTCTATAGGGTGCTCATCGTTACTAAATCCACAGCCATCCGCAGTGATATTAATTTGTAATAAAATTATCTTTCATAGGTTAAAGCTATATATTTGTAACAACAATATAAACCATTCATATTAATATTTGCTTTGTGCTTCTCTGTACAGGGTATTGTGTGTATTCAATCTCTAGTTGCTTCCCCGAAATCCACATACATTTGCTTATTAGAATTTGAATGGGCAGCGTTTAGAGCTCTGCCTTCCCCGAGTCAGACCCCAAAAAAACATTCCCATTTAACATTCCGAATTCAATTGCAGGCCGCCTTTGGCTTCCATTGTTTGGGCTCCGTCCGTTTCCGGGCATTGTCTCTTCTCAGCTAGTTGCTCTGCCATTCTGTCACTCTGTCAGTCTGTCACTTTGTCAGGGCCTGCGTAATTCTTGCATAAATTAACTAAGCAAACGATCGGATCTCGTTCCCTTGCCCAGCCTTGCCTTGAGTTCCCTGAGAGTTTCAGTTGTTGGCATGCATAAGTGGCCTGGACAACGGAGCTGAAAAACACACGCATTCGGCATGCAGTTGATCAATAATGCAATGACCCAAGCCGAGTCGAGGCGGCGACAGGCGGGCGCCATGTAATGCCTAGGCTGGAAACTTTCGGAACACTCTAATTAAACGCCCCCAAGGAGCAGGTTCTGGCCCCCAAGTCGTCCGCCCACTCGGCAGTCGGTTGAAACCGGTTACACCCGTATCGTGCCTTAAATTCATTTAACCAGTCCTGCGTCCATGACTCATGCTCGCAATCGCAATCCTTGCCAAAACTCAACCAAACAGCTCCCAGGCGAAATGGGTATGGAAATGGAAGTGGAAATGGGAATGGATATGGTAATAATAAAGGACACCGAATAAAACTCGCTTAAATGAAACCGTAAAAGTTGCCCATAAGTCGCGACAAAATGACATAAACTAGCTTAGATGGGTGTCTGGGATAAGGCTTTAGGTATGTATCTCCTATCTCTATATGGAATAAGGGTTCCCTGGAGCTATATACCATATTTGATTGAATTTGCTGACTTACGCGTTCCCCATCGTAACCATTTCCATGCAGTAATAATCACTCATACGCCTAGTATGACGGATATCACTCATACGCCTAGTATGACGGATATCACTCATACGCCTAGTATGACGGATATCATTCATACGCTTGGAGAGTATCACTCATTCGACCCTTGTACAGCCTTTACCCACTTGTCGTTATGATCCCAGTGCGATAGTCATTTGCTGATTTGTCCAGCTTGTTCTTTCGCAGCTTGACACATCTTGACTGTGCCCAGAGCGGATGACGACGTCCTTGAGCCACGCCGGGCCGAGCGAGTCTGGTCTCTCTTTGTCATCTGGTCAGGTCTTTGTTGTCTACGGCTCGTTGTCGCTGCAGGAAATGAATTGCAATTTGCATAGAGACAGTATACAGCAACCGGCCCCCGGTCGACTGACTATATCATAACATCGCGGTGAATCATAACACCCATCGTTCCCGGCCGGACAGTAACTGCCACACGCGAGTGTACCACTTGGTTAGCGCCGGAAACAAAGCAACAAATTAGCATGTTAACAAACTGCCCATCTCTCCCGGGGTGTTAACAGCCTCCAACACTCACTCGCACTCATCACCAACGGGGAAATCGAGAAATTAGCTCATTGGGCTGGGAAAGTGTAGGAAAAACGCGATCACGCAATGTTGGGGCAATGTTTTTTGGCGCCCAGTGTCGTTTTATTGCTGGAATTGATGTCAAAGGTGCTACTAGTGCTGATCGCATCGCAGCAAATAGGTGTAGGTTGACACACTTCCAAATAAAAAACCCCGGTGAATGTTCTGTTCTGAAGTGATTCAGGCTTACTTAAGTATCAGTAATTGTTTCATCAACTTGAAGTACCAAGTAACCATGAGTAATAACTGCTAACTTTGTTAGGGTTCTGTTTTATAATTTTGTGAGCTTGGATTTATATAATAATGTTTCTGTTTTTCTGCTTTATAAAGCTTGCTCCTCATTCATCAAAATAAATTGCAGTTTCTGGAAACCAGCACTCGAATATGTCAAGCAAAATATTTAGCATTAATTGAAGCTCTGGACGGGGCCAGTGGAGATCATCAAAATGATCTGTGATCTGGGAGATCTGTGGCTTCCCTCTCTTTCTTAGTGCCACAGTGACATAGTTTCGGTCTCTTTCTACTCCCGGGACATCCATCTCTCTCTTTCATTCGGGTGACTCTTTTGATTGAAGCGTTTTACGGTCTCAATTTGTTATTATGCAGCGTTTTCATTTTGCCTCAATCAGTCGGAGGGAGCTTATCAAGTACACTCACCCGCTATCGCTCTAGTATTTGTACTATTTATAACCGAAGCTCTTGATTAAGTAATTAATACCCAAACACCCCTATAGAGTGCTTAGCCGGGTAATTGCCCCGATTTCCAATTAACACAACTTGCCAAAGAGGTGTTTTTCGCGAGTCTGCCGAGACGGGGAAATCTGCTTCCCTGGAACATAATTCATACGCCCGTCCAATGTCCGATGTCCGCTACCTCAGTAACCATTTATCAAAAAGAGGCTGCCTCCTTCACAACAATGGAAACATTATTCGAGTACAATGAACTGGTCTGTCCGACGGCGGGAATAAAAAAGCAAACTTAAGAAAGATGGATGCAGAGGCCACTTGGGGAGATAAAGACGCGAATAAAAGCGAAAAATAAGAAAATGCTTTCCGGCAGCTTTCGACGTGTGTCATTCATGAACCCCACAAGCCAACAAAAGCGGCAAAAAAAGGTAAAATGTGTCTGAAAGGAAAAGCAATCCGCAAAAAAAGGCACAACAACAAAAAATTGGTCAACAAACGTAATTCCGAAATCGTATACTTATAAAAAAATATATATATATAAAAAAAGGAGAAAAAACCCAACGATTTTAAACGCTGAAATCGAAGCATTGTTTGCTTCGAACTCGCGACCAGTCAATGACATTGCCCAGACGAAAACAAATATCAACTACAGGGGACAATCGATATAGAGAATAGGTCATTTAAGTTGATTATATCCTTTGAAGTTTATTTTTATTTTGGTTTAAGATTTGTTTAGTTCTTTGATTAGGCCAAAACTTTAAAGATCAGAGTCTAAAATCAGATTTAAACTCGTAAGTGAGGAGAAATATGCTTTTGAAAATATCAATTGATATCAATTGAGAACTATAATTTGGCTTGTAGGTTTTGTTTTCTTAAATCTTTTGCAAACAGTGTTTAAATATTAACTACAAATTGATAACTAAGCTTTATGTGTTATATCAAAAATTATAATCTCTTTAATCTATTTCATGCTTAGGGAAAGTTTTTGAAAATCGTAGCCTGAAATACATTCAGAAATGTACGCTTAAAGTCTGAAGATACTTGGGCTATGCTAATATTTGACTTAAAAGATGTCACAACATTTCTAAACCCCTTTTTTTTGAAATTGATATACCAGCTATTCATATCAAAACCCCAATATAAAAACATCATCTGAAGACATTAGCAGGATAAAAAAAACCTATACCACTTTTAAAATCAAGAGCTCATATATTTTTAGTTTTTGCAATTTTTAACGCAGTCGGTGCTTCTCCCAACAATATGTAAGTTTTGCTTTTGCAAGCTCATTCCAACACAACAATATTCCAACACTCCAACGATTGTTCACCCCCACGAGCGTGCCTTGTATAGGTAATAAAATAACAACAACAAATATCGAATAATGTCAAATAATGCACAAGAAATCAACAAGCAAGCGAAACGCGCCCCTCGATTTCTGTTTTGGTCGCCTTTTACAAAAACATTTAAAAATACACACGAGACGAGAACAAACAATAAAATGTCAACTTATTTTTAACAAACAATGGGTACATGCCACGCAAGATGTCAAGTGCATGCAAATCAAATCGAGTCGATATATTCACATTTATATATCTATATGAGGGTCTGATCTGAGCGATTAGAAGCCACAGTCATGGCATTGTTAGTCACTCGAAGAACCCATACCCAAGTGCTGATCACACTCGGTGAATATAATTGAAATTCTGTGTGTTAAACGTGATAAAGTTTAATGATTTATTTATGGCACTTGGGAAGCAGTCTCCAAATACGGAAATATACCTATAATTTACTATATAGCTGTCTAGTATTTATGAGGGAAATGCATTTACATTTGAGTGTTCAATTTTTATTATCAAAACGATGATAACAAGTTAATGGGCCATTCAAAATTAACTACATTTCGTGTTTATAAGGTTGAAATATCTTTACTTTCCTTGAACCATTAAAATGGGTCTTTAAATTGTATGAACTTGGATCTACTTATTTAAAGCCTTATAAAAATCTGTCCTCGTCTTGTCACCCAGAAAACATGCACCTCCACTCTAGCTTCTGCCCCTTCAATGAAATTTGCATGAAGCAGCGAAACGAATGTTTTGAATTATTAATTAAGAAATTAATTGCGCGATACCAACGTCGACGACGAATCCGAACTTGGCCCCTGCCACATTCCAGGCCATGCGTTTTCATTTTGCAGCTACACAGGAAATAAAAATGTATAAAATAAATATATTACTAGATGTTATTAATATATTAGAACTTAATTCCAGCAAAAATGGGAATTAAAAACCCACAAAAACAGAAAGAAATTAATCAAAAAGATCATTTATATTGAGAAACCAAATAGTTCCTGAAATATGAGAAAGTCTTTTATAAAGTAAACTAGTTTCTTTGATCCTCTAGAGATTTCTTTCTTAATTTTAATATATACTTATTGTTTACAGTGTCCCTGGGCAAATGGGTGGCCCCGTGGAATTCAATTAGCGGGTGCCATTGTCTGGCAATCAATGGATATGGGCATACTTTCGACCCCAAGCCATCCACATCTCCAGCTCCATTGTGGCTTGCACATTGTCCAAGCTCGTGCTGCAGGGCAAGTCATCCGGTCATGAGCTTCGCCAGCGGGACATTTGCATGTCTTTCACACTCCGTCAAGCCGGATATCTTGCGTATGAATATCTATATATATATATATATACATATCTGGTGTCCGACGATGGCAGATGATGCACCCGTGCTCCCAGATCCAGACTCCACCCAGTTTTTCCTGATTTGACCCGATGAGTGAGCAGTTCCAACAAAAGACTGCTGCTGCCCGGAGCGGAGTGCGTAAGCGTAATCTGCGGGGCATTACGGGGCAGAAATTAATCAGGAAATAAATTATTTATAACCAAACCCCTATAGACGTTTATATCTGGCCAAGTCTGGACTTTGTCTTGCGCTGCCAAAAAACGTTACATTGTCGGCGGATTGCCGCTTTGTGACAGTGCAAAAAAAAAAAATGTCCGGCGAAAACTGAAATCCAATTTCCTTTATGGCTTAGTTATAAGCGATTATAATGGTCATTACATCTGACTTTTTCGCCACGAGGAAAATAACAGAGAATTTTCATTGAAAAGCGAGAGAAAACTTTAATTTTTAATGTCTTTCCTTTCCGATTTTTGTTCATTTCAGCATTTGGCATGCATGTGTTTTCCTCCTTTGGTTT
The DNA here is from genome assembly GCA_035046265.1 of Drosophila bunnanda. Lineage (NCBI taxonomy): Eukaryota > Metazoa > Arthropoda > Insecta > Diptera > Drosophilidae > Drosophila > Drosophila bunnanda. Next base: position 734,048 of record JAWNOB010000130.1, read on the forward strand.
AGTTTTCCCGTTTTCCTGTTTTTTTTCCATTACACAACTTTTGTTTTCTACTTGATTGCATTTTACTTTTGTTTTTCCCCATCCTTTCCATTTCCATTGCGCTTTCCAAGGCGAAAATCTCTTGGCGTGAAATTGTTTTCTTGCTAAGATTTCGATGATCGATTGTCTAGTGCATTGGAAATGCATTTTAACGAGATTTTTCCATCGTATTTCCATTGATTTTTTGGCCAATGCACCTGCAATGTATACAAAATGCAGTTGTAATGGCTAACAAAAATTGAAGAGACCATAAAATCACTTGATCGTAGCTGTCATTAATTGCGATTTCTTTTTTGTTATGGCGCAATGAAAAGTCCTTTTTCTTTTCTATATAATTAAGTTGTACATTGATTGCTTATCTTTAAAGGCACCAATTTTTTGTGATTTATTTTACTTAGCGGGGACTTAATACAAAATGATTTATTATAATATCTTCCACTGGTATATTGGCAAGTTAATAACCTTTGCCAATTGATACAAGATAGATAACGCGACTTTGTATCTTTAAGATTTCGACTGAAAGTTATGCTTCGCCAGATCCTTGGACTTTGTAAAAGCTGAAATTGTGGGATCTGATGGTTAAATGAATATATTCAAGTCTCAAAATAGCAACAAATGCCTAGATATATCTCTATCTATAGGTAATATCTAGCAAATTCTAAGTACTAAGCAAATTAAAATCTCCATTGCATTGGGTGTAATAATCCTATTTTTATCCACTTTGATTATATTGATTTTTTGTACTAATCCAGGAATCTCTCCCACCTCTCTCCCTTTTGCAGACTCTGCTCGCTGACAATAACACGGCTGTCCATTCTAACACCACTACCTGGTGACACCACCTCCCTGTCGCTGGCAGTGAAGATGCAGAGCTCCAAGCGAACGCTGCGCAGCCATGAGATACCCATCAATGGCACTGCACTGACCTCCTCCGCCTCGCTGCAGGGAAATTCACCGCTAGCAACTGGGATTGGCGGGGGAGCAGGAGCAGGAATGGGTGGCGGTGGGACACCCGGCACTGGTGCTGGCACTGGCGGCGGCCTGGGCGTGGCTGTGCCCTTGACGGAAACCGAGCTGGACTTGCACTTCAGTCTGCAGTATCCGCACTTCATCAAGAGAGATGGCAATAGGTAGGGAAAGTGCTGTGATTCCACTTCACTGAAGCCCTGGCTTCGCACTTTTGAATTCAATTAAATCGGATTAGGTTGCCTTACACACTACATTTATTTATGAATACTTGCAGACTGGTTATTTTGCTGCAACGCCGCAAGAAATACAAATCACGCACCATTCTCGGCTACAAAACGCTGGCCGAGGGCATCATACGCATGGATGCGGTGCTCCAGAAGTCGATGGACATGATCATTGAGCTGACGGCATCCGGAAAGAACGGCAGACCGGGCACTGTGGTTGCTTGCCTGCGGGCCGAGCGAGTCTCCTCCATTCCAGTTGACCATGACAATAAGAACAACAATAGCGTCCTGCTGGCAGGTGAGTCTTCAAATCTTAAGCTGAATTTGTAGGGAATAAGCTGAGTTAAATCGTAGTTAGAGATGAAGCAAAGTATAACCTACTTAAGTTAACTTAATTATCAACAAAGTCTTTAGTTATCCTTGGTTATGAGAGGTAACCAATGATGGCAAAGGTCAAACACAGTCCCGCTGACAATGCTGTCTGTGCCCTGTCCCCGGGCGTGTATCCACTTCGATGAGCAATCCCCTGAACCCTAAACAGTGCTAAGGAATTTATTGCCGAATCCATAAAATACAAATAAATGGACCCACGAGTCCCAGTCCCAAGACCCAGTCCAGATTAGAGAAGTGCTAATGACGCAAACTGGGCAATTAATGGCCCAAGTGGAGGGGCCAGGAGACTGCTGCTCCACTTCATGACGGATGAGTGGCTGTCCCTCTGGCATCCGTAGATCAGATGATGCTCCCAATTTAGGGGCTGATGTTTATGGTAATTGCTTGTGAAACAATTCTCGTGCATGGTGGGAGCGTTAGGTGGCCAGGAGTGACGTCAGCGGCTATAGAGTATTCCCCCTCGCACACGCATTTTCGAATTTATGCCATGAAATTTCACCATGACCACTGCTATGTACATACCACCGAAAGGCAACCCCCACATGGCAACAGAGGCCTCCTCATCCACATCCATGGCAATCTAATTGAAATTATATTTTTCAGCTATTTCTGTTTGACAAGAGAATAGCGTGCGAACCGAAAAGAGCGGGCCTGTCGAGCGCCTCCGAGAGGAAATTCAATTATGAAAATAGCGTTGAGCGAGTGGAGGAAACTCATTTACCATGCGGTTTCCCATTGGCAACATCTGGTGTAGACCTTACGAACTGGGGACAGGGTAGGGGGTTAATCCAAGGAGTGGCAATTTAAGATGAGATGGAAAAAGGGCAGCCGGAGCAGAGCAGAGCAGAGCTCCCGTTGCCGGCATAGAGATTTGCACTGTTGCCACGTCACTCGGTCAGGGCCAAGGTAAAGGTCAAACCCATTGCAAGGCTTCACCTTCTTTACCTGGCTTCTTCCCACCTCACCCCGAGCTGATGAAATATGTATGACATGCAAAATTGAATCTCTGCGACGTGATTTTCCTTTTGGGCCCCAAAAACTTTGCACTTTCTAATGGCCCACAGACACAGATCAGAGGGGGCAAGGGATCAGACCTAAAATGCCCACATTAGGTCACCCTTTCAATGGTTTATAGCATTTGGTAGTGCTTTTAGCCATTTTGGAATGCTTTAAAGGCCATCAAAGACTGCTGTTATTGAAAAAACTTTCATCTCACTTGAAATTTAAATTGTTTACTAGTTTCTATTACCAAATTCTCACCCATTGCCATCTATAAATCATGCCCGAGGAGGATTGGCCAGGGATATCCCCACATCTGGGGATGAGTGAGTTGGACTGGTGACTAGTGGCCATCAGAAGTTCGTTGGCAAGGGGCCAGCGCCCGAGAATTTGGCTCCGTTTCAATCCATTTGGTGGCAGTGACAGTGTCAGGCCCAATTCTCCACATGCATAGTGAGGGTCAGCACTTGAACCCGAGCTAAATGAACCTATAGGGGGAGCACAGGAGGAGGAGCAGGAGGAGGAGGAGGTGGACACCAGGAGCGTGCAGACACAGACAGCTCTGTTAAATTACTTTGGGTCTCGCTTTCTAATTTGCAAAAATGGAATTCAAAGGCAGAAACGAGAGCATTGGAAATGCGAGGAAAACCTTTTTGCCTCAACCTCAATTTGGTGTATTGATTTTCTCTTTATACGGTCCGGCCTCCAAAAACGCTGCTGATGGCATTCCGTTCTAGCTCTCGTTGTTTGCGGGAAAACAGACTGCACACAGCGAAATATGAGGTCCAAATAAGGGATTTTTGTATAGAAATTGTTGGGAAAACTGTAATTCATAAGATTCCTTTTCCTTATCATATGAATAGAATAGATTTAAAATAGATTTCAGCACTTCTTTCTCTCTGTGTGGTGCCTAGGTGTGCGCCTGATTGCCGCAGGCCTGGTTTGCTGTTGTTGTCGTGGCTGCTTGTTGAATATGTTTCGCCCAGTTACCGCCCATTTCCACTCCCAAACCCAAGCCCAAACCCAAGCCCGAGCTCGAGCCCGCACCCTCTCCTGCTCGCATCCATGCCCGCAGGTGCCGGGCCGAGTCAGGCACCATTAGCAGTCGCAGGACGCTCCTTTAGCCAGGCGGCGGAACTTGTTTTGTGGGTGGGACTTTTAAGCGTGCGCCGTGTTGAGCTGATGAATTTTCCATGGCCATAAGCTGTAGTGGTGTTGCAAACAGAAAAAATGAAAAACAAGAGGTCTGTGTAGCATAGTTTCCCCGTTTCAGCAAATTGGAAAGGATTAAAAGAAATCAGTTCAATGAATATGCAAAAGTGCGCATAAATGTTTAAAACAGAGGGTTTGGTCCATTTATGGTTCGTGGGAGGATTACCCTTATTTAGGTTTTCAAAAGGTATTTTATCAAATGAGTTTGGGAGATTTTAAATCACAAGAAACGGTGCCTAAAGTTATTGGTAAATGCTATCTTATAATTGGAATCCTTAATCCTGTTTCTTCTCGGTTTAATGCTTGCTTTATGGTGACATTTCCCAAATCCTAAATAAGTTTTCTTCAACCGAAAAACGAATCAATCATAAAATGTCCCAATCCCATCTGTTTTGCTCTTACTTCGATTAAGGTATTATAATTTATGTAGGGGATAAAGCCACGCCCACGTCCTGCTTAGCCTGCGGCTGCAGGATCCTTTAGCTTCTCCTGCTCCTGCTGGTATTCTTGTACTTGTGAAGCTTCTGCTGATGACAGCTCCGACAGCTTTTCTTTTTTTTTTTTGTTGCCGTTGCCGTTGCCGTTGCCGCAACGACAGGAATTAAGTCATTTGTCCTTGAGTGCCAGAGATAAACGCTGCTGCGGAGGAGAGCCGAGCAGACTTGACAGACAGGCAGGATGTTCTGCACCTCTAATGACCGACCAGCCACCCCTATATATATATATATATTGTGTATAGTATATAGTATGTAGTGAGTGCTCGTCCCCCCTGTATTGCCTTCCCCAAACCATTGAGTGGTTAATGGCGAAATGCGTGAATTATGTCGAGAGAGTATCCACATTGTTCACTTCCACTGCTTCCACTGTTGCTATCCTCCAGCCTCCGGAGGCTCCTCCCCTGCTTACCCCGTCCATTGGCTGTCATCTAATGACAAGATTCGTGTGCTGGCCAAGGTCAAACCAATGTATTGCCTTTTTGTGCCAGTTTTCTATTGCTCTTGTGAATTTGTTGTTTACCCGGCTCTTTATCGTTCAAGGGTATATATATAGTGTTTTTCCTTAGCCATGGCTTGTTTATTTTTATATTTTTAGCTTAGTTATCTTTGATAAATGAAGGTTATTCGCTAATAAATAGTGAATAGTTCTATTATTTCAGCATTAAATAACTACAAACTAGACATTTTCTCTCTCCTTCAATATTCACTTCATTATTTAAGTGAAAATTACATCACTTCTGTGTGTGTGTAATGGCCCAATTAATGATCCGTAAATAGAGAGATTATTTCGATGGATATATCGCGAAAATTGCTCCAAATCGATTTAAGTTTTTTCCGGGCATACAGCTGTTGCTTGTGGTCTATCTGACCCCCCGCATGGATATGGAGAGGAGCGGTAGACACTAAATCAATGTCGCTCGTCGCTTTTCAGTATGGTTTTCATTACTCATACGCAGCGTGGCACCAGCCGAGCGTGGGATGAACTGAACGTGCGAGGAGGCTGAGGTGAACTGTGCTGAGTTGTGGGCCTTACCCATGACACATCTTCCGTTGCTTTGGGCAACACTCTGTCTGATATTATTGTGCCTCCCTCTCGCTTTGTTTACATGCTTTCCAGCTCCCTTGCTCTCTCGGGGGGAAAAGCAGTTTTCGTGGAAATTCCTTGGACCAGAATGGCAACGAAGAATGTGTGCGTGCGGTATATAGTCGTCTTCCTGGAAGAGCAGACAATGTCCCGAGATGGGTAGACGGTTATTAAGGTGTTTACGAATTGCATGCAATTATAAAGGAATAGAAAACCCGAGTCAAGTGACGGGCTAAAAGGAAAACAATGCCAGAGAGACATCATTAACTTGTCTGCGTAATTGCAGCAACTAAGATAAACAATATAATAGCCCTCGAGTTGGATTCCCATATGCCATCCAGCTCTTTCAGTTAATACCTAGCAGGTTATATAGGCTATATAGCCTAGATGCTACCGATGCTTTGTAAAAACACTGAAATTACATGATTTATCATTATTTTGATGCTGTTTGAATAATACTTTTAAAGATCCCAACTTAAATCACTTTTAAATCCCTTTTTAAAACTCTCTGCACTAATGGATATCCTCTAGTCGGTTTAATATAGTTTTCTTTAATGGTTTCTCTTCTTGTTTTTTTGGAAGACAACACGCAAAGAGGAGATACGATGAATGGGGGCTAGAAATAATGGTCAATAAGCCAGAATGCAGCTTCTGCTTTGGCCCCAATTAATCATAGCTGCCAGCAGTTTTTCCCAAGCACTCCATTATACCTCCCATTCTCTCCCTGGCCGTGGTGTTTACCTTTCCTAGCCCCTCGTACTTATCACTTAACAGCTTCGAGGCTGTCAAAAGTTACACTTAACCGGAGTTTGCTCTGCACCCACATATAACAAGTCCGGCGACTGTCTTTGGGAGTACGGCTCGTCCGCTTGCACTGCCCAGCACGCGATGGATCCACAGATACCAGTCGTGGAGAGACCCGGCGACGTACCGCTTCCACTGACACCCACTGACACCTACCCCTCTTCCCAAAAACAAAAAAATAATAATAAATGAGGGAAAGAGATAGACAGCGAAAAAGAAAAGCAGACAACACAGACTAGAGACTAGAGAAACCGGCCGGTGAATTGCGTTGGCTAAATGATAACGACGGGAAAACATGCGAGCAAATAAACAAACAAAGCAAGTAGCAAACGATATTATATGCTTGAATGCCTCGAAGAGGAGATACCTCTCTTTTCAGAAGTAAATCAAATCAGTTTTCCGATTAACTAAAAGAAAATAACATTGGATACGGTTATAGACAAACCTTTCCAATCATTTCCTTATATAGGTCTTTTGAGGAATTCAATCTTTGGTTCATAAAATTAAAAAAGATAACATGAGAAAACTTCCCCTTCCTAGTATCCTATCGATATATTATTTTATTCTATAGGTTTTCCGGTTCACTAAAAGAAAATAACATTGGATTCGGTTATAGACAAACCAATCATTTCCTTATATAGGTCTTTCGAGGAATTCAATTTTATCTTAAGTTCATAAAATTAATAAAGATAACATGAGAAAACTTCGCCTTCCTAGTATCCTATCGATATATTATTATATTCTATAGGTAGATAAGGACTTTACGTACACATGGTCTTAACTAATATAAACGATATATTTTTTAAAACGTCAGAGCTGAGATCTTTTTATCGGTTGCCTCGGGGGGACTCACACATAAAAAAGAAACTTGATAAGATTTCTTTGATTACTAAAGACTATAAAAAGTACAGAGTATCTTATAGATATAGAAGATATTTTACAGTACCGTATAACCCTGTAATTTGAAGTACTGGGTATAAGAAACAGAAGAGAATCGTAATTGAAATGGGCTGAAAACTGGATGTAGTAGCCTGTTTTTTTTCGAAAATGAAGTGGAATTGGAGTGGAATGGGAATGGGAAAACGGAGTGCAACAAGTGACAACAGAATGCGATGACACAAATCTTATCGCAAAACAATGTAATTGTTCGATATGGACGCATGTGTGCCCTGTATTCCCTAGAACTAGTTCACACGATCCAGTAGCTATTTATTTTTAAGTATTCGATGTAAAGAATAGAGATTACCACACAATAGTATTACATATTTTGAAATCTGAACTACAAGTTCAATATCTAAATTCTTACGAATTAAAATGTTTTGAACTAGTTCCTGATAAGTAAACTCTTGTTATACATATAACAGTACTTCTGGCTTTTAAGATTTCCTAAAGCGGCATTCTCAAAAAGTAATGCACGGGATCAATGAGAATATAAACAAATAATTCTCAATTAGAATTCCAAGAGCGCAAAAATCAGGAGAATTCGAATTCAATAACCTAATACGTTAAATGTGTGTAATCGATGAGTGGGTGGCGAAAGGCCGGCGCCCATAAGTAAATCCCATTTGGGAAGCACCTCCTCTCGTGCACCCTCCCCTCGTACTTTACACCACACCCCCTCTCCCATTCACACCCTCTTTTCGGCGGCACAGTTCAATTGCCCGAATCGGGGCGTAAAAATAGCTTTAATGAGCAGTTCCCCATGCCTGTGAGCTTTTGACACTTGTTTAGTAACATTGCACCGAGAGCCACATGTAGATAACGAGTGTGTGCGCGTGTGTGTGGGTGTAGATATAGTACAATATATCGAAGCGCACGTTTACTTGTCCCTCCTTCAATTGCTCATATTGATTTGAGTAATTTCAGTGTGTGTGCGCAAGCAGCTCAACGCCTCTCTCCCATGCGCTCGCTACCTTGCTCAATCTCTGGCAGGTGTTGTTGGGGCTTTGGCGCTCTCCCACTCTCAGCCCGCTCTTGGGCCGCTCTCTCTTTCACTCAAGGCACAGTGGAACCTACAGAGTAAATGCGGCAGCAAATACTATTAGTAATAATAAAGTATTAGGCTAATGCCGTTTTATTCATATTTCATATGAACAGTTTAAGACTTTATTGTTGCACTTATAGTCAAGTTGCCAAGACACCAAAGTTTTGACTCAATTCAAAGGGCTTAATTTTTAATAAGAGGCAGATACTCTTCGGCCCACTGTGCACCGCAAGTACACAAAACGTGTGGGGCACCGAGCAATTCATTCATTTCCCCAACAAACTTAGCGGCTCACACATACGACGCGCGGCGAAGAAGAGGCGGCAACCGAACGAAAGAAAGAAAGCGAAATAATAATAATACGGGAGATGAACAGATAAATCAGGCGTAGTTAAAACAAAAGCAGCAACAACAGTTAAAGAGACAGTCAACCGTTGCTATCTATCCAACCAAAAACATCAACAACAAAATAGCGGTGTGTTTTTTTTAGGCTTTAATCAGATTTAGTTCATAAAAAACAAACAGTTTAAAGTGACGAGCTGCGGAATAGAAATCCTAAAAAAACTAGTAAATGTGAAATTATAACAAAAGTTGGCTGAAAGTACACTTTATAAAGTATTTTAACATTTAAATATTTGTGAAACAAAGAACTGTTTTTAATTTAATTTGAAAAGAATGTGTGTTATTTAATAAATATATGTGTGTTTTTTAAATTAAGTACATTAAACTATATTATTCAGTGATCTGTATAATTATAACCTTATAATTTATACTCGTTCAAAAGAGATATATCAATCTTAAATCAGATTTAAGTTAAAAACATAACGAAAAACAAACTTAAAACTATAAAAACATGACAGTTAACAGTTAATTGTAAAAAACTGGCTATAAACCGAGGCAATAACGCCAAAAAACTTCTCTAAAAAACAATAATAAATAAATATACATATGTATATATAATACTCATGTGATCATCTTATTCCGCAGATCGCGTTGCTGAGTATTCCGACGAGGACGAGGAGGCCGAATTCAGTTCGGGGGAATTCAACGACGAGGCCAACGAGCTGGGCCTGATCCGGGATCCGCGGGACTACAGCCATCCGGCCAAACATGATATGCGCAAGTACCGCAACAAGCTGCAGCGCTCCGGCATCGAGGACTGCGCTCTAGTTGGCCACCATCCAGGGAGCATCCAGCACCACCATCCCGGCGTGGGCGTCGATAGCGACAGCGAGTTCGAGATGAAGGACAAGAGCTCGTCACGGGCCAAGTTTAGCCGGGTGAGTCAGCCTTGGTCAGTAGATGGAATCGTGTAATCCCGGCCAGCTGTGACCCCCGAAAATTGTCGCACACCCGGGAAAGTATATCTACACTATAGCTCGGCCGATATAATTGCGTGGCAACACGTCAGCAGACGGGGTAAATTTCGATTTGCCGGCTCTAAAATTCATTATGCAAAGTGAATAAATAGCACTCGGTACGCAGCTATCTATATAGATTACAAACAAACACACGCCGAGCAGTAACCATTCATTAAAGTAGCAAGGAAAGAAGGTATTTTTTGATCGGTATCTATAAAGCCAATATTCATCAGGGCAGCCCTTAACTTTAACTAATTCATTTCCGTACAAGAATAATATATAAAGTCTAAATAGATAATAGATCTTGATAAAAAGGGAAAAACTATACCTAAAATTCGAATAAATATAGTAAATAAATAAGGTTATATCATATTCCTTTTGTAGATTGCATTAAGTGAGTCCTCATACCTCATTGTGTGTCCTCATTGTGACAACCCTTCTTTACCTTTGTTGGAATTTCCCAAGAATAACTCAATATATCGGGCATTACCATATTATTCACATTTAGCCCACTATAGTCTCCTGGCCTTGCCTGTTGCATGATTAGAACCTTTATACTATCACCTCATTCTTGCTTCGGCATTTGCCAATTGCGAAATTTTGTCAGTTCCTTGCTGCTAACCCAGATCTGCATGCAGCTACAGATACGGATACACAGATACAGATACAGATACAGATACAGATACAGATAGAGAACAAAGAGGCACAGCCCACAAATATGTATCAAAAATGTATCCCTTATAGTATGCAAATAGAGTAGATATAGATATATAGACAGTACGGTTGGGCATGCCCCACCAAACCCAAAGCAACAGAAGGAAAAAACGTGGTGGCCAAGAATTTCTCTGGCAAATAGTTGACAATTGTTGGGGCGGCGGCCTTGGCGTGTCGCTGGCTTACTCAACGCAATTTGCTTAGATTCGCCCGGTGGCATAGTTTCGATGCTATGGCTATATCTCAGGGCTATATCGGGGCCATGGATGGATTCATAGAGAAAGAGAGTGTGTACAGTGGTTGTGTGGGCTGTGATCTAAAAAAGGAAACTCACGGGTTTCCGCGTGGCAATAGTTGGGAGTTTGGTATTAGATCTGCACCTACTATATTTGTATTTATGCCTCATTATAATTATTATAATTACAATAGCCAATGATTTATTAATGGGGTTTTCCCCTTTGATGTACGAGTACTAATAACAAACGGGGACAATTTTCTTAAGCCTAACGCTTAAATATTTAAACAGCGCCTTGGCTTCCACTCTTGCTCACCTGTTTGGGCCAATTAGGGACTTTTACCTTGTCGCTACTCTTCACGCACCTGGCAACATCCGCCGCACAGGTGTAAAATTAGCCTGCGGCTTTTATTACCACGGCTTCAGCTTGGTTTTTTCTCTGATGCCTTAGCTGCTGCTGCTGCTGCTGGTAGCTTTTTATCGCAGGATCATTTTGAATGTCTGCCGTAGATAAAAACACGCCTAATGACAGCCGCAGCAGAGAAGTGGAAATAAAACAAAACAGTGCAGCAATTAAAAAAGAACGATGCATAAATTTTAACAGCTTCAGTCGTCAGTGTGCGATGCCAGTCCTTGAGATTTTGTTTAATGACCAATGAGCAACCTTTAAACTAAAGCCAAAGGTAATTAAGGTGGATTAATAGCAAAAGGGGGGAAAGCATAGGGAAAGGCAATATGTATTAGTATCCTAAAAATCCTAAAATATAATAATAATAGTAATACCTTCTTCTTTTTCCCCCCTTAGACCATCTCGCTCCAGCAGCGCAACTTCAAGCAAAAGATCGTGGCCCTGCTCAAGCGCTTCAAGGTCAGCGAGGAGCTGGAGGGCGAGTCCGGGCACCGGGGCACGGCCGCGTTGCGCGGCGAACGGGACTTGGATGCACTCTTCCAGGAGCTGGAGTCACTGTCCTGCTGCGAGGGCGATGACTCTGGCCCGGACATGGACAGCATTTCGGTGGGCTCCACGCCAAAGCCATCGCTGCGTCCGTTCTTCACCAATTCGCGGATAATGCTCCACGACAGCATCACCGGCAACGGTGGCGACGGTGCCGGTGGAGATCTTGGCCACTTGGCAGGTGGAGGGACCGGAATTGGAGCAGCAGGTGAGTGGGGGGGAGCAAAAGCAAGCAAAGAACATTGGACAAGGGATGAGCATTGGGTTGCATTGCGTTGATGTATTATTAACTGGAGTTTTAACTAAACAAATTTTGCTCTATGAATTATGTTTGGCTTTCTAATTGCGTTGCGTTGCGTATGAGTTTGTGGGCGTTGCGTTGCGTTACGTTGCCTTATGTTGTTAAATTAAAGAAACAAACACGGATACACACAACATTATATAAAAAAATATTCCGTTTTTAAGGTAGTATAGCCCAGAAAGGTAATTTAAATGAAGGGAAATATCTAAGAGTAGGTCAAAAGTAAACATTTTTTCATTAGTTTCAGTTGCTCTATTAAACAGTTTATTTAAAAATAATAAAAAGGATATTGTTGTATTAGAATTTAAAAGCATTAAGAAACATATAGAGAATATATCCCTTTTTTGGAAGGAAACCAGCACTTTATCATCAGTATCCTTTGCTTTTTTAAATAGTTTATTTTTAATAGAAATCTTAAAAACAGTTTAAAATTATAGGAAATATATAAATAATACAAATTTTTATAGAAAGTATAAGTTAGAAATGAAATCTATATAGTTTTCTTTTTTTTTCAACAGTGCAGATTTTATTTTTGCCTATTTTTTCAAGCGTTGTCTGCTTTTATTGCCATTGTTGACAGTTTGGGTCAAGGTTAAAAAACACAAAAATAAGGAAAAGTTGCGGAAAGGAATGTCACACACACACACTCACACTCACACACGCATACACAACACCAAGGCACACACGCAGACACACAGTTGAAAAATAAAATATAAAACAGGACAAATTGTTTCGCTTGGGAGAAATGGAGGACAGAGATGGAGGGGAGACAGTTAATTGTCCTGACTGACCGTTGCCGTCAGGGGAAAGGACGTCCTTGTCCTTGCAACTCCTCCTCCTCCTCCTCCTCCTCGTCCTCCTTCGCCGGCAACAATTGTTCAACTTTTAACTGTGTTCCGTAGACATGAAAGTCAAGTACTTTCGATAAGCGAATATATCCTTAGTTGTGCTTAGCGTAAAATTGAGCGATTTTGTTTACAATTACTTTGACTATTTTGCTGTAATATTACTTATTAAAAAACAAAACAAAACAACAACTACAACAAACAACAAAAACAGCAAACAGAAGAAACATTTTTTGCATGGCTTGAAACAAATCTCTCTTGCAGGCAACTCTGAGCGCCGATCATCGGATAAGAGCGACCAATTGACCAATTCATCTTACAATCTTGAAAATAACAAAAACCAAAAATGCATTCATTTAACAAACAATAACAATTCGGCAACAACACCAGGTCTGTGTACATTACAGCGAAAAAAAAATTGAAAATTGAAAACCCCAAAAAGAATATACATAAATATATATATTTACACCCCACCCCACCCGATCAAAATTATATAGAAAACAACACACACTACTCGCATATCCCCAAAATAACCACCGAAATGAGACCACAACACCACCACCGATGTCTATGAGAATAACCACTTAGAGCAGAGTCCAGTTTGTAAATAAATAACGAGAATCCACCCAATTCAGATAGTTTTGCCATCCAGAAGAGCTAAGAAACTTTCTACTTGTCAATATTTTTGTATTGTTGGGTCTTTCACCACCTTGAAAACTTAATGAAATCGAAGGTTTTATAGTTGAGAGTATATATTTGCTAAGAAAGCAGCAGAATGATTTGAAAACAATTAAGTATGCATCCAAAAGTATGCAAGTAAATATATTAAATGCTTATTACCATACATTTTGGCGTAATTTTGTGATGTTTTTTTATGCTGAAAATAGAATTTACCTAAAATTTAATGAAAATGTTTATAAAATAGTGCATTACATATTAGATTATCAAAATTACAAGCGAGTTTCTGTCCTTTTGAAAAGTGCAACATTTTGTAGCATACTTTTGTGGGCGCATTTTGAGTGTTTTCAAATCCTCAGAAAATGTTTCGTACGGATTCATTTTTGAGTGTTTAAAATAACTTACTAAGTATTATAAAAGAGAATATATTTAAGAGATATATAATTAAAAGTGTATCAATTTCTGCTTGATGCACTTACAATTTAAATTGGTGAACCAGAGATTTCCTTTCGATTTCATGGTGGTGCTTGGCCCTCCCGTGATCCTTTGATCCCTTGCCTTGCCTCACTCACACGCACTGTCCACACACACATGCATACCGTTACACAGAGACACACACAATGTCACGAGAACACACACCCAAAAACGTAAATGTATGCTTTGTACACATGTAGCTTAGTTGCACCCCAACCCCAGGACCAAATCGCTCAAAACTCAAAAAGCTTCTTGGCACTCCTGCATGCTCCGGATGGGAGGGGAATCTTTGATTTGTGCGTCAGTCCATTGATTGTTTGCATTGCATGTCTGGGCTGCCTTAAAAATAAACCTTATCGTCCTTAACATGTGTGCGACGTGTGTGTTGAATGTGTGTAGTGTTGTGTGAGTTTTGCGGCATGACAATTGAACTGAGACCTTCGCAGCACTTGAAGCGGCTTTCCAATTAGCCCGGCGTAGACGTCAAGAACACCACCCCTAATCAGGGCCCTTCCGATTGATAAACTCTAGGATTTGTGTTTTCCCAGTTTTCCCCCCTTTTTTCCGTCACTTTCACTTTACTCTTCGTGTCGTGTGTGTTTTTTTAGTTTTCTTTTTTCGTTTTGATTAATCGGTGCATGGCTTTGAAAATTCAAGCACGTCAAGCCGGAAATTTCGGCCTCCGGAAAATATAGCCACTTGCCCCACCTTCCCACCCCACTTTCTCATGGTCATAAAATAAAGGAAAGCTTTAATTATATATATCTTTCGGCCCGCGTCTTTATTATTATTATTATTTACACCCGGTTCTCCCTGCTCCTTGGGCCTGGGGAAACCCCCTCATGGCCGGAGCGTTCTATTTTTGGGTGCGATTATTTGTGGCCGCCATTTAGTCTCACGATTCTGTTTATCTTGTCTTGTTTGGTCTCGTCCGCATGTCTCCGTCCCCCTAGACTCACAACCCACCCTCACAGCCCCCGTCCCCCATTGGAGTCAGTATAATAGTTTCTGGAAATGTGAAAAAGAAGAGGTTTCTAGCTGTAAAAATGATTTAGAATATAGCCTGCATCTTCCACATTTCCATTTCCACCTGCTATTATAATGACCTCAACCTTGGCTTGCCTTTTCCTTGAATGTACATCTCTGGTTAACCCCTCAAATTTCTTCATTTTGTGCTCCCCACAGATCGCGGCAACGATAGCTCTGGTAACGAGGGCAATGCCGGCTATACGGACGGACAGAACTCGGATCCGCAGAACAGTCCGCCCCGGGACAAGGATTATATGCGACTGCAGCAGATGCAGATGCAGCATCAGCAGCAACTGACTCCGGTCAGCTCGGTGGCTGCCAGTTTGGGCAGCGGCAGTGTGGTCACTCCCGCCCAGACGGAGAAGCGATCCCGCCTGTTCCGGACATCCAGCAATACGCCAGGGATTATGGGAAGCGGCGGCGGTGGCAACAATTCCAGTGTCAGCGGCAGTGCCTCGGGTGGCGGCAAAAGGAAGCACACATTGAGCCTGAGTGCTGAGCCAAGATCCATGCTGGAGACCTGCCTGTCGCCCACCAATGTGGAGCCACGCAAGCTGCTGCTCGACCAGCTGAGTCGCGTGTTCGCCGGCGAGGACAGCGCCATACCGGAGGTGGTGACCATCATCAGTCCGCCAGAGGCGCTGGGCGGCAGCGTTTTGCTGGCCAAGCTGGTCACGCTCTTTGCCAATTCCTTTAAGCCGGCCTTCGTGCCCCAGAACACGGCCGAGGTGAAGGCAGTGCTGCAGGCGCTCATGGCCAAAATTCAGAAGTAGTAAGTATTAACCTATACCCTGTCCGGGGGAAAGGAAAGGATTCTCTAACGATTTCTTGCCGTTCCTCAGTTGCAACTCGAATGCCAAGCCGCCGCACACGGTCAAGGTGCTGCTCATTGGCGGGGATTGGCTGCAGGGAGCCACCCTGCGACATTACGTGGAGCTGATGGGGGTGCGGCCGCCGGACTGGCTGAATCATCTGCGCTTTTACCTGGTGCCCGTCGGTGGCACCTGCGGCAGTGTGGCGCGACATCTCAGCCAGATGGATCAGGCCTATGCGGCCATGTTCGGTTCGGATAACTGGGCGCAGCTGTGCGAGCGAGCGGCTGCCACGGCGGCGGCGGTCAGTGCGGTGACCACAGTGAATGCCACAGCCCTGACGGCCAACCTGGCCGATGCGGCAGGTGTAGCGAAGTCAGACATCGCGGAATTGGTGCAACGCATCCAGCGTTATTTGCATGCGGCTGGACCCTGCACCCAGATACCCATCGCCGAGGCCATGGTCAACTACAAGGACGAGGACTCCTGCCAGATCTTTGTGCCGTTCGTCAGCGTAAGTCCAAACCTAAGTCTATTAATCAGTCCAGGTGTGATCATTCTGTATCGATTATTTGCAGGATGTTCGCATTGGTTATCTCGACGCACAGGCCTCGCTGGATCTTGAGGAGAATGCTGGTGGCTCCAATGTCCCCGGCAGCGGACTGGGCTCCGCATCCGCCTCCAGCACGGCCATTATCCCGATTGGCAGCCAGAGCTCACCCAATGTGCACGGCGTCGTGGTGTCTGGCTCTCCGCCCCAGCAGCAGCAGAGCATGGGACGCATCTCGCCACCTCTGCAGACACCGCCGTCATCGGCTTCCTCGCATCGGGAGCGCAATACCAGCGAGTCCCTGAGCACTCCCTCGTCACTGCAGCAGCAAACTTTCAGCGGAGCGCTGGCAGCAGCCGAGGCGGTGGAGCTGCAGGTGGACTACTGGCCGCTGGTGAGGCCGGGCGAGGGACATGCCAAGGAGTCGAAGAGCGGCACGTCCAAGGGCAGCGATGCCGGCGGCAAGAATAGCATTAAGAGTACGTTTAGGAACCTGCAGGTGTGGCGACTGCCACAGCATGCACAGCAATTGGGTGATATGTTCAATGGACTGACTGTTAGTTTCGCCACTAAGGAGAAGAAGCAGAAGCAAAGTAAGTAGTTGCTGCCAATGCGGAAATGTATCTTCCTCTTACTCATTGTTGCTTTTCTTATCTTTGCAGTTATGCGCTTGGGTAAGAAGAAGGATAAGGAGCGTGATCTCGAGAAGGAGCAGTGCGTGGAGGGTGTGGCACGCCTGATTTGCTCACCCAAGCAATCGCATCCAGTGCCGCTAAGAGGTGAGTGTTCTCTGCTGTCCCTAGCGGCTTCGATTTCACTAATATCCCATTCTACTTGACAGTGTACATCGATGGCACCGAGTGGACGGGCGTCAAGTTCTTCCAGGTATCGTCGCAATGGCAGACGCATGTCAAGAACTTCCCCATTGCGCTCATCGGCTGCACACCCATGTCCTGTGCTGAACTATCCTAGTCATTTTAAAACCCCCGAGCTCACGCGACGGCAAGGCCCCCGGCTCACCCTCCTCCTCCTCACAAAAGGACACAGATACACAAAGCAAGGGGGGCCGGAGCCAGTCACTTGCGCGGCAATAAATATATATATTTAAAACTAAAAAGAATGATTATTTATATTTATATAATTAGTATTTGTAAATTTTTAGTTAATAAACCAGAGTTTAGCCTGTAACGATTTGATTTAAGTTCATTTCCGCACTCGAAATTGTGAATTAATTGGCGACTCTCGACCTGCAATGCCAGGAACAACCCGAACACAGACAACAGACAAGCAGACACTGTACCACATCCACATAGCTTAAAGATATGCTTAAAGTAATTATTAACTTACGAACAACGCGTATCAAAATATGTATCCTGCCTAGAACTAGAAGCAGCCAATCTTTGTAGTTTCAGTTTCGAGAATTTCAATAACACGTTGCTCTTGCCCGTCGGCATGTTATAGCGTATTGTATATCCCCCAACCAACCAGGAGCTGTAGGCCCCACATGATCTCAAAATCGTTGCTCCCTGGCTGGCCAACTAACTATCAAACGTATCTAAATGTTATGTGCGCAGCATTGCTAAAGCTAATTGACGAAATCCTGACATATTTAACCAAGCCCGTCGTCTATGTAACTACCTAAAGTCGGAAAAATATCTGTGTGTGAAATTATATACAATACATATACTATATATAGGATATAGTATGCCTATCTAATCTGAACCATATACAAACCATGTGTACTACTCTTATTGTTGTGATTTTGTGAAATTTCAAAGTGTGAAGCGTTTGAAGAAGCGAATATTTATACATGTATACATAAATCTATATACAGACAGCAGCCGCGTAGCCGAAGATAGTTCGATATATCATCGATGTACTATTTATTATATTCTATATATCCCCCTACCCCCCACCCCCCTCGAAAATCGCATTCGTTTCCCCGTAGTAGTTGCGAACCGATTAAACACGAAACACTGCGTGAGAAAGATGAGAATGAGAAGGAGGAGCGAGCGTTCATGGTGCGTAGATTGCGTTGAGCGAAGTGGAAGTATTATAAGGCGTGTGTGTATTTATAATTGTACTATTAAATATATATTAAAGTTAAATACGAAAATATTTGGTCTCTTTATTGAATACAAGTGTGTTATCTGAGCTCAGGATCAGCGCACATGGAGGACCTGCTGGGGCAGGCCGTTGACTAGAATGGTGCGCTCGTTGAGGCCCAGGGATCCGCCAATGCCACCCGGTGGCTGCAGAAACTCATTGTCCGGATATCCCTTTGGCTGGGCGAATTCCTTCAAATTGGCGTTGCTCTCACTCAGTGCGTCCAAGGACCAAACAGCCAGATTGTGGGTCTTGCCATGTCGGGCCAAGACATAGTACTGCGGAAGAATCATCAGTCAATAGAGCAACAACTGCTACAGGGAGTTACCTTACATTATCCTGTATGTCTACCAGGTAGCCCACAATGAGAGCCCAGTGAGCTCGGTGTCCGGACTTCAAACAGGGCGCATGGTTCACATCAGCATCGTAACTTTTGGGAGGGAAATAACAGTTAAGGATAACCAGCAAGGATAAAGCTGTGGTTCAGTTAACAAGCAAAGCTAAACATTGTTTAGAGGACATTTATTAACCTATATAGATACAATTCGTATAAATGCAGGTGTGAATACTCTTAAAACTGAAACAGACTCGCGCTAGCCTACACGCATGGGCGGCGACACCAGGATAACACCGTCACCTCGCACAAACAGCATGGGAATGGTGCGTTTCGCCGTCTTGTACACCTCCTCATAGGTCTCTTCATCGATCTCCACGGTGGTAACCGTCTCCTCAGCGTCACCCAAAACCATATTCAGATGCTGATCGAAAGCCTGGCAACAGGGTTATTTTAAACGAATGCCAGAGGCTATATGCGCAACTATCAAACTTACATGGAGGCGTCCTCGCAGCTCCCGCTCGTTTCGCATCTTCACGTACACCTTCTCATCCAAGCTCAGCCGGATGAGATCCAGGGGCTCCTTCACCGGCAGAATAACCTGACTGAGCTGCGGGTTCAGGAATTAGCGGGGTTCCTGTGTAATTTATAACTTCCACATACCTGCTCCTCTTCGGTGGCCATTTGGTAAAGCAATTTACACCTTTTGTTTACAATTAAGCGAATATTTTGCAAAAATAAATCGGCTTTTTTGTATTTTTAACACTAAACATGCGCGAATTTAACAGCACTTGCGGATAACAGCGTGCTGTTAACGGGTCTACCGTGGCTGTTAGGCGCAAACGGGGCTTGAAATGCGGGAAACCCGATATCTGAGACTCGGTTTAAACTCAAATTTGTTAATTATTTTTTAAAAAGGATACGGCACTAGGAGGCAGCCTCCAGCTTTCAGCAGCTCCTTGACTTTCTTGCAGCTGAGATTGCCCTGGTGCAACTGGCATGCTCCAGGTCCTGGCAGGTATTTTCGCGTTAGCTCAAATAAATACTGCGCACTGAAGAGTTCTCCATTTATTGTAAAGTCCTGGGAAATGGCATGCTCTAAAAGCTCTGCTGCCGTGGGCTCTCCCCCGAGTAAAATGCTCAGGGCTGTCAATCCGCAGGTGGGGCCCACCTAAATAAATGAGATCCTTGACCTGAAACCTGAAACTCCTTGCAGTTTAGAGCTCACCTGCAATATGCTAGGCACGGAGTAGTACTGGCAGTGTTTCGGTGGAGCATATTGGCACACGCGACTGAGATAGCATCCTTTCTGGAGCTCCGGGTATTCCCAGGCCCAACTGCATTCGCCGCTGGTTATATTGATAACTGTCCGATCTCTGGTCACAACTGGTGTCACGGGAGTGACTTTCAGGGGAGGCGCTGGTGGTGGTGGAGGTGCAACAGGTGAAATATGTGACATTGTGCTGAACAGAAAAAAATAAATAAACTTGGCTAATTGACAAAAACAGCTGCTTTGGCCAAATAAATACTATAATTAACAGTGAGCTGGTATTGATAATCGATACATCACTGTTGGCTTATTTGCCATCGCTAGTTTGTGACTTTCGCACAGTGGTTAGAGCCTACCAAACCAACAGCAAAAAGAACTCAATACTTTAGCTTAAGTGTATATGATTTATTGTAAACTCTTCATTGTTTATTGTGTAAATTAAACCAAAAGCATGAAAAAAATCATAAAATTAATCAGTGGAATAAAGTACATACCAGATATACGCAATTTACATACATGTTTTACCGAAAAACAAGGAGCAATTTTACATGGAGTACTATTTATAATTATAGGATATTCTATACGAGTAACGTAATTAACTAATCAAAATTCACACTCGAATGTCTTGCAAGGGCATATAGGTATTTGGATCTGAGCCGATCAGGATTCGATGGTGCGGCAAAGTATGTCGTTAATTACATTTAAAAAAGGTTAGTTTTCTTTATTAAATTTACAATCACAAGATTTTTTTGTTTTGTTTTCGTTTTTTGCTTCGAAGATACTTGTATACTCAATGTTGTTACTGTTGTTGTTGCAAAGCTTGCAGCGGTTGCGTGCAAAATTTCACTAATTAAATGGCAAAAATAGTACTAGGGAGAAGGCGGGCGGTCATAAACATGAATTGTTAAATACGAGAGCACACAGAGCACTGATTTTTAGTCATTAAACGATTGGGTCGTAAATTTGGTTGGTTTCCGGAATATTGTGGTTAAAGCCCTTGCCAGAGGCCTTGCCTAGAGTCTGCTGCGTCTGCCGATGTTTAATCTGAATCTGATCTTTGCATCCTATCTGTTAATTAATTACTATGCTGTTGCTGAAATTGTTTTACTTAAACATAGAACACTCTCCTCCATCGTCGTCCACCGAGTTGCTTGCTTCTCTTGTTCATATTATTATGTTGGAAATATTATTTAATAATATAGATTGTGTAATCATCCATCATCATCTGCTATTGCATTAGCACTGACAGTTGTCAGGGTTTGAAGGACGATTGGATTGTGGACCCAAGGTGATCTGATCGGGGAAATCGTTGATGACCTCAGCCTGCAGCAAAGAATTAAGGAATTACTTAAAAGATCTGCAAGCAAACAAAGAGGGAACTGCTGATGTTGATACGCACCTCCGCCTCTAACTCGAGCGCATTCTTAGCTATGATTTGAAACGCCATTTCCACGTTGATACCCTCCTTGGCGGATGTCTCGTAGTAGGGTATGTCGTTCTTCGATTGGCACCACTGCTGCGCCCGACGCGTGGACACCTGGCGGTTGTCCAGGTCCACCTTGTTTCCTAGCACCACGAAGGGAAAGTGCTCGGGATCCCGTGGACTAGCCTGTATTAAGAACTCATCGCGCCAGGAGTCGAGATTCTTGAACGAGTTGGGCGCCGTCACGTCGTAGACGAGCACACAGCAGTCAGCGCCGCGGTAGAAGGCTACACCGAGCGACTGGAATCGTTCCTGGCCAGCAGTGTCCCAGATCTGCAACAAAATTGTAATTAGGCATCTTTTGATAAGCGGCAAAGCAAGAATCCGGCGAGCTTACCTGCATTGTGACAACTCGGTCGTTGACAACCACCTCTTTCGTGCAGAAATCAGCTCCGATCGTGGCTTTGTATTGGTTGGAGAAGCGTTTGTTTACATACTGATTCATAAGAGAAGTCTTGCCCACGCTGCTGTCACCCAGAATGATGACTTTCAGGAGCGATTTCTTGCGGCTGGCCATTGCTATGTATGTTGGAGGGCTGGTTCACTCGGATACGATGGTTCTTTCGTTTGGATTTTGGCGTTTTCTGCAAGTAGTATCGATTTGGGTGTTAAAAATACCAGTGCCTAATGCGATTACGAAGGGGAAAAGGAATAGCACTCGGCGTGGCAACAGCTGGATTGGCCAGTGGATGATGAGATGGACAACAGCGCGAGGCACTGATCCATTCAACGCGGTGATAAACGCTCAAAACCATGAGTCATTCTGTGCAGTCCACAATGAGTGATCGCAATACAGTGATAAGCGGAGAGGGGAGGTTTGGCTGGCCCGCATAGGGGCGATAAAGCGTGATCACTGCTTATTAGCTGACGGAGCTGCGGAGAAAGTGAGCGAGAGCAACAAACAAAGACCGAGGTCACTCCAAGTAATAGATGGACGGACACCACCAGCAGCAACCGACAGGCAGGGAAAACGCCCATTTCCATACTTCCTCGGCTGACCCTGGAGGGGGAGTTACCCTGGGGCAGCAATGGAAATTAGTGCGAAATGGCCGAAAAGGCTGATGCCACCCGCTACCCTCCTTGCAGTCCACGAACAACTTGTTTTTGTGCACCACAAGTACACACAAATACACACGGCCAGCACACCATTACGGCGGAGCACCACAGTTGCGTCGGTGTGCGTGGGCCTTTGTGTGTACATTCGTGTGTATGTTCGTTGGAGCCCCTCCAATGGCATTTTCCCTGTGTACTTTTGGCCTGCTGCGTAACATCTTTTTGGACACCACACCTTGGTTTTTCACTATTTTTTCCTTGAACTGGCACTTACTATGAACACTAAGCGAACAGTCAGCGAGTTGTTTCTTTGTGGTTTGCCTCGATTTTAGGAAAATACTCAATTAATTACGCAGTGAATTTTGTTGTTGTCTCGCCAGGAGAATCGCTCTCATCACTAATGGCCAATCGATTGCACAAAATCGGTAGGTGTTGCGAATAAATCGATAAATCTGGCTACATCTTTGGGCGATCGAACGCTATCCAACACTGTTTTGTCAGCCCAATTAACGTATCCTATTTTTGTTGAAATTATCACTGAAAACTATTGACAATACCGTTAGGACCGAACGCTGCCACACGCTGGACCCTGGGGCATAAGGAGGAGCCAAGAATCGACATGGCCACGCTTCCGCCGCGCAAGAGTCAGACGCCAACGCGGATCTGCATCTCCAAGCAGCATCTGACGCCGCTCCAAACATTGCTCCAAATGGGCTTTCCCAGGCACAGGGCGTGAGTATTCCGGCACCTACTCTGGTGGCAGTAGTCCAGGCCAATCCCCTCTTAAATAGAGGCTGGCAGGGTTAGATTTGGGTCCACAGAAGGGGTCGCAGGTCGAGGGAAGCAAAGTATTGATTTTTTTTCCAACGCCCGCAGGGAGAAAGCTCTGGCTTCGACGGGCAATCGAGGCGTTCAGATTGCCTCAGACTGGCTACTGGCCCATGTCAACGATGCCACGCTAGACGAGTGCGCACCCAGGGAGTACATTATTTACGCCTGCCCCACGGGCCCGTTTCTGCAGCAGCTGGAGGAGTTCTGGGCCAAGTCGCGCAAAATGTGCGGCTGGAACGGAGCCCACAACTACGTGCCCCACATAACACTGGTCTCGTTTTTTAAGGTAAGCATTTAGGGAGGATAGTCCAAACCGAATTTGACACCGTTCAATCCTTTTACAGGCTCCAGATGAGTGCTCGCTGCAGTTGTCAAAGGCCCTCAAGCAGGTGGTGGACATGACTGGCGCTCTGCTGGATCGTCCGCTCAAGCTGGAGCCCTACATGAGCCAGAACTTTATGGGCTTCTTCGTGTCCGAAGAGGATGCCAATTATCTGAAACGACTGGCCCTGCAGTACGTCAAGGAGGTGTCCAACTCAAGTACGCCCCCTCTGTTGGTTGCACAATCTCTTTGGGTTGTTTTTTGGTTTTGCTTTCTTACGTTTCTGTTCGATTCGGTTATCGGCTTTCCCAAGTTTCGGAGTGGCTTACGGTTATGTTATATTCTACTCTCTTCCTGCTACTTGCTACCCACTAATTCCTGGAATTGGATTGCTGCACAGTCATAAGCGACACCTACGAGCAGTTGGACGCCATTGTGGCCTGCTTCCCTTGGTGCGGAGCTGTCTCCTCGGGCACTCGCTGCATTCCACGCAGCAGTCGATGTAAGCCAATAGCCTAGAACCATTAGAATGCATAAAATGGGCCCTATCTGCTTATCTGTAGAAACTCACTTACCCGATCACCCTCTTATCACACGATGCATGCCTCACTCACTCGCTTTAGTAGATAATTTACTAATATTGACGAAACTCGTCATGACGCTGCTAATTGTAGTTTATTGTTATTCTCATTAAGAGCTCTATATACCAAGACGGATCGATTTTATTGGTTCCTTTTTGGTTTGTTTTTTACCTTTGAACTACAATAGTATCTGTAAAAATAATATATTATTTCTATAATATAATTATTCTAACGCCAAACATCTAAATTCATATAATTATGACGCTTGGCATTCCCTAAAAATTATTTTTCGCGATTATGAATTTTTTTTGATAACATTCCTTATCTAAATACGTGTCACCCTGGCCACCCTAGACACAATAACGCATATAAGCAGGCACGCCGCCCTCGGTTTACATTCAGTAATTGGTTGTCCCATCTAGCGATCGGTCACTAATAGCTTCTATATCCGACTCTGACTCCCCGTAGCCATCTCACTCGAGCCACACGTAAAGAGCCTGCACCTGACGCTCGCCTACCAGTTTCCGCAGGCACAGTTCAATGCACTGAAAGCACTCGTGGAAACACTAGACGCCAGCTGCGCCTCCAATTGGGAACTGCGCCTCTATTCCCGCGATCCGCGGCTCGCAACCAAACAAGTTAGAGCGCTTGGCACACACTTCCGACTATGAGTTCTAACCCCAATTGGTTTCTTTGCAGGTCCAGAAGGTCGTATATCCACACAACCCTCACGAGACGGATGAGCTGGAGCTCCGGATCGGCGACTACATCTACTTGAACAGCGACGTGGTGGACAGCTCCAGTGACGGCTGGGCCGAGGGCATATCCTGGCTAACTGGAAGCACGGGTCACTTGCCCGTTAACTACACCGAGCGCACTGCCGAATCGGATGCCTGGACCTTGCATCGAGTGGTGCAGTTATCAAAGAGCGTGGCATCTTCCCTAACTTCAGCAGAAGATCTGGACATTGTGGACGGACGCAGCATATCGACGGAGCCCGAGGAGCGCCAGCGTGAGTTGCAGCAGGGTAGGCCATCAATTTATTATTAGAAATGATAGTATTATCATTGGTTGCCACATAAATGCACATCATACTTCGAAGTTATTATTGAACAAGCGTAAAACGGAAGTATTTTGTTTAAGCAATACCGTGAACTATCGATTACCAATCTAATTTCAGGACGTCCAAGTTATATTTTAAATCAATGCCAAACATTTCTCTATTTTTAGATACAGCACATCCCGAGATAATTGAGGGCTCGTCGTTCGAGGAGTCCGAGCAAAGTGTTGAGAAATATTTGCGGCAGACACTGAAGCCCTGCTTGGAACTTCCCTCCGTGCAGTTGCTCAACAGCCACAACCTAACCCATCAACATAACCCAAACACGCCCACGATCGAGATTACGACCAATATGTCTTCCTGCTCCACTTCCATATCCAAGCAGCCAGTGGACGAAATCATGGTGGAACCGCCCGCCGCCCAACCGCCGCGTCCAGACGACACGCTCAGCGTTCATTCCGACCACTCGCTGCAGCCGGGTTCCATGGACGCCTCGCACGCCAAGAACCGAAAAATCTACATTATGCGGCATGGCGAGCGTGTGGATTTCACTTTCGGCACGTGGATTCCTTACTGCTTCGATGAGTTCGGTAACTACATGCGGAAGGATCTAAACATGCCCAAGGCGCTGCCACGTCGAAAGAATAGCCCCGAAGGCTGGCAGAATGACTCTCCGCTGACCAATGTCGGTGTCTACCAGGCCAATCTCATTGGTCAGGCCTTGCTGGATGCCCAGGTTCAGATCGACCATGTCTACTGTTCGCCCTCGTACCGCTGCATCCAGACTTGCACCAGTGCCCTGGAGGGTCTGAAGCTTACGGGCAAGCACAAGATCAAGGTGGAGCCGGGCCTGTTCGAGTGGATGGCCTGGTATCCCAGCGGTGTGCCCGATTGGCTGACCAAGAACGAGTTGGTCGAGGCCAAGTACAACGTCGATCTGGACTACGAGCCTGTGCAGCCGTCTTCCGACCTGACCGTCCGCCTCAAGGAGTCTACGGAGCAGTTTTACGAGCGCAACCATGATGTTATCCAGCAGCTGCTGGAACAGACAAGTAAGTGGCGCCATAAAGAAGCTCTATCGTAGGTGCACTAATTTTTGTATTGCCCCCAGCTGGAAATATTTTGGTTGTGGCTCATGCGACCACGTTGGACACATGCTCTCGACAGTTGACCGGGGGCGCTCCTCGCAGCACGAACGAACTGCGTCAGGTCATCCACAAGATCCCTTACTGCAGCCTGGCCACGGTGGAGCAGATGGATGGCGTCTGGAAGCTGGTGGAGCCCGAGTGCCTGCCGGTGACGCACTCGAAGAATCCGCGCTTCGAGTGGAATGCCTTGTCGACCACCTAGTGCCAGTGTTTGGAGCAGTTTCTGTGCAAGCACTGAGACGCGAATTGTGGATCAATGGGATTGGGCCGGCAGAAGGGGCGCACGGAACGGAATATACGTAAATTGATTGTTTAGGTAACTGAAAGTTCTATAATTTGCTGCTCAGGCATTGACGCTTAACAAAAGCTCTTTGTAACTGCCATTAAAATTGAAGTTGTTAGCGACGAAAGCGATTTAAGTTACGTTGATTGGTACAGACATATAGACGCATCCATAATATTAAACAATAATTAACTCAGCTTGAGCGCTTTGCTTGCCTATGGACACATACTTTATTGCAGTCAATGCGATGTATCGACTATATATATATTGAATATATGCCAGTAATTATAGTTATTGAGCGCTTGCTCTCCGCTTTAGCCATAGATTAACTTGCTCTGTTACTAGCTTAGTTGTTTAGATCACTCCATTAGCCTTGCTGCGTAGCGCAGCTTTATCTTTTAGCTACCTAAATATATATCCAAGAGGCAGACATTCTCAGCAACCTGTTGGGAGATCACCGCGAACGTAAAGCCCCAAAACACTAACATATATCGATATTATCGACTAGATTTAGAAGTACAAACAGGCCCATGTAACAACGCACAACATAATGGAACAATAAACTATTTACATACATTATCTTGGACCCCATTGAGATGGTATTTCGCTTCCGCGATCCCCCGAGAGGAAAGACGTGTGACAACATTTTGCATTGTCTTGTGCGACTCGGAAGGGGTCGGCCTTTATTTAATGCGAATATAATTAGAAATAGTAATGTAATTGGTTTAGTTGTTAAATCTAATATATATAATTGCTGAACATATTACTTGAATTTCATATCTGCTGCGTTTTGTATTGTATATGGATTCGGTAATATATAACCCTATATATACTATATGCTTGCTTTGTTTAGTTTGTGTCTGTGTTTGATTTAAAAGAGAAAACCAGCAAGGCGCATCGTCGGAAAGTAGTCCCAATCCGTTTAGAGTCGCTGACGGATTCGCTGCCGCTTAAGTATATTAAGCATTAAAACGTTACATTAACATAATTAAAAGGCGATCAAGTCAAGTACGCCAACGTTTCGAAGAAGATGAACCAGCAGAGGGCGTCAAATTGCTATCGGAGGAGATGCTGGGAAAGCTAACAGCTCTCGGCTCAAGCGAACGGCCGCCAAGCTGGGACGAACTCAAAGGCTAGCAGCAGCAGGAGGACGACGGCCAGCAAGCCTGCCCTCAGCCAGGATCATCGTCTCGCCGCCGGCCTGTCCAATTGTTAGCACTGCACCTTTCCGAACTGAGCACGCCGCTCCTGATGCTCCCGGTACTCTTTATAGTGCATCTGGATCTCTTGCGAACGGTAGCGCGTTAACTTTATGGACTTTCGCATCTCCTGGGTAATGGCCGCCCGATAGCCGCCCTTGCGTAGCAGCGAATCGATGGTCTGCAGCTGATCCCAGCCCTGTTCGGTGGCCACCTGCGGCAGGTAGGTGGCTGTGCGCTTGCAGCCGCGTTCCGTAAGGAACTCTATGCGGATCCCATGCACACCAAGCTGCCAGTCCAAATGACCCTGTGCCTCCTCAAAGTTCTGCAGGATCGACACAGAGACAGTTAGCCTAGGCAGCTCGTCGCGCGAAATGGGAGCGAAGCGAGAGTCCTTAAAGGCGCTTGTCAGGGCGTACTCTCGCAGACCGTGATGCAGCTCCATGGCGCTAAAGGTGCCAATACAACCGCGTAACCGTTTGTCGCGCCCAATCTTCCAGGTGACGAACAGTGGATAGGCGTCGTTGCTGAACATCGGCATCGCCGGTCCGTCCACATTGTTTAGCTCGCAGTCAAGCACCTCGAAACAGAAGAGGCACATATCCGGCACTGCCACGCTCTTCATGCCACCGTGGCCGTTGGAGAACCCCCGCTGCGGCTGGTGCACCATCTGCTGGTGCTGGTACTCGCCGTTGTCCCCGTTGCTGGAGTGCGGCTGCTGCTGCTGGTAGTTGTTGTAGTGGGAGTTGGACATGCTGCTCGTTAAGTCAAGTACGCTAATTACGTTAGGTAGGCTACGATGGCTACGATGAGTGTATATTAAGGTTATAGCTAATGGCAGTGCACGTTGATGCTCCAATTTCAATATTAACACAACAGAACAGCCCCAGGAAGGAGTTGCACAGAAACGCCAGCCAAGCGTGTCCTCTAATCCCAGTGTGGTATCGTCCTGGAAAGGGTATGGGAGGAGTGAGATTCGCCGGGGTCGGCCAGTGGCCAGTGTGGGCGATCGCTTACCGTCTGATGGGCAAAACTAGGTCACCTGCTGCCCTCCAGTGTCCGTTGTCTTCGCTGTGAAGCCTGCACCTAGCACCTTGCACCCTGAGATCCAGTTCTAGTTCCAGTTCCGGACCTCGACCTCGTCGCGTCTCCGTGTTCCTTGGCTGCCGTCCTGCTGCTTAGCTAGAGCTCATAAGCACTTCATCGAACTGCTCTCCGCTGGTCCGCTGCCGCCGCTGCTTCTGCTGGGTCTGCGAACAAGGGAATGGAGGATTGGGGAGAGTGCCTTTTTTCACGGGGTCTCCACTTCGCCCGAGCGATCTTCACCTTTCGTTTCACAACAGCCTCTATCGGAATGCGGGGGAGAGAGTGGCGGAGAGACGGAGGAGAAAGCAGGCGAGCACTGCAGTTCTCGCTGTCTCTGTCTCACTGCCCCCTATCGCTTTAATTGCTCTTTGTTCGCATTGCCAGTTCCCCCACCCCCGCGCTGACCAAGGCCCACGCCCTCAAGCATGCACGCGGTTCTTCGTTTCGGGTGGCCTATATAGGGATTTTCGGGCACGTCAGGTGCCTTTTAAGTACTCTATTTTACCTTTATTTAATGTAAACAAATTTTACACTTTTTTACGAGTTCAGGGCAAACTAGAGATGGGCGTTCCCACAGCCAGGGCCTCAGCTATTAATCGATTGGCGTCTATCGAATCAACTGGCACCTTCCAACACTTATTATCGATAGGCGCAACAACCCGAGAGATACTGCAGTTTCCCCTGGAGTTGTTTTATTATTATTTTTTTTTGGTGAAAACGCAAAATGGCCCTGGCTAATGTGCTGCAGCTCAGCCAGATCGCTGGCCATGTCATCCTGTTCATATTGTCGCTGTGCATCGTTGTGCCGCTGTTCATCAACCTCGACCAATTCTGGTGGGAAAGTGCGCAGTTTTTGTCCCCTGCGAATTAATAAACTTTTCCTATTCCCGCAGCGGACACTGTCTCCTCTTCACGACTGGCAAATGGCGAGAGGAGGACGGCATGTTCGACGTCCATTGGGCCTCGACTGGCTTCTGCAACTTCCCGCTGATCACGGGGGTCTTCCTGCTCATCATTTCGGTGGTGCAGATATATCGGTATGTACCTGCGAAGCGCCGTTCCTCGGGGACTGCGTGCATTAAACCTCAAATCTAATCTAATCTCTGCACTCTAGATATGCCCGAATGAAGGAGGAGGCCTCCTTTATAGCTCTGTTCATTGATGTGGTCTTGGGCATCTGGATGCTGGCCATGTCCATTTTGTCAGCCATATTCATCACGCTGGGCTTCATCGTTTGGTGCGACGGCATGACCGAGCGCTTTCCCTCCTGTGCTATTTCCGCCGGTCAGAACATCATCCACGGCGACACCGAGAAGATTAACACTTCTGGATTCTACATCGAAATGGGCACCACTCAGGCAAGCCAATGAAGCAACTCCTCAACTGTTCCTTTAACTGTTTACCTTCGTTACTTTTAGTTTGGTGCCTGGGGATCGTTCGCTATTTCCGTTGGCATTGGCGTCATCGCATTGTTAAAGCTGATCGACAACCATCAAGTGCGCAACATAAAGGTGTCCATGTACTTGGAACGCCAGCGTCTGGTGAATCAGCAGCAGTACGACGGCAGATCAACTCCCCCCATCGCCTCGAACATTTCGTCCGACTCGGAGCAGAACAAATAGTTGGCGTTTGTCGTCAGCAATAGCCAGCAATTCGTAATTCTCTACGTATTCCTCATGATGTGCGTTATAATCATTGTCTGTCATTTGGTCCTCGTCCTTATCATCGAGGCAGAAACCCAGCAGCGACACAACCTCTATATGTAGCGCAGTCTGAAAGCTGATATGTGAGCACTTACTAAAGATATTAGAGCTATGATTAAGCCAAGTTTACGTGATATGTATTGTATATATGTATGTATTTAATCGAATATTCCATGTTACTCATAGTAAAATAAAATTATAAACATTAAAAGGATTTGTTTGAGTAAAAGTAGCTGGTGTATGGTTAAAAAGGTAATCTAAATTCTTGGCTTTGATAAATTTATACTTATATTATACGTATAAAGCTTTAATTCTTTCAGAAATTTCGGACTGCCATAAATAGTATACTCCACATGCTACTGCTTCCTTTCTGTATCTTAAGAGCTTTGATTTTATTGAAATTAACCAGACACCGCATGACTAAATATAAATATACATATTATAGAAAATTAAGAAGGATAAAAGTAGCTAACTTCGGGATTATGCAAGTCATCATAACTAAGGGAAAAATAAATTAATTTCAATTCGGAAAGCTTTCCTGTGCTAGTTTTTATAGGATTAAAAAATCTGTAAATTCAGTTTTAAAATTTAAAAAAATTTGTTTTTTTGTTATATTTGGACAATTTTAACGATGTAACCCCTTATAAAATTATCGAAAAATAGGTAAAAAATTGTTTCCCTCGGAACTTAGCTAGATCGACTCGTCTTCTATTGCTGATCAAGAATATATATGATTTATAGGGTCGGAAATGACTCCTTCACAGAGATGCAAGCTTCTGACTTTAATTATAATACGCTGCAAGGGAATAATAATAAAGGAAGCTACTTTTAATGTAGTAATAATAATGAAATGTTTGTTTTGTTTTTTTTTTTTTTATTTAATTTCGTGTTATATTCCTTGTAGTTTTGTCTGTATATAAATAATTAAATACTTACTCTCTCCCCGAAAAGACTTGTTCAGTGAAACAATAAAAAATCTGTTATATCAGTTACATTTATTTTGCAGTTATCTTTTGTTTGTTGTGTGTGTTGTTCTTGTTGTTTGTTGATGTCATTCGAATGTGTGTCGTAATGCCAACGGATTTGGGTTTTTGGATTTCACGTTTGCATTGCAACAAAATGTTCTTATAGACTTTAAAGCGACGCTATTGTACATTTTATATATTAAATTCCGTATTTGCTTGCGTAGTCTGTTACAATTCAATTAACAATTTCATAAAGATTCTCGGTTAGCATCCGTGCGGTGCTTTCGTTCCCAAAATTCAATCTTTGCCTGCATCGAGTTGTCTCAGTTTCTTAATGTGGAGCAAAAATGGTGGAGATTTACTTTTTGGTATAGAGAAAAATAGTTACTTGTACATTTATGAATCTCTCTTCAATACAGGACACTGTGTCTGTACCTGTATCTGTATCTGCATCTACGACTGCGCTTGGATTCTTTGGTTTTCGGTTTCTTTTCTGTTTTCTGGCATTCATGAAACAATTTTATGTGGCTTGAGTTGGCTTTGGTTTTTGGTTCTCTTACAACTAAACACTACATCAATGTATGTACTATAATTAGTATTTTTAGTTGTTGGTATTTTTGGTTTTTCTTTTCTTTTCTTTTTCTTTGTTTTGTTTTGTTTTGTTGGTAATTATGTTTTGGATTTCTTTGAATAGCATATTATAGTAATTTTCTTTTAAACTTACACTAACTTCCTTTCGGTTTTTGGTTTCATTTTCTTTTTGTTTTTCGTTTAAATACAATTAAAAAACATAACGCAAGGTGGATAAAAAACGATGTGCAGTGTGTTCTTGTTGCGGTGTCTGTTGTTTGTACGAAATAAGGCATTATTTAATCCAAACCTCCTGCGGGCTGCGTTTCAATTTGCTGGGGGCTAATCGGTCCAGGCCATGCCATCGTTGGATTTGGCATCCTGGAGGGTGGTTTGGATGGCGGCGCCGCCGGCCACTGGCGCTGGCTGCCACGCAATATGGGATCCATCTGGTGTGTCTCGAATTCGGAAAGCAAGATTTTCGCGAAATGTCAAACGTAAAAAAATGTGGCTCTGGCGCGTGTGTATTTTCGTCGATCCATTGCATGGCCGCCAGCTTTGGGCCCTTGGGGCGCCGTCTCCGATCCCTGTCAGCGGCAGGGACGCAGTCACGGAAATCGGTCGAGTGTGTGTGCTCCGATTAACCCCCCGCATTGAGCCCCGTAATCGCAGCCGGTCGAGGAGGTTTGCTGAACGCAAGCTGGTGAGTTAAGCTCAAGCGCGCCCCGATGCCGCCACCCCACCGCCCAGGGCCGCAAGTGTTGGGGCCGGGAGGCGGGGCCGGCAGCGGGACTCGGGATTGGATTTTGATGGGCACTGCCATGCGATTTCCGTGACCCTTCACGGCAGTGCTTGTGGCTGTTGCGGGAAAAACTCGGTCTGTTCGTGGCGTGTCCTTATCGGCATTGTGTGGCTTCTGTGTGGGCGGCCGGGCGCGTCCGGGTGCGTCCCGCTCGGTGTTGACGGTCGCCAGCGGCTAGTCCGGCTCCGGATATCCCCGCACCCGGTCGCGCCGCGTCGTCGCTTAGTGTTGTGTGCCAGGAACGGGCCAAGTGCGCAGACGGATAGCCGCTGGGGCGGGGGGTCCGCACTTGACCCCTTCCTGGCCCCTCCGGCCATGATGGCAGCTGACTGCCAATCACTCACATAAGACGTAATGTAAAATTAGTTATAAAACTTTCAAAAATTGTTTTCTTTATAAGCGTTTTAAAGTTGAAATTGTAGTTTTCGGATTCTCGCATCTTTCAGCTTGCTGCTTCCTTTTCGGGCTTCGCCGTCCGAAATAAGTTGGTTTCTCTAGACAAATGCAGGTGAAATACTTGCGCAGCGCCAGGGATCCTGGCGATGGCGTTTGCCTACGCTCGAAAATGCATTTTCCTATCGTTTCTTTTTCTCTTACTGTTTTCATTTTCTTTTTGTTTTGTTGAACGCACAGCAGCGGAGAAAATCCACACCAATTGCACAATCCAAAGAGGGTTATTCCCTTCTTTCCGTGGTTCAGTGTTCCCGGGTCGTGCTAGGCACGTGCCCGGGCTCTCGAAATTTCCAATGTTGCGTCCCAATTAGTAGTAGTAGTTAGCCAACTATGCAATTTGCAGCTTCTTCGTCTCCTCAAGGATTCAATATTATCGCATCGAATCTCGAGGGCTGAGAAAAAGATTCGCGTGAATTTTCCCGCATCTGCTGTACGTTCGCATCGTGACCTGGCTGGTGGGTGTGTGTGGTTTTTCCTAGTTGGTTCTCTTGTCGGAACTCGCAGGTTCTCTGCCGAACGCAACTGTACCTAGCTGGTAATTATATATCGTTTCTTCGCTTTGCCATAATTTTGGGATTTACTTTTACTTGGTTTCTAGCGTCTTCTTCATTTAGTTATAACAAACAATTTTTCAACAATTTTGTACTTTTGTTATGTTTTTTTGGGTTTCTCTAGCTTTGTTTTTTCGGTTTTTTTGTTTTTTGGTTTTTGTGTTTTAGGTTTCTGTTTCATTCTCCCTGTTTCTTTTTCTACTCCTTGCGCTTCTCCCTCGGGTTTCCGGTTTGTTTTCCCTGTTTCTTTTGCACTGCTTGCGCTGCTCTCTGTTTAACGGTATCACTAATCGGTTTCTGCTGTTTGCTTAAATAGGAACGAAACGAGAAGGAACATAATTGAACTTGAATTTGATACAACTTTGGCCAGACTATTGCTGAGTGTATGGAATAAAATCTCCCGTTGCTTCCATCCTTCCTTCAATCTATTGTTTAATTAGGTTAGTTTTCTTTATGTTTCTTTGGTTTCCTGCCCTCTGACGAGGTTGGTTCGAGCAGTTTGAGTTTAACGTACTGATTTCAGACGTGGATTCAGGCTGGAGGATGCTGACTGCTAACTGACGATCGTAGCGGATCCGATCCGATCAGATCGATTTGCTAAGTGCGGGACTGTACGCTTTATACAAGTAATTTTGATTACAGCTTTTGATTCTCGAGTTGCCTGCTCTCTCTCTCTTTTCGGTTTGGTGGTGTGGAGATGGCTTCTGCTACTCCTACTGCTAACTGTTGCTAACTGCGACTGCTCCTGGTTCTGGTTCTGATTCTGATTCTGATTCGGCTTCTGCTTCTGCTCTTGGTCCTGCTGCTGCTTTCGGGTGGGATGGGATCGGGTGGGCTTGTCGTGGGTGGGTGTGTCTGGGGTGGTTGTGGAATTAGCACGTTAAATCAGACGCTCGCTGTACCATATTCAGAAATCCGTATTGTTTGTACCGCCGCCGCCGTCGCCCTCGGCGCCTAATCCCGCTCCAGCTCCGCCCTCTCCACCGGCCAAGCCCACCTCGCCCACGCTGGGCGGCAGGGCCAGAGACAGTGGAGGAGCGGCCGAGCCGGCCACCATCATAGTTGGCTCCGTGTTGCGGCGTTTCATTTTCAGCTTGTTCTTTTTCAACATGGTCGCCTGTTTCGTTTTCATCGTTTCAGACGTAGACAGAGATAAGGAGAGAGAGAGAGAGGGAGAGACATTTGGGAATTTGAAAAACAATTCAATTCAAGCGTCATCCATTGCATTTAAAATTAGTTTTAAAACATTAGTTAAATTGTGGTTTCGTATTCGTGTAAGTTTGTGTATTTTCGGGTTTCAATATTTTCGGTAGAAGAGAAAAAGAGAGTAAGAAAAGATAGAGAGTTAACGCAAGGAAATAAATCGATTGCCTTAGATTAAATTCGTTATAAGTTCTTGTTCAAAAGCTAGCTTGAAAAATCAGGCAAAATGTAACGGAACTCAATCAACTAAATGTTTTCGGTTATACATATTTCGATACTGTATGATGGATTACGAAAGCTTGCATTTGCATATAAAATGGAAACGGAAAAGCCCAAATTGGGCTGCCTTCAAAGGAAAATCAAGGGAAATGATTGCATAAAAATTAATCAAAAACTGTAGATACTTTCTAGGCGCGCTAGCTTGCTGTGGTGTGGTGGTGTGGTGTGGTGTGGCGCGGTGTTTGTGGTGTAGTGTGGTGGGTTGCACTGTGGTGTGGTGTGGTGGCTTTAGTTAGCTAGTTCAAGTTCAATAGCGGTGGTTACAGTTCTTTCTTCCGGTGCAGAGTGGGTGGGTGGTGAGTTTCTCGGGTGGTGGGTTCTCAGAGCTCGACAGCACCGACAATTATTTACAGCTATTTGTTTTTATATTTAACTTGATTACTTTTGGCTTTGTTTTTGGTTAAGGCTATCTTTTATCTGTTGTTTCTATTTTCTGGCTTTCGGAAGATAAGTTTTATTCGCTTGCGCGCATTGGAGTTTTTCTCTTGCTAAAATATTCGATTTCCGGTTACAATTTTCAGGCTTTAGGCTGCTGATCTGTTAATGTTTTGCTTATGGAGTTTTGTTTTCGGGGGATTTATGGTTTTATTTGGTTTTACGGGTAGAAACAGGAGAACCAATATCGCAGGCTGCTGGCCAAGCTCTAGGTGCTGCCGAAGCCGGCGGGCAGCGAAGCCATCGAAGCCTCCTTCTCCCCATTTTCGGCCAGCTGCGATTGTTGCTGCTGCTGCTGCTGTTGCTGCAGTTGCTGCTGCGACTGGGACTGCGGGGATCCCGACACAGGCACAGATCCCGCTCCCAGTCCCGATCCTGCCACCGAGAGACTGAGCACCGCCGGCGAGATGTGCGGCTCCGTGAGGCGGCGCTTGCTCTTCGTCTTCTTCAGCATCGTGGCCTAGATGTAGCATAGAAATCACACACATTGTCAAATCCGACATACACATACGCACACGCACACACATCGAACAGAGAACTACAAAGTTTATGTTTTGGTTTTCTTTTCTGATTTCATTAATTTTCATTTAACTTATTTTGGTTTTTTGTTTTTTATTTTTTTTCGAGCTGCCAACAAATGAAAAATGCAGAATAAACGTGGCTATTTTACATGGTTAGAGGGTGGCTCGGGGTTTCTGTGGGTGTTGTGTGCTCTACTAAGGTAATTACGACACATCGGGCGGGAAGATTTACCAGGGGAGGGGACAAATTACAAATTTTTAACATACAAAACACGCATATTCAACACACACGCAGACAAAATTTACTGGCTTGAGTTTTGAATTGACTCTTTACTCAATGACAATCGGTTCGGGATTCGATCTTTTTTAAAGGTTATGTGTATGTAATTCCCGTTGGTCCCTGGATCAAAGTTGGTTCTATATCGCTTGGAAATATAATGAAAACTTTAATCTTATGGTTAAGGCAGCAAAATCACGGAAGAAATGGAAATTATATGAAATATTGACATCAGTATTTTTCCAGCTCGTTTCAGAAACGTTACAAGGCGAGTTTAAGAGAATCCTTATTAGTTAAAATATGAAAAAACTCTTTAAAAGTATAATTTATGGCATACTTTGTCCTAGAGTTAATTAATTTAGGGTTGATTTCTATTCACACTGTTAAAAGGTATTGAAAAGATGAATATTCTGTTAAGAAAATATTTTTTACCGCGTCAACGACATTAACAGGGACGTAAGCAAGTCTATACCTGCCGAGTCCTTTTATGATTTGCAATTGTACGGCTTCAGAAAGACAACTGATGAAGTAATTATTTCTTAAAGAGAAGCGTAATTTACCTTCTTCGGGAAGTTAGCTATCTGGAACTTAAACAGTGAGATAAGAAAGCGGTCCTAAAAAATCTATTTAAGCTCCAAACAGTATGCAATGCAATGAGGTTTGGCAGAAAGAAAATCATTGAATTTTCTTTAAATATGGATTTAATAATAATAAGATGTCAGGACGGTTAAGAAAGGGGAAGATTCGTTGTGTTAATACAAATTTATTAGATTTTTAATATTTAATTGAAATGCTAGCTATATTCATTTTCAAGTGATATATAAACCGGCTGACATTTTAAGACTGAACCTACCGATTGCCATTTAAGCTTGTGTTAATAACATTTACTTAGTTTTGCCATTAAACTAAGGATATAAAATTATAGGCATTCCTAATATCATGTCCTTGTTGTGATTCTTTCGGCGTTGCCCGTGTGTTACTTAAATCTAAATTTAAACTGTCGAATGTATGCTCTGTGGTTTTTGGCTTGAATCTGTTGTGGTTGGGTGTACAAATTTTAAATTAAATTAATATAAGCAGATAGGTAAATCAAAATTTTCGTTCAAAATTGTTACAAAAAAATATACAAAAATAAAATAAATACAAGGAAAGCGACGGTGCACTCTTAACATGGAAGAGATGAGTATTAATGAGTATTTATGTTCTTTGAATAATAATATGTTTATCAAGTCGACTCCGGTTTTTGCAATTTGTTAAAATGTTCACTTTCTTTTGCATTTTCTTGGTATTAAAAATTGGGGATAGAAGACAATCGATGTTTTCGATTTTGTTGAATGAAAAATTGTATTTGAAACAATTCTGGTTTGTTCTTAATAACCGGAGCATATATAAAGATTTAAATAGAGAATGAGTTTAATGTTAAGAAGCAGGCATGCAATCGAACAAAGGAACGGCGGATACATGCAAGGCAACTTTAAAAACTTTGAAATACAAAATTCCAAATAAATTGAAAGCCCAAAGGGAGCCACTCACCTTGAGGGCCGACTTGAGGACGACAACATCGCCGGGACTCTGGATCCAGGGCTCACCGTCCACCTGAACGGGCATGTCGGTGTTCAGATGTATCTTGATGTGTCCACCCTGAGGAATTGCATATCAAGACATTAGATAAAGTTTAGCCATAAAGGACAGCATCTTAGTTACTCACCTGAGCTATGCGCATGGCTGTCCGAATTCCGGATTGGATTTGACCCAAGTGGACCACACCGGTGACGCCCACCACCTCCAACATGCCATCGTAATGGTTGGGGGTGGAGAACTGGTCGTCCTTGTCGGGTCCCCAGGGATTGGCGCCGCTTCCCCAGCTGTAAGGAGGATTATTCATTGAAATTCATTGTTTAGGGAAACAAATGTTAGAATATTCTCTAGCAGTCTCAGCTCACCTCAATATATTCAAGATTATAATGCCATCGACCGGTGGCAGATCGACAATCTTGCCATCGACCTCCAGGCGCAGCTCCTTCTGCAGATCCTTGACCGCCTTGCGGCCCACGATCTTGCGAAGTCCCATCTTGACGTAGTAGCCCTTGTTGCGGAGCCGAGAGTTGAACTGGTTGGGATTCTCCTCGCGCGCATTGTGGAAGTCCAGGCAGAGGTCCGCATCTATGCCGATGCCGAAGTAGTTGTTCATCACGAAGATCTGTGAGTTGTCCTCGTTTTGGGCTCCACCTGGATGGAACATCAAGTCGGCATTAGTCGAGCGGTTCCATTGGGATCACACACAGAGACACACACTGGACACCGAACATTCAACAGACAACATCGAGGTTGGATTTACTTAGTTTACCCAAAGGTTCCTGGGGAGTCCTTCTAGTGTCTGGACTTGTCAGGTCATACATTACCTCATGCATGCGGAGATGTAGCCTTGGAGGAGTAACTCTTTACACATTGAAACTAAACAGCATTTATCATCAGATACCAAACTGGGGCTGGGTGTTTGTATAAGAGGAATTTTGGGTGGCTTTTTCGGGCATGTTTTCTTTACAAATAACTTGGCTAAGGAAGTAATTTAAGGAGAGTAAAAATCAGATGTACCTTTTTTTGTATGAATTGGTTCTAAAGGAACCTTATGAGAGCTCTAGGCAAATCTGTTTATTCCTGCTCCTAGATTACTTCCACATTTACTTGGCTTTATATATTTTACAATTTTGGCTTTTGTTCAGACATTGCTTTGGCGATTTTTACAGCCGGAACGGGATTAGGTTGTGGCATAGATTTAATTACAACACAAAGGATTCAATTTGTGTGATGGGACTGGGACTAGGACTGGCACTGTCACTGGGACTTCGACTAGGTTAGGATCAGAGTCTGGGGGGTGTTAGGCACTATGTAATGTAACGTAGAGAAAGAACACACGAACGAAGTTTTGAAAACACCAAATGACCTGATATATCACTCGATGTCAGAGCCGGTAATTGATGATGCTGATTGGTTTGTTGCGATTGCGATTGCGATAGGTGTGCTTGGTGTGCCTTCTTCTTCTTACCGGTTGTTTGCGAGGGCGCCTTCATGGCCGGCTCCTCCGGCTTGTCCTCCGGATGGAAGACAACCGTCCAGCGATCGAGTCGGATCTCCTCCGCCTCGATGACATCGCGGAGTAGATTTAGCGGATCCTCGCCGCCGGTATAACCAGAGCCCCAGCACAAAACGCGAGCCAAATCATTGCCTAAATGGGATGAGCGTTTGCAATTTAAGATTAAGTAAAGTACTAAAGTACTAAATACATAGAGTAAGAGAAGGAAGCTACTTACCAGTTCCCAGCGGAACAATGGCGCAGGGCGGACTGGAGCACTCCGAGTCCTGTCCCACATTGTCCAGGCACTGCAACACCCAACCGATGGTGCCGTCGCCACCGCAAACCAGGATCTTGTAGTTGGTTATCTGTCGGAACACGTACAAGCTGGGAATGTACATAGGATTAGTTAAACAATCCAGCAAGATTTGATCAGACTCGGTTTCCATACCCAGGCAGAGGACCGCCATTGTCCAGATCGAAGACTTGATAGGGATTCAGCAGTTTCCTGAAGCTGGAGATCAGCTCCAAGCCCTGGCAACCGCCGGACTTGACGTTGACAAACACCAGCAGGGGCCTCACATCGGACGGCACCATGCTGGGCTCGATGTTCGGCAGGAGCAACACCAGCAGCTTCTTGTCCTCAATGATCGTCTCGCGGAGATTGTAGAAGGCGCGCACCTGCAAGACAATTTCACGAGTGAGTAAGGTCTTCCTTTGGGATCATAGAATGCAGAAACACCCACCGCCTTCTGGGAGTCCTCGAAGGTAAGCACCACGGAGCCGTACTCGTAGTAGATGGGCCCGATGCTGATGAACTTGTTCTCGTCGGTCACGTACTTGTTGAGGATCTGCTCGTAGTTGCGCTGAGACAGACCCGTGGGCAGGTTGCCCACAAAGAGGGCGATGTTGGGGCCATGCGGATCCTGCTTGTGCTGCATGTAGAAGCGCATCAGCTCCATCTGGCGAATGGAGTCCTTGCCCAGCTGCTTCATAATATCCCAGGGCCGTTCGTTCCATGACAAGATGCGCTCGGTCACGCCGCGATCGAGCAGCACCTCCGAGCACCTGGAGGGAGGAATGTATAGATTAAGAAACGAGATCATAAGACCATCAGACATAGGACGCACCTGTAGTCCTGTATCTGATTATCCTGTAGACCGAACTTGTCCAGGGCATCGCGTATCAAATCCTTAATAACTGTGCTATTATCTACAGGAACACTGACGTAGGGATCCTCCAGCATCGAGCACTGCAGCTTGCCGGGATAGACGCGCACATGGCCCCGGTCGCGATCGTGGAAGCGAAGGTACATGGCCGGCCGCTTGCCCTCCAGATGCGTCAGGCTGAGCACGGGCGTGGGATCCAGCATCGGGGCATCCTCCATGCCGGCGGGCGCATACAGGTCGGTCAGGTAGAAGGCCTGCGGGTCGCGCGTGATGTGGAATGCCCGCAGCGCGGTGGTCAGCAGCTGCTCCAGCGTATATGTGCGCTGCACGATGATCACACGGTACTGCTGGCGTCGGAATGAGTTGTTGCCATCGAACACCTTGATCATCTCTGTGGGAGTGGACACGAAGTGGGCTTAGTTCAGGCTTTTACATGAGCAGAAGGGTTCAGCTTACCTATGTCCTTCTCTTCGCGCTCTTTCTCCTTCTTCTCGCGATCCTTCTCCGACTTGTCCGACTTGTGGCCAGCGGAATCCGGCCTGTAATGGCTGGAGGAGCCACCGGCAGCGGAAGTTGACGCTCCCGCCGTAGAGGAGCCACCTGCTCCGGCTCCACCACCCCCGCCACCGCTGCCACCTCCGCTGCTCGGTCCATGTCCCGATTCGGTCTTGCTGGCGGATTCCTCATCCTTGAAACGGGGTGTGTCGCCGCTACTGAACTCCTCGGATATGCTGCGTGCTGGAGGTCACACATAGAAGAGGAGGGTTAGTATCTGGCCACATCCTCGCAAGGACATTTATTATTTTATTAGTAAAAACAAAAGCGGCCTCGGCCTGGTGTTAGTTACTTTGTTTTGGCACTCGGAAAAAATGCAAGACCTATTCCGATTTTTAAATTTCATTGCTAATTTTGTTATTCAAATTTTAAATATACGGGTAATTATTTAAGAGCTGGAAAATGTTCTGCTTTTCTAGGAAAATATGGGAAATAAGCAACTCTACCATCGGAAATCCCTATAGCTTTCAACGTATTTTAAAAGTCTTTTTAGAATGCTTTGCTTTTTAGAATGCTTTGAAAATGGCAAAGACTTCGTATGATTAAATAATTTATTGGCCAATTTCTGATAGATTATTAATGTATTTTAAACCAAAAACACTTTCTGTGACGGACTCAATATGCTTATTTTATCCTTAATAGTTTAAAGAACTCTTTTAAACTAAATAAGAGAATCAAAAGTGGCAAAATAAACTCTATACTTTTGAAATGAATGATGCAAGCTGTTTAAAAAATGCAACGAAATGTTCAACTAAGTTACTAATCTCTTCTAAATCAAAACACTTTGTAACATACTTTTTCATAGTTTTTTCAAGTGACTTTAAACCACAAAGACTTCTAAGAGACATATATAACAAAATAAAGCTCTTAAGTGATCTTTATACGCCATAAATACTTCATACAAGTAAAAATAGTTAAACATTTTATGATTTGACTCTTATTCGGATCAGTCTTGGGTTATTCTTCCGAGTGCTGGCATGCGATTATGCGGTGTTAATGATTAGTGGCTTGCAATGTGGGGCGGAATGGTGCGGATGATTAGTGGTTCGATGGTTAGCGATTAGTGGGACTCAGTGGCTTGGTGGCTCAACGCAAAAGGAACGGGCGTAACGAAACCAAAACCAAAACAGAGGGGTTAGCGCAAACTAAGGACCAGTCGAAACCAAGACCGAACCGATCGAGAGCGTGCCCGCGTCCACATTCGCGTCCTTGGCCCCACTTCTGTTAGCAGGGACGGGGGACAGAGGGACAAATAGAGAGAGAGAAAGGGGTAAGGAGTACGTGGACTAGTCACCTCTGCGCTTCTGGTAGCGCGGCTTGCGCCAGCCGACGGTGAGGCCCTGCCGCACCTGGCGGAGCAGCCGGCCGAGGACGTGGCCATCGCTGGCGTCGCTGGCCCGCGACCGGCTGCTGGCCCCACCGTCGCTGATGTCGCCGGCGAAGGCCAGGTCGTCGCTGGCCCCGCTCGGCCGGTCGTCCAGATAGAGATCGTCGAAGCCCACGTCGTCGTCCACATCGGTCGCGTCCAGGCGGCGCGCCAGCATGTGGAAGTTATCGTCGTAGGGCTGGTAGTTGCCGTCCTCGTCCTGGATGGTGATCTCGATGTTTTGCGACAGCCTGTCCAGGCTGTAGTTGCTCTTGGTGCCCGCTGGCGCCGCAGCGTTCTTGGGCGATCTCTTGGAGCGCCGACGCTGGAACAGGCCGCGTCCGTACTTCTTGTAGCGCGAAACGGCAGTGACACCGGTCGTTTCCTGGAAGGACTTGCTCCTGCCCACCGGCGACAGCTGCAGCAGCGTCGCCGGGGCCGAGGGCGAGGCCGAGGAGCAGTCGCTGGAGTTGGAGTTGGAAAGCGGGGAGCTGAGGGAGCCGCCCTTGCCCTGCGCCTTGTGCTTGGGCATGAGTATGGGCTTGGGCTTGGGCTTGGCCTGGGCCGGAGCCCCAGTCTTGGGTTGCGGGCGTCCACCGTGGACGCTCAAGGCATGTCCGGACTTTCCCGGGGCAGTGGTGCTGGCGGGGGCGATGGTGGCGCTGACTCCTCCAGGGGCATTGGAGGCGGAGGCGTTACTATTATTACTACTATTATAGCTAAGGTTGCTGATCAGGTTGAGGCTGCTGTCGAGGTCGTCGGTGTTGGTCAGCTCGCCGCCGGTGTCCGAGGTCTCGTAGCAGCTCTCCCGCGGTGCCGTCTCGCCCTCGCCCTCCGCCTCCGCCTCGGCGTCGCCGTGGTAATCCGTCTCGCTGACATCCCGTGGCTGACGCGAGCGGAGCGACCTCCGGCGCAGAGCCACATCGCAGTGGTCATAGTCATCGCTGAGATCTCCGCCGCTTATATCACAGACTCCGCCATCCACGTCATCCTCGTCCTCGCTGGGCGAGATGCCGCCGCCGCCGGATCCCCGTTTCCGCCGTCGCTTGCCCTGCCCCAGCTTCCGGAAGAGGCTCGTGTAGAGCAGGTGCAACGAGGAGTTGGCCGAGGGTGACTTCTGCAGGTTGCTGGCGCACATCACGTTCGAGGTGGAAGTGGTCAGCTGCAGGGCGCTGTCCTGCTCCGTGTTCTCCTCCTCCAGC
Organism: Drosophila bunnanda; assembly: GCA_035046265.1. Lineage (NCBI taxonomy): Eukaryota > Metazoa > Arthropoda > Insecta > Diptera > Drosophilidae > Drosophila > Drosophila bunnanda. Next base: position 778,087 of record JAWNOB010000130.1, read on the forward strand.
TCCTCCTCCGGCTGGTCCCGATCGTGATCCTGGTCCGCATCGTTGCTGGTCTCACCCACTGTGAGCGAGGAGGGCGTCGGCGAGTGGCAGAGTGAGTGGGAGCCACAGGAGGTGGGCGTGGGCGGCGTGGAAAGGAGAAAATGTTGTTTCGATTGCTCTCGCCGCTGCCTGTGGAGCTCGAGCAGCTCCTTCAGGCCCAGCCCAGCCGACCCCGTTCCCGTTCCAGGGATTGGGGAGCAGCTGGCCGCTCCGGAGCCGGCACTCAAATCCGGACTGGCTGCCGGGGCGCCAACAAACACACACACACAGAAATACAGCGTCAAGGAACGCCGGAAACGGAAACAGTTTGTGAAAAAAACCCAAGAGAGAAAGAAAAGAAAAGAAAAGAAAAAAACGAAACGAAAAGTAAATCAAAAATCAAAGGAGTATAGAAAAATCCAGGGGACGGGACAAAATCGAGGAAAATCATCGGTGGTGGAGTGGTGGTGGTATTGTTGGTGGAGTGAAAGAGTGGTCTGCCATGATCTGAATGAGCTGGATGAGCTTGAGCGATGTCTGATTGCTGATCGTTGGAGTTCTGGTTTTTTTTTTCGGAGTGTGCACACAACACAACATCGATAGCAACTTAATATTTTTGGGGACTTTTGGGGTGAGTATTGCTATATCGCTATATAGAGGGTGAGTGACCATCGAGAAAGGATGTGGACCAGCCTACACTGAGCGAGGGAGAGAGTCCTTTCGGGGGTATATCTTTAGAACTTGGTTGAGATTGTCTTGAAATGCATGTAAAATTGAAAGCTTAGATCCAAAAGGACCTTGAGACACATAGAATAAAATATTCAAGAGTTCTCCTTAAGATCCACCTTCGATTGGACTCTTCTCGCTTTAGTGCAGGAGCTGATTTATCAAGAGGCTGGGCGTCTGGGCTCCTGGGTGGATGCGTTTATCACTGTAAGGACATGATCTTGTACTTACGACACGAGTAATCGCGCACGAGCGTCGTTTTCGATTTAACCTGGACGCCGATGATGGCCTCGATGGGCACTTCGGTGCGCGGAATCGAGACTGAGTGCGGAGGTAAGTAGATAGGTTGTAGAATACCAAAATTACATTCGGTTGGCAGGTACACGCGACATCCGGCATGTGTTGTCATGCCGCACCACTCGCAGCGGTATCCTGAAGAAATCATTAACAAGGATAATTAGTAAGAAAACAAATTAGGATTCGGTGGGGCGACCCACTCACCAGTGAGACATTCCGAGGACCAACATGTTTTCTTGCAGTAAGCGCATTTGGACGTTGATGGAAGATTGCCCTCTCGCCAGTGATGCTGTTGGGCGGGATTAGTCCCGTTAGTTAGTCTTATTTGGTATTCTCTAATGAGAGGTGGTGGGTGTGCTTACCTGATGCTTCACATTAAGCAGCTCCTTGCCCGGCACATACGTGGCATTCTCGGTACAATCGGGCACCGCAAAATCTTGGCACTCAATATGCGCGAAATATTCGCAGACTGGGATTACAAAATTATATTTCATTATTTAAAACAACACTGGAAAACTTTTATAAAATTCATTCGGTGGAGATTATCCTGGCATTAATTGGGTTGTTAAGAAAACGTAGCATACTTTTGTGGATCAAGGTAACTTGACATATTCCCAATTGAAATATGGTTTTTATGGTTTAAAGATTTTTTGAAATATTATGTACAATTTAAGTGAAATACTAAACTCAATCGCAGTTAAAAATCTATTTTCTGCCCCTGTGTGTTGCACATCAGGCGCTTGATGGCTCTAACAATGGATTGCCGCTCAATAGGTGAACTGACGTGACTGACACGGAGATGGAGGACTGGATGGAGGGAACGAGGACTGGAACTGGGACTGGGACAGAGACTGGCACATACGTATATATAGTAGATATTGTGTCACTTACCTAAACAATGCACCGCTGGCGTTTCATCCAATCGCTTACGGCAGACTGTGCAGAATTTTCTCTTGTGATGAGTTGGCTCGGACCAACAATGGGCCACGGGATTCTGTGGGGAATGACACATGGACACATGACAGCTACGTTCATCCTGCGATTGCGACTACATACCTTTATAATGCATGGAGCGATGCCGGAACAGGGCGTTACCACGCTGCTGACACATCGTTCGTGAATGATAAAGTTGCAAACTGCAAGCGGCAAGCGGCAAGCGGCAAGAGAGAGAGAGAGAGAGGGAGAAAGATGTAGTTATGCAACATGTCGGCAAAAGTTTAAAAGTTATTTCAAAAGGGATCACAATGCAGTCCCGCCTTTATCTAAGAGGAACAGGCAAAGGTGTCGTTACGTATACGTAATATTTCCGAATTTTTAATACTATCAAAATAAAACTCATTATGAGTTTTAAGCCATAAAATTCTTTAGAATTCTCTCTGAATTAAAGTATTAAATATGTGAATAGTATTTTATTGTAAATAACCTATCAAAAGAATACTGCCATTACGTATACGTAATATTTGTCTTTACGTATACGTAATATTTTCGAATTTTTAATAAAACCAAAATAAAACTCATGAGTTTTAAGCCATACAAATATTCATAAATGATTTACAATTCACTCAGAATTTAAGTATAAAAATGTGAATAGTATTTTATTGTAAATAATCTATCGAAAGAATACTGTCATTACGTATACGTAATATTTTTCAACCTATATAAACCGAGCCTGTAATTACGTATACGAAATATTTTTAATTATGATTAATTTTTGTTATAAAAACCTTTTAAACATTAGGAAATATTTGCATTTATGAAACTGTATTAAAATGTTTATTTTACTTGGAAATGCGTATTCCAGTGAGAGTACAGGGTAGGTTCTCTCATCGCCCTAGTCAGCGCCTTGGTGCAACTGCAAAGTCACCGCGTCATTGGGAGCTCGCATGCCATTCATGGTGGCCGAGTTCACGGACAACGGTGCATTCATTGAAGTTCCCCGCAGGGCAACCAAGGGGGGAGGGTGCGGACGGGACGGGGACGGGGCACAGAGCACACAAGTGGCGTGCAGCGAGCTAAGTGGCCAAGCCAAGGTGACGCGAAAAGAGAGAGGGAGAGAGAGAGAGAGAGAGAGGGAGTGAAACAAAGAGTGAGAGACTGGCAATGGACAAAGCTTGACTGCCATTCTCCGCTGCTCTCTTTTCCCTGTCCCTCTTCCTCGCCACCTGACTAATATCCTGTTGCACAGAAAAAAATAATTCACATAAAGAATAAATTGAATATTCTTTCCAATGATAAACAAATAATTCATTTAGTTACTAGGTTTCCAGAGATTTTAAATGTTGTATTGCGTGGGAATTATTAAATTTTGAGAATTTAAAGTATGTTTTTATTTACGGTTTTTAATGTTAAAAAATATATATTTAAAAGAAGCTGCGGTACTTTAGACATGGAATATTGATTGATTTTGACAATTGCGAACTGTTTTCTTTGTGAAAATCCAAAAAGAAAGCCACAATATCTGAATATTCGCACCCTAACTCTTACTTTTCTAATAAAACAAACACAATTACACATGCACATACACATGTACATATGTATATACATATCCTCGCGTTTCGTGCACCGACTTAACATAGAAATCATAGTTTTATTTTTAGCCTGGCGTAAAACTTACGTATTTACACATAGGCAATACTTGGGTCGCTGCACACACACACACACACAAAACAAATGGGCAAACAGACGCGCGTCGTCTGTATGTAAATGCATAATTATCTCTATGTGTGCACCGTGTCGAGGGGAGGGGAGGGGAGGCAGCAGCAGCAGTAGAAAACTAGGCCGCTGACCTGAGGCGCTGTGCTGACGTCATGAATGAACTCGTGAATGTGCTTTGGTTTTTTGGCCCGTTTTATAAATAAAACAGCGGGCAGTCGTCAAGTAAGCAGTGCAAGCAGCAGAAGCAGAAGCAGAAGGGAGGAAGAAAGAGAAGGACAAACGTGACGCTCAACTGCAGTTGCATTTCGAAATGTAAAACATAACTGTAGGTCTCTTGCTTGGCTAGCCGTCTCGCTCTGGCTCGAGTTCTTTTCCAGCCTTCTTGTTGTTGTTGGCTGTGGCGGTTGTTGCACTTGCGGTGAATACAAAGGGGAGAGGGGGAGGCAAGGGTGGTGAAATTGCAGAAGCAACAGCTGAGCACGTATACGCCCTGTGGCGCTCAGCGGCTAAGATCTGTAGTTTTCTTTTTAGGTATTTTCCACTTTGTTGCATGCCTGCATTATGTATACCAAAAATGTGTGTGCTTTCTTTATTTCTCTTTTGCTTTAGCCTTCTCTTTTTGTGTGTAGATAAGCATAAGCAGACAGAAGCAGCGACGCCAACGCATGGGGAAATTTTCGAAATGCCTTTCTTTGCGCTTTCCCTGTGTGTGTGTGTGCGTGTGTGTGTGTGTGTGCGTGTGTGGGGAATTTGAGGTTGGAAACTCAACACACTTTTACTTTTGCCTCGCGTCGTTTTTATTTTCCCTTCTCCCTTTTGGCCAGGGCAATAAAGCCAACAATAACAAAAGAGAATCAAGTGGGGAGAGGACAAAGAAGAAGAAGCAGAAGTACAAAGCCAAATTTAAAGCGAACACCAATACATGCACACACACATACACACGTATGTACAAAGGAGTGGTAGAAGGAGAAGCAATAGCAGAAAGAGGGCGAAAGAGGAGGAGTCGGAGGCTAGGGACAATTGAATACGCACAAGTTGACATGCGTAGTGCGTGGAAGAGGAAGCACAATTAAAATTGATATTTGCCCAGAGGAGAGTTATACAATTCAATTGAGGTGTAGCCGTAACACACAGAGCAACCGAACGGCGAAGAGGAAGCAACGTTCTAGGAGAATAACGGGACGAGCAAGCAGTCAAAGCAGAAGAACCAAAAGCCGAAGGCGAAGAAGAACTCCGTTGAATTAAAAATAGCTGGACATGCTTTATAATAATAAACAAGCATACACACATAGCCACCAAGTCGCGGAGAAACAGTTAGATGACGATGACGCATATGAAACACGCATAAATCATATTCTTCTAATTCTACGGCTCAGCGAGAAAAGTTTTCTAATTAAGAAAAACTTAATTTTCTAAATTAAAAATATATTTTAATTGGTTATGAATAATTTTATACAGACAGTTTATAATTATTGCTTTTTCATACATTTTTGTATAAAGATACACATATAATTCTTCAGATTGATTATTCAATTAATTCACTTAAATTTCTCAACCTTTTGGGTTAGTAATTAAATTTTATCCGCGAGTTTTCAAGTGTTTTCCGTCCAGCTTACGCTAAAAATCACATCTGCCCATTTCAGATGCCTAAATTTAATTTTATAGCAATCTTTTTTCTTGATTGAAACATAATTTCCAGATAGCTTCAGGGAAGCGGCGAGGAAATTAGTTTGGCAACAGAAACCAACATTTTTCTGCTGCAAATTGAAAAATATTACTATAATGCTATAAACATTGCATGTTTTTTTATAATATATATATGAACAAGATCAACTCGTTGACGAATAACTGTTACTATTGACAGGATTAACTGGACTTTGGTTCCATTTTCTTCCTTCTTAATGCACTGCTTGGCACTGGCTGCACTGCTTGAGTAACATTAATTCTGATTATGGTTTGATTTAATTTTAGTCGGAAACGCTCTCGACTGGCGAGCAGATTTTTCCGGCTTGCCTGCAACGTCAGCAGTGCCCTTCCTCTTTATCGTTCTCTCGATTCCACCCGCTATTCGCCGCCCCTTTCTGTACGATATGCCAGCCAAAGTGACGACCCCGAAAATCTGTTCTGTATACCCTTTCCGCCGAAAGAGTGTTGCGGGAAAGTGTGTGAGTTTGCGACTAAATACGGAAATCACTTATTTAATTAATTACTAAGCTCTATATAACTCATTTAATTAGCCAAAATAAAATGAGATTAGTTTTCTTTTTACACTGCAATCACATTAAAAACTAATGATCAATATTAATTTGTATAGCACATAAAACTTTATTTTTTATTCAAATTTAATTTAATTTAATCAGATATATTTATATAGCCCCCATCGTACGTTATTATCACGTAGCTTATTCATATGTGGCTCAATTATAATTAATTTTATGGAGTATTATATTATCTTGCTTTAAGGTTGTTCGCGCCGTTGGCCATTCACATTGGTTATGAATGAACAGCGTCGACAATGAAGCAATTAACTAGGCGAATCCCCCCTTTTTATTTCGACCTCCATTTAAGCCCCCAACCCCCCCTCTCTCTCTCGGTTTCTGATTCTGCTGCTGGCATCGTCGTCATTTTCCATGGCGGCCATTGATGACGCACTTTTAGCCCTTCGCTGCTGCCGCTATCGGCTGGGGCACCTCGCTCGGATTCAGATTCGGCACTCCTGCCGGCTTGTAGATGCGGTGCCCCCCCACACTGCACCACACTCGCAGGCCATGGATTCAATTTGATTTGGTTGCGCACCTGCTGCTCCGATGCAGCTCCCCCCTCCACCCCCTGGAAACCCGATTGAAAATTGCCTGTGGCCTATGCCATCCGAGAGTGCACTTCGCATTTGACCTACATTCGGGGGATCAGAGAGCGCGGGAGCTACGATACCGTGTTGGTTCTATGGGAACCGAAGAGCCACAGCTCCAGCTTCGGCTTTAGCCAATTAAGTATGCAACTCAATTAGGGAGGCACAGCCCTCCTCCGCTCCCCCTGCTTATACATGCCTTTCGATCCAAGCCAACGCGGCGTATGCGTGATGGGTGGCCAAAGAGCGACGCCCTCGAGGGTATGCAACACAAATATAGCCAGTTCAGCTCGCTATTTCGCCTAGAAAACACAGCACATGCACACACATGTACACACATATGCATATGTACTTAAATGTACATAAATAAGGCATGTTTTGCCAGCGATTAACACAGTGGCAAAATTCACTGAAAATGTCAAATGCAAGCGCAACGAAAACAACACGAAAATGCGGGAAATCTGTCTGTGCGTCCGTCTGTCTCGCTGGCGGGCAATAAATTTCGCTGTGGAATGACACAAATGAGTGCATTTATGGTCTCTCTGGCTCAATTTTTTTGCTCATTCAGAGCAGAATCTTTAATGATCTTTCCCACTAGCTATTAAACCGAACAGAGCCACAATCCACGGTCCACCGCAGAAGAAGACCAAAAAGTTGTAAATAATTTCGGATATAAATAGGAAAAGGCAGTGGCTTTAAGAATATGGAAATTATATTTTAAAATGGCACATTTATAATATTTATATATTTCGAAAACACTGAGCAAAAAGTAGTGCAATTGATTAGCAAACCTAAAGAGAACTTATTTTTGTTATTTAATGCACGAAAAGTGCAAAGAAAGCAAATATATTCAAGGTATAATCTTGGAATATGTTAATTTTGTCAACTCATGTCTCTCAAAGATTATTTCAGTGCCAGAGTGCAAATAGTGTTAATTTTAGTAAACGGAAAATAGACTTTAAAGCAACGTATTTGCGGCAAAAGGCGCGCACTTTCGGCAAAACTATAAACACCGCTGCTACATGAAATGGCAAGCGTGATTCGCGATAATTATAATAATAGCCATAACAAAACCAACAAATCCCATGAACAGAATTGCACAAATAAACAGAGTAAAGCAGGAAGATTCATCACGATGCGAGGCGCTTAACACGCTTCCCGTTGGGAGAGTCAGATGCCCCTCCTCGGATCCGTGGCCATTTCAGCTTCTGCTTCTGGACCGCCTCGTTTCGTTTCGATTCGATCCGAATCGCCTTGGGTTGCCTGTTTGGCTTAAATTGTGCTGTGGGGCGAGTGATGTGCTCTGTTTTATAGATTTCCATGGCAATGGCACATACGAATACATACATTTAGCACGTCGAATCGGTGCTGTCTATGACGTCGTTGGCGCTCCGCTCACGTCACGGCAGACACGGCCAACAGCCGCACAATTTGGAAAAGTTCAAACGCGCACACTTCTCGGCCACAAATAGCCCGATGATGCTGCCCCTATTCCATACTATAACTATACTATATGGCCCACACTGGATGCTAAGCGCTGCCCCTCCTGAAGTTGCCCCGGTCGGCGTACGATCTCCATGCTTTGGGTCATGTGGCGATGACGTTGGGCTGCCGTTCACTCGACAAACCGGGAACAATCTTATTTAATTGGGGTGCCTAAAGTAGATATTCATTTTCAGGCTTTCCCAAGGCAAATAATTGAGAGGATTTCCAATTTCTTTACCCTCTTTATTTAGGGCTTTAGGGGTTAAACCTTTTCAGAGTCATGAAAATGCACTACTTGAGCTCTGAAACATTAAAAATCCTTTTCAAACTTATTAAAAATCGTTCAATTATCAATTATTTTTCTGCCTGTGTCTCAGTTTTCCTGTAATGCCCGTGCTAGCCTTTGTTATTACAACCTCCCCAGTGGCATCAACATCGACACAGGAGACCGACGCTGTTCCATTCAAATTTTATAGCAATTTAGAAAGTATTTTCAAAACTAGACGAAATGTATTTTTACATCTGCCGTTGAAGATGTTCGATGATTTGCGTGTTGCCTTTTTGTCGGTTGTGTTTAGTGCTCATTAATTACAACTTATTTCTATTGCTGCCGCCGGAGCAGAACTGGGAACTGAATTGTGGGCAAAGGGGAATGATTTTTACAGTCCACAAAGTGGGCCAAAGAACTCTATAAAAAAATATCATGGATACCAAGTACCCATAGGGTAAAGGATATTATAGTTTAGTGCCAATGGTTACGGAAAGATGGCAATATGACATAAAGAATAAATATTCTTGGTCAACATCACCAGCCGAGTTAATTTAGTCATCTCCGTCTGTCTTCCCTTGTAAAACAACAGATCTCAGAGATGATAAAAACTGAAGCTACAAAATTTGGTCACTCATATTTGTATATAACTAAGCTATAATCTTGAATTTCTTCCTAACCGCATTGTGATACCTCAAACGTAGTATTTTATGGTCTTTGGTACTCACCCTCGCAAATATATCCTTGCTGGATGAGGCCCCAGAGCAGATCCGAGCAGTGGTGACAGTATGTTGGCTTATGAAATGTCTTCTTCACGAATGAATGCCCACCATCCGCCATTTTGTTTGCCTGTGTCCGCTGCCCGTTCTTCCGCTTCCGGTTCCTGCCTCGGTTTCGGGTTGGGTTTCGATTTTGCTTGTGCTTGATCCTTCTCCTGTGGCTTGTGCGAGTGCTGCTCGGTGCGTATGCCTTGGTTCTGACTTGTGCGTTGGACTCCTCCTCCAAGTGGCCGTTGCAGCTGCAATTTCAACGTCGCTATTGCGCAGTGGCAGGCAGCTGCAGTATCTGTTGCTGCGGCAGTCAAAACTGCAGTATATGTTGCAGGTGCAGTTGCAGCAAAGGCAATTTCTGTGGCTGCTGCCTAGATGGGCTATTTCGAAGTGGGAATCTTTCGATTGGGCGACCTAGGCGCCTGCTGCCGGTGCGGGCTTGGAGGCCAGCTGTGGCAGCGCTGCCGTACCGACCGAGGGCGTGCACTTGGCGTGGGCGTGGTAGGGTGAAGATCCGGCCAGCCTGGACTGATCCTGCTGCTCTGGATGCTGCTGCTGCTGCTGCTCTGAGTGCTCTGGCTGCTCCGGCTGCTGTTCCTGTTGCTGCTGACAAAAGCGATGCGAAATGGAGAACGACGACGACGAAAGTGACGACGACGGCTGCATTTTCATCCATTGGTCAGGTGGCGGCTCCCTTATCCGGACATTTGCTTGCCGGGCTCGGTTCTCTGTTCTGTTCGAGGGCTCCTTGTTCTTCCTTTTATTTTAAGTTACGTTTAGTTTAACAATCGTTTTTGGCTGCTATATACATAGTGGCTATGCATAATTATACTTGTTTAGACTTGTGCATCTTCGATTTTGGTTAAGCGTTCGAACTTTCGGTTATTACTTTCTTTGGTGGTGAGTTTTTACTGTTTATTATTTACAATTTCTAGCGCTGCACTAAACAAAAAACAGAAATGGCATATTTATACATTATTTTTGATATATTTCTCGCATTAATGTGTGCCATTTTCATGTATTTCTTGTTGTTTTGCTTGTATTTTTTCTATATGGCACTGCACACACGTAGGCACACTTCACACGGCGGGCGGTCTTCACTTTACTACGACGGCAGCAGCAGCAGCAGCTCGGAAAATGTTTTTCTTCGACTTGGCTCTCTCTTCGCTTCGCTTTCCACTTTCCGCTTTCCTGCGCTGATACGTGGGCGCCGCACCCCCCAAAAAAAAAAAAAACAGCAGAGCCAAAAAAAAAGTAAAGGCAGAAGGGAAAACGTTTCCCGATAATAAAATCCACAAGAGCGGGAGTTTCCACGGGGAAGGCTACAGAGAGAGAGAGAGCGAGAGCGCAGACTGCGCAAAAGAGATGGGGAGAGAGGCACGCGTCATGCGTGGTGAGTTGGCTAAAAAAGTTCCCAGTATTCTTGGAGCGCCATAAAAAAGTAGTAGACATATAATAATAGAAGTGGCAAAAATATGATATCAACAGCGTGTACCGCTGGGGCAAAGAGAGTAGCCAGCGGGAGAGAGTGAGAGGCGAGAGAGTGCAGAGAGTGAGAGCGAAAACGCGAACTGCATTGTGGATTTTCCTTTCGCTTCATTTTCATTCCCCCCAAAAACGCCAATCTATTAATTTCCACAGCCGCGGCGCCCTCAAGTATGCAACATGTTCTGCGATGATGAACCAATTACCACCGCTACCCAGTTACCCACTTTCCCACTTTCCCAACTTCCCCACCACCACCACCACCGCGGTCGCGTCCTCTTCCTCCTGCGCCCCCTCTTGCTGTTCCCACTGCCACCAGCGGGGATGGCCAAGGACAATCCAGTCAAATATTATATCATACAGGTCCTAATAATAGACGGAAACAAAGGTAACGACACTTGAAGTTTTCAACTTGATGACAATAAACGACAGCTAACGGAAAACACACAAATCCACAGTGTGTGCGTGTGTGTGTGTGTGTATATGCGAACAGTTAAGGACGAGACAATAGCACTACAGGATATAAATCCGGTCTCTGTCCCCCACTTGCTGATATTCTAATAAAGGATATTGCATAGTCTGTTTGAAAGTTAGGTATTTATGTATATAATTATGCTTTTACTTAATACGTAGACATATTAAGTTTTTGTCGAAGAACGTACCTATTAATTTATAACTAATAACTCTGTAGAGACTAATGAGTTTGAGTTCAGGATAAGAGAAATCAGATGATATGAAATTTTGCATTTTGGAGGATATACATTTTTTTTACTATTTCCTTTATTGCCATCGATTGAAATCGTATTCGATTGGATTCTGTAATATGCAGGCATATATCGATCTAGGTTGGTTCTACTTTTTTCCTTTAATTACATTATTTCTCCAGAATTTTGATAGTTTTGTATTCAATCCAACACATTTTCGGAGGAAAAAGAACAGTCCAGCAGACAATAAGGAGTATCATTGTAGATGATACTAAAAATATCACAAATATTTGTTAACAAATTGTTATTTTTGCCAAGTGTCTTTACTTATAAGAGCAATTTCTATTTAATCGGTCGTTATCCGATCCAAATTTGAGGAATGAAATCGAATATTAAGATGAGTATTGAATACAAAGTTTATATTATAAACTGATCTAATTTAAGCTAAGGTAAGGTGTTCTGATACAAATCCTGTTCCTAACATCACTCTGCACTTTTTAGATCAAGTAAATTAATCAAAAACTAAACTCAACCTTCCGCACCACTTCAAATTGTTTTGGTTATTCAGTGCCTTTTATAAATCCCCTTCAAGAAACTACTCTGAACTTGAACTGATAAGGGCCTCCTCATTGGATAATAACCACTTTTTACGTTTAACCTCGTTATGGAATGCGATTTGTTGCGAAAACTTGTGGCAAAGAGTTTTGAACTTGGACTTGGCTTTGGCTGTGCCAGCAAGTACTACTATTTGGGCCGCAACTGTGTGTGTGGAGCCAGCCTGACGACGTGGAATGTCCAGGTCCCGTGCCCGTGCTCCATGCTCCATGTCCCTTGTCCATATATCCTGGCCTCCAGGCGCGCGACATGCGCAATGGCGGGGTGCCCCGAGAAAACTCACCACACAGGGCACCACTCGGCAGCGAACCCAACTCCACCACGGCGGAGCAGCGGTTCAACGAAAGTGGCCAAGTTTAAGGATAAATCACAACGAGCAAGATTTTTGCAACAAATGCTGCCAAGGCGGTGTGGGTGGGTGGGTGCTCTTTGGTTTTTCTTCGTTCTGGGGTGTTGAAAACTTAGCGGCTTCTCGTTTTTTTGCAATGGGAAATTATTGTTTTGGTAGCCAGAAGAGCAGCGAAATTATGGATGCTAATGGGGGGCCGAAAAGTACGATATATAGCTTTCGGAGGCTGTGTATGTGTACACACTGTAGACAAAGCAGCCGCACTTCGCACCCACTGGGGCCATGGTGGCGCCCACTTTCCTCTGCCCCGTGCCACCCCCTGGCTTTTTCATCCCCGCACCCTCTGCTGCCTGCTGGCCAATGCTGCGCGCTTCGCTCTTTTCGGGCCGCATGAGCAAATCGCAATAGATAGAGAATTTTTTTCTTTCTTTCTTTCTGGCTGGCGCGGCTTGATTCCTTGCCACACACGCACACACACAGACACACTCGCACTCTAACTCACACGCACACCTATCCATGTCCTTTAATACTTTCGCAAGTCCGTGTTCGTATTCAGCCAGAGGTGTGCGAGTGGCCTTGCCTTTTTCCTTTGGCAAACACTCGAAGGAGTTAATAATCGGGGAAAGTCGGAGCCAGGAAAGTTGGAGCCTGGAAAAGTCAGCACTTGGCACATATGACAACGTAATTTTCACGCACACACAATCATACACACACACTCACACACCCGCGCTCACTTGGAGAGAGTGAGGGAGAAAGACTGAGAGAGCGAAATTTTATGTACCATATATTTTTGAAGCTGCAAAATTTTGCACACTTTTCGACTTTTCACACTGCTGCCGCCGCCGAGATTTTCATTTTCATTTCGCTTGGGTATGGTTTTGGCGTTGCTTTTGGCTGGCCATTTTCACATTCGCTTTTCCCCGCACTTCACACACTTTTCATTTAGTTTTCTTTTTTTTATTTTTTGTTGGAAAACTTTCCACAGCACTTTGCAGCAAGTGGCTGCGAATTAATGAACGTTTCGCCCGAGTTTCGGCGAGTTTTCAGGCAGTTTTCATTGCTTTCTTGCGCCGCTGCTGCCAGTGTGTGTGAAAATTTTCCTGTGCTGCCTGTGGTTGTGAAAGTCCAGTGAAAATCCGCAACCGTTACGTACGGAAGAGCACACCTAGCTGCTGTGTGTGCTCCGCTGAAGACGATGGTGCGCTCTGACGCCAGGTCCGAGTCCGCAGCCTACTCGCAGCTCTCGTTCGCCATCGCTGCTCCTCCGCCTGGCTCCCGCATCCGGCCGTCCTGCTCGCACCCGCTGCCGCGCCTGGGGGGCCAATGGCGCCCTCTCCCTCTGCGGTGTGTTGAGTTGCCGTGTATGTGCGTGTGGCCCCAACAACAAACAGGGGGAAATTTAAGGGAGCTCGCTCTCAGTCGCTCGCTCTGTCTCTCAGGCAGGATGCCAGCGCTTGTGCCGTCGCTCTCCCAACGGGGGCTCTCTCCATTTCTAGTTCTCTCTCGCCCCCAAATAAAAATGAAATCAACAATTTGTTGGTGGCAGGGCTGCCAACTTAAATAAATGTGACCAGGTCATCAAGTGTGGTAAAAAGCTTAAAGAGAAACCGTTATTTAGATGGCAATTCTTTATTTGGAAAATATAATTATTATATTTGAAAAGCCACAACTTGGATTTATATTAATATTTACTGAATCATTTATATGTATTCACACTATTAAAATTATGGTGTCAATGCGAATAATTCTGGCAATCTTTCCCCAAGTTCAAAGAAGTCGAAAACAGCTAGAAAGTGAAACTTACTCTGAAAACAATTCATAAAAGAATTACCAAAGAAAGTAAAGACCTTTGTGTTTATTACTTTGGATACAGCAATTTCCATATATTTATAGGGATTAACTTATAGCTATAGAGTTGAGCACACCGTCGATAAATCGCTTTGCTTTGCTTATCTATAGGTTATTCTTTAGAAGTACGAATGTGTATGAGCAACCGATATTGCTGCTTTTGTAGAGTTCAAGTAAAATGTGTTGCAAATTGCATTTGCCAAGCTAACTTAGGAGAAGGTTTAACAGCACTCCTATACACAAACTTAATGCTGACACACAGGATGGTTAAGTAATAGTAATAGAACCGATATATACTTTTGGGTTACGTTGAATACAAAAATGCTCGCATACAATTAAGATTAAGGCGACTTTAAATGGGTTCAATAGATTATGTCTTTCTTGGGTCTCATTCCCAAAGAGCCAACTTAGCCCAGGCCATGATCGTCGAAGAAACTCTGCGGGGTTTCGTCCTGGAACGGGAGAATGCTTAGCTTCAGTTACGTGATCTGTACTTTACTTCGCTCGAGGATAACGACAGGCAAACCAAATAAAAGCTTCGACTCGGGAACTAACCCACATAAATAGGCTATGGAAAATGGGGTTATAAGTGGCAAACAACTAAGGAGCAAAGGGACACCAAACGGGTGCACTAAGCCAGACAGAGGGGATAGATTGGAGAGTGGAGAGCAGTTCAGAGTTCAGAGGTCAGATCAGTGGAGACAAGGTCAGAACAGTCAAACAACAGGTCAGTGACAACAGCAAAATAACAGCCATAAATAATTAACTACGGAAGAGTACACAATTACATTTAATACAAACTGACGACCACCAGCTCACGGTCTTACCATTATCATACTAGGCATACATATAGCATAAGATACATAGTACATTTATGTTTTTAATTTTTTTGAAAATACTTGTTTTTTTATTACTCGATTATTTTTTCTTTACAAAACACGGAAAATTTGGCTAAAACGTACAACACACATACATAAACATATATATATAATTGTAGATATACATAAACTAGAATTTATTCGGTTACCACTAAGGCATGATTATTACAATTTTCAATTATAAATCGTTCTCTTTTTTAATTCAACATTAAAGCTTACTTGTTTCTATGGTAAGAATAGTATTGCATATATCTCCCCACTAACTAAATTAGTTATTGCCCATTTTGGTGATTGATTGGAATGATCTTTCGATTTTTTAATGCAGATATAGGAAGAAGAATATTAATTGTGTTGGGGAAACCCCGGATGGAACTAAGTACGTGAGGTTGGCTTGTTTTGCATGAACTTTGCGGGATCTATTTATCTGTGGGTTCTGTGTGTGGTTTATGCGAGAGCGTGTGTATGGAAACCGCATGCCAGATGCTCGGAGGTTACTATCTAGTGGGATTTATTGCTTTCTGAGCCTCACGTTGCTTCGTTTCTTCTTTTACTTGGTCTTACTTAACGCCTCAGTGCTGTACAACAGCCAAAACACACACTATGGTATTGCGAAGTGGATAGAGCAGTGTTGGTAAGTGCCAAGTGCAGCACACATTGTCGCTTGTGAAGTATCTGGGGTGTATAAGTGTGCTGTGTGCTGTGTGCTTGTGGTGTCTGGGTGTGTGTCTGGGTGTAATATCAACTACATAAGTTCTACGGTGTTCTAGTTCTTTAGAGGAGTCCAATGTCTCTTAAAGTGCCCTCAACGGCTTCGTCCTGGAGTACAGAGAATAAGAACAATAAGAACGAGAAGAGTAGAATAGAAGGAAAAAAAGTAGTAGTAGTAGTAGTAGTAGTGGTGTTTGGTGGTAGTACAAGTAGTAGGTGTAAATGTGAGTAGTTGAATGTGTCCAAAAAAGAAACCAATTTCAATCTTGTTTTGCATTTCTTTCGATTACGGCACAACTTGGAAACACGTAATGCATATAGTAGGTATATATATGGATGAACATCACAGCGCAGCGCGGGGAAGGCTGGGGAATGGAAGCTGGGCAATATACACAGACATATTATGTACAGCTGGGCGGAGGTTTGACTGATCTGACCTATCGACTCCACTACTAAGACCCTTCGCAGTTAGGGGATATTACTTTATATGTTCTTTACACTGGTTCTTTGGGTTGGGCTTTATGTTATTCTTTTTTTTTATCATTTAGTTGAGATACTCATTGAAGTCCTGTGGTTGTTGTTGGTGGTTGGTTGGTGGTGGTAGTAGTAGTTGTGTTAACATCGATTTATGCAGTGGCGGGTAGGGTAAGCGTTAATAATAACAAGAGAAAGGGTACATGGGTTACACATTTAAAAATATGGTATATATGGTATGGCAAGTATATATCGTCGTATCTAGTTACTAATTCAGCTACAAAGGTCATGCAAAGTAATCAAGCCAACTAAGGATCGGTGGATCCCACTACAATTCGGATTAGGAAACTAAATTGTACTACAACGGATGGCAAACAAAGGTAATTAGGTTTAATGTTTACTGCACAGCTTCATCTATGGCAAGTTCAATACTGTGGCGATCATCAAATAATTCCAGGTAAGTTCTCACAATTCACAATTCGCTTTCGAGACGTGTAGGCAAGTTTCGCAACTCAAGACGGCATGCAATGACAAATAAAGGATTCGCTTGTTGACTGGTGTGCGTGTGTGCGAGATATTGGTTTTTTCTTTTAAACATTAGGTTCAGAACTTAAAGTTAATGACAATTCAGCTGCGAGTACACACACACACGCACACTGGACTTAGTTTCTATTGCAGCGAGTAAAAGAACTCTTCTTGCTTCGAGGGTGGTTAGAGGTGTTTAGTTATTAGTTTCGATTGCACAAATTAGAGAAACAAGAACAAGAAGTAGGTAAGGTAAGAGTAGAGTATAAAGTATAAAGAGAAATCCGTGATATGCGCATGAGGTATGACATTGTAGACGTTATAGATAGGCATATAAATATATATAGATGCAAACAAACACTAACGAACGAGGTAACGAAACTAAAAACCAGCGAGTTGAATAAATATATATGTAAAACAATTAACAATATCCGGCATAGGTATAGAGAGTGACACAACCGTTTAGGCATTACAGATCATATGTCTCGGGTGTACTGACCTCTTGGAGCAGATCCTGCGAGGCGATTGCCTTAAGTACGTTCTTCTTGGACGTCTCCTGGATCTCGCCGCCAATGAGCAGCTCGTCCAGGATAAAGTACGCCTTCTCAAAGTTGAAGATTATGTCCAGCTCGCACACCTATCATAAAGATGCGACATTTATACTTTTCAGTCTCTTTTTAGAAGGAAAAGGAGTTCACTTACGCTGCCAAAGTACTTATCCAACAGCTCGACGTAGCGATGGATGATCTCCAGTGTCAGCAGCTCGTTGTCGTTCTGCTCGATGGCGCAGCAGAAATACAAGCTGGCATACCTGTAAATAAGCCACACACCATGAGTTTATTACAATTAAAGCATACAAAATCCTATCCACTCACCTCTTGTACACAATTTTGCAGTCCTTCCACTCTAGGAAGGAGCACATCTTGGGCTTGCGGGCCAGTATCGTGGTGACCAGCTCTCGGGTGATCTTCTTTTTCACCTTGTCCGGATAGGCCATGTACCACTTCTGAAGCCGCAGCTTGCCCTGTCGACTGAACAGCAGCATGAAGAGCATCTGGAATTGAAGAGCACCTTCGTTAGCCCGGAAAGTGATTTACTTAAGCGAACCTAATCTAATTTTCATATCTTTGAGGCCACGGAAGCCTCAATTTCCACTGACACAGTCATCGAGCGCACCCGCACAGGCACACACGCACACACACGTATTTCCACCTGGAGCCACCGCATCGTCCACACAAAATATCGTTCCAATATACTAATAAACTACGTTTCACATTAACTTTTATTAACCTCACCATTGCCAATGCGTTTTGCTTTGTGTGTTTGAGTTTTTTCGTGGACTAGGTGTACAAAATATAAACGAAAAACTTATTTTTTCACAAAACACACAGAAAAATCTTCTTCATGCAGTGCGGCCATTCGCACTGCACCTGGCGACGTGTAAGCGTGAACGGCAAACGTAGTATTCTTTGAATGACCAAAACAGTAATCACAGCCTAAGCTGTATAATATATAATATATATAATATTATAAATACTATTTCATTTCTGTTCAATAAATTAATTCTTAAAACAAAAAAGTAAGGTAACTTTTGGCGCTAAAGCTGGTATACCCATGCATAGAAAATTAAATTATAAATAATTTTTCCAATTTGATCAAATAAGACCAAAAACTAGGAAAAAAAATATAAAACATTTATACGTATTAATAAAATTCGGTTTTACCATTTACCTATCAATATTACATTTAGAGTTTTACTCTAATTTTAACAATCATTTTTATGGCATGGTATGATATAATCATATGATTTTCAAATAACCACAACTTAAATATGTATGTATGTATATGGATCCATAGGCGGGACATCCTATTGAGAGATGACAGAACGCGGTGATGGTCCAGGATATAGGTGGCAGATAACGATAAGTGGGTGGTGGTCAACACTGCATAACAGACTGCACTATGAAGGCAATTCGAAAAATTTTCGAAAAAGGGGTTCATTCACACGATAAAGAGAACAGGGCAGAACATAACGGAGTTCGAATCGCGTGTCCTCGATCTTTGCTTCTTCTTCTTCGAAGCCAGAGAAGAGTCCAAGTCCGAAACGGGAAGCAGTGCGTATCAGTGGTTCCGCGGATTTTGAATTTAAAAAGAAGCACGGTGAAAGTCGTCAGAATAGTAAATAATATTAAATAAAGAAATTCTGGAAATGTGTGTACGACGTGTGAGATGTGTGATGAACGATTAAAATGTGTATGTTTAGTAAAGTTTCGTTCAGTTTGTGCAGTTTTAGTTTTTCGAAAGTCGTTTCTCTATATAGTAGGCCGGGACATAGCCCAAGCCGTTAGCTGTACGCGCAGGACCTAGCTTGGTCATAATTGATTAATTAATATTAATATTGATTTAATAAAAATATAATTAATATTTAATAAAGAAAAAAATGTTTTGAAACAGCAAAGCTAAAATATTTTTTTGTATTTGTTTCCCGAACATACATATGGCAGAAGTAGTCCGATTTCCATAAAAATTTAAGCGGAAATTCTACAAAATTCCATATCTCAAATAAGATGAAAATATGTTGAAAACGGGAAAAGTTATACATTTTTTTCTAAAAATGTTCCGCTTGTTCCTTATTAGCTGTATGATATATGTTATCCGATCCGGCTCGTTATGACATAAATTGTAGAGAGCGTTATTAGAAGAATAATAGAAAAAATTTCATTTAAAATGCTTCAAAACTGGGAGACAACTGGCTAGATCGACTTGGTTGTTGATGCTGATCATGAATATATATATTTTATGGGATCGGAAATTATGTCTTCAGTACATTGCAAACTTTTGAATAAAATTGTAATACCCTGCATGGGCATAATAAGTGAAGCATTCTGAATTCTAAGTTAATTTATTGTAATTCAAATTAATTTAATATATTTTAAATTTGAAACTTCACGTAACACACAATCAATAATACTTATTGCTATATAACTATAAGTAAATCTGTCAAAGTTGACCTCCCCTGTACTTGCACCTGTGCTTAGTTGTCATTCACAGCGAACTATCGGCATGCAACTGCAAGCAACTTCAGGAAACTTCGCCCATCTCTATTGAGCCAATCCCATCTCTATTATACGTAGCAGCTGGCTCGTGCCGTTTTTTGGCGAGGAATTTTCATCGCTCGAATTTAGAAATTGCAAGCAGAATTGCTACAACCAGATCCAGCGACCATGTCGATAAAGCTTAAAGCGAATCTTAACAACCCGCCCATAAGTAAGTTAAAATCGCCGGCCGGTTGCAGTGACCTTCTTTGCCCGGAAGATGGGTGCACGTTGTGAGGTTATATCCGGCGGTCTATTTATGTACACAATTTATCAGGAATCCACTGATATTGCATCAGTTTCATGTATCGTGTGTTATTAATTGACCCATTTATAGGTGGCTTGGCGACGGCGCACCTTATTAATGGCACGGTGCCCGTGGAGATTGTGTGGAGCAAGGAGGAGACTTCTCTGCAGTTTCCCGACGGCCGCCTGCTGGTGTGCCACTCCAACAACGACGTGCTTCGTGCTCTGGCACGCTCCGCTCCGGACTACAAGCTGTACGGAGAGACGGCCATCGAGCGGACACAGATCGACCACTGGCTCTCGTTCTCGCTGACCTGCGAGGATGACATCTCCTGGGCGCTGTCGTTCCTGGACAAGTCGATTGCCCCGGTCACTTACTTGGTGGCCAATAAGCTGACAATCGCCGATTTTGCACTGTTCAACGAGATGCACTCGCGCTACGAGTTCCTGGCGTCTAAAGGTATCCCGCAACACGTTCAGCGCTGGTATGACCTCATTACTGCCCAGCCGCTAATCCAGAAGGTCCTCCAATCGCTGCCTGAGGGAGCGCGTGTTAAGAGGAGTCCGCAGGCCTCCAAGGAGCAGACCCCTGCCAAGACTGGCGAGCGCAAGCAGGAGGGCAAGTTCGTGGAACTGCCCGGAGCGGAGATGGGCAAAGTGGTCGTCCGCTTCCCGCCAGAGGCCTCCGGTTACCTGCACATCGGCCATGCCAAGGCGGCGCTCCTAAACCAGTACTACGCCTTGGCCTTCCAAGGTACCCTCATCATGCGCTTCGACGACACGAATCCCGCCAAGGAGACGGTCGAGTTCGAGAACGTCATTCTCGGCGACCTGGAGCAGCTGCAGATCAAGCCAGACCTGTTTACGCACACGTCAAACTACTTTGACCTGATGTTGGACTACTGCGTCCAGCTGATAAAGGAGAGCAAGGCCTACGTGGACGACACGCCGCCAGAGCAGATGAAGCTGGAGCGCGAACAGCGCGTCGAGTCGGCCAATCGCTCCAACTGTAAGTTGATCTCATATTTCCTCAAAAGCCTTAACTAATGCCCCTTTATGCCTCCCTTTGTAGCTGTCGAAAAGAATCTTTCGTTGTGGCAGGAGATGCTGAAGGGCTCAGAGAGCGGTCAAAAGTGTTGCGTGCGCGCCAAGATCGACATGTCCTCGCCCAACGGCTGCATGCGCGATCCCACCATCTATCGGTGCAAGAATGAGCCACATCCCCGCACGGGAACCAAATACAAGTGAGGATAACGAAAAACTGAAGGGGTGAACAGTTAATAAAATTATTAATTAATTTTAGGGTCTATCCCACATACGACTTTGCCTGCCCCATTGTGGACGCCATCGAGAACGTGACCCACACGCTGCGCACCATGGAGTACCACGATCGCGACGATCAGTTCTATTGGTTCATCGATGCTTTGAAGCTGCGCAAGCCGTACATCTGGGAGTATAGTCGCTTGAACATGACTAATACGGTGCTATCCAAGCGAAAGCTCACCTGGTTTGTGGAATCTGGCCTGGTTGATGGCTGGGACGATCCTCGCTTCCCCACAGTGCGCGGCATCATTCGTCGTGGCATGACCGTGGAGGGCTTGAAGGAGTTTATCATCGCCCAGGGCAGCAGCAAGTCGGTTGTCTTTATGAACTGGGACAAGATCTGGGCGTTCAATAAGAAGGTGATCGATCCAATTGCTCCCCGCTACACGGCATTGGAGAAGGAGAGGCGCGTGATCGTTAATGTGGCTGGTGCCAAGGTCGAGAAGATCCAGGTGTCCGTTCATCCCAAGGACGAGTCGCTGGGCAAGAAGACGGTCCTGCTGGGTCCACGCATTTACATCGACTATGTGGATGCCGAGGCTCTCAAGGAGGGTGAGAATGCCACCTTCATCAACTGGGGCAACATCCTGATCAAGAAGGTGCACAAGGATGCGTCGGGCAATATCACCTCCGTGGACGCCTCCCTTAATCTGGACAACAAGGACTTCAAGAAGACTCTGAAGCTAACCTGGCTGGCTGTAGAAGACGACGCCAGTGCCTATCCGCCCACGTTCTGCGTTTACTTCGACAACATTATCAGCAAGGCTGTTCTGGGCAAGGACGAGGACTTTAAACAGTACATTGGACACAAGACCCGTGATGAAGTGGCCATGCTGGGCGATCCTGAGCTGAAGAAATGCAAGAAGGGTGATATTATCCAGTTGCAGCGTCGTGGCTTTTTCAAGGTGGACAATGCCTATGCCCCACCCAGTCCCTACTCAAATGTTGCTTCGCCCATTATCCTGTTCTCGATTCCGGATGGACACACCAAGGATGTGCCAACCTCGGGCCTGAAGATCAATGCCCCGGCGGATGCCAAGACTACGGTGAGTGGAACTTTGCTTTAAATATTCTAATTCCTATAAAATGCGCGTTCTACGGGGTTAGAGTATTCTAAATTCGACTAACTGAGAGCAAAACCACTTATCATACATCTTACATACATGCATATATATAAACACTACAATCAGCTGTTTGTATGGTCTCTCTTTACCTTTGCTCGTGGCGCTCAGTGACTCTTTCCCTTTCTCTTAATTATGTGCCGCGTTGGTTGGGCACAATCTTCAGTTTGGGCCAAAAACCAGTTGTTTGCTGAACCACCAAGCGTGCGTATCGTTTTCGTTTTGGGCTCTTTTCCTTAGCTGTAAGAGATACGAGAAGAAGAGGCTATTAAAAATGCATGTGTCGCCCTTGCTGACGTAGCCAAAAAAATTTAAAAATTCAATTAAAACTTGATGACGTTGTATAGGCTTTAAAGTTTGAAAATTTTATAAAATTGAACATTTCATCATTGCAGAAAAAGGCATCCTCTCCTGCTAAATCCAACGACAAGGCTTCCGAATTGGACAAACAAATTGGCAAACAAGGCGATGTGGTGCGTGATCTGAAGTCAAAGAAGGCAGCAAAGGATCAAATCGATGCAGAGGTGAAGAAACTGCTCGCTCTGAAAGCTGACTACAAAGCAGCCACTGGCAAGGACTGGAAACCAGGACAAACTCCTGCGGCTGCACCTGCTAACGCTCCCACTGCTTCTTCCAACGACGCAGCTTCGGTTAATGCCAGCATCGTGAAGCAGGGAGATCTGGTTAGAGACCTCAAAGGAAAGAAGGCAGCCAAGCCAGAGATTGACGCCGCTGTAAAGACGCTCCTAGAACTGAAAGCTCAGTACAAATCCCTTACCGGCCAGGATTGGAAACCAGGCACTGTGCCGCCCGCCGCCCCCACTGCCACGACTGCCAACGATTCGGTGGCCCAGATCCTCAGCCAAATCACTGCCCAGGGCGACAAGGTCCGTGAACTGAAGGCAGCTAAAGCCGATAAGGCCACCGTTGACGCTGCTGTGAAGACACTGCTCGGCTTGAAGGCGGACTACAAGACAGCCACTGGCAGCGACTGGAAGCCCGGCACTTCAGCTCCAGCTCCCGCAGCACCAGCAGCAGCGGCTCCACCGAAGGTCAAGCAGGAGAAGAACGCAGATCCTGCTCCCGCCGGTGCTGTGAACACATTGCTGGACAAGATCACGCAACAGGGCGATAAGATCCGTCAACTGAAGTCGGCCAAATCAGAAAAATCCCTGGTGGATGCCGAAGTCAAGCTTTTGCTGGCTCTGAAAACCGACTACAAGTCCCTGACCGGTCAGGAGTGGAAGCCAGGCACTGTTGCACCTGCTCCAGTGGCCATTGTAGATCTCACTGGCGGAGATTCTAGCAGCGACGTAAGCGGTGTTTTGGGCAAGATCCAGGCGCAAG
The DNA here is from genome assembly GCA_035046265.1 of Drosophila bunnanda. Classification (NCBI taxonomy): domain Eukaryota; kingdom Metazoa; phylum Arthropoda; class Insecta; order Diptera; family Drosophilidae; genus Drosophila; species Drosophila bunnanda. The sequence goes on from JAWNOB010000130.1 coordinate 801,872, forward strand.
GCGATAAGATCCGTCAACTGAAGTCGGCAAAGGCGGCTAAGAACGTCATTGAACCTGAGGTGAAGACACTTTTGGCCCTAAAGGCAGAATACAAGACGCTGAGCGGCAAGGACTGGACCCCAGACGCTAAGGCGGAACCAGTTGCTGTGAAGAAGGAAGCGAGTCCCGTTGAGATGGCATCGTCAGCAAAGGATGAACTCACCCAGGAGATCAATGCTCAGGGGGAGAAAGTGCGCGCGGCAAAGGGCAGCAAAGCGGCCAAGGATGTGATCGACGCCGAGGTGGCCAAGCTGCTGGCTCTCAAGGCCAAGTACAAGGAGGTCACTGGTACCGATTTCCCTGTGGCCGGACGAGGGGGCGGTGGTGGCGGTGGCAGTGGAGGTTCTGCCAAGAAGGCCCCCAAAGAAGCGCAACCGAAACCTGCCAAACCCGCAAAGAAGGAGCCGGCTGCCGATGCCGCTGGTGCTGTGAAGAAACAGACCCGGTTGGGTCTGGAGGCCACTAAGGAGGAGAACCTGCCCGACTGGTACTCGCAGGTGATTACCAAGGGCGAGATGATCGAATACTACGATGTGTCCGGCTGCTACATCCTACGCCACTGGTCCTTTGCCATCTGGAAGGCCATCAAGAATTGGTTCGACGCTGAAATCACTCGGATGGGCGTCAAGGAATGCTACTTCCCCATCTTTGTGTCAAAGGCAGTGCTGGAAAAGGAGAAGACTCACATCGCCGACTTCGCCCCGGAGGTGGCTTGGGTGACCAAGTCCGGAGACTCGGATCTGGCCGAGCCCATCGCCGTGCGCCCCACCTCCGAGACTGTCATGTATCCCGCCTACGCCAAGTGGATACAGTCGTACCGGGATCTGCCCATTCGCCTCAATCAGTGGAACAACGTGGTGGTGAGTAAATCTGAAATGCAATCTTTAAATACATTTTCGCTAATGAAGTTTGTCATATTTATAGCGCTGGGAATTCAAACAGCCAACACCATTCCTGCGTACCCGCGAATTCCTCTGGCAGGAGGGACACACCGCTTTCGCTGGAAAGGAGGAAGCCGACAAGGAAGTGTTGGATATCCTAGATCTGTACGCTTTGGTCTACACCCACCTCCTGGCCATTCCTGTAGTCAAGGGCCGCAAGACCGAGAAGGAGAAGTTCGCCGGCGGTGACTACACCACCACCGTGGAAGCCTTTATCTCGGCCTCGGGACGGGCCATTCAGGGTGCGACCAGCCATCACCTGGGCCAAAATTTCTCGAAGATGTTTGAAATCGTTTACGAGGATCCCGAGACGCAGCAGAAGAAGTACGTGTACCAAAACTCCTGGGGTATCACCACACGCACCATTGGCGTGATGATCATGGTGCACGCTGACAACCAGGGCCTGGTGCTGCCCCCGAATGTTGCCTGCATTCAGGCCATCGTTGTGCCGTGCGGCATCACCGTTAACACCAAGGATGATGAACGAGCACAGCTGCTGGACGCTTGCAAGCAGCTGGAGAAGCGTCTGTGTGGTGGCGGAGTGCGTTGTGAGGGTGACTACCGAGACAACTACTCGCCCGGCTGGAAGTTCAACCACTGGGAACTGAAGGGTGTGCCCCTTCGCTTGGAAGTGGGTCCCAAGGACCTGAAGGCTCAACAATTGGTGGCCGTCCGACGTGACACCGGCGAGAAGATCACCATCCCGCTGGCCGATGTTGAGAAGAAGATACCTGCCTTACTCGAGACGATCCATGAGAGTATGCTGGCCAAGGCGCAGCTGGACATGACCACTCACACCAAGACCGTGACCAATTGGGCCGACTTCTGCGGCTTCCTCGAGCAGAAGAACATCCTGTTGGCGCCCTTCTGTGGCGAGATCAGCTGCGAGGACAAGATCAAGGCAGACAGTGCACGCGGCGAGGAGGCCGAGCCCGGAGCACCGGCCATGGGTGCCAAGTCGTTGTGCATCCCCTTCGAACAGCCGGCCCCTATCTCGGCCAGCGATAAGTGCATCAATCCCAGCTGCACGAACAAGCCCAAGTTCTACACTCTCTTCGGACGAAGCTACTAAAGGAATGGAAAGGAAAGCAGGAAGCCTGGCTTCGTACTTTAAGAAATGTACTCTGATTTTGCAAGGAACTTAATCAATCGATTGAATTCAAATAAATTTAATTTAAAGAAACATTTATTTCTTCCGCTAACTGCTTTATAAACGCCAATTTTACTTGTTGAATACTGAGATTAATAAATAATTATATAGTAAATGTTTAAATTACAGCTAATACAGATGTAGGTTTAACACTAGACTGGGATTCTGCGTCTATAATTCCGATCTGTTGACTTTGTTGACCTGTGTACTTAATTAGGACTAATTGGTATTGGATGTATCTAATTATTAGCCAAACTACTTAACCTTCGCTGGCCCTTTGTCTTAACGAAGTTAATTCGCTCTCTGAAACTCTAATTATATTTCATTTGCTTCTATCTTTGCGTGGTTCCGTATCTCTTGCATTAATTATTAATGCAATTTTGTGCAAAGTGGATTGATTAGACGACTGTTTAATAAGGCATCAAACCTATCACCCGTCAATTAAATGGATTGGAATTGTACAATAGATTGAGGCTTGAGGTATGTATATTTTATTGGAATTTGAAATACTCATTACATTTTGGATGCGAAAAAGGGGTGTACATATAACTACAGAAAAAGTCCAATATAATATATTGAAACAAATATTTTGGCTTGTAGTAATCTTGTATATATAGATAAATAGTATTTATGGTAAAATAATTGCATTGTAGAGAAATATTTTAGATATATTACATTATATTGGTCCGATAAAGCAAACCAAATATCGATGTATCACTCAACGTTCACGCAACGTTAAAATATAGATTTATATCCCGACATATCGATAAAATATCGAAATATCCCCTTTTTTAAATATCTCTAAATGAAAACCATCTAATGTAATTAATTACTTTTTTTAATATTCGAAACACTACATCTATTACATATATAAAGATAAATTTAAAATTAGATTCAAAAAATTCTTTAGAACCCAACATGGAAAATATATAAATTATCTACAAGAAGTATATATACCGATAGATCCATAAAAAAAGAATAAAATAATAAGTATCACCAATTAACAGCAGCTTAAAGACAGCTCCATTTCAATAAATCGATCATTTTTCATCAACTGCAATCTGCGAATTCCATCTTAAACGCTTCCAAAGCGGGCAGGAAACGTAACCAGATCTAGGAATCGATACAAATACAAACCAATCTCAACAGATCCCAAGAGCCCAAGGCATACTAATGATTAATAATATAATTGTCATACATGTATACATAGTATGCCTAGAACGCGACGTGAAAAGTTGTTAGGAATTACTCTGAGCCAGGTGAGAGTGAGTCCAGCTAATTAAGCATATATCTACGTCAGCAGTCTTGTTTTAAATGGGAAAACCAATGGCCGAGCCCACGCTGCGGTGACTGGAAAAGGCAACGGGTACGTGGACAATATTGCGTGCGCCGATAAATGAGTATATAAATGCGTAAACATCAACAACAACAGAATGAGAATTGCCAAGTCGACCTCTCCAAGCTGTGATAAACAAATAAGTGCACAATATGTTTACCAACTAGATGCTTCTGGGAGTAGCTTCAATGTGGTTACTGAGAAATAGGATACTTATCAATAATAATCTACTTATTAATAATAATTTACTTATTTATATAAGGTTAGTTATAAAAATCCCCCCCTCTTGTGGGTCTTAAGGTCCCAAAGCTCCTAATAGATGTTATAGAAGACAGATGTATTTATGTTTGCCATATAAATATACCAAGTGTATAGTTAGTATACATTTTAAAATTATTCTGCTCTGAAAGAAGCACAAAATAAATACGCATAAGAAAACTAGAATCCCTTTCTCTTAAAAATAATAATAATTTTATAAGATCGAAATGCGTTTCAGGAATGTGCAGCTTTCCAACTCACATGGCTGTGCATATAGTGAGTGTATAAGCTGCTCTGTTGACTCAGGTCAAGCCTTTGTGTGTGTTCTACTTAGTTGATAATCGAATCTCGGACAAATAGCAAATATTTAACGTTATTCATAGTATCCAGTAGCGGCTGGGTTAGCCAACTAGAAGCCGGGACCCAAGATTTGCAATTATGTTTGATTTATAGCGACGGGCCAGCAATTCGATCCCGGCCAAGAGGGTTAAACTCTGCAAATCTATTTTATTCCGTGCAAAGCTCCCAGCCCACTCTCGGAGTAATCAATTGCTAAAAAAAATTGCATAATGATCCGCGACTGATTGAAAGCACGCTGCAGATATATGTATATAATGCACTAAAAGCAACCTGTTTATAATTGCCGTATTATTCATCGGAAATGCACACAATCGAAATATATAAAGAAGAGAGAGGTGAAGGTGTGATTTCAGAGACAAATAGGGCTGTATTAACGGAATATCAGAGTTTGAGTCTGTACAAAATATAAAGATATGCATATATCACAGTTTTCGACACTATGTAAAACTATGAACAAATATTATAGTTTATTTAAAAAACAAATTCAAAATAAATGTACAATATTGAGTTTGATGTTAACCAGAGTTACAGTACATATATCAACATAAGCATTTTAAAACATTTGTATAAATAATAATAATAATAATATAAATAATAATATAAATAAATAAAACTAGAGTTATAATTAAAATCAGGAAATTCTCTTAGATCATTTATTCTGTAATTATTTTCCCCAGATCTTCAATTCGAAGTTATTTTATCAAATTTCCTAATAAATAAACAATAAGAAAACGTTTTTAGATTAATTCTCACATTTATTTTAAGCAAAAACAAAAACATTTTGCGTTTTTTCATAAATATTTATAGATTAAAGGTAATTTGTGGAATATTTTTGTTTTGAAATTAAGATAGCTTAAATCAATTGAGTTTACAGGTTATTTTCGTCATCTTTATTATTCTTTCCTAATAAATGAAAAATTAGATAAATATGTTAGTTTAATTCTCACATTTTTGTAAGCAAAAAACAAAAACTTTTACGTATTGTTTCACAATTATTAATAGGTTGAATCTTATTCATGGAATATTTCTTTTGATATTAAAGAAAAAAGTAAACAAATTGGGTCACCTTAAGCATCTTTATAAATTTTAAGCACACATTTAAGCTTAAATAACTTTACTAGTGGCTTTATAAATAATTTCTGGTATAAACAAGTTTCTTTCTGTATTTGAATTGACAGAAAAATAAGAAAGGTTAGAGGTAAGTTTAGATTCCCGCAGCTTATATGGACTCTAAAAAGTAGGATTGGCTTAATAACCAGATGGCAGCCAAACAGGATTAAGCCGAGATTGGAGACTCTAAAATCGTTTCGACACAACTCCAAGAGGCAATGACCAGCGACCATTTCATGGCACTTTTCGGATGGTTAGCCACGTGTGTGACTGAGCCTCTTCCGCTTGATTAGAAGCGGAGCGACCAGCCGGGAACTGGGAAGCTCCAGCTCGACTTAGTCGTGCAGTTCGCAGATCGGCGAGCCAGGTGACGAGACAGTTTTCTCGCGTTTACAGAATTAATTAGAGTGGAACTACGAATTTTGGGGGGCATCAGGGGCGTTCTCGGAGCGTTGCTGTTGTTGGTGCTGCCAAAACAAATTATGTCATCAAAGGAAAGGGAAATGAAATGGAACTGCGTGGAAGCCTGTTATTAACCGCAACGCAAGGCCTATAGGAAAACAAACCAGAAAGAAAATAAAAATAAAGAAGACAAAAACGTAACGGAGACGATGCTGAATCAGTACTGAACCATATTTCAAGGTCGTCTCACCACGACATCTTTGGGCTTTGTTGTTTTCCAGATTGTGAAATCCCCAGGCGATCCTGTTCCTTCTCCTCTGCGTCACCCCCTCGGAGCAGGCGAACAAACTCACCTGACGGGGCAACTTTTTTATGCCTGACCATTATCACCGCTGCAGCAGCCGTGGATCAGGTTCCCCCAAGAGGAAAAAATCTCTTCTACAGCCGAAAATTGCATGAATGCACTTAAGTGATCAAATGTGTCTGTGTGTGTCTCAGTACAGTTGAGATTCAAAAAGAATGACAAATTATCCAATTAAGTCATGTAAATAATCAAAGACTAGGAGTTAGGAGATTAATACATACAATTAGTTTATTGTTTGTTTAGTTGGTTAATTAATAAATTAATTTTATACCAAGGTCTTGATATATCCTTATTTATATATATTATTTATCTTTTACTTTTGCATATTTTAAATTATATTATGTTATAATATTGAATTGTATATGTCTTGTTATGCTTTAACTTTGAAAACATCATAACTAACTATGAAAATACAATTATTTATTTTAGGTATAAATAAACCCATAACATTATTATTATATACTATAATATTATCATTATATTATTTATGATTATATCATTATATTATATTATATTATCATTCTATGATTGTAGGTAAGCGTCCTGCCACGGTGATTGGAACTTCTCTTATCACAAGGCGACCGTTACAGGACTCTTAGAAATAAAACTGTTGATATTTTTATATTTTCTAAATAGAATATAGAATATACTATATGTATGAGGTAGTCCTAGAATATGTGCATTTCGATAGTAAATAAGGAGCTCCACTGTTTTATGCATCTGTTTCGCTGCCATGGATGACATGCAGTTTTTTAGGGCCACCTCAAGTGGCTGGCCTTGGGTTGGTCGGGCTCCTGATATTTTTTGTTTTCTTTTTTTTGTATTTGTATTTTTTCCAGCCAAGGGGAATTTTTGCATTGGACTTTGTCTAGGGTTGCCAGGCTCTCTTGGAGCCCGGGAGCCATTAGCAGTGCCCTTGCTCGACTTGAAGATCTTTGAGTGCCGTTTAATTGGCTTCCATTCGAGTGTAATGGTCGGTGATTTCTTTTATTTTATTTATTTATTTTTGTTTTGTAGGCCGTTGTCTGAGGGCTAGCTCATCTGACGGGTAACTGCAACCCGGAAAGCACACGCACGAACACACCTGGCCGCGCACACGTTCGCAGAACCTCAGCCCCCGTGTGTGTGTGCTGGCCAAGCAGCGACGCTGCGCTGCGCCGGCAGCAGCGCCGAGTTTCCTTTTGAGCCCGAGTATAACTTCAAGCCAATTGCCCGCTTTCAATTCAGTTGCCGCTGAGTTTTCAACCGAATCAATTCGAGACCGCCAACATCACTCCTCTCCACGCGAAAGATTCGCCAGTCACCGTCGTCACCAAAGCACACGCCTGAGAAGTGAGTTGGGCCTGGGAGCGAGGTGCTAATGGGTCCCCAATGGGCCATCTTAGATGTGTGTGACCTTTGGCCCCGAGTGTGTGTGTGTGTGTGTTTACCCTTGCAATTTACGCTAATACAAGCGAAAGAAATCCAAAGTAAATAATTGTAGTTGCAAGCGAAAAGTGTGCGAATGTCATAATTTGCGTGCCTCGCGAGTTACGTGATAAAATTCGTTCGAAAAGGAGGCGTGAAATGATACATGTGTGTGCTATAGTGGGGAAAACTGTAACTCTAACAATGACATGCTGATGAAAATCTAATGCAATGTAAATGGAAGCGAAGCATTGGGCATCAGAATCACATAGACTTGTCAGTTCGTGTCTTAAGTCTTTTGTTTGGCCAGCGCAAGAAAACGAATCAAGGAAAATGAATGGACACCAAAGGAAATACCTCTTTGTGTTTTTGGCTCATGCATAATGCAAAAGCTATGGCGAAATACTGTTTGTATTTTAAAAGGAAACTTTTCCTGTGTAAATCAAGTATATTTCAATTGGTTATACAGAGTATACTGGTTATTGTGAAAGGAAATATATAAGAGCTAACAAGAACGCTATAAATTTCGAAATATTTTGTAGCAATAAATTCAAATGCTTTTGAAAGCAAATCCTTGTTAAATTATACAATGCACTAGAGAGAGACTCTCTATAGGCAGTGTCGGAAATGCATAAATTATTTTTATACAATTTACAGAACCATCTTGTATAATTATAGCTGCACGTTAACGTTTTAGAATAATTTAGAAATCAATCACTTACATATTAAAATGCAAAGAAAACACTTTAGCTGCATAATTTACCTAAACGTTTTGGTATAATTTAGAAATCAATCACTTACATATTAAAAAAAAAGAAAACACCTTACCAGTATTCCTTTTTAGAAATTGCTTTAATTCCAAGCTTGCAACCAATATTCTTCCCCAAATCTTGCATTTCAACTCAAAGATATTAGGTGATTTCCGCTCTTTGTAATGCTGTTACAAATAAGATATGAGCTCCTTAACTTCGCGCATTAAAAACCATAAAGACACGCTAATTAAAATGGCCATTAAACGAGAATACAATGCAGAGGCATTTAATGCATGGAGCAAACACTACACTTTAACCCCGGGGCCATCTTCACCTGGCTAATTGCTTGGACTTCCACCCGCACTCTGATTGCCCAAGACTAATGCACACACTCGAAACCCAAAAAGATATAAACAAAAACCACGCACACACAAAATAAAGCAATAAGACAGACATTAACCCATTGCGGCGCAAACACTTTCCAAATGTGATAGGCAAACAGACAAACGGTGGTCGCTAACAGGTCTTTAAACTTGTCGCTGTTTACCAACATAAACAGTTGATGATGATGTGCGAGGTGTGATGGGAAGCTGTAATGCCGGGGCACTTCGCCCTGGGGAGCGGGGAAGCGGAGAAGCAGCTCCGAAAATCCCAATCCCAATTGGCCACGGCAATTACACGCGGTTGGTCAACATTACTGTCCACTGTTGTCTCTCAGCACGGCGGTGCCATCGTATTTCATCAGTATCCGGCGCTGACATTGAACAAGAATCTTGCCCGGAGTAGGTTAGACAAACAAATGGCCAACAAGGCGATCTTGAAAATAAAATGGTTGTAACGCCAACTCGTTGTCGCTTCCTTAAGCCAATTTATGCAGATTTATTTGGCCCTTAGGCAGTTCAAAATATGTGGTAAAGTGTATTAGATTCTTAAATATCAGCAGTTAATTGCTAGTACTTGAGGGTTGTACCGAAGGTTCCGGTCATTGCATTACAAAATCTGATGATATATCAGCCGACTGTAATTATATACTTACAATAAAGTGGATACCAATAGGTAGTTATTAATTTGTGCCTTATATGTCAAAGAATTCTTTATTTTACTTCCGAAAAAACCAAAAATTTATAGTTTACCCCCTAATATTTAATATATACTTTTAAATCGAAACTTTGATTGAAGTTATAATATATTTTAAACATAAGAAACCCCTATTTCAGATCGCTGATCAACTATGGACATACTGCGGAGCGATGCCGAATGCGGCGAGTCTGAGATTGCCAAGTTCTATGCTAACAAAACCATCCTGATCACCGGAGCCACCGGATTTATGGGCAAGGTCCTGGTGGAGAAACTCCTGCGTAGCTGCGGGGACCTGAACGTCATCTATTTGTTGATACGCACCAAGAAGGGAGTTGATCCCAGCGTTCGCAAGGAGCAGTACTTCAAGTGTGTGGTGAGTGGAACCAATTCTACCTTCTTAATCGGAAATCAAACATTCCATTTTTAATCGCTGTAGTTTCAATTATTTATGACTCGTAAATATGGCCCACCCCTGAGCAGCTTAATTAACGTCTACTTTGAGTGCCTCTCTCCGCCGTACCACGTGTCGTATGCTTAATGGCAATCCTCACTGCATTCGAATACTTTAAATTTCTAGGAAGCTCTGGGGGAACCTTTAGCAAATACCAGGTTATTACAAATAATAACGATAATCTGCGGCTATTCGGCATTTCTAAAAAAAAATCATCACTTAGGCCAAGAAAACATATTGATTTGGCGGGGTTTTTACAAGCTCAATTTACCAATTATGGGTTGCAACACGACCTTTGCGAAATTATTGTTGCGTTAGTTAGAAAAAACCACGATGAAGCTGCTTGAAGAGTTAACAAGATTTCATAAGAAATCAGCTTCCTAGTTAAGTTTCTAACTTTTAAATGTCATATTTTGACTTTTTATTTGTATTTAAAAGGGGTACAAAAACTTGGTACTTGTAATTACTGGATTTATACCATTAAATTTATATACTTTTCAAGTTCGCAAAGCCTAAGGAAATTTATTTCACAGATCTGTACTTTCAATTTCCAAAAAATTCTCTCCAGATTTAAGTATTCCATTGTGGCTTTATATTTTTAATTGTTTTATAGCCTGTATTAATGTTCCTTTCTATAAAAAATCAGTTGAGGAAGGTGCTGTTCAAACCCGTTTTGTATTATTTTTAATACCAGCAATACTCCCTCTAAAATTTTGCCTTAATTTATGACTTACCCTAAGAAGTATGTAAGCGTCTATTAAAATCTAACCCAAACCATAAACGAGTGTCATTACATTGACCTTGCCCAACGACCGATAGCCATAATTTCCACTTCAAAGCTTGAAAGCCAAATTCATACATAAACTGAGATACAAATTCTATATAATGGTGTGTCATAAAATGAAACTGAAGCAGCCCGGCTAATATTCCGAGCATGCCCTCCGCCGGAGACTGAACTCCCGCCAAATTACCAAAATTATCGCACAGAAATCTGGTGTTACGTACGTAGAGCCAACAAAGCCGACCCACTCACAGTAGCAGCCAAGCCACAGCTATAGCCGTATACACATCCACATCCATGGCGTTTATAAGTCAAGGTGATCATTATTGGTTGAAAAAATCCAAAAATTACAATGACTCTTAATTGTTGGACGTTAAGACGGCGCTTAAACCTGCGACATGGCCCATTAGGCGATTCTAGCCAGCCGCAACGCAGTCCGAATCCGAAACTCCGACTCCGAGCTGCAATTCCAAACGCCATGACACTTAACTAATGAAGCTCACTTGCGGTGCCGCCCCCCGAATCCCAACTAACCACGGACCATTGACCATTGCAGATCTTTAGCAAGCTGCTGGAGAAGAATCCCGACATCGTGGACAAGGTGCGCGTGGTAAAGGGCGATCTGCTGGAGCCGGACCTTGGCCTGAGCGCCAATGACACCAACACACTTGCCTCCAACGTGGAGGTGCTGTTCCACTGTGCGGCCAATGTGCGCTTCGACCAGCCGCTGCGGCCGATGGTCATGATGAATGTGGTCGGAACCCTGAAGGTGCTGCGCCTGGCCGAGCGAATGAGCCACCTGCAGGCACTGGTCCATGTGTCCACCTCCTATTGCCAGTGCAACGAGAGTGTGCTAGAGGAACGAGCCTACCCGGCCCCACAGAATCCATTCTCCATCATCGAAATGGTGGAGACGATGGACGATGCTGCGCTAGCAGAGATCACTCCCAAGTAGGTGGCTTGTTAATACTAATAAATATTATTTATATATAGTTATAAGATTTATATAAAATCATATGAAATATAATTAGCTGGATAAAGAACCATATACTAATAATTCCCAAAGAACAATTATTTAGAACTAGAACAACTATTCATTTTCCTTGCACCTTGGCACCTAATAACCAGTTCTGTGGACTCTTTTCTACAGGTTATTAAATGGCTTACCGAACACGTACGCTTACAGCAAGGCACTGTCGGAAGATTTAATTTGCAGATACAACAGTAAGCTGCCCATAATCATCACACGGCCCTCGATCGGTACGTAGCCAAGTCTTTGGCCCGGTTAATTGCTTTATTAGCGAAAAATAAAAACAAAACCATTTGCAGTGACGGCCGCCATCCACGAGCCATTGCCCGGCTGGATTGAGGGAGTGAATGGACCCACTGGCCTCATGATTGGCGCCGCACGCGGTGTGATCCGATCGATGCACTGCAACCCGGAATATGCCTCCACGGTGATACCGGTGGACAAGGCCATCAACGGCATGATCCTGTGCGGCTATCAGCGGGGCAAGGCCAGCGAGGAGAAGGGCGAGAAACAGACCGGCGTGGAGTTCTGCAACCTGTGCATCTCCAGCAAGGCCCTCATGTCCTGGGGCGATAGCATCGAGACGGGACGCCGCTTCTTTTACGAGACCCCGCTCAGCTTCGCACTGTGGTACCCGGGAGGATCGATAAAGAAGAACTATTACCATCACCTCTTCTGCGTGATCTTCTTCCACTATCTGCCCGCCTACTTCATTGACTTTTGGCTGCTCATCTTCGGTCACAAGCCATTGTAAGTTAACTTTTATAAAGTTAAAGTTACATGGAAGTAGTAAATAACGATCCTTACCTTTCAGCTTGGTGAACGTGCAGCGCAAGGTGTCGATGGGCCTGAAACTGCTGCAGTATTACACAACCAAGGAGTGGGAGTTCCGGAATGAGCGCTTCCAGGAGATGAGCAGTCAGCTGAACAACGTCGACCAGGTCTATTTCGACACCTCAGTGAGTCAGGTGAACTGGGAGACGTACATCAGCAACTACATCGTGGGCATGCGCACCTACATCCTGGGTGAGAGCGAGGCCACCCTGCCCCATGCTCGTAAGGTACTCCGGCGCCTCTACGTCCTGGATTGGGTGAGCAAGGTGCTGTTCTGGGGCCTGCTCTTCTGGTTCCTGTGGTCCCACTTGGATGGCTTTGTGGAGCGGAGCGACGCATTCATTCGGTCCTCGCTTAGCAACATTTACCACGACCGAAACAGCACAGTACACGCATAAGTTCGTTTATAATTATGTTCTTCAAATATAGTCCACAAGATTTTGTTTGTTTTTAAGTAAACCTCAGGTTGCTTTTGAATTTGAATTTTGACCGTTGGAAACTGGTTCCACTCATGGGAACAATTTTGAGCTTAATGCGCAGGTTGGTCAACACTGTCGGAAAGCTTATCTCTTCGCAACCTAACCAACACTGAAGGAGCGTTCGAAAATATCGCAATTTGGAAATAACTTTAATAGCAATGAAAAGTTTTAGGAAAAATAGTTTCTTTTTATCTAATTATGAAAAGCAGTTAAATAATTAATTCTATTTGGACTGCGTTTTCACATATTAAAGTTCAAACTATTATTCTGTATGTAATTAACGTTAACTGTGAAATAGTTTTTTTTAACAAATCAAATTTATAGCTTCCTGTTTTGATGTTTTTCTCCCTTATTAAGCAATACCTCAATACATATCAATTACCAATTTTCGGCACTCTGCTCCAAATAATAAATCCTAGTCTAATCTGCGTGTCAAGGAAAAACGTGAACGGAGACCGATAACACCTGTTGCCTTCTAATCTCTCCCTGGCAACGAATATCTAACATCAGGCGTTCCAAGCGGGCACTCTCTGAGCTTTGAAGCTTATTTTTAAAGGGAAATCGAATTATTCATGAATAGATTTTTTTAACTTAAACCTAATAACAAATGGGTAACTGCCAACTTAAAATAAAAGCATTAGCATTGTCTCAAATAAGACAAATTACATAATAAGATATTTCCAACTGTCATCAGTAGTATTTTTCTGCTTAAATTAAAGTCATTGCTGGATTCGTTAGTATTCTAAATTAAAAAATCTTCAAAATAATATTCCATTTGATCTTAGTTTGAGCCTTATTCGTAAAATACAAATTATTAAAAAAATATTGCTCATAAAATCCATAATAAGAACATTGCATTTAAGCTTTTTCGATTTTATCTAAAATTTAATGGATTAATTTAAATGTTGTAGGGTTATTATAATTATACATATATTTTTAAGATAAAATATCGTTTCAAGGTCCAAAAACTCGCGCGATATTTTTCGAACCGTTGACAACCCTACTCTTAAGTTTAGTGAGCTGCGCGTTCTCCCATTGAGTGCCCGAAAGCTCTGGCGACGTCGGCGCAGGGCGAGTGGAAATGAAAGAAATGGCGAGAAAAAGGCCGAAAACGTTCAATTCGGTGCGGCGTCGAGTAGTGAGCGGTTGTTGAGCAGCGGAGCCAACACAGCAGATAGCAGGAGGAACCCAGTTAGAACCCAGAAGCGCAGCATGTATCACCTGAAGAGTCTGGCCCGCCAGGGCGCCATCCGCCAGCAGGAGCTGGCCACGCTGGCCAAGGCCCTGCCCACCGCCGTGATGCACTCGCGCGGCTATGCCTCCGAGCACCAGATTCCCGACCGCCTCAAGGATGTGCCCACTGCCAAGGATCCGCGCTTCTTCGACATGGTCGAGTACTTCTTCCACCGCGGCTGCCAGATCGCCGAGGAGTCGCTGGTGGACGACATGAAGGGCAAGATGACCCGCGACGAGAAGAAGCAGAAGGTTAAGGGCATCCTCATGCTGATGCAGCCCTGCGACCACATCATCGAGATCGCCTTCCCCCTGCGCCGTGATGCCGGCAACTACGAGATGATCACCGGCTACAGGGCCCAGCACAGCACCCACAAGACGCCCACCAAGGGAGGCAAGTACTCTGACGGGGGTTCCGAAATGTAGTGGGGGGGAAGTCCCCAAAATAAGCTTGGTTTTTTTTTTGGCAGTTTTAGCTGTACGGAAGTCGCTTTTACATATTTAAAGCCCATCAATTTGTCACCTTTTTTATGAGATGTTTAAAGGCAAACAAGCATTTAACTTATCTTTAAAAATTGCTCTTTTTGTGAGCTTTTTCCCGAACAAAACATATTGAATAATACTTCATTCTGTGGCCATAAATATGCCCACTTAAGCCCCATTTCCATATCCCCTTAAACAGCAGTTTGTTGCTCATTGCAAAATCGATTTTTCGTTTGGCTTTTCTGCCCATTATGTCTTGGCTTTTCCTTTTCCGAGTTATGTAACAGCCGAGAGTAGACAAGACCCCTTCTCCCCTCGGCTTTGCGCATGTTCTGCCGCCTGTTTTGTTTACGTTATTGCGACCGGCCTCCCTCCCAGTGGGCGGGCATTGCCTCCTTTTCTGGGGTTGCATAAGGGTCAGACGCAGTTACACGTGCCTCCATTTGATTTCCAAACCCTTCAAGTGTGCCACTAGCACCTTTTATAAAAAAAAGAGAGAAGCAGATGTCTCGGTCGGTCGCCTTGTTTTTCGCACATTTTTATAATTTTCGAGCTGGCAAATTTATTTCGATTTCTGTGCTCTCGCCCGTGTTTGCTTTATGTTTTTCCTTTGGCTCGGTTGCTATTTTTAATGAAACTTTGTGCTTGTGCCTCTACATATTGTTTTGCTTTCTAATTGAAACGAGAGCGGCGTCGACGTTGCCGCACAGTGGGACCAGAACATAAAGCCATAAAGTACGCCCCCCTTGTTGTCAGGCAGGGCAGTGGGCAGTGTTTGCTCCGAATTTTGGCGTTCTGTAGGGTGTCTCGCATAATTAATTATAGAATCAGTTCGGTTTGCTTATCAAAACAGTGAAAAATACTCGACAAGGAAAGCTTATCTTCTGACCTTGGCTATGCGCAAAAATAGAAAAACAAAAAACAGCCGAAAAATGCCCTGCCCCTACCTACGAATTGTTGTTTACGATTATTGCCACGCTCCTTAGTTCGGTCTTTACGATCTTGTTTTCGATTCCCGATTCGATTCCGGGGATCATGTGGTCTCTGGCGGTGTCCCAATAGTTGTAAACAGACTGTTACTAGGAGACTCTTGTTAATGATTCACTTAAATATGACTCTGGTACTATTTTGGAGGTGCTAAAAGTTGGCTAGTTTGTTTATTTACTTAGTACTCTCGGATCTCGGTGTTTAATGGCTACCATTTTGGCGCTGGCCATGCTCTAATTAATGCTAATTTCTGCTGATGCATCTGCCAGTTAACTGTTAATTGTTTGATACATTCTGCGCACATTCAGAGTCCCCCCTTCGTTCTCCGGTCCCTGGTCTCGAATTTCGGCTAAATTGCCTTTTTGAAAGCCGCCTCGCCGCGAACTTCGTTTCGTTTTATTTCAATTCTGAAAGCTGTTTTTTGTGTGGCGTCTGCAAAACTGGTTTCAATTTGCTCTCGGGGTGTCTGATCCGTCAGATCTGGGCTCTTGTTCACGTGACAGTCACGTTGTGCCGAAAAATCCCCATTGAAGAGAGTAAATATGACGCATCCAGTCACAAGCTGTACGCAGCCCACTGTACCCATTACAAGAGACTATTCAGAACCGATTCGATCTGGTCTATGGTACACTTTCTATGCCAATGAACTGAATCAAGGGGTCGGGCATTGATTGCCCCACAACAAGTCATCATAAACGATGAACAAGCCCTGGAAATCAGCAAAATATAAATACTCGGGCTGGGCGACAGTTCAACAGTACTGATAGTGTAAAACCTCCCGCCCTATCGCCACTATATATGTATGTAAATACGTAAACTTGTCAGAACACGACAAGTATGTGTGTGCTTGCAAGCGCACATTGTCGAGTAAATAGCATTTCCCACAAGTACTTGGCAGTTATCTTATTGACAAACGCGTTTCCCTCGAGAGTTGTACTCGAAACGTCGTAGCTTACTATATGCAAATCTGTGTCAATCGTGCCTCGCTCAAGGGGCCAAGATTTACCTCCAAAGATCAAGATCTAGTTTAACCAAGTTGTTAAGAAGCTGATCACGATGGAACACCTGATCGCAGCTGGGGGTGCGTTCCTCCCAAATGCGTCACTTCCGTTAATATCTTATCCCAACATAGAGATTGCGGTTCTTGGCAGGGCGTCAAGGCCCCTTTGGAAAAGAGATTTCACAGCTTTTGCACTCGGCATTCTAATCATATGGCGTAGACTTCGCTGGTCAGCTGACCGGCTGAGGCAACCGGTTTGGCCTGTGCCGAAAGAGGAAAGATCGCCCCACCGCCTGTTGCCAATGGTGGGGATAGGTATACATATAGGCAATATAGACGTGGCTATATACACACGATCGAGCCCCCCAAATGTGTTGTTATCGCACACTGATTGTATAAGCGCCTGAGCCAGCGGCATACGGACATTAATAGATTCATTTTCTGGGTTTATTCTTTATGGGTTTTCAAATGCTTCTGGCCGAAAGAAACAAAAACGAAAACAAGTCGCCTGATAAAGCCGGTTGCTGCCGGAATTCTGGCATTTCACATTTCTGCTTCTGCTATTCGCTGTTTGTGTTCTCCACTCGGCTGTTTTTTGTATTTTTTTATGGTAAACATAAGCGAAAAGAAATAGAGAGGGCGTCGTCGTCATCGCTGTCGTCAAGCGGCTTGGGTACAGTCAAGTCAGCACAAGCACCCATTCCCCCAGCTCGACTCTGGTTCGCAGTTTGGTTCGATTCCGTTTGCCGGCTCAACAAAGGGTCGAGTTTCGACACGAAAATACCCGATACATGCCCATCATTATGTTTTATAAGAAAGATACCAGCCTAATACAAGACAATCTAAAAGATTATAATATTATTTTCTATATTCTTTGAAAATCATATCAAAGATTTAGATCATATTAATGATATTCAGAGAATATCGAAAATATTATTATACTCTTTTAGATTAAACATTAAAAATCTTCAAAGAATATCAAAAATATTATTACAATCTTTAAGATTGTCTCTTTCAGCTTATTCTTAACATTCACATTTGTTAATAGTTCTATCGTTTATGGAATTTTCATTTAAGAATTTATGATTCCATTTCCATGAAAACAAATAGTTCTATTTGTCTTAAAGAACTATATATAAAAAAGCCCCCCAAAACAATATATTCTTAGGTTGTTTACAAGTTTACCTCTACATCTAGCCTTTAGCAAAACATGAAAATGTACTATAAATCCAGACAATTGTGTACTAAAAATAACTCCCAGTCAGCTCAATGATTTGTAATTTGCAAATTCGTAAACTCATCGTATTTTTGTTTATAGATAGATTCAAGTTGCCGAACCCCACATCAAAAATTCACACCACGGTTGATAAAGCCAAGAACTTATTCCGATTCATGATATTGTGTTGTTTCTGCTTAGCAACACAATCTAAAGTTTAATCGGAACAACTAAGCTAATTTGTATTTTATAGACTTGTTTTTTTTTCGGGGGCTCGTCCCCGAATGGGGAAATCATTAATTCTTTGAACACAACCCGTGAGGCCTCTAAAATGGAACTTGTTCCTCACCATAAAGCACCATATATCGATCTATAAACAAGGTACCCTTTGATCTTTCGGGGTTTTACAAGCATGTTCCAGCTTATTAAATTCGAATTACACGCAACAAACTGAAACCGAATTGTCGGGGGTTATCTAATCTAAACTTCCTTAAAGATATCAACAAATTAAATGTGCCAAGCAAATAAAGATAAGAGCCAACAGGTTTTATTGTGGGTCTTGGTCTTGTGGCTGTTGCGCCATCGGTGGAAGTGGAAAGGTTTCCCCACTTCTGCCAGATGCAGCGATTTTCTAGAGGGCTCACGTGCTCGAAAAAGCCAGCCAGAATATGTTCAATTGTATCATCGATTCGAGGAATACTTTTGCTTTCCGCGAGGAATTCGTGTAGTTTCCGTCTATTTCTGGCACTCGTCAGTTGGATGTAGGCCAAAAATGAAAGCTGCAGCAGCAAGGTCGTCGCCCAGTTCTGTACACCTGTCGTATACGTAATGTACTTATGCAACCTTTCCACCCTTTTTTCGCCCGTCAGGTATCCGCTTCTCGTTGGACGTGTCACGCGATGAGGTCAAAGCCCTGTCCGCCCTGATGACCTTCAAGTGCGCCTGCGTGGATGTACCATTCGGCGGCGCCAAGGCCGGCCTGAAGATCAACCCCAAGGAGTACTCCGAGCACGAGCTGGAGAAGATCACGCGCCGCTTCACCCTGGAGTTGGCCAAGAAGGGCTTCATTGGACCCGGCGTCGATGTGCCAGCCCCCGATATGGGCACTGGTGAGCGCGAGATGTCCTGGATTGCCGACACCTATGCCAAGACCATCGGCCATCTGGACATCAATGCCCATGCCTGTGTCACCGGCAAACCCATCAACCAGGGCGGTATCCACGGACGCGTGTCGGCCACCGGTCGCGGTGTCTTCCACGGCCTGGAGAACTTCATCAACGAGGCCAACTACATGAGCCAGATCGGTGAGTTGCACTTAAGGTTTATTTATTCGCATGACTCAAAATTAATCCTTTTCACAGGCACCACTCCCGGCTGGGGTGGCAAGACCTTCATCGTCCAGGGCTTCGGTAACGTGGGCCTGCATACCACCCGCTACCTGACCCGCGCCGGCGCCACCTGCATCGGTGTGATCGAGCACGACGGCACCCTGTTCAACCCAGAGGGCATTGACCCCAAGCTGCTGGAGGACTACAAGAACGAGCACGGTACCATCGTGGGCTACCAGAACGCCAAGCCCTATGAGGGCGAGAACCTCATGTTCGAGAAGTGCGACATCTTCATTCCAGCTGCCGTCGAGAAGGTCATCACCAGCGAGAATGCCAACCGAATCCAAGCTAAGGTAAGTGAGCTTCGAGGAGCTCTATCTGAAAACCTTAAAATTAACGAGTATTTTAAACATTCTCAACATTTTAGATCATTGCCGAGGCTGCCAACGGCCCCACCACCCCTGCTGCCGACAAGATCCTGATCGAACGCAACATCCTGGTCATCCCCGATCTGTACATCAATGCCGGTGGTGTCACCGTCTCCTTCTTCGAGTGGCTGAAGAACCTGAACCACGTCTCGTACGGTCGCCTGACCTTCAAGTATGAGCGCGAGTCCAACTACCACCTGCTCGGTAAGTTCTATATCCTTTTCAGAACTCTCTCTCTATCCTTCTTTCTATCTATCTTTCTCGGCTCATTGATCTCATGCCATTTCATTAATCGGTTTATGGAATTAATTATTATGCTATGATTTAGAGAATACAAAACCCGAGACAAAGAATAGCGCTTGCTCTGCCCAGCATTTGCTCTTCCCAGATTGGTTCAGATCTTAAGCTTGGTTCTCCGTCTTCCAAATTTCGATTATCTTTATCTCTATACCTTTCGATCCTATCCACCGACACCAAACCAAACCAAACCTCTCTAGGATTTAATTTTGTGAAGTATCATCTAAGTAATTCGTTGTTTATCTTCTTCTTTTTTCCGTTTCTCTATCGCCAACTGTAGCCTCAGTCCAACAGTCAATTGAAAGAATCATTAACGACGGTACATTTTATTATTAATAATTCTTTTCGTTTACTTTCCACCCATATATCAATCCCAAAGAAAACCAAAACCGAATAATCTTACACATTTATAAAGTACACTCCTAAAAAAGAGAACATTTTCAGCTCATTTGTAACCCAGAAACATTATTGTAGTTAGTCCCGAAGCTTTGATTTCGTTTATGTCTGTTATGTTCTGTACTTGTAAATATTTAGTTTAATTTTTTGTATGCATTACCATCTCAATATCATCAGAATCAGAATAACTAATATTTGGAACCCAGAAATCCGATGCTTTCAACCAAACTCTCTAACCCAATCTCTGTAGTTCGGTGGTGGCATTAATCCTTGTGAAATATCCGTATCTGTTAGCCTAGAAGCATGTGTGGCACTCTCAACTAATTGCTTTGTTCGTTCTTGTTTTCCCCACTCCACTCTGTCTTCCTGCAGAATCCGTGCAAGAGTCCCTGGAGCGTCGCTTTGGCCGCGTGGGTGGTCGCATTCCTGTGACCCCCTCCGAGTCGTTCCAGAAGCGCATCTCCGGCGCCTCCGAGAAGGACATCGTCCACTCTGGTCTGGACTACACCATGGAGCGTTCCGCGCGCGCCATCATGAAGACGGCCATGAAGTACAACCTGGGACTGGACCTCAGAACCGCTGCCTATGTCAACTCCATCGAGAAGATCTTCACCACATACCGCGATGCCGGCCTGGCTTTCTAAGCTGATTGTGCTGATTAGCCCCCAGACTCTTAACTAGTTAATTAAGCAATCGAAGAACTCAAGAGCATAACTATTGCTACTGCTCCATGCACCGCCGTCTTATGTAGAGGAATATGTCACAAAACCGATATGCAAGAAACGTAATTCTACGGCAATTGGAGCTGGCCGCTGGGATTACTCTTTTTAACAAAACCAACTTTCGCCCGTGTTTCGTATTAAGTTGAACAAGTTGCGAGCTTATTATTGTTGATTTTCTCTAATTTGTAAGTTTATCGAGCGTCTAAAAGTGAAGCAATTGCATTTTCAATTATGTATCGCAACGTCTCGTACCGTCAAGTCACAGTCACGTTTATCGTACGATCGCTCCGTTGCCGTAACATTTAAAATAATCAAATATACAGAAAACTAAACTCTAAACAAGTGCAGGTTTAATTGTCAATTGGGAGAGTTGGCCACTTAGCTGATCACAATGGAATAAAACTGATGTCTTTTGAGTCTCATTGATATACGTAATGAACTACGAGTATACATGGATTTATCGATTGGAATGTATCAAAAATATATGTATAATATATAATACTATAAGTACACTTTAGTGGCAAAAGACCGAGGATACAGTACAGCGTATATGGGTGTCCGTATCGTATACAAATTGGAAGAGGAGTATAATTATTAAATCTAATCTTTCTGCTTACTAGCTACTCCGGATCTGAGTGCGTGTCAACTTGGTGCAACCTCACAAGAGAGAGGTGGTGTGGCGTATCAGAGAACCAAAGACTTTGGAAACAGCTCCTGCTTCACATAGTCATTTATCATTTCCATGAGCAGCTCCCGCGTGAGCTTCGGATGCTGCAGCATGTACCCAAAGTCTTTCAGTTTCGTGTTGTCCAAGTAGAGATGCTTGTGGTGGAGCTGCTCCTCGTCGAGGTAGGGTGTCAGCGGGGTGTTGTCAATGCCATTGCGTTGGCAAATCTCGGCCCAGGGTGCCATATGCTTGTCGTTGATCTCGCCAACAGTGTCCGTGGGATAAAGCTGGGACAAAAGAACGAATTGAATAATTAGTAGACTTTCAGTTGGTTGCCCTCTGTAATGCGGAGTAAAGTTATGATGTAATTAAATCATTGCTCGGAACACAGTGGGAAAGCCACAGGGTGACTGCTAACATTCAAAAACCCAAACCGAAGACGCACGTCGAAGCCCTAAGATGACGCGTACAATATATTGTGCTTAGATAAGCACAGCTGGGATATACTTTTTCGTTTTAAATAAAGTTTCAGATTGTTAATCATTTCTTATACACAGAATCCTAATCTTATAAAGTTTTTAAGTTTTGAGTTGTTCAATCACAAGCTTAGCTACTTTGACTCATCAGTTTTCTGCAAATATTTCCGGATGTTTTCTAATAACGAGTGTATCTATGTAGTCTTTCTTTACTATACAAGAATTTGTTTGAACTGGTTAGTATTCATTATTCCCATCTCTGCCAGTTCAGTCGTGCATATTGTTGCCAAGTGTTATTAATAATAGTTACCTTAGTCAAATTGGACATGACAATGCCAAAATAGTCCACATTGATGTCGAAAATATCCACCAACAGGTTGCTAATGCTGCCCTGCGTTGAAGCTGAATCATCGACAATATTGTACACCTGCCCGGCGGTCTTGGGGCTCTGCGCCAATTGCCAAATGGCGGCGCACACATCCGATACGTGCACCGTATTCAGACGCATGGCATCGTTCCACAGCAGCTTCATTGTCTCGTTGAGGTATTTGTAAATGGCAGCGATTATAATGCGAGGCACTGTGAACGAAACGGAACGGGATAGGTGGAGGGGTGGTCATTAGCTCGGGTTTCACCCGTCTGACATTACATCAATTATCGGCTATCGACGACGACCGACAACTCACTCAAGTAGCGCTTATCGCCAATGCCATAGACCACGGGCAAGCGAACAACCGTATAGCTGAGATCTTCCATGTTCGCCAACTCCTTCTCCACCTTGAGCTTCTGCCGGGCCACGCCCGTCCAGGGCTCCAGCTTACAGTCCTCCTTTAGCGGCGTCTTTTCGCTGCTGTTCACACATCCTGAGCTGAGCTCCACATAACGCCGCACCCGCTGTGTAGCTGCCTCGTTGGCGCAGTTCACGCTGAGCTTAAGGATGCCCTCTTTGTAGACAGCATCGTCCTGGTTGGCACGCGTCTCGGCCGCACAGTTGATGACGATGTCCCAGGCCCTGCCTGTCGTGGGGTGTGGTGCAAAGGCCGCCTTGCAAGAGGCTGCAGCAACACAAAGAGGAGAGTTCTAGAACCTGTTTGGAGGTGCAACTGCACTAGGGTGCCTCGCTTCTTGGGGGAAATAAAGGATAGGCGATCTTTGTGGATACTTTTGGTATTCATTACCTGAGTCTGATTAAGCATTAGGATCCATTCGCATTTCACTTGTTAAGATATTATTATTCCTTCTTTACTGGTACTGGAAGGTAACCCATCAAAGATTTCACCACAATTTTTCCACATCCTCTCCGGAGCGAGTCACCCTAATACAAGCGATTGTACCTACCGGCATTTATTAGGTTGGCGCTGCAGAACTCCACTCGCTCGCTCTCGAAGATCCGCGCCTGCTCCTCGTTCAGCCAGGCCATCTGGGGAGGGGTCTTATCGGCAATCCGTATTTCCTGCGCCAGTTCATTCTCCAGCAGATAAGTGGCCAAGTTGCGTCCGATAAAGCCGCAGCCTGCGGGGCACAAGTGCGATGCAGTCGGTGATAAGCGGATGTCAGAGGGGCGGGGCGGTGCCGCTATCGGAGGCTGTGCAGCCGAATGACTTACCACCCAAAATCAGAACAGTCGGCTTCTCAGACATGCTGCAGTCGCGACAAATTCAACCGGAATGAGTCAAGACGAGGCGATTTATTTATTTTTTTGTTTGCGGGCGAAACGGCTTTTTATTTGTTGTTTGCTGTTTTTAGTATGACTGTCTTTTTACGCAGAGAAAATACCTAATACCGGTGCGATTAGGTTTTCAGCAAAATTAAGATTGTTGGAGGAAGATAATCATTAGAAGACACAAGTTCAGATTCTCACATTAAATAATTGTTTTATTTTAGAATTTTTTTATAGTAAATATTTTTCTTCGGAAGCGCGTACATCGATAAGAGCCTTGCACACTATCGATATGAATTCCTTTAGACTATCGAGAAGCTCTCAGTGGCTTGGTCACACTCACACTTACTAACTGTCCATTTTGACCAAGTGCGCCAATTGAATTAGGGGCTTTTTCCATTTTCAGAAAAGGTAAGGAAAACTTAATCGTGAATTATCTGTGTCATCAGTGTATAAAATTTAAAATGATGCAGGCAGCAAGATGCCGGGCGTTACCGTTAAGGATTTAGACCAGCACGTTGTGACCAAAGTTTTGGCTGCTTTCCTAAAAAAATCCGGAAAACTTGTGGTGCCCGTGCAGGCCGAATTCATCAAAACGGGCAAGTTCAAGGAGACCGCTCCCACAGAGAACGATTGGTTCTACACTCGCTGCGCCTCCATCATGCGCCATCTGTACATACGCAGCCCGTCTGGAGTGGCTGCATTTACTAAGGTGTACGGCGGGCGCAAGCGCAACGGAACTCATCCCTCGCGCTACTGTCGCTCCGCTGATGGGTGTATTCGCAAGGTACTGTTTTCATAACCAAGGTAGAATTAATTTATACTCATATTACCCACAGGCTCTCCAAGCTCTGGAGGCAGCTCGTATGGTGGAGAAGCATCCGGACGGGGGACGCAAGCTTACCTCAAAAGGCCAACGCGACATGGACCGCATAGCCAACCAGATTGTGGTCAAACAGCGTGGCGTCAACAAGGAGCCCTGCGTTATAATCACTTAAACGGCTTGGGACTGACGGGATGAAACTAATACGAGGAGAAAACTTTATAAATTTGCATTGCATGATAGACAAAACACTTAAATCTGTTTTCAAAGCTCGAAAAGCGATCAGCTTATGAAACATACACTTAATACGATGGGAAGAAAAAACAAAGCATAAATCATAGGATACACAAATACGATACGATACGATACACTTTTGCATCCTTATATGTTAATGTAATAAAATAAACACTTAAATACGCAGCATAGAAACTATTTTGACACTTTATTCTTGGCATTCGCACACAGTTGGTCTACTTAGAAAGAAGTGGGGGGCTAACTTTACGAATAATACTAGCTAGTCCACAAGTCTCCTGATTTTTGATTAGGCAGAGTCCTGAATCCACGCACTATTACTCCCGACTGCCACCAGCCGGCGGACTCCTTGGATGATGGCTCTTCGTAAGCGCTCGTCTTGCTGCCGTTATCTTCAGATTTGGCCTGCTTAATCAGGTCAAGATCCTCGTAAATTTCCATCTGTTGGCAGCATCGCAATTCTGCCAATGGGTTCTCACTGCTGTGTAAGAGGTGCAAGTGTATATTCTTGCAGCTGCGCGGAAGGCAACTCAGCACAGGCTTGGGTATTAGATTAGTTGCATCCTGCTGAGTTTCCGAGGGGGTAAGCAATTCCAGTTCCAGGAACACATTGGTGGCATTCAGTTCCGTGGAGAAGAGTGTGTACAGATCCTCGCAGGTTAGCAGGCGGAGTAACGCCTGATTGATACGACCTTCAGGCAAAGCATGGTGCTCGCAGTGGTGAGACCTTGATATGGAGCCGTGGGGGATGTGCAGGGTGTACGCCTCTGAGGGCATAAAGGTATTGGTGCCGAACAGAAACCGCAGGCTCTTCACTGCCGACGTCCTGAAGGCTTGTCTTATGAGCTGCAGGTAAAGGCGTGTGAACTAATTGCTTGTTTTTGTGCGGTAAATGAACGACAGACGACACTCACCTCTCGCATGTCGCTGATGGATTCCTTGGTGGCCTTCGCCTTGGACCGCTGCTGGTTTAGCTGATAGTTGGCGAACGATCCCTGAACCTCCGATGGGCCCAATTCCTCCGCATCGGACCACTTCTCCACATAATATTTGTAGGTTTTGTAGACGAAGGGGATCTGGCGTCGCTGAAACAGCAGGAAGTCTAGGATGCCGTTCACAAACTCCGCTGCTGTTCCAGTAGTCAAAACGTCAACTGTGTCGAGTTTAATATCAACGTTCTTGGCATTTTGCTCCATTGATTAGCTTTAATAACAGAAATTTAAATATTTTCAGTAATTCGCGGCAGAAACGAAACAATAAACAAAAAATTCAGTCGTTGCCAGATTGTTGGTACGTGACTCTTCGCTGTAAAGAGTGCTGCCAGGCCGTCCGATCCGCAGATACGGTAAGGTAGCCGCAGCCAACTTTGCTCCGCTTATGACTAGTAGAAATTCTGTTTTTGTGTTGCCGACAAAAAAAAGGGAAAGATTATCAAGCGGTTGTGGAAACTAGTAACAACACAGAAGCAATATGGTAAGGAGGAACTGGGTAGCCCTCAACAAAATGGTAATGAGGAATCTACGCCTTGCAGGGACAAAACCAATCGGCCCAAGGGGGCGCTGGCGACAAGAAGGATGACAAGGACAAAAAGAAGAAGTACGAGCCCCCGATCCCGACCCGTGTCGGCAAAAAGAAGCGTCGCGCAAAGGGTCCAGATGCGGCCATGAAGTTGCCCCAGGTGACGCCCCACACGCGCTGCCGATTGAAGCTCCTGAAGCTGGAGCGGATCAAGGACTACCTGATGATGGAGGACGAGTTTATTCGCAACCAGGAGCGCCTCAAGCCCCAGGATGAGAAGAACGAGGAGGAGCGCTCCAAGGTCGACGACCTGCGCGGCACACCCATGTCCGTGGGCAATCTGGAGGAGATCATCGACGACAACCACGCCATTGTGTCGACATCTGTGGGCTCGGAGCACTACGTGAGCATTCTGTCCTTCGTGGATAAGGACCAGCTGGAGCCGGGCTGCTCCGTGCTGCTAAACCACAAGGTTCACGCCGTGGTGGGAGTACTCAGCGACGACACTGACCCCATGGTCACCGTGATGAAGCTAGAGAAGGCGCCGCAAGAGACGTACGCGGACATCGGTGGGCTCGACACTCAGATCCAGGAGATCAAGGAGTCCGTCGAGCTGCCGTTGACACACCCCGAGTACTACGAGGAGATGGGCATCAAGCCGCCCAAGGGTGTCATCCTTTACGGGCCCCCGGGCACCGGAAAGACCCTGTTGGCTAAGGCGGTGGCCAACCAAACCTCGGCCACGTTCCTGCGTGTGGTGGGCTCGGAGCTCATCCAGAAGTACTTGGGCGACGGGCCCAAATTGGTGCGAGAGCTCTTCCGTGTGGCCGAGGAGCACGCACCCTCCATTGTGTTTATCGATGAAATCGACGCCGTGGGCACCAAGCGTTACGATTCGAATTCTGGAGGCGAGCGTGAGATCCAACGCACTATGTTGGAGCTGCTCAACCAGCTGGATGGCTTCGATTCGCGTGGAGACGTCAAGGTGATCATGGCCACTAATCGTATTGAGACACTGGATCCTGCGCTAATTCGTCCCGGTCGTATTGACCGCAAGATCGAGTTCCCGCTGCCCGACGAGAAGACTAAGCGCCGCATCTTCACCATTCACACTTCGCGCATGACCCTGGCCGAAGACGTAAACCTTAGCGAACTGATCATGGCCAAAGATGACCTCTCCGGCGCCGACATCAAAGCCATCTGCACGGAGGCGGGCCTGATGGCACTTCGTGAGCGCCGCATGAAGGTGACCAATGAGGACTTCAAAAAGTCGAAGGAGAGCGTCCTTTACCGGAAGAAGGAGGGCACGCCGGAAGGCCTGTATTTATAAGTCGCTAACAAATCTATATTTTCAGTTAATTTTGATAATTCCCAAAAAATGCATTAAACCACATTAACACTAAATTGGAGAGCTCGATGCGAATAAATTTGTAGTCGCTGGGAGAGCCTGTGCACATTGTCCTATCAGGTCGTCCAAGTAGGTCCTTTGTTTCTCCCTCACAACGCTCAAGTGTGTTCCCTGGTGCTCTAAATACTTGAAGTGCTCCTTGTCTGTCGGGGCTGCGAGCTTAAGGTTCTGATAGGCCTCTCCTTCCGCATGTTCTGAACCCGCTGCTTGGAGGGTTTCGTAGAAGGCGCTTAATTTGGCCAGTTCCAAGCCCGCTTTAAGACCGTCTTCGTAGCCCTGATCAAAGCTGTCTTGAAACACCTTTTCGCGGCCATCGGCTATGCCATCTGCGTAGCTTATCTGCAAGATAGGGTGTATATTAATTCGGATATAGGAAAAGCAACCAGCTGATTGACAGTTGGCTTCAAACAGCCGAACTTACCTTTGATACTTTATCCTGGACGCGCTGATAATTAGTAGAGGAAACCACTTTGAAGTCTGTTTCTTCATCAGAACTTTGAGGCGCTGACATTTTGAACAAATAATAAATGGTAATTGTGCTTACAAATCCATAACTTTAGAGCTAAACAGTGTGGCCGAGTAACAGGTGCCAGAATAAACTTTTTTACACAGCAAAATATAAAAAAGCTTTTAACGGTTTCTGCAAGGATTTGAGTTCGAAATAACTGAAAAGGGATAGTACAAAAGTTCTGCGATTTCTAATCTCCTAACGCCGCCTCTCTTGCATTGCCATTGTAAGATTTAAGGTTTAGCAACCACAGCTTCCAGAATGGTAGTCGGCGCATTCCCATTAGCGAAATTAGGATTGTTGGGCATCAAGCACATTGCCAAACCCATCACCACTCTAATAAAACGTACTGCTGTAAGGAATCCGGCCTTCAAAACTCTGGTAGTCTCCCCTTCAGCCACAGGTGAGTATATAGTGTCACGTGTGCAACGGTCAGATAGCCTGACATTATTTTCCAGTTTATCACAATGTCTCTGTGCGCACGAAATTGTGGATGATGGGGATGAGACAACCGCGATTTGTTCCACCTCTGAACAAAGCGATGTCCATTGAAATGGGCTCAGACCTGCTGGGTGAGATGTCTATATTCCTTATTGGCGCTCTTCTTTTGACTGCGGAGTTTTTCAGGTGTGTAATCGTTTATTTAAGACTAATTAAAAGACCATACGGATTGTATGCATTATGTTTTAGTAAATTATCTCTATTTTCAGGAAAAGCAGAAGCGATAAATTTAAAAAGGAAGAGCGAAAGATCGTTCAACAGCAACTGGAAACGAAAGTTACCGAACTAACCGAGAAGGTAGCCTTTCAGACCATGGAAATTAGGCAGCTACGGATGATGGTAGGAAGCATGGATAGATCATACGATTGCTGTTGCTCATAACTGAAACCGAGTCGTCTACGAAACGTCAGTGGCCTGTTATTTCGTTCAAAATTTTCAGTTTCGGACAATGGTGATCGGGAGCTTTCCACTGGGGAAAATCCTCTTATATGGATTGAAGAGGATCAGCAAGCCCATCGGAAATTTCATAATGTGGGCCGGTAAACACAATCAACACGTCCGACGCTTTGTCATTATTCCCCCGGCGCAGCTGTACAACATTTTTGAGGTGCGGTGGAAGATGCGGATGCTGCGACTAAAGCAACCAAGGAGGATTCCGCCGCTCCCTCCCGCTTTAGCCACTAAACTTGGCTGTAATCTTCTCAGCGAAGTCATCGTGGTGATCCTTGGTGTCGGATTAATCTTCTATGAGGTTTCCCGGTTGGACGCAGCCGAATTCGTTGGTTCGTTCGGTTTCAATTCATTTCTTTTGTTACAGGAAGAATTCAAAGAAACAGAAGAAGAACCAGGAGCATATGGAGCAGATTAGAGTTCTGTTTGATCAGCTGAACGGCATTAGTGCAGATATCGAGCAGCAAGATAAAGACATATCCTATATTAAGGCAGCTTTGAGAGGCTATCAAAGATAAGGAGTTGTATTAAATTGTTGTTATCCCTTGGGTTCATTTACCTCTTTTAAAGTCCAAAATATATTTTTCTATTTAACTTTTGAGTGCTGTGATTTAGCAACTACTTGGTGTATAGTGAATTTACCAGAACCTGTTAAGAAGCAAACATAATTTACTTAATATTCTAAATATTCTTAATAATATAGGTTATATTGATCTACAGCCAAGGGTCAGGATATTCAAATGGAATCGAGAATTATTATGGCTATTATACGCGTTTAGTGCATTTCTTTTGTCAAAGCTTCGGTGTATTCAAAAGCTCCGGCTACGGTCACACTGCATGCATATTTTGTAATAATTTTTGGTTAAAAAAAACAATGGTGATCGGCGTCTTCCCGGCGGCCAAGCTTGGTGTCTTGGCCATCAAGCAGATCAGCAAGCCGATAGCCAACGTGATCAAGTCCAACGCCAAGTCGAGTCCCTTCTTCAGGAAGTACATATGCATGCCGCCGGCGCAGTGTAAGTGCTGGATGTGGAATTGATATGATTAGAGGAGATTAGAGCTGGAGCCGTGAATAAACCCCTCCATATCTTTGCAGTCTACAATTGGGTGGAGGTGAAGACCAAGATGTGGGCCCTAAACATGGGCGGACGGGTAAATGTGCCACCGCTGAACGAGGCGATGGCCATTGAGCTGGGAGCCAATCTGCTGGGCGAGTTCATCATCTTCACTATCGGCGCCGGTCTGCTCATATTCGAGTACTCACGGTTCGTATAGGGGGAATCTAGAGTTGACTCCAGCTGTAATAATACCTGTCTGCCTTCAGTCAAACCATCAAGGAGAACAAGAAGAACGAAACGATGCAGGCGGAGAAGATGGAGCTGACCAATATGCTGACGGAGATGAACTTCCGTTTGGAGCGACAGGATGCCCAGATTCGTGAAATGACGCGTGTGCTGGCAGACCTAGGTTGCTTGCCAACTAACCATTTAAGTAGTCTGAGGTTTCTACAGCTTCCCTGTCCTTAATCCCCAGATTCGCGAAACATCTTCCGCTGGCACAAGGAACCCATTCTGGAGTATGTGCCCTTCGATCCTAACACGCCGGATCAGAGTGCGGGTGCTAGAAACCAAAAGACCTATGAAGGCTTTTACGACCCTCTTGGTGGGATGGCTTTCCGTGCCTTGAACTACCTGGAGACGCAGATCTACGTAGACGGTCGCAATCGCAAGGCCAAGGAGGCACTTAAGCACCTGGACGAGGTGGCCGTGCAACTGGAGCAGTCGCTCGGCGAGGCAGCCACCGCTGCAAGCTCACTGCCATTGAAAACCGAAGTATGACCCAACCGAAGGCTGGAGCAGGATGTGGCCCTGCTCATGTTCGCAGTAGCCATGGAGGAACAGTGAGTGGTTCTCTCGGGAGAGAGCGGCTTGTAAACATTCATCTTGCAGACCATTTCATCAGTGCTAGTTATGATCAAATCGCGTGTTATTCATTACGTACTTCATAAGTTAAACAGTCAATAGGTGTATTTAACTATTGTACATTTGTAGTTGTATTTATAAATTTTTATTGTTACCGCAGACAACAACTAAAGAAAGAGATGCAAAACATGTTACAAGATGAGTGTGTGTGTGATGAATGGCGGATGGTTGGACTACTCCTGGTAGATCAGATCCTGCAGCTGCCTTACCTCTTCGCCGGGCGGCAGCAGATCTCCCAGGTAGTCGCCGAAGGAGTTGCAAATGCTGTACAAACTACGGCGCACAGCGCAATGAAGGACGTTAAATGCGATGCTGGGTGCCCTCAGGTTTCCTATCACGCTGCTCAGCTTCTGCATCTCGCCTTGAAGCTTATTCAAGGCCTTGATAATGGCCGCCAGGTCGTTCTGGACAACCCCATAGCGATCCTCCTTGAGTGACGCCACGCAAACCTGTGCCAAAGCCTGCGATATATACACTACCGGCAGCGAATTGGTCAGCAGGTAGGCAGTTTTGGCTCCCTCCTGCTCATTAAAGAAGTAAACGATGCCTGGCACTCGCTTCAACAGTCGCTGCAACACTTCCTCTATCTGAGTGGATACGCGTTCACACCAGTTGGGCACATGGCGAATGCCGTCGGCCGGCCGCTCGTCTACAGCTTCCTGGGTTGGCGAAACAATTGGTCGGATGCCATGCATCTGATTGTACTGCCGCAAGAGCAACTTTTCGGCCATCAAGCTGGCATTGGTGGATTCGATGGTTTTGGGTGGTACTGGCAGGCTCTGGGCGCCCTTAAGCACACTGATCTTCTGCATAGACTCTGTTAGTTCTTCGGTGAAGCTGCCCAGGATGCTCAGGCACTGGTCGCAGAGCGCACGCCAGTTTGCCGGCCGATTGCCCGGCTCCGTGAGCTGGAATATCTCGGCCCGCTGTGTGGAATCCTTACGCAAGGCCAACTTGTAGAAGTAGTGAGCGGCTAGGCATTGTACTACGTATACGTTGAAAACCCCTAGTCCTGCCACCACGGTAACCTCTTGTTCTTGGACGAAGGCCGCTCGCTGTTTGGCCACTACCAGGGGAATGTCCTCCGACAGCAGCATGCCATAGAAGGAGCGCATGAGGTGCATATTGCTTAGAATTTGGGCAGTTAGCAGCCAGCCATAAAAGAGCAGACGCACATTTGTGGCCACACCGAAGAAACCCTCCAGTCGTTCGTCCAGGTCCACAGACAGAAAGTGGCTCAGTTTGCGGCACACCAGAGGGCCGATTAGCCAAAATACCAAGGTATAGCTCATCGCGGGCAGCAGCGACCTGAACAGGGATCGAGCCAGGCTGGCGTACAGCAGTTCGCGTAGCCTCTCGCCGCGTGACTGCTCCACAATGGGGAACTCAATGGAGACCTCCTGGCGCATGTGAACGGAGGCGAAGTAGTAGCTTCCGGCGGTAATGCCCATGCCCAGCAGATACACATGGTAGGCGCTTACACAGTCTTGGCCGTAGCATTTGTACCGGAGGTGCCTGAAAGATTAAAAGGAAATTTCTTGCTAATTTGCTCGTTGTTTCCTTTGTCCATGTACACTTACTGATAGTCCGTGTGCAGATATCCCGTGTAAAGCCACGCGGTAAGGAATCCCACCAAGATATGAGCGCCCAAAAAAAGAAGCTTGCGCGGTCCGTAGTGCAGCAACCACCGGTAGCGCGTGGGGCAGTACGGACGCTCCGAGAGGTGTTGCTGACAGAGAGAAACACCGTAGAGAACGACGGCGCCCACCAGAGGAATGCTGGCGAACCATGTGTACCAGCTGGCCACCAGGCCCAGCGTTCCTGTTACCCAGGCGAGCGGATGCAATAGCTGGAAGTTCACCGACAGCAGGAAGACAGTCAGCAGGAGGAACTGGATGGCCACGCTCAGGAGTATGGCCCGCAAACAGCGGCCAAGCAGGAGCAGCTTGCAGGCGTTGCTGGAGGAGCTGGCGGACATCGTTTGGCGACACTTTCACGGCTCGCAAGTGAATTTCCTTCGAAATTTCGCGATTTTTTGCAATATTTACCAATTGCCGGCTACGCGCGCGTTTTGTTGCATATGTAGTGTGACCGCGGCAAGGAAAAATAATCCCTAATGCCTGTTTGAAATTAAAAACCGTTAAAGATTGCCTTGCGAAACTTCCGAAATTTTCCAACAAAGCCATGATTTAAACGCCAGTCAATAGTAAAGAAGACAGCCGGTCTTAGCATCAATAGTTCACAGTACAAAACATATTTCGAGCTAATAAAATGTTCGAAATATTCCGGTCTCCCTATGCCGACTCCAAGCAGTTGCCGTTGGCCACTGGACCTGGCCCAATTTTGATCATTGTGATAGGCTACTTGCTGGTGGTTTTCAAGGCCGGCAGGAAGTTCATGGAGCACCGGGAACCCTATAAGCTAAATGGAGTCCTTAAGTGGTACAACTTGTTTCAGATTTTATACAATATGGCGATGCTCTTGCCGGTGAGTCCAGAGCCGC
Source organism: Drosophila bunnanda (assembly GCA_035046265.1). Classification (NCBI taxonomy): domain Eukaryota; kingdom Metazoa; phylum Arthropoda; class Insecta; order Diptera; family Drosophilidae; genus Drosophila; species Drosophila bunnanda. The sequence goes on from JAWNOB010000130.1 coordinate 835,484, forward strand.
AGACTGCAAGTTAACTAATCAGATTTTACCACAGGGATTCTATTTCCTGTTCGTGTTCCGGCCGTATAATTTCAGCTGCATGAAAGTTCTGCCTCAGGGTCATCCCCTGAAGGACTGGGAACGCACCATTGGGTACGCTTACTACATCAACAAGATCGTGGACCTGCTGGATACATTTTTCATTGTGCTGCGCAAGAAGTACCGCCAGATAACCTATCTGCATGTGTTTCACCATGTCCTGATGCCTACTTTGGGATACTTTATCATTCGCTTCCACGGCTATGGAGGCCACCTGTTCCTCCTTTGCTTCATCAACGTGTTCGTGCACGTGGTGATGTACTGTTACTATTACTGCTCCATTGCTGGCTTGCCTGTGCCCTGGAAGCGCTATCTCACAGTGCTTCAGATGTTGCAGTTCATCCTGATGTTTGCGCATTGCGCCTACACTGCCGCCCAGCCCAACTGCCAGAAATCACAGGGAATGACCTTTTTGTACAGCTGCTCCGCCGCGATTATGTTCATCATGTTCACCAACTTCTATGTCCAGTGCTATATGCGGAATTCAAAGAAAAAGGAGAATTGAGCCTAAGTTTATTTATTCAGCGAAACTTTTATACAAAAACAAACAATTCGTTATGTGATCATTATTTTAGATATTTTTGTGGAGCCAGTATAATATTCTATTTGCGAAATTGTGTCCCTAAAACTCGTTATGTTACTTCAATACTAGTATAAATTTTTACCATAAAAAGACTAATACCAGCAATTTAATCATGTGTTATAAACTCTTTCTATAGAAAGGAACATCGAGTTCTGTTAACAAGGGCAGCAGGGGTAAGTCAAATCGGGTTATATAAAGCGTAACTAGAGAAATTAAGGAGGCCCCGAAAAATTTAAAGTTTTCCAGAGGGACCAGGTGCACTGCAAGCATCAAAAACTGCCTGAAGTAGAGGTGGAAAAATCGATAGTGCTCTGCGAAACATCGATGACAACATGAGAACCCTTAGGATCTGTAAAAGTGTAGAATTGTTTTATAGACGTGTAGATGTAAAACGTTAAAAAGTATCAAAAGAAAATATCGCACCATCGATATCACGATATGACTCTAAACGTGTCAAATAGTTGTCTAGACGTGTCAAATGTAAAATGTTAAATAACAGCAAGTTTTTTACAACATTGATAATATTAAAATATATAAAAGAATATCTCAACATCAATATTTGGGAAAACATAATATCGCAATGTAAAATATATTTTTGAGAAAAAATAGCGATATATTGAAATTTCGATACATTCAGTCAGCAGTGCTGTCAACTTTTGACCAACAAAAAAAGCTGTTTTTGACGGGAAGAATTAAAAAAAAGCTTTTAAAAATGGTAAAAAAAAATCAAATAAAAAGCTAAAAACAAAGGTATAAAAAAAAAATGTCAAGAAATATGACAATTTACTAAGTTAATTTTTGTTATTTTTACTTTTATTTATTTATTTTTGAAAAAGATATATATTTATATATATATATATATATATATATATATATATATTCATAGAATTCGACCTTTGCAAAGTTCCAAATAAAGCATTAATATTTCATTTTTAGTTTTCAAATATTACTCGTAAAAGCACATGAGCGTTTCTTAATAATTAATACTATATAACTAATCACAAACACGGGCAATGTGAATGCAAGCAATATCTATTATCTATAATTGAAGACCCGCAAAAGTTAAAATCAAATCAAACATCCAAAACAGATGAATACATAAACAAACATAAATTGAAAGATTCATCATCTGGATTTTGGGAAACCTCGTCACAAGTGGTTTAATGGGAAATCGTAGATCCTATAAATATTATCCTTATTATTTTTTGGCCAGCCCCGCAGTTCCCTCTTCCTGGACGTAGGTTTACATTTTTCTGTTACGCTTCTGCAGATAAGTTGGCATTTGACACAGTTACAGAACGGTTCTACACGCTTACAGCACTGCTCTACACGTTTACAGATGTTTGGGGTCGAATTCTCATGTTTGAAGATGTTTGGCGTCGAATTCCCATGTAGAAAGTAACCGATCTGAGAGAGAGAGCGTAACTTAACACGGGGTGAGCGTAACCTAACAGAACTCTCTCCGTGGGAAAGTGTCGAACTATCGATAAAAGCCAGAATTCCCGCTTTTCAAAATTCCCGCAATTCACAAATTTTTCCCGCTATTAGCCTTCAAAAAAAGCCAGTTTTGACGGGAAAAAGTCCAAGGTGCCAGCACGTCAGAAACATTCATGTTGTTGCTGCGTGACGTCGACGGTCCGAAATTCATAAAAAAAAGCGGGATGCGGCGCGCCGTTTCGTTATTGTGATACAAATTAGATTGGTTTGCTGCGATCGCGTTCTCCTTCGGGTAATCGTGCGTACCTTTGTCGGTGTCTGTCAGATCTGAAGTAAACTGGCAATTTTGAAAATCGGCAAAAAAGACGGGCGAGCGCGGACCGTGATTTTTGAACCCGGCAACTCACCTTTCGAACGACGCGTAACGGTGGCGGCCGGGCCATCACCTGGCAATATTCCGTGTGCGGCGTGCTAATTGCGCGACCCAACACAAAAACCAGATGAAATTAAACTAGTTTGTGAGTGTTTACGTGCGTGAGAACGGGCAAAGGAATTTATGCCGAAATCGGGAGACAATAGCTAGTGGAGGCTGCGACCGCGGAGGATTCAAGTCCAGAAGTTGTCCGACCAGTTTTTGGCTCGGCGTCTGTGTGTGCGTGTGTGCTTAGCTTGGATTATCACAATTTTTTTCGGTGCCGGCTAGCAGTAGCGAGGCTGAACGGATGAGGAGCAGCTAGTGACCGCCCGACCCAGAGAGATGCCGTTCGTCCAGCGCGTGGTGCAGCCCGTCAATGTGGCCCAGGCCACGGCGGCCAGCTTGGGCCATGCCGCCGGCCGCTTTCACTGCACGCCGGGCAAGTGCCGGAACAACAATTGCATCAACAAGCAGTCGCCGGACGGGGACGCCGAAGGCTCGCCCAGCTCGCTCACCCGGGTCCTGGTGCACCACAGCCACAACGGGGAGGACGAGCAGCTGCAGCAGCAGCCCCTGCCTCCAGCACCGGCGCCCATGAAGAAGCTGAAGCACCACGTCGAGTTCCTGTCCACATCCCCCACGCGCCACCAGTCGCAGTCGCTGCCCAACTCGCGGCACCCCAGCCAGCAGCGGCCGGCACTGGCCCGGATCGCCAGTGCACCGCAGTCGCCCACCGCCGGCTCCTCCAAGGTGGTGTCCGGCCACGAGTTCGACTCGATCAGCAACATCACGCTGAGCAACGCCCTGCGGCAGCTGGCCAGCCTGGTGCTCATCGCCAGCGACATCTTCGACGACCTGCAGCGGGACCTGCAGGCGGTGGGCGAGCGGGCGGGCCGCGTGCAGCGCAAGATTGCGGCGGTGGAGCGACGCGTCTGTGCCTACGACCCGAAAACGGTCACAGTTCGTAAGTACATACATCCATCATCATCCAACGCCTTACTAATCCGGGGAGTAATCCCATCCGCGTCGTGGGGCGTGGGGGCAGCGCGTATTCCCCGCACGATTCGCGACAAAGTCAAGTGCGTTATCACGAGCGGCTTGTGCTTATCGCCTGTCATCTGCTGCTGCCGCTTTGTATGCGTGTCCCTGCTTCTGTGTGGGCGGCTGTCTGGGTGCGGGGCGGACGAACGTGCTCCAATCTTATCTGCTTTCGCAGCTCGCGAGGGAATTCAATTTGCAAAGGCGCAAAAGGGAGGAGAGAAAAAAGTGTATAATTGAAAGACGCAAAGGCGGGGCTCCCTATACTCTCGCCAAAAGTGCATGGCAAAGGGTTTTATTAAAAAAGTTGATTAACATGTCACGCAGTGAGATTCTGCTCAGTAATTAAGTCCAAGTGTTAAGAGAATTTATATTTTTCCATTGTTGTTAACAGTTCACTTCAATTTAATTGCTTCTTTGGGAATCTTTTTCATTTTTTCCATTAAAAATATTTTCGTCTCGTTGTCAATATTCAAATTCCGACCTCATGAATACAATAAATGATTCTTTTGTGGATTTATTTAGGCCACAGAGCTTTCTTTATAAAGAATAATCCATCTACAAGAAACACAATACAATTTAATTTTTTTTTCAAAACTACGTTTTGCATTTTATTATTTGTCACGAATTTCTTTTCTAAATAATTTGTCTAGATAAATGAGCATGAAATGTGAGAAATTTCTTAAAAGTCATGTAGGCACACTCAGTTTTAATTAAAAAGAAATTTAATTACAAAGGGAACTGTTTAATAAAGGCAGTAAAACTTGTTATCTTTTTATTATTAAATTAAATATGCTATTTGCCTTTCTTTCTTTGTTTAAAATTCCTTGCATATTCTTATTCTACTATAATGCCACTACATTTAATCGTGACAAATTGGCAATTAAAATGCACATACCCTTTGCCTAGAGCATCTCCAATTGAAAAGGAAACGAGGGAATAATGCCGAGTGCAGCACTGGAAATTAACACCTTGTTTACTTTGGCAGCCAGCTCCCCTCGCCCTTATGCTATTATTCAGAGTTGGATTTGTGGGTGGGGCTGGCTTGGTCGCCGCCTGTGCCTGTCCATGCAATTAGCTTCTTGGCGGCGTCCAGCAGAGGCTTCTACAATTACCGGAGGAGCCGAGGAGCTGAGTGGAGCGCTTAGATAAGCGGTCTAAAGTCGTTTGGCTCATTGTTTTCGCGACCTTGTGTTAAATACCGGCCAACACGAATGGCCATTTGTGTGGCAACTGGCAAATGGCAATTGTGGCAGGCAGGCAGGCAGGCAGGCAGCGGCAGCAACAGGTTATCTGCAGTGGCTGTCAAACTGCTTGATATGCGAAAAGCCGATTTTCCATTGGGTAATCTCTCGTCCAGCCATCCGTATTGCTTCTCTTGCAGTTTATCGCCTTTTTGCTGGCACTCCGAATTTGTTGTTCGCCTGAAAACGTTCAATAATTTTATGAAATCTCGACGCCAGTCTGGCGACGCTGACTGCAGCTTTTTGCAGCATTTTGCAGCTTGGCTCTGCTCGCTGTTATTATTATTGTGCACTTAGCCGCTGACTCTTTTCAGCATGAGGGGCAGAACGTGGCAATCCATTGTCAGCTGTCATTTTGCAAGAGCTCTGCCCCTTCGGCTCCTTGTCAGCTGCCCAAGTGGCGAGCAGCAGCTGCTGCTGCTCTTTGGGCTACTGCATGTGCTTCGTACTGTGGAAGCGTCGCACTAATTGCTCAGGTATGAAGCCAGGGAAAAACAAGAGCAGCGGCTCTCGCTGGCTTCTGCATATGTGCAACACCGGGGGGCGAAATAATAGATCTAAAAGACGCCTACATATTGCAAAATTCACACCTTCATTAATTAATTTATTATTCATTATTAATGTCTTTGTAATGTACATCATAATCCATTCGAAAGATGTCAAGCGAACTTAGTAAAGTAGTAGGGTAACCAGAAACTCACAAAATGGGTTAGAAATAAATATAATTTATTACAAATTAAAGTTAAAACCATCAAAAAGACAATAATTAATCATTGTTCTGAATACAGCTGCAAAAGAATAGAAGTTTTGTTTATTTTTGCATGCAAAAATAGATATTAAATTGCTTAACATGAATGCTTTTCCATTTATAATTCTCAAATATTTATACAATTTCCAGTTTCCATTTTTAAAATTCAATTATACTTTTGAATCATAAACAACGCACAAATTAAACAAAGAATAAATAGAATTATCTAATAGCCATCTTTATAACCATTTATTTTCTTAGTCTGTTGTATGAACATGTGGTTTTGGAGAACTATTGTTTTCCCCCCAGCTGTTTCTGGTTGTTAATTTTGAAATTTTGCAATTTCGTCCCGTCGAACTCCCCGAACTGCCCCGCCCTTCCCCTCACCTGTGCGTCTCGGGGCCATTAATGTGTCCATATTAGAAATGCCATTACATCGCGCCATTTGTGGCGAATGCTAACCACCACTCGGAAAAGTGGCTCTTGGCTGAATTTTATATACGAGGGCAGCCAAGCGTGAGCCAGCCAGCCAGCCGTCGAGGGTAATTCCCATTCGTTCTAGGCCTGCTACCGCCGTACCAACCATGGGTAACCAAGGAACTAACGCACTTTCTACATAACCATCGATCGATGGGATCGGCCATATTGCCGGGCAACATGTTGCAGTTGTACGTGACTGGCATGGGCGCAGCAGGCGCTTTTCGCAAAAGCATAAGGAGAAGGAGAAGGATAAGGAGGTGGCCTCTTTGAAGAGCAGCACTCGGGCCGCTGTCCACTTACGCACTTGCTGGGCAGTGGCCTCTTACTGGGAACTTGATGCCAGCCGGAGGACACATGTGCGTGGGCCGGGGCTGCTTATACTGCTTAGGCTGTTTAGACGGGCAGAGATACAGAGATACATGCCCGTGGATTCTTTCCAGCAGGAAATACGAAATTCGTAATTACGGCCACACAGTGGGGCATAAATAACGCGCAAGTTGTTGCCAGTTGCTGGCTAAGGCCGAAAGAGATACGGCCCGCATCCAGACGCACACATACACATACATAGACGGAGCCGAAAAACGAAAACTAAAGACCAAGCGAGAAACCTGTTCCCACCTGCAACATTGCGTGCGAGTGTCTGCGTGCGTATCTGTGTGCGCTGTGCGGGGCTGCCTCGAAAACTAAACAAACAAGCCAACGAAAAACACAGCCAGCTATGAAAATGCCTCGAAAATGTACAAAAAAGATACATACTCGGCACTCGTTCTGGTACTAGCAGCAGATACAGATACAGATACAGGCACAGCCACAGTCGCAGATACAACTGCAGTGCGTCGTCGGCTCTTATTTTTTTTGTCTTAAACGGCAAACGCATTATTTTTCAAGTGCGCTGATGAGCATTTGATCGCTGCAGCCAAAGATTGCCCCAGGGCCCCCTTTTATTTTCCGTTCCTGACTCGGTTTTCTGTTTGGCTTCTTCTCTTTTTTGGGGCCAATCCACTCCACTCCACTTCACTTGCGGCTGGCATTCTCGCCGAGGCGGAGCTCTTGTTTATTTTCCCAACATTTTTCTCTCACCCGAAGCGCAAAACCGAAATGTAAACCAACTAAACACAACCAGTCCCAGTCACAGTCCCAGTCCCAGTCCAACCAACCAGATACAGATACAGATACAGATAGATAGACGCGTCTGTCATCGTGTGCATGTAAACATTGGCGGGCAGAATGAATTCTCAGCCAGAATCAGCTTTAGTCTCAGTTTCAATTGCAGTCCAAGACCCAGGTTGCAATTCCTTGGACCCTGAACCTAGGAGAGCATCAAGGTTGAGACTCTGATTCAGGATTGCTTACTAATGCTGTGACATTTAATAGCTTTGGCTTTGTATGCTACTTTAATTCACTTTACAAATAGAACCAATACCTTTGAGCAGAGGTGTCCAGTGAGAGCACTATCCCCTGCATTTTACTTGCAATAATTAATGCAATGTGCCTTATAGGTTAATGATGAGCCATAGTAGTTCTTTGCAGACTCTTACAGATTTTAATAAACCTTGTAAAAAGCAAAGAGTTCCTTGCTTCAGCTCGCATTTCCAGCTCAAGAAATACAAAATGTATTTACTCTGGCCACTCGGCATCTTCCTTGGCTCTTAGATAACACTCTTGGCCATATTTCTTTAGCTTTTGTTTGCTCAACTTGGCCGCAAGTGAAGCAGCCACTTAAGGCCGCCGCAAGTTCAACGGAACGCGGAGAGGAGGCATGCAAAAAATGGCTTGTTGCGTGCCTCCTCAAGTGGCAGCCACATCACTGGCAGAAGGAGCAGCCAAGCTGCGTCTGGAATCTGTGGGATTGATTGCCGATCGCTGCCAGTCGCCGCAGCTTGTGCCGCATTTTTGCACGTTTGGCTAGCCAGGCGAGGAGAACCAAGACCAAAACCGAAACCAAAGCCAAGAGCAAGAGCAAAAGCCCCAGTCGAATGGCCAATATAAATGGGGTTCAAGTCAAAGTTGCATGCTGATGGATTCCTAAGCAACTGCAGCTCCATCTCCAACTCCGAGAGGAACTGCTGCGCGACGACAACCGCAGCCAGAACAGGAACGCAACGCGTCAGTCATTGAACTTTAAGCTATGCGTTCGACGACTGAACGAGACCCGCTCCCCACTCCCCACTCACTCCCCTGCCCATTGTTGATTGCCCCACCACAACTGTGGAGCCACTCCAGCGGTGCCTGTCCCTCCTCTCCCACCTGGCAGATCGAAGGCGATCGGCCCCGGTCTCGGATTTGAAGCGCAGCGCGCTGTTTGATTCTCAATTTTTGATTCTTAACAGCCCCGTGAATGGGCGAAGACTCGAAATTAATGTGTCTGTCTGGGCTTTGTCTGCTGTATGCCCTTAAGCGGTATGTATATGCAGCACCGTGGGCCGTAAATCCGTATGGTGCTTCGATAGTGTCGCAGTGGTGCAGCGGATGCGATTCGAGCTGCCTTGATTAATAGCCTCGGGAAGCAGCATGGCGGTTGGGGGGCGTCGTTAAAAGCCTTTTTCCAACTGATGTGTGGCGGGGAAGGGTCTGCGGCGGTTTTCAAGTTCAACGACGGCTCATAAACACCTTTGGTAACGCTGCACCCGCACTTCTGGCCGGAGCACGACTTTCTAATCGACGTCGACCTTTCTCGTCTCAATCTTCTCCATACTTCTGATGGCATTTACATTTAATTTCGCCAAGCCAAAAACGTGTTTGCACATACCAAAAAATGTGACTGCAGACAGCTGGATAAAGGTGGGCGTTAAGAACAACAAAAGCGAGGCGGGGGGAATGCGACTCGCAAATTGTGCGTTGGAAATTCCATCGGAGGGCCGTAGGAAAGCGGAAAACACAGGGACCAGTCATACGTCCAGACAGTCAGCGTGCGATCTCAGGTTATAGATTCGTTCCACAAACCTGTACTCGTACCCAGCCTCGCTCTGGCACAGGTAAACAGCGGCTCTAATCAAGGGGCAGGGCAGGCCAGCAGCAGCAGGAGGAGGAGATGGTCCAGGAACCATCGCACACCCTGGGAAGACCATTACCTTGCATTACCATTGGAATTTCTCAGCAGCATCTACACACGGAGAAACTCGGACCAAGCTAAGGCATTTCTGCAGAATCTTCGGCACTTCGGTGGCCTTCCTCTTCTCTCGGTGCATCTGCTCAGTCTCCAAGTCCAACTTGTTTCTCGGAATTTCAGCGCAAGAACTTCAAGTGCTTTCCTGCCCCTTTTTTGTGTTTGTTGTTTTCGGCCAGGACAGCTTTAAGGTCCAACCAGCGTGGCATTACGTAAATGTATGTTTGCCGCAAACAAATTGCAGAGCCGGCAGAGGGGAAGCCCAGGGAGGAAGAGGAAGCCGAGCCGGCAAGAAGGGAAATAGAAACACTTTGTCGCCCATTGCGGGTCTCATAATGCGGCCTTAATGTCTGTCAGTCTGTCTGCCTGTCTGTCCCGGCCGGCAGTCCTCCTCGGTCGCTAACCGCTCCCCGGGATCCTTTGACTGCCTGTGTTCCTGTCTGTGCTGATTTCCGGACGACTGATTGCAACGGCAACTCGTGTTTCATTTTTCACTCTCATTCATCTGGCAAACATCACGCAATGCCAGGCGACAGATGAGCCAAGACCCGCCGCTGCTTCTGACCCTGTCTCCCTGTCTCCTGCACCTTGTTTTTATGGCCGGGTTTTTTCTCCTTCTTTGGCCCAGGTAAGCATTCGTTCCGGCCATCGTAAGCCGCAAGCGAGCCAGGACGAGCGTCCTGCCAAAATATGGAATGCTACGACTGCGACCATGCTGCCATGTTGCATGCAACCCGTTCTTCAACCCCTCGCCGGACTGCATTCATAATTCAACCCTGCCAAGTGGCAGGGGTCCTACTCACCTGGATGGACGGAGGAAGCGTCTGTGCGAAAATTGCTTTGTTTGCGGCATAAAAACAAGTTCTCCCTCCCAGCTTAGAGATATAATATGGGTATAGAGTTAGGGTAAGCAAGGAAGGGCTGGGCTGGGCACAGCTGATGCGTTGATCACATCTCGGGCTCATGTCATATGCAAATTAATCACAGGATCCTGGGGTGCTTAAAGGGTTCGGTTCCTAAGCCATAATTGCAGTGGAAATCGAAGTGGGAAATCAAAGAGCAGCTGCTCGGAGAACTTCTCTATTAATCGCCTCCCGACCTTGCCAATACTGCATTAGATTCTATTGTTGACTACGATATAATGGAGTGTTCTTGGCCGCGTCCCAGATATCTTATCTTCCTCCCTTGTTTACACACACCTACCTCTGTGATACCAGGGAGTCCAAGGTGTTGGACGGCTGGGGATGTCGTAATACTTGGCACTGGCTGAGGCTATAAATATATATTGTTTATGGCTGAAGATATTGATTTCAAGTGTGTGCTAAGAAAATCCAATAGTAATTCCTTAAGCATTTGTGGAATCTGCTACTTGGCATAGACTTACGAGATTATTTTCATGTTCAATTTCGAAGAACAAGCTTTATTGCTAATCTATTTATCGGTTGTAATAGCTGGAAATTATTTGCCTTGCCTCTTTATTATTAGATATTCAAGTAGATAAGACTTCATTGTAATTGGATTTCACTTTACAATGGCTAACTAGATGTCAGGATATTGATGGCTATACAGTTTCCAACATTAAAAATCGCCCTTTTTAATCATTTATGTAAATGCTAACTGATAAATGTAGCTCCTTTTGTGTTGTCACCTTCGGAGCAGGAAATCCCTCGGTTGCCCCTGCATCCCCTGGATATAGTTTAGCGCTACCTGGCACAATCGCGTGATCTAATTCGCCGCTCTGTATCTTTTATTCAACGCATTGTGTGGTTAGCTCTCCAGTTCCAGCCGAAAGTGCGGCATTTAGCCTGCTAAACGTTGTCTGGGAGAGCTGGCAAACCCGACGACAATGGAACTCCGGAGCAGCCGGTCCCTCCGCCAGTCGCAATTCATTAGATGGGAAACAGAAACACGTTGCTCTGATTGCCGTGCATGTAACAGCTGAAACTACCAAAGGGGCTCAGCTTTTTCAGCAGCTTCTTGTCTGCCTTTTTTTGTGCTGCTCGTTGTGTAAGTTTTACACGGTTCTGGGGGGAACATGCGTGGCGATAAAGATGGAGCGAATGGAAGGCTGGATCCGCCAGATACAGAGGCACCGAGAGGCTGGGCACTGCCGGCTTGACGACTGACATCATTTCCGATGTTTATCTTTTCATGTTAACATGGCCGGCATGCGACATGAAGCGCAAACAATCCCAATCCAAATCCAAATCTAAATCCTTTTGCAAATGGCTTTCGGGTCAAGAGCTTACTTGGCTTCTTCTCACTTTTTCTTGGTCCAAAATGAGAGCTGGAGGGCTTTCATAATGTTAGTTGGGGAATTCTATTTACTGGAGTACATTGACCCAAATTCTGGCCGGAGTTCAATGAAGTGTCCACTGATTGTGGGGGGATTTGGGGAAAGAGCGGCTCTGGCTTTCACTTGATTTGCATATAGACAAAGCGCCTGCAACGGTAAAAATCATTTTCCATAAGCGAGGAAAAACCTGAAACGCGCCAGCGAGCGATTCTCCCGGGGAGTGGGACTTGCGCAAGACGAGAGCCTCTTATGCAGCCGCCTCGTAATGGCCAATTAAGCCGCGTCATGCCGTCAACCGGACTGACTGCCAGTCCGTCAGCTTTGGGCCTCTGGAAGCTGCAGTTGATCGGCTCGACGAGTGCGTGGGACCTGCCCCGGCCACGGCAACGCCATTTCCAGCAAGATGCCCAGTCATGGCTGCCCCATTTGCAGCCGTAATCCGGAGTTAAACTGCCGTACCGAGTGGCAGTGGAGGCCACGCACTGCAAGCTCCACTAAAAAACAACGGAAACCAGAAAAGAGCTCAAAAGCTCAAACGGAGGCAGGTGGGATTTAGGCTTTTTTGGGAGCCGGTGGAACTTGCTCGGGCGTAACTTCCTCCTGCCCTCCGGCCTAATGGGGCACATGTGTGCGCCGGGGACGGAGTGCGTTATTGCGGGAGTGAAAACGCCTTCGGCTATCATTTACGCTAAATGCACACTGAAAGCGGTAATTAGATTGTCCATGCCCCGAAAATTCAGCCAGGCACTTGAGATGATGAGAATGGCAGAGACCAGGCCGGCGGCAGCTGGAGGCTCGCTATGAGGCGTTGTGTTATTAGGGGTTGCAGCCCCTGTCTAGTGCTCTTAAGCCGAAAAACCAGATAGAGATACATTCGGAGTCGCTCCAGCAGATACAACTATATGTAGTGCTTAGTTACACACACAAGACACGTGGGCCAGGGCGACAGATGTGAGCCGAGATCTCCCAGCTCGATAGGTTGGCAAATGGGCATATGTTGCGGTTTCAGTCCGGCCTCATTCCGGGCTCAGTCGATTCAAGGTTCCATAAAGTTCAGGAAAACCAATCCCAGAGCGATTAAAACCCAAGCTGGCAGATTGGAATCTAGAGAGAAAAAAGCTAGCCACAGAGAGGCTTTGACTCTGAAACCGAATCTGACTCTGACTTCGACTTCGCCTCAGACTCCGACCCGCAACGATGATGGCGTAGGCCACCAAAGATGCCGACGCTTAGATATTGGCTACATTGTGGGGCCGCAGATACTGGGGTACCCAGATACAGCGATGCAAAGATACAGAGATACAAGCCGGCAACCGCAGAAAAAGCTCCACTGCCACTGCCACCGCCAGAGCCAGAGCCAGAGCCCAAAGTCGTGGAGATTTCGTTTTCGGGATGACTTGTCTGCGGTGTAGGACCAGAAGTTCAGCACGAAATGCAATTACAATGCCCTGACATTACAGGGCAATCGAGGAGGCAGCCAGGGAAGAGATACAAATACCAATTCCAGCTGGAGTTGGAGCTGGGGTTGGCCAGCCGCATTTTTGTGCGGCCATGGAACTGGAAACTGATGGCTGCTAAGCCGCCGAGCGGAAGAGACGTAAATTATGTTATAACCCACGACGGATATGGCAACGAAAGACGTGCCGGGAAAGACGGTCTTGATCTGGCAGCTTGTTTATCGCAAAGATGTATAAATCGAGCGATATATATGTATAGAATAGTTGAAAGGGGATAGATACTCCCCTGTCGAGTCACTAAATGAAACAGTAACATACACAATTCCAAGCTGTTGCTCTTTGTTTACAAGACCATCCGTCAATTGGGTGCCTTTGTTCCAGGCCGCACATCGATGGGCCGTAAAGAGAGCTACGGATGCGGAAGCGGAACCTCTCGTTCTCCCTGGCCATTAAATCCGCAGTGGGTCAGACAGCTAGGAGGAACAGCTGTGTGGTTATGCCGCTGGTCTGGGTGGTAATTCAATGGGAGGGAGGGTTTCGCAGCAGCCGGCACACACTCGTGAGTGTCATCGAATGGCTTCGCGTTGGGAGGAAGTGCCACATAATTGCTCAACAATGCAGCAGAACACAATAATCAAATCGGGATAAATCCCGCCGCGGTTCAACCCTCGGGCTCTTGGAGAGTTTGCCCTAATTTCGAGTTAGCATTGAATATTGTTTGTGCCTCCTCCCTGTCTCTCTTTATGATTTTTAGGATGACGAGCCCCTGCCACTTGGCACATCCGGTGAGTGGCGCTTGGTGAAAAGAGCCGAGCTCGAACGCGAACGCGAACTGTCACAACCGGAAATGCAACCTGGCGTTTCCATTCGATTCGAAATCGAAGAGTGCGCACAATGCCAGTCTAATGAGCAGTTTAGCCCCCGTTTATGGGCTGGAAAACAGGGAGTTGTCGGCTCTGAAATGCGTGCGCTGCATTAATGATGGCGTTAAATGCCGCTTAAGCAGTCCGAAGGCAACAAATTGTGGCAATAACTGAACGCGAACGCGAAGGCAAACACCAGAGATCAGCGAAAGTTCACGGCTTCAATTTTAATGAGCCCGCTGACCCATTTAAGTGTACTTACCAACGGCCTGGGGGAAGGGAGTTTGCATTGTTTTGCAATTGCTTCTGGGTAGGAGCCCGGGGAGATCGGCAGGGAAGAGCGGAGCGGCAGGGAGTTCAATAAACCCAACGCATCCAAAGTGCTCCAATCGAAATCCCCACAGGCCGGGACAGCTGTTGTTGTGCCTCAGCGGCAATCTGCGTGGACTCTTACACTCAGAGAAACGGGAATATTAATGATTATGGTAGAAATTTTCAAAAATTAAAAGGCATGGGATAGTAGCACCTCTATACGAGGGGGTCTTAGGAATCTAAGGAACCTTTAAGCATAATGTTTAATCGAAGAAGTGCATTCTTAGTTAGTGGTTATCCATAAAATTATAAGTTCATTTGGGGAATAAAGGTATAAAAAAGTAAATTGAAAGCGTAAATGTTTCAGAATCAGAACAACCCACAAGAAAAGGTATTCCCCATCAATATTCAAACATTGATTTAGACTGCAGAGAAGGCTTTTCTCGCCCTGTGATTCGATCTGTTGTGGGCTGCCTGCCACCGCCCCCGTTCCGCCTGCTTGTTTGTCGCTTTTTTATGTGCGATACTAAATGCATTTCACATCCACAATAAATAAATTCTCTGCGCTCAAAACATGTCAAGTCCAACAATACACACAGGCAGGCCCCCGGCCCTCGAGCTCCACCCAGAAGATCCAAAAAATCAGAGGTCCTCCCTCTCCCTGCCTTGGCGGCGTTTGAAAGTGTAAATGAATTTGTTCTTAATTATTATGAGACCGGAGGCTGTGTTGGCAATTCGGTGGAGATCGGCGACGGCGAAGATGTCCAAGATTCGTTGGCATTGATTTAGTGGAACCGAAAATGGAGGGGAGCCAAAGGGTGAGGCGTCTCCAAGATGCATGAATTGCTTTTTATGTGGCGGCAAAAATGGTTGGGAAACAGGCAGAGACAGAGAGAGAACAGCGCTGGAAATTTGTTTCTTCGGTTATCCAACGCCCTGGGAAAATGTTTTCTTTGATGCCAGACACAATGGCGAGTGATGGATCTGTTGGATTTCAACAGCAACGTGTGAACTACAGGGAAGCAGGGAGAAATTCGAGAAGTTTAGGAGCCGCAAAGACCCAATGAATGTGCGCCCAGGGAATTAGTAGGGAAATCCCCGGATCTGGAGCACTCCAATTTAGTTTAACTATATATAATTGGCATCAATTGACCTACATTAGGCTGTGCCTTAACCTCAGACGAATGCCTCTTAGTTTTCCGGTTATATTATAGGGAATCTCTTAATTTCCCTTAATTATCTTATCGTCTGGATTTACATTTTCCAACTTGGAATTTCTCTTTGGAAGCGGTCAAAATTTATGGTCCACTCGGCTAATGTTTGTTTTATTACTAATAGATGGTAGACGCTTTATCGGCTGCATTGCCCTCTCAGCTTCTCTGCTGCTCGGTTTTCTTTTACTTTTCTTTATTTCCTTTATTGATTTTCCCCCGAATCGGCGCTGATTTATGCGCTTGAAAATTGATTTGGTATTGGGGACGGTCGAAGGAAAAGCCATTAAAAGCGACATTAAGGGCCGGTCTCAAGTGTCCTTATCAGCTGTGGTCCAGCCCTCCATCCTCCCAAACATGTATGTATATCCTGTTGGTGTCAAAGTGCCGAGCGAGTCGTAAATTTCAAACAGTTCGCTGATATGACAAGTGACTGCCGATGTTTTATGGACATGTGTTGCCTAATTTATGTTTCAATAAGTCGGCCCCATCTCCAGCCCCCGAGGGGAAACATAAAAATGTCATAATATCCAATGAAAACGCAATGCAACAGATAATTAATTGAAACGAACAACTCGCAAGGGGGTGAGTGGGCCAGCAGCACGCATTGCAATGCTTTCCCTTTGGAGAAATTGAGGAAAATGCTCATTTACCTCCCATATATGAGCACACATGCTGGTAGACATGTTTGGGCTAATAAATCAAAATTAATTTCTTCATTTCTGCTCGGGGAGTTCGCTGACAAGTCGCCTTTCTGTGAGAGCTTAGTGCCATTGATACCGTTCTGCAATCTGTTTTCTATTCGAGATTATGTTGACACTCTGGCCATGTGACCTTTGGCGATATAGTTCGATAAACTATATACTTAGTGTGTGTGTGGCCTTATCGGCACTTTGATCAGCATTTGATTTGCTCACCGTTACAGGTGATAATAAAACGCGAACAAATCGACTAATAGTAAACTGGTTTCCCCAGCGAATCGAGTTCCCAAAGCCGCCTCTTTCCATAAACAACAGCAAACCGTGGCTAATGCAGCCATCAAGCCACGCTGGCTCTTATCGCCGCCACCAAGAGAATGATATTTTAAAACCCATTACGGCTTTTTCGGGTTAATTTCCAATTTTTTCAATATTTTTATGTGAAAAACGCTCCAATGGAACGCGGCTTCAGTCTCGGTTTCGGGTTTATCAGTTGCGCCTCTCGTTTATTGTTTGTTTGTTTCCTGTCCGAAGGGAAAATTGTCAAAGTGTTGACAGCCATCGGAAAATAAAACGCCAGAGAACACAGGAAAACCAGAAATGTAAAATTGAAAATGTATGCGTCAAAGCCAAAGATTAAAACAGACAACAGATACAGATACACTTGCTGGCAAGTTGAGGGGCAAATATTTGCGCTTGGCGCAGTCGAAATGTTTACAATTATTTACAATTTCATTATTAACGCAGCGCTGTTTGCCTTCCCATTGGATGCGTTGTTTGCCGAACACATTAACGACACCATCGTCGCATAATGAGGCAATAATTATGTTTGAGATAGCGCTGCCTCGAAGACAAAGGTTTGTCTTGAGCCCCCAACTCCTACACTCTCCGGCCAGAGGAGGAGAGCTTGCCACAAGTTTGTGGTGTCTCAAGGACCCAGCACTCGTGTGGCAGTCAGACGTGGCAAAGGAGTTGGAGGAGGAGCCTCGGGAATGGGTTTGCCTGCAAGAGATTAGCGCTAAACGGGCCTCTCCACTATGCAGCATCTCGGCACCGAGGAAATACCACTGGCAACTCCTCCGAATAACATCCCTAGTGGCAGCCATCTCGTGCTCATCTCGGCTGTCAACGCACCTAAACAGACACCTTAAGCTGCAGATCTTTAGCGCCTGATAGTCGTCTGGGGAGCGAAGGCATCTTCGTCTCTGGCACTTGGTGGCTTCCTGCTGCCATTCCCATTCCCATTCCCATTCCCTCGTATCGCCACCTTCCTGTCTCTATTTCCCTGTCTGCCGATTATCTCGACATTGTCGTCTGCATTTAATGGCAAACGATAAACATTTGCGCCATGGCCCAGCCGGTGACCCCCGATTCGGTATGGGAGCCGAGTCATAGTTTCCCTATGCAAATCAAAGCCGCATTCGCATTCTCGACAAATTTTTGGGAAAGTTGACACAGTTTGAACCCTCCTGCCCATTCCCCAGCTCCACTAGGTTGCTCTGAGACAAATAATGCTGTCGGTCTCGGGGCTAAAACCGTGAGCATTGCAGTGCCTTTCACTTGGCCAGACTTGCCCGGAGTCCCAGCCGGCCAACACCTTGCCAGCCACATTCGGCTAATCGCCGCCCCGGCATCTGCGGAGGAGTCCTCGGCCACAATCTTGACATTATTCTCCATGGCAAACTCCTCCGCGATGGAGGTGGCGATGTGGAAAAACAACTTTCGCAAATTCTTGTTGCAGTGAGCACCAAGTGGGAAAGGCAGACAGGCTATCGGGAATTCTAATCCCTATAAAGTTATTTTCTTTTAAAGGAAGATTAAACTCCAGAAGCTATAGATTTCCGCGAATAAACTACCTTAATCAATCGTGAAGTTTCCAACTGGCTTTCACTTAATCCTTGTTCTGGCATCGAGTATCGAGGCCCATCATCGGGGAACTTTCTAATAAACAAATTGTTGTCGATGTCGCTGGCGCTTGGGTTTCGTTCGGTGGTACGTGCATCCCGGGCCCGGAGCTGAGTTTAATTAACCGCAGCAGCTGTCGGCCCAGAGGAGAAGCTGAAACTCTGGCCGAGATCGAACTGGCACATTGCTGCCGGCGGGAAGGAGGGTAACTAGATCCGATGCGGTTTCGCTGTTAGACGCTCGACTAGCTCTGGCCAATTGTCACCTGAGAGGCCGGCGGACATCGGATCTGCCTCGGGATCCTCGCAATCATATCTCCTCCAGCCGCAGAGCGGCCGAGTTCATAGGTTCAGGTTGGAGCATGGGGCACACAGCTCGCAGCTTGTTGTAGACTTTCTAAAAATGTTCGTGCTGCAAGGCAGTTGACAGTTTGGCAATTTGTGTTCGCCCCTCTGGAATGTTGCACCATCAGCCATCATGGCGATGTTTGTCGGCACAATTAGCAGCTCCAGCGGCAGTGCAGTAGCCATGGTTATCACCTAGCCTGAAGCCCACTCCGCAGCGCGATGCTTGTGTGAATGCAAATATTTATTCGGAACCCCTTGAGCGCTGATGACATTGACACAGGACTCACGGAGGGCTGCAAGGATGCGAAATAAGTGTAATTCAATCGCCGGCAGGGCTTCTTGCCCGTTCGCAGGATCGAACGTCTTGAAGGGGTCGCAGGAAACCATAAAAATCAGCCATATGAGAAATGAATGAGCTTGTGAGTGAGTGAGTGAGTGAGTGAGTGGCACTGCCTTGGGTTTCATTCACAGGAATGCACGTTCCCAGGCAAACGGAGGAACTGAGTTCCTTTAGGGTAGATGTGAGTGCCTGCCTGTTCCGAAGGACTCTGCTTGCTCCTGCGCGGTTCCTGTTCGCTACCTGCCTGGGAAATGTTCGCCTGTCGTTTTGTTTTTAGGGGAATATTTCCCCGTTTTCCGCTTTGTTTTTCTCCCCCTGCATCGCCGGCTTGTTGTTTGTTGTGCTCTTAGCCCGACTCGCCCCGAATTCCCCTCCTGTCACGAGCACCTTTGGCTGGCGGTTCATCGGGCCGAGTGTTGCCAAATGTTTGCAGCATTTCCTGCTGTCTCCGCCGGGGCGTTGTCGCACCAAAGTTCCGTCTCTTAACTTTTAGCACGTGTCAGGAAAGAAAAAATGCTGCAACTTTTCCGAATAAAATAAACAGCAAGCGAAGCGGTGAAACTGTGAAGAAGCCCTGGCTGGATTTAATACCACGTCGGTATCCCATACCCATGCTCCAGTCCCTCTCCCTGTCCCTGCTCCTGGCCCTGTCCCTGTCCTGTTCGTAAAGTCAGACTGGCTGGCACTCGCACACGGTGTTGGCCACGGCTAAAGTGTCCCTGTAGGCTCTTAGCATTGTTCCCGACTCCTGGCCGGGATGGAGTGAAAGAATGTTAATGCAAAATGCATTACGCCGCCTGCTTGAACTCCGCTGGGCTGCCAGACGGAGCTGCAGGAGCTGGAGGCGGGCCCCGGGCCCCGGGCCCCGGGCCACTTCTGGCCAAGTGCTGGTGCATACTAACGATTCCGGGACAATCGCAGGCTCATGTCACGCCGGCTAAGCATTTAATTAGTTTTCATGAGCCAAGCCGACAGCTTGCATAAATTCAGATGCAAATGCAAGTGCGAATTATGTTTCAATTGCCGGAGCTGGTAACCTTATATCTAGGCTCTTCTTTTGGGCCAATTAGCAAAAGTTGGCGCAAATGGTAACCAGGAAGCTGGAACTGCTCTTTGATTGCGGGGCTGAATAATAAACTCTGTATGGAAGCCATTAAAGGGGAAATAGTGAGTGCATAAAAGTCTGGGAAAGTGTTAATAGCTTTAGCAGCGGGCAGGCAGGCACCTTAGGTGGGGGATCATTAAAAACAAAATAAGAGTGCCTTCCTTTATAGACCCATCATACTTTGTGCCTTATTAGACGCAAACTTAGAAGCTGTTAAAAGGGGGAGAGGAGGCAAACCCCTAACTAACCATTATCTCAATTATTTATCGTGTCATTTTGTTGGCTACTGTTGGCCAAGCCCGTCCAGGCAGGTTCTCAGGCTGGAAGAGGTCTGCATGCCTGGGTTCAAGGCTGGTACTCAGCAATATGTAAATCTCCCTTCATTTCCAATGAATAGCAAATAGGAATCCATCCGTCCATGGCTCTGATCGATACCTTCCATGTGCCTCAACGGGGGGCACTTACGAGACGGCGGCCCTCGAACCGAACTCGACTCGACTTGACTTGACTTGAGACTCTTCCACGAAATGGCGAAACCCGTTTTGGGTCTCAGCCTCTCCTCCGACCGAGTGTCTTTCAATTGTGTTCAATGCTAACTCAATTGCTCTGGCCCGGGGCCATGCTACAGCTTTAGCCGAATGCCCATAGAGCCATATAGCCACATAACCATATAACCACTTCCAATTGAAGCACTCTCGGCCGCCCTGGACTCTGGCGGAGGGCGCGGGAGTCGGCAATTTGTTTTCCTGGCTCGATTTCCAGATAGATCCCAGACACAAAGACACACGGGAAAAGACACAGAAAGCAAACGACTCACTTAGCATCTTGGGCCATGGGAATGGGATAGGTCCAGGACATGAACCTGAACCCGAACCCGAACCGGATGCGCCGCTTTCACTTCCTCCTCTCTTTTTTTCAAGTTCAAGACAAACATTGGCCATAATCCCCCCGTTTTTTATGCGCGCAGAGCACATCCATCCATAATATTTGAATAAGCCGAAAAGGAGGGACCGGGACTCCGACTCCTCATAGGAAAATCTCCAAAAATAAAAGGTGCCACCGGCGGCAAATGAGCTGTTAAAAATAAGGGGAGCTGGAGCCGGGAAAATGTCGCCACGGCGCGGGTGGAAAGGCGCAGATCTGCGCTAAAGTGGTTGCGCCGGGTAAATCTTTCTCGCGGCACAACATCTGGCGGCGAAGGGACGTGAAAAGTCGTCGAGCCTCGAACATTTTTGGGCATTCAATTTTAAATTTAGACACAAAACCCAATAAAACTGCTGCTGGCTGCATTTATTTTCGTTTCCGCCGCTCCGGATGAGGATGAGGATGTGTAGCCGTGGCCGTGGCCCTTAATGATATCAGTCGCGCTGATCGGGGAGCCCGTAGCCGATGGAAATGGAATTTTAAGTAAACTTATCCCGCGGGTACTCGCTGAAAAACGCATGTCACTTAAATTTATTGGCCGCAACAACAGCAACTGCTGCTGCTGCCGCTGCAACTGGGAAAACCGAACAGTGAAGAGTGGCATTTGGTGAGATGCATTTTTCATTCAATTTCCAGTAGACAGTCCCGTCTGCCGCTGGGTTTATGTTCGACCCGGGGCTGTAAAATCGATTGATAGACACGGCTCATGATTGAAATCGAACCCCGAGGGGCGATGAGCGAGGAGCGAGAGGCGCACGGCGCGGGGGCGGCACTCAAATGTTTAGCAGCAAATTTTACGTTTTCGTTTAATGACTTTACATGGCCGTAAAGTCATCAAGTCAGCCTATAATTAAGCCCTGGCGGAAGTCAAGTCTTACTTAATCAACCCAAGAGTCCGAAACTCGCTGTAATTGAACCGCAAAACGGGCAGAAAGACAAAAAATACGCTAATTGCTATCACGACAAGTGCTTGGGGTCAATTAATTTAAATAAAAGCCATCCGATGGCCCAAAGAAAAGCGAACTTAATTAAAACTGCGGCCAACCGTCGTCATCGATTGGCTGTGGTGGGGCGTGGAATAGCAAAGTTATAGCAGAAAACTGAATCATCGCAAAAGTGTGGAGTCACTATCATTCTAGGAAAGTCTGGTATAATACATGGTAAATACTATTCCTCGAAATAATCATCATTTAAAGAAGTAATCCTTTGGACAGACATGGTAAAGAGTTTAAATATGACAAATAGTTTTTAGCTATGAGTTAGATTTCCAACTAATTACAGAGAAATTAAAGTATGGCTTAAATAAACTTACTTTCTTGGTAAGAAAAACCTTTGCTTAGTCGCTTTAAAAGCGATAATCTCTATAAACATAATCCAACATTCAAAGATTACTTTTAAGCTGTGGATTACATACTTCTAGGCCACAGACCAAGTCCCACATCAATAACTATTTCAGTCTCGTCTTGAAGAGGATATGCCACTTTAATCCCCTTTAAGCCCCCCGAATCGTGCGTTATCTGCCATCGGGCGGACCTAATGAAAAGAGTTTGCCTTGGCACATAATTCAGATCATTAGTCCTGGCCCGCTTACTCACTTGCTCCTGCTCCTGCTCCCTGATCTCATCCTTCCTCCTGTCAACCGCATTGACCTTTTATGGCCATGGGCTTGGCGAATCAGAATCACGTGACTCGCCCATTTTCATTGGCAATGCGTTTGCGGCGCGGGTGTGTCAGTCAGAGCGCTTTCCCCGAGCTAGGGCCAGAGGTTAAGGGGAGCATAAATCAGTTTTAATAGTGCAGCTGGGAGAGTCGACTGGGGACCTCAGTTGGCCAAAAAGACAGAAGCGGGAACCTGAAGTATACGCATATGGGACTTAGCAGCCCGTTTAATGAGATTTCCAGGCGGAAGAGCAAAAAGCGAAACCAATTTTATTTGCCATTTCTGTCAACATTTCGCGATGGCTTCTGCTTTGTTTTGGGTTTTGCTGGCAACAATTTTACTGTCGCATTACGTGCAACATTTGCCCGTTGATTGCTTTTGGGTAGAGGAATCCTGCCACTGCCCCTGCCACAGCTCACTCCTCCTCCCCAGACCCACCCCTGGGGCATTGCATAAATTTGTCTAGCTCCTGGCTTTACAATTTATGCGCTTGTGGCCATGGCTCTTTTGTCGGCTTGCCGAAAATTTGCTAAAATACAATCCGAAATAACATGGCGGCGAGCGCAAAAACTTTTGGCCATAAAGCACATGTGACTACCACCACATCTGTATGTAAGCGGCTCCGGCTCCTCACTGCGTATGCGTATGAATTTACCAAAATATATTTGTTTATTTTGCAGTTTTGTCCTGCGCTCATTTTGGTTGGATTTTACGCTTTAAGCATTCAGATTTCAGTTACTCCGCCTGACGAAAGTTTTCCTCTATAAATCATCCCAGAGCTGAATGCTGAGAGTCGTCGGCGATAAGGTCCCGGTTTTTCCAAAGTGGAGTTCTGTAGTTGGGCATTGTAAAAAATGTAAAGTGTTTTTCTTGGCCTCTTTTGATAAATTAACCTTTGGGGATACCCAACATAATGCATAAGGTAGACCTAAAAGGCTGCATTGTTGGTAGTAAAAGTTTGGATCAAGTTTAGATTGATGACTATTTTCTGAAAATTGAGTAGGATACTTATTAAGACTGATAACGGGAAAGGTATTTCATTTAGGTATTATTATTCTTTTGGTTTTCTCAGTATAAACTACCAAGTTACCACCTTAAATGGCATATTTCCTTCGGCTTCTCTGCATACAAATATATAAATTTATCACTTGGCCTTCGCTCTTATCGCATCGGATGTCGCAGGACCTCCGTTTCCCGCTGTCCTCTCCGGAGGCCGGACCCAAATGTGACCCGTAATTGCTTTAAATGCCATTACGACACTTACGCGCAGCACGACCGGAGCCGGGAGCTGGTAGCTTGGAGCTCGAAGCTCGTGGCTATGCCCAGATCCCGGATGCCTGCTCGACGGATGGCGCTGTCCACGGTTCGTGTCTGGCTGCCGGCCAGATTTGGAGGGCCAAGGGCAGACTTTAATTTCCCCCGTCGTACTCTCTCAGCCTGCAATTGTTTTCGCTTTAAATAATTAAATTAAACTGATTGAAGGAGTCTCCGCTGGCTGCCGCCACTCGATGCAATTGTTTTCGGCTAGGGAACTGGCAAACAGAGAACTGGGAACTGAGAACTGAGAACTAAGAACTCCAATCCGAGAAGTGCTGAACGAAAAGTGGGGCCAACGAACTCTAACCTGGCGCAATCAGCGTAATTAAGGCAGCAACGGCAATCGCCGCGGATGACTTATAAATCATTTATTGCCAAGACATTATCGCCATCGACCCGGTGCACGTAGAGAGGAGCCCTCTTTCCCACCGCCAAGAACTCGTTTGGCGCAAATTATGCTACGGAACGCGTTAGTCTATGACAGATTGTATCTGCCAGATACACCGCAGTCTAGGCGCATGTGGATGTGGATGTAGATGTGGCTAGCGACGTGGCAGCACAGCTTCCACGAGCCCCAACTTACATGCAGCACGTAGTCGCGGTGCCAATTTATGGCCAGGCTAAATTCTAAACGAGTCACAGCTATCCTCCGA
Organism: Drosophila bunnanda; assembly: GCA_035046265.1. Lineage (NCBI taxonomy): Eukaryota > Metazoa > Arthropoda > Insecta > Diptera > Drosophilidae > Drosophila > Drosophila bunnanda. The sequence continues at coordinate 859,701 of JAWNOB010000130.1, forward strand.
CTCTTGGACCGGAGTCAGTTGGTGACGGCCCAGATGGTTACTCGCCTGGCCAACATCTTGTGCAAATCCCATCTCCGCCTGCTCCATCTCGTTTATTTGCGGCTTCGGATGGAGTCACATAGCATGCCAGAGCAAACGTGTCAATATATGCTTGGGCCCTGGCAAATGCACTTTTGATATATTGGCTCCGGGCTTATTGGTTTTCCATCTGGCGCACATCATCGCCTGTGGTGGATTACCAGGGCGGAGCTCGGCGTCGGGGTCGGGGGTACTTTGATTTGCGGCCTCCTATAAATTTCATCGCGTTTGACATGACAATCGAGAGATGTCAACAGAAGGCAGGCGCCAAGTTACAAACCGCCTGGTAATGGGATACGATGCCAGCGCATGGATCACATCTCCTTGGGGCGTGCAACTTTACCAGATATGCAAATACATCTCGCACTTGATAAATTACCTAATGTGTTATGTAAAATGTTTAAGCAACTTTTATGAGGTTCTAAAAGGGCTTTTGAGGAGGGCTAGCTTTGAGAGGGGAAAATGTAATACTATTATATAAGATTATAATTAAGGTGTATCCTCTTTAAGGAACATAAATAGCTTTGAATTCCTATAATAAACTAGTAATCTATTCAAGCTATATTTGTTAAAAATACGACAATGAGTCTGAGTATTTCTAGAACTTATAGTAAATGTAGTATTCCGCTTTCCTAGAGTATCCAATCTTCGAGAGAACCAGAGTTGACCACAAATCACTGCTAACATGTTTGACAATTGTCGTTGGATAACGGCTAAATCGCCATAAAAGTGGATTACGGCCATATAGAGGGCTCTCTTGCCTTGTATTACCATGGCTGCTGTGGTTGTGGCCCGGACCGGCTTGGATTGGCTATGATCCCGTTCGGGCCTGGTCCTGGTCCTGGTGCTGGTCCGGTGTTGAAATAGTTTAAGGCAATCTGCAGACGGGATTTGTGGCCAGCTCGTTGAATAATGCCGCCCGGGACCGATTGCAATCTGGGGCTGTGTACATTGCCATCCACATATAAATATATATACATATATATACATGTGCCGAGACATTCTTGTACATGAGTCATAAATAATGTGCAACGGCATGGCCAACGTCACCCAGACGTGACGACGCCTCCTTGCCCTTCGGCTCTTTCTCCTCCTCCTCAACGGCAGCAAATATTTTGAGGAAAAATAATTTTGCCAAGTTAATTTGCCATTTCCGGCGACGGCTGCCTGTCAGCTTCCGTTTTTGGGCAGGAGAGAGCCGCAGTTGCACCTGAGAGCATGCCTAATTGAATTTCGCATTTGAACGAAATTAACAGGGAGTCCTGAAGAGATTTTTTATACACTTTATTTAGGGCACTCTGAGACAGACAGGGGTCAGTTCGGTTGGGAACTTTGCATTCCGTGCGTGCCAATGTCTGCGCACTTGAAATTGCCAATGGGGGAAGAGGCTGTTGGCACAGCTGCCCGTCCCTATCCCTGTCCCAGAACTAGACCCAGACCCATGCGTCTTCCAGTGGCGCACTGAACGTCAAAATGCGGCCCCGTTGCCATAAAATTGCCTGAATTTAGCGCTAGGTTGCCGCCGTTTCTCTAGCCCATCTCCAGTGCCTGGCAGCGGTCCAGCCTTGTCTCCGTCTCCGACTACAACTACGACTATGACTACGAGCTCCCTTCCCAGTTGGCATCCTCGTCTTTGCCGGCTGGTGCGTCAAGTGTCTTTGCTCTGGGCTTGTTAATCTACGAGTGGCTGCCTCTGCTCCTGCTCCTGTTGTTGCTTCCTGGTAGTGGCTGCAGCTCCTCGGGCTTTGTTTTCATTACCGACCAAGTCCACATGGCGGCCTATTAAATGCAAAATGTGCAGACAGCCAGAAAGACAAACGGTCCTCCGCCCTCCGCCGCTCCTCACTGGGAACTGGCCACGACTGTCATGAGAATTAAATATGCAGCGAGAGGAGCTGCCCAGCTCCATCTTCCATGGCATGTGGCCGGGTTATTAAAGTTAATTACAATTTTTCATGGCATTCGTTTTCTTTTTCCCCCTCCCTCCCTTCAGTTCGAAACGATAATTCAGAGTTTTTTACGCCGTGTCCTTGGTTTTGTGGCGATTTTTCCACTCTATTAATTTTCGCGTTGATTTATTTGCGGCATCGGCATCGCGTTGCCGTTGCTTCCTTTGTTTACAGATTGCACAAGCGGCAGCGATCGCCATGTGGGCTAAATTGAAACCGAATCGATGGGAGTCGCTGGCCATTTTCTCTGGGGGAAAATCCAGAGGAGGAGCAGCATCCAACACGCAGCTGGGATGGGCTGTGTTCGGGCATGCTGTTTCTATTAGATTACATGAAAAGCTCTTTGATTATCTGCTGATGATAGTGATCGATGCTCGAATTAAACGGCCAGAGATGAAAGCCGCCTGTGATCTCGTTCTGGGGCATTGAAGATAGATTACCAGGCAGCAGGGAAGGGAAAGTGTTGCTGGGAAATCTTAGTTAATATTAAAGAAATGTGCTGCAGGTTTAAGTGGGAACTAGGAGCATCTTTCGAGATATTTTCAACTGGAGGTTACTGTTTCTTCGTATTTAATTATCTTACTTTGAAAAATTCGTTACTCATTTCCATTTCCCTTGTTTTTCTTTTACTTTCTCCCTCAGCTGAAAGCGACCTGCTCACCTTTGCACAGCGCAAGCAACACTTCGAGACTGACAAGTCATTCCAGGAGGAGCTCTTCACCGGCGACACCCGGCCTCTGAGCGTGCGCCAGCTCTACACGGAGGCCGGCAAGGAGCTGCCATCGCCCGCCATTGCCACGGCCGGAGCCCTGGCTTCCCTGGCCCATTCGCAGGCCCTGACCCCCCCACGATCCATCTCCTTCAACGGCGAGGTGCTGTCCAACGATCACGAGACCCTGCAGCTCAACGGATCCGCCTCTGCGGAGGATCAGCTGCTGTGCGTGTCCGAGTTCGGCAATGCCAACCGCAAGCTCCGCACGCGCATAGACGCCGAGATCGAGATCCGTTTGGTGAGTACCAGAGAGCAGGGACGGGGCACGGGAGTAGCTACTGGTTGCCAGATAACTGCTCCCGGTCAACTAACTGGCCACCGTTAGACGACGCTTGGAGCTGTGCCTTATGCATAAATAATAAACCAGACCGGACCGCAAACTATGACGACCTCGTCGTGTGTGGTTGCCACCACCCATTCCATTCCGTCCCACCCCATCGCCAGCTGTGTTGCCTCCGAAAGCTAATGCCAAAACCCCCGCCTGCCGACCAACTGTCGTCCAAGCACTTGCTCCACAAAGCCGCACGGCACCCAATCATTGTCATGGCTGCTACTCCGAGCTGGTGATGATGATGATGGGGAGCCGGGAACGTGAGCAACGGGCAAACAGAGACCACACACAGTCCCAGCTCCATCAGGCATCGCCTATCTGCTGTCTGCTAATGGCCACCGAGGAGCAGCCGCTCGTGGCATGACTCCATCAGCGGGCACAGCAAATCATTTCGAGTTAGTTGGCTGGCTTTAATTGCTCAGTAACCGGCCTCCCACGCCCTTGTGGCTTTGCAAACTATGAGCCGGCAGTTGGGAACTACTTATGGCCAGCACTTGGCTGGCATAAATCCATTGAATCGTGACAGTTTTATTGGCAACTCTTAATTAGACATACTTTGGGGAATTCGAAAGGGTTTTCAATGATAGTTGCAGAACACTGCCTCCACCTCTTTAATCTGCCTTTGCACAACAGATTTTCTTAGTCAACAAGTTCCTTTTACTCCAATTGAAAAGCAGATATTCCGGGCAAAAGCCCAGTTATTGTGGCGTTTTTCATTTATTTTCCGTTCCACGTCGCCAGTTCTTTGAGCTCATATCAGAAAATTGCAGTTAATTTGAGCTAACGCGCTTCACAGTCGTCCCATTTAGCCGGCGTCCATGTCCATGTCGGTGTCCTCGTCCTCGTCCTCGTTCTCGTCTTTGTCGTCGCCGTCGTCTCTTGTTTATCTTTTAGCCAGGCCATTAGATAAGCTGTGCAAAGACAAACAGCCAGCGGGCACAGCCAACTGCCAATGGCCAATAGCTGCAGACGACGACGACGACGACGTCGACGATGAGGATGGCTGGAGCAAGAGCAGGAGTAGCCACATCCCGGATCCCTGTTCAATAGGTTGCCAAACTTGTTTTGGCAAAAACAACGCCGGCTGTCAATCGCAGTCGACTGTCGACTGTCGCCAAACCGCCTCACACCACTAGCTCCCAATCCCATTCGACTGCCGGCTCCAGCTTCAGGTCCATTGCCATCCTTCTGTCGTCTGCTCCTTAATAAAGTGACTTTTAATCCTTTTCGCATTGCGTTTGACGCTAGTTGGCCGCAGCATTCCGCTCTGATGCACCCCAAAAGAGATCCCCGGCAGCGGTGGAAAGCAGGAGCGGAGGTGGTGCTTGGACGACGGCCTGGCCATTAGCGCTCTGCGGCTTATTGGCCACGGCAGCAAACTATCTGCAAGACGGCCCCGTTGCTGGGTGGCTGTTGTTGACGGCACTTAAATCGCATTATTATATACGGCTCGACATTTATGTGCAAATATTTTATCGTTAAAAGTTGGCCACAGTGGCCCCGCTGCTGCCATTCATCCGTGCCAAAGAAATTTAGCTGCTTCTGAGGAAAGGAGAAAGAGCCCAGACCCAGACCCAGACCCAGACCCAGATCCAAATCCGGATTCTGGCAGTCTTTACGGTCCTGGCTGCCTCACTTTGGCCATTGGAAATCTAGCTCAAGTGCCTTTTTATGTAGATTTCTGTGGTGTGGGTGGCGGCTGGATTTCCCTTGCGGCGGAATGGGGGACAGTGTAAGTGAGGAGCTTGCCCCCATCCCGCAGTTGTTCAATTGCTACAATTGATTCGAGCCGTCGATTCCGAAAATCAAATGAAACGATTGCGCTTTTTCTTTATGCGCGTAATTCACTTAAGAACGTCGGACGATTCCGAATCTGGGGAATGTTTTCGAGCAGACAGCGAGTGAAACACTAAAAAATCATTGAACCTTGATTCGAAACTAGACCAGAGCAGCCCGGCTATTGCCCTTTTCTACTGCCACTCCAGCTTGTCTTTATTGTTTTTAATTAGACTGATTGAATTTCGATTCGGTAACGGAACCTTGTGGAGCGCGTGCTTGGCCCACACATCCTGCCACATTTTCGGAAGATTTAAAAATCGCGTGTCCTGGCGCCATTTGAGGAAAGCATAGAAGCAATGTGTTTGCGCAAACATGGCGCAGAGTGGCAGCTCGCATTTCTCATAAAGGGATGTGGGATGTTCGTGACAGGTGGCCGACACACTACCTCCTGGGCGGCTAATTAAGGACCGCCCTGGAATAGGCCCTGAAAACATGAAGGATACATATCGCCGGAACATAACACAATATATATTTTTGCATGCCAAATGCTTAATTAACCCGATGTTTTAACTCTTTTTTTCCATTTGCCCGTTCCACCTTCAGCCCGCTGCCATCGAGGATCTGCGGAAGTGGACATCCAGCGAGGCGCTGGGTGATGTCACCGTCACGCCGGATTGCATGCATCACGTGGACACCTCGGTGAGCACCTCGCTGGTCATTGGGGATAATGGCGTCCTCACGCCCGCCCTCTCTCCGTCCGTCCTCTCCGCCGACGCCGTCGACGCTCTCTACGCCCAGAACCTGAGCCAGGCGGCGGACAGCTCCCATTCCCACAGCCACCAGCGCCAGCCCCAGCACCAGCTGCCCAACGATATCAATAAAGATGTGCCTTTGAACCATCGCTTGCCTTCACCCGAGGAACAAACCAAACAGATTGCCTTAAAGTGAGTTATTATTTTTGATTATTTAATTAACAAACTACATTTTAGATATTTCATTTCTTATTTAAATTGGAAAACTATAATAGTACCAAAAGTTTGCGAAATTTAACTAGCCACAGTTTTAAGCATATAGTACCTTGCTAACAGTTTTCGAACCACTGTGTCTGGTCTGTATTTCCCTTTTGCTCAAATTCAAAAACACTGTTTTAATGCGTTTTTTATGCAAATCTCGCGCCAACTATTGTTTGTTTGCTTTGTGTTTCATGACGCACAAAAAGAATAGCCATAAAAACGGCTGTTTGTTTTTGTTATACGTTTTTTCAACGTTCGATTGTCCGTGTTTCGGGGCACGAGATGTTTGCTCAGTGAGCGCATCGGGCGAAAAAAGTTTAAATAAATTAATTCAATTACGTATGAATATTTACAACGCGGCCGCACAATTATGCAAGTGTCGCCGACCCCTCGCCCTGTCCATTTGGCCTCCCGTTGCAGCCAATCCATTGGCCCATCCATTGGCCCCGGGACACGCCCCGCCAACGAGGCTGCTGTCCCGGCTCCATGGCTCATTTGTTGGATTCGACTCCGAAATGGAGCAGCCGCAGACGAGGGCCGTGTTCACGCTCCACCGATTTGGAGCACGAAATATGTGGCTGGCTGGCGTATTAAAGCGTAAACAAATTGTTGTTTGGATAACCACAAAAGTGCACTCCAAACTGTGTGAGGCTCGCATTCCCCCTGTAAATCGATCTGGCCACAAAAAATGTGTATATATTAGCACTGAGGGAAATGTATTTGCATTTTAATTAAAAATGTGGTGTAAATAACAGGGACACTCAGCCTATCTAACATAGTTATAACTATTAAGAAGGAATCAAGCTCATCGAAGAAAATATATACACTTATCTCTAAAAACAGATCTATTTAGGTTAATTCTTATACAAAATTCCTACCTCTTAAGTTTACCCAGTAAGCATGATTAATGGCGCCAATAAACTAAGATCTCTGCATTATCCCACCCATAATAGATACCCTGCCGAAGTGATTTCGGTGAACACCAGCGGCAAGCACTTCCAGCGGATGTGTGCGGCCCGCAAGTCCACCAGCGGATGCTATGCGGCTGGAACCGCCAACGCTGCCGGCTCCTCGAGCAGTGCCTCGCCGGAGAACGGGGGCCAGGCGGAGGGCAACAACCTGGACGACAATGTGCAGACGGTCAGCCGGCGGTCAAGGTCGCGCAAGGTGCGTGGCAAGCGGCGGAACACGATAGCCGGGATCGATCAGAAGGAGATCCAGGACGCGGCCAATGGGTATGTACTCGAGTCTTTCGTCGATCCCTCCCCCGTTACTTCTCCCCCACTTTCGTTCGCCTTCCGAACTGTACATAAGCCATACTAAGCCCACTGTACATACCTACGTCCCGCCGATGTCTGGGCGGATCCCATATATCGTACTCCCACTTGCATTTTCCTACGAGATTATTGTGATCAGCCAAGTTAGCTGAGCGATTTGTTATGCTGTTTAGTTTTCTTCGTTTCCTAGTTTTCGTGTATTTTAATTGCGCCTTTTATTGTTTAAACAAACGCCTAGCGGACTGTACAAATCAGAGCTGCGATCCGCCCATTAACTACCTGCCGTATATACGTATATACATATATATATATATCTATATTGTTTGCAAATTAGCAGCACAAATTGCATGCCACAAATCGAATGTGTCTAAATTACGAACTAAAATTGAATGTTGTACAAAGAGAATTGTAAATAAATTGTGTTACTAGTCGTATACGTAATTAGAAAACATAGCAAAATTCAAATACTTTCAGCTGCCTCTTTTGCGAAATTTGATTTCGAAAGTGCCTTAACGAAGCGAGTCTGCAAAAACAGCCTAACAAATTAATCGATTTTCAGCGCCACATTGTGTATCGAAACTATCGAACCTATCGAATTTCTGAACAAAGTACATTCATCCCATACACATACATACATGCACACCTCACGTACACCTCATGATCCACCCGAGACAGTCACCCCCCCGTGTGCCTGGCCTATCCTGGTCTCGAACCACCCACGCAGCTCAGCAACATTTGTTGCAGCAACTATCCAGCGAGGGCAACAACCAGGCAACTGCGCTCTGCAACATTGCCGCCTTTTTGGCCAAGTTAAGTCAAGTCGGTCGCCGGTCGCCGGTCTCCCGTCAGTCAGTCAGTCACTCGGCCCACTCTCGGGCATTTCCCTACCGCCACCGCTGCCGCTGCCTCTGCCTGCGCATCATCAGCATAAATCATGCGAGAGGCTGGCTGTGTCTCCATAGGCACGATAGGCACCGTCGAGATGTTTTTGTTCGGGCCTCGATGCCTTTTCCTGTGCCTTTTCAAATGGCACACACGACGCCTTTTGCTAAAAGTTTCATAAATCTTATTTCGTTTTGTTGGCCCTGCTTCTTGGCTGGCTCTGGCTGGCGTCTGCCCACAAGCTCCGTCTTCGACTCCAACTCAGGCCCAGTCCCAGTCCCGGAGACGGCGTCATTCCATTTGACTGCGCTCCACATACTACATACATACGTATATATAGGCAACATGAAACCCTAACTCAGCCACACACAAACACTATAGTATGTGTATGCTCCATTATGTCAATGCTGTTCAATATCTGTGCGATCAGCAGTCGAAAATGCGGAGCAAAGCGAAAACTTTGAGCCCCCGTCCAGTGGCTGTCAAACTGTAAGTGCATTTCGTGATTTTTTGTTGTATGATTTGTACACAGAGAGAAGTGGATATAAAGTTATTTATGGTGATTTAAAATTATTTAAGATAGAGTGAGTCGCAGTAGTCGTATCGGGAAATCTCTTTATGGTTCGGAAAACCTTTAGAAAATAAATATAAATTAAATAGGTAGCCGCATTTGGTACTCAATAGAACTTATTGGATATTTTTGCACTCATTTTTTAGGGATTTAAAGACTCTATTGATTTAAATTCATTTAATTCATTACTGAAAGATGTATATTTATTTATAATATAATTTGCCATAATACATATGTTTATAAAGGGAATTAAATGTATGAACGATTTCAGTTCCTGAAAGACTCATTGTGGTCCTTTCCCTAAAAGCAGGCAACGTTTTCTGTTCACTGAGTTTAATTTATTTTTGTGTAGTAGGAGGGAGACTTTCTGTTACAAATTCAATGTAAGCTTAATTATTAATTTTCCATTTCATTATAAATTGCTTCATAATTTAGATTCAAAGAATTTTCTCAGATTTTTCAAAGATTCAGGCTCATAATATCACGTTTTTCTCAGATTTTTTAAAGATTCAGGCTCATAATATCACGTTTTTATGTTACTTTGGTCAGAGGTTTATCATTTTCAAAAGAAATTGTACTTTAAATAAAATATTTCTCTGTAATTCTGTAAGCCTCTTCTCTCTGTGTACATAAATTGAGATTCAGTGGAAATCTTTTAGCAATGACTGCACTTTGGGCCTCCCACTCCCTACAAATCCCCCTGATTCAACTTGTTTACTGGCCCAGAATCGAAATGAATCGAATTCTTATCGCCAATATTGGCCCCTCCAGCCCTCTGTCCCTCGCCCGGCACCTCCCCGCATGCTTTTTAGGGGGAAGAATTCCGGGAGATTTACCCACTCGAACACTCGAATATTTAGATGTTGTAATCGCCACTAATAATCCACGGAGCAGCAGCCTCGGAAAATGAAAAATATAAATGTATTTGGGAAAATTAAACTTTGAACTGTGCCATTAATTAATTTCCAGACTGACTGTTGTTGTTCCGCAGCCCGTGTGTGTGCATCTGAGTGTGCGTGTGTGAAATTAACCAGAACCAGAAGCATAAATCCCAAAATCAGATCTGAAAATCGCTCACAATAATTTCCATAGAGGAAGGCAATGAGTACTACGCTCAGAATCTCCGAATCTCTGTCTCTGTCTCATCTCCCACATACCACATCTGTCTCATCCATCCATCATTACAAAATGCTAACCAAATACCAAACATATTTTCTCTTTTATGTTCTCTCCTAAAAACAAAAACACCAAACATTTGCACAAAAATATCCAAAAACACCCGAATTATTCCACCATGTAATACAGCAACGGGGAGTCCAAGAACGCCTCCAATGCCACATCGCCGGTGGCGCCGGTGCACCAGGCCGCCGCCGCTGCCGTCTCGTCGGATGCCAAGAAGTCCAAGAAGTTCGGACGCAGCAAGTCCAGCGACATCTTAAAAAAGGAATCTGCTGCCTTGCCCTACGACAAGGGCAAGAGCACACTCACCCGGCTCAACTCCCTGAAGCAGTGGGGCCGCAACCGCTTCAAGTTCATGCAGCGCGCCGGCGAGCTGGGCGACCAGCTGGACACCAGCGGCTGCAGCTCCCAGAACAGTTCGGCGGAGAAGGCGGAGCACGGATCGCCGGCGGGCGAGGCGCCCAAGCGCGACATCGACGACGAGTGCGTGGTGCACCATTTGGTGGCCCAGAAGAGTGAATCTCGGTTTTCGCACGAACGAAAGCCCTCGTATTCCTCCTCGGAGAAGAGCATGAGTGTGTCCAGCATTGGCCAGCTGAGGGGCAGGCTGCAGCTCTCCTCCGCCACCGCCTCCGGGCCGATGGCAGCGGCGGCGCACGTGAAGATGCGGGAGACGGCCACGCTGAACAGGCAGCGGCGGAACGGTCTCCACGCTCTGGCCGGCAAGGAGGAGCAGCCCCACTCCTCGAGCGGCAACTGGAGTGCCAGCTCGGAGTCGGGCCGCGCCTCCATCGGCAGCGAGATCACCATGCAGCCCAAGTCGAGCGCCTCGAGCACCTCGCTGAATGTGTCCAGCTTCCAACCGGGCGGCGGAGGGGTTAGCAGTGGCCCGCCCTCGTCCATGCTGAGCCGTCGCCGCTTCCTAAACACCTCCGCCTCGAGCAGCGTCACCAGCGAGGGCACAGCCACTCCGGAGCTGCAGGCCGAGGCCGGAGCCTATCCGGGCCACCTGGACGACGAGACCAGCTCCGCCTATAGCTGCGACACCGAGGGCTACTATACCTCCTTCCACATGGACAGCGGCCTGCGCACACTGAAGGAGGAGGAGCCGTCGCCGATGCCCGGCACGCCGCTCCAGGCGAGCCTGCACACCAGCAGCTACTCCTTCGGCAGCCAGTCCAACCAGACGGTGCTCAACGCAGAGAGCGAGTACGAGCTGTTCGGAAGGGGATCCACCTCGACGACCACCAGCTCAGCAGGCACCGTGTGCACGGCCTTGCTGAGCGGAGCAGCCGCCGGGCCGGATGTGCCCGAGCGGAGCAGCTCGCTGGGCAAGCACAGTGGCCAGAGCCGGAGCCAGAGCACCAGTGCCAGCAGCAGCACGCTGGAGAGGAGCTACAGCAGTAGCACCATCGGCAGTACCCTGGAGCGCACCGGGACGATCAAGCGGAATGTAAAGATGTCGCCGGCCAAGAACGGAGGCGCAGAGCTAGAGACCAAGGAGGACCAACAGTTAGAGCAGGACCAGCAGCAGCAGCTGGAGTTCTCCGAGAGCTCCGACCTGGAGGGCGTGGAGCGCATTGAGCGGATCAAGCAGAAGACAGCCATCAGCTCCAAGCGGATACCCTCCATGTGCATCATCACGCCCACGACCAGCGACGACGATGAGCACCAGGCCATGGACCCCAATCGGACGCTGACCAGCCTCACCATCGAGGTGGACCAGGACCAGGACGGCGACGAGGAGCCCGAGCAGAAGACGCCGACCAACAGCAAGGACCACAACCTCAACGAGCTGAAGCAGACGCCCACGAAAGCCCTCAGCGGCATGTTTGAGAAGCTGCGCGTGAAACTGGTTCCCAGCAAAAGCTCGCCCTCGAAGAACCAGCTCCAGGTGCCGGCGCCACCCAAGCCCAAGCCCGCCAACGCAAGTGCCGTGAATGACGACGAGCTTTACGACCTGGCTGGCGAGTACGTCACGATAGCGGACATCAGCAACAACAACAACAACCACCACCGACGTCCCAAGGCAACCGCCACGGGAATGGGCATTTACTATTCCAATGACATAGTTACGCGCCGTGCCGCCGAGCCCGCCGTCTCCGAGTACGTGTCGCTGAACGAGCTGCCCCAGCACTTGCGTCGGCATGCAGTCTCGGCCAGAACTCCGGCGGAGAGCCAGGAGAGTCGGGAAAGCGAGGCCTGCGCACAGCTGCCTGCCACAGAGCCGGCAGCTGTCGCACGCTCGCAGCAACCACCACCGTCGCTCGGCAGGCAGCAGCAGCAGCAGCAGCAGCATTCCAGCTTAGCCGGCGGGGATGGGGTGCCGATGTACGCGGAAATCGGTGAGCTTAGCGAGGAGAAGCCGCTCGTCTCGGCCAGCCGTCGGCTGCGTCCGAACGCCGAGGGGAGGGTCGTTTACGACTCCGACAGTCTGAAGCGGCGCAAGGGCGCGCACACCACCTTCGCACCTGGGCCGTACGTGAAGGAAACCGAAAGTGCGCTTCGCAGTGCAGAAAGTGCAGCAGCATCGACAGGAGCAACAGCATCAGCAGGAGCAGCCACATCCGAAGCAGGACCCACTGTAGCCACCACTAAGAGCGCCAAGCTCCTGCTGCTCAGCGGCGGCGGATTACTCGCTGGCAACCGGAAGGTGGCCAATGTGAGGCCCATTGTGGCCAAGAGTCCGCTCAGCAGGAACAACAGCGGCGGCAACGGCATGGCCGCCTATCAGGCCACCAACGGGGCTGCGGCGAGCAGCTACCAGGAGCAGAAGCAACTACTGGCCAACCGCACGAATCCGTTCTATGAAACCATTGCCGCGCCCGTGGCTAGCCTGATGATGCCCTCGCCCTCGGGCAAGTCCAACTCCTCCACCGGATCCACTGCCACCAGTTCCTCCTCATCGGGCCACTCCGGCGAAGAAGGTAAGCCCGAGCAGCACCCGTCAGCCGTCAGCAGCTGCCTTTTCGCTTGCCCAACCAAGACCCAACCCGAACCCAAAACCACATCCTTAATCACGTCCCGTTCCCTTGTAAATAACACGCTACTTTGCAACACTGCCAGCACAGCAACTCCAGCAGCAGCATCAGCAGCCGCATCCACCAAGAGCACCCCCAATAACCGTGTAGTCAGCAAGTCAGGGGGCAGCATATCAAGTGTAAGGGAGCAGCATCAGCCCCGTCAGGGCCCCAAAGATTGCGAGTCGAAAGTGAGGGTTGCTGAAATGGAAACTAACCGTTTGGGGGATGCGATTCCACCCAACGAGGTGGGGGACGATTGTGATGGCGATGCTGGGGAGCAAGTGCCACCCCTGCCGCCGAGGGCGAAAGTAAGTGGCAATGCCCCCGTGGACGCCCACCCTTTATCGATTGACCCAATTGCGCTGCACTTCGCCAGCAATGCTGGTAATCCCGGCCAGCCGCGGGCCGCCCTCAAGCGCAACAACAGCTACCGGCTGGCCAACGACGAGCTGAAGCTGGAGATGAACAAGGAGAATCTGTCCGCGTCGTTCGGGGCCGAGAGAGCGCCTACTTCGGGTGCAATGCCCCCCATGCAGCACGCAACAAGTTCCCTCCGCTTGCGCAATTTGAGCAACCTCCCTGCCGGCTCACCTGGCGGGGCGGCAGAGCGGCGGATAGCCAAGTCCTTTGAGCGGCTGGTGGACGAGTTTTCGCTGTCTCTCACCAGCAGCGGCGACGATTCCTCGTATCTCAAGAACAAGTCGCTAGAGAACTTTGATGACTCACCCGCCCTGCTGCAAGAGGCTCCTTCGGCTGAACAAAAGCCAGAAGACAACGCCTCCTCGGCCGAGTCTGAGGAGGATGAGGAGGATGAGGAGGAGTTGGCTCCGCCTTTGTCCCTGCCAGCCAAGTACCACAAGTCCTTTGTGGACAGCGTTCTGTTGCGTCCATTCAAGATTATTCTTCCCAGCGACGAGAACGGCAACCGTCGTCAGCGCATCCTACAGAAATTTGAGGTGACGGAGATCTGGTAGTTGCACTACGCTGTAATTTCCCAGATTGGCACGGCTCACATCCTTGAGCCGCCGCCGCCGCCGCCACCTCAGAGTGTGTGCGATGCTCATTAAAGTTGCCTGCACTTGGCCGCAGGCGTGCGTGTTCAATGGGCCGAAAAGAAGGCCTATTCTGGGGTTCAATGTCCAAGCTGGAGCCCCGCCCACACACTTGATATGCTGCTCAAAGCCGTGCTCCTCCAACTGCTGCACCAGCTGGCTTCCAAGAAACAAAATACTTAACTAATAGTAAACATACTGTTTATACAGACTGAAGCTCGAGATTTTTAACCAGAGACTTGACTCATTCTTAAACCAATATTATTTCAATCAAGCTGTGTGTATAAACATGATTTTAATCCTTTTGTTTTTTAATTTATGTACTAAACTCTTTTTTGTGTGTGTGTTTGTCCTTAACCCTAGCTCTAGTGATTAATAAATGTTACTACTTGTTCTTGTTTACGCATAATTACGTCTGTAACTAATTGTAATTAACATAAACCAACGCAACACGAATTCAATGTACATTCTGTATAGTTTTTTGCACCGTTCACACGTCTTGTACACCGACACATACTGAATACTCATAATTACCCCGATTTGTACTTAATCTAAGGTCTAGCCCACGCCTATGTCGCTAATTTTTTGAGCTCTATTCGGCTTTTCAATTAATCATTCCACTCACACCTCGCGAACGGTGGACGGATGATTGTGAGGCGTGCAAAAGACTTCTATTGCGATTGATACCCTAACTGGCCTGTCCTTGTGTTTGTCTATGTTTTAGCATCGTAGTAGTAGTTTTTTGCACGCTCCTCCTCCTCCTTCCCCTCCTCCGACTAACTAATGTAGTGGCACGAGTAGCGAGCTTGAAAGATTAGCACATGGCGCCAAGCAGTTAAGTTAAGTCGGCTAAGTTCAACCCCCACATTCCATAACGAAACTGAATCGTAAGTAGTGTTTAAACAAAAAGAGAATAAATCGAAAAGAAACGAAAATTCGGCATTGACATTATCATTGGCATTTGGTTTGTGGTTCGTGGTTACGGCATCCCCGCACATATACACAAGCCATCCCATCCAAAAGCATCCAAGCATCCACAACCGCACTAGCACTGCATTCCACCTACCAGCCATATGTAAATACTCGATCGGGCCATTGGGATGTGGGGGACTCCCAGGTAATGTCATCCGAAACGCACTCGAACAGGTACGTATGGAACTGCTTGCCTTGATGAACGCTTCTCGATAGCCGAGTTCTCCCTAACCACCCGCACTTGAAACCGCTTACTAAACAAAAGAAGGAGAGAGTGGAGTCCCAGACTGTTCCCTACCAGCGACTAATCCGTTCTCCTCGTTCTCTATCTTCCTTTCCCAGGGTATCAACGTTTCTCTAATATCTATGAGCAAGTGCAGCCAGCACCGAGCACAGAGCCACAGGGAGATGACACTGCCACGCCCTTCCAGCGCAGTGCACCCATCTACTGGACACTGCAGAGTCGGCGCAGCCAGCCCAGGGTACAACCTAGCGCTGGTGGGGTAACCTGCCGGGATGACCTCTATGCCACGCCCATTCGCAGGGCCGACCGCCTGCCCCGCCCCGTTGCTGCAGCGGCGCCGGCAGCAGCCGAGGGCACCCGGAGCAACATATCGCCAATTGTGCCAAGGAACCGCAGCGGAGCCTTTCTCACCTCCACGCCCACGCGGGGCGGAGAGCTGGAGAGCACTCAGGTGCCCCCCATGAAGCAGCCGTCGCGCAACTGGAGCGACGACGCCCCCGAGCGGCTCAACACCTGTGCGGATCGCATTGGCCAGAGCAAGACCACGCTGATGGACTTCAAGAAGCTGCTGCTGGCCAAGTCCGCTAAGGCGAGTCCTGTTCAGAGGAAGGTCTCCGCCGTGGAGCTGCTTAAGAAGTCCTCCTCCCCGGTCTCAGCCTCTATCACGCCTGCTGTTAAGCCCATTGGAGCTGGTCAAAAGGTGACTGCGGCTGGAGCAGGAAAGCCCACGATAAACAGCAGCCTAAAGCTGCTCGACCTGAGTGGATCTCCCAAGACGTTCGCTAATCGCCGAATGCTTCGCCAGGGCCAGTTTGGATCGCCCTCCAAGACCTTCGCACCGAAGATCCGCGGTCCCGTCAATGTGGTGGCCGCTGCAGCGGCCCCATCGCGCACGGATATCATGTCCACCACGATAATGGAGGCTAATAGCGAGGAGGACCACTCAAATACCAGCGGCGGATCGCGGGCCAATTCCGAGGCGGGGGAGACGGCTGTCCTCTCCAGCTTCGATCTGAAGCGAAACTTCTTCCTGCAAACCGAGGAAAACAACTTTATGCGTGGCGAGCTAAAGCCCAGCTTTGCTAGGACGAATTCAGGAGCCGGCGGAGCAGCGGTAGCCAGTAGTGAGGGCAACAAGTACGTGGCGGCTCCGGTGGCGAATACGCCGCCGCTGCCCTCATTTGAGACGGCGTTGTAGAGCGGGTCTAACCCAGAGGAGGATACATATTCCATAAGAAACGATACCATAATCGACAAATGAGCAATTCCCTTCCGTAGCCAAGCCGAAACTGCATTTATTGACTACTGGAGCCGACGACGAGTCAAAAGCGATGCTACTTTATGCAACATATACATATATCACTATATATACTTATACATAACGCCCTTATACAATAAACTGTATTTTTTAACTTGTGCTGCTTGTATAAACGGAGATGTTTTATACACGAATACGAATCGTCTGTACACCTACCATACAATCTACATATTTATTTGTAATTTTACGTTATTTATTGCAACTATTGTATTACGCTACTACGCATTGCATTGCCCCTTGTTTTTGTGGTGCAAACACTTGAACGTACGTCTAAAGAACTAAAGAGAATCGCTTAAAAAATAAACACACATTGGATAACAAACTTGACAATATTTTGAAATTATTATTAAGGGCTGGATTTGTAAACAGCTAGCTTCCAAGCCCTTTGTGCATTTATTATAAAAGAAGGTTGGGTATATTGTTATTTTGGCTAGCAAATTTTTTGAATATACAGTCCTGTTATATATATACCTATTTGGTAATTTACATATTTCAGCTTTTTGGCTTTAAACAAATTCAAAACCAACGAAGTTCAGAATGTAATGAAATAATACTAAAAATCCATAATCCATACGAAACTGCAGATTTATACTTAGATCCAGCTACGTCCTACACTACCAGACCTCCGTTTGGTGGACTTGTCCCCCAGGGAACTAGCAGCCTGATCCTTGCGTGGCAACACGGGTGAGCTTCCTGACCCTATATTCCGAATAAGCAGCTTGAGTCCACGAGCCTGGGCATCGCTAGCCTGGCTTACACTATTCGCCTCGGAAGCGATAATGCAAAAGTCGTCTACGATGTGACCAGGAGGACTGATATCGAAGGGCAAAATGTCGCTAAGGCTCTGCTGGGGACGATACACGCTGCGGCGTCGTGACGCGCCATCGCCACCGAGCGAACCACCGCCGGTTGCTGCTGTACCCACCTGCTGCTGCTGTTGGGTCAGTTGGTGCAGCTCCTGTTGCATTTGAAGGAGGCGGGTGCGCAGGCCGGTGTTGTCGTCGCTGAGGCGCTGCATAAGAGCTGCTTCCTGCTCCGCTCGAACAAACGTGGGCTGCGGCAGGCACTGGTAGACAGTGGTCAGAAAGTTGCGCAGGGAGAGAAGTAAAGTATCCTGCCATTGCTTCGTAAAGAACAGAGCGAAGGCGGGCGACTCCTCCGCATTTCGGCAGAAGGGAAAGTCTAAAAAGACACAAATCACGTGAAATGGGCGTTGGCCTGGGGAGTCATGCGTCTCAACGTACAAAACCAATCCTTCCACTCGCTTTGCTGCTGCAGCTCGCCTGCCATCTTGTTGAAGAACTCTGATACCTTGTCTGCTCGGTTGTTGCTGTAGGCCGTCACCAGGTAGTACTTCAGGAGACTGTTCTCTAGCTTTTTCACAGCTAGAGGGGATTAGTCGTATGTTAGTCATTACCCTGAAGATCCGAGTTTGGAGAGTGGAGTGTCAAAAGCTTACCAACGGCGTATGTGTGCTCCAGCTTAGAGAACAGATTGTTGTCCAGGTGAAGCCATAGACTGCGGAGGGCCTGCAAGTCATAGGAGTGTATGGCGTTGCTAAACTGTTCCACAATCCGCTCCGCCCTGAAGTGCTGGTCCTTCTCCGAGCGCTGCTCCAAGTCGAGGGCCTTTAGCGTGCTGGAGAATCCACGGAAAACCAGGTATTCCCGCAGCAGGTTGTCCAAAAAAGCCACTTGAGCCATTTCTTCAGTGAAATCCAAATTTGCTAAATTTGTGATTGTTAGTACGGTTTTAGAGTGACCAAACTTCATTAAGTATTTCTTAGTATTTTAGTGAGATTTGTACTTTTGTTTTGAATTGAGGTATATTTAACGGAAAGAACTTTTGAATTTTAAAAATTGACTTATAGAAGTATGTTTCTATTAATTTAGAAAAAAAAAATACTTGCGTTATGCGCTCAAAGAAAGTAATGGTTTTAACATGGGTAACTTTATGATTAGTATATAAACATTTGTTAAACTTAATATCAACTCGATGGTTACATATTTTATAAGACAATTAAGATAAGTACATTGATTTTCATAATTTTTTAAAGCAAGTTTTTTATTTTATAAATTGCGGTATCTTACATTTATCACCCCATGTTTGTGGGAATTATTTATAGAAACACAGAGAGCACCATGCTATATATAAATCGAACATGTTGGAAGACTGAGGAGGACCATTGGTTGGGAATCGTTTAGTTCGCTCCCGTTCTTCAAATGGCCAACAACGCCTGTATCGAGCATACGTCCTCGGAGGGGCATGAGGGGGATGCCACCTGTGTGGCGTACTTCAATGGCCAGCTGTTTTCCGGCGGAGCCGACGGTAAAATCCGAGTGGGTATACCGCGCTTCCTCGATCTGCTACGCGGTGGTCCGTTCAATCCTACCATCCGTCCCCCTTGCAGGTTTGGTCGCCGGAACTGCAGCTGCTAGCAACCGTAAATGCCCATGAGACTTACATCTACTGCATGGCCATCAACCAGCACGGAAAGGTCTACTCAAGCAGCTGCGACGGCCAGGTGCGATTTATGTTGCCGCCTTACAGAGATGCTAGCGTGCAGGAGCTCTTCCGCTGCGACGACGCCATCCAGGCCATGTACTGCGACGGCTCAGTCCTGTACACAGGCGATGACAAAGGTGTGGTGACCACCTGGAGCAACGATCGCATGCTCTTTAAGTACAATCTGGTGGAGGAGGTCAAGTCGCTGGCCGGAGAGCAGAAACTCATCTATACTGTGCGCGACCTGGATGTGGTGGTGTCTTCAGTTAGCATAGGTAAGTCTGGAAAGTATACCAACAAGGCTGTGATCCCGGGCAAGTCGCCCCTCGTACTGCTCGGCCCGATTGTGGATGGGTATCGGAGCTTCCTAGCCTTCCCCGATCGGTCGGGAATGGGCCTACGCTGGTCAATAATCTGCCACAGAAGCAATATGCACACATATGGCAAGTGCCGGTGAGTCCCATTTTGAGTAATTTTTAAATAACAAATGGATAATAAGAGGATTTGATTCAGGACTGCCACGAGTGGATTGTGACCTCCATTTGCGGGGATGAGACATTCTTGTACTCCGGCGGCTACGACAAAAAGGTCAAGGGCTGGACCGATCTAGGCTCCACACTCCCAAGAGCTATGGGCGAGGTGGATGTCGGCAGTGTCGTGAATGGCATATGCTGTGGTGACAACAACATGGTGTATATTGCTACCAGCGACGGATTGATACGTGCTGCAAAATTTGTTTAGTCTTGGTTTTAATATTAACTTGTTTAAGGGGCAGGACCCTCAAGCAACCTCTTTTATCTCATTAAAAAAAATAGTTCATTAAATATTTAACAATCTTATGTTTTATGCACTGGACTTGCATTCTTGCTTATGCTCTAGACTGTCAAATCCTACCTGGGCCTCGATCCAGTTTGCCACTGAAAGCAGTAGCTGCTCGTTTAGGCTATTGCTCATAAGCTGTAAGCTCAGGGGCAAGCCCGCTCGGGACAGCCGAATGGGTATAGACACGGCGGGAATGCCTGCCATGTTGGCCGGCTGAGTGCAAAAGTCTTGCACTGCGCACTGATCCCTGTTGGTCAGGGAGGCAAAGTCCTTGTAGAGCGGAGCCTCGGTCAAAGTTGTCGGTGTAAGGAGGATGTCCACGCGATCCTCGGCGGGAGATGGCTCAAACACTTTGGCAAAATCCTCTGCGATCAATCGGCGCACACGCAGTGCTTTTTCAAAGTAGTGGTCGTAGTTCCTGCGCAGCAACAGGAAGTTTCCCGTGAGGATTCGCGTCTTTACTACCTCGTTAAAGCCCTCGGCCCGGGAGAGGGCGTACAACTGCTCCGTGCTGCGCTCATCGGAGGCCCGATGACCGTATTCAATACCGTCGTAGCGGGCCATGTTGCTGGCCACTTCGCACTGATTAAGGATGGAGTACACGAAAATACTGGCCGCCGTATTGGGAAGCGACACCTGGCGCACGGAGGCTCCAGCACATTCCAGGAGATCGGCAACCTTGGACCACGTCTCCAGCACCTCGGAGGAAAGGCCCGGACAGTGGTATTCCTTTGGTATTCCAATTCGCACTGTACTCAGGTCAAATTTCTCGACTTCTGGAAGTATCAGCCTTGTGTATGGTTGCCTGATGGTTGTGGAGTCCAGTCGATCCGGTCCAGCCACTGCGTTTAGGACCTCTAGACAGTCGCTGACCGAACGAGCGAATATTCCGGGTACGTCCATTGAGTTGACCAGCGGAATGAGGCCGTGGCGGGAAACCAAGCCGTAGGTTGGCTTAAAGCCTACGACTCCACAGTAGGAGGCCGGATTTCGTGTGGATCCCCCCGTATCCGAGCCAATTGCTCTGAAAGCGGAATTTAAATAGATTCATATTTGAAATGTATGCCAAATTTCACAACAATACTGTATAAATAATAATAACGTATACAATTAAATTATTGATATCAAACTTAAATATTTTGAAATACAAAGCTTCGTTAAAAATACCAAGTTGCCCATGGTATACAAAAAAATACCACAGTTGGTAGTCAGTGAATGGGCAGCATTGACGCACAGCTGATAGCAAGCGACGAACGGCCACTCTGTCAGCAGTTTGTGCGAACGAAAAAAATTATTTACGAAAATTGCGATCTAATTTGTCCCTCAAAGCGATGTCTGCGCTCTTTCGTCTGACCAGCCGCGCCGTGGCGCTGCAGCGTTCCCTGGTGGCCAGCCAGGCGGCCACCATGCGCGCCAGCCGCAGCATAAAGACATCGCCAAAGAAAGATGAGACCATTGCCGCCCCCACCTCTGTCTCAACGGAGGACTTCGCCAATCCCAATCCCAAGAACTGGCAGAGCTATGGCTTCGACTACAAGGACCAAGCCGAGGATCGCAACGCGACCAAGTCGACGTTCTTCGTCACCGTGACACTATGCCTGGTGTGGGGAACCTTCTACTGGGCCTACCTGCCCGACACTCAGTTCCGCGACTGGGCCCAGCGCGAAGGCTTCCTGGAGCTGCGCCGCCGTGAGCAGGCCGGCGACGATTTAGTTAGCCCCAACTACGTGGACCCTGCCAGCATCTCGCTGCCCTCGGACGAGGATCTCGGCGACACGGAGATCATCATCTAAACATTTAGTGCTCTATCCTTAGTCTGTTATGTAATATCATTGCGGCTGGCGGCCAGAGCGATGCCGTGCGGCCAACCCGTTAATAAACTGCATGTCTTGGCGTGTAAAATGCTTACGATTCATCGTTTGGTGCATAATGTTAGTAAATATGCAAGTTTTCGTTTCGGACGCGTTTGAGGTTAGGTGGAAAAACGTAAACAAAATTTAAATACTCACGCATAACACAGACCAGCGGCCACTGCGGATGCAGATCCTCCAGAGCTGCCTCCAGCAATGCGCCAGTGGTCCTGATTGAGGTTCTCACTCCAGATGTTCTTGGTGGGACCATACAGCGAGTCCACGGTGCCAGCGCCCATGGCAAACTGATCCATATTGGTCTTTCCCAAAAGTACTGCGCCGGATTGCTTCAGTCGGGAGCAGATAGTGGCATCATAAGGAGGCACAAAGTCCTGGAGCATCCTGATAAGGATTATGATCAGCATTAGACGTACAAATAATTCCCTTCATTCATACCGCGAGGCACAGGTAGTATGCACATCTTGAGTGCAGAAATTATCCTTGACAGCAATCGTTACTCCGTCTAGGGAACCACACGCTTGTTTCTTCTGATAGCGTTCCTCGGATTCCAGCGCCTGCTGGAGTGCCTGTTCAGGAGTTAGCCGTACAAAGGCGTTTAGTGTCTTTAGTTTCAGCGCATCCTCCAGAGCCTGTTCCGTCACCCGGCGAGGAGACAATTGACCATCCGCATAACCGGACGTTAACTGAAATATATACAGAGTTACAAAAGTTTTGGCTAAATACTGCATTAACCAACCTGCTTGATACTCCACTGCAAGTGTCGCCTCATTTTTATGAGTTGGAACTGCGGGTTACAAGTTAAGTTAACCGATTCTTTAGGAGCTATTCCCGGAAGAAATAATAACAAATAACTTTAAGCAGCACAACTTTCAAGCTCATTTGGTGTTTTTGTCAACCAAATATATGGTCCCATTGAAGCTTATGGACGGTACATAGGGGGTTGATTAGGTTCTGGTAGGTTTTGTCTTTCTTAAATTTGTATTTCTATATAAAATATATCTAATTGATATTTTCGTAAACATTCGAAGATTGGACACATTTTTTTACTGCCAGTAATTTTGCCATTAATATTTTCACTAAAACCCCCTTTTAATAAATTCAGCTACACCCTTGATATCCCAAATTCTTTCTGCCTTATCCCCAGAAAACAATTGTTTCAAGCTACACCCATGAGCCCAGCAGCTGTTATTGATTAGAGGAGCGATAAAAATCCAGTGAAGCGCATTTATTGACAATAGGACCACCTTGACTGGGCTTCAAAGTTATCTAACATCAATCAAGTGCTTGGAAAACTCTAAGTTGCGTTTGAAGATCGGCCAAAGCCATTAAAAGAACCTTTGTAGCTGAAACATGGCCAAGCTGGACGAACGGATCGGCTTCATCGGGGGCGGAAACATGGCCTTTGCTATCGGCTCCGGACTCGTTCGGTGCGGGATCGTCAAGGCCAGCCAGGTGCTGGTCTCGGGCCCGCATATCGAGAACCTACAGCGCTGGAGGGACTTGGGAGCTGACACCAGTGACGACAATAACCAAGTGTTAGAGCACACAGACATAGTCTTTATATGTGTCAAACCGCATATGCTTGCTCCCTGCGCATCACAGCTGAAGTACAAGCACGTGCCGTCTGCCAAGGACGCCAACAAGTTGATTGTCTCGGTACTGGCTGGCACCACCATTCAAAAGCTGGAGGAGCAATTCGCATTCATGGAGAACTCCGGCCTGAAGGTGATCCGAACCATGCCCAACACATCTATGCAGGTGGGTGAAGGCTGCACTGTGTATACGGGTAACTCGCGGGTATCGCACCACGACCTGGAGAAGATCCATCTCATGCTCAACGCTTTGGGGCTGGCCCAGCAAGTGCCGGAGTCCATGATCGATGCCGTCACAGGAGTGGCTGGCTGCGGTCCGGCCTTCGTCTATACTATCATTGAAGCTTTAGCTGATGGCGGTGTTAAGCAAGGAGTTCCCCGGCAGATGGCTCTACAATTCGCAGCTCAAACTTTACTGGGAGCTGCCAAGACCGTGCTTATGACCGGTAAGCATCCGGCCGTGCTGCGGGATGAGGTGTGTTCGCCCGGCGGTTCCACCATTGTGGGCGTTCATGAGCTGGAAAAAGGAAACCTAAGGTGGTTTGATTTACCATTTATAGTCTTTCAATCTGAAAAATAATATACTCTTTTTTTTAGAGCTACGTTGATTAATGCAGTGGAGAAGTCGTGTCAGCGCTCCGCTGAGCTCGGAAAGAAGTGAAGCTCTCCGTGGTTTCCAGCTCCACATCCTTGACTCTCTACACATAACATTGTTAATAGAAAACGCTTCGTGTTGATATTATATTACTACTAATATAAAGCTTGAGTTTATTCGCGATCCTTCTTGCTCACATACTCAACGCACTTTGAGGGATCTGTTGGAAAGTACTCCTGGCACTTAGTCATCAGGCGCTTGAGACCCTGGATGTACTTGCGCTGCGTCTCGTCGTTCATCACGTGGGCCACATTCTTGGAGAAGATCTTCTCCCGACCAGTACGAGCATGGATACCCACCATGGTCACACCGATGGGCCAAGGAGCGTTGCCAATAGCCATCTCCAGGTAAGCGTCGCTGGCCGTGATGTAGTTCCGGTTAAGCAGGTGCTTGCAGATGTCGCGCAGACTGTCCAGAATGTCCTCTGGGAGCGTATGGTGTTTTAGTTTGCGGAACAGCGGCTTCACGTACTCTTTGGTCTGAGTGTAGATGACGCGCGTCATTTTTACCTTGGTAGACATCTTCTCGTGCTTGCTATAGTTGGCGATCTGGTCATTCCACAGCTTAAGCAGGAAGGTGAGCAGCGTGATTATAACGTCCATGTCGTATTCCTTGTTGCGACCCATCTTCTGGGCCATCGTTTGGATGCTCTCCCACGACACGGACTCGTCCAGCTCGGCAAAGTCCGATTTTTTGTCTTCCTTGGCGGTAGGTGTGTTGGCAAACATCTCTTGCAGGTATGCGGCGTCCACCTGCTCCATGGCTTCCTGGAAGTCGTTGCGGAAGCCGCGATTCGCCTCCGGCTGCGAGATCTCGCACTGTCGCAGTCTGTCGAAGGCTTCGGGTTCTGTTTCCCCGAATATCAGGATAGGTTCTCCACGCTCCCTTAGTCGCCGAATGACCTCTGTGCGCGGCAGGATGTTCTGGCCGTCGGCCACGAAGCTGTAGGCGCCTTCGGTGGTTTGTCCCTGGGCCTCAACCGACTCTTGCTTCTTGTAGCCCACCTTCTGGAGCACCTCCTCCGTGTCCTTGGCATTCAGGTCACCCCGTCTGAAGTACTTCTTCTTGTCGTCTACTAGCTGCTTCTGTTCCAGTAGCTTGCGCTTGCGGGCTATTTCGGCTTTTAGGATATCCATTTTGCTCGGAATTCAATAATAACAATGTAAACAAACAAAACGGAGGCAATGCTGTGTGACCAGACCGTTAGATATTAAGGCACAATTACACTTGCGGCCAAAATAATAGGAGCGCGATTCAGTATTTAGCATCACAGTTTTCTAACTAAGAAGATGCTAGAATATATTTTTGTATTTTCTGGGAAAAGCACTAAATTAGGGTGTATATAAATGATACAGCATTAAACGGTTCCATCTCTGGTCACACTGGCCCCAAATCAATAGAAAATAGACAAATTATTTAGAAATACATTTTTGGATTAAAAATGCCAAAGAAGATGGGAATCAACTCGAAGGCGGTGGAAGCCCGCGAGCGGAAGGAAGCCACGAAGAAGGCCACGCAGGACAAAAAGGCCAAGGAGGCGGAAGACCGCCTATGGCACGACGACGACAAAAATCTTGCCAAGAAGCAGCAGCGCAAGGATGAGGAGGAACGCAAAAAAGCAGAGGCCGCCAAGCGGAAGGCCGAGGCAAAGGCCCTGCTCGACCAGGAGATGAGCTCCATCAACACGCAGCGCAAGCAGCCGCTGGCCAAGATCAATCGCCAGCAGATTCTAGAGGAGATGGAGAAGAAGCAGCGCGTTATCGAGGCGATCAACGAAGCCAGCAAGCCGGCTGCCACGCGTGTTGTTGTCCAGAGCAACGTCGTGGAGGAGAACCTGAACCGCTCTATGGCCAACACCGATGTGGCCACCAACATTGACGAGGCTCTAGTAGTGCTGAGGTGAGTACTGAAGGAGCTGTAATTGCAGCTTCGTATTTTTGTTAAAATGCATCCCAAATTAATGTGCAATCTTACTAATCAGTGTAAACGATAACGAGGACGACAAGCATCCGGAAAAGCGGATGCGAGCTGCCTACAAGACCTTCGAAGCCAACAATCTGCCCCGCATCAAAGCCGAGAATCCCTCGCTCCGCATGTCCCAGTGGAAGCAATTGCTGATGAAGGAGTGGAACAAGTCCCCGGACAATCCCTTCAACCAGGCGCGCTAAGCGCAAACGGACTCGGGATTTTCATCGCCCCATCGACGAGTATGCGTACTCTAGTGACTGTTTGCTGCCAAGCAGCAAAGACAAATCCAACGGATCGTCAATGACTTTGAACTCTACGCAGAATTTTAGTTTATACCGAAAGTTGTGTGCAAAATAAATTATTTATTTATTTAGGCCCGTTCGAAGTATTTAAACTAATCGATTTTTGTCAAAGACTTCCCTCAGATCGTACCTTCTCTAATTAACCTTGTGTTAGTGAGCTTTTGATCTTGGTTTGATTGAGCTATAATTAATAGCTGGTCGAGTTCTTGATATCTTAAGATCTCTTGAGATCTTTGGGGCTTTTATAAAAAACTACTCAGTTCTTTCTGATCTGATCTGATCTCCCACAGCATATGAATAAAAGAGAAATTAAGCCTTAATTATGCAATAAATTAATAAAATAATACAAAAATCGGTCGAATAAACATAGCCTAAAGGAGGGACTGAAAGTGATAAACGAAGACCGCTTTCCATCGCTTATTTCATGCCCATCTTTGGTATTTGCCACTGTTTCCAGAGAGTTTGTGGCCCTGATCCGATTCCGGTTGCGTTTTGTGAATGAAGTAATTATATGTATTGCTTTGATTGCCGTTGTCGTTTCATCGTTTTGTCCATTACTTTTTTTACTCTTTGGTGCAAAATAGAGAGAATAATAAGTGCTTCCGCTTTCACTGTTTGCTGCTTGGAAGTTTGGTGGCGTTTTGTAAGCCACGAAAATATTGTTGATGTTGCTCGTAACATCAGCTAGTTAAATATGTGCTTACAGTCATTATGCACCTCTTTCTGGGCATTAAATTTACTTTTATCTCTGCAATTATAATAGAGTAGGTAACTTTTTCCAAAGAATTCAGAAAGAGGAAGAGGATAATGATGGGTGAGATGGTGCGAAGATTCAGATGGACAAGGAGACGAGTGATCCCCAAGAGTTGATCCTTCTTCAGGCGTTACCGCCGCACATTGTGCACTGATATGATTTCGAAAAGGATCTCTTTCTTTTCCGAGATTCAAGAACTCTGTGTTATGCTCAAAAATTCTACAAATTTGTTATTCTAGCAGCCAAGGCAACACCTGTCGAGACTTAAGTTTCCTAGTGTTCAGTTTATATCGCCATTTCAAACCCATTGTACAAATTAACAGTCTTTTTATTTTCCAACGCTTTTGACTTTTAAAAATCTGTCCAGTTTTTATATAGGTAGAATGCTATCCACTGTAAGTGTTAGAGACTTGGTAAAGTTCTACGAGAATCTGATTGCGAACGCGAGCAACGATGCCCTACATAAGTCGCAAAGGATACTGGAGGCAAAAGCCGCGAAAGTGCGCTCGCTCAGCGATGTTTCAGTGCATAACCTTGATGTGGATCAGTCTGCGTCAGGGGAACCTCATCGCGGGGTCTTAAAGGCGATCGACTCACCTATCAGGGACTCTGATGTCACTAATATGGTGAAAGAATCCGCTGATAAGACGCTTCAGCCAGAACCGCAGTCAGTCGGTAAGTGTTTAGTAGGAATGACTTTTATGTTTGCACTGAAACACATTACAATTAGGAAATCCTCAGTGGCTTGACAAAAAAAGCTCAGGCTGCATTAAACTTGTGTTTCGGCGTCTAACCCATCTCTTCCGGCTTCAGACCCAGCCACAGAATCATCCGGCTCTGAAACCAGGCAAGAGGTATACCTGAGCTGTACAATTCTTTATTGGAATATGTTTGTGCTGCGTCCCGAATTCAGTGGCTCCTCGCACATCGTTAGACATTTTCAATCAGAAGACCATGAGGAATCCATCCTTAAGAAACAACATAACGTAGATACTTTGCTTATTTTTCAAAGGAACAAATCCCTGGAGTAATAACGAGATGGAATACGTGAAATAGCGGATCGGATTGGCATTTGACAGATCGAAATATTACACAAATAAATCGTAACTATGTATTAATGATGTATGTATTTGGGCATGGAAAGTACTGAAGCTAAAGAGATGGGCAAACTAATCCTGGACACTATAATTAGTTTACTTAAATTATTAAACCCGTAATTGATCTTAGTCTGTGGCCTTCTTCACCAACTTTCATGTTTGATTAAGACATCGTGTTTTAAATGGCTTTTAATCTCACTTTCTTATCGCTGGCCATTGGCCCGTTATCGCTTTAAGTGCTCACTCGGAAGCGGCCCATAAATGCCCGGATTGCATTCAACAATTAAAATGTTCCACTGCAGCAAATTCGATTTTTGAACTTGCGCCACCACCACCATCACCACCGGTTGGCGGGTAACAGTCAGTCGCTCTGTTAACCGCTGGCAGCTCTCTTACCAGTTGCTGACGCTGTTACCTGTTACTTGTGGCTGACAGTGCTTTCTTTTTAATAAAAATTTCTTTTGTCGCCGCGCAACTTCTCATTCAGTGCCAGGCCTTCGAAGGCAGCGGACGCGTCGTGGTCTTCACATTGCTCGTGCGAGGGAAATGCAAATGCCAGAAAGCCAATATTGATCGCGAGCCGAGAGAAAAGAAAAGTGCGAGAGACGGACGTGTTTGGAAAATCGAATTGAATTTCGTACGGCAAAGTCAGCGGAAATCGCAGCAACGGTAATTCGTGTGTGTGCACAGTGTTGTGTCTTTATCTCCTCCTCTCTCTGTCGCTGCGAGTGCCTGTGTGAACTTTATTGATTTTCAAAAACAAACTCAATTAGCGGAGTATTCAGCCAAGGATATCGGCGGCTATACAGGCAGCTTGCGGGTAAGATTTGTGGGTCAGACGGCTGGGAAATGCCACTTGGCCATTACGGTTGCAGTTGCAGCTAATTAACATGCTGCACTCGGCGTTGCGGAGGCAAAAACAAACTGCTGCTGGCCACCCGAGCTGGAAATCAGGGCAAGCCCACACGAGTTCGTGCCCTAAGTCTTTTGTTTCGCCTCTTCACTTGCCACTTGGCTTTTTGTCGCCGGCCCTTGGAACTGCTGCTGCACTTTGCTGGTCGGCAAAAAAGCCATCGTTACTCGCTTTTTGCGAAAGAACAATTATGCGCGACGGCTTTTAGCCCTCATACACCAGACCTCAGACCAGATCTCGCTCTGGCTTACTTTCTTGCCCATCAAATTCGGTTGACCCACAAATCGTGGACTACATGTTAATTGACGTTAACTTGTTTCCGCGATTTCGCATTCTAACTCAGGGAAAAGTAGCCGAGGTTCATCGACCACCGCTGGCTGGCGTTATGTAAAATGCACAATAATTGAATTCTGGTAATGAATTCACACTTTGCATGAGTTGGCGATGCCTTGCGCTTGCGTGTCGGCGCCTTGTTTGTTATGTGGCCGCTGGGCCGGGGATTATTCAATATACACAGACGAGGAGATAACGAGATCAATTGGCGGGCAACCGTTAGCTAATTTATTACTTTCCCAAAAGGTCGGAGCAGCATGGCAATGTTCCCAATCGGCCACTAAGGAGTGCTCCGCCTGATTTATAGCCATCGTCAGCGACCCAAATTAGCCAGCGAGCTAGAATCAACATACATATTTGCTATACGCCTGACTCCGAGCTGTAAGCGGACGCGGAGAACAGAAACAGAACTTGGAGCCAACCCATTTACTGTATGGCACGCGTGGCAGCCAATAGCAATTGCCAACGCTGCTGCAGCCACTCGTATTGCAATTGCATTAGCAACCCAAAAAGCCAAGTGACCATAAAAAGGCGGCAGGCAGCGGGCCTAGACCGAATTACCTACGAGCTACTAGCTGGAGCTCCAGCTCCCCCTCGAGATCTGGCCTTTTACGGGGGCCGGGCTCCTCCACCGCATCCTCCTTCCCGAGGAAGTCATACTCCGTCACCGAAAGCGCACCGACAGCCTTGAAAGATTTATTGGCTGCCCAGGTAGGCGACGTGCGGCGATTCTGCAAATGGGATACATCCATCCATCCGCGAACATAGTCAATCATCGCTCGCTTATCTGCCTTATCGCTTGCTCTCCGAATTTGTCTTGGACATCGGCCATCCCCGGCACTTTCCTTTTTATTTACAGACACATTGCGGTTGCCCGCAGCTCGTGCCTAGTTTTCTGCCAGAGCACTGAGAGAAAAGCAAAGTCTCTATTGGCAGAGTCGAGTAGGTGTAAGAAGGTGTTGCATAGAAGAATGGTTTATACAATAAACATTTATTGCAATTAAAAACAAGAAATTGGTAGTTAGTCAATGTAAAATCGATCATAACTAAGCTCAAAATGCAGTAATTTTAATTCGGAAAGCCTTTCTATGCTAGTTTTGATAGGACTAAAAAATCTGTATACTGTGTTTTAAAATTTAAGAAAATCAATTTTTTGTTCAATTTAGACAATTTTAACGATGTAACCCCTTATAAAATTTTCAAAATTTAAAAAAAAAATAAATATTTGCCATATATGGCTAGATCGACTCGGCTGTTGATGCTGATCAAGAATATATACGGTTTATAGGGTCGGAAATGACTCCTTCATTGTCTTTGCTTTGGTTTTTGCATTAGAAAACCTAAAATATGTGTTTATTAAATCGAAATTATTATATGTTAATTTTTGGGTAAATCAAAGTTTTTCAAATATCATAACTAAGTCAAAAATAGATTCATTTTAATTCAGAAGCTTTCTTATGTTAGTTTTTAGTATGTTATTGTCATTTTCATTGTCTTTGCCTTGGTTTCGCATTAGAAAACCTAGAATTTGAGTATATTAAATCAATATTTTTATATGCTATTTTTTTGGGCAAATCAAAGATTTTCAAATTTCATAACTAAGCCAAAAATTCATTAATTTTAATTCAGAAAGCTTTCCTATGTTAGGTTTTAGTAGGTTAATAAATCTGCATACTCAATTTAAAATTTAAAGAAATTAAAATTTTTGTCAATTTTTGAAAATTTGAAATTTTGAAAAAATTTTGAAAATTTATTTTTCGACCAGACATTGCTAGATCGACTCGGCTGTTGATGCTGATCAAGAATATATATGGTTTATGGGGTCGCAAACACCTCCTTCACTGCATTGCAAGCTTCTGACTAAATTTAGAATTACAAAACGAAAGTTTGGAATTCATTTAAACAACAATAAACAAAATGCATTTTAGATTTATAATTAATTATAATTAATTATTATTAATTAATTAACCGTTTAAAAAACTTGACCTTCAAGATCAAGATGTGATTTTGTCATATTGTTCTTGTGCACCGAGTGCTTCAGCTTTTTAAGCGGCTGTCGCTCAGTGCTACATAGTGAGCTGGTGCTTTCCTATACGCTTTTTCCTCAAATCAGCACTTCAGCCACAGCCCCAGTCCCAGTCGCAGCTGTGGCCATTTGATTGCTCGGACAGTACTTTAATAATAGCAATTCCATTATAAAATCCATATCGTCCGCGACGGCGCATGTGTGCAGCGCATAATTTTCTCGCTTTGTGCCATAAGTCGTTGTAAATTTCGACTCGCCGTCGTCGACTTCATTAAAACTAATAAAATAGCAGCGAATTCGAGTTTTCGAGAGTGTGCCTAGAGTGTGTGCGGTGTGCGGTGTGTGTGTGTGTGGCATTCGAAGTGCTCTCCGCTTGAACTTCACACTCTGGCGCGGCGGCGCAGCTGAAATTTCACCATTTCACTTTGAAGAACCTGCGAATGTGCGCATTATTATAATTAAGATTTCAGGCACGTTGCCTTGACTTTCATTGCCATTTCTTAGACGCTTAACGCTTAGCGCTCGGCGGCTATTTCGGTTTATTGATTTCTTAGTTATTCGCTCTCTATTAAGAGTGTGTGTGTGCCTTCTGGCGAAGGAATTCCTCTCGATTTGGCCATTGGGGTTATTCATTTCTATATGCTAATCGCCGCTTAGCCCATGTGGGCGTCACTTTCTACGAGTGTCTATGAATCTGGGCGAGAGATCCGAGCGGAAATCCGATTGGGGGCCACACGGATTTCCTCTCGACTTTCGGGAATTCGCTCGGACTGATTGCACCACTCGAATGATTCACGAGATGGCCCCAGGTGTGTGCACTTGCCGAGATTTGTTAACCACCAGCCGGCCCACAAGTCGCGCGGATTTAACGAGTGTGCGAGTGTGAGTCTGGCCAAGAGCGATTACGCACCTTAAAAAGTGAAATTTCTCGCCTTGTTTTGTTTTGCCTTTTCGTTTTTCGCCAGAAAGAAATGCAAATTAATCCGAATGACTAATCAGCGGCATTTTCGGCGGAAGGGAAATACCTAAAGGCCGTCGGAAACTGCCTGAGGTCAGCCAAAACCTCAAATCTAAAACTAAACATATATCATTAACTATGATAAATATCTTTACAATATTTGAATTTTGAGAAAACTTTACTAGGATACTTAATCTAATCTTAATCTAAAAATCCCCTAAGAGTGATTGTTTTTTATGAGAATCTCAAGCAGGTTGAGAGTAAGATCTATTGAAATAAAATAACTAATATTCTGAAATAAGTATATCTAGGAACTAAAGGAACTTGAATATATTTTAGTTAGTTTAAAAAATAATTTTTAAGTGCATTTAAATGGCTTTGGGATCGTTGGCACCGAATAAGCATAGGGTCTCCAAGCCCAAGAGCCGGCTTCGTCCACATTCCAGCCGCACTCCGGCACTCGCCATCGCCATCGCCATCGACTGTTTGTCCAATGATCGTTAACGGGGTCAGGCAACGCTACGTACACGGCTTTCTGCCGCTGTTGGTTTATTTTGTGGTACCTCCTCTGGGGTCTCTGGTCTGGGGGCCTGGGGTCCGAAGTCTGAGGCCTGGGATCTGGTGTCTGCCTGGCTGATTCACACAAAATTTCAACAGAAAGAAAAAACGTGAGCTCTCCGACAGCGGCTGCAAGAAGGTTGCCTTGCCTCGCCTTGCCTTGCCTTGCCCAGTTGCCTCATACTTCCATACGAAAAATTTCACTGATTTTAATTGTTTTTATTTTGCGTCCGATCCTACCGTTCTGGTTTGTCTGCTCGGCGGCACACGGCGTACGCGTTTCTTTTGCTCTGCGGTTAAAGTTAAAGTTGAGGCATATAAATTCGGTTAGCCATAAATAATTCTCTCTGGCGCCGCACCACCGGAGCAGCACTCAGAAGCTGAGCGAGAAATTTTCGGCTGCCAAAAGTGAAAGTTGCAGCTGCCGCTGGCATTGCCATTGAAAGGAAATAAGAAACGTAGGAAAGCGGCGAGCAAATCGCTCTTGCTCTGGCTGTTCCTCTTGGTCTGGCTCCGGCTCCAGCGACAGTTTAAAGCCGCGTCTTAGGGTCTGGGTCTGGGTCTGGGTCTAACTAATGACTCCCTGGTCGGGCTGCTCTTTGTCAACATCGGAGGCCCCCAGGGGGGATTAACCATTTTCGTTATTATGTGTTTCGTTTTGTCGTCGTAATTATGTTTACCACGCTTTTGATTGTTACTATTCCGGAGCCATTAAAAATTACACCTAATTGCGGTGGTCCGTAATAGACGTGCGACTTTCGGGGTGCCGGTGGCTTCTTCGGCGACACCAGTTGCTCGCCAGCATAATTGTGGGAATCGCAGCGAGCGAAATGAGTTAATCCCGGGGAGCGCGGCGAATTGTGTAATGTGAAAGTAAAGGTGGCAGGCTTAATCCGTCGAAGGAAGTGTCTGCGCGGAGGAACTGGGTCAGTTTTGGGCGTCGGCATAGAGAGAAAAGGGTTCGTTGAACCCAGGAGTGGCGGTGGATGTGGCTTGGAATGTGCCGGCTTGGAACTCGTTTCCATATTTAAATTTAATTAAATTAGCACTTTCTACGGCCGGACAGGCGGCAAGAAAGCCGTGCCTCACATATTGAATAATAATTACAAGCAATTAGCACAGTGACCCAGATGCGTGAATTATGAAAATGAAAATGCAGCGGCTGCCGCCCAGAAATTCCTTCGGCGACGGCCACAATGGAAAGTGGCAATCAAGTGCAGCTTATGGCTTGAATGTGCAATGAAAATCGTTGTCCCGTTGACAAGAAGTTTGTGTCTTGAGTCTTTGGTTTGACGCGTGCTTTCCCACAAATTCCACAAGCAGGACGCTCCACTCCACTCAATGGCCTCGGCTTCTTCTCCGGCTTCTGGTTGAGCTTCTTCTCCAGCTTCGGGTTGTGTTCTTTTTTATTAGCATACTGATAAAAGCGAACGTGTTGTCCGACGACTTGTGTATGCTGCGGACATTAAAAACTGATGGGAAGAGCAAACAAGTTCCCAAATTGTGACCCAATTACCCAGTTAGCCAGTTAGCCAGTTAGCCAGTCTGCTGGCACCAGTTCTACTTGGCCAAATGAATTACGGGCCATCGACGGGGCTGGGCTGGGCCTTGCTAAATTCAGTGGAACCAGCGCTCCATCGGTTCCATTTGGCAGCATTTGCATAACATCCCAGGAGGCAGAACAGAAAGCACAATCGCTTGCCAATTCATTGACAATTGGAATGAAAGTTGGTAAACGGACGGACCCACAGACTGCGGGACTCCAGATTCAAGATTACCCGCAATTGTTTCGTGCGGCACAGGCCGCATGCAATCGAGAGGAAATCTAGACCATAATAATAAGCGCGGCAATTTGGAGACACCACCAATGGCACTGGCACCACTCCGGCAATTGCCGCAATTGCACTTTCATTTGGGATTCTTTGCTGCCCGACTCCAAGACCATTGCGGCATCTCCCGAGCCCCCGGCTCTCTTTGAATAAATTTCTACGCCAGTTGATTGACAGGCCGCTGCGATTAAGCGCATAATGAGGCGCGCTCCTTGACTTTGGAGCAGCAAGTGGCTGCCGCTTTTGACATTGACGCGGAGCTGGCTCTCCGCGCTCAGCGAGTGAGTCAGTCAGTCATAATTAGCGTTGGGTATTTCGGCTGGGTGACATTATCGATGTATTTTTTGATTGAATGAAAGTTGAACTGTGTTTTGAAAGTGAATTTCTGTAGCGGCAGAAGACGAAGCGAATCGAATCGAATTGAATCGAAAGCCCCTTCGATTTCGGCTCTTTCCGTGCCAGCAGAATATCGAAGACGAGCGTTAGACAATAGCCAAGACTGTTGGCCAGGCCAGGCCAGCGGTTGGCTGACTGGCTGGCTGGCATGGCATTTGGCTCGCTTGACATAACCACAACAAGCCACAACTCCCAGACGGGTTTTCCACTCGCTCTGCAAAAACTGGCTGCTCACATTTGGTCAAATTTCACTTTTTCCTTTTATTTGCTCGCTGGCTGACTGCAACTCTAGCCGCGCCGCGCTGCGGCTTCTGCTGCAGCTGCTTTTTATGAAAATCATAGCAATCCCGTCCAGTCACTCGCTCGGAGCAGTGTCAGAGCCAAATTTGGAGTGCGCCAGTTGTATGTAGTTGGGTTAATTGTAAGCGACACTGCCGCAGCGGCAAGCTCTGTTTTGATCTGCACTCATAACGCGCTGGCGGAATGGTACTGCGCTCTTTGTTTTGGCCAAAACAAAACACTTCTGGCCAAGAAGCGGGGACACGGTCATGTCTCAATTAAAGCAACCTACGGTGCTGTGCTCGGTTCGGTGACAAATTGCCGACTCCGAGAGGCCGCCATCGGTATTCGAGGCAGCAAAGGCAGCAGCAGCAAGTGGCTGCAATTTTCGCACCATAAACGTGGAAGCGGTCCGCTGTCAAAGCTTTGAAGTGACAGCGGCCTTGCGAAGTCTTTGAAATTAAGAGTGGTTTGGGCTTGGGCGGAAGGTCTGCGATTGAAAACTAATAAACCTATTTGTCTCTTTTTAGCCAATCGAAATGAGTGGCAATCGCAGCTTTGGGCTGCTGCTCCTGCTGCTGTGCGTGGCTGTAGCCACCACGAGCGGAGAACCAACCACGGAGACGCCCTCGGCTCTGCTGCCCCTGGAGGCGCGAAATGCCGATGGGTCCGGAGAGGAGGACGTCATCTCCACCAGCTATGTGCTCCCCAATCAGATTTTCAACGAAGGCAAACCATACTATCCCCGCCAGGATCCGGTGTCCGGCCAGCTGGACTTCAGTGCCAAGAAGCCAGCGGGCATCCAGCCGGAGGCCAATGAGGTCTTGGATCCCAATGAAAAGATCGTGCTGAGCGGAGCCAGTTCGCCCAACATCCATGACTTTCTTAACCTACCCGTAAAGTACTCCTCGTCGAAGTTCGTCTATCCTTTGGTCTCCAGTTCTTACGCCAACTTGAAGTACCAGGGCAGCAACAAGAACTACATCACGAACAAGAAGCCCACCTCGGTGGTGGCTCCGGTCACGCCTCCGCCGCCCAACTATCACAGTTCCAACTTCTTCACGGTGCCCACCACCAAGCTCACGGCAGTGACACCTACGGCGGGGGCTTACTATCCCGGCAGCAGCAGCTCCACTACGTCCACCACCACCACAACCACCAGCACCACAACAACGACCACTCGGGGAACGTTGCCGCCCTCGAGGAGGCCGGTCAGCACCACCACTACCACAGCCGCAGAGCCGACGAGTCCCGCGGTCAAGTACACCACCACCTCGCGCCGGCCCATTCCAGTGCACACAGCCTCTACGACGCCACAACCGCCGCGCACCAGCACCACCCGCAGGAAGTTTGTGCCCACCAAGAAGTACAGTCCCACCGTACCCGTCACTACGGCCAGGCCCTTGCTGACCCAGGAGGAGCAGCGCCCGGTAAAGACTGCCCAGTCTCCCCGGCCCACTCCCAGCAGCAGCGACGTTGCCTTCACCACACACCACGCCACGCCGCAGGCCGCCATCTTCCCCACAGAACCAACCACAACCACCAAGATGTACACCACCTCCAGCACGAGTCCGCCAGTGGTGTTCACTGAAGGTCCGACGCCACCACCCGCCTTTAGTCCCATTCCGGGAACAGGAACTCGTATTCCCAACCTGGATCCAGCGGATGTTTACCACACGTTGGGCCAGAAGAACACGCAGGCCGAGGAACAGCAGCAGCATCAGCAACTGGAGAAGCAGCAACAGCAGCTACAGCATCAGCAGCAACTGTTGCAACAGCAGCAATATCAAGAGCAGCAGCAGCAGCAATACCAGCAGCAACTGGAAAAGCAGAAGCATCCATACCAGCAGCAGCTGGAAAAACAGCAGCAGCAGCAGCAACATCATCAACAGCAGCAGCCCGTGCCGCAGCCTCAGCCACCTAATCACCCACAGTTGCCGACTCCTCCCAAGCCACCAATGACCCTTAGCGATATATTTAACAGCCTGGCTGAGGAGGAGTCCAATGTCGCCCACAACTACCAGCAGAACCAGGGATTCGATGCCCAGGGCAACCTAATAGAGCCAATTGCACCCTCCAAGCCATCGCCGTTCGCCATGCAACAGCCAGGATCACAACAGCAGCAGCAACAGCAGCAGCAACATCAGCAGCAACATCAGCAGCAACATCAGCAGCAACATCAGCAGCAACAGCAGCGACCAGCTATTGCCCACGATCAGAAGGTGATCTCCGGCAGCCAGGAGAACTACAGCAATGAGTATGTGTCCTACCAGGTGCAGCAGCCCAATGTGATGCAGTACCGTCCCGCGCCAGGGCAGATCAACAACGTGGTCATCTCGCCGGGCCAGCAGTCGGCCTCGTTTGTGCTCGGCAGCCAGGTGCAGCAGGTGAGCGTGGGCCATCCAAGCGTGGAGAAGGAGACGATGTTTGTTAAGGATACGCCGGGTGTGCAGTACGGCCAGGTGATTAACGAGGACATCGGCAACATTAAGCGACCCATTAAAGAGCCAGCGGTGCCCACCAGCTACCAGCAGATGCCGAGCTTGCAGCAGAACTCCAACTTCCATCAAAATGGTGCCACACCAGGAGCCCCTGGAGCTGTTTCCTACCAAGAGCCACCGCCAGAAGCTCCCAGTCCGTACCAGCAGCTGCCTCTGATCGGCTCCAACAAGCGCCCGTCCAAGAAACCTGTGGTCAAGCCGGAGCAGGCCCATCAGGCTTATCCACCTCCACAGACCTCGACGCCTCATCAGCCGCAACCTACGCCGCCAGCAGTGGACGCACACGTAGATGAAACCAAGGAGCTCCTGGTCTCCACCAACATTCGGTTCCCCGCTCAGGGAGAAGAGTCCGTGGAGTTATCTTCCTCGGCGGTGATGCCAGGCCCTCCTGCTGGACCACACATCAATGGCCATGCCCAGCCCCTCAGTCTCCAGCAGATCCAGAACTCCAATCCAGTTGTTTTCCCCAAGGTCAAGGATGAAATGGGTCCCGGCAACGTCAACGTGCAGATCCAGCAGCACGAAGTGCTCAACCTGAGCCAGCAGAAACCACCATTGGTGAGTCCCTCCTTATGAGCTTGTTACTTGAACTAAACTCTACATATTTTTCTAGAAATTCCCTGCTCAGCAGCCTGGACTTGGCCAGCTGCCATCCCGAGACATGGAGCCACCGCCACAGTACCCAACCACGCAGCAAGTGCCCCAGGCACCACCCACTCCCGGCAAGCGACCAGCAGCCTTCTACAACGAGTTCAACCGCAAGCCCCAGAATGGACCGCGTCCCAGCAACCTGCCCAATATCCTCCCGCAGTTCCGACCCAACGCTAAGATCTCCAGCGGACATCCGCCGGCGTTGAAACAGGAAGCGGGCAACATCCGGCTGCCCCAGCAGGGCGGTCCCAAGCGTCCCTACAATCCCTCCGTGCCACCACAGTTTGCCCATCGCCGCCACCCCTCGCACCAGCAGCAGCTGCAGCAGCAGATGCTGCAGAAGAGGTATCCCATGAACCGGATCTCGGAGTATCCCGTGGGACCCAGTCCGGGCGGAGATGTGAATAGGAGGGTCTATAGGCTGCCCCCGTATGGCGGCCAGAACGTTCCATACCTGCCTGACCACATGTATCCACGCAGACCCCACGGTCCTGGCCCACTGAGATCCGTTGACGGTTATCCCGCCGAGCGCCACGCTCCTTCGGCTGGTGGAGAGCCCTACAAGACAATCGACGCCGAGGCAGCAGCTGACTTCGAGGAGGAGGATCTGGTAATCAACGACCCGCCACAGCCCGTGACGCCCGGCAAGGATCGCAAGAGCGTGGAGGAGACGAAGCTGGAGCCTGTGGTGACGTTGCAGATGCTCCAATCGCAGAAGAAAGCCGTGAGTCTGCCCGGCGATGATACTGGAGCCGGGGAGATCCAGGTAACGGCCGATAACGATCCCCAAGAGGCGGAGGCCTCCAAGCTCAGCCAGCAAAAGTTGGATCCTAGCGGACTGTACGTCGTGTTTCCAATGAAGGGATCGGAGAAGGGTCAGCCGGAGGGAGAGGCACCCTCAGCCCCGGCCGAGTACCAGAATACTCCCTTCTCCGTGATCCGCGATCAGCCGCAGGAGCCGATCCTGAAGAACAAGAAGCCGCAGTCGCTGCAGCAGCAGAACAAGGCGCAGCAGGTACCCAAGGATAAGTTCCCCTATCCCATCGAGAAGCCAGATCCCTCGTACTCAGAGCTCAACCCGGAGTCGCAGGGTGCTGTTCCGGGAGTACTCATTGCTCCTAGAATTATCACGGGAGCCCTCGGCACCGGAACGGAAACGCCCATCGCCATTGCCTATACGCCCACGGAGCCCAGCCGATTCCGTCAGGAGCAGGGCCAGAAGTTCTCCAACATCAACCTGGCCACATCGGTGATCAACGAGATCCGCCAGGACACCCAGACGGAGGAGGGTTTGAGCAGTGACTTCGATCTGCGAGGCCAGAACTTCGAGAAGGACTTCATGGCGCCCTTCTACCCCAGTGTGAGCCTGGGCGGAGCCAGTGGCGCTGCGGCTATCAATCCGGCGGCCCCGAGTAACTGGAACATCTTGCCCTCGACCACGGATCAGGCGATCTACGAGAAGAACAACATAAACAGGGCTGACGTCGAGGCCACGGAGGACAAGAAAGTGGAGGAGGAGCAGCCCACGGCGAGTCCGCTGACGGCGGAGAAGAACTCGGAGATGGACAGCTTCCAGCCCCAGCTGCAAGGTGGATTCAAGCCCATCTATCCGCCAGGCTACATGCACGTGGAGCAGGTGGAGCAGGAAGAGATAGCTGGCGCCAAGAATGCTGCCTCAAGTCAGCCACTGGCCCTGCCACTGGTGGGCACTACATCAAAGCCTTCCACGTCCGCTGCTCCCCTGAGTAGTAGCTCCAGCACATCGTCCTCCTCTACATCTACAACCTCAACGACATCGACGACACATCAGCCCGGAATAACCAAATCGGACAGCACAACATCATCCACCAAGGCCCCAGTGGTCAGCACGAAGCCCACGCAGCGCAAGAAGTCCAGCTTCGAGACGAGCCTGGCGGCGCTACTCTTTGGGGACGAGGACGAGGAGGAAGGAGCCCGCAAGTCCGCCGAGCTGCCAAAGCCCCAGGCCCAGGCCGGGCCCAGGAATGTGCCTCGCATGGGTCCCCGGAGCCTGACGCTGAGCTAAGGCGGAGCAAGGAGATTACCCCACACGCACCCACACTAGTTTAGTCCAATTTAGTTTGTATTATTTATTCAAAGTTCATGAGACAGCGGGGAGAGAACCGCCCCCGGTTAGAGAGATAGACCATGTGGTAATCTAGTTCTGCTCTACAGCTGATAGTTAGTAAGCTCACCACCCAGATATATAGACCCACGCAACCACCAATGACAATCCACATCCCGCGATCACAGCGACTTTTGCGAGTCTGATTTGAAATTTGGAAACTTGAAACTTTCTCATTGGACTCCCGAATCGTCGGCAATGAGATAAAAGCTTTTTTGTATTCAATTAAACACAAGCCTATACATAGAACTCTCTGTTTACCAGACTATATTGTACCATAGAAAACAATGAAAAATAAACTTAATTCTGATATATGGCTCTCAGTTTTCATTCCTTGAATTAATTTGGATTCTGAATAGGCCTTTGAAGGTTGCCATTTAACATAATTATTTCCTCGAAAGATATAGGACAAAATTAAAAGGTTGACTCCGTCCTTATCTGATTAGAAAATCAGAATATTAAGTTAATATATATGAATCACAGTTTGGATAATTTTATTTGCGAAATGCAGCCAATGTTTTCGAAAATTTTTTAAATTGGGTGTACCAAATTTATTTTATTGTACAAAAATTTTTGTTTATAAATATTAGTTGTTGTTAGAATCAAAAAGACTTCTAACTTGAGTTTTTTGACAGTAGAAATTTATAAAATGGCGGAGGATGGCAGAAGTCAATTGAGGAAAGTCGGACAAAGGCAAGTTATCTTAATTTTTCTTATATATTTCTGTAAGCTGCTGCAGCTAGTTAGATTTGGATAGATCGTTAGAATTTTAAGGAATTCAAACCATAATTTTGAACCCAAAAGAAGACATACTTCAGTATACTTTTCCGATCGTTAAAAAAACTCATCCCACCCTCTCTGACGTTCAAGATTGAAGATTATTTGAATAGTTTCATTCAAATACCTTTAAGATGCTGATATCCAAACTTTTCTTTACATTATACACATTTGCAGATATATCGAAGATATTGCATACTTTTAGGCTTATCTCGATGTATGTATCCCACACAAAATGTACTTACTCTTCAATTTGTGGTATTTTACCCATAAAACTATTTAAATTTAAAGCCTTTTTCTATATCAGTATATTTATTAAACGAGTACAATTCAGTTTTACAAAATTATTTGTTTTCGTTTTTCGATCTTGTGACAATTAAAAACCGAAGGTGATTTCGTTCATATGTTTGTCTGGGATGGACTGCGATTTCAATGTTGATAATAATATATATAATATAATACTTATGCTCATGTTCGACCTAGGTTGGTAAGTGCATTAAAATGTTTGATTGGCAACCGGAAGTGAATTTTAAATTCATGATTCTCTAATGTTTTGGCTTTGCTCAGAGCCCCATTTAACAAGACGACGCGATGATGAGGTTGACGTGTTATGATCGAATGGACGACTTCTTATAAATCTCAACAATGTCAGCTACTTAAACTGCTGAATCGTATGTACACACCGTACTTTATTTACAGCTGCCACATAAATCTGCTTAATCAATTGCTTCTGTTGAACAGTGTCGCTTCGTTGGTAAAGTAAGATATTCCTAATGATTCTCCTCCGACCACATAATATGCGTATGTATATTTTGTCCTAATGTTAGTTTAGTGGAAACTACTAGCCAATTGAAAACGGTGGCTCAGTCTTCGCCTTGCTCTTTGCAATATGTGTTGTAATTGAAGTCTAATTGCAGCCAAAGTCCATCAAGTAAGCAGAAATTAAGTCCAATCATAATACACACTTTATAAAATCTCCAATTGTTTACCGATCGGCTGGCTCTGATGTATGTTTGAATACAAATGTATTTATTTGTAGTGCAGATAACCACATGTTTCGTAAATTAAGAAACTAAACTAGAGTCCTATGCCGTAACTAAGCCCACTGGGATTGGCCAATATGATAGGGGTGTTCGTTCCGGAACCGTCTGTACAATTTTCAAATGGGAAGCAGAGATGCTGGGGTTTTAAGTCTTACAACCTCAAGTGGATAAGTCTACACATGTAACCTTATAAGGTAATTGCTACAGGTAAAATGTATGTATTGCAATATGCCATTTAATGTATATTATTTATATATGTATGTGTATATTTGTATTGTAATTTAAACATAATAATTTTATACAGCGGTTGGACAAAATCAAATAAATAGAGCGGTAATCGTATGTATAAAT
The DNA here is from genome assembly GCA_035046265.1 of Drosophila bunnanda. Classification (NCBI taxonomy): domain Eukaryota; kingdom Metazoa; phylum Arthropoda; class Insecta; order Diptera; family Drosophilidae; genus Drosophila; species Drosophila bunnanda. The sequence continues at coordinate 902,465 of JAWNOB010000130.1, forward strand.
CTATCGTATTGAATAGCTATGCCATTTCCATAGGAGTATACCAGTGACAGGTTTAAATAATTAGAATAAATACTTTCCACGATCGGTGTTGCTCCAGCATACTCACTAATCTAGCATAGTATGTTTCTAGCGATGTACATTTTAGGGACTAGGAACCAGTACGACATATGATTATGTTTCGTATATGCAATTGAATTAAATGATAACTGGACACGATACAAACGAATTGGTTTCTCTTACGGCTAAGGGGGCATGCTTAATTCTTAGTAGAACAGTTTTGGCTTATTTGCAATTGCGCCCTATACACATTGACGGTAAGGAAATAAATACAAACTAAAGTACACTTGTCGTTTATATGCTAACTAACACAATTTTTGGGCAATCAAATTCGCCATTACATCTCCATTCACACCTATCAAGGGCTGCTGTCCGCAGTGAAGGATATAAGGGTACAAAATTTACAGAATCTAGCAAAGTAGCCGGGGCACAGAAAATTATTAGTTGAGAATCCCGTGTGGTCTTCTCTTAACTGGATCGCCTCTACCCGCCCTGCTGCTGTTTCTTTTTATCAAAAATGGGAAGCTTCGATTTTACGGCACCCTCGCACACCATCATCCGCTGCTGCGCCGGCTTCTTGTCCAGATCGAAGCACAGGGCATCCGTGTTTAGGTGGCGCTTAAAGTCCGAGTAGCGTCGCGCCTCGTACGAGAGGTAGTTGGATCCTAGCGCCGAGGCAGCCACGGCAGCGGCCACTGTACCGTTGCCGTTCCTATGGTGCATCGATGGCGGCGAGCAGTCCTGCCGTTTCCGCTCGAAATACTCCACTATTTTGGCTATCTGAGCCGATCGTGTGCTGGGCAGCGCCGTGAAGGAGCGCTCATCCCACAGCAGGGAATCGGAGCCAGCCAGGCTGCTGATGTCATCGGAACTGTCAGTGTAGATGGACGAGGTGCGATTCTTGCAGTACAGGAGCTGGTTCGTTGCGAACGGGTGGCGTTGCAGCAGCGTGTGAATCTCCGAGTCCAGGGCCAATCGATTGATCAGGCCCGCCGTGGCGGCCATCTGGGGATCGCTCCCGTTTCCGCTCAGCAGGGCGTGGTGGCAGGTGTACCGTCGCTGGTGGGTTGGCCGCGAAGCCACAATCTCGGCGTCTAGGTCGTCCATCGAGTCCAGGGCTGTGGACGATGAGGTGTTGCCCCCAATCACTGCCGGATCGCTGTCAATTAGCAGCACTGATGACGACGTTGTCGAGGTGGTGTCGTTGAGCAGATGAGTCTGCTGTTGGTGTTGGGCCGCTGCAGCGGCAGCAGTAACGGCGGCATTCGATGTGGAGGTGGCGTAGTAGCAGCAGCGACACAGACTCGCAAGTTTATCACTGGAAGATGAGGAGATATTGGTCAGTAAGGGATAATCAGGTATGTAATTAAGTAGCTTTTGGAGTGGGTCCTAGTATTATTATTATTTCAAAGTTTAATATCTTGACTATCTGCCTTTTAAGGTAGTTTTGATTAAATATGGGAATCACTTACATAGTTTTTGGCGTTTAGGGGTCAATATGTATGGCACGGCCCAAGGTGGCGTTCAACCTGAATATTTGGTAATTATTTCACTCATCGTTTCAAGACAAGAGTTTTCTAGTACTACGTTTTATACACAAAGTTTGCTAATCGATTTACAAAAGGACAATGCAGGTTTTTTCTTGATAATGGTATGATTTTCGGGTATTTAATTGTCTGCTTAGTGCTATACTCTACTTACTTGAGTTCACTGTTGGCGCTGCCTCCTGTGTCGAGCAGCAGCTGCGCCTTCAACTGCTCGTAGCAGCAATTGCTGCTATTGCTGCCCCCGCCGCCGCAGCCAAACCCCAACGAGCCCATCCCATTCAGCTGGCGGCCAAAACTGCTGTTGGTTATCGCCGCATCCGACTCCTCGTTGAAGCACGAGAAGAAGCCGCTCTCGATGGAGTCGCGTCGCGTGAGGTTCGCCTTCAGGGGCAGCTGCTCGCAGGAGTTTTTTAGCTCGCTCAAATCGCAGGTGTTCTTCACTTCGTCTAGTTCAAGATCCGTGCAGGAGGACACTGAGGCCGGGGTCTCTGCTAAACGCGCCGAACAGCCAGACAGGGGAGTGGGTGACACCAAGGCCAGCGTGGCCGCAGCTGCTGCACTGGAATTAGCTTGTTCTTTGGATTTCTTTGCGCTGTCAGTCAGATCCTCACAGGAATTGGATGCACCCGCTGTGGAGGCCGTCAACGTGACCGTCGATGCGCTGGCCTTCAGCAGAGCCGGACTTTCGAACTCCCCGGTGCTGGCGCTCTTCATGCTGCTGGTCCCACTGGAGCCTCGAAAGAGCGGGTGCGTGTACAGCGAATTAGCTCTGTATTTGCGGACGGTTGGCACGGTGGCGGGGCGGACGGCGCTGTCATCGCTGCTGGACTCTGCGTCTGCACAGTTCCCACCGCCATCTGGATCCTCACCCTCCGAGTTGCAGTCATCGCAGTCGTCCTCGTCCGGCGGCAGCGCTTCTGCTGCTGGCGGAGTAATGGTGCTGCTCGCAGGAGCAGCATTGCTGATTCGCTGGGGTAGTCGCAGCTCTATGGCGCTGTACTTTCGCGTTAGATGCGGCGAGACCGGCAGGCTCTTTGGTTCATTGGGCGCAGCTGCCGTGGCCGTGGCTGCCGCGGAGGACGCTGCGTCATCCGCCGTACTGTCTCCACCTGCTCCTCCCTGGACCGCCGCCTTGCTCTGCATAGCGGCCAGTTCCTTAAAGAACGGGGCCAATGTCTCAAAGCAAGAGCTGAACAGATCCCCAACGCCTGCTGCATAGGTCTTTGGATTGGCGTCCAGGATCTTCTTGACGCCGCGAAGCTGTGCCAGCGCTTCGAAAGGATTTGGTTTCGAGCCATTGTGATCCTTCCCAGATGTCGGCTTGTACTGGGGATCCTTTAAGCACATCGTCTCGCCCACTTTGCGCAGCGTTAGAACCGCGGGTATTGGCTTGGGAAGTGGCGGAGGTTCCGGAATCGCCGTGGCGGGTAACTGAACCGACGCCAGCTGCCTGGGAGGCGTCGGGGAGTGCGTGGAGGAGCGCTGGCGCTGCATCTGGTGACACCTTGCCTTGTCGCTGGGCGACGTGTGCATGGGAAAGTGGATGATGTTCTCGCTCAAAGAGCGACGGTGCAGCAGGATCTCGGCCTCCAGTTTTTGGGTGGCACGTCGCACCCTCGACTGCTGTATGTGATCGTCGAAGCCACTGCTTCCGGCGGATCCGTTGGGCGTTCCTGGCAATGCAGCCGAGGCGCACTTTTTGCTGGGAAAACGAAAACCTTCCTCGTCTACCTCCCGCAGGTGACGCGGTGTCAAAGTGCCTGCCGGGGCCGTGCATATGGTGGCCACTGTGGGCGCGGTAAAAGTTCGGGGCGTTACCAATCCCGTAGCATTCTCCGAATCACTGCCTCCAGGGGAGCAGTTTATCAGTTCCAAGGAGCTAAGTGGACTCGCTCCCGCCGAAGACTCGTGCTCGTACTTCTCCAACAGCAGCGTTAGCTTTTTGGTGGCATCGTGGAAAGTGGGCCGGCTCTTAGAGTCGTACTGTAGGCGAAGCGGAGGATTAGGATTAGATAACCGTCAAGCTGAAGACATGATGATGCACTTACCAGGCAGCAGTAGAAGGCCAAGCGGAGAAACACGGGGGGTGTATCCATGGGACACAGCTCGACAAAGGCCAGATAGTCCAGGCCAAACGACGCAGTGCGCGGCATCAAGTCGGGATCCGCTTCGATGCGGGCAATGATCTCGCACTGGATGATGCCGAAAGAGAAGACGTCGCTCGTCTGGTCATACCACTGGCCCTTCAGGCACTCCGGACTGACCCAATACGGTGAGCCGACGGTCTCGAGCCGTGATTTTCTCCTGCGAATTGGGAATACAAAAATTAATGAGGCTTCTGTTTCTTCAATGGAAACCAGGATCCACTTACGTTTTGTCGGGTATGTTTGCGGCGAGGCCAAAGTCACCCACAACGGCTTCATACTGATCGTTGGCCAGATTGCGAATAAGTACATTCTGGAGGGAGAGCGGGAATTAGTTTGGAACCGGAAAGGTTGCGAATCGGCCAAGAGTACTCACCTTGCTCGTCAGATCCCTGTGGAAGATGCCGGCGTCGTGGACGTAGGCCATGCCACGCGCTATACCCAGCGCCAGTCTTATCTTCTGCGTGGCGCTGAGCACCACCTCCTTGTTGGCCAGCAGCTGCTCCAGGGAGCCGCCATTGATGTACTCGGTGAGGGCGTGCAGTTGGCCCTCCTGCACACAGACGCCCATGAAGCTGGAATGGCGTAGAGGAAGGAATACGGACGGTTAGCACTGCCTCGAAACTAAGTAGACTCCCTCCTGGCCCGCATAAGTTTCACTTTCAATCACCCAGCTTGACAGGCACTGCAACTCCCCGATGCACCGATCCCCCGATTCCACCTTGCTTATCGCCGGTCGACATGCAACCAGCCACCCCCCATCGACTGGGTCTTGGTTGGCATTGTTTCAGCCTTGATTCGCTGCAAAATAAATTAGCAATTCGATGATGCCCCCGATGCGCCAGGGAAGCACGCAATGAAAAGAGAAAGTTTTCCCTTGACTACTGGTCAGGTCCAGACCGATGGAGTGCCGTCCCCCAGGACTCAGGTACAAAGGAGCCGATTCCTAAGCCCTCATCTCTTCCGTTTCCTACTCAGACGACAATGTCAATGACTCTATCTCTCAAGCCTATGCTAAGAGGCTCAGCCAGCAGGCAGGGGGACGCGCGACAGGACAAGGTGAGGTCACCGCCAGGCTTGGGAACCGGAACTGTAAGCTTATTAAGAAAATGGCAAAGTATGCGTCTGCCCAGAGGAGACTCCTTCTCCCCCACCAGAGGATGTGTGTGCAGTCAGGTAAAGAAGGTTAACAACGACCGCCAGACGGGGCTGGCAACGAGAACGATGCTTTCAGGTGACAATGAACTCTGGGTAAACTACTATGCCTATGGCTGCCACCTCCTGGGGGTTCCATACGGAAAAAACTTGTCTTGTCTTTAGAAAATGTTCCGAAAAGATTATGAAATATATAGTTAACATATCAGTAAAATATAAACTTATTTGGGATATGTAGTTATAAGTGAAAACAGGAAATTTCCATCATATTATGGCCCCTACTTATGGAAATATATATGTAGATATAGAAGCTATTCGCAACCGATTGGCGCATGTGACTCAGGTCCCGTGCAGGTGTTCAATACCAATGCCTCTTCGATAAGGGTTCTCTTCGCACTGGCCTAATCGGACGAGCGGGCTTATCTCGCGCACATGCTCCATATGCCGGCCAGTCCCCGGTTAAAGCCATGGCCCAAAGCGTTTGCCAAATTGTCCGAAACTCCGGTATGTCATCGTCGTGTGGCAGATAAGCTATATCTATTGCCCGTCATGCAGTTGTGCGGTTTTTAACTATTGTATAAGCGGAACGAGAAGAAGTCAAGTGGCAAGTGGCAAGTGGCAAGTGGCGTTTGCCAGCTTTGATTTATGTTAGCTCAGATGGCCGATTAGGCCATTAATTTTCACTTATAGCAAAAATAAATTCCATTAGGTTAACCGCAGCGCATCAAGTCCTTAATAAATTTAGCAAGCGCCGAGCAGCGGAAATAATTGCTTTAAGCACGCAACCTGTCGCCCGGACACCTTTCACTCCGCCCGTCAATGAAGCCTCGACAGGGCTCGTCGTCCCCGGGGTGCGTCAGGGCAATCAAATGTTATGTTATGGCCACCCGGCCCCAGCCACAGCCCATCCACCACACCCAACCTCCAACTCTCACCCCAGACAGCCATGTGCTTGTTCCCATTACTACCCCGGGGTCTCGGCGCATTAACATACGACCTAAAAAGGGGTTGGCCCTGCCAGGAGCACCTGTTGCATCGCCTTCCGCCGGGGTTTATTGACTTGCGTGATATGCGGCGTCAGGAATCACAGCAGCCAGATATAATCAGAGCCTTCACCCTTCAATGCTGGCTTAGCTTAATTGAAACCAGTCGTTAGGTAAACCACCGGCATTGCGGCAATCAAACTTGGCCTCAGGTTAAGGGAAGGCGGTCCTGACCAAAGAAATCTCTTGTTGGGGTAGAAGTAACCAAGGAAAGGGGGTTTATTATTGTTTTAATAAAGAATTAAGTGTACAACTATATCTCTGGAATATTCAGCAGCCCGTAGAATCCAACACAGGCAAGTTTGACTGTTAACAAAACACTATTACGCTGCACAAAATAAAAACAAGATTGGAAGTGTCTTGGCCAGGAGGGCATGACCCTTTCGAGATGCTGGCTGGATAGATGCCACGCCAGTGTGTGGCAGACACATGTCAGCCCTTCAGACAGCCCAAGGGCTCGGGGCTCGGCTTGGATGTGAAATGAAGTTATCACAAAAGACGCAAGACCCACGGCGGCAGACCCTCGATTCCAGGTGTTGAAAGCCGTCGTCTGCGGCACATCCTACATCCCAGGCACACACACCTCTCTCCGGTGCTCCGAGGCTTCTCCTTCTACCCCGGCTCGTGACCGTGGGTGCAGGCTGCAGCACATCCATTTGCATGCAGGAGAGCAGGGGTTTTTTTCGGGATTTACGGTTCTAATTCAATTTATTTCCCTGCGTGATGCACGATTAGTGCCTCGAGCGAGTGCTTTCCCCTTCCCCAAGCCCGTTTCCGATCCCTTTTCCTGCCCATTAGCGACTTACATTAATCGGCTTTGCCTTTAATGTGCGCTTTAAGCCGCACTCGCGACTGAATGCGGCTTTTGGACTGGAGATGCGCTGACAGAAAGGATTTAATTTGGAAACAAGATCTGCTTTATTGCAAGCCCGCAGAATAAACAAATAAGGCAAGCAATAAATAAATGAAAGTGGCTACCGAAAAGCACGAAGAGTACTTTGCTAATTGGGCAATTAATTTACTTTGCATTCGGGGTGCAAGCGATGTTTATTAATTATCCAAAAGCGTAAACAAAGCTTTGTTCTCGTTAGGTTCACTGACACCGGGCAGAGTCACTAGGTGGTCCAGGAGCTCCGGGCAAAGGTGTCGTCTCTATCCTGCAGCAGCAGGAAACGAATGCACCGTTGAGGGCTCTTCATGGCAAGCAGGAAGCTGGAAGAACTACTCAAGCGGTTATAAACCTCTTGCTGGTCTTTTGCATTGTTCTCAGCTAAGTTTAGGTTTTCTATTTCGTTTTTCTGTGTCTTGTCCAGCTCGCTATGGGTGTTACAGTCAGTCTTTGCTGCGAGCATATTACAGCAGTTTTCCCGGGAAAACGTAGTGGTTGTCGTTCGCAGCCGGCATTCGGCATTTCTCTTGCAAGTCGCAATGAAAACCATAAATTGACACGTTTGCACGTTTCTCTCGGAGATGGAGAGACTGCGCCAATTGGTTTCCCAGACTTTGCGCAGACGGATCCATCGTCCAAAGCCGCTAACTGCCGCTGGCCGGGCTAATAAAATGCAAAGTCCCGCTCGGAATTCTTTCACTTGCGAGTTGTTGGGTGTTGCAACTGCCGAGGCTGTTGGCAAATCAAACTGGAGCATAAAAGCATTTGGCGCTTAATTGAAAATTATTACCACAACATCAGTGGAAACTGCAACTGAAATTGGCAACCGGCAAAGCCGGCACGATCGGGGGGTTAAAAGGTTGACACAAAGCAAACAAACCTAGCTTTTAGGCAAACAACAAATAAGCCAGGCCCAAACCCGGGCCCAGACCCAGTCCCAAGACCCAGTCCCAAATCCCAACCCAACGAGACGGTGGCACTGGAGCAGGCCGGGGGCGTGGCAATGGGCGTTATAAACGCTCCTAAACGCTGCCAACTGCAATTACCATTCGGCAGTCGAGCGCACATTTCGAAATGAAATGATTGAATTTGCTTTTCAATTAGAAAAATATGCAAAACGTGATGCGAAAATTATGCAGATTGCAGCTGCAACTTACAGCAGCAGCTTCCTCTTCTTGTTTCAGCCGCTGACCGATATTGCGATTTCCCGATTTCCGAGCCAAAAGAGTGGAACACAAAACAAGAAAAGTAAAATAAAGAAAACGCTGCTGGTGCTGGTGCAGTAAAAAAAGCAAAAAAGAAAGCGCATGTATGGGTGTTGCATAAATCTGAATATCTAATGCGCCTCTACGCGCTCTTTGTTGTGCAAAACTGATTGAAGTGTATTGAAATTGATTGAAAGTTGATGACATAATTTCGTACGAAGCGGACAGAGACAATGGCCAAACGCAAACGCAAATTGGAAGTGAATGTTGGCCAAAAGCCGCCACCCCATTGCCTGTTGGGTGAGAGATGCTTTATGGGACAGCACACGATGGCTTATATATTTTATGGCTTTATTTTTTCATGCGGAAGTTGACAATTACCAAGTGCGATTTACGATCTACAGCTTCGATACAAACCAAATCCCAACTGATGCAGTTAGCTCTTGAGTGAGTAATTGCTGTCAAGACACTTGTTACACGCAACTGACAGCGGGATGGAATGCCGTGCAGCTCATTAAATTCCAATCTGTATCTGCATCTGCATCTGTCCCGAGAGACTGGGCATTGTGCATCTGCCAGATACTCGCGCATATTACTCACAATTTCGGTGGCCTCATCAGCACAATCCTTCAGTGCTCTGCTTTTTTATATTCGGATTTTGTTTCTTACATGTGTTAGCACTTACAAAGACATCACAATGTAACACAGGCCGGCGGGTTCAATGACTTGCCAGTGCGTCGCACTGCGTTGCTTTGTAGTTGATTTTCTTTTCTTTTCATGGGTTTGTTGTTGGCTGAGACATAAAGCATTACCAAAATATATATACATATATAAGAAGCAAAAGTGTAGTAAATAAAGTGCCACCCGCCCCAATTTTGGGTCAGTGAGTTCAGCTTGTCAGTTGGCAAATCGAATATACATAATGATGTATATATATGCGAAAAAGTTCGAACCCCCCATGAATACATAGATGAGCCATCGATAATTGTAGGCTTTATGAATTCATAATTTTGTGTTTTCTTTAAGAAGAATACAGAGAGAGAAATCAAGCTTCAAATACCAGACAATTTTGTTTAATAAAATATGTTAATCTCACTACTATCGTAATATTGCAACATGCTGTATTTATTGGTTTTAACAAAGTCTTGAAATAAACTCTTTAATTATATTTCGTACTATTTCTCCCTTGAATATTTAGTTTTGGACTGCTTCAGATAAGTCCAAAATTAGGTCAATTTTGATCGGTGTACCAATCTAAATATACCCATCACCTGCGTACTATAAATAGCCTCTCAAAATCCGTGATGCAAATGCAGAGTAAACACTGCAAATCAGCCATAGCAATAGCCATTGACGTCAATCCGATTGAATCCAGATCGAACAACCTGATCTCGAGCAAGTGCAACAGCGAGCTGACTAATGAAATTGCTCGCGACATTTTACCAGGCCACATGATGTTGTGTTGCCGATCATCAATCAGAAATTAACCCAATTTAGCTTTCTTGGGGCAGCGTCAATTACCGATACCGGCATACTCCCATACGTATCGATTGACAACCGATCGTCGATGGCTGGTGCTGGAGCTGTAGCTGGAGCTGGAGCTGGTTGTAAGCCGAGGTGAGCAGACACGGAGGTGTATCAGCTGAGCTGATAAAAGTGCGCTGCTGCAGGTACACAAAACGAGTGGTAGCCAACCAGTCTGGCAGTCGTCGTGTATCCATTAGGCAATAAAAAGAAATGTTTATGTGGCCGCAATCATGACACGCTCTCTTTCGGCTTCTTGGCGCTGCAATGTTGCTGCTGCAGCTTGTCAAAGTCTGCCAACTGGGCAGGAGACTCCAGCCCCGGCAACTTGGAACTGGCAACTGGAAATGAAGGACTCAATTTGGCCACAAACTGAATTCCCCATTAAACGCTCAAGAGGCGCGGATTTGGGATTCATGAATGACCAATTTGGCCCATCTTGCACAATGAAATTCTCATTAAATTGTCAACGATTTCAGCTCATTCTCGGCAATCTTTTCATTAGCCCCACAGGCAGCAGCGGCGCAGACCCAGACAATGCGCCACTGGGCGCCCGCCGTTCGCCTCAAGGCCAGCGATTTCAGTTTATTGGCAAGCACATTATGAACGGAGGGGAGAGCAGGAGGAGGGGGACGGTGGCACACACAAATCAAGCCAAGACAAATAATGGCCGAGACAACAATGTGCAGTCGAAAAAGGCGGCTTGTGGCAGGCACATCACACACTGAAAGGCATTCATATATACCCCCACTCGTACTCGTACTCGTACTCGTACCATATATACAACGACCTTCACTCATCACAAGATGAGTGGTTCGAGCGTTGGGCTATCGACACATTCAATTAAGTGCAATCTGACCTTAGTTGCAACGCTGCCTTACGCCAACGCCGGGGTTTCTCAGTGTTGCAATGCGGACTCTTGCTGCATCGACCTCATCCCAGAAACTGGATTAAAAGCGTGAGAGTTTGACTCCAGCGACACCTCAGTGAAGTCTTTAACCCGCGCAGCACACAACACACATTTGCTTGCCAACAATTTGTCAACATTTGCCCACAACTTATCACCTGCTTAGCATCGCAGGTAGATCAAGTGGCGGCAGCACTCGCTCTTGCGGAATTTCAGCCATTGTTTGTGCCCGTAATGAGTCGGGCCAAGAACTGTGACATGTCTTACGCGGGCTTAGTCGCGTTAAATGAGCGTTTAAATGGCTCTGAGCCAACGGCAGCATGTTTGTCTTTCCCCATGCACCGCACTTGCAAGTGGAGTTAATAATAAGGAGAGGAAAAATAAATAAAAATATCAGTGTAGAGAACCCGGCGCCACATCGACATTGTTGTTTGCATTTTCCTTATTTTCAGGCAATGTAGTAGTTTTGCTTTATAAAAAGAATTATTAACTGACATAGATTTTTGACTGAACCAGAAGTATATAAACATATCAACAAGACTCCAAAGTAATTCTAAGAATTGGGTTAAGTTCTGTTGGTTTATTAGCCTTTGAAACTATGTTTAACTTATTATATTTAAATATATATACATACTATCCCCTATATATATATACTATCCCCAGAGTTATCCAATTTTCACTGCAGTGCATAGTGCTGCCAGGTAAGTGGAGTGGACTATCTGTCAAGCTGGCGGTGGCCTGGGAGCGGCGACAGCCATGTGGGTGAGTGGGTTGTGTTCTACGCCGTTTTCCCACTGGAGGGCAGGGCGGAGTCGGTTGCCTGAGACTAGCTGCATATAGCTCTGGATGTTGCTGGCTGCCTGTTCTCATTGCGGCACATTCCGCATTACGGCGGGCGCGTGATAAGGCCATAAAAAGTGCACTGCAACAGCCAGTCTGTTAGCAACCTGGCCAAGGAGTGTGTGAGTTTCGGCTTACGTTTCGTGGCCAATAAGTCACTGATTCGGGTGTGGGCGTGCATAGCATAGACATAGCACATACATATGGAACTCCGGCACAGTCGGCCTGCTGCCGGCTAGAAAGGCGGTTTCAATTACCCAAGATTAGTTCTATTGACGCTCGACTGCACCGGCCTGCCTCTCTGAAGCGAGGAGGATGCAACGGTATACAGCCAATCAATAGGCTTCATTAGCCGGACTCTGCCAGCCGGAGATGGCAGTGAGCGCTGCGATCCGCCATGGGAGGCGGTGGTAGCGGTGGTGCAGCGATGCAGTGGCCCGCATGGACGCCCAGCGGTGTAGCTGTTAAAATTTGACAGTTAGCCGACAGCCGCGATCGTTAGGCATCATTAAACATGCCCGCCAACAAGAGCAGCGCCTAACTAACTGCCAGTCAGTCATCCAGACAAGCAGGCGGGCAGTCAGTCAGTCAGTCAGTCAGTCCGCCAGTCAGTCATCTAGCCGAGCTGGGAGTGGAGTGTTTAGCGATCCACGTCACTGATAAAGTCACTATCGCGGATCGAGGATCGCGGATCTGCGCTGGGTTCAATCGGGTGGAACTATTCCCAACACAACAACAAACAGCTTCCCATATGGATGCACTGAGGGAAAGAGTCCCAATTTTAAATAGTCTTCTGTTTAACGTTTATAATTACTCTCAATCAGTGTCATATTAATTGGCCCCAAGTATTATAGGTATCCATAAAACAGAGAACTATATGCGTGTGGCTGCATTTTAGTTTCACTATTCAGTATCCAGGCGACCCGCTGGCGCCGTAGCTGCATTCCGGAGTCCGGAGTTTTTTCAGAATTTTCATTTAATGCCCCCACGAATAAAGAAAAGTTGGCAGCTGCAGTCGCCGGCTAGGTTGTTATTTGTTATTTCTGGTGCCTGGCCGTTCCGCTGACCCAAATCCATCTCTCAGCGAGCCGGGCACACACAGCACACACAGCGAAATGAGTTGGCCAGGGCATTTAATCAGCGGAATCCGTTGCATTTAATACTCCGGACTGCGATGACAGACGTCATAAAAGTCAGGTGAGCTCTGGACTTGGAGAGGGGACATGGTCTTGGGGGATTGCCGCCATCATAGCGGATTCTCTGTGGGATTACGAGGTTAAAGTTTGAACGGCTGCAGGCCACGGGGAATGGCAACTAATAAGAGACATGTTTCGGGGTGTTAACATTGTAAATGAAAGGGCGGGCCCGAAATCCGGAGACCAGAAAGAAGGTCTAAGCCAGAGATTGCATATTCATGGGAGTGCAGGAAAAGATGGGCGTAGCAAGGTGGATTGGGCCGTCTGGCTTACAGGGAAAAGGGGGAAAAATAGCTAAAATAGCAAGCAGCAAAAAATAAAAGTCCCTGGGAAGTGCATACAATTGAAGTCGCTTCACTGTTGCGTGCAGTCACGTGAGGATGAGGCAAGCGAATCACGAAAAGGCACAAATAAATCCGAAAAATAAGCAGCCAGTGAAGTGAGTAAGCTACGCAGCTTGGCAATTATATCTAGTCGTCGTCGTCGTCGTCGTCTACGTCCCCCAGACACATTGTTTCAGACCTCGCAATTACATCAGCAGTTTCAGTGTGACCCGTGAGAGGTCCACCAGCCAGCCAGCCAGCCAATAGCCTCCGCCGCCCCTCGAACACACCTGGTCACTGCCAAGGTAATTACAGCAGCAGCAGCTCCTGAACTTGACCTTTCGTCGGAAATGTGTGCTTGGACTTGAACTCGCACTCAAACACGAACTCGAACTCGAACTGAAACTCTTTAAGATGCCAAAAGTAAACGGTCAGCCGAAATAAATAAAAAGAACGGCAAATAAACAAACAAACAACCATCTCGTTTCGGTAAATAGCTAATATTTGTTCGTGCCTTAAATAAGTTTACTTTCAATAATAATAATAATGATAATCGAGTCCATAACAACTATGTCAGAAGCCAGAACTTGTGTCAGAATCATCAGTGAATCATGCCATACTATATATGAACAATAATGTTGTTTCAGCTTTGGCATAGGTCAGTTATTGTGATGATGCCAGAGCAAGTACACAAATTGTGTGTTGAATATGCGAAATTGAATTGAATCTGACAGACAACATGAACATTATTTGCGTAGAACCCGAGATAAAGAGACCCCGCGCGATGAACCCATTAAAATTGTTTACGTAATCCCCCCGAAATGTTTAATGAATGGTCAATTCGCGGCGAGGTGCGAACTGAATGCGTAAACACAAACCGAGCACATGATCAACCAGAGCTGAGGGAATATATATATAAATTTACATACGATATATAGCATATAGCTCAGAGTCAGAGTCACAATCTTTCCGAGCTGAGCTTGCAATTAAAAAGGACGGTGACTCACAGAGCCCCGCATATGACATTGACCCATTAGTCGGAGCTGCATCATTTATGCATTTGTTTACTTGCTATTGACTTAAGCAATGTTCTGGCCCATAATCTCGGTAGTAATAATAATCTAAGTAAGTTTCCCAACTCACCTCAGTATGTTCCCATGCGAGAGCTTGTTGAGCAACTGCACCTCCCGCAGCATGTTGGGTCGATTGGCCCGTAACTGATTCATCTTCAGCACCATCACCTCGCCGGTAGATCGGTGTGTGACCTGGAAAATGGAAACAAAAGCAAAAATAAAAACATTGCCAAAATCAGAAACATGAATTTATACATATATAGAAACTATATAGCAAGCGGCAGATCCATAAATCGTTCTGCCCGCTGGCTCCGTGACAACTCAAGACCAGGCCAGGCGACATACGTGTAAATTGGGAGGACACTTGGCTAACTAAAAGCAGGTGTTTTCATTTATTTTCATCGCTTTCCAGGGTCAAGTTCAAGCGTGGAAAGTTGCAAGGCAAATAATATTGAGAGACGGGACGGGATAATTGCATTGAAACAAGTGGGACCAGCCGGCAAAGCGGTTTCCATGGATTTGTACAGACCAAATGAAAAATCAATAAACCCGTCTGTCTGCGCGCGCTTGGTTCAATCCAATTGGACCCTGGTCGGTGGTTAGTTAGAGGGAAAAGCTGTCTGCAATCACAATTAAAATTGTTAATTGAATTTGCCTTTCAGAGGATTGGGTTTGAAAGGGGGGTCCGCCCACCAAGGGGTTAGGGTTAAAGGGTTAAGGCCGGAAGGTCCGTGCAATTTTCACGTAGGTGCTGCTGCATCTGCTACACTGATGGAAATAAAATGTAAATTAATTCCGGAAAATACCTAACTGATGGTTATGGTAATGAAAACTAGTTAGTATTTCCTTCTTAAATGGTATACACTTGATTTACAGACTTGTTATTTTTAAATGCGTTTTATCTCGACACACTTTTTTTAATACTCCCCCAAACTTGATTATAATAAACACAATTCTTGAGTCAATGTTTAGCTATTCTCATGGTCCTGACTTAAGAACATCCTTTTTATTTAAGAGCGCCTTTTCGCAGTTTAAAACGAGCAACCGACGGACCGTCTGAGCCTGGATTGCCACTTGGCGCCAGACAACATTATTCACAATTCACTTAAATAAATAGCCCCAAGAGAGGTTGGCAAGACATACACGTAGCTACGACAATGGCAACTTGTGTTCAGCTCAGCTCGTCTCCGTCCGCAGTCTTATTTTATTCTATTTTTATGCCGCAGCGAAGACAAACAGCAGACACTTCTATTCCTCGGCCGCGAGTTTCCCGGCTCTCTGCTAATGGCAGCAAATTAAGTCTCCTCCAAGACCCGAGATCCGAGATCCGCGGATCCTCGCTATATAGCATGGCCTGGGTGGGTGAGTAAGTTGATATGCTGGCGGGATATGGGTTTGGGTTTGGGCTTGGGCTTGGGCTCGGGCATGGAAATGGAAATGGGGCCTGGGGACACGTGTGCGTGGGTGACACACACGACGCCGTCGGGTTCCAAGAGTCGTAACCAAGTCATTGTCATTCTTTATTGTCCTGCTGCGCTTTTAGCTCATTTCGGCTTTGTGCTGGCTGCCAGCCGGCCAGCCTTTGCGTCGGTGTTAACAAATTTATGAAGTTGCTATTGCCAGTTGCCAGTTGCCAGTTGCTATTTGCTATTTGCTCACGCCCCGCGGCCAAAGTCCAATTCACGGCGGTCCGCAGTCATGAGTTGTTTACTCCATTCGTCTGACAATCGAATGGATTGGAGACTAGGAGCAGCAGCAGGAGGAAGGTGCCCCCAAGATTCTTAACTCGGCTCAGAATTCGATTTCCGCTCGGTGTCACTTTATTTTCGGACAGCCCCTCATGTCAGCCGCTCATTTGCTTATCTGCCACTCAAAGAGAGCTTTCAATATACGTATACTTAATATTTCGTGTGTGTGTTTTCCGCAATCAAATCGCCGCATAATGCTGACAGACACACCCAGCCGGATAGAGGCCCCGAGAGTTTATTGAAGTAAGGTAAGTTCCCATTTAAATTGCTATTCATCATATTGATTTGAAGGTACGACTTCCATACAGCGAGATATAGCGAGTTGGAAAAGACTTTGTGTGAGGAAAAACCACTTATTAATTTCTGTTAAATGTTCTT
Source organism: Drosophila bunnanda (assembly GCA_035046265.1). Lineage (NCBI taxonomy): Eukaryota > Metazoa > Arthropoda > Insecta > Diptera > Drosophilidae > Drosophila > Drosophila bunnanda. The sequence goes on from JAWNOB010000130.1 coordinate 918,494, forward strand.
AAAGTAACCCAAGATACGGAGTCTGATTTTGAGGTATGTTTCTTTCCATTAATGATGAGAATTCTTTCTTTAATTTCAACTTAATATGTTTTTTTTAGCATATTCCCCATCAGTTAACTTGAAGAGACCCCACTGTACTATTTCTTTAATTGCCAAATTAATTGTGCGCTGTGCGTGACCACTAATGCCTCGCAAAAAATAAACAACATAATGCCTTGTGTGTTTGCCAAATTGATTTGCATTAAATGTATATGTTAACACTCTTAAGGAATAATTATAAGTCGGTATGTTAATACTGTTAAAGAATAATTATAAGTTGGTATATTAACACTGTTAAGGAGTAATGATAAGTCGGTACACATCTTGGGTGATTATTGGATCACCCTAATGTTTAATTGTAAAATCAGCATAAACATCTTTAGGGGCCGAGCCTGATTCTTATTGGTGCACGGTATGGTGAGTTATGTTGATTTTGCTAGTGTCAGCACTTTGGCTGCACGAGCGGTCGGCTTGCCGGCCGCGCTTAGCTTACAAAAATTCCTTTGTCTTCAGTTTTTTTGAGAAACCGAATAAAGAGCACAAGCTCATATTCAGAATAACTCCGGCAACTGCCGTTAAATATCTTATTATTATCAATCCTGTCTGAGTCTCTAGGCCAGCGGGAGCAGAAGGGCAGTCACCCTTCCACCGTAATCGCCATATCTCATCGATTGACGATACTGGCCAACCGGCCACCTAAACAGTGACAGCTGCGAGGGAATCCAAAGGAGGTTTAATACATGTCTTTGGACTTCGCGGGAGAAAAACATAATTGGAATCCCAAGGAGGTTTAATACATATCTTTGGACTTCGCGGGAGAGAAACAATAATTGGCGCTCAACTTTAATATAGAATCCACAACCCCAAAACATGTAAGTGGGCTGACCAACACCTATACAGTGAAACTTCAAACAAACATATAGGAAAAAAATAAGAATCCCTAAAATTTATTTACCAAAAATCAAAAAACATACGATTTAAATAAAGCAACTGCAAATGTGACATACTAATAAAGCAAAATATATCTTCCGTCTTTATATAACATTTTTTCGGTTATTAATATCTATTATTAATAAAATCATTATATAAAAATTTATTTTGTCGAATTAAAACATTCGGCCTCCCAAAGATTTGTGTTTAGTGTCAACCAATTAGTGGCCTTATGAATTTTCCTGGCCCGTACAGGGAAGCTAGACGTGAACTTGAAAGTGATAGTGAAGAAGAGTTAGCCGAAGGGCCCCGTGAATATCAACTTGCAAAGGCAGAGCTAGGAAATAACGCAGAAACAATGAACGCGTCACAAGTAGAAGCGTTAATTCAGGCCGCATTAGCTAATCAGGAACTGAGGCTCAAAGCCGCATTCGCAAGTCAAATAAATGCCGTTAATCAACAGCTTCAAAATCTGCGTGTAGAAGCGCCAGAAGTAGAATCCTACCAAAGGGTAGCGGTAGTACCAAACGCAGCAAGATGCGATATACCATTACATGTAGTGAAGTCAGTTCCAGATTTTACTGGGATACAAGACGAGTACGTAGCATGGAGGCAATCCGCCACCGATGCCTATGAGTTATTCGAGAAGTATCAGGGCAGTCCCGAGCATTTCCAAGCCGTTACTATTATTAGAAACAAAATTAAGGGTCCAGCTCGCGCGCTCCTAGTTTCGTACAATACAGTACTTAATTTTAAAGCCATAATAGCCAGACTAGACTGCTCTTACGCAGATAAAACATCTTTGCGCCTATTACGGCAGGGACTTGAGTCGGTCCGGCAGGGCGACCAAACATTAATGCAGTACTACGATGAGGTCGAACGAAGGTTGACCCTCGTTACTAACAAAATTGTCATGACACATGACGACGAAAGGGCTGCATTACTCAATACAGAAGTTAGGGCTGACGCCCTACACGTATTCATTTCCGGTCTAAAAAAATCACTAAGGGCTGTTGTGTTCCCAGCACGGCCAAAAGACCTGCCAACAGCACTGGCATTAGCTAGGGAGGCAGAGGCCAGCATTGAACGAAGTGTGTTCGCGGCCACATATGCCAAGGTAACTGAACAGAGAAATCAGAATACTGATTTTCACAAGGGCCAACTCCGAGCGCCCGAGAAGCAAGGGAAAAATTATGATGCTGACCGCGGACCAGAAAAAAATCCCCATTTTTTTAAAAAGCCAAACAAATATCAAAACAATGATTCATGGCGTAAACAAGACAACTGGGTAAATCAGGGTAAACCAAATCAACCACCAGAACCTATGGATATTGATCCGTCATCTTCTAAATTCCGACACCCTACAGCCTTTAGACAGGGAAACAACCCCCAATACCAAAATATGCAGGGCTCAAAAAGACCAAACTCTTCAGAGAGAATGACTGGCCAAAGGCGCCAGCGGGTTAACAATGTTGAGCAAACCGCAAACGCGGATGATACTCAAGATTACGAAAACGCGGCCACAGCCGCACTAAATGCAATTGATGATAACAGTGACTCATTCGACGATAACGACATCGTTAATTTTTTAGAGGAAGGTCACGCCTGCCTTTCATTGAACGAAGGCTGGCGGGGAGAACTATAAAAATCCTCATTGACACTGGAGCGGCAAAAAGTTATGTAAAGCCCCTAAAGGAGCTGAAGAACATAATGCCTGCCGACTCCCCATTCACTGTGAGTTCCATTCATGGCTCCAGTCAGATCAGAGAAAAATGCTTTATGCACATATTCGGCCAAAAGGCTCAATTCTTTTTACTTGATACCGTCAAGACCTTTGACGCCATAATAGGTTTCGACTTGCTAACGCAGGCCGGAGCGGCATTAGATTTACGTAACAACGTAATCAGGTATGGAAACATATCTGAAGAACTAAAATACCACGAATGCGATAACGTGAACTTCACGAATATCGATGACATAATAGTACCAAATTCGGTGAAAGCTGAGTTTAAAAAAATGATCCTTAAGAGGAAACAAGTGTTTTCGCACTCTAACGAGGCGCTACCTTTTAACACCTCGATCGTTGCCACAATTCGTACGGAGACTAACGAACCCGTATATTCCAAGCTATACCCTTACCCCATGGGAGCAGCTGATTTCGTTAACACAGAAATCAAACAGCTGTTAAAGAATGGCATTATCAAGCCCTCTAGGTCTCCATATAACAGCCCGACATGGGTTGTTGACAAAAAAGGACTTGATGCAGACGGCAACAAGAAGAAACGGCTGGTGATCGATTTCAGGAAACTGAACGAACGAACCATCGCCGATCGTTACCCTATGCCAAGCATTCCTATGATTCTAGCGAACCTAGGAAAGGCAAAATTTTTCACTACCCTAGACTTAAAATCGGGGTACCACCAGATTTATCTGGCTGAAAAAGACCGTGAAAAAACGGCTTTCTCCATAAACGGAGGAAAATATGAATTTTGCCGTCTACCCTTTGGACTGAAAAATGCGGGAAGCATCTTTCAAAGGGCAATTGACGACGTACTACGGGAACAGATTGGGAAGATTTGTTACGTCTATGTAGACGAAGTGATAATTTTTTCCGAAAATGCTGCAGACCACGTTACTCACATCGACACAGTCCTAAAAAACCTGTGCGAAGCCAACATGAGAGTGGCACCGGAAAAGACAAAATTCTTCAAAGGAAGCGTTGAGTTTTTAGGCTTTATCGTTACATCAAACGGAGCCAGAACAGACCCGGAAAAGGTAAAAACCATCCAGGAATACACTGAACCAAAAAATTTGTTCAGTCTCAGGTCGTTCCTAGGGTTGGCTAGCTACTACAGAAGTTTTGTTAAAGACTTCGCCACCATAGCTAGACCACTCACCTCCATACTCAAGGGAGAGAATGGCACTGTTAGCAAGCACATGTCAAAAAAGGTTGCTATCGAGTTTGATGAGTCCCAACGCAGAGCGTTCATGCGCCTGCGAGATATTTTGTCGTCGGAAGATGTGATACTAACGTATCCAGATTTCAAACTTCCATTCGATTTAACCACCGATGCCTCAGCAAGCGGTATTGGTGCAGTACTGTCCCAAAAAGGCAGGCCCATCACAATGATATCCCGCACGTTGAAAGACTGCGAGCTCAATTACGCAACCAATGAACGAGAATTATTGGCAATTGTTTGGGCCATAGGAAAATTACAAAATTACCTATACGGCACAAAAGAGATCCGAATCTTTACAGACCATCAACCTCTTACCTTCGCTGTATCCGAGCGAAATACGAATGCAAAAATTAAACGATGGAAAGCATTCATCGAAGAACATAATGCCAAGCTATTCTACAAGCCCGGAAAGGAAAATTTTGTTGCCGACGCTTTGTCACGGCAAAACATAAACGCTATACAGCACGAACCTCAATCTGATGTAGCCACTATTCACAGTGAACTGTCCTTGACCTACACGGTCGAATCCACCGATAAGCCGGTAAACTGCTACAGGAACCAAATAATCCTAGATGAAGCAGAACAACCTTTACGGCGACACTTCATAGTTTTCGGGACCAAAAACCGTCACATAATCCAATTCAATAACAAGGACTCACTGATCGGATTGGTCAAAGAGGTAGTGAACGCAGATGTTGTAAATGCCATTTACTGCGATCTCTCCGCATTAGCATGCATCCAACATGCCTTGGTGACCGAATTCCCGGCAACCAAGTTCTGGCACTGCAAAAAATTCGTGAACGACATCACGGATGCAAGTGAACAGAAAGAAATAATTACCTGCGAACACAACCGCGCTCACAGGGCAGCTCAGGAAAATGTCAAGCAAATCCTTCAGGATTACTATTTTCCAAATATGTCCAAACTCGCCAACGAAGTGGTTTTAAATTGCAAGACATGCACCAAGGGGAAGTACAACAGACACCCCAAGAAGCAGGAGTTGGGTGTCACGCCAACCCCCTCATATGCTGGCGAAATGCTACATATAGACATATATTCTACCGATAAGAGGTTTTTTTTAACCTGTGTAGATAAATTTTCAAAGTTCGCTGTAGTACAGCCACTACCTTCTAGGGCCATAATCGATGTGCGCAGCCCTATATTACAGCTAATAAATTTTTTCCCAGACGTTAAAACCATATATTGCGATAATGAGGCGTCCTTTAATTCGGAGACCATAACCTCACTATTGAAAAACCAATATAACATTGACATTGTCAACGCACCCCCCCTACACAGCAGCTCGAACGGGCAAGTGGAGCGATTCCACAGTACCTTAACTGAGATAGCTAGGTGCATGAAAATCGATCGAAAGATCGACGATACCGCAGAGCTTATTATGAGAGCCACGGTAGAATATAACAGGACTATACATTCAGTGACAGGGCTGCCACCCATACAGGCCTTGCACTCAGCCAGTGCCGAACAAAAATCGGCAATAATAAATAACATTAAAAAGGCACAACAGGCCAATCTAGATAGGTGCAACCCTACTAGACAGAACAGAATTTTTGAGGTAGGAGAAAAAGTATACCTCAAAAATAACAAAAGGTTAGGAAATAAACTAACCGCACTGTACACAGAAGAGCGTGTACAAGCAGACATGGGAACGTCTGTTCTTATTAGAGGGAGGGTGGTCCACAAGGACAACCTTAGATAAAAAATACCCCTCTACTTTTATACATTTTTTACTTCATTTTATTCATAGTAGGTTTAACCTTTCGCCTCCTTACAGGATCGTGGGAATTTTATTGATAACGTTAACTATGGTTAACGCTAGAATTATGGATTACTCGCACGCTCAGTATATCCCAATTACGGACGGGATTGCGTTGGTATGGGAAGATAGAAACCTTCTCAGACATTCAAGTAATTTGTCCGAATTTGCAATTATAATAGAAGAAACTACCAGGTTGTCCGATTTATTTCCACATTCTCATATGAAAAAATTGTTAGACGTCGACACCGAACATGTTAGAAGTTTATTGTCCGTTTTAAAAATACACCATAGGATGGCCAGGAGCCTAGACTTCCTAGGCACCGCACTCAAAGTAATTGCGGGCACACCTGATGCTACCGATTTTGATATGTTAAAAATTTCCGAAGCACGCCTAATTGATTCAAATAACCGACAGGCTGTAATAAATACACAGACACAGAATAAAATTAATGAACTAACAGAGGCCGTTAATAAAATTATCAAGGCCAAACAAAATAATATAGTTGACACTTCTCACCTGTACGAGGTACTTCTAGCCAGAAATAGAATACTAATAACCGAGATTCAAAATGTTATGCTTACAATCACGCTTGCAAAGGCCAACATAGTAAACCCAGCAATTTTTAACCAGAATGATTTGAAGTCTGTATTTGTTGATCACCCCACGGAAGTCCCTATCATTAGCTTACTAGAAGTATCTAACATTAGAGTCCTTCAGTCCGACAGTATAATCCATGTGCTAATCGCATACCCTAAGATTAAAATTACTTGTAAAAAGGTCACAATCTTCCCCGTATCACATCGACATACCATCCTGCAATTGAAGGAGAATACAGTAGCCGAATGCATTAGCGGCGTCTTAGCGGTCACCGAGTGCGTACCAACAACTTACGCATCATTTTGCAAACTTGCGGCCCATGACACTTGCGCTCGAGGCCTACATGCGGGGAGTACCGCACTATGCGAGACACAAGCCAGCCATCTAAACCCCATCACGTTAGTGGACGATGGAGTAATGATAATTAACGAGTGCCCAGCTAAAGTCAGCACTGACGACGGCCCTGAAATAGCCACCAACGGCTCGCATCTCATCACTTTTGAGCGAGTGGCTTTCATCAATGGCACCAAATACTCAAACCAACGTGAAGCCGTAAGAAAGACTCCGGGCATGGCGGCATCCCCGTTACTCAACATCATCGGCCACGACCCCACGTTAAGCATGCCACTTCTCCAGAGGATCAACAACCAAAACTTGGAAGTCATCCAAGGGCTCAAGGAGGAGGTGAAATCGGCGGGAACTACTGACATCTGGTTCGCGGTCGGCGTGGGAGCCAGTCTTCTCATCAGCTGCTCCTTCCTACTCATCATGATGCTGAGGAGGAGACGAGACGCGCGGGAAATCCAACAAGTCGTCGATAAATTCCAAATGATCGAGGACGATCATATTTCTAAGGGGAGAGTTGTTAACACTCTTAAGGAATAATTATAAGTCGGTATGTTAATACTGTTAAAGAATAATTATAAGTTGGTATATTAACACTGTTAAGGAGTAATGATAAGTCGGTACACATCTTGGGTGATTATTGGATCACCCTAATGTTTAATTGTAAAATCAGCATAAACATCTTTAGGGGCCGAGCCTGATTCTTATTGGTGCACGGTATGGTGAGTTATGTTGATTTTGCTAGTGTCAGCACTTTGGCTGCACGAGCGGTCGGCTTGCCGGCCGCGCTTAGCTTACAAAAATTCCTTTGTCTTCAGTTTTTTTGAGAAACCGAATAAAGAGCACAAGCTCATATTCAGAATAACTCCGGCAACTGCCGTTAAATATCTTATTATTATCAATCCTGTCTGAGTCTCTAGGCCAGCGGGAGCAGAAGGGCAGTCACCCTTCCACCGTAATCGCCATATCTCATCGATTGACGATACTGGCCAACCGGCCACCTAAACAGTGACAGCTGCGAGGGAATCCAAAGGAGGTTTAATACATGTCTTTGGACTTCGCGGGAGAAAAACATAATTGGAATCCCAAGGAGGTTTAATACATATCTTTGGACTTCGCGGGAGAGAAACAATAATTTATATCCCTCCCGACTTACAGAGTGTCACAGCCAAACCCTCGACATCCGTCAAAGGTAGGGACCACTCCCCGTCGAGTGTTTGTCCGGACAATTAAACCATTAAATGCATTTTAGAATGCTTTGGAAGCGCTTAATGAGCGCTGCAGATGAAAAGAGGCAGTTCCAGCAAACTGCACGCCGGCTACGTGTATTTATCCAAAAATGTTCCGACCGTCGAACGTTCGTGCAGCGGACAAAGCGAGTGCTCCGACTGACTCTCCAGTGGACCAAAATGTGGCACGTCCATGGACGGCAGCATCTGTGCCAAAAGAGAACCCGCTGCTGCATCCAGACAGAGTCTGGTGTGGATTGATCTTTCGCTCGGCGGCCGAGCCGGCTTCAAAGATTCAAAGGGGCCGCCGCGCCAGCTCCTATTGAAAAGCGTTTAGGCCGGCAGTGACGTGAGAAAAGAATTGCCGCCACAAATGGATCCATACAACAGCAACCGGCGGCATCGATGGGCTTCCAAAATAATCAATTACCGGCGAAATCCGAAAACGAAGGTGTCCGAGGTGAAAGAAAGAAACCTCCAGCCCAGATCGTCGTGTGTGGGAAAGTGGGCAGAGTGGAGTAGTAAATTCTAAAAAGCTTTTCAAACGGCTTAGAAAAATCCCATCAATTCACACCTTCCACGTTCCAACTTTTAATTTGACCCCAAATTCAAACGATTGATAAACAATCGGCGAGCGTAAACAAGAAATTACTTATGAAGAATAAGCCACACACAGGCGAGCCATTATGAACTTCTTTGTTCTGTTTGCTTATTTTAAAAGCATGGAAAGGCTTTTAAATTTTCGTTTACACTTTAAATAATGCGCAGCCAAAGCCAAGAAGTTCCGTCCGGAAAAACTGTCAACAAGCATGGCAGGGGAAGGAAGAGAGAGGGAGAGCATTTTGCGCATTCAAATGAAACACATCAAATCATTATTACTTAACCAGTTTCAATGGCCAGCTGAGAGGCATCGATGGTTATGTCAACGGGCAGCATCTCGGCATGCAAACAAATCTCCAGCTTTTAGCCGTAAATACTCGTATTTTCACTTTCAGTTGCAAGGCGAAAAATGAAAATAACAGCAATAAAATGGTGGCGGTTGCGGAAACAAAACAACAACGAAAGTTGCCGCACCACCATCGCCGAAAAAAAAACATCCTTTTTGACCAAAAGGCCAGGCTTTTGGCCAAAACCAGTCGTCGGCGTCGTTGTCCACTTGAAGCGAGAGCCTCACACTGACATTTCAGCCGGCAAAAAAAAAATGAGAAAGGAAGCTGCTTTGATATGTTGAATAAGGAATACCCTTTCAGGATTAATCCTAAGATATATATCTTTAAAAACAAGAAGATTCTTATCATTTGATCATAAGCCACTATGTTACTACGACAAGTTCAAGGACCACAGTTTTGGTAACTTATGCATCATACCTGCTAAGACACATAACACAACAATTAGGAAGATACCTTTTCCTCTTCAAATCGTTGACTGCAATTAAAATACCCCCCGGGTAAGTGTACAAAAAATGCAAACTGTAAGCAGCGGAAAACCCCGCTCGGTCGGGGCCAGGCTGTTACATGGATTTGCTGGCCGAAAAACGCGTTCCAACCAAAACGGACACGGCGTGGGGCACACGTGTGACATTCGATCTGGGGACTCGATTGCACCGGCTGCTGGCTGCTGATCGCTGATTGGTGATCGGGGAAAATATTCCAGCTATTTCCACGCGGCTGCTGCTGCTGCTGGGTTTCGTTTTGCTGGTTAACAAATACTTAATGCGATTTACAGTTGGGTTTTTCTTCATTCACCGAGGAACCACCTCGCCAGCCTGGTCAATCATCTTTCACATGGCAGCGTGTTGGGGCAACACCAGTTAGCGGTACAATGTCAGCAGAGGAGGAGGAGGAGCGGCAACGGCAACGGCAACGACAGAGTCTGGCCAAAACGTGTTCTGGCACACTCCGGCGGGGCGCGTTTTTCACGCCGCTGTGCGAACCCAGAAATACGCACGACAAATGTCGGCTAAAACCATGTAAGACAAATATTAGGCGAGAGGTGTTGCTGCCACCAACTTTTCTGGCCAGAATGGCCATTTCCATTACCGCAAAGCGAAGAGAAAGAGAACCAGCTGGGAGCTGGGAGCTGGGAACTGGCAGCTGAGAGTTGAGAGCTCTCTGAGCCGGCTTTTGAATGGAATTTAACCCAGTTTGCTTTCTTCTTTCGAGCCGTCTTCATTTCTAGCCAACTGGCTGGCTGGCTGCCTGCTTTTCAGTTTAGTTGTTTTGGGCGTCAGGGGCCGCTCTAAATGGCCTTTATTGCTATGGTCAGTTATAACGAGGCAATGGAGAGACAGGTGACTTTGTTTGGATATTTGCATGGCGCACGGAACGGGTTTAATGGGGACTCCAGCCGGGTAGCCGCACGGCACGCGAAAGTCGAGTTCGAGTCCGATTCGGAGTTCATCATTGCAAATTAAGATGTTCCGTCTTTGCCGAAATTAACCCTGACAACGGGATTGACGTATTGTCTCGAAATATATTTAGACCTCATCATTATCGCTGGCCATATATAAATAAACCGACAATCAGCATTATTGGGATCATAATTTAATGGTTAATCTAATCAGTTAACGGTCGAGTTTCGGCCCAATCTTATCGCGGAGCCATGGAAAGTTCAGCTACCCAAGGGCGAGCACCCATGAGGATGCATCAATGAGAGGATTCGGGTTTCTAGGGAATTAATAAGCCGCAGGGCGTAGGATCCATAAACATTTACGAATTTAGTGGCGGCAATAGCGGAAAACAATTGCCAGCCAGCCAGCCAGCCCCCAAATAGCAAAGATATATAACACTATCTCCATCTCCATCACCATATTATGTGTTTTGGCCACAAACAGAGTCGTTAACAACGAAGCGGCCAAAAACCATATGAGCTCAAGTGCCGTTTTAAGCGATTTCGAATTTGGTTTTCATGTGAAGCGAGCGGAATTGCTGGCGTTGCACCTTGTGCATTCACACCATCACTTTTCGATGTGGATTTGCTGGATTCAGTGGGCGGACTGTTGCTGTTGCAACCAGGAAGTGTCCGTTTGAGGAGCGCAAATCAAAGAATTTCTACGGAGATGTGGCAAGCTGCAAATTATCAAGATACAGTTGCGGATTTATGCAACCTTTTATTGAACTTGTTGCGATACATGGACTTGGACTCGAAGCTCGAACTTGGATGATTATTATTGTCTTTCGGCCTGGCTATTGTGTGTGTTTTTAATTGTTAACGGAAGCTTTGAAGCAGTTATGCAAATGTTTTTTGTGTGTGTGTTGTTTCACCTTTTCCTTTTGTGGCAAATGTTGAACAAAATTTTATTTCGTGTTGAGCAAATAATTTAACAAGTAAAATGCTGTTGTTGCCGGTGGATGTTGCCGCGGCAGGAAGCAACAGCTGCAACTGCAGCAGCAGCAACAACTCACGCATATTGCACAACTTTCAGTGGGAGGCGGACGAGGTGGCCGTGGTGGGTGGGTGCTGGCAATTTTTAAACAACAGCAATTATTAGCTGTTAGTTGTAGGCAACATGGAAATTCGATATCAAATTGAAAAGCTGGCAAGGGGGCGGGGACAATTAACGCATACCGAAGCCTCATGCGGAAACTGCCAGGCCTGGCGCAGCACATCTCGCGGTGTTGGATTTATCAGCCAGCGAAAAGTAATAATAACAAACATTGCATAATAATCGACTCAAATCTGACAAGGAGGAGGCCTCGTCTCACTATCAGCCTTCGGGATCACCTTCAACAGTTCATTGCACGTTCGCCTCACCGGGGTATATACTAGGTACGTATAGTTTAATGGCCCGTGTTATGTCACATCTTAGTGCCTGCGATTCCATTCCATTCCATGGAGTACTGCCACTCTCACGATCTAGGACTCGCCTTTAATGACAACGAACGACAGCTAACTTTACGATTACACGACGGCCATAAAAAACATTCAAAATCGAACACGTTCTACATACGGAATTATAGCACAATGTCACAACGGGCACAATCCAGCCATCATGTGGGATGACTCGGCGGGTTACAGATCAGAACCGGGAATGGGGTTTTGTTCGTGAATGCTCCTCTGTCCCACTCCTCGGAAATTAATAAACTGGAATCGACGTGCCCGTGTTATGGCTTCAGAATAATAGTGTTTGCTTAGGTGAGGCGGCGGCACGACGACAAGACATTCTTTGGATTTCGATGTGGATTCGGATTCGGATTGGTTTGAACCTGATTTGTTTATGGGCTAGCCCGGCTGCATACTTCCCTCTCTCCAGGGGCCAGTCGACGACCGACCGAGCGACCCCCTGCCATGATTGAAAGCCAAGCACCCATTACCTATCCGCGGACTCAAAACCGAAGGTCATAATTATTTGTATTCTTTGGGGGTATCAATCATCGTCGTTGTGCTGAAATGTGCTATATACTATACCGAGGTAATGACTTAATAATTCGCCCAACAATATATATATTAGACTGATTTATAGTGCTCCGCCGCCGCCGCCACTATCTCCGACGCACTTCACCTCGCTGTACGGCACAATAATAAAATTAAAAGCCGCTTAACTTGTTTACTTTTGCATCAATGGCATGGCAAAAGACATAATAAATGGGTTAAGCAAGCACACACACTTGCAGCGACGCACCTAAAACAAGCAGCGTCATTAAGGCGACGTATGTGGTTTGGGGCAACAGATACAGCCAAAGATACGGAGATAGGTGAGCACTATTTCAGCGATCTAAGATTGTAGATACGCGTACTCATGGAACAGTTACGGTGCCTTTTATTCAGCTATTTCGCTTAACCTAATATTCGGTTCCGAGGGGGAAACACTTATAGATACATATCCCAAGGTAGTTCCGCAAAAACTCAGCTGCCAGTTAAGCTTTAACGGGATAGCCTTAGAAAGTGTTAGATACAGTGCTCTCTGCTCCACATGGTTGACTTTTTATTGCCTGACTCATGCGGGGAGATTGGTTCATAAATAAAATTAAAATAAAGCCAAGTGCACTCGTATCTATATCCGTTGGCATGATGCAATCCACAGATACAACGGCTTTTAAACACATAAAAACCACCTACAGCTGGGCGGGAGGGGTGTGCATTCTTTTTACGACTTCAACTAACCAAGAGTTTGCTACGATTTTAACGGTGATTAATTAAGTAAGGATCTTGCGTGGAACGAGATAAAAAGTAGATTGCTCAATTAAATGCTAACATCAAGAGTCAAAATCAACATTTTGTTTGCTTTAATGATTCCATAAATTCCTTTAATAATTAAAAACTCGAATTAAATGTCACAGAAAACATGAACCCGATATCTTGTTTGCTGTCTATGAGTTATAATTTAATCTTCGAAGCAATTAAATGGATAAAATGTAACACAAAATCAATTAATGACGTCTTGTCAGCAGCAGAGTATCGACAAGCAAACTGTGCTAAATACCAGAAATGAAATAAAATAAAAAGGAAAAACCGCACACAAGACAGTGGCAGACTGTTAATTGGATGTGGCGACTGGCAATCGATAGCTGGAAGTGGAGGCAAAGAATAGAACCGCTGGCTTCTCATGCCCACCAGTGCGTTTTTCAAGTACATCGGTACGTCAGCAGGCGGGGATTAGGGGTGCCATGCGGCACTATTTGACCTTAGAGCCAAATTTATCAAATTGCCAATTTATTTGGCTGCGAAATGCACTTTTATATTGAGTTCTTCAGCTTACTGTTCTCTGTTTTGTGACGGCGCCTGCCTATCCCTTTGTGGTCACTCCGCCACACTTATACCTTTTTGATCAAATATGCACGCCGAGTACTAAGTCATACGATTTAATTGCTTTTATCGCACGCCTTAAATCGCAGACATCAGTCACCACCGTCAATTAAATTAGAAATCCCTCCCTCGAGTGGATTTCGATGTGCACCCGGATCGGATGAGGCGATGCATTTGGCCAGTTGTGACACGTCCCTGCGATTAAAATCAACATAAAGTCCAGACGACGACGCACGCTTTCCGCTGGATTTCCCCTTGCCCCGTCCCGTTTTCCCTAAATGACAACCACGGGCACTTCCGTTTCCAATGCTTTTCACCAAGTGCGACGCCGCTTGTTTGTCGTGCGTCCCAGCCGCCTCCTTTTCACTGAGGGGTCCAAGCTAAGCCGGGGCAATCCAATCAAGACGCCGCCTCTGTCCCGGTCGCATGTTGCCCATAAAAGGGACCACTGGCACTGGCATGCTGCTGGCGATTAGCACGAGATGCCAGGCGAAAGGGTTTTCGCCTCCCTATTTGGCTAGCAAAATGTGTACGAAACTAGATGGAGGGAAAGCTGGTCGAAGGTGGTGATACCCTTGCTCCCCAAACCCCATCTAGAACCAAAGACCAAAGCGATTTGCATGGTCTTAAAATTCAAATTTAAATATTTAGTTTTTAAGCATCTTTTATAAAAGTTTGTGAAACCTGAGCCAAGACAACTAGAGTCCCTGAAGTACTATATGAACTTCCTTGAAACTATAGTTTAAGATGACTTGAAAATAGAAAAACTCTAAGCGGAAGGACCTCGATACACCTGGACTGGTTAAAGGGTATAAAACAGAGAGAGAGTCTAGGGAGACATTCTGGCACAAAGAGCCACGCTATTTCCATACCCGGACAAAGAGCTGAACTTTGTCGGCTTGTTAACTGCGATCGGGTACGAAATGTAATTGGTTTGGCGCGTTAATAATCAATTGGCGTTTACATTTTAAATGTGGCATGCCGCTGTCGAGGATTGGCGGCGGCGGCGGCGTTTGTTCTCCCAGTGAGACGACACCGAGGAATGCCAGCCAGCCACCAAACTCTTCTCTCCATTGAGATCGTGGCGACGTCTCGGCTTCTTGCCCATGAGCCGTCTGCCCTTGATGTAGTGCCAGTCACATGGTGCCTCTACCGCGGCCACAGAAGCCAAGTCCGGCAGCTGCTCCCGACTATCCCCGCACCCGAATCCCGGCCAGAGTTGGCTCTGTCTGTCTGTGTGTGCAACTCATGTCAAGTGGGCTGGACTGGACGGCGGCTACACGTGTCGCCCAACGTCAACGCCATCGACCAACGGCGGACATCGAACATCGCCATCGTCAGCCCCCAACTCGTTCTAATCGGAGCCGGATCGTATTACACGGAGGGAAAACTGCCTGAAATCTTGGATACAAATTCCCTGAGATGGCTTGCATTATTCTTAAATGGAAGACCTTATGTATGAAGGATAGTTTTACATACTTTCTGATCACTTTCTTCTAATTATAGAACTTCCCACACAGCACTAAGATTTATGCTAGTAGTTAGATCGTTAATGCAAATATCAATTTGAATTATTTAGAACAAGGCTATTAAACTTCTTTATATACTGCAATATCAGGAATTTTAACGTAATCTTCTGACGCAAGTTAACTTTGCTGATTCATTTCACAAAGACGCAAAAAAAAGCTATATACTTAAAATGGTTATCTTAAAACCAGATAAAGGTTACTTTAAAATTAAGCATTGACTTGAGAATGCTAAATATAACCCAAGTTATTTGATAAGTTGGCCAGATTTAAAGAATCAAATATGCAAACTGTGCTATCTGATATCAAGAATCTGTTAGAATTTACAAGCCCCTCGAAGAACTCCGACTCGATTTCCATCCGAGTTTGTTCTGAGTGCAGAAACCAGTTGGACTGGATCGATTGGTGGCGTTTCGAGCTCAAGTCTATCAATCAGGGGCTCGTTTGGGAGGCGAGTGAGCCATGGGCAGCACATACTTGAGCTGGGCATTTTGCTGAAATGGCTTTTTAATTGTCGCAAATATTTATAGGAAATTTCTCACGCACAGCCTAGAGTCGAGGGAACGTGTGATTTACCTGCCGGTCTCAGTTACCCGCCTCGCTGGCAACATTCGTGCCATTAATTCCAAGGATTTGGCAATAAGGAACAGTGTATGAATGCTTACCTGAAAAGCAGAGAGAGGGAATAGAGCGTTTATTAATATTGAGTGTGTGCTACGAGTGGTGGCAATGAACTTAGCCTAACCGTAAGCTGTACTGAACAATCTACTTTTGATTATTAAATTGTGCGCATAAATTATATTGTAAACAAACAAACACAAAAAACAGCAACTGCAAACGCGCTCCATATAAAGAAAGCAGGGGAGAAAAACAGAAACATAAAGAAACACAATAAACAATTTAATTACGCATCGTTTGCGCATCGAGAGCGGTACACAAAAGTGAAATGCAGCTATATAGGCACACAAAAATGAATAATCGCACTTGGCCAAGGCGAAAACAAACAAACAAAGACATGGCCCACAACAGTTGGCTGCACATCTGAAATTGGCCAAAGCCTCGCTTTAATTTCATTACGTTTTCCATGACTCAAGTGTGAGAAAACTCTTCTCTGCGAAAAACAACAAAAAAAATCTCCGGCTTCCTTGGCAGTTTAATTCATAAACACGAGGGCAATAAATTACTTTGTATTGGAAAAACCTACGCAGGAGTGCCATTCCTCGGATGTTTTCCAATGTTCCGTTGTCGCGTGTATATAGTACACGACTCCGAAAAGAAAGTGTGCATTATAATTGCTTTGTTTCATATTTTTCCACACCATAACATATTTTTAAGCCGGGCTTTGTCTCTAAACAATTTCCACTCTTTTGGCAAATTGCGGCAAATACACATCGAAAGTGATGGCAAGAAAACTTTTTCAAACCTCACCCCCCCTCCTGCCCGGCAATGACAATGAATCGCAGCTACAGCTAAGAGATACAGATACGTAGCTACAGATACACAGCAGCAGGAGCAGCACCATCTGCATAGCATCTTGTCTTGTCGTCCGTCGTTAAACTTTTACAACTCCTCCTCTCTGTTTTTATTACTTCATTGCCGCGGCTGGGATATGAATGGTTGAATGGTTGGATAGTTGGATGGGAGTACACACTGTACACACAGTGCCTGCGACATGTCAACTATTTCAAGGCTAAATCAGCGAGGCAGCCGGTCGTGTGTCAACAGTGTCACCCTCGCAGGCAGGGCATTGAACCCCGGGCGGGAATGCATTTGCCTGTCAGTTCGTTAATTGAAAGTTGGTGACAACCAGCAGCAGCCGGGTGTGAGTAATTCCATTCGGATATCCTTCATGGATTGCAAACAGAAAGGCAAACAAACACCACTAACTAACTAAGAGCAAACTGGCAATCAATTAGAACAAATAGAACTCTGGGTTTCCCAGGCCCATTTGGCGACTCGCTAAAAGTATGTAGAAATTTATTTAACCCGGCCGCACCCTGCCACGAAAAATGTTGCTCATTATTTTTTCGGTTTTTCTGCTGTGTTTTTCCAATGCGTTCACAAAATAAACAATAATAATAAAGTTGCACAACATACACATATGTATCTGTATCTACCTGAACGTGTACGAATTTGAATGGAGGCACAGCGATGATGACGACGCCGCCGCCGCAATCTTATTTGTTATTTGTTTCTTTTTAAATTTATTTAATTTCATACCTCTTTTTGGGGCCATTTGCTGGGAGCAGCCATCAAGCCGTCAACCCGTCAGATGCGTTTGTTGCCCCACAAAACGACCGAGTCCCAGCCAGGGCTTAGAAATGCAGCCAAAAAAAATAATCATTTTCCGCGGCTCTTGGCGCCGTGACAAATTTAAATGAGCCCCGTCTTTTGGGTGCAGCATTTGGAGTCTCAGAAAGGCAACCATAATAACAACAAAGAGTTGTAATAATAATATCGCGGTCATATATTACTAATGTGCTTGGATCGCCGGCGTCTGCCCGAAGCTCTCCGAAATGAATCAATGCAAAACTATGAAATGCATATCGCAACGACAGCAACAACAAAAAAACAAGAGTGACAACGCCGTTGACAAGCGTTGCCCGGGGCGCACAGTGTCCCAGATTAATGTATATTTACCTTTAAAACAATTTATCACTTTGACGAGCTAACTATGTTAGCTCAAGCAGCATTCAGATCACTTTAAAAGTTCTGAAAATGCATATTTTCTGTACTATTTGAGGAAATACAGAGCACGAATCCTTTAATCGTTAAGGAAGCATATAGATAAGCTATATATGAGATATTCGGCGTAATTAAGCTCAAATTTATGAAAAACCTAAATTAAACAATGCTGAAGGCAGATTAACAAGTAAATGTTGCTAGGAACATGTTGCGCAACAGCCACAGAAGGACAAATGTTGCCAAATCGCTTTGCATCTATCTTTTACTTTTACTTTTACAGTTTATAATATTATTATTTATTTATATCATTAAGACCAAGTCTATAAATACTCTTTTTCATTTTATTTTCTGGGTTGACTCGACCCAGGGTACGGCGATGAATCAACTCCAGAGCGGATGGAGGCTGGGCAACAGCAATCGTCGTCGTCGTCGTGGGGCAATATGCTCAAGGCCTTGTGTCAGAATTTTTATGAATGAATGCGAATGCACACAATTTACACGTATTGAACGAACGCGCTTAAACGTCCGGCCAATCGCAAAACTGTGACAGATAGCTGGGATGCTGGGATGGAGATCCACTGAGAGCTGAACTAGTGCCAGCTGTATCCTCCTCGTGGCGATGATTTCGGTACTCGCGAGGCGGCAGAAGAGGCAACAGTTCGCTGAAAAGCCATTGCCACTGCAGATAGCCAAGTGCATTGAACCCACGACATCGGATGGATCAACCAGTTGAGCAGTTAAACAAACGCTTAAGCGCTCAGCAGTCAATTCCATGCGACTCCATTCAATTCAATTCGATTTGATTCGAGTATCTGCTAAAAGCAGATATTACCAACTGGCTTTTGGCCGCCCGGTCGTTGCCTATTTGGTAGGATGATATCGTGTTGGTAGCCGTTCGTTTTTGGGCGGCTATTTCCCGGCCAGGCCAGGCCGACCGCATCCTCTGGCTCCTCCATCACCTCCTCAATCGAGTGAGCCAGCAGCCGGTCGGTCACGTTTCAACTAACAACTGGCAATGGCTTTTTGATTGGCCATCCTCCCTGGAGCAATCCTACATTGTGTAGTTCTGAAAAGGCGGAAGTTATGAGCTGCCGCAACTGGACCCTCGGCAAGATTAACCTGCGCGCTCTCTCGCTTAATGGCTGATATTTTCTAATCAATTTTCCCCAAACAATTGCCTTGCAGCAGCCTTAAATCGATAAATTGCAGTGCTTGCAGTACAGTTTGCAGTGTATTCCCCCATTAGGCAGCAGGCTGTGCAAGCTTTAGTGTCGTTTGTCACCATATTTGCCACTGCAGTTGACACGGACGGACACGGGACATGGGACATGGGAACCCACCACCATCGGTAGCCGGTAGAGAACCACACGAGAAACCCACCCAGACAGTCCGCCATCTGTGGTCAGCACTGTCTGGCTCTATGAATGCACAGGAAATAAGAGCTACCCATTAATAGGGTTCTATTTACCTTCAAACAACAACTGACAATCTTAAAACTCGACTTTATTATAACTCAAAAGATAACACAAACTTTGTGTTTGATGGTTTATCTGTTTTCTAGAATAATTTACATTCTATGGTATGCATTATTTCATAGATTTCGGTATGATAATGGCTTTTCCCGCAGTGCAGGAGTCTCACCAGCACAACTTGTTGCTGGCAGCGCCCTTCATTAATCTTGAACCTGGTTTGGGGAGTGCACACTGTGTGCGGTGATGGCATTTGATGTGATCCTGTGCCTGCTGGCTAACTGACTCCCCTGGGCGAGCACAGGTTTTTGGTTGTGATTCTGTTTGTTTGTTTGACTGGCATTTGATTATGCAGCCATAGAGAGAGGAGGGTTTTGAGGGAAGTGGCCATACCCATACCCATACCCATTCCCAATCCCATTCCCAATCCCATTCCCAGTTGCATCTCCGCAAAAGCGTCGAGTGCAACTTGTCATTGTTTATCTTCTGGTGCTGCGGCAGTGGCAACGATAGCTCGTTGTGCTTCTGATTCGGATTCTGGCTGTTGCTTCGGCTTCCGCTGGATGGGATCAGACGCTGTGGTGTTGCAGCTGCATACAATGCGATTTGGTTGTGCCATTTCCATTTCCACATCCACATCCACATCCATTACCATTTTCTTTGCCTGCCCAAAAGCTGAGCAAAGGCAGCTTATCTGTGACTATGGGGCCACGGGTTGGGGGACTCAGCTCTATGTCATGCCATTCACCAGTGCCTCTATTTAGGGTTTCTCCTTAGCCGCCGAAGGCGGCCATAGAAGTGCCCGCTTCCAGAGTTCCTGGGCTCAGCTGCTGCTAATTAAAAGAGCCTGCCAGCGACTAGATACAGATACATACGGGATCGAATGGAGAGATAGTGCACAGCAAGAAACTCTAAGGGTTTCCTGCAACATGCTTTCAGAGTTGAGAAGAACAAAGGCCATAGAAGTCTTGGACTTTCCCTCAGTGGAGGATCGGTTGGGCTTTCAGCTCGCAAGAGATATCAAGCAGAGGCATCACGAGCTGCAACTGCAACTGCAACTGCAACTGGGACCATCGCGGGACAGTGGCAGTCAGTGCTTGGGTGGCAGCCTGTTAAATGCATTTGCTGCCCTGACCCCTATTGCGACTATCAGGCCATTTGGCGGAAATTTAAATTTAATTAGAGCTCTGCCCGCAAACGGGAAGCTCACTCCGCACCACTCATCGTCGTCGTCGTCGTCGACGTCGTATCGGTTAGTTGAGGCGGCGGTCGCGGGTCTTTGATGGCTCTCAATTGAGGAATCGAGGAACAAAGGAATATATTAGAAGACTTCGATAGTATTCATGATATGTACATTGGAAATCGGCACTGGATGCGTGGGAATGAGCATTATGGCCGTATGAGCTTTATTTATTTTCTTTATGGCTCCCCTCCTCGCCTCGAGACATTCTTTGTGCCAGGGATTGATGAGGGAAGATAGTATCTGTATGGGGGTGTGACCATTATGGCTGTCATTTAACTATTGTCGGAATGGTTTATTTGCATATTAATACCCCTTGTTTCGTATCATTTTGTTTTGTTACGTTGTGTTTCATTCATTTTGCGCCATAGCCCGCTGCTGGTGGCATGACGCAGTTCTCACATCGGCAATAAATATATATTTATCTCGGCCCAGACACAATAGGAAATAAGGAGAGCTCCGAAAGTAAGCACTTGAGGCACTACACAAATGTTTGGAGGCCAAAGGAAAAAGGGAGAAAGGGTTGGGGAATATATATAGTTTTTTTCGGGGGAAAGAAGCACTTGGTAGATAGAAATTTTTCAATTTTGAAATTGTCTAGCCCCCCAGTGACACTCACAGACAATTGAGTTATGACAGCCGGACGAGTGTTTAGTTCTGTTTAAGTGCCTCTCAGAGGCTCCATCTGGATATGGGATATGCGATACCTAGATCAGATCCATGGCACAGATACTCTCCTCGCTGGAATGAGAGTTTCACCCAATCAATTTGCCTCAACAAATTTGCAGCACAAATAGAAACGCTTCGGTGTTTAACCAAATGGACAATTGTCACGCCAATTTAAGACGCCAAAGGAGACTTTTGCCGGCTGCGGCTCGGCTCTTTTTAGATATGTTTTTCCATTCATTCATTCCATCCATCCACTCGTTTGTTTGTTTTCATGCCGCGAGCCAAAACCAAACTGACCATGAAAAGCCAGCCAGCCGCCCCGAGCGGGGCAGTTCAATAAAAAGTAAAAAATATTCGAAAATACATGTCGCCGACTTCCCCTAACTGCCGCGCTTGACCGCACCGAAGGGTATATTTAGTTCAAGTGATTTGTAGAGAAGCCGGCGATTTTATTTACATTCCGTTGATGGATAGCTTTGGGCCCCTGGATAAACCATAATTAATTACGATCCAGCGACAGTCGATCGATTGCTGTGTCGCGGGCTCTGGCTTTGACTCCGACTCTGTGCGATACTATCTCCTCGTTTCAACCGAATATCGTGTCTCAGTTTTTGGGCCTGTTTTCCACTTCAGCTGGCTGGCATTTTTCAAATAAATACGCAGTGTCTCCCCTTGATCGGTTCTCGGCTTGTAGTTGGCTTTAGTTCACTGGAAATCGTTGGGGGAGAAGTGCTTTCTTTTCGATGCGATGCGATGCGATGCTCTGCGAGTGCGTACAAAGGCGCCCCTGGAGTTCAGTGACATGGTCAGCCGCCAAGATCGTTTGTAATTCCACTGTCAGGGGACCAGACCATAGACCATTGTGCGTGTGTATCAGGAAGAGGGGATTGAATATGAAAGGAGGTGCACACATAAAGCCACTTTATCCTGGGATATACTCTTCTGTTGCGGTCTAGGGCAATCGCTGGGCTTTTGTGCGACGATTCTCGTTGTGTGTGCTTCCTGCATTGTGCTCGCAATTTCATGGATTCTCATTGTTTGCACAGCCAGATGTTTAAGACCGAAAAATGTCGTTAATTGACTTACTTAACTCCCAACCCACTCCCACTCCCGCTTCCACTCCCACTCCTGGTCCCTGGTTCCGCGGTTAATTGCATTTAGGCGACTTAACGGTCACGTGGCCACCAGTTAATTGAAATTTTGTTCAATATAAACCCACCTGGCGCAAAGTTTTCCTTTTGGCTTAATTGCCTGCTTGTATACGCCCAGAAAAGATAAGTTAATTTGCGACTGTTGTTTGCTGTTTACGCTGGGGAATGTGGAGCGAGGAGCGACCATAAAGTATGCCACAATCTATATTTAAAGTGCGATTTATGGATTGCACTTGCTTAAATAATACCCCCTCCGTATTCCTAAAGATATTTGCATGGCCGATAAAGAACTGAAGCGTCGCAGACTGACAAAGCCGAGGAGGACAGCACAGCAGGCCGTGGCGAATCTTCAGCATCTTTCTGCAGCAGGAGGAGAGCAGATTAAGTTAATTACGATTTCGCGATGCCAACCTGCCAGCCTTGCAACATTGTGGCTGCAACAATGTTGCCACTGAAGTAGCCCGACTTAGGGATCGCGGGAGAGCTTATAATATCTTGTCGATTCTGAGCCCAAAGGATTGTATATATAGGGAATATTTATATATTGAGTGACAGCTACACTAACAACTTGTACTGCAACTGTTAAGGCCTTGTTTTAAGAGCTTAGCTATAGAGAAAACTACTATTGAAGAAGTTATCGATGTTAATCGATTTTTCTTCGGGTTGAAGCCAAGGCTACTAACACCATTTTCAGAATATAACTCTAAGCCCAACCTATAAGCAATATATTTAAAAATTAATTATTTCTTTGATATTTTAAAATCGTAAACGATACCTTTGTCGATAATACAGAAGATTTATCAATACAAAAGACACCCAGTTCGATTTGAGCTTGAACATTGGGATCGTGTGGGAAATTATCGATGTTAATCGATTTTTCCTCGGGGTTAAGCCAAAGCTACTCACAATATTTTCAGAATATAACTCTAAGCCCAACCTATAAGCAATGTATTTTAAAATGCATTATTTCTTATAACGTAAACGATACCTTTGTCGATAATACAGAAGATTTATCGATACAAAAGATACCCAGTTCGATTTGAACTTGAACACTGGGATCGTGTGGGAAACGCCTATATCTAAGACTGCCATCATATGACCGTATATAGTATATTCGTTGACCAACTTTTGAAGACAATAAGAAGAAATGCAAGAGGGTCCACCACCTCCCATA
Organism: Drosophila bunnanda; assembly: GCA_035046265.1. Lineage (NCBI taxonomy): Eukaryota > Metazoa > Arthropoda > Insecta > Diptera > Drosophilidae > Drosophila > Drosophila bunnanda. The sequence goes on from JAWNOB010000130.1 coordinate 942,034, forward strand.
TCTCCCATTCGTGGGTCGTCGTCGTCTGGCACCCACGTAGCAAAACAAGGCAAAAAGCGAAACTAAATCGTGATTTATGATGATTATATTTGAATTGCTCATTGTCTCTCACACCCCGATCCAGTCTCGGTTTTGGCTCTAACGAACGATTTGGTTTTTTATCTCATTGCAAGTAAATAAAATCAAAATTGGGACTCGCTGGTGCTTTGACCATGACCATGTTGCTGCTGCAGCTGTTGCAATGGCGGCGCTTTTCCACCGAACCGCGATACCAGATCTGCAGATCTCTGGCCGAGGAAAGCCCGAAAATAGAAACAACAACAAAAGCTAAAGGGAGCTCCCTGACTCTCGGCTGCAGTTTCACTCTGGCTCTCCCTTCGGGGCCAACCTGGTTCGACCCGACCCGGCTCGGTGCATTGGGTCTGTAGGGCGCCGGGAAAGCTAATTAATTTCCAAGCGAAAGTTTGCCTTAATTAGTGCACATCACGGCCTGCAGCCAAGTTGCAACTTTAATCCACCAGCCAGCAACCCCTTAAAGTTCGAGTTACCAAAGTCCTGGAACGTTTTAAATTACAGTTTCACTTTTTAATTAGACCCCGCCCCGGCCAGACGTCTATGCAAAGTTGTCGAATAGAGAGCGCATAAAAAGGAAATTTTAATTAAACAGTCTGCGAGGGTTGGCACAACCAGCAAGGCAAAACAGAAAAATAAAACACACACGTACACACACATAGGGCGCACAACAAACTCCAATACACACGACGAGCTCAAAACTGTTGGTCAGTTGCGAAAAGTTTGGACTTGGGCTTGGCCAGGCAAAGGGGGCGGGACCCTTGGCATAGGGGAGACAATAAATGGACTCGCACTAGGATGTACACTGAACAAAATGGTATTGAAAACGAACAAATAACTTTGGAGAAATCTAAAGAAACAAGAGACTGTTCTTTGGACTCTGAACCCTAATATATATACATTCAAAGAAAGACTATGTAAAATCTTTTCTAAATACTTCTTGCTTGCCTGTATCTTTAATTCAGGAATTCCCTCGCTCAAGACTATGTATGCTTTTCGCTCACTGTAACTTCCAGCCACGAAGCAACTCATTTGCAGACCTGGACTGAGGCATTCGAATGGGGCACGGCATTCAGCCCGACTCAGATCGGTTTGGCTCGCTCTGGTCGGGGTTCCTGGTTTAATAGCTTCGCTCTTGGCATTGAAATATTTATCATGTCGTGCTAATATTGCCCAGAACCTCGAGGACTGGACACGCTCGATTGGACAGTTGGATAGGGCGCAGCTCTGTAGGAGCGTTCCACAACGGCCAGCTGGGGCAGGACCAAGTCCAAGAGCAAGTCCCAGACCCGAGGAGTCTATCCACGTATCTCGGTGCCCCCCAGCCCCTTGAGGCCGCTTCTTGCGTTGCCTGTCATCATTGACACGCGAATTGCAAAAGTTAATTTAAGTAGTTTTGGCCAAAAGACGACAACACGGTTGTCGGTGGTTGGTAGAGCCAAACTGCTGCAGTGCACTCACAGCTCCGGGGTTCCTCTGGCTCTGGCTCTGGCTGTGGCTTTGGCTAGTCATGGGCAGATTTATATGGCCATTTGGCTAATGAATTGCAGCTAGCGGCGAACGGGGAAATAAGAGCTGATCCATGGGCGCCCATAAATCATGAGAACTCAACTTTGCTGGCCGCTTTTACTACTTCGATTTCATTCCTGAGAAGGCAGATCATCGATGAGCCAGCCAGCTCCCTTGGCATTTATTTTCTTTGAATTTTTAGCCATCAGCGGTTTTGTTTGGGGCCCGCATTCGCCTTTGTTTTATTTATTTTATTTCATGTTTTTGTTTTTATTCGTCGGTCTCGTCGTCGCACGCCACGTGAATTATGTGGGAGTTTTGTTGGCCGTGCGCAAACATTTCAATTCCAAACAGTTTGTAATTATTGCGCAAATGTGACAAGACAAACAGTTTGCTAAACACATGTTTCGAGTCGAGTCGAGTCGCGTTGAGTATGTGGGAAAGGCAAGAAAAAATAACCCAAATGGATTGCAAGGTCACAACAGCTACGAGTATGAAACCCTTCGCAAAAGGTTTGCTCGGTTGGCTTCGATGTTTTAATGGCCAAAATATGCGGGACCCAAAGGAAATGCCCCAGAATACATGAAGGCTGAATCATGAGCGTCAAAAGATCTTGCAAAATAGGAAATATAAGCATAGAGTATACCTATTTGTGTGTATACACAGAAATCGCGGTGCTAAACAAAGCGAGTCCCCACAAATTAAGGCAACGTCAAGCAGCGTGAAATGAAACGGCAGAAACCAAAAGATTCCTATTCAGATTCAGATTCAAATATTACGAGACGAATTGCCGCTAAAATTGAGCCAAACGGATGTGTGTTCTCTGAGGATCGCTGTAGTATTTATTACATTTTTTTGAGTCACACAAAAATCAACGTGAAATATTTGGCACACATTCAACGGCAGCGAATATAAGGAGCACAGGCACGCGACGTTTGGCGGGGGCCCGGCGTCCCGCGATCAATAAAAATAGCCACTCAGAGTCCCCAGCAAAGACGTGGGCGAGCAGCATCTGCATCCCAGGCACTGCCATCATCCTCATCCCCATCCACATCATCATCATCGTCGTCGTCCGCTGGAATGCCATCTATGCCACAGTTAAGAGGCAAACAAAGTGCAAGGACGTCCCAAGGGGCCCTCCATCGTTCGATCTCCACCCCCTCGCGGTATATAAAAATATCTTCTTCTCGGTATCTTCCACTCCAGACCACTCTCCGCCTCGCCTCGCCTTGCCTTCCCAGAGGTGAATGAATCCAAAAATATTTCTGCACGCAAGTTGTGCGCGTAATTGCACGTTGCTGCACCTCGCTCTTGGTTATGGGAGTCACTCACTCAGGCCGAGCCTCAGCATCAGCATCAACTACAGCTTCAGCCTCAGACTCCGAGTCGGAATCAGAGTCAGAGTCGGAGTCGGTGTCTCAGTCCCAAGATTGGGATACAGAGTGGTAGTCCGTGGGCTGCTCCACGGCCTCTTCGGCTTAACCCACATACAAGCTCACTTCGGGCCGCACTCAGGTACTCAGATACTCAGATACAGACACCGCCGATGCATTCCTAGCGCATTTTGACTTGCTGATTGGCGGCTTCCCCGGCACAGTATCTAACTGGATCTAAATGGAGTTGTGGGCTTCGGTTCCTTGAACCAACCCACCGAGCTAGGGCCCCTAACGATGCTGCCTCGCCGGTGTTCACACTATTCAAACGAGCGGCGAGGAGAGACATCCACTTCTGTCCGGGAAAAGACCAACTGCACACATTTTAATGAGTTGATTTGAAAGGCTTACAACAGCATTTGCATTAGGTTCTTTGCTTAAACTTTAGGGCTTTATATTTGCCAGGCGCAGGGGAATCCATTGAGCTAGTTCAGACGCCGCCTGTCCGCACACAAATGTCACATTTTATGGGCTCTAATATGAAAATCATCGCCTCCCTCAGAATTCTCAAATTCTCCCGCAGCCCCGGGCTGGGCCCCTTAAAAATGCAGCAGCTCGTTAGAGGCATTAGGGCCCCGGACATTATTTCCCTGGCGGATGACATATGGCGGAGTGGCTGCTCCCCACTACCTGTCCTTTCCTGTCCCGTCCTGGCGGCGTCCCGTCTTATTAAAATTTATGATTTGCCATCTTCGGCAACGTTTGTTTTCGCTTTCCCGGGGACCTTAGTTGCGCTTAGCCGGCTCTGCCCAGCTGGCATTTACTCTTAGTTTATTATTTATCATGCATTTTATGGAGCTGGTGCCCCGAACGAACGGCGCATGTATATATTTGCATTTATAATTTCAAAATTGTTTATGGCCAGGCGTGAAAATGCCTCACAAGACAAACAAGAAAAATGGCAAACTTGCTAACTAAATATATATATTAAAAAAGGCAACAAATCTCCGCCTAATGCATGAACATTTAATGTGCATGACGCATCCGCGACAACGGGCGGAGGAGGGAAATTATTTATAAATTATACAAGAGTCAACTAATTGAATTCGATTATTCAGCCAGAGCCCTTGGGGTGGATAAACCTGGGATTCGGATTCGGATTCGGATTCGGATGACTTTTCCCGCAATTTACAATGATAAATACACCCAGCACAGCTGTGGTGCAAATCAAAGCGAAAACATTCGAAATATTTAATGAAGCGAACCTTCAAGTGCCTTAATTTCGTACACTTTTGGTAAATGTTTGAGGATAATTTCTTGACAAATTTGGGTTTGCCTAATATATTGCAATTAATTGAAGGCTGATTTAATAAGTGACCTGTCCTATGAGCAAACTTGTGCACATAAATAATTAACTGATGGCATTGCCTTATCTATGGCGAAATTATCTATGGTATTTCATAAACTAAAGCACTAAGACAGTGACTAAGACCGCAACAATGGGCACTGAATTTATTAATGAATGAAATGCTTCGCTGCCCACTTAAAAGTAGAGGTAAATATTAGCATATTTCAAAATCATATTTACGACGCCGTCGACTCCAATCAATTATCGCATTAACATGCTTTTATTATGTATCAAATTCAAATTGACCAAATTGGCGGCAGTAGCCGAACCCGTTCTCGGCGCCATTACCAAAATATAATAAATAAAAAGCCGAACAACACGAGACTTTTCTACGTGGGCGATCCCAGCCACCAAATGCGAGTTGTTAGTGAGCACCGAGATTGGTAATTTGCGATTTGCGGCTCGTTAACTATTATAACTTAATTAGCTGCACACCGACGATTCGTGGAGATGCTTGAGAGGAAATCAAATATTTTCGCTGTTAAGTGTTTACGGTAAATATTTGCAGCTTTATTTTCGATCCCTTATATAACTTTTGCTTTGTTTGCAATTTTTTATTTATAGTTTTTTAAAAAGAGTGTGCAAAAATACTTTGGTTTTCTCTCCGCCGGCCTTTGTTATTCAAAATCAATGTTTTTTCTGCCTGCTGCCTGATTAGTGCGTTAAGCACTTTTACTTTTTCCCGAATCCCCCCAAAGAGACAAAGACAATGGCTCTTGTTATGCAAAAATTGGATTTCAATTTCTCAGCTCTATAGGCCTGAGGGCAGCGGTTCGTGGTATTATTAATCAAGGGGGGGGAAATGCATTGCAACCTCTGGGAAATTAATTGGGGCGCATCAGAGTTCATTAGGCCTGCTGCTCCTGCGAGAGAGCCAAGAGCTGGATGCTGCATGTTCGCTGGGATGTTGCTTTTTGTGTAAACATTTGCATGCACATCAAAAGTAACTGTAACCGAATGTTGCCTGGCCGGCAACAAAAAGTAACAAACAGTCGGCGGACAGGCAACAACAGCAGCAAAAGATCAAAATCATTTGAAAAATTGCAAGCGAAATGGTAAGGCGGCAGCAGCAAATCGAAGATGGAAAATGTGTGGAAGAAAAACGGGGGAAACCCCCACGAGTGGGCCGCGAGAGATGAGGGTGAAGACCATTGAATACCCTGTACTAAAGTTGGGACTTATTTTCTAGCCCAAAGATATCAGTAAAAACGATACAGAGCTATACTATGTAGTAAATATCGATAAGAATATCAATATATTTGATATATATTGCATTTAAAATCATGATAAAATATCCAATCAATGCTTTTTTCATTTACTTGTCCTTTAACTAATTATATTTATTGGTTATATAAACCAGAATATTGTTTTAAACATCTTTTACTGCTGCGATAAAACATCGATATACAGATCGAAGGTCGAAATCAAAGAAATTTAAATATCGATCGATATTTCAATAAGTTTCTTTAAAATATGGCTTCATCTATTATTGATTTATCTATCCAATACCTCAAATATCGATCGATATTTCGCTATTAGTTCGATATTTTGTGGCATCTCTAATACCTAGCACAACGCGCTTCCACCGGAGGCAAGAAACCAACCACTCCCCGGACCAAGATGCAGATGTTGCAGCAGTTGCAGTTGCAGTTTCTAAATGCCGCCGCGCACCAATTCACCGACAGTCGAGCGGCCGGCAACAACAACGAGAATGCAACTTTGCATAATTTATGGCAATCAATTTCGCGTGAACATCAACACGGCTGCAATGCGAAATGCAAAAAGATACAAAGCGCAGCACGGCAACTCTTGCAGCAGCAAAGAAATGGAAAGAAAACCGAATAGAAGGAAAAACAAGAGAAATTGCAGCAGGCTGCAAGCCATCCGTCGTCCATCGAGTGCCACCATCTCAACATCAACTTATTTAGTTCTACTTAAATGTTTACTTTCATCAATTCGCAACGATTCCCGACTACGACGACGACGACTTGACTGCCAGAGCAATGTCAATTGGCTGCGGATTGGATTGTTGCTTTTTGGTCACAAAACCGTGGCTGGTCAAGAGACCGCTCAACAGGATGCCCGTCTGCAGATACATTCACTTTGCAGTCACAGTCGCCATTCGTTCGCTGCAACATCTGGAACAATTTCGCCTGGCCCTAATCTAATTGCCATCGTCTAACCCAATTTCCCAGCTCCGCCAGCTCCTCATCTGCAATTGCAATTCAGAACTTTCACTCGGTCGCCTTGGGTCAAAGCCACCCAGCACCCACACCAAACCCAGAGAGCTAGACTTTCGAGAGGATGGAGAGGCGCGCTTGGATCGAGTTCTCCTTTTGGCCAAATACATATCATTTTACATAATAAATTTAATGCCGGCGAGTGCAACAAATTGCAGCTCGCGTGGCGATCCCCTTTGTCTTCGCTGACAGCTCGTCGGAAGGCAGGTGCCGGCACCAGGGTGCATTGTGTCTGCTGTAGTTATAAAATAAATACTAAGCACTCTGCGCTACTCTACTCTACTCCCATTCTGCTTGAGTGCCGTCTACTTTAGCATGGCGTTATGCATTCACCGTTGCTTTTGGCCCACTTACTAACAACTTGCAAAAAACTAAAAAACATAAATAATAAACAAAAAAAAAAAACAACACCAAGTTTTTCCTGATTTATGTCCGAACAAATTGTGTGTTGGCCTGGCAGTTTCCTTATACGACACGATTTAAGAGAATTATGCCTGTGATTTTGATTATGCTTCAACACTCTAAAACGGTTCCTGTCCGATTAACATCGCGCAGAGACACCGAGAGCTGGTGGAAATCTGGCCAATTCAATTTAGTAATTTCTCTGGCTGCGGCTGCATACTTTCCCGCCGCCTGATTAACCCCATATGTGCGGGGTTAAGATCCGCCAGCTTCTATGGATCGCATCCGCTGCACGCAATAGATGGAAATGGATGGGAAATTGTGAAAGAGTTTTAATCAAAGTGGAAATTCCGATCGGACCCGGCGCCATTTGATATCTTTCTCGGCTGCCTTGACACGCAATTGAGAGCCAGGGCCAAAAATAAATCTCGAGGAGATTCTTCATTTCGAAATGTGTACAATTTTCCCCTCCGCGAGTGGAAAGAGCTGGGGGAAAATTGGGGGCAAAAGTGTGGCGCTGCCGATGGATTTCCAGGGGTGCACTTGACGCCACTGAACCCACAAATTGGTGGTGTCATTAGGCAGATATTGATTTGAATTTATTGGCAATTCAATTAACTTTAACCGAATGATCGCAGCTCTGTCTGGGGTTCTGGCTTTCAATTATTCGGAAAGGCGGAACGGCGGAAAGGGGCGAAGTGAAGTGAAGTTTTTCCACGGCTGCCATTAATTGCTAGCAGCTGGCGCATTACAATGCGGAAATGCAATCGAATCGAATTGAAAATGGAATGGAATCGAACGCACTTCACACGCAAATAAACAGGCCGTTGTGGCCTGGAGTTTATCTTCTTCTACGGGATGCACGCCAGCAATTTATTCTCCGAAGAAAGCCAGAGGTAGTGAATGGCGAGCTGTTATGCAAATCAGCAGGTAGTCGTCCCCGGAAAGGTGGAGGCCCAGGTCGGTCATTCACCGCCGACACAAGTATCCATGAGATACGCGCCATTCGCATGCGATTCGCGGCATTAGAATGTGCGCACACATGAATAGATAGTAGCGGAGGAGCCTAGGAACCTAGGATCCCCCTTGCAGTTTTGTCCGTGTCTGCTCCACTGAATGGAGGAGATTTCCATTTAGCCGAGCCATTATTCGAGCGCTTTCATTAAACAACTGAAAAATAATTGCAAGTAAGGGAGGAGAAGGCGGCGACTCACACTCATTGTTGCCGCTGATGGGAAAGCTGAGGGAAATAATAATGGCAACAAATAACCGAATAATGCCCCGTGAAACATAATAAACAGATGAACATATAGAAAAATGTGTAAATATCACTTAAAAAACGAAAATGAAAGTGAAACCGTTTTCTTTCATCCAACCATTCAGTCATATATCTGGGAGAAATAGATGAGAAAGTCAAGAAAGAGTTGTCAATTCATTCAGAAATAGAAATGTGTGAGTGTCGCATTGAATTCAATTTCAATGGCAATTTCCATTTCGAATCGTTAAACCCTATCTATCTATCTATCTATCTTTCTATCTATTGAAAAGGCCAAGTACTCTTGGGCCTTCCCAATGTCACCGTTGATTGCATAATCACCTAACCGTCACTAATTCCTACGTAATTGGAAAGCCCTAATGTCAGACTCTGTGCTCTGGGGCCATCCCATCGAATGCACCGTCATATGTATGCACCGCATCTGTTGCAACTTATTAATTTTAAACACCGGGGCCAACAACCGTTCCGAGCTGTGAGCGACATGGCCAAAATGCCCGAAAAAAAATCAAAAATAACACCCAACACAAAGCGGCTTACACTCTTAAGTGCTGGGCCGAGACTGGAGCTAAACGCTATTAATTTTTACACACGGTTTCACTGCAGTCCGAATGCGTTTTTCATGAGCTCGGAATTTTACAACTCCCAGCTAAGCTGCAGTGGCAATGGGTTTTGATTTAAGCCAGCTCCGCTCTGCTCTGCTCCGGTGCGGTGCGGTGTGGTCTGGGCCATTGTTTTGCAATTTCGGTTGGATGATGATAATGAATGATGAGCCGGGCCGAACAAAACCGAACCGAGAGCTGAGCGGCGGCCACAATACCTATTGAGTAATTACACAAAATTTTAAAGTTTAATTAAAATTGTGTAAATAATCGCATTTGCCTGGCATTGTTATCTTTGTCGGCGGGTGTTGCTCCTACTCTTACTGCTGCTGTTGCTGTTGCGAAAATGAAAGTGCCATCAAAGTGTGATGCTCAATTATGGTGGGAACAAGCGAGATGTCTCTTGACAACTACACTTGATCAACAATCGATACATGACACTACTAGTAATTACTGAATCATTGATTTATCTGTCACCAAATAAGGATAGCAGCCTTAGATAACCCATCTTAGCCTTACAAAAGACATGTAATCATGGGTACTGGACTTACCTTGTAAACCTCCGAGAAGAAGCCAGATCCAATCTTCTCCTTGACAAAGTCATCCACGCTGTATAATGCTGAGACGGCGGTGCGCAGAGCCCGGCATGATATCCCGGTAACCAAGCGATCTGAGGATATAGCCCGCGACACGGGCGCTGGAGGCAGGCCATTGGCCATACCGCCCCCGAGCCCTCCTCCATTATGATGCACTGTTTCTGCGCTGCCTTCTCCGCTCGCTGTGTCTCCTCCCCTATGGGCTGCACTTGGTGGTGATGTTGAGCTGGTGGTGCTGCACATGCCCGCTGTGCTCGGCCAGATAAAGGGAGATGAGGCCGATGCGTGGCCCGAGGAATCCACCTGGTCCACTGCCAGGCTGCAGCTCTCCAACGGCGGGCCGGGTCCACTGTGCTGATTCAGGCTCATGTTTATCAGCTACGACGTATGATGCTGTCGTATCAGGATGAAAAGTTTGTGTCTGAAGTTTCTAGTTGTTTAGTTTTTGACTTTTCAAGTGCCTTGTGTGGGGCGACTTTGCCCTGCCTGCTGGTGGGCGGAAACTCTACGAACCGAGTAAGATCAGTGGATCACCACTTGGTCTTGTTCGCGATAACACTATGGGTAACCGATTAGCGCGAAGTAACGAATCTCAAGAGTATTTAACAAATATAAAAATATAATATATAATCAATCACTGCTGTTTTGTTTGTATCTTTGTATCTTATCGGTATTTGGAATGGTTAATGGATAGTCCTGCGATTCTTGGCACGTTGCACTTGTGGAAGCTGCACTGGAAGCGCTCGCGGTTGGAAGTCTGGAAAAAAACGGCAAGCAAAGAAAAATAAAAGTTAATAAAATTCAATCAATTCCGTTGCTCTAATGAAATGTAAATAAACACGTCTAAATATATAAGTGTGTGTATATCTGTTGGCGGCGCGTGATCAACATTTCTCTGTTTATTCTCACTTTTTATGGGGTGCAATCAAATTAAAAAAACTAAAACTTTATAGAATTCACTAAATATTCTGCTGTCACGCGCCTTGGAATGTATTATATCCAAGTGTCGGCAATAAATTTAAGTCAAAACACACTAAGGCATATTACAAGTTTAGGGTATTAAATGTCTCGGCAAAAACACATTCAAATCAAGTTAAAAGCCTAATAAGCTGGGGAGATTTCAAAGCTAGAGATAACCCTTTTAATAATTCGAATGTCAAAAACTTATTTGGAACCCTTGAAGATTAAGTATTGTTTCTTTTTCCAAATACATCAGATTAGGATACCCCGAAATCGTTGGAGTATTTGAGGGTTTGACAGTTTTATTTATGAATCCAGTTTCCGTTGGCACCGCTAAACCCGCAGGAATGAATTAATCGAGCCTGCTCGCATTTGCTAATAAATATTCAGGGTCAAAGTCGACGCCGATTGGCGGAGTTGTGCGTTTGATGGCCCCCGGCTTATCAGCCGGGCTGTGGCGTTGATAGCCACAAGCACTATGCCATATGTACTTGATAGCGCCTGTGTTCAAGTGCGATAAAAACACACGAACGCGAACACGAACACGAACATTTTTAGCAACCTACAGGCTTTGCTGCCAGCTCTTGCCTTCAACAAACAATGTAATTTAGCGGCAATTTGGTTATCATTTTGCCAAGTGTCGTCGTTTGTTTTTGTTTTCGTTGCTGTCTCATCGTGGGCGGTGGGCTTGGCGGGGGCCAAAAGAGTTCAGTTCATCAGCAAATATAAGTGAGATAAACACGACTACATCAGCCTTGGCCTCGAGCTTGAGCAGCAGAGTTGAAGGAGCCTCCTAGAGAGCCTAGAAAACACCGGGGAACCCATTAAGGGTTCCGCCCTTGAAGCACACACCCCACACACAGCAACGAACCACTCGGCGGAGATAAGTTGGGAAATGATATAACCAAATATTTTCGCTGCTCTAATAATACCGGAGAACAACAGAGCAACAGGTTGGAATTTTTTTTGATTTGCCATTCCCTTATCAAAGGCAACCATATATATTCAGCGATAAGATACAGCGAAATGGCTTTCGGGCCACGCCAAATAAAATCAGCCAGCAAAAAATTGGGCTCGTAAAGGATCATGCGAGTGGCCCAAAGGGGATCATGGCAGATAAGAGACAAGAGCCGGCTCACAATTAAAACTATAACAAAATAATTACACCGAATTTCGACATAATGATAATGATAGAGGCGATGGCTAGCTCTCACTTTTCCGCTGGCCAAAGCCAAAAACCAAAAACCAAAATAAAACACAAATTACTAAGCACATTTTTGCACTCCGGCAAACGGGGAAGTTATGCGAATTGAGATTTTTCTGTCTGTTGTTTGTTGTTTGCTTTTTGTGTGTGTGTCTTTCCTTCTTTGCGAAATCTGTCCAAATACACAACAACGAGCTGAAGTTAAAGCCGGCCCGGCAGGCAGCGGGCCATAATTAGGGTCAATTGCGGCTAACCGCTGCCAATCGGCGACAACGAAAGCTTTTGGCCAAAACGGGGAAAAGTGCTACACTTCATTAGGCGCCATGACAAACCGAAGAGCTGCAGCGGCAACTCGGCTTAATGCCAACCTGCCGCACAATTACCCAAGGATCGGTTTTGAGCCACGCCCCCCACGACGACGACAGTTGTCCAATTACGGGCGGGTCTTTGTCAAATTATCTGGTTTCGACTATGAAATGAATACGTGCAGCTAGCATCTTCCCTGCCAGTTGTGAAAGTTCCCATAAAACCTAATGAGTTGCCAAGTTAAATATTGTTGTAAAAGCAAAAAATAGTAAACATTAAGCTCAAATATTTTGAAGAAGCGCGCGCGCGCTCGCTCTTGCCGAGGAGAGAGTGCTACCGATGGAGATCAAGGGAAATCCGTTCCACGGCCCACAAAAATGCGTTTAGCACGCTCCGCAAACTAAGTCAAGGCCCCAAAGCAACGATTTTCGGAGGGAAATACAATTTGGGTGAGCGAATCCATCGAGTGTCTCAAGAAGACACCAAACAACACACCACCAGGCCGCCGCTTTTATTCAAATCTTGCATATAATTTATTTTCCCCCCACCCATCACGTTCCAAACTATTTATCTCGTGTGGAAAACCACAGGCGAAGCATCAAAATATTTATGTTTTAATAGGAATGCCAGCCAAACAAAGGTCAGTCCGCATCCATGGTGGCTATTGCCAAACATATGGAAAATAGATGAGGAGCGGAATGCTGCAACCTGAAGATATAGGTGGTGTCCGCAGTTTCACGAAGATTAAGTGCCCTGAATAAATTTCCAAATACCAAAAAGTAGTTAGAATAGTAATATAATAGAACATGCACTAACATAAATATACTTAAAAGGGAATATTTAATAATAAACTCTTCAGTGGTGCCTTTGCAGGGGAACTAGCTTGTTTAACAACTCATTTAACTACGCTTTTAGTGCCTTAAGGTGAGAATAACCAAACATATTTTTCAGGCTATGATTCGCCATACTACATTTTTGTTTAGAAATTCGTGTGGGCTTGTTGCTAAATGATGTGCCGGAGAAACCAATGAATTTAATTTCAGCACAGCACCACCACTTATCTCCATTAGATTTTGATGGCGTTTAAGGCATTCACCAAATCGAACGCTAAACCGTTAACCGCCACAAGGTTTCGAGTCAATAAACCGCTGCCGACACAGACTGCGGTGGCTACGTTGCCATGTCGAGATCAAGTTGCATTTTTATGGGGCCAAGGGTCGTCGTCGTCGTCGTCGTCGTAGTCGTAGGCATCATCATCACCATCAACAACAACTTCGCCTACGCAGGCGCGTGCCCTGTGCAATATACACACACTCCACACTCGGCCATTAAAGATCCATAAATCTTGGTTATGAAATTGGAAATGATTTTCTCGGCAGACACGTTCAAGTAGGGTGCTTAATGCCCCCAGAACTGATGGTGATGCGTTCAGGAAGTGCCCCGAAAAAAGCGTTAATGAAAAGGAAAGTTGGTCAGCGGCACAAGAAAAAAGTGCCACTTCATCTAGCAAGAAAAACAAAGACCAAGACGAGCAGAAGACGGCGAAAAGAAGCCAAGGCAGAAATTTCTATAAACAAAGAGATGATGAGACGCACCGAGGAGGCCGGGCAGAATTATCAAAGAACAACAAAAAGAAGTGGAAAATGGGACATGGCACACTCTCGGGCTCACAGAAACAACAAAGACCGAATGAAATTCATGTCGTTGTCGCGCTCATAAATTCTTCTACGCCTATGTGCCCCGGTATCGTATCGCTGGCAATCCGAAAGATACAAAGATACCCAGACACACACACCCACATACTCGGAAAACTAGCAACTCATTCAATCGGGAGGTGCTGCCTGCATCCGCCATATATTGTGTGTGTATGCCTGCTTATAAAACAAAAAGAATCTATGTAAATTTGTGTATTTTGAATAAATTCCAAGCCCATCGAAGGTGTGAGGGTTTATCGAAGTTTTTTTCGGGGCCCTAAAACAAGTGATTCATACCTGAAAACGCAACGAAATGGAAAGCGAAGAGAAATACCTAAATCTATCTATATATTCAAATGGAATGAAATGGAATGCTGGGGTCGAGGGCTGAAAGCCTAAGATAAGCTTAATGAGCAAAATAAATTTCACTTTCTTTCGCCAAAGAACGGTCTTGACTAAGGCACAGTGCCGCTACCATAACTTAAACCACAAACTTGACAAACGCTAATTGCTTTTAGGAGCTGTTTTATCATTGATTATGAATGTACAGTCTAAACAAAAGGAACAATTAAGAGTCTTTGGTTGAGGAATTAAGCATCAGAACTAACAATCACTATTAAGAACATCTGGATGTGAATTTTCAATAGAACTTTGTGATTAAGAAAGCAATTCTGGAAGCAATTATTACATTTTGGGTCTGTTTAAGTAAAATCTGCTTATCCAACTGCAAGAGTTTGACTGTACCTCTTAATTTACAACGATTACTGCGCCATTTAGGCATTTAGAGACTAATTGGCAGCCGTTTTGGCTCACGTGCCGCCCATCGATCGACGAACTATGCCTCAGAAAACAATCACCAAAAATAAAACTAGATGAACTTTAGACGCTAATGAATCCAACTAGAGCGAGTGGGTTTATTTTCAGCCTCAAGTGCAAGTCCTACAAGAAGATCGGGCAAAACAAAACACTTGATGAATGCAGCCGAAGGAGGTGCAAAAACCAAACAACAGCCACCGAGGGGTGGACGGGAATGAGAACAAATGGCACCGGTCGATGGTGTATTTTATGTTGCTTTCCTTTATATTTTATTTATTTTATTTTCTCCCCTCGATGCGGGCACAGGGCAAATTAGCTTGGACAGCATTAACAGCCGGCTGCCAGGGGCGGAAGTACGGGGAAGTTTATTGTTAATATCAAATAAACACCACAGCGACCAAAACCGACAACCGAAAAAAAAAAAAACATCCACAAAATGCAGCAGTAGCAACCACCAAACCGGCAAAATCCCAATCGGGCAGCTGCACTTTAGTGGGAAAAGATGCCCAAGTGGAGGAGATGCCGTCGAATTGGGAGCCGCTGTAGCTCCCAATCCCGATCCGTAATAACGGCCGGAACATCTGTCGCGGCATTTGCATTTTACGTGGAAAACTGTCTTTCCGCTGCACCGGGGGAACGGTGCAACGGAACAACGTAAAAGGGGAAAGGGAAGGTGGAAAAGGAAAAACTAAAAAAGGCAGCCAGCAAGATTGGAAAACACAAACATCGGAAGCATCTTCGTCATAAGTTGCAAATGTGTTGGTGTTATTTTTACATTTCCGCTGCTTACGAAAATATTTACGCTCCCCTTTGCAGCAGCAGACAGACCTTCCCCATTTCCAATTTCAAATTCCAGTCCAGGCACGCACACACACGCACGTGCTAGAGATGAGCCAAATCGAGATTGAGTGCATCGAGCGATGATAACAAGAACTGTTTACATTTCTATTATATTGATTACTTGATTGAAATTCTGACCTTGACAGGAACATTTTATTTTTCCCTTTCAAGAATACTACTTTTTATATTAAAAAACCAACATTAAAGGCAACAACAACTAAGATTATATAGAATTTTAAAGGACATTTTAACTTTTTTCTTAAGATTTACTATGATTATCAAACCTGATAACCTGATCAATGATAAGATAAAGCAGCCCTAATAAAAATGTAATCACTTCAAATTCTCTGACCTTCAAAACTCGAACAGTCCAAGATTTCCAGTAAAACTGGACCTAATGTAGCAGTTAATTTTACTCTAAAATAGTATTTAAAAGGAACTGCATATTGACAATAAAATATATTTTTTCTATAGCTATATCAGCTATGATTTCTACATTTTCCTGCTTTTTTCAGTCACAAGCCCGATTAGCGGGTGGAAACTTATGGTGCGCAGTGTGTGGGAACTAAGGTCAGGCCCCCATCTCTAGGCTGCTTCCGCACACACAGACAGAAACGCAGGCACGCACACCAGCTTGGGAAACGCACCGAAAACTCTTGAGCTACACAGCTAATCCTCTAAGTCTGCATTTTAGCCGATTCTTACCAAGACTATTTATTTATTTACCAGTTTTGTTTTGGCGACTGCTCTTTCGCCGTCTCGTTTTGGCCTTATTGCCTGGTGGCCATAATCCAATTATGTTTGTGTGTATGTGTCTGCTCTCTATTGCAATTGCAGTTATTCGCCGTGGTATGCACAGCCCACACACCAACACTTTTGCACTCACACACGCACGCACTCGCAGCAGAAAATCCTGAGCGTCAACAAAATAAATATAGCTTTTGGTTTCAAAATAGGTTTTCACTCGATTCTGTTTGATGTCTCGTCTTGTTTATGCACTTGTCTTGTTTCTTTTTCGTTAGACGCGACGCTGCCCATTCAACATTTCTCCCGACGCAGGGCATTTAGCCGCACTTGAACGGTAGAACTATTTGGTTTGGAATGCAGCCGAAGACATGTTGTGCTTTATTTATGTCTGCGAAAATCGTCCACATAGCAAGTTGCAACCGCGGCCGAATTCGTTTTATTTCGCGGAGCGTTACCTTCTGCGTTGGGCACAAAAATAAATAAAAAAGCGAAGTAATGCTGCCAGTTTAGCTGAAAAGCTTCAAAGTTCGAAAAGCTTGTGTAGTTTGCGACTAGCTTTATAGCTACTTGCGGACAACGTGAGGGAGAACGCGCGTCGGCAAATCAACTTAGTTGTATCACAAACACAAAAGTATCTGACGGATCGAACCGAAACGAAGGTCTGTAAATCCTCTCATTTCTATAATTTACAGGCATTTTTCACCCTCCCTTCTCGTTAACTCTCAATTGAGAGCAAGAGAGCACGAAAGAGAGCCCAAAGGGGCAGCAGTATAGCCAAAAAACCCGCCAATTTTGCTATTTTCTGGCTAGCTAATCTGCTATTTTCTGGCTAGATCTAGCGCATCTGAATATTAACATTTTTATTTTACTCTTTTACACAACCATTTTATACGTTTACAGAAAAACGGGATCATACAGTGGTTCCTTAAATAACTTTTCCACTTGATCTTCAAATTGTATTGTTTTCGTAGCAAATAATTTCAGCTTTCTTCCTTTTCGGGATTTTCAGCATTGATACAAATTATCAGGTTTCTTATTATGCTTTAAAATGGCCTAAATATGCCGTAACGCGCTCTATTCTGGTTTCGAACCAGAGTGGGGAGCGAGGTAAGCTTCGCTTCCAGTAAATTAATTTCGCAATATGGCAACCATGCATAACAAGCGATGCCAGACTTACATAACAATGTTTATGTTTTTATTTAACAATTAATTGCACTTAATTAGAGGCCAGCTACTTATTTTTCTTTATGTACTTCATGTACTTCTTGGCGTTGAAGTTGTCCTCCACCTCTTCCATGATTTTAACCTTCTTGCGCGGCTTGCGAGCCTCCATCCGGGCTTTCCTCTCCGCTTCCGACAAGGTGCTTAGATCCAATGGAAGCTGTAATTTTAAGATCATTAATAACAAAAGTAACGTTACGTATCTTTCTTACCTTAATTATCTTTCTAGGTTCATGGTAGCGTATGTTTATCGTAGATCCATCCGGCTGGACAACTACAGTGGGGTACATGCGGCAATAGACGGAACGGTGCAGCCTGGTGACCGCCGCTGTGGCTGAGGAGAGACAACGAACTTGCTGCACGGCTAGCGGCACCTGTTTCAGCAGCATTTTTATTAATTATTTCGATAAATTAACGTATTAGGGTAAAATTTTGCGGCACGAGTTATGTTTTTGCAGAACAGCTGATGTGAGAGCGATGCGAGAAAATTTATACGATACATATCGCATTTTGACATCTAAGTGGAATTCCACCCTGGTCATACTATTTTTATTTGAATATTTTTCTATGCTTTTCAGTCGAAAATCAAGTTTTTCTCCACGCCTCGTCTCCGCAACCATTTGAAGAGACGAAGATGCTAATATTAAAATTTCTTCGCTCTATCTTGGCATTTGCAAAATCGGTTGAGTGTTAGAACATTTACATGGTGGTTCGATAAGTGTGACCCGCTGCCAAACAGGGGAAAATACCTACATTCTCACGCATTATAAACCTTTTAACCGAAACAGGACTCTGGTCACACTAGTCGTACTCAAAGTGTAAGTTCGGGGCAGGAATTTTTATTTTTCTTCAAAAAAATATAAGTACGTTGCTGAAAGGCCACTAAAAAAGGAAAACTAAATAGTGTGAGGTCACCGAAAGATACTAGGTTCATTGCTGGTGTGGAAGGGAAGCCAGGAAATCTGTCTTTTGTTATGCAGCACCTGCGGCTCGGCGGAGCAAAAAAAAAATTACATAATTTTTGCAGGCATAATTTTTCCTACGACTGCGCCTAGTACCTTTGAGAAACATAGACGATTTAATGCAAACCAAACATTAAATTAAGCAGCGATTAAGACCACTTCAGCTTCTAAATACTTCACCATTTTTTTCATAACAAACCTAACCTCATACCCATTTTTGTTGTTGGTCCACAGCTTTTGTGCTGCAGAATGGCCGCCCGCCGCATCGCCCAATCTTCGATCAACTGGTCCGCTCTTGCTGAGCGCGTGCCCGCCAACCAGAAGAGCAGCTTCGGCGCCTTCAAGACCAAGTCGGACATCTATGTGCGCGCCGTGCTGGCCAACCCCGAGTGCCCGCCCCAGATCGACTGGGCCAACTACAAGAAGCTGGTTCCCGTCGCCGGACTGGTAGATAGCTTCCAGAAGCAGTATGAAGCCCTGAAGGTGCCCTATCCCCAGGACAAGGTCTCCTCGCAGGTGGATGCCCAGATCAAGGAGTCGCAGAGCGAGATTGACTCGTACAAGAAGGCCTCCGAGCAGCGCATCCAGGGCTACCAGAAGGAAATCGCTCACCTCAAGTCGCTGCTGCCCTACGACCAGATGACCATGGAGGACTACCGCGAAGCCTTCCCCGACAGCGCCCTGGACCCCATCAACAGGCCCACCTTCTGGCCCCACACCCCCGAGGAGCAGGTCGGCTACAAGTCCAAGGAGCAGCTTGAGGCCGAGGCCCAGGGACACCACTAAGCGGGGGACAGCTTTTGGAGCGAGGGACCGAACTGGTCGCTGGTCGTTTGTCGATTCGAAATGTAAACCACGAAGTAAATAATTACCCAAATTAAATTCATTTCAAATGAGAAAGGATTTATCTGTCTATGGACAACTTTTTATACAGTTTGCTATTATTTAAATCTATCAACCTGACCTTTTAGCTTTTAGCTGTTTCGACCCCTACTTAAGTATCAGAATTCCGACGTTAACATTTCTAGACCAAACGATTCCTCTGTAACGGCTCAAATATGTCGATGATGTTCAATATGGAGTGGGGCTACCTGGAGGGCCTTACGCGGGGCTTCAAGAACGGTATGCTGAAGAACTCTGACTATCTCAACCTGACGCAGTGCGAGAGCCTTGAGGACGTTATGATCAGCATCAATGGCACCGACTACGGAAACATTTTCGGTGGGCAAGGCGAGCCCTGTGTGGAGCTGATCAACTCGAGGCTGCAGGACCGCCTGTTGCAGCAGTACGACTACATACGCTGCCACTCTTCAGAGCCACTGACCACGTTTATGGAGTACATCCGATACCCATACATGATCGACAACATTGCTATGCTGATCGCTGGCTTGAATAACCGGCGGCCCATGAAGCGTCTACTTAAGATGTGCCACCCGCTGGGCATGTTTGACCAGCTGGGGGCCATCGAGTTGGTTACGGACTTGTCGGAGCTCTTCGATTGCGTGCTTATCGACACGCCCATCGCTCAGTTTATTCCCTCGGATATGCCCCGGGAGACGTTGCGCGAACTAGACGTGGAGATCGTGCGAGCCAGCCTGTACCGGGCCTATCTGGAGGGTTTCCACACCTACTGTGCCGGACTGGGCGGCAGCACCGCCGAAGTGATGACCAATTTGCTGGCCTTCGAGGCCGATCGCCGGGCCATCACCATAGCCGTAAATGCAATGGACAGCGATATCAGGTAAGGTTCGGGCCCCTTGGTAATGGGGACTCCTAAATAAGTCCCAGTTTCTAGGCCGACACACCGTATGAAGATGTTTCCCACTTGTGGACACCTGCCGCAGGTGGCCCTGGATCACATAGCCTATGCAACCGATGCCGATAAGATACGAGACGTGTGCAACATGTTCGAGGGATATGGCAAGTTGTTCGATATATTCGATCGGGACACCGACGGAATGATCACGCTGGAGGATCGCTTCCTCATGTTGGAGGCCAAGAAGAACGCAAGCTCGTTTCTGCAGCAGTATCACTTTGGTATCTTCTACTCGTTCATCAAGCTGAAGCAGTTGGAATGTCGCAACATTGTCTGGATCAGCGAGTGCATCTCGCAGCGCCAGACGGACAAGGTCAACTTCTACATTCCCATTCCCCTGGACACGTAATCGTGCTGTAAATGTAATTTATTTTTAACTGCAAATCTAGACGAGATTTTTGATTAATCATTAAAAATTTTGGAATATTGTTGCAATATGCAATCCTTAGTTTTGTAAGATTGTATACTCTTTTTTATAAGGTGGTTTTAAAATAGTTTATTTCTTTCATGTGAAAATTCAAACATCGCGCGCATTTTGCAGCAACTATGGCAGTGTTGGCAAGCGCACTAATCTCTCTTCACATTTTACAATTTGACATTTGAAGGTGTAGTGTTACCAAACCGCCCTCAAGCGATCAATGGTACAACTAACTCATGTTTCGACACCGGGTTTGAGTCTGTGTTAAAGCATGATTTTGTTTGAAACATATTTTTAGTGATTTCGTTAGTTAAATTGGGAAAAAATTACCTTCAGAACACAATTAAATTACACAATTAAATGATTTTCAAGCCAAATTTGCTCTTTCCTTTCCTTTTCGGTATCAAAGCTCTTTAAGAATAATGTTAAATTACCTGGCGTCATCTGGCGTCATCTGGCGGAAAAAAAATCAATTAACTGGATTGTATTAAAATATTTCTTCAAGATTTGATCCTGCGATGAAATAATTTGATATTCTAATCGATCATTCGAACACTTTACTAAATGGCAACCGTTATTAATTTTCGCCTTTAGGAAGTATAATTTCATCAATAAAACTTCCTTGAATAAAAATCAAAAACAAGAACTTATCGAGAAATTAAAATATTTGTAGGTGTAGATCTCGACTATTCGATAACCGTCAAAACTGTTCGGTTAGATTCAAAAATGCACATACGGGCACTCTATTCTGCGGAGAGAATTCTTCAGCTCTCCAAAATGCTCTCTTCTAGCAAAAATCCGTTAAAAAGCTTCAAGCCCGTCTTAAGATCTCGTTCCAATCTTGGCGCTCTCTCCGTCTCTCTCGGCATCTCACCTGATCGCGCAGCTTTGGGGAACGCAGGCAAAAACTTGTCTTAACGTGCTCGCCGCGCCGCGTTCGTGTTCGTGCTGGGGATGATCGTTCGGTTGGAGCTATAGCGATCAGTCGCTGTGAAATCGAGTTGGAGTGCAAACGTCTGAAGCGGAATCTCAAGTTGTAGCAGTTGCATCTCCATCGCTGGAGATTATACAAAGTTGAATCAAGTTTGCCACCACGCTTGCCTCTGGCCGAAACACATCCCGAATCGAATCCAAATATCTGTAATTTGCATAAGGCGTAAACCAAGACGCGCTCTGTCTCCTCTGTCAGTTGTAACCCACTTTCTAAACGACCCAACCGCCAAACAAAAATAACAAATAAACAAACAAAATAAAGGAGAATAATACTGCGACCGATATTCAGCAACAACGAAACCAATTAACAAGCAAATAATGCCGAGGAAATAACACAACGTGCAAGTGATTCATGGGAATTCAAGTTTTTTCTACCAAGTGAACTAGTGCCTGTCCCCTCAAGAAAAATCTAAATTGTAAACGAAATCGAAGCATAGCTGAAAACGCCGCAAAAAAAATATAGTTGACTCAAAACGCATTCGCGATAACGATACCTTGGAACGCCCCCGACCAACAGTGGAGGAAACCGCAGCAGCAACAGCAGCAGCTTCATCATCTTCATCTTTTCAGCCAGCAAATACGGATTGCAAACAACCCGGGTAAGTTACACCATCGCTCGAGGAGAGAGGAGCCTTTTGCATTCCCAGTTTTCCCTTTAGCTTTGGCCTTACCTCGGTCTGCAAACGAGTTAGCAGCGAGGTTGTGGCTAATGCCACGATCGGCCAAAGCCAGTTAGCAGCAGTTTGTGAAGAGTTTTCCGACTACAGAATACCGGGTACTCGAATTTCTTCATCTTGGGTCACATTCTGTGACGATTTCCTAAGCTTAAAAATAAAGAAAATTGATCAGAGAAATCTTTGGTTATAACTTAAGAGAACAGAGCTAAATAACTAATTAAAGAAATATATATTTTATAATTTTTGTATCAGTATTTGAAAATAACAATTTGTTTTGTTTGCTTTTTAATTTTATGTAATCAATATGTGACAGAATAACTTCTTAAAAGAACAGTAGTTTTAATATTTTTGACTTATCTTAATAATCGTAATATAACAAATCCGTATTCCATATTTAAACCCTAAATCTTAATGAAAATCACATTTGGACTTGCGTGGGACTTGCCAAAGACTTCCAAATACGGGAATACCCCTGAAAGGTGCGTGTACCTTGGGCATATCCTAACCTTATCTTAAATCGCCTCTCGGATCCCCTCCCGTTTTGGGCTCTCCATGGATTCCATATTTCATAATCTGCTTTCAGCTGCTGCTGTCTGCTGTCTGCGAGCAGCATAACTTTTAGCACCTTTGGGCACCTTCTCAGTTTCGCAGTTTCGCAGCTCAGCATTGCAGCAGGTACACACACACACACACACACACCCAAAACACACTCACTCGCAGACACACGCAGGGGGGCTATAATTTCTTTGGATAATTATTACTCGTCTGGCATATTTTTGCTGCTTTGTTGCTGGTTTTCGCTAAGCTCTGCTATGACCGCCGCTGACTCTGTGAAATTTTTGCGTTAAAGCAACGATTTTTTGCCTTGCTTTCGTTGTTTTTAATTTTTTATTTTTATTTATATATATTTGTTTTTTGTGCGGTCGTTTGCATAAACACCTAGCGGATAATTTGGAACGTATTTTTAACTTTACTTAAACACTCGATTTGGGAAATGTTTGCAACTTTCCAGCGGAAATGTGCAAAAAAACCTTAAGTATTTTATATGCGTTATTCGATCTCTGGCCCTTGGTTTTTTTTTTTCGGCATAGGCAATATTTGTACCTGTAAGCGTGTTGGATTTCAGTTATAATAAAAAAAAACAATAAATAAATACGAGTTGCCTGGGAAGTCTTAGGAATGTGTTGATCTGTAATTCGAGCTGCGTTAGGTAATTAAGCTTTGACCGCTCTGCCAGGTGACAACGTCTCCGACATGACTCAAATCCGCCATCGATCGATTGGTTATTGTAAATTCCCAAATGAGTCAAAGTTCTGGAAAGTGAAAGCCTTCTGATTTTCTATTCTGTCTGTTTTCTGCCCTTGATTTAACTCAAGTGTATTTTTCGGAAAAACATTGGTTTTTCAATGACCATCTGTTCGAAATGATTCTTAGCGATTGTCTTTTAATTAATCAAAATTGGACCTAAGTGTTAGGTCTTTTGAAAACCAGTTTGTGATTAATTTTTGCTGGTTTCTGCACACATTTATAAACAGCTTTTTAAATTGTGTATATTTTAAATTAAAACTTTAAGTTTATGCGTTGTCTTTAATCATTTTTTAATCATTGAACTTGAGTCTCCTGATTCTTCTGCTATCCTTGGCAACTTCTTCTTTTTTCCTATTGAATTTCCTTAATTAAGCCCTGCTTCTTAAGTGGCCAGTGCACCTGATGGCTCTTAGCTTCTTTGGGATGTTGTTGACCAACGTCGTCGCCGTTCAGGACGTAACTTATAACCAATTGCCATGAATGAAATTCGCATTTCATTACGGGCCGTCAACGCTTGAATGCGATGCGACGCAGCCGGTGGCCGGTTTTTCAAAACGTGTGTGTTTTGTTGTGCCTTCGGTGGTGTGTGTGTGTGTGCAGTGTTCAGTGTGGTTTTCCACCATTGGCGACAATAGCTACGCACGTTCGCAAAAACAAAAAAGAAATTGTCAATAAAGTGCAAAAGGAGACTGCAGAAAAAAAGGCAAAACATAAACAGAAATTGCCACAGAGAAACGTGTTCCAACGCCATGGGGTTTGGTTGCTACACGGGAATTAATAACCAATTTTTCAAGATTTATTAGATACTTGGATTGAATTTAATAAATAAATAATACTAAGCACAGAAAACAAATGAGAAATCTAATTACTTAATATCTACCTAATATCTAGGCTCTTTCTCTAAAAGTTCTTACTAGGCATCTTTAAAATTGGATTATAATGAAACAAGTAATCTATAAGTTATATAAAAAAGTCAGGTGCTAGTCTCGATTAAATTTCTGTATTTAAAAATGGTCTTAAGATACACTTTTAGTCAAAAGATACTTTATACAGGTATTAGTGTAAGGTGTGAAAACTTTAGTTATTTTAATCAACGTTGCTTTCTTTTTTTCAAGATTTATTAAAATATCATTATAATTTTCTATATTAAGCGCACATTTTAATAATATATTAATAAATAATAATACAAGAAATTGAATAATAATTAATTAATTAAATAATAATTACTTTTTAGTCAAAAGCTTCTTATTTTTGCAGACTTGAAGTTTAATTAGATTTCCCAACGTTCCTAAATATTTTCAAGATATTTTTAAATTTATTTCTTAAGTATGCCTTTAAGATACACATTTAGTCAAAAGATACATGTTTTTCCAAGTGTTAACATTTATTTCTATGCTGTTCTTAATTTTTGAAATATTTTCGCTATTTCTTCACCATTTTTATAATCTATGATATGCTCTTAAGATACAGTTGTAGTCATGAGATTAATCTTTTTGCAAGTCTTAATATATTTTTTTGTTGAGTATATAATTAATTTATCCAATGTTGCCATGTAATTTTCTCCGTGTAACGCTTTACATTGACTGTTTAGCAGTCCATCCCATGGCCACGCCTCTCTCTCTGGCTGGAATCGAGTGCAGTCGTGCCCCAAAAGTGGCCGCGGTGGACACCGACAGGGGCGGCTGTAAATTTCGTATTAACTATCCGCTAGATAGCCGCCGTACTTTCACAAAAACTCGTTCGAACCAAATGGCACAAATATGAGCATTTTATTTGCAGCGCTTTTTACTCGCTTTATGCAATTTTTCGAGATTTTTTCAGCATGGCGCATAGTTGCTTTATTAGCAACGTGCCAAACGCAAACAAGCCGAGACAAGAAGCAAAACCAAACAAAAGGCGAATCAACTGAGCAAACAAGAAGCTTGTAAATGGAAAACTGCATTTTGGCACGAACTTTTGGGGCAGGGAGGTGGGCGACCCGCAGGTGTCTTTGGGGGGGAGGTGTCTGTCTGGGGTTACGCAGTAAAATTTAAAAAAAAGATACAACCCCCACTCCACTAAACAATTATGCAGCGAGCGAGACCCGGGAAACTTTCCACTTTTCCCCCCACATACTATACTCGGCATTTTCAAGGCACGCACTTGTGTTTTTTGTTTATTTCATTTCTTTCATTTCTATTACAATCCACCGCTGCTCATTGTTTACCAAATAGGTGCCTTAAATTGCCAGCTTTCGTTGCTGTTTGCATAATAATCGAAACACTGCAGATTAAACTGTCTGTGGTCATGGATTTCCCTGCCCTTTGTTTTCCATATTTTCCACCATCGTCATCTTGTCTCGTCTCGTCTCGGTGTTCCTCCCATGCCGAGTGAGGCGATAAGCGAAACGTGATTGATTGGAAGCGACGAGCTGCCAGAGATGAGATATGACAGCTCCGTCTGGGACTCAGTTCGTACGGGGTCTGGGTTTGGGTTTGGGTTTGGGTTTGGGATTGGGGTTGGGTTGAGGTCGGAGTCTAGCGGTGTCTCCCTGGGACTGGTCCTTATCAGTGGACCCTGCTCGGAGCTGATTTATCGCAGCTTTCGGCTGGGTTTCTTTTACAAACTACAATTGCAGATATGTATCTGAACTTTAGTGCAAATATATATATTAGAAAGAGCATTAAATTAATTACTAAGTCTCTCTCAATCAATTCCAATTTAAAATACATAATAACTTTTTCCAAATAAAACTTTATAAACCCAAAGAATTATATCTTCTTTTTTATAAAATATCATAATAAGCACTTATTCTTTTGTTCATTTTAAGAGCTTACTTTTAAAATTTGCCACCAACATTTTTGCAAAGATGACACTGCCTTTTCGTATTTATTTATGGCTGCTTCCGAGTGCTAAAAGTTCAATTTCCTCTGACACCTTTGCTTCTTTTTCCTTCTCGTTTTCGTTTTTGTTTTCTTGTGCTCTTTGGCAAGGTAAATAAATAACTCGAAAATGCCCACCAATGATCATTTCTTTGGTTTTTGCCAGTAAATCATCGGGTTGTTGTTAATTTTCTGCCCCCCCTTCTCTCTTTCTATCTCCATGTGTCTTCTGCTTTTTTTGTGCGTCAAGAGTTGGCACGACAGGCGGCGGCGGGAGAAAGTTTTTCTTTTTCTTTGCCAAACTCGAAAAAAATAAAACCAAAAAAATTAACGCCAAAATGTATGAAATGCAAACAAAAGCGAAAATATAAAAAAACGCAAGCAAACTGTAAAGTGTGCAATGCAAACAGGTGATGATATATACTTATATAAGATATTGTCTGTGGGCTTAAAAACGCATAACAATTAATTGTCGAACGAAAGAAAGAAAAACAATCGGCAGACGGCGAATGAATCAAAAGTAGATGACACTCTTGGATATCTGCAGTAAACCGCACAACAAATTGCAGGCGTCTCTTCAGGTGTTTTCGGGCACCTGTTTTGGCCATCATCACAGCAAATGACTTAATTTATGCCACAAATGTGTCGTCGCACGGCACTTTCTACTGCCGAAGAGACGACGCCCCACCTAAATGCGATTCTTGCGTAAGTTATATTTGTTTTTAAAAAGTTTTTCAAAGACTATAAACACATGCAAAACGCGTGCAGCGAAAGCAGAGCAAACCCCCCGAGTTACATCAGATTCGGAGTCGTCTGTGACCCATTGAGGAGGAGGTCAAAGCCATTGCCTCTGCCTCTGGCCCCATAATTAACTGATAAAGACCAGTAATTGGAGTTGGTGGACTTTGCTCCCCCGGCAAATCAATACCACTACGAAATTGTAAATAATTGAGGCAGTAGCCCAAGAGACAAGGCTGACCCTCATTATGGCTTTATCAGCCGAGAGGGAACAAAATAAAAATAAAGAGGGAGCTGCTCTTCTTATTTATAGGGGGGAAAAATGTGAAAGCATTTTCAAGTGCGCCTTGATTTTGGTTGGAAACACACACACACTCGACGGAACCCGAAAAACACATTTCAAGTTCCCCATTTTTCATTTCTATTTTCGTAGGCGAAGGGAGAAAAGTTTTGAATTAGTTTTACAATTTATCTGCATCCCAGAAAAGCAGCCGGAAAGGATTTCAATTAGGAAAGATATTCAAGCAGCTAATAAATAAATATTTCTCGCATTCGAATGTATCTTTGTATCTCGGGGAGCTGCCGATCTACAAGGAAATGCCATTAACCATTAAAGCCAGCTGAAATGCCCAATGCTAATTCAATTATATTCAGTAAAAGTAATTCACTTCTTCGGCGAGTCGGAAAGCCGCGGAGGTAAGGCAAGGAAAGAAGGTGGAAAATGGAAAATGAAAGCGTTCTTAATTGCGAACGGGGCGACACGACACGGTACGTCACGGCGTCAGCATAAAGTTTGCTTTTTTATATAGCTAAAAATTTTCTCCTACACTCACTTGCCGATATTTATGTGGATATGAAATGGAAATACATATCAGCGAAGGATTCGCAATCAAATTGCTAAATTTATATGCGCATGCGCAGCGGATGGCACGCCATCCATGGCATTTGTAACTGCACAAAGAGAAATTGTAATGGATTAAATAGGGAAAATCAAACTTTAATATTTAAATATAAAAATATTCCCTTTCTTAATATATCCAAATCTTATTTAAAATGATTTTTGTGGTTGAAATCCAAGCTCTTTCTGTTCTAATTCAAAATCCCAGCAAAAAAGAGTTTTCAGGTAGTTTTCTAATAATTTTCTAGGAGCCTTTGCACTCATATAGCCTCGAAAAAAGAACTCTGGAAAGATCTTTTTTATATTTGGAATTTCGTTATTATCACACCCTTTTGTTTGCAGTGTTCATCTGCATTCGTCAGATGATTAATGTATCTGCAACTGCAATCGCGCCTCGCTCTTAACTCTTCACTCTTCCCCGCCTCTCACTCAACTCCAGACATTTTCTAATAATTGAAAAGCAAAGTGTGCGGCTGGCAAATTGAATTATAATTTCAATTATGAACCGTTGAAAGCGGAAGAAAAGCCAGCAACAGGCAGCAACAAAGCGCCCATTGAGCGGCGAGGAGCAACTGTAAATGAGGTTGCCTGCGTGGCCGCAGATACAGATACACAGATACGGATACAACATCCACCGAGTGCTAAGCATGTCAATCAAGAAGAACAGTAAGCCGCTTCTAGCTGTTAGCTCAGCGAGCTGACCCCCGGGCCCAGGGCGATCCCAATCTCCGATCTTGGCCAGCCTTAATGGCCGCCTAATGGCCAAGTGGTGGTGGTGGTGGTTGTGGTGAGTGGCCCCAAAAACTCATCCGCCATGTGGGTCAGGTCACCAGCGATTGTCGTAAATAATAAATAATAAAAAATGAGCTGTCAATCGTGCGGCAACTATAGTTGGAGCCGTGTGTGGCAATGCTTTATGAATGCATCTTTGTTCGGAGGATGGGACAGTTGCATAATGTGCGTCTCTGCTTGGGAAACCGCAGAGGCTGCTGCTGCTGCACTGAATAAGGTAACCCCTGGACAGATGAGCTATCCATAAGAAATCGCTTTCAATTGTGGCAGAAACGGTCTTGCCAAATCGCATTTACTCCGGCATTTATGGCCTTGAATTGTGGTCAACTTGGGTCGAGGCCTGGGTGATTTCATCGAGCTGCAAAGAAAAAATAAATAAAAACGAAACGAAAACCCAGCAACTTGTCAACGGCTCTGAGGCTCATTATGATTTTCGCCACAATGCGCGATGACTAAACGCAATCAGGTTTTGTGGTCAGGTTTGCTTTTCGTTAGAATTTCCGATCGCCGCGGCGTTTGCTTAGCCAAGTTGTGTTAATTGGCCGAAAACAGCTGCCAATTTGTGGAGATATAAGTTCGTTTATTAGTTAACTCAAACCATAAAGGTTCTTGCCTCACCGGGCGGCCAATTGAATTAATGCGGGTAAGTGTTGCACTTGCCGTGTTGCCGCAATGCAATATTTATTCGCATAATTACCAGCCATTGAGCCATGCTCTGCCGGCCAGATTTCCTTGTTTTATGGCCCGATCCGAGTCGGCGAAGTCCACCTCGAAGTCGTACCAGTTCCGGCTTCGGCTGCCCGGTGAATGTGCTGGGCTGGAGTTGGACTGAACTGGCCTGCATGGTAATGGCTAATAATTGCTGGCCACGATTTCGCGGAGAGAGTGATGTGATGGACGGCGATGGACGTCAATAAAAGCGCGCTTAATCAATGAGAAAAAGAGCCTCGACTGGATTGGCAATCGTTGCGCCGCTCCAGATCCAATCGAGGATCAAAGATTTATGGTCCGGCGTGTGAGTAAATCCTCCAGAGTCACGTCTCCAGTCGCTTATAGGATGCTCCGCTGTGCTCTGCTCTACTCTGGCATTCCCAAAACGCTCCAAATCGAACATCAAATTCGTGATTTAGTGAATGCCTTCCAAATCCCTCTGGCGGCACGTGCAGCACTCGAGCATGAATCGCAAGGCGTCCGTTGGCGATGGCGATGGCGAATTTCCCTGGCATAATTCCGGACTGGGGCTTGCACTCGACTTTCCACCAAGGTAGAGGAAAAACCAGAACCAGAAGCAGAGCCAGAGCCAGAGGTAGAGCCCCAATCCTAATCCCAGCTGCAGTGGTAGTGGGGCTGTTCTTGGCCTGGAATTCGGTCTTGGACTTTGGGCTAGCAAACTTTTTTTTTTGGCTTTGTTGATGTTGCTAGCTTATATCAAATGGGACTATGCACAGGGAGAAAATCTTGCTAAATTAGCTAAAAAGTTTAATATATAACCAAAAATTCCACTAACTTCAGGATCCATAATATAGGATAGATAATAATTGGATTTTACAAGGATGAAACTAGTAAGTCATATTTTCCCTATTAGTAAGGAATTCGTATAGAAGATATTATAGTAATAATAAAAATACATTAATTATTTGTATAACAAGACCATTTTTATCTTTCTTCAAATTGTATAGATACCCTAAAAAAAAGCTTAACTTATTAATTAATGTACCTAAGAGTTTGTTTATTATTTCATTTTATTTTATAATATCTAATCTTTCAGATATTAACTATTTCTCTCGGTGCTTTGTGGGTGTTTGCTCTCATTGTGGCAAGTGAAAACATTTTGAAAGTCGTTTTAAGTGGCACATGGAAATGTTTTCCATGTTCTTGCTGCAATCATCCGATTGTGGGTGTGAGTGCTGGGTAACATGGAGTAATTTTCCATTTCAAAAATGTGCAAAATGCGTTGATTTATGGCAGGCAGTCTGGGTGGTAAATAATTACCAAGTTTCGTTTGGGGTCAGGGCCATATGTATAACTTTTTGATTACAATTCAAGCACCAGCTGCATGCTGGAAAATTAGTTTAAACTCTGGAAACGTTATTCTCCGCATAATTAAAGCCGCCTATTATTTAAGGAAAACTCCAGTTCCAGCCCTGCCAACGCTCCTCCCAATCTCTGAAACATGGCCAAATGCAACGCCCAAGCATTGAGTCAGCCCCGGCCTGTTGCTCACTTTTGTTTACCCAACAATTAGGCACAATTACCAAGTTGAGCAATTAAATATTGAAAACTTGTTTGCTTTTGCCGCATGTAGGAAACTTTACAATATCCGCCGACTTCCTCAATTCCGAGAGCGTCGTGGAAACTAACGAATCTTTGATGAAACCCAATAGACTCCGGCTTCCGTTTTTTGCCGCGCTGAGCTTGTCGAATGAACTTAGTGCCGGCTGAAACAAATATGTTTTGTAATTAATCAAACGTATTAAATTTAAACCAATTTCGTTTTTCGTCTATTAGCTTTTGGTGTGGCTAATTCGCAGCATTTAAGCAATCAAAACTGATTTGCTGCAATTAGAGCAGTTTGGTAATTGAGAGCGACAACTGGAAATTATGCAAGTGATATATGGCTGGAAAAAAACGCCCAACTTTGGCTCGGAAATTTAATTAACGCACCGAAAGTATCTCAAAGATACAGCTGCATTCATGAATCTCGATTTGGGCTTAAAGTGTGAGCAGCAGCTCTCCCTCCTGCGCTATTTTGTATTTATTTTCATTTATTTTTTAATTTACTTTGTGGCTGCGACTGCTGTTGCTCACATAACGACCGACATAAGCCGATTTGGGTGTATTTTTCTTCAAACTTCCTGCTCATTATTATGACATCAGGCAATGGAATGGACCCATAGACCCACATCCCCCGGAGAGACTAACTGATGCAAAACAGAGCACTGAGCACCCAATGAGTGACAGAAGCGTAGAGTGCAAATGATTCTGTCTTGGATTTCTCACTCCTGGCATCTGGCTTCTCCTCCGGCAGATGAACGACCCCGATGACGAGGTCGGATTGGGTTGCGGTTGGAAGAAGGGAAGCCCGCCCGGCATGGGGATCATCTCTCGGTAGCCGGCGGCACTTGAGTGTTTTCAATTGCCACTGGAGAGAATGCGACCCAGGCTGGCCATTAGCATCATCTCTATGCAGTTTTTTCCTTCCTCGTGCCCTGTCTCGTTTACTGCACTTAATGCATTTGGCCCTTTGCCGCAGTTGGAGTCGGAGCTGGAGTCATCGACTGCAATTATGCACTTGGAGCTACTCGAGGTTGTCCCTGCAAGACATGGAGAAAAACTGTCACCAGTAGCTGTCATTAATTTTCTATATTCTTGTATCTCTTTCACAAGAGAGAGAGATTTAAATCAAGGGGTTTTCTTTAAATTACATGAGAATTAAGAGTTTCAGATTCAGTTTAAATCATAGCAAAAACGGATTATTTTAAGAACACAAAAGTAAATTTAAAAGCCCAACTAATTGCTAGTTTTCTGGCTCAGTGCAGGAATGCTCTCGATTGATTGGACTGCCTTGCATGCGTGCAGTGCGAGGCGTTTTTATTTTTCACATTTCCACTGGCAAAAAGGCCAAACAATCAAAATATTTTCACATTTTCAACCGCACATGCAACCAAACTGAGGGGAGAAAAACAATAAACAATGGGTGGGCATTATCAAGGGGAAGGCTTTTGGCTTTTGGCAGCCCAACTGGAGGTCATTTATGGAATTTCGCAATATTCCCAATGATATCCATGAATATGCACATGCACAATACATCGTTCATCTACAATGTTCATCACTACCATCATCATCGTCGTTATTAGCCACAGCCAATGACCGAGAGAGTTCAGGCCAAGCCATGCTTTTTGCCTTTGACTGGGACTCTACTTCATTATCGCCGAACAACGGCTTTTGTGAGCGTTGTTTTTATGCGTTTTTATGCTCGGCAGCGGAGCGTTTTATGTCTCGCTCTTGACCGGTTTGTACAGCTATCGAACAGCCGCTGAAAATACGGCCAAGAGGAGAGTGGCAACAAGTTGCCGGCTCCCAAGAAGCCAAACTATGGAAAAAGAAACACTCATATTAAGCAGAAGGAAAAAAAAACGGAACATTTTGCAATGCGACGAGGTCAAGGGGTGAGTCCGGCGATAAAGGTGCAATCAAATGTGCCCCGACTACTGGAAAACTGAAACCGAGACGAGAAAAAAAGCACACGGAGCTGAGATTTGAGATTTGGGAGCTGCTATCATGCCACCGGCCCATTAACCTCAGCCCGAGGCACGCGGTGTTTGTGGCAAAAACAAAAAAAAAACAAAAAATGGTCAATGCTTCATATTGCCGCTGGCCAGCATTTAATATTCATAGTTATTTGAATGCGGCTCTCCGGTTTTGGCTTATTTACTTTGGACAATTACCACGAAGGCTAAGGCCATCCGCGGAGAAAGAGATAGCACGCGTGGGCGCTGTTAACTCAATGTTAAAGCGCATGTTGGGGCCAATGTTAAGTGGCTTTGAGCAAACAAACACTGCAAAAAAATAAAACAACATTGGCAATGAAAGCGGGTTGAAAATAGTTATGCCACTAGATTGGACACAAGTAAGTGTCATCATCGGTAATAAGCTGCACAAGTGGCTGAAGAACTGTATAAGCCAGGCTATAATGGGGGGAACCCCACTTCCTATGACTTTAAATTAATGCTGTCAGATAATTAATCATAATTTGTTTATATATCTATCGAATACATTATACATTTTAATAAAATTGAGCTTAATCGAAGGCTGATGAAATTACTGTTAAAGTTTTAACTTTCGAAATGTCCTTGTGGAATATAATATCCCTTTTGTTAAATACAGAGTAAAACTTCAAGGAATTTTTATCTTTTTTACTTGTTAAATAACAGTAAACTATTTTCATTTGGTAATAAAAGAAGAAAAAGGGGTATTTTAATAGGAAATCTCCTTGGAAAATCATAGTACATCAAATGCGAAAATTTGTAAACCAGCTAAGTCAATAAAAATTCATTTTTCAAGAAAGGAAATTGAGGAAATTCAAAAGGAAATTGAACGAAAAATCTTTAATTTAATAAGGGAAATTCGTGTGTTAAAATCATACTGCAAAATTATTATGAAATTCGTTCCTAAACAAAACTGAAAGATACCAGAATAAGTTTTGTAATGGAATACTTGTTTTGGAGTAATGGAAATTATCTCTAGAAATCACATATTACCAAAGACTTAGCTTGTGTGACAAACTTGACCATCTGTTTTAGATTTTACGACTATGATCTCATTTACTGAAGCACT
Source organism: Drosophila bunnanda (assembly GCA_035046265.1). Lineage (NCBI taxonomy): Eukaryota > Metazoa > Arthropoda > Insecta > Diptera > Drosophilidae > Drosophila > Drosophila bunnanda. The sequence goes on from JAWNOB010000130.1 coordinate 976,097, forward strand.
TGAGTGGTGCATAAAAAGAAAAACAGACACAAATCTCTGGCTAATTTGTTTTGCGCGGCAGAACAGAATTGATTAAAGGCCTCTCCTCGTATGAATCCAGATTGACTTGTTTGCGGGGCTGAACGCCAACCGGCTGCTAATCGAAATGTTATCACTTATGCACGGCGAGAAGGAAATCTGCAGGATGCAGTCAATTACGATTGCGATTACGTGAATTGCATAATGCCCCGCACAAGGTGACATTTTCTCTTTACAGAAAAGATGCATGCTGGCATACGGGGTGGCAGCCGGTTCTTGGTTCGTTTTTATTAGGCAATTGTCTCGCATTCTATGGGGAATAGAATATATATGCTATGTGTATAATATATGCGAGTAAGCACGGGTGTATCTGGAAATAGGAAGAGGGATACAATCTCCAGTGCAAGCGGAACTGATCACTTAAGGCTACTTGGTAGGGAGGTGAGAGCGAGGGCCTAATAATAGCCACAAGGGGTACGCATGCAGTCTAATTATATGTGGAAAATGCAGCGGCGAATGCAGCCCAGCTCAAGCCCCGCTGGCGCTGTTTAGGAAGCGCATAAGTGAGGAGCGATCATCATCAGCCACCGTGCCATTGTGTGTTCTCTCCCCCACAAATGCGGGGAAAAGCAATGGAAACGGTATGGAAATGCATATATATGCGTTTTCCTGCAGGCCGTTTTCTCACCCAGCGAAAGCGCTTTGATTGGCCTTGGTATGCACTGGAAATAGGTAAGTATCTATTAAAAGATCTTAGAGAGTGAGTACAGCTTAAGAGTAGCAATGCAATTAGTATTACTAATAATAAACATTTTCTAAAGTTATGTATTAAAATATATGGTATTTATTGAAACTATTAATTCAAATTTTATTACGATTCATATAAATACCATATAATTGTTTGACGGAACCTTTTTTACTTTAAATGCCTCTAAATACTTAATCAGTTTCCCTAAAATATAAAATATACTCTAATAATAGTAAAATATTGCGTATTCGCAATACTTATACTTAGTACAATATTATATAAAAATATTTTTTTTGCAACATATTTTATAAATTATTTAGCTTTCCCTTCTAGACATTTCTCAGAGTCAAAATAATAGGTTGGGAAGTATGTATAAATACCTCAAACAAGAAAAATATACTTTGATTAAACATGGAAAATAATTTAAATTAAGGAAAAATAGACTTCTTTGGCAAATGTTTTATTTAAAGCTAATAAAAAAATACTGTGAAGGAGTAAACCAGATCTCAGTAAAGGCACAAAAAAGAGTTTATGTACCCTCATAAATTTGTTCTTCTCTGCGCACATATTTGCATAAGAAATTAGCCAAGAAATATTAATTTAATTTAAATATGAACGCGATTTAATCATATTAATTCCTAAAAGACATGAATAATTAAATTCTTTTATAATATTCCTCTCAGTGTCGTAAGACCCACCCATTTTGGGGGACTATGCACACACGTGCTGCATGATCATGTGATTTATGGCTGCACTCCCCAAAAGCAGATGATTGCAACTAAGGATTGTCATAAAGATATGACGGAGGGCAGAAGAAAGCTAACCTTTAGCCACAGTCGGGGCTAATTTAAATGTTCAAGAAATGCTTGTTTTAATGGCTTTGTATCTTTACCTGAACTTACATATAGCGAGTATATACACTTAGCCCCCTTTTTTTGGCATGCTTGGCTGGTCAACGAAACTGAAATATTTCGGTACTTTTGCTTTTCGACTTTAATTGAGTTGGCGGAGATTGTGTGGCCAAAACGAGGGGTTTCCACTGGCCACGCACGCTGCGCGTCACGACTGTATGTATATGCGAGAGTTGGCATGTATCTGTTAATTAGGTTCTGCCCTCGGCGTGTAGTTCTATTTTATTTATAAGCTCATAATTATGTTCTGGCCCGCGACTGGATCTTGGACTGTAGGAGGTCATTCAACCTTCGATCAATCATTGAGCTCTCTGGCTCACTTCTTTTGTTTACAACCGCGTACGATATTCCCATCCATATTCCCAACTCTCCTTTCTACACATTCCTGTATGCAGAGTTGTGTATCTTTTAATAGCCATTATGCGCATTACGCTTCTCGCGGCTAATTAACAGCGCGCAAAAATGCGAAAGACTCCTCAATGCCTCTTTGTCCCACTTGCCAAGCTTAGAAATGCAAATTACCAAAAAAATAAAGCAGAATAAAAATCGCAGATACGCTGGACAAAGCGTGATGGACAGTGAAGGGAAGTTCTTTGTTCGGACTCGGACTTAGATTCTGAATACGTATAAAGCGCGGCAGTAGCATCTGCAAAGTGTCTAATTAAATGTGCCGAATTTAATGATGATGGCTTAGACTCCAGCTCCGGCTGTGCGGTGCAACTTGGTCTCAGATCGAGTTTCGGTCAAGGTGAAAGTTGCGCCACCTGCCACGATGCCTGCCTTGACAGATTGCCCCCAGCCTCTGCTCTTGACTGGCCGCGAATTTTTCGTTATTTTTTTGACAAATTAATTGTGCGGCTAAGCGGCAATTAAGTTGCTCTGGTTATCGGCCCCAGCATAGTATATACATATACCTGTAAATATATACAAGATGTAACCAATTTGCATGCCACTCGCGTGGAAAGCCCGATGTTGCTGCAGAAGTTGCAATGTCAATGCTTGAGTAAATTGACTTCAACTCAACTTCATTTCGGGACTTGGAAGCGGAGCAAGAGATGCCACCAAAAGTTTTCTGCTCCATTGAAGCATTCGATTGAGCGAAGTAGAAAGTTGCAGTTGCAGTGCCACTCCACGTTGCTGTTGCTGCTGCTGCTGCAGTTGCAGCGGCGATGATGGGGAGACACCAACTCATCTGCATTTGAATCGCACGGGGACGGGGAGGCTCTGGTCATCTAACAGTTAGAAGAGAATGGCAACGGGTTAGCTAGCCACACCAAAAAAAAAAGGTGTCATAAGCGGTGGATACCTCCAAGCCAAGTTATAAGCCAGTAAGATGAAGTTCCACTGGTCTTAATCAATGACACAGCTAGGAGTTCCCCTTTTCGACTAAGCCTCTGGCTCTATGCCTTGCAGAGTGAGTTTTAGAACCGGTTAACTGCTTTCTGATGACACTTACAGTTATAGCCAAATAAAAGCCGGCGAGAATACGTTGGCATCTGTGACTTATGTAAAAGTTTTGGGCCCAGAGGAATTCCACAGAGGCCTCTTACACAGCTAGAAATGGAATAAACAGTTTAATAAAGCCGAAATTTTAAATTTAAATTTAAGAACCATATTCTCAAATGACTTTTTTGGATAAGATTTAAAAACTAGGCTACATTTAAGCTAATATTATTAAGTTCAAGTTCAGGTATATATCACATTTAACCAAGAGTTCACTAAACCTTCTATTTTCCCTTAAAGTTTACCAAAAGTTTACCCCAAACATATGCAAAAGATGAGGCCTTAAAAGCCGTTGGCATTCAATGAAATGCCAAAATGCCTTTTAAGAAAAGTTCATCAATAAAGAAGTCTCGAAACAGACTTTATTATTATTGAATTGCTTAAATTCTTTGATGACTTGCCATTATTCTCGAGGGTTCATTCGGGTTCAGAAGTTCATAACAAAATGAGTTAAATTTCATTATCACATTTCTTCTCTGAGCTTTTCGTTTTTATTTATTTTTTCGTCAGTATCTTTCCGGTTAGCTTCAATCTTATCTAGTCGTAACTGCAACAGTTGACCTTTAATGGCATTTGCGCCACCATCGTCTCCCCGCCGGCCATTACCAGCCAGATTTGCCAACGAGGCGTTAACCTGGCGTGGGCTGAGAGCCAGAGTTAAAGCCAGAGCCGGAGCCGGAGCCGGGGCCATCATCTCCACCGTCATCATCTCCATCTCCATCGGCGTCATCATCTCCGGAGATGTCGCCGCTAGTTGCCGTCTGTCCCCAACGATGAATGACAATTTGCAAATGGCTCTGGGTGCATAATTTATGCAGATGCAACTGCAACTGCGGCAAAACAGCAACTGGAGCTGCTTGGCTGCCGCGGCTTTTAACGCGTTGAACTTGTTATGAAAAAGGGGGGATTCCACAGACCCGGGGAGGACCCGGGGGGGACCCGGCTGCTTCGCCCATGCATATTCAAACGCCATAATCCCAACGGTATTTTAATGCTAAATGCTTACTCACTTCATGATGCAGAGCTGGGAGCTTGGCTAGAAAAACCCGTTTTTCCAGTAATGACCTTCGGTGTTGTTTTATTATCACTCCCGCTTCCGCTCCAGCTCCAGCTCCCATTTGCCAGCTGCTCCTCCTCCCAGTCCAGTCCCAGTCTTTGAAATTCCGCTGAAAGACCAGGTTAACGCAGTTGTGTTTACTTCAATTACCATTTTCGGGCTAACTCACAAGTGCGGTCTTGCCAATTTCAATTTAATTAGCCAACAGCCCGCAGCAACAGAATTTCTCTCACTAAATCCATTAAGAATATATACAAGCAATCCAGCGTGCCAACATATATATGAAATCGGTGCAGATTGACGGCTGAACTGTGGCTGCTGCTGCTCGGAGCGCTGAGAAGTTAATTAAAAGCCACTTTCGAATCGGAATCGATAAGCCGCATTATAAAGCTGCATGCAATTTGCATTCAATGGCTGTAAGCAGAACAACAAGTGCTCCCTGGGGTGCGGTTAAGACTGGCCTTATGTTTGCAGTCTACAGTGGGTAGTAGAGGGTTAAGAAATGCACACAGAAATCAATAAATATGGCAAAGGAATAATGCCGAGTGAATGCTGATATATTCAGGAATATTAAAGATATAAATGCTTATTAAATATTTCTGGGATACTTAGTTTGCTAAAAGAATTTAAAGTCTAAAAGAATTTAAAATGAAGGTAAGATTTTGTTAAAGAAGCATCTTTGGCTATACCTTTATCTAATTAATCAAGCGGATTATTAAAGTTGGACAGTTGTTAAGAGATATGTATAGAATTATGTATTAACCCGCTTTATGTTCATTCCTATTACCAAGAGCTACAAATAACTTATTAAAAGTTCCCATAAAAAAGACATATCATTCATTAAAATCTTAATTAAAATAAAATAATATACAATTAATCCGCGCAATAATAATGCAATACATATTCGAACTAATCTCCTGTCGCTGCTTTTTTCACATATTTTTTCTTTAAGCCTCCGCCTCCCTGCTCCCATTTAATTGCTCCTTTTTTGCTGACTAAATATGCTAATTAATGTTAACCCCGCCATATTCAGGTGTGATCGGTCTGAGGGGCGACCTTGCAGCGGTCACTTTTTATCACACGGCGTTAATTGACAATAGAATTCAGTCATTTTAGCCAGCCAGTCCCCGGTTCTCCAAGAAAAGAACGGACAAGTGCGCCGTAAAAGCCAGCCAAGTTGGCCAAGTTAACCTTGATGGAGCAGCAGCTCTCCTTTATCGCTTAAGTCGCCGCCTTCGCCTCCCGCTCGAGTGCATTTAAAACCGGCTGCAACTTGTTCTGGCCAAGTCGAGACAGGCCATTCCAAGCCAAGCCAGGCCCGGCCAAGACAAGAGAATGACAATAAATATTTTGTAGCTTATGCAGAGCTCGATTACAACCAGTCGAGACTATTGCCGGCGATTAAATGGCCCGAAATGCCAACCGTTTTCCTTAGCCACGTTGCGGGGGAGGGGCGGTGTTGGCCGGCAACTGCAGCTCATAAAAAACGAGCTTTCGACGTGCATTGAATTCGGGTCATTTGTTGGCCAAAAGTGCTGGCGGTAGACGGAGTTAAGGTGGCGCCTTGCCGTTTTGTAATTCGATTTTGAGTTACGCGAAACGAAATTGGCTAATTTTGCATGCGGCCCCACAGGCCATTGAACTGCAGTCCAGCGGTCACATTTTTAAAGTTATTTTCCCTCCAATTGCTTAACATTTGGACGGGTAAGGGTTTACATAAATCAGATTTGTAATGTAATAAATTACCATTGTACAGAAAAATTAGCATTAATATTTTTATTTATGAGTTGTTCAAAATTACTTAAGATGGTTGCCTGACAGAGCATAGAGATAGGAGTAAGTTACCCAGGTTTTATTTTACTTTAAGTGATGTAGAAACATCTAAGCACCACAAGGCTTTAATAGTACTTGCCAAACCTGTAATACTAACTAAAACCTCTCTCATTTATCTTGCAGATTGTACAAATCCAAATTAGAGGCTGAGGAAAACCACACGAAGGAGCCAAAGTTCAAGCAGGTAAGCGGGGAAAATTCACACAGAGTGCAGAAATGCGTAACGCAAAATGTAACTTGGTAAGCTCGCTGGTATTTTCCATAATTTACACTTTCGTTGTGGGGCCAATTGGCATGCCAATTGGAGGAGGAGTTGCAGGCTCCCAGGCGGCTAACAAGGTGTTGTCAGGTGTGTTAGTGGGGGGAGGGAGCGGGTGGAGAGACCAGGAAATGTGGCATGCAGAAGATTGCCAATGCAACTGGCAGCCTGTCGAACAATGGCAGAGCCTGGCAACTTTGGCAACACGGCAACGTGGCCTAAACGCCAGTCTAAGTGTTTAAAGTGTTGCTGCCAGTGTTGGCCTTTAATTAACGACTTTAATTGGCAGAAGCCATGTGTGTGTTGTGTGTGTTAAGTGACGCAGAAATTATGCGAATGCCAAATGCCAACGAACTTGGCATCAGAAAATCGCTTTCGCTGCGAAAATCAGATTGTTTTGGGCCAGAAACTTCAGACTTGAGAAACTTTCCATTGCGCTAGAAGAAAAGTTTCACGTCTCTCCACTATAAACATATATATAGTATTAATGCAAAGATAAATCTAATTTCATACCAAATTTATTGTACAACTCGCCCATAAAAGGGGCAGAAGCGGCAGAAATGCCACTCCATTGTTGATGATGAAGACAGCAGTAGCAGCGGTCACAACTGAACAGATTTTCAGATTTATTTTTCCAGTTAGAAACAAAAAACGAAACAAATATTGTACATAAAATGAGAAGAAAACGAAACCGAGGAAGACGCTGAAGAAATGGCAGCTGCCGGGCTGCATTCGACAGCGTTTAGTCTCAGAGATTTGCTTTCGACTGATGGCGAACAATAAAACTTTCCATTTCTAACAAAATTACACTCGAGACGAGTCGACTCGACGATGGCGAAGACAAAGCCAGACAACATCCAGTTATCTGATGTTTGCCGTACTCATCTCCTCGGCACTCCACTTACCTAGCCTGATGGCCCACCGATTCCCATCTGACGGGGAATTTGTTTTCAGGAATTTGGTGTATTTTGCGCGACGCGACGACTCCCACTCGGGGAACTCGAATGGAAATCTCAGCAGTGGCAGCGACATGCTCGTAAATGTTGCATGTCATGTGGCACAATTCCGATTCCAGTCCATTCCATTCCCCCAGGTGACATGTTGCACACGTGTGTGGCAACAAGCAGCGGCGCCCTTCCCAGAGCCACCGCCACCACTGCATTATGTGCTATCTGATGTCCGATGCACCGCCGGTGCCCCGCTGATTTGTGGCACCGTTTATGTGGCGGAACTGTTTATTAATTAACGAGCCCATTTTGGCCTTATTCTGTCGGCATTTCTGGCCTTCCATTAGGTGCTAAACTGTGTTGGCCCAGCTAATGTTAATTGGTCCAAATGAGCCGCTGGCATGCAACGTTCTCAATCAGCTGCAGCAGCTTATACATATATGTATTTATTTCCCCATAACTCCAGGTGATGAAAGGTAATGGTTTTGGAAATGGTGCATAATTTATTGCACATACCAAACTAAAACCAAACACAATGCTTTTAAAGTTTTTATACACACATACCTGCAAATTATAATAGAGAAAGCATTAGGTAATCACACAATAAGAAGATGAAAGGTAATGACTTAGAAAGTGTTTGTATGAAATTTGCATGCACAATTCGCAAACAAATGCTATTAAAATTTGTTTATAAGAAAATAATTTATTAAAGACAGAGATAAGAATTTTTCCCATTAGGTAATCCTATCAATAATTAAATCCTATTAGATCTAAGAGCATATATTGGCCATTCGTTTGAAATTAATCAGCTTAAGTTAAGCACCACAAGCAAAACAAATAACGATACTTTGAGTATAGGTTTTGGATTTAGGAAATTATATCAAATAAACTTATTTGGTGCAAAGAAGCAATATATTTAATCATTAAATCTAGTATACATTTACTTGTTTTTGCCTTTAATTAATTCCTTGTTGTTGTCAATTAAATAAATAGTTTTAAATTGAGTGTGAGTTAAAGGTTTGTTATAAAGCCAGAAAACCTAATTTGAATTGAACGAAAAAATTATTTATTGATTTTTTTGACACTAATCCCTTTACAAGTTATGATGAATTAAAAAAAATGTTATGTAGTTCAAGGAAAATAATAATTGAAACAAATAGTACTAAGAAATTCATTTAATAATTCTATGAAAAATCTTTATAATTACATTTAATACTAAAGTAAACTTACTAAAGTAAAGAACTTAAAGTAATTTTATGATTTAAGTTATATCCCATTGCATAAGTTGTATCCCATAGCAAAGTACCCTTAAAACCTTTTTCATTTTTCGAAACAACACTTTTCTCCGAGTGTAGCTAAGACCGCTTCTGTGTAATGGCTGTTGCCTGTCAAATTGATAATGGGTTTTTGGTAAAGCTGTTGCTGCCACTGGATGGAGCACTGCGATAAGATCCCGGACTAGCCCCAGACTCCGCTCGAACGGTTCAATTGAAACTGTCAATTGCAGTTGGCCAGGCGGCCACAACACTCACAACACTTTCCCGCCTTACCAATTTTGGTGTAGGCGAAGCAGTGAAAGTTGTGGCCATGATCGGCAGAGCGGAGGACGAGGCGTTGCGGGGGTAATTAATGTCAATTAAATGTCAAACAACAGAAGCAAATAATATTGTGCTGGGGCGTGTCCCTGCTGCAAATTCAATTCAATGTTGCTGACCAAACTTTCGATTAATTAAGCCAGGTTCAAAGCCCAACCAGCCCAGCCGGTTCAATTGATTTCATTTCCCAAGAGCCACGAGTCCACTGCACTTTCTACGGCCAACAAACAAAAAGGAGGAAAGCCACTGCACTGGCTCCCTTTCATGTTCACAACAAGAAAAAAGGGTTATTTATGATTATTTAATGCACTTGGCTTATGCTGCAGGTTCAATGCCCAAAGACAAAACGCTGCGAACGCGAATGCGAATGCAAATTGATTCGTGCAGTTGAGCCCGCCAACCTTTCCTGCTAACTTGGCTAATTGCTCGTCGCTGTCAACATGTTGCTGCTGCTGCTGCTGCTTCTGCTCTCTTTTGTTGGCTCTTCCATTGAACTTTGAACTTGGCCAGGGGGGCCCTGCAGTGGTTTACTGACTTTCTTTTGTTGCTCATCGCTCCAGCTGACGACACTTGCAACGTGCAACGTGCAACGTGCAACTGGCAAGCTGGCAAGCTGGCAACTCGCAATGACTAAAAGCTAACGGCACCAACAAGAGCAATTGCGGCAGCTGCCATGCCATTCAGCATGTGTGTGCCCCCTGCTTTTGTCTCTGCCAGCCACATACACACACGAGACATTGTTTGGCCTTGCAACAGTGCGTATACGTAATATGTGCAGGCCATTGTTTTGCCAAACGTTGCGTGCAATTTGTGCTTGATAACCAGTGGATGCCATCATACTGCCAACAAGAATTATTCCATTGACATTTCAAGAGATCAATTCAAACAGTATTGAGTGGTTAAACGTCATCAAGAATACCTCAAACTTTGAGCTTGGTCTATAGAAATATGAATACATATTTCCCCTGTTGTTGTCCCCTGTGTGAACTTTATTTGTATTCGGCTATTGGCAGTATTTGGCTTTTCCAAATAACCAAATTCAATACAGATGTTGACCTTTGGCATACAATTACAGCGGCAAACCCTCCAGTCCCCCATTCTTCACCGAGACAATTGACAAGCCGTGTTTTCTGCCTCGCCAGTTGCCCGAACAACTTGTTCTCTGACTCAGGCTCCGCTGGCGAATGCTTTGCATTTTGTATCTGCTATTTCATATTCTAATTGTGCAATAAAAGTCAAGCACAAGCAGGCATTCATAATTCACCAATGGGACGTAGGAGACCGCGGCCGGAATGAGTTGGCCCGGAACCCATTTCGGGGCAAACAGGTGGTGGAGACACAGAGGCAGCAATTGTTCTGCCTTTTGGGCGTTTATTGTTCTGGTCAAGATCTCATTGCCAGATCCGCAGGCGAAGCCCCAAAAAAGCTGAGCCAACGCCAGCTGTGTGTGGAAACCGCATTTAAACAAAAAGTGTGTCCCTGCCGCATGAGTCATGGCAGTTGCCACAGCGCCCGGCATTGCTAGCTGTCTTGTTGCAGCTTGCAACTCCTGACAGGCAACAAATTGGCCAGCAAATTGGGGGAATTGTGGCCTGACCTGAAACCGAAAACTATCCCACGCAACAGGTTTTCGCCTCACTTTATGGCATGTGTCCCCAAATGCAGCCAACGGGCAAGTTCTTGTCCACCATCGTCATTAACTAACGCTGAACCCAAAAATCGTAAAATATTTTAATGGCAAGTTATTAAAAATTAAGCAAACGACGGGAGGAGCCAGCTTTAGTGGGGTAAAAAAAATTACGATCTCCGGCTGTTGTTCCGGGGAAACCAAAGAAATACAAAGTTGAAATCCGACGACACATTTCGAGAGGCGAGGTGCTTGCAACTTTTTTTGTAATTAAGCAAGTCGTTGTGGCAACACATGTGCGTGCCGGCAAAAAAGTAAAAATAAATAAATAAAACTAGGGAAGAGGAAAAGAACAAGCAACAGGCTGCGGCATTAACTTGGTCCCCTGGCAACAGTTGCATCAATGGATGCGTTTCATTTATTAATTTGCACTCTCTTGTTGCTGGCTTGCCGGTTGCTCGTCTGCAATTTCCGTTGCTGTCCCAAGTTGGAGGAGGAGGAGGAGTTGCATGGACCTTGGTTGGCCCTTCTCCTCAGCTTCCTTCCCAGCGCCACCTCGGTCTCCGTACTCTTTGTCTGCGTCACGCAACAGCAAATGAAAACGAAGACGACATGGGAACCTAACCTTGAAATACATGTTTCTTTTAGCCGGGGCCCCCATGCTCCCCGCCCGAACTTTATGCCTTATTTATATTCTGCAATACAGAAATATACTTGGAAAAATATCTGCAATTTAAGCTTGGGTGTTATTTTCTTACACATTAGATTAATAAGTTGTCCTTAATACTTTTTAAGCATTTGATATATTCTCTTAGAAAAGGTATTATGTATTAGAGAATATACTGACTTAATTCGTTTTCCTTTAAGGTTTGCTAACATTGTATTCATTTACTTTCAGGCTTTTTTAAGCTAAAGATTTGATATATTTTTTAAGGCTTGGTCTTTTATAATTTCTAAGAAGGTATTTATTGATTTAGAAAAAAAGAGCGTAGAGTACAAATTCTTCTAAAATTTCATTTCAAATTCCTTTAATATTCTGTGAATTTTTTCCAAGTGAAAAAAAATATGTGGGTGCTGGTGCACCCTCCCTGTACACCATCCATTTCCAGAGTTTGCTTGATTAAAGCAGCTCCTGCGTTGCTCTGCCCCTCCGCCCAAAAATGAGGAAGAGCAGGCGCGTTTTCCTGGAATTTCCTTGTCGAAAATGAACATAAAGCATTTCTACGTAATCAACTGGCTGCTAAAAATAAACAGTGCTTAGGGGCTCATCGGTTTATCGGCTTAGCGAGTTTCGGCAACGCGACTTCAATTAACCCGACATGATACGCTGCTGCTCCCGGGCGGCCTCGGGGCATGACAGGCTGCGGTATTGACAGGGAGACGGACGGGCTCGTAGTTACTCAACATAATTGACAGCGGAACAAGTGACTTGGAGTCGAGTTGGAGACCATTGGCAGAATGTGTCAAAACATCAGGAAATCAAAGTCGGGTCTTGGGTGGCCCCCTAACACGATATATGAGCTGTGAAGACTGTGTTGAGCGGCGCTTAAATCCGTATTAAGTTTTATGTATCATATCTTAAAGTCCCAGTTAGCAGCTTCTCGAAAAACAAAGTATATCCAATCTTTCCGCTTTAATCGCAGCCATGTAAAAGGCAGTAATTTCCACTCACGCGCTCGCCGAGCAACTAACAACTTCTTCACAATTTAATTGCAGCTGGGGATGTTGATGTTGCCGATGTTGATGTTGCTGCTGCTTTTGTTGCCACCTTTCTTATTGTTATTGTTGTGGTCGCACAAGTTTGTTGTATTACCTGTTGACAAAATTGCCCGGCTGCCTGCACCAACATCCGGCAAGTTCTCCAAAAGCACAGCAGCAGCAGCAACATCAAGCCAAGTTAATGGCAACTTTGACTTGGCTTTAATTAAACAATCTTCGCACTAAACTTCTGTGTATTTTGCCTGAGCGTGTGAACAGGGAAACGTATAAATATTTGGCATACATATGTACAGCAGTCACTATTTGATATTTGGCTTGGCATTGAATAGTGAACACTGGAAAAATTAATTGAAAATAAAATACTTTTATATCAACAGAAAACAAGTGCGATTATGCTTTTTAATATAGCAAAATGACAAAGAAAATGCTGCTTGGGAAATATTACAACAACTATATTATATAATAAGTTCCTTTTTCATCCTTTAGTTATTGGTGAAGCCTATTTTTAGTAGTACTCATTAAGCAATACACTTTATCCCACATTTACAGAAGATGCTTATTCATTAACTAATAAATTCATTTATAAATTTTAGATAAACTTTCTTAGGCATAGATTTTTTTAAATGTATAGCTTTATTTCTTCCCCATTTCTTTACCAAATTCCAAATCATATTTCTACCAATTTAATTGATTTCTCAGTGTATGATTTGAATTTCAATCCGCATAATTTATGGCTGCTCACAATGTTTGATTTTCCCACACTTGGAGAGCTACCAATAAGCAGCTGATTACATTTGAAAGCGTAATGAGGCCTAAACCGAATGCATGGGAGCAGCGGGAGCTCATGGTGCAGCAAGTGCAGGCCACCGACTTGAACTTGAACTTTGAACTCCTGCTCTTGTTGGCTCAGCTATGGCTTATGGCTGAAGGCTTATGGCTTACGGCCGGATTAGCCACTCCACCTTTTGATGCTGAGCTGCTAAGCTCCCCCCCAAAAGCCTAATTGGCAGTTTCGCCTTTAAAGGCCCGGAGCGAATAGTTGACATTTGGATTTGGCTTTGGCTGGATCGCCCACAACATCCGTTCGCAATGCTGCGGGCTTTGGGCCCAACCCATTGCGAATTCTTTTGGCCAAAAACTTCATCGCATAACTTGACGGCAGCGGATGTAAACAGGCCAGGGAGCGAGCGTTCCGTTCCGTTCCTCCTCCTGCTTTGCATAATCTCGGAACGCAGGTGACTGGGGCTGCCGTGCACATATAGAGATCCATTAATACGTGCGTACGCACATAACGATAAATGTATAAATAAACACCAGAAGGGGCCATTCCCCCAGTGGCCGCCGCAGCCACGCATAAATCTCACGTGCAAATGTGGAACAAAGCTCATCGGGCATATGGGGGGAGGGGTTTCCCTCCCGTGCCAGTTGTGGAACACACAAAACCATATAGAATCAGCATCATCTCCGGCCATGGCCATCTCATCGCATCTCGCGCTTCACATCGTTTCAATTTCGTGTTTGCGCTTTTCGCTTTCCTGGTTGTTTTTTTTATTTTGTGCGCAACTTTAATGGGAATCAACACCAGGTGATTAAATTTAAATTCGGTTCTGGAAATTCTTCTTCCACTGCGGTTTCGACCGATTGTGAGCCGTGAGTCAAGCGCGATTTTAACCTACTTTCCTTCAGCACCCGAATTCCGTGGATGCCGCCACTTCTCTCTTTGGCCCACAAAAAATGGTAGCTAACAGAGGCAAATATTATTAAGAAATTTGGAAAGAGGAGAGAAAATAGTCTTTATTTATTGAATATTTTGAGATTTAAACCCTCTCCTTGTCTTTAAGGAAATGTGTTTAATTTAGGAATATGAAAAAGGGATCAAAGCTTTTCTTTAAAAATCCATTACCGAAATAGACTTCATTAGTTTTGCCATAAATTCATGAATTTCCTGATTCTTGGGATTACAAACCTCATACCAAAACCATCATTCCTTATACTCTACAAGAGTAGAACTAGGATGTGTTGGCTAGAACAGCCTGCAGAACTTTTTCATTGCTGTTGGTAAAAAAAACCTGTTGGCCTCATTCGACAGACTGCCGCCTGCGGTCAAGCTAACTGTGTTTTGCGGCATACACAATATCCGATCCGATCAGAGATTAAGGCAAATATATATATACAAACATATATATATAGAGAGAGCGCCGCCAGAATGCAAAACATCGAAATGGGTTGCCGCCGTAACGAATGGGAACGGGTTTCGTTAACGGCCATTTTCGCGTGTATCGATTGTTTATATATGCAAAATGCAAATCCAGATCCAGATCCAGATCCAGACGTGGGGCATCAATTAATTTGTAACGCCCACGGACAGGACAAGACAATCCTCCCGTTTCCAGGTGATCCATTCCGCCTTAGATGGACAGCAAACATGGCTAACGAGCTGCTGCCGCGTCCTGGCCATTTTGTTCGGCAGTTTAGGTGCTCGCTCTTGGCCAATTTATGTAGATTTATTTGTGTAACACTTTTGCCGCAGCACGCCTCTGATATCTCTCTTTTCGCCGGTTGGCAATCTCACCGGGGGAAACAGCATTCCTTATGCCACAGCCAACAGCTCAGGCCAAACTTGAAAAATAGCTTAGAGATATGCCTTGTCCGATTGCCGACTGGCAATGTTGCTGCTGCATTCCAATTCCAAGGGGACAACACCATCTTCATCTTGGCAAAAACTGCTTTTATATGGTCAAATGGGCTGTACAATTTGTTGAGCATTTTCTGCATTTCTTTTCTGCCTTTGACAGTTTTCCAAATCGCCTCCATTTCGCATCAATTGTGTGTGTGTGTTTTTCGCTCCTGAGACGGCCGCTCCACTTGCTTTCCATGAGAATGGGCACAACTCTCTCGCTGGTTTTTATGCTGTTTGTGTGGCCATAAATAAATGGCCAATCGATGCCGCAATCGAATGCAAATGAGTGAAAGAAAAAATGCAAACAATTAACAAAAAGCAATGGCTGTCGGGGAGAGGCAGGCAAACGGCAACGAAAACCGCGAGCGGAGGCTTAAATTTATGTGTAA
This sequence comes from Drosophila bunnanda, assembly GCA_035046265.1. NCBI lineage: Eukaryota > Metazoa > Arthropoda > Insecta > Diptera > Drosophilidae > Drosophila > Drosophila bunnanda. The sequence continues at coordinate 991,383 of JAWNOB010000130.1, forward strand.
CAATGCGAGCAAAAATACAACAACAGAAAACACAAAACAAAAAGCAGAGAAACACGGTAGCAACATTTAGCCCGCACAGTTATGCAATTTGCTATAGCCGGGCCAGAGGCACCCTTCCCTCATCCCTCACTCCATGCGATGCCAATTGTTTCTGCGACCACGTTGCACAAAGCCGAGATTTATGCATATTAACGTCAAGTCAAAACGCTGACCCAAAACTGCAAATCTAACAGCAGATGCAGATGCAGAAATCAACCGTGGCACAGCCAGCAGCAGCAGAAGCAACAGCACCAACAAAGGCATCAGTGCTGCCAAAATTCAATCCAAAAACCCCTCAAATATACACAAAAAGGTTTAAAACTAACGTAATAGTTAATAAAATAATACAAAAGACTAAATAAAACATTCAGCATACAATAAAAAAAAAGATGCAATATAAAAAACTTTGCCAAGACCTTTAGCAGGCTTGGCTATGCAGATATTGTATAGGTCCGGCTCGAAGGACCAATATATCAGAGACAGGCAGCTTAAGCCCCATAATTTACCTTAAATAAAATAAATTTGTATTATTAATGTATAGTTCAAACAGATTCCTTAACAACATTGCTCACATTTGTCTCTAAAAATGACAAATTCTCATCTCTGAACCAGCGAAACAGCAACAAAAGTCTAGCACGCCGGCAACAATGGGTTAACAATGGGTCAACTTTCCTTGGCGCGCTGCTGACTTTGATAAATGTTAACCGAAAGCAGCCAAAAACTGTTATTATTGTTGCTCTGGCGGCAACTGCTGTTGTCATCTCCATTGTTGCTCCGCTGTGGGTGTTGTCGCCGCAACATCATCGCCGCACCAGCAACACTTTCCCAATTAGGCACCTTAACTACGTGTTTTTGGCCAATATGACACACTTGCGTCCCCATGCTGGTCGCCATATGGGGAAGTTAATGGCTTAAAGACCTCAAAATCGTTACATTGTTACCTGTCGGTGGATGGTGTGAAGTGTTTCTGAAGAAACACCAAAAAGAATCGTTGGGTTTGTTAATCTGGCAGAAGATCTTCCGGCTAAACAGTCATAAATTGGTGGAGTGTAATGTGATCTTCCCGAATGATATGCCCTCGGGAAGAATCATAAGAAAAAGTACAAGAATCTAGAAATGACTATTATAGAGAGGCGTTAAAGAACGGTACCCAGATCATTATAAGCACCGAGAAAAAATAAGTTACAATGAAAATTCTACATCAAAAATTGTGTTTGTATTAAATACTAAAAAACTCTGAGGTAGTAATCCCAAAATATATAAAAAAAAAATTCAATTAAAGCCACAAGCACATTTTATATTGAACTAAAAAATGGTTAATTAACAGAGTATATTTATATACTTAAATATCTTTCTTAGTTTTCATGTTGCTCAAACTAAAGTTTGCCTTATATAAATTTATAAAATCCCAAGTTTTTTTTTTCTCTAAAGTATTTCCTTAAGTGTAAAAAGTAGTGTCCGATTCACATTCAAAAAATTAGTGCTCATCAAAGCAACATTAAGTTTTTGAAAGAATAAAAGCTATCCATAAAAGATCTCTGGAACTACTACACTCATTAAATTACCCCAATAAAGTTCTACACAGGAAATTTCACGGAATTACAAATCGTTCTCTATTTGGGAAATTATCAAAATGTATGGCTTAACTCCTTAGAAGGAAACCAGTTTGCCTTTGAGTCATTTCTAGAAGCTCTGCCATCTCTCTGGCCAAATAAAGCAGTCACTTCCAAAGCCATAAATGAGTTCTCCGTCCGTCCGGCGTTTGATTTGTGGAACTTCCTTGGTTTTTCGCTGAACACCAACTGTGACAGAGTCAACATGTTGCAGCATGTGCAGCCTGGGACCGGGCTGGGTTGTTGCATTTAGAAAGTCATTTTCATGGAAAAACAAAGTAAACAACACAATCTGCCAAGTGCGGTGGCAGCTGCGATTACCCAACGACAATCGAGGGCCTCCGCCGCCTGTCGAATGCTTGACAATCAGAGTTAATTATGTGGCTGTCACAGTGCACTCCCTGTTCCAAACTATCGAGCCACCAAATCCCCAGCAGAAACCAATTTCCCAGAGAGGGAGCCGGCTGCCACAGTCGCTGCCACATCATCATGTTGGTTAAATTTCAATAATTCCATTATCAAGATGAAGATTGATTGATAAGCCGGCCGTCTGACCAAATGGCAGTCTGTGGCCATGATTTGGCCACAGCCAGGCGGCTCAGCCCCTCCACTCAATCAATATTGAGTCATGCGGCAGAAGCCCAGCCAGAAATTGTGTTGCAGTCAGGGAAAGTTAAGTTAACTTAAGTGAGATTGCGCAATTTCTTCTCTCTTTTTTTTGCAAACGAAAGTTTAGGTTTACGAACTAACTATCGCGTCATCACCATCATCATCTGTAAGCCATAACTCACGACTGCCTTTTCCATTACAGAATATGGCCTAAGGCTGTTCGTCGACAACGAGCAACGAGAAGCCTCCACGATGTCGTCCTCCATCTGTGCGCACTTCACTCAGAACGCCTGGAAGAAGGACCTCTGCTCGAACTGCTTCAAGTCCAAGGACGAGCACAAGGCGGCCGCCGCAGCAGCCGCCTCCAAGTCCGGTGGCAGCAATCACAAGGCGGAGAGTCAGGTCAAATCGGATTATCCCAACAAGCACAAGACGCCAGCCAAGAGCATCATTAAGAAGGCCTTTGGCGTCAGGCTGACCAGCTCCAGCTCCAGCTCCGGCTCCAGCTCCAGCTCGAGCAAGTCTGGGAGTTCAAAGGGCGGCAAGGTATGCTTTCCCAAGCAGCTGCACGAGATCATCGGCTATGGGGGCGAGTGGTCCGACGATGATGACGACGACGATGATCACGACTTCATGAACCTGGGCAATGAGCATGATGACATGGCCATCACCGAGACGGATGACGAGGAGACGGTGGAGCTGAAGAGGATCACGCGGGCCAACACAGACTTCAATATGAACAATGGCAACCTGCTGGGCGATGCCGAGGACAACATCAAAAAGTCCTTTGCCGCCCTAAAGCTGGGCGCTCCCCAGGTGGACAAGGAGGGCAAGAAGCAAACCCTCACGATCAATGTGATGCCCTTTGGCCAGCCTTTAGGAAAGAGTGCTGCCTCCCCAGCGGCCAAAGCTGCCACCGCCACAGCAGTCACATCCTCCGCAGGAGCAACGCCAGCCAAGGCTAAGCCAGCCACCGTGACCACAACAGCCATTAAGAGCAGCAGCACCACCAGCAGCAGCAGCAGCAGCACTAGTACAGGAACAGCCAGTGTCATCAAGAAGGTGACCACCACCCTAACGCCCACGCTGACCATGACCAAGAGCAGCACGACCACAGCAGCCAGCACAGTGGCCACGACCACATCCTCGCGAGACGGCAAGGATAGTCCGCCCATCGAGCTGGCCATGGAGAAGTCGCTGCTGGACGAAATCTCCGAGACGCTGGAGCAGAACCACAAGCAGAGCGAGACCGGAACCACCAGCGGAGCCCCTGCCGGCGGAAGCGGAGGCGTTAGCAGCCATGCTTCCGGACCCAGCAACAAGATCAAGTTCGAGCTGAGTGCCCTCAGCGATGCGCCGAAGCCATTTCTCGACCTTAAGAAACCCATCGCTCGGAATGCGCCCATCACCCGGGACCAAGCCAAGCCCAAGGTGAACGTGTGCCACAAGTACTCGGACACGGACAGCAACTGCTCGGACACGGAGAATGGGGTGTCCGCCTACTACGATGTGGTGGAGACGCAGCTGAGCTACGAGAACCTACCCGATGGCAAGTACTCCGAGCAGGTGGGTGTGGCCACCGCTGCCCAGACAGAAGCCTCCGGGAACTCGCACTACTCCAGCTCCCAGTACATCACGGATATGCTGCTCAGCTCGAAGACTCGGGCGGCCAGTTACAACCTGCACGAGGGCAACTTCATGACCAGCAAGATCACTTCCGACGGCCTGATCGTGACCAAGTGCAGCTCAGACGATGCTCTCGACTCCACGGGCAGCAGCTTCGATGGCAGCTCCGATGAGGAGAACGCCTACAACATGATCCGCAGCGAGTCGGACTCGGGTATCGGCATCAGCCTGGGCAGCGAGTACAAGAACGCAAGCGCGGCCAAGGGAGCGACTAATCAGCAGCTCCAGGTGGAGAAGAAGCTCAGTGCGAGCACCAACAACTCGGACTACGAGGACATCCAGGTGGGGGATCAGGCGGTGGCCAAGCCGGCAGTCAAGAGCCGGGAACTCCATGGCGAGCCCGATGGCAGTGCCGATCCGGACAACAGCCTGGAACTGAAGCAACAGCAGCAGCAGAAGGAGCAGCCAGAGCAGCAGGTGCTGCCCGCCCTGCCCAAGTCACCGCCGCCGCCGATGAAAATCGATGCGCGGCCCTCGTTCCTGCATGGCCTCAAAAAACCAGAGTTGCCAGTGAAGCCTCTGGTGACCAACAGCAGCAACTCCAGCTCCGTCGCCGGCACCAACTCCAGCACGCACTCGCCACTGAAGAGCTTCCTGGGCAAGCGACAGCCCAGCTGCGCCGAGCAGCAGTTCATCAGCCAGCTGCAGTCGGCCATATCCAAGTCCAGCGAGAGTCTGCTCTTGGCCAAAGAGAGTCTAGCCGCCGACGAGGCCAAGCTGAAAAAGGGCAAGGCCCCGAATCCGCCGCCGGAGCCGAAGCTAAGCGCTCCGCCCACGCCGGAGCGGGACTACAGTCTGGTAGTTGAGTTCGAGCAGGCGACCAAAGCGGCCGCAAAGCCAGCGGAAAAGGCCACATCACCGGGTTCGAGTGATGCGTCATCCGGAGATAAACCAGCAACCGTTGGAGCTGCCCCAGGAAACGTTACAGGACCTGCCACAGTGGCAGGATCACCTTCTGCCAACAACAGCAGCCTGTACACCAGGAAGCCCGCCCTGCCGGCGGCCGGAGCAGCACCTGTCATCCGGGAGAAGGACAAACGCGAACGGGCCGTGATCAATCCCAAATTCCGCAGCTTGAACACCTTCGTGATGCAACGGGCCAATGCCGCCAAGCAGCTGCAGCTGCAGTCCGCCAGCTCGGTGCTGAGCTTGAAGCAGCCGATGACGCCAGAGCCAACGCCCCGCAACCAGCGTCACCTGTCCATGTCGGAGGAGTGCCTGGCCGCAGCTGGCCTCGACAAGAAGTCGTCGTCGCCCTCGGCCTCGCCGCCGCAAAAGCAAAAGTCCAAGTTCTCGATCAAGAAGTTTCTGCGCATGGGCAGCAACAGCGGCGGCGGCTCCAAGTCCGGAGAATCTCTGGGCAAGAAGGATTCGAGTATTTACACAGAGATATGCACCGGCACGGAGGAGGGCAGTGCCTCTGGCAAGCCCCGCCTGGTGATTATCCATCCCATTGACATCAATCCCACGGCCGTGGAGGTGGTGAAGGATATCACCAAGACCAGTGACTCTGTGTCGGCTCAGACTGTGGCCGTGGTGACCGCGAAGCCACCGGCTCCGCCGCTACGCTCCAGTGCCAGCGAGGGACAGCGCGCCCATGAGGCCAACAAGCCGGCTCGTCCTCCACCACCCAAGAGTGCCGAGCTACGGCGCAAGCAGAAGACGGAACTGACGGCCACATTGAGTGCCAGCAGCGTGGAGTCCACCATCCTGGCATCGGGAAATGGCTCCGGATCCGTCAAGCTGAAGGCCGACAATGTCTATGCCAATTTAGGTGAGTGAAAGAAAGCGCATTTAGTTGAATATTTAAACTGGCGACCTTGACCTCACATATTGAGTTAAAAAAGTACCTTTCAAGATTATTAAACTTTATTTAATTAGCTTGAAAATTCTTTCCTTATAAACTTTCATTTTTCAAGGCTCAAACACATAGGCTTTAATGTGAGTCAAGACTGTAAAGTCTAAACCTTTCCACATACTTGACTTTAATTGGAATTCGCACGGGTACTTCTAGAAGTTGTCGAGATTCCGCCAATCTTGAAAACTAGTATCAATCACGCTTCCATTGACCCACATCCGTGAGGCGTGGGCGGTTCTCCCTCATCTCCTGCCAGCAATTTCTCCCCAATATGCGATCGCATTCCAAAAGAAAGCGTAAGCAAATCACGTTCCCTGACAGCGCCCCAAAAGTATTCAGGGCGACCTTCAGAATAACAGCCAGCTCATGTCTGTATGCCACAAAAAGATATATGTGGGTATGAAGGGTCTCCGGGCACTTCACCCACTTCTCTTGACTCGTTGACTTCAATTGGACGAATCGGAAGGGGCCAGAAACGTAACAAGAAGACGAATAAAATCACCGTAAATGGCGAGAGCAACAACTTGGCTAGAATCCGAATCCAAACGCAGAACAAGTTACGCATTTTAATCAATATAACGGAGGTATAGCGCGGGGATACATAGGTTGTACCGGGCCACTCATGACCATATCCGCCGCATCCAAACGAGTGTGATGAGCCACAGCCAACCGGGCTCGAACTGGGTTAAGTGGCCAAAGCCAGAGAGCAAAATAGTTTGTTGGCCAGATGAAAACAAATCGAAACGAAAATAAGCCAAGCGACCAGGCCAGGCCAATGAGGTAACCACATGTTGCCGGTTTTGCGGGTTAGCTGGTTTAGCCAGAGCAGGAATGGAATCGAGAACTGGGGAGCTGTAGAACTGAAGACCTGGTGAAAATATCGGACCAGAGACCCATTTCTTTCGGCCTGACACTTTGCGGTCAACTGTAGCCAGAACTTGTTACACCTGCTGCTGCAGCAGGCACATCTAGCACCTGGCACCTGGCACCTGGCGACTGGCAATCCAGAGGCACGACTTGAGCAAGAACCATTTGTTAGACATTCGCATCCCAGATCCACCATAGAGAGAGAGCAAACACATTCAACCTGACCGACCAGAGCCAGTGCGAATTGTAATTTGGCACGAATTTGGGTCAAAATCGCAATTAGTACTCGCAGGTTGTCCAACTACCTCACCTGGGCAGGTGAGCTGTGATGGCTTTTCCACCACACTCTGGCGCCCGGCAAACATTTGGCATGGCCCGATGAAGGCCAAGCAAATTTGAGGACAGCCTGGTGGGAAATCTCATGAATAAATTAAGGCTAAGACACATCACAGAAAAAGAGAAAGAAACTCTTTATCGCCTTGAAAAATAGCCACCTTTATCGACTATTTAAGCTGTCCAAGATAAATGGGCTAACAGCTGGCAAGTGACTAATAAGTAATACATGTATTTGTATAAATTACTAATAAGGCGAAGTAGGAAAGTTTACAAGTTAGGCAGTCCTTTTTCTTTACAGATTGCAGATTAAAGCAAACTAGAGTCCACTTTCTTTGGGTTTTTAAGATGAAAAAGTGTTTATATAAAGTGAAGAGTGTTTATAAATAAGAAATATACTACTTTTGGTTGCAAATAGATAAAAACTTAGAGAACTTGGTTGCTAAAAATAAGTACCAAGAGCTTAACAATGTTATTCCCCTATAGCTTGATTCCATATTATCCCTAAAAATCAATCAGTAGCACTTACCTCTTTATTTAATACGTGTTTTTTAAACAAAGTCCTATTAAAAGCATTAAAACCAGGCGAGTCATCAAACTCTTTAGTTCGTTAAATACGACTATTAAATCAATGAACAAAAACAGCTTACTCTCTTTACATGATTCACTTCAAGGTAAACTCAACTTTTCCCTTCACTTAATTTTAATTTTCCTTACTCAACTTCCAGGAGAAATCCGCTCCTCAATCGCACCGCGCAAGCCGGAACGGACGGCCAGCATGCGGGAGCGGGAGGCGCAGCTGGAGCTGGTGCGCAAGCGTGGCGTCCTCACCGACACAATCTCCATTTGCTCGTCAAACGGTGAGAATGTGGGAACGGATCAGGGCAAGACCCTGCCCAAGCCAACTGCCACCGGCTCAGGAACGCTGCCAGAGGCTTCTGGAAAATCCGCATCCACGGCCAACAGCCGGACCAGCACCTTCGAGCGAACCATGCCGCAAAAGAAGAGCGAACCGAAGATGTCCATCTCCAGCAAACTGGAGATCTTCGAGCAGCGCTCGAACTCTGGTGATGCCACGGACACGGCCCAGCGGAGCAGCCTGAAGGATTCGGTACGAAAGATCAACAGCACCATTGACAGTTACCTGAAGGACAAGCGCGACTATGAGAATATGTACGAGTTCGTGAAGATGGGTTCACCGCCGCCGACCACGACTAATGGCCCGGCCACGCCCACTTCTGGCTCGACCTCAACGCCTCCGCCGCCGCCGACGCGCAGCAACATAGATCTGGCCTCCGTGGCTGGTCAGAGATTAACCCAAGCCACGAGACGGAATAACAACAATAACAATATCTACTCGGACACGGCCTCCATTGCCAGCTATACGCGCAGCGAATACGGACCAGTGCGGAACTACGGATTGAACAACAGTTTGGGTAGGTCTAAAATCTAGAATCTCCAATATATTCTCCGATTTAATATTTAATTTTGTATAGCCAACATTCCACGCATCATCTCCGCCTCGTACGCCGGCAGCGAGGTGGGCGAGTTCGACATCTATGCTCCGTATAGCTATTACGGCAGCGAGGCGGGTGGCGATGTGGCCACGGACATCAACGACAGCGTCTGGGGCATGCCACAGGTGGGTTCTGCAACATACTATATACCCGGCAGATTTATACTTTAACTTTATCCGTAGGGCAACAAGAACCGCAGCAAGGCCACGAATCGTTTGCGCATGCGCAAAGGACGCAGTGTCGTGCACAAGACCATCGAGGATAACTACACCGCCGTGGTGGTGGCCAATCATGAGGCCCTCGCCCAGGTGCTAGATCAGGTGAGTGTCTCCTGTCCACCCAGATCTAAACAAGGATCAAATCTAACATATATCTTTCTCTACTCACAGCTCCAGCAAACTCCCGTGGTGCCAACAGCCCTGCGTCCGCTGGCCAATGCCATCAACTTGCGCTATGAGGACTTCTCCATTCTGGAGGGCGCCCAGGCTTTTGTGGTGGGCAAGAAGGCCTTCCATGCGGCACTCTGGAGCTCATCGCCGGTGACTCTGGCCCTGTCCGCCGACTGTAATCAACTGGGTGGCGTGGGTGGAGAGCTGAGCCAGCTGACCGGCGGAGTGAGCGATGTGCTCAATCCGGTGACCGAGTTCTGCGATTTGGTGCCCAGCTACCAGCTGCCTCTGATGCCCTCTACAGAGGTGACCCTGCTGCAGGCCACCATCTCTGTGCTGCCCAGGTTGCAGCTGGAGACGCTGCAGTCGATCGGAGCGATACTCAAGGGCAAGTCGCAAGTGCTGGACAAGAGCAACTTCAACTTCCGCGGCTCCATTCCAAATCTCAGTGGCCTGAAGGATGGCAATGGCGCCAGCGCTGGAAATCTACGGAACGTGGTCTCCGTACAGAATCTGAGTACCCTGAACGAGGAGTCCCCAAGCATCACTGGCTCTGGAGAGGATGGTTCGAGCAATGCCAATGCCATGCCCGCATTTGACGATGTGATGACGCGGGAGGTGGCCTTCATAATGCTGCAGCTGGTCAATGGGATGAAGAACCTCCAGGCCAAGGCGATCGAGGAGACGCCGCTCAGTCTGTCTAATGTGGTGCTCTCCAAGGACATGGACAATAAGGACGCCCAGGCGCGTCTTTGCGTTCTGCAGGGGTGAGTTGAAACCCATTTTGCACAGCAGAAACCTTTATAATTTATATTGTATTCCTGCAGCAACAACAACGACGACGACGAGCCCATGGGCACGCTGTGCAAGTGCGCCCACTCCGCGCTGACCGACATGCTGCCCGCCACCAAGATTACGCCCGTTCTGGCGGACATCCTGCAGCAGGAGCGGGCCGAGTCACTATCCAAGGCCAAGGCCGTGCTGGAGTTTGTCCTGTGGGGCCCCTCGGATGTGGCGCTCACGGGCTCTGTGAAGGAGCGCGAGCTGGCCCTGCAGCGGTGGCTAGATCTGGAGCGGGCCACGGTGCTGCATGGCCTAGTGCGCACCCGGGTGGAGTTGACCGTGTACGACGAGTGTCATCTGATGTTCCTCGTCCGCTCCACGGCCAAAATGATGAACGACGCGGCCAAGATCGTGTGCAGCTACCAACAGCAGGCGGCTACCATCGGATCCGCCAGCCAGGATTAGTTCCAGATGTTCTTCTAGTAAACCCCAAACACAACACAAGGCTAAAGGAATTATCTTAACCATACTATACGAATACGAAACTGTCATAGACACTTAGTCCATAGCGTCAACGAATGAAGCATATATATATATATTCTCAATCGCCCCATTTACGCATAAAATATATACTATATCTTTACCTATATATCTTTGCCCAGCGTGCCAAATTGTTTCGCGCGGAAATTGTCATGTAAAAATATATGCCTATATCAAGCGATTTGTGCAACTTTAATTAATTTGTAATCTACTTGTAAGTCACCTAATCTAAAAGAATATATTTATACTTCCCAGAAAGCGTACATGCGCTTGTATACTTTATCGGATTGCAACGACTACATATGAGATAGTATGCCAACAATTTGATAAGCAAAACGAAACAAAACTCTTTGGTGTTTGAAACAATACATATACAGATAAATATATATGGTAAACCTAAATAAAATAAAATATAAATAAATAAATGGAAACCTATAAGCACTTGATGTGGTTGTAATTATAGGGTAGGGTGAATTTCTTACAAAAGTAAGAGTAAAATTTGTTAATAAACAAACGAGGTTATTGGATGAAGAAAGTAGCTGTGACTCTGCAACATAAATGTAACCTCAACATGTTCTTAGCAACATTTCCATGGAGACAGATTCTTAGGCACTCCGTCATGTTAAACTTAAACTTTCATATACGAAGCTCCAATTTAAGTTTCTTGAGTAACGCACAAACCTTTGGATACCGGGTATTTCAAGGTCGGGCCACTGTAGCTTTCTTACTATTTTTATTTATTGAATTTCTGCGAAGTAAACATTATTCTGATGCAATGGTAACCTGGCTGTCACGCGAACTTTTGAAATTGTTTGCCACAGTCAAAAGTTTGGTGAAAACTCATTGTCATCTGATTAGATAAAATGGGATTGACGCAGTATATATATTCCGAATAAATTCTCTCTGTTTGGACTTTCTATATTTTTGAACCTATGCCAATCGAAGTCACCAATCATACTAGTGATACTACCGCATAATTCCTTTGATATAACTTAGGGTATATAAGTTGAATGAACTTTCCAACTTGAAAATGAATGTTGAATTTGGACATATACTATTAAGAAAGTGTATTCTTCCTTCTTAATTTTATAGAAGAGTAAGTGTTTAGATCGTCGCCTAGTCTTAATTTTACTTGTAATATATTTTCAAAAAATCACAGACAATTTCTGTATTAAGGGGTAAATTTCAGGCGATATGCCCTCATATTATTCGGGAGTAAATTTTTTTGTTATTGAATGAGTGTTGTTTGCCATATGGTTTTGTTTGCTATTCACAAAGCTCTCTCGAACCTGTTTGGCGCTCCCTCTCTGTGTCTCTCTATTTATTTTGTTATCGCCGAAATTAGCAGGAAAGCGCTCCCGGCCTTTAGAATATAAAACTAATAGAACCCAACCCAGGTATGGGTTAGTTTCACTTTGGCCGGGAGCGAACAAAGTTCGTAGCGTGGCAAAAATGCTAAAAGGGCGAGTTGGTCTATATATTATTCAGTCGCAAAGAGCGGCACTCTTTTCCACCAGTCAACAGGTAAACAAATATGTTTTATAAAGACAAAAGCTATAAAAAACTACGAATTCCTTGTAAGAATTATAGGTGCACTTATTTCCTGTTTTTCTTTCAGAAAACCATTCGAAAAACCATGAAAAACTTATGTTTTTGATACATTCCAGCGCTGGCAGACGAGTGCGGCTTCTGCTGAGACCAGAAACGATCCAGAATGGCTGCAGGCTAAGCCATTTGCGGAGATTCCACGGCCTATGTTCTCTCTGTTTACGAAAATGGCCTTGCCCGGCGGCAAGTACAAGAAAATGGAGCTTATGGAGATGTTCAAGGCCATGCAAGACGATTACGGGGATGTGTTCTACATGGACGGCATACTGGGCAGCCCCGCTGTCGTAATGACGTACAATCCGAAGGACTTTGAGGTGGTCTTCCGCAACGAGGGCGTGTGGCCCTTCAGGCCCGGCAGCGACACCCTTCGCTACCATCGCACCGTGCACCAAAAGGACTTCTTCCAGGGCGTGGAGGGAGCCATTCCCTCACAGGGCAAGGCCTGGGGTGACTTTAGGTCCACCGTGAATCCCGTACTCATGCAACCCAAGAATGTGAGGTTGTACTACAAAAAGATGTCGCAGGTCAATCAGGCGTTTGTCCAGCGGTACGACTCCTTAAAAAATAGAGTTTAACTCAATGTAATAGTCAAATTTCAGCATTAAGGATATCAGGGATCCCAGCACTCAGGAGGTCCCTGGGGACTTCATTGACACCATCAACCGTTGGACTCTCGAGTCGGTATCTGTAGTTGCCCTCGACAAGCAGCTGGGATTGCTCACGGAGGAGGGCAAGGACAGGGACGCACTTCAGCTCTTCAAGTACCTGGAGGATTTCTTCGTGCTTTCCGCCGACCTGGAGATGAAGCCCTCGCTCTGGCGTTACATCAAGACCCCCAAGCTGAAGAAATTTCTAGCGGCCATGGACGGCCTCCAGGACATCACATCGGCCTATGTGGAGGAGGCGATCGCGCGCTTGGAGAAGGAGGCCAAAGCGGGAGTGGTGCGTCCGGAGAATGAGCAAAGTGTCTTGGAGAAGCTTCTAAAGGTGGACAAAAAGGTAGCCACCGTAATGGCCATGGACATGCTGATGGCCGGAGTGGATACGGTCAGTATTCGGTTGAAGGATCTCCAGAATCCGAATTTAATTGTGCTTTTATCCAGACCTCGAGCACGTTTACTGGCCTGTTGCTGTGCCTCGCCAAGAACCCGGAAAAGCAGGAAAAACTGCGGGAGGAAGTTATGAAGGTGCTGCCCCAAAAGGATTCCGAGTTCACCGAGGCCTCCATGAAAAATGTCCCCTATCTGCGCGCCTGCATCAAAGAATCCCAGCGAATCTATCCTCTGGTGATCGGAAATGCCCGAGGCTTGACCAGGGATTCTGTGATTAGTGGCTACCGGGTTCCGGCTGGAACCTTTGTGTCCATGGTTCCCATTAGTGCTATCACCAGTGAGGAGCACTTCCCGAGAGCCTCCGATTTTCTACCTGAGCGCTGGCTGCGAAGTGCCAACGATTCTGCCGGCGGCTGTCCGGCTAACGATCTGAAGACCAAGAATCCATTTGTGTTCCTGCCCTTCGGATTCGGACCACGGATGTGCGTTGGCAAACGCATTGTAGAGATGGAACTGGAGCTGGGCGTTGCACGCCTCCTGCGTCACTTCACCGTGGAGTTCAATCATCCTACCAGGAATGCTTTCCGCTCCGCCCTAGTCAACTTGCCTAACATCCCACTGAAGTTTAAGTTCACCGATTTGCCCAATTAATGTAACAATTTGTGTATGGATTTCGATGTTTTTCTATTGTGATAACATATGTCTTGTATAATTGTTGATTATTTAATAATTTTTATAGTGAGACCCAACAACATAGGAAGCTACTTGTTCATTCAATTAAAATCATGACTAATTTGACTTTAACAACTTTAATTTAGCATGGTGAACTGCAGAGGAAAATGTTGCTAGTAACACATGAATGTTGCTGGCAACACATGAACATGTTGTCACCAAGTTCATTAGCTCTACCTTTTGTAATAATAGTGAATATATAAACAAAACAAAAAGACGTAAAAAAACGTCTCAATAAATGTTCTGTTGAATATTGAATATTGCAAAAAGTACAGAAAACATATTATATTTATTTGTTTTGAAATACACCCTTGTCATGCTGACAACATTTAGTTGTCATTGCCATTGACACTGACCGATACGATGCGACAAACAAGCATTTAATTCGTTAAAGTTTATTAAGCGTAGATTGTGTGTTTCTGTGTGTTTAGAGGGGTAGATAAAAAATACAACGCAGTTCTATGTGTATTCTATGACTGCTATATTTGTTATGATATCATAAATGCTCTCATGTTTTAATAAACCAAATGTTTCCCAGCGAATTTTGGTTCTCTCAAACCTGTCTAGTTTCCTCTCCGCTGGACGGACGCTATATGTATCTGCCTCTCTTCTAGTGTGTTGTTTTCGTCCAATTAAGTCGCAAAGCTCTCACAGCCTTAGGAAAATCAAATATTATTAGGAATGCCCGCCTGCCGTGGCACTCAGTTTTAGTTTGGCGGTGAACGAGTCAAGTTCGTGAATATCGCCATAATGTTAAAAGTGCGCAGTGGACTATCAGCATTAATTCAGTCGCAAAAAGCGGCTCTCTCGGTCGCCAATCAGAAAGTAAATAAATGTTATAAATATAAACAATTAATCTAAACAACTATCAGGCGGGCGCAACAAGTAGTCTAAACTCCTATTAAAAATAAATTAGAAAAACATGGAAATATGACTTGTATGTAATATATAATTTGAATTATGACATGTTACTTTTTCAAGCGCGGGCAAACCAATGTGGCCACAGCTGAGGTCAGGTGCGATTCCGAATGGGTTCAGGCCAAGCCGTTCGAGGAGATCCCCCGCATCAACATGGTGGCTTTGATGATGAAAATGTCTATGCCAGGCGGGAAATACAAGAATATGGAACTGATGGACATTTTTAAGAGCATGAGACGGGATTATGGAGACATATTCTTCATGCCCGGTATGATGGGAGGCCCCGCCTTCCTGAGCACCCACAATCCGGAGGACTTCGAGGTGGTCTTTCGCAACGAGGGCGTGTGGCCTCATCGTCCCGGTAACGACACCCTGCGCTATCATCGCGAGGTGTATCAGAAGGACTTCTACGACGGCATCGTGGGTATTATTCCCTCGCAAGGCAAGTCCTGGGGTGACTTCCGCACCGTTGTGAATCCGGTGCTCATGCAACCCAAGAATGTCAGGATGTACTACAAGAAGATGTCTCTGGTTAATCAGGAGTTTGTGCAACGGTACGGTACCTTCTATAATATTACAGATTGGAAGATTTTAATACCATATTTTCCTCATATAGTATTAGGGAAACTAGAGATCCCAATACGCTGGAGGTGCCCGATGATTTTATAGACACCGTAAATCGCTGGACCCTCGAGTCCGTGTCTGTGGTGGCCCTGGACAAGCAGCTTGGATTGCTCAAGGATGTGCACAAGGAGAATGAAGCCCTCCGGCTTTTCCACTACCTAGATGAATTCTTTATAGTTGCCGCTGATCTCGAGATGAAGCCCTCGCCATGGCGGTACATCAAGACCCCCAAGCTGAAGCGTTTGTTGACCGCCCTCGATGGCATCCAGGAGGTGACATCAGCCTATGTGGAGGAGGCGATCGTGCGCCTGGAGAAGGAGGCCAATGAAGGAGTGGTGCGTCCTGAGAGTGAACAAAGTGTCTTGGAGAAGCTGCTAAAGGTGAACAAAAAGGTGGCCACCGTAATGGCCATGGACATGCTGATGGCCGGTGTGGATACGGTCAGTATTTGGTTAAAGAATCTCGTGAATCCGAAATAAACTTGTATTTCTATTTAGACCTCGAGCACCTTTGCTGCCCTGATGCTGTGCCTTGCTGAAAATCCGGAGAAGCAGGAGAAGCTGCGGGAGGAGGTGATGCAGGTCCTGCCCAACAAGGACTCCGAGTTCACCGAGGCCTCCATGAAAAATGTCCCGTATCTGCGTGCCTGCATTAAGGAGTCCCAGCGTGTCCGCCCCTTGATCGTTGGTAATGCCCGTGTCCTTGCCAAGGATTCTGTTCTCAGTGGCTATCAAGTGCCCGCCGGCACCTACATATCCATTGTTCCTCTGCATCCGCTCACCAACGATGAGTACTTCCCACAAGCTTCCGAATTCCTGCCGGAGCGCTGGCTGCGCACCCCTAAGGATACCCAGTCCCAGTGTCCGGCTAATGAGCTGAAGTCCAAGAATCCATTCGTGTTCCTGCCCTTCGGATTCGGACCCAGGATGTGCGTGGGCAAGCGCATTGTGGAAATGGAACTGGAGCTGGGCATTGCCCGAATCATTCGCAACTTCAAGGTGGAGTTCAATTATTCCACAGAGAACGCTTTCAAGTCCGCCCTGATCAATCTTCCGAACATACCGCTCAAATTTAAGTTCACCGATTTGTCAAATTAATCTCTTGGTCTATAATATAATCCAAGGTAAAGTCCGATTCAAGTAATAATTAAGAGAGTTATTTGTACTTGTTTTTAAAAAGAGATAAAGTAATATGTGATATTTGTTGAATAAAAAAAGGGTGTAGTTTTGCTCTAAATTGTGCAACTTTCATTAAACATGGTGAAATGCTTAGGAACATGTTGCTAGGTCGATTTAGCTAGGAACATGTTGTCAAACAGTTAATAGTGATAACACATCGTTGTGGCATTTGTTTAGTCTAAACAAGAACATTATTATCAAATACTACTTTTTGAAATCAGATACACTTCCTTTTTTATCAATTACCGCAGGTTGTATAGAAACAAAGAAACGCCAAATCCCCGATGATAAGGAATAAAACACTTGGGTTTATCTACACATTTAAAGCTATTCCATTTCCAGTTTAATACACATTCAAATATATATATATTTAATGTATCTTTTGTAGATGTATGTATAGACATGAGTACACTCAATATGGTATATATATATACTTATATATGGTACATTTGTGGTAAACATTTTACAACAGTTTTACACAGTTAACAGCTCTTGGATTCCGGTTAGAGAGAGGGGCAAGGACAGGGGGCAGGATGCAGCACCTATAACTGCATTATTATTATGTTTAGAGATTTTTTTAGGCCAATTTCAACAATAAAATAGTTATCTAGCTTGACTGGCAAAATGCTTTTTTGTAGAGAGTAAATATTCAATGGAAATTCCTCGGTTTCTTTAATCTTTCTTGAAGGTATACATAGAGATATATTGTATATATATATTTATGTTTTCTATATAAGTTGTTCGATTTATCGTATGTGTTTGGTCCGAATTGGATATTGAAACTTTAACAAATTGGTTCACTTTGGTTTTGCTTATAGTCCGCTCTTGGTTATCATAATTTATTTAGATGAAAAGTACTTGTTTTTTTCGGTTAGAGAGATTATTGATCCAATAAGAAGTTGTAAGTTGTTAGCTAAAATCAATTAGAATTCAGTCCTAAATCGGGGATATGAAGAGATTTTCTCCTAGGTCTGAATACTCATCGTATATATTGTATTTCCTTTGTTAATTCACTGCTGTTGGCAAGTTTAAGCTCACAGAAAATGGGAATAAAAAAACAAACACTGTTTGCCAATTAAGGCAAATATCATCTGGCCCTCGGCCGAGACCATCCCAAGGAGGGGAGTCCTTGTCCAACCACCATCTCTTGCACGCACCACACTTGGCTAGTTATACATATTTTATTGTACGCAACTCTTGTTGGCAAACTGAATTTTTATGTTTATACTTTAATGCGCAATCGATACGAGGCAAAATTCAGCACGAGGGAGACTTGATATGTGCGCCGGGTGTGCGTGTGTGTGTGTAGGTGTGGCAATAAAAGCCTCGCAGCCAAGAAAATGAAAATGAAAACGGAAGCGGAAACGGAAAACGGAGCCTGGCTTAAATCCTAAGCCACATGTGTGATTGTGCCGCTCGTTTCGTATCTGTTGCCACGTTTTTTCCCAGTGTTTGCGGTGCGTGCGAGCGCAATAAAATTTAATTTGATGCAGGCACAAACAAAAGATCCCGGCCAGCCCCCACAGACGGCCCCCACAAAACGGCCGGGCAAAAAATTCAAATTTTTTCCCCCCGTTCACAAAAAAAAAAACAAATAAAAAAGGGCGCAAAAACACTGCATAGTTCTCCGTGCTGCACAAAGCACAAAACCACAAATGCGGGCGGGACGGAAGTGGTTACAACTCCATGGAAGGGAGGATACGAAGCAGCCCCCGTCACCGCAGACCAGTTTAGGGGGTGAGGGGGTTAGGGGGAAAACACACACAGCATAACGTGCAATAAAAATGTGCAGAGGCGGCGACCAAAAGGACCCTGAGGATACGGACAGCCTGCCAAGAAATAACTCAGTTTCGGGTAGAGAGTGTGTTGTGTGTGGTGTGTGTATGTGTGTGTTAATTAGGTTTGTGTTACAACGCTTTGAAACTCAATTTGAGGTGCTTTAAGCTGACCTTTGCTCGTTGCCACTTGACCTGCTTGGGACAGACAAGCGCCAAGGCTTGAGCCGCCATAAATTTCAACCGACAAGGACATTGGACAGGCCCTGCTTTATGTATACTATATATATCGCACAGTATGCAAAACAGGCAAATCAATTGTCGCGTCGCCTGTCCAGGGACAGCAAATTGCCATTGCATGCAGCATTCTACACTTTTAAACACATTTCAAACACGTCCCTTTCGGGGGATTTAATTTCCACAAAGCCCGATCGATGCTTCATCAAATATATATGTCTATATATTTATATATCAAAGGAAATCATAAGCTCTTCCTGCGTACATAAATCAAAATCGCGTATTGATGTCTGCGCAACACGCGGTGGCGTATACTCGATGACATAAACGTGCCGCTAAACAATGGAGACAAAGGACACCGCGGGATGGCGTATACATACAAGTGACATCATTTCTTGCGGCAACAATAAACAGAAAATACATTAACTAATATATATATATGTATATGTATGAAAACAATAGAGTGTGGCGACTCTGCCACATCAATTATGAGGCGTGACCATAAATAGATCCACCAATTGTGGCGGCAACCCAAAACGATGAGGAATATGCAAACCACCTTCACTATTCACTATATAGACTCTAGTCCCGGCTCAATATTTACGGGCGAAGCTCGGCGTGCCCGGATTGAGCACGCGACAATAATGCGAACTGGTCACGCCATAAGGATCCCGGTCCAGATCCAGATCGCCGGCCTCATCGTCATCGTCGTCGTCGTCGCCAGTAACCAGCTGTTGATGGAGTTGCTGCTGCAGATGGTGTGTGTGCTGATGGGGATGCTGCTGCGGCTGAGGCTGACGGCGACGCATGGACAACGGTCATTGACGCTGCTGGGCATTGCTGATGAACTCGCCGTGCTTCTGCACCTGAAAGGAATGAAAACGGATTTGTATACCCATTTCAAGGACCAAGCGGATTAGGTTCGTTACTTACCACATCGGCCACAATGGGCTCCTCGATCTCGAGCCCCTGCAGCGTCTGTTCGCGGCTTAAGTGCAGCTCATAGGAGTCCGTGGGCGTGACGAACACCACGCGATGCTTGCGTGTCTGCAGCACATTGGCAATGACCAGCTGGGAGAGGAGGATGGGAAAGCGGAAGCGGAAGAAATTAGAATTACAGAGTTCGGCTTGTGGTTGTGCTTGCGGTTCCAGCTCCTCCCAGCCCACTCACCTTGTGCTTGTATTTGTTAAGGCTGTCACGTGCCTTCACAATCAATAGGCTCTCGTCCGTTTCCAGCTTAAAGGATACCACAAAGGCATGCGGCACCCACAGGCTGGCAAGGGGCGCCAGCATTTTTGGCACCAGCTGCAGCGAAATCGTTGGCGCTCCGTCCCCCGATTGCATTTTATGGGTGGGCTGCACAGAGACAGAGAGAGAGAAGGATGAAATCCAGTGATGACAGCGGTTAGTGTTTTAATGGAATGATGCCCACGATGCGTATACGCGATGTAATACGGCTGGCTGGTTCGTTGCCCACAAAAGCCACGAACACACAGCACAACATCCTCTTAAATGGAGAGGATGCCGTCGCACACACAATGCAGCACCAACAAACTCACACACATAGTCACTCTCTCGGGCAGCAAAGTGTCCTTGCAAAATAAACAGAGAGACAGACAGACAGACAGACGGCAAAATGAAAGGCCAGGGCTGGTTATTTCCCTTTTTTTCTTATTTCCTTCTCCCTTTTCAATGGCGCCTCCACGTGGCATATGAATTACAACTAATTGAAAGCATAACTCAGCCGTAATGAGCTAACGGCAACGCCTGGCTGCACAAGGCTCTTTTTTAAAGCCTTTCAAAATATATATTACACATACGCCGCGTGGGCCACCCTCTAAGAGAGCAACTTGTTGAGCGCGTCCATTCTCATTAACTGGCCGCAAAGCTGCTCTAAGCTGCTGGCTGACCAGTCTCATTTATCCGGGACCGCCTTTGTGCTGGACAATAAGGATGGACAGGACAGACCACGTCTAAGTAGCCGGGGACGACGACATTGGGCATTGAGAGGAGAAATGAAAAATTTAGCTCAAGGCATTAAGTCGACAACGAAACAAGCGAAGGGAAGGAAGGACCTTAAGCTTTTTAGGGGGAGGGAAAAGTTTTGTGGCTCTCGGTTTTGCTGGGAAATGCTAGCAGCTGTTGACATTGAATTCGCTTTCCACCACCTTCCCCTGGTTTTCCTTTCCCTCCAGCACCTACCAGCCCAGCTGTAGTAGTCTGTATTCTGTGTACTTTGCGTTGATGCGTGCTCTTGTAAAATCTTTTGATTTGATTTGCGGATTTCGGCACGTCGCCTTTTTGTCCTGCCCGCCTCGAAAGTTTACTCTTTTAATTTTCTGTTTGTTTTTACTTATTACAATTTGCTTTTGCTCCCCGCTTTGGCCCAAATTAATTCAAATTGTGTAGAGTGTAGTGTAGTGTAGGCCTGCTCTCCCCCCGTCCTTGCATAAATTTGTAAAGGCTTTTAGGCCTTGTTCTCTCGAGGGCGTGTGCGTCGTCGTCCTGATGATGCGATTGTGAAATTGAATTTTTAGTATCGTCTTCCCTTGAAGTGCGGCTCACACACACTCATTTATATGTATGGATGTTGGCGGCGACAAACTTTGGGCAAGTGGCTTTGGGAAACGTGTCTCGTCTGTGGCTTGACTTGTTGGAACTCGGCCTGGTTTGGAGTACTGACCTTGTCTTGGCCTGGAGCTTCAAGAGCTGCCCGTTGGCAAATGGCAGCTGGATGAATTTTCAATTTGCCAAAGGGAAACTTTGCTAATAGGGAAAAATAGCTTATTAGTTGCCTACTTTTCAGTTGGGAAAATATAGTCCTTGAAGCACTCAAAGACCTGCCCAAACTCAAAGGTAGTTGCAGTGAGCTTGAGCTGCTTCTATTTATACAATGCCAAGTGGTTATTATGCAAATCCAAATCGATTTGCAGGCAATTCGTGTTGCCCCGGGAATAGGACTTCCTCCCAAAGACGAGGCCACAAATATGCGCATATATTGTGGGCTAGACACGTGCATAAACATCAACAGGCCATTCTCGCCATTTAGGGTATTTTCGGCATTTCACTTGTGCCTTTCCGCCAAAGGTTACTGCTGCCAAGAGCTTCAAACAATTTAATCAAGTAAGCGGACGATTTGTGGCTAACACCCATGAACACCCACCACACACACACGGACAAGCATGTTCTGAGACAAAATGGGCGAGTGTCTTGAGCAGAATGGCGAACAGGAAATGCACGAGCTGAGCGGAAACAGGGCGTGGGAAATGCCACGACGATGCTCGGCATCGACATCGGCATCGGAATCACAATCAGGCTCAGGCAGTTGGCTGGAAAAGTTTCTCGTGTCTACCAGCCATAGCATCTACAATGTTTTATACAGATACAGGCAAGGCATTAGCACATAAGATGGTGGGAAAAAAGAAAGGAAATCTGGAAAGTTATCAGGATAATTCATTTGATTGTTTCTAAGTCTAGCAGGAACCCTTCATGGTAAGTTTTCCGTTTCTTCTACAAAAAAGGTAAGTGGTATTTGTTAATACATGTTATTATTTGAACTAATATTAAATAGTTAGGTAGCTGATAATGGCTTATAATAGCTGATTCGCTCACTTTGTTATTAAATGAAATATGTACATATATTAATTAATGATACGTATAAAGAGCGTTTCCTTATGCTTTTAATTTATACTGAAAAGATAAAACTACCGACAAGTATTTAGCAACTTTAAACATATCCATGAGCTATGTAAAGAAACCCTTTCTAAAAATATTAAATGTATATTTTTAATTTAATTCTTAAGTCAAACTCATCTTACGAAACTTAATACAAAGTAAAGGCTTTACTTGCGTGTTAACCTGAACTATAGTAAAAATACTGCTTTCCAAACAAAGAATCTAAGTATAAAGCTCGGGAATATCGAACACTTTTCGACTAGAGCTTCAAAACATTGATATTTATTGATAGATTATCAATTTTTTACTATTGAAACTTAAAGTTACGTTATGATTAAGAGGTTTTCAGGTATTCCCTTCTATCCTTATAAATTAAAAAAGCAAAAAACAATCCTAACAAAAATATTGAGTAGCATACTTTTGTGAAGCAAGCGAAATATACTTTAAATTGTTTATGCTCTTACCTTTACAATCTCATTATTAATTGTAATTAAATTCATTATTTTAAAACTTTAGCACTACTTTTCTAGATCGAAAGAAAACATTTTAGAGAGATTGCTTAGCTGTAGTAAATATTGCTTTGACCTCAGCTGTATGTTCACACAAAGTGCATGTGTGATGGTATGCAAATGCAAAACGGACAGGTAAATAAAGAGGGCTGTCAGGCAGAGCCATTCACGCCCCACCAATGGACATTTGATGCACTTGAAAGCCTTTTCCCGCAGCTCCTTCCCAGCCTGCCGCTCCTGCTACTGCTCCTCCTGAATGTGCGCCAACAAATCAGCTGACAACCTGCGAGGAGCATGGAGGCGTGGGCATTGTGACAAGTAAACACCACCAGGCGCACCACTCAGCCCACCCACTCGATATATAAGGCTGAATGGATGGATAGATGGATGGATGGGTTCGGTGGGGGCTAAAGGTGAAGGGAGACTAGAAAAACGAAGGGGCGACGGCGCTCGCGTGGGTGGCAGGAATCCAAGTGAAGCGTAGCCCAGAAACACGGTAACAAGCGAAATTATGCAAATCAAATTATACGATGACAATGTTAAGGCTGCTGGCTGGCGGACAAGGCCACAAGGCCGTTGCGAGTGACACTGACAGCCTGTGATAAGGCTCCTATGGCCAGCAGCAGGAGATGGAGGCGCTGGGAGGCGCTGGAGGAACTAGAGCAGCAGTGGCAGCCACTATAGTTGACTTAGCCCAGTCGAACGTCAATAATGTGGAGAGGAAATGTGTCATGGGCAGACCGGGGACATCCTCAACAACTGGGAATCGAATGGAGCGCCAGGCTCAAGGGCAGTGCACACAGTGAAAAACTGCCAAGAGCCATAAATAGTATTTCTATAATTTAAGTTTGATATGTACAGCTTTAAGTCTATCTTTTTAAAGAATTTATTGCTTCTTTAATTAAATTTTCTGATACGTTTTCCATTAGCTCATAAACAAAAGGTGTGTTTACGAAGTGGGGAAAATATACGCCTGAAGGAAAATGTAAAAAAGGATGCTTAAGCGGTGTGCATGAGAGTTTCCCTCGAACACCTTCATAGCTTTATTTTGTTTTGTTAACATAATTAAAAAGCATTCTTTTAGTGGAAATAAATTAATAAATAAATAAAGATTACTCTAAAAAGATCTCAAGATATGTGTCGAAATCAGTTTTGGATTCGCTCTCTGTTTCTAAGGCATTCCAAAAATTACTATTTCTAAAAATATGCAATGCAATTTTAAAGTACAGAATTAAGTAAACATTATTTTGTACCACATATATATTTGTAGCTAAATATTGAGTACAACTTTAGGGGCTTTAGTCCTAGCTGTATGTTTCCTATTTCCCTTTTTTGTTTCTGTGCAGCTTTGAGAATCAATAAAAACCAATTTCCACTCACTCCGCACTTGCCCACTGACAAGCGCAATCAATTACGAGATTTCCCACATGGCCTCCCTCCCACTTCGAACATCCCTCATAATCCGGACTCCGGACTCCGGGCTCTCCAACTTACCATCATGTCCTCGGGTATGTAAAAGTCGGAAACGGCCGCCGCCAGGTAAAGCACTGCCCGCTGCTCGAAGGCGGCCAGGCACTCGCAGGCGGCGCGCAGCAGCCACATGTAGTCCACGACGCTGGTGAAGTTCACGTACAGGATCATCTGCGTCTCGCGGGCAATCTTATACTTGGCCAGAACCGGAGCGAACACGTCCACCGAGTCCGGCTTGATGGCTATCGTTGAGCTCTGGCTATTGTCTGCAATGTCCAGCATATCAAAGAACTGCTGTCCGGTGAAGTGCCTCGTGAAAGGCTCCAGCGACTTGTGGCGGTGCATGAAGATCACAGCGTAGTCGTGGTCCAGGAAGTATTCCGCCGACGCGGAGCCACGCGTTCCGGCGCTAAAGTTATCCACAAATCGCACTGTGTTGTGCTCGAGGGGAACAGTTGTGCCGCCGGACTGGAATGGGAAAGGGTTATATTAAGAACCTTAACTTTGGATTAAACTAAAGAAAGTAGAAGTTAAACTTTGGCTGCCTGTAATTAACTATCTATAAACGTAATAAGTGTGAAATCAGCAATTTTGTGGACTATGGAATCCCATAAATAACTTTTATACTATTATTTAAACACCTAAGAAAGCAACAGTTGAAATTTGACTGCCATAAATCTTTGGAACTATTGAAGCCCGGAAAACCCTGACAATACTAAAGGCATCAATTTTCATTTATTTATTTTAGCAAACATGCATTCCTTCCTTCCTCTTTGCTCTCCTGGGGAAAACCAATGGCTTGGAAAACAGACGGATAAATTCACATATTGGCAGCCATATTTCCTCTAAGGTAGTTAATCATCTGATTCAGATTAATCTCCTTACATTGTCTATAAATCAAAACAGTGTAATATAATAAGAATTTATGGCTTAACTTTGGCATAAATCATGTATTTCATAAATAGACATTGAATATTACCTTGTTTTAGTTAAATATTGATTTCTTGTTGATTGGAAAACACATTTCACTGAAAGATTTTGAGTACAAATGGTTCCCGAATTTTCGTGCATATTTTGCCAATAAAAAGAAAGCAAATAGCATATGAATTCACAACAAATTATTTCCTAGAAATAAAGTCAATTATTGCAATCAAATTATGTGGAATTTCATCAATTTAAAATGTATATACTGACTTTTTAAAATGCCTTAAATTTGTCTCAATAAAAAGGAAAAGCACATAAAATAATCTAAACTTCTTTCTCTATAACATGAGTCTTAACAAAGTCTTTTTAAGAAGAGTTACACAGTAAGGCTTTTTGTAATTCGCAATTTTTTTACAATTTCGTAATGTATATATTTATGTATTGTAATATATTGTTTCCCTCCTTGTACAATATTTTTAAGCACCCTAAGAATTTCTGTAAACACACTTCTGACTTAAATTTATGCACATAATTCTCGCTTTTAAAGCGCGGGTCACCTCGCGTTCCTCATTAAAGCTTTCACCGGTTGAAGGGGTCAGCAGCTTAACCCTTGTCGCTGACCCTAAATCCACATTTGCTGACAAGATTTCTTAACAGAACCCAAATCAGAAGCGGTTTCCCAGCTTACCGTGACGAGGACGATGCGGTTCTGGAGCTTGTTGTGGCGCTCGCAGAACTCCTTTAGGAGGGAGCGATTGTCCTCAAAGTCTGCGGGCGGCAGGTGAGTGTTGTAGAAGTCCTCCCAGTGCGTCATTTTGGCAATCCTTTGCTCCTGCTGCTGCTAATTGGCCGCGTAAACGGAAGCTCGCAAATAACGGAAAGCAGCAGCCTTCCGCCGGAAACTATGCACTGCTAATTAATAAAAAAATACACAGACGACGACGGACCGCGAGCAAACCAAATTAATTTTGCCACACGCACGCACTTATTTTAATTGATTGATTCAGCTTTTTGCACTTGCTTTTTGTTTATATTTTTCTATTTACTTTCTTTTTAACAAAACTTTGTTAAAGCGTGGGGTTAGGGGGCGGAGATGTCTCTGCTGCTTATCAATGGAGTTGTAGACAGCGGAGAGAGCACGGCGCGCGAGAAGAAAGCGGGGCGGCGGAACGGAACGGAGGCGCTCTTTCCGGAGAGAGCCAAACGAGAAAGCTGGCGCAGAGCTTAAAATGCTACAAACGTGCACACGGCAGCGAGTTCCGCGGGAGTCTAAACCGAAAAATGCGACGGACAACGGTTGAGGACGAACCGGAATGCGGACAGGCGCACTTAAATTCGTATCTTTATTCGCACGAAACGAGGCTGCCGCAGGTTCAAAGTGCAGGAGGCCACCAAAAACCACCCAAGATACAAAAACAGCTGATGGCAGTGTTGGTCAGCGACCAAGTGGGGGTGGTGGGCAACTGGTTCCGGCTGCTGCAGCATACTTGTTGCTTGTCGACAATATAGACAACATATGGAAATGGTAAAATACCATATAAACTAACAAATAAGTATTCGGGATTAAGTAAAGAATAAAATTTACCAACTTTCCAGTCAATTTAAGTCGTTTGACCAAATATTTACCTTAGGGAACTAGTTCACATTCTCGTGGTCTGTTAAATTAGAAAACGCAAAGTTGGCTGCGGTTGAGGTAAGCTTTCAGTGTTGGTAGTGCCACAAGGCGCGCAATTCAAATTAAAAATATGTGCATAAGCAAATCTAGACGACCTGTGGCTTTATTAAATTCATATATCTGATTTAATTTGTAATATTTTCCTTGACTACTATTGTAGCTTTATATTTAAACTCGTTTTAAAAGTATAAATTAGATAGCAAGCCGATTAGTTTGGTTCAAATTAACATATACTTGTTTTATTAACGATTACAAACGCTTGGGTCTATTCATATTGTTAGTGCAAGGGACGTACAAAAGAATCTCTAGAACAATATCACAGAAGCTTACTAACTAATTGGCGCTGTCAACTGCGCCAGCTCCTAAGAAATCGGCGGTAATGGCGGGCGACCTTTAGCATCGCCGTTTAAAGTGTAATTGGGAAGTGGAATGCTTTTCAGCTTGTCGTGGAAATTTATGGCATTCATTAGAAGAGTGCGCTCTCCATATAGACACGAGTCGTGAGTGCGCACTTTAATCCGCTGCCAAGTCCAGGTCGCATAAGCGCGCACTGGATCGGATCAAATCGGACCAGATTTGCGCCCGGACTACGCCCGGGGCGTGGCTGGCGTCGTGGTCGGAGCGTAGACATGATAATCGACGTCGTCGATGCCGGCTGCCTCCTCCTCGTCGAGATCCCGGTTCACCAGTCGCTCGCGCATTCCATACCGTTGCCTGAAAGTTTGCAAAAAATTAGCACTGCGAAAATTAGGACAATTAGCTTAGGTTAAGACTTACTCCAGGTGCGAGCGCCATATCACCAGGCCGGCGTACAGAGCCAGAGAGACCAAGGCCAGTGCCATTACCACAATGCCGAGCAGCACGTGACCCTCACTGACAGCATCCGCCTGCACATCCACCGGCGTCATCTCGATATTCTCAGAGGCAAAGGTGTCTGTGTCCGTACTGAAGACCACACCGTGCCCCTTGAAGCGCTCCTCCAGATCCTCTGATTCATTCGAGCCGCTCTCGTGCTCGTCGTCCTCGTCTCCTGATTCCAGGATCTCCACATCGTACTTGTAGTTGTGGGCCAGCACCAGATTAGTGGCCGAGTTCAGTTGATCCTCGTCACGGTGAGGATAAGCCTTCCGTGGCAGTTCCTCCGATTCCTCAGTAGAATTGGACTCCAAGGGGGTATCCTGGAAGGAAAAGAGGAGTAATGTTATTAAATCCATTTAAATAACAATGCCCTAGACCCTAGTTTCATTTATTGAAGAATAGAGTTATTATTAAAATACATCTTTCAAAAGTAAACATAATTATTTGCAGCGTACAAACGTCACCAAATAAAAGGCGGGTCTTGCGGCCTTCCCTGGCAGTTGAGTAATTGATTTCCCCTGGCACGTGATTCTATGCAAGTTCTATGCCGAATTTGGTAACTAACACATTTGAAAGTGGGCGTACGCTTTTTTTAGCATATGATTTCCAGTGGCTCATCAATTATTGAGGTCATCCCTCGGGCAGTTAGACAAATAAGAAACCCATAATATTTTTTAAAGACTAAAGTATTCATTTGTGGCCCTAAGTTTGAAGTGAAAATATAACAATAATAAATATATAAGAGACTTTCACAGTACTATACTTTTGGCACCATAAAAAAACACTTAAGTGTGTGATAAAAATAAAAATTAACGAGGCAGTTGAAAGCTAAGAAATTTCATTTTATAACTAATTACTTTGGAAACACTTGTTGGATCTAAGGAGCCAAGATGACAAGTATCTGAATTTAGCTTGAAATAACGTATACGACTTGTTGAACCATTAAAAGTAACACAAAAAACTCAATTGGGAACTCTGATGAAATTTTAGTTTGTTTAGCTTAAAACAATATGAATTTCTTAGGAAAATTTATTAAATATCCCTATTTCTGATCCTTATTTATGACTAAGTTTGCTTGGAAACAGTTCTAACAATAAAATTTACGATGACTCATACACTAAACATTTCAATACTTTTCGTAAGCCAAACTCAAACTTCTCTCTCCGCACATTAATCATCGCTTTAAAGCCCGGTCTCACCTTTCGAACGTCTCAATTACCCAACTTGAGGCGATAACATACACTTTCGATGGCCAAACACACCTGAGACGACAATTGTGAAACGCAGCTGAAGTTCGCTCAACCTACAGCTGTTGTTGTTCGGCGTTATCAGAGAGGTCACCACTTATCTGGCCTAATCCGTTTACCCATCTTTTTCCACAAAAATAATGCTAATTAGTAAGTTGTTTTTAAGGGAAGGGATGGATCACTGGCAAGATCACTCTCACTGCTGTGTGTTTATTTACCCAGCAAATCTTTGGAGACTGCCTGACCTTGATGACTGTAGGTGATCTCGGGATGTGAACTCTGTAATTGGCAGTGACAATAGCTTACGACTACGTGACTGGTTTCCGACTCTGTCTCCACCGACAGGCCAGCACTTAATCTCGTGTAATTGCTAGATTTGTTTTTACAACTAACAATGGCTATAACTGATATGTATACTTAAAAAGGTGACAAGCACGAGATCGAGAGCTGGGAGCTGGTCTCGAAAATCTGGTAATAAGCCTAATCTGCTCGGAGACAGCGGGGGGATTTTCCGGCAGAGATTGCAGATCACGAAGCTCCGAGTTCCCAGAGACGTCACGGCAGCCGAGGAATTACCTGGAATTCCATGGGCTGACTCACCTAGCTAAGCACTTTGGGAGTCTCTTTTTGTCTCAATTATAAAGTGGATGGAATTTCGTGACTAAACCCTCAACGGTTGGGGTTTCTTTAATTTTATGCAAAGTTTCATTGCGTGCGCTTTTTTCTTTTCCTCATTTAGCATTTCTTGAGAGCCCTAAAAGGCGAACCCCGCGCGTGTCTTCTTGTGGCTTTTGCATTTAATCAAAGTGAAAATAAATAAACATTTTTAAAGCGTAAATTTCCGGTTCCCGGGGTATAAATAAACCAAACAAAAAAAAATACATAATGCACTGGCTCATATTTCACTCGACCGGCGTTCGTTACTCCCGGTCCTTAGCCTGGCCCAGTTACTCCCCTTGTGTGGCTTTGATTCTTTTTTGGCCAACTCACCTTCACGACAGCTGTCTTATTTTTGGACACTTCCCCGGCAGCTCCGTCTCCTGCTCCTCCTCCTGCTACGATTCCTTCTGCTGCTGCTCCAGCTACAGCTCCTTTTCCTCTCAGATCACTTAACTCCGTTAAATCCTGCGAGGGCTTGGCTCGGGCTAAAAGAGAAAGCAATTAAGCAGAAAATCAGAGATAATGAGTTCGGTTGAATTAGCCGGTTGTATTTGGTTACAGCTTATCAGGCTACCTGTGTGCCGCAGATCTTCCTACTTTTCGGAGGAATCGCAAATATTTGTGCCGAGACTAGCACCTTTTTTTTTGCTTATCTTCGAAATTACGAACTCTGATTTTATTCAGAACCAGACCCAGACAATACGGATCGCGGTTCTCCCGGGCTTTTTATCAGTTGACACGGATTCTTTGGCAATGCTTTTTGCCAAACAAAACGAAAGCGTGTTGAAGCTTAAGAAGCATCCATAAATTAACACTATTGCGTTTAAAATAATAGCATAAAATAGGTTTATTTGAAAGAAAAAATGCTTCTAAAAGGATTACGTTTTATATCTATTTGGGGATAGAAATTAAAAAAGATTAGACCAAAGAAAACTTGCTTTTAATTATTTTATGCTTTAAGATCTTGATATTAATTTAGATGACGTAAACTTATGTTTTATTGTACTATATAAACATACTCTTGAAATTAATTAAGTGAAAACATATGGCTTGGTTAAAAAGTAATACAAAGTAGCCATTTCGTCTTTTTTTAACCTACTTCCCATTAGAAATTTAACCCATTTTATTTTAAAACTCCCAAAAGATCTCTATAATGGCAACCTCAGCTGTACTGATTTTTTGTGGGTCTGTCTGGTATTTATCAAACCTGTTCATATATACTATATATCGCAAAACACAACAGCAAACACACATTTCTAATGCCACAAACGATTTTGCCAATGCCGATGGAATCACCATGCGATTGGCATAAATCGCTGCTGGAGTCGCATCGAAATCGCATGCTGGCTGGCTGGGAGGCTCCCACAAAAAAAATATTCCACAAAAGGCACATGATATGGTGGCTATATCTTGCATTTCATTGCAATTGACATTCATAAGTCCACTAGTTTTTCGATTTCACAGTACGTGACTATGGTTAAAGCCTTGTCCCAGTGAAGACTTGATCCACTTTTTTGACAAGTGCCAAAGAAGCGTCCAGAGTTTGTCTTATCAGTTAACACCTGGGAAATAATATAACTTAATGCTCTCCCCATAAGAAACTGACACCTCATAATCTGTCTAAGACCGGGTGTATCTTTTGGCCATACGTTATAAACTTATATACCGAGATAATAAATAATGCAAATGCAGTGTTTTATGCGAAAAGCGTGTAGACGTGTCATAAAATAATTCAAGAAGTTGGTTATTATGTTCTAGAAAAGGTCTACCTACTCTCATATCATATTAAGATAAAGATATGTATATAGATAGTAAGAAGTATTAGATACCAGTGGGGGAATGGGTGACTAAATATTGTAACAATTGTTTATCAAAGTCTTCTGGATAGTGACACATAGTTTCATTATAATATTAATTTTCAGAGTGTTTAGGAGTGTTTGTTTATATTTTTTGTTGGAGGTTTACAAAATCGGAATAAACGATCTCAAAATGTATTACTATTGAATGTATTCATATTTTGATACAATAAATCAAAATAGTAATTCAATCCACAAAATTATTAAGTTAGAGATTTATTAATTGGATTTTTTAAAAAGATTAGACTGATTTGATTTGGTCTGGATCCTGTTATTTTCTAAACTATCTAAAAATTACGTAGAGTATTACTCTTTGGTATATATCCTTTGCATCTCTCAAGTCCTTAATGTTTATTTTGCCTCATAAACACTTAAGGAAAAAAACCCATAATTTTAACCACAACTGTTCCTGGTACCATAACTGCGTATCAATCATGTAACCATATAGCAGGGAAATAGCCCTGGCGAAATCTTATCTGCAATGTGAGCCAGCTGGAGTCCCCCCATTGGAATTAAAGTCTTGCAATTTAATTTCGCGACTTGGCGGCGACGGGAACCTTGATGGACGACGGCGAGGACGGCAGGCGGTCTACCCAACAATAAAGCCCCCATATTTATGCCCCGTAAACCTGGCTTACAAAGGCAAACCGAACCGAACCGGACCTGAGTCTTGGCTCTTGGCTCTTTGCTCTTGGCAGGCCACTTATTAAGGCAAAAAGGGTGAACCGTAAACTGTTAACTGTCTAGCCGAGTGGCGGCTCCTCCATCTCCATCGGCATCGCCATCTCATCCAGCTGCGCTCGAAACTAGTTTCCCCGAAGAAGTGGAAATATCGAGATCGGGCTCGCCTTGGCTCCGCTCGGTTATCTATCTTTTATGGCTCGCGTTGTTGTCACTGCGGATACACATGGCGGGTGAGGTACTTACACTCAGCCAGCAGCAGAACCATCAGCAGTAGCAATGCCACACTCTTTGCGGGGCCCATTTCGCGATTCTGCTGGATATATGCGGGTTCCGTCACTTCCTTTGTCGATTGGCGTCGCTTATCACACACGCACAGTTACGCGCCCCTCGATCGCTGGTATATTTTTGCCAGGTGAATAAGCGTTGATCGGGGTGTTAGCACTTTTTTACGAGTATTTATTTGTTGGGTTCCGTCAGCCGAGTTTTTATTTTGAGTGTGCGGTCGCGGCAAGCTTTCGGATTGAAATGAAATTTGAGCGGCGAAGCACGAAGTTTTGCTCAGTTGAGGTTGAGTTTTAGGGTTGTCAGATGTACTTGAAAAATACATTAACAAATTATCATACTGATGTTTAATATATTTACTAGAAAATATGGATAATGATGTATATTTAAATTAATATAAATACTTTTTGTTATGAAAAAATGGTTTGTTTAAACATAATTTTAGATCGATTTTCAGTGAAATACAATAAAAACCATATTAATTACATTACTAACAAATGAATGTAGGTGTTAAACTAAATAAATAATAATTAAATAAAATAAATAAGAATTCTTCAAGCGTGATTTCATTTGTGGAACACCCTTTGGGTGGAACTTAACTTAAGATAAATTCAATTCAGATACCTATATTTTATTCGTTGAATATGTGTATTATTTACATTACTTAATTGAACAAACAAATATATGAATAAAAAGATATCGATATTATAATATATTGATTAAAATTTGACTACCCTAAACACTTGTCAAAGCTCGTAGTTGAATGTTAAGTTTTGCTGAATTAACCGATCAATGTTCGAGGCAGTAACAGCGCTGTTATGGAGCAGGGCTAACAGCATTACACTGTTACATTACATTACATAGAACGTAAAGGGTACTCAGATTTTAAATGTATCTACTGTATACTGTAAAACTTTTACAGTAAATGGTACGCATAATTTGTATCTCATTATTATTATTATTATTATTATTATATATTATTAGCAAATAAAAAACGTGAAGAATGGGAAGCTAAGAAAATAATAAATTATAACTACAAATTCAAATAAAGCTAAATCGTCATACTTTTAAACCGATTTAACAAAATGTTAAGCCAAATTCTATAGTATTTTAGCTTAACTTAGTTTTAAAAATTAAAGCAATTAAAGTAAAATATATTTAGTAAATCTTCCGAGTGTATTCTTTTATTATTAAAACGCTCATTATAAATTTAAACTCTTTAAAATTTTATCCAACTCATAATAAATACATTTGAAAAAATATTTATACTTGCATTAAAGCATATAAATTTGTATTATAAGATAATATATAAAACTATTTTTCCCTTTTTATTATTTAACATTCTATAGTATTTTAGCTTAACTTAGTTTTAAAAATTAAAGCAATTAAAGTAAAATATATTTAGTAAATCTTCCGAGTGTATTCTTTTATTATTAAAACGCTCATTATAAATTTAAACTCTTTAAAATTTTATCCAACTCATAATAAATACATTTGAAAAAATATTTATACTTGCATTAAAGCATATAAATTTGTATTATAAGATAAAATATAAAACTATTTTTCCCTTTTTATTATTTAACATTCTATAGTATTTTAGCTTAACTTAGTTTTAAAAATTAAAGCAATTAAAGTAAAATATATTTAGTAAATCTTCCGAGTGTATTCTTTTATTATTAAAACGCTCATTATAAATTTAAACTCTTTAAAATTTTATCCAACTCATAATAAATACATTTGAAAAAATATTTATACTTGCATTAAAGCATATAAATTTGTATTATAAGATAAAATATAAAACTATTTTTCCCTTTTTATTATTTAACATTCTCTTAGGTCTATAATTTTTTTTTAAATTTATAATTATAAATGCCTCTAAGCCAATTTAACTTATAACTTACCAAATGTAAACACCAAAACAAATGTAAGCTGATTTTTAAAAGTATTGGAGTTTATTTATTACACATTCTAGCTGGCGCCTACGGTTGCCCAAGGGGCAAGCATAGACCTAGATGTCTAAGTAAGGGAATAACACTTAAATCTCAAGAATTCCCTAGTTGCTTTATCGGTCGACTACATATATCTAAAAATATTGAAGTTCTTTATTTTTTCTAGACATTTTGAGTTCGGCGTTTCGGAAATGTCAGTACAACTCTTTGGTTTCCATGTGTACATTCAATTTGTCGATGCCCAAGCTAACCAGGGCAAATTCCGTATTTACAAGAGACGGGGGGATCGGGATCGGAATCGGGATCGGGATGATGCGGGGTCTGGGGGCCTTAAAATACCTAAACACAACTTCTATACTCAACAATTTGTCTTATGCTCACTACTGATTCTATGCCTATGCCTGCGACGGCATAGGACGCTTGCACTTTAAGCTTCAACGTTTTCGATTTGGCCAGGACACCAGGGGAGACCACGATCTCGATGGCCACTACCCGCACCGTTTGCGAACGATGCCGGACGTGGGCCGGTGCGGGTCGTGGCCGCAAGGAATGGCCGACCGGAGGCGTTCTTTTTAAAGGAGGACGAGCGGTGCCGGCAGACTGCTGCGCCCGGTCCGGTGATTCGGGGGGATAAAGTTCGCGGGACCGACCAGCAGCCCCTGCCGGGCGGACGCAGTCGACTAGAGGCGGACAAAACTTTCAAAGCAATCGAAAGCGAAACCTTTGTACACACATTTGGATAGAGTCCTGCGGGTCATCGTCGTCGAGTTCATGGTCAGTTCGTCGTCAAAGCTCAGTGTCCAGTGATCTTTTTCGTTCGTTTTTGTGGATATGAATGCGGGAAACTTAAACTGCTCGTTAAAAAAAACAGATGGGCTTGGCAATAGCGCGCGCGCTAAACAAATTGCTCCTGACTGTTGGCGGCAAGCTCCAAGAGCCTCCATGCCGCCTTCGGATTGAGCTCGTTGCGGTCGCGACACAGCACCCAGACGTAGTGCACCCGCATCACCTTCTCCGGATCACCCTCGACCACCTGGGCCTTTTGGTCCCGGACGCACATGATCTGCTGTGCCTGGAACGTGATGATCAGCACGGGTCCCTGCTCCATCACCTTGCCCATGGCCAGCTCGATGTTCTCGATGTCCAGGATCTTCGAGTCCAGATACAGGCCGGCCTTCTTTGCCGTCGTAATGGGCGTGGCGATAATGTTGTATGTGCTCTCGAAGCACCAGTCCTTCAGTATCTCCAAGTCGCCCCGAACAATCGCCTCCAGTATATTAGGAATGAAGTCCGTTTCGCAATCTCGAAGAAACTCCTTTTGATCAAAGCTCGGGTCGATCTTGACCAGCTCCGTCATCGTTTCGGAGAGCTCCGTCTTTGAGAAGAGGCCGCCCATCACGTCGGACACTTTGTCAGTTAGCAGGCGGGAGGCACGGATCATGGGGTTATCCGACTCGTCGTACTTCACCTTCCAGTCGAGGACCTTGTTCACGTACGTGTTGTTGTTCTTGAAGTTCTCCCACGACTCGTAGAACTTTGAGTCCTTGTGCAGCTCCATACCTAAAACGTGAATGTGTTATTTCTGCGCCATTGAACTTTGACCTCTCTTACTAACCAGTTGCCTCCGTGTTGGGCTCCACAACGCGATCGCTGTCGCTCATATCCAGCTGGACGCGCTTGCGCAGCTGGGCAGGCGGCCTGTAGACTCGATTCTCTATGCTCGTCATGTCCATTTCCTTCTTGATGATCGTCGTCGTGTTGGAGATGGCCTGGAAGGCACCAGACTGGCCCAGCTTAC
Source organism: Drosophila bunnanda (assembly GCA_035046265.1). Lineage (NCBI taxonomy): Eukaryota > Metazoa > Arthropoda > Insecta > Diptera > Drosophilidae > Drosophila > Drosophila bunnanda. The sequence continues at coordinate 1,027,329 of JAWNOB010000130.1, forward strand.
CGCTGGTATCCGAGATCGTGTCGCTGACGCCCTTGGCCTTCTTCGACAGCTCCTCGGTAACCTTCTTAGCCAGATCCGACTTGCTTGCATCGTCGAGAACATCGCCCACCTTATCTTTGATGGCGTCCAGCTGCTCCTTCAGCTTGCTCGAAGACTTCTGCGCCTCCGACTCGACGATATTGAACTTTTGTCGCGCCGACTTCAAGGCGTCCGACTCCTCAAGCTTCTGGGCCTCCTCCCGGAACTTGCGAATGTTGTCCTTGATCTCCTTGCTCTTATCCATCTCCGAGCGCATGTTGTCTATGAACTGCGAGAAGAAGCCGGGCCTGCGTCCTGCCTGCTGGCTGTAAAATCGTGGCTGCGGGGTAAAAGGCTGACTTAACCCGAGAGCCCCGTGGAGGTTAACCAGCCGGAGGCTCACCTGCTGGTGCTGCTGCTGCTGCGGGGTTTGCGTCAGCTGCTGGCACGTGAAGAGGCCAGCGCGCTCCCTCGCAATAGCAACAACTCTGTACTGCAATGAGAAAAATCATTTAGATCAAACGATTAACCTCGAAAACTGGGCACATGTATGCCGAGGGGGGGTTCGTCGATGGTGGCCGATGCGATGCCTGAATGATGAGTGAAATTACCATGGTGGGGTGACTGGTGACCTTTATCTGGGGGTTTCGACCGGTGGCAAACGTTCGCGAGTATCGCGTCAGAAGCTCAAAACTTTATGTAATTCCTGCCGCGAACCACGCACGTATCAAAAGTCAGCTGTTCTCTTCCGTTAAGCGCGCGCCGGTGTTGCACAACGTTCTTAGATCGTTAGCGGGCATTCGATTGTTCAACTGTTCGGTTGGTTGGTAGTCCGATAGTCTCAGGCGACAGTGTGCGCGGTTTTTAAGTTTGTCTGCAATGGACCCTGGTTGAGACGACGCGTGTGTTGGTGATTCGTTTGGGGATATGTTTATATTTTTCGATGATAAGTAAGGCTCACTTGCTGTGTTTTTGTATTTGTATTGCGCTGTTTTAAGAGCTTAATGTAAACTCAAGTTCTTGTTGCCAAACTAAATAATAGTAATCCATCGGATTAAGAAATCGATTGATATTAAGCTGAATTATATAAAAATTATATTTTTAAACTTTATTTTCGGTCGTATTTTAAGCACCATTTAAAACAAAATAAAAGGTCTTTCGAAAAGCTTTAATCGAACTTGTGCCACCTGTAGCGTTCAACTAGAGCTGGCAAAAAGTCGATGTTATCGGTTAAACTTGTGCCTACTTGTATTGTGATCGCGTAAAGTTGTTAAAATATGTAATATAACAAAAAATATCAATGCTATCCATAGTGCGCCACCACTAGTTTTTTCCTGTTCTCTCGCTCACGAGAAAATGCTGTTAATTTACACTCTCCACTCTGTTGTTTTATTTCCTACATGAAACTCTACCCCATGTATGAGAATTCTACCCCAAAGACGAGTAAATAACACAACATCGATAGTCCAAAAACGAAATACGATGTCATCGATAGTCCGATGTTTTTCATCGTTTTTTGGCGCACCACTGCCAACAACCGTTACTTGGCGCACCTGTGAAAAACGAAATTTAGAATTAAATTCCGTTCCGTGACTTCTTGTTTTAAATCGCTTCCTGACCGCAGATCCCCTGAAACCTAGTTAAACGTTAATGTTCAGGAAGTAAAGCATACTTCATATAGTACAACCCCGCTTGGTTTTGTGGATCTGCTGAAAGCAAAGCGCGCCGTTTCGGTACATTTTTCGACGTCAGCCATGTTTCGCAGCAATCTGGAAGGCAGCGCCGCATCTGTGAGTGCCCCCCACACCGGGTGGGAATATTCCCCCGCTGACGATGCTCCTTTCCAGGACAACTTTGCGGCTTTCCACGGCACAGGGGGCCTCAACTTGCTGGGTCTGCAGAACATCTATTTGGACACGAGTGGCGGGGGAAACGGTAGCCTGCCGCCCACACCGTCCATATCGTCCGCCACGCTCAGTCCGCCCAGTACTCCCCTGACACCGCTGACCGCCGAACCGACGGCGCAGACGACGCACTTCCCCCTGCTGTCTGACAGCACCGCCGCGGCCAACACCTTGCTGCTCCAGCGCCAATACCACTACCACCTGCTGCTTCAGCAGCAGCAACAACAACTGGCCCTGGCGCAGCACCAGTTGGCGCTGGCGGCGTCGGCGGCGGCTGCCAATGCAAATCACCAGCAGCAGGACGAGATTGCTCGATCTTTAAAAAGATTTGCGCATTTGACGCCGGGCGCAGCAGGTAAGAAGCGAGAGGGGATAACCAAAATGGCGCGCGGACGACAGAGAACAAAACTTAACGGGCGTGAAAGAGATGTATTAATGTCGTATTACAGTTAGATTTTGTTCATGGGCGTAGTTTGACGGGGTGTATAGAGGGTGCAATGACTTTGGAAAGTATTTATGTAAACAAAATGGCGAGTTTAAGGCAATCTTTTGAGTCTAACTGTAATTTTCTTTGTTTTTGTTTTATGATTTGTATTTTGCTTTGGAACCAAAATTAAAGCTTGGCCCCTCGGTCAATGACTTCACAACACTTCGGCGCGTTCATTTTTCAACACTCAAAAAAGCCGTTTACCGTTTCTCGAATCTGTTGCGATTGCGCGTTAGTGTTTTGCGTATTGGCGTTTTTCCTTTTTTTTTGGGGAACTATAAAATCGAGAAGATTCTTTTACGACGAATTTCTGCCTAAAAAACAAAATGTTGATCGACGCTGAAGTAATACTGAAAAATTATCATCAAGCAGAGGACGCCGCTTGTACCATGCAGGAAGCGATGCAAGAATTTGCGACCAACGGCTATGTGAGCGACGACATCAATCGCTTCTCCTACGCCACTACACCGTCGGCCGCTCAGACGCCACCTCCGGCGTTGCAACAGCAGCAGCAGCAGCACATGCACATGCAGTCGCCGGTCAATGGCACTGTGATTCCGCTAGCGGTACCACTTACCGCCCACTGGTTGCAAACCTACAGGGCGCAGCTGAACAATGTATGGCGTCACATGTCATATATGCCGGCCGCCAACAGCGTCTCGGGACTACAATCACAGGCCGCGCCAGCCATGTCTCCCAATATCGGGGTGGGAGGGAATCTGGGATTGTCCTTGCAGCCGGAACAAGTGCGGAACGGAAGTAATACCAACAATATAAACAAGATGCACAAGCGCTTTAACAACAAGACAAAAGAGGTGAGATATATGAGAGCAGTCTTAAAAGTGGACCTTACTACCAAAAAGAGGTCAAACTATTCTTTCAGAACTCAATTCTTAACATTTTGAAGTAAAAAGCTAAAATTTTCATTTCACTTCTACAGATCAGCCGTCACTGCGTGTTCTGTGAGAACAATAACGAACCGGAGGCGGTGGTCAACAGCCACACGGTGCGCGACAACTTCAACCGTGTGCTGTGCCCTAAATTGCGCACTTACGTCTGCCCCATTTGCGGGGCATCTGGGGACTCGGCACACACCATTAAATACTGCCCCAAGAAGCCGATTATTACCATGGAGGATGCGATTAAGGCAGAGTCCTTTCGCCTAACCAAGAGTGGCTACTACAAGCAACAAATGAAGGTCTAGATGCGACAAAAGGTCCAGGAAATGCAGAGGCTCTGGCAGCTTTTGCAGCGTTTATATAAACTGAAATATATATACGCGTTCCGATCGTGGCTGTATAAAGTACTAGGCTGAAACTCACTATAAAGCGCCTGGCGCGTTCGATTTTATAAAGTTTTTTAAACTTGTCTCGTGCCTATATATCTATAGTATATAGTAGTCACCAACCTATCACTCAACCTAAGTTAAAGCAACAAAGCAAAAAAAAAAATATTTTTGTTCGTTTCTGTGAAAAAGAAACCAAATTTGGTAATACAAGAGTACTCACGATATCGTAATATTTGTTCAATCGTGTTCGAGGCCGATAACAACATCTCGCGATCCGAAAGTTAATTGAAGGAACTGCCGGCCTACAAGATTTCTTAAACATTTTAATCGTATGTTGTTCGTTTCCGGCCGACACGATTTCGGTGTATGTATCTGTAATTGGAATACAGTGTGTACTAAAATTTTGAAATAAGAGAGCACTTTGAATATCGAACTGCCAATCATAATATAATTTTAGAATTTAATTTGAAGCCTGGAAAAGGAAAGAGCAAGAAACACTTTCGATCAAATCGGCGACACCTAACATTTTCATTGTGAAAGTTTTTAAATTTTTGACATTCCTTAATATTTTGATAATTCAAGATACTTTTTTACTACATGTATCACTTATATACTTTCAAACCACATCTATATATAAGTGAAATATATATATTTTTTTAAAGCGTGTTCTCCCCCAGTCTCAATTTTCAAATATGTAATCAACGAATTTAAATTACTCTTGAGCTTATAATTTTTTATATTTTTTTATAACGATGTACATAAATGAAGTTGAAGAAATTTAATAAAGATTTCTCTTAAGTTCTAAGCCTATAAATTGTATTATTTTCTAACCCTCATCTCCGTCTCGGCGCTTCTCAAATAGGGCCAGGAAAATGCCATCGGTCAAATCACTATCCGGCAAACAATAGAGGCAGTTCTTTCCAATCTTGGCGTACTCCTTGTCGCCCACGTTCTGCCACTTGTTGCGCAGCGCCTTCTTGCAGCTCAGCAGCTTGAAGGAGGGATTCAGCTGCAGGCAACGCTGCACCACCTGCTCGTTTTCCTCCTTCCACAACGAGCAAGTACAATAAGCGATACGTTTCACATTGGGAAAAGCGCTCATGGCGTGCGACAAGATCTTGATCTGTAGCCCAGCCAGTTTATACAGTCGCTTGTCATCCTTCTGCTCGTCGCATACGCTGATGCGACTCTGCATTCCATTGCCGGAGCAACTGGGATCCACGAGGATGTACTCTACGTCCGGACAACGTTCCGCAGCTGCAGGGATTAGACGAATTAGTTTATATTTAAGTCTCAAAGGGCAGCAACTCACTCATGGTCAAGGCGTCGCCCAGAATGGGTGTCACAATTTCGCAACCAGCCTCATTGGTTATGTCGCACAGCGCCTTATAGCGCTCCTTGGACTGCTCCACCGCGTATATACGTCCCTTGTTCTGCATCACGTTGCACATGTGCAGTGTCTTCATGCCAGGCGCTGCGCACATGTCCAGCACCGTGGAGCCTGTTGGAGGAGCCAATAGCTCAGCAGCCAAGCAGGTTGCCTTGTTCTGCAATATAAACTTCTTGGCGTGCACAAAGTCATGCCCGGCCCAGTAGTGAGCCCACTTGGGATGGAAAATCAGCACACACTCCACATGCAAGTCCGTCATGAATTCATCCTCCTCCAGGGCTCTAATCGCGTTGAGGAAATCTGCGTAACTGGCATCCGCTGGCAGCTCCCTTCGCCGCCACTCCTCTCCAGCCAGGTACTCCAAGGCTTCCGGCAGACTGAGTAGATTGGTATTGATGCGCACATACCGGGGATTGGGTTCTGTTTAGACGCATGAAAAGACAAATGAAAGCATTGTTTAAAAGTGTATCATAGGTTGATTTATTTAAAGTAGTTTTTAACCAAGTTACTGATTCCATTCGAGGTGCGCATGCTCCTCCGCCCGTTGCCATTTCTTACGCACAATCTCAAAGATTGTTTTCATTTTAGGTATGAAATATTGAAAGAAAGTTGATCTCAAGGTCAGTTATTGATGGATTTTGGGTTCTATAACTTCCATTTCATTTTTGAAATAGGTCACTGTTTCTTTTTAGAATCAGCAGCATTCTCCTCAACCTCATCCACCCCCTTGACCGGCTCTAATGGCGGTGGAGACTTCTCGCGGAAAGCCTTCAGCACATACATGGCCACCACTAGATTAACGACCAAAACAGCTGTGAGCACAGACCAACAGTTGACCGTGAAGACGTCCAGATGGGGAAAGGATTCCTGCAGCCAGCTGCGCACACCGTAAAAGCCCAAGAAAGGCAATGTGAACATCAAGACGCTGTAAGCCATTAGCCATAGGAACACCTCGGCACTAGTGTCCTCCTCTTGGGGAGCGGACTCCACTGAAGGCCCGGGTTTAATCTCCGCTGGCGTATCTGCAACAGCCGGCGCAACCTCCACCTGCTGTTGCTTCTTGTTCTTTTTGCCCATAACTCAGCCGGCTTATACTGCAAGTGTGTCGGTGAACCTGCCTTTCTTCTGGATCCCGGAGCCGGTGATCGCCTTCTGCAGCTTCTCCTGATAACTCCGCACTGTCTGCACCGGCCTGCTCTCTCCGTTGAGCTGCTTGCGCCCAAAAATCAGTTCGGTGACTAGAACCTTGGCCAAAGAGGCATCCAGATTGGGGTTATCCTTCAGCAGTCCTGTCTCCTCGATGGCGTTGTCCACGGCGCCGCGATTGTCGCTGTAATGTTTCAGTACCGCCTGCAAGCTGCGAACACGCTGCAATTGGGAAGACGAAACACATGCGTTATTTTGATGTTTCACCGCCCGCTCGCTCCCAGGACTCACGGCATGCTTCTCCTCGAAAATCAGGGACTTTATGGACTTCTGTTTATCCAGAGCCGTCTTCAGAATTTTCGCCGTCGCCTTGTATTGGGTTGGAACTTTTACAGAATGGTTGAATTTACTCATTTTCGTCACGTGCGTTGGGTGTTTACAGTGCTGCAACTTTGGCTTTTTCCCGTCAGAACTGGCTTTTTTTGAAGGCTAACGGCGGGAATTGTGAAAAGCGGGAATTCTGGCTTTTATCGGTAGCTCGATACTTTTCCCAGAGAGAATCCTGTTAAGTTACGCTCAACCCACGTTAAGTTACGCTCTCGCTCTCCGATCTGTTAATTTCTACATGAGAATTCGACGCCAAACATCTTCAAACATGAGAATTCGACCCCAAACATCTGTAAACGTGTAGAAGCGTTCTGTAATTGTGTCAAAAGCAAACTGCAATCTGCAGACTCGTAACAGTTCTTGCGGTTCTTGATAATATTTATTATCAGCAGGATCTACGATTTCCCATTAAACCACTTGATTAGTTATTTAGTATAAGTTATTAAGAAACCATCGTGTTCTTTTACGAGTAATATTTGAAAACTGAAAATAAAATTTAATGGTTTATTTGGAACTTTGCAAACGTCAACTTCTATTAATATTTAAATATCATTTTCAAAAATAAATAAATAAAAATAATAACAAAAATTCACTTAATAAATTTAAATTTTTTGTGCTCTTTTTATACATTTGTTTTTAGCTTTTTATTGGATTTTTTAATCTCTCTTTTGAGCTTTATTTCTTTATTCTTGCCGTCAAAAGCAGTTTTTATCTGTTGGTCAAAAGTTGGCAGCACTGGGTGTTTGTAATGCTCAAGTTCGACAGAAAAGGAGCGGATTTTGTATACAATGCATCTGGTCACACTAAATAAATTTCTCACCAAAATAAATGAGGGGAAAATAAGTTCACACTAAACTTGGCGTGGGGAAAAAGCTGAAAGAAAAAACAGATGACGCGGGCGACAAAAACAGCTGAAAAAGGCTTTATTTTGAGTTTTAATTTACGATGGGCGCGGAAACGGACATAAGCTTCAATCAATGTCTTCAATATCGGCCCCACCGACCCGGGCTATGCCGAGATGGTGCCCGTTCTGGCCAGTTCGGTGTCTCCAACGTGGCATTTGACGACTATGAGAAGATGCTGTGGATGGGCAGCTACGGAATTTGAACAACTTTTTCACCAAATTATTTAATTTTATGATTTCTCTAGCAATGGGGATTTTACTGAATTTCCCCATAAGCATTTTGGAAAAACAAAAATCTATTAAACACTTTGTTGTATAGATTCTTTAGAACCAGATTGTGTCCGCCAAGAAAGTGCTTTAGATCCCACAGGGACTATAAATCAGTTTTATGAAGCCTGTAATTTTTTGAATTTCTGTCCGATATAAGATTTAAATAAAATTGATACCGTTCGTGTTGTACTAGAAAATTTATAACGTGTTTCAAAATGTAGTTATTCAGCTTTCGGTTGTGCCGAAAATCTAGAAAAACTATCTAAAGTACTTCCTATCGTGAGAACCCTGGGCTGTTGAAAATATTACAATTTTGCTGTAAATTTGTTAAATAATAATGAAATAAATAATAATAAAAAAATTAATTTATTATACATACATATATATAATAAATTGAATATGTTTAGTCTTTTTATTTATTGCATCTCCGTCGCATGTAAAATCGCAAATAGATATAAAATGAAGTGATTATGACCCGGAAATTCTAAATCTATTTGGAATTCCCTTTATATTATTATTATTTTCTGTATTTTAAGTAATAAATAGTCAGAATTAAACACATTAAAAAAAATAAAGAAAGAAGTGTCGAAGTTTGTATACCCTTGGAGTTGGAACTGAAGTATTTTCAATAGTTATACTTTTACTTATTAAAAATAAAAATTAAAAATAAATTGGTATGAACACACCTTTAGACAAAACTAAATAAAAGTATTCTGCCTATGTAAAAATTCTTTAAGATTCTTTGTAAGGCTGTAGTACAAATTGTATTAATGTTATGTAATTATTTGAAATCTAAGTTTTGATTTAAAAAATATATAAACAAAAACACTAGTTTAAAAAGATTTTAGAGTGCTGCGAAATTGTTTCCTACTCGTACCTTTGGCAATATAAAATATAAATATATTGTATTTTAGCTTCATTATTTAAGATTATTAAGATAAATAATTCTCATTCCTTCAAGATTTTCCTCCTTTCCATCGACTTCATATCCTATAGACTTGAATGTAAATGATACATTTCCATTTTCTGAAGTCTAATAATATTCAATTTCTGTTTAGATTTTTTTATACAGTTTTAATTTTCGGCTTGGTTAGCTTTTTAACAGGTATAAGATGGCAACCGTTTTACATTTATGCAATGGGTTTAAAACCAAACAACAAATCTATTTTTGCTTTGAAACTTATAAAATCCATACATGAAAGAGCATACGATAACTAGTCTTCAGTTTTGTAGCTATGAACGGAAATATCTGAATGAACGTTCTTATTATAGTTAAATTCTAAAATTTGATCATATTTATGTAAATGTCTTATATTTCAGCTTAAAGGTTTTTTTATTTGACAGAACTTGATTGATATTCATACAAGGGTATGGGAACTTCGGTGAAATTGTCTTCGTCTTATCTTTTTTATTTCTTTTGCGCCGCTCGCCAACATTTGGCCCAATTAAATTCGGTATTAAAAAAAAGGAGCTCCCTCTCTCGCTCTGCGGCCAAAAAAAATTACACAAAAAGAGCCGGGAACAAAAAACCGGAATTCCAAGCCAAAGCCGAAGAGAACGAGTGAGAGCGAGAGCGAACAATCTAAGAGAGCCTTCAAAAAGTACACACATAAAAAACATAAACAAGCCTTTTTTCATTATGTGTGCGAGAGAGCCACCCCATCTCGCTCACTCATCGCGCTCTCGCTGCCTCCTTCCTTCCGCTGTTTGAAAAAACTCGCTTCGGCTGTGATTTTTTTTCATTCGAATTTTCACCGCGCTGCCGAACGAACGGTTCATTCTTGCGAGTTCCGTTTCGTTCTGCTTCTGCTTTTTGTTGCTGCCCCGCGACGTAAACAACCGAACCGAAGAGTGGAGCTTGTGCGGATTACGCCGCCATTCCAGCCCCCTTTGCCCCACGTGCTAGTTGTAACAGCAATTAATCCCGCTCGGTAGCCAAAAAAAAAAGGCTGACAAAAAACGGGCCAAAAGCACAAGTGCAGAAAAAAACAGAAACTTGCCAGAAACTCTGCTCCTGTGTGTCGGTGTGTGTCTGTGTGTGCGTGCGTTGGTGTCGGTGTGTGTATATTTTTGGCGTGCGCGGCCATTTTTTCTTGTTGCCACTCAAGAGTCTCTTCGAAAGAGAGGCCCGACCGCAGAAACTACGCAAAACCCCACTAGATTCGCCAACTGAGGCGCTAATTTGCGGAAAATAAATCAATCGCAGGGGCGCCGAAAACAAACAAACAAACGTACAAAAATAGAGTGCCGCAAACCACAAACAACTTACTTCGGCGCGCGAGTGTGTGTTGTGTGTGTGTGTGTCCAAAAGAGACTAGCACATCTACGTAAGCGCCGCCCCCCGCTAGTTCACCCACTATCCGGCAGCGAACACGTGCTCGCGCATTAACGGACAAAAAATATCAACAAAAGTTGGCCGAGAGAGCAACAAAACTGCATCACCATCATCAGCAGGCCGACACACAAAAGGCTCCTTTAAATTGGTTAGTACTTGCATCAACGTACATACATATGTTTTATTTATTTGCCTTATTGGACAAACACTCGAGCGCTCTGCTTCCCGCGCACATCGTACGGTGGGACAGTAACTCAAAATTCGTTAGATTTCCGGTATCTTGATGTATTAAAAAATGTTGAATGTTTTTTTTTTTTTTGAAGTTAACAAGAAAATGAACTATATTTGTTTATCCAAAAAAAAAATAAAAAATATATAAACGAATATATATTTAATTTTTCTAAACTAATTCCTGCCGCATTCACTTGAAAAAGGGCTAATTAAAAGTTATTATTTGGTTTAAAGTAGTACTACATAAACGTTTCCAAACCTTAAGGACGGAATTTCCTTGCAAGCCACTGCAACATACAGTCTAGATAAACATAAAAGCCTAAAAGCCTAATCGAATGTAGACTAACGAAATCGTATTTTGCAGTAATTTCTAATTTGAAATACATATATTAAAAACGAAAAAGATTAGAAGTCTTATGATTAAAGCTTGTGACATGATTTTTATTTCCAGCATAAAAAGTTGTTTGAATTAAATTAAATATTAAATGGTTTGCTTTTTTTTTAGAAAGTCGTTTGCTATTTATTGTTATGAAATACTCCCAATAAGTTACACAACATTCAAATATGAAAAATTCATATTATTGAACTGCTGTGTTTTCGTAATACAGTTTCTATTAATTTTACTGAGTAAAATAAGTTAGGAAGCCACTGTAAGTCATTTAATAATTTAATTTAAAAGGCATCACACATCTTGTGACCCCACTGTGCCTTTAGTTGAATTTATTTAATGCCCGTTTTGTAATAATTTCTTTTTTGTTAATCAATTTTGACTATTAACACGTCATTAAAGTAGAATAACTTCAAAAAACAATTTTGCAAAACGGACACAATTATTTGACCGTCCTCTTTGTTGCTTCTTTTTGACTTTTATTGTTCGTTCCCCATTCATTCGGTGGCGGTTTTTTTGTATGTTGTGTGTCGTGTCTTTTTTTATCTTCCACTTTTTTTGTATTCATCAAATATTCGCTGCTTTTTTCGCACACATTGTCGCCCCCAACTGAGCGAGAGAGTTTGTTTATGTTGCGCTCTTGCTCGCTCTTCTGCTCTCTTTTGTTTTCAGCTGCTTGCGCTCAATTAATTTTCGTTGATTCGTTTTTTGTGGCCATGTTGCTGTGCCAGTGTGAGTGTGTGTTGGTTTTTTGTGTATACCATTTTATTTATATGCTTTTTGGGCTTCTCTTTTTCCCCCAATTTTTTTCTTGACCGCTTGCGTTTAAATTTTTTTTTGTATTTCCATTTGCATTATTATCAGGTTGAGTGGCCGATTTTCCGTGTTTGTGGATCTGTAGTTACACTATGCTTGTTCTTGTTTCGTTTTCTTCTTCTGTTTTTTATCGTCACTTTCGCTGAAGTCGGTTTTTGTTTGTTGTTTTACTTGCGATTGTTTAGCCAGCAAACAATTGTTTGTTGCCCCGTCTCGCTCTCAATGTGCGCAACAAGCGAGTCCTTTTTTACATTACCCATTACACTTCCCCTTCTCATTCCTCTTCTTGTCTTTATGTTTTTCCTGCTGTTCAATTGTACAACGTCAGCAACAACAACTAAAGAACCGGTTATTTTGGCCAGCCAACAAAAACAAATCGCAGTAAAAAAACCGAATTTACCTCTGACGTCAACACCCACCCGACCAAAAGGTCGTAATCAATGTTGCGCATTAACTTTTGGAAATTTACATACGGCGATTGTGACAATTTATATCCTATTTATGGAAAAAACAAAGCAAGAATTAAAAACACTACGTATTTATTTTATAAAGCCTCAAACAATAGTCAATGTGGTACCATTAATATAGTTAACAATCTTTAAAATGTTCTGAGAGCCAAGGTGTTTATATTATTAATAATAATAAATTATTATTAAAGGTTAAAAGAAGATTAAAGATAGTTAAAGACATTATAACATGTGTAGATACATATATAAAGAAATATTACCATTAAATTATTAAAAAAAAGAGTTTTCAACGAATAATATCAAAATCGTTAATTTTTTATTATTTTATATACATAATAATATCTTTTCCATACTCTTCTTATTTCACAATTTAAAATAGTATAGCGATTTAAATGTTAAAAATAAACTAGCACAAAAGATGGTGAATTCTTCAAAAAGTAAAATAAAATTTATTTTAAGCGTTGTTCAATTGCACATTTCACTTTTTGCAATCTATCTTACAAATCTTATATAACATCTATCTTACAAATCTTAATAGATATGCATACATTATTCATTAAATATTATACTTTGTGTTATTTTGTTTCATATTTATTGTAAAACTTTTTTAACGATCCTAAATTGTTTTCACACAATATTAATGTGGCTTTAGTTTTTTCCGGTTTATAGCACTCATATATTTGTTTCTGTTTTATCTATGTATATAACGATTGCTTAAATATATATGTGTACATTCATTTGACTTTTTGATTATCTTCACATTGGCAATTGTGGGTGTGTGCGACTATTACATTTTAATTTACCAAGCTACATTCTATTGTTGTAAAAGTCCTAGGCTTTATATGAACATGTAATTTATAATAATAGTTATGTTATTTTTGCTGTAATGGTATCTAAACTAATTCCATATGGCATTTCTTTGACAAATTCAGGTTTTTAATAGGGCACAACATTTTAAATAAAATAATATAGTTATGAAATGAAATCATTAATCATCAAAGTATCTAGGACAATTTGCTGTTTCAATTTCAATTTTCCACAAATGTTATTGAGTAAATAATATCATATTAAAGCTTTAAAAATTCCCTTAGTTAATGAAAACAGGATAACATGAGATTCCCATTTATTGGCGTTTAGTTCATTGTGCTAAATGCAACTTGGCGGTATCTCTGACCAATCACATTACCAACTACGAGTTAAATACTGTGCCAAACCAACAGCATTGGTCCATTGGCAGCACTTCTGCACCGCCCCAAAAACTGCCTGAGATGTGTGTAGTTGCAGCAGCTGCGTTTTGGTTCGAGTTTTCGAGGTTGTTGACACGTTCCGTTGGCGCCCCTGACTTTTTTTGCCAGCCCATCATCATCGTTGGGCCGCGGTAACCGCGATTGCGATTTTTCGGTTCTTCAAGCAGAACGAAAAGCGAAGAAGAATCCATTTCGCTTTCCATCTTGTTGTCACCAACAATTTTTGGCCGCAAGCGCCTTTTTTGTTTATCTTGTGACTTTTTTCCGTTGACTTATTGTTTTTTGCCCCGGCATTGTTATTAATTCTTTTCGCTTTTTGCGCCACACTCGCAACTTTTTTACTAGGTTGCTGCTTGCCATTTCTTTTACGGCTGTGCTTGTGCTGCTGGACTTTTGTTCCAGAGCGCAGCACGTTTAATTCACAAACAATTAATTAATTCATGCACATTTATGTTAATGTGCAGAAATTAATGTACCCCGCAAGGCGGGGAAGGGAGGGGCGAGGGGGCGATGTGGTGTAGTGGCGAAGGGAGCGCGAAGCGAAATCGAAAAGTAGTTTAAGCACTTGTGCCGACTAGGCACAATTTACTGAATTCAAGAATTACAATATTTCTGTACTTTCAGCACAAACCAGCGACGAGTTGTGTAAGCCCGCAGTAGTGTAGTGTCGACTTGCCGACGACGACGACGAGCAGCGCTGTTCCATTCCCATTCCCATTCCCATTTCCATTCCCTCCATACCATTGTCGCACCGATCGATCGGCTTAGACCCTTCGACGATCACGCCCCCAAGCTGGACGCTCGCACCATTGCCTACCGCCCGCTGACCCTTGGCGGCCACCAGCCGACGCTTATGGCCGAACTGCCGACGGCGCCGAACGGCGTCCCAAGCGGCGATTACCTGCACCGCTCCATCGACCAGCTGCGATCTTTGGGTCACCTGACCACGGCTCAATTGGTCCACGAGTACAAGCCCTTCAACATCACTGAGTTCCGGCAGAATGTTGCCGAGCGGTTGGATTACTCGCTGAAGAGCGGTCTGGTACAGCATCAGCAGCAGCATTTGGTTATGGAACAGCAACAACAGCAGCAGCAACACCCCGATCCCCAACAGCAGCAGCAGCAACAGCAACATTTGCACCACCAGCAACAGCAGCAGCAGCACCATCAGCAGCAGGCAAAGCCGAGCTACAGTCCACCCAACTCACCGCCCACGCCTCACGAGCAGCCGGAGCAGAAGGTGAGTCCTTTAGGCAAATCCTAATTCGTCTAAGACCTTTCCTAACATCTCCAAGAATCCAATTACAATTAAAACTAATTCCCATGTATTCCTTATTTCCCTCCAGTATGATCCTAGTAGATCGCCGACGCGCCAGCAGATGAGCAACGGCAGTGGAAGCGGCAGCAACGGCTCCTCGCCGGAAGAGGAGGGCCGACGAAGCGATGGCGACCAGACAAAGCCGTACAAGTGTGCCTCATGTAGCAAGTCCTTTGCCAACTCATCGTACCTGTCGCAGCACACGCGGATCCATCTGGGTATCAAGCCGTACCGCTGCGAGATCTGCCAGCGCAAGTTTACGCAGCTGTCGCACCTTCAGCAGCACATCCGAACGCACACGGGTGATAAACCGTACAAATGCCGGCATGCCGGCTGCCCGAAGGCCTTCTCGCAGCTCTCGAATCTGCAGTCGCACTCCCGCTGCCATCAGACGGACAAACCGTTCAAGTGCAACTCCTGCTATAAGTGCTTTGGCGATGAGATGACCCTGTTGGAGCACATACCCAAGCACAAGGACTCCAAGCATCTGAAGACGCACATTTGCAGTTTGTGCGGCAAGTCGTACACGCAGGAGACCTATCTGCAAAAGCATTTGCAGAAGCACGCCGAAAAGGCGGAGAAGCAGCAGCATCGGCACACGGCCCAGGTGACAGCTGCCCACCAGCAACACGTTCCGGCCGGCGGCATTGGCTTGAATCTGCAACGCCAGGCGATGAACGACGTGAACGCTGCTTACTGGGCCAAGATGGGGGCGGACAGTGCGGCAGCCTCGCTGGCAGAGGCCATACAGCAACAGTTGCCGCAGGCCACCGGTCAGCCATACGGGAACTTTGCTTCCCTGCAGCAACAGCATCAGCAGCAGCAGCAGGAGCTGCTACAGCAGCACCACCAGCGATTGGCGGACACGCCCGGTCATTCGCACAGTCCACATGAGGAGGCCGCAGGCGAGGATCTTGTCCTGCGACAGTCCACCCCACAGCATCACCTTCAGCAGCAACAGCAGCAGCAGCAACAACAGCAACATCCGGCTCAACACCAGCCATCGCCAGGGCCCGGATCGTCGGCTTTCACCCCACTGGCAGCCACAGTGGCACCACCACCGCCGCCCCCACATCTTCAGCAGCATCGCGGACCGCCGGCGGCCACTGCCGCATATCTTTATCAACAGAATGCGGCTGCTGCAGCTGCCGCCTTTCCCACTCAGCTCATCTCGCTGCATCAGATCCGGAACTATGCCCACCAGCCAGGAGCGGCGGGCCTCATCGCTGGCGATCACCTCACTCTGGGCCTGAGTGCCGTGAATGCAGCCAAGGAGAAGGCGCAATAGTATAGGCCGGGTCGTGGCCAAAAGAGGCAGCAACGATGACATTAGTTTAAGGTTTCCGTTTAAACTGGCTTGGATTCGAGGTTAACCTTCGAACCCAACCCAATTGAAACGATAGAACTACCAGTAAGTTAGAAGTTAGTTAGGCGCAAATTGACAGTGGCGCATAGGAGCATGGCACTGCAGCTGGTTTCGCTGCGCCCGAACTTTCCACATATCCAAAACCATCTTCAAGCTGTATACGCATCAGTCAGGAATAAGAAACAACTCTATCACTGCCCAAGAAGAGGAAACCAACTGCAATGCTTTAGCTCCGCGCCTGCGCGATTTTAAGAATATTACATCTAGATCGACTCAGGTTTTTCATACGATATTTATATTCCCTTCCCTTCTAGATATATCTTTAAGCAATGTGTAAAGTAAAACTCTGAACTATTTGAATTAGTTTAATTTGAATAGAACACAGTTTTGGTATAAGCTAGAAGGCGTACCAAGTACATAATATATATATATGTGACCTAGATTGTACATAGATGTATGTAAATGTGTGCTGTATATGTAAACGTACTTTAGATACTTTCTAATTTATCAACTAATTTGTATCTTAAGGATATTTTCTACCTGTTAGGCAAGCTGAAAGTGAGAAATCGATTTGAAACTGTAAAATTCAAACTCAAATAAATTTTGAAATTATTTATAAAATAAAACTAGACATTCGTTTTTTATTCAGCCGCAGGATAAGCATTTTAATTATGATATGCAACGATCCAGAAAACTGCAACCTAATCCGCTTAGCGGCCTCAAGAAGAGCGAACTCCTTTTGTGCCGGAGAGGCGACATAAGAGATTTATGTTCACCCCATATAATCGGAGTATCCATCCACAGGGAAATCGGATCGAGGCTTATCTTCGAGGCTCTTCTTGCTAGCAGCTGCTGGGTCGCTTGGCTTAAGACGTGACACTGGCGTAATTCTTAAGGGGGGTTGGCCCTGCCAAAAAAAGTGCTCCGTCAGATATGTAGGTTCCCTCGAATCAAAATGCTTGGCTGCGCTCGAATGGCGATTAATGATTGATGACTGATTGAGTCTTGAAACTTTTTGGTCGGCCCATCGACTGGGAGATTAATGAGAATGATTCATTTTACTGGCTTGGATTGGGTCTTGAGTTCTTTTCGATGTGTTTTGCATATACGCGGGTATTTTTACCTGATATAAAAAACTAGTTCAGCGTCGCTTTCGAGGCTTCTTCACTCTGCACGATTTGCAACTTGAAGTCGGAAGAGTTCGATCTACTTCAGAAATTACTGAATTTGGAGAACTTTACACTGGACGGTGATGATGGAGTTACAGAGATCTTAAGACCTTTGACGGATTAGTAAGCTGATAGCCAAGTTATATTCAATCTATGAACAACTGTTTGGGATTTATCACAAATATCTTCAAGCAAAAACGAATTTCATAGCTAATTAATAAAACAATAAATTCAAAAATCCCACACAAAACCAGTTTAAGTTGTTAACAGGTGTTTTTGTATTCATTATTATATTTTCTCTGTCTTTATTTAGCCTTTTTTCTTAACTCTGTGCTGAGCGCAGCGTTTGAATGGGATTATAAATAGCAGCAAATTTTGTTAAATAAACAAAAAAACAATAGCTTTTATGATCTTTTTATGCCACTAATAAAAATGATATAAAATCTCCTAAATAGCCCCTAACAATGGGGATTGTTGAAAATAAATAGACACCCACAAAAGGAGTTAGGGCAGCCAACAAAGAAGTTGATAGAGACATCAACTCGATAAAAGGATTCTTTGTTTGTCAACAAAGATCGGTGTCTTTGTCAAAACTCGGCACGATCCTTTGGCAAAAAAAAAAGTAAACAGGACACCCTTGAGCGAGCTACAAGGATCGCTGACAAGAAACCAACAAATCATCAAAGTAGAATTGGCAAACACACCGCAGAGGACAAAGCCCGGGGATAAAAGGGATTTGACGATCGATAATCGATCATTTGGCAGTTGTGCAAAATGCTAAACAAAGGCTTCCACAATGCAAAAATGAGGCGCAGGGGGCAAGGAATCTTTTTAGCACATCCGCGAACCCTTTTCCCATTTCTTGGAGGGCTCTGCAACCCAATGTTTGCCAATAATTTAATTGATAAATGATTTGATTTCTGCCAGCCATCGCCATCGATCATAGAGAAGCATTCAAGGCATCGAGGCCCTGTCTACGCGCGATTAGCATATCAATGCGCATTATTATAGATGCACTAATGATCATGGGATTGTTTGGTGGTTATTGTCCCCGATCTTCGGGGTGGCTCTTCTCCGGCTTCTTTTCCTTTTCTTTCGGGTCTGTCTTGTCTTTGGGTGCTGAAATCATCACGATTCCGTTCCCGTTGGGAGAGTCTCATCAGGCTTTGTTATGCTAACTATGAGAAAAAAACGAGGACTATGTCCTGGGTGGGTCCTTGGTCCTGGGACTGTCACTTTTACTTGCAGCTTGATCGATATGGTAATTAGAAAGCAGTGCCCGAGGCCAGACAGGCAGCTCTTCCCTGAGAGTGGCATCTGTGTAAGGAGATCCTAAAAAGAGAGGAATGTCCTGAAGACTCAGATATAGGATATTAAAAAAATCTAATATTAAATATCCAAAGAATTAATCTGTTATCTAAGTAAAATTACATTAAATTTATTCACTCGCAACTAGAGTTTAAATAAATTTGAATAACATTTTAGATTTCAAACATTAACTAAATAGTTAAAATTTTAGACCTTTCTTCCATTTTTAATTTAATCTTCAGGAAACCCTTTTTTATGGAGTTACCAGCTAAAAACTTCTTCACTAATCATAATTTGTCCCTACAGTTTTTCTCTCAGTGTGTTTCAGTTCATTTACCATTTTTCAAAAAGGGCATTATGCAAAACTACTTTCATTTGAATATTGTCTATGCAGTTCAATGCCAAGAGATCATTTCGGTGCCTGCAGAAAGTCGTCATCAAAGGCATCAATAGATTTATGGTTTCTAAACTCCAGACCCGAAATCAAAACACACACCCAAAGCCAGGGAGGGAGAGATAGTAGGACTCGATCATCGTCATCAGGGGTTGCACACAAAACATCCGCCGGATCTGTTTGTAAAAAAAAAGAAAAAGAAAAACCTTTCACCCCAGAGAACGACTCGTTCTTCTTGGCAAATGAAAGGACTCGAAGAGGGATCCTTTCTCTCGCGCAACCCGTTCCCTCGAATGGCATTTAGTCTATTCGCCATTCAGCGATTCTTTTGGATAAACTATTTATGAAATTATTATACAATGCACACAATATGCGGATACACTCCACCGATTAGCCTGGGCTTTGAACAGATCGAAAGAGAATGGCTGGAAGGTGTGTATGTTTTTCCCATAACTTCTTGTTCCTGTGGCATTTGCATTTCATCCTTTCTCAGTCGAGAGACACAGTGCGCTCCTTGCCAATTGTGATCCCATCGTATTGTTCGATTCTAATAAGGTGCGATATTGTGAAATTTGATGCGATTTTCGTTAGCTATTCTTATAACCATATTTGCACCCTTTGAGCTGAATGGATATTCGCACACCCAAAATTGGAGGGCACACTCTATGGCCCTATTGTTGAGGTTGAGGTTTCTCTGTCTGGGTCGGTCCTGTGTTTGGATTGATTTCCCCTTTATATCATTTCGATTGTTGGGTAATTGATACTTAAGCGAATATTGGCATATTGCCAAAAATAAAAGAAGGTTTGTGGGTATTTTAATTAAGCGTTTTGATAGCGAATTTGATGAGTGAGTCGAAGATGATCCGAAGGCTTAAGTGCTTGCTGCACATTTACATTTGTTTGATTTCTAGGATTCCAAATGTGTTCCTTTTACATATTGAGTTTCATTTTCTTTCATTTTACTTGGTTGGATAATAATCCCTAGTTTGAGATAGTATTTCATTATGAAAGATCAACATATGTTGGATGAAGGTTGAGTAATGCCACACAGATGGTAGTCTTTTGTTTTAATCATAACTTATCCTTTCTAAAATAAAGAAATATTATGAATACCCATACAAAATAGAAATATATTTTCATGAATTTTAAATATTTACAAAAAATGATTATTTATTTATAAACATTTTATTGGCCTAGGACATGTCTTTAAAATCAGCAATTAATTAAAAAAAAAAACAATAATCAGCTACCGCAGATTAGACATATTCGACTACATATGGTGTGCATTTAGTAGCTCATCATCAACAGCCGATTTGATCTAGTCAAATCAGAATGTTTGTCCTTTTGTCTGTTTTAATACGTAAACTTGGATGAAAATTTCTTATGTCTTCTATCTCATGACGGATCGGTTCACTATATATTATAGGTATCACAAACTAAATATGAATAGAAAAGTATAATAGTTTCGTTGTTATTTAACAAAAATGTAGATATTTTAATATATATTAAGTATATACGATCCTATATCTATATGTCTAAATACTTCAAAATCATGTTCGCCTTCCTAGAGCTATTTTTTCAGATTTTATACTTGCATTTTCTAACGCTCTCACGAATTCCTTTTATTATTTTTTAATTTCATGTAAATTGTAAGTTTATTTATTGCAAGACACAATTATAAAGATTTTTTTCCTCACGAACAACACATTTTTTAAAGCCTATCAAGTACTTAACAATGTTTACAATTTCTCAAACCAAACGCCAGTTTGTACCCCCCTTTAAAATGTTACAATTTCCAAAATAAATCCTTGACAACCAACACGTGTTAAATTAAACAAAAAAAGTTGAATAAAATGGCAAAAAATAAATGTTAACTGCGTAATTGAAAGAAAGGACATTGTGAGCAGGATGCCGCCATGAAATGACGCACTAACAAACATTTAATTACCATTTTCGCACCGCCCTTTGTCGGGGAGCTGTTTTTTCAAGCTCTCATGATAAAAAAGTACCCAAAAAATGTTAGTAAAAAACGACTACAATCAAAACGAACGAAAAAAAACTTGTCACACGGGATTCGAACATTTTTAAAATAGGGAAGAAAAACGCGGCAAAAAAGCTAAACTCGCTGCAATTATAGACGACTTTTTTCGGTAGTCAAGCATAAAAAATTAGGGACAAAAAAAAAAAATACAAAAGGAAAAAAATGGGTTAAAAAACTGCAGAGCCCAACAATGAGGGCTGCAAGGATGAGCCCGGGAGAACATAAAAAATCACCCAAAAAAGTATGCAACGGGCGGCATTTGGTTACCTAATTTGAATATTTGGCGCTAGAAATTTTCTCACGATTTTTTTTGTTAGGCTACCCACAGCCCAAGACACACACACTCTCGGGGCTCACGAGGCTCAGGGTGACGATCAAGGATAATGAAAGGACTCGAGCACAAAGACGGGCAGACGGTCCTAGAAGACAAGGAGTAAAAAAAATCCGGATTTTTTACCTCATTTCCATGCGGAAGCGTTTCCTTGCGCGAACCGCCAAGGGCGGTAGGACAAAAGGGGACGAAAGGATGCCTTAATTTATGCACAACACGTTCGCGGATCGGACGCCCAAAAGGGTTAAGGGAACCCGAGAGCTATACGTACTTTCCCGGGACATCGTCTCACATTTGCATACGTGATCGAGGCAGAAGGGTGCGTCGCCAAGCAGGACAGGGTCAAACATCATTTTTCATTTATCCTCCGTAAAAAAACGAGGTCTAAACGAAAAAAACGTATGCTCTTTGAAATAGAAAAATACGTAAATTATTTAAATTACGTTTTTTTTCTGATATTTCTGTTGGTGCGCAGGACCAAGGTGTGTCCTGTGAGCTGCCATTCGTCAGCTGAGCTAAGATGTTCTGGGTCACTCTGCTAGGTAAAGAACCCAAGATCCCTGTAGGGAGTAAGGACCTCTCTCTAGTCCTTCGGAGGATGAATCTCTTCTCCTTGGTGCATAGGTTGATCTTATTTGCATATTTTAGCATTGTCTCTGATCTATTTTGCATATTTTTGCATTGTCTCTATCGATTTGAAACGCCTTTGGCAGAATTCTAAATCAATATTTGCTCATTAGTCACAAGCAATAATTTTAATTATAATAATTTGAATACTCTTCTAAGGGCTAAAAGGTATAATAAGCCATAGCAGCTGTGTAAACGGGAAAGATATCCATAATGTAAAGAAGATACGATCAGTTATTATTTAAAACCTTGATCATAGTCTCCAACTTTATTTTAAAAATAGATATGCATATTTATTGTGACTGTTCTGCAACACCTTCTTATTAATAGCTTAATGCCCGATAAATGTGTTTTCGCAATAAAAACACTTTAGTTTCAGATTAAAATCAGATAGCCATATTTATCACAAAACAAAACGAAATGAACTAAGCGCCAAAGTATGCCAACCTCTGTGAAGAAAATTAATCAAATTATACCCTATCAGGAGATACGCGAAATAATATCCATCAAATTCTATAATTTGTATACGGCGAACGTAAAATTATGCAAAATATATTCCGTTGTTGAAATAGAAATTTTGCAAAAGCCAGGCAACTTTTTTGTTAGCGTTGGTTGCGTGAAATTAATAAAGTTACTTAATTACAGGTACAACAGATGGGCAAAGATCGATTCCCCCTTCACCTCTAAATCTGCAAACAGGTTGACTTGTGCCAAAACAGACATTTTTTTTATTTTTTTGCGAAAGGTTTACCTTTGGTCCATTAGTGGGAGTACAATTTGGCAATTATATTTGGAGTATTCGCCAATGATCGTACCTTGGAAATAATACATTTAAGTATAAACATTCTCAAGCTGTTTATTTTAGAGGGTATTTAACAAACCCTAACTCAGATTTTTTGGCAAGTAAAACTTTTGGTGGAAGCGACATAATGATTGATCGTGTGCCAATTTTTGACGAAGACAAAAAATAAAAACGGAGGAGAAGCATTTAATATTTTTTTATTTTTGCTGTGGTTACCTTTGTTCTCAGTCAAATGAATTAAATTTATATTTGTTGTTGCTGTGAGTACGCAATTTAAGTGAAGATTCGGCCACTAGTCAAACCGGTTGGCACTCGTGATTGCCTTTTGAATCTGTATGTCTTTTTGCTAACACCAACATGAGGAGCTAGGGAATAAGATATCATTATTAGGATATGCTTATCCAAATTCTTATTATTGTCGTCTTTTGTGTTTCACACATGTGTGTGTTGTGTTTCATTCATACTTATTAGAAACAGTTTATAATACATAATATAAAATAAATCAAAGACTGGAATTCACTATAATAAATACTTCAGGTTTGGTGTCTTATGTAGTTTTGTAGCTTCTTTAAAATATTAATTTAATCTCCAACCGAACTTCACTTCGTTGAAAATTTAAGATATATAGTGAGAAAACAACTTGGACATATATTTAAAATTTTGGTTTACCTTATGCGTTTTTAAAAAAATATAATAAAGTTGTGACCATTTCTTTTGAACTGGCCCAAAATTACTGACCATTCATTAAACTTTTACTTATGGGGCTTTCCGCTGAAACGTACTAATAAAATCTAGTAAACGGTTTTGAAAAAACTTGTGCAAGCCCTCCATTTCTTAATTTCTTGAGATTACCCGCCATTATTCAAACACTAAGCGGCGAAACATTTTCTTAGCGGCGAATCAGTGTAACCGTATCTCATTACTATTTTCACCACAAATGGGATTTCTTCATCAGCTGTTCACACCAACACCCAGAAATTTCAAATAATAAAAAAAAAAAACAATTGCGGATTAATAATGTTTTTAAATGACCTAGGACAGCCACTTATATTGGATGCTGAAAAGCAGTATGGCCCCTTCGAGCAGGTGGGGATTTCATTTTCCACTGACCGCAATAAATTACTTATCGCTTGACTCTCTAGCACAGTGGAGCACTGGTCCTGTCATCTGCCGCCTTCAAACATCATGTTGTTCCAAAGGAATGGTCTAAAGTCGTCCTTGGGTCGGAGCCGGATCTCTGTCGTCTGCGACTAGGGAATCTTTCTAACACCCCATATTTCCCGAACTGCACTTTTAAATCGTTGAGCCCCAATAAACCAACGAAAATAGAGCACGGTGAAACCAATATCACAATCACCTTAATACCAGCGGGCAAAAGCGATGACTTGGAAATTTACCTGTACTACATCGAGAGTTAGTTTTTCCCTGTGATCTTATCCAGTCAACTAACTAACTGAGTTATCTTTCCAGATGGCTACACAAGAATTCTCGTTGTGGACCGCCTGTCAGGCTACTTGGACTTTCTGCCCAAAGCCAATTTATACTTTCATCGAGGCCTTAGCCTGGGAATCGATGTTATGTACATTGACGAATGTCTTCTAGATGGAACGCAATTAAATGAGGATCTCTACGCCCTCGTTCACCTAATAAGGCCGACGCACATCTATGGACTGAGGCAAAAGGAATTGCCCAAGTGGCTGCTTGATCTCCGCCTGCAGAAAGTTCCATACTAGCACATACAATAAAAGTCGAGAGTTTTTTAGAAAATTATGCATTTAAAACGAAAGACTTGGTAACAGTCAAAAATAAAATCTACCTAAGACCCACAAACTCGTATTCCTAGACGCAATCACTATCCCTTTGTCGCCTTGGCCTTGCTTTTCACCTTCTTCACGCGCTTTAGGCCATCCATTTTGCTCTTCATGAACTGCGAGTACATGCCCATCATTGTGGGCACATCCTCCTGGCGGACAACGGTGGAAATCTACCGAAAGATGTTTTGGTATATAGTAATGGGACTTGAATGTGGAGCCCGGGTGGCGTTACCTTTTGTGACTTGGACTGGGCTCGTATTAGGCACATGTACGTAGCTGGCTTGGGCAATGGCGGTCTGCCGGCTCTGGGCACAGGCTTGTCGTGACCATCATCTAAAAAGCATATTATTATTATTGTTGTTGTTTTCCGCAGACACGATGCGTTTCATGGGAGCTCTACTCACAGCGCTTGAAAGTTAACGTAAAGGAGGAGTCCTTCTTCGCCGCATTAGCGATCTTCTCAAGGCGAAGGATGAACTGCAATTAGAAATAGTCAATTTGCTATTTAAAGTAGGTGTTTTCGGTTTATTTACGTTGGAATTATCCAGCAAAACCATTTCGTGGCAAATAAAAAAAACGAGAGAAGTGCTGCCAGTTTAGCTTTCTTCAGCTAGATCTGACATATTTGAAAATGTAAAGTTTTGGATTTGCAGCTAGATTATATGCATAATAATAGATTAATTTAATATTTATATCACATATATTTATTATTTAACCTACGGACATGATTTTACAAGTCTATTTCTATTTGAAAAAGTTTTTAACTTAAAGGAGAAAGAAAAAGTCAATTAATTTTTCCTTTTATTATGTTTTCTATAAAAAATAGTTTTAAAATATAATAATACTAATATATCTCATATTAATATAAAATTCTTACCTTTTCGTAACTGAACCAATAAAGTTTACTATTTTCTTGTTAACAATTTTCTCCTGAAATGTATATCCCAAAACCTCAAAAATATTTTGTCTGTTCCTGATTTTATCATTTTATAATCAACCCTTCCATTTTGTATAAATTCTTGAATGTGTTACATTTATTTCGACCATTTAAAAAAGTAATTTTTTGCTAAAATTAATTAAGAAAAATAATAATGTATACCATCTCGGTTATAGCTTTTTTCAGCATTTAGTTTTTATATTTTGTCCAGAATCTAGCTTATACGGGCAACACTGGGGCGAAGTGACACTGACAGTTTAGGGTGGATTTTTTAGGCATTTTCTGGTAAGGCAATCAGGGCTGCCAAAGCTTTAAATTTCTAGAAGAAAACAAAGCGAAACCAATTTGTAGAATATATTAAAAATAAACTCCAAAGTACAGACAAGAACAAAGTTCGCTTTTTAATTAATTTGCCATGGCAACCAATGCCTTTTAAACAAAACCCCTTTGTTTCCATATCGATAACACAATCGCATTCGGACCGAGTTGGCAGCTCCACCAAAATTGGTTGAGAAAGCAGCAAGGAAAAAGGCGAGAAAAAGTCGTAAAACTACGAAAACCTACAAGTGCGGGGCAACCAGGAAGCTGTTGCACATACGCCGACCTCTATCCGCGCTCTCCGAACACCCGCGCCCGCGTCCGCCGCCACCACGAGAGCAGCGCCCAGCAGCATCAGTCCGAAATCGGCAGCAGCGGTGGTGCAAGCGAAGAGGAAAATTCCAGCCGCTCGAAATCCGCGCCAGCCAAAGGAAGCGCCGCCCACGCCGTCATCAGCACTAGCGTGTGAATTAGCCCCACTCGGCCCCTGGCTCGCAACCACATTTATCTAGTGCTCGACGAAGCTCCAGTCAGCGCCACAAACTCGGCAACATGGTGAGCAATTTGCATTGCTCCAAGCCGGTCACCTCTGTGATTAGGCCAGGCTCAATACAACCTATTGTGTAGTTGGAAGAGCATTCCTGGCAGTTGAAAGCAAAGCCACCGCCAGAAAGTGTTGAGTGCTCCAGCGTAACACACTCACCAGCCAGCACTGAACTTTGACCGAAACGAAACGCTCACTCACACGCACTTCTCCTTCTCCCCATCTTCCTTCCAGGACGTGTTCCTTATGATCAGGCGGCAGAAGATCACCATCTTCACGGACGCCAAGGAGAACACAACGGTGGCCGAACTGAAGCGAATGATTGAAGGTGAGTGCGGTGAGCCGGCGGTCAGCCAGCCGGTGGCTGTGTGCGTGTTCCCCTATTTATAGATTGGCAATATTGAGTAATTCCATGATTGACTTACTCCCGCAGGCATACTGAAGGTGCAGCCCGTGGACCAGCGGTTATACAATCAGGACAACGATGTCATGGAGGACGACAGCACGTTGCAGGACTACGGCGTGACAGTGTCCACGGCCAAGGCGCAGTCTCCGGCGCAGCTGGGCTTGACATTCAGGTGAGCGGGCAGTTGTTGTTGCTGCTACTCTGAGACTAGCTGATAAGGAGCTAGAGCTGTGCGGGTTATCTAGCGGACGCAGCTCGCAACCAGCACGTGTCCCGCTCAATGGGTTGTAGGCCGATTCTAGCTGGGCACATGATCCTAATGACCTTTTTTTTTGCATTGCAGAAACGAACTGGGCGATTTTGAGACACTGGACATGTCACCATACTCAGCACCACCAGACTTACCTGAAGTGATGAAAAACCAAGAGGCCTCGAACGGACAGGAGCAAGTTGCATAAGGGAGCAGTCAGAGTCAGTCAGTCAATCACCCCTACGAAAACAATAAACAGCAGCAACCACATCATCAAAAGCAGCAGCAGAAGCAGCCGCATCAACTAAGCCACAAGAAGTGTGTGGCAAAATGAGACAAACTAAATCCGCTAAATATCCAGACTCAATCCTACTGTCGCTCGCTTTTGTCCCCCGCAAACGAAAATTTATTGAAATGAATGAAACGCCGAACGGAAGGGCGAGATCCGCACTCGGTTCCTTCGAATTGAGTTGCGATATCCACACTTCCGTCTGGTCAGAACGCAAAACAGCAACAACTGCAGCCGCAATAGCTAAATATGCATTTTTTCGTTGTTTATAGCAAGGAACAATTCACTATGATTCTAACACAACAACAAATTGTACTTTGGAATGGGATCTATAATATTCGGCTTTAACTTTACCCCCACTCTTGTTTGTTTCTTTTTTATGGAATTTATACGAATTTGTTGAAAAATACACAGTCATAAAAACAAAGTAATGTGCGAAATATGCCGCATCGAGCATTTCAATCCCGGACACCTCAAACTCCATACCCACAACTGGATTCCCCCATCCCACGGCACGATCCTTCGTAAGCAGAGTGAAACACGGTGAATATTTAATGAATATTGGGATCTAATTATATTATAATTTATAATCAAATCATTATTTTTGTAATAATAAGATTTAATTATTATTAAAAACAAACAAAGAAACCCCCCGCCATCAAGCTAATCACTCTCATCCAGATCTGCAGTCATGGCAGCCACCTCCGCGTCGTTGGCATCACTGCCGCTGCCCTCCCCGTCGTCTTCAGCCATTGTGCCATCAATAAACGAGGCGTTGCCGCTCTGCTGCAGCTCCTGGTGCTCGAGGTACTCCTGCAATCGGTCCTGGAAGAAGTTAATGAACGTCTGCTTCTGCTGCGCCGTGGCTGGGAAGTAGTGGCCGCCACTGTGCTCGAGAACCTCGACGTTCTTGAACTGAGCGGCCAGCGATTCGCTCATCTGCTTGGGTATAATCTCATCCGTTTGGCCGTAGATGTGAAGCGTGGGTATACTGATGGCCTCTTCGTAGGCGCTCATATGCACCAAACTGCCCGAGAGGAAGCCCGAGGCGAGTACAGCGAACTCGGGTCGGATGGAGGTTACTATGGGGGACACGAGAGTAGGATAAATCGCTTAGTTTAAACTTTTACTCCTTTACTTACACTTCTTTTTGGCCAATCCGCATATCAGACCCACGAAGCAGGCACCTTGCGAGAAACCCAACAGCCCCTGAAACGGGCCCTGCGTCCTCCATGCCTCCTCCACGCATCGTAGGCTCTCCTGGAAGCCAAAAGCCGGGCCGCCTCGGTTGGTGCCCTTAAAGGTACCGTCGTCCTTGTTGGCCCACCAGCTGCGCTGCTCTGGCACAGGCTCTGCCGCCGATTCCAGCGCTGCGGCCACGTGTGGCGCGGAAATGAAGACGAACTCTGCATACTTGGAGGCAAATTTTCGGAAGGAGCCGAGCTTGTTTTTGAAAGCATCTCCATTCTGCCGATAGCCATGCAGGCAGAGCACGCGCACCTTTTCGGTAATTTCCAGCTTTGGTTGCTGCTTGCTTCCGCCGGCACGACTCGAGCCAGCAGCCTCGGCCGCTGCATCGTTGTTTGTCATCTTAAAGGTAATTATATCTTACTTTCTATCTATTTAAAAAATTATGAAAAACAACAGGAAAGGGTGCTGAAGTGTGACCGACCGTTGAAATATGAAGAGTACGAAAAATACCAAACTGTAGCGCGAAACTTGTATGTCGCCAAATACTTTAATAACTATGTTGTATTACTATATTTTAATATATTATGAAATCATAGAATTATAGTTTGTTTTCAAATTGTTTTTGCCTACCTTGCCAAAAAAATGTAAATTTATATACTACAAGTTGGCAGCACCTTAATAAATAAACGCACCAAGTGGCAACCCTTGGCCAGAAAGCCGCATTTTTTACGTAAAACTTATTTTTGGTAAATGCAACAAGTTTTCTAAGCTTTTCCCTTCGACATTACCTGCTATCGGACCAGTAACTTTCAAGGAGCAGTAGGAGCGCCAGCCAGAGAATGATCTACACCACAACACTACTGTCCGCGCGGGGCAGCCTCTTCGGTTCGCTGATGAGCAAAGTCAGGCAAGTTGTAGCCAAGGAGCAGGCCTCCGGCTCCGCTCCTCCTCCACCCAATGACACCGACAACAGACCACTCACACCCAACAGGCCTTTGGCAGCCGCCGGCATCAGCCACAGTCCGGTGGTGCAGTCGAAAACGCTGGAGGAGCAGGTGGGCCTGCCGCCGAGGCCCAAGAAGCCGCTGACCCCCTATTTCCGCTTCATGCGCGATCAGCGTCCTAAGCTGGTGGCCGCTAATCCAAAGATCAGCACCGTCGAGGTGGTGCGCCAGCTGTCCAAGAGCTGGGCGGACGCGGACGCCAAGCTAAAGGAACGCCTGCAGGCCGAGTACAAGAAGGACCAGGAAGTCTACGTTGAGCAGCGCACCAAGTACGATGCCACGCTGACGGACGATCAGCGAGCGGAGATCAAGCAGCTCAAGCAGGACCTTGTCGATGCCAAGGAGCGTCGGCAGCTCCGCAAGCGTGTCAAGGAGCTTGGTCGACCCAAGAAGCCCGCCTCCGCCTTCCTGCGCTTTATTGCCAGTGAGCGCACCAACTCACCGCAGGACCCCAAGCAGACATACCGCGAGTGGCACCAGAAGACGACGGCCAAGTGGACGCGCTTCACAGACTCTGAGAAGGAGTCCTACATGCAGGAGTCGCGCAAGGAGTTGGAGATCTACAGGTACGTAGGGGTTTTTCCGAAATGGCTGCTAAATATGAATATAGGGCCTATTTTGCGAAATTTGATCAAGTATAACCACATTTTGTAACGGATGAAGAAACCCCTAGCCTTACTTTTAACAAGTTTTGTTAAACAAAAATGTCTTAATTGTCTTAATTGTCTTAATGTCTTAATTCCTCCGCTTATTTTTCCAAATTTAATTTTAAATTACGTTTCTAAAAAATATTAATATTTTACTTGCAGAAAAGAAATTTCCGTGTGGGAGGAGAAGATGATACGCCTCGGCCACATCGACGTTGTGCGTCATGGCAATCTAATCGATCCACCAGAGCCCAAGAGCCGCAAGTCGCATGTTGCCAAAGAGAAATAGGGCTATGTAGCTGCTCGGCACCAGTCCTCCGCCATCACATACATACATATAATCCATTCTTCATTTTGTTTTTTTCCGTTTCCCTCGCCATCATCGCAAATTTGTTAAGGTTAGGCATTATAGAATAAATGCTCGCCCGCTTAAGTACAACTTAAATTTTTCTGTTCCTGCTGCTAAGTATACAAAGAGTAACTTAAGTCACTTTCTGGACTATGTAAATAGCTTCAGCATGAAATATAAAGACAGTTTTCAATTTTTACAAAGCCATGTGCATATTTTCAACGGACTGAAACGGCATTTTACAACCTTAAACTAACCTAATTTATTGTACTATTTTCGCCCTTTGCCAACACGCTGCATATGGAGCAGGCACGTGGCATTGGCAGTTACAAAGTTTCTAGCGAGCTGTCCAAAGAATGGTGTCTCTTTGGACAAACACGTGTCTGAGTCTTACGGGGTTAATATCACACTTGATTTTTAGTTGATTTAACACGGTAATCGAAACAGTTTTAATCTCTCTGCGTAGATCACGGTTAACAAATATGCGTTAAATTTGTCACCTCAAATGCGCAGATTATAGAGGATTATATTAGATCTATAATGGTACAGTCATCTTTCGACTGCAACCATAGTGGGGTTTAAGCTACGAAGCGGACACAACCGCTCGACTCTCGCTTCAGTTTCCAAATGAACGCACCACTCTGAGGCCGGAGCATGGTTGGCTCCGTCTGGCCGCCTGGCAGCCTGGCTGAATGATATTTCCGCCACTTTGGTCAGCGCTCTCCCTCTCTATATCGCTCTGAATTATTGCTGACTTCGGGGAATTCGGCGATAACCATTCGAGTGCTTAATCAGGGACGGAATATGGTCATAGAGCCACACTTTTGGGGTATTTCGGGTGTAACAGGTTACGGAGATAAGAATTTCCAAGCGGAAAAATACGTTTTCGTTAAAGCTGTTTCTTTAAAATGAAACAATTCTCAACATTTACTAGGAAGATTCATTGAAAAATTACCTTTTTTATGTGAACTAATAGCAGATACTTTTAATTGGGCCTTTTTATAGATAACTACATCATTAGGTTTATAAAAACTCTCAAAACAACGCTTAAACATTTCAGTTTTAGGCCAACTAGCATCTTTGGTGGTAACTTTTGTGTCTTATTCCGCACCTGTATTTTTCAGGCCCAGTCTCGCTCCCGCTTAGCTGAATTTTGAAACAATTTCGGCTCTCTGGAGAACGCTCAAGATATCTCAGGTAGCCAGCGGGAGAGGAGAGGCCCTGCCTTTCATGCAGCTCAACAGGTAGGCCATTCGCATCACATGTATGTATGTATATCTGAACATGTATCTTGAGATTTCCATAGTTTTCGTCATGCCGCCTGGGTTTTCTGCTCTAAACTAATGAAAATGTTTTCACCTAATTTTCGTGGCTGCAATAGAGCTATGCTCCAAACTTTATTGGCCTGGCATTGGCCAGAGCACTTCGAAACGCCAACGACCGCCACATTCTTGGGCAAGAATCCGAGTTACCTCCGAGCTTCTGGCCAAAACACCACGTTCGGGCCGCCAGCGGCGGAATTGCGCAAGCCATTTTGGCGCAACCTTGGGCTACTGCTAGCAACTGCTACTCCGAAATTCGAAAACCAACCACTGCACACGCACACGAGCGTATTTTTTGCAATAGAAACAAACAGCGAAAACAAATCGAATGAATTCCAAACACAACTCCTAATACGCCTCTCAGCCTGGCTAATAAAATGTGCACAAAATTCGGCATTTCGAATGACAAAAATGCATTAGACGATCAATAGAGGCAGCTGGGAGACGGCTTGGACACGATTAAGGCCTTTAAGTCGCCTATTGATTTGTGGTTTTCCAGGTTTCCCATTTAGCTCCCAAGTGCAGTGGAGATTCTATACGTCGAACCATATCTTAATGACTAAAAGACTTAAATTATTACATTATAGTTTTAACCTGACTATATTGGAACATTTCGTTTTGAAAAATTGACTTTTTATGGACACTCGGCATATAGCTAAGTTTAATTTATGAATATATGAATAAATAAGAATCTACCCATACTAGTCTTTCAGCTATCCGAAAGAAAACTTGCAAATAGTATTCTCTTCGTTGCAGGTAGTATATACAAAAGTCGGATCAGATGAACTCTGTCACAGCAACATTTAGAACAAAAATTATAACTTTTATTTTGACTGTAATATATTGGAACATATTATTTGAAGTTTGCAACGCTGATCCGACCCTATAAATAATATGTATTTTTAATCAGCATAATCAGGCAAGTCTATTTAACCATCTTCGGAAGTCCATTTTTTTTTGTGTATTTTTTTCAACATTTTATAAGGGGTTACATCGTTAAAATGGTCGAAAATTGGCAAAAATTGAATTTTTGTTACATTTTAAATTGACTTTGAAGATTTATTAAGCCAATAAAAAGGAACATATGAAAGCTTTCCAAATTAAAATTGATGCAGTTTTGGCATTGTTATGATATTTTAAAAATGTGATCACAAAATATTGATCTGTAGTTTTAAAAAATTACATATTTTATGTATTTTTAGTAATATTTGGTGAAGGAGTCATTTTCGACCCTATCAATAGTATATGTTCCTAAATAAGCATAAACAGCCGAGTCGATCCAGCCATCTCCGGCAGAATACAAAAACTAACAACTTTTTCAAAATTTTATATATTTAAATTGAAAAAAAAAATTAATTAAAAAAAAAATGTTAATTGAGTATGCAGAATTAACTATTAACCTAATGAAAACTAACATAGCACAGCCGAATTAAAATTAATGCTTTGTAGGCTTACTTACGAGTTTTTTAAACTTTGATTTGTCGAAATAATTATTGATATTATTAATATCCTTTAATTCAATAGCAAACTGCAGGGGTATATAAACTTCGGTTTTCCGATGTTAGTTTCCTTGTTCATAAATAAATCTACTCCATTCCATTTTTCATTAAAATATATTCGACAATAAAGTCTACTCCCAATACAATTAAATCTTCACGAAGTTTCCCAGTTTGGAGGCCATTTAGAGAGGCCTAAAAAATTAAATTCAGTTCCATATAAAATATGTTGGTCTCCGTGTAGTTGTGCACCCGTAAGATTCTCCAATCCAAGGGGAGGCAGCCAGGTGGAACCATTTATTAAGTGGTACATGTACCCGAGCGTGTATTGTCTCTAGTTGCCGTCTAATACTTGTTTTATTTTTTGTCTTCGGGTTCGCCGCCGCTGCTCAGGTGAGCCCAATTTCAATGCACTCGACTCGGACCTTCTCCTCCTCCTACCCTGGTGCCCAGCTAAGCGGCTGCGAATGGAGGCCAACTGCTTTTCGGCGGCGTTGCGCCACAGAAGTTGAAATTTCGGTTAATATTTTCAGTTACGTATGTATTTATTCAACGAATTTGGTTCTTTTTGCAAGAGTCGTAAGAGATGATACATTAGACATACTGGATATTTTTCGATCTTGCCGGGCGCGACGACATACACCTAACACTTAGTTGCTAGACGAATATTTACATATATGGTATAGGTACAGATAATACGAATACGATTACAAATACAAATACGATGCACAAGCTCAGAGTTCTCGACAATAATTTAATACAATGTGGGAAATGTGGATGCGAAACAGGAAACGGAAGGATTCAATTGCGAACAGGGAGAACTCTCAAGCTCCGGTGTGTGATGTGTGTGCGGATAAAATAGAGGTTGCTTCAGGGATTCCTTACTTCCATTCAACCGGATCCGGGTCCGGTTGATAACAGTGATTTGTCTAAAATCGCTACAAAGTCTCACCGAAATTCCTTAACTGCTCGACCGTAAAATTAGCTACAAAAACAAAACAAAGTACACAAGAATCACGACGAAGCACAGGATAAAACCATTCCAGTTGAAGCTCCTAGCTAGCCACGTTGCTTACTGCTTCCGCTGGCGCTGCCATTGCTGCTGCTGGTGCTGCTGCTGTGACTTTCCTCCGACGGCGGACGCACCCAGCCGCCGTAGCGGCGCTCCATTTCACGCGCCACTGCCAGACAGAGATGATCTTGGCCGGGATTGGCCACCACCTGAATACCCATGGGCAGGTTGCGCCTGTCCAGGCCGATCATGCAATTGGTCACCGGCAGGCCCAGCGTATTGAAGATGGCCATGTACATGGGCTCGAGGAGCTTGTGATAGATCTGGTAGTGCTGGTGCGCCGTGTTAGGGAAGGTCGGGTAGAGGAAGACGCCGTCGTTGCCCAGCATCTCCTTGAATTCAGTCTTGAGCGCCTCGATTATGCTGGCCAGGTGCTTGTGGCGCGAGTTCGGTATGATCTTCATGAAGTTCTGCAGGTGGCCAAAGATCACCGACGGCAGGATGCTGTCCGAGCAGCCGAAGAAGTACTTGACCGTCTCCTTGCACACGGTCTTTGGCTGCTCGCCCTCCTCCGTTTTGTGGTAGATGGTCTCGATGTTCTTCATGGTCAGCATTGCCGACAGCGAAATGTCCAGCGACCACTTCATCTTGCGGATGTTCACCCGCTTGGCGTTGAAGTCGCTGGCCACCCGATTGATGGCCGCATGCAGATCTCTGCTGAGTGGCCTCATCATACCCGATGGCCCGTCGTTGTCCATGAAAAAGAACCGGATGCCATTGACGCTGATCGCCCTATCCAGCGTCAGCTTGGGACCCGTGGGATCGCTCATGCACTTGAGCAGCAGCGGCAAATCCTTGGCGTAGCGCGTCATTGGTGCGATGGTGAAGAAGTCGCCCCACTTCGGGAAGTCACTCGTCGGATGATGACCCCGGAAGGAGACCGCATACGGGGTGGGCTTATGGCCCCAAATGCCGCTGAACATGGCGGGCAGGCGGGAGGAGCCGCCAATGTCCGAGGTGAGGCCCAGCAGCGAAGCACCGCTGGCCAGGAGCGCAGCCTCACCACCGGACGATCCGCCGGGCGTGCGCTTCAGGTCATACGGATTCTTTGTCTGGCCCGTCACATTGTTGTACGTCTCCCAGAGCAGGCACAGCTCCGGTGTGTTGGACACCAGTAGGATGATGCCGCCGCTGCGCTTAATTTGCTCCACCACCGGTGCATCCGACTTGGCTATTTGCGGCGTCTTGAAGACGCGACCCGCCTGATTGGTCATCCCCTTGACAGCGATGCTCTCCTTGACAGTGACGGGTATGCCCAGCAGGGGAGTGTGCTCCTCCATGGACTCTACACTGTTGATACCCATGGCTATCACGTTGTCTATTTCGCGCGCCTCCTCCAGAGCCTCCTCGAAGCGATCCTGAACGATGGCATTGATCAGGGGATTTACCTGCGGGGATGACAAGTAAAGTATGTCTTGGTTTAGTTAAGTTTTTAATTTAATTGTGATTTTAAAAAGGCAAATGAAAAGTGCAACAGCTTTTAATATAATGTCAAGTTTAAGTCTTTGATCTTGTAGGAATCCTCAGCTAAGTTCAAAGACTTTAAAAACAGCTGAGATTATAAATGAAATATAATAATTTTTAGGTAGCAGTTACTTTACTTAAATTATATTTCGGATTAATTACAATGACTTAGTGAAAGTTCTTAATTGGTTTTATACATTGAAACTCACCTGTCGACATCGCTCGATGTACGCTTCCACAACTTCTTCGCTTTTAATCTGCAAATGGAAAGCCAAGAAGAATGTTTCGATTATT
This sequence comes from Drosophila bunnanda, assembly GCA_035046265.1. NCBI lineage: Eukaryota > Metazoa > Arthropoda > Insecta > Diptera > Drosophilidae > Drosophila > Drosophila bunnanda. The sequence goes on from JAWNOB010000130.1 coordinate 1,063,360, forward strand.
TCCGCAATTTCCACGGCATTCCGGCCAGAGCTCACATTCCACCCCGATTCCCAGGGCCCAAGGCAAGCAATTCTCGTCTATTGAGACGCGGGACAGTGCCAGTGCCAGTGCCACAGAGGCAGAGGCAATTTATGTTAAATTAAAATCAATAAAAAGACAAAGCCAACAGCGGTCAGCTTGCATTCGTGACGCGTGCACTTTTTCGATCAGTGATCAACGATCAACGATCAGCGGCCCCCTGTCGTATGAGTAATATCCAAACGATACATGTGAATGCATAGGGGTGAAAAATCAACTATTTAGAGTTCAGAGGAATATAAATAGACATTCCTAAAGTCAAGTATGAATGTCTTCAGTCAATGGGGATATATCAATCAAGAGGCTTTTGTTGGATTTCCGCATTGAAGCAGGTATTATGCAGTTCTTAATGAATTGAGACTTAAATAAATAATATATTTAATAATTAAATAACACTTAAGGCTTTAATGTGGAAATTATTATTGGTAATAAAAAATAATTGAATTAAATGATTAAAGCGTGAATCAAGCTGATTAACGAGGTGGAAATCGAGTCACCTTTTAATCAACAAAACCTAAAGATTTTCTTTATGAAATTTGATATATGCAATTAAAATAGGAAGCAATCCATACAGCCAATCACGTAATCCATTAAATTTCCTCAACAAGCCGAGAATGCCTCTAAAGAAACCCATTTTTTAATAAATAAAGTATAGAAAGCTTACTTAAATGGATGATTTATCATAATAATAAATTCATCAATAGATCAAAGCACGTATGCGTTGAGCACTTAGTTCCTTTCTGAGTCGGGTTTCTGAGAACTGAACTGAACTCATCAATAATAATAATATGAAATGCAGTGTCAGAATTAGCTCTCTCGTAGTTGATATAATACGATATTAATCACATTCCCACTCACAGCGACGATAATTAGTTAATTGATAGTGGGAACCACATATCAATCAAACAGACTCCAGAGCTGAGCAGTCAGGCTTTTACCAAGCTATCAATCAATGGAAATTCATGGCTTAACCACTTTTTTCGTAACCAATTCAGACCACAATAGCTGCCGCCTAACCTCTGAACTTGAGGTCTCTCAAGATCTTCCAGTTAATACGGGTAATCCGAGGCAGAAGGCCTTCAATGCCGAGTGCTGCCTGAATTGAGCCACAAATTGCCTTACTTTGCCTTAAAGCCCCGGGCGAATGCAACTCACAAATGATGCACCAGCTCGTGTGTGTATGTAAGTACAATTAAAATTAAGGCTACTTGACTTTTTCAATGACTTCCAGTGTAATAATAAATCAGAGGCAGGCGGAGAACAGGTAAACACAGCGTAAGGCAACATGCAACAAGGGTCTCGCGGACGGGGGGCAGAAGGGTTCAGAGCGAAATCAGCGACCGAAAAGCTTGCGACTTGCGACTCCGATACCGATACCAACCCAGCAGCGATCGATGTTTGCCAAGTGGAAAAGATCTTGGCAAGTGTGTGCGTGTGTGCTTGGATGTTGTGGCACCACTATATGGCATAAAGAAATCGCGACACACAGACACAGTTTCGCCGATGCTACTATATATATATACTATATGCTCGGCTGATGTGCGGTGTATACTGAAGTACGTGCTAAAAAGACTCGAGCTCTCAAAGCAAAAGCAAAACAAACCGACAAAAACGAAAACACGAATTGTGCGATTCAAGTACGTACAAATTTCATATGAGCAGCAGCAGCCAGGGTTTACCTAGACCCGCGGTCTTTGAACCACCGAGCTGCCCACTCTGAGACAAAGACTTAATAAATCCAATTTAGCGACAGGACCAATTAGCCCAGCGATGCCACTTTCTTGAGCTCACAACTGCATGGTGATTATCTCTTAATATCCCCACAGATATCGAGTATATACACTGGTTCTGATATAATGCCAATTACAAAATCATTACGCTTAGCTTGGCTTGGCTCGAAGTGAGGCAACGCTGCTTAACCTATGACAATGAAACAAGCCAGCAATTAAGCTGGAAAAAAACTTAAAAAAAGGCGTAATTAAAATAATAATATTTAGCAGTCATACGCACCATGCATGAGGCTTGCCGAAAGAAGACAAAAGCCATAAAAAAAACCCCACAAAAAATATATTTAAAAAATAATAACGTGCAGTTAAAAAATCAAAGCTTAACCAAGCCAACTGCATGCGGCAAATGTGATAAAACCCAGGCAACCGGGCCACTTGAGGGGTGACCCGATAAGGTCTGTCGAGTGGTGACCTCACACCGAAATCTTGCACATCTCGGAGTTACACAGAAACCCAGAGTTACAAGCGGGCTTGTAATGGATGGGAATCTCTTGGGATATGGATACGCTCGGCGATGCAGCTCCGATAAACAGACAAAACCCCAGTCTAGGCCTTGTGTGTGTGTGAATAATGTATATATTTTGAGTTGTGGTTTGCGAAATTTCTGCTCGCATCGTAAAAAGTGCTTGGTTAATACTTTTTAGATGACTAACCCGCGCTGTCTGGCTGGTTTCCTCAATGCCTCGCGTCTATATATCCCTCCTTTGTGGGCCAATTGCCGACTCAAGTGCCCCCCCGCCTTGCGACGTAAACAAAGTAGAAATGGCGAAAAAAAAACCCAAATTGATTTCGATTTCATCTAAGGGTCATATAATGCTATGTTTTCTGAAGTGACGCATTAAAAACAGGATTAGGCTTTAAAGTTTGTTGTTGAAGTTTTGCTAATTTCACAAGAGGAATTTTTTCAAGCTGTTTTGCAAGCTTTAATTGATTGGACAAGGAAATATACACAAAAAGGGGAATGATTAGACACTTTTTGGGGGTTTCTTTACTGACATATTTATGAAGCCTTTAAACTTGAGATAGTTCGTTATATTCCATATAATCGAACCAATTACTTAAATCTGATTCAAATGTGACCTTTTAAATCAGTAGTTCTACTTGAATTTACTCTGTAATATATTAATTTTAAACATTAAAATACATATTCCTTCGTAATTTCTTTAATTAAATACAGAAGCTTTAAGAAATAGTAAACTAAAAATTAGTTATGGTTCTTTATTTCAGCTTAAACCAATTTAATACGCTCGTAAGAGCCAGTTAACCCTTTGCCGACTGGCCTTAACCTTTACTCCTCGAACATTTTTATAGCTTAGTTTTGTCTAATTGAAATGTAAGGGGCCCATTGCCCAAAAAGCAGAAAAAAAATATAACTAATGTCATTGTCTGGGGGCAGGGGTTTCACACTTTCCCAGGGAGTCCCGTGCTGGAGCTGATTGCCACAGAGTGTCTATAAGAAATGTGGCAACTAGCATGGCTATGGCGCCAAACAGCCAGTCTCTCTTTCTATTGATTTGGCAAGATTTCGGCCAGGCCGTATCTTTTGCGTAAGTGACCCAATTTAGTGTGTGGGAATGGAGCCGGGAATAAATGCAGGCAGGTTTACTCACCTTTCTCGTGCGAATCAGCTTGGCCAGGTCGACGGCGGGAATCTCGAGCAGGTGGCTACGTATGGGCGGCAGCTTGCGCCGCATCACCTTGATGTTGGTGTAGCGGCTGTAGGGGACAACGAACCAGCTGAAGACGATCATGGCCGAGCGCAGGAAGCGGCGCATGATGTACCCCAGGATCCTGGAACAGAGTAGCACAGCAATTTTGACGGCTTTCGGTTGACGCGGGCGGGAAGGAAACAATCAAAATATCTGCGTATCGGCCAGATACGCCCCACAACACCACACACACGGCACTAAGCGACGATGGCAGACACTGCACTCAGCACACAGCACACAGCACACAGCACAGCAGCCAACAGGTTGCCAGGATTGTGCAATCCGCAATCCACAGTCCGCAGTTCGCAATCCGCAGCAGCAACAGCAGCAGCAGCAGCGGCGACTGCAGCGACTTTTCGCTTGCACAATTCAGCAATGGAGCAGCACGGAGCTCGGCTCGGCCCGCGGCGAGATGCTTTTGGTCAGAGATTGTTGGCTAATAGTCGTAGCAATGGCTTTCTTGGCTGCATTGGCCACCACCGGACGATGGCTAATGGAGGGCAGGCGTGTCAGCGGCGGGTCGGACGACGACGGGCACTCGCGGAGAACTTGGGTTGGGGCGCTGCCGACGCATGCGCAGCCTGTGGCCGGCTTTCATTTTGTTGCACTCCGCAAGCTGGCCTTATCACACGCGCTCACCGAGTGGCTGAATTTGGGATGGCAATCGGTTTCGAATCGGTAGCTCTAGCTGAGTCTGTATCTGTATCTGTATCTGGCGGATCTGCACGAGGCGAACCGACGCGAACGAGTCGAGCTGAGTAAATAAACGATCGAGCAGCTTGCCACAGAGTATTTAAAGCACACTGCTGTCTCTTTGCCGATCTCTGGAAGCTCACTTCCAAGCTCCGCTCTCGAACTACTTTTCTCTTGTACGCTCTCTTAAGCCGCTGCTGTGATTCCCAGAGTTGGCCCAAAGGAAATGGATTAAGTGCGTCACAGAGCCCGCAACAATTTATAAGCCTGAACTCTTGATCTCCCCATAATTGCCATTAAAATTGCATCTAGATGTGACTGTAGACAGCGGCTAGCGCCTTGCTTACGAGGCTTAACAAAGGTAGGAGGACCTCCGGGCATTAATTACACAAATCGGTTAACGTCAATGGGCTTTGGGTTCACATCGGGCACTTGCAATTTTGAATGTATGCTGACTCGTGTTCCAGCTTAGCCTGAGATCATCATCCAATCCATCGCCGCCCCAAACTGCAGCGTCATTCGGAAAACAAACATTGACTTGCGAATGCCAAGCACGAGGCGGGGTTTCCGGGGGAAAACCCAGAGCTTGAAAAACATTTACAAGGAACTAGGCAGAACCTTGAACCCATTTTAATGACTTGGTAACAGGTTAGTTAGCATACATACACAGAAAGAAACCGAGTCAAAGAACAGTCTAACTTAAGTCTTCTCTCTCATAATGCTACAGCTTAATTTGGTTTTATTCCTAGATAATTATAAGTATTACTTCCTATAAAACCCTTAACTTCAGAAGAAGGCTTCCCATTAGCCTAGTTATTATATAGATATATCATATTCATTTAGTTTTAATATAGTCAAGTTATTTTTGTAAAGAACAAAAAAAATATGGAACGAAATATCTTCTTGTTAGCTGAGGTAAAGAAACATGTTTAAAACATTTTTTTAAATTCATGAACATGTCAGGCAATTTCTTTTCCTTCAGCAACCCATGTATATTAAGAAAAGCTCAAACATTTAATAATTTAAACATCATTAAATCAAAAATATGATAAATATTCTCAATTTAAATAAATTCAATTTTCTCTGCATTCATCTTAATTGAGGAATCTGTAGATTGTTAGTACAGATGCCTCAATTAAAATCACTAAAGTTGGCATTTACGATCATGCCAAGTTGGCGGTGTGGCATGATCACTGATCCGTCTGACACTTATAGTGAGCATTCAGGCGTTGGTTATCCAGCTTCGACACTAAAATTGCTTTTTAATTGTGTTTTGCTGGTCATTAGGGTATAATTGGCCCACATTAGGCAACAGATCTCTTGGCTGGTCAATTTTCCAAGACAGGCGAAATGCGCGTGTTGTTTTGTTTTGTTAGAATTAATAAGTACCTTTCAGCTGCCTCTTAGCCGGGATCGTTTAGGTGGCCAAAACGACCAGTTCGGGATCACGCAATCGCAGATGTCAGGCCGAGTGATATAATCAGGGCACAGAGAACAAAACAAAGAGGCATAATAATGGCTTTAATGACATGGCATCGCGGATTATTAACCCCAGAGCTTGTGCGTCTGGCAATTCCCCTTACGAATCCGAAAGGATTCGGAGGAAAATCCCCAAGGTGAGTTAAGGAAAACCATTTTTGTGTATTTTTTGTTTATGTTTTTTTTGAGAGAGCTGAGACTTGTTTTATCGCCCAGTTAAAAGATACTCAAAAGCTCCCACTCTTCTGTAAGAGTCTTTAAGAGAGCTGCCTAAGAGATAAGACCGTAAGCTTCGGACTACTTTTGGATGGAGCAGGGCCACTGTCAGTGACGATAAAAGTGCCCGCGGATCAAGTTAGGTCGCAAAACTTTCCACACCCCAGCAGCAGAACGCATAGATAGGCCGCCAGAGATAAGTTGACCCCATCTGGCAGCAGCAGCAATAATAGCAACAATAACAGCAAGCGGGAACACCACTGAGCACCATGTTGTCACAGCGTTTGCGGCTCGGCCGGGGTTTGGTTAATTACGGAGCTAGCTGCCGCCAGAGCTTGAGAAACTTTGCAGCCGCTGCTGGCGTTGATAACAACAACAATCAGAAAAGCAGCGGTGATAGCATCGACGAGCGTCACCCGCTGCAGGGTATCCGGATTTTGGACCTCACACGCATCATTGCCGGCCCCTACTGCACTATGGTGCTTGCGGATCTTGGGGCGGAAGTCATCAAGGTGGAGCGGCCGCACTATGGCGACGAGGCCCGCAAGTGGGGTCCACCCTTTCTGGAGCACAGCCAGGATGCAGCCTACTTTCTGGCGCCCAATCGCAACAAGCGTAGCGTTTGCATTGACCTCAAGCGAGGCACGAAGATGCTACACAAGCTGGCCGAGATGAGCGATGTGCTGGTGGAGAACTATGTACCCGGCACTTTGGAGCGTTACGGATTGGGCTACGAGCAGCTGCGTAAGGTTAACCCCAAGCTGATTTATTGCTCTTTGACCGGCTACGGCTCTGTGGGACCATACGCAAAGAGACCGGGCTACGATGTGATAGCTTCGTCTGTTGGTGGACTACTACACATCACCGGGGAGCGCGACGGACCACCCAGCAAGGTGGGCGTGGCCGTGACGGACATTACCACAGGACTCTACGCTCACGGCGCCATCCTGGCTGCTCTCTATCAGAGGACCCGGACACAGCGTGGTCAGAAGATCGATGTGGACCTGCTGTCCACCTGCTGCTCGCTGCTCATCAATGTGGGCAGCAATTACTTGAACGCCGGAACCGAAGCCAAGCGATGGGGCACCGCCCACTCTAGCATTGTCCCGTATCAGGCCTTCAAGACTAAGGATGGCTATCTCACAATCGGCGCCGGCAGCGATGCTCAGTTCAAGGATCTGTGTCAACGCTTGCAGGTGGAACACTTGTCCGATGATCCGAAATTCAAGACCAACAAGGATCGTGTCCAGCATCGTGAGGAGATTGTCTCTATTTTGGAGAACATCCTATCCAAGGACACCGCCCACAACTGGATGAAGGCCTTTGAGGGCGCGCCCTTTCCCGTGGGCCCTGTGAACAACATTCGCCAAGTGTTCGAGGACGAGCACATACAGGCTATTGGTCTGGTCAAAGCCCTGCCGCACCCGAAAGACGACTCTGTGAAGGTTGTGGGTCCACCAGTGGTCTTCAGCGAAGCTCGCAACGATGCCCGGACAGCTCCGCCAATGCGTGGGCAGCACACAGACGAAGTGTTGAGCGAACTATTGGGCTATGGCCAAGAGCAGATAGCCAAGCTGAGGGAAGATGACATAATCGAGTGAGTCGGGCATATAGTTATGGATAATTCTCAGTTGTTTCGCCATTGAATACTTTTGTTAACCTAATATCACTAATAAAACCAAAATAAGTTTAAAATATAAACTTGAAATAATTGTTAAGCCCAAAGCTCTTTAGCTACAATCTCTATACAGATAACTATGGCTCCTAAACATATGAGAATAGTAAACAATGTTGTTCCTGTTTCCACAAAGCCCTGAAATCGACATGTGCTATTCTAAAAGGCTGGCAGTATTGTACATGCCGGTAAGCCAAGGTTATCTTAGAAAACTTCACACATCCTGATCCGGACCATCATTCCTATTCTGTGCGGAACATAGTCCAGCTACAAGCACATTCCCTGGAGACAACGTCGACAGAAGGTACTAATTGTGACCTTCCTCGCCCTGGTTCTGCTCGTTATGCTGAAAGTGGTGGGCTGGGTGGCATATCTGTGCGTGTCTCTGAACCACAAGAAGTACAGCCGCTCGCAGGTCAGGGCCAGGGACGCTTTGCTTACCTGAGCAACAACTCCTCCAGGTGCAGCAGCAACAAAGTCAGTATCGATTTCAGCACTGGAGCAAGTGTAGCAGCAGAAGGTGAACGAACAGGACGAGGAGGATGGAGGGTGGTAAAATAATAAGAACGGAACAGGCGGAACCAAAGGAAAAACTCACTTGTAAATTAATTAAAATATGCGGATTTAAATGGAAATCAAATAGCACCTCTGCTGGTTAGTTCGAGGCGTCCGATCGACGAGAAGGTACATCCATAACTAAAACCGAACGGAGCGGCGTCCAGCTATTCTTGTCGGTGTCGCTGTCATTGTTGTATTTGTCACTGCAAGTGCTGCCGAAAAGTAACAACAATGTCGGCGCGGCAATAGCAGATTGCGGGCCGTGTGTTTGCTTTTGTTGCTGCGCTGTGCGCGTCGTGTTTGTGTGCAAAGTGCATAGACCGCATCCGAATCTCTAGGTGAAGCTCCTCCAGCCAAGTCCCAGTCCCCGCCTCCGGCGCAGGTGTGGATTTCGCACTTAACGGCTTAAGAATATAGGAATAAATAAGTTAGAAGGCGCAATGGCAAGTCAATTAACAGTTAGCTGCATGGGCGCAGTCACATCTAGCATGGGGACCAGAAGTTGATATTTGGAACTCTGAAGACGATATTAGTTGTTTATTAGCTCATTTGACAATGATTTAGACATATCTAAATTTGTATTTTTATTACCTGTTTTGAAAAAGAAAATATATATCAGTAACAGACTTTGTGCAGAAAAACGTCCTTTGTCCCTTTTTCCCTACGTCCATGGTCAACTACCCTGGCATTCCGGCAAGGAAGTGTGACCAGAGCGAGGCTGTAAAAGTGAAGTTTCAAATTCCCAAACACGGATTTTCGACATTTCAAAATTAATTATTAAATTTAAATAGTCTATATTAGACATACTTATCTTGATCATATTAAAGATTTATCATTATGAGTAAATTAGTGTAATTTTGATTTGAAACAAAATCAACGCCCTAGCTAATATACCTCACGAATATTCTATTTTCCCCGGTGTAATTGAACTATTCTTTCTGTTTCACCCATACTTTTTTATCAAAACCACCAACCGCAACGAGGTAATGACAGATCCCTATCTTCCAAAGCCAACCGCAGCTGTAATCTAAGACAAAAGTTTTAAAGTTGTCTTAAATTCCCACTATTATTCCCAAAAAGGCGTGGACTTTGAACCAAGCTTCGAGTAGATAAAACAGCAGTTGGTACGGCCCTGCCAACTTGAACGAGCTGGGCAGTATTTTTAGTATATTCCGGAGTGCTGGAAATCGTAACATTTTCCCACTTTGGTCACACTATCAATGTTTTGATCGGCTGTTAAATAATAATTAAGTTTCAGAAATATAACTTTTCCAAGATGCCAAAACAGCCTTCGTTCGTGTCGCGCAACCTCGTGGCCATCGTGATGATACCCAGTCTTGTGGGCATCCACCTGGGCTGGAGCTACATGCAGAACAACCGAAAACTGGTCACGGAATCAGAACAGATCGACCTGCCGCCGGTTACGGTGCGTAAATGTTTTAATCCCCAAGCTGAGGAGATCCTCTAACGCAGCATCCTCTTGCAGTTCGCCAAGTTCGCGTGGAACAAGCTCACGGGAGCAGGAGCGAGTACGGGCGGCGGTGGCAATTCGGCGGAGTGACAAAACAACTTGGGATGATCTTAAGAAATACAATCTATTTATTGTATAGATAAATTAAAACTACATGTAAACGGTATGGTACAATCAACTACTGGCCAGGCGGCAAATGCCGACCAGGTTTTGGGGGACGAGACACAGACAGATTAATGTGATTAATACAGATACAGAAACTACACTTTGCACGCTACTTTACTAATGCTAAATACAATTGAGATTACTGCGTAAGGGCCGAGTTCACGGTGAGGTTGTCCAGCTGGGCATTGAACAGGACATCGCTGATCAGCTTCTCGGCAATAATTCGCTGCGTGGGATTGATGGCGCGCAGTTTGCTGGCCACATTCACGCCAATGGCGTCGTATTCATCATCGTGTCGATGCGACGTCGGCGCCGCCGTGGTGGTGTACGCGGTCGTGCTGGCATTGCCAAACAGTGGCTGGTAGTGATCGCGACCTATTTGGATGGTTGGCACCGTTGCATGCCCGTTAGCCTGCTGGAGGTGCTGCATTTGCTGCTGGTGCTGTTCCAGGGAGTTGACAGCCTGCATCGGAAGAGTGTTTCATTAAGCAAGGAATTCTTGTTTTATCTGTGATATTCCCACCTGTTGAATCTCGCGCTGGGAGTTGGAATCCAGTGATGTGATCTCCAGAACCTTGACGGCATGTCCCTGTGCCGCCGCCGCCGCTATGGAAGTCTGAGCTGCCGCGTGTGCCACAAGCTGTTGGTGCGCCTGTGCTGCAGCCGCCGCCTCGTGAGCCTGATGCTCCTCGCTCTTGACCAGAGCCACACACTCCGCTGGAGTTACTGATATGGTGCTAAGGGTGGTCCCTTGGCTGCTTACCACCACATTGCTGGCCGTGGCCGGGATCTCTTCAACCTCGTCCGAGGACGCGGGCACAATGCTCTCTATGTGCTGCGACTGTGTGGTTGTATGATGCGATTCCTCCTCGTACTCCATGGACTCCTCGTCGTCGAAGCTGATCTGCAGCTCGCGCTTGGGCTTGCTGCCCAGCTCGTGACGCTTGGGTTTGTGCTCGGCGATGAACAGCAGCTTATCGTAGTACCACAAGCGGGTTTCGTAGTCGTTTTTGCTGCTCGTCTTGCGGAATTCGCGTCGAAAAGCGGAGCGGAGCGAGTTGATTTTCCTACGCGGGAGAAACAGAGTTACCCCCTACAATGCAAACGGATGTGGGTTACTAGGTGCATACCTCACAACCATCGCCCGGTCCGGATTCGGCTCCACTTCCTTGAGTTTCTCCACCAGTCGGTCGTATGATTTGTTGCGCGCTGCGTGGTTGCTGTAGTCGTTGTGCTTCGGCTGCCACAGGCACTCCTCCTCCTGGTACTGCTCGATGAACTCGGTTAACCAGTGACGCGAGTACGATCGTAGGTCGACATTCATGGTCATTTTTCCAGTTTTTGCTTTGATTCCCTCAATTTTCTGTTTTGTTTTCGGTGCGTCTCCAGTGAAGTTGGCTGCGGCAGCCCGCCAATTGCCAGATCGCTAGCCATTGCGGGTGGTACCTATTTTGTCGATCTGGTAAGCCAGCTACGTAACGTTCCCTAACGTCGTATTGTCGTCGTTTATTTAGTTAATGCCAGAATCGGTACAGCCACATAACGATTAAGTCTATCCCTCAAGTGTGTTTTCCTTGCATAAAAAGATTAAGATTTTGTTTTTAAATAAAGTGGTTACTTACGCTTTCTCACCTTTTCTTTTTAGCAAAGTTATAAGCCTTTGCATGTAGAAATTCTAGTGAACGGCCTTAGTTGTGCTTTTATCAGTGTTGACACCCCTCATAAGATTCTATTCAAAAATAAGCTAACATAATCTAAACATAAAAAACAAAAGCTGAAAACAAGTTATGTATCACGATACTTATCCGATATTTTCAACATCTGAGTCGCTGAACGGCTGTTTGATCTGAACAGCTGTTTTCAGTTTCTCATATTTTCAGTAATTCAGTCGCCCCTGGCTAGGTTTATAGCTATAAGCAGTACTGCCAATTTGAGTTTTTTTCCCGTCGAAACTGGCTAATTTTGAAGGCTAACTGTTATGACTTCTGTTAAGTTACGTTCACCTTACGCTATCTCTGCGATCTGTTAATTTTTCATTTCATGAGAATTCGACCCCAAATATCTGTAAAGGTGTAGAACCGTCCTGTAACCGTGTCAAAAGAAAACTGTAAATTTGCAGACGCGTAACAGTAAAAAGTAAACCTAGCCTGGCGTACCTCACTAAATAGCAATTAATAATAATAATAATATATAAAAAATTATTAAAATTACAAGCAATAATGATGTAAATCTTTAAAACAAAAATTAACTTAATAAATTGTTATTTTTTTTAGCTTTTTATTGGTTTTTTATTTTTTTTTAGCCATTTTCTTCATTCTACCCGTCAAAAGTTGGGAGCAGTGGCTATAAGCTTTCAAGCTTTTCAGCTAAACTGACAACACTTATTGTTTTGGAAATAAAAAAAAAATAGTAGAGCAGGCGGTTGTTATTGTTAAATTGTTGGAGCGAAGAGGCCGAAAAAGAATCAGTGCTAACAAAAACAAAAAGGTGCGTGTGTGTGTGTGTGTGTGTTACAATTTATTTTTCTCGTCGTGCTCAATTATATAAGGTGTGCGTGTGTGAGCGCTAGGGATGTTGCAACCACTTAATTCGTCGTAAACAAAGCGCTAATTGATAAAATATAAAAAAGGCAATGTGCAAAAAGCTTGGGATGGGGCAGGGGCGAAGGGCTACAGCATGTCTGTCTCTTTTCCTCCATTGATACAAACACAACAACAACAAGAACAACTGGGCTAGCTGAGCAACAGCTGTTCTTCCTTGGCTCAACTCCAATCAGAATTAAGTCACGTAGCCCGACTTCCACATTGGAATTGTAAACAAGCCAGACTTCCAGCTTGGAACTGTAAACAACAAAGCGCTTTGCGAATCGAATCGTTTTCCAGCGGATTCCAGTGCCTGCCACAGTGTGCAAGTGTAATTTCTTTATTATTTACCTCAATTTGCATTCCCCCCGGTTGTTTTTCGCTGCCGGGTACAAAGTCCATTCTCCACGATCGAGCCCGCTATCTGCCATCCTTCCCTTCCCTCGCTTATTAAGGTCTATTTATAGATCAGCGACAAACAAATTTCAATGCTAGAACCAAAATGGAAAGAAGAAACATTATTAAATGAACACATGTAGGCTGGATCAACCTTGACTGAGTGCAAAAAGCGACAAATAAAACGCACAAACAAACACGACGCCTAACGAGCTTGTTTACGTTTATTCAGCGCCGGCAACAACAGCATCCAGTGCATGCACAGTGGTCAAAAATCGATTTACACGGCTCTCAAATACCAGTTACTTTTGCTCTTATCGGAGAGAAGTTAATAAAAGGCACACTACGTGAGAGCTTAAGTTATTCAAACACAAGAGTGTGGAATATTTGTAACATTTCTGGAGATAAACATGTCAAGATAATGAAAACTAAAACATAACAGTGAAACAATCTTAGTTAATTGTGATAAGACAAAAATAAGATCATAATTTAAATTTAAATCCTTAATTTATGTGAAAGTGGGATAAAAAAGTTAATATATTATGTATAATCAATATACAGTGAACGCTCGAAACAGTGAAATCATTTAAGACGCAAGTATTTATAAAATATAGAATGTGTTTAGTTCCCTTATAATATATTTCTTTAACGTTAAAATGTTTACAAAATTCCTAAAAGTTAATTTATGTTTCTTTTAATATATATTTTTCATGTCCACTGTAATACTCGTTTTGCTTATTCATAATGCTTATTTTTCATTTATATTTACCATAAATTAAAAAATAATTCAAAGAAATAATAATATATATGTATCTTAAATATTGAATATAATTTCGACAATGAAGAATTCAATATTTTCCCAATTTAAAATGACTGCAAATTCTTTTCAAAATTCTTTGCCTTCAGCATAATTTTGAGTGACATTTTAAACTTATTAAAAGCCACAGTGATTTCTGTGGCACTGACTTTAAATATACACTTTCATTAAATTAATTGTTAAAAAGTAGTATAACAATGTGATGTGTGTGGATAATTCATAATGTTAATATTTCTCAAAAACTTAGAGGACTTGTAGTTATTCTTAACAATAAATACAAGTGTTTGTTACTATTTTCGTAAATTCTTATCACTCTAACCAGTTACCACTGTACTGTCTGAGAATCTAAGCATGGCCGCAATCACGTTCAAGGCCACTATTTTCTATTCAGTTTCTATTGCGTTGATGATGAATGCTCTCGCTCTTAACGGTTTTCCTACGTCGTCTGCTCAATGAAAAGCGTTTAATTTTAGATCCGATCAGCTGGTAAACTTGGAAAACTGCCCGTAGCCCAGAGAGCATATCCACTCCGCCAATCCTACCAACCAGTAGCACCAACCCAAGCTCCCTCTAAGAATACACGTGTTCAGGGTCCGTTGCCATTTCCAATATTCGGCATGATAATTGTTTTGGAGGTGTGTGCCATACATATACAGGTGGTTGGCTTCTATATACTCATGCTCGAACCGCTGATAATACAGTGCTGTTTGCCTTTTATAATGAGAGGCGAACACAAACCAGTTGTGCTGGTGCGAACAAACAGCGAGTGCGGAGCCGAAGCACCTCCTCCCGAACGATCCATCTCCTATCTATTGTAAGACGCAGTTGGCCGCCAGGCCACTAACTTATCAATTCCAGCTGATTAAGCGGAGAACTTTAGCCATCGCCGCTGACCAACATTCTAGTAGAATGTCTGGACTCCTCGGCCTGTCCCAAGCAAAGTTCAATTGCCAAGTTCTAAAGGGGCAGCCGGCAGGTAGATAGAGGTCCGGCTAAAAGCAATTTAAAGTGCCTATTTTTGAACCTATGCCAAGGGTGGGCGGAATGATTTTTTTTTCAATTACGAAACAATTGTGAGAGATGAAAATTTGCATGGACTTGCGAAATTATTTGTGTTATCAACAAATACACTTGCTCCAACATTAGATTGCTGCGCTCCATAAATACAGCTGTGTGCATCTAGCAATAAACACTGTAAATCTAGTTATTATTATTAAATTTTTGTACCCCCTGTATCAGTAGAGTAATGTTGTTTACTTCAGGTGTTAATCAGTGGCCATAGACATCTCTTTCACCCGAATTCCGAAAGTTGATAACGAACCGAACAGAAATAATCACAAAGGCCAACGTGAACTCTTAACAATAATATAAGCTTGCTAAATATAAAGTAAAATAAAGTACTTGCTAATTACTTGTTTAACTCAGTTTACGTTGAATAACAATAGGAATATTTAAATTAATAGAGTGACGTACAGAAGAGATGAGCGTAATCTCTAGAAATTTCTTTAAAATCATTGTTTATTATAAGGAGGTGTGGTTTTAATACTCCAAATAATGAAATAAATAGATTGTTAATGAAAAGCCACTTTTTTTAGGGCTCCTCGAAGTATAATAATAAAATAAATAACTATACCAGCAATCTTTTATCGCAAACAGTGAAGAGATAGTGAATATCTCTAAAGATTTCAGTGATAACATAATTTTTTACCACTGTCCTAAAGTTGAAAGAGCTTTTGATAACAGCTAAAAGATGTTAGCTTTTCAAAAATGTTTGTCTTTGAACTATTACTATGACCTACGCTGTCTTTATGCGTGCCCCCGCATATGTCCGTATCATATAATGTCTCTGCCGGTGAAGACTTATAAACGCAAAGCAATTTGCGGATAGATTTCGATTAGTTTTCGGCCATATTGGCCTCTTATCAGCCGGCGCGATAAGCCGTCAATATAGCCAGCTCGAATTGACATTCAAATTGATTTCAGGTTCCCCAGAGCCAGAGTCTGCCATGAGCCGTCTCCTGGAGAAGCCCAACATCGCCATGTCCATCAAGTCAACGGGTAGTCAGCTCTCGAGCACGGTGGCCACAACAGCTGCAGGGACGTCGCCGTCGTCGGACGTGGAGGATGCGGACACATTACGCACTCATTCATCACCGGCAACAGGAGCAGTGTCCGCAGCAGATGTAGCCAATGCCACACCCGCCATCTCAGTCACGCCCAGTAAGTAATCTTAAGGATATATAGTGCATACATTAATGGTACCTCTTTGTTTTCTTTAAAGTCCGCCACAAAATCGACCAGGTCGTGATCAGCCTGGTCTCCGGAGCGGCGGCGGGAGCACTGGCCAAGACGGTCATCGCCCCGCTGGACCGCACCAAGATCAACTTCCAGATCCGCAACGATATTCCCTTCTCGTTCCGCGCCTCACTGCGCTACCTGCAGAATACCTATGAAAAGG
The DNA here is from genome assembly GCA_035046265.1 of Drosophila bunnanda. NCBI lineage: Eukaryota > Metazoa > Arthropoda > Insecta > Diptera > Drosophilidae > Drosophila > Drosophila bunnanda. The sequence continues at coordinate 1,079,444 of JAWNOB010000130.1, forward strand.
AGGGCGTCCTGGCCCTGTGGCGAGGGAACTCGGCCACCATGGCCAGGATTGTGCCCTACGCCGCCATCCAGTTCACGGCACACGAGCAGTGGCGCCGCATCCTGCACGTGGACAAGGATGGATCCAAGTAAGTGCTGGCTTTCTGCTGAAAATATAAATTAGGATACTCAGCTGGTTGCTTCTTGTTTCAGCACCAAGGGTCGTCGCTTCCTGGCCGGTTCGTTGGCGGGCATCACCTCACAGTCTCTGACGTATCCTCTGGATTTGGCTCGCGCCCGCATGGCTGTCACGGATCGCTACACGGGCTATCGAACGCTGCGTCAGGTCTTTGCCAACATCTGGGTGGAGGAAGGTCCACGAACCTTGTATCGCGGCTACTGGGCCACAGTCCTGGGTGTGATTCCGTATGCGGGCACTTCCTTCTTCACGTACGAGACGCTCAAACGGGAGTACTATGGTGAGGATTCACATCTTCCACTTACTTGAATTGAATTAATCTGCTTTTTATTTTGCTTTCAGAAATGGTTGGCAGCAATAAACACAATACTCTGGTCTCGCTGGTTTTCGGGGCTGCGGCAGGTGCCGCTGGTCAAACGGCCAGTTATCCGTTGGACATTGTGCGCCGAAGGATGCAGACTATGCGAGTGAACACGGCCAGTGGAGATCGCTATCCTACCATCCTGGAGACTCTCGTGAAGATCTATCGGTGAGAGAGCGTTGTTTTTCTCCGTATAGGGTAAATTTAATGTTTATTTTTCGATTTCCAGCGAGGAGGGCATAAAGAACGGCTTCTACAAGGGCCTTAGCATGAACTGGATCAAGGGCCCCATTGCTGTGGGAATTAGCTTCTCCACCTACGACCTAATCAAAGCCTGGTTAATGGAGCTGTCGCACCTGAAGCGCGGCCGGGTCGAGCAGTAGCCCATATGCAACTACCACCCAGTCCCATCCGCCACAAAACACACCAAAAACGCACTGCTTTGTTCTTAAGTCTCATAATAATCGAAGGAGCAGCTATAACGCTGGAAAGAAGGAGTGCATTACCGACGACATGCTCTAATTGTTAGATATTTTTAGACGTTAGTTGTGAGAGAAGAGAGGCGATAAGAGAAGAATGCACCCGGAAGCGCTTACCTTTTGTTATTAACCATAATGGATTTATTATCGCTTTAAGCCGAAAGTATATCAGCCAATAAACTATTTGGACTCGCCACTACTCCCAGGATCCCCTATCCGCGGGCTCCACTTCGTTTTCAATGGCGTTATTTGGACAATAACTTAACCCTATTACTACGCCACTCGTTTACTCCTAGAATAATGAATTAATTGCAAATTTTGTATATTGTGTATGTTTCCTTCCCCCTCACGATGTCAATATGCTTCGACTGTAAAAATTGCCATGAATTTATGGGTGTTCACCAGCGAAATCATCTTATGCATATACTACTGTAATTATTGTATGTTAGTGTGTTTTTTTATTATAAAATAAATTTACAGAATTGTTTAAATCGGTGGCTCTTGGCTGGCAATATTCTAAAAGTATCAGAAGCTTACAATTATATTCGTTTTTTAAAAAATTTACCTCTTATGAAACGATTTTCTGTAAAGTGATTGTCCCCATTTGCATTAACTTTGTTAAAGTTATTTTTATTTTTTATATAATAGTTCGTTTTAGGACATATAAAACTTTTAAATTTTAAACGAAATTGAAATTTTCAAATTAATGAGCCGGTGTTGCCACGTTTTATTTATTGTGCAGAGAGTACTGTTAAAACTAACATTTCTGGTATTTTCATTTTCCTGCCTAACATTACGGGTACATTCTGTTAAAAATGAGCTAAAACAGCGTCTGATCTTCCAAAAAAGCTAGATTTGGCACAAAAAAGCTGAAGTGGCAGTCTTGCACGAATACTCCAAAGGCGAGAAAAAAAAAACGTGTAAAATGGTTTAACAGACGTGTAAGATGTAAAATTTTGAATAACAGCTTCGGAATTCAGAGCGACCAACACACAAATATAAAAAAATATCAAAAAATCATATAGCAACTTGGGCAAACAAAAATATAATTTTGTGATGTTCAACAACTAAAAAATATTTGAATTAATTAGCCAGTGAATATTAAAGTTAAGATTTGCAATCGCCACGAGCCAAGCCGCGACTACATGCGGTCTTTGCATTCGTCGAAGTGGTGCTAACGTTTTCCGCCTGCCCCGCAGAAGTCCATAACCAAAAAGGGAATAGTCGGCAGGTGAGTCTTCGAGTGTGGGAAAAAATTAAATATTTAAGGTCTATTGATTTTGCTGGTGGGGGAGCTCATCCAACGCCCTCCTGTTGCTATCAACCGCCCACCGCCCCGCGTCCTTGGACCGGGACGACGATGGGATGGTCGCTTGTTGCTGCGCACAACAGGTGAACTTGAACTTTAAGGCCCGTCCTTATCGCAATTTGCAGAGTACATACAAGTCGCAGAAGCACACATTGGCTCCTGTAAATGTGCTAAACTGTCATAGTACATGTAAATCCCCAGTATTTACGAGCAACAATTCCCAGAAACGCAAATTCCTTTTATAAACAATTTAGGCAGAATTCGGTGGCCTCTCCCCCCTCCCTCTGGAGGAAAGCATAACAAAGCAGAGCACATTTTGGTATTTATTTGTTTTGTTAGTAGCAACAACTGTTGAGTGATGTTTTATTTAAAAAGTAGAGATAATTTAAAACTACTGTATGTAGCCAAAAAGATATTTTGGTTATTACGCTAATAAAACATACGTAGTTTCGTATTTGCGCTCTTCTATTGGAAGCACTGTTTTTTCAGTATAAAGTTCCTAACTTCCCGCAGGTCCAGCGGTTGCACTGCTTTTTACATCCACCTGACCACAGGTGAACACTTAATTAAAAGATAAAGGTTTTTATCGCTTCACTTCAAAAGATTACTTTTTTATTTAGTTTTTCCATGCCAATTCAAAGTTAGTATCCAATTCCTCAACCTTTTTCTTGATAATGGTCACACTTTCGGTATTTTTTCTGTACCAAATACATTCTCTAGCTGTTTTGCCAGGGATGAGCAATCCAAACCGCTAGATTCCGAAAAAAAAACGTTAAATAATGAAAATTGACTAAAATCCAATGCTATATCCAAATGCAAGAAAACATTCATAATTATGTTTTCAATTTAATTAATCTGGTTGTTAATATAGCTTTTTTCCCTTCTTTAACTGCTAAATAGAATACAAGAACATCTGTATTTACGAACACGGTGTAACTATATTGAGAAATACTTTATATTCCGTTTTGGTATGTACTGGAAATGTAATGTAAAATATAGTTTACATACGTTTAAGTTTGCAATAATGATACACAGGGGAGTATTAGAACGATAATTTTATTCGCTGCTTCCATCTAAGAGAAAAAGAAACCATTTTGAAACCGTTTTTGTAGTTATGAAACCAGGTGGTGTTTCCAAATCTGGCTTTGCAGGAATATAAAAAGCCGGAATAAAAAAGTGTGAAAAAAGAAAGCCTTTTTCAAGTTATGTGCACCATGTCGCCCCCTTTCTCACAAAGTTGAAAGTTGCGTCACGAAATGACACACGTAATGTAGAATCTAATGTAGAAACTAAAGTAAAACGATTATTGCCTTATTATTATTATTTAGGGATCGATAAAATTTAACCCTTGCAAAGTTTATACAATATTAATTTAAGAATTAACGAACTAATTATTGCCCCACTGACACTGATGTGACGGCACAGATACAGATACAGATAAAAAACTGATAGAAAGCGGACGAGGTCCGAGTCAGAGCTGCCAATTTTTGATTAAAAAAAGCTGTTTTTGAAGGGAAGAATGAAGAAAAACGCTTTAAAGAATGATAAAAAAACCCAATAAAAAGCTAAAAACAAATGTATAAAAATAGCAAAAAAATGTCAACAAAAATAACAATTTATTAAGTTAATTTTTGTTATTATTTTTATTTAATTAATTAATTTTAAAGATATATAAATATTCATAGAAGTTGACCTTTGCAAAGTGAAAATCAAATCATATATCCAAAACAAATGAATACATAAACAAACATAAATTGGAAGATTCATCATCTGGATTTTGAAATCGTAGATCCTATAACTATTATTATTATTATTGTTTGGGCAGCCCCGCATTTCCCTCTTCCTGGACGTAGGTTTACATTTTTCTGTTACGCTTCTGCAAATTAGGTTGCGTTTGACACAGTTACAGAACGCTTTTACACGCTTACAGAACGGTTCTACACGTTTACAGATGTTTGGGGTCGAATTCTCATGTAGAAATTAACAGATCGGAGAGCGAGAGCGTAACTTAACGTGAGTTGAGCGTAACTTAACAGAATTCTCTGTGGGTGAGCGTAACTTAACAGAACTCTCTCCGTGGGAAAAGTATCGAACTATCGATAAAAACTAGGGACCCCGGTTCTCAAAAAAGCCAGTTTTGCCTATCGATTTTTTCATATCGATTTTTTCCCACCCCTGATAAAAAGCGGACGAGGCCCGAGTGCGCAACTAGTTGTATTTTCCACTTTCCCAGCTGCAAGCTTTGCTATTTGCTACGTCTAGCCGCGTCTAGGACTCGCTTCCAGTTGAGGTTACCTTAGAGCCAGGATTCGGACGCGCTCCTTTCAGTACGAGGGCGTGGGCGTGCGTGTGTGTGTTCGCGAGTGTGAGTGCCGTGTGCGTGTCTCTCGCGCGTACGTGTGTGTGAACGCGATTTAAAAATAAAACGGCAAATACATAACAAATTATTGAAGAGCAACGGCAGCGGCGGCGGCAGGCGAACGAACCAATACAAACACCCGATAGCAGCTAGCCGTGCGTGTTTACACTTTGTTGTGCGTCGGTGTTTGTGTACCAAAGGTAAATAGAAAATAGAAAAGAAAAAAAAAGAGCAAAACATGGGGGGCAGGGTGTTGTGTGTGTGTTTGTGTCTGTGGAAGGACGTGGGCCTCCACTGCACTTTTGCACTGCGCAACACGGTATGGGTGGGCGTAGGGCTGGTGTGGGTGGGTGGCCGAGTCCACCCGTAGGACGCTTCTGGAAGGTTGGACTGCCGAAGGTTCTTTGCGTTTTAGCGAAGAAACAAATGCAGCCATCATGTGTTTCCACTTGAGGTCTTTTTTATGCACATACACACACGCTAATGCAAACGCACATGTGTTGCGCTCTGTTGTTGTTGTGGTTGTTGTTTTTCCGCGCTCCTGTTTCTTATTCTTCTTCGTTCATTGTTATTTCCTGGAAAATCCATAAAAACAAAGGCAACAAGAATTTCGAGTGCAATAGCACAAATAACAGCAACAACACGACGAGCTATCGAGTATATTAGCCACTCTCGCTCTCTGTCGCTCCGTCTCCCTTCCCCCGTGTCCGTGGCCGTTAGGTCTCCCCGTCCTGCTCCCACTCCTTGGCAATCTCATATTCACATGCTACTCTTGCTTTCACACAAACATATTGTGTCGTATGTACGTCGCTGACTTCTGCGCGCTCAACACTTTTATCTTGCTCACTGTCGTTGGCCACCGCCGCCGCCGCTCCTCCTGCTCCCCTCATCTCCTGCTTTATCACCTCCGCGTCCTCCTCATTCTGCTCGTTATTCGTTCGCTGCTCGCCCAGACGACTTCTTGGCCATAACTTGGCTATAACGCGGCTGCCTTTAACCATTTTGGACAAATTACGATTGTCAGCGACGCTAAGGTTAAACGCCTTTGGCCGCAGGTTGCGTTTCCCATTTGATAAATCGCGGAGAGCGAACGCACAATGAATTAATATTAGTCACTGTGTTGGCTTAATCGATGGCTAACTAGTTGGGGAGATATATTACGGTTTTATAGAGTGCTAAGAGAGATTTAATAGCTAAATTTCGTATGCTAAAGCAATAGTAATTTAAGGAAGATTGCTGAAATATAGTATTTTCTTACCGGATACCTTTATTTTCCAATTAAATTCTTAATCTTGATCATTTTCTTTTCTTTATTTTTACTTAAATATACTTAAATATAATCCAAGCATCTGCAGGCATGTGTGTAAACGTTTTGTCACCAGAAATCCAATCGCCATGAGTTATTTCTGCACCTTAAATATAGAGAATGCCAATTAATGTGCGATTATGCGAATCAGTCTCCTCAAACGCAATTGCAAAAGTTCCTCTTATCGCCCACACATCTTCCCCCCTCTTATTTACTTGGTTACATTCCCACAGCCTTATCAAAAAGCAGCTTATTGCGTTGCATTTAATTGTAAATGGAACAGAGTCCTCAGGCATACGCGATAGACAATATTTACAGGCCACCGTTGATTGGGGCGGCCAATCTACTGTACTTACACTTTTTACGCCCGCTTATCGGGGAGGTGTCCGCTTAATGCTCTCCTGTAGAGTTAATCACCGCCGCTAGGTCTTGGTAAAGCGCTAGAATAAATCAGACGGAATCAAAAATATAGCACTCCAAAATCAGTCCATTTCGAGTATTTGTAGTGTCTCGGAAATGACTCCTCTTTTGATATGAAAATGTGAAGAGAACGGAGAAATGAGGCACATGAGGCGATACCCTGTAATTGCAGGGGATAACTTTCTTATAATCATATGTTATTTTTGGCAACCAGGTGCGTTCTGGCTTTAAAACAGTCACGATTATAATTTTTCTGTTTGTTTTACCTGGACACCTCGCTTTAATTAATAAATTATTCAGAATTTCCATCTCTCATTTGAAATGATTCGTTTCTTGTTTTATTGTTTTTAAAATGATTTATAATATTTCATTATATCAAATCGTGAGAAACTCTCAAAATAGACGAATTATGCAAAATTTGTAAATAGTTTTAATACAAGATTAAAAAATTCAAGTAATTACAGCATAAAATAATAGAGTTTTCGAAATAGTTAAAGGCAATGACGTGTCTTCTTTATTTTAGTTTATGATTGTCAAAATTTCTATATATTTAGTGAATGAATAAAGCACCGATAAGACAATTTAGTATTATGTATCATTATTGAATATAATTTCTCAAATGTCAATTTCGTCATTTAGCCTGAATTAGTTTAGATTTTGCACCTCTACTGATAAGAAGACACAAGATTCGTTGAAAAATATGTAAAATTCTAAGGAACTAAGACCATTTAACAAAAAGTATGTCGTTGTCCCCCAGATAACCTGGCTTGACCTCCTGTCCAAAGCTTGCGACACATGCCAATGTTTAATCTATGAGGGTCGTCAAGGGCACCCATGCTGCGAAAATATGTACAGCTACCTTTTGTTGTTTCTAAATATCAATTTATGCATTGCTAATTGGAGTTCTCCAGAATCTAAAAGCAGGCAACTGATAAGCCTAATCTATCAGCCTCCTAACCTGTTGTTAGCTTGATTCCAATCCATCTGACGAAGGGCCAATGGGTTCAGGTGATAACACTGGATTCTGGGGAAATAATAACTGGGTCTGGCCAACTGGCAACAAGCCGAATATACCCCATTAGATGTCGCAGTGCCTTAGCATGGGAAGCGATAGCCGGCAAACATTGTGCAAAATGTCAGGCGAGCGGCAAACGATAAATGATTACTTAAATAACACTTGGCGGAGTGAAGGGCACTACGAGGGGGAGGAGGAGCAGGAGGAGGCCGGCATCTCTGGGGTTGTTGGGGTTCTTCGAGTTGTTGGGACCGCCGCTGCAACGGCGGCGGAGCGGAGCGGCGGGGTCCATTGTCGACGAACGACGTACGACGTACGACGTACGACGTGTACCCACACAACAACCGAACACTGAGGCATGCTTATTAAACTTTTATGAGTGCAAAAACAAATACCACACGGCGGTTGTGTGTGCGTGTGTGTGTGCCTGCGTTGTTTATAAAAAATTGAACAAGAAAATACGAAATGTACAACGACTGCCGCCTGCCTGCCTGACACAAATGTCGAAGCAGCAAAAAGCAAAGAGAGAAGAACAGTGAACCATAACAGAGCCCAGGACGCTTGGGGATTTGAAGGTTTCGGTTTTGGCCAGGAGTTAGAAAACCACCAAGGGATCGTGAAAATTAAAGCGGGGCCCTAACATGTTATACATTTAATATTCCCCTTTTTGCTTTTATACCCTGGAAGGGTATTATAGGTTTAGCCAGAAGCTGGCAAAGCAGTAAGGGTGTCATTTGCGACTTTATACGTGATTTCCTAACCCATTAAAAACTAGCATAGATATCAAAAGGAATCTTTTTGTTTTAATTATGTTTTATTTATATATTTCTTTGCATAATAAAAGGGTATACATACCCGAACATTGCTTCCTTTCTTATTAATTTAGATGTTTGCAATACTGCATACATTTTATTTTAATTATTTCAAATTGAGATATACTTGGCATCCAACTGTAGTTCATTGTGTCATTATTATTTAATTTGTTATCTACCAGTTAAATTTTAAAATCTATATTGCATCAAAAAGTTAACCCTAAGGTATTTTTACATTTTAATACAAATTTATTGTTATCTTGACTTGTATACAAACTTCTTCGATGTACTTCTAAGAAACAGTGCACCTAGATTTCCAAAGATTAGATTTGGGGAATTTACTTGTTCTGATATATGATATATGATGAGTGAAGTAATTAAACACACATTTTGATCAGATTTTAAGTAATCTTACTACTGATAATTATAATACGGATTTTGTTTCCTATATATATTTTTAGTTTAGTATATTTAGTATATTTGAAAGGATTATTAGAGCGATTTTTAAAGTTGAAAGTAACAATAACTTTAATCTTTAATAGCTTTTTCGTAGTATCCGAATGTAATAGTTTTAAGAACCCCATATACATAGCTCACCTCATTATTATTAGGTAGCGTCCACTTGCCCTCAGGTATCACTGTGCCACCTTTGTGGTCTATAGCTTTATGATATGTACGTAGCTTCGAGGCGACTTATCAGTGGTGGGGCGGTATGGCTGCTGCCATAAAACTTTCCACTAGGGCGGCATTTGGATTCCTTGGAGCTTTTCAGTTCGCATGAAAATTGGGATCTCTTCTATATCTATCCGGCTCTATCTTTGTTTATACGCCCACTTAGCTGCAGATAACACGTTTTCCAGAATTTTCGCTGTGGCAATACGCCAAAATTCGTACACTACCACCTTGGGGGATTATATTCAATTTGTATCTGCAGATTGTTGTTTATCCCAGATACAGACTACGTACATAGAAAGATAAACAAAGTGGCTATAAGTTGTGCCTGGATTTCGGATTTTAGCCTTTTGGCGGCCATGAGTCATCGGGGCAAACGCTTATCTAAGACGCGCCTATTTGGCTTTTATTTTCTGGCTCAGCATTAATCACACGGCCAAAATGTGCAATTCGCCCGTTTTGTTATTCTCTCGTATATTTCTTTCTCTCTGCTCCTCTGCCTCTCTGTTTGTTTGTGATTTTTTGCCTTTTGTTTGCCGCTGGCGGCAGCAAAAACAATTTCTGTGTGGGCAGCTGGCAGCCGGCAGCGAAGCTCGTTGAGATACAGATACAGATACAGATACTCGTGCACATCGATATATAGAGATACAACTAACGCTACAGATTCAGATACAGATACATACCGACAAACAAACAGTTTAATAGGCAAGCATGTGTGTATGCCATAACAATTGGCACCCAATTGCCAATGCAGATTGCTAGGGGCTCCGGGTTTTCCCCCCATTGACTTATATTTTTCTTGGATCTGCTTTACATACCACCGCCCCCTCCGGCCAGCCCCAGCGGATGCACAAAAGCCGCCCAACCAGTTAGCTTTTCCAAACCACTTTCATTACACTTCAAGGTTGCTAGCCGAACCACATTGTTGGGAAATTCGCTGCTACTGATACAATGATTAGACAGAGACAAGGGTTAGCTGGACCCCTGACATCCCACTGATGACTAGGCCAAGAATTTGCAGTTTCTGCCTTATCTATTAGGTAATATATTTAATATGTCTAAAGGTTTAAAGTTGCCCTATAAGCGTACAATCAAGCGTACAAGCGCTGAGAATGCTACGATATAAGCTATTGGAATAAGCGACGATTCTCCGAACGCTCACCGAAAAGCAAGACGTCAATGCAAATTCAAGTTTTGCAACTGAAAACATTTTCGCCGACGCGAGATCGAAATGTTTTTTATATATATACACACATATATACATTTAAAAAGAAATAAAAGCTTCGTTACACATTTGTGTTTTGTGTGACGTGCTTTGGGGTCTCTTGCCGTATACACGTTTTTAACCCTCTGAGGCCGGCCAGTGGCGAATTAGCCCTCCTGGCCCCCATTTGATTGGACATGTGTCTGAACGTTTACAACTGGGTATAAAAATACCACTGTCTATCTGCCGTGTTCGTTTGCAACTAAGTAAATATATTTGCGGACTCCAACCCTCGGCGCTGCGCTATAAATCGCTAATGTGCTGTGGGAGGAATGGTAGCGAGGGGAAATGGATAACTACCGGTTATCGGGGCTTTTTGCGGTAAACATAAGTCCGGAATAAACTATCTTTGTATCTTTGCTTATTCATGGCATAAAATCGACGCAAAAGATGCTTTGTTTTGTTGTAAAATTCATAATAATACATCATTTGAAATCATTTTCGGTTGACCTATTTTTCGTGGATTTATCTAGCAACAATTTCCGAAAATGTTACTTAAAATGCGTGTTTTTGGCAATTTTTAGCAAGCACAGACACAGGTGTGAGTGGGTATTGTTTAATTTTAATAATGATATGGAGATAGTTTTGGAAGTTCTTGATTGTTTTTACTACAATTTTGTTTAAAATGCAACTAAAGCAGATGTATATTGAAGAGTTTGCCAGAGGGTTATACTCTCCGAAACCTTTCTTAGAGTTATTCTTTTCTTGTTCGTTCATTGTTCATTGTTGAAGATAGTTAACGCTTTTAGCTTCCATGCTGAAACATAAAAAGGCAGCGCAACATATATTTTATATAGCATCTACCTTTACTTTTTTCGTAGTTTGTTTTGTTTCCATTAAGCTCTCTGATGTTGCTCGTGCGGATAGCAAAACCAAAACTGGATTTGTTTTGGGACAACAGAACGACAAGCCAAGCGATCTACAGAGAGTTTTTTTATTTTGTCATCAGCTTTGTTCTGATTTATGTCTTTTTAAAAAGTATACAACAGATGGTTCATTCCCTTGGCTAGAGTTTAGACTTTTATCATACTACAACTCCAGAAAGAGCATTGTTTTAGAATATTATAAAGGTTCGTTCCTAGCGCATTTCCTCGGCTTGGCGGATACCGGTCAATGGCCATATATACATATAAATATAATGTCCCCAATGACGACGACACAGCTGGAGCTGCGATATAGAGTGCTGGTGGGACTTCCGCGGTCTCAGAGGAAAAGCGACAAGACCATCCATCCATGCATTTTTGGTAACTTTAATTATGGCCTGCGGTCTGTTATTTTCGCTGATAATAAATATACGCCTGCGTTACCCAATTATACGACCCTGGAAGAGTCACTGTGCCAGAATTTGCATAATAATACCATTAGCCGAATTTCATAATGGTATAATATAACGAGTTTATGAGCAGAACACATTTTTCCCTGCGTAACTAAGCAAATGGTCCTCCTTTAGTAGCTTTTCCTCGAATCAGTAAAAGGCGCTATTTAAAGTTTGTAAATTGTCCTGATAAGTGCTATGAGTTTTCCACCTAATCCATTCGCAATCTTTCATGGCAATTGATTCATCGATGCCTTTCGGTCATCGTCTTATCGGAACATGGTAAATATATGGAATATGGCGAATTTCCAACAAACCCAGATTATTCTAACTACTTCAGCGTAATTTTCATATCATTCTCCTACTTTGCCATTCACGTTTCGGCCTTATCAATGCCGCGAAGGTGGGCGGTATAAAAGCCAGAAATGAAATTGGCAAAGCCTTCAGTTAAGTTCCTTCGATCGATCGGTAAAGTCTCCACCCGTTTAAACATTGACATTAAATACAACTTTTGTTTGTTTTTTTCCGTGATCTGTTATTGTTTTGCTTTGAAAGCGATCCCCACGATGTCACAGATTTTATATTGTTGCTGCTCCGATCAGAGTTTGTTTGTAAACAGTCTGCTTGATTGCTTCACCTGACAGCTTCTGCTCCTCTCCGATAACCCAACGGGGATCAGCGAGAATTCAGCTTAAAGCCACGGGAATCGATCCGAGCAATTAAAACACGCGCCGAGAGCCCGAGGCTTTTCTTTTTGTTGACAAGCAATCCTCCTATGCCTGGCATTGATAACCCTGCTGGGTGACTCACCTCGGATGCAGCTGTGTTTCTCTGTTCAGTTTGAAGCTTTTCAAGTGATAACAAGCGGAAAAGTACTACTCCTACTAAGGCCGCAAAGAAAAACTTTGTGCCAACTTGACCGGATTGCTTCCGTCTGTCTGACTTGGCACATTAGAGGTAGCCAAATCCACAACCAAACCAAACCAAACCAGAACCTTGAACTACTTTGCTGTGGCCCAAGAAGCGCCGAAGGGCAATAGCAATAGCAACAGCAACTCATGAATAGAAAGAAACCTGCCCGAGAGTGGAGCACGAGTAAACCTTCTCCGAGTTTTTTTTCATTTTCATCTACCTAACCTGATGACTCCCTGACTCGCTCTGATACCCAGTGAGCCGCACATCCGATCTCGGTTCCTTTTTGGGGGCAGGTATCGCCGGCGACCTGTTCTGTTTGCATCATCAAGCAACCTTTGTTTCTCCTGCGGACTTGTCCCTTCTGCCTGGGCTGCATTTTCGAGGGTCTGTTTCTTCATCGGCCATTAGATCCTTATCTAAGTTGGCTGCTGCCTGGCCTGGCCTGGCCTGGACTGGACTGGTTTGCCTTGTTTACCACCACCGCTTCCAAGTTGGTTCCAACTTCTCCGCTGCGCTTCCTCGGGCCATTCATATTTGCTACGTGAGCGTCGCGCTGGCCTTTTTTCCGGGTAACTACAGAAATTAGCGTATCGACCACAAAAGCAAACATGCTTCGGTTCGGGCTCGGATTCGGATTCGGGTTCAGTTCAGGTTCTTGGTTCTCGGTCTCGGTCTCGGTCTGGGTCTGGACCTGCGTCTGGGTAACCGCTCATTTACGGTCACGTTTCGACGACAAACAAATGTCGCCAGTCGCGACCAGTCCGGGCCAGGCCCAAGCCAGTGGAGAACCCTGACCGGGGGCAGGAGAAGAAGGGCTCGGCCAGTGCTGCCTTATCAGCGCTATTTAGCATGGCTATAAAGAGTCATATTCCCCATGGATCGGACTTGCCCGCCCGGCGGTGCAATTAATTTTCACACCTGTTGTTCCGAGCGTCTCGAATTCACCTCACGCGTTGCTTCTGCTGCTCTCTGGCTGTGTGTTTCGTTTTGTTTACTTTCTCACCTGCGTGCGAGCTGGTTTTTCTCTGTGTGTATTTGTTAGTGTGTGTGCTGGCCATTTGCAATAATTTTTTGTTATGGTAATTAAAGGCTAAATCCAAAGCCAAAGCCTGAACGACGCATCCATTCAGCTCTTTGCCGCGCTCATAAAGCCATGTTCTATGACCTCATGATACGGCTGGGAGAATCTATTTCCATCTCTGGTATTTCTATCTAATTATGGTTTTCTATTAACCAAATTGAAGGCATTCTCTGTGGTTAGCTAATATATGTAAACAAAACAAATCTGCTTTTCGGGAATACCTTAGCTGTGGTGAACTTAGTTTACAATATAAATAAATATCAGTTATTTACGATGTGTAATAGTTATGAATTGTCTATTAAAAATGATGTCTCACTGAATCCTATTGACTTTACCTTTCGTTTTTAAACAAACATCATTTCTGTTTGGCTATTTGATCAAGGGGAGACCCCAAACCCTGTTGCAACAATAGACTCTCTTTATGCACATAAGGTATTTGCCAAAATTGTCGATATCGCTTTCGACACCCATCGAAACCATGCCCTTCATCACATCCTTACATATTGTGTTGTTTATCATCATGCCAGAAACATCGCACTTACCCACATATCAACATATGCTTGTGTATTTATAGTTCCCTCCTAACCATACTAAAACAAACAAAATCAGACAAACACGATATCGGTTGCATGCATGCCAGTGCATTTTATGGACGCCTTAGACTTGATTGCCTGTGGATGCCAGCCGGAGCTTGAGCGGGTCAAGAGCCTGTCTCAGGATAGAAACTGAAATTGAAACAGAAACTGAATCAGAAACAGCACCAGAACAATATCAAGTCCCAAGACAGTTGCACTGATCACCACCATACCCATTCAGCATTCAGCTGTCCCAGCTTAGCATCCACACTCACAATACCATCATCATCCATCCGGGTAGAGCAAGAAGCATGAGCCTGTGGAAGCGCATCTCCAGCCATGCCGACTGCGAGCAGCGTATGGCGGCCCACTACGATGAGAAGGGTCTGTTTGACCTGCGCATCTGTTTGGCGCCCTGGATCGAAGACAGGATAATGTGAGTAGAGAGCGGCGAGAGTTGGGCATTAATGGGGTACTGGAAGTGTACTAAGCAGCAGAAGGATTAGGTTAAGCCGGTCGCCTGACCCCCTAGAACACGATGTAATTAACTAAGTGTCTCTTGTTTATCCCCACGCAGGTCAGAACAGATCACACCGAACTCCACGGAGCAGCTAGAGCGCGTGGCGCACAAATTTCACGAAGATCTACAACAGAAGCTTCTCTCCACACGCACCGCCAGCGATCAAGCTCTCAAATACCGTGTGGTGGAGCTCTGCGCCCTCATCCAACGCACCTCCGCCGTCGAGCTATACACGCATCTGCGTAGCGGCCTCCAGAAGGAACTGCAGCTGGCCACCGAGAAGAGCGTGGCATCCACAGCAGGCCAATCTATGCCGCTCAATTCGTACAACATGAACGCCGCCGCCATGGCCACAGGCGGTTATATGGACACCAATGACATCTTGGGCGTCACCAACAGTTGCAATCCTGTCCAAAACATGAGTGTCATGCCATGCACTGTCCAGAATCCAGGCATTGCTTCGCCCGCTTTAGGAATGGCCGCACCCAAGGTGGAGTTGTACGACGTCCAGCACCAGATTATGCAGACCCTTAATGAGTTCGGTGCCTGTGGCAATGCCCTGAAGCTGCTCGTCCAGAACTACAGCTACATGTTGAACTCAACAGCCTCACCCAATGCGGAGGCGGCCTTCAAGTGTCTGATCGAGGAGAAGGCGGCCATCGTGATCACAGTGCGTCGCAGCTTTATGTACTACGAGTCGCTGTACGAGATGGTCTTCCACGAGCTTAAGAACTGGCGTCGCCAGCAGGCTCTTGCCGGTAACGGGGCTCCATTTAATGAGGGAGCCCTGGACGATATTCAGCGCTGCTTCGAGATGCTGGAGACATTTATTGCCCACCTGCTGGCCGCCATAAAAGAGATAATGCGCGTGCGCCTGGTCAGCGAGGAGCCGGAGCTGACACACCTTCACGAACAGATCCAGCTTTCGCAGAAGAATCTGGTCTGCTCTGCTTTTATCGTGGACAAGCAGCCACCCCAGGTGATGAAGACAAACACACGCTTTGCCGCCTCAGTGCGCTGGCTCATTGGATCCACACTGGGTATTCACAACAATCCTCCCACTGTTGAGTGCATCATTATGTCAGGTTTGTATTCAAAAGCTTCTGCTGGTCTGGGTGTCACAGATCTAAACTTCTCTTTGTCCCCAGAAAACCAAGCGCATCGGTTCGTGACTCGCGGCGCCCAGTTGGACAACAGCTTGGCCGGACAGTCGTCGGGCGAAATACAGAACTGCTCCAGCACCATGGAGTACCAGCAGAACAACCACGTGTTCTCGGCCAGCTTCCGTAATATGCAGCTGAAGAAAATCAAGCGAGCGGAGAAGAAGGGCACTGAAAGCGTTATGGACGAGAAGTTCGCCCTCTTCTTTTATGCGACTACCACAGTGAACGATAGTCATCAGGTCCGCGTATGGACCCTGTCCCTGCCGGTCGTGGTGATTGTGCACGGCAACCAGGAGCCGCAGTCATGGGCCACCATCACCTGGGATAATGCCTTCGCTGAGATTGTCCGCGATCCCTTTATGATCACCGATCGTGTCAGCTGGGCCCAGCTCTCTGTGGCGCTGAACACCAAATTTGCATCGAGCACACAGCGCTCCCTGACCATTGACAACCTGGACTTCATTTGTGAGTTCTATGACATGCATCAGCTGACTGATTCTAATCTGTTGTGATTTCGTTTCGCAGACGAGAAACTCCAGCGTGAGGAGCGGTCTGAATATATAACGTGGAACCAGTTCTGCAAGGAGCCCATGCCCGATCGGTCCTTCACCTTCTGGGAGTGGTTCTTTGCCATTATGAAACTCACCAAAGACCACATGTTGAACATGTGGAAGGCCGGCTGCATCATGGGCTTCATTAACAAGGCCAAGGCGCAAGATGATTTGCTGCGCTCACCCTCTGGCATCGGCACCTTCCTGCTCCGCTTCTCCGACAGCGAGCTTGGTGCGTATAAACCGCTTCCTTGAGAATTCAACCTATTAATTTCCATTAAACATCGCAGGAGGAGTCACCATTGCCTATGTCAACGATACAGGATTGGTCACCATGCTGGCGCCTTGGACTGCCCGTGACTTCCAGGTCCTTAACCTGGCCGATCGCATTCGTGATCTTGATGTCCTGCGCTGGCTGTATCCCAGCGACCGCAATGCGCTCTGCGTGGAGCGAGACACCGCTTTTGGCGAATTCTTCTCAAAGCGTCAGGGTAAGCATGCCATCAAGCATTATGCGATCCAAAACACTCCCTAATCAGAACCAAATCCCCTCTGTGCAGAACCCTCGCCTGGCTACAAGAAGACTACCCTGCACGTCCAGGTTTGTAACAGCAACGGCGACAACGGGTCCATCAGTGGAACACCGCGACACGTGCCGACGCATGATGGCATGCAGATGGGAAAGTAAGTTTCGCATGCCTAGGTTCATTCTACACCAAATCCAGCAATGATTGAATTGGCTAACTAATAAAAGCTTTTCATTGAGCTCGTGTGCCTGAGTAGAGAGCTAATCCTTGGCCCGAGGGATGATCAATCGAGCCGATGATGATCCGCCTTGACCTATTTCCGCTTATTTTCCTTACCTTGCGTTATTTTGCTTATGATTTTGACAAAAAGAAAGTATCAAAAGTTTAACCAGATTGCAATACTTTGAATTCGAACAAAAGGACTTTGAACCCGAAAACGAATAATGGAAACCTTTGTTGTGCCTGAGACTAACCGAAATTTTAGGCTAATAAACTAATAAAATTTTGTTGGAAGCACTGGATGAGAGGAAAGCGAGAGCGAGCTCTCCCCGATCTCAACTTTACCTATTTCTAGTCGAACAGAATACTTACCACCTGTGTGTTCTTTGTTTATTTTCATTTATCGTCCACCTTCTTCTGCGACTTGTTGGTCATTTTTGGGTGATGGTTCAGTGTTGAGGAATCAGATTCCGATGACTATTCGCTGTCAGGGGAGCTCGAAAGATTCGTACAGGTGGCCAATCCGAACGATCCTGCAGTGAGGGCGATCAGTGATACCCTAATGATGTGCTCCCCGACGCACATATTGACGAGCTCCTATTGAGCCGCAGAGCATTGAGACTGTTGCTTCGGTTCTGTCACTTACCGAGAGGTATACCAACAATTTAATTATGTTCCGCATCACTTCCGCAAAATCACTCAACCCAGACCATGACCATGTTCCCTCCGTTCGCTGGTCCATCCATTCGCTCGTTGCACAGCAGCCGCCGCCGCCGTAACAGCCGTAATGCGCTCTCTCATCCGCCTTCCCTTTTTATCCCGATGGTCATCTTTCATATCCATTTCCATCAGCCGGCCATGTCCGGGGTCATCCTCAGTTTCAGTTGGGTTCTCCTTCAAGCAGGTTACTAACTCTAGTCATAATCGGTTGCCCTATAACACCAATTACAATATTATTTGTTTGCATTAAGTGGGTCTTTTTTTATGTATTGTTATAGTTATTATTGTCTTGTTCAAAGTATTGCCATCTTTTTAAACTTTTCAGCTTTCAGAAGATTTACGTTTACACCTGAATAAATCGAAATCAATCAAAATTTCGCAAACTTTAAAATGTTATCTCTCTAACCGCTTACCAATTTCCTCTTCTATTTATTTCGCTTCCAACGCAGCTTGCAGAATAGCACCATCATGCACCTATAAATCTGATTCTAGGCTGATCCTAGATCTCAGCTAGACAAGCAACCGAATTAGGCAGAAAATACGAATCAAATAAATCGAATTACAATTAAACTCTTGCTTAAAAGTTGTCGCAACGTTTGCCAGATTAGAGTTAATTATTTATCTGCATGGCCTTTTTGAGGCTTGTTTGTTTGCATGTTCGTTGCCGTTGTACCTTCCATTTTAATTGTGATTTCTTACTCGATTTGATGTTAGTGTTGTTGTGAAATATATATTTAATATATTTAATATTAAGGGAACCGAACCCGGTCACTTCAGCTGGCTTTCATCTAAGGTTTTGCGTCATAATAAGTCAAAACACAACAAAAAACCTTCATTTCTCTTTGCATTTCTCTGTCATTTCTCATTTCCCTCCTATCTATGATCCTCTTTCCCTTCCGCTTACCTCTTGAACTCATCTCCCGCATGAGTTTTCCTTTATTTTCGATTATTATTTATTAATCTCTTTTCTTTTTCAATTTTTACCCCCGTTTATTCCATGTGTGTTTGGAAACGTTTTCCAGTGGCGACTTTGGGATGGCGGACTTCGATTCAATGACGAACTTTGAGGTATATAACTAAACTAACTATAAACTATATAGAAACGAAATCACATAAACGCCTGAAGAAGGTGTGATGGCACCGCTATCATGGAAGTGGATCGTAAACATCGATTGGAACACACCGCCGCGATCTGGCGGCTGGTCGTGACTCATTTGTGCTATTTGAAATTATTATTTAATGTTATCTAGATGTAATTATTAGAAATCGGAATGCATCGTAGAGGCAGGTTTTGTTTGGTATGTATTTTACCTGTAAATTGATTAATAACGATCAATAACACATACGCACTAAACTCCTTGTATATGCACCGAGATATACACTGCACATATATACATCGAAAAACGAGTTGTAGCTAAAAATATATTAGTGAACCAAAAATGGGGGAAACTGTAGGACATCATGATGAGTTTATTATGCTTAAAATATTAAATGTTCTTGGGTGTCTAGTTATAATTGTTAAAAGTTGTTGTTTTGAACGTTAAATCGTCCTTTTATGCTATTTAATATACACTCTTTATACACACAGGTAGAATGAGAATTTTGAGGGAAAAGGGCTTGCCGCCGTCGTTGGTTTCACAGGTCAAGGATCCGTTAGAATTGTAAGACTAGATAGACGAGGGATTGGAACTCCGCGACAGGGAATGAGAAACTGAATGAAATTACGAATTTACAAGCAGATATTATCAATATCTGTATACATATACAAATATTTACATAAAGAGAACGATTATGTGTGGCGGAAACTATTTTTGAAAAAGATTATAAATGTTAATCGTGTACCTAATACAAACTACTAACTAACGACTACTAAACAATACGATTTGATCGGCTTTGACTTAACTGTTCAACTTTATCCTTGCAGCTTTTGTGAAACGCCAAACAACTACAACAACAACAATACGATCTACCAGAGCAATGCATGCAACACACAAAACACCACCCAGAACACTGACTATATCGAGACTATGATTGTGTGTCCGGGCCTGGTCTGACTTGAGCAGAATTTAGTACTTTCTGTTTTGTATAAACTCTTTGGAATGTGTCCGCATGTTATTCGTTTTATATTTTTATATATATGTACCATCTATATATATCTATATATCTGTATACTTTGATTTTTTTGTACCACTCACTAGCAGTGAGAATTTACTTTTAGACGATGAATCGGTTTAGTTAGTGAGTAACTATTTGTTGAATCTAAATTTTTGATTTTGATTTTAATTTTAAACGATTAATCATATTTTGAAATACAAACTACCTTCGCGTGCTAAGCCTAAGTTAAACGACGACGAGAAGAGAGAAGGAATCAAAAGGATGAGATAGCCACACGCAGAGATTAATTGCGTTTATTTTAGTTTATAGCTTATAAGTAACATTGTGAATTGCTTTATGTGAAGAACACACAACCCACTCCCCCATCCTTTATTGGCTTCCAATGCTGAAAATGCGCAAAAATTTTTAAGATATCCATGTATGTATATTTTTTTTTCTTCTACAACGTGAACTTAAACAATTTGTTTTCGAGTCAGGGCGCTGTTTGCAATGCATTTTAAATGCACCAATCATGCCAATTGCCTTTTTAGTCAGTTATCAGAGACACACGACGATTATTACACTATATAGAGAGCGTAAACATAATACTTTATGTAAACAACACACACAACACTACACTCTAAGCTTTGTATGTGAACCTTAAGAATTTTATAAGACTTAAGTACAGCCCCAAAATAAATTCATTAAAAAAACAGTTTTGATGCGAGTTTTGTGAGAGAAAAAAAACATGTTCCGATTCGAAAAACTTAATGTAAATTTGTGTACGTAAAGTTTTTATTGATGTTTCAAATTATAAAAACTCGCGCACAGTTACACACATTCCCACACTGATAAATACTGATAAAAACAGACACCAAACAATGTTGTTACTGGCGAAAGTGATTGTATTTACATGTGCTGATCACAACATTGCGTACTCCTATAACGAACACTAATTGTGTACATTGTGTAAGTGTTTTAAATGTAATTTCAAACGCTATATTGGGTGTGCTGCAATTTTGAAAACTCAAGTGGGATATAACTAAAGAACTATTCTTGTCAAAATGGCCAATAAAAAATTGATTTTAAAAATTAATAAGAACAAGTTGTGTATTTATTTATTTTCGCTTGGTTACATATTACACAAAGCCAGGGGGATAAAAGAGTTTGCCTTCAGCTGAGTCCTTGATAGGGATGTTAGAAAACAAATTATATCGATACTTATTAGATATTTGATCAAAAATCGTTATTATAATGTTCTGCCATATGTGATCAGAAGTTCGATATTCTCTTCGATATGTCGAAGCAATTCAATCGGAAATAAGGCAAAACACTTGAACAAACACTTTAAACCACATTTTTAAGTTAGATGCGATATAAAAAACATTTTTGGACTAAAAGAAACACAGTTTTTAAGTTAAATGCGATATATTTCGATATATAAAATTTGAATACATCAAAGTTTATGATACTTTAGAGATGATATTGAGCGTGATGTTTTTGACGGATAATGTCCATTCCTAGTTCTTGTTGGCACAGCACTTGTCCTTGGGTCCATTCTTGCACGAGCACTGGCACTGCTGGCTGCAGGCACAGTTGTCTCCGCACTTGGTGGCCGAGCACTGGCAGTCTGCGGAGTTAATTGCCCAATAAGGAGCTGTATCCTGAAGGATATTTGATTCTATACTCACTGGTTCCACAAGCCTTGCAACCCATCTTGGTTTTGTAGGATATTTTTTATGAAGATTTCAAGATTAACTAAACTTTGCTGCTAGCAAGCGCTGTTTGATGATGCCAGCTAGGGGGACCCAGCCCTCTTATACTATTTCCAGAGCTGCTTTGCACACCACCAATGGGGGAATACATCGAACGCGATTTCAGGCTCTTATCAGGGCGTGCGCAATTTTTTACGTTTTACGTTATCGCAGGAGGCTCAATGATTTTGCGCACGCCAGCCGAGCGCAACTGCACACGACTTTCTTATCTTATCAGCAAAACCAGCACGGCCCATAGTTTTGATGGATCGGAATTGGGTATAAAGAGGCCAGTTCCGCAGCCCAAAAGTCATCACAAAATCTTCAAGCTTCACTAGCAGTTTCGTTTGAACAAAACCAACCACACAATCCAACAAAGATGCCTTGCAAGGGATGCGGAAACAGTAAGTAGAAAGGAAATTGATCAAATAAAACATAATGCTAATACCGAGCATCCTTTTCCACAGACTGCCAGTGCCAGGCCGGCAAATGCGGAGGAAACTGCTCCGGAAACAGCCAATGCCAATGTGCCGCCAAGACGGGAGGAGCCAAGTGCTGCCAGGCCAAGTGATTGTTATTAATGGCGCTTAGATTAATTCAAATACTTATTAGTTGTTAATAGTTTTTATCTAATACCTCCGACTGAAGTTAAATAAATCCCCTATAATGTAATACTTAAACGTATTGTGTTTTTTATTCCCCTGCAGGTTATTATAATTTTAGTCTGAAGCTTGCCACGCTGTGGCAGCCAAGTCAATCTAGCCATCTTAGGAAAAAATAAAAATTTACAAAGTTTTTCAACATTTTTTTTTTGGGGTTACATCGTTAAAATTGTCAAAAATTGTCAAAAATTTTAATTTGTTAACATTTTAAATAGAATATGCAGATTTATTATGCTAATCAAAACGAACACATGAAAGCTTTCCGAATTAATTCAATTTTTGCCGTGTTATGATAATTTAAAAATTGTGTTGTTTTTTTATTGGAAAATTTGCAATTGAAGTCTAATATATCAATAATAATAGTTGAAAATAATATTTAAATTTGTTAAATAATAGTTAATAACTACTATACAAATTGATTTGAAATTACTAAAATAAAAGTTTGACTTCTTAATAAATAGTTAAATTCTTTAAATAGAAAATAAATAAATTTTTTAATGATGATGAATGATAATGGTTTATTTCCTTAAATAATAGTTAAATTTGCCCCCGTAAAATAGCTATTTAATTTGCATAAATTCGCAAACCTAGGCCATCGTCCGGAAGTTGTAGTTTCATGCCCCACTTTGACCATAAGTTTATAATCTTTGAGGTTTATTTAATTTGCAGGCGGAGACGGAGGCGGAGGCTAAACAGCTTGCTGCCATTTGTGTGCCGCATTTAGCCAAGTGCGGTGGCAGGTGGTTTGTGCAGGTGCGTTAGGTTAAGGGCCATCAGCAGTCAGAAGGGCACTCGAGTCGCCGCAGTCTTTAAATGTGCAACTTGAAGGGGCTATGTGGGCTGTGTGGGCTGTGCGGGCTCTGTGAGCGGCGAATGCATGTCTGAGTGCCGTGTCCTTGCCTTCCAGTCCTTCAGGATGCGTGCCTTAAACAGGCCGACAGGATGACAGGCGGCAGGTGGATAAGAATCTGGCGGACTGACAGCCAACGAGGACGCGCTGTCTGGCGGCTGTCAATTTTCGCAAAACGAAAGATGCATTAAGCGCGTTAATTGCAGTTGACAATTCCATTTCGGGAGGCATCCAACTCGGAGATTGGCGGATCCTGTTCCGTTTCCTCTAGTAAGTCAAGGTTTCCATTTATTTTGGCCGAAATTTCAATTTTAGCGTTTTTAATGACGTTAAGCGGCGGAAATGGAATCGCGCTCCGCCCGGTAACTGCTTTTTGCGCCAAGTCATCAAAGTTAATTCGCATGGGTGGAGGTTCGAGCTGGAACTCAAATGTTTTTACAGCCATTTCCTGTTTCGGGGCAGGCAGTCAAAATGCCAGACATCCATCGCCATGGCTCGTTTTTGCTCTATTTGTTTTGTTTCGCTTCTGGCGGAAATCCGTGTCACACCATTTGCCAGATTTGTGACTGATAAAGTGACACGTTCGCGCTGGAAGTTGCTCTTGAATACCGTCGATTGCAGGACATCAAGAGTGGGTCACGCGAGGCGCCTACGTCTCGGCCTTAACCCTCATGGAAGGATCCTTACCTTGGGGCATTCCTTGTCTCATTAGAATCCTTAATTTTAGGCTTTTTGTTTCATCAGGATCCCTACCCTTGGGCTTTGGTTGTTTTAATATTTTTTGTGTTAATACCTTGAGTTTAAAAAACAACAACTTTTAAGTTTATTTCCTTCTGTATTGGTTTTACTTTACATATCTAGTGGGCTGTGCCTCTATTTCTCTGCCTGGTCTCTAACAACTTCACTCCATAAAATCAATATCGGCATGATCTAGAGGAATTATAATTTTATGACACCATAACACATTACCAGCTGTAATGGTCATATTAAGGCTTTCTTGGGTCCACGGTACGTATACGCAATATACGACGCACATGCGGCGCACGGGGCGTATACGCGACTTCATTTTCGGGCATTTCGCGCGCCGTTCACGAAGCGCAAACGCAAACAGTTAATTACGTCATTAAGTTTTCATGTCGCTGGGCAGGGAAACGGAGCAAGGCGGAAACAACTGCAATGCGGGCACTTCGTGAGGACTTTGTCGCCAGCCGAAAGGAGAGCCATGCAAAAAATAAGGACGAGCACGATGCCGACGACGAGGAGAACGTTCAGGCGCCAGCGCATCACTTATGCATAAGAACATTTTAACTTTTCGTTGGCCACTTTGGACCTTGGCTGGGATAAAGGCCCAGGGATAAGGGATACTCGGGATCCGTGTTTATCTTTGCGTGTGAATCTTGCCTCCTGGCAGTGTAAAGTTGTTCTATGGCGAAATCAAATTATCCCCACAATGGCCCACACACACACACACACACACACACACACACAAGTGGCGAGAAGTTTTTGGCAGGCGGCAACGAGACATAAATTAATGAAATGCACAAAAACTGTGAACAGACACACCCTAGCCCCTGTGTGTGTTGTGTGCAAATATTCTTAATAATTTATTGCAATTTGTTTGCTAAGCGCTTCGAAAACTTCCCTGAACTTTTCGGCATAAATTAACAGATTAGTCGGCATGCCGTCGCGCCGTGTGGCAGACAGAAGGATGCGGGTGCCCGTCCGGATGCCCAGGTGATGTTGGTGCCGAAAAAATAAAGCCAAACCAGACTGTAGCCCAGACATTTCCTGCTCCTGCCCAGCTGTTGCGGCCGCCCGGCGTTAATTTCCATCTCCCAACGAGCTGTGAAAACTTCCAGCCCGCACGCACCGAGGCCCGCTTGTGGCCGAAACGCTGTGGCCAACACTATAAATCTTGGCCAATTTGTAAATCTCTCTAGCCGCCCTTTAGGGCTCTCGGTTTGGGGTTAAATCTATTGGGAGGCTACGTTTCACACATTTGCGTCCATAAAATATTCATTTTTAATTTGTTTTATTTATCGTTCAGTTTGCTAGGTACATTCTTTAGCTAGTCTTTCTTAAAGTGGTATATAAATTACCGGAAATACATTAAAGTTTGATGCAATATACAATATATGGTTTAAAGACGCCTTTTAAACCATATATTGTATCTATTTAATCCTTTTAAGGTTTCATTGGGTTGCGGCGGTATACAGCACGAGAATGTGTGTCCTGCTCTTCTCCTGGACCCTGTCCATATCCCGTCTCATTTGCAGCTTGCTTCGGCAACTGGTCTTTATCGAGATCTTGACTCTTTAGTTTTTGCTCGAATTCCTGTCTGCGCTTCAGGGAGCGACGTTCACGCTGACGACGGCGTCTATTGCTAATTTTGGCCTTAACCGCATCTCCTGCATTTGGTGGAGTCGGTTCCCCAGACTGGCATTGCTGGTACTCTTGAACATTACCATTAGCATTACCATTAGTCTGCGTTAAAGTCAGCTTTCTGAGATTGTATTCGACCCATGACAGAGACATTGTTACAATGAATTCAAGAAAAACTACAAAACAGAAAGAAAGAAATTTTTACATTACCAAAAAAAAAAGTTAAATGAAAATAAATACAAATAAATATACACACCAGTCAGAACACGACGAATGTAAAACACTGAATGAAGGAAGGCTTTCGGCAGCCTAGCTTATATACTTTTTCGTTTGAAGTAAAACTCAAGGCTTGCTGAGATTTCCTTAAAATATTCGATAGCATGAGATATATTGCTTCGAAAAACACACATAATTTGCTTTTGTAATCTCTAAGGAGCGGTTATTTTTTTCTAATTTTTTGGCAAAAGAATCACTGCAGGAGATCGTCTGAAATGAATGCATAAATGAATTAGTATTCCAAACTAAACCAACCAAATAATACCTGGTAGATTTTACATTTTATATTTCTTTCCATTTCTACTAAGAATTTAAAATGTTTGAAAAATTTTAGCTCACAGAAAATAAAAACTGTCGGCAGCGACATTGATTTCATTCGGCGGCATCACACATCCAAGTGAAGCGGTCCCAGGTGCGTAATCAGCCGCGTCCACCGCCCAACACCTACCTCCAGGTGGCGGTGGGTGGCCTTGGGACCGAATGTCTGCCAGTTCGCTTATCAATCGTTTTGACTGGCACTCTTCGCACCGAGCTCATTTTGCTCTCGTTTCGTTTTCAGTTTTCGATTTGTCGCTGATTTCCCCAAGCACTCGGAGGCCGTGACACACGGGTCGGGGGGAGCGAGTAAATGTGTCACCTCGTGATTGCCATAACTAAGGCCAAGGAATTGCTTCCTGTGCCGGGTTGGCCGGGCAAACCCATTAGGGCAGCACATCCTGCGGTTGCAGGAAGTCGGGCGTTGGGGCGGCACAGGACTGCTGGCTGTGGGAGCTGTGGCCGCCCTTTGTTGACAACAATTTCATATGCACGAATGCACCATTAGACGATGTGTCACACATTGCAAAGACAAAGACAAAGGCGAGCCCCGGACGCCCCGGCCTGTCAGTTGAGTAAACAAACAAAATTACAGTTGTGCGTCCTTGTCGACCATTAGATTTATTATAAAACTTTAATGCAACTCTCCCTCTCTCTGGCTAGTAATGAGTTTGACTTGGATGTGTGTGTATCTGTGTGTGTGTTAATGCTGTAATGTTGTTAATTAAGTGAACATGGCAACCGCAATGACCTGGCAGCTGTCCAGCATGTATCCTGCCAACCAGGACTTGCACCCGGATCCCCACCGCTCCCCACCTGTCACTTGCAACCGGAGTATTGCTTTTGGTCAGGGGAAAAATGCAGAATGTCAGCGGCGATTGCACAGCATTTCAGAAAGCCGGGCAGCCCGGATGTGAGGATGCGAGGATGCAAGGATGTCAGGTCCTTTTCCATCATGCCGGAGCATTGGGTTCTGTTCGTGCCTCATTAGCTGGCCGTGCACGTGCACAAATCAATTTGGCTCTGCCCGCAAACCCTTCTGCTGGAGCGAAGCTAAAAACAATCATACGACGCGTTGTCCAAACGGCAATCAAAGTCAACTGCTTTCGCTGGACGAGAAAATCTCACACTGAAATGAAAATCATGTCGTAATCGCAATAAAATAAGGTGAAGGGTAATGGTTGGTATTTTTTTAAATTAAATATTAATTTTTGTAAAAAGCTGCTGGCAGAGAAACAAAGATATTGTCCAGGAATAAGACAGAGATGGTTACTATCAGAGTGAAATTCATTCCATTCCATTCAAAATTAAATAATTGATCTACATAGCTAAATATTCTGAAATCTAAATTGAATGATTGATTGAATTTTTTCTAGATTAACCCCATGATGTGGATAATTATTGCAAAAAGCAGTTATTTGACAAATATTAGGTGCAGCCAATATTGATGACAAGTGAGCACTTAAAATGGCCAAGTTCCGAACGTTGAGGAAGTCTTGTGTTTGTTTTGGACTTATTTAATTACTTTAAATTTAATGTTCTTAAAGTTATATAGATGAAACTAATTTTGTGGCAAAGTATGGAAAAGGACAGCTAATTTTTTAATAGCAAATGGAGTCAATGTTGTTACCAAGAGTGCACTATAATTCCAAATAATGTAGAACGGAAGTATTAACCTTACGATCTATAGATTATTATATTATAGCTTGTCTATTTAATAAAAGGTAATGAAAAACATGAAAGAACAGTAAAAGTAAAGCTGAAGTTTTTATACCATAGCAGTTTGCGATAATAACAAAGTTTAAAATATTCGCATTTATCGAGACTTTTATATGACAACTTTTTCGACACGTCAAAGTTTAAAAAACTCTTAACTAAGCCAAAAATTCATTAATTTTAGTTTGGAAACCTTTCAAATTTCTTCCGGACATAGTTTGATCGATTCCTCTAACGATGCTGATCAAGAATATATATGATTTATAGGGTCGGATCTGACACCTTCCCCTTCTAAACTTATAATACCCTGCAGGGGTATAATGCTAACTATAACTAAAAAAGATACAAATAATAAGAGGTTTTAATAAAATCTTGATACATTTTCTGACAAAATAAAGCAAAGCACTTACAATTATATATTATTTTTCGAAGTGCATCCACATTCAAACCACGAGCATGTCGTGAAATGTTTTAATAAGCAATGGCTTAGGAGGAGCCAGCACGATGCCTTATTGGATGCTTCACTGGGGCTGCCAGCCAGTGAGCGAGCTCCCAAGATTGCTTCAGTTTCGGTAAGTATAAGTATAATGCAGTTTTTGCACCGTGGCTTCCACGAGTCAGCCACTCAGCTGATGCTTATCTATTGCAGTGCTTGCCAACCGCCCTGATAAGTGCACTTCATGATGTTCAAATTATATGGCTGCCTCGGAACGAGCTCCATCAGCATTACACCCACACACTCACCAAGCACACACACACACACATTGTTGCATAGACTATTAAACACGCTCGGGTAGAGGGGAAAATGCATTTTTAATGCAGCGCAAATGTGGCAAGTGCTTGGCCAGGCTTAGAGGATGCTACTGCCACCGGCTTGCTTTTAGTTAACCGAATTTCGTGGCGGCTCTGTGGAAACCTCCCACTGGCGAAAACTTTGGTCTCCAGCTCTCTCATTCCTCCAGCACTTTCCTAGTCCCAATTAAACAACAATTAGCGGGAGGCCAAAGTCGTCAGCTGAACTCTGGCTTGGCCAAAGTTTTCACTTTTTTTTCGGCATTGATTTTTTAACCCTTGCTCTGGAGCCTATTTAAGGACCCTCTTGATCGAGCGGCACAAGTGGCGGGCTCGTTTTCACGTAATTCCCGTTCTAATTGTAAGTGGCTTTTAAGGACACTTGTTTGGAAAATTAAATCAGAGCGAACTACCACTGTGATGTGGCTGGAAACAATCACGTAACTTGGCTGCCCAATGCCGGCAGATAATGTCATAAATTAATCAGGGTCAAATTGACGCTTTGCAATCCGTAAGCTTAAGCTATTGATTGGGTGGGAAAATACACAAGCTGTGTCACTGGGGCAAAAATATTATAAAATATGAGAAACTAGCAAAGATTTTAAGAGTGCAATGATCTGAAATGGAAATACTTGAGTTCAAATAATAACCAGAAAACAGGGGAGCTTGAGGCAAACGTATCGATATTCGCACCTATCAAAATATTAAGCTCTATTTTATAATGAAAATTTCCATTTTCAATTTATACAAATATACTAATATTTGTATAAACTGAAAATGGATATTGTTAAAATATCGAAGTGCCAGTGAATGTTATTTGAATTATTTGTAAGTTTTTTCTTGATTAAATTTAAATATTTTCAAAACAACATTATTTTTGTTTACCTTAAATGTATAGTTATTTTCAGACATGATAGAACAATGCCAACCAGGATCATGATTCACATTGCAACGTTTAGATATAAACACCTAATTATAATTTTCATTAAGTAAAATACATTATTGATATTTTTTGTCAACCGAACTTAGTATTGGGTTGCTCAATAATTTTATATTTTATTTGTTCAGTTCTTCAAAGTTGCTTAAATTTTGTTTTTGCCACATAATTATTGTTATTCACTTGTTAAGACTTAGTTTAGTCTTAAGCTTATTTTCATTTAGCTTTCAATCTCTTAAATTTAAATTTGGCTTGAATTTAATTTCTAGATTTTCTATTCGATTTTCTATTCGAGTTAAACTTAAATAATAATATTAAGAGTGACGATGATTAAAGTGCTGAAAAATAATTTAATTGCCAGCACGTTGAGTCCACACAACCAGTGCGCTGTTATTTGGGAACCCAATCCCATTTATACATCCTTCTCATCCTCCATTCCTTGTCCTGCACACAAATCCCAGCCACGAAGTCCATTTGCATGCACCGAGATGTGGTGGTGGCAGCAATTGGCTGACTCTTCTTGACTTGGCGGACCTGAGCTCCTCACTCTAATCAGTGGCTGCAGCCAGGCAGCATGCATCACGTACACAGGACCCCCGTCCTGAACCGATTCGATCGGAGCCAGCAGGATGCAGAAATCGCTGCAATTTGGCCCGTATCAACAACAATGGCGGCGGCCAAAAACCAACCGAATTGCTCGGCAGTAAAAAGCGAATCAGCCATGGCGAAAGTAGATCAACCAAATAGAAATCAGGCACGAGGCAAAGGCACTTGTGAGACCGAATCAAACAAAGGGACCAACACAATGTCCATGCCAAATGAGCAGGAAGCGGGAAGAGTGTCCTGGCAAGAGACGAGTTAGATTTCAGGTTGCTTGTCTATACACGGAGACAAAAGAGGAATCGATTGAAAGCTACACGAACAAGGATATTTTTATTACTAGACTGTTTTTTTTCACAGTATAAGTCGTATTTTTGATTGATTTGGTTGCGGTGTAAGCTTATCCCACAATTCCGGTGAGTTCATTTAATTTTTATTTGTAAGTAAAGAACTCCTTCACTGAGAGTGCATTAAAAATTCCAATAAACTTTCCACAAACACCGGCATCATCGCTAAGTAACCGCAATTTCTTTCCTTTTTTTAGAGCACATATTTGTTTCGGCAGAGGGCACACATTTTTCGTCAACTTTCACGTGGCCCCCGGGCATCCTTTTTTCCCACATGATTTATAAAGTGCAATATCTTCGCAACAAGCGAAGCGTATATAAACTCGGAGGCAAAGTGCCATATGCCAGAGGCTTTATTTGCCGACGCTTCCAGGAGGCATACGGAGGACTCCTCCGCACTCCGGAAGCATATCAAAATCCATATGAAAATGCAAATAGCAGTGTGACTTTGTTTGAT
The DNA here is from genome assembly GCA_035046265.1 of Drosophila bunnanda. Lineage (NCBI taxonomy): Eukaryota > Metazoa > Arthropoda > Insecta > Diptera > Drosophilidae > Drosophila > Drosophila bunnanda. The sequence goes on from JAWNOB010000130.1 coordinate 1,110,386, forward strand.
AGACCGACATTCGAGGGGCATTCGAGCAGCTTTATTACACGGCCTCCGGGAGCGAATGATGTTTACTCATTTGCCAGTTGCTAAATAATGCAGAAAGTGCAAACTTTATTTTCGGTCTTTATTCTGCCGCCGCTGGAAAAGCCTCCTCTCCGCGGTTGCCGCCTAATGAAAAATGCATGTACCGCTGCCGCTGCCGCGTGTCGCCTGCAATTGAAGATGTCGCTCGGCGTCTCATGTGCGAACATGGAAATGCTTTTCGAGAGGTATCGCCAACTCACTGGAGAACATCTTGCTGCCTGGATCTGAGGCCTATAGGTATAGGGAATCTCAAAATTTAATTAAAACCCAAAATCAATTAAATTTATTTGCTTTCGCTTTATGTATTTTAGATTGAACTGTATATCTTTTTAGCCTTTAAAAGGGTAAAGCTTTTATTGCAAATAGAATATGTTTGGAGTTATGGATATTTAGTTGGAAAATAGGTAATTAAATAAATTTTTATAATTATTTAAAATTTATCATAAAGATTTCTTAAAACTTTCAGAAAAAAGTATAATTCTGTGATGCTTGAAAGACTTAAAAAAAAAATAATTAAAAAAAAAGAAAATAATAAAATGTTATATGAAAATACTCTAAGTATACAACATTCTACGTTAAACGTTTGTTTTCATAAGAAGAACAAATAAATTATACAATTTACAAGCTTAAATCACTTATTCAACCTTTTTATGTTTAAAACAAGTAAATAATTAATTTCTCTTTTCCAATTACAATATATAATATGCTTTAACATCCGTGAAAAATGTGTAAACTAATTAATAAAAAAAACGAGTACACACTCTCTTAGATATTGTATATTTTTTGTAGGTAAACAAAAACAATTGTTATTTTATCCAGAATACAGATATCATTCCACCACCGTTTTCCTTTTGTTTTAGCCACATTTTTTAATTGTTAAAACGTTGGTAACTATAGCTGGTGATGTAAGCTGGCGGGTGCAATTCTAATGTATGGAATTTTAAGGCAACTGACCGACCGGTTTACGTGCTGGTTTCAATGAAATGAAAATATAAAATATGCATTTACAGCTCCTGGCCGATCCCCCTGTCACTGGATGCTGGCTCCTGGCAATGCCCGGATAAGTATGCTACGAGCCACGTGATGGGGAATTGCGCCAAAAAACGTTCGCCTTGCATTCAAATGGGTATCCTGGATACAGGGGAAACCTAATCCTTGGGTGCGGACATGGCCGGGTGCATCGCCCCGTTCGACTGTCTGTCTGGCAGGCGACAAGGCCACTCAATAATAAATGTAACGAGCGCATTACAAACACTTATGGCAAGTTTAAAGTGCCACGAGAAATGGAATGTGGCAGGAGCTAAAGCTGTAGTGTATGCTCCTATGGCATAACCGTGCACTGACTGCCGCATAAATAATTGCACAGTTGCTGCAAATAAAATGGACATCAAGACACCAACTTAGTCAACTGTAGTCTCCGAGCCAAGTGAAAACTTGTAAAAGTTTTCCATTGTCACGGAAAAGTGCTTGCTGGGAAAACTGGTCGGGATGTGATGCCAGGCCGGGTCGCTTGCACTTGAAGTGGAAAAACTTTACTGCATTGCGTTAGGAAAAGTTGCGACGCTAGTTGTACAATAAAAGCAAAAGTTTGCAGTCAAAGCGAGAGTTAAAGTCGGTGTCAAAATAATTTGAATATGGCAAAATAATAATCTATTTTCAGGCATTGACATGACCAGCTGGCTGACCAACCAACGGAAGAGAGAGAGAGAGTCTCAATTAACGAAATTAAGAAAATTATTTGGAAATTATTTTGCATGTTCCAGCGCCATAAAAGGGAGTGCCTGGGAACTGTGGGAAATCGAGAGCGAAATGGACGAAAACACACGTTTCGAAAATGGCACAGAAACTTTCTCGTGTTCTCGTTCCCGTTCACTCTCGCCTCCTTCCCTCCCACGAAAAAATCCTCCACAATTGGCAATCGAAAATTGGAAAACTTTTCCCTATATTTGTTTTGGCTTCATTGACTCGCCTCCCTCCGTGCTTAGGTACACACACACACACACCCATAGATTCATATATAGCAGGCATATCCTGCATATATAGACAATCAACTCCCGCTCAGCTGCTGTGCTGTGCTGTGCTTTGCTATTATCAAAAGTTTTGGTCGACAGGCGAGTTCTCAGCTAACCGAAAGCCAACCGTGGGCAAAAACTTTAATGGAGCCGCGAGCAAGGCGAGGGATTGGAACTTTAATTGCGAAACGGGCAGTTTTCAATTCGTTGGCAGCTGCACCTCGCCACCTCGAAGCCAGAAGCATGAAGCACGAAGCCTGAAGCTCCAAATGCCCCAGCAAAAAATTGACATAAAGTACGCTGCAATTAGAGTGCAAACAGACGACGTTTTATGGGAGTTATCTTGCCTCCTTTATTCCTCTTTTTGTATTTGTTTCTTTTTTTCTGTATGAATTATTAATAGTTAGTCCTGGGCATATATGCCGAAACATAAGAGTTTCGGCGACATTTGGCCAGGGGCCAGGGCCACACTGCGTATGCGTAATAAATGAAATACCAGAAGGTTAAAGGTGCAAGCGATATAAAATGGATTTTTAGTTGGCAAAGCGTTTAATTACTTTTATGAATTGTTGCTGAAGTTTGCTCTATGGTTTTGCAATTGCATTTCCATAACACAATTCCCATTTTAATTGTTAAATTCTGTTGTGGAAAGTTATTAAAGTTACTTTTCCATTTTTGGTCATTTTAATGGAGCGTTGTTTTTACTCTGTTTTCATTTGTATGTTTTCAATAAATCTATAAATATAAATACAATATATTTAAAGATATTGGAACCTAAATTGATTCTAATTTATACGTATTTATTTTGTACTAAACATTTATCAAAATCCAATCATAATCAGTGTTTTTCAGCTACTAAAAATCAATTGCAGCGAAACGCTTAAATTTTAATATTCCACAGTGAATATATATATATATATATTCCCCGTGCTATGATGTCGTAGAAAATCACTTACCCAAAACTGCCAAAGTCATTTCAACTTTTTTTCGAGTGTGTGTGCGATAGACACCATCGAACCAATAGACACGTTCCAGTTCACAGCCTGCTACAGCCTCATATGTATATAGGAAATGTGTAGATGAGGTAGGATATCGCTGCGCTGCGTGTGCTCTATTCACTTTGTCGCTGCCGCTGATTTCCCCAAGCAACACCACCGGCACCAGCACCAGCACTAGCACCACCCAACCACCCAGAAATCACCCACAATTGTAGCCACCCCCGCCGCGTAGATAGAGCCGTCACAGCGAGTGCGAGTCTGTCAATATGTTTGGGGTTTATGGCAAAAGCTTTTCGCTCGACTATGATTTAGGTAAGCGTCTCCCAGGACACCGTCGATGTGAATCCTGCTGATGCTGACACTGGCGACTTGGACGCATGCATGGCGTAACCAGTTAGTGATTTTATTATTTATTGTTCTGCGTCACACCGCAATGTGAGTGTGGGAAATGGCCACGCCAAAGGATTTAACACATAAATATTTCATTCCCTGGTCGCCTCTTTTTTATATACATTTGTACGATAGAGAAAACGGGGGAGGAGCTGTCAAAAATGTTTGGGCATTTGCATTATAATCGTCGTATACAATATAAATCTATGCTCCATGCATATTTTATAAATGGTCGTTGGACATAACCCCTTTTTGGGCCCCAAAACCCCGTTCCCATTCCCATTTCCACTCCCCCAATCCAATCCAATTCCCATTTCCCATTTGCCATTCCCCTTTGAAATGCGAAAGCGTTTACTTCAACGAATTATATTTCATGTGATAAATTCTAATGTCCTGGCACAGTCCTGTAGCTGTGTACGAGTGCGAGTGTGTGTCCGAGTTCGGCTGTGTGGCTTTGACAAATTGAAATTAAATTTTCGTTTGTTTGCAGATCACATTCCGTATTTCCTGCCACTCCGGCGGGGCTTTTATTTAATTAGAAAAATGTTGAAATACGCTTTGCATGTGAATTGGTTTTGCCAAAAACTGTGCAGCATGCCCTTCGACTCGATTAGTTGGATTAATTGCCTTTGACAGGAGACACAATACCCGGTCTAACCCACGACCTTTATAATGTCGGGCCAAAAATACATAAAATCCGAATAGCTGAATCGAGTAGCTGCACTGGAAAAACAAACAATTAAGGATGTCTTAGTTGATTTGTGTTTGCATATTGTTTAAAGTTAGCTCCTGGCGTATAACTTAAATGATTTATCAAACTTTGAAATACTAATTCAAGAAACTGCGACTTTTAATTAATCACAGTTTTTGCATTCTATGAGATCGAAATTAGAAAACAAGTTTACCCACAAATTGCTTATAAATTATTAGGATTTAATAGGGAAAATCATTCATACTTGAAAGTGGTAAACATTTAATTTATCTTAATTGTTGCACTTCTATTGAGTATTATTTAATGTGGCAGTATTGTGTTGTTTATGGTTTGTTCTTATTTATATAGAATAAGTTGTCTGTTGGTTTGTTCACTCGTCCAAATGTTTTTGGTGTATGCTATTCTTGGTATGGTTGTAACTTAAGGCAATATAACTAATTAAAGCATAATGTCAGCTAAAACATATGTAAAAAGTTACTTCAAGGCATAGTTATTTGGCTTATCATTAAAGTTTAAGAATCGTAAGCCTCCAATTTTCTCTCTCTGCAGTAAATCTCGGCGCGCTTGTGACTTAATTAATATACAAATAATTGTTAATTAGTTAATCAGTGCGGTGTGGCCATAGCTAAATAATCAAAATAGTGAAATCCCACTAATTATAATTAAAGGTAACTAATTGCATTTAGAGCAGACCACAAATGGCAATTAATTAGGCGAAAACATTGGCCAATGCTGACGACACTCGAGTGCATGTTTCCGCGCTCTAGCCATTGGCATTCGGGACAACTCTATTTTATTATAATTCTATTTGTGGACTTTTTTAATTTCATTAGCTTTTCCGAGCCCGCCCCTACTTCCCCGCTTCCGCTAACCATGGCAGCGCCAGCCGAGCGGTTTGTAATTAGAATGCCACAAAGAGACGCGGCTCGAGCCCCAGGAGAGCTCATCTCTGCGCACAGTCGAGTGCGGATTGTGGACGCGCCCACGCATTTTCCTATTAAAAATTTCAATTGCCGCGTAAAAACGCGCGTGTCGAAAATAAACCCGCCTGAAATGGAATAATTAAGCAGGTTCATTCATTAAATTCGGGGCCAGCAGCAGCAGCAGCCGCAGCAAAAGTTAAATGCAGATCACCCTCCTCTGAGTCGTGCTTCAATTTTGGGTTTAGCACATATATATATATGTTATGTATATATATATATATATTTCCATTTTTCGGGCAGCCAGCCTCTCTTAGGCCCATATTTTCCATTTATTTTCGACTTTTTCCATGTGGAGCAAAGATAATAGAGTTGCGGCAAAATCGACTGACCGCTCTCTACCGTAATTACAGGGCCGAGTCCTGCCCCTGAATTGTGTCAACAGAACGGGCACAGAGAGAGCCTCGTTCACCGCAACGAAAGCTGGGACAACATGCGCCAAATTGCATAGGATGAAAATGTATTTTCCACATGAGACATGAGGCCGCGCCGAAGGCGGTCCTCCTTCGGTTTCCTTCTAGCAGCAGGTGCGGATTATGCATAAACATAAAGCAACTGGCCGTCCCAGCAGGAGACCAGGATACTTTTAGAACCGGCAGGACAGCCATAGCCACAGCCACAGACGCAGACAACTGCAACTTGAGAGGGCATAATGCATGCAAACTTGCAATAATTTTCCCCTGACTGAAATCGTTTTCATTTTCATTTTATTTTTTCCTCTTTGTAAATTTCACAACCAATAAATTTTATGCTTTCTCTGCAAACGCCGACGGCGGCACCGCACACACCAAGAGCCTGGGAATAGTAGGGAGGAAGGTTGGGGTTGGTACAGTAAAAACATTTATGGTCGTTGGTAGATAATTAAGTTTTCACTGAGTTTTCTCTTCTAACCCATTTCAAGCTAAGCAGCTGTCTTTATGCTCGCTCAAATGAGCAAGGAGTATTTTAATGCCTTTCATAACATAAGAAATAACGAACTGACTTACTCAACTTGCTTTTAAAGTTATTTACATTTGCTAAGCACACTTTTTATGAACAAGTTTAAGATCGTTTGCCTCAACTTTATGTTTAAAAAAGGGTGTAAGACTTTTAATTTAAGAGGATAATTCACATCGATAACAAACACTCCCTTTGTCGTGCAGAGGTAAGCGGATGTGTTTATATGTTTGTTTATATTATGTTAATAATGACAGATTCATTGCTATTTTTTTTTTTGTAAATGAATAAATAAATAAATAATTCTTGTGACTTCTTCTACTTATCAAAAGGTGTATTTAAATACTGTTTTTTTTCACTTAATTGTTATCATGTTTTCAAGAATTTAAAAATAATATAATGTTTCAATTTTAAGCTCAAAGTTATTAATTTAAAAGGGACCAATAATAAGATAGATAACGACAAAACACTTGAATCCCAGCTATCCCACTATCCCAGCAATATTTCAGCTATTTAAGCTCTTTCCTCTTGCAAATTTTAAAGAGCGTCAGTCAAAGATGAAGCAAGTGCGATTTAAGCGTACAGATCTAGAACGCCTGAGAATAAAGCGTTCTTACTTTCTCCTGTTTTTAAAACAAATTTCAAGAGAGTCTATGGGAACTACTACTGGAAATACTATTCCTTAACTCATCTTATTCTTATATACATATATTAGTCTCTGCTTCAACCCAAAACATACTATTTTTCTTAAATATTCTACTAGAATTTGGGCTGATTAGGATCACAGTCCATGAAAGAATCTCTAGGGAACGTGACATTTTTGAATTGAGCTCTCCACGACCTTGAGATCTGCACTTTGTATTACCCCGGGTTATTTCCCGGAATTCCAAAACAAACTGCATTTGTCAGCAGGTTGCCAGGAGTTGGGTCAGCGAACAAATCTGAAGTGAATTATGCAAATCCATTCTTCCACGTCGTGCGATGCTCATGCATTATTTACCCAAATTTCGCCCACTTGGCTGCCCCGTTGCCCCGCGGCGATGGAGTAGAGTGCAAGTGTCAGTGCATGGGGAATGTGCGACTGACAGCGGGATTGGACTTGGACCAGGACTTACCGGCCAAGAGCTGCCACTGCTCAAGGGTGCTCAGCACAAATGTGCAAAGCGAACTTCACAATCGTGCTTGGCTTGGATGCTCACCGCAAGCGCCCCCAAAATAACGACGTCGACTTCGACCCACTTGAGCTGAGCCACAGGAGCTGCGGTGCTGTCCCACGCACCTTGCACCAAACTAGGTTACTCCACTCACTCCATCAATGGCGTTGACGTCCATGCGGAAACGCTGGGCGCCAACAATTGCAGAAGGTAAACAAAAACACGTGCTGCACACTTATCCGCAGCGGAGAAAGTCCTCTCCGGAAGGCGCATGAGCGGATAATGCGGAACTTGTGGATAGCAAAGGAGAGAGAGAGAGAGAGAGAGCTAAAGAGAGAGTGGATAAAAGGAGAAGAGAGTCCAAACGAGTGAGGAGAGTCAGAGAGAGAAGGGAGGGACAATGCGGCGTATACGCAATGTTTATGTTACTTTAGTAAGACGGCCATTCGTAAAGTTTTTGGTTTTCAGTTTAGGCTTTAAATGGCATGATTTCTTAATTATGAAATAATTATTTATGAACTCAAACGATTGGGAAATAATTTAAACATTGAAAGGAGTTTTAAATGTAGAATAAAGCCGTATATACTACAAATTAATTCAAATAAATATTCCTAACAAGTAAATAAACAACGAGAGCTCTCTAATCTATTAAAAAATAATAAAATTAATCTTTTCTCAAAAGTAAGTTAACATGTTTGCAGTATAAGCTTTAGTATAAGCTTAAGTTTAAATATGAAAACATATCCATGCAGTTCATTGAATTTATTTTGCAAAACTGAGCATTGCAATATAAATATATTTGTGAGCTAACAAGCTAAAACCCAATTATTTCCTCTACATTTAAGCGTTCTCTGAGCCTTGCCTAAGCTTTAAAGTTCAAACGAGCATAGATCATGAAAAACGCCTTCAAGTACGCACACACAGTCCTTCTGCAAATTCTCGGTTGTAAATCAGCTCACATTGATTTGCATAGGTGTAAACGTTAAACGCTATAAAAATAGTTTCAAAGTGTTCATTGAAAACTTATTGAGGCGTAATGCCAGATGCGATATATTCGCTTTAAATAGCACAAGAGCCATGCTGTAAGGACGAAGGACGTGTATTTGTGCACCTGTTCGAAGATGAGTGTGGGTGTGGGTATGGAAATGTGGAAATCTGGGAGTCTGGGGAGCCTGGGAGTGGGCGTGCATGCAAACAGGATGCTTGCTGTGCGATGTCTGGCTTGCTTCCATTTATAGCTCGCTCACCTTTTCCAGGGTGAGAACCGGGATCGGTGGTGGAGGCTGTCCATAAATTAGATATTTGTGTGGCAGCAACGCCGGACTGGGCCGGAGGTGGGTCAGAGAGGAGAGTTCAGGTGTAAATAAAGGCGACGGGGATCGTATGTGTGCATAAATTGAAGGCATTGAATTCGGATTCATTTACTTTCCCAATTCAATTTGGATCTAGTGAGAAATGCAATTTAATTAAGCGTTAAGTGGCGCACTCGGAATTGAGTCGTTCGCTTTCGATGCTTCGATGTTTTGATGGCAGACAGCTGATGTGGCACTGCACCATAAAGCCTTGTAATGCGCTCGTAAAGGCCTCTCATGGCCTGTGGCAGCGGTCCATTAAATTTTCGTTGATAGCCCCATGTGCACATGCGATAAATTGCCGGGGATCCCTCATGCTCATGCTCTCTTTCCTGGCTGCCTGAATGCCTTTCGGGCCAATTTAATTAGCTTGCCAGCGAGTGTGCCATATTTTTGTTTAATTAAATGAGCAAAGAGGACTGGCAGCATTCGCGGCTTAAGATACCATTAAATGCATTTAGGCGGCCACAGTGCGTATGATTGATATGTTGGAGGAGACTGCCATCGAGTGACATCGCTCGGGGAGCACATCCCTTCGCATAAGATATGCATGAACGGAACGGACTGAAAACATTGTGTCTAACTGCCAGGTTTGTTGACCCCTTTCACTAGACCCGACAATTGTATACTGTATTCTCCCTTCCGTCCCAGAAGCGACATCCTGCATTTTTAATGAATTTGTTTCCAGCCACTCTGGTGTCCAGTTTTGCATGGTTTCCTTCTTTATTCTGTTATTTTTTTTTGTGTAGCCCATGAAGGTTTTGTTACACTTTTCAGTGTCTGTTATAAGCCTGGCTCATCGCATCTCAGCCCGGCTCATCCGCTTCTCGCCTGCATCCTTCTCCTTGTGGTGAAACGCATTAACTCACTTTAGCCGAGAATTATGGAAACTTTGCCACAAAGCTGCAGCGAAAGTTCAGCCAGAAGCGCACCTTTGTGGTCGAGTCGAGTCGAGTATCTGTGATGGCAAAAGTTGAGCACTAATTAAGAGCTAATAACATTTTTGCACACTCTGCTCTTGGCCGGAGGGGGAGCTCCTTGATCAACCGCAGAAAATCGGAGATGAAAAAGTGTGCTTACCACTTTAGCTCGCATGCCTAAACATATATTTACTTGGCCAGTCGGCTCTGGCCAACTTCAGCAATCAATTTCACACAGCCGGGTTAAAAACATTTTAATTTCCATTTGGCCAGAATGGCAGGCTGGCCAAATTGCTGCGATTGCCATCAAATCCCAGGGCACTGGAATTTTCTCGGCAAGTTTTTAGGCAGCTGCCAACTGTCACACAGGTGGGCGGGAGGCAAGGATGTAACACAGGGCGGGGCAGGGGCAGCAGGAGAGGACAGGACAGGTTGTGCAGGCCCCCGGTGGTCTTTGTGAGGTTACTGAGAAAAATAGTGAGAGAGAACTGAGCCAAAAATAGCTCTCAATTCGAGGTTAATTTAAAATGTCACTTAAAGTATTCATTAAAATGTCGAAACATATTTTATTAAATACTTTTCGACATCTTTTGAAATGTTTGGCTATTTCTGTGGGGTTCTAAGGTAAATTTATTTATTAATAAATGATTCTATGCGTTAAGTTTATTAAGGGTGCTCAGAAAATCACTTATGATTTTGAATTAATTTAAAATGTGTCTTTAAGTCTTTACAAAAGTGTCGAAATATATTTATTATTCTAAATTTTTTGACAGGTTTTGCGAATATTTGCCAATTCCCTAGGGGTTTCTATTGTAAGCGTTGCTACTTGTTTTTATTAAATGTTGACTTTATCTATATAAATTGATATATATTTCAAAACATATTCGTGTTGCCCCGAAATCGCTCACGATTTTTAGATAATTTTTATATATTTCATTGCTGAAAATATTTCAAATTTCTAGGATTTGAATAAATAAATTTAATTCAAATGAATATAATAAAGATCAGATGTGAACCAGAAATCGCTTTTGATTTTTTATTGATTTAAAAAGTATAAATACTAAATGTTATTGCATATTTTTGTATATATTTTAAATTGATTTCAAATCTTTAGCCCGTTCTTTGGCATATCAATATGTGTAACTTTTGGAAAACATCTATAGTTTACACTTCTTTCAGTGTATGAGAGGACAGTGCTCTTAAAGAGGCAGGCAAAAGGGGTTTTGAGAGAATAAAAATGTTGTTGCCATCTCGCAGTCAATTGAGTCTGCTCCTAAGCCCATGTGTGTGTGTGTGTGTTAGGTGCTGTGTGTGACTATGGGGCTGATTGTGTGTGGACTGGAGTGTGCGAATGCCAGTGCACTTTGCATGCGAGCAGCCAGCAGCAGGAGCAGCAACAGCAGGTCCCCAACCGGTCAGGGTTTAGTTTTCTTGTTTGTCGTCCTGCGTCCTCGTGTGGCGTGTGTTGGATGTGTTGCATGTTCTCGTGTCCTCCACCGGTGCCTTGAGTAATGTTGTTTAGCCGCCTCTGAGCGAACTGAGCTGGGCTGAGATGCAACTGCAACACATGCAATGGATGCTGAATACTTGTGGCCGAGGTGTAAGCGTTGCTTGTCTGATTTATGGGCCAGCACAATTTCACTTGACATAATCTTGGCCAATTTTCTTGAATATGACTCCCCAGCGGCGGAGATGCTTCAACTGAATTGAATTCTAATTTCGCCAGGGGTGCAAACGAGGTCAGTTATTTGGGTCCCCCTCGCTCTCCGCTGCCAGTCCCCGACTCCCGTCCTGTCTGTCTGGCAAGGCAAATAAACGCTTATTTGCACACTAATTGCACCTGCGACGTGCTTTGTTATTATAAAATTCTATATTTACACAAGCGGTAGCTCTTGTACCGCCAATTCAACCCGGTGAAACCTACCCCCGTTTGGCTTCCAGCTTAACCCGTTCCAGCTTTCCTTTTTGTTTTTGCCATTGTGACAATATTTGCCATTGTTGTTGCGCCCGCCAGCCTGCTAGCCTGCCTTGTTAGTGCTGAAAGGCTTTTCGGCTGCTGCTGAATAAATTTTTCAGAGTCTTCAAAGCCAACGTGGCGTATGATTAACCATGCGGATGTCTCTGCTGCTGTGGCTGTTGCTGCTTCTATTCCTACTGCGGTTGCTGCGTGCATGTGGCTTAATTATGCGCAAGGTTAGCCTGTCTCTGCCCCGACTATATATAAGTCGGCTATATATCCCACTCATGTGCAGTGCATCCTTGACCCAGGATGCGTGTTTCACAGTAGCAGGAACTGCTGCTGTTGTAGCTAAATTATGGTCATTAAAAGGCTTTCAGCCCGCGGACATATCAAATCACATTAAAACATGTGTGCAAATGTGCAATTCCAAATGAGCTTGACCTCTGGTCTTTACTGAACTCATGAAGGTATATATACAAAGCTGCATAACACGACTTTAAGTTTAAGAACAGACAAATGTCAGTTCTTAAATGATTTCTTAAACACCCTAGCTTATTAAGACGTTCCAAAACACTTGATTTATGTTAATTAAAGTCCATAACTGAGCATTGGATTAGGCGAAAACCCATCTCGCAGATTGAGTCTCGTCGTGACTTGTGACCTCTGTCCGGCGTTGCCTACTTCCCGGCGCTATCTGGCGACTGGCAATTAGGCAAAGTTGGCCTTTGAAGCTGGCTAAAATATTTAAAGAGAGCTGGAATTGCGTTAACCTTCGGGGAGTTACGTGTGTCCAAATGGAATGGAAATGAAATGTCCAACTGGCTGGGCGACTGGGAATCGAAGAGGTTTAGGACTTGTGCTTTTACTTCGCTCACTACTGCTGCATTTCAAGTAGGGAAAAAGCGCAATGGCACAGGACGCCCCAGATCCAGTCTCCGGGAATAGTGAGCTGCGATAGCTTCTGCTTCTCCGTCTCCTCCATCGTGGCATGTCCAAGGAGCATGTCGAAGAGCAAGGTGGGGGCTTTTGTAATATGCGCTCAACTCGCTGGAACTTTTGTCAACTCGAAATCAAAGGGGACGGAGCTGGCTCAGGCGCAGGCACAGGCACAGGAAGTTGAAAAGTTTCGAGTTTTGTGCTAAAGTTACTAGCAGAAAACCATTAAAGGCTCACGTAGTCAAAGTCAAAAGACAAATTTGCATTGGAACGCTTTTCGTTTATTCTCTCAGCTTATTTCTTCTTTTATTTTTACTTTATTTTATTTTCATTTTTTTCGGCTTGAAGGTGCACGGAATTCGAATGAAAATTACGTGGATAAAGCCGATGCCAGAGTGGAAGGGAATCCGCTTAAAGCATTGCGAGCAATTTTCAGGGTTTGTTTGTCGCGCATTTAGCTGAAATTGTTTGCACTTAGCTGCGTTTGCTTTGAGCGCACAATTAAAATGCAATTTGGCAGCCAGCGAGCGCGCACAAAGGCGCAAACAATGATGCCGACGCAGAACCGAATGCAAAGCTCCCTCGTCCAGGTGAAAATTCGACACCTGCAACTGGCTTCTGGTCCGCAGAGCTGTGCAAAAATGAGCTCTGCTCTGGACAAATGGTGTATTTGATGGGGGATTCTATTTTTTGACTCAATTTGTTACCATTTTGTTGTTTTGTTCTAAAACCCGCTACGCGTGAGAACACGACTTGGCCACTTGGACGTTATCGTTTGATTCGCAGTGAGGTGTGAATTTAACGACCTGGGGGTTAGCACTGGCATAGAAGTGCGGTCGCTCTGACCCCAAAAATCAATTAATGGCACACACACACACATTTCCTTGGGGGGTATCCTTCTGTCGGGCAATCAATTTTGGTTGTTTTCTTCCCGTTTTTAATTCAGCGTGTCCCCACATGTTGCTGTTGTATCACATTTCTGTTTGCTTTTGCCAATTTCCAGAATGCCGGGATGTTGCAATGTTTTTGTCACGTGCTCTGCAGCTGCTCGCAGCATGTAAATTGAGCTGCCGCACTTTTTGTTTATTTGTTCAGCAGCACGTGTGACTGCGCCAATTGTTTATGAAATGTTCGGGGTAAAAACAAAACAAAAAATAAAGCACCAACAACAGAAGGCACAACGGCAATTCACGATATTTTTTAAAGTATTCCCTTGATACAGACAAAGATAATATTCCATTCAACGGCTTTTTGAAAAAAGTTACATTTTAAATAAGAAAAAAATGTATTTTTTTTAAATTTTGATATATTGAAACCTTGAATTCAAGCGGCTTACATACAAAATCGTTGTTTTAAAATGCATCATTGCCTGTGGTTATAGGGAGCTACATATTATTTTGGTTTCAGATCAGATTGGATAAAATTGATTGACCTTTAAAATACTACTTACTGATTCAAATTTAATTTTTGGAAATTGACTTTTCTGTAAATTGCTTTTTATTATTGATTGTATTTAAAACAAACTCTGAATAAAACCCTATATTTTACAATCTACAAATTTATTCCAGTGCCTCACTTTGTCCACAAAACATTATGGTATTTTTTCAATCGCTTAAGCTCTTGCTTGTTTTTCCCAAAAATATTGCAAACAAATTACAGCAATTATTGCGAGCCAACGAGGCGTATGCGTTATGTGAGCTTTATGGGCTAAGCAGAGCAGAGCCCTGTTAAGCGGACTGCTTGCCGCTGTTAAGCCACAGCGGGTTAACAGAGCGACGCTCCCCTGTACAAAGTCACCTGTGTGAATATACAGAGGTACATGCGTTAGGCTCTGCTAATTAGTGACCACCCGAGAATCATATCAAGCGCCGATCTTAAAATAATATTGGAAACCGCCACGAACTGGATATTTATGCAATTTTTGTTTATTTGCATTATTTTGTTTAATTTGCACTCGCCCCAAGAAAATAGATGACATTAGTTGAGGCGCAGAGCCGCAGAATTGTCGTGCCTGATCCCTAACTGTTAATTTCTGAGGTGCGCTCTCCGCGCTAATTTGTATTTGGCAACAAATTGTTTACTCCATTGCGGTAACTTAGAAATAAAAGTAGAAGAAACAACAAAAATAGTATTATCCTGAAAAATGTAATTAATTAAATTCATTTAAGGTATTTTTAATGATTAAAAATCTGTTGATTTTAAGGAAGTCCCTAATATAATCAATTATGTTCAGTAATTTAATACAAGCGACTTCAGCTGTCTAATAAAATCAATTAACTGCGCTAATCCAATTAGGTTCGTGTTTTCGTGATAATGCTTTGGGCATGAACGATTCATTATAAGCGTATATTAAAAGAAAAAAACAAGGCTAAATATAGTTTATGGAGCAGAGGCAGAAAAAAGGGTGTGACTTTATAGATGTTTTAATAGTTTTAATAGTTGTCTATAGTTATTATATTTTGTTGAATATAGAAAAGTACTCAGAACGTTTAAATCAACTTCTTTATTATGCCTTCACCTTCTTCACAAAACTTATAGGGTTGTTATCAATAAAAGTAACAACAATATATCTCGTTAAATATTATATTGATAATATTTTAAAATATTGTTAAATATTAAATCTGGTATTTTTGCGATTTATGTAAACAATAATGATGATGATCAATATGATTGATGTTATAAAAAAAAAAGAATGCTAAGTTCGTAAAGACAAAGTGCGAATGACTTTAAAGTTAGCTAAAGGACCATGTGTTCGAGTTATAACTTTTGGGGTAAATGAAAGATTTTCATAAGTAACAAATAAGCCAAAAATACATTTGTTTTAAATCTAAAGTCTTTCCTGTGCTAGCTTTTTTAAGGTTGACAAATCTGCATATTGAGTTTTAATTTTATGAAAAAATCATTTTTTCGAATTTTAGCAAGTTGAACGAATTATCGAATTAAAAAAATATATATCGAAAATGTATTTTTTTACCGGAAATGCATAGATCGACTCAGCTGTTGATGATGATCAAGAATATATATGATTTACAGGGTCGGAAATGACTCTTTGACAGCGTTACAAACTTTATTTCCTTCAAGGGTACAAATATCAAAAAGCATATTATTTTCGATTGGTTCGATATATCAAAATAATATTCATTCATTGTGCATATATTAAAACGTATCAATTTATACATTAATGAGATCATCAAATATTCGAAAACAATAATATTATTTTCACTTTCTTCGATTATATTCTTTCAAATAATAATATTGATTTATCGCACATACACATATCGACTCTCGCCATTAATTTTAGGACAGAAACGTCTACCTTAAAATTAGATTCCTTAAATGAATTGAACTTAAAAGTATCCAACCTTGAACCTGTTCATTTTTCCTCACTCCGCACTCGCGCTAAAAGTAGCTACCGAAATTAGTGGCAAATCTCGCAGATTCAATTTAGAATCAGCAAATGCTGGCCTGTGCCCGCAAGCAATGGTCGCTCGAATTGACGAAAGATTTTATCTTTACAAGCGCCACATATTCCGCCTAATCAAACGATAAGCTTTATGCCGATCCCTATCAGTGCCAGCGTCCTAATCACGCCAATGCTGGGTCGGGTCCGTTCCTGCCTCTTTTGGCGCTCTGGCCGGCTTTATTGCTCCCCGAGGCAGTGCCTCAATTGAAGTTAACTGAACGATGATGAGCGGGTATGGAAATCCCAGCTCTCGCTGCCGAGCCGAGCTGCTGGCTGCCGGCAGACGGATGGATCAGTCCGCTGCCAGCTACCGGCGACTTCACACCTGCCCACACGCCCACACCTAGCGGCAAGCAGTGCTGTCGAACGGATCGATCCAAGCAGTTGAGAGAGGATTCCAAGTTTCAACTTCATCGGTGCGTTTTTCGGCTTTCATTTAATTGAATTTTCGCCTGGCAAGAGTTTTGTGCCAAAGTTAACGTATTTTGCATACATTTAAAAAAGTTTCAAAAGTGTTTTCTCGTGCACATGTGCTGGTGTTTATTGAACTCGGTGAGCTGTTTGCTCAACTGCCTTCGATGAAGTTTTGATTAAAGACCTTTTGCCGCCTTGCTGCCTGGGATGCAGCTGTTGTGCCAAATCTTGCAGTAAATTGCACACATTTTAAGAGGTGTTTTTTGATTGAATAATTTGCGTATTTTCATTAGAATTGTTATGACGAACCAGAGACAGGGCCAATTACGTATCGAGTTAAGTACTGCCTTCAGTTTTTGCTGATTTTAAAGCAAAAAGGTAAATATTTTTGTCGCAACGCGCTACTTATCAGAGGCAACAGGTTTTTTAGCTTTATACTTTCGTGTAGCTGTCGAAGATGTTTGTTTCAGGCGAACCCCATCACCCGAGGCCGGAATTTATGATACCCAAAATGGCACTTCATAAAATAAAAATCTCAGTTGCGTTATTTTCTCTCAGCCCAAAAAAAACCGAACATTTTCAAGATAAGCATAGGACAATAAAAGGATAAGACCCGGCTATATATATAACATTTTATGATCGCCATAAAAAAACGAGAAACTCATTAAATAGCAATTAGTTTTTTCCCTTTTTTTTAAATGCGAGCAGTAAATTGTTTTACGATAGCCGATTGTGGAAATGTTTGATAGCATGGAAAACTTTCGTGAAGCACTTTCCTTTGGTTTATTCAGGTTTTACGACAGGTAAATGTAATCAATTGAGCGGTAGTTGTGTCATAAAACCATAATGATAAGCACCAATTCTGGTATCTATTTGTAGCCACAAGTGTCGAGTACCGAAAGCCGAGTACCCAGTATCGAGTATGACGAGTACTTTCACTGATTTCCCACACGTGCGTGCTGGCTGTGCAATTGCTTCAATTTTTTAATGGCACTCAAAGGCAGCGCGTGTTGTACCAAATATTCATGCAATTTGCAAATCAAAGCGAATCAAGTCGACTGGACAATTATTTGATTATGACATCCATATCCATGAGCCGGAGTGCGAGCGATATATAGGTTCTGTGCTGGATTTCGCGTGCCACAATTGGCGAACCATTCGCTTAATAAGTTAAATGGATAATTGAGTTAAGATGCTCAAATGTCTCGTTCTTCCAGCCTCTAATCCCTGCCAGTCCCGCTGTCGTATTATGTTTCCGCATTAGTGGCCCACAAATTGCTTAGCAAAATGTTTGCTCTTCGCTCAGTGTCAATGTCAATTACGCGACACAGCACGCAACCGATCCCGCGGGCTATATATACACATATATAGCCCCTGTATGGGAGCGATCTAACAATTGGTGAAATTATAACACGCCTTTTGTATGAGGGAGCATGAGGGAGATCTAAGTGCGAGTTTAATGAATCGCCATCACGCACATGAGTTCTACAGCGAGTGTATTGTATAAACAAATTGGTGGAATTAATGCATTCACAGGCTCACATCGATCGGCTGGCTGGCACAATGACGACTGACTTGGAGTCACCGAAGAATGGCAAGCACCTGGAGCAGGTGGGCCACAACAAGTGAGTACTTTAGCTTTACTTACAATCTATATCTAATGGGTTCCGCATACCTCAAGAGTCACAGACATATGGAAAAAGTCCACTGTGTGCTTAAAAGAGTCTGGTTAGGTATATAGACTCCTCTGCACCCTGGGGCGAAATGGGTTGAATAAACCAGTCAGTCGATAAGAAAACCGCTCCAAAACTGGTTCCGAGGCTAGACGTAAAAATAAAAAATAACAGAAACAGAGCAACCAGACTGCCTGCGGTAAATGCTGGCCAACCGAAAGGGAAAGTGACCCCCTTGGGGTCTTCATTTGCATGGCTTCCTCCTATTTTTCCTGCCCCACCGGCGAATCTAACCAATTTTTGGCCAATTTCACAGCAATGAAATCACGGAGAGCGAGCCGCTCACCTGGCGTTTCTGGCGCAAACAGCGCTACATTGTGGTACTCCTCGCCTTCTTCGGCTTCTTCAATGTGTACTCTCTCCGGGTGAACCTGTCGGTGGCCATAGTGGCCATGACCGAGAATCGTACGGTGGTGGATGGGGATGGCAATATATCCTATGAGCAGGACTTCCCCTGGGACTCCAAGCAGAAGGGCTTGATCCTCAGCTCTTTCTTCTACGGCTATATACTGACGCAGTTTCTGGGCGGCTACATCGGCACCCGGATCGGTGGCAACCTGGTAAGTTCGCTTTAATTATAATTAATTACTATATTAGTAGTATTTTATTTGGCTTATAACTTTTCCTAGTAAACAAATCTGCATATGAATGTTCATAACAAAAACTGGTTTGTGTATTGTGTCTGGGGAGTTATTAATAGTTGTAATTATCAAATTATAATTACTTTCAAATTACTAAAGGCAATCAAATGAGTGAACTATTTAACACAATACGGATTCAGTTAAAACTCATAAAAAGTATACAATTTATTAAACTATTGAATGATTTACAATTAACTAATTAAGGGGTTAAAATTTTTATAAAATTACAAAAAGTACTTCAGAGAAGAGATGTTGTTATTCGAGGTTAATTTTGTAATGAACTATACATTTTTCTGGTAATTATTTAGATTGATTTCAGTTATATATCATATAGCTCTGATAACTTAATTAAAATTAAATTAAATTATTTGTAGGAACTGGTTGAACGTATTTAGAAATTAAACAAATGGTTCGAATAGACAAAACTAAATGATAATGAAATACTCCAACAAAAATTGAATTAAATACTTAATTGTGTTTAATATTACTTGCTGAAGTTCTTTCATATATATTTTTCTAATCAATTTTTCTAGGTATTTGGCACTGGCATCGGTAGTACTGCCATCTTGACCCTACTCACTCCCTTGGCCGCCACTCACAGTCTGGAGATGTTCCTGGCCGTCCGCATCATCGAGGGCTTCTTTGAGGGCGTCACCTTCCCGGGCATCCATGCAGTGTGGGCCCGCTGGTCACCGCCTCTGGAGCGGTCCCGCATGGCCTCCATCGCATTTGCCGGAAATTACGCAGGAACGGTGGTGGCGATGCCTTGCTCCGGATTCCTGGCCACTAAATACGGCTGGCAGAGCGTGTTCTATGTGTTCGGAGCCATCGGCGTGGCCTGGTACATCATCTGGCTGATCTTTGTGAAGGCCGGACCCGAGCTGGACCGCTTCTGCTCGAAGGAGGAGTGTGAGTACATCCAGAAGACCATCGGATATGTGGGCACCAAGCACATCAAGCACCCCTGGAAGTCCATCTTCACGTCGATGGCCTTCTATGCCATCATGGCCTCGCACTTCTCGGAGAACTGGGGCTTCTACACCCTGCTCACCCAGCTGCCCAGCTTCCTCAAGGGTGAGTTCATATCCTGCGCTCGCTTGTTCGTGGAAAATAAATGCGTTATCCTTTGCCATTACAGATACGCTCAACTTTGACCTGGGCAAAACGGGCATCCTGTCGGCCGTGCCCTATCTGGCCATGGGCATCCTCTTGGCCGTGTCCGGCTATCTGGCCGATTGGCTGCAGGTGAAGGGCATCTGGACGACCACTCAGGTGCGCCGCAACTTCAACTGCGGCGCCTTCCTGGCCCAAACGGTGTTCATGATGCTGACGGCCTATCTGCTGGATCCTACCTGGTCGGTGGTTTGCCTGACCATTGCCGTGGGTCTCGGCGCCTTCGCCTGGTCCGGATTCGCGTGAGTGTGAATGATGCTTAATCCCGACAAGAAGTGCCACTCATTCGGACTCTTTATGTTTTAACTTACAGGGTCAATCACCTGGATATTGCGCCACAGCATGCCAGCGTGCTGATGGGCATTGGCAACACATTCGCCACCATTCCGGGCATCGTCAGTCCGCTGCTCACCGGCTACGTGGTTGTGGAGCAGACCAGCGAAGAGTGGCGCATCATCTTCTTCATTTCGGCGGGCATCTACCTGATTGGCTGCGTCATATACTGGTTCTATTGCTCCGGCGAGCTGCAGGAGTGGGCCAAGACGCCCGAGCAGAAGGCTCAGGAGGCCGAGGAGAAGGCCCAGCTGCAGCTGACCCAGACAGCTGGGTTCGTCAATACCGCCGCCGAGCTTAAGGACTAACTAACTAAACGGTTTTAGTTTGGCGTCACCACCATCATGAATTTTGTGCCCTAGTATTTGTCATTGTTATGTTTTTGTGATGCTAGCAATATGCACACCATTGTGTCTATATTTATGTATGTTAATCCAATGAGTATTTCTCGACACTCGCCGCAAGTGTGTCTGCGAATAAACAAGGCATTTTATTACAAGTATCTATTTGGAATTTAGCTTTGTTTGATCCCCAAAGTATACCATAGTCTTGTACGATAAATATGATTGGTTTTTCGGTCGGAGGGATTTGGAGGTGAGGCCTGAAAATATGCTGCGGGTACTCGAACCACTACCTATAAGTTTTCTTTTCGTGTTTTACATTAACATTTTTTGCTACTTCAATTGAATCAATAAAACCTCAAAAATAGTGCTTCTTTAAAGGATTATTTGTAAGTTAATGCGAGATAATTATATTTCACATATAAATACAATTTAAATTCTATTGACTTGGCTTTTTGTTGCTAAATTTGCGCCTGTTATGATATATACTAAAGAAAAACAGTCTATTAAAATGTTAATCAATTAAGTCTAACCTAAATAAATAAGTAAATAATTAATGTATTGAGAAAGTCAGTTGTGGGTTAACCTTATTCTCTAATTTACAAGCGCTTTTAATAGACCATTTAATTTTTTTATGCATTCGTAAGAATACAAAGCACATTTTTTCCCAGAAACATTCTCAAGCATAAATGTATGAATTGTTTTATGACTTTTCCAAGGGTTGATATTATTTATGAACAGGTAAAAGAGGTAATATACAATAACATATGCTTTTTTGTTACTTTTCTTTCTCTGCTTCTGGGCTGTTACGTGAGTCATGCCACGGCAACTCGGCGTATACGCAACGTAGCTGATAAAGCCAGTACGTATACGCGGCGTGTGCAGCGAGTCGGGAAAGCCAGATTGCGTGCGCAAAAAAATACCGTAGGCCCGGTGTCTGATAAATTGCGAAGCACTCGCTCGAGGCTTGCACACGACGCGATAAGTCGGGTCAAGCAAACAAATTTGTTTTCGATTTGTGCAATTTTGCACTCGCCCGAGGCCACCCCAATTGGTATAAATGGGGCGGGCAGCCACTGGGATGGGTCAACAGTTGAATAGCTAAGCAAGCTACATAGCAAGTCCTAACGAAGTCACACAAGTCACAGAGAGAGGGATATATACCAAACGAAATGGGTTGCAAGGGTTGTGGAACTAGTAAGTGATACCAAAACAGCAGCAGCAAGTCGAGTAATTGACAAGCTTTCTCCATTCACAGACTGCCAGTGCTCGGGCCAGAAGTGCGGAGACAATTGCGCCTGCAACAAGGACTGCAATTGCGTCTGCAAGATTGGGCCCAAGGACCAGTGCTGCAGCAACAAATGAACTGGCCAACTAACTAGCCAACTTCTAAACTGGAGTTTAGCTTCCTTCGAGTAGTTTTGGTCACAATAAAATAAAGTTTATGAAGATTTCGTGCATTTAGAAAGTTCTGTCTTAACTAACTTTCGCTTGGGCAGGGGGAGCAGTCAATAATTCCATTTTTGGCATTTTGCTGCTAAAACCCAATTATGGTAAAATAATAAACGTGGGCTGGCATTTCCGTTAAGCAAACCGCAAAATAGAATTACACGAAAAATAAACAAATGCAACGCAATGCGACAATTTGGCTGAAAATATCTGTAAATAAATATAAATTTACCATCTGCGCTGGAATTAAAATCCAATCCATCAGCGTTGATTGCGTTGGCAACTTTGTTCAAATTCTGGCCTAAACTGAACGCATAAACAGAAAATAGCACAAAATGTCATTCAATTTGCTCGCTCATCGAACCGAAACCAAATTATTTAGCCGTTTTAAGCCCCCTTCAGAACGGCCTTTGCCCATATGCCCAATATGACAGCGATAGCGAAATGCATTTTATTTTTAGAGAAAATGTATTTCGATTTTGAAGCAATAACTCACAAAATTGCAGTCCACAATAATATATATCGAATTCGGATTTGCAACAAATTTCTCCACCGTTAGCTCAGCTTTCATGGCATGCCAATGGATTTTATATGTTTCTGTATCAGCCGAATAATAACCTCACAGGCTTATTTATTTAATGGCCATTCAGTCTGTGCCCCCTGCTGGATTCTGTTTAAAGAGCGGTCGGTCGATTGCCGGCTGCCAGCTGTCAAAACCAAATGACCAATTAAAATACAGGCACTTGTGGACAATTTCAAGCGCTCGTTTATGAAACAACAGAGCTTTGGATCCATTAGCATAATCAAAGGTGCGTGATTGAAGCGTTTCTCGGAGGCTTTTGTTGCGTGCCAACCTCGTTTTGTTGCCCTTTGTGTTGGGCTTCCTCTTGGCCGGAAGTGAGGGGCAGTTTTTGGCTAATCAGGTGTGAATAATGTGACAAGAAAACGCTCTCGAGTAGTCACTGTTTATATTTTTGCAGTTGTAAAATGACATTTGTTTGTTGAAGAAAATTTACGGAAAGTTGTTTGGAAACCTATCTGAGTATTGGGTTTAACTTTAAAAGATCTACATTTTAGATAAATAACAATACAAGGTAGTCTCAGTTACAATTTTAATATACAAAATCGGATTAACAAAATGGTCAAACTCAACTAATTTTTTTCTCATATAAGAAACTAACAATATGAGTAGCCGATTTTACTGATTTATGGGTGTTAAATATCGAAGACAGTACAGAATTAAATGTCATAAATAGGTGTGTCCCAGATGAATGTATTTTCCCAACAAAATGAATCTAGAAATGCATCATGAAATAGTGGTGACACCAAAGATTGGCATCGGGGATCTAGAAAATGAGGTTGAGTCAGGAACCGCCATAAATATTGACTCAGGTGAGTCTTTAATGAGAGGAGTTATCCAGTGTTCACTCAAGTCTTCTTGCAGATGACGAGAGCTCATGTCACGAGGATAAATCTACAAAATACACTCCAAAAGCCGTATTCCTTGTACTCTTGTTCAATGTATTTCTCATTGTGGCCGCCATTCCTGTGTTCTTATACTTTCGTAGTCAAAACGAGCTACTGAAGAAAAGGCTACTCGACTTTTTAATGGTCGGTGGAGCCATTGTTGGCATTCCTGTGCTCTACTTTATGGGTGTAAGTCTTAATAGCAAGCTTTAAACTTTAACTACTTCTAAAGTATTTACTTTTGCAGGATCTATCCGAGGGTAGACCAAACTTCTACTACATATAATATGCATTACAAGACTGAGCCTTGCATAACACAATTTGCTTCGAAATTTCAAATAGATCGCACTATCCATGCTAATATTCTCTAGACTGTTTCCTAACATGTTTTGGAGCTTAACACTCAAAACTGTTGTCAACAAAAGCACACCATTCACTTTTATCATATTAACTATTCCATGTTTAACCAAAATTTTTTCGTGGACACGTAACTCTTAAAAGTCTGCAAAAATGTCAATCAGACGGCCGGTATTTATGTCCTACAATCAGCGACGCATTGCGCGCTGGTACTTCGGTGGTGTGGCCAGCTCGATGGCTGCCATGATCACTCATCCACTGGACCTGATGAAGGTGCTCATCCAGACGCAGGCGGAGAAGTTGTCGATGTTCGATACCGCGCGGAAAATCGTTAGGGAGCAGGGCGTCCTCGCCATGTACAATGGCATCTCGGCATCCATGCTGCGACAGTACACCTACACGCTGTCCCGCTTTGGAATCTACCAGGTGGGCTCCGAAATGATGGACACCAGCACCATGCCGCGGAAGACCGCTCTGGCGGCGGTGGCCGGTGGACTCGGTGGCTTTGTGGGTGCACCAGCGGATCTGGTCAATGTTCGCCTCCAGAATGATGTCAAGTTGCCCGTGGAAAAGAGACGCAAGTAAATTTGGATTTTCCAAATGTTGTTGTTTAGTGCGTCTATTAATGAGTATATATATTTTATAACAGCTACAAGCATGCTATCGACGGTCTGTTCCGCATCACCCGGGAGGAGGGCTGGCGCAGCTTGTACAATGGCTCCACAATGACCGCCCTGCGTGGCATGGGCATGACCGTCGGCCAGATCGCCTTCTACGAGCAGAGCAAGGATGTCTTGGTGGACCTGGGCATGCCTAAGAACATGGGAACCTACATCACCGCCTCGATAATATCGGCCACGGCGGCCACTGCTATGACACAGCCCCTGGATGTGGTAAAGACGCGACGCATGAACGCTGCACCCGGCGAGTACTCTGGATTGCCGGATGTGTTCATCAAGACCTTGAAGGAGGGTCCGTTGGCCTTCTACAAAGGTGTAGTTCCGTCCTTTGCCCGACTTCTGCCGCACACGGTTCTGCTGTTCTTGAGCCTGGAGTTCCTTCGGACTCACTTTGGATATTTACCGCAGCCTAAGAAGACTGGTCCCTTTTACCGCTACCAAGATGATATTGATGATGACTGATCCTGAAATCTCCAGTGTATATGTGTATATGTTGTATCCGTGAAATATACTGAATAGCTTTAAAAAGCTTTAAAATTATCTGGGTCGCCATATATATATTTCTGAGAAAATAATCAGCTTATGCAATGGCCAAAATCTCTCGCGATTTCGTGTTTACTGCAAATACAATGGGTTTCTTTGTTTGCAAACGAAATTAAATTTCGAATTTGCAATTTGCATCTGTTTTTTCTTTGGAGCCCTTAGAAGTTTTTCTTCGCTTTCGCTTCACGTTTTCACGTTTTCACGTTTTCACGTTTTCACGTTTTCGTGTTCCACTTCTTTTTGGACCCGGTTTTGTTTGGCCAATGAATGCTTTATGAGCTAAAGGTACTCCATTACCCAGATGAATGCTTTAATGGGCCTTAAAGCTAATGAAGCTGCCGTGCGCCGGGCGCTCGGAGAACTGGCATTTCAGCAAAGACTCATAATGCGAGCGCACAACAGGGCTGATGTCGTGTAAGCGCATTAAAGCCATTAACAGGTTACAGGAGAGAAATAGGGGGGAAGTAGCTGGGGCAGGAAAAGCGAAAGGAAAACGACGGAAGGGCGAAAGGAAAGCTAGTGTAGAGACACGTTTTGTTGACACGGAAAAACAATCATACGCCCCGTGTGCCACTCCGGTCAAGACTCAAGGTTACAGTGCCATCAGAGCCCCCATCAATGCCATTGTCCATGCAATATTGATGCCAGCCAACGAGCTCTCAATGTCCTCCTAAACAGCGTTTAAACTAACTTTGCAGCTCTTTTCCAGCAATCTGCTCCGGGGCAGTTGCTGTTCAGCTCGAGAGTTAATTACATTTCGGAAGCATTAAAAATTGAATGAGTCCCGCAGCTTCTACACGGCATCACCATGCTTTGGCTCATGTGAGTGGTGGAGTGGCAGCGGAAATTATAATAAATAATAATTATGAAAAAGAATTTAATTTCACCGCCCGATAAGCAATTCGTTGTGTTCAATATACCCGATAATGTGCATAAGAGCTCTCACATTAAAGTTGAATGCTGCCGCGGAAATTGAATTTAATGGCGAGCTCTTGGGTTGCATAACGATTGCGGTGTCATTACCTTTGTGGAAATAATTGTTGCTAAATAGCTCGGGGAAGGTGTGTGGGTCGGATGGCAATAAAATTACGTCAGCGTTGAATTAATCGTTTGGTCATAAATTACAATTATTATTCAAGTCTCCTGTCATCAACAATAATCAAAAACAAAAAATTTCAAATTTATGAATATTTTTGTAAAAGTTAATAACTGTTTATAATCTATTTTATGAGGTAATTTTATGACTCATTTTATTATTATTAATTAGAAATGATTTCAATTCATTTAGTCCATTAGAAAGGACAATTAGAGAAACCTTTTAAAGAGTTGTTAAGCATCGTAGCTTAGTGCATATGCATTTCTAGTTAGCTCTTTCTTTAAAAAATAAGCTTCAAGCTTGTTAAGCTACATTAAATATTTTATTACATTACACTGAAGTACTTTTAAACTATATTACATAATTTAGTTAATTATTAATATAGGTACAATATATTGTAGCTTATAGTTTTTAATTACTCTAATGCATTTCTTTTATAAATAACAAAATTTACTATAAAAATTCTCTAAGGCCATTTCTCGTAGCTGTTTCTCTTGTTTTAGAGGCTTATCAGATACGTTAATTGGAGTTCTTGGCTGAGTAATTACTTGGCAAGATGATCAAATTATGTTTTAAAACAGCTGTGTTGTTAAAATCAACCGAACACAACTTCCCTTGAGCTTTACGACACCGCTTTGTTGCCCCACCGAACGAAGTACATAATAAAAGTGCCATTTGGCTGCGGAAAATTTATGCAAATTTCTCATGTGCTGTGTCGCAGCATCCAGCCAGCAGGACGAAAGCTCAGTCAGAGCAGAAAGGAACAGGACAGAACAGGACGGAACAGAACGGAGCAGAACATAACAGAACAGCAGCAATAACGACCGCAACGACAAATGCATAAATCAGTTTTAATGCAAATTTCGTTACATTCCGTGTTGTCGTCTCAATAAGCAGCCATTAATATGCTGCGCCTGCTGCATAAATTGTGCGATTTTTGCGGTTTTGCTTAATTATACGCATTGTCGCAAGGACAACGGCCAATCCCCGGCTCCTGCGCAATTATTCATGCGATGGTCAAGGACAACAGCATTCAACAGCAGCCTCGCCATCGTCAGCTACCAGTTGCCGCACATTTGTGGCGAGCGTTTTGCGTGGAGCTTACTTCATTGCACCGAGAGAAATTAAGTAAATTTACATTAATTCAAAAACATTAAAATGAAAAATGTTTTTATGCTCTTATAGTAGAGTGCAGGAAGAGACAGTCATATGCTCTTTCTTTGAGAGGTGTCACATCTTTCTTTATTACATTTTCGAGTTTTTGGTTAAGGGAAAGAACCTGTTCATCTAAACTGTATAGAAGTTTTCATTTATTATAATTGTTTAATAGTTAAGCTCTAAGAAATATTATTTGACACCTTTTATATATATTCCTAAATTATAATGAAGAATTAAAATCTATCCACGTTTCTTGTTTAATCTCTACTCATAACTATGTTGAAAAAGCTTTCTCTGAGAATGTCACAACCATTGGCAGGCTTTTCAACTAAATTCCAATTACATATAATAATTGCAACGAACACGCATATTTTTTTTGAGTGCATTTATGTCGGAATTGAGTCACAGCAAGGCGTTCGCAATTGCCGGCCATTTAAATGCAGGCCAATAAATTCAAGCACAATTTGAAGTGCCGCTTTGTCTGGCGCTCGTACCGGCATTATCCGCTTTATGCACGGAAGTCCATTTATATTGCCGGCTACCGGCAACTGGAGGAGTGGCGGAGTGGAGGTGGAGTTCCCATCACGGAGCACGCAGTGCGCTTAAATACCTTCGTGGCCGGCTCCATTTCCCCAAGAAAGATGCCGGGAATGCAATAAACTTCCAAATCAGTCGATTAAGCGGGGAGCTGCAAATGCCCCTAAAAGCATTCGATATTATTTCCACACTCACCCACCGAGTGTGTGCGTGCCGCTCTGGGAGCGCACAAAAATAAAGAAGTTTGTGAAAAATGTTGAGCAATTAAAATAAGTAGCAAGAACTCCAGGGAGTGAGTAAAAGGGAGTTGGTTTTGGTTTGGGTTCGAGTTCGAGTTGCTTTGTTATCTTTCGTGTGAATTTCGCTGTCAGCAGTTGAACCTTAGATACCGGAGGGGCTGCCGGTCCTTGTGGATTAAACAGGACACTCTGGATGGTCCAGGTTAATTATACTTTAATTTAATTTGAGTTGAGAAGTGCTTCGGGCAACTGGCAGAACTTAAATATAACAAATTGGAGTAAAGAATGCGAATTGCATTTTGAGAGAGGTAATTAGTCCAAAAAAGGTAAAACAAACAAACCTAATAACTCACAGACTGTTATATAAAAACCCTCCTTTAATTTACCATACCTAAGAGTCCCAAATATTTTGCAATTTTATTTACTTATGGCCAAATAATAAAGCCCAGCTTCATGTTGCCGAAACTTTCAGTTTGCATTTCAAAGCCAGTCATAAATTCCTTATTTTGCAATCCACAGAAAATTCCAATGTCGAATTTATAAATTTACGAAGAGGAGTTAAGTCCAGCCAGCTTGTAAAACGAGGCAGCCTGCATATATATACATAGACTAAAGATTGCATGTGAAATTCATTGATTGACGGCTTTTTCCTAAAATAATTCTGTAAACTGGGCTTGGCATAAAGCATGCAAAAAGTGATGCCAGTTTGGAAAATACAAAATAAATACAATCCTGTCCGATTAGAGATTCCAAACACATTGGAATTTATTTGGCCAGCATCTTGGCATCTGCCGGAACGGAGATTTGTTGGCCCATTTGAATGCTCGCCACATACACGGGCGTGGCGGCTGGGCGTTGGCAGGAAGCATAACAGTTTATCTTTATAATTAGATCTCATCTCGTTGCTATCTGGCCAAAAGTAGTGCACAATGGCAAAAACCACTTCCACCGCCATTTGGCCTTCCACGGGGGTCATGCTGGCTGAATCCACGTACTCAAGTTGCCTCAACTCAGACAGAAAATCCAATGGGAAGCCCAGGAACCGAACCGCGAATCGCGAAACTTGGCTCATTAAAGATTAAGACGCATTAACACAAATGGTGTGAGGGCTAGCAATTTAAGGGCCATCAGCATAAATATTTATGCAAATTGGGATTACAAGTATTTTGTACGTATTTTGTTGGGGGCGCCGCATTCTGGAAAGTTTCCTCGTCTGAGATATCTTTGGGCAATGCCCGAAATTGAAATTTAATTAGAATTTAAGCCGTGAGTTTCGATTACTTAAAGTTTTCAACTTGAAGTTCCTTAAAGCTTTTCGGTTCTCTGCGTTTCTGGTTGCCACTGACCTTGTTGGTTTTTGGCTCCGCAACTGCACCAGCTTTGCTGCATCTTTGAGCTTTCCCGCTCTTTCGATTTTCCCGCTGGCTGAACTGCAGCTGCTCTTTGTTTCGCCATCCTAGTTTGCATTTCCCGCACTCAAGGCCACCGAAAAAAAAACTCTCGCCCAACAAATGCATGCGGTATAATTTATGCTGCCACGAAGCGAAACCAACTTCCAGCTCATAAAATGTCGAGGTAAGTTGAGTTGAACGGCCAAGGTTGCCGGGGTTTAGATAAATGAAATGCATAAAGATCCCGCTGATGGCACACGAGGTTATATCTGCCAGGCATTCCACTCCATTTCGAACGGGATGGCCATTAAAAGTCGTCGATTTCAACGGGCCAAAACACGTAGAGAAAACCAACTGGTATATGACTTTAGAAATTGCTGAACCTTTGGAGTAACAAAACTTTATTAGCTTGTTTTGTATCTATCAGACACAGAAAAGGTAGTCGAAAACTATGCTGTATTTATTAAGCAATAATAATAGCTTATAAGTTTTTTATATACTTTACAACTAGGTTGTTAAGAAAACAAGTTCAAGTTGAGAAGGTATAGTTATACGTTCTACTTAAAGCACAAAATATACATATTTATTTCTTACCCAATTCTCAGATTTTTAAAAAGTCCTATAAAGTTAATTCTTTCCCCCAGTGTACCAGTTATCCTTTACATTGGAGGATTAGCTCACTTATCGCTTATCCCGCTTGAAGCTGAGCTCATCAATATGCATTGAATTCGAATTTGAGTGGGAAAACTTGTCGGCTCCTTTGATGTCTGTCAAATGATTATTGGCAACATTGTTGCCTAATGCAATTAGCCGCATTTATGCGCAATTTCGGTTGGCTTATGCCCCCTCCGCCCATCACTTCGTATCCCTTCGCACACGCATCGTAGACGACGTGGCAATTTCCCAGCTGCTTGTTTGTTGAAATTTCATTACTTTGTGTAAACAAAGTGCACGTGCTGTTAGTCCTCTCGTCCCGCGTCCTTACCGGATGCTCTCCTTGGCTTGGCGCAGGCGCGGATAACACCGTAAGAGCATTAGACTTCCGGCTGCCAAGTGGCCTGAGATATGGCCTTAAATCATTGTACGTTTTCCTCTGTTTCATTCAATTATCAAAAATAATTTAAAATAATTTTATGTGCCGCACACACACACACACACGCACACACCCAGACGGTTGGTATTGCGCGATAGACTAACATCTCCTGGCTGGTCACGTCGTAATCAGCAAAAGGTTTCGCCTAGTTGCGGTTGTAAAGTCGCCTACGTGACTCCCATTGCAGATGGGCTGGAAAGCGGTCGCATAAATACAAAAATTTCTAATTTATGTAGTTTACGTTTTGGATTTATTGCCGTCTACTATTCGGCTGTTGTATATCATTTATCTCAGTAACTGGAAATGGATATGGATGGGTCTTTAAGCGCTTTTGCGCTTCACACGCGGCGTATGAGCGATGTGCTTAAAGCCATTTCGGTTCACACGGCGTATGAGCAATGTGCTCGAGTAGCATTTAATGCGTGTGCCAATTCAGGGGGCCGAAGTGGCTCTTCACTCGAGTGCAGCCACTTGACTTCTGGAGGGTACTGCCAGCAACTAGGCAGAAGAATTACCCAGTTAGAAGCTAGTTGGTTCATCAGCTAATTAGCAAAATTACCACTGCTAATGGAACTCGACGCGAGGTGAGGCCTTGACACGTTTACCACTGGAACTCGAATCGATCTTCGGGGAGCCCTAAAGCTGCGACATGTCAGGGCGTATCCCAGCACAGGAGTCACACCTTCTTTTTGGGTCCCGGACGAGCAATCTCATAATCAGCATAATTCTCATGTAAATACAGAACAACAGCCGAAAGTCAGCAAGTCGTGGCCGTGATTCCATGGCCGAGGGCCAGACAAGCCATCTGAGATCTTGGCCTGGCTGAGCACCAAGATTGTGCACTGAGATAATTATTTGGCCACTTTCCGCCGGCTTCCCTGCCAATTCCAATTCCATTTCCACTTCCACAGCCCGGATCCAATTCCGTTTCCACTTTCGCCTTCACTGCCGACGCTTTACGCTCCTCGACTGCTGTTGGCAAGTTGTGCCCTGGAGACCAGTTGGCCAAGAATAATGTTTGCCGTGTTATTATCTCCCGCTGCTGGTAGGCGTTGCCGGCGAGTGTCATAAATAAAATGGCAACTATGTGGCGGCAGTGCCGGCAACTCCAGTCTACTCTTCCCCGTGCTCTCCTGACATCCACTTAAGCACCATTATTAGCCAAATATATGTAAGGCTCGTTGCTGCCCAGTTTGCTTTTATTACCGCTGCTCAAATTTGATTTCGTTTGCACTAATTGCTGGCAGTGTAAAAATATGGCCAACCATTAATCACAGATACAACTCCGGCTGACTCCTGGCAGGCCACCAACGAAGGCAAACACCGCGTCGAGGCGAGTCCGAGCATATATGCAGTATATGTATAGGCCGATTGCCTATGGGCGGCGTTCGAGTGCGGGGTATTTTATTGGTTGTACTCCATGTAAACAATTATAGTTACACACAATAATATTTGCTACGGCTTCGGGCTGTTTAATCAGGGTAAAGGTGGGTTCTGTGAGTGGCTGATATCAGATCACTTACCAATTTGTTGTCTATATAAATTATGTTTTTTCTCCCGCGAAGTCCAAAGACATGTATTAAACCTCCTTTGGATTCCCTCGCAGCTGTCACTGTTTAGGTGGCCGGTTGGCCAGTATCGTCAATCGATGAGATATGGCGATTACGGTGGAAGGGTGACTGCCCTTCTGCTCCCGCTGGCCTAGAGACTCAGACAGGATTGATAATAATAAGATATTTAACGGCAGTTGCCGGAGTTATTCTGAATATGAGCTTGTGCTCTTTATTCGGTTTCTCAAAAAAAACTAAAGACAAAGGAATTTTTGTAAGCTAAGCGCGGCCGGCAAGCCGACCGCTCGTGCAGCCAAAGTGCTGACACTAGCAAAATCAACATAACTCACCATACCGTGTACCAATAAGAATCAGGCTCGGCCCCTAAAGATGTTTATGCTGATTTTACAATTAAACATTAGGGTGATCCAATAATCACCCAAGATGTGTACCGACTTATCATTACTCCTTAACAGTGTTAATATACCAACTTATAATTATTCTTTAACAGTATTAACATACCGACTTATAATTATTCCTTAAGAGTGTTAACAACTCTCCCCTTAGAAATATGATCGTCCTCGATCATTTGGAATTTATCGACGACTTGTTGGATTTCCCGCGCGTCTCGTCTCCTCCTCAGCATCATGATGAGTAGGAAGGAGCAGCTGATGAGAAGACTGGCTCCCACGCCGACCGCGAACCAGATGTCAGTAGTTCCCGCCGATTTCACCTCCTCCTTGAGCCCTTGGATGACTTCCAAGTTTTGGTTGTTGATCCTCTGGAGAAGTGGCATGCTTAACGTGGGGTCGTGGCCGATGATGTTGAGTAACGGGGATGCCGCCATGCCCGGAGTCTTTCTTACGGCTTCACGTTGGTTTGAGTATTTGGTGCCATTGATGAAAGCCACTCGCTCAAAAGTGATGAGATGCGAGCCGTTGGTGGCTATTTCAGGGCCGTCGTCAGTGCTGACTTTAGCTGGGCACTCGTTAATTATCATTACTCCATCGTCCACTAACGTGATGGGGTTTAGATGGCTGGCTTGTGTCTCGCATAGTGCGGTACTCCCCGCATGTAGGCCTCGAGCGCAAGTGTCATGGGCCGCAAGTTTGCAAAATGATGCGTAAGTTGTTGGTACGCACTCGGTGACCGCTAAGACGCCGCTAATGCATTCGGCTACTGTATTCTCCTTCAATTGCAGGATGGTATGTCGATGTGATACGGGGAAGATTGTGACCTTTTTACAAGTAATTTTAATCTTAGGGTATGCGATTAGCACATGGATTATACTGTCGGACTGAAGGACTCTAATGTTAGATACTTCTAGTAAGCTAATGATAGGGACTTCCGTGGGGTGATCAACAAATACAGACTTCAAATCATTCTGGTTAAAAATTGCTGGGTTTACTATGTTGGCCTTTGCAAGCGTGATTGTAAGCATAACATTTTGAATCTCGGTTATTAGTATTCTATTTCTGGCTAGAAGTACCTCGTACAGGTGAGAAGTGTCAACTATATTATTTTGTTTGGCCTTGATAATTTTATTAACGGCCTCTGTTAGTTCATTAATTTTATTCTGTGTCTGTGTATTTATTACAGCCTGTCGGTTATTTGAATCAATTAGGCGTGCTTCGGAAATTTTTAACATATCAAAATCGGTAGCATCAGGTGTGCCCGCAATTACTTTGAGTGCGGTGCCTAGGAAGTCTAGGCTCCTGGCCATCCTATGGTGTATTTTTAAAACGGACAATAAACTTCTAACATGTTCGGTGTCGACGTCTAACAATTTTTTCATATGAGAATGTGGAAATAAATCGGACAACCTGGTAGTTTCTTCTATTATAATTGCAAATTCGGACAAATTACTTGAATGTCTAAGAAGGTTTCTATCTTCCCATACCAACGCAATCCCGTCCGTAATTGGGATATACTGAGCGTGCGAGTAATCCATAATTCTAGCGTTAACCATAGTTAACGTTATCAATAAAATTCCCACGATCCTGTAAGGAGGCGAAAGGTTAAACCTACTATGAATAAAATGAAGTAAAAAATGTATAAAAGTAGAGGGGTATTTTTTATCTAAGGTTGTCCTTGTGGACCACCCTCCCTCTAATAAGAACAGACGTTCCCATGTCTGCTTGTACACGCTCTTCTGTGTACAGTGCGGTTAGTTTATTTCCTAACCTTTTGTTATTTTTGAGGTATACTTTTTCTCCTACCTCAAAAATTCTGTTCTGTCTAGTAGGGTTGCACCTATCTAGATTGGCCTGTTGTGCCTTTTTAATGTTATTTATTATTGCCGATTTTTGTTCGGCACTGGCTGGGTGCAAGGCCTGTATGGGTGGCAGCCCTGTCACTGAATGTATAGTCCTGTTATATTCTACCGTGGCTCTCATAATAAGCTCTGCGGTATCGTCGATCTTTCGATCGATTTTCATGCACCTAGCTATCTCAGTTAAGGTACTGTGGAATCGCTCCACTTGCCCGTTCGAGCTGCTGTGTAGGGGGGGTGCGTTGACAATGTCAATGTTATATTGGTTTTTCAATAGTGAGGTTATGGTCTGCGAATTAAAGGACGCCTCATTATCGCAATATATGGTTTTAACGTCTGGGAAAAAATTTATTAGCTGTAATATAGGGCTGCGCACATCGATTATGGCCCTAGAAGGTAGTGGCTGTACTACAGCGAACTTTGAAAATTTATCTACACAGGTTAAAAAAAACCTCTTATCGGTAGAATATATGTCTATATGTAGCATTTCGCCAGCATATGGGGGGGTTGGCGTGACACCCAACTCCTGCTTCTTGGGGTGTCTGTTGTACTTCCCCTTGGTGCATGTCTTGCAATTTAAAACCACTTCGTTGGCGAGTTTGGACATATTTGGAAAATAGTAATCCTGAAGGATTTGCTTGACATTTTCCTGAGCTGCCCTGTGAGCGCGGTTGTGTTCGCAGGTAATTATTTCTTTCTGTTCACTTGCATCCGTGATGTCGTTCACGAATTTTTTGCAGTGCCAGAACTTGGTTGCCGGGAATTCGGTCACCAAGGCATGTTGGATGCATGCTAATGCGGAGAGATCGCAGTAAATGGCATTTACAACATCTGCGTTCACTACCTCTTTGACCAATCCGATCAGTGAGTCCTTGTTATTGAATTGGATTATGTGACGGTTTTTGGTCCCGAAAACTATGAAGTGTCGCCGTAAAGGTTGTTCTGCTTCATCTAGGATTATTTGGTTCCTGTAGCAGTTTACCGGCTTATCGGTGGATTCGACCGTGTAGGTCAAGGACAGTTCACTGTGAATAGTGGCTACATCAGATTGAGGTTCGTGCTGTATAGCGTTTATGTTTTGCCGTGACAAAGCGTCGGCAACAAAATTTTCCTTTCCGGGCTTGTAGAATAGCTTGGCATTATGTTCTTCGATGAATGCTTTCCATCGTTTAATTTTTGCATTCGTATTTCGCTCGGATACAGCGAAGGTAAGAGGTTGATGGTCTGTAAAGATTCGGATCTCTTTTGTGCCGTATAGGTAATTTTGTAATTTTCCTATGGCCCAAACAATTGCCAATAATTCTCGTTCATTGGTTGCGTAATTGAGCTCGCAGTCTTTCAACGTGCGGGATATCATTGTGATGGGCCTGCCTTTTTGGGACAGTACTGCACCAATACCGCTTGCTGAGGCATCGGTGGTTAAATCGAATGGAAGTTTGAAATCTGGATACGTTAGTATCACATCTTCCGACGACAAAATATCTCGCAGGCGCATGAACGCTCTGCGTTGGGACTCATCAAACTCGATAGCAACCTTTTTTGACATGTGCTTGCTAACAGTGCCATTCTCTCCCTTGAGTATGGAGGTGAGTGGTCTAGCTATGGTGGCGAAGTCTTTAACAAAACTTCTGTAGTAGCTAGCCAACCCTAGGAACGACCTGAGACTGAACAAATTTTTTGGTTCAGTGTATTCCTGGATGGTTTTTACCTTTTCCGGGTCTGTTCTGGCTCCGTTTGATGTAACGATAAAGCCTAAAAACTCAACGCTTCCTTTGAAGAATTTTGTCTTTTCCGGTGCCACTCTCATGTTGGCTTCGCACAGGTTTTTTAGGACTGTGTCGATGTGAGTAACGTGGTCTGCAGCATTTTCGGAAAAAATTATCACGTCGTCTACATAGACGTAACAAATCTTCCCAATCTGTTCCCGTAGTACGTCGTCAATTGCCCTTTGAAAGATGCTTCCCGCATTTTTCAGTCCAAAGGGTAGACGGCAAAATTCATATTTTCCTCCGTTTATGGAGAAAGCCGTTTTTTCACGGTCTTTTTCAGCCAGATAAATCTGGTGGTACCCCGATTTTAAGTCTAGGGTAGTGAAAAATTTTGCCTTTCCTAGGTTCGCTAGAATCATAGGAATGCTTGGCATAGGGTAACGATCGGCGATGGTTCGTTCGTTCAGTTTCCTGAAATCGATCACCAGCCGTTTCTTCTTGTTGCCGTCTGCATCAAGTCCTTTTTTGTCAACAACCCATGTCGGGCTGTTATATGGAGACCTAGAGGGCTTGATAATGCCATCCTTTAACAGCTGTTTGATTTCTGTGTTAACGAAATCAGCTGCTCCCATGGGGTAAGGGTATAGCTTGGAATATACGGGTTCGTTAGTCTCCGTACGAATTGTGGCAACGATCGAGGTGTTAAAAGGTAGCGCCTCGTTAGAGTGCGAAAACACTTGTTTCCTCTTAAGGATCATTTTTTTAAACTCAGCTTTCACCGAATTTGGTACTATTATGTCATCGATATTCGTGAAGTTCACGTTATCGCATTCGTGGTATTTTAGTTCTTCAGATATGTTTCCATACCTGATTACGTTGTTACGTAAATCTAATGCCGCTCCGGCCTGCGTTAGCAAGTCGAAACCTATTATGGCGTCAAAGGTCTTGACGGTATCAAGTAAAAAGAATTGAGCCTTTTGGCCGAATATGTGCATAAAGCATTTTTCTCTGATCTGACTGGAGCCATGAATGGAACTCACAGTGAATGGGGAGTCGGCAGGCATTATGTTCTTCAGCTCCTTTAGGGGCTTTACATAACTTTTTGCCGCTCCAGTGTCAATGAGGATTTTTATAGTTCTCCCCGCCAGCCTTCGTTCAATGAAAGGCAGGCGTGACCTTCCTCTAAAAAATTAACGATGTCGTTATCGTCGAATGAGTCACTGTTATCATCAATTGCATTTAGTGCGGCTGTGGCCGCGTTTTCGTAATCTTGAGTATCATCCGCGTTTGCGGTTTGCTCAACATTGTTAACCCGCTGGCGCCTTTGGCCAGTCATTCTCTCTGAAGAGTTTGGTCTTTTTGAGCCCTGCATATTTTGGTATTGGGGGTTGTTTCCCTGTCTAAAGGCTGTAGGGTGTCGGAATTTAGAAGATGACGGATCAATATCCATAGGTTCTGGTGGTTGATTTGGTTTACCCTGATTTACCCAGTTGTCTTGTTTACGCCATGAATCATTGTTTTGATATTTGTTTGGCTTTTTAAAAAAATGGGGATTTTTTTCTGGTCCGCGGTCAGCATCATAATTTTTCCCTTGCTTCTCGGGCGCTCGGAGTTGGCCCTTGTGAAAATCAGTATTCTGATTTCTCTGTTCAGTTACCTTGGCATATGTGGCCGCGAACACACTTCGTTCAATGCTGGCCTCTGCCTCCCTAGCTAATGCCAGTGCTGTTGGCAGGTCTTTTGGCCGTGCTGGGAACACAACAGCCCTTAGTGATTTTTTTAGACCGGAAATGAATACGTGTAGGGCGTCAGCCCTAACTTCTGTATTGAGTAATGCAGCCCTTTCGTCGTCATGTGTCATGACAATTTTGTTAGTAACGAGGGTCAACCTTCGTTCGACCTCATCGTAGTACTGCATTAATGTTTGGTCGCCCTGCCGGACCGACTCAAGTCCCTGCCGTAATAGGCGCAAAGATGTTTTATCTGCGTAAGAGCAGTCTAGTCTGGCTATTATGGCTTTAAAATTAAGTACTGTATTGTACGAAACTAGGAGCGCGCGAGCTGGACCCTTAATTTTGTTTCTAATAATAGTAACGGCTTGGAAATGCTCGGGACTGCCCTGATACTTCTCGAATAACTCATAGGCATCGGTGGCGGATTGCCTCCATGCTACGTACTCGTCTTGTATCCCAGTAAAATCTGGAACTGACTTCACTACATGTAATGGTATATCGCATCTTGCTGCGTTTGGTACTACCGCTACCCTTTGGTAGGATTCTACTTCTGGCGCTTCTACACGCAGATTTTGAAGCTGTTGATTAACGGCATTTATTTGACTTGCGAATGCGGCTTTGAGCCTCAGTTCCTGATTAGCTAATGCGGCCTGAATTAACGCTTCTACTTGTGACGCGTTCATTGTTTCTGCGTTATTTCCTAGCTCTGCCTTTGCAAGTTGATATTCACGGGGCCCTTCGGCTAACTCTTCTTCACTATCACTTTCAAGTTCACGTCTAGCTTCCCTGTACGGGCCAGGAAAATTCATAAGGCCACTAATTGGTTGACACTAAACACAAATCTTTGGGAGGCCGAATGTTTTAATTCGACAAAATAAATTTTTATATAATGATTTTATTAATAATAGATATTAATAACCGAAAAAATGTTATATAAGGACGGAAGATATATTTTGCTTTATTAGTATGTCACATTTGCAGTTGCTTTATTTAAATCGTATGTTTTTTGATTTTTGGTAAATAAATTTTAGGGATTCTTATTTTTTTCCTATATGTTTGTTTGAAGTTTCACTGTATAGGTGTTGGTCAGCCCACTTACATGTTTTGGGGTTGTGGATTCTATATTAAAGTTGAGCGCCAATTATGTTTTTTCTCCCGCGAAGTCCAAAGACATGTATTAAACCTCCTTTGGATTCCCTCGCAGCTGTCACTGTTTAGGTGGCCGGTTGGCCAGTATCGTCAATCGATGAGATATGGCGATTACGGTGGAAGGGTGACTGCCCTTCTGCTCCCGCTGGCCTAGAGACTCAGACAGGATTGATAATAATAAGATATTTAACGGCAGTTGCCGGAGTTATTCTGAATATGAGCTTGTGCTCTTTATTCGGTTTCTCAAAAAAAACTAAAGACAAAGGAATTTTTGTAAGCTAAGCGCGGCCGGCAAGCCGACCGCTCGTGCAGCCAAAGTGCTGACACTAGCAAAATCAACATAACTCACCATACCGTGTACCAATAAGAATCAGGCTCGGCCCCTAAAGATGTTTATGCTGATTTTACAATTAAACATTAGGGTGATCCAATAATCACCCAAGATGTGTACCGACTTATCATTACTCCTTAACAGTGTTAATATACCAACTTATAATTATTCTTTAACAGTATTAACATACCGACTTATAATTATTCCTTAAGAGTGTTAACATATATCCATAGCTGTGGGGCGCTGGAAAGTCAAGAAATTCATTAGCTTAGCGGTTAATGATAAATGTATTTCTGCTTAACCTCCATGTGCCATGGGCAGCTCTTTTATTTGCATATTAAAAAGTAAAGCATAGTCTAGAACGAAAATATAAAAGCAATTCCTGGAATTAGGTGTAAGAAAGCATGCTGAATTTTTTATACTCTCTAAAATTTGAAGGGATTTGCATAAATGAATTTTTGTAAATGGTATGAATTGGTGTGGTTTTTATTAACTGAGCTGCATTTAAATATGTTTATTTAAAGAAGTTCAGTATTAATCCCAAGGAAATGTTTTTTCTATTATTATCAAAACAATAATAACTAAGAATTCATGAAAATATAATTGTAAAATCCACTAAAAATGTGTTTAATTAAAGAAATCTGTGGCAATTTAATATGAAATCAATTTAATATGTATTACAAAAGAATAGAAACTCTAAAAATATATATATGGTAATGCACTAATAAGTATGATTTATAAATGGGGGAAATAATTTAATAAAGAAATAAATAATTTACTAAAGACCTAACAATGTGAAAATCTGACAAAATCAGTCATACAAGCCTTGTCCCATAAAATACTATTGTGCTTCCCAAGTTAAACAATTAACTGCTTCCTAGTGTTCGAACTGAAATTCATTGTCTATTTTTGTCGACTTATGGCACAAATTATATAACAAACTGCCTTCTGTTTTCCTTCACACGGACTCGACTTAATGTGGGCTCATGAATTGGCCCTAAAAGTAACTGACTCAAAGAAAGGCCCACAGGAGCACACGGGCCCAAACAACTAGCATTATATTCTTTATTGTTCGAAGCGATATACCATATGTATGTAGCACAAGTCATGCAGCGGCCAAACGATTTCATGGCTGAACAAAACCGCGGCGGCATGGCGGCCCGGTGGCCGGTATTCTGGGAACTCGGAACTGTTTGTCATGCCAGAGTCAATTTACTCCATTCAAAGACACTTTATTGGTAACTCGACAAATGCAGGAGGCAACAAAAGGGCTGTGTGCATGTCCTGCGGTGGTGGGGTGGGGTGGGGCGTTAAAAGTTTGCATGTCATTCGAGCCGCACTTCATTTCATCGTTGCCGTCCTCTTTTTTGGGCATTTTTCCCATTTCCCCCCTTCTCTCTGTGTGTGTGGTGTGAAACAATGTGTCAGGCTGTCCAGGGGAAAACTGGGGTAAAGGAGAAAATTATTTGCACTCTCAGGACTCGGAGCAGGAGCCGTGTTCTGCCACTGCTTCTGCTGCTATTTTTGGGTTCTGAGCAATTTTAATGCACTGCTCCTGTTGGGTTTCGCTTTTGGGGGCAGATTTGTTTTGCTTATCCCAAGATGTAATGTGCTTTACAACCTGCTGAAAAGTTTTCGCTTCCAGCTCTACAGTACATAGTTTTCCTGAACGTATGAGTGTGTGTGTGACGAGCTAATGCACCAAGGAATTCACTCAGCTACATTTTCATATGCTCAATTATTTAATACACCAGACGAGCAACAACAGCTTCACTTGCAGGCCCCGAGAACGGGAGCCAACTTTATCTGTTCTTGTTTATTCGAGGGAAACAAAGTTAAATTGTTTGTACTTGAATGGCTTTAATGCGGAGCGTTGCCTCCACGTGGCTCTCGGTTTACTGCGGGGGTAACAATTATAATGCCGGCTATATAGCGCCTTTGAACCGCTCCTTGTCTGTCATAGACACGCCATCGATTGTAGAACGGTTCTGGCCGGGCCAACTTTCTGGCCCATTTCACTCTTATTGCCACCGTGCACTAAGAGAATTTAATTGACTTAAAAGCTAATAGAAGATCTTGAGGATAGAACAAATATGTACTTTAATTTAGAATGCTTTAATTAACGGGTAAAGTTAAAATCATAATTTAAAAGGAGAGACCTTTTATACAAGATATTTTTGAATTTTTCAAGGTTTTATAATAAGCTGCTTTAAATTTATTTAAAAGTCAGTATAATATTTAGTGTGAAAAGGTCGATCAAGCTTATAGAGATAACCCAAAAAAGAAATGATATTTTCTATTTTAACTATCCTTTAAAGATCCAATGCGATAGTAAATACATATCCCTTTAATAAAATAGATTGCAAAATTACACCTGCTGTTTGTTTTCTTACTTTTTGTTAAGTGTATTAGCGGCAGCCACAAAGAAACAGTGACCAGAAGAACAGCAGCAGCAGCAG
Organism: Drosophila bunnanda; assembly: GCA_035046265.1. Lineage (NCBI taxonomy): Eukaryota > Metazoa > Arthropoda > Insecta > Diptera > Drosophilidae > Drosophila > Drosophila bunnanda. The sequence continues at coordinate 1,152,125 of JAWNOB010000130.1, forward strand.
CAGCAACAACAGCAGCAGCACAAACAACAAAGAATAAAGGCCGACAGCTGCACGGCTTAAGTAACATAGGGTGGCCCTCTCCATTGCCTTATTGCCTCATACTTTGCTTTATTTATGGCCTGGTCCGGCTTACTTATTGTGGCTTTTAAAGCCCGCTCCCACCATGGCCCATTGTTAGCCTGAATTATTGATTTTCATTACTGTCTTGGCCGTCTTCGATTGCGGCGACAGTTTCAGCTTTGCAGTGTGTGTATTTGATTTTCTTTTGAAATCACTGGCTCTGATTTAATTAAGGCCGCCGCCGCCACAGTTGAAATGTTCGACAGGCTTTAACCTGGCCATTAGCCGGCTGTGGTAGTCTTGAGACTACCAACACCGGCTGGGAGCTGAGAGCAGGGAATTTTTTAATTTAATTAAAATGTCGACTGGCGACTGGCGACTGCGACTGTCGGCAGGAGGCAGAAGGCAGACGACGCCCTGTCTGGCTGTCCCTACGGCCACAATGCAATTGTAAGGTTTCCATTTTAATTAAAGTTTTTACGCGCATTTCACTTACTCGAAATCGCAGCTATGGCCGGGCCACAAACAGGAAACTCTGGCTGCCAACCAAACTGGCAAATTTCATATTCCGTTAGAGTCCGGGCAACCTGGATTCCCGGATTCCTGCATTTCCTGGCATCCCCCCTCAAGTCAAAAAGGCACGGAAGACCACAGCGAGAGGACTATTTAAATAGCAAAAGCATAAAATCAGGGCGAGTCTCTCTCCCCGAACACACTGGAAAAAGTGCGGAGAAGTATGTTTTGATTAAGTAATAGTTTGATTTGTTAAAGTATTATTGAAGTATAATTAATGGACTCTTTTTCAAATGTTACAAGTACAAATATACGTATAATTTAGTTGTGATATTGTTCGGTTGCTACAAATATATATTTATGATATATAACAACATTTATCCTGTCGGTTTATTGGTGAACTGTCTCGAATAGTTTATATATTCCTCACAAAATAAATTATAAAAAAATTCTTTAAAATTAAACTTTATTATTACTTTAACAGTTCTCTTTAAAATGCAAGTAATAACTTACAAAATCAATTAAAACAAAGTTCAACGGAAATGAAAAAGCTTTGAGTGTAAGTATTGAAAGCCCTGATTTCCCAATTTCGGTTCCGGGAAAGTGCCCCTCCCCTTGAGAAGATCAGGTTACCCACTGGCTTCAACGCAGCGGGTAGCCAATTCCAGAAGCTGTCGTGGCAGCAGCTCGTTTCGCTTTTATCTTAAAGTTTCAACTCGCAATTGATTAAACGGCACTCTAACAGGCAGGTGTTTAATTCGTTATTGATGTGTTCAGCTGACATTGCGTATACGCCGCGTGGAATGCCTAGCGCGCCTAAGACGCGACTAAGCCAGGAGGATAAGATGGCTAAGAGCACAGCTGGGGCTTCGACCGGCGACACTCGAGCGACTTTTAAAGCTTCTCAAGTTGATGGAGGGCACAAGACTCGCCTCGACTCCCTCGACTCGACTTTATCCAATTTCCTGGCCATTGTCGTGCATAATCGGGGCAATTATGCAACGCAACGATCTGGCATTGCCTTTGCCGGCCGACTTGAACTTGCCACTTATCGAGGGGTCCATGATGCAACCTCTTGCTCCCCAGTGTGGGTTCCATGGCGGCAATTACCCTTTTGTCGTTTCCAATTAGACCAGTCAATGACCCCGCGCCGCCACCAACGGCTGGCTGTTGATGGCAAATAATTGGCGCAGATAAACCAGCATTAAGCCACATTAAATTATGCACTGAGGGATCCCTTTGGCCCCGGAAATTGAAGTGGCTCTGCAGCTGACGGAGGCCGAGCCGAAGCCTGGGCCTGGAGTGTGTCAGCAAGGAGCGTCGTGGCCGGGCGCCGACGACGGCCACGCAACGCAACTCCGGCGAGTAGCAATTAAAATGTCAATTGAAACGCCAAAGGACCAGGGCTAAGCAGGAGCAGGGAGGAATAGTCACGGGAGACAACAGGTCTTACAGTGGGTCAAAGAAAATACTGTATAATATCAATTATAGAACTGATATGTTTCTTGGAAATATATAGTATCCAGTTAAGTTTTCATATGACAAATATATATACGAGACTGTCACAGAAAGCTATACGCTTTTGAAATTCTCCAAAAAGCTGACTAAAAATAATTGATTTATCTACCTAATAATAACTAACAAAATAAGATATAAAAATATGAAATATATAATGTGAATATTTGAAGCTTACTTATAATCGATTTCCAATTCGAACCCATAATTCTATTTCAAACAGCAAAGGTGTAAAAACATCGACTTCCCGAAGCTGTTTTCCTTTCTTGTTTTCAAAATTTTATTATTTGTTATTACCTAGCCATGTTTATTTGTCACTTTCCTCAGCCTCCGAACCAAATTCTGCAGCTTCGCGATAACATTCCACTTTTCCCGCCCATCTCCTGACAGCTGGTCCCACTGTAGGGCGTTGACAACTGATATTGCAAACGGTACAGCTAGGTTGGTGGTCCTTGCCCGTAGCCTGGAATTGAGTCTGAGAGAGAGGCGGGCAGAGCAGCAGGAGCCGGTCCAGGACCAGGACCAGGACCAGGAGTCAGAGCAGAGCGACAAACGCAGGCCAAAGGCAAACATTCCAATTTCATTTGGCTTGCTTTGGGGACCGGGACGGTTTGTTTGAGCCTCTGTTTTAGCTGCCAACAGCAGGCCCTGCATTGTCAACTAATTTCGGAGCGGTCGGAATCAAAGTTGCATTCGCCAGCCAAGTCGAGATGAGTCCCTTACAAACTTTCGCTTTTGGCAGGGTTAAACAATGGGATCAGACGGAACTGCACACTGAGCTCTCCCCTGTGTGGAAGGTGACTGGAAATGGGGCCAAGTATGGGGTTATTACGGCACACGCTGAAGGGTTAAGTCCGTGCTGTGCCAGGCATGGCATGCCCTTGCTTTGGGACATAATTAAATTCCGCTTTTAAGTGCAACGCCGTTCACACGGTAAAAATAGTAACTAATGTGGCAAACGAGCCAGCCAGCCCAGTCGTATCCCATTTTCGTGGCTCACTGGCTCAGCTTAATTTCATTTAAAATCGTTAACGTTAACGTCCTAAAAATACCCCGAAGGCGCCGCTTGGCTGGCTCACCGAAATGCGAAGGGTTCAACTTGTCATAGGTCAAGCTCTGTCGCAGGTGGGAAATCACATTACGTATACGTGGGATTTATTTTCTGCCTTGCACATTTTGAGTTTACAATTAAATTAGAAACTTTGACTGTACGCTGTGCCCTGCAAAGTTTTGGTGGCAGCGTCACAGCTCCGCAAGTTAGACGGACAGTTCTCCCCGCCCTGGATACTTGGCTTGGGGGTGTCCACCAACTGGCCACCGATCCCCACACATCTGGCGAAATAAAATACGTGACACAATTCCATGGGAGAACGAAAACAACAGCGGTCGGGATACAACTTCTGGTGTGTGTTCCATGTACCATATAATCCCTGGACTTCACCGGATGAGTTCAATGAACTTTTAAGCCCGGCAAGAGCTAAGGCTGGCTTCTGATATATATAGCATCGGTATATGGGTTTTTTTTAGATATCATTTTCATATCGCTGAGTATAAAGTTCAGCTTTATAATACACCAAGAATGGATTAAAGTCCTAACTAAGGCTAGCTAAACTCAAATAGTACAAATATATTTATAATAAATATTCTTCAAGGCTTTAAATACATTAAAATAATTATAGGACTAAAAGAAATCTTTAAAACCTTCAGCACTTTAAGATTTAAGAAAAAACTGCAAACTTTAATCATATCCCCAACTGTTAGTCATTGGTTATATCCGTTGAATATTTCCCAAATGAACTTCTTACCCAGAACACACCTTGAGTTGGTGTGAATCTTTTTTTTTGGTTTATGTGAAAAGCCTCTGGCAAGAAGGAGTTCAGTGAACCATAAATGCATAGGAATACCGAAGGAACTTGGCCGGCACATACATACCATACATATGTATCTTGCCGGCTGGATGAGGCAGACACTTGGCCCCGTTCTTTTTCAATTCGTTCTTGTAGTCTTAGCCGGATTTTATTTATTTATATGGCCAAATGTTGTCTTTCGATTCGGCTGCTCTCATTTCCTAGCCGGCAGCCGCTTACTTCCTCTTTCTATCCTTTATATATATATGTATATATATATATATATATCTATATTCCTGCTCCGGCTCGCTGCACTTGCGCTCATTAAACATTTAGCTACATTGTCTGGTGTATCTGGAAGATGGAAAAGAGGGCGAGGAGACACGGGCAGGCTGCTTAGGCTAGCTGCAGACAAAAGATATGAGGCAAAAGCGCAACGTCAAAAGGGAAATTGTACGCCTAATGGTCATTGCCGGGCCAAATGGAGCTGCCATTGGGCGCCTCTGCTTCTGTCTATTGAAATATTTAAAAGGATTTCTTTTTCTGCCCAGCAGCTGCCGCATTTGGACCTCACCTTCGCCCAGGAGCAGCAGCAGCAGCATCAGCTTTCCCTGGCAGAACGATCTGGGATTAAGCAAATCAAAAAGTCAGTGCCCCAGCATCACTTGGAACCATCGACTTCGACAACTGTGTCTGTTTTTATACACAGAAAATAATTTTATAATATTAATAGATATGCTTTTAAAATTACATAAATAAACCACAAGCAGGTGCTCGTGAGGAATACATTTAAACATCTTAAAATCACCAAAAGCTGTGTAGCTTAAAACATTTTAATTTCTGAAATGTAAATACCAGTGTCTGTTCCATGAATATTTTATTTAAATTTTTGATCTATGAATCCCCCGATAAAAGTGACAATTTTTTGGAGTGCTCTGATCCAACTCCTGGTTCTGAAACGTTTCGCTGTTCCGGCTCCAAAAACCCCACGCTGCTCCCTGTGGCAGACAGAGTTGCAGCTGCTTTGTCCGAATGCAATTAAAATGTCAGCGATGCAGAAACGGGTCTGCCCGCGGGCGGGAAAAATGGCTGGCTAACATGCGAGGGCAGTAGTGTGGAGACCGGGGACTCTCTGGCCAAACACGCATTTGCCACTCCAAAAAGACTGGACACTCTGGTCTCCCAATGGACATATACGGGAGTACAGGGGGATTGGGGAACCCCCGGAAAAAAAGAACCGTCGACCACGCCCCATACACACCATTAAGCGCACTTGTGATGTACGTAAATTAATTTACTGTCAGCCATTTATGTTCACCGGCAACCGATGAAGCAGCAACAACACCAGCCACACATCCGCATCCCGCATCAACATCAACATCAACATCCACATCCATATCAACAACGTAAAGATGAAGAACCCAGCGCGTTGTTAGCCGCTTTATTGACAGACAGAAATTTGTAGCCAACGAAAAAGTTGCACAAGCCGCAAAAGTTTACTAATAAATAACATTTAGCACCCAGGAGTTTGCCATAAAAACAGGACCTAAATGTGAGAGACACATCCCACATAATTATTGATTCGACAGGCAGGGATATATGTAAGCAGAATTTATGATTCACTTTGATATATGTCAGGGGATTGTGATTCTTCGATGTTAAGCTGCTGCGGGAAAGCCGAAAAAACAATATAGAAATATGCACAGAGATATATGCCCAGCGTGTAAGATGGGATTAAAGGCCAAGAAGACCTTTTCCGAGACCCTTTTGTGGAAAATCAGAGGTGAAATGTAATTCAGAGTTATTTCTCAGAAAGACCATACATTATATTGCTCGTAAAATATTTAATTTAAGTTAATCAATAGAAAAGGATATATCTGAATCATTTGTACTGTCTTTCTTCTGGGTTCTTACTTTTTGTAACCTTTTTTTTTGCCTTTTTAAAATTTAAAATGGGAATATAAATTACAACCAAGTATTATTTGCTATTTTACTTTGCTGAAAGCTTGACAGAATTGGAAAAAATGCTTCATAGCCTGTAGTTTAAATACAATATAACCCTATCCCCTAAGCTATTCGCACTGGAAGTGGTTATTATCAATACCATTATTCAGGGGAGAGGCGCGTGCATGTCTGCGTGTGCCACAAATGGCGACCGCAAGTTGCGGATATTATCTGGAGGGTGTCACTTTGTCGGCAACAGATACTTAAGTGCCGTCCGGACGCCATTCCCATTCCCATTTCAATTTTCCCCTTCCCCCCTCCCCCCACCGGCAGCCCATATACCGCATTCCGGCACTGTCCGGCCGAGCTGGCTGGAGCGGAAGCACGCGACTATGGCGGAAATTGCTGCACATGCAACGCACGCAGCCAGCCACTTGGTAACTCCCCTCCCTCGGGGTCATCGAGATGCCATCAAGTGCAGGCCGGGAGGAGGGGATGTTCTCCATTCGCTCGGCTTTTTTCGAGTTAACAAATTAAAGTAAAAATTACAATGCATGGCATGCCATAAATACGAAAGTTTAAGACCTTGACAGCCATGACCAATTGACCCAATTGTTTGTTCGTAGTTTGCATGTGCCAGAGCTCGGAGCTGAGGTGTTTGTGTGGGCGAAACTTTTCAGCAAGAGGTGTTTGGGGGGTTTTTCGGTGTTTTTCGGGTATTTTTTGGGTATTTTTTTGACCGAAATTGCAGCAGCCCTCGGTGAGAGTGTGTGTCCAAATTGAATTTGAAGCGGAGACCCAAGCCGGAATAGGGCCATTCCCAAAGGCCTTAATCGCCGAGCCAACATTGACTTTAAGTTTCTTTGGCCAGAAGCAAAGAGAGCTCTGTTACACTCTCTCTTAAGTTGCCCTGCTCTTTGGGAACGCAAGCTTATCCGGAGCAGAGTTCGCCTCTTTGGGACTTCGGCTCACGGACACGACCTAGGCGAACGGAAAATGGAAAAGCGGCGCGCTTTCCTTGCCTGTCAGTTTGCCGCAGTCGAGCACTGAACACGCAACGCGCGCTTACTTCCATCCAAACGCGAGGATAACTCATCAGGATAACCATACATTGTGCGATCCTTCGAGGTTCATCTATCGAAAAATATCGCCACAGGCCAATCACGAAATCCATTTGCAGATTTGCGAAAAAGGGAAAAACCCCCCTGGAAAAGTGTTAGTGAGAAGATAATGGTGCTGTGTGTTTATGTGTGAGAGAGTGGCATTATGACCGAGGGCGATAGTGCAACCGCTAACTTCCGGCGGACCACCGCCTCTCTGTACCCCGACGCGTACTAAGTTTTGTGCTAGAGCCGCAAATCCAACGGTTAGTTGCAAATTCACAACGTGCCACCAGCAAAACACTGACACCTCCTCTGCGCGGTGGCGTCCATCTCGTTTCGGGTCCCGAAATCCGTATCCCGTTATCGTAACCAGTAACCCGTTGCCTGTAATCCGTAACCCGTAACCCGCTACCGTGTATTCCGCATCCGTATTCCGTGTTCGCGTCGCGGTTCGTTGAGCTGGCAGCCAAAAATGTCGGTTTAGTGGCGCCATTATCTATATGCACACACACAGAGTTGCAGTCTCGGCTCTCGGCTTGCAGATTGCATCCTATAGATGCCATATCCCCGGGAACGTGCAGCCGCTGACCATGTAAGTGATATCCGTGGACCAGGCTACATGGGTTTTTAGTTGCCACATAAAGTCAGCTCCGCACGCTGACGTACTACCACAATAAATTACCTAGCAACTGTCATGTTTCGGAATCGAAATGCAGTTGCAGGTAGCCGCTACCCGACCTGGCCGGTGGATAGGCCCACTCGTAATTAAATTTCTGTAAATTTTATCAAAATTTACGACACACTTGCAGCGTAGCAGGAGCATCAGCCATCGGTCTTCTCCTTTATCCTTTGTCCTTCACCCTGTCCAGCAAGCCATGTCCTCGTGCTCGCTGTTCCTGTGTTCAATAACAATGGAACCATGTCGAAATCGAGCCGCGGGCCATTTGGCGATGCTTCGCCTGATACACCATTTTTTTGTGGGTCAAAAAAATATCGCAAAAACTAAAGGCCAAACTCCATTAGGACGCAGCGCCAGCCGCATGATTTATACAAGGGCCATGCATCATATTCCTAAACACACCAGGCATATGTACAGGCAGGCCCTGTGTATGTGCTTCTATATTGATAATGTTATTGATCTTTTCGGTCGAGAGTTGGCTCGGGGGCAAGTAATCAGGGCGGAGATATAAACAAAGATTTTAGATTGCAGCAACGAGCTATTGGGCTATGAAAATGTAATTACCTTGCGTCGATAAATCAGGATAACAGAGCCAAGGCAACTTACTACCTCTAGTTTTGGGATTTAAATTTAATTATTAACGGAAACTGGATATAACTCTGTCTGGGCCTGATAAGAAAAGAATACTGTTTGTAATTAATTTAAAGTCAAATTTCTCTTAGTTCCAAGGAACATCTTGGGACTCCCCTTTTCAACCTCAATGTAGGTCATTACCTTTGGTTCTACCTTCACCGAAATAGCAATAAATCAAGTTCTGCTTGCTCAAAATTAGCGAAATGCAAATAACATGACAATATTAATGATTTTGTTCAAATAAGCAAAAGGTGGGAGAGTGTACAGCGACATGCACATAATAACAATAAAATATGAAACAAGGCGAATTTCGATTCCAGTTTATACGGAATGTCCTTAACGATGACTGGCTGCCACTTGCCGTGCAGTGACGGGAAATATCGAATACCCGGTGTTTTATCAATTGCCATATCGCGTGCTCAGCCGCGAATGAATAAAAATATACAGAACAGAGGGAATATTTAGCAAATGAATGTTGGGGAAAACGAAAACGAAACCGAAGGCGCTGCGAGTGGAACAATAGATTCTCGTTTGAGCCACGGAAAGTGTGTGAACTGTTTGGGCCAACAAGAAACCTGAAACCTGATAGCGAGGCCCCAAACAAAAGAGCACTTTCGCCTGCGAATGGCACGGTCCTTTCGCATTTGATGGTCGCCATTAGCTATTTGCTGCCGCTAATCGAAGTTTATGTTTTGCATTCATGTAACCAATCCCCCCCTCTATATTCTGTATTCTATTCCCCCTTTTTGGGGCAACTATCAACTAACTGGCAGCCATGTTCTCATGTTGCGACTGTCAGTTTAATACAAATGAACTGTTTATGTTAATAAATGAGCTCACCGGTTTATGCCACCCCGAAGGGGGGTATTACATCATTAAAGCAACACCTGCTGTGTGTGCGGTAGGTGTACTTGAGAGAGCTGAGTGTGCTTCTGTGTGTGTGTGTGCAGAGTGTGTGTCAATGTCAAGAGGCGCCCAAGCAGTGGAGTCCAGTGGGGGAGTCCCCCTTTTCAGCCAAGCGAAGACTCCCCGGTTGCAGGCAAATTACAGCTAATTAACATTTATTTTATTTTTTTTTTTTTTTCAATTTGTGCCTCAGATATTTTGCCAGGATTCTCTAAGAGAATACACTAAAGAAAAGGTGCCAGATATACATATATAAAAAGGAATTGCTTCAACACTGGGAAAAATATGAACAGAATTGCCAGTTATGTTAATAGTTTGTTAGAAGTTTTTCTAGGATTAAATATGGGCATTGAATATTAAGTATTTAATATTATAAAGACTCTAAATTACTAACTATTTTATTTTATGCTAGACTGCTTACCATAAAATTGTAAAAGTGTAAGCAATCTTAGAAGTTGAGAAATTTGATTTTTGTTCATGCAAAAACAATAAGCTCTTATAAAAGAGGATAATAACCTTTCTTAGAATTGAAAAACGTTGTGAATAACTTTCAGATATCTGTGTGCTTTTTGAGCAAGAGAAATTTAATTAAAAATTCTGATGAAAAGGATTAAGGGATTTTCTGACAGTGCCGACAGGCTGAAAGCCGACCGTGAGAGTCTTTGCCGCTCTGTTGGGCGTTTAATAGCCGGAAATCTGTCTATTTCCGCTTGCCGTGGCGTTGATTATACTTAATAGATGACCGACTGGAGCCGGTGCTGGGGCTCCCCCCCTGCGAGCTGCTAATTTTTCTTTTCTCCTGCTTTTTGCCTGATACTCGGAGTATTAGTCGGTCTGTAATTATGCTCTAATTATACACACACACATGTGTGTGTGTGTGTGTGTGTGCCTGCCTGCCTGTGGCGAAAAGAAAAATCTGTGCTGCGATGTAATTACAACCCGACGTGTAAAAAGCCTGAGTGTTGCTTCCTCCATCCGACTGAGGCTTTAATCCAGGACTTTTTTATATATATATTTTTTTTTCCACTGGCTCCCTTCCATCCACATGAGGGCGGCCCGATTGAGTGTCCTTCAGGTGGGGTCGAGTGGCCTTGCATGTGCCTAATTGGGCTGTCAGTTGTGGGAAATTAACATAGTTAACCGCAACTGATTCTGTTTATTAAAAAACTACATATTCAATAATTGGTTTTCCACATTTTTTCTCCCTCTCTCTGTATCGTTGCAGGTGAACAAACAATCCAGAACTTAAAGCCTCATGAAAAACAAATAGAAAAAAAGAGGCAGCCCCAAAGCGTTTAATGGAATAAGAAAATTTAATTAAATTTATTACTTTAACGATACATATCAATGTTAGTCTGATTTTCCTTAACTACTAGACCATAAAATATATAAATATATATAAGTATCAATATTCATATCGAAGTATCTAAAGTGCTAAAGTTTATTGAAAGATAACAACGTCAGTCTTAAGCATCTCTTAAAGCAATTAAATCCACTTAAAGTTCCCAGCTATAAAAAAAGAAACCCAGTGAAGTCAAAGGCCGGTGGAAAAATAAATCTATAATTAAATTGACTGTGAGTGCGACTGCATTGTAATTGAATGGAAATAACGAAATAAGGAATCACGCGAGGAGTTTTCCTGGGAAAAGCATACAGCACAGCCACACACACGCACAAAGCGGCGTCGCGGAAAATCGCTTTGTCATGTAATGTCTTTATGCCTCTCAGCGGATCAAGTGCTTAGGCGATAAGCAAAAAAGCAGCTGCCATTCCGTTTCGTTCCGGATTTATATGCATAAATGAAAACACGCATGCTCCGGCCGTAAGCCAAAGTTGAAGGGGCCTAGAATTCTATCGTACGCCGGATTAGCTGCAACATAAAAGCGCAAACACAAAGGCGGAAAATAGCGTGGAAAAGCACAGCAGGGGCAGCGAGGAAGCGGGAAGCGGGAAGCCTGGGAAAAGAAACTGCGGCCCAACAGGAAGCTGGGATCTCTGGCGGTGTGCCCCCCTGCTCCTCCATCGCATCAACAGTGTGTAAATGGGCGAGCAATTAAGCCGTTAACGATGTGCCCGCTCTCAAAGGAGCCACGCAGGTCCAGGACCCCCATGATCCAGATAGCGTCACAGCGCCGCGGACTAGAGATAGAGTCCTTTACGAGCATAAGCGAACCCATGAAAAATGCATTCAGCTGCGCTGCCGCTGCGTCCACTGTCGCTGATTAATTCCAAGTAAGTTGATGAGCTTTCGCTTTTAACGCTCCACTTTTACGAGCCCGGCACTTCCGCCACTTTACGAGATCCGTTGGCGAACGCGTTAATTTCTTGTAATCATTGCAGTTTTAAATCGAGAGGTTCACAGGGGAAGGGAAGTTCCCAGGAATCACGGCAAATGGTTCCCTGTAAAAACCTGACCTAATTTAAGGCTTTGATTGGGGTTGTAAATCCGAGTAAGGCTGCAAATTTCCCTTTTTAATTATCAGGAAACCTGATAGTCCCAGTTTTACGAATTTAAATAACACAATGGATTCAGATTTTCAGTTAATTAAAGAGCCACAGGAATACTTAATATATTTTAGCCAGTTAAATGCCTACTTTAAATCGAAAAAATACCTTAAATGGATACAAAAAATGTACTCAAATTGAATCCTTAAAATATCGATAATATTACAGGAGTTATTCTCTTAAATTGTATGTTTTAATTATTTATAAAAAAGTTTTTATGCCGCTTAAAAATTCCTCATGCATAACATTTTCATTTTTGTTACACTTGCAGCCATGTCGAGCCCATAATGTATTCTTATCCTTTATGCTCTTGCAACCAGCAATCAAACAATTTTCTGGAAAATGTTCCTCCCTTTATATATATTTATATATAAATATGTATACATATATATGTAATTTCGTTTTAAAATTAGATTACAGACATTTGCCTGTGGGTAACGGCCAAAACGGGAGCATACTCTTCGTCGCTCATCAAAAATGCGAGCGAAATTATATAGCGAAGAGATAGCGGGCAGTGGGGAGAGAGTTTTTGGATGCTTTTTGGCTAGGATGGTTGCTATTATTGTTAGCTCGTCGTCTGGTTATGCTAAAAATACAGCATCGAAAATACGAGTAATTTCTGGCTCATGCACGGGGCACAGGGGCACAGGCCCCAAGGTCTGTGCTTTCATAGAATCTCAGTGCGGTGAGTGGACCTGGCATTTTGTTTGCCAAAAATTGGACGGCCAAACAAATACAGGCATAACTTGAAAGCGAAATCCAGCCCAGGCACAAGGCAAGGCGGCTTCAGAAAGTCATCTAATTCTCTCAATTCAAACACTTTTACCTAAGCCGCACTCCCACACACACATACCAGCGCGTGCCACCATCGAAGCTTGTTTGTTGGCAACCATTGAAAACTGGGTAAACTGAATGCGAAAGCCAGGCCGAGTGATGGTTGCACTGAGAAAACTAAGAATAAGAATTCAAAAAAGAATAGGACCTTGAAAAAGTTATTCTAGCTTATAAGGCGACTAAAGTGGCGTATACGTTTTTGTATGTGTTGTGCGGCCAACTTGTCGTATACTTAATATTATGAATTGTGTATGCAGTTTCTTATGTTTAAATAAAGATTTTTTAGCACTTATGCTAACGTGACGTATACGTAATTTTAAGAGTTGTGCAGTCAACTAGTCGTATACTTAATATTTTTAGCTTTGCTAGCAGCTTCTTCAGCATAAATAGAGATTTTCTAAGCATTGAGGCCAACTTGGCGTATACGTAATTTTAAAAGTTGTGCGGCCAACTAGTCGTATACTTAACATTTTGAACTGAGTATGAAACTGCGTTTAAATAGAATAGTTTCGACTTTACCTAAACCTCTTTCAAGAACCAAGTCACTTAAGGCTGTATTTTAGTCAAGTTTTAAAGGATCTAGATCAAGACTCATGACTTCCTAGTTATATTTTTTTTCTCTGCATGTGGTAATGGAGAGCAAGTAGTGAGAAGCCCGGCCTAAAACAGGCAATTCACAGGCAGCTCGGCTGCCAGCTTGGATTCAATGGCGCTCATTCATCGGCTTAGAGGTACACACACACATACAATCTTGGAGAGTGGCGAAAGTGTGGCATACATATGTGGGCCGGCACACACACTCATTCTAGGGAAAGAGAAGGTAGCGGGGGTGTGGGGGCATAAATCAGGCTGGGTGGCTTCTCGGCTTTCTTGGCCACCCACCCACCAATGCTGCAGCCGATGGCGCTTAAAGGCATTCTGGCAAAAGTTTTTGACTTGAGCATTTCAATCGCCTGTTTTATTGCTCACATATTTTATGCCGTTTATGCTCAAAATTCAGCTCAACATGCGCGACTTTGTCTGTACACACATACACGCACAAAGGGTTACAGTGAGAGAAATGAAATATTTAATGAAATGCATAAGATTTATTGACAGGAATATACTTGTATTTAATAGAAACGCTTACCATTTTAATTAATATACAAATAGTTTATTAAGAATTATTTAATATGAGAATATTTTACTTTATTTTAAATTGTTATGCCTTAAAATAGCTTCAAAAAGGAAAAAAGATTTTCATCTCATCTTCATCATACTTAAATTTCGCGTCTTTCTGCTTGTTAATTATTATAAAATATTATTATCTATAAGAGGAAATTCTTACTTAATGATATATTTCTGTTCGTGATCTTATTTTTTTGCTCTGTGAAGGAGCTGCTCTTGCCAATGCTTCTGAGTCTTTGTATCGGTGTGTGTCTTGCGGCGTTCGGCAAGCAACTCTTGCCAGCGTTGAAGGAAAAACCGCAATGCGGCACATTATGCGCGCTGAAATTCCCTCAAGTCCCTTTCATTCCCGAAAGGAAAAGGGAAAACGCAGCCGCGAAAGAAATGCGCAAATGTTTGCCCCGCCCCGTCGCTCCTTTCTGCCTGTCCCCTTCCCTTTTTTAGGGGGCGTGTCCGCGGTTGGACTTGGCTATTTGGTTGCATTTTCCCCACCGCCTCTGATAAACTCAGAGCTACCGAGTGTTTGCTTTGCGGTTTTCCGTTTATTTTTCCCAGCCTTTATGCTCTCAAAAAAAAAAGAACTAAAAAAAGCATAACTAATTAATGTTTTTGTGCGTGAAAATGTATTATAATTGTGCACCTGCTGCCACTGCTGCTGGTGACGTTTGCGGCAAGGTAAATATTAATGTTGCTTTAAATCCACGTCTGCCGGCGACATTTTAGCCCTGCGTTGGGGCTTTTCACTTTTGATTGAAATGTTTGTCAAGTTTATTTGCTCGGGGCTCTCTAAAATGATTTGCCAGCAAGCCCAGGCAACAATGTAAACACTTTTGTGTTTCGTGTGCGCCTCCTGAGTCCCGAGTTTGGAGTCCTTTCGGCAGAGAGATGAAAGATGAGTGGCATGTCGGCGAGCGAGCGACCATGGGTTAAGGACTTGACGGCAGCTCTCGGCCTTAGCTCGGTTCAATTAAGACAAAGCTACTCTGGCCAATACATATATTGATTTTTATTCACTAATGAAAAGTGAACATAAAAAGCAAAAGACACTTAACCCTTTTATTGAATCGGCCACGCAATCTGCCGATGACGTCAGATATTGACTGACTAACTGACTGATGGACTGACACACAAACAGACTGACTGACTGACACACTGACTAACTGACAAAACTGGCGACGGGCTGACTGACGAGCTGACAGCACGGGCAACAGCTTGGTTCAGCGCCTCCCAAGTGGCGGTCCTCCTTCTCACCCACAGAGAAAAAACACACTTTAAAAACCAGGCACTGACACAACGTCGAAGCGTGAGTGCACTGTAAGAAGTCAGTGTCCTGTTAGGACATGGATCATGCTGCAGTATTTCGTGGTTTTTCTTTCTTATTAAATATAATTTATATTATATAAGAAATTTTAAAACTATGTATTAATGTATTGCAAAGCTTTCAGTCGAGGTTGGATAAAAGTGCAGCGTCCCATGAGACTGAGCTACAGTAGTTCATGTTACCCATAGTTTCTATCTTTTATTATAGTTTCTTATATATTTTCTATACTTAAATAAAGTATAGCCCTTGTTTGATTATTGCATATTAAATATTCTAAAAGACAATGCCATCATTTGATCATAAAAGACAGAGCAATATAAATAATACCTTTCTATTCCTTTACAGAAAATTCTCAAAGAATTACAAATTTTTGTAAAAATGTTTCGTCAAGTGCCTGACGGGTGTTGTAGTCGGTGGCAGTGTTCGTGGACGTGTTCGTGTCTGGCTGAGTCTCGAAGCGCACACATCACGCCTCTGGCTCGGGAAGGGGCTTTTAACCCACATAATAATTACTGTAGTGAAAGGTTACCACGGTCGAATGCGAAAAGTTGGAGTCGATAATTGCAGCGGCTGTTTGGGCTGCAGGCGGCACCGATTGTTAAATATGAGTATTTGCACAGGGGTGTCTTATAATCGGGGGCCCTACTAATTGCTCCGGCATTCCCCCAATGTAAAGACCGTTACGCCCCCTTAATTGCCGGGCCACGCATCGATGGTTCTGAATTCCTTTTGCTTCCTCTTTATTTCATTTTCTTTTTCCTGTTTTTTTGTTGGAATTTTCACGAGTATTTGGTATTTCGCATTCGCGATTGAGTGAGTAAGCAATGCGCGGTCGGCTGCATGTGCCACTTCCGCTTGATAGCGTCATGGTTCCGGCTCCGTATCCGTATCCGCATCGAGTGGGCGTCTGTGTGGGTGATTTGGTGTTTTGGAATGAGAGATGCCGGGAGCTAGGACCTCGCATTCCAGGACAGGACAGGACAGGAGAGGAGAGCTCGCTGCACTGGAATAGAGCCACGTTTGCGTGACATTCGGGCGTTAGTAGCGAAATGCGTTTGTTTTGATGGCGCTGGGACAGTGGGGAAATGGCACATTGAGAAGGCTTTCGGCATTCCTCCCTGTCTTTTTTCGCAAGGCTTTATTACTTGTTTGTCTGTGGGACACACGCCATGTAGTTTTTATGAGAGACTAGCTATTAATAGCGGGCCAACTTTGCATGCCAATTTGTGTAATTTAAATAACTTTGTTTAATTTTTGAATGGTACTTTTGCTGTTTCTCTTTTCGCACAACTGCTGACCGCTGCGGCGCTGAAAAGTAGGCAACACTTTAATCTCGAGCTCCCGAAGGAACTGGGGTCGTATTTAATGTGGCTGTGTGTGCCTGGATGTGTGTGTGCTGGGTGTGCGAGTGCTTTGAAAGCAGAAAATGCATTTAGTATGCAAACAAAATGGGCACAAAACTGTCGTTATTTATGCAAACCTAACTTCTGCTCTTTAGAAATTATTATTTCGCTCCTTTCCCATTCGCCCCGTCTCTCTCTGTGCTTTTTTGTTTATTCGTTGTTTCTCTTGCTGTTGCCAGTTGGTTTGCATTTCCGTCTTTATGTTCGCTCGCACACACACACACACACAGTACTGTCCAGACACACACGCACACACACACAGA
The DNA here is from genome assembly GCA_035046265.1 of Drosophila bunnanda. Classification (NCBI taxonomy): domain Eukaryota; kingdom Metazoa; phylum Arthropoda; class Insecta; order Diptera; family Drosophilidae; genus Drosophila; species Drosophila bunnanda. The sequence continues at coordinate 1,168,818 of JAWNOB010000130.1, forward strand.
CCGACCACACGGAAGTGGAGACGCATAATGAGCGGCCGGAGCATTTGGTACGCTTCCTTCCGTATTGTGTGCCGTGATTTAACTCGTGCTGCATGCTGCAGCTTGTGGCTGAAATGGATTTAACCCTCAGCCTTTGGACTTAATTGCTCAATAATATTATTTAAGTTAATAATAATCATTGATTATAATTAGATTATTAGAGAAATTAAAAGATCTCCCAATGTTGCTTTAGTTTCTCATTGATTGGTCCTTCGAACCGGATATCACGGCCTGACAGAAGATAATATGGATCGTTTGGCATATATTAAAACTTGATTAAACCTATTCCATTTTCTTTGCTTTGTCAATTAATAATGATTCTATATCATTATATAAATAGGTAATAATTTATAAATTTCTGTGAATAATGTTTAAAAAAATTATTCTAAGTTGTTAAGATTTTGTGTTAACTTAGCCTTAAACTTCAAATGATAATATTTAATTAGAGCCAAAGATGGCCAGCAAAGGGTTAAGCCTTAATAAGCTGAAATTGCAAACAGCAGGCTTTAAGTCCTGGCTCGGTGCCATCAATTAAAGCCAAATACTTTGTGCCGTGCGCCGGGGAAATAAAGGGCAAAAAATGTATTACGCCCATTCACGTGGCACTGGGATTCAGGGACAAAAGCTTGGCGCGCCGTCACCAAATGAATGGCCACCTGACAGGCATCTATTAAGCCAGGTGACCCCAGGTGAGGTTAGCGGGTAAAGAGGAGGAGGACGTGGACTGGGTCTGGCTAATTTGCCACAGAGCCGTGGCCATTCAGTAGCCGCTGGTCGCTGTTCGGTTGTCTGCAACTGTCCAAAATGTGGGTGGAGTTGAAGTTGGAGTTGGAGTTGGGGTTCGGCCTGGAGTTGGAAATTATATGGCGCGGGCATCATCAACGAGTCGCCATCTCAACAATCACTTTCCAAATATGTCAACATAATTAATTTTCAATTATCCCAGTGACATTTGCCGCACACACACCCCCGGACCCTCGCTGAAGCCGCTTGGAATCCAGCTAATTGGGTGGGGCCGTGGGGGCTGGATGGGCGTAGTCTATTATTATTAATAGCAGGAGCAGAGCCGGCGACCCTCTGGTGTCACTTAGTATAATTGAGCGGCATTTGATGGGAAATAATTCACAATCCCGCTGGCTCACAATGGACTAAGTAAATTATTTTTGATGTTCGTGCTGATGTTGATCGATTAATCACGAAAGCAAATGCCGATTCATAGTTTTCCAGCAGCAGCATAATTTGACCCTGACCCAAACGCAAACCGCATAAAGGTGACAACTCTGTGGTTTTCCCAGCTGACAGTCGTGTGTGTCCGTCTCGGTGTGTGTGTGTGTGTGTGTGTGATTTAATGGCAGGCCATCAATTTGACGCCTCCGAATTGGGCCAAAAGCAGACTCAGAGACAGAGACACCGAGCCCAGGGAAGAGTCAACAATCATGACGTGCCTCATCTTCGTTACGAATTGAAAACGTGCCAGGCGGCAGTGGAAGTGGCATTTACCCAAATTAAATTGGAGCTTCAAAGACCTTTTTATCACCTGGCGTTAATCAAAATTCAAAAACCCGGCAAATGTAGCGGAAGTAATGAGAAACGCTCAAGGTGCCCGGATCGGATCGGATTGGATCCATTCCATTTCCATTCCATTGCGGCCTGCCGCCTCGCCTCGTTTATCGGAGCCGGGCCGGGATTGGGTAGTTGGTTTAATCATCGCCCCCGGCCTGGTGTCAAACCGCAATGTTTCTCCGACTGGGAGTCAGATATTCCTTTGGCAGCTTGTGTGCACGCGGAGAAACAGCGGAAACATACTTAATATAGCAAGTATTATATAAAATATAAAATTATAAAGGAGAGATTTCTAAAAATATTATTATATTTTATAAATAGCATGACGAAGTATTTCTTATTTTCCTATGAGAAAACTATCAACTGAAAAAGGTTCTTTGGAAATATTATTTGCGTTTCTTTTATATTAAAAAGATTCTTAACAATAGTATTTTAATACACAATTATGGCCTGGCGAACGTGATGCTTTTGGAATATATTACCATTAATTATCAGCAAAAAGATAACCAACTTCACTATCCCTTTTGTGACGAGTGTAATTACCGATTGCCTGAGCTTTTTGTCTGCCGCTTTGCTTTCCGTTTTGCATAATAAATGTCACAGCTCACGACGAGGAGCGAGAACGGTGGCGGAATGAACTACAATGGCAATGAGACCGAGTTCAAAAACGAGAATGAGGAAAACAAGTCGCTTAACAAGCAGCAGCAACTACTTATGCTCAGGTGCCTCTGGTCTCCCCCACAAGGAGCACAATGCCAACGAGAGTGTGGAAGTGGTTGTGGGTTCAAAAGAAAAAATGGCAAATGGCAGAGAAGGAATCTTAACCGGAATTATTCATAATGTTCAGGAGGCACGCATACATTTGCATTTCACGGATACGAGTGTCACTATCGAGACGAGGGCCAGAGACATTAACATGCCGGCTGGCTGAAATAGAACCATTGCGGAGACACGGGGCTATATGGCATGGTATGTTATGTATAGGAGGGGTGCCGGATAACCCCGATACACGCCAGGCCCAGCCAAGCAAGTCATTCAATTTAGCTGCCAGACACAAAACACATACACTCGCCGTGCCAAAACAAGGACACCAGCAGATATACACTAATAAAAGTGAAAAAGGACGTGAGCAACGCTCTTGGAATTTCAAACATGTTGCATCTCCGGCAGCTCGCAATCAGACGAAACTAAACGCGGAGTGTTTGAGACAAAATGGAAATGCTGGCAGCGACAGCGACGGCAGTCCTTAAAAAAACAGAAGCAGGAAGCTAAACATCCAGCGGAATCAGCAAGACAAACACTGCGGAAGGAAAGGGACACGGCCAGGACCCAACCGGGGGAAAATCCACAAAAAAATTCAAGCGCAACAAAAGGAGACAAATAATTAAAGTAAAAAGTTTCCTTCATCAGTTTGCTTATTTCTTATTCATTTTTTAAATGTATCCTGGCCAAAGGTACAGAATTGTGTTAACTTTGCGTTGTGAAGGCGATGCGATAGAATTGTTTTGGGAATGAGCTTCAACCTTTACAAATATTGACTTGTCTTAAAAAATATTTTTAAATAGATAAAGTATAGAATGAGAATGTTATAAGTCTCAAGGTTTTCCTTAACCCGGAAGTTAGTTTAATGCACTTAAAATGCTAGTACAATGAATGAAGGTTAGTTAATATTAAAAATAAATAATATTTTTCAAAATCAGGCAGAAACTTCTTAAAGCACATTTTGTGGAGTTGAAATTCTTATGTAATTCCCATTGAAACCCAATGTAATAACAGACCTCAGAGTATTTAACATTCGTTAGGCCAAATTCAATATTTGAGCTGTGTTCTTATTCATTTCACGTTGATTTGGTGGCTGGGTCAGGACCTCTTATCAGTCAGGCCAGGAAGAATTCATCAAGGTCAAAACGTTGATGGTTTCGTCCTTCCATCTCCTGTCTTCAATCTTTCGCCTCCTACTCGTGCTGTGTGTCCCATCGCCAAGGATTCATGGATTCGGTGGTTAGGTCAGGTTCCGGAACTTTTCCTTTTCTTTTCATTTTTTTTTTTTTGTGTTGTTTCTGTTGGTGTTGCGTTGTGGCTTGTCTGCCTCGCCTGACTGCCTTTGACAACGGCTCCAATGACGCGATGGCAGATTGGGGTTAGGGGAAGATCCCGAACGCTTCTTGTTCCTTGCCCGGGTTCTTCACTGTTTATCGCCGTGGCCGAAAAAAAATGTAATTTCTTAAAAAAGTTCACAACGGCCGGGGCCAAAAGGGTCGAGAATCCGCAACGAGTGTCAAGTGTTATTGACGATTTGTTGATGATGTGGCAGAAAGAGGGGCCACAAGCCGGGCCCAAGGTATGCAAAGGAATGGAAATCGGCCAAAAGTTCGTCCCAGAATCCCTTTGTCGTAACTTGAGTGACGCTGCTGGCCACCGCAACTTCGTTTCCGTGTCTATCCCGGCTCATTTTTCCATTTTCCGGCTCTGGCATTTCACTTGCATATGCTTAACGCACAAAGGAAATTTCTCTGACCCGGCTTTTGGGCACTTGCTTTCCTCTAATGGAAAAATCTAGGGAACAAGGCAAAGGTATGTCTATGACTTTCTTTGCTGTTTGTGAAGGAGCAAGTGTGTGAGAAATATTAAAGCAATGGCAAAGCACAGGAAACACCCAGTGAAAACTAACCTAATGGATACTGTAGAATTTTTGTTTGCATTTAAGACAATGCTTATTAATTGAGCTTAGATAAACCAAGCTTAACCTGCAAGCAAGGACAGCAATAAACAGAAACTCTTTCTTTATTCTCTGTTGCAAAAAAACATATACCCCACGTGTACCAGAAAGAAACAAGATATAGAAGAGAATGTCCAAGGTAAACACGAAGAGCACGAAACATCTTTTCAGTGCGATAACAGAAATATTCCTCCATTCAGGCAGACACGGGGCACGTAACAGTTTTATCTCTTATTCAAAGTGCTGGCCTTGCTTTTGGGTGTAAGTAAACTTCTGGCGGGCAGTAAGCCGCCGCCCAAAAAAACTTTTCAAGTGTTGAGCAATAATCAGAAAGGCTGGACTGGACGGGACCTACGCCCAGCCCCTTTGGCCGGTGGAAATGTTCTCTGTCGTGGAAAAGTTTTCGTGTTCCGGGCATTGCTTAAATGGGTTTATGGGTTCATTTGCAGTTGTAATAGGCGTTGAAATACCGGGGATTTTCGGTCCTTTTCAAGCTCCACAGTGTCTTTGTTTCTTTTTATCCATCGTCTGTGTGGGATTCCCCATATTCCATAGCTCTCTAATTCGCTCCTTCATCTCCTTGATGGGCTGCAAATGAGGGCGAGCGTCAAAGTTAATTACACTTTAGGCCCGGCCGGCACGCAACCTTTCTTTGTTGCCGCTGCCATTATTTATTTCGTTACTTCAACTTCTCGTTCCTTGCGGCTTATGATCCGCTTCGGTTCCGGTTCCGGTTCCGCCGGAAAGTCCGAGGAGTTTAGAGCACATAAACAGTTTTGTATTTCAATTAACCGAATGGACGGGCACGAAATCAATCGCCAGTGAATCATGATGAGCTGCGAACGTTGTTGGCCCGTTGAAATGAATCAAATCAAATATTTATTGTTTTCGATCCAATAAATTTTTATCACTCACCGGGGCAGCTGGCGAATGGCCAGCCACGGCGTGGGGCGTGGGGCACGGGGCGTGGTAGGTGAAAAACATCCAAGTGACAACGCCGCCGGTGACAGCACACATTCACTTTCAACGGCAGTGAGGGACGGAAGGTTGGTAGCAAAAAAGAGGCTCAAGGAGGCGAGAAAATAATAATCATAAAATGGCGGATGAAATTCACAAATAAATGCGAATACGAGAAATACAAATCAAACCCGGCTCGCCCGGCCGCATATGAGCGGAAGTTAGGCCGGGCCCCTGCCTGTCTTTCTGGGCGGTGTTTATGCGTGTGCCGAAAAAGCGAGCATAAAGAATTTGCAATTTAAAAGGGATTTACTGCGCCTCGTAAAACAAACACAATAAAAGATCAAACGACATGACAGGCTAAGGCCTCTGTCCCCACTTTGGCTCCCTTCTGACCTCTGAGAGCCGCCGGAGGCGAAATGTCAAAGGATGAGGACGCCGAGGACGAGGCCCCCGATGTGCGACATCGAGGCAGAGACAACAGACACGAGCCGAAAGATGACAAAATAAAAGTAAAGCCGAATTTGGTGTGACAACTTTTCGGCAGGCAACGGGAATCGAGATGGATATGACAGGGCCAACACATACACGCACATGTGCACGGAGTTGGCCCACACAGACACATGTGCGTGTGGGGGAGTTGGCGAATTGTTTTTCCTTGGCTTCAGCTGCCTGCCACTGTTGACGTTTTAATCGAATCAATCCGGCAGCCAAGCGTGCCCAAAAAAAAAAAAAGTTATAAACTTGTTGGCAGTTGGATTGAGAGTTCATGTTCCTGTTCCAGCTCCTGCGGTTTTTTCGGGGGAAGAGATGGTGGCTTTTGCTCATGGGCCTCTGCTGCTCCTCTATTTCTATCTGGCGAGCTAATTTACGCAACAATATACAAGTTGTTTGCTTGTTTTCCTATTTGAGTCTGCCTATTTGAACAGCAGCCGTTGGAAGAACGAAATGATTTTCGGCTCGTCCTGGGATTCTCATCAAAACCGAAAAGGAAAATAAGAGCCAGGAGCTGTGATTTGATTTTCTCGATTTATACTCCGATTACCTTGGGGTGGAGCAAGGCCTAAGAAGCATAAATTGTAAACAAAACTATTGAAAACATTTTTACTGAATAAGTATATTTTGCAAAATACTTTAAGATCACAAAAACCAGGTAATATTCTATTAAAGGCTTATGTAAAGTAGATTTGGCTTAATTGTTGTAGTTCTTAGGTTTTAAAATAAAGTATACCTAATGGTAAACAAAGCTCAAGAAAAAACCTTCGTAGAATAAAAGGGACGATGTGATGCCATATCACCATAAGGAAAAGGTGTTTGGATTTGTTAACAACTCACAATTTTAATGGATATATAATTTAAATAATACAAATATTTTTGCACACTGTACAAATGCCAGCTTAAACTTGAGGATGCTTATTCATATTACTTCTGGCATTAGATGCCAAGTGTAAAATAAGTAATCCAGCAAAGAAGCTTTGCTTGAATGGCACATGCCATCATGCCATATGTCTATCATTTTTCGATAATGAAAATCACAATGTCTTATATAACCGACAATTAATCTAATTTATCGACCCGAAAATCCATTTAATTGAGAATTCATTGAACCCGGTCGGTTGGCATTTCAATTATTTGCGGTGTCTGCCACAGAGAAGAGACATAGTCAGAGCGGCAAAGCAAATGTCAAAATGATAAACATCGGCCTGAAGTGGCATCTGTGTCTGATTGAGTGGACTGGGAATTTAATTTGTAATTTAATAAGTATGTTTGAAATTATGCAAAATAAATAAATTAGAAATCAGCAGACGGTGAGAAGGCACCTCGAAGTTGTAGCCATTATTGCACATGAGTGCGATGATTGGCGCCACGCTCGAGCAAACAAACTACAGACTTAATCCAATTAACGTGAAATTTAAATGCTTGAGACGATTTGCCAAACACTGACTGACTGAATCGTCCCGACTCGATTGGCCCATTGAGGGGATGAAGGATATATGAGGATGGAGTGCCGGTGATCGGGGGAGTTGGAGCCAGCGATTCACATTACAGCTTGCAGCCGCAGCCACAACCGCAACGTGTAGAAGTTACTCCAGGGAACGTGGTGGCAAAAAGGAAACTTTTTCCTGCGACGTAGATAGTTTTTCCTAACAGCTCATGTGTGTGTGTGTGTGCGTGTGTGTGTGGGCGGTGCATGGGGCGTGGCAGCTCACAGACCCAGTGCTCTACTCGGCACGTAGACAGCCTCTCACTCAGGTTTTGCACTGAGAGGAAACCCATTGGAAGGTTAAGGATATACTTGTTTGATACCTCTAATCTTTTGGAAGAAAGATAAATGTAAGTCACTCAGCATTAAACAAAATTTGCTAGCAGAAAACTCGTTGTTAGCTCCTTTTCAGGTTTAAAAAATCTTCTTAAGAACTGAAATCGATGCTAAAATAAGTCATTATATTGAAATTTAGAAATATAGCTTCAAAAAGATCAATAAATTTGAACTTTAGGAAGGTAATGTTAATTACTACCTCGATGTATTTGCTCAGTGTGCGCGTGTGTGCAGGATACAGGGATACGTAATGCGTCATGTTCGAGTTTATCGCTTGGGCCCCGAAATTGCCATAGTGGCAGGGCTGGGCAGGGAGAGGAACCGAAAGGAGCAGTCAGATAGGGGCGAAAAGACCAGCGCTGACGGGACGTGAGCCAGGAGCAGGAGTCGAACGAGCATGGCCATCCTGATGGCTGGCCTGTGACCAAAGCGGAGCCTCCCAGAGCTCGGGGATCACGAGATGGCCAATGTCGGTGGTGGCAAACTTCCCTCACACGGACAACCCCGAGGAGAGGGTGTGATGGGGGACGGAGAAAGGAGTGGATAGTGTGTGAGGATGCGAAGGACTCGGCTGAGCATGTGCCAATGTGCTGTTAGTAATGGAACCGCAAATTGAAGCAGCCGGCGGGTGAGAGCGGAAACGGAAGCGGCCAACTGCCCCGCCCGCCGGCAATTTGCAACCAGAGACCTTTTTGAGGTCCCAGTAACAGAATTGCCCGATCATCGCTTTGATTCACGACTCGCTTGCTGCCGAAAAACATATTCAATGCATTTGGCAACTAATTAGATTTCCCCTCTTTCAATGCAAATCGAGCGAGTGAGTTTCCTGAAATCCTAGCGAAGGCTTGTCCTGGTCTAGAAACTACAGAGTGACAAAAGTCTGCTATTTATCGGGACTGATAAATCTTTATCCGTATCAACTTAGTGGCTATTAGTTTTGGTACTAGGTAAATTTGATGACAAATTAACCAAATTGTTTAACGTTCCACCTGTTTTCAGTATTCGCCACACAACTAATTAGATTCGAGTTCCATTTGTTGCAAATCGAGCGAATGAGTGCACAGAGTTCGTGGCATATCCACTCGCATTTGATTTTGGGCGGAAACTAAATGGCGGAAAAGCGTCAGCGGAGCGTGGTAATTCAGCGGGGTCGAACGCGTCCCGTTAGGCGGAAATGCGCCCCGTTCACATGCTCGGCTTCGTTTTGTGTCCCCTTGTGCCACCCACCTGACTAAGCGACTGTGGATGCTGCGGCTTGCGGCTGCCGGTGCGGCTAGTTTGACTCACCTGTCGCACCTGCCGCACTTAACTCACCTGGCGCGGCTTCAATTCAGCCGCCTGACTGCACACAGACGCACACAAACGCACAAGGGCCGCAGCAATTGTCGTCCTGTGGCAGCTTTGTTTTCGTCCTTGCCACTTGGCTTTCGCTTTACCTTTTTACTTGTAGAATGCGACTGTTACGGTTGTTTTACAGTTGCAGAAAATACATAAATAAAGTATTGTTATATAACAAACAATAAAAGAAGAAAAGACAAAAGACTTGTAAGAATAAAATGGCCAAAGAAGAACTATAATATAAATTTACTCAATGAATTTCTTTGCAATAACCTTGTTAAAGCTTTTCCTATTTTTCGGTATATTTCTTTTTGTGTAGAATGAAGGGATTGACCGTGCTTTGCGTTGTCCCGACAACGAGATTTATGCAAAACGTATTTATTGTTGTCTCAAGCCCCCGACTTGAGTCCTTGCTGTTCTTTGCCGATTGCCGACTTAGTGGTTTCCCGGGGCTCCGCATATTGGGCCATCTGGCTTGGCCACTTTAATCACTCAGCGCTGCTGGTCGCCCATAAAATTAAATAGCCTCTTAATGCCCGGGCGGAACCGGGACAGCCGGGACAGCCCGACAGGATGGCCGAAACTAAACAGAATTAAAAGCGAGTGGGCTCACAGGGCCAGGGCCTTGAGGAAGTTGTAAATGTGCTAAAAAGCAAGATGAATTGCCGGTTATTATTGCCAACTTCATTTGCTATGCACTCGGATGGGAGGTGGGCAGGGCCTCTAACTGGGCCAAGAGGCCCCGAAATAAGAGCCATCTTTAAGATGCAGAGAAATAAACCAAAAAGGAAGAGGCAAGATGACGAGAGCCCCCAATTAAACCCACCTTGGCGGCGTAACAAATGAACATTAATTATGTATGGCATGCTAATTCCGCGGATCCATTAATCACAATTATAATTTATGCTGTTCTTTTTCACCTTTTCACGTACATTAATTTTCACATTTTTATCGAACAATTGCCACCGGCACACTGGGCTCATTAGCATTCGCATGGATAATAGAAATTTAAGTTGTAAAATCAATAAAGTGCCACATTAATTATTACAGCAACAATGCAATCACGCGACACTAATAAATCCCGGGGGCCATGTACAAATCTGCGAATAATTAATGTGTGAGAACCCGAAATGGCATACCAAATGACCCGTCCTCCATTATGGAAATATAATAATTGCATATCCCCCCGGAGGGAGTATCTCCCTTCGTATTAATATTGGCATTAGCCAAGAGTTAATACCAAAAAAGGAAATGCCATTAGGATAATCAGATGCATTACAGGTAGGGATTTAGTTCAGGGAATTCCTGTAGATACTACATATAGTACTTATTTTTTCGTAAGGGTATACAAATTTCCCCTAGCATAAGTTGTTGTAACCATAATTTTATTTATGCTAGAGTAGATTGGCAAATGCATTTAAGGCACTTCCTGCTGAACGTCGTCCAATCAAAATGCGCATAATTTACGAATTTACGAATTGCAATTCGCATTTACATTTGTAAAGATGGTAGATGGCCACTTATCCGCCTGGACACTGCCAGATAACCAGTTAATAATTGGCCGGCTTACATTTCGTATTTATTGTTTGATTCGGCGGCATTTCATTATCCTGCCCGGCAAAAAGTCAAATTGTAAATATTTTCCCATGTCCCCTGTCCGGGCTGACTTATTTTTCTTTGGCAATTATTCAGCGGCAGCAGCTCGCTTCAATTTCAATAATTAATTGAACAAATTTTACTTCTCTCTCCCGATTGCAGCTGACCGAAAAGCGAAAAGCGAGCGAACGAAGGACAGACAGGCGACAACGTCCTCCTCTGATATCTGGATTTCATTTGTGCAACAACCAACCCAATGACAACATGCTGAAACTGCTGGCCGTGATTATTGGAATTTTTTATTTAGGTGAGTGCCGGGAATATCCTTTATATCCTATCTCTACCGGACAGTCGCAGCGTGTTTAATTAATTGCACTCGTTAAATTGAATCTCGACATGCGAAATATGCGAGCCAGCAAAGGCTAATTAATCACATTTGGCCGGTAAACGATTTGTATTTCGTAATGTTTTTGTTCATTAAGTCGATTCGATTCGGTTTGATTCGATGCCAAATGCATTTGCAATGGCGTTGAGTTTTTTTGATGCTCACGAATGAATATTATTTATTCAGTTGCCAGTTAAGAATTTACGGAAATTTCATTTATGCAAACTGTAGAGGCTTACAGTTTGGGGCTTATTGGTACTATGCCCTGCTGATACAAGTACTTTTCAAACTGTAGCAGGACGATATGTGTCTAGGATACTTTGAGATTTCTGCTGGAGTGCTTGTCAAACATTATGGGGAGCTTAAACCTGTGGTTAAGTTAAATAAATATCCTTTGAAAGCTCTGAGTCTATGGTAAAGTTCAATAAATGTCCTTTGAAAGCTCGAGGACTTACAAATATCCTTTGAAAGCTTTTAAATTGAAAAGGTGAGTATTGTTATTGAGTAAAACGATCTCTGAAAACTTGCTCAAGCTCTTCAGTAAACTGCTATAAAAAGCTTTAATCCCTGCACATTTACTCAAATCAAATTTTACATTCTTTACTAAAAGTCTTGGTACAAATATAAAAACATTATTTAGACTTTAACCAGAATGTAAAATTTTACATTTTCATACACAAAAATATATCTTAGAATATGTAAAAATTATTGGTGGCCTTTGTTTATTAACAATTTCCAAGTGTTCCGAATAGTTTTGCAATTAAATCACTTCATAGCATAACTTTAATCGCGCTTCAATCGCTGACCGTTGCCATTAGAAGAACACAAAGGCAGCGGTAAAAACCAACACATAACGGCAAACTATAATTATGTTTATCTTAATTATATTGCGTGACGTAAGTTTCTTATTAACCGGCAACAAAGTCACAAAGTCAGCAACAATTTACCATGTTTATGGGCGGCAGCGACGGCGGCGGCGAGGCCAAAACCCTAAGGAATTATTATTACATGCAGGTGACCCGGTATCCACTCACTCCCCACAAGTCGCGTGAGCAATCACCGTCCGGGTGGGCTCTGGAGCCAGAGGAGAAAGCCAGAAAGTGGCTATGTGGAGCCACCAAGTGGTCACTGCCGAGTGGCGCCTTTTGTCCACCTTCACATGGAGCTCTCCTCCCGCAGCTCGATTTTATTTGCATATAAAACGTGTGGCCACTTGGAGGGGTTTCGGGTACGCGTTCCTAATGGAGCCACAACAATGGCCGGCGTTGTTCTTGGGTTTCCTAGCGCCTTGCAGCGCCGAAAAGTGTGCTAAGAAATTAAGCACATTGGTCATTTTCATTTGCGTGCCTCCGAGCTGTTTCGGGGCCACGCGGCGTATGCGCAATGCAAAGAAAATACTTCGAGCCCAGGGCGACACACGCAACAAAAATGAAAAAAATAAAAACTGCATGTCATTACCTTGATTTGTGGCGACTTTTGAACTCATACAGCCTTCCTCCCTTTCGCCTGGCTTAACTCTCCGTCGTAAGCCAGCGAATTTCTCATTGCGAGCCAAGTGCTTAGGCCGCCTCATTTGGCCTAATCAAAAGCCGAGAAGGACGTAATATCAATTTCCCCTTTTAATGCCGCTCATCGATAGTTCAAGTGTCTCCGCCTGGCGATAAATCAAAATAATTAAGTCGCTTTAAATTGACTTGAGTTGGCTTCGAGTTGGACTGGGGCTGGGACGACTCCGGCTTGGGGTCCATAAAGTGACTGGCATTAACCAAACTCCCAAGTGGCTCTAATAAGCTTGAGACAGCGCTAATTTTACCCTCATTAAACAAGCTGACATGCCAGGCCCAGGACGAGGACCAGATTGGTGGCGCCGCACAGGACGATGCCTGCTAACGGTTTAGAGAGCTCAATAAACTCAAAGGGCTGGCCGACGCGACGTCGTCCTTCCGCCCGTCCCCACCCCTCGCCAGACCAAGGCCCACCCTCACCCTGCCTCGCCCATAACCCCACCGATTGCCATGCCAGCAAGCGTCGCCATTTTGGCAGTCATTAACGGCAAACTGCTTCATCATTTAATAACCCAAAAGTGAGCTGGTTAAATGCCGAGCGATGCGATGGGGTTCCGTTTGGGCCAAAACACTCGTACACCCCCAGCAAAAAAAAGGGATATATGTATATGTGTGGCACACAGACAACAGCTCGGGCTGGCTGGGAAAAAACCCAGAGTGGCACAGAACATGCCACACTTATTTTTATAGATTTCATTTTAACACCGAAAAAGGCAAACGCATGGAAACTTAACCGATGCCGTTCCAAGTCCTTGCCTCCGCTCCTGCCACGCCCCCGCCCCCCTGCTGGCTTCTCCTTCGCTTGGCAGGCCCGAGACTACATAAAATTGGCAAGGCGTCAAAATGGGCAGGAAAGCAAGAAGGCGGCAGCGGCGGTGGCCCCAAAAAAAAGGGTTCATTATGGCAATTTGCTTAAACTCGTGAGCTCTGCGATGGCGGATGCTCCTCGATTCTATGGGAACTTTGTGGCCTTTTTTTGTTGGCATCGGGTATCTTAAAGCCAGCCATGATTTGGGGGTTAACTGAGTAAGAAAAATAAAAAAGAGCGGCATCATTCGTCGGGCTGGCTTTCGTTTCACATTCGCCACACTTGGCGTGTCGGTCGCGTTCATAAAATATAATGAAAAGCAACATTTCCGGGCGGAGCATAAAATATAAGCTCGGCTAATTCCCAACTCCTGTCACCTCGAACTAAGCAAAGTTCAATGCACTCGTTGCATTTCCTTAGCGCCTTCCGCTTTCTCCGCCATGTGTGCTTAGTGTCGCCTTGCCAGGACATTAGAAAAAAGGGGGTTGGAGCTCTGAACTACTTGGATTTATAACATGATTTCACCGCTGGCAGGGCTGTACAAAATTTTTAATTGAGCCTAGATGGCAGTCGCACAGCCAACACGCAACGCGGCGCGGTCTTACTAAGGACTTGGGCCTCGATTGGCAATAGTAAAATATTTCAAAAACCACTTAAACCACGGACAAGAAAGCATTCTGGGGCACCCACAACAAAGAGGATACACGCAGAGAAAATAATGATCAAAAACTGAGTAGAAATTTGTTCAAGGTGTCAAGGTGTAACCAATAGGTAACCAAGCTGCAAACCTAACCAGCTTGACCTCTAGCGCTTTATTTAAGGAAAATACTCTTGTAAAATAAAAATTTCCAATTTGTAAATATGAAACTCAACTTGTAATTAAAACCCTGCTTGACATAAAGTCAATACATTTAATTATGCCCCTTCAAGCAATAATCTTTATTAAATCCACAATTCTTTTCCCCCTAGAATGTTTATATAACGTTTTCTCCGTTTAGAACTGTCGTGGCCATTTTCTCCAGTTGTCGTCGCTGCGGCCGGAAGTCCTTGTCGCGGAAAATGGAGAGGGAACGCCGGTTGGCGTGTTGAGTTTTCATTTTTCGTGCGTGCCTAATTATATTTGCGTGTGCATGACCAATTGCTGGCCATAGAAAATCCTTGGGCATCGGCAGCGACTTTAAAGCCATTTAAAAGGATATTAGCGAATGCGCATCACCGCCGTCACCACTGGGTGACAAGTGACATGTGTAGGCGTCGCCGGATCTCTGCGCCATCGGCGTGTCCTTGGGCCCGCAATGTTGACTTTATTGTCAGCAATATGATTTGTCACCTCGCACACCACGGACACGGCGGGCCAGCAGACAGCTCCTGGCGGGGAAACCCGACCGAGCGTCTGACAGATGAGTGTCTGCCGGCGGCGGCGTAGAGTGGACTCCACTCCACTCCACAGCGCGTCTCGGCTTCCGTGGCTTTTGCGGTTTGACCCACCTCGTGATCGATTACCATTACAGCCAGGACTCCGATTCGAGCGAAGAGTCCTTAATGGGTAATAAGTAGATTGCGTGATTGCTCCCCAAGCTCGTCGCATTTTGCAGTGATTGCTCACTTTTCGACACTTTCGATGTGGGGCCGTGTCGGGGATAAGCTCTAGGACCTTGGACCTCCGGACCTCCGGACCTCCAGTGTGGGCGTCCATTAATCAAGCCGGACAAGAGATGCGGCCTCTTTCTGTTCCAAAAAATGGGCGTGGAACGTTCGTTTGCATTTTCTATTATTATGAAGACATTTCGTGTCGATGCCGCGCGTATGCTCAACTTTTTGTTTATTTCTGTTTTAGTTTTCCCCCTGTTTGCCAAGTAATTAGTGGCATAAGGCGAAAGTTTTTGAGGCAAATGTGGCGTTGGCTTTTGATTTCAAAGCAAGAAAAAGGGAGAGAGGCAGAGTGCTGCTTAATTGGAATTCAAATTAAGGTCAAAGGCCGCACAGAAACTGAATGTATTTCTCCAGTCGTGCTGCCTGGGAAATTTACACATTTATCGCTTACGAAAGGGATATGTGCCGCTTTATTCGATCTAAATTGTTTTATGCAAAGGGTCCTTGTCCTTGCGCGATTATATGTTAAGCAGATAGAATGCGGATTCCATTCCATTTTTCGGCGATTTTAAATTTATTGGCCCGCATTCCGGGCCCCGTAATTGTTTCACGCTTGAATTTACAATTGTTTTGGGCTCGTGTTTCTTTGGTTTGCCATAAATTTAAGGACAGTAGCAGCAGCAGCAGCAGCAGCGGCAGTGAGTGTGCCGAGTGTTTTGGCCAACTTGTTTTGCATGAAAAAGTGTCAACAACAAGCGGCGGGCCCTGCCTCCGGCTGTGACACCAAAGCTGACAACACTAATGAACGAGCGATGGGCGCACTTGCCACGCCTGCACGCCTTCACGCCTTCACGCCTGCCCTTTGCCCGTTGCCCTCTGACCCACGCCCCCTGAATCCGGCAAGCAACTTTATGGCATTTGTTCTATGCAGTTTCCACCTTTCCTTCCCTTATTTTTTTAGTTTCGGTTTTGTTTTTGCCGCCCGCAACTTTGACATAATTCAGGGCAGGGCTGCCAGGCTGGCCGAAAAATATGAAAGTTTGCGGGTGTCGCTGCAATATTCGCTCTTTTCTTTACTCCTTTTTCCCCCATTTCCCATTTCCCATTTCCCCTGCAGTTGTTGCTGTTGCTCTTGCCTGCAAAAGTTGATAACGAGCAGGTGTTAAAATGTGACCAAGTGCTGGCTGGCTTTTGGCACGCCTACTCCCCTCGTGCACCGCCCACCGCCCACAGCCCACTGGGCTGCCTTGGTGATTACAAGTTGTTGACACTTTTGCAGTTTGCGGCAACAACTCAACGCCGCTCAGCTCACATCGGCTCAAAGCGAGAGCCAAAGTTGGCTAGGTTGGCTGTGACCATGGCCAAAATGCCGCCGCAGCGTTCGTCCCGCTCCCCCATGGAAGGCTGCCAACACGGCCGCCACTCAATGCTGCAGAGTTGCCGTATTGAGAGGGGAAAGGATATTCCCAAAAAATATGCAATTTAAGAGGAGCCCAAAGATTGAAATTATTAATCTACGTTAAAAGAAGTTTACAGATGAGATCATAGTTTCTCCTAACGATATTTGCCAAGATCCAATGGTACAGCTGCCAGAAAGTATGCAATACTTTTTACATCATCAGTGCAAGGCTTATAATAGGCGAGAAAGTTCCCTTTTCATTCAAATTTCTGATGTCTGTATTGTTGTAAATTTTTTTAAATCAATTCCTAAGAACTTCTTTAGTTTTTCCTTCAATTTCAAAAGGCAATTCATTTTTCAAGTGTAATATGCATATTGCTATTGCCCCTGCCCTGCTCTATTCTCCTATTTCCCGGTCATATACAAGTTTACGATGCTGGCGTTGACTTTTTAATGAACACGGCAATTTGCCGAAAGGTGAGCCAGAACACTGACACACACACACACACACACACTAAAGTGGGGGGGCGTGGCATGGCCTGGCATTTTTGATCAGCCTCGAATATCATTTCACATATCGTTAAAATTCGTTTAGGCGCAGCATACAAATTGCTACATTTCCGCCGAACTTCAAGGCGTCTTACCCGCTACTCTCAACCTCAACCTCAACCTCGAACTCGACCTTCCGCCCCCGACACCCACTAGCAAGAGGTTACTTTTCGCCACCCATTCCGCTCCACCTATCCGCTGGTGGAGTACTTTCAAAAATTTCCTGCGTGCGTCTGCGGTGGGCTTCGTGTAAATTGAATGAAATTGAAAAATTTAACGCAACAGCAATTCCATTACGTTTGCGAGGCTCATTTTCACCGAGTTTCGGCTTGGCCTTTACCTCTCACCACCTTCCCCCAGACACCCATCACCCATCACCCATCACCCAACACCCACTCCTGCCTCTGCTCCTGGTCCTGGTCCTGCTCCTGCTCCTCCTTCGTGCCACGAAATTTATTCATTACATGCAATTTTTTGCGCCGTCTTCACTTTCCTTTATCTGGGTTTCCTCAACATTTTCGAGCGCATTAGGCTTGGCAATCAGAAATCATGTGTGAAATGGGAAAAAATGTGCGAAATAAAATGAAAATCGCGGTGCTGCGAACAGGAAAAACACTGGCAAAACACCATCACAACTCGCTGGGTCCCAATGGCCTTCAGGCATTTGTCTTTATACGTGTGTGTTTTCAATTACAATGGCAATCGTTGTGGTTACCTCCATTGGGGGCTGGTGGGGGCGGTGAAAGAAGAAAAGCGAATCAATGTAAATAAATAAACGCTTACAAACAGAAATGCACAAATAGATTGTCATCGGTCTCATCAGGCTTCTAACAGAGATTACCGCATTAGATCCATTCGCAAACAGAAACGTGGCTGGAGACGGATTCAGATACAGATACAGACGGTCGGAGATGGGTCTGAGCTGCATATTGTATTTATGCAATCTGCATTTTATAAATATTTTTATAAGCAATCAACAATGACAGCAGCCGGAGACCGAGGACCGACGACCCGGGCCAAGAGCAGGGCCATCAGCCACAGTAAACATGTTGGGCATGCCAAGTGCGTTGTCTTCGCATTTCGCATTTCCCGTGTGTTATGTTAATGTTTAATATAAATGCCCGCTGTCATGTATTGGCTCCGTCTGCTCCTGGCTAAGGAGCTTTTGAAAGCCAAAGAGAAGGAAGTGCTTTGCTGCACCTAGAGAAAAACTAGGGGAGACTGATACAAGCTCTTGTATTTAAATGAAACTAAGGCTAAAGCCTGAATGACATTGATTATTGAAACATTTCTACGAAATTATAAACCGTTTGGATATACTTTGCACACTCATTGTTATAGTTAAATGCTTCAATTATAAAATAATCCCTGTTTTTTCCTTTCACCCCTGGGAAAAGTCCTTTTTCCTGAGTGCAGCAGACTCATCTTCCTGGGGTTGCCTGACGCATAAGCAAATACATATTGCAGTCATCTGACTTGACCAAATCCCATCATTTCGATGTTTATTCTGTAAGCTGCAACGGCAAAACAGTTTAAATTGACAGCGGAAGCGGGATTGCTGGCACAAGGCCTGGAAGATGTCCTGGGAGTTGTCCTGGCTAATATCTGGGGATCTTAAATTTTTAAAGGCCGAAGACCATTTACATTTTTTGTCTGTGCCGCCGCCTGATGAGCGTGCATGTGTGTGCAATTTTAGTTGGTTGATGTCGCCAACAAACTTGCATACTAAATAAGCCGCTGGCTGCCACTATCTCTCTATCCGCATCTCTGCTCCAGCACTTCCAACCGCACACCCCTTTAGTTTTCCGAATTTTCCGCCCGCTCACTTTTCCCCGCTCTCCCCCCTCCCGTCCACAGGCCTCATGCATTTTACATTTGCAGTCGTCAGCCGCTACTCATTTGTTTTCCTTGCGCCCAAAGGCGAACCTAGAAGAAGAGCGCACCCACAAAAAACACACCACATAGTCGCACCACAAACACACACCACCAGCACACACACATGCCCATGCAATTACAGAGACCACACTCGCACACAAGCACACGCATTGTTGCAATTGCACGGGAAATAGACTTTTTGAATGCGAATGCGTTGCACATGTCAGACGGAATGCGCTTAGAAAAAAGCTGGAAAAACGTAGCTACAAAAAAAGGAAATATATATATATATATATATACAGAACTAGGAAAGGAAAGTGAGAGAAGACGAAGAAATCCCTCAGCAATACGGAGGGTTCCTTCTTCGCCTGCTTTTCTTTTACTTTGCAAGTAAGTTTTTCCTGCTTTCTTTTTTTTGTATTGTTCTTGTAGGTACAAGGAAGGACAACAACTTGCTTTCTATTCCAAATGTAGTTCGTGAACAGTGGTTGGATTTAACAAATTTAAAACCTAAAATTACTTGCTACCTTGTAATAGAAATCTTGTAAAATATTGCTCTACAATATTAATAAAACCTAGAGGCTTTAAGTTAAGTTTAAGGCAGGAAATAATTGCTCTTCAAGTTTATTTTCACTAAAAATTGATCAAGAAATTATCTAAATTATGGTAATGATAAACATATGATTCACCAAACATCCTTTACTGAATTTATTTATATAAGTGTGCTTGACATTCAGGAACTGATTACTAAGCTAACTGATATATTTTCTAAGGAAATTAATATTGTTTAAAGAACTAGTTTCACTGTTTCTGAGCTGCAATGGTTGTTGCTTTAATAATTGTTTTAAGTTCCCCTTGTTGTTGCCATGTTTGTGGGCCCGTCTTCATGTTTCTCCATGTTGTCAGCAGGACCAGCATCCAGCAGCTGGCAACTGCTGCTCCGCTCACTAAATCCGTGCTACTTAAATCGTCCCTAAAATCCTCGTGGCAATTCTTTCGCCATGGAGCACATGCAGCTTTTGTGTGCTGTATGAGAATTTAATGACATTCTTAAGTTGTCATCAGTGGCTGACTGGCTGCCTGGATGCCTGGCTGCCTGGCGCTCGGCTGGCTAAAATGCAGGGCGAGTCTAGTCACCGGGGACAGCGATTGGGCCAACTATCTTGGCAGGCTGACTACTGCCTTCAGCACTGAGCTCCGACTTGGTGGCATCTTATCCTGTCGCCGTCGCGGCCTTCCTTCGCCCTCGTCCTCGCCCCGAATCCCAATCGCATTTCTTCCCATTGTTGGGACCACGGTGTGTGCAGTGGTTGTAGTTGCCGGCTTGGCAGGAATATCAAATTGAGTAAGACCAACAAAATGAGTTGAATCATTAGCGTACAAAACCCACACAAACAGAGTCGCTGGGCAACGAATGCACCTGGGTTCACAATTTTAGAAAGAGTTATAAATTTAAAAAAAAAATATTTAGGAAAATGGCAAAACATCTCAAAATATAATATTTAACCTTAAAATTATATATTAAACATTATATTATAATAAATTAAAATATAGACAACGATCACACCATGTCCGGCCCTCGGTTTGCAAAAACACTCAATTAAAGTAAATGTAAACCAAAAAAAAAAAAAACTTTTATATTCGGAAAGCAATAACTAGTTCACATAAAAATGATTTGCCATAAAATCTGGCTTAAGTTAGTTTCCCAGAGTTTTCATATAGAAATTCATTAGTATGACAGGAAGATTGCAGCAAATGTCTGAATGTAAATAAATTTAATGACGCTTCCATTAAAATTGAGCTTTTAAAGAATTAGCTTGTTTTCGATAATATTATTGTTAATGCATTTCATACTTAATTTTATTTAGTATTCAATCATTTTTCTCTATTACAATGCTACTATTTCGATCCCCGCTGTATGTGGGAGTTGGAAAAGCATTTTTATCCCGGCATCACCCAGCCCACATCCCACATATTGCGCAACCCCTGACGGGAACCCCGCGGCATTCGCCGCCGCTGGATGCACTTTGCCTTTTGAGAGGATGAAGCCATATCAGCATTAGTGTCTGATGTCTCTTGTCTGCTCCCGGGGCAGCATCTTTTTGGGGACATTTCTTTGGGCCAGGACCTCTCACAAGACAGTTCCATTTTGTTCCAGGTCAGGTGGTCGGGCGGGTCAGATATGAGGCATGTGCACGACGATTGTGCAACTCTTTTTCGGCGATGGCGCCGAGTTTAATTTTCAATTTGGGGCCACAACATTTGCGCCTGCCAGTCAAATGCGAAGGACCCAATCCTATACTATATATACTCCATAGCCAGCCAGTTATTTTTGCGCTGCATGAGCAAATCTTTAGTATTTGTACAAGCGACAGCCGCAGACTGGAAAAAGCCGCCGCATTTGAATATGCAATTTGCAATTTGACTTGGCTCTGCCGCTGAAAGGACGAAGGAAGGAGGCCAAAAACCGCGCGATCCAGCCGCCTGCCGACAGCCAGGACCTCCACCCTCAATTCTACCCAGCCCCGCTGCCTCGAGTTAATCTGCGAGCTTAAGAAACCCCAGACTGTAACGAGTGAATGGAGAGTCTCCTCCAGTAACAGTAACACTAGCGCTGCACTTGTGAAAAAATTCAGAACATTTCTTATAATTTCTTATACTTTTAAACCTAAAATGTTATTTAATTGAGTAATTAATAAATTAAAGGTACAACTCTCTTATAAACAAGATTCTTAACTCACAGCTCAATTCTATTCACAGAAAACTACCAAAAGAGTTAATTTTGGATATGTTACCCAAGGTTTTTCTTGCTAAAAGTCCCAAGCTTAAGTGCTCCTATGTTTCTCTCAGTGTAGAAGTAGCAGTGTCATATAAAAGCTGCACGCCGTACCATTTTATCACAGTGCTGGGCGCGTTTTTGTCGTTCGTCCTGCACTGACATTTCAGCGCAAGATTTATGCACTCGGGCTGCAGTTGAAGACAGCTGTCGTTTGGCCGGCTGTCTTTTCTCGTTTTTCCCACAGCTCCTCCAGCTCCAGCTCCACGCCTAGCCCTAATAGCTTTTTATTCTCGTGCATGAAATATGCCCCGAAATGTGGAATAAAACAGAGCAGAGTTCACTTCGGAATATGGAAAGTGTCAATCCCCGGATTTTACATTTCTTTTTTCTAGCATTTTTGTGGTTGTGGGTGGTTGAGGCCCTCCTGGGTTTTTCATCGCTTTGCTCCACTTTCAAGTTCATCAATTGTCAGCCGCAAGTAAATAGGATTCAAAATGAAGGAGAAAAAACGAAGGGAGAAACACCGCTGGAGTTCTGGCTCGGCGTAAGGGGAGGACAACTTGAAAGTACAACCAACTAAAGCTAAGTTCTCCTGACACACCAATGACAAGTACACCCGTACACCCGTACACCCGTACACACACACACAATTAGGGCTTGATAAATTGCTTTTGTATGCTGTTTCAGTCATAAGCCAACGCGGCAGCAAAATGAAACAATAAGCCACGTCCGTCAAGTCAGCTCTTGAGGTGGCTAAAAGTCGAGTCGAGTTATGAGCGGAAGTCAGGACACTGAAACACACCCTGCCTGCTGCACGCACACACACAGAGAGAACACAGACAGCACTTCGTCACACTTGCCAAGACAATGGGACTAGACAGCCAGACAGACAGACAGACAGACGCTGGGAATCCAAAGGATCCCCAGAGTCCAAAGGATTCCCAGAGACAACGTTGCGTTCGGGGGAGAATACCTAAAATTAGCATTAAGTTAACGTATCAGAACATTGCGATTCAGTGGAAATATATAAAAATGCAGCTCTAATGTTTTTATCCTATATCCTATAGGATTAAAATATAGTCTAACCAAGCTAAGGTTATAGGTCTGGTGCATTGTATTTATTTATGCAATCAACTGTCAAAGCCCTAGTTTCTATAGTTTTTAATCCTGACAGCTTTTGCGTAACTGAGGTCCTGAGAAGTTAGCTGCATAAAGCTGTACTACTGTGTTATAGGACAAACCATTATTGGATATTTCCATCTATAAGCTACTACTGGGTCCTTTAAGCCAATGTTAACTTCATAGACCGGCAATTTTGGCTAATTGAAAACGCCTGTTAACACTTGAATAGAGTTGGGCGTCAGGATAACTACTACTACTAGTTCATTTTCACTGGGCTATTTAAATTTTCCTCTGAATTTCTGAATGGCTCTTTGCCTGAAAACACCTTTGGTGTCCAAGAGCTGATAACTTGCTGGCTTATTTGACGCCCACTGTTTGTGTGTGACCCTTTTTGAGGCAACTAACTGGCAATCTATTATACGTGTCCTTTGACCGTAACCAAGGCACACACATTTGGGAGTGTGTATATGGTTTTCGCCAGGCTGAATGGCCCAATGTTACCTTTCGGCCTGGCTGGCTGCCTGCCTTGTGCTGTGCCTTTATTGAAAATCGTTCAATTCGGAAGGACATTTCACCCGCATCGCTCTCCGGTCCTGGCTAATGCACACAATTTGCTTTGTATATCCGTTTCACGGAGCTCGTCCTGAAAACATTAACAATTTCTCAATGGCAAAAGGGTTGAGCCAGAAGGTTCTCATGTAAAAAATCAACAACCTGGGTAAGACGACAATTACTTTGCGAAGCTCAACTTTAACTTTCACTCCAATCAACTGGCTGAGTGACAGCGGCAATTGTCCTGGCCGACATAGATGGGAATGAGAGAGCGCCAAGAGTCCTGTCGTCGTCGCTGCTTCCGTGTTGCGGTTTCAAGAGCCTGACTAGCTGAGGCAGGAGTAGGAGGAGCACTGCTGGCATGGCTACTAATTATGCATGGACTGCAGGGCAACAAACCACGCTGATGTTGACACACAGCCCGAACTGGATCTGCATCTACAGATGGAGATGGAGATGCAGCCAAGGAGCCACTGAAGTGGCTCGCAACTGTCACACGGCGAGTGGAGATTTCAAGACAGAACTGCGTGTTTGCCATGTGTTTTGCTGCACACAGCAAAAAATCATTTGGAAATAAATAATGACTTTACATGAATGGAAAAGAATAACTCAAATCACATAAACATAACAGAATGCTTCTTAGGAATATATAATATACCCATTTCGACTGATTGCTGACATACTTTAAAGTATATCCTTTTAAAAAGATAACTCAAACTGTGAAGAAAAACTTGCCTTACTTTTCCCTGAGTGTTTGCACGAGATGTACTGTGAGTGTTTTTGTGCGTTTTGTGATATTTTCTAATTTTCACAAAATAAGCAATTCTCACGTCTCTGTCCTTCTGCCTGGTTCGCGACACGAGCGGAGCGCCAGGACCTGCGCCGCCGCTGGCCTGTGGTGTATCCTCCGCTGCGAATTCAATTCCAACCTGTATGTTTCAGCTGCTGCTGCTGCTGCTGTGGTTGTTGTTTAGCCAACGGGCTGCAGGTGGCAACACCAAATGCTTTGTACTTCAAAAGCAAGTCAATTTGCAACTGTAAGCGGGGGAGAGAGTGTGTGTCCCACCTTCACCACCGATTGTCTCTGTGCGGTGCGGATTTTTACTTTTTATTTTGAGGAAGTAAATTTGCTTTATTTCTGCTGGCAATCGATTCAAGTTTAGTTATTTCGGTGGCTTTGATGTTGGGGGGAAAAGCAGGACCTGTTCCCGCCAGCAGCAGTTTTCCCTTCGCTCACCGCATGAATAACATTCCCTTTTCGCTTTATTTACTTTGCAGGTAAGCTCCTACACTACCACCTACATTCCAACTGCCTTCAAGCATTTCCCCTTGCCGGTTCGCAGTAAGTATAAATTAGCAATGGCAATGTAATTATATTTTCATTAGATTAAAATATCATAAGTGCCATAAAAATTAAGTTATGCCGGGGGGCGAGCACAATGGAAATGAAATAATCAGCTTAGCTCGACGGCGGGCAAACATAAAAGTCCGCAAAAGTCCGACCGCACAAAAGAAAGGAGCCCCGCAATCGAGGAGCCACGAGCCAAGGAGCCGGGGATCCTTGCCACGTTGCCATGCCACCGGCCAGGACTCATTGTTTTGGCAAGACATTGGGTCGGGCGGGCATCGCTTTGATTTCGCGCGATAATTACAACGTGCCGCTCTCCAAGGAAATCCATGGCTGGCGTTTCGGTTCGTGCAGCTATGCCGAGGCGGCAGCCCAATCCAGTGGAGCGTTCCTTGGCGTCCGGCGGCGAGTGCCTTTATAGATTTATGGCCCCGGCGACATGTTGACATCCCGCCAGGCCCGACATCGTGGCCAATTTCTTGAGGCGCAGCCAATTGGCAATTTCGGACCATTGTTTCATGGCTAGCTGGTATTTACACAAAGCCAAGAAATATGTTCAAGCAACAAACTATTTAAATGTGCCGCAATTACTCAACTAAAGTAAGGCGAACTTTTGCAATTGGGGGTTTAAAAAAATAACAATTACCTAAGATTTTCCATACAAAATAATTAATTTACATTCCATCTGACTATTCCTATTTGAATATCTAGTATTTGAGACTTTGAATAATTTTCTAGTAAATTTCTACTTAATTAAATGCCTTTCCTTAGTAAACTTTTCTTTCGGTGTCATGTGTGAGGTGTCGGAAAGGGTATATACTTTTTGCTGTGTTCTTGTTTTTGCCAATTACCGCACGCTTCGTGGCCCAAAGCCGCTTGCCTCGGGCACTCGCTGCGTATACGTAATTTTTATTGGACACTTCCACGCGTCGTCGTCCATCGGCCATCGCCTGTCGTCGTCCTCAGCGTCGTCGTATCCCTCTGCCATCCGTTTGTGTGTCAAGTCGTAAGCTTTCCGCTTTACGCTTTCCGCTTTTGGCCCGCTCGCAGGGTCCTAGGCCAACACGGAGAGCTTTGCTCGGCGAAAGTGTTACCAAAACAAAAACCGATAATTGCACGGCCACCTGAAACTCCAACTATCTCTTTTATCCCCCTACTCGCTCTCTCTCTCTCTGTCAGCTGACACGGTCCTGAAATCTCTCCACTTGGCCACCTGTGTGTGTTCCTTTGAAGGTGTGTGTGCGTGCATGTGTGCCGTCACGGATGCTGCAATTAATGCTACTCCTCGCACACACATGAATGCAATTTGCAATTGATAAAGTCATTAAGTATTTACACAGTATTTAATTATTGAATTACGCGTAGTTTAGTGTTTAAACGAATTTGAGCTGAATATTATTTCAAAGGGAATAGGCTTTTTTAAGCTTAAAGGATGTTTTATTAATATTTGAATCATTGTTTAGAAATGATTTTTAATGAAATTTTGCTTATATTATTACATAAAGCCACAAATAAGTTTAAATTACAAGGCTTCTGATAGATAGAATTTAACTAAGCTCTAGGCTGCATTTTTGGGAAATGAAAGTACATATATGTATAACCTTTAAAGTATTTTTTAAAATATTTTAAGTTCACAAGCAAATAAGCTAAAAAATATGAATATGAAATCATTTCAAATTCTAAAAAGTTAACAAATGCTTCATTGAAACGACTTACAACCCAATTACTGCAAAATTTCACGCGAGTCCTCTACATCCTTTACAGTTTGAGAGTCACACTCTACAAGGATGCCAAAATTGGCGCCAAATAATTCTCCACAATGTCGTCGGTGCTTGCTCTCACTCTCTCTCTGTGTCTTTTCGGACAACGAACGAGGCGAGCCGAAGACTGAACGAATGCCGTTCGTAGCCGAGTCCTTTTGGGCCAGCTTCGTGGCCTGAAAGGACCCGAGGACTGGGGACTTCAGCGGGCCAAACAGTTTGCGACTGAGACTCGTGACGAACGGACGCGCGGCCAATGGCAAGCGGGCAACGCGATTCTCAAGCCAGCGCTTCAATCGGACCGCTTTTGGGGGCTCCAGTTCGATGCGATTCGAGCGGAAGAAAAATACGAGTGCCGACGAAGAGGCCAATGTGCGTGCCGCGAGGATCGTCTTAGCTGGGAAATCGCCAACGCGCAAAGGCAAATCGCAATTCGAAGAAACGCGGCCCAGTGAAACCTCGAGGCAAGCAGGCTGTAAATCATAAAGTGTCAGCAAACCAACAGAAATTCAGTCGAGTGTGCTTTCTTCGTCCGAGATTTGTGCCACTGCATACACTACACTATATATATGTATATATATGGGGCATGGTATATAATTTAATTTGGCAAATGTGTTGGAAAATTGTATGGCTCGGCGAAAAGGGAAAGCAAATGGAAAATGGAAAACTCCGAGTCGGAGAGGCAGCTGCCACTGCCGCACGGCTTACTGCTTGCTGCTTATGCTGGTAATGGGTTAATGCGGTTGAGCACTCGCATGCCACCGCCTCTGGCTCAGCCTCAGGCTCAGGCTCAGCCTCAGTCCACGATCCTTAACCCCCTTAACCCCCGAATAAGCAAATATTTCATGTTATTTACCTAGGTGCGCCACTTTCGTTAATTGTATGCAAAAAAGTTGCCAACTGAGCCGGGGGAAACGGGTGGCCGGAGTGTGCACTGTGTGTGTAAGTGTAGTGTGTGAGTGAAGTTTTTGGCTCAGCTTTATTCGCTACAACAACTTTCGGGTGGCTGGTTCAATTACAACCCCATGCCCCATCGCCTGCCGCACTATTTCCGCTCTAAAATTTGAGCCAACTTGCCGGGCTGCCAGCTGCGCCTTTGCCGGGGTTTTAGTCCTGGTTCCTGCCTGCTGGTTCCAACCTGCGACGTTCACTTAGTAAATAAATTGGCAATCGCATTTAATGTGAGTTTATGTGCGTCGCTGCCTTGGCTTGGCCCGGCTCGGTGCGGTGCGGTGCGGTGCGGTGCCTCTACATTCGGTAGTTATTTTTTTCCTTGCCTTTCTTGGCTCGTGCTCATGTGCAAATCGTAAATTCACGTTAATGCCGAAATTTCACGTGATAATGACGTGATTACCTGGCACACTGGCAAAGGCACAGGAACAGGCATAGGCCCCGAATATGTTGCGATCCCTGCACCTGCCTCGATGTCGTCCTTGTCGTCTGCCCATCCAGGCCTATCCTATCCTATCGTGTATCCTGGTCTGCCAGGACTTGGGCGCATAAACTACAGCTAAATACGTAACATCCAAAATGGGAGACTCCCCACCCCGGGCAACTCGAGCGCTCAGCTGAAAAATGAGTGCCCTAAAATAGTTGCAATGCATTCAACTGAAGGGAAGTGTGTGGCAGTTAGTCCTGGTGAGGAATTTCTGGTTAGGCCCAAGCGTAAAATTGTTGGCGTAGTTTCCAAGTGCTGTTCAATGAGTTGGAGTTCAAATTGCTGCAATTGTTCGTGGCCACCCGCCTCCGTGCGTTCGCATTTCCAGAACACAGAATTCAACGGGTCTTTAAAGAGTTGAAGCCGCCGAGGGTCCGAAAGTTCCCTTGCAATCGCGTAATTTGGCCGTATTCTTTGCGTTTTATTTGCAACTTTTTAATTACTTTTGAGCAGCGATTTGAACTTTGCGCCTGTCGCCCGTTTACACTCTAATTACGCGGCCCATTCACGGACGCTGTTTTGTTTTTTACCTCGTATTTTATTTATTTTTTATTTTGCCCGCTTTCCTTTTGCATTGCTTATCGGGCCAAGACAAGAAGAAGACGCAAAACTTCGCTTTGGGTTTTAAATGCAGCTGTCCGAAGTTGGCGGCGTTTCTTTAAACGTTCGCTGGCATTTCCGTTTCCGTTAAATCGCTTCTAAGCCAGTTTGTTAGTTTTACCTTGACATTTTATGCAGTTTTCCCGGTGTTATATGCGTTTTTTTCCTGCTGCCTTTTGTGTGCTTTGTTTGGCTTGTAACCTGTGCGCAATATTTTTTAAAGGTACACGGAGAGAAGCATTTACACTTATTTCATTCCTATAGAATTTTGTGAAAAATTAAAATGAATATCTTAGATGTTTATATTAATTTATATTGCATTTTATCACAAATAGATAGATATTTCTTTTGTACTGGCATACTATTGTGTCCAGTTCAAAATAAATTTAATTATGTTTCGAGGCCATTAAATGATAGGTCTCTGGTCCTTACAAACTGTTTGTTTAAACCTTGTAATTTCGTTGCACAACTCTAAACAAATTCTTTGGGTTTTTATACATATTAAAACTGATTTTAATCCAATAACCCAAGTATAATTTCAAATTTGTTAGCATGGTTACATTTGGCTTGCTGTAAAGGATTCCAAATATTATTTTTTCATGTATTGCTCAGTGAATAAAGTCAGAATTTCCAGTTGAACTAAATTTTGTTTTGTGTACAATGCTGCCAAGCAGCAGCTGCTTGTGCAACAACTTTAACAATATTTGTTTTGCTGCAACACTCCACCACCTTGGCAGCGGCTCAGCGATGCGATCCGCCGCCGCCTTTGTTCGTCGCCGGCTCCTTTCACTTTGAGTGCCCCCTCGCTGTCCGCACCCGAATCATGAATCATTTCCAGCGTCGCACCCACTGGCACCTTCCTGCCTCTCGGCCACATCTAAGTGTTGTTTAATGCAGCTTTTCAACTCATTCGCTTTGACATACACGGTGGTGCTGGCTCTGGCCTCTGCCCTCCACAATCCCGGCTCCTACCTACAACTTTCTTCTTTCCATTTTGTATTTGACTTTTCTACCCATTTTTTCCTCGCATGTGTAGCATCAGATTTGCTTATGCAAATATGTCGGTAGCAGGAAAGGGATTTAGCATTGGCTGTGGTCTGCTCGTCCTCGATCGAAATGTTTACGGTTTCTATTTGAGGCGGACTGATGTCACAACTCGTTGGGGTCGTCGCCGATGGCCAGTTTAAATAATTGCCACCGCAATAAATTATTAAATCAACAACAATTACTCACCGGCCAGCCAAAGGGAATCAATCAATGGGTTTTTGTGCGGGCGGAAAGAGTCAAAAATCGGGTGAAATGAAGGGGAATGAAGTGGGTTCATAAGCCGACAAAATACCAGCCATCCCATGCCACTGCCTCGCTTGAGGTGTATTATAACGAGTTTCATGACAGCAATTATGCGAGGTCGGGCCCGCACACACTCACAGACAGAGGACTTATTAATACGTATACGCAGTGTTGCCTGCGCGGGCTAATATGTAGTTTGGGCGGTGCTTTCGAGGGCTTTGTAATCGATATTACAATGGCATTGTGTTAGGCCCTCGATATGCTGGCAGGCCGCATTTTCTGCCCCTTTTTTATCGCTCCCTGCATCGATTACAATGGAGCTGGGAATATACATACATTCATACACTCATGTGTACAATCGGGGGGTCGTGTTTGCTCGGGGGAGTTGACAATGCATGTTTAATGTACTTTGCCTGTAATTTGTAATTAATATAACATGAGCTGCAGAATGCCGCCTCCAAGTCCGCCCTGAGATTTAGCCATATGCCACCGTTGCAATTGGCATTGCGCCCACATGCAATCCTCGATTGCCAATCGTTGCCTACTTTTCTGCGTCCGCCTCTGCTATTTTCGGCTTGATTTTCAGTTTGACTTTCAGTTTGATTCGATTCGATGCCGTGTTATATGTCGGCAGTTTGCCATATGCCAGATGCCTGACAGGCAGGATCACCAGCCAGCTGCTGTTTGGTACACTTTATGTCATTTTTTGATTTATGTGTGATTAGTGCTGGCCGTCCCTCTGCCCCGAGTTTTGAGTCCTTCGGCTGAGTGTGTCAGTCTGCCAGCCGAGGAGCTGAAAATACGGCAAGTCAGATTTTCCATTTGTCTGCCTCTCTTGTCAGTTGTCATTTTCTATGAATACATTACGATACTCGAAGTTGAAGTCTGCCCGTCCGATCTCAGCCACTTTCAACGGCTTTCAGTTTACTCTGGGTGCAGCGCTGGCAGTCGTCCCTTGTATTACACGCCTCGATGTTTTTGTAAAATGTGCAAATGAAGTCGCAATAAGAAATTCCCAAGCTGACACACACACACATATGCACACGTATGCGAGGGCGGAAAAGAGAGAGATTTGAACAATATAAACAATGACAGGCCATAAAATATGCAAGCACCCTAAATACCTGCAGGGCCCGAGGTGGTTTCTCATTCAGTTTTTCCTTCGACTTGGCGCCGTGTATGTTTGCTCGACTGATTCCGCATTGTTGATGTAAATGTCAGAATAAATAATAAATACCGATTTCAGGCGAGCAGAGTCGCCTTAAATTCCATAACGACCCATCGCCCGTGTCTGACTTTAACGAGGCTTTAATATCAGAGATTATGGATTTAATCCCCTTTTAATTACAGGCAAAGTTACTGCCTCCGCTGCGCCGATGCCACGGAGGTCGGTCGATTATAATTAAAGTATCAAATGTGTTAATTGATTATGCAATTAGCGGATCGGCCGTGTTAGTTAATTAAACGTCGATGAATATATTTATGGTATTTATATATCCATCAATGGGTTCCGCTTACAATCGCTGCCGAGGATGAAGAATTGGTTTATTAAATTACGGAGCCCGCAATTGGAAAGCACTTGAACTATTAGTTTATTTGCCGTAAGGCCCCATTCAGATGGGTAAAAGTTCTTCGGGTCCTTTCTCCTTCGTGGTCCCTCCTCCGTGTCCGTGTGCTTCCTGCCTTTTCCCATTCCTTTTTCTGCTCTGCTCCGCTGTGCTCTCATTTATTCATACGTGCGCTTATTGCAATGTTCATGGCTTCATATTCATTATGGCAATGGAGCAATGTGCGTTCGGTTCTCCAGACAAGAGCTCAATATATGACTGTGTCGGTGTGTGTGTGTGTGTGTATGTCCGATACGTTCGATAATCCAATAAATATTTATGAAGCACTTTATTGGAACAACACTGAATTACTTTATGGCAGATGTATGTATGTATGCATGCCGCTCTATACGTGTCTACTGCTGCCGTATGCAGCAGATCCTGGGTCCTGGATCCTGGAGCCGAAACCAAACCAAAAAACTAACAACCAAGCAAGCGGCTAGCGGCAGCAAGGAAAACATTCTGAGAGAAAACAAAAAAAAGGAACTATATTTCGCATTTGGTGAAGTGCTGCGCGCACTCCTCCAGCGCCATATCGCTCATACGCACCATGGTACGCTTTGATGCGGTCACTTTACCCGAAGCAGACTTGCTCGGTGGCTTGTTGGTATTTTGGTTTTTAATATTTTTAAGAGCCCTGTCTGTGAGCGTGAGCTCAAGTGCCAGCCAGCACTAATTGCTTGCTGTTCCGGGTCCCACCTGCCTGTGCGAGTGTGCCAGTGTGCGTGTGTGCGTGTGTGCGTGTGTGGGCAGGACTCATGTTTAAATTATAGACTGTCGACTCGAGCGATTTGAACGTAAACTGCTGCAGTTTGTTGACCCAATTAACTGTCAAAGGTTAAGCGCCTGGGCCAAGACAGGCCACCAGGCCATATCTATGCACAGTTTGCATTGTTAATTTCCCACCAGAGGCGTGATTGTGCAGAAATGACGTTTGCTTTACGGCTTCATAAGTCCTGCGATATGTGCATATATGTCCTTGCTATGGCCGAGCCTGAAAGCTTTGAGCTCCTAACTCGCTGATAATTAAATTTGAATTCATAAGCTATGCAAATTAATTTAAATCGCTCTATATATTTGCCAATAGTTGAAACGATGTGCCAAAAACAAACGCAAAGCCAGTCGATGGCGAAAAATATGTCAACAGGACAGGGTAATTTTTAGTGAAATAATACAAATATATCCGTTAGGTGGATTATAAAATATATAATTTCCCCTAAACTAGCAGTTGAAATCCTAACTACACTTGAACTAACTATGTTTTTAACTACTTTTTCATTATATAAATAAATTAAATATTTAAATCCTCACTACTGTAAGTGAATTTGTTTAGCTTTCGCTTTTGTCAAATGAAATACAAACGCTGTGCCATAATAATTGGTCTTGTTTGGCTTTCTAAAAGTTAATTAAGCATGTTAAAAGCAACTAATTCTATTATAATGACCTCTGCTGTGAGTGATTTTCTCGTATTTTTTTTAATTCGGTTTCCCACTGTTGAATAAATTTAAATACAAACACTGGTGAATACGTGGAAATCAATGCAAGTGCAAACAACACGACAATGACAAACAACAATGGCAGCGGCAAATATGAATGATGTGATGGGGCACGGCAGGGGGTGTGCGGTGGGTGGGGCACACCCTTGGCAGCGAGTTTAAAATTATTGACAAAATTTCGGGCAAATATACCGCAAAAAAGGAGCACAAGAGCAAACTATGGAAACAATGCATAACTGGGTCAGTTTGACATGTCGTTGTCGCAGCAAGCCCTGACGGCTAGAGCCCTGCTCTCTCTCTCTCTTTCTCTCGCTCTCTTGCTAGCTCTTTCTCCCTTCGTTGCCATCTCTTTCCCTCTACTTGGCCATCTCTTTCCCGCTCCTTTCTGCAATATTATTTGGCAAAAGCATGTGAAGCGGCGTTCGGAATGGGGACGAATGTCAATGCATAAAATTCATTCAATGACTTTTGCAGCTATTTTTTATACCCTGCCAGGGGATGGGGTGAGGGGAGATCTAGAGAGGGGGCGTGGCAGGTCCTGGAAGGGCAGACAAATAAATTGCAAGACATGCAATAAGACGAGGACGAGCCAAATGTGTGTCTAAGTGTGTGTCTCTGGCTTGTCTGGCTGCCCTCCTGGTCTCTGGGTCTCCGCTTCTGCTTCTTCTTGTATGCAAATAAAATTGTACACGAAATTGACTTTATGCAGGGGCCCGTATGTGTGCGGGTGTGCCTGTGTGTGTGTTTACATAAGGGTGAGCCATTCTTTTGTGTGAAATTCCAAAGGACACCTTGAATCAATTACCATTAAAATGTATAGCAAATATTGTTTTAACATCCTTAGAAAACATAATTGAAAGTTTCCCCAAGAAGTTTGTATAGATTTCACAATAAACCATTAACAATTTTATGCCTAATGAGGAGAGAGTTACATCATTTTTTATTATGCATGTTACAAGTCTTATAATTAAGACTACCAAATCAAAACCTACTTTTTACAAAAAAAATATATAAAATTGTTCATTTTGGAGGTTCACCTTAGAAGTGCAAAGGTGCAAGCTGGCCAGTGTGCGTTTGTGCGAGTCCTGTGAAACCCTAGTGCGAGACATGACTTTGACTAACGTTGCAGCTGCATGTAAATGGCATCATGCCGCACGCCGCACGCCAATCGCAATCCCAACCCAACACCCAAACCCAGGACACACCAGGGGAGACCCATGCCGCACGTTTCCCCGTAATCATCCATTATCCTAATGCCAGGTCCTAGTCCAAGTCCCTCGAGTCGCCTGACCATGTGTATGTGTAGCACTGGTCGATTGGATTATGCCTTTAGTCTGCGTACACTGCTCGACTTTTAGTGGCCTTCGCAGCGACATTTATTAATGATGCGGCCGGGTATTTTATTTTGGCCCACTTCCGGGGCCAAACGATTCGGGTAATCGCTGGCCGCAATCGTTTTAATTGGCCCATTTCCAGGAGCAGGAGGAGGACACCAGCAATCGATAGTGTAAACCCTGTAAAGTGGAAAAGGGCAGAGGACCCTCCAGTTCTCTTTGTGCGTCACTGCAATGGATCCCCCATTCAGCACGTGTAATTTGAATGTTTGATTCAATTTTCTAGCCCAGAAATATTCGTGTACCTGCGGCGACATCTGCTGCGATTCTCAGACAGGCTAATACATAGACACACACACAGGAGGTCCTGAAATCAATACTCATAAATTAAAGTCATAAAATGGCAAACATACAGTAAATATAAATAGAAGCCAGACACGAATTTTCAAGTGCCGCCGTCAGTCTGCAAGGTAGAATCAATCGATTACCGCCTGGCTGGCATTTTACGGCTGAACTTTGAGGAAGGATATGGCCAGAAAGGACAAAGTTTAAAGCCCAAGTAGGTAATCAGGCGCTGGCCAGCAGCTTCTAAATCGAATGAGAGACCGAGTTCAACGTCTGTCCCGTAATTAGCGAGTGTGTGTGAGCTCGGCAGTTGGGGAAATCAGGAGCAGGACAGGTCGGACAGGCCTGCGATGGCAGGGCACTTGACAGCATCCGCAGTAGATGCGACCTCCAAGCCCATTTAAACTTTCACAAACAATAAAAATCGCCCTGCATAATACATGAGGTCGTGTTACGACCCCGTGAAAGACATACAGTCAGTCAGACAGACAGGCGAAATAAGTTGGCGGGAGTCGTGGCTGATTTCCGAGCGGAGAGCTGAAAGGGGAAACAAGTTTTGCATTTGAAGCGGCAAACATTTGCTGACTCATTACGAATCCGATTGTTTACTGCTTTCCCCGAACT
The DNA here is from genome assembly GCA_035046265.1 of Drosophila bunnanda. Lineage (NCBI taxonomy): Eukaryota > Metazoa > Arthropoda > Insecta > Diptera > Drosophilidae > Drosophila > Drosophila bunnanda. The sequence goes on from JAWNOB010000130.1 coordinate 1,203,819, forward strand.
TTCTTCCCATTAAAAATTCATTACAGTTCCGCTCTAGCCTGTAATTATGAATAGAGTTCGAGTTAGGCATTCAGTTGACCAGAATATATTTATAAACGTCTCCCTTGAAGGCAGGGCAGACAAGTATAAAATATTTTTAGATTCCGCTTCCGTTTATTGGGTTCCATCCTCTATATTACTTGAAACTCAAAGTCTTCTTCTTGATCGAGGAAAGCACGAAACATCGCCACGAACTCAGTCGCGATTCCCAGCTCGCTTGGATTCCCAAACTGAAAAAAGCTTCTGGCGGAGTTGAATATCTGTATCTTGAGGTTTTGGAGGTTGTAGAGGCATTCGTATGCTTCCGCCCCAGTCTCATACAGGTGATAGAGAGCCACCTGGTATTCCAAAACGTTGTTTTGTTCGTAGAGTGCATTGAGGATTTCGAAGGCGTTTATGTACGCCCCCAAAAGCTCGACGTACCGGCGTTTACAGATGAAGTACTCAGGCAATGTGTTCTCAGCATTTTCCTTGATGCAGGTCAGCAGCGAATGGCGATCGAACGGTTCCTGGTCCATTTCGTTATTGTTGTCCATAATGCTTTTGATAATAAGAGCTTGAACGTTACTCCCCTCGGTATGAAAGTCAACTGATTTTTAGCTGATGTGAGCTGAGCGAGACGTAACTTCAAAATGACATTTACCGCCATCGCCTGCTTTGTTGAATTTCTTTTTAATATCTATTACTATATATTGTACCCCAGTTCTTTAAGTTTCACTTTAGTGAAGCTGCTGCACAATTAACTTTGCCAGCTCCAATTGCATTTGTCATGCACAGAAAACGCCCCCGAAGACAACAACTGTCACTCGACACTGCAGAGTGCTGCCTGGGTGGCAAGGTGTAGCCGCATAAGGAAGGGCTCTCAAAGGATACGAGAGTATCAAGTTGTTATGTTGCACATAATTATATCAGAGCCGCGAAAGTTTCCCGGCAATTTCGTTGACTGCCAGTCAGTCGAAGGAGGAAGAGCAACTTTTATGAGATGCTGACACCGACAGGCGGCTAATTAGATATTCTATCGCCCTATTTAATGCACTTGTCGTGGCCCTGCATTCTTGGCATTCCTTGCCCGACTCTCTGTTGCGTGCACAGAGAGCTAAAGAATTCCAATTTAAATCGAATTTTCGGCTTGGCATGTGAAGGGCATGTGGCATTCTCTCTATTTTCCGGGCCAAAGCCTGGCCAAGTGTGTCAATGCAGTGACTCACAGAGCTTGACATACAAATTTGTGGTACATTTATTGGCTTGTTTGGTCAGCCCAGTCCACACACACAGAAGTGCGGGCAGGCCGAAGGGCAGAAGATATTTAAATGTTAAGCTCGCTCAAAGTCGGGGCCATTGACACAGATATTTGCACAGCTGGTGAGCTGAGACCGGACTTTTGGTTCCGCCTCTGGACCCAACTCCTGCGGTCGAGTCTCTGCACAGAGAGGAAAATCTGGGACTGAAATCAAGTGACAGCTAAGAAAATGGACAATGTCAATAATCAACAGGGCAATATAGGTATTTTTCACACCTAGTTCGTTAGCAGCTACGCATTTCCCAGTGTGTGCTTTAATTTCCTTTATTTATTACATATTACAAGCCCAATTGCTGGGCCCAGCTGGCCAGGCCAGGCCAGGGCAGGTCAGGCCAAGTCTTGGCCCCGAAACGATATCTTATGCAAAAAGTTGGAAACTTTAAATAAATAAACTTTGAGGCGGAGGCTGGCCCGGCACACACGTAACAATTTGCGAGGTAAACATGGCTTTATTTTAGTTTCAATTTTCGCTTCGTTATTTTTGCGCACACACAGCTACACACAAAGGGCGGCTGTTTGTTTTTAGATTGCTGCAACGCGTTGCATGTTGTCTTTGCCGCCGTCGTCCTCGTCCTCGTCCTCGTCGTTGTCGTCGTCTTTTTGCCGCCATTTTACGCTCGTTATGGCAACACTTTGGCTCAAAAGCAAACGCCTGACGATGGCGAACACATCTCAAACTCAAACGGCGCGGAGGCCGCGTTTACACAGGGAAAAAGGGCGAAGGAGGAGCATCTCCTCCTGCGGGCTGCCTCGATGGCTGGCTGCAAAAAATCATTTCAAGCAGAAACAACAAGGGAAATGCGGAAAACGCCTTCGCGCCCTTCCCCATTTCCCTTTCCATTTGCCTTGCCTCGCCGTTTGTCGTCTGTGTTTGCCTGCATTCGCTTCGTTGACTGGCAACTTTCGTCGCCTCGGCCTTCGTCCTTGGTCCTGTCCGACCTGTCCCCCAAGCCAGCGCCTCCCACATGATTGACTGCAGTGCGACGTGTCTCTTTTAGAGGGAACAAAATATGATCTAAGCCACTGATTCATATTCTTGATCCAAAATACACCTTAAAATGCATTTGAGCCTTGAGCTTGCACTCTGATTTCAGTAAGGGAAAGTCTTATTAAGTCTCATTAAAAGAATAATAGGGAACCTTTCGAAAAGAATAGTTTCTTATTTTTCTTATGGGATTCCTGATTTCATTTTAATTTTATAAAGTATGTAAGAGACATATTTAAAATTTATTAGTCTGGGGTTTTCAAATCATCAACTTTTTTCCCTGTATTGTCTGGGGTAACAATTTTCCCGCGTTCCCAGGAAATGCGTGCTGCATTTTCTCTTTTTTGAAGTCTGCAGTATGTCTTCTGTCGCCGAGATTTGTTTACATGATTGCGCACTCCTCCTGTGCCGTGCCTCTGCCCGTGTGTTTGCCTTTTCCACATTGCTAGCAACATCCTTGCTGCATTAGCACTCCAGTGTTTGCATTTCCTTTGAGCCAAATCGCAGCAAATTATATTTTTATTGATTCGGCAAACATTTGAGCGAGATTTGTGCGATAAAGGCGCTGCGAGAGTGGCAAAGTGAATTAATTTTCCCACTGGGGACTTTGCCGTTGCCTGTGCATACTGCATATTGCGCATACGCCACCGACATGCTGGATTTAGATACCGCAGAATAAAAAAAACCACAACAACAACAAACAGTCAAGAACGGCGGTAGCAACAACTTTTCGCATTTACCAAAAAACTTTTCAGCATTTTCTTGTTCCCTCTTCGCTTTGCTACATGGCCATAGACCCACTGAGCAAATTGTAAATGAAAAAGTTTTTATGTTATTCAGTGTTTTCAGTGGGCGGAACCACTGTCTAGCCTCCCCCCTCGTCGGCTGTCTCTCTGTCCCTGTTGAGGCTGTTGTAGTTGTTGTCGGCGTCGTTATTGCTGCATTATGTCTATTGTTGTCTATATACATTTCTGTCGAAAGTAATTGTAAATGCTGTTCATAGTTTGACTGCCGACGTGATGTCCCACTTTCCACTCCCTGCTCCCTCCCGCGGCACTCGATTCGAGAGTTTTCCATTGCCCAGCTTTCCCAAGGACTTATTTTAAAGTCAATATTATGGCGCTGGGCGAAGTGTATGGCTTAAATTCCTGAATTCATTTCAAGGCAAAGGGAATAGAGTATAAAGCGAACAATAAAATATGGTAATGCACCCCGCTCAAAAGGAAGTGTGAACAGCAAAACAAAGTAATGCAACCGAGTGCTCAAAACGTAAATTAAGCGACAGTAAATAAAGCAAATCGACATTAAGCAACGTTTGAAGTGGCGCCCGACAAGGATACGGCCGCGACATGACCCGCTTTCGCATAAAAAACCTGAAAATCCTCTCCTGCTGCCTCAGCCTCTGGGTGGCGCTCTTCGGCGGAGCCCTGCACCTGGCCCAAGGCAGCGAGTTTCCCGAGCGCGAGTGCTGCGACCTGACCACCACCTCCACGGTGAGCCCGCTGCCCATGCCGCCCGCCGCGCTGCCCACCGACAAGTCACTCTCCTCGGCCACCACGGCCCTGGAGACGGATCTGGCCATAGGACGATCCGGTAAGTTGTTACCTGTGTGGAATTTATTCAATTTAAACAAGTAGGCTCTGAAGTGTTGATCAATTCTTTTTAAAAAGAAAATTTTATTGCCAGTGAACGAACAAGTAATTCTACGCTCTTGAGTTCATATTCATTGTTTTTCGAAATGAGTGCCGTGAATAATTATAACTTGTCGAAGAAAAGTATGATAATGCTGGACTGCGCTTTTGAAAACATTCAGAACCTGTTAAATGAGGCATGGCTAACGGCCCAGAATAACCCCAGCCAGGAGGCCGTAGACGGGAGAGTGATTCAGCAAGTGAACAATCCCCCCAAAGAGAATAACGAAGCCACCAAAGACGGCGATTAGGATTCTGCGATTCAATTCCGATTTATTGAAGATTGATAAAGATTGATGAAGAATGATAAAATGGATATTTCCAAAAAAAATAATTCTCTAAATAAATAAGAAAATGGATCACCTTGAATATTACTTGGGAAATAGTTGAGAAATGTATTTAAGAAGGACGAACTCATTTTCCAAGCCAATAGAAATCGGTGATTATAAATATAATCCAAAGAAACCTAAATAGTTTCTTACCCTAACATATTTACACAAAATAGTTTCACGTTTAACTTGAGTTAGCTATTTGATTTATTAATAACTGCTGTCAACACTTGTTTCGCATACAAGGGATATTTTAAATTGCAGTACATAGATTTGTTAGATATATTTTAAAACAAAAGCTTAAACTCGATTTCTGCCCGTGTAAAGGACACGGGTCAGTGTTGTTAGTGGTCGATTGCCTATTCATAGTGCCACTAAAAATGGCCATGTCTAATTGCCAAGCGATATTTAATGGCTCAATGAGCAGGAGGACGCCACCCGAGGGCTGGCCAGATAGTGGAGGACGACATCATCATCACTTCCGCTCCAATTAACACGATGACCTTTCGCCAGCCATCGATGCAGCTCCCCTGGGGGCGCCACGATGGGGTTAACTATTTGCCAGTTGTCCTGGCGGAGGACTGAGTATGGAGTAGTGGGAGCTATTTGAAATTCAAAGCAAACGCCAGCTGTAAAACAATTTATATTCACTTTGAATTGAGGTTTTGTTTCGCATTTTGCTGTGTGGCCAGACAGACAGGCAGACAGACAGACAGAGGGGATAAAGTATGGTATGTGAGCTGGTGTCTCGGTTTCTTGCTGCGAAACTTGACTCGTATTAAATGTTTGCTGAGCATCGCTACGTGCCGTAAACAGGGGCAACAACAATTGGCTTTGCAGCATACTAAGTGAATGTAGCACTCGATTCCATAGCACAACTTATAGAATATTTCTCAGGCTGTGAGCTGCATCTGCAAATGCATTCGCAACTGCACAGTTTTCGCCTGCTGGCAACAGTTTCTGACTTATATGTTACATGGAAAATTGTCAAAGCCAAATTAAAATACGGACAAAAACAGGAAATTGATTAAATAATATCACTGGCTCTGGGCAAATGTTTACCAGCCGTGAAATTTCTATTTTTTTCGGTACTTTCAAACAGAACAGAACAAGTATTTTTTAGGCCAAGCAACTTTTTTGCTGGCCAATAAATACAAGGTTTTCTCATTGTGAATGCATCTTTAAATGTCAAATTAGGCACAAATTAAAAATGTCAGTTGGAAAAGTTGAAGGCTCCACTTCACCGAAACGTCCCCGCCACTCTCCAACTGCGAGGGGGCCATTCGATTGGTTCGAGGAACTGGGCATAGAGTGCATTAACCCCACAACTGCACAACTGCCTGGTGGCCTGAGTCGGGTTCAATACACGCACTTAGTGGTAGCTCCTGTCCCCGTAATTGAGTTTATTAAATAATCACAAATATCGATTGGCTCCGATTCAAGCTGCTTGGCTCGCCACTTCAAAGGGTTGCGGTGGCTCTGAATGAACAGGGCCAATTGCCCGGCACAAATGCAGAATGCTTAAAAAAAGTTGATTATGCAACAAACTTGATTGACTGACGGACTGTCAGACAGAGACACACATTCACAGACATACACGTGCACAGGTTGGCAGGACAAATTAGTCATTAAAGGATATGCTCTCAATATGCCAGACGCATTGACTGAAACGCAGGCCAGGACGAAAGCTCAAAAGAACACACAACAAAATTAGGGATTATTATAAACTTATATTGATTAATATAGAACATTTAATATATAACCAAATTTAAGTATCTTCAATAAAATTAATATGATGGGAAAAAATTCTGGTGGATCTTGGTTTCTTGCTAAATTCAGACTGGAAACCATAAACACCTATTGGAGCTTGGAAACATCTTTCAATCGAAGTTCGTTTAATATAACTTTTTCCTGTGCATTTCACAGGACGAAAGACGAAGAAAATTGCAGAAAAGGACATAGTCCTTACTGCAATGGCTTTGACGTTGAGGGACATAAAAATTTCCGTTCTATGTAAGCTGCTTGCCATTTTTTTCCTCCACCGCTCCTAACAATGTTCCTTGGACATATGGACGTTCAGGGGTTGCTTGGTTGGTTGGTTGGTTGTGTGGATATGTAGGTGAAACGTGTGGAACGTCGAGAACATCTTGCAGTTTATGTATATAGCCTTTAGATTGAGTTTGCACGAATGTACACAAGTTGTTCGAATTCGCATTTGAATGGGGAATTTCTTTTAGTGGCCAACACGAGGACGGATGTGCCTCCTTGAGTTGTGGATGCCCAGGATCTCCGTCTGAGCGGCTGAGTGTCCATCTGTCTGCCTGTCTCTCTGTCTGTCTGCCTGTCGTGGGGCTTAGCCATGACATAAGATTTTAATCAGCATAAAATTTTCGTTATTCCTTCGATTGCCTTTCCCCCTTTTGGATGCAAGGAACGAGATCGAAAAAAATGAGAGTTGGTCAATGGAAAATGTAATTTCATATTTAACATTCGCTTTGGCCTCAGCCTATTTGCATTCGATTTTTCCCATTTAAGTAAAAGTTGGTTTATTTTCATTGAAATTGGGAATTTAAGGAACATGTTTTAGTAGTTAAAGTGGACAAGAGAGTCTTATTCAAAGAGTTTCTTTTATTTGCTATAACCTCAAAGTGTTGTTTATGTTAGTAAACCTTTTAAGGCAATTGCCTTGTATTTAGTACGAATTTAAATATTACAGTTTTCAGAATAGTTTTGTGTTTAAGTTCTCACCTAAATTCACCAAACTTAAGTGTGTTTAAAGCTGAGTAAGACTTGACCTTAAAGTGCCAAAGCTTTGTGCTACCTGAAATGTTGTTGCAAACGCATTTCCTCGCTAACACGCTTACCCTTAAATCGCATCAATTTTAAACGCAACAGACACTTCACATCGCACACCGAGGCACACTCGCACACACACCCATGCACGGGCACAAACACTCGTAAGTTATTCCACCTTAATTATATTGCAACACCCCGACTCGGAACCCTTGCCCATACCCATCACCTCCCTCCGAACCGAACTCACCCGATGCGATGCTCGACCCATTCCGACCCAATTCAAGGCACACAGCGCAGGTGGCCAGGTGCCTGAAGGTCCATGTAACACAATGTTTTATGTACTGCCCCAATGTGAGAGTGTGTGTGTGTGTTTGAGTGTGTCTTTCCCCGTTCGCGTATGTGCGTGAATTAGTTATGAAGCCAAAGTCAAAGTGGGTCAGCGGCAGTCCTTCTTTTCCCGCTGCAATGGCCAGCAATGCGATTCCACCTCCAGTTTCATTTTCATTTTCAGTTTCAGCTCCAGTACCAGTTCGAAGTCGATGTCGAGCTTGAGCTGGAGCCGAGTGTGGCCATATTTTTAGAGCGCCGCCAATGCCAATTTAATGTTATTGCGTATACGTGCCGTTGGCCGGCACTATCAATAGTCCTGTGTGCACAGAGAACAAAGCATAACAATGCGGTATCCTTGAGTTTTGCATATAAATTTGAAGCTGCACACAAATCACAATAATCTATCTTAGATGTTATAGAGGGAATACTTTCTGAATTCGAACCAAGTTTTAAATAATTTAATAACATCAATTCGATTGTCAGTTTATTATGAAAATCCGAGAAATTGGGAAAATCGTTAGAAGACAACTAAAGAATAAAGCTTCTGTGCGTACTATCATTATTATAAATTGGAAAAAGAGTTGAATTTTAATGTTTTTCTGGACACACTTCGGTTCTTCTGGCTCTCTCTCATATACCAATCCAAACACCCGATTGCCCTGGCTTTTCATTCTCTCAGTGCTGTGCACCATTGTGCATTTACAGCAGTTAAAATTGTAATTAAATTCAACGCCCGCACATGTGTAATGCAAATTATGTATGCGTGTCACAGCCGGCGTGCCACAATAAAATGCAACACGAGAAGAGGAAACAACTGCAGCAGAAGCAGCAGCAGCAGCAGCAGCAGCAACAGCAGTGAACATACATTTCAATTTGTAGGACACTCGACCAAAAAAATAAAACAGAAGAGATCTGAACAGAACCCTAGAGGAACAAGCCCTCGGCACTTAACCTTCTGCTCGAAGCAGACCGACTTGAGTTGGCTTTGGTGATGGCATCCCACTGCCCTGAGTGCGACCTTCATCAAATCAACGAAAGGTAGCTGCTTTTGCTTTCCGCTCTTGGAAATGCTGCCGCTGATTCTGATTCTGCTTCTGCTTCTGCTTCTGCCTCTGCCTCTGCCTCTGCTGTTTGCCAGCCAAATTAAAAATTCAGCAGTAGACTGAGGGCGGCGACGACGACCTCAGTGCGATGCCAAAGGTTGTTCGCGGCTGCTGGTCGGTCTCGACCTGTCTCGATTTCACTTGAAATTGTAAAAAATTCGCCCACAGTGGGGGGACTCCAAGGGCGAAAGCAGCGAAAGGCAAAGCACACAGCTCACAGAAAAAAAGGTAAATTAAAATTGTCTGTTTATTTGTACAAAATTCCGTCAAAGCAAAGAGCCAAATATGCTGACTTGGCGGCAGTCCTTTAAGGTCAGCTGAAGGTGTGTGAGAGCATGGTTTAGTGCAGTGCCGGATTCAAGGGGAAACTTAAAGGTGCACGCAAAATAAATAAATAAATTAATATATCCCTTTTTACTTAATGTTAAAGTAAAAGAGTAAGCCATGATCCATAAGCCTTACTATTTGGTTAATTAAAAGTAACTTTAAATATGAAACGATTCTTCTTATATGTATATATAAAAAAACCCCCGAATAAATCCTGGCGGCGTCTCTGGTTTCGTTTGACTCTGGTGAAAGTCAAGGCTGCTAATTAAGTGCTTTTTCGAGGTTAAATACATATGTACAAGGAGCTTCGCTACAGTTACAGTTCGGGCCAAAGCTGGGATTTATCCCGATGATGCCGACTGTGCTGCGGCGCAGCTATTAAGAGTCTTTCTTTTTCTGCGAATGCGTGTGTGTGTGTCTGTGTGTGTGTGCCGACAGGATCATGTTTTAAGCTGCAGAGCTTAACATCAATTTTTGAGAGCTTACTCTTTGTGTGTGAAAGTGTGTGTGCTAGTGTATGGCTAAAGGACACAACCCGGCGAAGAGAACTTATATATTGTTGCAGTGCTGCCGCGTAGGATCTGGCGGATTTTCTCATTATTAAACTGGAACCCATCTAATTAGGATGCGGCACCCGGGCCTTGTATTCATCTCGCGTGTGGCATTTCGTTAATGACACTTTAATGTGCTACAAAATCAACTGACACAGCTGGAAAAATAAATCACTTTTTTCCCCCCATTCGCAGCAGAAGCAACATTTTGAAATAGAACCTCGGCACACTCGCATATATCACTGGCACTGGCCCGCCCGCCCGCACCGCCTCCTCCCTCATCTATCAAAATTCACTTTTCACATGGAGCCCTATAGGTATGCCAGTGTAGGCTGTCCCACTGTCTGAGTGTCTGTCTGAATGTCGGTCCGTTTGGCTGACTGGATGGCACACATTTAACCCGCACGTAGTCGCAATTTTAATATAATGGCGGGGTGAAGCGAAGACGAGTCGCGTTGGAGGCATATCAACGACCTAGTAAGCATCTTTATACAATTTCATGAGGCTGTCATCGTCACGGGGCTACGGCACAGAGCACAAGGTACTGGGTTCACGCACACCCACACATAGAAATGCGGAGGACACCTGCCGACGCGACCGCGCACTTTGCATAAATTTGTTATGCATATAAAATTAAAAGCATATTTTTAGCCGCTCGCCACACTCGTCACTCGACGCTCGACGCTCGGTGTGTTGATATTTTTATGGCAAATACTCGTAATTTGTAACTCTTGCTCAACTCGAAAACTTCAAAGATACACAGATAAACAGAGCGCGGCAGCGAGATACGGATACGCATACGCCCCGAGAAAATCATCGACCTACAAATGAGCAAAGTTTTACTTTTATTTGATTTGCACAAGAGACCCAAAACGAATATACACAAAAAAATTCAGCTGTTTGCCTTTGCCTCTCTTCTGTGCTGTTTCGGAGTCTCCTTCCATTTTTTTTTTTTTTTTTTGGCCCAAAAACAAACGGCGAAAAGTTAAGTTCAAATGAGAGAAAACAAGGAAAAGTCATACAAATTTGCTGAGCAAATGGTGGAAATATTAACACGCGTGTCTGTTTGCCACTCGCATGTCTGTGAAATTAAAAATGAACTCACAAGGACACTGAGGGAGAAAAGGCTTTGGAACATAATAATAACAATTAAAAGCGAATCTATCTTGACAAAAAATTATATTAGTGTTTAATTAACTTAAACAATTATTAAGAATTAATTTACATATATTTTTTCAAGGCTAAGATAAACAGAGCTTGGCAAATACATATTTTCCAGCTTTATGTATCTTACAAAGCCCAGAAAATATAATTTATTTTTAAATTAGAGTACTTTTGAGATTTAAATACTATTCCTTCATTTATAAATTTATCAAATCTTAAATGAGATATAACAAAAATTATTAAATCCATTTAATTGAAATATAAAAACCCGAATTATGGCAGTGCATGAAAAATGCGAAGGCAAACCTAATGTTTGGTGCTTTCGGGCCTGAAATCAAAAAACATTAACGCGTTGCGTGTCTGCAGCACGGTGAGTGTGCGAGTGTGTATATGTGTTTGTTCAGAGTGTATGGGTATATGGGTGTGTGGGGCAGGACGAGTGGGTGAGCCACTTCATCACCACGGCAGGACCAACGGCATATGCAAATATTTCAGGCAAACCAAAGCGACACTCAACATTCGTTCCGACCCCGCCGCAGCCGCAGCCAGCGGCTTAAGTTTGCGTTTTTATTTAATTGCGGAAATTGTGGCTTCGCCCTGCCTCACACACACACACACACACCCTCTCGTACACAGATACCGCACACGAAGATTCTTGAGAAAGCGCTGCCTTTATAATTTCTTTCATAACGCAACCAAGCATTGTAACATATTTTTATGGCCTCACATTTTTCAGCTTTCATACAGTCTCGTGTCGGTTTCTTCAGCTGGCTTTCTTCCTGGTGCCTCTCCCCGCCACATTCTCGAAATTCCGAAAAGCAGATATGAGTTTTGATACCGTCGAAGTGGTTGCAGCCTCCCCTGTTCCCGGCTCTGACTTCCCTTTTGGCATGCCACCTCCTCAAAAAAAAAGAAACAGAAAACACACACAAATTGAGTCAAGTGCGTCGTCTTCCTCGATGGGAAAATGGGGAAAAATGTGGAGGAGAGGCTGCGGCCTGGGGGAGCACATCCCACCTCGCTTGACAAGCCAAACTAATTAGAAAGTCACTTTAGACGCCGTTTCACTGCTCCCACAGGTCGAAAGTCGTTGAGCATAAAATTAAAACCGACCAAAATGTGATTTCTTTTCGTGTGAATCTTATGAATGCTAAAACAGAAATGCCTAATCATAACCCAATTACCCCCTGAAGCACTGCAATTGAACTAATTATTTTCTCATTTCTCTCTACTTTCAGGTATGTTGCTCCCCCTAATAATTGCTGATCATTAGGAGCCACACGACGTATACGTAATATGGTGAAAACGGAAACGGTGATCTTAATTAATAAGCAGGAAGTTTACTTACCACTAATAAATGGAAAACGCAAAGTCCTCAAGTTTATGGAGTTAACTAATCTGAAAATATAACAAAACATTATTATTTTTAGCATTTCTAAGGCAGGAACAATTTCATATTTCTAACAAAATATCATTCCTTTTCTTTTAAAAGAAGCAACATAGATTAATTTATAAAACTAGATCAGTTTTGTTTCGGATAAAGCTAAACTCTCCACTAGTTCCCTTTAAAGAAAGAAACCATAGTGATTCATTATGTGACACGTGTCGTATACGTAATATGCCAGAACTCGACTTTATTGATTTCAATTAATTGCCAAGGGGTTTCGGGTGGCGCTGGCGTTTAGGAAAACGGCTCATAAATGAATTGGAAAAGCGTCGAACGAAACAAGCCAACCAACAAATGGCGGGCAATCAGGTCCGTAAGTGGCTTACGCTTACGCGCGGGGCTTTGGCTCAGCCGGAATATCGATGTGGGAACGTTCTCCAAAAACCTCCAGCTCCCCAATCCCGGCGGCAGCTGGTAATGTGTTCGAGCGCGGGCCCATATCAAAGCATTACGATCTAAATGACACTTTGACAGGAGCACGGACCTGGCACGGTGTTCGGTTCGGGGGCGCGGCGCCCCGCTAGGTTACCTGCCGCCCGGTTACCTGCTCGGTTACCTGGAGTTCAGTTTCAGTTGCACGCAGTCGATGGCAGCGATGGCGATAAGGGGAAGAAAAATCGAGGCAGCCCGCGCTCTCACATGCCCACGACACACGCTACTTAACTGTTAATATTTAAAGTTGCAACGAGAAGGCGGCAGCACTGGGAGAAAAAAACTAAGCAAATGCAGAATTTGAAAATGAATAAATTATATAGGAAATACCAGTGCAAATGAATTATTCAAGCAGGGCAAAGGAACAACTTTGTTATAGATTTCATATAAGGTATCTTGTCTCTAAATTTCAAATCTACTTTTTTCGTAAGTGCATTAGCAGTCGCAGCAGCAGCAGCAGCAGCAGCCCCAACAGCGAACCGGAAGCGGAAAGCTTTTCGCCTGCGGAAGTGTTTCGTGCGCGCCAAGTTTATATAAGCGATGGCGATACGTTATAGTATGTGTGTGTGTATGTTGTGAGCAGGTGTGCGGGTGTGTGCCACGTGTGTGTGATCTGCTGCAGCTGCTTATACGGGTCTTTCTGTGTGTTCGTGGAGGCTAATGATAAAAGCAGCCCCGCACAGTGCGCTTAAACAGCCAACACTTACAAGAGCGACCACTGTTTCTGTTGCGTATTGTTGCTGCTGCTGCTGCTCACCCGAGACACTAACGAACCGACGACAGACCGGGGGTTCACGCCTTTCCCACCTCGCGGCTGGGAAAACACTTTCCCTGGGTGCCGGAGAGCTGCTGCTGCCGTTGCTGTTGCTGTTGCTACCGTTGTTGGTTTTCAGTTACCCATCTTGGGGTAATCGCGAATCACACGCTGTGATTTGCCTCACACTACTTTGCACTGAGCGAAAAAGAAACTAGAATTAATAAAACTTTCTTCTTATATTTCAGAGCATAAAAACTACACAGAGTTCTTGTCACAAGAAGTGATCTTTTTGGTAATGATAAGGACTTAAAGTAAGCTTAGGGAAAAGTTTTCCACTCAAGAAACTTCCTATATTTTCAACAGTTTATTAAAGGACATGGACAGTCTCTCAATTTGGAGCACTTTATAGTGTGTATAACTCTTGCTAATGATTGAGTCATGATTGAAGCACTCCACAATATGTTCGTACTCATTTTTTTAAGTCAAGTCAAAGTTTACTTTTTGTAGGTTTTTGTAGCTCTGTACTTCTTTGGCTGCGGCTGCTCCCGTTTTTGGTGGCTCCACTGCACTCGGCGATTGCTTCTCATTTTGCCTCGTTTCTAGCTCCATTTCCGTGGCAGTGGCAGTCGATGATTTCAGTCGACATCTTGTTCGCCGCTTCCGTTTGGCTTAGCCCGGCCCTGTTTGTTGCATTTGCCGCATTTGTTGTCGCTCGTAAGCGCTGCACAATCACCGCAGCTGCTTTGCATTTTCCAATGGCTTTTCCTTCCTTTTCCTTTGGCTGTTTTTACCCCACGATCCCATGGGCGACCTGGGTGACTGTCGCGTGTCTTTGTAGATTGAAAAACATTTTTCCCTGATTTTTTGTTGTCCGCTGTTGCTGTTGCTGCTGCTGCTGCTGCTGCTTTTGTAGTTTTTCCTGTTATTCTCTTGGCATTTTCACATTTTGCATGTATTTTGTTGACAGGCCGAAAATAATCTAGGTGGCTCCCGTGCATTTATTTCTATTCCATGCAGGATCTCTATTCACGGTGGCATTCAAATGGCTTGACTACGTGACGGTTGAAGCCCAGACTTTGGTGGGGTTGTGTATTTTTTGATTGAGCTAGTTTAAAATGGGTTTTAAGCAAATATTGATGGGATTTTGGCGATTATTTGTATGTGGTTTCTCCAGGATTTGCAAACAGTTCAAATAAATTGAGCAAATAACTTTCAGACACTTAATATATCTACCTGTAAGTCTTTAAGGTATTGCTTAGACTGCACAATGCAAGATATCGATTTACCCTTCGAAGGATAATTAAGGCAATACCCATTTACTAGGCCCAGTGTTCCGAAACTGTCCCGTTTATCGCCTCAACCAATTGTTTCGACTGACATATGCTAATTTGTAATTGTACGCTTGTGCATTCGCACACACTCTCATCCTGGACATGGCAGGCCGTGCACCCTCACCTTAGCCCCGGGGCAAGTGTGTGTGCGTGTGTGCTCACCCAATTAGAGGCGGCAATAACAATAGCAGTGGCACAAAAACAGCGAGCAAATAACATAACGATGTGTAACAACAATTGCGGATATAATATGCATAATTTATAATTTCTGCGGTCACTTTCAAGCGCGCTGTTAATTGAAGCATACTTTCGAGAGCCGACTGAATTTATTGACATTTATATGATTTAATTAAAATGCCATAAAAAGTGCAAACAGACAGAGGGCTCCATGCAGCCAAATCAAAAGCGGCCACATTATAAATATGCATAAATTAATGGCACTGCTATGCACAAGTTAAACAATTTAAGCATTAAAACTGTCCATCGCTCTGTCAATTGGCCAAATTGAAATATAAATATATATAAATAATTGAGGCACTCCGCCATTGCGACAATTATGCGACTGCAAAGTCTGGCAAATCTTTCGGTAAGCTCCATAAAAGCTTCCGCATTATGTTTACAAGCTAATAAATGTCAGCAGCAAACTGCAAGCGGCCAAAACTGCAAACTGCAGGCCGAAACTGCCAACTGCTAACTGAAACTCGCAATTTGAAACTCGAAACTCGAACTCCAGCGATGCCCGAAATGCAAAGCCAACAAATGGCCGGCAAGGACAAACAAATTAAGCTCCTGCATTTTGTATGAAGCCAATTGCATTTTGGGCAACCGGCCAAAGGACGCCCAGAGTGGTCTGTTTGCCGGCTTTTTGGCCAGATCAAGTTGTTGCAAAGTTGGAGAGCTGCTAAGGCACAAGCACATGCACACGAGGAGCAGGCAGGACCACAGATTATTTGCAGCTCAGTGGAGTTGGCCTAATTGATTAATGATCCCCCACCGATCGCCCCTCGAGATGAGTCAGCGATTTGCTCGAACCCACTGCTGACCTTTAATCCGCTGACCCGAGTTAGAGCCAAAACTGGAAAGGTCAACGGTGGGGATGGTGGTGGTTGATGGGGGAAGAAGCAAGCGATTCTGATGGAAATTCAATGTACCATTGGCTGACAGCTACACCGGGAAAATATACGTAAAATATTTATAAGAAATCAAAATCGTTAGTTGAGGTGAAAATTTTATAAATTTAATTAATTCCAAATTCAATTCCAAATTTAATTTAAACCATTTAAGAATATACTTCTATTAAATTTAATAACTTCATTTTATTGTGAATAAATAAATTAATAAGTGAATAAAATAATCTGAATTTATTTATGTTATATTACATTAATGAATAAACAAATCGCTATTATAAATCGGGTCAATGCATACTTACTTTAAGGTCCCGAAATAAAAATCTACTTGTCAAAATCAAATAAAATGTAGTATCAGAATTATTTCTTTTATAAAAAGTAGGATTTAATTTCACTAAGCAACTGAAACGTTACCTAGAAAAAAAGGCTCACTTTACCAAATTCACAGAACTAACTAACTTCACAGAAAATATTAAATATTTTACTTTGCTAAATGTTTACGACAGTTTAACAAGCCATATAAAAGCTAGATCAATTTGGGTGTTGATGCTGATCAAGAATATATATTTATTTATAGGTATGAAAGTAACTCCCTTACTGCATTACATACACTATATTAATTTCGTAAGTTTCACCTGCATAAATAGTAAAGGAGTGGATAATTCTTTCTTTCTGTGCATGTGAAGGCTTATAAATAATAACGATTTGGCTAAACCGGAAGCCAGAGTAACAACTTCCTTTTGTATGAATGTTAACCCGTTCGGTCACATGCCACTCACACGGTGCCTGCACATGTGTGTGCGTGCATTCATTTATGATTGAGTGCGCTTTTGGGGGTGAGTGGCTGCCAGTGTATGGGTAATGAGCCCGCTCTCGCGCACACACGCCGCACAACAACGGCAAAAAGAGGGTCAAAAAACGCAAAATGTTCAAAATGAAACGTCAGGAACAACAACAAAATTGCGTGTATGTTGTTTTTTACTTCTTATTTCATTTCGTTTCGTTATATTTCTCGTTGTATAGGCCTACACACACATCATCATCAGCGTGTGGTGTGTTCATGCTGGCAACCCTTTCGGAGTCGCTTTTGTTGCTCGCTTTTTTATTTTTTGAATTTCCGTCTGCCATGAAATATACGACGCGTCCTGCCTTTGTGTTTGTGTGTCGCAAAGTCATGCAGTAAAAATTACACATGTATACACTTGTGCGGGTGTGTGCGTCGTTTTTTGCGCACGCAACAACACCAGCGAGAAATTTAATTTGAATTTGCACATCAAATTCATGCATAAATTCGTGTTAAAGCGAGGATGTGTGTAGTACATGTGGCGTAGTAAAAAATTTAATTTATTAAGAAGTTGGCGAAAAAGTGCGCGATTTAATCAATCATATGGGCATTACGAGATGCCAGGATATCGCAACCTCTATGACATAATAAACGTCATCATTTGACAGCCATTTCTGTTGCGTATGCCGAAATCCCGGCAACATATTAATTGGCCCCGGCCCTGGTTCTGGCCATTCACACCCACTAAACCCTGTAGCAGTCATACCAGAACATTCTGCTTGGCCCGAAAGAGATAACCACCGCCGCATAAGGAACAAGTTTTTCTGGCCCGCAGTTTGGCTTTTACCCAGATTTGAACGTTGTGCGACTTTCAGTTAGTGGCGTCACAGCAAATTCGTTAACTGCAATGGTTTTTGGCCAAGGCACAACTTTTACAAAGTGATTATTATTGCATGGAAACTTTTGCGGCCTGGCCGAAAAGTCTGCGTCTAGTTCTAGTTCGCCCGCCCCGCTGTAGTTACATATGTAAAACCCCCAAAACAACAAAAAAGGGACAAGAAACGAGGTAAAACTTATGTGCACAAACTTTTGGTACAATTTTCATATGCCCTGTAAAGGAATATCGCATGACAGGAGCAACAACACAGCCCGACAGCGCCGAAGACAACGTGGACTAACACCAATTAAAAGTCATTTAACATCTACCCCCGTATCGGGCACACTTCTGTACAGCGGGGGATGAAATAATAGGACTATCAGTGCATTTTCTCAGTAGTTTTATGGTGTTTTTTTTAGGAATTTGTTAATCATTTGTTAACTATAATATACCAAACTTCATATTTGTAAAATAAAAATGTAAATATCCTATTACTTGAAAAATGTGCACATAAGTATAGAGTGACAAAGGAAATGTACTAAAAAAAGACTCTTTAATAACACGATGCATAACAACCATCCATATAAATTTTCTTATTCAAGAAATTTTACTGCTAACAATGAAAATTAGGCTTTACGCTTTTTCTTTTTGAATCTAATTTCCAAAGAGCCTTAGGAGACTTAAAAGAAAGCAAAGCGTTACTCATCTTGTTGTTTTAAAGCTTAGAAGTTTGTTTATTTTCTTGATAATACTTGCTTAAGCTAACCATTTTCCTATAGAGTCCTATAGATTTCCAGATACTATTAATTTGTCCACCATTGTATACAGCTAAATTGTGAGCGGGGGCCGATAACGGACAGCGGTCTTAGACTGCCTCTGACAGCTTCTGGTCATATAAAGTAAATGGGTTCAAGTGTTTAATATTTCAAAAGTGTTTTCGCCAAACTACGTGGTGTGATGTGGTGCGAGATGGTGCTGGAGCACACCCACTCCAGAGGGTGGTGCGAAATGCTATTGGAAATGGCCAGAGCTGGAACCGGAGCACGTGTCGGTTTAGTTGTCGACAAGTTTACTATCACAGTTGGGCACACAAAACTTTGCCCTTTCCGGTTTTTGGTCTGGCGTGGTCTGATGGTCATAAATAAATTAACTACTTAAATTTGCTTGCGGTGCAATCGGTGCGGGGTAATTGTGCTTGAGCATAGAGTAATTTTGGCAGCCAGAAAAAGCGGTCAGCAGGAAATTATGAATTAGAATTTTATTCAGAAAAAATTGATACATTATGTATTAATAATAGAGATAGGAAGTTGGAAAATAAACCAAATAGTGGCTGATTCATACATTTTTTTAGCCAAAATCTAAGCTACCTGAAAAATACTGCCCACCTATTAACTGACTTGTGTTACCTGAATTTCTCTCAGTGCCTCGGGCCGCACTTCGACCAAGTCGTGTCAATCAGCCTTGACCAAAATGGAAACATCTTTTTTTTCAGCCTCTAGAGCCAGAGTCCGAGCCAAGGCGGCAAAGTGGCCAATACTCTAATTAACCTTATTTCATTCTCAATTATAAGCGGCAAGAACAAACAGCAGAAGAACAAGGAAAAACAACACTAATTGTAACAAGCGGAACAACAGGAAAATTCCAAACGAAACCGAAAAGGAAAACCAAAACAATTGCCTTAAAACATAATTGTTATTTTGTGCCTTTTCCTCTTTTGATTTTCCTTTTCTGCCAGTTGCCAGTTGCCGCGTGTCCACTTTTTGGCACAACCCAAAAAAAAAAAAAAAAAGGAAAAACCAAAACAAAATAAAAACCCCCAGAAAAGGCAAATTAAGTTTTTTGCTCTAATTTAGTCTGACGCGCGTTTGGCAAAACAACAACAATAGCTGGAAGAACAACAATAATAACAAGCCGCCTTGGCTTTTGCTTTGCTTAATTTACCATTTTTCACTCTTATCGCCCCTCGAGAACGAAGGTGGCCATAAAAATAAGGCCAAAAGCAGCACAGCAGTCGGACTGGCTGGGCTGGCTGTCTTAAAATTTAAGCTGCGAGCGTAACAATAATTTAATGCGGCTCTTAAATTGTTTGTAAAATGTTCAACAACCGCCGACCGACAGCGGCAAAGTTAAAAAGTGGAAAAGTTTTGCTCTTGTTTTTTTCTTTCTTTTCTATTTAACGTAATTTTCCCTTATTTGCCGCGTCTGCCAGCTCCAGTGCCCTGCTCCCTTGGCTAGCTCATTTCCCCACGCAGATTTTCCGGATTGTTGTCGAGCATATGTTGCCCTTGCCTCATAATGTGGCATATTTGGCAGCTCGACAGCCACGATTGAGTCTCGTGCCATGTGCTGTTGTCTTCATTTCGAGTCCTTCCTTCCGCTCTGGCTTTCCTTTTTCCTTCTCGTCATTTTCCTCACTGAGAAAACAAGCATCCAAGGAAAAATTCTTGGTTTAGTGAGGTTTTTTCTTGGGCTATATACATGGGGAAAAATATTTACGGTTACATACATATTAATTATATTCTAGAATCTGTTTTACAACTACCAGGAGACTTTGCCTTTTAATGACCTAGTTTTGCTTAATAAGTTTCATAGAACTTTTCTTTGATAATAAGAAAATTTCCATTAAGATTTAAGTATTTTCCAAAACAGTATTTTCTTTCTTTTCTGTGTTTTCTTCGAAAAATGTTTAGAGCAGGGGAAAAACTGGGTGACACTTAGGGCTTTCTCTTTCGTTTTCGTGGTTAAGCAAATGTTTAACAAACCAAATCTGAGATTTGCATTTTATGCTTTCGCTTTCCCTTCCCCCTCAAAGCTTTCCTTCACGCTTGGATAAGCTCGGCTTTAATGCTTCTAATCGGGCTTAAAATCAAGGATGTAAGCAAGGAGCAAAGCAAGAGAATCAAATGATTTAAAAGAAAACTTTTTGTCACATCAATCGCAGCAGTGACATGGGAAAACTTTGCGGTCTGGCTGAAAAGCTACTTAAGTGCCGAACCCTTTTTTCGGAAGGAAATCCTTCACTTATTTGCTCATTTCTAATTCCATTTCCTCTTGGCTCTTATTCACACTTCAGTCGAGCCAAAGAGCTCCAGACAAATTATTGACACGCTCAAAGCACACAGACGGGCAGACACAGAGCGGGGGAAAATCCATTGCTCAAAGGCATGAAAATGAAAACATTTTCACTTATTTGCCCAGAAATTGGATAAGAATCGAAGTGAAATTGGATCTCGCTCATTGTCGATACACTTGCCACAGCCTCCTCGCTCAGTGTTTGGCTTTGTTTTGCTTTTAACTGCCTCTGCCCCCTTCCGCCGCTGGTGTTTTGTTGGCTTTGCTGGCACATCAAGCATTTTCCGGCTATTTTCCCAACCCCCAAAAACCCTGCCGAGCTGCTGGTTGCTCCCCTCCCTCCGCCGCACTCTTATTATCGTAATAGAATTTGCCAAATTGAGGTTGAAATACCATGGCTTGGTTTTCCGCCAGGAACACTGAAGAAAACGAGCTATGATTTCGGGTAATTTGAAAAGAAAAACTAGAAATAATGTTCTTTCAGTACAGAATGACAGTATGATACAGAATGGCCATCAAATATTATCAAATTAAATATTTATAAATTGTGTTAAAGTGGTCTAAAATATTGTATAATCATATCTAGGCTTTTGTTTCATCAAATTTTTAGATATATATTCTCCCAACTTCAACGTATATTAACCAATTTTTTACATCAATAATACAATTAAACAATGTATTAGAAATTACCCTAATTTTCGGCAAGTGCTCTCTCCTTTTTTTTTTTGGCATCCGTTTATCGTTTGATTGTTTGTCTGCCTCGCCCTTCATTTTGCCAGCGTGGTGTGTGTTCGTCTGTTTGTTTGCTTATTTGGCGGGACTGCTGCTGGTTCGCTTATCAATTGCCGTTTTTATTGCCATTTTAGCCACCCTCCCGCTGGCTTCCTTTATTGAGTACGACAAAAATTCATCGCCTAGGCCCAAGGGCGCGTGCCAGGGAGCAAACAGCCTCATTGGAGGATTGTCAAAGGCACTCGCTCCGGCCTTGCGGTGGAGGCCCACCCCATCTTCTATGGCGACTGGCCGCCCTGCCGTTTAATTGTTTACTTTGCGGCAATTGACCTTTTCTGCGGTGATTGAATGCCAGATATCACATTTCGCCTCGGCTATTAGGGAATTATGACATTCCGATGGACATTTGAGCGGAAAATTCTAATATTGATAAGGCAGCAAATTGTTTTGATTTCAAAAACAGTACAGGAAAGATTATTACTCTTCAAGGAGATTCAAAAATGTACTATTTATTTATGCGGGATTACTTAATTGATTAAATAAAAATATTATAAACCTTGACCATCAAAGCATAACTTTGTGGTTTCTTCTGATTCTCGTCATATATCAACTTGACTTGTCATTTTCGTGTCCAACTCGTTGTCCCAAGCAAGTCGTCATTCTACTTGCTTTAATTATTGTTAGTAGTATTTTCAAAAAATTCAGATCTTTCGAAAGCAAAAGTTTACAAATTGTCATTGCATTTAATTTGTTCTATGAAAAACTGTGAAGACAAAAACAAAACTACACACAGTTCATTACAAATATTCGAAAGGGAAGTCGCAACCATTTTCAAAAAAAAAATAACATTCTCATATTGATTTGTCAGCCCTTCGTTTGTAATCTCAAAGAGAGCAGGCAAACTCACAAAAAAGGAGGATAAGCCCCCGGCGAGAGTAGCTCATTGGGAATATGTCAAGTGGACTAACCTGCCTGGAAACTCATCGGGGGCCCACGCTGCGTATGAGTATCGCGCTCGTCACGGCATGTCGTCAACTTTGTTGGCTCCATTGTGCGAGTTTTACATTCCCTTTCCCTGACTCTTGGCACTTTTTTTGCAGCTGCCATATTCTGGCCTGCTCTTTTGTACTTTTGCGTTGCACCGCATTGTTGCTGCGGTTGGCAACAAGGGCCCCAGGGAAAAAAAAATAGGAGGGCAGAGGCAGGGGAAGTTGCTAAAGCATTCTTTGTTTCTAGGCAATTTCAGTCACTTACTCTGGCCGTTGTTATTGCGACTCCACCGTTGCCGTTGCGTTGTCGCTGGCGATAAAACTGTTACTGCTACTCGTACAGCTACTGCCACAAACTACTGATGTCGTTACCGCCTTTGGGTCTTGCTGTTACTACACTGAGCGGAAAATCTACTCATTTTGGGTGGATTAATCTATTAGCCGAACTGCATACAGCAGAATCAAAACCATAAGACCTTAAACTTGTGGTTAGAATATAAAGAAAGGATTCCGCTAGTCAGCTATTAGCCGTTTTCAATGATAAGTAATGTTTTACCTGGTCTAGGCAGTATTTTCTCTGATTTTTATACTAATAATTTCTGTAATTTCCCCTTAATAATCTCTTACAGCTTTCCTTCTATTTTATTATCAAATTCCCTTTGAAATGGACAACTTTTTGCCAGTGTCCTACGGTTCCGTGTTCGTTTGCAGCTTATCCCGTGGCCCCACCTTGTATCGGTGTCGTGTGTGTTGTCTGTCTCCGCTTGCCATAACAGCAAAGTTGGCTACAAAACTGCTGCCAAAGCCCCAGCCGACACCGTTGTCCTTGCAAGCCAGCACAAGGACCACAAAACGTGGATGCCATGGCAGCTTCACCTTGGGCATATTGATGAACCCAACACTTTAATTAGAGCGTCAATAAAATGGATGAATGCAGTCCCAGTCCCATTCCCCGCATGACTCAGTTCGAGGTCCTGATGTCGTTGGCAGAAATTTAATTTGCCATTCACTTACACGCCACTTGGTCCTGCGGCGTGTTTGCACCAATTAACAGGGGCCGGAATCTTCAATGAAAATTACAATTAATAGTCCTGGTATTTTTCACTCCTTTTGCAGGTGGCACAAGTGCCATCCATGCAGCTCTTAGCACAAGTGACTGGGCTGGACAGGCGTGCAAATCGTTATAAATTATAGTGTCAACTCAGGCCTGAATTAGTCTCGACACGCATACAAAGACCCAGTGCCGCCCACAGCCACACCATTGTGATCAAAATTATAGAGCAGGGATACTTTAACTAGGTACTTAACTTTGCTATTTGCTTTACAAGGGATCTACTGAAAATATTCCCCTAAATGCCAAGAAGTTTAGGAATCACTAACCATATATACATATACCATACATATATCTAACCAAATGCTCTTATAGCCATACATTGTGTGGCATGGCCCTCGGCCTGTCCTTCAAATGAATCGATCTATAATTAAGATAACTCCAGTATACCATGTTCCATGTACAAGTACATGACTTGCCCGCCTGTCTGCATGAAATGGCTTCATTATGGCCACTCCGAATGGGCTGAATCGCACTCGCGATGCCATCCAGATAATGCCGACTTATTTGTTTATGAAATTGACCTGCGATTATCGCTGCAGCGGAAACGGAAACAGAAACTCCAGCGGGGGGACAGTGGGGGGACTTATTGCGTGTGTGTGCCGCCTCATGAATAAAACATATGTATGCCCATTGTGGGCGTGACAGACTGTCTGTCTGCCCGCTCCTCACACAATAAAAGTTTTCCAACAGCGAAAACGTTTTGTTAACTTGTTCACAAGTGTCGGTCGTGTGTTTGGAAAAGTCCCAGCCAAGAAGTCTCCATTCTCCCAGCGATCCCGCATCCTTAGCCCCAAGGATCTGTTGTAAAAATCCGTTCACACAATTTCCAAGCGGGGGGAAAATAAGAATAAACTTTCTGCAAATGCATAAAACTTTCGTATTGACAATAAACGCCGACAAAAGACTTTCCAATATGGAAAACTCAGAAAAGCAAAGGATAAGTAAAGATGTAAGTGCTTACTCACATATAGTCTTACTCCGAAGATAAGACCCGCAGGCCGCGTTGATGCCTTCAAATAAGTTTAAAGTTTGTTGCCAAGTTCTCCAAAGCCATCACACAAGGCGAAAATTAAGTCAATCAGAAAAATAACTTAATAATATTATATGATGATTTGTATTGCTAGAATGCAAGCAAATCCTTTTCCACCATCTCAAATCCCTATTTATTACCGAATAACTTTCAGTATAATTTATAATTTAAACAAGTTACTAAGTTAACATTTTATCAACTCCTCTTTAATAATCTGGCTTTATAAAATCTGTTTCAAAATTCGACAAGTACAATATTTTCATGTGCAGTCCGAGGTGGAGGGAAAGTGCATTCGTTTTTACGGCCAGACAAAAGCGTACGAAATTCAATGAGCTGCAAAAAGCAGCTAAAGTCGCTGCTGCTGCCAGATTTACGCCAAGAAAAATGTCAGACCGGCAGCTGCGGGCAGCCGACCTGCATTGCACCCACACTTTCCACCGGTTTTAAGTTTTCCTCAACAAAAAAATATATAGGAAAAAGGAAGCAAAGTTTGGAATCCAACTGAAAGTGGAGTTGACTGCGGTCTGAGCAGGCGGCAGACAAATTGCGCTCGTAAATGCTTTAAATTGTGCACTCCGCCAGCTTCAAATTGAAGTTGAGAATGGAAAAAGTGAGGCCGGCACAGAGGGAACTGGGCAAAACAAGGCGAAACAAAAGTTGCCCGAGGAGCGTGCAAAAAATTGCTGAGCGTGTTAAGAAAAATGTTTTCGTAAGCTCCGAACAAATGCGCGACAATATTTTTCATCTGTGTGGGAAATCTTTGCTTAAAGTTACCTTTGCACACCTTTACCTCTGAGGGAGCTTATTCCTCCCCCTCTTAACGGCTGCAACCAAAAACCAGAAATGCCAGGAGCCACACTTGCCATTTTCCAGCTGCCTTTGGCGGCTTCGCCTGGGTTGATAACCCAAAACCGAGTGCCACTTAAGGCCAAAAGGCAAAGGGCTGCTCACAGAGAAAGAACTAAGTATTAGGAAATATAGTTCATATATATTATTAAATAATATATATAATAGAATTATTAATGGTTTATTTGGTAATTGTAATATTTAATTAGGGTGAAGAGCTGTAGCCAAAACTAGGTAGAGTAGGCTTTAGAAAAACCTTTTTCAAGTTGAAACTAAACTTCCACCTTAAATTTTAGTATTTAATTATAATAAACAACGTTAAGGTATTCTTTAAATCTTGAATTAATATCACTTTAAGCCATTTCTCTCTGTGCATACACACTTGAACTCTTTGCTGGCTGCAACAGTTGCAAGGTGTTGGATGTCAAACTGTTAAGTTAATACAGTTACCTCCGACTTTTCAACTCTTGAACTCGGCTGGCTTTCCTCTGGTGTTGGATTTTCAATTTACAGTTTCTGGTTTTCCTTTTTTTCCTCCTTTAATGACCCACCGGCCCACCAGTTAGCAAACTTATATTAAGTGGCCTTAGAACAGCTCCTCTGCGGCCCCAACTTGTTTAAGACTTTTGATCACTTTAAGGCCACGCCAAGGTCAAATGGGAGTCTCTGACAGAATGATAAGGGACGAGCGCGAATTCAATAAATTCGCTGACGTAATTCCTAATTGCCCGGCGAAAATGAAACCAAGCGAAGCACTTAAATTAATTAAAATATCATTTCGAAACTCGGTCGAAAGTAAACACAGTGAGTGAAATCACCGCCTCAAAGAATCCTTGCTTCCTTTTTTGCTTTCGTTTATTTTTTGTGTACTTTTTGCGCTGTTTTTGGCTGGGAAAGTGAAATCGAAATGGCAAACAAAGCACGAAATTAGATGGTTCCTCGGTATTATTGTCAAAATAACATTTTCCTCTGCCACACTGCTGCTTTTGCTGATTTCTTTCCTGCGCCTGCTGAAGGTCGTAAATAATTTATTTAAACTTGAAGGCTTGCAGGAGCAGCGGCAGGAGCAGGGAGCGGCGGCAAATGGCAGTGGGAATTGTCGCAGACTCCTTTACACTTTGATGCTGCTGTGTTATGAATAATAACTTGGCCCGGCCTGACTGACTACCGTCCCACGCCCCTCCGAAGGACCTCCTTTTTTTGTTATTGTGCGTTCGAATTTCACGTCACTCTCGCCCGCCCGGTCTCCTTCTGCATTTGGCAAAGCTTTGAATATTTTACGCAGGCATAAATAATTTAAAACAATGGAACACACGTAAAAAGGGAAAAGGATAATGCAGCAGCCATAGCAGCAGTAGCAGCAGCAGCAGCAGCAGCAGCAGGACTCGGAAAAAGCACACAAACGGGACAAAAGTGAGAGCGGAAAAGCGAAAGAGAAAAAAGCAGTGAAAAAACAGGAAGATAAGAATAAAAATTTATATATATATTTTTCCTCTCGTCTTCAGTTTTTTTCACATGGCCCAGAGATGCCGGCCAAAGGACCTGCACACCCGCAGAGCGCCGCCCGCCCACTCTCGACCCGAGCGCAACACTTGACATATGTGTGTCGCCCTTTGACCTCTTTCCCCGAACCGTGCCCCGGAATGCCTTGTAAATGAGAAGGCGGCCAAAAACATTTGACGAACGACAAAAAATGAATTGTAAATGCTGAAAATGTTGTCTCTGCCCTGCATGAGCCCTACGTTCTCCACTCTACGTCCCTCTAAGCCAGTGAGTGATGGCGGCTCAAAGAAATGTCAACACACACAGGCCTCACGCACAGACGCCCGTCCTTAGACAATTTCACTTTGACTTAACAAATAGAAAATCATTTATTCTGCATGCGCGAACGTGGACCGGCTGCCAGGCCAGGATTCGATTTTCTACATAGAAAAGGAAAGCACTCGAAAAAAAACAACATTTTCAAATACCTAGGAATGTGTGAAAAGTAGTATTATGACACTAAACTGTTTCACAGAGCAGAGGACTAATTTAGAATGTGAATCAGTAGTAAAAATAGTCATTCAAGAACATTTTTACATCAAAACACGACTCATTAGTGAAATATTCAAACCAATTAAAATAATAAACATTCAACATTATGCTTCAAGCGAGTTTCTGCAACGATTTTCTTTAAGGATTTCCATCAGTGTTATTCTTAAAATTTTCTTTCAGTACAAGTCCCCGGCAGATGGGAACTCATCCGGATCCTGACTCCGCAGTGATTTCCATCCCGTGTCGAGCCTTTAGATTTATGCGCATTTTGCATATTTCTTTTCCTCCTCATTTCAAAAGCAACAAAAGTGACTTTGGCTCTGCCACTGAATCAGCAGCTTTTCCTCCTTTCCCCTATCCATTTTCCGACGGGGGGAAAGACGGGGCGACTGTGCTTCAATTTTCATTGCGCGACTTTTATGACTTTGGCCGCCTGCTGCTTTTGACTTTTATCGAATGCAAATTGTTTTATAATAATGCAATCAAATCTTTGTCAACTCTGTTTATTGATGTGTTTATTTTGTTTTGGTTTTTCCCCGATAATGCCGCCAGCAGAGGCAGCTGAATAACATTTAGCAAGTGGAATAAATTTGGAGAACGGAGCTCCTTGAGTCCCGAAGTTAACAAGCTTATGATGTTGACTAATAGGTTTCATCGGTATTGATTTGTATTGAGGGGCTGTGAATAATTCAGTTGCTGTAAGGGAAACATCTTGAGTAAATATTCGATTAGATCTTGTTAAGGATTGACTTTCAGACTGGATATAAAACAGCAGCTAATAAGATACTTTACTAAAGTCAATACTATGCAGAGACATTTTCCTAATTAATGTGAATATTCCCAGCAGCTTCCAAGTCACCTCTCTTAGCTTTTTGCTTATTTTATAAATAAATAAAAATTGTAAACTTGAAGCTGTAGGAGAAGTCCGTGTAACCCCGAACCTTGGGTAAGTGCTCCGCTGGTGACGTGACTAAGCCAGAATTGAAAGGACCACCAAGGGATATCACGGCATTTACTGCAGCGTCTCTGCAAACGCTGCTTTACTTGTACTTACACTTCTTTTATTGTTTCCTGATTTTTCCTTCTCTCGCTGGCAATGTACTTAAATCACGGGAAACGTGCAGAGCAACTAAACAACACAGTCGGGCACAGAAGGAGCGACAGTTAAGAGATGTCCTTGGGGGAAGCAAACTCACACAATAGCTGCTGTTTAAAACCGGGACCATTTTAATGAATCGATCATCAGCGAACACGCTGTGAAAATAACAAATTTCATGCATCGCACAGCGGTAACTACAATTATAAAATGAATAAAGGAAAACATCATTGACAATGGCAATAACAACTACGGTGCCAATGCCGCCGTGAAATGGCGACAACAATAACAATAATTGTATTTACACATAATTGACCATAATCCCCAGCAGCACTGGTCCTTACTCCGCCTCTCTCCCCTCCAACGACAAATTTTTGGTACCCTGTAGAGGTCGAGGATTTATGGAATTATTCGAACTATATTTTGGATGAAACATTAAACAGTTCATCTTTGGTTTTAAATTGCAGATAAAGGTTATAGGCTGATATATTTTAGATATATTTTTGTCAAGGTATCTATTTATTTCTTTTCTCTAGAATTCCCAACAGAGTCTATCACATGTTGTTTATTCTTTATTTTGACATAGTTCAGCATTGGGTACTTATAAAAAGGTCACTATTTTCTGAAACAGCTGTAATTACCAACCTAGTTCTTGTCCTAATTGAGATCATTTTATATGTTTCTAGCAAACAGTTCCATTTTAGATTTCCTTATTGCAAGAATCTGCTATTACTCCCTTATGAAAATATAAAATATTCCTGCAACTAGTATCTCCTTTTCTCAATTGATCTCAAAGTATGCACCACATTTTATGCTACCGTATGCCGGGTATTCCCTAGTCGTTTCTCTAGACTGACGGCATCGTCTTGTTTTCTTTTTGGGCTGTTGTTTTCGTTGTTTTGGTTAAAGCCAACACCAGCTTCAACACCCAATTCGGTTGGTTGCCCATGAAAATGGCCGCAGGCGACATTTTATGTTGCTGCTGCTGCTGCTGTTGATGTTGGTGATGTTGCCTGCTACTGTTGCGGAGTTCTGTTCGCATTGTCTGGACTGTAGTTAAATTTAAATGCCAGCGGGCGAGGAGGGGCGGGGCAACAAGGACTTCCACTCCGGCCAGAAACATAAATTAAATAAAATGAAATGAAATAATTTGGTCACGCACTTTCAACCGTTGACATTTGCCTTAACAGCTCCGCCCTGGAAGCGCGTTATTCCGGATAATCCCTGGCCTGGCTTTGAGCCGCTCACACTGATCCAGTTGGAGTTGGGAAATCAATGTTTTACACGCTTTCCCATGCAAATTGTAGCTGCCGTTGCCCATTGCCCGTTGCCCGTTGCCCCGTTGCCACTGCTGCATATTTATGGGCCGCCGAATGTCGGCAACATGCACACACTGCGAAATCCACTTCATGACCGAAAATTAGTTTTTAACCCACAAAATAATCCCGAATGACATAAGGATGGCCGCCGGAGCAACAGTAGGGCTGTGAAAAATACAGGCGAAAAATAAAAATGCGACTGGGAAGGACGAGAGCGACCCGGACCATAGTCGGGTAGTCCTTGCTTGCCGGAAGTTGTAAAGCTGCCATTTCTCGGCCATGTTGTTGATGTTGCCACTGCCACCGACTTGGCGTTTCAGGCAACGATTCGCGGCCTCGTAATGCGGTCATTGTTATTGCAATTGTTGTTGCCGCCACTGTTGGCAGTAGCGCATTTGTTGTATTAACTTTTTCCAAGTGGCATGCAGGGGCCAGCCAGCCAAGCAGCAGCAACAACAACTCTCCTCGAGCACCACCCCCAACGTGGGCCATAATTTATTAAAGCCTGCACCAGAGTGCTCCAGCGTCGGGCCAGCGCCCCTGGCACACAATTGAAATTTAAGCAGCACCAGCAGCAGGGGCAGGCCCAGGAGAGGGAACAGGAACAGGAGCAGGAGCTGGGGCAGGAGCAGGAGCAGTAGCAGTAGCTGGTTGTGAAGAGCAAAGGGCAGGCGTTCTAAAGAAGTTGCAGAAAATGCGAAACACTGAAGGAATCCCCTGCACCTTCACCACCAGCTCGGTCCCTCATCCTCCTGCAATGCCACCAGGGAAAATGGTAATCGAAATGTTCGCCGCACGAATCAACGCAAACAAGGCACACAAAGAAAAATATAATAATTCGAGTTCTGAGTTTAAATAAGGTTCTTTAAATTATATTGCTAATTAGCAGTTCTTGTAAAATAATAAGATTCCACGCGGTTATTTATCTTTTCAATAAGTTTTACTAAATTTCCTATAGATGTAAAGCATGTAGACTATTCTAAATAAACAAATATATTCCATATGTTATTCATAAAGAGTAATTGACTTAATTCGATATCGATATCTATAGCTTAACCATTTTTTGATGGATGATTTTTGGTTTTAGAAATTCTGAAAACTTCACAATTAAGTTGTATGGACATTACAGAACATACTAACAAGTATTTCAAACTATATTTTAGTGATCTTTTTGGGTAGTGCATCGCTGAGCAGCTGTGGAAGTTAGCCTGCAACACTGGCCAGTTCCCAGTTACCAGTTCCCAGTCAATGTCTTGCCCTTTTTTTCTGGCCTCCTTTCTGCAGTCAAAGTTTTTGGTCGAAAACTTTTTGGGGGTTTCGGCGGGAAATAATTCATGAAACATGGCGAGCGCGAAACGCGAAAAGCGAACATTTTTGTGCCTGTGCCGAATCTGATTGTGACACAAACGAATTGTTCTGGTTGTCGTCGGAGTGGAGTTTTCGGAGGATTCGCAGTCCGACGAGGACGAGGACGAGGACGAGGACTTGGCGGAGGCGGAGGCGGAGTAGCAGAGCCGCCGTTCGGTCGCATATTTATGTGCCTATTTCGCCCCTCTTGTTTTTTCTATGTGGCCGGGAGCATTACTCTTCTTGGCATGCAAATTTATGGTGTGTCCCAAAACAATTGTTATTGTGTTTTCAACTTTTGCTTGATTTGTGTGTTTTAAGTGATTCCAAATGGGTCGCAGGGGGGGCGCCTCGTCGCCCTGTTGGCAATTTGCGGCTATTCCCGTTCCCGAATCCATTCCCGGTCGCTGATAATTTCTTGGCTGTCATCGGGGCCAGACGCGCGCCGCATATCTCAATGCAATTCTAAGCACCCAATAACCATAAAACACTTTAAAGTCCAGTCTGCGAGGTACACCAATCCCCCCTGACTTTTGTTTATTTGTATTTCCGCAAACAATTCGACCGGCAGAGCCACGAAACTTTGGCCAGGCCATGCAATTGTTGCCGCTGCCTTTCGGCTTGCCTTTCCTCCTGGCAGCAGTCCCGGCAGTAGGCCACTTCCTGGAGTAAGTTCAGCTGCGTCCGCATGCAATTCGTGAATTTTTGAAGGCACTTCTTTTGTTATTCCGGCTCCGGAATCGCCTGGAAACCCCACTCACCCACTCGACCACTCGACCACTCCCCCACTTTCCCGCTTTCCCGCTTTCCCACTTGCAATATGCAAACGGTCATTTCGTTAATGAGCACGGTGGGTGGGTGGGCAAGGAGAACAGCGGGGAAGTACAACTTTTACCGGGCATCCGGCGGATGAAGAGGGTTCGCGGAGGAGAATGGATGGGCAGGACCACGACCAGTGGCCAGTAGCTTAGATAGACAGCAGCCCGGATGACTTGGTTTATTTTACGTAATGAAATGAAATTGAAATGAATGTTTTATAAGCCAGCAGCTCAGCTTCGTCCTGTGGCCCCTTGTAGAACATAAAATTATGATAAAAACTAACAGCTACATACACACATAATTGTTGCTCGTTGTACTTTTTTGTGTTGGATTTTCGATACAAATGATGATTGTAAGTGCTTTAAACTGTTCGCCACGAATTAACATAATTAAAACAAAACCATTAATATTTATGAGCAATTTGCAATTACGAACGTATAAGGACAGATACAAATTATCCGAAATATTTAAGCAACTTTACACATTGAATTTGCTGGCAGACATTACAAAAAAACATCCAGTCCGAGAGGAGCCAGGACCGGGGATTTAATTAAATTTCACTTAATGTTGTCACCGCGAGACTGTCTCGCCGCTGTGGCTGCCCGTTGGAATTTGGATATTTAATATACGCCGCACTCTCTGTGTGTCCTTGTTGGCCACGAATTTTTGAAATTCAATTATCAAGGAGACCGCACCTCTTCCATCTCGACTGCGGTAAATGGAGGAGGAATGAGCTTACCTTGGACAAGGGTAAAGGATGTGCTTACCAATTAATCAAGTCCCTGAGGGTTATTTTCAACGGATCAACTGGCTGGACCATGTCAAAAATCTTACTCTTGAGGTCTGAAAATGTATATTCCGCTTGCCAACCATCTTGGGTTTTGGTGTAAAAATATAGAAACAATGTTTCAGCAGTTAAATAACCCTGTTGATTAACATCCAGAATTCGGAAAATGTAGCGCAGCCCCGCGGAAGTCTATGGAAATGATCTTAGGAAATTCAATTTTTAAGGCTTTCCAATTGGTTTGCTCACTTGACGATATTCCAGAGCCAGGAAGAGTTCCAAGAATGTTTTGTAATCGAATTCCCCCTTAACAGTGCAACACACCTCGAAGGCCCGATCCAGGAAGAGAGTTGTCAGGAGGCCAGAACCGTAGGCAGACATTTCCGTCTTGCTCAGCCGGCCATTGTGGTCCTTGTCCAGTTTCAGAAACTTTTCGTACACTTCCAAAATGGCTGCCTCGGAGAAGAAGTGTTTTCCCTCATCCTTACCATTCAGTTCCATAATCTTCGATAGCATTCCGGAGGATTCAATGTCGCTAATTCGGACTCGCCCCGTGTGCAGGCTGTCCAGGTAGAAAAAGACCATCTTTACCACCGTGCACACATAGAATTTCTCCAGCGAGGATTGGCTCCACAATGTTCTCATGTCCACAATAAAGCTCTCCAGATCGGATTCACTTAGATATCCCATTCCAAATCGATCGTAATAGCACAGACAAATGCGTGCTCGAGCGAGCCTGATACCAAGGATCGTATGGTTATAGATAGAGACAATATCTAGTCTTTCCTCGAACTCGGATTCATTCATGAGATCGAAGAAGAGCCGAACATTGATGAATTCGCGGAATTTGGCACCCAGTACGGAAATCATGTTCAAGTAGCTGCCAAGATCGATCAGCAGTTGATTATTTCCCGTGGTTTCGGTCACATGCTGCTCCAGCGTCTCCCACAGCTCCTCGAGCTCTTCAAAGTCGAGCAGCTCCTTGGCCTTGGCCTGAAGCTCAATCCCCTGGGCCTCCATGCGCAGAATCTGCTGAATCTTTTCGCCCGATGGCTGGGGCGGATCGAAGAATTTCGGAATCAGCTTATAGGAGGGATGAATCTGCTCAAGCGGAGCATCCCCATCGATGGCCTCCATCTTCTCGGAAATAGCGAAATCCTTCTCCAAGTCCATTGTTTAAAAAACAATAGAATTAGACGTGTCTTAGTTTTAGTCTTATCGAAGTAGTGTGGGTTCATGTGAATTTTTTATTTTTTAAATCTAAACGCATTTTTACTTGACAATCAATATAAACCGGAGCCTACTAAGGGTATTTTGAACTCCTTTTTTTTAGCATATTTAACTCGATTTAATTAATCAATTTTTGTTCTTTTCAGGTTCCACCATTAAGGGAGTCGTGGCCATATTGAATTGCATTCTGGCCCGACAGCTCTGCTTCGAGGATCCGTCATGTTCGGCCATATTGGAAATTATACCACGCGTCTGCGGACCCATACCAGGTAAAATAAATAAATAAACAAAATAGAGAAAACCATTCAAATCAAATCGATATTTTTTCCAAGCGCAAAGAAGGAATGTTTACACAATATCTATCACAATATCTAGTTTTTGTGTCAAGTGTTTGCAGAGCTCTCGAGCTCGGCGCTGATTATGCGCAAGTTTTGGTCATTTGAGAATTAATTTCCGCTGTTATTATTTTTTCCCTTTGCTTTTATTTACCCTGGGACTCTCTCTGTGTGTGTGTGTGTTGCTTCGACAACTGTGTAATTATTTCAACAATTTTTGTGTGTGTTTCCCGGGAGCGGGCGAGCGTGCAATAAAACAGTAAATAACAGTGTATACACTTAAAGCGCAACAGAGAGCCAGGCGGCAAGGCAGCCAGAGGGCGGGATCGCAAGCAAAAGCATTTGAATATTCAAATGCCCCAGAGAACTGCGACGCAGGGCGAGTCGATGGCCTGTTTTTGCAATACCCTGTAAGGGAAGCGAGAGTGTCGGGTATATGCTCCATTCCGGCATACTGTGCGTATGAGTGATATTTTCTTAGTCAAAGTTAAAAACTATTTTAAGCTATATTCTTTTATATGCAGCATCACGCTGCATTTGTCCAATGATCTCCTTTATTCAATGTCTATTTTAAGTTATTTTGTATTTGGTATTATTCCAATTTTCTTTATTATTTGACTTCAGACCTAATATAAGCCACCTAATATAAGCAGAGTTTAGTGGACGGCCTCAGTTTATTTTGTTAATTCCGATCGAATTTAAAGTCCATATTCAATTATTCCAGAAAACATGAAATGGTGTTATTGAACACACTTTTTTGTTGAATTTTTATAATAAATTCATTCATTTGGCCTCATATAAAAGTAGTAATAAATTACGTGTCAAAATATATCACGTAATTACAGATGAATACAGACACTTGCTCGACTTTCCCATGGAAATAGTTTATTATATGTTTTAACCTTCCTATTAAGCCATATTTTCCCGCCATAAAATTTATTGTTTATGAGCTAGTGAATTGTACATCACAAAGTGAAAACAATTCAAAGAAGTTTTCGCTCAAAACTAGGCTAAAAGGTGACTAAGGATCGCGGGTAATCTGTATTCTAAACGTTCAACTTGAACTTTCTTTTTGTTTTCTCTCAGGGAACGTATGTTTGTGTGTGTGGTGAGAGCGCACATGACCCAAAGGTGCAAAATGAAAAAGAAACGCGTGCCTGGCGGCTTCCTCCTTATCCGGACGGGAGTCCAGGTGGGTCGGTGGGTCTCAGCCAGGCCAAAGCCACCCACTTGATTCACCTTCCAATTCATTCCGCCGCCCAAAACAAAGAGCGGGCCGCAGAAAAAGTTAATTTATAAATTATTCAGTAATTTGTTTTAGACTCGGCTTTGGCCGTTGCCAGGTGCTCCTCCGCCCACCGCGAGACAGCAACAACAATGGGAATAAATTTCTTTTGTGCCTCGGCTTTGATCCGCCTCTCATTCAAAATGTGTGTGTATCCAGGCCGGGACTCCGGGAGTCGGTTCTATTCCGCGAACACTATTCTCGCCGGTCCACTCACTCACTCCGGTGCCTGGGTCATGGTCTCGTAGTTTGTGCCCTGTATCGTGCGCATAAGTCCGCTCTTATATTTAATTATTAATGTTCATTCAGTCCAGCCAGCGTCTTGTGGCATTTCTCAGCTTTTGCTGAGCTCCTAGCCCGACGCCAGTCTTCCGCCCGTCATCATCATCCGGCACTACGTTGGCTTCCATTTAAATAGCTTTCACCTTTGTGCGGTTGTGAGGGAACACGACGAAAAAATCGCATTTAAAACGAAGCATTAACGGCTTTAGTTTGCCTAAAGGCAAAGTTTCTCCTACGCTTCGGGACAGGAAGAAAAAAGATGTTTCAATCTGCACTGTAAACTTAAATTTTAACACAGGTCTATAAGACTTTTCAGCTATAAAGATATATTTAAATGGTTTTAAGTAAAATTACCATAAACCAATTTAAACTATCAATATTATTGTATTTTTCCCGCAATGTATTTGTGTTTTATTTCGATTTCCTTTGCGACTGCAGCTGATTTTCGTTCTCGTATTCGGGTTGAGGAAATAAAGGGTGTAAAATCCTCTATGATGCCTGCGGCTTTGACCACTCGACGCAGAGGATCAAGTGGTCATAGCCATGACCGTTAAGGATATCAATGGCGGCGGCTGCATCCTGGCGGAACTTGAAGTGCACGTAAGCGAAACCCTTGCACAGGCCCGAGTTCTTCTCGCGGGCCAGGTACATCTTGGTGTGCGGTCCGATCTTCTTCACCAGCTCCTCGAGATCGGCCTCGGTCATGGACTCGGACAGATTGGAGATGCGCACGGCCGAGGATTCGTCGCGATCGCGAGCCCAGGACTTGGCTCCGATTCCGCCGCCGCCGCCCTCCTTCATGAAGGGCGGCACATATTTGCCCGACTTGTTGGGATCACTCACGGCAGCGGCAGCCGCGGCATTGGCCTTGTTCTCCATCTGGGTCTTCCTATCCATGGCAGTGCCCTTGTAGGGACAGTTGACACTCCAGTGCTCGCCATTGCAAATGCGGCACTTGGCTATGTTCTTGCCCGCCTCGATCTGGGTCTCGTGCGTCTGCTCGAACTCCTTGGAGCCCGTGAAGAGCATGAAGATCTCCTCGGAGGCCATGGTCGTCTGGGAGTTGGGCCCGGGCTTGTCCTGGCGCGAGTCCCCGAACTTCACCCAGCCGCGACGCCGGGCCACCGCCTTGGGCACCACCTGCTTCTCGATCTTGAAGGTGCGCACCACCTTGATCTTCTTGCCGTCATCGTTGAACTTGTACTCGGTCACGTACTTGTACTCGCCCTCGATGTGCTCACTGGAAGGCGGCAGTCCGTCCACATAATCCGCCTCGACCTCGTCGGCCCAGGAGGTCTTGAAGGTTTTCATTTTCTTTTTTTTCTTCCTATTGTAGATAAAGGTTAAAGCATTACCAGCTTCAAAATGATTGGAAAATGATTTGAGAAAACTTGGAAGCTATTTGAATTTTAAAATACAGGCTACTGCGATGACGTAGTTTTTGGAAGTCCCTACATATATAATAAATAAATATAGATTCAAAAGTAAAATAAATATGGAACAGTACATAAGTATCTCTCTTATAATTGGTTTTGTTTTCCATTCGAACTGAGAACAATCTCTTATCTCCTCCTAAACTCAGAGCAAAAGGCAGTTTTTCTCTCTCACTGATAATGAAAACCAAATAAAGACTATACTTAATCAGCATTCAGATTATTAGTTCGCTTTCACTTGTTCAATAAGTCGGTCGATCTCTCTAAACGAAAAAAATGAATTTAACACATCCCAAGACCGGCAAGAGCCTGCAAATCAATGAGTTTTGGCTGCGTGATCACTGTCGATGTGGAGAGTGCTTGAATTTGGAAACAAATCAGCGGCGTTACGATCTCTTAGATCTGCCAGATGATATTAAATCCCTGAGTAACAAATATGAGGGAAGTAAATTAATAGTTCAGTGTAAGTCAGTAATAGATAGATATATAAATTCCTCATATTAAATGTGATAAACTCTTAAGGGAGCGATGGCCATCGGTCCAGCTACGACCTCGACTTTATCTTTGATTCCCAGCTGGATCAGTTGATAAGCCGACGATCAAAGTACACTTCCCCAACCGCCTGGAGTCGCAGCATTATCACGCAGAACGAGCGGCACTTGCGCTTCTCACTGCCCCAACTGGTGTCCAGGGAAGAGGTGGTCAGATCTCTGGTGGAGTCCCTCGTACGCTACGGCATTGTCTTCATCGACGATGTGCCACCCACAGCCACCATGACAGAGTTGGCTCTGCGCCGGGTCTTTCCCCTGATGAAGACCTTCTTCGGAGAGATGTGGACGTTTAGCGATAAGCCCGACCACGCTGATACCGCCTACACCAAGCTCTACCTGGGCTCTCACACCGATAATACCTACTTCTGTGATGCTGCCGGGCTGCAGGCTCTGCATTGCATCAAACACTCGGGCACGGGGGGTGAAAACTTCTTCGTGGATGGTTTGTATGTGGTCAATGAACTGAAGCAACGATTTCCCGATGCTTATGAGACCCTGTGCCGGGTTCAGGTTCCCGGGGAGTATATAGAAGAGGGCGAGCATCATCGGCACACGGCGCCCATTATCCAGTTGGATCCCCTAACCAAGGAATTCGTACAGCTCAGGCTCAATGTCTACGATCGAGCTGTGTTCGATACCCTGCCTCAGTCGGAGATGCCTCGCTTTTATCAGAGCCTCCGACAGCTCTTGCAGCTGGTAAGGGACGAGGAAGTGCAGTGGAATCTAAAGCTAATTCCGGGCAGCATTGTGCTCTTCGATAACTGGCGGGTGCTCCATGGGCGCACGGCTTACACCGGAAGTCGCACCATGTCCGGGTCCTATGTGCAGCGTACGGACTTCCTGAGCAGGGCTCGTGTACTGGGAATAATCGAATGAAACCGAAACACCTTTGAGGGGAAAGAACTCATCTCTTTCATCTTGATCCCTGATTGCCCGACACTTGTTCCCCGCCCTGCTCCAATTCAATTTCGATTGCAAATGCCAACGCATCATAATAAAAAGTTACGATTACAATTGCTGGCCAGCGTCTAATTTTTGTCATGGAAGGGAGGGGAGCTGCTGCGGATGCTCATACAAAAAATCATTTGGCATTTGTTTTTATGGCCAGGCTCTCATGTGTGTGTCTGTTTTTTTGTTTTGCTTTTCCTGTGCGGCATAAACAAACGCACTTTGAACTTTTTCATTTAAAAGTGAAATTACTTTTTGTTAGCCGTGCAGGTTAATGGCTGTCGCGGTGTCTCGCTGTCGTCCTTTAAATGTCCTCCAAATATGGATGTGCCTTAAAGAGGCACTGCGGTGGGGTGAGGTCGACGGCGAGGCAGTGTCTGAATATTTATGATAATTGCATTTCATGCAGGTTTTTCTCCCAGCTCTTCCCCGCCCCGCTCTCCACCCAGCTGTCTCTCTCTCTCATATGCGACGGCACGACCGGGGAAAGCCTTTAAAAGCAGCTTCGATGATGCCCCAGCTGGGCGATAAACATATTTTTCGTTCGCTTTTCCTTTGCCGGAAGTTGCAGCGCATCAGCGGCAGTCGTGCCTTTGCATGGCATACTTTTCGGCATTCCACTTCCGTTTTAAAACGCTGCACTCACTTTGAGCCACCGGGGCACTTGTCGATGGTTCAATAAAATCAACACACACGCACACACCACCCATCGCTGGTTTAATATGGGCATGGCACAAAGCGCATCACTGACACTGCACCGGAAGCGGGGCGAACATGTGTCAAAAATCAAACACCATTTGCTCGAGAACTATCATTAAACCCTTAATTAAAGTATTTAAACTATAATGTGCTGGGAAATAATAATAGTATCCCTCAATTAACTTGTAATTAATATGCCCAATAATAATTTATAAGCCCCTGAATGGCTAAACTCAATAAATGACTCATAAATTTCACCAACAGACGACTATAAAAACGCCAAAAGAAAATAATAAATAAAAACAATGACCGGCCAAAGGAAAACAAATATCAAACTAAAATCAAATAAAGCAGGAAAGGAACGAAAAAAAAACAACTCAACTCGAACACACACAGACGGGCGGCAGCGGGAAACAAACAAAGAAATCATTGAACCAATTCAGCGACCAACTCAACAACCGGAAACGCGTTTCGAATAAAAACGAATTGAGGACTTAACAATAACAGTAAAAGGCAAGGGCAATGGCGACGGCGACGGCAGTGAAAAAAAAAAACCAAAGCACACACACACACACACACAGAAGCACAGCAAATGGCGTCAGTTGATGGCGACGAAGCATAAAAACCACTCGCCTTGGCTTTATTTTTTATGACTGCCCAGCATGCAATGACGAAACCAGAGCCAGGTGCCTCTGGCCAATAGGATTTGCCAGCCAGGAGCCAGGAGGGCCAAGACCCAGTAACTAGTTAACCAGCCAGCCATCAAATGCACTCAGCACACAGAGAGAAAGCAGGCTTATATTCGGTATAACTTTCATGAAAAACCAGCAAAATAATATATTTACAAATTTAAATAAATATCTGTAAAATTGTACATAGCTAGCGAAAAGAAGCCATTAGCAATTAGAAAAAAAGAGGCTCTTACTTAACTCAATACTTAAAAGTATTAATATTAATATTATTAGAAAAAAATAGGTTACTCTTAACAAAGCCTATATAGCCCTTGCTCTAATTTAACTCAATAATTAAATGTATTAATATTATATATATATTTATATATTTAATAGTGATATAAAAAACAATTATTGATAGCTCAAGTTGTAAGTCTTAATAATTCTAAAGAGAATCCTAGCACCATTTAAAAATCCATTAACTCGATTTCAAGATAGATTGCAGTTTTTACTGCTACTTGAAGATCCTTTGTTTGAAATTCAATTGGTAAAGGTTTTTGCATATTTTCAAACCCCTCAACGGCGGCCTAACTTAAGTACCCTGCGTTTCGCTGTTGATCCTCAGGCAACGAGCTTTAATTGACACCCCAAAAGGAGCCCCGAAAAAAATCGTGAAATCCAAAAATCCGAATTCACATAACCAGCTTACATTGAAAACAAAAAGGGGTGAAACAAAGAAAGAGTTGGGAAATGGGGAAATCTAAAGAAAA
Organism: Drosophila bunnanda; assembly: GCA_035046265.1. Classification (NCBI taxonomy): domain Eukaryota; kingdom Metazoa; phylum Arthropoda; class Insecta; order Diptera; family Drosophilidae; genus Drosophila; species Drosophila bunnanda. Next base: position 1,244,575 of record JAWNOB010000130.1, read on the forward strand.
AAGCTCCTGCCCCGCGCATAAAAATGATGGATGCCTGTGAAAAATGTCACTTGTTGCGTAGCCAATGTGTGTGTGTGCTCCCTCCCGAACCAACCCAATCCTGGCGGAAGCAACTTTATGTTCAACTAGCAAATAATCATGTCCGGTCGGCAATGGACAAGGGCGTTATTGGAGAGGCCGAAGGGCAATCACAGGGGTTACCGAGAGGCAGCTGCGAGATGGGGCCCGGGTCAGTTGAGTGACGTGAACCACATGGCGTGGTAAGGGCCACTGGCCACCAATGGCCACCACCACCGCTCGCTTCCCATTATGCTGCCCGGCTCCCATTGTCCGGCAGTTTGCTTGTTTTGCTTTTTGGCGATTTTACGGCTTATGACGAGCCAAACGAGTCGGATTCCCAGTGCCAGTCCCAGTCCCAGTCCCAGTCCCCCGATGTGTGAGTCTCATCCTCCAACCTACTCCTGGCTGTGCTTGTGAAGTGTTGGCGTAGCCGGGTTTATTAGTAGGGCTTATGTTTTATGGCCAAAAGGACAATAGATGGCCAACAGATGTGTGCCTTTTGTTGGCCGTGCTAGTTGTCATATGCTCGAGTAAGCTGTCACACACCCATGTGCATATGTATACAGCAGTAGTGGCAGTGGTGTGTGCATGTGTGTAACATAATTTATTATGTTATAAAATATTATCCGGACCACGTTTGTCCCTACGCATCGCTTCATTGGCCGCTTAAATCGACCGTTTTGTTTGGAGACTCAATTATTCATATTGTATTTGTTGTAACTTCTCGTTGCTCTCGATGGGTTCTGGGTTCTTATTATGACATGTGTCTGGTTTGTAGTTGTCTGTCCTGTGTGTCTGGCTGCCATTTATAACAACTGTCATGGCCCACAGATGCACTGAGAGAAATGTCCGTATCGAAAACTATGCGCATGAAGTTAAAACAAGTTCTTGTTGTCGTCACAAGCCATATGGCAGGAAGAATGCTTCTTTATTAAACTGTCAAAGTAGTAAATAGTTTTTATCAATTTTCCCCGATTAAAATGACTACTTTTTCGATCAGTGTATTCACTCATGTAGTTGGTAATCGATGTGCAGCTACCAAAATGAACCAGCACGACGTTATATGTCAAAGTTTAAGCACTGCTGCCATTTAAAGATCATTAAGCATAACCGCTCCAATCCCCCAAATGGATCCAACTGTCACTCACTTGCCACAACATGTTGTACAGCGCCTGCATCTCTATCTCTCTCTCTCTCTTTGTATCCTTGCAGTGTCCTGCAGCACGGTGACTGTGACCAAGTGCCAGGCCGCCCTGCGTACCCTGCAGGCCTTTCAGTTCTTTCGGCCAACCTGCCTGTGCAAGGAGCCCGGCATGGATCCCGACTGCAATCACTTTCGGGACTTTCTCTTCGATCACCCTTGCGGATTCGTTCTGAAGAAAGGTGAGTGTCATCACAGTTGCTTTTCTTAGATATTTGCTCACTCTACTACTTCATTTTTCCACAGCCGAGAAGGATCCTTATCCCATTGATGCACTGCCCACGTGCAATCACGCTCTGTCTGTTTGCCAACAGGAACGCAAATGCCTGAAGCTCTTCGAGGACTTTAAAACGCATTGCAAGGTGCGCGACAACAAGTGCAAAATGGAAAACAGGTAAGAAAGACATTAACAATTAATGGGGATGCTTACTATGAATATCTACAAGGCTAACAACAAGGCCTAAGGAGGATTTTGATATAACTAAGTTCTTACGTTTTTCTTATAAATCTACATACAACTTAACTGCACACTCTTAAAAGGATAAATGTAGTTAATTAAGATAAGCCCGTTAAATAAAAGCCAAGTGCAAACATTAAGAAACAATATTAATATATCCTGACTGCTCTTTTAAACCATAATATTTCCATTGAGATTCAAATGCAGTTCGCATTCAGAATTTAACTACCAAGTGAAAAATTCACCTTTTTTATCATGTTTAAAAATTTATATCGATGAAAAACTTATGCCGGCATCGCCATGATTTTTTGTAAGAGAAGATTAGTGACCCAATGTCAAGAGAAAAAGTTAAATACAACTTGTTAAATATTCGAATATATCAATCGTTATTCCGAATGGACATAACAGTCAACATCAGCATTTATTAAAAGCAAAAATTATTCAAAAGCGGTGTTTTCCGTGCTTTGATTCAGGACTAGTATTTTCTCGATTCCAGCCAAATGGAAATAGTTTCTACACGAAGTTAGTTTGTTTAAAGTGGTAAAGTAATGTTTTTTTGTGATTTCTAAAATCTTACAATCGGGTCTTAATTGCCACCCATTTGAAGACTAAAAAATAATATATACAAGTCCCAAAAAAACGATAAGTATCAGTAACTAGCAGCATTTATGAAAAATTGTTTAAAATGAATGTATTCTCTGCTGTGATTGATGATTCCAGCCAGGTACATAGCATTTTTTATACAACTTTTTATAAACTTTGTTCGTTTGAAACATATTTGGCGTTACGAAAATACATATGTTACAATCCCTTAAAGTCAGGCATAAATTGGTACCCAAAAGAACAAAGGAAAAGTAAACTCTAAGTCCAATAAAATCCAAATTTTTAAACTATTGAAATATACCTGTAATTATTCCGATCGACAGTATCAGTAACCATCATGAAAACGGAAGCACTACGATTAAAGTGTCAAGTAAATTACGAAAAATGGTCAATCGGAGTCCACTACCAAGAGCCAATTCCGATAATGAAAATTAAATTAAAGCGTGTTTGACTTAATAAGAAAATTGATTTGCCCCTTGCCGCAGTGCAGCCAAGCCACTTAATGGTTAACGGCAAATGCAAATTGCATTGGCAGTCGGCAAAGAGCCGTCAGAGGCACCTGCAACCCACCTTGCTCCTGGCCGGAGCTTAAAAAAGAGAGACGCTTGCAACATTCAATTCCGATATTCGATTTTATTGGCACAAAAAAAACACACACACTGAGCGGCAGACAGCAGCGTAAACAGGAGTCAAGTTGAGCGAACAGAAGGCGAAATGAAACTTCCTGCTTGCCGGCATCTTGCCGCTTCTTGCCGCTTCTTGCCGCTTCCTTTAGCCATCACATATCCTTACTGACGCGATTTCCTACCGCCAGCCAGGACCTGCCGTCTGGCTCATTGGCCCGATGGCTTCCATTGGCTCGTTGCCTCGATACACTTGAATACAAACGTTCTGAATGTTTTAATAACTCGAAATGACTTTTTGCGGCGGCAGCCGACGAGGAGAGTCTGAAGGGAGCTGGCGAAGTTGACTTTGGAGTTTGAAACTTGGGCTTAGAGTTCTCCATAGCCCACATCCCACAGGCAGCACTGCTCCTTCCTTCGGCCTGGCCTAAAACTTTCCGCACGCATGCCAGGCATTCGGGCTGCGGGTTTCGGTTCTGGCTGAGATCCACCTATGCGATAAAATATTAATTGCAACGCCGTGTGGATGCACTAAGAGAAATTACGGATTTAGGTTTACATTTTAAATTTTAAAATAAAAATTGTTAGTGATTTTGTCTCTCAGATTTGTAAAGAAGAGGCTGGGTAGTCAGTCTATATCTATATCTATCTATCAGTCTTTGCAGCTAATACAGAAATCATTCTACTAAGGTGCAGCATTCCGTTCGGTTTTTCTAAGTAACTAGATTTTTCTCTTGGTAAAGTTCTCTTGGAATACACAAATTTTCATATAATATTGACTTATAAAACTTTACAAAACTATCATAAAAGTATACTTTAAAAAAATCGTTTTAAAATAATTCAATATACACAGACTTGTAAATATTAACCCTAATATAAGTATAAAATCTTCTTCAAGTAATACAACATTTAAAGATTTAAAATACTGAATCCTACCCATATTTATGCCCAGTGCATATGCATTTTTGATGTAATTGGCAATTTTAAACTTTGCATGGGGCCCCCCGAACGGAAGTCGCTGGCAATGCGGCTTCGGTTGCGGCGGTTAGGGACTCGAAATGTATTCAATTAGCTGTGGGGGGACTGTGCTCGGAGAGGGATGGGAGAGGGATCCCATCCGAGATGGCTTGGACCCGGATTCAACCATGTTCTTAACCGGCTATCAACGCTTTGTTCGCTCTTGCAGGGACGCCTGCCACGACTCGTGGACCAACCTTCGACTGTCGCCGATGTTCGGATGCATTTGCCCGAACAACCATATGAAAAAGCGCTGTGATCGTATCTTTAATATTGTTAATCACAATCCGTGTGTGGGTAAGTGTCGTCTGGCGAGGCTGAACCGTTGACCGTGACTACAGTAACTGCAGTAACAACCTATAACAACTGTAACCGCAACTAAATAATTATCAAAACATCAACAACAAGCAACAAACAACACAAACAGCTGAAAGAGAAAGAGCCGCAAAGGCGACAGCTTTTCGATAAATTAATTGTTGGAAAACCGATATATATGTTATATATATAGTTATTATTTTGATTGTCCTCTGTTCCTATTATTATGTGTCTCTCTTTCTCTGTCAACCTCTGGTATCGCAAGTTCTTGTGTTCCTTCCTAAGAGCGGTGAAAGGTGAATTACCTGCCGAGAAAGCAAGCAAACAAAAAAAAGCAATTTGATTCGTTCTTAACTGACTCTTCCGTTCTTCTATTGATTTGTGATTTCTGTTATCGATTTCCTTATCCTTTGGTTATCGTAATCTTGTGTGAAACGCTCAAAAACCGAAACTAGCCTAACCATTTAAGTAACCTAAACAAAACCAGAAACTAAACTATCGCACGCTTCTGCATCAACAACAACTAAAAGTAAAAACAAACCAAAACCAAAACCAAACTAGAGAAATACCCAAAATGAAACCCATGTTCTGCGATCAGTAATCAGTAACCAAACTATGCCTATATCCAATATATATCATATACTATATACGACTATTAGCTATGCCCAAGTAATCGTAAATATCACGTATACGAATGTATATCAATGTAAACCAAAGCTGCCGTGCTACTCTCTCTCTCTCTATCTCTCTATACCTCTCTCTCTCTGTATCGCTCTCTCTCTCTATCTCTATCTGTCACTATCAAAAGTTTGTCGTAGCAATAAGCTATAGCTATCAGCCCATAATTACATACAGTCACTTGCTAAAGTTACCTGCCACCCAGCGAACTGAGTCTGTGCTTTAGATTGATTGCACCAACTTCTAGAACTAACTCGCTAACCGTAGATGTATAAGACCAACTCTAGACCATACTAACTCCATCACAAATATGCATACACTGAAAGAAAAAAAGAAAACACCAACACTATCTCTGTGCCACATGGTTTCTCTACCCTTTTCATTTTCGGTGTAGGGCCAGATTTCTCTCAGTCCGTGGAAAGCTTTGATTTGATTTTCCCCACGCCAGAGACCACGAAAACTCTTTAAAGCATAATTTCATTTTCCACTTCGCCAACACCCTTCCACCCCTCCACCCTTCCACCTGCCACATGCCACATGCCACAACCTGCACTAATGGATTAACAGCACCTCAGAGCAGAGTGATCCCTCCTGCTGAATTTTATTACTATACTTGTACTACACACAGCACACACTAATTGCACTAATTAAATACACACACTCGCGCACTTTGCACCTCTTCGGCACTAAATGATTTTCTCTTCTTTCCGCACGCATGGCACCCGATATGCACCTGCTCCACCTTCCAGATAGACTAATATTCTTCCCCAACGGTCTGCCCAAATTGAAGCAGCCGCGGCCCAAGACCAAGTCCAGGCCGAAGCAGAAGGCGAGACCCAAGCCGAGGCTGAGGCAGAAGCCGCACGGCCTCAACGGCACGGAGCTAATGTCCAACAATATCGAGTACCACGACGAGCCCAATGGCTTAAGTGATCCAACTGGGGCAGAGGAGGAGGAAGTGGATCCGCAGGGGAGCGAGAACGATGGCGTTGGCGGCGACCAGGAGGAGGAGGAGGACGAGGAGGAGGACGATGATTATGATGACCGCATACGAGCCGAGATTTATTCCAATTACCCGCACTACCTCCATCCGCCATCGTGGGGCATTAACAATCCCTTGGTCCTGGCCTCGCACAGTCCCCACACCCTGGACGACGACGATGACGTGGTGGTGGAGGTGGTGGCCCACAAGAAACCGCCGGGCCCACCGACGACAGTGCAGCAGCAACACAACAATGCTGCCGATGCACTCGACCATGACGTCGTGGTGGTGGTGGATGCGGGTCCCGGCCCCCACTCCCATGCCCATCCCCACTCGCGTACGTACTACACGCACGGCGATCAGAGCTCCACCACGGGATCCGGACAACCAGGACAGCCGTCCCCCACGATACCCAGCCCACCTAAGTACGAGTACGCGGCGAGCTGCTTGGTTACCCCCATTTACCCCGACTTGGCTGGGCATCTTCGACCAAAGGCGGCGGCAGCTGCAACTTTTCCAACAAAGTTTAGGGCCAAATGCACACATATATGGAGTGTGATTGCTTTGGAGTCCAACCCCCTGCATAGCCTTTCATTAACTCTGCTCTCTAAGCCACCGAGGAGCTGGCAACTTTATGCAAAAAGCTTTTAAAATAATTGACTCACTTGGGTATGCCACAATTTCCGGTTAAAAAGCCAACTAATGAATAAGTCCGACTGGCGGCAATCCTTGATCTCGGCTCCCCGGGGCCCTTGTCCAGCATTTATGTAATCTGATTTTAATGCATTTCATTGTAATAAATATTCAAATGAGTGCTGCACTCTGAGCTGGAGACACGATTAGTAATTTATAATGCTGACCAGGCCAGGCTTTGCCCCATTGGATAAAGGCCATGGCCTTGGGGGTGGTGATGACGATTTAATTGGCCAGTTGTAGCTGTAATGCCCAAAGCCGATTAATGTCCACCAAGCTCAAGTCATTTTCTTTCCGAAACCAACCAGATTTATGTAATTTCCCAAATCTACTTATGCACCGCCACTCTGTTTGTTTGCTTATGTTTGCCGCATTTACTATTTACACACACAATCCCTTCCTGCATATCCCGCACTCTGTCTTGTAATTTGCACTTAATTATCTGTACAACTCTGCAATTTATTCAGCACCGGCACCAAAATGCACAAAACAGCACCACCACTCGGCGATTTAGTTGCCGGCAGCGATATAACCCACCGCACCTACACCGGCCCCACAATGGATGAACGAGGTGAGTCTGAGTTTCTCCCAATTGCACTTAGCCTGGCTGCACTGTACTTTTAGCTGCCGGTCCCCCTCAGGCACCACAGTTGTCTATTCTCCCATCAAATAAATCTGTAAACGATTCCAGGCTCAATTAGGGTTTGGGGGCTCTCATTTTAAGTGGGTTACAACTAAGAGTGCTCTTTATATTTAAGTCGAGGAAATGCATTTTAAATTCGTATTTTCATATATTTTATCTGGAGTGTAGAATTTTAAAAGCAATAAATAGGTAAAGATTTGGTTAAAAAGTATATTGGGTGGAGCTATAACTATAAATCTTACTCAGGGAAAACTTACTTAACATTTTATAAAATACTTTTTAAGATGATTTCTCTTTCGCAAAAGTCTCAGTCTTTCAAATGATTACAAAATACTTTTAAAATATTTGGTTAAAGTCACAAAAATCAAGATTGCATCAGATCAATATTAGACCATTTTATCAATTAAAAGGACGGTTTCACTGGCACTCTTTAGTAAACTTCTCAACCATATATATAAACATATTTTATAGAAATATCACTTATAATAACTCCTAAATCATGCATAAAATATTTCTTGGGTCAAGGTTGCTACCATTTTAATTAGAGCAATAAAAAGGCCATCTGTATCTCTGGCGCACATCAATAGAATATTATTTCTCGTTGTTTTCCCTCCAAATAATTAATTTCCTTTAAAAGCTTCCTTTCTTTTTATAATTTTAACTAATAATCATAACCGCACGCATGGGGCAAAAAGTTAATTATTGTTTGGACTCACCACAAAGTCCGGATGACTTCTCTCATTGGGTGGCATTTAATTTGAATTAAATATTTATGCACTTCGAATGGTAAATGAAGCCAGGGGTCAGGCCGTAAATTAGCCAATTGGCGTGTAAGTAAGTATTTCCTCGAGGAGCCATATGGTTTCAAGCACTCTATCTCTGTCTTGCACCACTTTCCCCGTCTCTCTCACTCACTTGTAGTCTCACTGTAAAGGCTTCTTAGTACAAACAAAGGTGACCAGACTATGCCAACTATGCTCGATCCTTTGTTGTTTGCCACTGGCTCCGTGGCATTAGCTATCTGCAGGGGCAATCACTTGCAGTTATATGAATGCACCGCACAAAACACAGATTTATATATATATATTTATATATCAGTATATATGTATAGCCTGATGCAATGCACACTGGTATCATAAATAAGGATTTCGTACCCTTAACGCGTCATCAAAGTCAAAGAACTGCAACCCAGCACTCCACAGTGGCTTTTGGTTTATTGGTGCACTGTACTAATTAATTGAGTTTATGGAAAATAATTTCGCAAATTCCTGTACCATAATCAGATATTTAATACTTTTGAACCAACCTATTTCTATCAGGCTTTCAAGATTTTGAATTTGCATTCACTTTTAAAAGAGTTTACTGTAATTGTTGCTGCAAATATTTTTTAATAAACTTTATGATTAATACATTTGATACATATCTAGTTTTAGATTTATTTTTTTTTAATTCCCCGGCACAGTATTTAATTTATTAAAATTTTAGTCAAGAAGGCATATCTCCTGTTAAAACAAATGGCATTTTTCATAGTCAATAAATTGAGCATTGTTTCTACAATAATAAGTTCAAAGATAAATTTTAAAAACATCAATAAATTAGAGAATAATAAATTCATTTAAATTTAATTAAATTTAATTTTTGTTAGGGGATTTGTTTTAGACAAGTTTTTCAAATTTTTGGTGCTGAAAGTCTTTGGAAAAAAGAATTGTTTCTTAAGCAACTTAATATATTTTTGTTTAGGTTATTTTCTACAAAAAATCTAAATATATGTAATTAAATAGGAAATTGATTTAATTTTCATTGAGATTTAAGCCAAGAATAAAACAATGAATAATTAAAAATAATTTTTTATAAAAGTGTATAGCAACAATATGTTTCTTTGTTATCTTTTCCGCTTATAAATTGCTGCTTATTTACAGACTCAGTAGTATCAGGCAACACAACAAACAGCAATTGTTAATGGCCTAATCAATGCTTCCTCTTGCCCCTCTGCTCCTTTGGCTGTCTCGTTGCGCATTTCCTGCTCCTTTTTTATTTATGGCCACGAATTTCACTTGCCATTTGACGCCGGCCGTCCATCATCGACGGCCGGCGTTTTGTTTTTGCTCCTGGTCCCCGCTGCTGCACTCGGCAATCTGTTCGACAAAGTTATAAATTCCCAGCCTGCATTGTGCATTGTGCATTATGCATTTCTGCACACAGCTTTGTCTATTGTTGCAGCTGCCGAGCTATGGGATTGCTGTAAATATTAGCAAACTATTTATGCACGTCAAGCGCACACAGGGACACTCGCACGCAGGACTTTGTCGATTTTCACCGACTCTCGCCTTATTTACGTTTATGGCGACCAGTAAATTAACAGCACAAGCAGCAGCCACAACAATAACCCCCCCGATATTGAAGGGTTATCTGATTTTCGAGGGCTCACTTCAGGCGAGAGATGTGCATAAATTTCCAAGCAAATGACACTATTTTTTTTGAATTGGTTTTTATGTTTTAGCAGGGACATTTAAATTGAATTGTTATTGTTGCTGATTGGATACTCGAAGGCAATGCATAAACATTTTCAATGGCCCGAAGGGCTACGAGTTTTCCAGCCATGCCATCAACAATATCACTATTCAAAGCAACAATAGCTCATAAAAATAAATAAACATTGTTAGTCGTCATTTCTGATTAGTTGGGAGTAGTCAATGACTGTACCTAATATATAAGGTGAAAGCTATCAATCAGTAAATTATATAAATGCTAAATATCCGACTGTTATTTAGAGTTATCATTGCTTAAAAGAATTATTAAACTTCAATATTTATTATTTTATAAAAACACCTTTGATGGCCCAATATTTTATGATAGTACTCTGCAAAATGTAAATTCAATTAATTTGAAAGAACTGCAATATTTAATTAAATTATTCATAATTAGAATTTAGGAAATGTTTAAAGTCCGGCTTGAAGGACCAAAAATGATAAGAACGGTCAAAATTAAAGGCGTTTTCAGTTGCTGATTAATTACTGCAAAGTAATATTAAAAAGTTAAGTTCTACCTTAGCTAGCAAACAGGAAATTCTAGTCTTATTTCTATATTTACCAACACAATGATCCCTCTAAACTTTAATGCATTATATGATCGTATCTAAGCCCGACATAGCCTCACATTCCCAACCAACTAATGGGTATCTCGTGTATAAAAATTAAGCTGAGCGTTCAATTTGAAAATTTAATTAAGCACAACTAAAAAGCAAATAAAGCGATTTGTCAGCATTGCGCCAACAACAAAACGAAGCAAAGCACACCAACCCCAGCACCCTTAAACCCACACAAGCACACAACTCCTAAGCACCCGGCACAGTCACATAGATAAATGTATATCTACAGATATATATCTAAACACATAGTGTATATATAGGATACATCCGCACGATGTTTGCGTGTTATAAATATTTTCATAATATCGCACAATCCACTTAGAAGTAGCAGAGGGCGATATGTGGACACCACAGCCCCGCCGCCATACCCGAGCACCTCCAAACACCTCTATGTATCTATGTATCTATGCATCTGTGTCTGTGTATCCGTGAGGGCCGTCGCCTGCAGCGAGAGTGTGAATGTGAGTGTATGTGTACCTAGGGGATGCAGCTGCTCACAGCCAACAGCTCCCAATTAGGGCATGAAAACCACGGATGGGCCCTGTTTCGGCCATATTTGATATGGCAACACCCCGCACACAACACACAACACACAACACGCAACACACACACCCAACACACATTCCACACTCGCTAGCATCACACGCACTGGACAGAATGTAATTTTGAAATTATTGCACATTCTCAGAATTTATTTCCGTTGTTTATGAGTTTGTTTAAATTTCGCGCACCGTATCTGCAGCCGCATATCGCCATGTTTACACTCATGTTTATGTGAGAGTGCGCCGCTCCCCGACCCCTGCACTCTCAACCCCATATGAACCCTTCGCTTTTGGTTAAATGTTAAATGTTAAATGGCATGCAATGACCCGAGTGCAGCTGAAAACGTTTTGTATTGAAGCAATCTAGCGGACAACGCTGCGTATGCGCAACAATTAGATGACACAGATCCACTCAACGACAGGAGCTTACAAGCGCGATAACAGTTAACAGGACGAAGCTAATCCCATTCAAGCCACCCTCCCAAGACACCCAAGACTACGGGACTACAGGATTTCAGGACTCCAGGACACCCCGACACGAGGACAGTAAGCATCGTGCCGCGCCGCGTCGCGTCTGTTTGTTTGTTGTGCAAATATTTGCGATGGCAATGCGAGCGACAAACATAAATACATCGCACGTCTCCTGGCAAATCCTTGGCCATTTAGCGCCAGCAGTGGACCCTCCACCATCCAGCAGTAGTCTCCTGTGAATCCTTATATAGTGGGAGAAATGGCACTGGGATTGGCATCCTTTTGAGCTTTGCCAGACGCCGCAAATGAAGCGCACTTTGGCGTGCTTTCGGCGAGATAAGCAATTCGCACACAGAGAAAAATACATTTTTCCTGATTTAATATCACATTCTTTGTGAGGTTCTAAAAATCCCTAGAGATTTGAAAATAGTTTTAAAAAACAAAATAAACTAAAATAACTCATTATGACATGTTTTCTTTAGAAGTTTCATATAAAATTTGTCAAGAATTGCTTTTGAAAAGAATTTATTGGTAATTTGGATTAATTACATCACTTCAAGTCAAAAACAGTTGATTTCCAAAATAAACTATAAAATACCTAATAAAGAAAGTTTCCAAGACGGTTTCATTTAATGTTTTCTATATCAAATTTAGATAAAATACCTAATAAATCAAGCTATAATTAATTTATCTTAATGAAACGAAGATAACTTCAGTTTAAGATAAATTTTCAACACCAAGTCAAATCAAAAACAATTAACATCCAGATAAAAGTCTAAAAGACTGAGAAGACAAGTCTTTAGGAGTTTTGTAAAAGTTTAAGTGAATGCGATTTAAATTTTTAATGCAGTTTAAATACCAAATTATATTAAAAACAATTACATTTAAAGCAAACTCTAAATGACCCAATAAGACAAGTCTCTTAAATGATTTCTCTTTAGTTCTTCAATACAAAATTTCCCTAAAATCAATAATTAAAAGAGTCTATATAAATTTAGCGTATTAAAATGAATACAATTTGTATATTATATAAGTCAAAATTTTTGAAATACCCTTTAAAAGCGTTAAATAGCAAAAACCTAGTAAAGTTAGTCTTTAAGACATGTCTTACTTAATGAAATTAAAAAGCAATTTAGCTTATTTAAACAAATAAAATTTTAATTTTTAATTTATTCTTATTTATTAGTCAAGTCAAGTTAAAAATATTTAAATTTCCCCCTGACACATGAAGCTACTATATATTTTTCTCTGTGTGTCATTGCTGATATTGATGCTGCTGCGGTTGCAAAGCGTTTTGAGACCTCAGCGTTTACCATTTGCCCGCTCTATCAGCGCATGACATTTGACAGACGCTCCAATGACATCGACCGACCGGCAGACAGACGGACAGACAGACAGAAGCCTCTGTTTGCCTTCTGTTTATGTTTTGCCATTGATAGCAAATGGGATTCGAAGCGTGGCGGGAACCAGAAGAGCTCCTAGGAAAATCGCAAAATAGAAAACAATTTCGATTCCGTTTCTGTTTGAATGCAAAACGTTTTTTAGTCTTCCCTCGTCCTGCACTAATTTTGAACGATAATTGTTGGCACCGCCTCTATTTTTCACACTCTCCGCCGTATGTTTGTTCGATTTGTACTCTCCTTTCGTTGACACTATCTGTATTCGTTTGGTCCTTCCGATGGGAAAGGATTTCTATTTTCTCTTTGTGTTTGTGCCAAGCAACTCTTCGGCATTTGAACAATCTAAGTATATCATTTTGTTTTGTGTTTTTCCCTATTTTTTAACATACCTAATATAAAAGTATATTAATAGCTATAAAATTGATTGTAAGAAAGCCAAATGCTACAACCAGATATATACTGAAATTTATGCGAATCTGATTGGATAACTCAAATGCTGCGTAGCTGCAACAGTCACTACAATCAAATAACAGTCCAATAACTACAACTATATAGATGGCACTGAACAAGAACTACAACAATTAACAACAATTAACAACAACAAATAACAACAAATAACAACAACCAATCACAACAACCAACAACAATGTACAACAAACTACAACCATACTCTACCCCTCTCTCTTCTTGCTAACCTCAAATTGCAGTAAGAATATTGGGCATGGACGAGAAACTGCATCAGAGAATCTTCAATGATAATTTGGCCCTAATTGATACGCCCCTAATAGCCATGGGCACCGGCTCTGGTTCCGGCACGGTCACCACTTCCGGCTCCGGCTCCGGCTCCGGCTCCGGATCCGGCATGGGCCTCGGCTTATCCGGCAGCTTTAACTATCCGGGCTCGATGCACGGCGTGCCCAGCTATCCGTTCAATATAAGCGGCTTCCATCAGCGGCACATGGCAGCGGCGGCTGCCGATAATGAACCATTCGATATCATTGATACGGGCTTCGGCTACGGCGGAAACGGAAATACCGGTGTTTACTACCAAAGTATGTGTACACGTATTAGCATGAACGTAAAACCATAAATAAAACAAGTCCACGAGTCCAACCAACCCAGCAAAAAGTATAATTTATGAGCAGAAAATTCCAAAATAAATCAATTCTGAAATGCAGCAATTACATGCAGAAAAATAAAGGCAAATCCAGATTTGTGTGTGTTCAAACTCATAGAACTAATTAACAGGCAAAAAAGTTCGTTTGTTCATTTCGTTCGTTCGTTCGTTCACCGTTTAGATAGATTTTTGTGGAATTTATTTATGATTTCCGTTTTGTGTCGTCCCCCTGTAACCGAAAAGAACACCCCGTGTTGCAGGTAAACATTTTTTTCAAAATACAAAATAAATCAAATTCATTCAAATTTTTGCTTTTGTGTTGAAGGTGAATATATACATATATATATATAAATACAAACAACTTGGCGCGATCCGTACGCCCCTTGGCTTTGTGCATAATTTTTGGCAATCGCTCTTTCAAACCTTTATATAAAAAAAAAAAAAACGAAAATGAAATCTAAGTATAGTTACAACTACAAACAATTTATACATTACAATTTCTATACATATATAAATATTTACATATATCTCGAACTATTTTAACTGCTTTTGTGTTTCAATTCAATTCCTTTTACGTAGCTTGCCATTTGTTTTAAGAGTTTTTTGAAATTTTCTTACAAAAACAAAGAAAAAAAACAAAACAAAAAAATAAAACAAACAATTTGCTTCCAATGCGTTTAAAACAATTAATTCCTTACTATGAATTTTGTTTGACATTTTGTTTATCTAACAGAAAACTCTAGAACCTACAAAAAGAATATAGAATTGTGTACAAGTTGTGAATATTTTCGATCCTAACTTTTTCCTACGTTATGTGAGCAAAATGAAAACCCTAAACAAAACCAAAAACTAAACAAAATTCATTTAATTTCTTTCCTAAAATATATACATAAAGTTAAACCAACAAAAAAAAAAACCAATCAAATTTTGTTACATTCAATTCAAGCACACTTTTTCAAATTTTTTCCAACGCACCCAGTTTTTTGAATCCAAACAACCAAAAACATACAACTAACCCAACGTCCAAAGCGTTTTCGATCAAGTTTTTTTGAGATCCTCCAAGTCATTCCCCTTTCAAGTGCAAACAACATTTGTGTCATACAAAAAAAAAATACATTCACCTGCCATCGAGTTCATTGTTTCATACAACAAAGCCACCGAAAAACATCAAAAACTTCTTCCGTGAGAGACGGCGTATTAAAGCTGGACTTATTATTGAATATATAGCTTAAAGGTGAACTCTCGCCAAAACAGCCGCCAAGAAAAAACAATTTCCCCCCAAAGAGAAAACATACAAATTGATTTTGTTAAGACATTTTTGTTCGCTGCCCGACTTTTCCGTTTGGCTTTTTCCGCGTTCCGTTCGAAAATCAACTTATTTGCGTTACCTTGCCTTATTTGAAGCATAAATTCAGTTTAATTCAGTCCCCCCAAAGGACCACAGAAACACACACACAGCATAGTACAGAAACCCCAGTAAAGTAAGCCAAAGAACACACATTCTCACAGAGCATCGGCTATACTATATCATGAGTCATGGAGCCATGAATCCCCCATGTTGGGACCTCAGAAAAACCCGAAAGATATGTACATCCAAACTCACATATAAATACACACAGTCACACAGGAGTTAGAGTATCGTTGCCGATCCCCCCCTTAAAACAGAATATATTTTTATCAGTAGGTTTGGTAGTTTTTAAAGTCGAAACCAATAAATAAAATAACAAATAAATCTATACCTTTCATATACATATATTTATATATAGAACTTAGTTGTGTTTTGCCAGCCCTGCGACCCTGCGACCACGCCCCGAAAATGTTGAAAGTAATGCCCCCAAATCCCATAATTGACTCTCACTCTCGAATCTCTGTCTTTGCGCCTCTCTACCCCGGATTCCAGTAATAGGCAATAAACAAATTTGTGGAATATTTGCATTTAATTTACGTTATTTATGTGCATTTTTGTTATTTTGATTTAATAATTTCAATCGTTTTTTGTGCCGTTGCGAGGAGGGAATGCCAGCGGGGGCGTATTTTGGGATTTTTGAAGCAACGCTGTATGATTACCAATTGAAACTGAAGAGCGAACTGAAAGTTGGTTAATTAAAATGCAATCGATAGCGGCTGTCACCCGAACCAACCCACGGCAGTGATTGATATTCAGAGTGGAACTCAGATACCCTTGCCATTAACGGACACGAAAAGTAATTGAGTTGTGATTAGGCCTTCATTTAAACGTTAAATACAGCTCCGCGGGTGTATTGTACCTGGGAATCCCCGTCCCCCGTCACAAATAAACAAGCCAATTGAGAGTGAATAAGCAAATAAGCGACTAAAAACGTGTATAAATAAATGAAATTAATTAAGACCATCCACTGGCGAATGTGGACAAACAAAGGCCGTCCATAAATTTAACATTTTAATTAGTTCCAAATGCAATCCACTCTCGATAGGTGTAATCAGCGATTATACAACTCATTTCGACGAGCATCTGGATGATTGAGAGCTCTAACCAAACCCAAATTGGGTTAAAACAGCTAATGCAATCCGCCAGTTGGGTTGGGGACAGGCAACGCCGCCGATATATCTAGTATATATCTATTTATTTTCTTTTTTCTGGTGTGTGCGAGTGCCGAATTCGTATCGAATCGAATATGCTATAGCATAGTGAAAAGGGTTTCGCAAATTGAAAACTAATGAACTATTTCAAACATTTTCTATACGCACCCCCGCTGCGGTCACCATTTACCCATCTGCCAACGATAAATCCCCAATCAACCAAACTCCCCCGGGCAACATTTGCTCGATGCAAAATGCAAATGCAAATGCGACTGACACACTTGGGCACGTTTTTGGCCGGCTGCAGGTGGTCAGGACGTCGAAGTTGACCTCTCAACGGAAATAATCAAGCAACACTTTCAGGTGAGTGCAAAGAAAAGTCCCCAAAAACGAGACACGGACAATGCAAAAAGCAGCTCACACAATTTGCAGCGTTTATTATGGCACTGAGAAGAAAACCCTAAAGAATTTAGTCCTATAAAGTATTGTTAAAACATTTAAGAGTGTTGAGAAGACAATGATTTTTTAATTTACAGAAATCACAAGGGGGTTCGAAATCCCCTTGAAATAACCTACAAAATATTTTAAGAGAGAAGAATTTTAAATTTCCAATGAATTTGATTCTTTGAACCTTTTATTAACTACTCTTAGGCATATTTCAAAAGGGTATTCGAGTCTCTAGTGGCTACTTTATAATAAATATAATATATCAAAATCACCTGCGATTCTTTTCTCTCTCTGCTCTTATCCCCTTTAGAGTACCTGTCACACGGCATTGGACACTTGCCGGGAGGAACCGTCCTGCTCCTCATCCCTGCAACCGATGCTGATGCACTGCGAAATGCACCGGTGCAATCGCAATGCATGCATGTCCTCGCTGCAGGCCTTCTACAAGGGTCCCCACGAGGACCTCAATCTGGACATTGCCTTTTGTCTATGCAAGTAAGTGGCTGGCCACCAGCCAGCAGCAAACAAACCAACCAAACCAAACCAAAAGCAACCCAAAAACCGAACCAACCCCCATTGTTCCGCTGCAGGAAAACAGGCGGCAGCCAGCAGAACGCCAATCGGCACGACATGTGCATGATTGCACAGGAAAAACTGCATCCAGTGTGCGCACAGCGGCCGCCCGATAACAGTAATCCGGCCAGCTCCAATGGCATTTACTACCATCCGCCGCCCGCCTGTCACGTGGTCGCCGACAGCTGCAAGGAGGATCGCGAGTGCAGGTGGGTAATAATTCAAAAATTGAGCGTAACGAGAGTCCCGAGTCCCGAGTTCAGCGGTCAGCGTTCAGCGTCCACCGGAAACGGAAATGTACGCAATGCAATGTATACTTTCCGGTCATGAACAGCCGGTTTTCTGAATGCTGTAATGTTGGTATTCTAAAATTACATTTACCAAAATAGTTATGAGTTTTTGCATATTAAGGATTCTATTTAGGGATTACAAATTTATTAATACATACATAAATCTAAGGGAATTATCCTTTGCCTTGTTAAATAATAAATGCTATCTTCAGTTTTCATGTTTAAATAAATTAGATTTTCAATTTAAAAGTCCTTTAACATGTTATAAAAAAGTTCATAAATATATATCAGAACATTCGGTGGCTCTATAGAAACAAATTAAGTTGAAAAATTATTCTAGAAATTAACTTAAAAATGTTATTCCTTTAGATACACCCTTCAAGGAGCTTTAAATTTGTTTTAATTTGTTTTAAGCTTAACAAACTCTTAAATGAAGTTAAAACACAATTTATCTTTACATCTCTATCATTGATAATCATATGAAAACTGTTTCCAATCACTGTAATTGCCACATACTCGTACTGCCGTATTATTTTTCAACTTGCCACCAATTCAATTAGCCGAAATTGGATTTCCCCAGACTTAGTCTCACGCTCGCGTTGATATTGAATTAGAGGCGTTTAGCCACGGCAAAGTCTGCAAAAGCCGCAACTTTGATGGCACTCAGCCGAACTCGTTAAATTGACACAAGCTTGGTGCTCCGGAATTTTGTAGTTGCCACCAAGCGGGGCATAAAATTACCACTTTGCCAAAGGCATCTCCATCGCTCCATGTCCTATATACTCAATCTCCACCACTCAGAAGATCCAGAGCTGAAGCTGAAGCTGAAGCCAGGAAAGGAGCCGGAGCCCGAGCCGGAGCCGGAGCCAGCTCTTCATTAAGCCAGACAGCAGCAGCTAAAACTTGCAGGCCAGACCGCGTGAATGTGTCAAACACAAAGTTAAGTTATAAATACGATGCAGCAGCAGCACCCTCACCCTCGAGCTGCCATCTCGGATGCACAGGCTTAGAACAGGATGAGGTGAGGGAGTTTGGGCTGTTTCGGCGTGTTTGTTTGTTTGTTGTCATGTTACGGCTGAACGACCGCAAAGTACGTGGTCGTTGCTGTGGCTGTGGAAATTAATTGCCTTTTAAGTGAATCGCACTTGCTTTGGTAAACAACTAAATTGGACTAATGACGCTCATTTTGTATGCTGCAGCAGCTGCCTGCTCTCGGCAAGGAGGGTGCAAGGCAGGCCCTCTGCCAGGGCAACGTGTGGAGTGCTTATGTTGACTTATTACGTATACGACGCGTTGTGCGCCAACACGTGCCTTTGCCTTTGCCTGAGCCGAAGCCAAAGTCGGAGCCTGTGCCTGCAAGGGGTGGCTGCGATGAATGCTCATTTATTTGGCTGCCATCGAAGGTGCAACACTCTGACGTCTTAAACTGCACTTTGTTGGCCGCGCGCATCAATTTTCAATTGTAGCAGCCATTGCAGGCATTATGCAACCCAAGAAAATCTCAACGATTACGTCAAATGTCCTTTGAGTCGACTTGCAGCATCTATGCAGTGGAAAATGCAAGGCTTCCTGGAAAAATGTCTGGCCGGTTTTACAAGGTCTATGAATATATTTTCCTACAAAGAAAAACAAAACAATCGTACAAGTACGTTTAAGGAAATTACTCAAAAATTACCATACAATTTGTGTTGAATACTAAACTCCTTGCACCTGACCTGTAGCCACAATTAGAAAGCATCCAATATCGCATTGAAATGTCCAAGTCATCGCCTTCTGACGATAATCAGCAATTGAAATATTACGCATACGTCGCATGGCCTCTGACCAAAAATCTCCACTCGAATCCCGAAAGCCGGAGGCCTGGGCCTCATAAATTTTAGCCGCTCTGATGATGCGACAGCAAAAGCCAACATTCCCCACCGCCACCAAGACGATGAAATGCAGTAGAATTCCAAGAGAGAGAGAAGAGTAATGCCAGCACAAATTGGCCGACATCAATCTCAGGTGAGGGAGAAGCTGCAGTGCAGTGCCGGCAATGGGACACTTATCACCATCACCGAAGGACCTGGAGGATCTGGAGGAGGAGCTGCATCTGCATCTGCAGCTAACTGGCGCATGACGGACACGAAGCCTTCAGCCAGTGTCATGGAAATGGAAATGGGTTTTGGGGATGGCAGCTTCTCAGAGAAGCTTACTTGGGTTTTACGAGTCTGGTTATCAGAACACTGTAAAAAGGACATGGGATTGTACTTAGTTCAAAGAAATATTATATTTATATTTAAAGCCAATTTCCTATTAAAGAACTAAGGCTTAAGACTTTGAGATCCTCTATGAGAGGTTTATGATAGTTGTAGGAAAAATCTTGGAAAAAGCTTTACTTTATATTAAGTTGTTAATATTAAACTCTTTTATATTTGAGTGTAATTTAAAGGGAAACCGTCTCGATTTTCTCTGTCTTATTTGCAGACTCAAGCTGGAGTATTACGAGCAGGCCTGTGCGGTGGACAGCGTGACCAAAAAGTGCGCCGGCAGACCGAGCGGCTGTCGAACAGCAATGATTGGCATACTGGGCACCATGCTGAGGACGACCTGTGCCTGCCAGGGAACGGATCCCCAGCACTTGTACCAGTGCGTGGGATGGCGCCGCCTGCTGTGGATGAACCCATGTGTGGGTAAGTCTCTTAGCAGGAGAATGCTCTTCGAATAAAAGAAATATAAAAGAGTTCAAAGAGAAATTAAATACAATTATATTTCGTCATGTTTTATTTCCCTTCCAATAGTCGAGGCTCAAAAGGATTTCCATATGAAGCGATTGGCTGAGCTCGGTTTCCTTACCACCACAACGACGACAACGACCACCACGACGACCACAACAACGACGACCACGACACGGGCGCCACCGCCTCCGCCTCCACCGCCGCCCACCACAACCCCAACGACGACGACCAGCCAGCAGCCGAAGCAAACGCCAAGGAAGCCGGCGACGCACATCTTCAAGGACGTGTATGCGGTGAGTATGCCTACTTGGGCATCTCAGGCTACTCCCCGTTCGAGTCCTAATTGCCCAGTGTGGTCAACTAGTGGTCGATTTGATCCGATCCTTGCCATTTGGCGTTGTGTCCACCTTTAACAAGCATCAACAACAGTTACCTGTGGGAAATTCTACCAACGCATTGTTCCCTTTATTAATCCTTGGTTGCTCTATACGACCGTCGGTTTCGCTTTCTGTGTTTCCCAATCAGCACTCAATCAGTGGCTCAAAAAGGGGGTGGTGAGGGGGCGTGGCTGCACTGGACTGAGCAGGGCAAAGCGGACAATATGCCACACAACATGCCAGGTCAAACCAAAGTCCACATCCCGGATTCTGTTCTGGTCCTGGCCACTGAAACTATCACTCGAAAAAAATAAATGCTTTGCATATTTCAGCAGTTAAAAAACAGAATTTACTGTTTATTTATGAAGCATTAATTAGGGGAAACAGTTTAGAGAAAATGTCGTTAAATAAAATCCTTTTATACATATAACTAAAAAATTTATATATTTATAAATAGTCATTAAAGAAAGGCTGCTTTTTAAAGTTACTTAATTTTCTAAAGAAAATCTGTAGTGTACACATTTTTAATATAAAAATTTTAAAAAGTCGGCACAATAGTGTAATTATTGAAATTTTCTTTCGAATAACCATGCTATGCTAAATATACTATTTCTCTCAATTTTAAAACGTTATAGTACACTTATTTGATATTAAAAGAAATAGTTTACAAAATGACAAATGATAAATTAATTATAATTATCTGAAAGAATATAGAATTTATCTGTTTCAAAATACCATACACGTTTCATCTTTGAAGTACACACTTGAGAGTGTCCTGCAATTTAGAAAATATTGTTTAGCCTCAGCAATGCATCTTAAATCAGAAATAATTCAGTTTTTTATACATATTTAATGTATAGGGCATACAATATCCTTTTTCGAGTGTGGATCGGTTTCCGTATCCTGGTAAACTTCTGTTTCTGTTGCTGCTTGTGGCCCAGTTCCTCGGGTTGGGCAAACCGACAAAGCAATCAATTTCTGTGACCTGCAGCAGCTACTGCTACTGCTACTGCTGCTGCTACTGCTGTTGCCTTTGCAGCGGCGGCAGCAAAAAGATTAAGCCCCCCTTCCGTCCCCTTAAAAACAATATATATACATACATATATCCGTATTCGGTTTCAAACTCTTTAACATCCTTTTCTCTCCCTCCGACAATGCGAAACAACAACAACTACAATAATAACGACGAACAATTGCAACAATGAACCGCAAAAACCACAAAAAATGCAAATAAATAAATAAAAATGTGGAAAAACAAATATGAAACGAAAAAAAAAATACAAATACAAATACAAATAAAAAAAACCCTGCAACAAAATTGAAAAACCACGAAACGCAAAACCAAACCATATAAAAAAAAAAAAAATAAAAAACAAACAACAAAAAAATGGGAAAATGTTGGGAAAACCGGCAGCCAAAAGAGAAATCAGAGCCAGCATCGGTGGAACACAATTATCTCGATCTGCCCGATTCAATACCGCTGCCCAGCGTAAATGTCGAGAGCGGCGGAAATGGCGGAAATGACGATTATCGCAGCGGCAACAACGGCAACGGACACGGAAATGGAAATGGCAACGGCAACGGCAACGGCAGACGCAAAAATAACGGAAAGGGACGCGGTGGCAGCAGTGGCAGTATAGATTTCGATGATCCAGTAATTTTCGTGGACCCAAGGGAAACAACGGAATTTGTGGGCATCAGCATCACGGAGCCGGTAACCACAACAACCACAACAATGGCGACCACGACAACAACACAGCCGCCAAGTAAGTAAATGCAAGTGGGTAACAAATTGGTCCATCTCCATCGAGTTCGAATCGCTGGGCGTCCAATTGCGGTCGGATCTGTACGAAAATTGTACTGACTTTCTCGATTATGAGACCTCTCATGTGTGTGTCCAAGGTCCCGGGTGCCTCATCTAAAGTTGCCGCCAGCTTAATAACAATTAGCAGGTACTATACACTCGGCAAAAAAATCAAGTCTGGGAAAAAAAAAAGAAAGAGTGCAGGGAAGGTAATTGTACTTTTACATTCTTGAATTGGAATTAGGAGTTAACTAAAAATAAATATGATTTTCAAAACATCCAAGGCAGAGAAATCCTTTTCCCAAATGAGGAATTATCATAATATTAATACAGTTTTTTTTAAAAAGAGTTCTTTCTTATTTCAAGTTATTTTTTCTCTTACTTAACAATACTTTGTGCATCATCAGTATTCAAAGTTGACTTATCTATGCGGTTATGATACTAGTTCACTAATTAAAGGGTTTCTTCGTATCTCAGTTCTTTTGTTCTGTTTTGACTGCGGTCACACCGATTAAAAAAGGAAACAAATTTAAATGTTTATTTGGCAAACTTTGCCTTAGTTTAGTTTAAGCAATCAAGTGTAAGACAATAGCTAACTATAATAGATATTGTGAGACAATATTGAGAAATAAATACTATTTTTAGGAAGCATTTAAAGCATTAATGCAGAATTTTTGTTATCATACTATATTTTACTTAGTAATTTTCTTTTAGATCAACATTCTCACATAATTCATTACCATTATCATTAGAAGTGCCAATTAGTCATTTTATTCGCATTTAATAGAAATCCTATGGATGCTGTCAAGTTTCTAATAAAAAGTTTTAACTAATGAACTAGTAATCAATTCAATATTTAATATATAACATAAAAGTAATACCTTAAACAAAGCTTGAAATATACATTTTGTAAACCTCCGTTAACTTCTCAAAGTCAGAGTCAGAAATTCATTTTTTTCCGTGCACACACACACACACTCAGCATCACTCCTACACATTTTTATACATTTGGGCATCGTTTCCGTTTTGAAGTTTTCAACATAATTGATGCGGTGACTGCGGTTGTTTGGCTAATTGAAAGCATAACTCAGAGCCGACCGTGATTATTATTTTAATATTTTGTGCGCAAATCATTTAAAATTCAGTATCCGCATTGGTCATCCCACGAGCGCACACACTGTGGGACACAACCGGAAATGAGTTTGTTTTCGGCTGATGTGGCAATTATTCTGGGGAAATGTGGGCCCAATGTAAAGTCCGCTAAAATGGCGCAGAGTCTTGGGATCCTAGGACATGGCAAATCCGATTATGCTTTGAATGCCAAGCGCACACATAACATATCACTCGACTGCATTGTGATAATACTTCCGTTGTTTAAAAGCTCCTGCCGAGGACATCGTTTATTGTCCATTCATTTATCACAGGGGCTCCGGGGCACGGGGCGTGTGTTTACAAACATCATTAAAAATGTAAATGAGTTTGTTTGTTTGTCCAGTCCGTCAGTTTGTCAGCTTGTCAGTTTGTCAGTCTGCCAGTTTGCCAGTTTGCCAGTTTGCCAGTTTGTTGGCCAGGCAGTCAGTCAGGCTGCCATCCCGTGTGGTCAGCTCGTCCGGTGTAATTATTTAGACACTTGGGACATTTGGCTTTGAATTTTGCATGAAATGTTGCTGGCCCGCAGCTGAACCTGTTTGTGCCT
Organism: Drosophila bunnanda; assembly: GCA_035046265.1. NCBI lineage: Eukaryota > Metazoa > Arthropoda > Insecta > Diptera > Drosophilidae > Drosophila > Drosophila bunnanda. Next base: position 1,268,988 of record JAWNOB010000130.1, read on the forward strand.
CATCTATAATTGATTTTGCTCCTGCCGGGAGCTGGATATTTTAAAACTATATTTAACTATTGTAAACTGCCGTGTGTAGGCTTCAATTATTTATGTGCATTTTATAGCGGCTTTATTGGTAAAGTTTTCGCTAAAATGGGGATTTTGATTAGGGAGCCAGACCCCAGGTGCCAGTTAAGTCACATCTTGGCCGCTTTAAAGTGCCCATTGGTGGTAATTAAGTGCGAAAGTCAGGTCTGGGTCTCGAGTGTGCAAATTTGCGCTACATAAACACACACTCACATGCAAACACGCGCGCGGTGCCCGGGAGAAACTTTTCGGGTGCCCAGGAAAAAGTCGTAATGGCCTTGATGACATGATGAATGCCCCACATGAGTGGCGGACATCCGTTATTTTGGGGCACGAGTGGCCGGGTCGGGTGCAAGACTTTGTGTTTTGTGTCAAGACCATTTTCCACAAAGGCAGCAACACTCAAAGCCACAGAAACACAAACATGAGTGGAATAGTCAACATTGTCCGCCGAGTGAAAATTAAGTTTAATCAAAGGTGTTAAACTGGTTTACGGCAGTGCTTTCAGTGCCGACAAATTGCTTTAATGAATTATTCCATCAATTATGAAGTGTCTCTGGAAATTGAAAACGATTTTATTCGCAGGAAACTGTGTGGTGCAACGACCTCGGCAATCGGATCAACTAATTCGTGAGGGCAGCAGCAAGCGGGTAAGTGCATTATTGGTCAACTCAAAGGCATATGGCCCACAAAGCCTCAAGTAAGGTAATTTTAATATAAATAGTTGGAAAGTGGAAATGCAAATATAAGTGCAAATTAATATTGCATTCATATTTCGACCTGGATTTGCTTCGAAAGTGCTTTCTGGAGCATTTACATAACTAAAAGTTAAGCTGGAGAAAAATGGCTCGTAGAAAATGTGAAAATACGCACGAAAACCTGCACGTGTTGGCACGTGCTGGGGAAAAAAGGGAAATCATAAAATACACAAACACATACATATGTGTGTAACAAAGTTAAAGGTTTTTGTTTGTGCCATCATTTAATTATGGCCACACCGGGCGTATACGTAATGTGCCCGCACAATGCAATTTAATGCTTTCTCTATTCAATCCATCTCCTCCTCGCGGAAAATTCCTTATTCTTTTTTTGGGTTTCCTTTACAGATCTACTCCTTGGACGATGTGGAGTGCAGCGAGCTGTGCAGCTGCGGCGACTCACTTACCCTCACCTGCCACGCCCTCTGCGTGCCCTTTGCCCCCTGCCGCACCGCCCTCGCCTTCTACAGCCACGCCTCGCCCGCCTACCAGGCGTTCCGCGGTCGCTGCCTCTGCTACTCGGGCCGCTTCATCTGCATGAAGCCGCCGCTTGGGGAGTACATTCTGCCAGGTGAGTTGACTACATATCCTTGCTATCCTTGCTGTCCATCCGTCCTGCCTCCCTTTCCTGCCCTTCTGCGGTATTACGGCGTGGCGTGTCGAGTTCGCTGTGCGTTAAGCACTTAGCGATTATCGCCGGCGACAGGCGATGACGAGGCGGGGCTGTCAGGTGGAATGCAGGTGCATTTTTGTGTGTGCCGCAAGTTAAGGAAGTCCGCCGGGAAGCCGCACTTGAAGAATTTAAGCTTAAGTGTATAGGTTGAGAAAAAACGTATTTTGTGAGAGCAAAAAGTTATATTTTAATTCGAATTTATATAATGATTAAAGCTTTACTAAAAAGATGTAAGGCAATATTTTAATTTGCTTCATACAACTTATTATTCATACTTTTAAAAACATATTTAAGGATTACTAAAGCATTCTAGTAAAATTGCGCTTAAAAGTCTGTGAACATTAAAGGATAAGAGAATCCTGCAGGGGCAGCTTGTGGCTTTGCTTTAAGGCCTTTTGTCAGGACACCTCCTCGGGCGCTGAGGAGCCACTTGAGAGAGCATATTTGACACAGAAAAAGGAACCATTGTGGCAGCAGCAAGGTTGCATGGCTCTTGTCCACTTGCCACTTGCCACATGGCACTGGCACTTGCGTGCGTTTTTGTGCGCGGATTCCGCAGTAAATTACGTTTGCTGCAATTGATGTGGCATTCGCTACATTTTCTATCCCCTCTCTCTCTCTTTCTCCAGGTGGGGTCTTCCTGCTTTTGGGCTACAGTGCCGCCGACGAGGCACTGCTCCGTCCTCACACGAACCTCGGGGTGCAGGATGCCGTGCGTGCCCTGCAGCAGTACGTAACCACATACATCGATAATCAGGTAAGCCGTTGCCCTTGGCTCGCTATGGTCCAGCGAACGCATTGTAAATTATGTCCTGGCAATATATATTAATTGCATTCCATCACCACTCCGCTCAGACGCAGTGCACCCTCACGCTGTTCAATATGACCGAGGAGAACATAATCATTGCTGCGCGTCTGCCGCACGATGGCAAGCTGAAGGATATTGAGCTGCTGCGCAAGGAGAAGGTACGTTGAGATGCCGCAGGCACTTTAAACACGTGCACAGAGAGAAATTACAGGATAATAAGACAGAAATATACTTTTTAAAAGCACAAATATAGAAATATTTTAACAAATTGAAAGCCTAATCGGTTAACACTGCATTAAAGAGTAATAATATTTAACTTTGAATTATAATATGTATAAAAATAGTTTACAAATTTCTTTCAAAGATTGAATTCCAATCATATTTTCTGTCTAAACCCTTCAATATTTTGATTTAAAAGTATAGGTTTCTCTCTGTGCAAGACACCGATTTACTAAAATCAATTTCCCCCCAAAAATAATCCAATCGACGACTATGGCTGCTTATCTGTCTGCCCGCAGGACGAGTGCACCGCGATCCTGAAGACCATCAGTCATCAAATCAATAGCGAGCACAGCGAGCTCCAATCCCACCGTTTGCTGAGCATTTTCAAAATGTCCGAAGTCGAGGTCATTTGGCCGGAGAGCACCAGTGCGGCGGCCCGGAGTGGACACGGTTCCGTCTGTCAGTTTGCCAGCGGCGGTGGCTGCCACCGGCTGCTCTATGTGATGATGCTGGCGGTGGCCGCGTACTTCTCCAGCTGGACAGCGCTGTGTGTGAGCGATGTGGCTGGGACATGACAGCCGCATAGCTGAAGGATTAAGGCAAGGATGGCAAGGACGATTGCATAACTGTACGTAGTAGATACTCGTGGGGGGAAACACTCATACTGGAAGCGGATAAGCGGAAGGATAACGTTAGCTATAACTATAAACTATAATGATATGGTGCGTACTCTTAGGCGCCTGCCATGGCATAGCGTAATCGTAATACTGTGTTGTATACATTTAGGGGCTAGTTCTGTGTTTTAGCTGCGATTATTGTGAAGCTTTGTTGTTGACCCTTGACAATGTTGCTGTCCCTTTTGATACGAACGTGTACGTGTATGTGTGGACTGCAGGATATACAGAAACTCATCTAGGACATACGCATATATAGAACTCAACTAGATTAATCTATCATTTAATGTGAAAACCGAAAACTGCTGTCTACATAATAATACTGTTAGCAATTAGCGAAAGGCAAACTCGATAGTTGGATTTGACGTGTGAGTGTACATAGGAGGTATCAGCATTAAGTACTATCCGTAGCTAGAGTTTTATACGGTAAACAATACACCTTTCTGTCCGTTAATACAGCACACACACAACACACCTTGTACACAACAATTAAGGCCCCCTCATTGTTTGCTGTTTAAGCTCTTTCAAGTTCTTGGCTGCCTCAATTACAAAGGGAAAATATTAAACGCCTTAACAACTCTTACGCCGGGGCATGCATTCCACGGATATGCCGGCTTTCTCTTTTGATTTTTAATTACATTTCAATGCGACCCGGCCTTCGGACGGGAGAAACAAATAAAAGTCAGGCAAGCGAACGCGAAAACTCACTCGTTTAACACTCTTATGCAAATCGGTATTGTTAATTTATTTCATAGTTTTCCGTTCCATTCGGAGGCGGGAAAACAATTACGGTTTCATTATCAATTATGCGTTCTGCATTTCGATTGTTCGCCTGGCAGCCATGGACGACCTCAACCTCGCCTCGTTTCAACAGGTTTCATTGCTATATATTACATATATATCCCTTTGTTCAGTTCGCTGTACATACTCCTACCTACTCCCACTACCACTTTGGACCCCTCAATTGACGTAATTAAATACTAACAGTACATATCAATATGAACACCTAAACGAGTTTTACACGAAAATTCTTCTCGAATCTTTTGTATATAATTCTTTATACCGAAGCTATAAACTATACATAATATTTACAACGATATACAAGCCTACGACTACCCTGTGGCATACGGTACGAGATCTCAATTCAAGTTAGTCAAAGCAACTAAGTTTAAATGTATATGGAACGAGACTTTAGTTGAGCCTTAAAGAAAATATGTAAAAATCGAAGGAGTAAACTAGAAACTATTGTAAATAGTAGGGGGAGGAAGAAAACAACAACACCTGAGTGAATGGAAAATCTATGAATATTGATGGAGTGTTTGGATGCACACACACACACACAAACAGACACACACTTTAAGCCTAAGCTTGACCATTTTGAACCGAAAAGAAAAGGAGAAATTTGTAGCAGTGTAAAATGTGCACGTATTGAGAATGGTCACAATCATGAAAAAATGTCTTTCTTAATGCATATACTCGGCGATATGTATTATGTTTATACACATAGAAAAAGAAAGGGAAATATATATATATACGAATTACCTATACCTATACCTTACCTATACCTATATAGGATATCTGGCAAGACCCTGCGCTTCAGTTAGACAAATGATAATGTAATATACACACCGAGGGCTAAACAATATCACTCTATCGAATATCCTTGCAAATTATTACACTGTTGACACGAATTAAGAACTAACCGCAGCATATCTAAGTCGAAAAAATATACCCCAAAAATAAATATAAATATATAGTAATTATTAAACATACGTATGCGTAAAGTTATAAACGTTAGAGAGCATTGAAAACTACTTTAATAGTGTCTAGAGAAAGCAACGCTTTAACTTAAACCTAAACAGCAGCAGCAGCAGCAGAAAGTGTTTGTAAAGTCAATTTCTATTGGGAAACCTGCTTGAGAAATATCATCTAGCTAAATATTAGACGAATTTAAGGCAAAACTAAACTATCGAGCAGCTCGTGTGTCCTTAGGAAATAGGGGAAATTAGTGGAAATTGTTCGGGCTATTGAAATGCAGTTCATTTTGCTAACCAATCCGCATCGTTTTATGGCCAACTGGAGCAGCAACTAAGTCGTTATATACATAGTTTCGGACCATATCAGTGACGGAGACAAGTCGAGTGTTTTGTTTCATCCCAACCCAAGTCACCCCTCTGTCATCTCTATACATCACTCGCACTCACTGGGTGCGGACAAAGCGTAGCTACAATGTAAAGTACCGTTGAAGAATGATGAAAAACGAAAGGGAAATGAAGAAAATTACAAAATAGTCGTCGCATTAATGTAAAAAGCAGAAAGGCAAAGGGCAAAAGGAAAACTAGCATACTCAAATAGCAATCTGTAGCAAGGATACGTATAAATTCCAGGATAGCAAAATCACAAAGGCATAAATAGCAAATAAAAGTAAGGCGGATGGGGAAAACACTGAAAATTATGCATGGGGAATTCTCGAAAGAGGCGGCGCACTTCAAGTTTAAAGCTGGAAGTTGTAAACGATAAATTAATATATATATAAATATAAATAAATAAATATACGATATGTTTGGGAGCATACGAGGGTGTGTATGTAAGTATGTGGGCTTTACGTTAGCGTATACAAAACAACCGAATTGAGGTACATGGATAACGTTAAAATTAAATATAAAAAGAAAACACTATGGATTAAAGCGAATGGCATATTTGTAATAAACACAAAGAACAAGAACATTGTAAGTGAAACAAACAAGAAGAACAACAGCAGAAAATAAAGAAAAGCAAAATAACAAAAAATATAGACAGTAAAGATCGTGACTCTTTATTTTAGACAATTGTTAATGGGTAAGTAATAACTTAAAGCTAAGATTGAGCAATCTCTGGGGATTAGTCTTCAGTTTTTCGACCTTTAACATGATATTCCATACTGTAAGCTATCCTTTTTTATAATTATTTTGGTTAAAGCATCGAAACCCATGCCTATTAATAATACATCATAAAGAAATCATCAGCCATCATACCTATAGAATTATATTCTGCATCTTAGACACCTGTTTTTAGAGTATTTCAAAGCCCTAGTGATTTTAGTAACCTAATTGTTTATTATCCTTTTATTTCTACTTTAACTTCGACTGCTCAGCTTTCTGGGTCACATGACTCGCGATGCGCACTTCATTATTGACCCCCAAAACGCCTCGAAGCGATCGGCAACTAAGTATGTGACACTATCGCAGTGAACAAAGCCACGGATACAATACAACACAATGCCAGGGAGTGCCCTGGAAGATATAGGGGTACAAGCTACAAAGACAGCCCAATAAGGAGAAGTCCTTCTCGAGCGGCAAGCAAACAAACACAACCATATACACACACACACACTCTCAGTGGAAAAAGAAAACAACAAACAAGGGCAAAAAGGCGGCAGCAGAAAAGCAAAATGAACTGGCTGAAAAGAAAAGCCAACCACACAATGCCTTTGTATATGGTATGGGAGGAGGGAGGGTCTGAGGGGGCATGGAACAAAAGATGAGCCGAAGACAAAGACACTTGCTCAAGGCAACGCCGTTTCATGGCTTAAACTCAAGTTCCCCGGGAACCACTCGAATGCACTCCACACACCCACAACACCCACAGCCACCGCCAGCAGAAACACACCCCGGCTCGAACAACAAAGACTAAGGTCAATCATTGGAATTTTGCCAGTTAATTCGCATACAAAAGGCGGTGGCCCAGAAGAGAATGAAAATAACACGAGCAGAGCTCTGCTTTTCTTTTTCCACCATCCCCCCTAGAGTCTGCCTGCCTGCCAGCCCGCCTCCCCTTTGACCTGCCACGCCCAGTGGCATGCTGAGTTCGGCATTTATACTTCCACTTAATTAGGTAATAAATGATTGAAGAAATTATGTCTAGACGTGAGGACAATTCCGATGCCTTGGCCACACTCGCACACACTCTCTGTGTGTGAATTCATTCCTGGCACGTGAGGGGTTAAAATGTTGCGAATTTCCACACAATCACACACCGAGGCTCCCACACACACACACACACACACATGACATCCATTTGAATAGAATTTGTATTTCATTCTCTCCGTGCCGCCCGTGATTTGAAAGCAGGCATAAATTGTAAACAATTTCTTTTTGATTCAATTTGTATAACCTGCTGCCGCTAAGTGGCAATGCTTTTATGCGAGACGATGGTGTAGGGCACATGTATTTATTTCGCATTTTATATCACATTCAGGAGAGAAACGATGCCTGAATAGCAAAACCGAGAGTGAATCGTAATGAATGCGGGGAGTGGCGAACGGGGCGGATACGCGATGCGGGCTTTGCCAGTTCATTAATATGGTGCAAATATGTTGAAGGTCGATGATATGAGGCATGTACTATATATAGGTGCTGTGTGTGTATCAAGGTACATATAGAAAAATATACTAGCAAAAAACATGAAATTAGTAAATAAAAATGCAGATACTTGTTGGAGAAATTGACGTCATAATACTCAAAAGGGAAAGGCTACAAATTAACTTAGTAAAAGTGGCTGGTATTAAAAAACATTATAAAACACATTCTACAACCGGCTCGAAGGACCAAAATAAAAGACCGATCAAAAGAAAAGTACATAGGTAAATCTTCTGCTTAAGTTTTATGATATGAAATATGAAATGATATTAAATAAAAAACTATTACTCCTAGTAGATCTGGCTCTTAGAACCAAAATGAAAGGACGGTCTAATTAAAAATATATCTTTATTAATTGACTCTTTATAAGAAACTGATTTTATTTTAAAAAATATCTTCGATATTAAACAAAAAGCTATTACTCATTATACATCCGGCTCGAAGGACCAAAATGAAGGGACACTCTAATAAAGAATATGTCTTTATTAATTGACTCTTTGTAAGAAAATAAAGTTATATGACTGATATTACTCAAAATGCTATTTCTTATTATATACTATACTATACTATACTATTACACTTATAATTCCCATGTGAAATATATGGAAATTGTAGTATTTTTTCCCTCTGTACAGAACTGGGCCTGGCCCTTGTTGCACGCACATTTATCAGGCGGCAATGATTACGTGTTTGCCATTTTATTGCTAAAACTGTTGCGCCTCTTTGTCTGCTCCAGTAGTCAGTCCTCCTTCGCCCCCCAAGCCACATCCCCCATCGCATTGCGCCCCTTCTCCTGTGGCAAGTGGGTCTCTGTCTGTTTGTGACTTTGTTGCCGCTGCTGGCTTTGTTCTACTTGGAATTGCCTTTTATTTTGTGCTAATTGAAGTTGCTGCCATCATATTTTTTTTGCGCCCACACTCCCAGTCTCCCACACACACACATGTCGGCTCGGGTTTGCTTTTATTGCCGCATCTATGTTTTGCCTGTTTTTGCAATTTTAATTAAAAACGTGTTTATAACAGCGCAAAATGCTGATGAGTGAGCAGAATAATTTATTTCGAATATATGTGCACACATATGGAAGGCATATAGAAAGCCCGGCTAATATAAAGGCTAATAGTAAGTGCACGGCGCTAATTAATGACAATTTTCTCTATGTGCTTTAGTATGAAAATCCATTTACCAGCTTATCCTCTCAGCGTAAAAGATTATCGTGCCACAGAGAATATATATATCAAATGGGGAATATGAAATAAACCTGTATTTAACTATTTTTTCTTGAAGTGAGCTTTAATTGAAATCAAAAAAGATATTGCATTAATTGCCTGACAATGCCCAAGGACGAAGCAAAAACAAAAAATCTACTTAAAGTGAAGAAGAAATTCCTGTCGATGTGGCCTGAAAGTATGCTACATTTTTCGCTGCAATTTATTTCGCATAAGGTGGTGCACACACACACACACACTCCCTGCCATTTACACATTGCGAATTCCTTTGCATAACGCTGTGGGGAATGTATATTGCCAGGATGCCAAAGGAAGAAGCCACGGCCACAAGGAGATATGCATCGCAACAGCATCCTCAGCTGGAGACGGAGAATCAGGCAGAAGCCACACCACAAAGAATTCAATTGAATTGATATTCAAATGCGCTTTGCCGGCGCTCTCACACAGAGAGGCATCCATTATTTGTCGATTTTACACATGGCACATGGCAAATGTAAGGGAAAAATGTACGACCTGCTGAATAAAAAGGAAAAAAGGGGACGAACAAAAAAGAAAGCCATGCATATATAGAGGTATTCGAGGGAAGTGCGAAATCCCAGTTCTAGTTTTCATTAGTGCATTTTCACCCACTCCCAGGACCCGGGCTGGGCCAATGATCAGTGAGCCCTTTTTGATGGCTTCGATTGCTCCGGCGGACTGCAAACTATTTTTGCGCCATTTGCCAAAAAGCCGAAGAACCAGCACCTTTGGCCCCACCGAATGCAACAAAACATGGCCAGGACTCCAAGGAGCTGCATTTGCATAACTCGCTTCCCCCAAGGAACAAAAAGCAGGGCTGCTGAAATGGGGAAAGCTGATACACTGTAGAAAGATATGTATTTTCCATTTAATAATAATATTAACAAAGGTAAAATCGTTCATTAAATCTGTAATATATTCAACAGAAAGCATTGAATTGACCTTGGGACCTTATTGCACATTGTCGATCCGGCTCGAAGGACCAAACTTAAGGAGGAGCGAACCAAACAAAAAGATGCTGTGATTAATATCTTCCCTCTGATTATTTTTCCCAGTGCATTATCAAAGACAGATAGACAGGCTGAGGCTCAGCGTTCGATGCGCGCCAGACAAGCAGCCAAGTGCAGAAATAACACAAAATAGATGGCGATGCGATGGGGAAAATAATAGGAGCGGAATGGTAACAAAAAAAATAGGGAATATGTATGCATTCTCCTCCAAGAACGTATACGTAGGAAAAACTGCTAAGGAGCCAAATACTCGAACATTTGCAAACGCGGCAAAGTAGCGAAAATTTGCAAATTGATTGCATTCCTGTGCCTGCGCTCCAGTTGGGCTTGGGCTTGAGCTCGAATATGAAATCTTTGGAGGAGTGCAAATTTCGCACATTTTTTCGGGGCAACTGTGGGAATGTATTTTTGGCTCGCAAGCAAAATACAAAAAAGAAATCGAAGGAGCAAAAGAATTGGCAAAACAAAAGTCTAATACCTAGGCCAGTGCATGCCATAGTATTACGTTCTTTACAGAATATGTTGGATATGCTGTTTCAGCGTCAATCAAATTATGCAAATCTCGAGTTTAATTACGGACAGCACAGAGCAGAGCTCAACTTTAAATCAATTTTTTTGTGTATTTCTTAGACTCCGTGCTGCTCTGTGCTTTTCCTTATTTTATTTGTGCTTTATAAAATATTTAAACACTTTGACACACTTTGTCTGCCGGAGGAGCAGAATGAAGAGCATATTTCGTGGGGGCAGGACACACAACACACAAGACCCGAACGGAACAAGGCAAATTTTGTCGGCCAACAAAATGACACTTAGTGCAAAAACAGGAGAACACATGCCTAATAAATAATTCAGTGCGCAACAAGCGGACAACAAGCGCACTTGTGGCACCATCGCCATCGAAACACCACTGGAAGACCATTGAAACACCATTGAAACGCCACCACTGACCAACTCCATTTGCCCGACCCTCCCCGACAGCTGTTTGGGATTCAAGAAGATGGAAATCCAGTCGGATGTGTCCGCTCAAGTGTTGCGTGTTATGCGATGTCCTTCAAGACGGACATTATCCCAAAAGTCCGGGGCTGCGGACTCCGGTGAGACATATGCGGGTCATTTGCCGGGCGAATGAACCAAAATGAGGCAAGAATCATATTTGAAGGATGTTTTTCGCTCTGCGCTTCTACGGTTTGTAGCTCTGTCGTTTTGTTGTGTTCAAAAGAAACGAAACAATTCAATAAAATAACACGAAAATCTAATACTGAGACACGGAAATGCTTTTAGTCTGGACGAAAATTCGTCAAAATACAAACCGGGCAACGTTCCGCCCCCTACGTACCTCAGCAATTCATGTTGTATCTGCGAATCTGAGTGAGTATCTACAAGATTCACCTTTGCTTTGTTTTCCTCACAAAAGTTTGCCATGGTAATGAGCAGCTTCCACATTTGATTTATTAGTGCGTGAGTTTTATTGATATTACCCAACCAACCTGGGAATATACAGGGAAATAATTTTGTCAGAGGTCATAAAAGTGAAAGATGAGCTTCAGCCGAGGAAAAAAAATCATTTAGCATCACGATTAAAATAAATCATAATGTATAGGCTAATACAGCTGCTGGAGAGAGGCGTAAAGAGGCCGGAAATAAAACTAAGCGAACATATGCAAGTGCCGGCATTACGTATACGCCACGTAGCCGGCCACGTCCAAGCGAGCTCCACAGACGGCAGGCAGCAAACAGGCTAAATGCAAACAGACAAACAAAAATGATTTATAAATTGGCAAGACGTGCATAAAATGCTGAGCAGCAACGGGAGGAGCTGGAAAAAAAACATTTCCACTGCATACGTAATGAGCCTCGGAGCGGATACGATGATTCCCAGGCCCAGGACCCGAGGCTGGACTGGGCCAGACCACGGGAAGTGGCATTTAAATGCGCGCATTTATTCACTTCTAAATGCTACAAATAAAAATATGCTAAGGGAAATATGCTAAAGAGTCGGACTAGTAGAAAAAAAAAACCCCAAAAACCGGGCCAAGTGTGTGTGTGTGGCCGCAACTTACTGCCATAACTGTGTGTGTGTGTGTGTGTTTGTGCCTGCCCCACTCCTATCCCATCTTTAAATCTCATTTGGCCCGCAGCGGCAGAGGAATTCCTAAAAAATGTTCAACTAAAACGAGGAGGAGGAGGGATGAACAGAGACCACTTTCTGGCACGCTGACTTGGTTACTGCCAGGCAGAAGTAGCTCTTGGAAGAGGAAGCTGGTCAGAGATACTACTATCACCATGCCATGCATGTCGCTTCACACCAGCACCAGCACACACACAGATACTCCACACACTCGCATGGAACGCACGCACATATGCCATGAATTTCATTTAGTCCGCACGTGTGTGCGTTAGTTAATATTGGCCACGTTGTATGTTACGCGTGTGCCTGTGTCTGTGGGCCTTTAAATTACCTCAACCATAAAGTAAACTTGCTCCGAGCAGCAGCACAAACACAAGGCAATATGTTGTTGATGGCATTTTAAAGATGATGCTGCCTTTGTAGCATATTTTAATTAGTTTAAATCACCTCGGCAATGGCAATAAAGACACAACGATATAGCTGCAAATAATGAAGCAATCACAAAAACAATCAAAGTTGCGAAAGGATTCAGGTAAAAATCAAGTCATCAACTTTATGTGCACCAAGGAAAATTAATATTTTTTAACAAATTAGTTTAAATATAAATCAAACTACAAGAAATAAAATTAATATATATTTTAAAGGCAAAAATATATAATAGAGTACTTAAAATAATGTTACTTTGATACCTTTACTAAAAATTCTATCAATAAATATCAAGTAATTGTAATAAACATATTTTCAATTAAATTTTTTTACTTTCCAGCTTAATATTTATCAGAAACATCAATCAACTACTAGTTTCTTTTGGTGTCTTCCAGCTGAAAAGTGTATAAAATGCAGCTCTTAACCAACCCTCCCCCGGCAGCATTCTTTAATGGCTGGCATGTGTCTTAGAGGGCGAAAAATCTGAGACCAGCTCTCCTCTGCCACTGCCGGGCTCTGTGAAATTGCGTTGCATATTAAAAGCATGCTCGACGCCGACGACGCTGCCGCTTGGCCAGAGTCTTTTGGCCAAGTCTTTGGGAGGCAATGATGATAATGCGGCACACGTGCACTAAAATGCAAGCACTTGAAATATTTATAAGCTGACTGGCAGATAAATCAGAGGCGCCTGCACTCAAGCTGTTGTGCCAGCCACTAGCACTAAATGAAGAAAAATGAAGTTCGCTGTGTTGCAGCAGGTTTTAGGCAAGAAACTGTCAAACTGCCAGCAGGATATCTAGTGGCTGAGGATCCCGATGCGGCTAAGGAGGAGAAGGACGAGCCAGAGTGATGGTGGCTGTGTGCACTTTGCTGATGGATTTGCCGCGACGCCACAGCTCCCCGATTGATGCCGCCAAAGGGAAAGTTGAGGCCAATAAGAAAACCAAAATCCTGCAAAGGTCAAAATTTATGCGCGGCGAAAGTGTTGACACAGAGTGCATGGTGATGATGTGTTTAAATATTTTATGTCTCCAAAGATGCGCATAAATATTTGAGTGCTAAGACGTGTTGCGGTCTCCCAGCGGGTCTCATTAGCCAACGAACTAAAGAAGCCGAGATTCCATCAAGTGTCAAGTAAAAAAAAGAATATTCATCTTTAAAATAATAACTCCGAGGAAATATAAAATTATTTTAGCTACAATGCAATGGAAACTAAATAAAGTCGGTCAATCATTTGTCATTTATTGTTTTATTATTGTATTTTATATTCTATTTAGTTAATAGTATTTTATACAGAAGTTTAGAAAAGCAACAAACTGAAAGCCCTAAATAAATGTTTGTAACTTCCTGACAGTTCATTGTTGTCCCTTATTTATGCAAGTCGAAAATCAAGATTTATTGTTTTCATTTCACTAACCTGATGACAAAGACTTTATCTTTATCAATTTACAAATATTTAATATATATATATTTTGAATAGACTAAGCTTGAAGAAATATTTGTTTTGTAAGGGGATTAAAAGAATCTTACAAATAACAATTTATTTGGTTGTATTATTTCGAATATTGAATGAGCTACACTTGAAGAAACTTTTGAACGTCCAATTAGTTGGTAGTTAAAAGGAAAAACATATTTCTTAAGGAACTACCTGGATGCGTTGCCGGGAAACCGTCTCCTAAAGTCCGCATCTTCCTTTCAAGGACCCACCCCATGCCCGACGCTTATTTACATGTCAATTGTAAATTGTTTTCCATGTTATCGTTTTGTTTTGTTCTTGCTCCTTTTTTCGTCGAACACTTTTCACTTTAGTGATTTGTTGTGCTCTTTGTTTATCCGGAGAAATCGAAAACATGTCAAGCACTTGCCGTATATTGAGGCATGTGTGTCGGCGGAGCCTCCTGCTCGGGTATAAGGATGTCCTTATATTCCCCCAGGTGGCTTCTCGCGCTGACAGACTGCCGGGGATTTAAAGTGACAGTGATCTGGGCTGGAGCTGGTTTGGGGCTGGTTTTGGGGCTGGGGCTGTAGGCAAATCTCTCCAGCTAGGCATTCCATTACCCAAAAGGAAAAAATCACAAAAAAAAAAACAAATGTATCAAATGTCAATCTAATTTCATTTTTACGCTCGACCAAATCTGCAGAAAGCCGCTGCTACCTCGCACTTTCTATATATGTTATATATATGTAAAAATATATAGATTTCTCAACAATTTGACAAATCGCATGTTGACATTTGTTGACATCTCTCAAACACACACACACTCACGTACATTCCAGCTAAAAAAAAAAAAGAAAAAGGATAACGAAATGGGAACGTGACAAAGAGCACAATCCTGTTTCTCCCATTGATATCTCCGCAAACTGGCAGAAGGGGCTACAACAATTCTAAATCACTGATGACGCCAATGGGGATGGCAACTGTAAAACTCAATGAATTGGAAAATGTTTTGTTAGCTTTTCCATCAACACTCGCACACTTGCACGAAGAAGAAAAAAGGGAGAGCGCCAGGTGAGCACAAAAACCTTGCCCGATTGGCGAAATTAAATCGAACCAACGACTGTGCTGCCGCACAAATTGAATAATTATCTAGAAATATATATGTGTAAAAGGGGGAATGTGGAATATTTGCTTGAGGCTTTGCTTGCTTTAATTTAAATTTTCAATTCAAATGAAATTGGAGAAAACGTAAACAAAAAATGAGGGCCAAAGGCGAAGATTTATAAAATCATTCTAAATTTCCTGGTTTCACCCAAAATTTATGCACACAAATAAAATGAGAGTAAATTGATTTATCTGCGGCGAAAGGAGTCTTCCTGCGGGGGGGATGAAGGGGACTGGAGTAGAGGGAGGCCGGGACCCTGAAGGGTCCACCTTCATTCATTGGGGACACATTAGCCGCGAGTCTCACACACTCACGCAGGAATTCAAATAGCTACACAGTAAGAAAAGGAGAAAGTCCTTAAAATAGATTATTATATAAAACATTTGCTTTTTTTACATTTTTTTCCTATCTAAAGAAATTTCTTTTTATATAGTATCTATTTTCATCGTCACGTATGTGAAAGTTTTGCACAAAAAATTCCCAATTACGAATTCAACGATAAACTGCTAATAAAGTTTTTAAATGTCTCCAATTGGATTTTTGAAGTCAGATTTTGATACTTTTTTTTGCAAGAATCAGTGAGTTGTAAGAAACATTCACCTAAAATTCCCAAGTATTAATTCAGCAATAAGCTGTTAAGAAACTCTTTGAATATCTTTACGTGTTTTTATAATAAAAACAATATTTTTGCTTTTATATGAAGTCACGTTTTACAACATGGTTTTGGCAGAAATTTTAAAGTTTTAAGAATCATTGAATCATAATTAAAATTCCCAGAGAATTCAGAGAAACACTTTTATAAGACCAAGCAATTTTTCTTTTTTTTTATTGGAAACAACCAAATTTATTTTCTTAAAAGTCACGGCTCTGTTAATATTTTATGGTCAATATTATTATATTATGTCAGAATATAGTTTTTGGCCTAAGTGTTGCGTCAACGTTTACGTGCCCTTCATTAGCCAGGTAGGCCTGGAATTTTTAAGAGGCTCACCCCAAAGAAAACGTTATTTAAATATTAAACGTTATTTTATAACAAAAAATAACTCCAACATTAAAATGAAAATGTGACTCAAATTTTATAAGGTTTTTTTTCCGTGTAACTGCGACTCACAGACGCATGCTAATACCCTCGTAAAAAGGCAATTTCCACAAATTCAACGCACCTCAGCCACCTTACGCATTTGTTTTTTTATTATTTGTTTTTTTTTGAGGGGAGGGCGAGAGTGCCGCTAACTCAATTTTCTATTTGCAAAATTTTCTGGTTCCATTGTGGTTGGGCCTGAGGTCAGAAGAGGGTGGCCGGAGGTGGCTGTGGGCGTTGGAAGAGGGAGTGGCAGGCAGGTGCCGAGCCCTGTCCATTTGGCCACCAGCGTGGCATAACTTATGCCGCAGATACACACGCACACGGGCGCGTTTTGCATACAATATGTCGGTGTGGGTCCCAGCATACATTTATTTCAATTTTTACAACTCGGATGCCATTCCTCTCGCCCTCCACTCCACCTCCCCCACCGCTTTTCCGCTTTTCCAGCTCTCCCTGGCAGCGGCGACTCGTAATGCGCTTTAAGGCATCGACATTGGCTTTCGTATCGTTGGCGGTTCTGCGTCCGCTTTACGATTACGTTTTTACAAGATTTGCATAAACACTTTCATCGAAATATAAATGACTTAAAGTGCTTTGAATATATAAGCATGCATGTAGTATATGCCCTACAGAGGGGAATATGTACTATGTATTGGCCTGAAATATATTTAATAAGAAATAAGTCACTCAAACTTTATAGTAAAATGAACTTTTAAATGGTTTTAAGGATGTAAATTAATTTACATCATTTATGAATGTTAGTAAGCTTTGCTTGTAGGGTAGCTATTATTCGTGGTGGGGCAATTTGGACCATTTCTCAAACTGAATTTCCTTCGCATTGCCTTCATGAATTTTGCAATTCTCGGGCGTCACATTACGCGCTGCTTTTATGGCGTCACTTTAACGAGCTATCAGTCCCGAGCTTTGTTTGGCCAGAGGTGTATTAAAAAGGATATGGGTATTGGTCGGCGGATATTGGCTAGACTTTTGGAAGGAGGTCTGCCCAAGTGGTTAAGGAATAACTTAAAAAGCTTAAGAGCACCAGATAAAAGTTTTTATATCATTATGAAAAAGAAAACTAAGGTATATATTTTGCTTAAATAATAAAAGAAGTAATTACAGACAAGTAAGATTATAATTTAAGTTTGTATATTTCTTATGTTTAAGTAATGTTCTGGTATTACCTAAAAATATTTCAACTTGTTCTATAATCCGTAAGACAATTTCATTTTATTTAAACTAGTTTTGTTTCGTGGTCAAAGAGTTCAGAGACAGAATTTTGAGTTTATTATCCTAAATACGTATATTTCTACTAATACTACTCTTGCTTTAAAGAAATAAAGCAACGTTGGGCAACATATTTAAAAATAGGAGCCTGAAAACAACCCTCTAAGATCGATCTGGTCTACAGTTTCTCAGAGATCTTGCTGGGTCCTTACATTCTCAACAGACAAACATTCTGCAACAACTGTCCCTGACACAGATTCTGATCAATTTCCCTCTTATTGGCCTCCATTTCCAGTTTTTCCAATTCGTTTGTGCTTGAGATCTTCCTATTAATATTGCCTGTACGAGAATAAATGGGGGGGCTATGGTATCGCAAAACTGATTACAGATCCCACAGGGACCACTTTTCCGAGGCAGCCACACCCCAGAGATACTGGATATCCCCGGCAATGAGATGCATAATAAAAACTGCCAACGACAACAAACTAACAAAAGTCAAAGCAATTGTAATAAATGACAGTCAGACATCTGCCAAGTGGCCAGAGCGGGGGAAGGTGCTGTCTGTGGGCGGTGGCTCATGTCCTGGCAAATGCCAGCTCTGCAAATCCCTGTCCGCCGTCCTGCAACGAACAGTGATATCCACTCCAAATGGCATTCCCCGGCTGGGTAGGAAATTTTCTAGCATTTTGGCATCATTAGCATTGATTTATGATTAAGTTCAACCTCAATTTTCAGTTAAATCGTTTTCCTTGCCAGCCTCGCTCCTGCGCTTGTGCGTCCTTCAGCCCACCGAATATCCTGGTGAAAACTTGCGAACTGCGTGGGCTGTGGCGGTGGCGGTGGCGGTGGGGCAGGAGGAGAAGTGGGCATTGAATCCAGGCTAAAGGAGGCTGGCAAAACGTCGAAAACAAGAAATCAGAAAATCAGAAGTAGCTGCGATTCTCACAATCGGACGCACTGATGTGTATAATGATCTTTAGCTGGGATTTAAAACGGATAATAAATAATAAAAATACATGGCGATAGAGGAGGACGCCGCGGGCGAGGAGAGAGCGAGTCCTGAAAGGAATCCGAGCTTACTGTAAGTCGGAGCGCGCGCGCTCTGTCTTATAAAAAATGAATCGTTAAAAGGCCGAAAAGGAATATAAATGTTCGTTGCCACAACAAATCAAAAAAGGAAGAATACCGTAAGGCCAGAAACGGAAAAATAAAGCAATATTCAAGAAATGTAAGTCGGAAATGGAAGACAATGCTTGACAATGGCCCATGATATATGATGAGCCACTCACTCCGTACTCCTCTGCTCTCCCTGCAAAGCCTCTGTAGGCCTCGACAGATTGAAATTGAAATGAACGTAGAAATAGAAATAGAAATTGAAACAGATAGAAAGTTTCTGTGGCATTGCAAATAAACCGATATGAATGATGTTGAGTTGAACAAATGCGGCTTCATAATCCCGGCAACAACTCCTCTCCTCCATTTGAATAATGTTGTTCAATAAACAGAATTGCCTTCATTCAGCATTGGCATCCCCATTGATTTCATCATCATACCACCAAGAAAACTCACATTGTTCGCTCTGACTCTGGCTATGGCATTTTTCTCGATTTAAACGGAAAAGCGAAAAAAGAACAGCATCAACAGCAGCACCAGCAGCAGCAGCAGCAGCACCAGGCGTATTGAAATATGGAATAAGTTAAAAGGATTTATTAACTTTTAAAAGCACCACAGCACACAACAATGGCAAAAGGACCAGGAGCAACGACAAATATTGTATGTTGACTTCGGAAAATGCCAAAGGTACTCCTCCATGGCATCGGAATGTCAGCACGGTGGCACTGGCAGTATTGGCCCCTTTAATACGTTATGGTGGATTTATGCGGCGGCTTCATGGCCTTTTGTCGCTCAATCGGAAATTGCTCATACGCAGAGTGAGCCAAATAGGAGAACGAAAAATGTGCACTGATCATTTTCTTTTTGCCAGGCCAAAGACATGCCTTGAGACAGGCGCAGGATATATTATATTAAGTAGATACACTGGCAAGGCTCACAGGAAGTAGTGTCAACTAAAGTAATGCTGATTTAAGTGTCTTAATTTAACAGAAATATTATAAATAACAAGGTAAAGGTATTGTTTAAACCTTAATGTTAGACTTCTCTCTCAACTTCATAAACTTGTATATATTTCAAATTTGTTTTTCAAATTGAATATAACAAAAGAATCTCTAAAAACAAACTCGTCAGAATCGGGGTTGGCGTCAGCGGCTGTCTGGTTTAAATATATACATTTGTGACTTTAGCTTTGCCATATATCCTTTATATAATAAACATCACCTACACTTGCTGTGCAAAAGGTTTGGAGTGGCTTAGAGCAGCCACATTTGTGAATAAATTGTGCTGCCAATAAAAAATATAGCAAACTCAAACAAAAATGCATACACACACATAAAGCACATAAATTGGCTTTCTGTCGCCAAGGCAGCAGCGACTTATTCAGAGTTCCTGTGTCCCGGAGCCCCAGGATCCCGATCTGGAACCCATCTCCCTGCATTATGGACCGCCAGCCCAGAGATGCGGAATTCCACTGGCTGCGGGAATAAATAAATCCGCTGCACCAACTGCGATTGCGTCTGCTGCTGCACTTGACTCAGCCAAATAGGAAAGAGCCAAACAGCAGCTACTTTTCCGGCCATGGTCAAAATAGAAAGCACTTGGGAAAAAAACGAACAATATATTTATGAAAAAATGAAGGTAGAAAATTGTATTAAGATTTAAACAAGCATCATTTCTTTTATAATGCCTCAGAATATTTAGTTTAACTTCAGTTTGGGGTAAAAAAACACTTTTCAAGAACAATAAATTAAATTAATATTCATATCGAAGTGTCTCTTATTTATACATTTCAAAGAAAGGAAATACTACAAGAAAAATATATATAAGAATTTGTATGTAGATATTGGAATATCATTTAATATTATGACAGGATAGACAGTATTATAAAGTTATGAATAATAAAATGAAGCAAGTAAATAAAAAATAAAAGATAGTAACAAGTTAGTAATATAAAATTATATAATTATATATATAATGAAGCAATTATAAACGTGTCCTCATTTCGTCATAATTTCAGGCGAAGAACTCTTCTTTTAATAAAATAAACAAAAGTTTCATATACAAATGGTATGATAAAACTAATTTGTATATTTTTTCATTATTGAATTTAAATATGAAATTAGTTAAATATAACCAAAATACTAAACAAATAATATACAACTAATTAATCATTATCAAACAAAATAGCAAGTACAGAACCCTATTTTGAATCAAAGAGTGTATAAGATAGAATGGTATTATGACACTTCATTGTTGATTTTATAATTCATAC
Source organism: Drosophila bunnanda (assembly GCA_035046265.1). Taxonomy (NCBI): domain Eukaryota; kingdom Metazoa; phylum Arthropoda; class Insecta; order Diptera; family Drosophilidae; genus Drosophila; species Drosophila bunnanda. Next base: position 1,289,696 of record JAWNOB010000130.1, read on the forward strand.
ATTTAGGTATTTTAAAATTAGAGACTTAATAATTTAATACATATAAAAAAAGGACTGGATTGTGGACTTTATTGTGATCCAAAAATTAAATATATTAAAGTAAAACTGCATATAAATAAACCCTGTTTCTTGCCATGCACCATTTGAATTAAACACTTTTCATGTGCGCTGCCTTTGTGAAGTTGCTGCTGCTGCTGCTGCTGCTAGTCCTGCTCCAGTGCAGCTCTCAATGGAAATTAGCACACTTTTCACATTTTCCCTTTGAGTGTCTAGCGCTCTGGCGATTGCAGTTTTTAATCCATTTTCGGTCCCTTTTTTTGGCCCCGGCGCTTCGTAAATTCAAAAGTTCGGAAGCTGTTAATAATGTCGACAGGCGCACGACACAAGTATTTCATTAGAGAAACGGCATCCTGCAGTCCGGTGCCATCTCCCGCTGCCCCATTGCCTTATCCTGTCGCCACTCGGCTCTCGTCCTGCTCCCGGGAGCGGAGAGCATCAGCGTTTCCTCTAATTTTCAATTTGGCTTTTCCCGAGCTTCGTGCGCGAAATGTTCTCGCGTGTCGTGATATCTGTTCGAAAGCAATTACACCAGCTACCGACGACCATCGCAAATGAAAGAAAAACTAATTAAATCCTTTGTCCAGCATTTTGTCATACAAAGGAAGGAGAGGAGTCCGAATACGGAAGCGGATGCGGATGCGGATGGAGAGTGCATAAACAGATCGTTGGGGCAACTATTTAGCAGAGTTATTCCATACCCGACATTTGCATCTCTTAACAATGCCGCACTCAATGCAAATCAAATCTGCAATGCGCCACGAATCCGCTTTAGTCTTTATGCCACGTTAATGTGATCGATATGCTTTCGATTTCGGTTTCAGCACAAATGGCGCATCAGCGGCGGCATCCATCTTGATGTAAGTGGGATTACGACTGAGCCGCGGGGACAATGTCATCGTCAAGGATGTCCTTTTTGAGTGCCAGACGGATGACAGTCATAAATTCCTCAATGGCCCGGGCAGCCCATTAGGGCCAAAGAGTCCTGCCCTGGCCAGCAGCAGCAGTTAGTTGGCCAAGTAAGAGTGTGTCTACGGCAGGTGCATTCTACCTTCTGCAGCCATTGACGACGAGTCGTTGCATTGATTTATGCCAATCACGATTCGCTAATAACTCAGCGGGTCTACTGATGTTGCTCCTCTACAGCTCCTGGATGCTCCATGATGCTGTCATAATGGCAGCCATTTGAGGGTTAAATTGGATATGCCACAGGCGTTGACAAAGTTGGTCACGTGCTCATTTTTATACTCGGTATTCGGTGACGGGTATATAACATTAGCGGAAACTCAAAAATTGCAATTTGATATTATCATAATTATAGAAACCTTGAAAGGATTGATTTTAAGTTTGAAATGTAAATAATTTACTCTTAGGATTTTAAGTACTTAATGTTAGTCTAAAAATGGAATCTAAAAACTGGAATTCAAGGGGAATTCAAAAGGGAATCATTCTATATTTTGTATAGAAAGAATTAGGGTAATTGCCTACAAATATATTAAAAATGCTTTAGATACCAATGATTGGGTCATTCCTTCTTAACAATTAGTTTCGCTTAAACACTACTTTCTTATTTATCTTTATACTTAGTACTTATAAATACGAAAATCAAATATATATATCATATATAAAAAAATGTTCAATGTATTTTAAAAAAGAAACAAACATTTGTTCATTGAAAACACGGAAGTTCCAGCTGATAGAACGAATAATTGGCATCGAATTCCTTCATTCATTTCCAACTTAGCTTTTGATTTAAAGTTATTTAAATATGTAAAATCAAACCCACTTTTTTTCTCATGTATCTCACTGAGTACCCGGTATTTCATAGTCTGTCAAAGACTTTCTGGCCTGTTCTTAAGTATTTTATTCTGCCACGAGTCCTTGTAAGCGGTCGCACATAATTGACGTTTCATTAGCATCATCTCCCTTGGTCCTCTTAAGGGACATGCAAATTTCCAGCTTTGGCGACCTCATCGAACGCACTTTAAACTAGATACCTTGGCAATTAGAAAGGTCAATCGAACAATGATGATGATGGGGCCAATGATGGCACTCATAAAAACTTAAATTTGTGGCGCACACCCACACACTCGGGCTCTTGCTTGAGGGCAAATCGAACTTGTGAACTTTATAAGCGCACACACGGAAGGGAATGGGGAAATTTCATAAATGAACAAGGATTCAACATCAATTTATGACATAATGATATTTGAGTGGGGCAAATTGCGTTAGCCCAATGTTTGTGTGTTTAGGGGAATCTAAGGGTGCTTTTTCTTGGCTTTTTTTCCCTTATTTCTTTATTTTTTTTTTATTTTTTTGGCTTGTGGGTGCTGTATTTGTGGGTCACAACCTCCTTTGTATTCGTGTCCCAGCGATTTGGCTCCATTTTATGTAAATTATGGGATTATGTTGTGATTTAGAATGGGTTACGATTGGAGCTTAAGGAGCACATTAGAGGCAATTTCCCCTTATGCATTGATAAGGTGTTGAGGTTAATTCGAGGCATTATGTGGGGTGTAAAGACTCTTGCGGCCATTAAATTGAACCACATTCGCAGCATCCGCCACCCAGGATACCCGCTCTCCTCCTGCTCACTCACACGTTGATTAATAGCTGAAAAACTTGTTTTCTAATTATTTAACACCCGAAAACTACGACAATTAATTATGTGGCGAAACAATGAAGCCCCTGACGGACATTGTGGGTGACAAACGCACACAGAAGCAAGGGCTTACAACAATTGTTACTACAACAATAAATTTTATTGTGCAAGTTACCCCCACACACACACACATAGAGAGAGAGACATTCAACATTCATTTCCATTGCGAATTTTGTATAGAATATTTTTTGTTTCAGTTTTTTCTTTTTGGGCTAGCAAATGAAATTGTAGAGAAATGCACATGCAAAAAATCACTCGAAAACATTAGGATATATATACATTGAAGCGTTATTCGTAACCAGTACAGAGAGGAAAGAGCACTGTATTATGTAACTGTTGATTAAGGTAAATAAAAATGAAAAGTTTAGGCTTTTTTAAGACACTGAAATAAACATAAGGCAGTTCAAATTTTCTTAAGAATTCGAATAAATATTTATCATTATTTATCAGATATATATATATATTATATAATAATTATGTATATCATATATATTATGTTATATATTCTATAATAAGTGGTTAAAGTTGCTAGAGACGGGCACACTAAATCGAAAGGCTAAAACAATATGACACTAAAACCTAAATCAATGAGTTTAAACAAACCATATTGAAATATTATTACTAATTAGAAATGGTTCTTTAAAACTGAAAAATATTAATAAAGGGACCCTAGATTACAAATTGTTAAGACTTAGAAACGGTCACACTATGCAGAAAGGCTGAAGCAATATGCTAATATAATTGAAATAAAGTATTAAAACCATGAATATTTAGAATTTAAATTAAAAATGTTCACTATTTATCAGTAATGTACCCTTAAGCCTGTAATCACAAATTAATGATACCTTTTTATACAGTGTTAACAAGCTTAAACATCAGATATTGTAATGTACACATGTCATTAAAACATTAAAAAACTAAAATCTGTGTTGCAAAATCAGTAAAATATTTATTCCCAATCCAACAAAAAAAAATTCATCCGCATTTCAAGGATAATTAATGCTATTTAATCATTTTAATATGTATATACATTAAGCCAAATTGAGCGTGCAAATATCTTAAATACCTTTAATTTTGCGGCTAATAGGCTTATCAGACTATATGATATATTAAAATAAATGTCATTCTTTTTTTGTCAAAATGTGCCACTTTTTGCCAAGTTTTTCGCACTATGGAAAACTCGAGCTGCCTATACATGCACACTGGCAATGCATTGCATTGCATTGCATTGCAGTTGGGTTAATTGTTTTTTAGGCATCCCAAACACACACAGAGAAAGGAATGAGAGAGAGAAGCTGGAAAGAATCATTTAATGGCATCGCACATTCATTTGAAACTTTTTAATTAAACAGAATACTGTGACAAATTATTTTAACGAGCTTTTCGCATTGCAAATTGAAAATGAGAATCGCTTTAAAGTCATGCAAAAAGCGTAAGCCGCCGAAAGCCCACAAGCGCTTAAAACACGACATCATGGGTCACAATCCCTAATAAAAAACACCACAAAGCAGCTACAAAAACAAGAAAAAAAACCCCCCAACAGCTAGATATATAAAATAACAATGGCAACCAAAAATAAACTCGACAAGAAGGCCCAGCCCAAGAAATCTGCTTAAAACAATTATTTCAGAATAATTGGCTTTAATTGCTGCCAGCAGCTTCAGCCTCAACAACGTCGTCGTTGTCGTTGTCGTGGTTGTTGGCCCAGAGGGAAAACTTATGGCCAAGTGTAGGTCATAATGGCATCTATCAGTGGGCGACGGCCGAGGGCTGTTGAGGGTTAAGGGGCCGGAAGCGGAAACAAGCAATTTTGCGGCAAAGTTACGAGTGCCACAGACAAGAAAAACACCAAAAACGTGGCGATAAGAAACCCAGGATGGTCGACAAAGCGTTCAAGTTTTCAGAGTTTTCTTTTAGTAAAAAAGTAGCTCAACAAGTTTTATTTTTAGATATGGCTAATTTTATAATTAACTTAATTTGTCCAAGAGTTTTTCTTAGGATAAAGTTAAGAGGTTCATGATTTAAAATAATATATCAATAAAGGTTAATCGTATTTACTATTTTAATGTTTAGCTGAGTCTGGAATCAGTTTAGGGTTAATTTTTAGGAATCAGTTAACTCTAAGTTTGGGTAATATTAACGCAAATTGCAGGACCTAGCTAATATAACCATTTCAAAAAGGGGCAATGCCAGACACACCGCAGTGGAGTAAATAAAGTTGCTGCAAACAAAAAGTGTTGGGACTTGGCAACTGTTTCCTGATTGTTGTGTTCAAGGCAAAGGCAAACAACAAACAGACAGACAAACAAACGCCAAAGTCTAAAACTCGGCACTAATTGCTGCGATCAACTGCTCGAGTACACCTCGCAATGGCTCTGCAAGATTAATGATGGAATTAAAAACCAAGCCATGTACTTGTGTGTGAGCCGGGCATTGCACTTAATTAAAAATGTTTGCCTAAATTATGTACAGACAATTAGAGCAGAAAGGCAGACGAGCAGACGGCCCAGACAGGCATTTCCGCAATTTGCGGTTAGAATTTTTCAGCCCAGCCCACAACCCCACACCATTTCCCACGCCCCAAGTTCATTGTTGGAGTGAAACACGAGTTTTCCACACCCCGCCGCCCACTTTGGTGAGGTTATTATGAAGGCAATCCGAGTGGAGGTTGCACTGTGGCAAAGAAGAAGTCCTTAAGTGGCCGCCGTCTCTTTAGCTTCATAATTTTTTTGTTTCTGGGTATTTTTGTTTGGCACTTCATCGTCGCGGAACTGTGCTAATTAATTGCTTAAACAATTGCAATCCTAATGGCAGCGGGGCATTGTTGCGTTGCGCGGCCCCCGTTGCGTATACTTAATGCGCGAAATTATTTCACGCTCACTTACAAGTGTCACAGTTTCGAGTTGTGTCCTCCAAATGAGACCGCATAAATTTTGCAGCCATCCCGGCGCATCCTGCCATACGGATGCCACATCCTGCCACGCGCCACAAATGCAATAATTGCGCATTTTGCAATGCCACCACGACGGCGACCCTGGCCAAAAATGTGCGTGTGTGACACTTGGCCAGAAGAGGACTTAGTCTCTGGGCCACTGACATAAACAAAACAAACACCACGGTCATGCTGCCACCAGGATAACTATATATATATTTGTCCTCGACATGTGTGTTTATGCATTTTTAGCAGAGTGTCGCCCGCGAAAATTTTAATTAAACGAAATATCATTTCTGACAGGCATTTCTGGGGAAATTTGTGGTTTTGGCTTGAGGTTTGGCTACTGCCTCTTTATTTATTCAGTTTCATTTGATCGGCGAACCCATATCTACTTGGTCTTGCAACACTGATCCCTGGGTCCATTTTTGCAAACGCATTTGCAGTCCTGGCTGCAGGCACAATTGTTGCCGCACTTGGTGTCCGTGCACTTGCAGTCTAGAAATCAAATTTAAGTACTCAGTAAATAGCGAAAAATAAGGAAATATAAGCTAATCTACTCAATATTCTTGTCAACTTACTAGCTCCACATCCTTTGCAAACCATTTTGATAGATTTATGTTATTGTTTTTCTTCGAAGAACAACTCTGTCTGTATACTTTGTAATGTGTTAATGGTCATTTGGTGTTCCCTTCTGGGGTATTTATAGGTTTGACCACCAAGGCAGTGCCGGGTGAATATTTTTGCACTCTTTTTCGATTGATAAGCAAAAAACGTGCGCAAAATCAACACAAATTACATGATTGTTGCACCCAACACAAAACGAGTTAAGACCTGCCTTTATTTTTATCAGTCAGTGTGGCAATCTAAGAATTAATGATAAGATAAAAACAAAGGGAGACTTGCAATCAGTTGCACTGCTAATAAAATTTGTGTAAATGAAAATAGTAACAAAGTAAACAGTTTCTTGAATTTTCTAAACGGCAAATATTGTATCTTTCACAATAATATATTAAAAAATAACTAACTCCTTTGATTTACAACATTCTTGAATATTAATCCTTGGTTAGCACCTCTAATTATTAATTTAAAGTTTCAGTTAAGGTGTTAAAAATATTAATTACAATATTAATATTAACACGTTTGAGAGCACATATATGAGCATAAAATAGTTAAAGTTATACATAATATAGCTTGATAAATAACTAAGTCTAAGAACTTAGCCCTTTATTTACCTATAAAATTATTATTATGAAATAAACAAAAAAAGACATACAAAATATGTTTGTTTTAAAATGTTGCCACTAGATTAACCTATTAAATTAATATAATTATGAAATTAAAATCTTTTCTTGTGCAGAGAATCGTCAAAGAAATTAGCAAATTGTCATGAAAAACAGATTGTTCTCTTAAATATACCCAAAATCAACGTAAAGCTCAAAGAATCTAATAAATTGGACTAATTTTTGACTGTCATGCCAATTATTTTCCGTGCTCTGATCCCAATCGTACTTAAGCGTTAAGTCAAGAGTTGAAAATAAAAAAAAAAATACTAACGTTACTAGCTACTTGTTATGCGCACTTGGCATCATCCAAGGGGTTAAGAGTGGAATTACCGCAAATTGCAAAAGTTTTTAATTGTTTATCTCCCGGTCTCGGTCTCGGTCTGGGTCTGAGTCCTGGGTTCCAGGTCCCAGGGTCTCGGGTGAAACATTAGCGCCACATGGCCCCCACCGCACCGATGTTGTCCTTGTCGCAATCAGCCAGCAAAAATCTCGGCGGCGGGCGGATGCAAAAATTAGACCACTCTCCAGATCCGAGCAGCAGCAGCAGCAGCAGCAGTCCCAGGATGAGGTCAAATTATTAATTTAATATGCATCCTTGGACTCTCTGGACTTGGCCTCCTCCTCTCGACTCTTGCGACTTCCGTTTGCCGCAGTTAGAAACTTGGTGTTTTCCTCTTTTTGGCCCACTGGCCCAGTGTTGTGGTTGGCCAGCCAAAATGGCCACCATTTCCGCATCCTGTGCGGCTCCTTTTTCGGTGACTTGCCTGATTAACGTTTAAACTCATTAAGATAACGCAATTTTTGGTGCTCCGTTGGATTTTACTTTCGAGCAGCTGCGCCTGAAGGCGAGTTTGGGGTTCAAAGGTCAGCAAATTGGGCAAAATCAGTTGCCATTGTCTCCGGCTCTGCCTTGGTAGTTTTGTAATTGGTTTGTAAACAATTTCACCGGCTCTTTGACAATTTCTGCTTGGCCATTTTATTTCCAAGGGCTAATTGCTAATTTCCCGGCTCCAGCTTTGGAGGCTTCTTATCAAAATTGAAGTCCGCGCATTATGCTCTCCTATGTTCACGCTCAATTAGGGCCTGTGGCTGCTGCTGCTGCTGCTGCTGCTTTTGGCCCGATTCTGGTTAGAGATTCTGGTTATGGCCAGAGCCTGTGGACCTGTTTATCTGCCCTTTTCGTGGGGCGTGGCATCCGGGTCGGTGCTTGTTTACCAGCCAATCAATTCAATTTGCGACTTGTTTGCGCCCAGCATCATCGTTCGCATTTCGCCGCATCATTTTTGGCCAGAGTCTGGCTCTGGATTCCTGGGTTTCTGGGTTTCTGGGTTTTGGGGTGTGGGTGTGGATATGGTTGGGGATTCCGGCCACAGGCAACGCGCTCTCTGTGCCCTTATTATTAAATGAGCAAATATTTTCGCTGGCATATTAGATAAATGCTATGATTATGATTATGGCCTGTTCAATGGCATAATAATATGGGCCGGCGGAATAATCAAGCAGCTTATGCTGGCAATATGATCAAAATATAGATAATAAAGGGATTAAGTTGGTGGAAAATAAAAGAATTTGTATGTAATATAATGATGTGTCTATTGTAAGAAGTGAATCTTGGGTTTCTTCTTTGAAATTGTTCTAATATATACAAAAATATTACAAACAATGCATGTTTTTCCAGGCTGTACATACATTATTTCTTTTTCTTGTCCGATTTATTTCAGACCTTCCAAATGGGAAATACATTGACCATCACTGGGACTTTTCTTCACATATTTCTATGTTTTCTTTTTGCATACTTGTTGGCCTTGGTTCGATTCAATCCTTGTGGTCTAAGGCCATCCTTTCCATCTCTCTCTCTGTCGCTGAGAATTCTCAGCCAGTCAAAGGATGCCAATTAGCATAATCCCCACAAGATAGAAGGGAGATCAAAAACATGCTGGGCTGAAATCCTGGACGAGGGATAAATGAAGAGAGTAGCCAAACTAGGCTGGGATTAGGGAAAAAAGGAGTTTTTGAGAAGGATATTAAAGGAAATATACTGATTCTGAATAAACAGCTTCAAGCAACAAATCCATGTTTATGGAAGAAGAAAAATTCTATTTAATAAGGCCTAGAAGAAAGTATAAGTTAAGTTAATCTTGCCAAATTAATAACCAATTTAGTTAATAATTTATATTTTCCCTAACAAAACCGCATTCCTGTTCACTAAATAAACTGGGACAATTGCATTATTCCGTTGTGGAATAGCTTCTCGATTTGTTTCCATCAAAATTTGTTAGAGCCAGTCACGCCCTTGGCCCTTTTCCGCACTCAGTTGTGCTTTATACATGTCAAATCGTATTTTGAAAATTTCCAACAGCACTAAAACAATTTCGGAGTACGTAGCACCCTGGGGCAGCTCCAGGACTCGGTAGTATCGGGACAGGATTCTGCCACAGCAGCGGCGACTACGTCATGTGGCCGAACAACCAAGCAACGGGGCAACATGAAAAGCTGCTAACCGAGCGGGAATCCGAATGGGCTTGTCCCCGGGATTGGGTTGGGTTGGGTTTTTTACAAAAAGAAGCCAAGGGAGCGGGGCAGAGAAAAAAAAAAGAAAAAAAGTGGAAAGCCAGGAACAAGCCATGGACCAAATGCTGTCCCGGCTCTGGTTTTGGTTATGGTTCCTGGATCTGACTGCGTTGCGGCTCCTGCTGTGGTTGCAGTTCATGGTGGCAAAGAGGGAATCAGGCCTAGGCCGGGCGTACCCAAAAATGTTCTGCAATATGCGTCGAGTTGGAAAATTCATCATAAATTCCATGCGACAACATGGGAGCCAAACTTTTCATATGCTCTTCAAAATGCCGCACTGCCCACGTCCCACGTCCCAAGCAGCCATCCATCGCCACCCATTTAGTCCAGTTCCAGCTCCAACCTACCAACAGCTGCTGGCGATTTTTATTTATACATACGCAGATATATACATAGTGTATATGCCGGACGCCGGAACGTACAGACTGTTGCAGCATCTCGACACGCCGAAGTGTGTTAAATGCATATTTGCAGAGTTTAAATTCCATAAGCGACCGACTGACGACGACAATCGGCAGCAGCTGGCATAGTCAATTTTGTATTTAACATTACACACCAACCCCTTGGCTGTTGGCCTTGTTAAACCCGATTTTCGATTTGCATAAATGTCAGTTGAAGGTTGAAGAACTCATCTAAACAGTGGTGACAAGATTGGGTCCTTTTTATAGATCAATCTATGCTAGTTTTCTAGGAGAAATAAGTCTATCCCAAATTTATATGCATTTTGTAATAAACAAACAACTTTTATCTCTTTATTTTACTATGAGATAATGAGCTTTAATTGTTAAATATTTGATCCTCACATAAGTTTTAATATTATTATTTATATTTAAAAGAAACAAACCTAAGCATTGATGACAGTTTATGTATTTTTCGTGCATCATTCCCATCTTACCTTTTTACTTCAATTAAGTCATACTTCTATTTAAATGGACCTTTTCAAACTTTTAGTGCATAATTTAAGTTTAAGCTATGTTTAGTTAATCGTTTTATCATTTCTTAAATTTTTTGTTTACTTAACATTTGAATTTGTTCATTGGCAAACCAACAAAACGTATTTCATTTATTCTAAATATTTGTATAAGATAATGAAAATTATAAAACGATCTTTAGAATTTGAGTATATGAAATGTTTTATTTTATTTGTATGGTTCTATGTTATATTTTTATTTAAAATTTTATTTGTATCTAAATCAGAGACAATTTGTCCTAATTAAAATGTTTAATGCATTATTTAAGCTCTTTAATGAATATAAAAATGATACATTGACCTAGCATAAATTTGGATTTCTTGAATTTCTTTTCCTACAGTTTTTGTAAATTCAGTTCTGCCAGCACTTGCTGCCTTTTGTTTTTTACAATTTTTGTTAGTTTTTGTGTGGCTTGCCATTTTTTATCGACTCCCCAAGTTTAACAACTCTCCGTCTGCAATTATAAGTATCTACGCTGGGGCTTAAGGTTTTACGACTGACGCGATGGTAAAGCGTCTTTATGACCTCTCCCGCTGCCCCTGATGTGCCATCATTATGTCGCCCTATCCCTTTAAAGCCGGCAATTGCCGTCGTTCGTGTCGTCAATTGAAATTGCTTGGCATCAGTGCAAGTTGCCAGTTGACATTACACGCTGCCTGCAGCTCCCCATATTCATCACACACACAGCTGGCACACACACACTCCCCGATGAACGCACCAAAGTTTGTCAATCTGCCAGCAAATGACATGCATCGACGCCGGCGACGAGTCCTTGAAGGATCAGAGCTGCTGCTCCTGCTGGGGTGCGAGGTGTTTTTGGGGCTGCCTGGCAAGGGGTGCTCAAAAGTATGCAACACTTGACGCGCACTGCACGATGCTGACGTGCCAATGTCACAATTATTTAGACAAACCTCCCCTTCACTCGCCCCCTAAGCCTTATGGCACGGCTTATGAAACACTCTTCGATGGGTAAATCCAAGGGGAGTGACAGGGGGATATTGCACTCGAAATAAATAGGTATTTGATTAGTAAATGTAAGCAAAAGTTCAAGAGAAAAACTAAAAAAAACGAATAAAATGTTAATATTATCTATTAATAATTAGAATTTGAAATTAAACTTAGTTTGAGGCTTGTGCAACAAATATTATATGCACTAAGAATTATTTTTTATTCTAACCTTTTTAAAAAATATCTCTCTAGATATTCGAAAGCGATAACAAATCGATAATCTGAAGTATTTAACATTTCGATTATATATAAAGTCAACTATGTTAAACAGTTAAACAAGAATATATGCCAAATATAATAAATATGGTAATGTATAGAAATGTATAAAGCAGTGATCTTTAAGTAATTGTAATATCTATTATTACAATACTGCAGTTCTTAGACATCTGATATTTTAATCCTGACATAAACTGAAGGTCCCATTTGTATTATTTCTTTCAGTGCTCCCACGTATCCGTTGCAACTGCTGCAAACTTCACATACCCCGCGATGAGAGGTGAGAACCCGACGGAAATCACTAGAGAAACTTTTTTAATGGAATCAAATCAAATTGTTCGGAAGCTGTAAAAAGCGATTGCACGGAAGCATTTTGAGTTGTTGACAGCCAACAACGACGACAACGACAACGGCAACGGCATCGACAGCCGCCAACAGTCATCGAGGTGCAAAAAGCGACACCAGGAAACTTGCCAAAGTAACGCAAACTGAAAATTCTAAAAAAAAAATAAAAGAAAACAAAAAGAAAAAAAAAACTCAAATAAAAAACGAATTTGGGGGCGTGACGAAGGCGATGGGGAGGCATCATAAGTACACACTTGAGGGGGAGCTCGGCTACATCGTCAATAGAGCGTCAAGTGTGCGCTTGTCCACGCCCATTTAAAGCTCAGCCACCAAAGGGAATCCAACGGCGGAAACAAAGCACTCGAAGAAATTTATATTTATTTATTTAAAAAAGTAAATTTGTGATGTTAAAAAACCTTTGAAATTATCGCAAGAACTTGATAATCATTTAGCAAACGTTAACGTGTCAAAGTAAATCACAAATAAGATTGGTTAATTGGTCAACTTTCTGTTAGAAACGATTTTTAGTACAATCATTTACTGTCACTTACAAATTAAGAGACAAGAACTACAATTAACATAAACATTATTTGGAAGCCATGAAACAAATATTTCACAAAAGAAACATAAAAGAAGGGATAATGTTATAAGTTATTGTTAACAAAAAACCTATTAAAAATAATGTAAGCTTTTAATTAAAGCAAAATCATTATTATATATAATTTATAAAATATTATTAAAGCTTATCCGTTTCTTTATAATTTTTTTATTAACTTCTTTATTGAAATTTGAATATAAATGTGTTATATTTTAAAAAGGAATCGATTTACGCTTCTGATAATTTCAATGATGTCCATATTATTCATGTATTCAAGTTATTGTTAGTAAAAGAACAAATTACAAAAGAATTTAAACCTTGTAGGAAATAAAAGAAAAGATTTCTAAGGTTGAATTCTAATAAAGAAAAGCAAATATAAATATTTAAAGAAATCAATAGCACATTAAAAGGGTAGTATTCCAGTCTTGATTATCACCATCGACATACCCTGAACCCTAATATAAAATACCTAAATCATTTCAAACAACTAAACACATTCTATTTTAATATGTCCCACAATGCTATCAAGTTTTTTCTCCACGTGCAGCAAACGAGAATCCGCCATGTAATTGGCCAAATGACAATGTTCACAAGGTGCAAGAAGTTGCCACCGAAGGAAGCCAGGAAAAATGCGGAAACTACTAGGAGCTGTAGAATGTAGAATGCCAGAACAGAGCAAAGTTCAAAGTGCAATCGTTCGCTTTTTCGGTTATATGGCGCATAAGTTTCAGGCGCACTGCACTTGCAAAGTTGCAGAGGCCATAAAAATCGACCATAAAGCGACAGGCTTCGAGCATCGTTGCCGGGCTTCAGCTCGCTGGCCACAAACGGCTCGTAAATCAACTTAACACGCCGCCAGGCCAGACAGTCCGGACAACCTAATAATTCTTGTTGACACCCAACAACATCTCCCGGTTATGCACAATGACTGCTGGGCGTGCGGCCACCACCCTCGCCCCTATTAAGATTAAGATAATCAATTCATTAGCGTGGCCAGTCTTGCAGCCTCGCAGCACTGAGAGAAGTTATTTTGCCTTGCGATAATTTAAGCGGGAAATATTTAGCTTAATTGCAATACAAATAAAAATAATAAAATTAATTTTAGAAAGAATTACTACCATTAATACTTGAATTAAATACATTAGGGATATATATTGAGAGAAAAGTTCAATTATGAGATATACAAAAAAATATCGCACTCAATATGTCAATCTTGGAAAATAATGACTATTCCTTAACATCATATATAATGTAGGGAAATGTATAAAACAGTGAACTTTTGTTAATTATAATAACTATAAAAATGTTTGTATTTTAATATTAATATTAATCTTAATTGTTACGATTCTGAAATTCTAAGATTAAGATAATCAATTCATTTGCGTGGACAGTCTTGCAGCCACCAGCACTGAGAGAAGTTATTTGGCCTTGGGATAATTTAAGCGGGAAATATTAAGCTTAAATGCAATACAAATAAAAGTAATAAATATTTCTAAAATTAATTTTAGAAAGCTTTACTACTATTAATTCTTGAATTAAATACATTGAAGCCTTGGTCGATCTTCCTTTTGTTCTGCAAGATAATAAGCTGAAGGATATATATCGAGAGAAAAGTTATATTATGAGATATACCAAAAATATCGCTCTCAATATCTCAATCTTAAAAAATAATCATTGATAAATAAGAGCAATTGATAAATAAGAGCAAAGAAATATTTAACAATAATGATCCTAAGACAATTCTCATTATAACAGAAAGAACTTCATAACTTCTAACCCTTGACTTACCCTTGCAAAGATCTTAATTATTTATCTTTTAAATTAACAAAGAACATTTTCTTTTAAACCTATGTACCATTGCAAGAATATTCTGTAGCTTTGAAGGAAGAAACCAAATTGTATATAAAACAATAAATCAAGTAAATTTCATTGGCCAATTTCTCCAAGTGTTATTCTGCTACCCACAGATTTCCCCGTCTTGCCACAATCAACTAAAATCCATCTCCAAGTGCACAAGGTGCAATTCCCCTTGGGAGACACTTTAGTTTTCTTTTTTCTTTTTTTTTTGTTGGGAGGGGAACAAATGTTCACTCCACATTACATTTGTCTTTGCTGGCGAGCAGATTAATTGCCAATGAGTGTGTACAAGTTCGAGATGAAAGTTTTTCAGAACTCTCTCCTCGGCCTTTTTCCGGACCCCGTTCGATGGTGCTCCGTGCTCCATTGCGTTCGCCGTTGCGCTCCGTGTGACAACCTAAAACGGGGCCACGTACATTTTATCTGCCGGCTCCTCCTCCGCACAATTCGAGGTTTTTGAGGTGAAACAAATTTCCGGTGACATAAACTTAATTAGCTTTTGTTCGGGCTTTTGTTTTATGGTTTTGTGGGTGCCAGTGGTGCGGAGTGAGCTCTTCCGCGGTTACCCAACGTGCGTGGGTGGCTCGCTCAGGATGGGTGGCTCTCCTTTGTCTGCTCGTTTTTATAAATGGCTTTGGCATGCTGAAAGGCCGCATTTAGTTTTGATTTAATTGCCACCACTTAACAGATTTATCTTTCAGATGCCTTTGCTCCTTTTTCCATATTTAATTAGTGCACAACACACGCCGACACACCGACACAGCCGAAACGAACTGAACAAAGCTGGGGCAAACAAGTTAAAGCTTATGCAAAACTCTATTACTTTCATCAACAAAAGTCGGCCAAAACTTTGCCAACCACTTTTCGCATTTGACTTTCTACCCCCAGCCCCCTCTGCCCGCGCTTCAGTTTAATAAAATGAGAAAATATTTACTGATGATATCACAAAATAATACATAAATGTTTACCGCAAACAAAAGGGAATCAGAGCCGAAAAAAACAATAAGACAATCGGAACCAGCATGAGCGCAAAAATAATGAAATTGAAAACTGAGCTTACGCCAAAACGTGAAACTTGCCAAGGTACAGGTAAAACTCAAATAAAAGTCAGGGCCAAAGTGGTCTGGTCTTGGGAGTGGACGTCCTGCCGGGGGATAGGGAAAGCTGGGGCTGGTGGGAAGCAGCATGCCAGGAAAATAGCTGGGAAAATCATAGGATTTGAAGAGACTAGAGTGCAGAGTTTATAAGCACTTTTCAGCATAACTAAAACGGATGGGGATATGTGCGTAGTTTAGTCTATGAAAGCTGCTCAAAAAGTATTTGCACCCAATCAACCGGCAAAAAGAACCTTTTAAAATCCGTAATCAACATTTTTAGCATTTTTCTTATTTAAAAAAATGAACTAAAGCGCTTACATAACCTTTGTGGTAATATAAAACCCATATTTTTAATTCGTTCATGAAGAAATTGAATATTAATTGAAGCATGGGAAATATATTTTAATATTTATTTCTTTAAATTTTTACTAATGTATTTTCACTTTTAAAAATTATTTAAACTACATTTTTATACAAACACTAAAATAATCTCAAGTAATTTCTCGTTCTGGCTTTAGTTTCTGAATTTAAGAATCCAAATTAGTTGATTTTGGCCGCCTGTAAGTTGAAGGAACTTCACCGCCAACATGTGCACGGCTCATAAATACTTTATCAGCCGCCCAGGACTAAGAAGTCGAAAGGTAAGAAAACTTTGCACTAGGGCCAAACCGACGATATAACGATCTCCCCAGGGTGTCAAGCCCAGCACACACACTCACACCCCACACACACACACACTCCATACACACGGGCAGACAGAGCTGATTAGGTCCTGAATTGAGATTCAACCTGCATTGCTCGGCATCTCACCTTAATCGGCTGCCAAAGTTACTTATGCCTGTGGATTGTGCCCGGGCTTTTCCCACTCCGAGATCCCAAAGGCCACGGCCAAGCAGTGCTGGTAAAGGTACTCCTTGAAGGTTTCTGGTGGATTAGGTACAAGGACATCTTAAATATACCAAGATATACTCAGATAATTACAACCCTCTATCAATTTTAAAAACTATTGATATCCTTGGTGAATTTTCTCATTTTAAATGAAAAATAATTATTAAAATGAAACAAATATTTACCTAGTTGGAAACAAAACCCTAACTAGTACCTAAACAGTTTGAGGCATCTCTGATTTTTCCCCCGGACAATATTAACAGGAAGTGAAATCAAAAGGTTGGCTTGGCTCTTAGTTGATTTTCTCAATTCAGAGGCAGCTCGAACCCCATTGTTCGAGGGGCTTGTAGTTTAACTTTATCATCATCTCCAGTTGGTTGTGGTCGGGAAGTTCCTTAGCCAGCCTCCGATTTTGACTTGGACTTGGGGCTGGGACCTGAGCCAGCCGATTCTTCCCTCTGGGCCCACTTGTCTGCCCTCTGCCGTCTGGCAACTCTCATCTCTCATCTCCGTTTCCGTTCGCTTTATTCTCCTGGCTTGTCCGGGGGGTCCATTTCCCAGTCTCCGGATCCGGATCCGGTTGCTGCTGCTGCTGCTGCTGTTATTGTATAAGCAGCTCATCTGCGGCTGAGCGCATTTTATTTGCTTCAAATTGAGTTATGCCTAATGAAAATCAAATAAGCCGCAATCGAGCCGGAAATGTTGAGTTGAGTCCTTGCCGGCAGAACGTGTCCTTGTGCCTTGCGTGCCTTCCCCGGAGCCACTTATTTGCAACGATCCTGCCACTTCTTGTTTGCCCGTGTTGTGACTATACATTAACTTTATTCAGAGCTTATTCACGCCCTTTCCTTCAAGTGGCTTTGGCATCGAAATGGCTATGGTTTTATTGATAGCAAATTACCAAATGGCAAATACATCACTTCACATGCCATTCAATTAAAAGGACTTCGAACTGATAAAAGCACATGTGGAAATTATGCAAGCCATTACACGCAAAAATAAATATTTATAACATAATATTAATTAGATTGAAATGCGTAAACAACGTACATAAATATACAAGTGTTTACATTTTTTCAATCGCTAATTCTTTCTTCTTGTAAAAAGGTGTGTCAAACCAGGGAACCCATAAAAAAAATACAGAAAGAAGTTGACCTTATAGAGAACGATTTTTAAATACTCTTTTAGAATCCCTTTTAGAGTTATTAACTATAAGAAAATGCATTATAATCGGGGGTATCATAGAAATAACGAATGTTTTTAAGCCCCCTTAAAAAGGTGATAAGAAGTATGCTACAATATTTTATATACAAATCACATTTACACCAAATTTGATACCTAAAGAAATACCAATAGAAACTTTGATACACATTTTTATGCGTTTAAAATGCGTATTAATTTCTTAAATACCCTTGATTATGTGCAGAACAAAAACCATAATAAAAGACACAAAAAAAAACCAAAAAAGGATATAAATATACGATTTCCCCAAGTTATCATTTAAATTGAGATATCGGTTTATAGTAGTTGTTAAAGACATTCGATTTCTCTGATCGCAAATTTTTATATGTTTTGTAGAATATAAAATATATTTTTTAGAAAATAAAGTATTTCAGACTTACCCGCAGTAAGAGTATCAAAAGCATAGGTTTTGTTGTTGAAGTTTTAATATAACACCGAAGAAACGCCTGAAAACATACGAGAAACATGAGTTTATAGCTTTAAAGGGTTTGTTTTGTTTGTTTTATTTATATTTATAGAATAATATGTCAAGCTCTATGTATTTGTTAAATACCGCGATTATTTAATTTTCTCTGTGTAAATACCCAAAGGCATTCGGGTTACACCTTTTTGGCCCACTTAGCCGGCCGAGTGGATTTCACTACAAACAAATTCATGCATTCAGACAGACACATTTCATATTTTAGTTGCTGTCTGCGGCGGACGGGAGTCCTGGCATCTTCGGAATGCAGAGGGAAATGCAGGAAGGAAAGGTAGAATTTTGTTTATACATCAAATTGCCTTGGAAGTCATTATCCACATGCATGGGACCAGGACAAGTATCTCCGCCGCCCTCGCCCTGCCCCCATTTTTCCGCCCGCCTAGGCAGGCGTTAAGTGCAAGTGTGGAAAATTATTTAATGACTTTTCTGATTTTGAAACGGAATTTGTAAGTGCGTTGCGGCGGCGGACAGGGGCGGTGTAGGAAAAGCGGGGAGTTGAGGCCAAATATTTGCATACGCAAGCACTCGGGGCGGGGTGGGTGAAGCTTTGGCTGCTTAAAAGAGGACCTTTGGCAGCTGCCAAGTGGCCAAGTGGCCAAGTAGAGTAGCAACCTGAGCCAAGTAATTCGCCCGGCCGGCATTTTTTTTTTTACCCCGGCTACAATCTTATTAATTATTAAATGCGTCTTTGAAGTGCAGCGGCGGCTTCATCATCGCTAACGAAGCCGCCACTCAGCTCCGGAATCTGAAGACCTGCACAGAGAATAAAGTCCCAGCTTTAATTGATAATTATTATAAATTTGCATCTCTAAAAATCAAAAAAGAATTTAGTAATAGCAGTCAAAAAAAAAAGTATATTGGTAATATCTAACACTAATTTGTATCCGCCTAAATTCAAAGAAATTTAGTCCCGATTTGCTTTTCTGTCAGTGTAAAGGACCTGCGACGGTGTCAACATTAATTTGTGTGCCGGGCGACACTCGCAAGACAGCTGACAGCCCAGAAGGATTTTGCTCCTGCCGCCAGGAGTGGCATATAATTTGTAATTAATGACCAGTTAAAGAGAGCAGCCTTCGGAGCACCTAAAGATGGGGCCAAAGAGCTAAAGAGAACGAAGGAGCAGGAGGAGGAGAAGGTAGAGGGGAATGCAAAGGCCTGCGATTTACACTGGCAAAATGGCAAAATGGGTGACAGCCAAACGCTGATTTATTGCCGCCGACCGCAAAATTTATATGCCATCCCAGAGTGTGACTAGCTACTCCGCAATCCCAGGCTTGTCCTTACAATCCATATACAGTCGAAGTGCCTCTTCCCAAGGGGTATGCATATTTGTGAAGTTAATTCAAGGCAATTACAAACTTACCCAAATATGTCATGAGCTTCTGGAAAATACTAGAAATTCCTGTAAAACACTGAAAACACACATTAAGCACTAGGCAACACTTTTGATTTTAATTAAACGCGGTTAAATATTTCACACTTGCTTTTATTGATCAAAATGCTAAACGTTCCTATAAAACACTAAGAAATACATAAATCACTAGGCAATCACATCACTGAAAAAAAAACAAAAAAACATCATATTCGCTTTTAATTAGCCAAAATACTACAAGTCCCTGTAAAACACAAATACACATTTAACACTAGATAATAATCACTTCACTTAAAAAAAATTTAAAAAAAATAAGGCACATCACACTTTTAATTTTAACTTGAATTTTAATTAGCCAATATGCTATTAGAGTGTATATATCACTGAGAAACACATTTAGCACTATAAAATCAGTTCTCTTTAGACATCTCTTTAGGTAGAATGCAAGAAAGAGAGAGATTACTTTAATATCGATAAGACTACTGCGCATTATTGTATACATTTACCCACCTGAAACTGGAAATTACTAGTTTTAGAGCACTCAAACTTCGTTGTTAATATTATCCAGCATTCTTTTTTTTCTATTTCTTCAGCATTTGAATGTGAAACGTCAGCAGCATTTCGACACGGCTTGCCCTTTATGCCCATAGCTCTGGCATCGCTCTCTCTCTCTCTCCTCTGCCTCTCTATAACGTTATCTCTCCTTTTATCTTCTTCGTCTATGGCAAACTCTTTACGGAAAAGAAACGGCTGAAAAAAAAACGGTCCAGACTTTGTGAGGTGACTCTGTTTCATTTGGTAGCCATAGATCCCGGCTGGAGTGCAATTTGTCTTGTTTCAGCCAGATTCCGATAGGATAGTCAATGGATTTGAGACCACTTACATTTCTGTTATTCCAGGCTCATTGTTGTTGCCGTTGCTGGTGCCTGGCCTGCTTTGACTTTGCTGTTGTCACTCGTCATTCCAACTGCAAGGAAGACCAAGAAAGTGGAGAATGGAGGGAGATGAGAGCTGAGAGGATGGGGGAAGCTACGGTTATAAGCCTAAAGTGAGAGAACCTGCCATTCACATTGTAATTCCTCAATTATACTAGGGCAGGGGCGTAGCGCGGGTACATGACTGTATATCAGAGGGGGCCAAATAACTATTGATCTAAATAAGACCCTCTTGCGCCGCCACTGCATTCTTTCTATCTGTTCATCTCCCTCTGATTCTTTAAGCTTCCCTTCATGATTAATGGCTCTCAATCCCGAGCCGAATCTGTACCGAAAGCGCAGCTAAGTGAAACAGCACGGGAGATAACAGCTTAAGCCGATTTCGTGCCCTGTATATTTATTTGGCACGCCAACTTTTTAGCTAAGTGCAAAACAATTTACCTAAATTCCCACAACATGCAAACGCACCTACAAACATATGTACACCCACGCACTAACCCCAGCAGCATGTGCACAAATATATACACACATATATACATATTTACCTGTTTGCATAATTGTTCCCCCGACTATTTAGCCGCTTGCCGCCTCTATTTTTGTTGTTGTTGCCGCTTTTTTTTTTTTTTGTTACAACTATTATGTTTGTTGTTGCATCGCTTCAAAAGCCTGCCAAAGCAGCTCTGCACTTTTGCGGGATCTGGGTTTTTGTGCTTGTAATACCCTGTAATTGGCATAGGGTGTGCCGGCAAATAAGAGTAAAAATAGCTGGTGCTGAGCTTTCCTTGACTTTTTTATTTTGATTTAAAATTCGAAGTTCTTACAGTTTGATTTTAAAGTTATTTTCTTTATATAGGAATAGGCGGCAGAGAGGTGCTTTATTTAGTCATGGAACTTGATTGATCTTTCTTCTGCCTCATTTAATGTCAAAATATTGTCTACCTTTACCAGTTGTTACCAGAATTAGCCTTATTATTTTTTAGAAAGAATTACAAAAATAAATTTTTATGAATTTGAATTTTGTATAGTATAAAGCCTTTCCTATAGAATTAATAATCCTATAGCCATCTTAAAGATATCAGTCTCAAGCAAGATTCTTCGCCATAAAACCATTAGACCTAATAAATCTTAATTCTAGAATATTTGATCTTAATTCATATTAAAATTTGTAATTAAGAAGGCACAAAATTATAAATCCAAAAATGTTTTTATTTTTATCAGTGTATTTATAAGAACCCCCTTACAGGGTATTCTCCTGTTGCAATTGTATAGTTAAGATTTAACTTCAACTTTCCCCCCAGTTGTTTTATTATGCTAATGCAGCCGGCACTGAGGTAACTCCCAGCCACCTGCCGCGTACTCGTGTGTGTTGATTGGCGCCAAACACCCCAGCACACACACACCCACACACAACACACACAACACAACACACACACACTCGTTTTCCTTTCCAGCTTAGGAGGTGGGCCACAGGGGGTTACATGGAGAACAATGGCGGCGTGTAGCAACTGGAAACTGTGCCAGCGAGCGAGTGCATTTGTGTAATGCCTTCTAAGCAGGTTTAGACTAAGCCAAAAGTTTGATGGGAAGCCAATAGCAAACACCTCGTAAAATATTAAAAGGACGCCGCCAAGGATGGAAAACAAACAAGGGGCTCGCAGAATTTAAAAGCATGTCAAAGACTGAAAGAGGCGAGGCGGTCGTTTTGCCTGGGAACTCCAGCAGACTGTAAAATGAAATAATTATGAGCGATAAATTTGCCGGCGTCTTGGAAAAATTGTCGCTAAAATGCAGGAGATGGAGTGCAGTGGTGTCTTTATGGCCTTTTAAATGCTAAATAATATAGAAATTTTATGATTAGTTTATTTAACTAACCGATTATTGCTAAAGACTAGGTTATAAAACTAAATAATTCTAAGGCATTGTAAAAATTATCGCTAAAATGGAGAAGATGTTGTGCAGAGGTCTCTTAATGGTCTTTTAAATGCTAAATAATACGGAAATTTGGTAGTTAATTGAAAAAATATATTCTTCATGGTTACAAACCAGTATATAAAATCATTTAAACAATGACCTAGAAGGATTCGGAGGATGTACCCCAATTAAAATTAAGTTTGTTTTAAATTTAAACCTAAACAAAATAAGCTAAAATATATTCAAACCATTGAAATAAATCCCAACTTGTTTACAATAATTATAGTAGTCTGAAGCATGCGAATTTTAATGGTTTAAAGTCGAAATCTAATTTATAGCTATTTATTTGAAGCATCTCTGAGATGACGGGATATTGTCTGCCCCGATAATGAACCGTGATGAGATAGGGGGCCGTTGCTAAGGCAACGTCTTCGAAACGCCAAGGAGTGACGGAAAACACAGGCAATTATGCAGGACCAAAAACAAAAATAAAATGCCGAATTTCTAATTGGATCGATTCAAATGGCGGGCCATTAAAAATTCATAAGAATCTCGCTTTGCGCCTTGGCTAATTCAATTTAAAGGCCTCAGTCCCGGCCTCGGTCCCAACCTCTGGCCCCCGGTCGGAGCTCATATTTTATCGGTGCTGTCGTCTGGCTGCAGTTGCACGTGCCAATCTACTCCGGGCTTGCCGAGTCCCGGGACTCCTTGGCGCCTGAACCCAGTGCCTTTCCCCAATCCTATCCGTCCGGATAGCACTTTTATCGGAGCGCGTAAATTTCAACACGGTATACGGCGACATTGCCCCGCACAGATTTATTTTATTTACAGCGCCGCGGCCAAAGGAGTTTGCCGGCTGGCTTCCCCTTCATATAATTTCAATTATCGCCTGTTGGCTGCTGGCCATAAATTAACTTAAAATCTGAGACGAGACGCCGCCCAGTGACTGCAGGTGTGCAGCTTGCACAGATTGCATGTGAAAAATATTCCCCTCTTCCGCAGCTCTTTTAATTAAGTGCAAATGCAAAAGTTATGAACTGGCGGATGGGAACTTGGTTGGTTATCTATCCAATTCCGCACATTGAACCCTTTGAACAGAAATTATTCGATTCCGAAAACTTTTTGGCAGCACAAAATTGTCGTATTGCTGACACGGCGCTGGTGTGTGTATGCGGGAAAAACTTGTGAGTGAGTGCTAACAAACGGAAACAAACAGCTGCATTAGCAGCCACAAATCAGCAGCAATCACAGCAACGGCTATGGCAACATCAACACACAAAGTTGAGCGCACTCACTTAAAAATTCCAAACACAAAAGCGGAAATATGCAAACGCTTGGACTAGGAATAAACAAAAAAAACAAGGGACAGATGTTTAAAAAACTGAAGGCAGTGACCGAAGCGTTAAGTACTCTTTCTTAAGTCAAAAGTAGGCAATGATGTGCAATTTATTCTGTTTGTATGTTTAATTGAATAAGGTTTAATTTAATATAAACTAAATTCCATTATATATTATATCTCTTATTAGAAACAAATTCTTATTTAATTAATAAAGCAATAAATAAACTACTGTACTTATATAAATATTTTAGCATGGCCCAATGGTTGAAAAAATCACTCATACGCCCCTTGGGTCACTCATAACATACGTCATTAAATTATAGGAAGAGAAATTTAATATAAAATGTGAAATAATTACATTCCTCTACCTAATATTATTATAAAAATATGAACAAAAATTCCATATATATATAATTTTCCTATTAAATGTTAGCTTATATTTACCAAATATCACTCATACGCCACATGGGTCACTTATAAGGCATTAAGTTAAAAGGAAAGTAACTTAAAAGATACTGTGTCATATTAACAGATAATAATACAATAGTAAAACATTTTTCTTTTTTAAAATGCACCTTATAATTTAAAAAAAAATCACTTATACGCCACATTGACCACTTTTACTTCTACAATTTACAAATGGAATATTTTCATATGAACTTAAAAATATTTACATTCATATTCTTAAGATAATAATAAAATATTCAACAAATATATATTTCTATATTAAAATGCAACTTATAATTTAAAAAAAATCACTCATACGCCACGTGACCCCTCATATGTCAATTAAATAAAGTAAAAGTATATACTGTTCCATATTTACATTGCCATTTTTAAGGTTTTAATATAATTTAAAAAATACACTATAAGTATATCGTTTTCATTTTAGAAATATTTCCTTATGATTCCCGAAAATCACGCATACGCCACATGGCTCACTCATATGTCATTATAGAAAAAGTATACGGTGGATATTTACATTGCCATTTTTATGATTTTAATAAAGAATTAAAAAAAAAACACTATATATATTTATAATTAATTTCTTTTTAAAAAATGTTTTTATGTTTGCCAAAAATCACTCATCCGCCATATGGGACATACCAAGCTTGCTGAAATTAAAAAATATGACATTCGCGTAAAAAAAACAATTTGAAATCCTTTTTAAAACTTAAATTCATTTCAGATCATTAAAGCTAGAAATGTAGCAAAGAAACCCATCGAAAGGGTAGTGCTAAACATAGGAAAAAGAGTAACGAAAGCGGAAATGACACAGCCGCCATGTTGGCCAACTTGTAGTTACCACCACTGTCTGTCCGACTGTGCAATCGCAGTGGCTGTTGTTACTGTTGGTTTCTTGGTTGGCTTGTTTGTTTGCCGTTTTGAAACGAGCTGTTAACGAGCAGAACAAGCTGTATTTGCAGATGCAGGTGAGATATGTATGGGGTAAGGTGCACTGGATGAGGTATAAGAAGACCGTGAGAAACCGTTTAGAGAGACTCTTCGCCAGCACTCTTCTTCGAGTGGGCGGGCAGGCGACGGCTCATGTAAGCGACGGCAAATTAGTGATAATGAATAATTTCCCACAGCGATAATTAAGGGCATCAATAAAAACGTTTGCCGGGCATCGACTAGGGCTACGGCGAAATTGCGTTCGTCTAGCACTAAACGCTTTTCCAATTACCGCACAGCACACAGAGGGCAGAAGTCATTTTCCGCTTGCATATCCACAATCCTTCCCTCGAAAGCCCCCACCCGCATTTCCGTGGCAAGTGCAGCAGCAGGAGCAGATAGTGCCGCAAAGCGAGAAGATGGCTGGATTGGTCCCCGCCGGGGTCCACTCTGTCTCCCTCTCGGCACGCTTCAGTTGGCCACTCGGCCATGTCGCTCATCCATCCCAAAAACCAGAGGCCAACAATGCCAGCGGTCGATTTCAGGCTGGCAAACTGCCGTCATATTTCTGCCATGGGTAGCATCCGACCACACTGAAAGAAAACTCTGCTAAATTAAAGTGATTAGTATTTGCAAAATGCCTTGTAAAATGCAATTTTAATGTGAGTAACTAGTTCAAAGTGTTTTAAAGTTTATGAATTTGTTAATTGAATTCAAATCCAACATTTTGTTAATATTTTTCTCGGTGCATCCCTTATTCTAGCACCCCGTGTCAGGCGGTGTTTTTGTGGCTTTTGCGTGTGTCGTGCAGCATGCGATTTTGATGTTTGCTGCGACACGTGCACATGGTCGCCAAGGATGAAGTGGGTCACTCCTCCGAGTGGCACTCCCTGCTCTGTGTGCATAAAACGGGCATCATTTTAATGGCCAAATTATTTGCCTATTTCCACACTATGGATCAGCAACTCCATCACCAGTGCCAAGCCGGCAAATGTGAAGCCAAAGGCCAGTACAAACAGGGCACCGGCTATGTTGTGCACATCTAGAACCTGGGGAGCTCCTTTGACCTTGTGTCCATTGGCCAGGTCCATAAGAACTTCCTGTTTCTTCTTATCCATATATTTGACAATGAACTGGGGAGTTAAAATATTATTATTAATTATTAAAGAGCCTTAAAAAGAAATCAAATTAATGTACCTGCAATTCCCAATGAAAATAGAGTCCTGTTTCCTGGCAAGTTCGAATGTGCTTGTTCAACTCCCTCATTAAGGGCCAACCCCTTATAGACACTGCTCTTGTATAATCGAAATACAAATCATCGTGCAGAACCTGTTAATAAAATTTATATAAAATGATCTTATATATCTGTGAAAGAAATCATACAATTCGATTTTCCAAAGCCTCCGTGGACACATAATCGCCAACGGAAAGTGATCCCGAGGACAGTCGCTCAATGCCTAGTCCATAGTTGGGCATGAAGCTAGCATTGGACAAATAACTGTAGTCATGGACCTCAAAATTCTGGGCCAGTATCTGCTCTGTGACCAGATCAGAGCTCTGGACGGTGTGCACCCAAATAATGGAGGGAGCTGCCCATTTCCACTGTGCCTCGGCCCACTTCCCCAAGGTGTCCACAGGAGCACTGTAAAAAGGTATAGTCAGCAAGGACTTCAGTTGGCCACTGTATATATTCTCCAGGGTAATTGTGGCACACAACAGAGTGGCCAGAAAGAAACGAGGAGCAAAGCGATCAAAGCTGTAAGTTAGAATAAGAATTTATACATTCCATAATATATTTCTTTCCATTTTAATCTTACCCCATGGAAGCCGATGGCTGCTGTATAAAAAGAGCAAATATATCCAGCATAGATTTCTCTAGCTTCTTGCCATGATTAAATACCCCTGACTTGCTGCCCAGGCCCAGGTGATAGCTAAAGAACTGCATTAGGTACAGGAATATGCCACAAAGTGTCATGGTGAAGATCAGCAGCAGCCATGTGTGGTCATTCAGGGGCAAGATATTAGTGCGCCAACTAGGCAAGGGTCTAAAGAAATTTAATTTTAAATTATATTCATCAGGAGAGCATTTAATTAAAGGTAAATCTTGAAAACTCACGCTGGTGCTGGCCCCAAAATGGTCACCGAGGAACGGGCTAGGGTTACCGAGGTCTCCGTGATGCCATCGTACCAATTGTAGATGCAGCCAATGGCCAACTCCACGCGCTGCTCATAGATATCCCCCAACATTCCGTCGCTGGTCTCGTTCTCATAGATGCCACCCCAATTGTCGGCACCATCTAAATGTTATTTCTTTAATTATTAGTTATTTACTAAATTCTAGGTAAGCTTTACTCACAGGCCTGCACTCTGAGGTGGCAATTGTGGACCTGGCAGAAGGTCTTCATCACATTCGCCTCGGCCCCATCGAAGGTGATCGAGCGGTCGGCCTCTTGCGGATGAATGGGATCCACATCGCCCTCGCCGGCTGGCTGTGAATATGGTTAATGTTAATGGCTAACTATGCCCGGGCTTGGCCAATCAAGTGTCTGGTCTAATTTCGTTAATGACTCAGTTGTAGCCCACGCCCACACATAACAACACCAGCGTTCAAATGGACATCGACACTTGGCTCGTCGGGCAGCAATTAAATGGAAACACGTAATTTAAATCAATGTTCTGGGGTGCTCTGCTGGGTGTGCGAGTGTGTGTGTGTGTTGGAGCCAAAGCCAAGCCCCAAACAAAACCACACGCACATGCTTGTGGCTGTTTGCCTATCTGTGTAAGCCCTGGCCATACGGTGTTGGTGCCAGAGTGGCTGGGTGTGTGCGTGTGTGTTTACAAATGTGCAAATGTCCTTAAGGCAAACAATTGAGTGCGAACAAAAGTTTTACCAAATGACAACAAGAGCGCTTTTTTTGCCTCCTCTCCTGGGGGTGGGGTGGGGTACAATGGGATCAAAGGAAAATGGAGTGTGTGAAAAATATAGAATAATATGGCATAAGTTCTAAAGCTCAAGAGATCTTAAGCTAAATAAATAAAAAAGAGAGATGCAAAAATTGAAATACATATATACATATATTAAAATATCCTAAGTTTCTTACTTCTTCTTTTTCGAAATGATAAATCATACTCATTGCATATGCTTTTACTTATTTATATGAATTATATTTAAAAATGCAAATTCCACCTACTTAGAAATAATATTAAAACAAACAAATTATTCTAAGGTGGCTCAAAATCACTTGGTTTTTTTTTTTAAACTAAAACAATTTTCGTACAAATATTCAAAAAAATGCTTAACTGAATTTAGTACCGAAAAAAATAGTATTTAATACATTTAGACACATGTTTAAAAGTTTCAAAGTGGCTTGTTCCCTAATTATGCATTTTTTAAACTTATTTTATAAATTTTTTCACATTTTTATAAAGAAACAAAGTTTATAATATTTAAAATATTTTTTTTTAAATGCTCCCTAACCATGGTGCTTTGATGTTACTTTGGACAAATCATTTAGACAGCTCCTGCCTTCGCTCTCCCAGCAAGTAAAATATTTTTTTTTAAATGCTCCCTAACCATGGTGCCTTGATGTTACTTTGGACAAATCATTTAGACAGCTCCTGCCTTCGCTCTCCTAGCAAGTCCTGAAAAATCCTGGAGTGGACACCGCAGTAGTGACACAACATGTGCTTACATTTTAGTTGCCAAAATCTTTGCCCACAACGACAACAAAGCCAAATAACTAAGCACCCACACTCAGACACACACACCCAGAACAAACCCAAACAATACACAACCAACGCCACACCACACAAAGAAGCAACCACTGGACATTTATTCATGATGAGTTCGCACACTGAGCCCGACTAATGCAAAGACAACGATGTGAATGAGCCTGATGAAGATGAGGAGTCCTTGGCCATTCGAGGGGGGAGGGACGGGCACAAGGACGACCAATTGGCTTTGCTTAATGTTGGCGTGCAAATCTCTGGCATTTTGGGGTAAAGCTGCCTGGCCAGTAAAGGAATCACTGAGAGAAATCCATTACTTAATGGTAGATTTATTTAAATTGAGGTTTGAAACATTCTGATATCAAATAAATTTATTTATTTGTTTTATCCAAGCAATTTCATACTTTTCTATTATTTATGAAGTAAATTCTATTAAATAATTTAGAATCGGAGCTTATGCAGAGATTTCTGCGGTTTAAGAAGCCATAAGAAGGTGCCAAATTTAACTCAATTTATATCATAAAAATAAATGTAAATTAAATTTAGTGCCCTAAAATATTACATTGCATATTTCCAGATAAATTCTAAAGGATTTTAAAATCCGTAGTGATTTCTTAAGCAGCCTTAAATATTAGAATTCCTTTTAAAATCTGTACAGAACCTTACTCGAATTCTGTGTGCTTTTGTAAATATAATAATAATATGCTATATATTATAAAACAACCCACAAGTGAGTGATATTTTTTCTGCACAGTGTGCCAACAACAACAAACGATAAATATAAACTTAACCGGCAATTACTTACCACATAATTAGTAATCGTATATGGGACATAAGTAATGGAGCCAACGAGCAGGCTGCGGCTCTCCAGATTGAGCAGCTTGTTGGGATAAAGTTCGACCCGCTGCTGGGCAAAAGTTTCGTTCGGCAAGAATGCGTCCAGGCGCACGGCATCCAAATTACCAAAGGCACCGACAAACTTTTGTGTCCACAGCTCGAAATTGATGTCGCGGCGGGCTGGAGGGGCCCCTGCTCCTCCTCGTCCTGCGTCCAGATCCAGTCGCAGTCCCTCCTCGTGGTCCTTGTTTCTCGTGTTTACCGATGCGCCTCCCCTGCGCCTGGGGTCTGGCGAGGGTCCTGTTTTTGGTCCTGCTCCTGTTTCAGCTTCTGCCCCGGTTCCAGGTCGCACCATCAGATGGTGGGGGTAAACTAAAGCGCATTACAGCGATTTCCCGATGTTGGACAAGCAGAAACAACAAGCGGGCAGGGGACATAAAAAAACAAAGCCAAGACTTAAAAATTAAAAGATATGGACTAAAAATGTACCCAATATGAGGTTCTAGTTCGGATTTAATAGAGAAAAAGAGACTAACTCTGAACTGTTCAAAGATCCCTTCGGTTTTTTCCTTGGTTTTTTAGTTGCAGCATTTTAATATATGTTAAAAAAAAGCTTTTTTAAACTTTTTTTTATTTCTATGCACAGGTTTTTAGGCATTAATAAACAAATGCTTAATGATAACATTAATTTAAATGTAAATTTGTCTTTATAATTAAGTGAAACATAATCAATATAGTAATTTATGAAACAAAATAAATCGTTATAATTATAAAACCCTCTGACAGACAAATAACAAATAGTAACAATAAATAAATAAAACAATAAGATCTTAAATAAAAAATAATAATTTAAGATCCCATTAAAACTTTTATAAATTTATTTATTATTGTTTCTTAAATAAATATATACACCTTGGCTTGCGGCAACTTCATCTAAACTTGTGTATAAGGTTTTAAATTCAAAGTATATTCTGCAAAACTTATTCTCCATTGAGTCTAGGGTATTTAGCTTAACTCCTAAAACAAAAGCCCCAAAAAAACTAAAAACAAAAATAAGGAAAATCAAAAAGACAGAGGCAGAAAAAAGCCAAAGTTTACAATTGAACAAGACGCTGTCGAGCGTTGAAATTATTGGCAAGTGCTAAAGTTTGATCAACTGGCCACGAATGTCCTGCGGCGGTTACCCGGCTTTCCCAGCTTTCCCGGCTGGCCATGTTTACGCGTGGCTCGCCCCTTGTGTACCAAACTTTTCGAGTTTCCACTTGTTTTTGCCACACACACACCACATACACTCACCCCAGGGAAGTGGCGAGAAGTCACCGCTTAAGCTAATAAATTGCTGCTGATGGGGGGATGGTTGTAGCTCAATAGAACTAGACAGGAATGGAACACTCAATTGAAATGGGCCATCAGTAATGCCTTCATTAAGCACCTTCTTATACCCTACTACTACTCACACTGCAGTATATCCATGCCCAGCAATTCCGCAGGACTTTCGTCCTCGCAAAGGAACAAATACAGCTTGTCCTTGAGCCGAACATTGGCATTGCGAGTGGCATAATAGCGGGCATGCAAAAACTGATTCGTTTCCGATAATATGGTGATGAAGCCCTGAAAATAACAAGAACTAATTAATTTAAGAAATTACTGGTTGGTTTAGAGTTTGTATTATATTATATTTTAGACCCTCACCTCAGTGACACTACTATTGACAGAAGCCATAACTCGCCACTCCAACTCTCCCAGATCGCTCAATTTAGCCACATTAATCCATTGCAGAGCCACAGGCTGAGGCAAATCCCAAAAGGCGAGTTCCAAGGCCCTCAAATAATCCAGTTGCAACGAAGTTGTAGTTCCAGAATTATTGTACACAATAAGTGTGGTTGAAAATGAAGCAAAGTATTGGCCGACTAGGGGAAATAGTGTTTTCTGTTGGCTAAGAACTTTAAGCCCGTTAAGTCCTTACCTATGAGCCGCAGCAATTGGCTTAAGGGCATCACCAGTGTTTGCAGCAACATCTCGATGTCCTTTCGACTTCATTTCCCTTGGTTTGCATAGCTTTTATAGGACAGACATTTAATGACTCCGCTTCGATTGGCCGGCAAATTGATTTTAACTTGAACTGTAATTGAAAACCTCCTGGCTGGAACTGGGAAATGCGCATTGTTTGCCCAGAGACATTAGCCTAATGAAACGCACACAGCCCATTACGATATTTGCATAATTCGGTAAACAAACAAGAAGTTAACAAAGGCTGCGTACCGGCCAAGTTAGGTCAATTCAAGCGGAAAGCCTCTGTGGTAGAGTTGACAGGAATCAGTCGTTTAGGGAAAGTGTATTAGAGCATCTAAGGGTGGCTTAGAAACTGAACATGGAGAAGAAAGTGGCAGGATCAGGACAGGGGAAATGGCAGGATCAAGCCTATAAGTTTACAGAATCGGGTCCTTTCAATTGGTAAATACTTTAAAGCTTATATATATTATACATATATCTTAAGGTATAATTAATGCAGATTCCAGCACTTTCTCAAGACTCCCATTTCCCCCCAGTGATCTGGCTTAACCGCTGGCTCTGGGCCAATTAGTGTTACCACAAATTAGCGGCAACAATGGCAGTGCCGCCAAACGACTGACTTTCATTATGAATGCGAACAAAGGCCCCCAAAAAAGAGGAGCTAAAAGTCCAAAGATAGTCGACGGGAATGGAGTCAGGGACGGGGCCAAGTGTCAATTGAAACAATTCAATTGGTCTGCCAGCAGATTCCGGCGGCTGTGAGAGGGGCCAAGGACGCAGGACTCAGGACATTGCTGTCGTCCTCGCCGTGCCCGATGTGAGAACACAAGCGGACAGGCGAGACAGCCAGCCAGCGAATGTGTGAGTGTTGCAAGTGCTTAACCATTGGGTTATTTGAAATTGAAAGACAGATTAAAGGATTTGCTCCTGGCGAGCCAAAGCGAAACCAGCTGGAGACACAGGCGACACGGCGTCCCACAATCGAGGAGGACGAAGAGTCTGTGGCAGCTTGGTCCTGGTTCCAGGTCATTTCAGTGCCCAGCAGGCGGCGATTTTATTGCCCCGACAACCTGCTGGGAACAAAAAAAAGAGCACACACTCACATGGGTACCCATGGCACGGCACTGAAGGGCAATTAAACACTCCAGCGGTGTTGGTTCTCCCCCTGACGGAGTTACTCGAAAGTCAATGGCATTAAAAATCCATGAAGCGATATTTATCTTCTCAAATGCTTTTGCGGGTTTGCCCATAAACTGAATGAGGCAATATCGTTTCGACAAAGTGATTAAAGCTTTATTGGATGTATTGGGTGGGAGTCGCGTTATGAAATTAGAATCCAATTTGGGTGAGATATTGCCATTAAAACTGATTTTTATTATTATATTTTTATTAATCAATTTTAACTTTAAAAATTCATGAATAATTCCGAAATTCGTGACGTCAAGAATTAATGTTTACAAGATTAATAATATTTGATATTTTCAGCTCAGTTAACATTTACGAATATATGAAATGCTTTTTTATTTTGGCCAATTTCATAAATTAATTTATAATTACCTGAAATCGAGTCAGAGTAATTTATTTTCAAAATTCCGATACATTGAATGTTCTATTCACATCCCAAATGAGTATAGTAGTTTTAGTAATATTTCATGGTAAAAGTAATTTAAAAGATTTATCTAAAAAAAATTTAAAATTTTTAGTTATTACTTGTTTGTTAGAATATAACTAAGATATTTAATTTATGATAATTGAGATTATATAATTTATTTGTATGAAAATGTTTGTTTCCTTAAGGAAACCGATGCATTTTAATTTAAAATCTGTATTTTTATTCTTTTTATTAATCAATTATCAATTTGTCTAAAAAATCACATATTAACAAATTGTTCCGTGCAATTTATTTTACCGATATATCGTGTAGTAAGTTCATGTTCGCGCAACTTTCAAATATTAACCTTTGAATTGAATATCGATAGAATATCGATATACATAAAAATTACATACGAGCTCATTTCGAGGTTGTCTTGACATGACTGTCACTTTTCTGCAGCCATTTTTTGTATAAATAGCAGCTCCCTCCCTTGGGTATGCTCATTCGTTTCTAAACCCCTTGACTGAAGGGTTATAGTTTTTAAAAATTTATTTCCTTCCTTTTTGTTTCTTTTTTTTTATGATTTATTTTGTTTGAATTTATGCGATTGTTGACTTATGGACTTGATTGCCATGCTACCTAGGCAACGGCAAAACGTGGCTTACTTTTGG
The DNA here is from genome assembly GCA_035046265.1 of Drosophila bunnanda. Classification (NCBI taxonomy): domain Eukaryota; kingdom Metazoa; phylum Arthropoda; class Insecta; order Diptera; family Drosophilidae; genus Drosophila; species Drosophila bunnanda. The sequence continues at coordinate 1,323,703 of JAWNOB010000130.1, forward strand.
CTTTGTTTGAAATATTCCACAAATTTTATTTTGGCTCCTGCTGCTACTTGTTCTTATTTAATTTATTTCTTTATTTTACTATTGGTATTTATCCATTACCTCCGACTCTTCCGATTCCGAGTCGTCGAATGCAACAACGGTTGGCAATTTGGATAACAAATTTATTTAATTACAAATGATTACTTTGACTTTTTTTATTATTTCTTTTTGATTTTATTTTGATCTTTATCTGGCAATCAGTTTAATTTATTTCAATGAATACAACAGATTTGATTTTTGATTTTTAATCTTTTTCTTAATTTATTGTTCATTTGTTGCTTGGGCTTGGCATGAACATTTCTTTGCAAAAAAACAAAAAGGAAAACTTTAGTAGAAAGCTGGAGGCTTTTGGAGCTCGGGAGCCAGTCTAGCTTCTGAAGTTTTCGGACGCACTTTTCTTTGATTGACGCATGCCGATTCGCTGCAATTAATAGATATATTCCCTTACTGCTACTTCGAAGGTACGATCCGCAATAAAAGACCTCGGGATGACGAAGTAGGGTGCAGGGAGATGGTCCTTAATTTTATAAAGAAGGCCCTCGTGCCACTCCTTGTCAAAGGCTTGTTTTACAGCGGCTTCGTTGATCAATACACTTCATTACCGTTTCACCGCTATCCGTTTCTATACATTATTTATTTACTTATTTAAATGTAAATTGGGCAGTAAACAATAACTCTAAAAAAAATAATTTTTTTGGCAGCTTACAAAAAAAATACTAATAGTTACACATAACATATATATTGGTTAACAATGACTAACTATATTAGGAACCTCATTGGAAGGTCCTGGGGAATAAAAAAAAAAAATAAGGAATGAAAAAGTGTTAAAAACCAGAGCGCCTTGAAGTATGCAACACTAATCAGGGACCCCGATGCAGATTTGTGCGATTACGTGTTTGTCTGCGTGTCTGCGTGTCTGTCCACAGAAATGGAATTTACACACCTCACACACGCCACGCACACACACAGACACAGACACACGTGTAAGGGGGAATGGCAGGGAGGGGGGAGGCCGGGAACCGCAGGCAAACTGACCAGCAAACCGACCGCAATGTGGCCCACAGGCAGCACAAGTGGCAGTGGCAACATATGGCCAAAAACTGAGAAGCTTTACGGGCGTATGCGAGTCAGAGTGAGTGCGTGGCGCATTTTTAGCTAAAGTTTTCTTTTTCCTTTTCCTTTTCCTTTTTTTTTTTTTTTTTTGGCCGGCTGCGGCTTAGAGTTTTGTGTTATGCTTTCATCTGGTGCCTGCTGGCAGGCAATTTGCCTACACCGAATTGCACTTGCATGCTAATGAAAAGTGCTTTCCCGAACTCAGCAAGAACTTTAAAGTGCCTCCGAAGTTAAAGCCAAATTATATGTCTGTGGAGTCAGCAAACACAAACACACATATTTGCCCATCCATTTACATATAAATAATAATAATAACAACGGTGAGAGCGGGGCGCGACAATGAAGGCTGGGAACTGCATTAATGAATAGCAAAAAAAAAAATAACACTGGGAAAGTAACGTTTGAAAATTAAAACAAGAAATTAATTTTAAATACCATATATTTTTTATAAACATTTTCTCTAATTTTGTTATGAAAAGTAACACATTAGAAATAAAGCAAGAAATCATTTGCAATAATCGATGTTTTTAATGTGCCAAAATTGGTTATAAATCGATTTGTAAATTTAAAAAATATTTATTTAATTTTTATTTATATATTCATTTATTATTTATTTATTTATTTTTATTAACTTTGCTTTTAATAACAGTAATAAATTAAAAATTAACAAAATAAAATCCGTTTTAATGAGACAAAATCGATTTTTTTTATATTATGTTTATTAATAAAGAATATATGATTATCTAAAGATGAAAAATTCATATATGCACTGAAAGTTAAAAAACTATTTTCGATATTTTTCTATAAAACTCGATTTTAAATCGATAAAAATCTATTTTCTTTAAAGTTCAAAATTCAAATCTATTGTTTTTTTTTGTTTTGCTGTGCCTGTAATATGCAGCAATGTCCTTGAAGTCCTTGGCAGCCAACTAAACAATGGCAACATGAAGGCTTCGGCGTAAATCGTGCCACTTCATTATGGCTGATGGCAGCTGGGGACGGCCGCAGCGGGGAAGGGGAATAAGCCATGCAAATGAGTTTTCCCTTTTCACGACTTTCCCTTGTTTCATTTTCTGCGAGAAATGCACAACAATGCAATGGCTATGTTGTTATTGTTGTGATCAATATTTGCTGCTGAACCAGAAGCAATTTAAGGGGAATTTAATAGGCCACAGCAAAGCTAAAGCTTAAATGTGTCTAAAAATTAATTAAGTGGCAATAATTCAAAAACAAAATTAGACAAACAAAAGTGTAGATATTATTAAGAGATTAGGATTTTGCTATTTTTTTAACAGGTCTTTCTCACATTTCATTGAATTTAAATAAATAAATAAATCTGCCATATATAAATTTAATTTGCTCGCTTCCTTTTAATTGTGTGCATAATATTGATTGATAAATTCTCAAGATGAAATGAATTTAAGTTTATTTTCTTATTAGTTTTTTTTAACAAAATAATTATTGTTCTATTTATTTGCATTTAAATTTAAAAATATACAAAAATATTTTGTTATAAAGTTAAATAACGTTACATCAAAATACACATAATTTTTTTTATTATTTAACAAAAAACAAAAGTATAGAAATCTTTAAATTGATTCAAAATTATCCATTTATAAACAAATCATTAAAAAGAATACAATTTAGCAAATTTTTTCATATAATTTACTAATTATCATTCAATTTTAAGCCACAATAGCGTATACTTAATATTGATTAATAAATTTTTAAGAGAAGATAATTTTAATATTATTTACTTATGCAACTATGTTTTTGCCAATAACTATTGTTTTATTTACTTGTCTTAACAGTATATTCAAAGAAAAACATATTTATTGTGTGTAAATAGGACTTAATAACATAAGTTGTTTAGTTGAACACCGAAGTAAATTAAGTTTAATCTATAAAATATAATATAATTATATATATAATATAAATATAATTCAATATCGTATTCATCTCGACTTGAACATGTAAAAATTAATATATATAAACAAGAAACACTTGCATATAAAATGTAACCAGTAAATGTATTTAATTAAATTCCTTACCAGCTCTGATTAACTCCGAATTATTCCCTTGGCAAGTAATATAATCACAATCACAATCTGTCACCTGCCGAGCTGGGGAAGGATTGTCTGTCAATGGAAGAGTCAGAAACAATTATGCACAGCTCATCAACTGCCCGGCACACATTGCGTATGCTTGATAACGCTTTGTGACATCTGACGGTATCTGACAAGCATCCGACAAGCTCGGCAAGATTCCTCTGTCAATGCATGGAAATGTGTGTAAATATTTGCATGGTAATTAGCAAGGACAGCCCGAGCAGCCACTATATTAGTCATTGTCCTTGAAATTCTGCTCATTTGAGGGCCCGGACTGCATAGCGTCGTGGTCGAGGTGGAAACAACATTCGGTTGCCTCGCACAATTATGCAGATTGCCAGATTGTCGAGTGGCGGGCGACTCTCGAAAGTTTGTGCAAATATTTGCCATTTGGTCGACGAGGCCACGGTACCTCGCTCCCCTCCCTGCTGGATGCTTATTTGCTTGCTCTACCTCATATTTGTGTTTGCCCATTTTTTGGGAGGACATTGAAAATTGCAATTTTTCCATGATTTTGTAAATAAACTGAAGAGACCGCCTGCCCCGTGATTTCTTTTATGATTCTTTCTTCCCGTACTTATGGCTGTACCATTCCTTGGAGTTTTCAGGCAAACACTAGAGCGTGTAAATGCACACACACACACACGGGCAAAATAAAAAAAAAAGTTTAAGAAACTAAAATAGAAACACATTTCATTTCCGTAAGATCTGGCAGAGTGGAAAAGGAAGCTGGAGAGCAGGAAGCAGGATGCTGGGAGGGCACGGCGACTGGCAAACAACAAGCAAGTGGAAATAAACTTGGCGATAAACCAACGAAATCGATTGGAAATATTTTAACGAAATTGCAGCTTAAAGTGTCAAGGCAGCATGTCGGTTTGCTGCCAGAAAAGCTGCAGCAAGGGCGGAAATGGTGGCATTTCCTGGGCTAGCAATCATTTCCACTGACGTTAAGATGAGTGCTCGTTGCGATGATTCGGCTGTCGATGATTATGAGGCTGCAGCTGCAAAATGTAGCTCTTGGGTATTTAGATAATACCGCCCATCCACTTGCCACTTCCCAATGGCAACTACAGTGGAACTTCAATTAAGTAGATCCCTAAATTACACCAGAAATAATAATTATAAAAATATCTAGCCTAATATTTTGTATTGTTACTTATGGACTAGAATCTTTTAATAAGTATTTTTTAATGTGATACTTAAGATAGTAAGAATTTTGGGAATTTAAATATATATCGATACACTCCATCGTTGCGATATATGAGCGATAAATTGATATTTTCTTTTACACATCGAACTGAGCCATAAAAGGGACTCTATCTAGTTCAAATTCTAATTCTTGATAATATATATAAGCTTCTCTATCTTTAATTATAAATAAATAAATAAATAAATGTTTAAAATATAATTGGTAAAAAATACAATTCAATTAAATATTGTTTTATCCTTGCAATATATATACCCAGTTGAACCTAAATAGCAAAACTGCATTTTATTTCAATTTTATTTTTAAACCTTGTAACAACAAATCTAGGTTCTAATTATAAATAAAAAATATAACACATTTTTGATTTTCTTTGAAATTCTACAAAAATTGTCTTAAAATAAGAATAAGTAAACAAAATATCGAAAAAACGATATATTTATATTTAAATTTGCCTTTAACAAATATGAATCTATAATACGTTTCTTTTTTTTAACACTTTCTAAAATAAAACAAATTAAAAAAGATCATCAAAATCGAATAACATCGATTTTATTATGTCATCGTTTTTCCGATTGTAGAAATATGCTTGTGTTTAAAAATATTTAAAAATTGCAAAAATCCACATATATTTTTTCCTATTACAGCTACAGATAATGCATCTTAAAGGAAGCTCCGCTGTATCCGTATCTCTCGAGTGTGCAGTTCAAGTGAAGCGCAACGGCAAAGAAACAGTTTAAATGCTAACAATGCAACGGTTTCGGGTCAAGTATTTCCATTTTTCCTCCTCGTCCTCTCTGTTTTCCACATCCTCCTGCGCCTCCTCCTCCTCCTCCTCGTTCTTCGTTTTCCCGGCAACGGAAACGAAGTGTAATGAAAGCGTGTAAAGTGCAAATCGAAAAGGCAATACAAGTAACGAGTACAAAATACTTGTACCCCTGTTCCCTCCCCATTCTTGGCACCCAGAATTTTCTCTAAATTACCAATGCCAGGACGATAAGGCTAAGGTGGCCAGGAGGCACATCCTGCCAGGTGAAACAAGGTGAAGCGAACGAACGAAAACGAACAGGCTGAGGAAATGCAAGTTTCTTTCACGTTCTAAATGGGTTTCCTTTATTTTGTGTGTGTGTTGTTTGTGCCCACTTTGTTGGGCGAAAATTATAACTTTAATTAAACGAATTTAATTTGGCAGCCAGAGCTGCATCCCTAATGCCTTGACTTGGCCGAGGACGAGGACGAGACTGGTTTTATTTACTTTAAGCCTAAACAGATTTCCATATTTCATTAGCATTTGGCGACCACAAAAACCGCCAATGAATTAAATATTGATAATTGTTTTTCCGAATCGATTCCGCAGCCAGATGCCCGCGCCCAGTGCTATCTTCTATGTGAATTTAAATATATGCAAGAGTTTATGTGTATATATATATATATAGATGGCAATTACATAATCCAGTGACAGAAAAGAGTTTTGTTTTTGTGTTTTTTTGAAATTTATTGCATATTTGTTTGGCACAGGCTGTGAACTCGCCCGGGAATTGCCCGGGGGCTTAGAACTAACAATTCAAAATGCATTTAAAGCCATCGAGGCGGCGCGCCAAAAACGGGACAAATGAAAAATTTCAATTAACCACAAAAACCGATGGCCAAACCAAATCGAAACTGGCCGAGAAGAGCGCAACGAGATGCAAAAATGGCTAAAAAAAAGGAGGAGACCCTGGCGCAAAAACTGCCAACCATTTTGGCTAAATCATTTTCCTCTCTCTGTCTCGGTTTCCCCCCCTCTCTCTATCTCTCTCTTTGAGAAGTTTTTCCGGCTTGCATTCTGTCCCTTGGAAAATCCTTTTGTCGTTGCAATGCGTAGCCTGGCCTGGGCCACAATTAAATGCATTCGACAATGCATTCACCTGACCGACCTCGTCCACATCCGTTCATTTATTCATCGAAGATTGGCTTTGGCCAATCAATTGGCCATGGAGGTGCCCGGTGCATTTGGTGAGGTTTTCCTGGCCACGGCCAAATCAATGCAACCTGCGGTGCCCGAAAAAACCAGCGAAATCAATGCGAATTATTTGGTTTTCCAATTCGTTACACTTCGTTAATGACAATCCCTAAACACGTTTTGTTTTGTTTTGGTAAGATTTTCGAAAATGAAATAATTCTATTTCGGCCAACGCTCGCACCCTCACCGCCTGCCGCTTATTGTTCATCATATCGACATCAATCCCGGGCATCCCGGACACCGCAGCGGAAATTTATTTTATAACCTACAGGCGAGCACCACCGCAGCTCATTTGGTGCCACGAAAACCGCCAATTTGGCTCCGTGTGGCAAGCAGCATTTCAAATCGCACTTTAATTTTGCATATGGAGTGTGTGTGGGTGTGAGTGTGTGTGTGGTGGGGGCGTGGCATGGCCCACTCAATCGTTTTCGGAGCATTGTGTGTTGACAAAGACGTGAATAAAAATTTATGCGCACAGAAGTATGCTATACGACATGCACATAAAATGATTATGACGATTATGCTGCGAGCTCGGGAGCTAGGATGCTCGGATGCTTGAGCTGCTGGGATGCTGGGATGCTGGAAGGCTATATGAGAACAGAAACATGAGCAGCCATCACTTACAGCTGCGGTCATATTGTATAATAATTTCTTACATTTTTGCTTACATTACATTTTATTTTAGTTTTTTTTCCATACAAGTTTAGTGGAAAAGCTTTTTTATGTTTTTCAAATCTCATCATTATTAGTAAATTAGTTTTACTGACTTAAAGTAACTAAAAATTAAATAAATAAATAAATAAATATTCAATGCTACATAATAAAGTAAAACCAAATTTTATTTTTTTTATAATTGTATTGTTCTTAATTAAAGGAATTAGTAATTAAAGTCTTAGTAACATAAAGTAAATAAAAATTTTTGATCACACATTTTAAGTAACTTAATTAGGTATAATAAACTAATTTTGAACATTTTGATAATTGTTTTACAGTATTATAAAATCAAAATATTATTAACTTAAGGTTAATACAAATTTTTAACTATATATTGACGGGTATTTTAGATATTCATTATTTATGATGATTTTTTGAATAATGACTTTCATAATTATCAGATCTAAGTTTTAATTACTTTAGGTACCTAAATATTTTTACAGTAAATTGTTCTTTTTATTATTTTCTATTTTTTATTTAATCAAAGTTTGTTTTTTAGCAATACTCTTTCCAGAATCGAGGTCTTCGAGTTAGAAAAAAAATAAAAATACTTACGGTGTAAATGATTATGCTTATTTGTACATAATTTCTTTATGGTTTCATACATTTTTCTGATTTTGTTTATAGAAAGCTATATATTATATATATATTATTATTATGTTAAGCAAATCGGCTAACCTTTACCTTGAAATTAATTATTTATGATTTGTATATTTGTTAATATAGTATATCAACTATATATTAACATAACAACATTTTGTAGGTTGTTTACATTAACTTTAAATGTATATAAATATCGAATATACAATCTTTTACAAGAGTATTATTTTTCCGACCTTGGCTGTATGTAATCCCCACACTCACTGGCTCACACGGTCCCCACATTTATTGACACAAATTGCGTTTTGAGAACGGCATTTGGCAGCCGTTGTTCCAGAGCTCCCTCTGCTTCCCTTTTTATTAAGGCAATAATAAAATATTCATAAAGATTCAGTTTATGCTGCGATAACAACGAATATATTTTAGAATAAACGTCCATTAAATAGGCTTGTGGCTGGAGCCTACACAATCGATGGATAAGTATGTAGATGGCGGCGAAGAGATCCCTGCTTTATTAGCCCCGCCTGAGTTATTGGCGGTCGGGACTAATACTTGCCTTAAAACTGTGTGTTTTTCGGGGGGCTCAATCAATTCCGGGGCAAGCTGTGCGCCACACAATCATGTCAAGAATTCAATATCAAAGCGCGAGAGCAGCTGTCGCTGATGACATCGGGGGAATGTCCACGATTCCATCAGCACCCCGCCCATCCGCCTCATCCTCCGTGGCCTTTCTTTCAATGCCATTGATGAACAGGCTTAGAGTGCTTGGCGGTTGGTGGGTGGTGGCAGTCGGGAGTCGGGAGCTGGAAGGCGGGAAAGCATCGCATTTTGATTACAAATATGAAACATGTTCACACAAATATGACGACCTGCCTCTCGGTTTCCACAGCTTCCTCGATGGCGTGTGTATGGAGTGCACTTAATGGCGTTCCATATCGGTCGGAGGAGGGTCGGGCGAAGGAGGCGAAAGTCAAGTTAATATTGAGTCAACTTGAGTCAATTTTGAGTGAGTGGCGCCCAAAGACACTGAGACAAAGTATAATAAATCTAATGAAATAGATAATAATTTAAGATTTGACGTTAATTATATAAATACTACTTATTTCTATATATTTTATTTATTTTATTTTTATAATAATTTAAGTGAGAAATATCATAGCAATATCATACCTTTTAAACCATTATCATTTATCAATTAAGTAAACCTCCTCCAAAGAACTTTTAAGATCCATTCCAGATTTATCACAAATATGCCAGGCAACAATAATTAAGATCTTAATTTTTTTGTTTTAAATAAAACTATTATGTAGGTTATATAAGCATCCTTTTTTTACTTTGTCCTAGAGCTACCAAACCTTCGATGGTTCCATTACTAATTCATGGTTTTAAAACTATCGCGGATATATAGCCACTTTATACTGCACATAAAATTTAAGTTTTTTTACGTTTTTAAATTTTATTTTCAATTTTAATATATTTATCTTTTAAGTTAAGCCTTTCAAAAATTCAAATTAAAAAACAAATATGTAACAATATAATTTATAATAATTTTAATGTTTATATTATTATTATTATATTATATCCTTTTCATTTAAACCATTTCATGTGATGAAAATCGATTTTTTTTATAATATTATAAATTACTGGTGAAAACAAACTCTAAAGCATTAACTGAACCACTAGCAATGGTTTCACAATGGTTTATTGTTAAAAATTAAATTAAAAGGTTTAAATTTAATTAAATTTTTAATTAATTCATTTCAATTTTAATTTAAAATGAAACCTTGTTTCTTTTGCTTTTTATAAGACAAATTAAAATAAAACCTTGTTTCTTTTAGTTTTTCTAAATCAAAACACTTATTTAGCAATGCTAGGAAACTAATACAAATTTATCACACTTGTCTGGAATATCATTTAAATGAAACTTGCATTTTTGAACAGTGCAGGAAACCTCCTCGCTGAGATGGCAACACCCGGGGAAAATTGCAAATAGACAAGATCTTAGGCCATTAGGTTTAATTGCCAAAGTTCTGGTGCAACAGCCAGTGAAATTGCAACTGCAACTGCAACAAATAGCGTGGCTATCAATATTTCCGTGGCTGCATTTGATTTCCTAATGCATCCGCACCGAGGGCTGGAGCCAAGTTGACAGGCAGGGGAAGGCGGCCTTCGTCCGCCCCCATCATCCTTGTCAACGATTAACAATATCCGCTCCTCTGCTCCGGCAGTAGGTCGTCCCGGCCGCTGCTGGCCTGGTTCGGGGCTTGGTTTTAATTAGTGCTGCCCCGAGCGTATTTTCTATTGGCCAATTCACCGCAGAAGCTTCATTACCGACTGTGCCGTGTGTGTATCACTCGCATTGGCCGTGTGTGTTTGTGTGCCGGACAGATTGTGAGTCATTAAGTTGATGCAGCAGCAGCAGCAGCAACATCTGCGGAAGCCACACAAACAGGCAGTTAGGATTGCCACATGCCACGCCCACAACGGCGGTTGATGATTTCCTGGAGGGCGCTCGGGTTCAACTGTAACAGAATCGGTATCCGACAGCCGGTATCATCACCCAGAATCATCAGAGCCCGGATCAGAGCGGGCAGAAACCGAACTGGAAACAGAAACATGTCGAGAGAGTTAACCTTTGTTGGCGGTTTCTGCTTTTTGTGCGCCGGAAACGGCAGAGCAACTCAATCAGTTTTTGCGGTTTACGGTGGTTGGCGGCCCCGGCCAAAGAGGACACGCTAATGGCTCACAAATGGCACTTGAATAATTGAAAGCCGGAAACGGAGCAGGGCAAAAACGGAGGCGAAATGAAGCGAACGGATTTAGCCAGCATGGCAGCCTGCACATGTCATTGTCCAGTCCATTGTCAGGGTTTTTTATACACGTTATAGCCATGTACACAAATTGCACTCTTCAACTACAAATTAACTACGAATTGTACTAACTAATCCCGGGAGGGGAGGTCTAGTGCGAGGCATTCTTCTTGGCTCCCTTGCTGCCGGAAGCTGCATGATCTGGGTCCGAATGCGGTTTCTCTTTGTCCTGCGGCTGCTGCTCTTTTGCGTTGAGTTTTTTCTTCTCATTCGCAATTAGCTCCTGCAGCTCATCCTCCCAGCCAAGGGCTTTGGCCAGAGCCAGGACTCCAGCATCGCAGTCGCCCAGGAAGGCCACATCCCTCGTATTGTTGGGCTTGTTGTAGAGCAGTGAATTCTCATGCGCAGCCATCCAGGGCACAAAGCTGGCCTGACCCACGGCATCGCGATTGATCAGAAGCCGCACACACCGTGGCCCCGGCCGCTGGACAAGCGAGGCAAACGGAAGCACCTCCAGCGAAGTGCCCATGATAATCAGAAGATCACAATCCTTGAAATCCTCATCCGGACTCGTGTAAAACCTGGGCGGCAGATTCTCGCCAAAGAAGACAATGTCCGGCTTGACCACGCCCTTGCAATTCTTTTGTCTACAAGTGGGCAAGCGATCCCCAAAGATCTCCTCCTTCATCCAGGCCATGTCGTACTCTTTCTTGCACTTGAGGCAGTGGTTGGTGTGGAAACTGCCGTGTGCCTCTATAATCTTATCATCGGGCAGACCCGTCAGCCTGTCCAAGGTGTCTATGTTCTGGGTGTAGTGACGCTTCAGCAGACCCTTATCGTGCAGCAAACGGACAAAGTAGTGAGCCGGCGTGGGTATAAAGGAGCCAGGGTACAGCTCCTTGGCCAGGGCAAAGAACGGAGAGGGGTTCTCCTCAAAATAGTCCAGATCGAAGATGGCCGTGGGATGCGGCAGCTTGTACTTCTTCAGGTTGCTGTATAGCCCAGAGCCGGGTGACCGAAAGTCCGGAATGCCAGCGGCTAAGTAGAAAGAGAGGAGTCATTCTGGGATAATCTAAGGATAAATGCTTTCAAACCCACAGGTGGAAATGCCAGCTCCCACCATAGTCACGATATTCCGGAAGCCCCGTTCCCGCCAGTGGCTGGCTAAGCCCTCAAACGACAGTTCGGGTATTACCTAGGAGCCATCAGAGATCTCTAGTTAGTATAATTCATATTATATACGCTGAAGCACTAACCTGCTCCAGTTTGGGCTCTGCTTTAGGGTCTGTTATAGAGCCCCCAAGATTAAGGGTGTGTGAAAAAAAACGACGAATCATATCCATTGTGGCACTGTCTGGAATTCGAAGTAATATCATGGTCATTCAGTGACAGTAAATTCCGTGTTTTTGTTTTTGTTACGAACCTTGGCCGCCCTCTTCTTCGTCACTGGACGAGGCATTTGTTGCCGTGGTCGCCGCCGGCTTCTGCTCCTCCTCCTTCTTATTTCCACTGTCGCTCATGGTTGGAATAGTCCTTGCCCTCGGATAATACAGATATCTGAAGCTGCGTATTATTTTAGTAGCTCCCCCCGTTGTTTTGGTTATTTGTTTTCGTCCCACACAAAAAAGCGATAGTTTAGTAAGGTAATCAGTGCTATCGATAACAGCCAATTGCATTGCAACCAGTAGCTATAAGATAGCTAGATTTGCCCTGTAGGTGTGAATTTTAGTTGTAGAAATTAAATACTATTTTTAGGCTTATAAATTTCTAATATTTGCATATTATATTTTATCAAGACAAGTACCCAAGAATATACATTACATTCCAAGTGCAGCTAGGGGCCAGTTTCTGACCAAAAACTAGATGCCCACCACTAAGTGCAACGATTATTCGATAGCTGTTATCGGCGCACCCACCGATATGTGTTCCTCGAGGCAACCACTCTTGGCCCGATTACTCGATGCGCGACTGGTGTGCAGCTCTGCCCGTTCGCCCAGCCCTGGAAAACCACGCCAGTCATTTTTGTTTTGATAAGGATACGGATACAAAAAGAGCGTGGCCTGGAAAAAGTGCATAAATAGCCGAGAAAGCCCTGCAACCAACGGAGAAATCGGTGCAAACAGTGCGGTGGATCGTGCGCGACAAAGTGGGCACGCAATCGAGCATTCCCGGGGCTACCTACGTGGAAGGCAGCGTGTGGTGGCGGAGCAGAGGCGCAGAAGAAGAAGAAGAGGCGGAGGCAGCAGCAGTGGTACACAGAAGAAGAAGGCGAAGCACGGCGCAGACAGCTAAAATAACAAACCAGGGAAGAGCCCGCGGAGAGAGTGGAGAGTGCTGCGGTGCGGAGCGGAGTGGAGTGGCGGGGAATGGCTGTGGGCCTGCCGTGGCTGCCATTGTATAACGCTGATGGGCAGACAATAGTGCCGCGCTAAGACTTAATCTCGAATACCTCGCAGAACCATGCATCTGAACCATGCGACTGCCGCCACAGCAGCCATGGCCAACTACCAGCACTACCAGCTGCCAGCCTCCCATGGTGGTGGCGGCGGCGGCGCAGGAGGAGGCGGTGGCGGAGGAGGGGGCGGCGGCGGTGGTGGTGGTGGAGGAGCTGGCCTGCAACAGCCCACGACGCTGGCCAGCCTGCAGCAGCCGTTTGCCCTGCATCAACTGACCGCTGTGCAGGCCATCCAACATCCCACCCACCAGGCAATGCTCCATCCACAGCACCCGCTGGTCCATCTGCTGGACATCTCTACGACCACGGCGAACAGTGGCGGCGGCGGCAACGGAGGCGCCGGCAATCATACGCCCATTTCGCCCATGAAACAGGAAGTGCAGAGCGTGATCAGCGAGGAGGAGGTGGTGGTGGACGATCCGCGCAAGAAGAAGCAGTGCCACGTGTGCAAGAACAAGTTCCGGCAACTGACCACGTTACGCAACCACATGAAGATCCACACGGACGAGCGGCCCTACAAGTGCAAGCACTGTGACAAGGCCTTCCGCCAGATCTCGACGCTGACCAACCACGTGAAGATCCACACCGGCGAGAAGCCGTTCACCTGCAACATTTGCGCCAAGGACTTTCGCCAGCAGAGTACGCTGATTAACCACATCAAGACGCACAAGGGTGAGTGTGTAGCAGCCAGCTGGAGATGTTATGACTCTCAACTTGACTTTATATCGTTTCCCTAATTTCTTGAGCAGCGGCAGAGTCCAGCACGCCCACGTCCCTGCTGAACTATCAGCCGCAGCCGGGCAGCGGCAAGCATCGAAAGTCGCAGATGCAGGTCTACCAGCAGCAGCATCAGCGTGTCCAAATCTCAAAGACCCTGTACTCCGGCAGCTACAGCTCTCCGGCGGCCGAGGAGCTGGTGAAGCCGTATCAGTGCAGCGTCTGCAAGCGCCGCTTTCCGCAGCTTACCACGCTGCACAACCACGAGCGGACCCACATCGATCCCAAGCCCTACAAGTGCGAGACGTGCGACAAGTCCTTCAGCCAGCTGGCGACACTGGCCAACCACAAGAAGATCCACACGGGCGACAAGCCGTACACGTGTTCCTACTGCCACATGCAGTTCCGCCAGCAGAGCACCCTCACCAACCACCTTAAGACGCATACGCATCAGATAGCCGGCGGTGGCGGTGGAGCAGGAGCCGGAGGACCCGGAGGATCAGCAGGAGGTGGCGGCGGAGGCGCCGTAACAGCCACAGGTGAGCCGCTTGTGTGTTCGCCCTACCAATGAGCCGCTTTCTGTTATCACTGTGTGCATTGATTAATAACGCTCTTCCCTAACGAAGCTTTTATTTAAATCTTGTGTACGCATGCTAATTCCATCAATACATCCAACCCAACACCAACCAACCAACTGAAGTGGATCACTCAATGCCCCCCACTCTGGCCGCCGGGACCCAGCAGCTGACGACTGGACTGTTGCCGAACAACCTGCACGGCAACACACCGAACATCATCCAGCTGGACCATCATCCGCTACTGCATTTCCTCGATGGCAGCACCACGGTCAGTTCGGTGGTGGCATCGGCGGCGGCCGTCACAAAAGTAGAGCACTTTCAGCCGGGCGGAAGCGGCGGAGGAGGTGCAGGAGGATCACCGCCGGGCCGCATGACCATAGTGGGCAACATCAATATGCTGAAGGGCGACAATCCGGACAGGCCATTCGGCTGCAGCGTTTGCCAGCGGTTCTTCTCGCAGCAGAGCACCCTGGTAAATCACATCAAGACGCACACGGGCGAAAAGCCGTACAAGTGCAAGATCTGTGAGGTCAACTTCCGGCAGGTGGCCACGCTGAACAACCATATGAAGATCCATACCGGGGAAAAGCCCTACAACTGTTCCTACTGCCCCAAGCAGTTCCGGCAGAAGAGTACGCTGCAGAACCACCTCAGGGTGCACACCTGCTAGACCTGCCAGACTCCAGATCGCCAGGCGGCCAGTTAAGCAGCCATTGAGGAGGAATAGTGCAATATGCATGCCACATAGCACATACACAGTTATAGATCGCATATACGGCATACGAATACGATGATTACATGAATACTATATTTAAATATATATACTCGAAAGTGTTATTTACCTGCTGTGCAGAGCGCAATTGTATGTAACTATATATCGCGTAGAGAGCCGATCCACATGCGTGTCCAATTGTAAATTAAGGCTAAAACCATATTCGCATAAGCCACGAATGATTACGACGATGATGATGATGATGAGATGATACAGGGTGTGTGTGTTTAAGCCTAAACTCTACTGCTATCCTAGTGTAGGATCGATGCTCGATGAGTGTAATCTTTAGACGATTCTAAGCCATTTAAATCTAAGGTTTATTATTATTATTATATTCCCATTAGCTCAGATTTCTAATGAAACTCGATAACAAATTACACATTTTTCCTTGTAAATTATACAAGGTTCTTATTTTCAAGCCCTGATAAATAAAAATCGTTTACACTTTAAACATGACTTAGGCCACCTTGAAAGAGTTAAACTACTTTATATCAATACATTTTAATTGTTATTATTACATTTTATTTTACTTTTCGCTAATATTTTCACTACTACTTTCTTTGTATATTAACTTTATATTAATACACTGAAGTGTTTTACCAAGCAATATGTATTTCAAGCTCATTGGAAATCATTCTAACTAGACTTTGATATTTGTTCTTAAAAAAAAAGCACTCGTTATTTTAGTGATGCTTAAAACTTATTAAAACGAAATGGTTTGGAATTGCCTAAAGATTACCTTCTGCCTCCAATCGATTTCGATCCAATCCCTTAAGCTATATCCCCCATCTGCCACTGTTGTCAACCCCCCGAGCCCCAGTCCCAGCCTATTAGTTCCGAGTATCGGCTTCTCTCCAGCTTTTCTCGTCGTGTTAAATGTTAAGCCCGCCAGCAAAGTAAAGTAAATTAATTAAATGGTAAAACTAGTTATTGCTATACTACTTCAACAACAACAACAACAACAACTGTGTGTAATCCCCGCCCCGCCCCCGCTCTAAACTTACGAAGGAAATCGAAAAACAAACAACTATTTATATAAGTGTACTCTTAGCGCATATTTAGCAGCATCTTCTACTCACATGACTACAAGCGGAGCAAAGGCGCGATCGCACATAAATAATAATCAATAATACATTTAATGAACGAAGGAATACGAGAAAAATAAAATAAAACCGGGTTGCTTATAGAACAAAAAATAATACTTAGAAAACGGAGAGACAAGAGGTAGTCCCTATATTAAGTGAGGCGATGATCAAGGAGGAGAGAAAATAAAAACGAGTAAAACCAGCTACTATAATTGAATTGACCGAGATCGAGATCGTAAATGTTGTAGAGAATATATAGTATATATAAAAACAAAATATATATATATAAACTACTTGTAAATGTAAGCAAAGCGAAGAGCTAAAACAACAATAAAACATGCAAAAACAAAATAATAATAATATAACTAATATTACACTTAAAAAAAGGAAGGGTTATCTATATGGAATGTATTAAATTTACTTAGAAATCCAATTATTTTAATTTATTTCTTACAAGCTTTAAGTTTCTTTGAATATATAAGCCTATTCTGATTGATTCTCAGGTGTCACTATAAAATGATAGCATCAACAGCCGAGTCGATATAGTCATGTCCGTCTGTCCGCTTCAACGCGAACTAGTCTCTCAATTTTGAAGCTATCTGAATGAAACTTTGCAGACTTACTGTCTGCTTTATAATCTCACTCGTATATATGTCGGAATAGGAACGATCGGATAATTTTTAGAAAAAAATATATATAACTTTTCTAGTTTTTAACAGTTTTTCATCAAATTTAAGATGTAGCTATTTTGTATTATTCGAGAATTTCGATTTAAATTTTATGAAAGTATCATTAAAAATAAAGGAAATGCCATATATAGGTGACTGTAATGAAAGTAGGAATTACTTCCTTGATTTTTAACAGAAATGTATATAATTTATATTTTATCAATTATTAATGATTGATTATTTATTTTATTTCGAACCAAAAATCGGTAGTAAAAGAGTTTCGGTTTATCGCACTTATGTACATCGCAGCGTTAAAATGTCAATTTATATATCAGCTTTATTGATCGGTATAGGTATATCGATCTTGCCCTGTTATCCCTAGTTTAAAGACCAGTAGAAAGGCTACTGTTAGTCTTCGGACAATATATGGATGGAGCTTAAAAGTCGATTGAGTTACAAGCTGATCCATCAAGTGAAATTCAAACCTAGAAAGTTAAAACGTTTTTGAGAGTTAACAAAAGTAAACTAAAATCAAAAGGGAATCTTCATAAATAAATATTAGACAAGGTGGTCTATTTAATGCAAAACCGTGCCAATTTTTTAGAAAGACATCTAATTTCCCAGAGACATACAATTAAAGGTTGCCAGTCTAATCAGTTTAAAAGTAAACATATCAGATTTTATAGATGCCCAAGGGAAAATACCCTATTTACACAATGCAATTGTTAACAGATTCTTATCGGCATTACAACCATTAGAATAGTACATTACATTATTGAAACCCATAAATAGCTAGCTATTAATTTATTTGTAATTATTTATTTCGCATTTTCTTATTCAGTATATATTTGTTACGTATTTCTATGAAGCAGAACCCCCAGCACCTCCAGCCCTATGAAAACGCACTTAAATTTGACTTGAAAAAGGGGAATTTATTAAAAGTTATTTTTAAGGACAGCGTTGTTTATCAAGTTTGCAGGTTTTGAAGGGGAAAAGGGATAAAAGGGGGGTTGTGTGTGTGTGTGTTTAAGAGATACTAAAAGTAAAATTCTATAAGCACTTTATTGCATTTAATCTCTAGGGTATGTTGCACTGCGTGTTTATTTTTCGTTTTGTTTTGGGATGGCAGAGAGCCTCTCGAGCATTGTTCATTAATTTATTAAATATAAATTGTGTCAGTTAATGGTAGTTACATGCCTAGAAGAAAAACGAAAAGGCGAACTAGCTAAAATAGTCGTAGCATCTCGGTTAAATTGGAATTTTTGACGAAATCTGGTGCTGCATCTAGGCGAACGTGTGTGTGTGTGTTTGTATATTTATATATTAAACCGATCTTTTTCCTAACCTACCCAGGGTGAGGAGGATACATGGAAAAGATACTTGCACTTGGACGTTGTCTGCCTGGGAGAGACTTGGATTGTTTGGGACTTACGCACGACAAACACTTGTATTCCTATGTACATGGAGTTCGTGATTTTGCAGATGGATCTTCTGGCCACGCCCCTCGTTCAAGATCAATACCTATCACTTTATCTCTATGCGGCAGAAAATGTACAATACAGTAAAAGAAAAACATTCTCTGTACTCTAGGTTGTGTATATATGCATGTCTTCTATAGGTTGACCAAAAGTTTAGCTTAAGCCTAATACCGACTGACTACACTCCACCACAGCTCTATTTGAACAGCCATCGCAGCATCAGGCTAATGAACAGTCCAATCAAGGCGTAAATAATCGACTTCACCACCGTCGCCGGCGAGACACCGCCGCCGAGCATGTTATGCGAGTGAGCATTTGAGTGACCATGCGGCGGTGCGTACTGTATGCGTTCCAGACGTTGGCTTATGTCGTTCAGCTGCCGCGAATGCATCTCCAGCACTCGGTTCACCTGGTCCACGGCCAAGGTGAGTCTGAAAAGTAGATACAAGAGCCAATTAATGGATTATCCACATATAGTATTCTGAACTAGGGATGTATATCAAAGAAAAATAAAAATGGGACAATATCGAAAATATCCATGTTTGATTTATCGAAAAATATCACATTTATCGTTTATTAAGCGATTTTATTTAAACAATATATTTAGAAACTTTTATGTATTTGTCTGACGAAAATTGGTTTGATACATCAAATATAATATTGATTTATCGCACAAATATCTACTTCAAAATGAAAAATATCGCATGTAATATGGATTTCCGAAAAGTGATATTTATTTGACGGATATTGGTCCGAAATATCAAACAGAATAACAATTTCTCGTTCATATATTCGCCTTAAATCGTTATTTTCAACCATCCCTCTTGTGGACAACAAATTTCTACTCACTGTTTGATGGCACTGGAAGAGCTGCGCTTAACTACTCCCTGAGGCGACTGACTAGAGTCCGAATTGGTGTCGCGAGGTGCCAATACCAGACTCTTGTTCTTGGCCTTGGGTGCTAAGGAGCCACCTGCCTGTATATTTACAGATTGTCTTTGACGTCGCGACAACTTTTCGATAGAGCCGCGCGGGGGATGGATCCCATCGGTACCGTGGACAATGGGCACCGATTTATGCCTCGTCTGGGTGAGCACCTTGAACTTGCACTCATATTGACGCACATCGTTGCGCGGATCCCAGGGCCGGAGATCGGCGTATTTGTATATCCACTGGCCGTAGCTGTCCAATTCAAAAATTTCGGGCATGTAGGTGGTATCGGTACTGGCCCGCTCCTTGGCGGAGGCTCGCTGGCGCTCCTCCAATTTGGTCTTCTCCTCGGTGGCGGCCACCTGATCCTCTCGGGCAATCGCATCGGAGACGTGCTGCCACAGGAACTGCGACTCGAAGCTCTCCTGTGAATCGATCGGAACCAAGTGCCGCGTTAGGCGCTTGGAACGCATCTCGGCATCCGCCCGGAACAGCAGCGTTTCCTCTCCCGTCTTGGTGTCCTTTATCCGACACTCCTTGTCCCAGTGACCACTGATGGTGGCCAAGGTCTCTTTGCCCATCTTGATCTTGCCGACAACAACATTGGTTGCGTCTGCCCCGCCAAGGAATGGCTTCAGCTTGAACTCCAGCTCCGTCCTGTAACCGGTGTTCTCGCACTCGATGTTTATCTTTCCGCCTAGCTCCATGGAAAGCGTGCCCATCAGAATGCCCTTGCAGTGGGCATACGGCGTGCTCGCCGTATAGCACTCACCGCGCGGCAGCAACGTCATCGTGGCAGCGCCCTCAAGCACTGCCGAGGTGCTGTTGCCGTAGAACTTCGATTTCGCCAGGATGGAGCAGGTGATGCTGAAGCCGTCCTCACGGTTTGTCACATAGAAAGCGGATACGGGAGGATGGTGCGAGACCTGTTCCGCAATGTAAAATGTGCGGCTGCCACTGGGATGCTGCCAGAAGCATCGGAATCGTTCGCCCAAAATTGGATTATAGGGCTTCTTCAAGCCCTTGGGCTTCTTGTAGAAGCTGGACAGGTACCATTGCACGACTAGCTTCATGCGCGTGAACGCATCGTCCTCCTGCACGGCCCTGTGATTTGAAGAAGATCGGTATTACTAATAGATTCCAAGCGATAGGTGGAGAAAGAGTAAACCCACTTGGAGAGCAAGTCCGCGTGATAGTACGAATCTGATAGCTTATCCAGAAACGAGCGCGGCTCCAGGATGAATGTGGGTAACACCACCTTGCTCAGATCCATTCCCGGTCGCACCTGCTTGACAATGCACCAAATTAGGCTCTTGTTCTCCTCCGCCAACTCCTCTACCTGCTCCCCTTGCTGGAAATACAGAAGAATTGAAGAATGATCAAGTTCTTGGAGCTTATATTTGGGCAATCCTGGACACAGACTCAATATGTCAATCCTGATCCACTCACCTCGCCAAACTCCTCTTCGGTGAAGGGCACATAGGTTGTCTCCACACATTCGTGGTCCATGTTGTCTTCCTGCACCGGCTCTGCCGGATCTGATTCTGATTCTGACTCCAGGCCAGACATAATCGCATTGGGTGCTTCATTCTGGCTATCAGCATCCAGATCTGCAAAGGGAAACACAGCGATGAGATAAGCCAGTCGAAATCAACATTGTAAGCAGTCCACGGACGTTTTTCTGGCAGCCTGACTACGCCATCAGGGGATCGAGATCCACCTGAGCCTCGTCATAGGGCGACTACTGCGGCACAAAGATGAACCATACGCAGGTAGCGAATTGGGGAAGAGAAGCTCAGGCAGCTCCCTAATGCTAAGACGGTGTTATTACTAGAATTTTGAACAATAAGTTCCAAAGCTACTGAGTTGTCTGATGAAGATGCTGATGATGATATCTAGCTTCAACTTAAAAGTGGGAAAACCACACAGAGAGATTTCAAAGCCAGGCCATGTGGATTTCCCATTTCGACAAACTAAAACGACAACAAACTAGAAAGGGGCGTTCGTTTTCACCCTTGACATTGAGACGGAATCGCGGCATCACCAGACAATCGGGCGGAGCGCTAACAGGCCGCAAACTCCTCTGGCTGAGACCGTAGTCGCCTTCATCGTCGTCGTCATCCTCCTCACTGGAGCTGCTGTGGCACAGTGCTGCTCCCAGAGAGATTGACTTGCTCATCGGACTGAGATGACGACGCTTTCGCTGGCGCCGTACCAGACCGTGCTCCGCACTGGAGGCATCGCTGTACGAGGTCTTTCGCTGCTGGGCTAGCTGCCCGAAACGCGGTAGTCGCTTGGTCCGCTCCCAGTTGCTGACGGCGCTGCTGTAGAGCTGCTGCAGCAGGGGAGTTGGGGCCCGCTGGCCGGTGGACAGACAGGTGTCGGAGCGCGAGAGCTCCACATCGGCCGACGGCAAGGTCAGGAACTGTGCCCACTTACCCTGATCGTTGAAGTGCTTCTCGTAGTCCGCCTCCGACCATTGCGTCTCGTGCGACACGGGCAACGGTTCACCCACATAGCTAGCCGAGGGAGCTGTTCCCGTGCTGCTGTTGGACCGCAGCAGGAGAGCCGAACATCTTAGGGAAAGCTCTAGGGCATCCATCCAGCATTTGCCAGCTGCCTGACTGGGGGCCCGGAAGATCAGGTAAGCGGTTGGCAAAGGCTGTACAACGGCACCTAAGAATGTAAAATAGGTTTACTAATTTAGTTCTCATTTTTTAGTTGATCTTTATTTACCGATGGTTTCCTTGTCGGGTCCTCGTGGCGCCCAAATCGATTGCTCCAGGGGATGGAAGAGCTTGAAGCAGAAGCCATCCTTTTTGCTGGGACGTTCGATCACCTGGCAGGAGGTGAGCATAACCGTGCCCACCCAGTGGTTGCTCTTGGTCTTTTGGCTTTTGTAAATCAGCAGCAGGCCAGGCTTAAGCACACACCACAGTTTTGTCCAGGACTTGAGAGTACCCCGTACCTGAGGATCAAGTAAATAAATAAATGAAATAATATATGTATGGCGAAATCTAGCATTTCCCGCTCACCTTTAGCCAATCGGCCAGGACTATAACCGCTGGATCCTGCAGGGAATTCATTAGCTCACTGGCCACGCGCTTCTTCTCCCGCCTGTAGTTCTTCCTTTGGGCCTTGTAGGACTCCTTTCTGTTAAGCTTGGCGGCATCGGCAGCAGACTGCGTGTGGATATATAGAAAAAGATATATAAAAATGAAATAAAATGATTTTAAAGATGGTGGAAACCAAACTAGGACCTTTCTTCCTGTGCAGCATTGAAAAATATTTAAATACTTGAAATACATTTGCCGTAAGTATTTCGTAATAAGTTCTAGTTTGTGGTTCTTGGCCCAGGCGCTTGCGTCAAATGTTCAGCTACAATTGTGCCCATTTTGGAGTAAGCTTTTTAAGGCGAAATCCGAAACGCATTGTTAATCTAATTAGCATTTATAATTTGCTTAGCTGCTTGGCATAAAAGTGAAATAATACATGTCATCATGCATATATATTTACTATTATTTATCACACAAAAACCCAGTAGTAGTCGGCACATCGATTATAACTAAATTAGACAACACACCGGGGCGCTCTCTGTTATCGCACAACCAGAATTTATTTCCGTAAATTTTAAGTACTTATATTCACTTGCCTTATCTGCCAGATTGCCATCCCGACTATCCGAGGCCCAATTGGCGATTCCTGCAATATGGAAAATCATAGTTTATGTGTGGTGTTCCAGGGTACATATGAGTATGAGTATTGAGTGTGTGATGAGATGATGTTGTGTTTATATTTAGTAGTAGACACGATGATGGTTTTAATTCCCAGAAGTAGTATCTAATCGATCTCTAGTGGTTTTACGATCCAGAAAAGAGACCAAACAACAACAGGGCAGGGCGGGAAAAGCGCGAAAATCCAAAATAATAAAAAGAAGACTAAAAACAAGAGGTAAATAAAATAAAAGCACACGCCAACAATGTCTCAAGGTGCGATGTTGTTGCTCTTGAGGCGGGCGGCGATTTATTTATTTTACAAATATGTTTTATTTTATTTCACAACGGTACACAGAGAGAGAGAGAGAGAGAGATCTTCGACTTCTCTCGCCTTGTCAAGTGCCTCGCACTTGCACTTTAGGCATCGCCCTCGTGTCTTCTCACATTCTTATTAATTATTTTTTATTGCTCGGCTAAAAATAAAGGCCGCCCAAAAACCGCCAGCAGCAATAATTTTATATATTTCAATATGCACACAGCACACACACATGGCACAACACAAAATGCTGAGAATTAATTAATTCCCTTGGGATATAATGGTTTAATAATTGTCACTTGCTTTGTAGGAGATTCATGGCCGCTCTCCAAAATATTTATTATTATTATTTTTGCATATTTTGTTGTGTTTTGCTCATTCACATTCTTTTTCTTTATTATTTTTTTTTTTTTTTTTTTTTTGCAGGGCGGCACTACATGGCGTATGCGTGATGCGAGCAACGATTCCGAGACGAGAAGCCAACGTTGGTTTATTTAATTTTTCAGTTTCCTTTTCTTTACTAATTTTTTATCTATTTATTTTTCTCTTTATTCTTTTAGTTTTCTGCCTTGCCGCTCGTCCGCTGGCCGCTCGCCGACTGATTGAGATATATTATTGAGTCTGCCTGAAACGCGCGCACGAAGCGCAAAAACACAACAAAAAGCAGCAAGCAGCCGCGGCAAATGACAAAAGCACCACGGCAGCGACGCTCGCAGCGCAGTTGCAGCGCAGTAGCTGAGCAATACTCTAACAACAATTATCTCTCTCTCGTCATATATTTCTGAAAGATAAAACATAGCAAAAAAAAAAACAAAAAAAAAAACACTTGCCAGGCCAAAATATATTTCAAATGAGAGGAGGATCATCTCGGCAGCGGCAGCGGTCGCTGTCTCTGTCTCAGTTGCTGCCAGCAAGTACGAAAGTACAGTGAAAGCTCCTCAAAATGAACTATATACAATATACTATAATTGAATTTAAAAAAATGCAAGATTTTACGTGAAAAATTAAAAAATTTAGACAGATTTCCTTCGAATTTGCAAATGTCTTTCATGGATAGATTTTCTCCGTAATAATAATCAAGGAATTTCCCTATATAGACTGTAGGATGGAATTAAATAAATATTATTATTATTCAAAGTGTTTTTTAAGCAACGAACTATATTCAATAAGTTTAATTTTCCAGACTTTTCAGGCTCGAGATCAAGTAGGTTTCGATTTATATATATAAAATCAAATTATGTATATAAAATCAAAGACAATAAGCTTATTTATATTATTTTAAGAATGTTTTAAGGAGAAAAACTGATCAAATAAGAATAAATAAGAACAATTAAATAAATAAGAATAAAAATAAAAATTCTTTCACAAAGCTATTCTCTCTCTTTGCAATAAATAGTTAAAGTCTAACATTTGTTTTTAAAGGACTGCAACAAACATCATAAATATTATTGTTATTATAAGAAATTATTAAGGGGACAAAGTAATAAATGGATAAAAGTTATCATTGAACTTTAAAGTTTTTTTTTTAAAGTCTATTCTTTTCCTATGTAATGAAAATTTATGAGAAATGAAATAATAAGTCTTAAAAATAATATTTTAAAACGTTTTTTTAACGTTAAAATTCATTTAAAATTTGCTAAGTAAATGTTTAGGGGTTTCTCTTTTCTAACCAATCAAGAATTTAGATATATAATGCGTGCAAGTTTTTGTATTTACTGTAAGAATTAGTAAAAGTCCTAGAAACATATATAAGAGGTATATAGTGTTTTAAATTAGGTAACAAAATTCACCAGAGACAGAGACAGGTTTTTATCTGCTTTCAAAAAAAGTATATCAAACTGATAACTAACCTTCTCCCTACTTCTCAACACTCTCTTTCTACCACAATCAGTTAATTAACAGAACATTGCAGTGCAATCTACCTAGTTCTTTTTATAGATTCATTATATCGATTGTGCCCTGTACTAGGTGGTACAAACATGGACACTTTGTGTACTTTTTTCCACCCAGATAATGATATCAGTGCTGACTTTTCCGTCCAACACAAACCCAACTAAGAGAGAGAGAGAAGCTCTCACGACAATCCCACTGATATATGACCTCATCCTCCTAATGTTTGGCAGCAAAAAAAAAGCTTAAAATTGTTTCTTCAAACGATAAGATCATCCTAACCTATCCCAAGATGAAAAATATAGCATTTAAAAGTCTCTGAGAATAGAAGCAAATAATTACTATATAATTAATTGAATGGAAAAATACATGGCAGGTCTATTAACTAATAGTTATGTCAGAAAAGTAAGTCAACGTTCAAGATATCACAGTTAGTCCCCCTAGCAACTTCCATAAATAGATAAATAGATAAAATATCTCACACCTGTTGATGTTATGTAGGCCATGAAACGAAGAGGATCCACAAGAAACGAACAGGTGTGCAGCACAGTTGATATCTAGATTTTGAGCATTACTCATCGCTGAAATCAGAACAAGCCCTATCAGCAGATGATAAAAGGAAATGCTTTGCCGGCTGATTTGTCACATTTAAGGGAAACATGACTTCCCATAAACCCAACACAACCCGAATGAGTCAATCGTTTCCCCTCTTGGGAAATCCTTGACTCGCATATGCTATCAACGAACCGATTAGTATTGTGCGGCCAAATTAGCTCTTATCGAGGTGCAAAACTTTCTGGCTGTAAAACTCTAATGAATGTCATAACTGGCCGCTGATAAGATATGATTAGCATGGCAGGCGGCATTTATCCAGGGTCCTCGGCCACAAGTTGAGTGGCAGGGCACTTTAAGTATTATTAATAATACTCTCGCACCGAACAATCGCAAAAATCGTTTTGATAATAATGCGGACAAAAACAATGGCAGTGCGCCCACAAAATAAAAAAAATAATAATAAATAAAGAAAGAAAAAGCGCAGCAACAAAAGCTTTCTAAACAGAAATAATAAAAGGCCAAATGCGTCACACCGAAATTGGAACGCATGGCTGGTCTGGGTCTGGGCCGAATCTGGGGAGGAGCGGGTGCTGCCTCTATGGGAAATGCATACAAATAGCTCCGATTCATCCAGGTTATAAGTTTTGGTCTACGGATCAGGTGACAATCATGAACATTACGAACGTGCTGATCATGTAAATGAGAGCCAAAAAAAAATTATATTATAACCTTATGATGATTATTTTTAGGATCGTGCCGATCGCTCAAGTCAAAATAATGTTCTTTATATGAGATGATGGATGGAGAAGTGCCTAGGATGTTGTATAACCAATAATTGATGGGATGTGCTTTATTATTCTATTAGGCACTGAATTAATGTATATCAAACAGGCCTTTTGAGGGATAATAATATTCTAAGCAGATGATTATGAAAAAGATTTAAGCTAAGAACAGAAAAGAAAGATCTATGATCTAATTATGATCTATGATCTAATTATGATCTATGATCAATAAATAAATGCTATGATCTATTAACAAAGCAGTTTCTAAGAATGGATATTAGTAGATCGTTCCTAGATGTTAAATAAAATTATAAATATCATTTGATAATCATGAATCTTTAAATAAACTAATAAAAAATAATTAAGCTAACGACAGAAAAAGATCTATGATCTATCTATGATCTATGATCAGTAAATAAAAGCTATGATCTATACATAAAACAGTTTCTAAGAATAGATATTAGTAGATCCTTCCTGGATTTTAAATAAAATTATAAATAAAGCGTCTTATTATCATTTGATGATCATGAATCTTTAATTAAATTAATAGTGATCGAATGCAGAATGAATCAACACTTGTTCTAACTGTGCTAAAAATTTTCATTTGATTTTGAATTTTTTCATAAATTTTCTTTTTGTTTTGGAACTTCACCTGGCGATGATGGCGCTGGACTGTTGCTCAAACTGTCCGTGGAAGGAAGTTTGGTCATGAGTACTTTCAGCGAAGGTCGCCGTTTGAATTTGAAATCGAATACTGAGGAGCAGAGTTAGCAGCACACACATATATACGGGGGGGAGAAAGAGAAAGCGAGCAATATGTATATAGATATATATATATATTATATATAGGATTATAGGCTTATGGATCTTAGGTCACTGGTACAGACAGCTTTACGAATATTACGTATACGACACTTAGACACTGACAAACTGTACACATAGGACACGGAATCTTAAGGTTAGGCACACGCACACACACACACACAAGTTAACATAAGGACATACATCTACTACTAAGTTGGAGACAGTTATCTATCTACACTGGGAGAAATCAGGTATATATAGGTAAAAATGATAACAAAAAATTATAACATTTTAAAGAGGAAAGCAACAAAGGTTTTAAAGCATCGAGTCACATCTTTAACATCTGATAATTCCATTTATAAAATGTGTTTATACAATTTACAAATAATTTAGAGTTTAGTAAAATGAAACAACATTTTTATACAAATTAAAAGACTAAACTAAAATAAATACAATTAAGTAAAATATATTTAAAGCCTAATGCTTAAACCTCCTATTAAAACTAAACTCCACTTTAAAGTTTAGCAACAAAATCAAATTCCCCCTCTCCTATATTATATTATCTACCTATATTATATCTTTTTATATATTAATTTTGATAAATAATAACTTTCCCTCTTAATATGTAACCCATCACAGTTTAGACTGAGTAAAAATCCTTGACAAGGCTAAGTCCTAATACACTTGATCCAATCAGGGGGCGTGAGGATGGCTCGAGACAACGCCTTCGGTGGGCGCACATCCATTACCATTACGGCCTTAATTATGGCCGCTCATCAATTGTCTGCTATCGGACATGGGAGCTCAGCACGCAGCTTTGGCTGGTTGGCCAAGGAGCGTCGAGGAGCGTCGAGGAGCGCCATGGAGGCGCCCGCCCGGCTGGCGGTAATTAAGATTGCGATGGCCGATGGCAATGCAGATGCCCGATGGCGATAGGATGCCCGGATTGCCCTGATTGATTTTAAATAAAGCGCCAGCGCCTAGCAGGCAATCAATTTACGCAATTAGAGCACGCCTCCGTTGTTTCGGATAGTTCAAAGTTCAGCCTCAATTTCCGCTGCCCACAACATTTGCCATGCATCGAGGGAAATTCTATCAGACATTTTGGAAATTCTATGAAAATACTTTATAAGAGATGGGATTTACTTGATGTCCATAATTATATTTGATATTACTAATTAAAGAATCCATCAAATATACCTAGAGTCTTTATTATTTATTTTATTACCTTAATCCCGGTTTCTCACCCTACTGTTAAAGTGCCTGTTAGCTAGCTAACCGGATTATAAAATCACTAGAAAAAGTTATCGTTAAGAAAATCTATTCCCTATACTCCTTTAAAATATTCAGAACTCGAAAGAATTGTTTATCTTTTTCAACTGTTCTCTTTCCGACTCGAAAAAGATTTGACAGGGAGTCTATGTGCCTGTCAATTTTTTTGTTAAATCTTGTTTATAGTTATGTCTGCACATTTTACAGTTTATTCTCTTACTTTTTGTATAAACTTTAACGAAAGTTGTGGATAGCTATCAATGTTAATTTTAACATTTAAACGACAGATAACAAAATTAGTTTAGCAGGGACTTTATCTGAACGTGAAATTTATACAATCAGTTAATAGCATTATAAGGTTAACTTATTATTACGTTTTATATTTAATTTCTTATATCAAACAGAATAGGCAGTCAATTTCTTCTACATTTCTTTAAATAATTCTATAAAATTCGAATAGTGTTGCTACCTATTTTTCTCTCAGTGTCCCTACATTCCACAAAAAATGGCGACCAGGCAACAGCGAAAGAGAGCTCCAGGACTACCCTTTGCGTGTGGCAGTTCAGTAAATTCGCGGCCAAAAGGATGCCAGCTGATGCAAGACATTGCAACACAGCGCTGCGCGAATGCAATTTCAGTTTGCCTGCCGCTGGGCTTGGCCAAGACTGACGTCACATTTTGGGTCGCTGACATGGCGCCGCTCTGAATGACCCCCGGCACAAACCCCTTATGACCCCGCCGCCTCAACGACTATATTTTGTTGCTTCTTTTTTACGTAATCCAATTACAATTTAGTTGCCTCGCAGCCTGTGTGTGTGAGTGTGTGTGTGTGGGTCTTTGATGAGTGACCTTATGGTGTCGACGCTCGGTCACTATATTTTATGGACTCCCCACATAACGACTTCAGCTGGAAACTTCACTCAACTTAGCTCAATAGGTTGGCCAGATATCAATTCCAGGGGAGTTACACAAAATACCACTCAACTTTCACCCCTTTTAGTACTAGCTAGTTTAACCCCTTACCCCCTAATGTTTTATTTATTGGACGGTAATTTGCCCAAAAGCATGCCATAAAATATTCATCGGATCACACACACAATCATGGGATTCGTTCAGTATGCAAATGCAGATGTAAATCGCATTAGCCAGGCTGATTCTCCTATATACAGAGAGAAAAGTTCGGATATTTGAGTTGTATATTGAAAATTAAGAAAAATAAATAATAACATGGTTTAAAACTGTAAACTATGAATTAAATATATGATTTATTATTAATGTCTTACATTTGTCACATTTTTAACTTCTAAATTCAATAATACTTTCTTAAACAAAGCAAAGCAAAGTAAAGTAAAGAATATTCTACCAAAGAAATATTAAGTTGTTAACAAATGTTCACTCCATATGAATATTTAAAGTCATTATTAATCATAATTATATAAATATTATTGAGTCAAACGCCTGCAAAGCAGTAATTCAAGCAGTATTCTTAATCAGCATCAACAGCAGAGTTGATCTAGACATGTCTGGATTATTCATTATTCATTATTCATTAAAATTGCCAAAAGTTGACGAAAATATAATTTCTTAAAATTTATAAATTTATATAACAGATTCTTTAATCGTATAAAAACTAGCACAGAAAAGCTGTCAGAAATTAATGCATTTTTGGCTTAATTATGATATTTAAAATACTTTAAATCACAAAAAAAAAATAGCATATGCAAATTTCGATTTAATATATCTAGAATATATATATTAGATTTTCTTGAAGGTATTCGAGTGCTAAAAAGCCAATGAAAGTCATATATAAATGTATTTCGATTTGCAATTAAAATAAAGAACAACACTAAAGTAAATATGAAAAAAACATGAACTCGACACACAAAATTAGCTCAATTCTTATAAATGATTTAAAATTAAATTGTCAGAAATTATATAATATATAAATAATACAATTTGTAATTATAAATATTTTTAATATTAAAGCTCAATATGATGGTAACCTATTTTACACCGAAAAGCTTTACTAATAGAGATTGATTCCCTTTGACTTAGTTATGATCTATTGCACATTCAAACCCCTGGTCCTAGGGCTAACTCCAAGGGTATTACACAATTCGGCTCCCCGAAGTTAGCTTCCTTTCTTGTTTTTATCCGCATTGCGACATAACTCCGCCGCCGACATAAACTCGCCATGTGCAAAGTCCAATCGAGATTATGTCAGTTTTTCAGCTTTATGAAACTCAAGAAGATGGGGTTTAAAGGCGACATAATTTCTCCAACATAAACAACAGAATTTCTCCAACAAACCGACATAAAATCACGTGAATTTATGACATTTAAAAATTGGCAAGTTTATGTCGACGCCACCTCCTTTGGTTGTACAAAAAAAAGACCCCCAAAAAAGCTCACTGCACTTCTCTGTACCATTCACCATCTCACTTTTGACCTTTTTGGAGAATGGAAAGAATTTTTCAGCGAAAACAAAAATAGAATTCAGCACGTTGGGGGGATGAGGACCGAGAATGGGTCCAACAACTGACCCCCTTCCCAGCCAGTTGCCTTCACCTCTTTCATGAGGGCTCACTTAAGGGCTGACGTGCTGCGAAATGAATGAAAGTGCAGTGCAGAGGAGATTCCTAAAAGCTTATTTCACTTTTTTTATTTATTGTATAAGCCGGAAACTATAGATCTTCTGCAGCATTGAACTATTGCATATTAAATTAACTAAATTATTACAAGGAATATACTGCGTGAAGTTGTTATTAGCTTAGAACTTCGTTTCATTTAAAGCCTGCAGACTTTATGGATTTTCTTAAACTCTCCCAACTAAATATAAACTTTTATGATACTAAAACGAATAAGATTAAAATTGTATTCCATATCCTCCCTTAAAATCATTCCGGCAAAGCCCGAGTTAGCCCAGAAATGGAGGAGGCATCACACAAAATGCAGTCAAGCATCGATTTTTGCGGTATTTATTTTATACGCAATTTCCCTTTCACCGCAGAGAGAGGCTATGGAAAACCCTCTGTATGTGTGCGTATGTTTACACCTTTGTATTGGTTGCAGGTGCACCAATTTCGAATATTTATGCCATGCAGTTTTCCGCAAAGTTCTCCATGCGGGCGCTATTTGTTCGCACCCACTGTGCCACCCAACCACCCACCCCCGGGGGCCATACAAATAAACAGCAAAAGACGTAGGGGCTACAATGGCAATTATAAAGTCCCATACGGTTGAAAAAAAGAGTGCCTGTGCAGCTAATTGCGTATATATAACACATAGGTGCCAGTAGGATGGTCCATATAGTAAGGGTACTTCTTGAGATCATAATAATATATTGTTAGGAAAATCAAATATCAAAATAAATAGAATAATATCATTTTAAAGTTTAAAATATAACAATTAAACGATTTAATTAACAAATTTATATACCCTACATAAACTTAGTATAGTATCACTCTCATTTCTGATAAAAAATCATAAAGATATTTTAAAGGTTACCATAATTATAGCCTCCATAAGAGGCCCACCCTAATTTACACCCTCATATATATGTAGATAGGGTTTATGCCAGACGTTACAGATATATATATGTATATATATCTGAGCTATAAAGTAATACAGCATGCGAGTATAAATTTAATGACAGTTGCAAATCATAAAGCAAACAATAAAACAGCTACAAAAACCACGAATGACATCGAAACAAATGGTGCGTGTGCAAAAATCCCACAAACACACTATGGGGTCCCTGGAAACCTCATGGAAACCTCATGAAAACCGTCCTCCACCGCCAACCCAACCACTCCCTCCTCCAAAGCACATATTCCCAGGTCAACAAAAAGCAAAAGTTATCTGCAAATCAATAATCGGGCATAAAATATGGAAAATATGGGAAAAACAAGACAACAAAATGTATATCAACTGTCCAATTGTTGTTAATTTTTAAAGACAGTTCAATGGAAGTTTACTTATATTCAAACTGGCTTAATCGCCAGGGAAATCACTCGTCTGTAAATGTCAATTTTCCATATGGAAATCCATACACTGAGTATTGTATTCAAATTATTCAGTAATTAAATTTTAATGTTATCTGACAACTATTTGATTGTAATAAAAATTTAATCTCGACAACTATAATTGAAGGCAAATTGGCTTTAAATATTTGTTTCATGGGGAAAACTTTGCTGCATATAAAACCTTAAAAATAAAAATATAATAGAAAATTTAAATATAAACTCAAATATGTTACTATACGTATATACATATATAGAAATACAACTGTTAAATTATAAATATAAAACCTCAAAAATAAGAATATAAAAGAAAACTAAAATATAAAGTCAAATATGTTACTATATATATGGAAATACAACTGCACTTAAATTCATGAGATACTCAATGTTACCAAACGAAATGTGATCTCATCTCTGAGTTAATTCAATTAAAATGAGTAAAAAAAAGCCTTTATATAGACGACTAGACGAACGTCGCATATGGCATTCTTTTGATTTATTATTCTTTATACAAAACGTCTAAGAAAAACGTTTTGATTGAAGCACAATTCTCCTATAAATATAGGCCAACAAAATATGATCTCATCACGCAACAAGGATTAGATAATACAAACACAAGAAACATAAGTTCATTCGGAAACGTTGATATACAAGACCAGCAAAGCAAATAAAATAAACTATTTTCCCTAGAGGATATATGTACTTGTTGGATTACCATATGAATGCGGGTTAACTCAATTGCTGGAGTAATCTGCATAAATAACTTAATTACTCCATTAAGCGATACGGACAGACACAGATGTGAATGGGCCGGGAAAGCCTGCCTGCCAGCGGGAAACGGTTGCCTGGGAACCAGCTGTAAACACACAGGTGCAAAATGGCAAGCGCGCCAGTTAACCCCATGAAACCCCCAAAAATTTGTCTACTAACTGGTAGCCTAGCAACCGGACCTGTCTGACAGCCACAATGACAGACAGAGAGACAGACTGACTGACTGACTGACAGACAGAGACAACTGCTGGTACTGGTATGTATGTAAATCAATTAACACCATCACATCTCGCATGGATGAATGGGCCCGCAGAGCGGAAGCGCGCTAAATGCCGAACAAAAGCCGAGTGTTAAGCGATAACGTGGCCCCCGGGAGGGGAGGTTTGGGCGGGGGGGCGGTGCTGGAGCGGATTAGTGAGCCGAGGGGCGGTGGTGGGGCAGCAGAAGTAGCCGGCAAAGCTGGAAATGTGAGGAGCAGAGCCACAGCTAGACGCTCAATCAAAACACACAAACCCCGGAGAGCACTATACGGAAATGGAAATCAAAACTGATACTTAACTATTCGTAAGCAAGTCAGAATGTATAAATGCGGTCAAAGGCAGAGCTCCGAGAATTATCTAGATTACAGAACTATTGTCAATTAGTTAATTAATTAATTACTAAGAGTTCCAGACCACAAATGTGTAAACTCAACCGGAAATTAAGTTATTTAAAAATTGTGTTTCACTTGTTCACAATCTTGTTTGAATAATTTAGAAGTTTCCTGTTTTCAATTTGCTAACTATAACTATTTTTGGTTATAAAAAATCAAGTCTAGTCGTAAAAAATATAATTTTTGTAGAAAATTAATAAAATATCAATTTTAAATGAAATAAATTTAAAAAAATTAATATATACTTGATAACTTATAGTGTTTTTTGTGTATTTTTGTTCGAAATTGATTAACTTCAGATAGCAATAATGATGAATTGATATATTGAAATGGAATACGCTAACAGTACGATCAAAATATGATAGAATTTCCAAAATGTTGACTATAGAAACTCATAATTAATTTTATTGGATAGTTAGTGAGTACTTTATAAATAAATAGACAATAAAACAAACGAAATAAAATTAAATGGCTTCCATCTTGAATAAGAAAAACTGGTCACAGAAATTAATGTTTAAGAAAATCTAAAACTCAATTAAAATTTAAAAATTTTGACAGTTGTCACTTTTCATCAAATTCTATCATGTTCTGTTTTGTTCTGGGTGCTATCATCTTGACCGCCATTGTGTTGGCAACTTTGTGTGCTTGTGATAATCGTTTGCATTAGATTCGAGTGCGAGTGGCCGAACACCAACGGTGAGGGGGGAGCGGGACAGAGTGATTGAATGTGTGTGAGTGTGAGTGAGTGGCATTGGCTGAAAGAGAGAGAGGGAGAACACGAAATGGAACGCAAACGACATCGAAACAGAAGGGTGGGGGGAGGGGGAGTAAAATGGGGGATATTTTTCTAGGCACAATGAACGAACGACTCACCTGTCGACTGACGCAGTCCGGCACTGTTTGGCGGCGTAATGCTGATCCCGCTGACACTGCTGGCGGCGCCAACGCTGACGCCCAGCGATTGATTCGATGCGCCCATGGACACCGCCGAGGGGGTAACAGCACCGCCACCGCCACCGCCCGCTGTGGGAATGGGCGCCTGCAGCTGAAGGTGACTGCCCGTGGGAACGCTGCTCGATTGTTGCTGCTGTTGCGGCGTCCCAGGCATTGAGTGCGAATGCGGATGCGTGGCAGAGGTGGAGCTACTGGGGGCCAATGAGTCACCACCGGCCGCCTGCTGCTGCTTGGCACTATTTATCCGAATGGGGGTGCTGCTGCCGGTCCCCGCCACTGGCGAGGCATTAGCGGGGTTAGCAGGCATATTAACCGTTGCCGGGATACTGTTAACGGGTGTACTGGACATGGCCGATTGCATGGCTGGGCACTACTTTTGCTTATTGCACAAAATTTGATCTCTTTGCTGGTTCTGTGTGGCTCCCTTTGCTGCTCTGCTTCTCTTTTATTCGCCTTCCCTTTTTGCCCTTTCTATCAATGAGGCATTGCTCCAGTTGTCGTTTTCACAAATACACATACATTCACACTCCCCACACACTCTCACACACACACACGCGGCCGGACGCAGGCCAATTATTGATTTTGTTTTACCCGCTCAAGAGTTTTTCCCTCCTTTGCCTTTAATTTGCTTTTGGTTTTGCACTGCAATTTTGTGTTGGTTCTTTATCTCGTGTGGACGTCGACTTTTTGTGTTTTTGCCATAAGAGAAACAAAGTTGGAAAAATTAGAATTAAATCGAAGCCGTGGGAGCGCGTGTGTGTGAGTGTGTGATTAGAAGCGTTTTCTTCGGCTCAGCTGGTCAGCATGTGAAATGGATCGAAAAAAACGGCGGCCACGTAACACCGTTTATTCTCCTTTCTTTTTTTATATTTTTATGGTTTTTTGGTACCAATTAGTGGCAGCGTTAAAGAAAAGCGCTGCTGCTAGCACTAGTACGATTCTCTCACACACACACACGTACACCAGCGCACGTTTTGTCACACACTTTTTCGTTTTTCGCTTTTGGTCGCGGTTTTCGGCTATTGCTCTCCCTCTCCCACTTGTGCTCGCTTTCACGGTCCGGCGTCGTTGGCGTTTCGCGTCCAACTGAAGCTGCAGTCGTATTCCAAAAAGCTAAACTTGTTTCTTTTCGCTTTCGTATGAGCTCACCACCACCACTGCGAACCCCACAACCGCAAGCAGCGCCCCCACACCACCCAACGACCGGACGAACAGGCGGCGGGCCAAGACGCTGGAAGTGCAAAAGCGAAACAAGCTTTTCATGTTTTTTTTGTTTAGTTGTTTTTGGGGAGGATTACAAGCGCCGCGTCAGCTGTCCCAAGTGTGCTGTCCAGCCCTGGCCTCCGGTTGGCCAGGGCGGCAGGCCAGCTCAGGGCTAGGGCTGCGCAAAGTAACAGAAACTGTTAACTGTGGTGTTTAAAAAATTAACATTACAGTGGGCTCCCGAATATTGACATAGTTATAGCGAAACAATAAGTTATTATGACATTTAGAAGAATGGATGTATACAATTCGTATGTTTTAACCTTTATTTATATATTTGCCACAATTTACGGAAGGTTCATAACCGAAGAAGATAATATTTTCAGGAAAATCGAAAGCAACATAATTATGTTAAGTTATTGCTGTTGTCAGGAAATGCACAATGTACAATTTATCTACTAGAGCAATGGAAAATGATGGATTAAATCTAAACATTTTGAAGAAATCTCGGTAGACACCTCATAACTATCACATCTCCGTCAGATCCCCGCCGTTGTGGATCACTGACGTCACACGCCATGTCATGGACTCGTACAGCACCTCGATCTTGTCCACCATCTCCTGATCGCTGTGCCACACGTCGTACAGGACGGCATGGAACTCCTGGACGTTCTTGGGGGCCTGTTTCTGGATCCTCGGCTGGATGATGGCCATGAGCTGCTCCAGGAGATTGAGATCACTGCAGTCGGTGCCTCCGGGTCCCATCAACGTATCCAGGAAGATCTCCTTGGGCGGTGAGCCATCCGCGTACTTCAGATCGTCCATGTTGAAGATGTTGCGCCAATCCCGCACTGTCCAATCCTGATGGGCGGTTGCCCAGGCTAGCCTTTTGCTTCTTGTTTCTATGCTGAGACTAGGAGGTGGTCCTTGATCCTTGGCGGGCAACCGACTCTCCTGAAACTGCTTGTTGCGAATCTCGCTGATCCGACGCTGCAGTGTGCGGCGGCTTACCTCGATGCCATGGCGTGACAGCAGCTCCCGCTGGACATCGATGGAGGTGTAGTGGGGATGATCGATGAGCATCTTCTCCACAATCTGTCTGTTCTCCAGGATCTTGGGTCTGCCCACCTCGCGTTTCTTCTCTTCCTCCGGCGGAGGTTGTGGCGTCTTTGGCTTTTGCGGCAGCCTCAGCGTGGCTGTCTTGCCCTCCAGGAGCTCACACTCCCGAATGCAGCTGACCACACTCTCGACATCACACTCCAGGATCTGGGCAATCTCCTGGCAGCTATTCGAGTTCTTCAGAGCCTTCACAAGAGTTCGCACCTCGGCACCTAGGACCATTTTCACAGCTTGAACGTCACAAACCAAATGCTGGCTTTGGCAATCCCAAAAAGGGTTTATATACACAGTGTGTGTGCCGATCAGGTAGGGCGGGGTAAAGTTTCGGTCCTTATTTTGGCGTCTGCCTGTGGATTGTCTGGATTTTATGGCGAGCAAGCTGCAACTGAAATTACCCGGGATTACGGCGTCAGGTAAATATCGCTTCTAATCGTCCCTTTCTGCTGCGTCCCCTCTGTTATTCGCAGTCGGCAGGGCTGCCAACCCCTAGAAAAGCAGCTGGGTTAAGGGCGGAATGTTCAAGTCTCGAGCAGAGAAGATCCTGCAGTGAATGGCATTAGATTAACCCTTAAATCATGTATCAAAAAAAGTTTCCTGATCGCAAAAATTCCAAGGGAGTTTTTGTGGAAATTCTATAAATGCTTTCTTGTGTCTTTTACCAATAGTTTCATTCATTAAAATCATACAAATTTATTCAATTTAGCAAAATTTTAAGAGACATTTGTTATATTTACTTCGAAGTAGTTAATATTCAATATTATTTGATACCTTATTATTCATTATTATCATTAAATAATTAATTTTGCAAGGTAAATCAAAATTTGTTTAGTAAAATAAATTAAAATATTTTGTTTTTTAGACCTACAATACAAAAATACATACAAATACATAAATAAAAATTTAACTGTAATCTGACGAACATTTTGAAAATATTCGTTATATTCATTTAGAATTACTTAAAGTTCAATATTATTTAATTTAAGCTGCCTAATGCCTCAGATTCAAATATCAACAAGGAAAATAAACAAACTATAATTCTGATTTATTTTATGTATTATTATTTAAAATTTTGCAAATATTTATTGTCTAAAAGCAGCTGCACTACATAAAGTTAATAAACAGTTGCTGTCTTATGAAAAATAAATGTAACGTCATCCAGCGTATCCATGACAACTTTTACATTTCTGCTAAAGTTATATCTAATTTCACATTCATCATGTTTCCAATTAAATTAGCCAAAGTGCTGTGCAATTTTTGATTTATCAAAAGCTCAAGATAGAACTGCAATCTGAAAATATAAAGAATGCTGCGGGAAACCAAATGCCAAGTCAATTATAATTAAGACCAAGTTGCCTTGTTTTAAACATGCAATTTAATAGTTGATTTCATTTTTTGATGCTTTTGTAGAATTACAAAAATAAATATAAAAAACTTGTACATATGTGTGTTAGTTATCTCTCTCTACAGTAGGAAAATGCAGTACACCCTTGTTATACTGTTAAAAATATATATGCCAGATGCTTTTGTTTGTCTTTTATGCTGTGTTAGTTTGATCCTTCCTCTTGTTTCACCTTCAACATTGCGAAACCATCAACTGAACATGTATATTTTCGTAGTGCACAATGATTTGGAATTACAGAATACCATAAAGATCGAATTTTGAGTAATTTTAGCTTAAGCTCGCTAGGGTGGCTCAGCCGTCGAGGCAGCTGATTGAACTGATAGACAGATATTAAAGCACATAATCGGGGGGAGGAGGGAAAAGGCAACCGAATAAGCCACTTATTCTATGTGGGGATGTGGGGATGCGGGAGCCGCCGTAGCATACCGATCGGAATCGTATAATTAAATAAATAACGCTAAAGTACGCCTAATTGGTTTAGATCCATGTGCTAGGTTTTGATTTGTGTATCTGTTTTGTTTTCCCCATCGCTTTTGAGTGTTTCTTTGTGTGGGTGGAGTGTGGGGAGCTGGGGGGAGCGGGTACCGACGAAAGTGTGGGATCAGACCGCCCGTAGTTAGTCATCCAGATCGATATCGGAGTCATCCGAGTCGTAGCCGCCGCGTATTGTCTTCTGTGGGCGGTTCATGAACGGCTTTCGCTTCACATCTGGCGGCTGCATCAGGTCCCCCTTGTAATCAATAGCCCCGGAGTGGGCGATGCGCCACTCCAGCATCTCTGTGGCAAAGTCATCGCAGTTGCCGAGGTCGGTGAAGCCGACGATGAAGTCCTTGGTCTTGCTATCCTTCACCAGGGCAATGGTAGGTATCACCTTGATGCGCAGCCTCTGCGTAAGGAATGGTGTCTTCTCCGCATTCACCTTGCAGAACTTGGCCTCCACGTGCTTGGCGGCGAGGATCTTCAGGTGCATATCCACGATCTTGCAGCGTTCGGTGCTATCGCGATAGAAGTGACACACAATGTTTGGTGATTTTTTCGACATCTCGAAGAACTCCTTTTCGTCGGCCAGCTCCGAGTAGGTGCCGTGGCCCTAAAGGAAAGACTCATCACATTAGCTTTTATCACTTATTGGCAAGTGACCACCTACGTTTCTCAGCCACTCCTGCTTCTTGTTGTTGAGCTCCTTCATCTCGCGTAGGCGCTGCTCTCTCAAGGCCTTCAGGTCATCGGAGTCTAGGTTGTCTAATCGGTCCAACTGCTGGTCCAGCTGCTGCTCAATGGTCTTGGCCGCAGTGAACAGTTGGTTCTCCAGAAGGTTCGCCATGTCTGAGTTGTCCACTTGCCTCTGCTAAGCTCTTCTCTGCTGCTCCTTGCTTGTTTTCTTTACTCTGTTTTTTCGACTCTCGCCTGTTCGCACTCTGCTCTGCGTGTGGTACCGACAGAGTGTGTTGGAGCCAAGTGCGTGTGTGTGTGGTTCCGGCACAAATGGAAAGGCGTAGCCATGGAGCCGAGCCGCAGATGCGTCATGTTTTGGGGAAAATTCAGTTAAGTAAGCATTGGAACCACGAGTTTGGGGCGCGTATTGGTCGAAGCGGCCATAAATTGATTATTTGAGGAATACTCACGTTTGTGTTTCACTTATTTCATTGATTTTACTGATTTTAAGTTTATTTATACGTAGGGTTGTTGTTGACCAGGGTTGTAGAGCTGCTGCACAAATTGATGTCACTTTCGATACTATCGACGTTTAAAAATACAACTAGATTTATCGCCTTCTCTCCAATTGGTTTTACACAAATAACTAGGTAAA
The DNA here is from genome assembly GCA_035046265.1 of Drosophila bunnanda. Classification (NCBI taxonomy): domain Eukaryota; kingdom Metazoa; phylum Arthropoda; class Insecta; order Diptera; family Drosophilidae; genus Drosophila; species Drosophila bunnanda. The sequence goes on from JAWNOB010000130.1 coordinate 1,364,244, forward strand.
TTTTCTTTACGTTAAAATATTGAGGTTTGGATTATTTTGCATTTTATAACTTAATAACTTCTCATCGTTTGATTAATTCTTCAAGGCCAGTGTGACCAGCTACCGCGGAGTCGGTGCTTCCGCTGGTATTTTTCGATTATTTACTCATGTTCATACTGGGGAGCCATCAGTTCCAGTATCAAACCTCAATTATTTATTTATGTTTAAATTTACAAAAAATTTATTTAATGCAGTAAATCGTTAATATAATTAGTTTTTGTAGGAAGACAAGTGCAAAAGGAGTCCAATCAACAATACCGATAGTGGAGAGTTCGCCCCTTTCAAAATACCGATAGTATCGATACTGACATCGTTGGTCTTCCATCTCTAAGACTTTTGATTGTTTGTATCGGCGTCGGTTCGAAAATTTTCTGCAATTAATTTCGTGTGTGTGGAACAATTGTCAATTGCTGTTGTCTGTATTGAACAAAATAAAAGGTTGGTGTGATTTCCTTAATAATAATTGTATTGCGGTTTTGTGAACCGGCAAGGATGCGCACGGGTCCTTTGTTGCGGTAGGATGTGGAAGCTGGTGTAGATAAATTTTTTTGCGCGTACGAGACGTAAACCGGCGCCTTCGAAATGGCGAAAAGTGTGCAAACTCCAAGCAGCTAAAAGTAACTGCTGGGTGCGTCCTAAAAGGCCCCCCTTGGAGGGCTTCTGTTGCTTCTCCTAGTTCCATGACTTTTATTGTTTTCTGCAACTGCATTATAGCTAATTGCTGCGACTGCAGCAGCCGTGCCGCCATTTTAAAAAACGAACGCGTTATCTGAGCCTCCGACAATTGCCTGGTACAGTGGTGGCCAAGCATAAAGGTCAGGGTCGGCAACTAAACTAACACCAGAAAAGATTTCTATTTTACAATTATAACTGGAGAGTTTCTAATCTTAAAACATAATAGGAATCGTGTGTAATATTCTATAAAATAGAACTTAATATCTAATGTGGCTTGGCTGTGATTGTGCCATGTGCAATGTTTTGGCGCGCACTGTGAGCCGCCTTTTCATGCCCACACTCACACATGCAGCCAGACGAGGCTTTCACATGTATGAGTTAAGTATTCTACTCTTTTATTTTCGAAAAAGGAAGGGCCGCTGTCTTGTGTTTATGTTATGGTTTATTTTTCTGCTGATTCGATCGCGACTCGTTGAAATTGATTAACTAGTGTTGGGGCAGACAGAGCCTCGCCATTAAGCACTCGAGCATATAAACTGGCATTTATGCTCGGGGGTTTAATCAACTCCGGGGAAGCGAAGAATGTCAAAACAAACGGCGAAAAAAGAGAACTACAATCAAAGAGGGCTTGCCGCATAACTGCATTTTACTGCCTATAAATACAGGCACATATATATGCATGTATGTATGTGTCGCTGATGTATGTGTGTGTTCGTGCAATTGCCTTTATTATTTTTGTTTTATTTTTCGCTGCTGCATTTATTTTTGTTTATCGCTTTTTCTGTTGGGTTCGCAGCATCGTTCGTTGTCCGCGATTTTCCGAATTCGCATTTCCACTTTCTAAAAAGAAAACTCAAGACCTCTCGGTAGGCGCTGCTTGAGGCAATTTCTTTCTAAACGGCGACCCCTTCCCTTTGCCTCCCTCCCATACCACCGCGTAAATAAATGCACCTGGGTGCAACTAGTTTTGATACTCTTACTGTGGGGTATATCCTTAATTGTGACTACAAATAATTAAGTAGTGTTAGGAAAGTTGTAAGAACAAATTTTTTAAATAAAAATAATAATAATAAATTCAAATAATATACAAATGATTATACATTAAAAATATTTATGGTACCTTTCTCACCTTCCCCTAAACCAAAAAAATAGACTGCCAAACAAGGAAGTCTCCTTTTGTAAAACCAAAATAAGAAACCGGTTCTTAAAAGGATGTTACTTTAAATATGTAACCGTTTATAATAGTGAGACTTCCCTTTTTAATTTTTTTTTAGCCATTTATAGGCCTTCCTTTTGAGTTATATACTCTATAGTATTTAGAAACCCTTTAAAGCTGGATATATTTAACAACAAGAAGAGTATTTAATGCCTCGCTGTTCCTCCTTTACAATTTTCGCATTTATCTGGCATCGAGCTGTCTGTCTTGTTGTAGGTCGCTCTATGGCAAAAAATTTCTTCATGATTGCTTGCATTTTCCTTAGCCTTCGTGTGAGTAGCACCTTTTCGTTCGCTTCTGTCGTTGCAAGTTATTTCACTTGCAAACAAAAAAAAAGTAAAAACATAGCTATTCTTCGGCATTTTGCTTGCGTGTGTGCTAAGTTTGTTGTGTTTCACTTTGTATTGAATGCATTTAATAGAACGGAAGCCAGTTAAAAAAATATTGGTAGGGGCGAGGAATCAGTCAGGCAGAACCAAAGACTGTAATGAGGGGAAAAAGCGGAAAAGCCACCCTAAAAATAAAGTATACAAAGAAATTAAGACATTTTTAAAGTAAAAATTAGCATATGTCGCCGGGTAATTGGTCATTCCAGGTAAATAACGCATCCTAATCTGTGCACACATGTCCGCCATAAATGGCAGCTGCTTGGGCAGGTAGATATTCATATTCCCTACTTTGATTACTTCTGCACGAGTACCTGCACTGATCCTGATCCTTCAGCAAAGTACTTAAATGCAGCGCAGACTTAAAATCCTGCCAAGTTAAGCCTCAGCTGTGAAACCATCAAGACGTGATAAAACGCCAAGCGTCTCTTCCAGATTAACAACACTCTCGACGTAGTGAAGAAACCCAGAGACCTACTGTGATTAAAAAACTCTCATACTAAGCAGTGCAACTGTGCTAGGTGGGTTGTGGGGCTGGGGTTTCACTTGAGAGCCGGTCTCGACCGCATTCCTTGTGTAAACAAACCGCAATGTTCTCGCTCGCATGCCGTGATTACAATTATTTTCGTTTTCAGTACGACTAATACAGTTTTTTGTTTGCTTGCGTCCCTTGCAGAGATCTTAATTTACGGCCCACGAAGAATCATAACACCAATGCTAAGCAAGATGGCTCAACCGAACAATGTTGGAGGTGGAGCCGGTTCGGGCTCAGGACGTCGTCTTCCCCTCTCACTGAGCGGTGGCAGCCAGGTGTCCCGTCTGCAGCAATCGTCAACTGGCAGCAACGGCCGTTCAAACAGTCCCCAGAATGGCAATAACAAAAAGATAACAGAATCTCTTATTCCACTGAAGAAGACAACACAGCAGCGCAGCTCCTCCACTAGCTCCTCCGCCAGCTCCTCTTCGGCCAGCTCCTCCTCGGCCAGCGCCAAAGAGGAGGACAAGAAGAGTCAGAATGGAGCCACAAAGTCCACTAATGGCAAGGAGAAACCGCCACAGAATGGCAGCTCAGCCGCCGGCAAAGATCAAAAGGAGCACAAGCCAAAGGACAAGGCTCCCGAGAAGAATGAGAAGGAGACTGTGGTAGCTGAGAAACAGCAGGAGGTGGTAGTGGCTCACAAGGAAATCGGCGAACAGAAAGAAAGCCAATCCGAATCGAAGAAAGAAGCTACTAACGAAGCTGCTACAGCCACTGCTCAACCAGATGCGGATATTATTTTAGTGGATGATGATGTTGTCGTTGTAGAGCCTAGCACTCCCTCAAAGGATCGGAAGTCCACACGAAAGGCGGCCAGCCAACAGAAGTCGCCGGCTAGCAAGGTGACCCCCTCATCGTCGCCGGTTAGCAAGGTGACCCCCTTATCGTCGCCGGTTAGCAAGGCGGCCCCATCATCGTCGCCGGCACAAAAGAAGCAAGCTGAAGTTAAGGATGTTTTGCCACCACCTGCACCACAGGAGGATGTGGAGATGGAGACACTGACTGCAGATGCTTCACCCATACGCAGTGCCAGCGGTAATCTGAATGCCGTACCGACGGCCACTTCCACACCGGGGCGCAGCCTCTTCGGTTTCCGCGGCAGCAACAAGCAGAGCACCGAGGTGGAACTGGCCACACAGACCTCCAGCTCGCCGGCCGGTACTCCGGCCCGCACTTTTGCTCAGATTAGCGGCAGGCGCAGCATACGACCAATCAACACGCTGACACCCTCCAAAGTGGGCAGCTACAGGTGTACCACCAGCGACCTAGACACATCGAGCTGCACGAACGCCAGCATGAATGCCACCGTGGGTTCGGAAATACCCAACAGCTCATCGTTCTCGTTCTCGTTCTTTGGACGCGGACGCAAGCGCGAACGCACTCCCCCCGCCGTTTCGGGATCTCAGTCGACCAATGATTTGGCTCAGGATGTGGAAATGTCGCCGCCGAAACGCGCCCGCTTCGAGATGTTCAGCCTTCGCAACCTGGCCTCGCCCTTCAGCCTGCTGAGCTCGAAGTTCTCCAAGGCGACGATCGCCACTCCGACACGCCTCCGCCTGGAGCAGACCCCGCCCGGTGATGATGATGGCGAGGTGCAGAACGTGTCCCACATCGTTGTCGAGGAGGACAATCAGCTCAACTCATCGTCAGTTAGCGTGCCAGAGGCTCAGGACGCGGAGCAGGCCAACAAGGACTTGACCGTTGGCCTGGAGGCCGGTGTGGAGACGCCGAAGAAGGGCGGCTCACCCGTTAAAGAAATTCCCGCTGAGAAGGACGTCACCGAGGGCGCCGATATCGCTGAGAAATCCGCAGATGGCGAGAATATCCCACCGCAGGAGGCGGTGGCCGAAGTCGAGCCCCGATCCCGCTGCTCAATAATGTAAAGCACACAAATATGATAAACCGGACCCCCTTCCCCTATAGTTGATAAGCTTATGTCTTCTCTACGTATCAGTGCGATGCCCTTTTTTTGTAATTTGTGTTCAGACGTATAATTACATGTTAAAAGAGATGTGCTCCCGCGAACAATTTTTATAGACAGGCCTGGCTAGATTATATTTTATATTAGGAAAAATCTCTGCCAGATTTGCGATTCACCTAATCAGGGCCGGCATTCCTCGCTGGATGGCTGCCCCTTTGGGGCTTACACTCCCGCGCTGCCATCCACCGACGAATCCAGACCTGTGCAGGCCAGCAAGTACCCAGAAAAATTGGGTACCAAAAAAACAAACATAAAAAGAAAAAAATACAACACATTTATATAGCCGTAATCTGTGTAAGAAGTGAAATGTTTTATTTACCATAACATATTTTTATGGAAGTCTTATCTTTTTGACAGGAGGATATACATATAAGTTACAAGAGATACATATGCAATAGGCTATATATGATTTATAAAAATGTAACGCGTATTTCATAAATAAAGTGCATTTTTCAAAAAGAAACATGGTTTATTGGTTCACTAAAAGCTTTAGGTGTTATATTATAATTTTAGTCAGAAGCTTGCAACGCAGTGAAGGAGACAGTTCTGACCATATAAAGTATATATATATCCTTGATCAGCATCAACAGCCGAGTTGATCTAGCCATGTACGTCTGGGCTTTCTGCATTAAACTTTGCAACTAGTCTTCTAGTATATAGGTCGGAACGAATCGGACGACTATATTATATAACTGTCATAAGAACTATCGTACATTTTTTATAAAATAAATCAAATAATAAGTTTTCAACAGATTTTCATAAAATTTGAGATAAAGGCATTTTGTATTATCTTAGAATTCGTTTTAAATTTGATGAACATCTGACTGCTATATCATATAGCTGCCACAGGAACGATCGAGAAATTAATACAATTAAATATTATAACTTTTTTAGTTTTCAATATATTTTTTTATTAAATTTCAAATATAGCCATTTTATAATATTCTAGAATTTGGGTTTTAATTTTATGAAAATCGGGAGACTATAGTTAGCTTTCTTTATTGTTTTTGTGAGTAATTTAATAGTTAAAAGAATCCTTGATTGTTAACGATAATCTGTTAGTTAATTAGCCGAGTTTACAGTGATTATGATTTTGTCGAATGGGTAAACTAAAAAGTGATATTTACTTAAAAAAAAATTATATTAATCCATGATAACTTCGTTTAGACTTAAAAAAAACTACACATAACAATTTTTTTACAGATGAAAAATCATTAAAAGCTAAAATAAATTTAAAAACAAACAAGGAAAAACAAGAAAATGGGAAATTGTGCATTCCAACAGTGCTTGGAAACGTTACAAGGCCTGCAGTATTTTTTATAGTATTTTCCGCTTGTCGCGTTTTCTCGGCGTTCGGTCACACCAGCCGAGTTGTTCGCAGCAAAAAAAAGAGAGATTTGTCGGATTAGATGAGATACCAACGAAAAAATTATTAGTCAAGTGCCCCGAGAAGCAACGCCACTCCGAGATCGCTCCCCGCTAGGCCACTACACTCCATTCCGGTCCAGTCCAGTCCAGTCCGGTCCCAGTCCAGCAGCGAGTAGAGAAGTACTCCTCCTCCTCCTCCGACAGCAGAGCCCAAGAGCCACGACCGAAGAGGAGGGCAGAGCGAAAAGAGCGAACAACGAAGTGTGAAGAAGCAGCGCCAGCATGTCCTGGACGGAGAAAGTGGATCCGGAGCTGATCTTCACCAAGCAGGAGCGCATCGGCAAGGGCTCCTTCGGCGAGGTGTTCAAGGGCATCGACAACCGCACCCAGCAGGTGGTGGCCATCAAGATCATCGATTTGGAGGAGGCCGAGGATGAGATCGACGACATCCAGCAGGAGATCATGGTGCTGTCGCAGTGCGACTCGCCATATGTCACCAAGTACTATGGCAGCTTCCTCAAGGGCACCAAGCTCTGGATCATCATGGAGTACCTGGGCGGCGGGTCTGCTTTGGACCTGATGAAGGCTGGCAGCTTCGAGGAGATGCACATCGGCATAATTTTGCGCGAGGTGCTGAAGGGTCTGGACTACCTGCACTCGGAGCGCAAGCTGCATCGCGACATCAAGGCGGCCAACGTGTTGCTCAGCGAGCAGGGCGACGTCAAGCTGGCGGACTTTGGAGTCGCCGGCCAGCTGACCAACACCACCTCCAAGCGGAACACGTTCGTCGGCACGCCCTTCTGGATGGCGCCGGAGGTGATTAAGCAGTCGCAGTACGACGCCAAGGCGGACATATGGTCCCTGGGCATCACGGCCATTGAGCTGGCCAAGGGAGAGCCGCCCAATTCGGAGCTGCATCCAATGCGCGTCCTCTTCCTCATCCCCAAGAACAATCCGCCCCAGCTGACTGGCAACTACACCAAGTCGTTCAAGGACTTTGTGGAGGCCTGCCTGAACAAGGACCCGGAGAACAGGCCGACGGCCAAGGAGCTGCTCAAGTACCCGTTCATCAAGAAGGCCAAGAAGAACGCCTACCTTATCGACCTGATTGACCGCTTCAAGAAATGGAAGGTGTCCAAGGGCGATGAGAGCGAGACGGAGTCGGAGAACTCTGACTCGGACTCCGATGCCAAGCAGGGAGGCAGCAGCCAGGACGAGCCCTGGATCATGACGGTCAAGGGACTGCATATTAACAGCGCTCCGCGGGCGGGCGTCAATAGCTTCCAGCTGCAGGAGCACGAGCTGACCATGCAGAAACTGATGCAGACCACACATTCGCCCGCAGGCGGTGGTCCGGCCTCCACCGCATCCCCCTCCGCTGCCACCGCCGTAGCCACTTCCCCTTCCGCCTCCGTGTCCGCCATAGCGGCATCCGCATCCTCCGTGTCCGTGATCACAGCTAGCGAGGCTGTTGCATCCGCATCTTCGTCCGCCCTGCCCCCCCAAGCCAGCCACAACCACAACAACGTTAACAGCAGCAGCAGCAACAATAACAACAACAACAATAATAACAATAATAGCCACAACAGCAACTTGAGCAACAAGCACGCCACCACGACCATGCTGAACGCAACTCCTCTGCCGAGCTCCGTGACCAGCTCCTCGTCGGCCAGCGAGCTGCAGCAGAAGCGGTCCAGTTCCAAGCCGGAGCTGCGTCAATCGCGCTCAGCCGCACCGCTGGATCAGGTGGAGGATCGCCGCGCCTCCCTGGGCTTGCCCCTGCAGTCATCGGCTTTGAATCAGTCGCAGGCCGAGCAGCAGCAGCGTCGCAGCAGCCAACGTGAATCATTCCATTCGACAAACGCCGCCGTGGCCGCAGCCGGCAGCAGTGGTGGCCACAGGGAGAGCCACCGGGACCGGGACAGGGAGAACCACAGCCACAACAGTAACAGCCACAGCCACGAGGAGCTTGTGGTCAGCAACCATGCGAACCACGCCAAGCAGGCGTCGGCAGGGCAACGCCTCATGCAGACGAACAGTGCCTGTTTGAACAACTTCCTCTTCCCCGTCCTGACCGACATTCAGCGCAAGTATTCCGGCGGCGGCGGTGGCGGCGGAGCCGGTGGGCCCGGTCGTAACCTGGGCGTTGGAAGCGACATTGGCGACCTGAAGTCTGTGTTCGAACTGGCCGAGCGCTCCAGTCCCGGAGTGAGCGACCTGTTCATGAAGGAGCTGATCCACATGCTGGTGCCGGGATACTCGGAGACGCGCATCAATACGATCATGGACCGCGCCATACGCAATCGCAAGTAGTAGGTGGCAGCCGTCGCCGCAGACCAGAAGTAGCCTCTATTCCGATTCCAAGCAACAACTTACTATATACTATATACATATAAACACACCACTATTAACGAGACCGAGACGAGAGCAAACTGAGAACTTAAAACTACAATTAACAGGAGCGTGGAGCAGGAGAAGCCGAAAAAAAACATATTCCGACATTTAGTGGCCAACGGAAGAGCGGTAGCGGGAGCGAGATGTACATGTATTTTCAATTGAACAGTTATTTAAGCATACAATATGTATTCGTTTGTTTATCTGCAATATTAATCTAATGTAAAACATATATGACTTCAGAATAAAAAGCCCATAAAAATAAATCATTTGAATTTGGCGCGTAAGTTTGCGCACCTGATAGTACTGAGCCACTTAGCGACTCGATCTGGCAACGCTGCTGTGGTATGCACAGATTTTAAAATTTTTTCTTTAATTATCTTATTTCTACAAACATTAATACAATATTATTAAATAATTAAAACCATCGAACCTATGAAAATCTGTAAACTTTATTTTATAGCCCTTGCTCGATATTAAATTGCAACGAATTTGCGGCGAAGTATTTATTTCTGTCCATGTAAATCATCCTCCACAAAAGGCATAAACAACCGAGTTGATCTAGGTATATTTGCAAATAAATGTTCATTATCTGCAACATTTTATATGGGTTAACATTTATTTTTCATTTAAATTGTCAAATATTAAGAAAATAATCATTTTGTTAAGAGTAAATAGCATAAGCTGGTTTGTTAATTTATAACAACAATTATAACGATGATAACACTGTTTTTTTGGCTTAGTTATGGGGCTTCTAACTTTGATATGAAAAATTTTAAAGTTATTTCCTTATTTCATTAATCTTTCTGGTATTTTGTTCTCTCTTCGTTTCTTTTAAACAGCTAGTTTATATGCATCTCGCTTTCTCTCATTGCTTTTAAATCTGCCGTACCTAAAACGGGGATCGTAGCTCTACCGTTCTTTTAAAGTTGCATTTTTTCCGTGGCTTGCTTTTGGTATTTTTTTGGCGCTCTGTCGATGGCCACACTGAACGATCGGCCAAACAGCCATTTTGCATTTTAATTCGCTTCGATGTCTTTTTTTTCGGCCCCCAACGCGTTTGGCAGGATAATACACCCGGGGGAAACGGATAATCCCTTAGACATGTCGCGGACGCCTCTGGTGAATGAGGAAAGACTGGAGACGCTGGTATACCACCGCTCCAAGCAGTGGTCCAGTCTGATGAAGGTGAGCCCGAGATTCCGGAGTTTCTCTGTTGGCGTCGTTTGCTCAGCGGTTTGTTTGCTGTGTGTTTGCAGAATTGGGCGGATGGAGACGAAGGGCAGGAGCTGTGTATCTCTGACCTGGAAGAGATATTCAAGGACGAGCATGAGGATCCCGAAATGGACGGCGTGGAGGACGACGAGGAGGCCATTGAGGATCCCGTTCCGGAGACGAAAGTGGACTTGGGCAACATTAGTGCCAGCATGGGAGTGGCGGAGCTGACACTGATTCTGTGCGCGAGCGAGGACAACGAGGCCAAGGCCGAGATGCAGGAGATCCTGAACCAGACAATGCCCGTTGTCCAGGAGCACAAGCGAAAATGGAAAGAGGCTGGGCTGGATCGCATTCTGGACACCTTTGACGAGAAGCAAATTGAGAGGCATGTGGGCCAATGGATGCGCCGCAACAACAGCGCTTTCGTGGAGGAGGCTCCTCCCGCCAAGTTTCTCTATGTGGTAGACCATGCCTCCATTTCGGAGCTCAGCGATAACGAGTCTCTGCACTCCATCGACACGGCCCGCTACATCCGACAGAGCCGACGGCGCGTGCCCAACAAGATGTCTAACACGGCCACCATTAAAATGTACCGCACGCACTCGCACAAGCGGGATGAGCTGCGGGCCAAGTATGCGTATGACGATGAACAGGAGCATCGCCACCACATGCAGACCCTGCTGCACCGACGGCGGGAGAAGGAGCGACAGGTGACCTATGTGAGCCCATCACCACAGCGCTGCATGCTCTCGAGTGGCCTTCATTCGCGACGCAAGCACAGGCGCAAGCGACACGCCAGCTCGCCCGTCTTTGACTTTTCGTCCAGTGATGAAGATGATCGGTCCTACGCCCGGTGCGCCTGCCGCTCCTGTCTGACACATCACTCGTTGTCCAGGAGTGCATCCTACCAGTGCTACTCGTATAGGGAAGCGCGCGATTGCCACCATCATCACCGCGCGGTGGCTTCGCGGACCATGCATCACCTGCGTCGCCAGCACAGCTACGATTTAGATCTGGACTTGAGGCCGCGAATGCGAGAGAACGAGTGCAACTGCTGCACCAGCGACCGGCTTTGCTCCAATGTAGTGCACATCGCGAACAGCTCCACCGAGGAGTGGGTTGTGGAGAACTGCAGTCCGTTGGTTGTGGAGACACCGAAAGACTACCGGCGGCAGCAAAAGCAAAAGCATCAGTTGGTGGCCATTACAAAAAGCAACTCGAAATCAACTCTGTCCAAGTGTCATAAGCAGAGATTTCCAAAAAGTGTGAAGACGGTCGCCAACACCAAGTTGCTCAAGTCACAAGTTAGTCTGCTTGGCGACACATCGGATGATGAAGCTGAGGATTCGCCGAGGATGCGCAAGGTAAAGCCAGTGGTTTCTGCACCAGTTACTGCAAGGAAGATACTCAAAGGTGGCCCCTCAACATTTGAGCAAAAGCAGATTCCATCTAAAGAGAACAAAGGTCTTATCAATCTGAAGAGAAATCCGGCTAACTTTGTCCAATCGACCGACGAAAGCGAAGACGAACTTGGGAGCTTGGTGGCAACAAATTCAAAGGAAGAATCTGGGTCCATTCCAAAGAAGACGCCTTCTTCGAACAAACCTATTTTCCGGGCCGCCATTCGATTATCCAAAATCCCTGAAGAGGTCACAAGGCCGAAGGATTCGGAAGATGAAAACCCAGCTTCTCCTACTCGAATTTGTAGAGAGAATGAAACCTGCTCAGTTGAGAAGACTTCCTCAAAAGCATTAGAAAACAACTCCAAGCAGATCCTGGACAAGCAAAAGACGAAAAGGAAATCAAAGTCATCGGGTCACCTCACCGTCCATACTTCCGACACTAAAGAATCTGGAACTTCCAGAAAATCTCGAGGAAGACCAAAGAAGATTGCTACTCTGAACAAAGGACCTATTGATCCTAAACCATGGCCAGCTAACGTAGACATTGTCCAATCGTCCGACGAGAGCGAAGATGAAGTTAAGGGAAGGAGCCGCTTGGTGAGTTTTTCGACAGCAAAATGTTTAAAGACAGCACCTAGGAGCGTCGCCGCCGACTCTTCTCCCCCTAAGAAAGCTGCGACTTCCACCAAGTCTCGAGGAAAACCAACCAAATGTCCTGCTGCTACGACAACGGAAAAACTGCCGACGACGATGAAAACCAGCTCCAATGCTAATGCAAAGGACAGTGTTGCGATTCAATCACCCGATTCACAGGAAACCGTAGCCGACAAGGTCAAGGCTCCAAAAGTAAAAATTCCTAATCAAAAGTCAAAGAAAGTGAAAGCAAGCGACTGTGCAAGTGTAGAAAAAGCAAACGACTCGGAGGACCCTGACTTTCAGCGGGCTTTGGCCTTGTCCACAAAAACTTACAAGGACGAGCAAATGAAGCGAGTCGGGGATCCAGCCACGCCACCGGAAAATCAGCCCCAGTCGCAGTCGCAATATCGTCTTATGTTCAACAATAACAGCGTGGCCTGCAATTCCACAGCTCTGGCCAATGACACGGCCTGTACACGAGTGCTTTCCCCGACGAAGTGTGGCTCTAAAAGGGCAGCAGCTGTTAGCAGCACGGGGGCCCAGCGGCTGGAGATCATTAACTTGAGTTCGTCGGAGGAATGTTTGGTGGAAAAAGGCGCCGCCCCAGGTGGCGATGTTGACTGCGCCGTGGTGACATCCACCACCATCTGCGAACCTCCTGCTGCTGCTGTTACCGCTCGAAAGCCACCGCCCCTTACGATCAGCAAGCGGGGCATCCTGCTGCACAACTCGTCGTCGGCTGGTGGAGGCGCTAACTTTACACTGACCGAGCAGAGCCTCGGCGAGGTGATTGGCGAGCGTTTCGCCCGCAGATATCTCAAGTACCACGTGGGCAGTCGCACCTTCGACAGCAGCCATTCGGTGTACTATCGGCCCACGCCCAAATTGGCCGAAGCCTTGCGGGCGGCTTCGATGGATACACAGTTGCTTGCGGATTTATCGACTTCCGGTTCCAGCGACGATGATGTGTTCGATCAGATTCACAAATACGGGGACGTGTACAGTGTGGCCGAGAACGGCGTTAAGCATAAGGACTAAGGACTAGGAACTTGGTTGTTCCAGTATCGATTGCAGGCTTCCAATTCGATTTGAGATATATCCTTGCAAAGGCTCTCTTTAGGTTGAAATTGTATTTCTTTGAGTTTTGATTTTTATTTCACGTAAATTACATGTCGATAGTGATAATAGAAAACATAATATGTCATAATCATCATTAATGTTCGCTTAAGTATTAAATAATTGTTTAAGAGATTTATTCGCATTGCAATAGTAATATTTTGTGTGCCCAAGAAGTGTTTTTTTTTAAGTTCGTTTCCATTCGGTTTATCCAAAAGTGTATATGTATCGGCTACTATTGTTAAGTTTATGTATGTATTCACAAGAAAAACAAATAAAACATAGGATCAAGATTTTAAGAAAATGGCGCGTCGAGAAAAACCAGAAGCTTCGTCCTTCCATGTAGATATGTATGTACAAATAACAAAAAGGCTTACCTAAAATATGGTGATATTATGTATCAATCAAGAGTAATTAAAATTAAACAAAGAGAGGCGTTAATATGCGTTGATGAAAACAAGAATAAACACACGACTGACTGACGGATCTTGTTACCCCTGGAACATGCGCGCGCCCTGGAACACATACACATGCGAAGAATATATCTACACGTACACATATGCCTGGCCGGCCTAGCTTCATATACATATAGCGCTCTCCTCCCTCCCTACACATCGATCTGGAATGGGGAGCCGGGCACATGCTCCTCGCCCCACTTGATTAACAGCACATACTGGCCGCGATCGCGCACCACATAGTGCACATTGTAGTTGTTGTGGCCAGCATGCTTGACGTGGAGCTCCTCGCAAGGTCCCTTCGGTCCGTACATGCCGACGTACAGGATGTTGTTGCCTGAAGGAGAGAAGATGGAATCCCATTAGTGTCTCAAGACTAGTTTAGTGGCTTTTCCAACTCACCCGCATCGGTGGCACAGATGGTGAACTGGTTCTGCTTGCCAATGTAGGCCTTCTTCAGGCCCATGCCCTTGGACTCCACTTTGTTGGCATCCGACTTGAATGTGGGCAGGTGGACGCCCGTCTTCTGTCCGCCCTTGGCCACCTTGTGGACCGTCTCAACAGTCACCGTCGACGTCTCCTGGGCGCCCTCATCGGCCAGCTTATCGCCAATGGCGTTGATCTTGAATGGCGAGCCCACGATGTGCATGTTGTTGTACTTGACCGTGATGTAATGCTCGCCGGGCAGGAGTGGAGTGTAGCGCACCTTGTAGCCCTCCTCCACCTCCGTGCAGTCCATGGCCACCTTGGAGGGTCCGTCTATGGAGACGGCCAGAGTGCCAACGCCCGCATTGCAGGTGTTGATGATGAAGTCGGCCTTGTGGCCAGTCTTCACCTCATCCAAGCCGTTGCCGCTGGCATGGACCGCGGCCGGATCGGCCACGTCCTTGCCAACCTTGATTCTGAACGGAGAGTCGGGTATGTGGACGCCATTGAACTTGACGTGGATGGCATGGATACCGTTCTCGCGCGGATAGAAGCGCACCGAAACCATCTCGCTGTCGATCGCCTGGATGAAGCAATCGTCGTCCGTGCCGGACGGAGCCACGATCTTGGCATCCAGCTCGCCCTTGGCGCCGTTCTTGCGCACCATGAACTGGTAGGGGGCGTCTGGCAGGATGTTGCCCTGCGGGAACTGCTGCACCTCCAGCTTGTGGGCATCACCGGCGTCCGGTGAGATGTAGACCTTGAATGGCGAGTCGGGTATGTGGCGATCGTTGAACTTGAGACCGACGCGATACTCTCCGGGCTCGGTGACCTTGTAGGACACATCGCAGCTGCCGTCCTTGCGGTCCTTGAACTCAATGTCCGCCTTGCTGGGACCCTCCACGGAAATGGCCAGGGAGCCGCCGCCCGCCTCGCGGGTCCACACATTGAACTCGGCTGCCTCGCCGACGACGCCGCGCTCCAAGCCGGAGCCTCCGGCCTTGACCAGATGGCTGCCAGAGTCGCGCAGAGGTCCCACGGTGAACTGGAAGGGCGAGCCGGGTATGTGCATCTCGGAGTAACGCACGGAGACCGTGTGCACGCCCAGCTCCTTGGGCACAAAGTGCACCGAGTAGAGGCCATCCTCGACCTCCTGGATCTCTGCATCCTCGGTGACATTGCTGGGCGAGGTGACGCAGGCGGCCAGATCGAACGAGGTGATGCCGGGCATCTTGAACGTCAGCTTGCACTGGCTGCCGATCTCCGTGATCGGGACAGCGTCGCGATCCCGCTGGATCTTCTCGCGCTTGCGGTTGCTGCCCTCGCCGGCCACCTTGACGGTGAAGGGTGATCCCTCCACGTGGTGATCGGCGAACTTCAGGTTCACAATGTAGTAACCTGGCTCCGTGGGCTTGTACGAGATGTTCAGGGTGCCGTCGTCCTTGTCCGTGCACTGGATCTCCGCCTTGCTGGGACCCTCGATGGAGACCGAGAGGCCACCGAAGCCAGCGTTGCGCGTGTCCACGGAGAAGATGTTGTCGGCGTGCGTCTGGCCCTCCTTGAGGCCGGCTCCGCTGACCTTCACCTTCTTGGCATCGCCCACCTCGCGCTCGCACACGGTCACCTTGAAGGGGGAGTTGTTGATGTGCTTGCCCATGCGCTTCACCGACACCAGGTGCTCGCCGGTCTCGCGGGGCGTGAACGAGATGCCAATGTTGCCGGTGGGCATGCGCTTGAGGAAGCAGGGCTCCTCCAGGCCGCTGGGCGCCTGGATGGAGGCGTTCAAGGCGCGCAGATCGTCGTCGGTGATGTCGCCGGGCATGGTGACCTCGGAGCAGGAGCCCACGGAGATCTGGTTACGCTTGCGACCTTCGCCGGTGATCTTGGCGAAGTACGGCGATCCCTTGATGTGCCTGTCGCCGAAGCGAACCGACACCTGGTACTCTCCAGGGGCAGTGGGCAGGTATTGCACGGAGACGGTGCCGTCTTTGTTGTCATGGTAGTTGATGGTCGCCTTGCTGGGTCCCTCGACGGCCATGGTCAGGCCACCGGCACTGGCTCCCTTGGTGGAGATGGTGAAGTTGGCCGGCTCACCGGTGACGCCGTGGGTCAGGCCGGGTCCATAGGCAGTCACGGAGCCCGAGGTGATCGAGTCCACGTGGAATTTGAAGGGAGATCCTGTGAAGAACACCAAATTAGCGCATCTAGGTGGAAGGCTAAAGGCCTAAGCTTCTGCATACCTTGGACAGGCTCTCCATTGTATTTGACCACCAACTCATGGGATCCCTCCTCGCGGGGATCGTACTTCACAGACACAGTACCATCACGGTTGTCCTGAATCACGGGTTTGTCTATTTTACCGCTCGGCATTTTGACTTCAGCTGGAAAGTAAAATTGGTTTTTGGTTATTTTTTAAATTATTATTATTGTTAGGATTCGTATTTGAAATACTTTACATATATTTAAAATACAAATATTATTATAATATCATGATATTAATACAAGTTATATAATATGATAAATAATATATTATATTTCCAATGCAATTTAACAAAAGTGAAATATAAATTAAAGTAAAGAGATTTTAATTAATGATTTCTTTGTGCTCACAAAAAGTACAGTCCCTTAAAAATATAACTCAGAATTAATTTAATAAAATGCTACATGCCCGGTACTCAAATCACTCTTAAAAAATATCTTTTGCATTAATCTCGTAGAAAAACTTTAATTTAACATGGTGGAAGACGCTTAATGTTGCTTGAAACATATTAAGCGTGTCCATGTTGCATAGGTTCCGAATGAACAGCAACATTATGCCAGCAACATTATTGCGAGGGAGAAGAAGACACATAGAAGGCTGAAAATGCATTGTCCTATAATTCCCAAGTTTATGTTTTATTAAGCTTAAAATTTGAGAAGAACCAAAATATATACATGTATATGCACTATTATTGATTATATATATAGAATTATAATAATAAATATATATATTTATATATAATATATAAATATGTATTACGTTTTATATATTTTTCATTGTATGTATATATATTAATATTTCACCAGAATTTTAATCCTTGTGGCTTAAAATCGTTTTCTATAACTTGTGTGATCTGTATAAGTGGGCGTGGCCAAATTAAAAATACTTTTAATGGCAAATAGTAGCTCAAAACTGTTATTTTAGATAGATTTATAGTTATAAATAAGTTACCAATGAACTATAATTCCAATGTTTCTTCCTATGTGTACCAAGTATAAGGAAAAGATTTATTATATCGAATCCATCGAAGGAAAACTCTATTTTGGAGACCATTTTTAATGGATGTGTTTTGTATACAGGGGAATTATGTCACGAAAAAAGCATTTTTCAAATCGTTTGCGTGGGCGATACGGATCGCCCAGAAGTTTTAAGAAAATCATAATTTCATTTTTATGTTCGAATTTGCGTGCCATTTTTTATGAATATATTCCACAACGAAAATCTATTTCTGTGTTGCCTCTGCACACAGATCTAAAAGATCGAAGAAACAACCGACGCAGCAGCAAAAAGTAAATTAATTGGACCAAATGTTATGTGCCACCAACGAAAGAATTCCAAAGACTTGAACAGGATATCATATAACTATGGCGCACACTGTCACTGCCAATAAACCGATGAATTCATTTCGGAATAAATATTTTCCATGGCATATTTCACAATATTTTCACACTATTTCCACGTACTTTTCTTCAGCTATGGAGACACACCCACAAATGTGTATGTATGTATAAGGTGAGTTTGCTTGAGTATCCTTGATGGAGATCCTTGGCTACACTTGGGAGCCGGATTTGAAAATCAGTTCTCTACTGTACGAATGCTGTGCATCGACTGAGTGGCCAGTAATCTTGTGGCTTTCCAAAGAAATTTCCACCAACGCCTACAATTGCTTTTATACACTTTTCCCACGCCATCAAGCGCGACAGAGAGATGAAAACAACAGCATTTCGTTCCTGAATCTCGCTGAGGTCAAATATAGGACATGGCTTTTATGTTCCTCCCCTATGTATTTCCTCTACATAATCACATAGGCACACATCTCCCTCCCAAAAAAACAAAAAACAAAATACAAAACCCACTGAAAGCATATGACAAATGCATAAAAATCTATTTATAAAATAAAATATATGTCTAGCGATATGCTGGAGCGATCTCTATAACTGCACGTGTCTGAATTTATATTTAAATCTCGATATATTTTTATATTCGGGAAGAATCTCTTTATATACAGCAGATATACACAGTACATTCCAATGACTTTTCTGCTGTCAAAACATCGCCTTCGTATATACCGATCGGGGGGATCATTATTTAAAAAACAGCAGCAAGAAATCCTGCTAATTTATTTCGAAGAGGATATGCAAAACTAATTAGAATCGGTGGATGATATAGATCTCAGTGAATCACATTATCGGCCTTATAGTTATAGGGTTCATAATCGAAATTTATGATTCCATCATCGTTTAGTTATTTATGGGGCGTATATATTCGCAGTTAATTATAGACAGACAAGAGTCATATGCTGACACTCGTCGTAAATTTCGATTTTATTAAAAAATAATTTAATTAAAAAAAAAAATATATATATACAATGTCGAAGAGTCCATCATAAATATGTGTGTTCAAAGCAACCGCTAAGCTCTCCATCGCTTAGCCCCTCATCGAAATAATATTCCGCTTAGCTTTTTGATCCATCGAAAGAATTATTTAATGGGCATTTTCTGGGGCGAGACCAGCAGATGTCTTGGCTAAACAAAAACAAACCCGGTAAACACAGATAAATCAGGGGAGCGTGTCGCGTGCCCGACTGATGTTTAGAACAAGGCACTATATACACAGATATAGAGTAAACTAAACACATGTCGGGGAAGACAATGCCTGGGGACGTGTCTTTGAAGAATCTGCCAAGTGAAGAATTCGCAAAATGTATAGCCAACTTATGGGCGGAATCTCTGGCGAATGCAAGACAATTAATTAATGGAGGAATTGGGGACACCCAGAAAGGGGTTTGTAATCAAACACAAATAGGCAGTACATTTTCCAACGATCCTATAGATACATTTCCCTCCGAGAGCACTTCACCTGTTCGCCTTCCGTGAATTAAATGACATGTGAAAATGGATAAAATTCAAAGAGCAACTCGAAATGGAATTCTCTTTGGCAAATTAACGATCAAATATTGTGTCGAGTGCACGGGCATTTGATGGAAGCAAATACAAAAAAATGCCCAAGAAATTGAACGTATTAAAAAGTGGCTGCCAAGAGACAACTATATCCCACTAAGCGTGAATATCTATCCCAGAGTCGTCCCCTTCGGAAAATATGATTATTTATGTTTGAACATTTGCTGCTGTCCGTCGATGTCCGACCTCCTCTCAGCCCGCCGGACGATCCCCCTTGCCCTCGATCACCTGCCAGCGCCGCCCATTGAAGCATGAGATACGGCAGCAGCGGTTGGGGATGGGACTGAAGATGGGAATGGGAATGGGAATGGGTATGGGTATGGGTAGGGAGTGGGCATGGGCATGGGGATGACGACGACGACGACGACGAAGGCATCTTTGGCATCTAATGGACGCTGGCAATACAAATGAAAGATTTAATGACTCTCAGGCCGAGCCAACGGATAGAAGTAGTATGCTTTCGATATATCAGCGAAAGTTTTTGCCATTTGCGCGTAGCGAATACAATTTCTACACAGGTCAGCAGGGAAATTGAAACAAATGAACAAATTATAAATTAACCAAATAGCACGTATATCCAGACAAGCGATAGCTTGTTTTAGTATTATGCATAAAACCTTTAAGAAAATCTTAAGAGAAACTATTTGAATTAATGGGAATTTGTATCAAAAATTCTTAAAACGATTAAGAGAATCGAATAGCACACAAAGATCTTATCCAGAGACAGACTTGGCTATATATTTGTTTCTGATCTTATTCAGAACCCCAATTACTGACCGAACGGCTTTCATTGGTTTGACAGCTGAATTTGTAGTTGAGAATTTTAGGGTCATTCCAGCAGCAGTTCACGCACTTTGGATTAAATCAATCAATAAAATAAAATTTAAGAACTATAGGCAATTTGAGAAATTATTTAATTATTTATAAATGTATATGAAGCGGGTAACCCTAAAATGCCACTTTCCTAAATGGTATACAAATAACGAGTAGCTTAATAACTTTCAGAGCGAACCAAAATCATAGATCATAGATTAATAAATAATTTATTAAGCTGATTCTGGTCTTTAGATCTCTAAGCTATTTAAATTTATCGGATTTTTGTATTTTTTAATCTCACCTAAAATCTTTTTCAACTTCTTAAAACGGATATAAATATAGAGTTGTTCAAAGATAAATAAATACTATAATTCCGTTTATATTAAGATATGCATACGGTTTGAATTTTGCAGATGATTTAAATCATAAAGCAATGTGTCAAGTTCTTTAGCATTTTTAAAATTAATTTAATTTAAATTAATTAGTTTTAATAAAATCTATAATAAGTATTCTGGTAAGTATTATTAATATTTAAAGAATCCACTAAAATCAACCAGAATTTTGGTTTTAGGGCATTTCCAATTGCTATTGGTTGTGGAAAAACTCATTTATGTCTGAAAATAACTTTTATTATATATTTATTTAAAGAATTTATATTTCCTTTCTAGCCTACAAAATGGAAGAACGTTCTGACACAATATCATACATACAAAGGTTAAACTTTAACTTAGCTTTCGAAAGTAGGTGTCTTTTTGTATGATTCTCACATTTTTTTTAATTTTAATAAATACTAAAAAACCTATTCAGTTGAAATCCTTTTCGTATGGAGCTCTCTAGCCAACATTGTGATCCCTGTTGATCAGTGTAAACTATCATCATGGTGCATGGCTAACATAGCACACGCAGCCATTGAGAAATCGCAAGGAGAATAAGCCAAACGAATTTTACGCTTTGTTGCACTTTGTGATAATAAATCATAGAATATAATTTGCAGACAAATGGCTGTGCCCCAGGGGTCCCCATTTCTGGGGACTTTTGGGTAATAATTCAAAATTCTGAAACCATTCCGCGAGTGCCCCCCGAGTGCCTGTGTGTGGCCTGGCGCTACACCACTTCGATGCGAATCTCTGAATCTCTAAGAATATATGAATTTGGTGTCAGATTTGTCATTAGCACAAATGCAGCACACCACATTCCTGGTGGCTTTAGTCAGGAGGACAATTCGAGGATGGACGTCAGCTCGCTTTGGCAAGCTGTCAAGTATCAATAGGGTCTGATGGTGATGATGATGGAGATGATGGAGATGATGGAGATGATGGGACGTCTTCCAGAATTTACCTTGATGTGTTACTATGGCAAACGATGATTTGAAATTCAATGGCATAAAATCAGAACCATTTAGTCCCTGATTCTCCGGTATGATCGTCTCATTGAAGTACACGCTAGTCCTTTCCACGTGATCGCGCTCCGACACGGTCACCTTATAGTACTGCGGCCGGAAGAAGTACGAGTGATCGGCCCAGGTGGCTAGCGGTGCGGGTGGCTTTTCCGTCAACCAACTGAAGTGCATTTTTCCGCGTTACGATTTGGTTCAGAGTTCGGTGTCGAAAAAGGCGAGCGCGAGGTTTTTGGTTTTTGTGAAATAAAGACACTTAAAATTTATAACAATTTAATTACAAAACAACGAAACAAAAACTTTCTATTTTCGATTTTTGGCTTGGGCCAGGCAGCAAGGATATGTGCGTACAGAATTTACAGCGATTTGAGCCAATTTCTCACATCGTATCCTTGCCGAGCAGCGCTCCAAGCCGAAAATACTGAGAGAGAGATAGGTATTTTCGAATCGGTAACGGAATCGAAATCGAATTCGAAATCGGAAAATTATTATTGGTTTGTGGACCACTCACACTTGGGCAATCGACTGAGAATGATTATATAATCGGGCGCTAGACTAGGCTACAATGCGAGTGTCCTGCCAGAGAGAGAGAGTGAAAGTCCTTTCGATCGATTGCAACTTGCACTGGGGTACTGTTATTATTTTGGAGCTTAATTGGTGTGTGTCGTGCGACGGCTTTAATTGTTTTCTCTGCGCTTTTTATTATATTATTTAATTGCCAGCGACGTTCTGGTAGGTCCACGCGTCTCCACGTCCCGATTTCAAGTGAACATCGACAGTTCCAAATCGAAATTAAGGCCAAAATATGAAAGCACATCGGTTCCTACCACCAAGATGCGTCTGCTGCCGTGGCCCAAAAGCAGCGCAGCAGCAGCAGCAGCAGCAGCAGCACTCACACACCTACAACATCTTGTTGGGATTTTCGAAAATATGGCCGACTTGCTGCTATAAAGGCAGGAGGAGATGCCAGAACGAATGGACCAATGAACGACATATAAAAGATAAAAAGATAGAAAATTGGAAATATTGCTCTTCTGCCGTCGAATCTATGAATTTTGATGTGTGCGTCTTTATATATATATATGTATGTATGTACATATATTTTATATAAACTTGCCTTAACATAAATTTCCGCTGTGTTGGTTCTTTAACAGTTGCCATTTCGAAAAGATTCATAGAATCGAAAATCGGAATATTCGAAACTCGAAAGGTGCAAATTCACGACCAGGGAGGTAGGTGGCAGGATTTCGGGTCAAAAGTATATAGACGATCGTCGGGGAAATAAAATTTATTACTTATTGCAGCTCAGACGACACAGAATTTATTAATATTCTGCCATTAAAATCGGCGGGGAAGCGTTTAAAAATAAAAATTGGCCAAACATATAGACAATTCCGATAATTCTATATATTTTGTTATATTTTATTGGCGTGAAGAACGCTGCGATTTGGCGATTTGGCGGCTATAAAACCCATAGAATACAAATATAGTCTTGTTGGTATGCCGAAAATGTGTTAATCATTTCATTTCTATATCCGTGTATAATGTCGTATTAATCGAAGAGTCGTTAAAGTGGAAAACATTCCACCGCACGCTTTTATCCCATACTTATGTAATGGATTTTCCCTCTGTTCTGTATCAATTTTATTTTCTCTCTTTTGGCAATGCAAAATCAATTTAGTTGCAATTTTTGTCGCATCGGAAAATGGAAAATGGCCAGGCCATGCGGATGGGCAGGGACACTACTGTCAAGCAATTGGCGAAAATCAATCAAAAATATTTTGTTGATCTTTCAGATGCGTCTATTTGGCAGCGATTATTGACTAATCAAAATTTACATATTTATGTGTAATTCAAATGTGTAATTTTTGTCTATGAATACACAGAATGCTTAAGTAAAATATTATAATGGAATTAATTATAAAAATCATTAGTTGAAATATTTATTAAAATGTAAATATATGCTTTGGAAGATGTACACCTCTGACTCATCAGTATATATTGCTAAACCTATAAATCACTCTTTCAATCAGGAAAAATATAGATATTTTTAAAATTCTAAAACAATGAAAGCAAAAAGCTTTAAACTCTTGTATTTTCCTAATACAAATCTATAGATTAAGTCCTTTAAATCTTGTCAGTATTTGTTGCTAACCAACTTTAACATTCATTTATTCTGAAAGAATATTAACAATTTGGAATGCTTCAGGGCCCATTTTATGCTTCGGTATTTTCCTAATTTGAATCCTTAAATTAAACTATTTTTAGAAGCTTTTTCTCGATGTTCAAGAACTTTAGAATTAAAAAAAAAATCAAATATTTTGGAATTCTTAAGCAATGAATGCAACAAGTAAGACAATGCCGAAGTTGTACCTTATGTGCTTTGGACTCTTTTCTTTTCTTAATCGAAATTATTAAACCAAAGTGTTTTTCAGAAACTTCCTAATCAGTATCTGTTGCTAATCTTTACCATCTTTACTATTAAGAGAAAATTACACCAATCTTTCTCTAGATACATTTTAGTGACTCCTTGTATGATTTTGACTTTGTTCTTTACTCTTCAGAACCTTAAATATTTGAACTGTCATTGGATTCAGAAGGATTTAATAATCATTCAAGCATTTATTGTTAAAATATAACAATAAATTCACAGATATAACCTTTTTTGAATGCAAAATCAGCTTAAGGAATATAAAAACCCAAAATAAGTTGTAATCTCATGTCCGCTCTAAAGTTATTGTTTAAAGAGACCTCTTTCAAGTAAGCACCCACAATTTGCGTTCTTGCCAAGAATAATTCACCCAAAGATACACAAACATGATATTTTCCAGTCAATAAATATCGTTAGTTTGCTAATTATAAACATTTTGCCCCTTTCATTTGATGGGCAATGAATAATCAATGCAACAAATGCGCTACCAATCTGTGTCATTTGGCCAAAACGAATCATTTACAATAAACCATCTTCAAAGCAAATGGAGCGCGACAAAGAAAACCCAAAACCAAACCAAAACCGAACCGAACCAATCCTCCCACAATGAGGCGTGGTCCTCGAGACCAAATCCCCAAAAAGAAAAATCAATGGGAATGAAACCACCAAATGAAACGTGGCGCGGCTTGTGATCTTAATGATGACTCTTGCCCGGCTTCCGCCGTCCTCCTCCGCCGGTCTAGCGGTCAAGCGCGCGAAAATGTTTGAAAATTGCATGGAAGCGTGAAAAATCGAAGGAAAATATTTGCACAGCACGGGAGAGAGTGCAAGTGCCGTTCATTGAGAGTGGAAACCTCATTAATCATGCCGAAAATGTTCATTAAATTGCGGTGCAATCTATGTAGCCATTTGCAAACTCGTAAATCGATCAGCAATCCGAAAAACATGGCCAAATAAATATAGGTAATTACCCCCCGGCCGGCGGGCAACAATAATTTAATACCCAAATTACTTGCCACGAGTGGCCACAAGTGGCCAAGTCAATGAACGTGTCGGAATGGAAAACAAAAGGAAAATGTTCCCACGACAAGAAAAGCGAGATGAGAAATTATTTGTGGACGACGAACTGCCGAGGAGCAGAACAATACTAGAGACCTCCCAGAATGAAAGCCAGTCTAATTAAGTTGTCGCCTGTCAGCGTTTAGCCTGATAAGCCGTCACGGGGCTGTCTTCTCCTGCTCCTCCTGCCCAGAGCGGATCACAAGATGAATAGGAGGAGCAGGAGGAGGAGGAGGTCTTGGGTGCGTTGCCCACTTGTCCATGGGTGTCGTCGCTGTCGCCTCAGCCAAATGCGCCGCATTGCAAAGGCAGCTAAAATATGTATATACACATCTAGTTGGGATGTATTTATACTTCTGTATAAATTTCACAGATTTACGACACACGAATAATGTTTTCGCCTGACAATAGCCCACCTTTATTTATACTTTCCCCCCAAACATACGATGCAATGTGCCTGCTCTGCACTAGAAGATTCTGCGCCAGCTTAAATGGCGCATAAATACTTTCTAGATTAAATAAACCACTCTGCATTTTGGCTTAATTAAAAGGCATGCACGGCTAGGTGTCTCTCGTTCGCAAGTGATTAACTTTCCGTTCCGAGACTTGGCGACGACGGCATTATTATTAGTATATTCTTTTCGAATATTATTATTCATATTTGATTATTCATACTTTGTGGATTTTACGTACCTGTAACGTTGCCTCCTGTCGTGGGTAATGGCAGTTTCTCAAATGCTACACTCCTGTACGTGGTCTCTGACTTTCCGTTGACAAGTTCGCTCTGGAAAAAGGGTTATTTTATTATTATTTAATTTCATTTCGTTTAATTTAAATATTTCCTAGCGTAAACAATACAAACAATTGTGTTTCAGCATTTAAAATGTATGGCCATATTAAAGGTAATATAAAACAAAAAAAATTTTCATTTAAGATTTATGAGAATTGTCTTGAGAATATATTATAAATAGTATTGTCTTGATTTATATGATTTTTACCATTATTTGTTAAAATTTCTATAAACGTTATATATTTTTTATCTTTGCTTTTTAGAAGCTGGTAAAAAACTAATTGTTAAATATTTGTATTTAAAGGAAAATTATCCTCAGTATTGTTTTTTAAAATGTTCTACTCAAATTATGAATAAATTCCTTTTTTATACATATTTATGTATTAAAATAGGTTTAAAAATTCACATCTCTCGGAAAACCTTTAGATTTTGTAAAAAAAAGTAATTAAAAATTGTATATAAAAATACTGAAGTTCTATGCCTGATTTAAGTATATTTCAACTTTAAAACAATTTTTAAAAATCCACTGTAGGACGAATTTTAAAAATACATTTTGTTGCATTACAGGAAAAGTTCTTCTATACTTTTTTTACTTGAAAAGAAATTGTAATTAATAATAATATTAATATTACATACAAACGATCAAGTTTTGTGACTAATTTATGCTTATTTGTATAACAAATCAAGTTTAAAAATCAACCTTCTCTAGAGTTTAGTTTAGAGTTTAAATTGAATAAAAAACGAACTTTTGAAACTTTAATTAACCCCCTGATCAGGTTTACACTTTCTTTTTTACCAAAAACTCTGTAAGTATTATTGGTTTTTAGTTAATCTAATTAAATCTGCCTAATCTAGGACTAAATCCAATTCGAAAGATCAACTCACCTGCGTTGTCTGCTGTACCACCTTGGTCGTGTGCTCCTCGATGTATTCACTGTGCGAGTATTGTTCGATGCTTTCGACGGCCTGAGAGAGGGTAAGCCAATGAGTATGGAAATGGAAAATGAATAATCCCGAAACTTATTTCGATAACAAGTTCGAAACAAATAAAACCCAAACACACACACACACACACAGTAGAGCCAATAATAATCATTAATAGATCATTAAGTGGCACTCTGGAGAATGGGAACAATGGCCGAAGAAACTCATTTACTTTGCACTTGCCAAGTGAGTTGTGAGGAACTACCACCAAATACATATATCTCTGGAGGAGATCTGCTTATTATTAAGTCCAGAGGCATCGAGTGATATGCGAGGCGGACTGCGAACTGGAAAAGTGTGAAGCCAGCTAAGAATTCTAACAGAGGAAGTGAAATTGATTGACGCGCGGACACACGATTGTGCAAAAGAATTTCCACAATTGCAGCTGTTACATAATGAAGGCAAAAATCAAATGATTATATATATATATGTATTAATACATATGTATATATACAATGTATGTTCGTGCCATACACTGGCCGTATCCGTGGCCAAAATCGAAAAAGTCAAAGATACAAATCGCTATAAAATATTTGAGCTATTAATAAGAAAGTGCGCCAATGGGCACGGCCGGCCAATCAATGGACCAGCAAGGAAAATCGGAAAATTGCCACCGAAAAAAGCGACAACTCAGATCCCTATATGATAGGGGAGATCCATCATCCGGACACACACTTTCCACTTTCCACTTTGCACTCGCTTTTCCACTTCCGCTTCCAGGCACTAGAACTCACGTCAGGACCAACTATGACTAAGAGGCGGCGGTTAGTGTGCGACTAGCTCGGATCCGGCTAGAGACTGCCACTATAACTATAGAGTCGTTGTCGTGGTCGTCGTCGTCGTCGTTGGATGCCTCCGTCCACGTCCACGTCCACGTCTTCGTCTCCGTGTCTCTTTATGGGCTTCCTTCCTCCACACTGGCCGCCACTGGCGCTGGCGGCGTTGGCAGCTGAAATCAGCACACCACACTTTGCGCCATATTTTCATTGGTACATATTCGTAATTTCGCTTTTCCTATTTTAATTACTTGCGAATTTTCGTGCGATGGTCTTAGCCGAAATGCATTTTCATATGCATCGCATATTTGATTTTGTTGCAACCTGCCGAAAGCATCAGCAGCCGCAGCAACTAAAACAAAAACAGCGGGTAGAACATGCTGAATCAGCGTGGGTTGTCATCGGGGACCCACCTCCTGCTCCTCCGCCTCGGTCTCCTACTGGGAATCATTAAGACGATGCTCTATAAATCACAGTGGCGTAGAGGAACGGGTGCTTTTGCCCCACTAAAACCTCTGAGACTAGTGCTTTTGATGGAATATTTGGAAATAGTTTTATAGATTCTGAAATAGTTCTCAATTGTTAGGGGAAAATTAAGGAAAACCAAGTAATAATCTTGTCAAATAAAGAAATCTTTTAAGGTATAAGAATAAGACTTGGATTTAAAGGTTTCAGAGAAGAGATTCGATTCACCTAGTTGCATCATTTTTATGAGGCTAATCAAGTACGAAAGTTCAAATACTTTTAGGGAATATAAACATGTAAAAGGTCAACATTTTTCGCATATTTCGTAATCTTTTTTATGAAACTATCAAACGCTCCCTGAGTAACTTTGGAGATAGTTAAAAATGATAAACGAGATAACAAAAAACTATTTGTATAATTAAAATTTTAGAAAATGACGGACCTATGGAAGATATGCCGTAGCACCTCGATCCTTGAGCTTTATATAATTATTATATGTTTAAAAATTAAATAATTAGATGGTTGATTTTTAGAAAATCAGGGTTAACTTCTAACCCTCTTCAAAAATAATACAACATTAATTAGACATTTTAGGTTCAAAAAATTAAATAATCTTCAAGTGCGTCGAATCTTTCAAGTATTTCGTTTTTGGATTTTCAAAAGATTGCCATTAAACAATTATTCCTGCCTCTTTGATGACTTTTTTAGTTGAATGATTACTTTACTAAAATACAAATAAAAATACTAATATAAAGTCATAATGGAAAGAGTCTCAAAAGTTAAAAAAATCACTGCATTGGTCTCTTCTTTCTTCTAGATTAAACCTTCAATAATTTTAAAGGTTTGCTAAGGGAAAACATATATTTTATATATAAATATATGTATTTTCTAAGAGTAAAAAAGATTAATTTAAAGAAATTTTTTGGAAAATTTATAGAAAAATACTCCTTGAAAGCTTAGTAAACTCTTTCCTAAAGACCTTTCATATCTAAAAGTGTACAGAGTGTAGGGATCTAACCCTTTCATGCATAAAGTCTCTGGCGCTGCTACCATTTATATTTCTGGGTCGTATCAGATTCTGTAGGTTTAATTATAAAAATGTGAAGCAATGTTTTAATTCTTCCGAAATGTCAACCACAAATGTGTGAATTTGTATAAACATATTGTCTACCCAACATTAAATTGCTATTATTGGGCCAAGTTAAAACCACAAGCACGATGAAATAGAAAATAGCTGAAATATCTCAGACTACGTGTGCAACAGATCACGTAGACAGCCATGGACAGGCCCCATTATAATGAAGTTGTTCGTGTCCGGAAATATGAAATATATATATACAGATAGAGGCATACAAAGTTTCCTCTTCCCTTTTTTCCGAAAATTGAAAAATGCGGATAGAAATTCATTTTTCAGCCGGCTAATTGTGCAAATCTGTTAAACATAAATTTCGTGCGAAAACAACAGACAACTCAATTAATCTTTGGGTTCACGACGATTCTTGGGCGAGCACTCAGACCCGCAGCTGCAGAAGGAAAAATATCTGTTTCAATATTTTCTGGGCACTATGCCCGATATCGCTGACTCTCGCTTGAGATGGCAGTGAGGCGGGCATTGTTGGTGAGTTGCCTGATTCCGGGCCACTATTTATGACCCTCCATTACTCTGGGCTGTCAACGTGGACGTGGTTGCGTCATTCTACTTACAGGACGAACCAACCACAGCTGAAAGATAGATTTCTTAGGGCAAGTGCAAAGTAGAGGCTCTTCTACGTGGGGTTAGGAACAAATTGTTGTTAAATTAGCAATTATTCAGTGATTAATCAATTGTTTATCCCGCATGTCTCGAAGGTGTTAAGTGCGTTCGAAGATCAGTCTTCAAGTTACAATTCAATTACAGAAACACACACGGGAACAACTTACACAGACATAGGGCTAAGAGCTTACAACAAAAGAATGAAGCATTAAGAATAATTTGTTCATTAAATGCATAATGTAAAACAAAGCGCAATTTGCAATGTGGCATAGCAGAAATAATTTTTGAGAACGAAACAATTTCATGCAATTAAAATTTGAACATTTCTCGCTTTAAATTCTCTTTTGTTTGAGATTTCTTCGGTTTGTTTTCTTAATTTTTTTGTTGTTTATTTTTTGTTTTTTGTCATGTTTTACAATGTTTGCACTTAAATCGTATTCTTTTTGTTTGCTTCCTTCTTGCTGAGCACTCTTAGTCCATGTTGTGAAAATTGTTTGCGTGTTTCTCCAATCAAGAATTTACACAATGACTTATAAACAATTCGAGGAGGGGACAGAACACAAACATAGAACAATGACAATGGACTTGACTAGGGGATATATAATGGCTTCATGGCTTCATCCGTTCTTAAATGACTAGAAAAACGTTTAACGTATGTTTGTATATATAGGTAAACATTAAAAATAATTGCTAATTTCCAACAATTGTTTCTAGACTAGATTTTGGCTGTGTCTGTTTTTCATTTCTTTGGGTTTGTTCGATTTGATTTCAAAAGAATAAGTGTGTAGTTCAGGCTACCTTGATGGAGAAGCTGCCGTTGGGTATGTCCTTGCCACCGAACTTCACGTTGATGTCGTAGTCCCCGGGATCGTTCAGCGCGTACATGATGTCGAAGAAGCCATCCTTCTCGATCACATCAATGTCCACAATTTCGCTGTGGATTCAAGAGTAATATATATATATTATAGGTGAGTTCAAATGGGGATGTACATAAATATTTATATAGACATAATCGATAATGAATATTTTCTGTCTTTCTTAAACTGGTATCAACTGTGTTAACCATACCTGCCCTCCTTATTGGTGATCTTGCAGGTAACAGCTCCATCGCCTGCCTCGCGGGCATCCACCTTCAGGTGCGACTGACTGCCCGACGACTGGATCTTGGGCGCCTGCTCCACCAGCTTGCACTTCTTGGCCTCGCCGGTGGGGAATGCTTCGAGTTTGAAGGGCGAGCCCTCGATCTCCTTGTCGCCATACTTGATGCTGCACTGGTACGTTCCGCACTCGTCCGGCACAAAGGACACCACATACGTGCCCGTGGCCACTTCCTCCAAGCGCGGCTGCATTGGTTTACCCTTGGGATTCTTGATGGCCACATTGATGTCCGCCTGGCCGGCTTGCTTCGTATCAATCTCGAATTCGGCGGGCAGGGAGGCAGGCGTTTTCTTCTTTTCATTGACACCCTTCACCTTGACCTTGGTGGGCTCGGATTTGGGGAAAACGGTCATCACAAATGGACTGGAAAGGTGGATTATTATAAATTTGTTATAGGGATTAACATGGGGATTGTTTAATTTATGGTACATTTATAAGAAATATATTCTAATAACATCCATTAAAGTATTTTTTAACTTCAAAATTCTAATTTTTATGTAATTTATACGAAAATACGTACGCAAAAAAGTCGATTTTTATGGCCAACAAAAGATTAATCTCTAAAAATATTTTTTTTCAAATCTATAAATATTTAATGAAGTGAACAAAAATTCTTTAACCTTGGGATCGTTCCAAAAAAGTAGTTTATAAATAGAATTTGAAAAATGGGATGACGGTTCAATAAAACTTATCGAAAAAGCTGAGTATTATTATAGGTTTTCAATATTTTCCAAATCGAAATCGGACTAAATGTGGAATTTCACTCACCTGCAAGGCACCTCCACCTCGGAGAACTTCACCTGACAGGTGAGCACGGAGCCCGCCTTGGGCGGCACATAGTGAACCGCATAAATGCTGTTGCCCTTGTCCTCGACCCGCAGATTGTCCACGGGTATGCCCTCGGAGTTGGTCAACTTGACGGCGATGCGGCCAGGACCAGCCTCGCCCACATCCACATTGAAATAGGTGGGCACGCTCTCGCGCACCTGGCCGTGCTCAATGCCCGGTCCGTAGACCTTCACCTTGCTGGGATCCACCGTCTCCTCGACGAGCACGCGGAAGGGAGAGCCGGGTATGTGCTTGTCCGCAAACCGAATGGTAATGTCATACTCTCCCGGATCGGTGGCCAAGTAGTCCACGTCGCAGCTGCCATCGCGGTTGTCCGTGCAGGTCATCTTCGCCTCGGAGGGTCCTTCGATGGCCAGCGACAGGCCGCCGTTGCCCGCTCCCTTGGTCTCCACGGTGAATTTGTTCTTCTGATTGGTTAGACCCTTCTCCAGGCCCGGACCGTAGGCCTTGCAGCGTGCCGGATCGCAGCCGCTCTTTACATTCACCACGAATGGAGAGCCCGGCACCGGGATGTTGTCGTACATCAGCTCGATGGTATGGCGGCCAGCCTCGAAGGGCGTGTACATGATGCGGAAGATGTCATCCGTGGGTCCCTGCACAATCTTGCTGGGCAGGACATGGCCCATGGGATCGAAGATGGCGCAGGATAACTTGCCAGAGTCAATGTTGCTGCCCACCTTGCTCATGTCCACCATGAAGTCCGTGGCGGCGTTCATAATCACACCTGTAGAGAGTATCAGAGTTAGTAAGAGTCGCCACAAGATTTGGAAATAATCAACACCAAGGCACAACATTAAACAAAATTCAAATGCATTAAGAAATATATGGTATAGGTAAGGCATATCATGTTAAAAAGTATCTAAGAAGTTTTCATTCAGGAGATATTTTCCTTTTCTGTTGACTTCAATTGAAACTCTTAATATACATAAAATAAAGAGTAAGGGTATATGCAGATATACCTAACCTCTGGCTATTAGTGATTCTTGGATTAGTTCATATCAAAAACACGGGGGGCAGGAGAACAACACAACAATAATGGACGAGCATGGCGAGGCGGCGATTGCTGCAAGCAACCTTGGGCAGAGGTGGTGAGTAGAGCACTGAAGAGGATTAGATTAGAGCTGGGCGGCGGCGGCAACACTCGGAACTTGGTAATTGGCAACTGGAACTCCTCATAGCCTACCATGCGGCTGGATGCCGATGCCACTGACGCGGGTATTCTTCAGATTCGGTACGGGAACTATCAGCGGCTGGAATGGTGAACCGTTGATGTGGCGCTCATTGAACGTTATGTTAACGCTATAGTCGCCCGCCTCGGTGGGCAGATAGGCCACGTTGCAGGTGCCATCTCCATTGTCCCGGCAGTTAATGGCCGCCTCACAGGGTCCCTCCACCGTGACGCCCAGGCCACCCTGTCCTGCGCCACGGGTATCGATCATAAACTCCGCCGGCTGACCAACTATGCCACGCTCCAGGCCAGGACCAAAGGCCTGAACCTTGTTGGAATCACTGCCCGTGAGGCACTGCAGCCGGAAGGGACGCGGTGTTATTGGGGTGCCGCCGAAGCAGATGCTCAGCAGATACTCCCCCAGCTGAGTGGGCGTAAAGTTAACCAGAAATCCCTCTGCCGTGGGTATGATGTGAGCCTTGACGCGATTGCCCGACGGACTGGTGATGGTCACCGCCAGGTCCGCCTTGGGCAGGCCGTGGGTGATGATCCGGAATTGCTGTAAGCTGTTCAGGGGCGCGGCTTTGGTAAACGAAATGATGGTGACTTGGACTTAGACCATGACGCACTCAAGATGGGCACTTCTATATATATATATATAAACTAAATCACGTTGCTTAATCTACGAATACTTACTGGGCTCTAGTCCATCGACCTTGATCTTGGACACATCCACCGTCTGCTCCACGACGACCTTCTGTCCCAGTGGAACCCTCTGGCCGCCGTAAGTCATCGTGGTGGTGTAGGCACCCTTGCTGGGTGGGATCACCTCCACCGAGTAGGTGTTGTCCTCGTTGTCAATGATCCGGCACGGCACCTCGATCTTGGACTCTTCGTGGATGACCTTCACTTTCAGCTCTGCATCGCCAGCATCCCGGGCGTCCACATTGAAGTGAGTGGGCACATTGGGACGCACTCCAGGCTGCAGCCAGGGTCCAAAGGCCTGCACCTTGGCCGCATCCACGGGAACGCCAACATAAACGCGATGCGGGGAGTTGGGTGTGGAAACGCCGCCATAGTTCACTGAAAGGTAGTCCCAAAATGTTGGAAATTAACCATTAAACTTCGATATTTATAATCACGGATTAAGACCCACCTTCAACGGTATGTGGAACCCCCGAAGTGGGCGTATAGGTGACCTTCTTGGTGCCATCGGGATTGTTCTTGAGTTCCACAGACAGCTTGGTGCCATAGACATCCTGAATGACCACGTCCAAGGGGGCATTGCCCGCCTTGCTGGTGTCCACACTGAAGCTAGTCGGTTGATTAATGGTCACGCCATTCTTCTCGAGTCCGGGGCCAGAGGCCTTGACCAGCTCGGGATGGAAGTCGGTGCGCGGCAGGATTTGGGCAATGAACGGAGACTTGGGGATATCCTCGTTGTCGCACAGAATGTGCACGGCATATTCGCCGACGGCAGTTGGATGATACTTGACAAGGGCGGAGCCATCGCCGTTGTCATGGCACTCGATCTCGGCCTGCGAGGGACCGGCCACGGTGAACCCGAGGGCGCCAGTCTCGCCATTGGTCTCCACCACGAAGGCAGCGGGGTAGCCAATGACGCCGCTGCTCAGTCCGGGTCCGTAGGCCACAATCGAGGACTCCTTCTTGGGGCCCACCTTCACCTCGAACGGCGACTTGGGCACCTCCTGGCCGGCAAAGGTCACCATGATCACGTAGCGACCCTCCTTGGTGGGATAGTAGTGGCACTCGTACGTGTTCCCATCCACCTTCGACTGCATGACGTTCTGGTTCATGCCACCAGGACCAATGACGCGCACCTCGGGCACACCCTCGCCGGCTCCCTCGGTGTGGATCTTGAAGTCGGCATCGTCGCCGACGCGCACACCCGTGGCCTGGAGGCCGCGGCCGGAGGCGCGCACCTTACGCGCATCCGACAGCGGGGCCACCTTCACCGGGAACGGACTGTTCGGAATGGGTGTGCCGGCGTAGAAGACATTCACCGAATGCAGGCCTTGCAGGGCGGTCACATACTCGCAGCGCCAAGTGTCGTCCTCCAGCTGACGGACCTTGGCCGCCACCGAGGTCTTGTGGTTGGCAGGATCGATGATGATCACCTCGGGCACGCCGCGACCAGCATCCTTAGTGAGAATATCGAAGAAGGTCGGCTTCTTGATGGTCACGCCGTTGGGCTGAATGCCGGGACCCGTCACCTTCACCTTGGAGGCATCGCCGGCATGTCCCTCAACCTTCACGGGGAACGGCGACTTGGGGATGTCGCGGCCGGAGAACTTTACGGCCACCTTATGGGGGCCCTCGGCCTTGGGTATGTACGAGACGGTGTAGGTCAAGTTCTTGTCATTGTTGAAGCGCACATCGGCCTTCTCGATCTCTCCAGTGGGTCCCTGGATGTCCACATCCACATCACCTGGAGAAGGAATAGGTTTGTATTCGATTTTTATATATATTATTGTAAATGCTCACCCTTGCCCGCCGAGAAGGTTTCCACGGTGAAGTTGGCTGGGGCTCCGACCACAGGACCAATGGGTTCAATGCCAGGACCATAGGCACGCACTCTGCGAAGGGAATAGACGGGAAAATGAGTTGGGAAATATATTCAGAGGAAATTGAGAGAGTTGAGAGCTCTACAAAGCCAATATTTTTGTACAAAGAAACGACATTCAAAATTAATCAAACAGCAGACCAGCAGCGGTTTTAAATGTTTTGCAGAGAAAGTATTTACTATTTACGATATATTAAAGCCTTTGAGGATGCTTTGTAGGTATTTACAAGATATAAAAGCATTCTATATTCGTAAAAATGTTATCCAAATATTTAAATTCTTAATAAATTCGGTGGCGCCAAGCGGAAAATTGTGATATTAACAAAAGAAAAAAGCTCATTTCTGCAGCATACTTTTTGGCTTGTATTTTTGTAATATTCTCATAAACTAATGTACTATTTTTTATACGTATTTTTATATATAAAATATAGATTTTTTGATTATATTGGGAATTTAATTATTATTTCTTGTCTATAAATTGAAGAAACTGATTAAATAAACGAAGAAAAATGTTTGTTTGATGAGATCAAGATCTTTTTAGATTTTTTAAATATTAAATTATAGATAAACAACATAAATACTTGTACTCTTACAACTTTGGAAAGTCTTTAAAATTATTATTGTTATTATATAAATAAACGAAAACATGAAAAGTATAATTTAACAATAAAATCAATAACTTTTCAACGTCATAAAATATTTGAAACCATTATTTGTATTATAAATTTGACTCTTTAAAAATGGAAATTCAATATTTTATATTTATAATATCATTATCACTGTCTTAGAGCAAGTAAAAGTCATACTATAAATTTGCAAATAGAAATACCAATTTCAAATATTATTAAATAACTTGTTAGTAAAATAATAAAATACAAAAAAAAAATAAAAACGTGTAAATCAATGCTTAACTGACAAATACAAAAATCTATTGATGCTAAGCCTGGCTTTAATGGACTTATTTTTAAGGCCAATTATGGCCAAAGATTCCCTCTTACGGTCAGTTAAATTTCAAAATTAAATCTCAAACCGAAAAGTTGGTTTTTCGACTAAAGAGCTGATCAAAGACCGATAAATCTGGAGTCTACGCACGCTGTCCCAGCAGAGGAAAGCATGTGATTCCAGCTCTTGGGGAGCGTTGCTGGCCAAGCAAAGCAGCAAATTAAATGCGGCGTCGTGTCGGCCAAGATGAATGCGTTTAGTGAGCGCTAATTGTGGCCAGCAATAAAAGCCGCTAGCGAGCAGGGCAGGCAGAGCAATACAAACAGGAAAGCGGCGAGCAGCGGACAGCCTGTCAGGCGGCGTTGAAGTATCCATTAGATACGGATCGCTCTGGGGCTAGCCGGCAACAGTAACCGAAACGCTGGTGGAACATTTGAATCATTCAATGCCATAACATAAAGTAGCCGAAAAACAAAATAACACAGCACAGTCGGAGCCAGAAGAGTCAGAGTCGATAAATTAAAAAGCCGAGAAACAAGCGGCCAAGAACGTTGGCCAAAAACAAGAAAAGAAGTGGCCCTCAAAAAGATCAGAACAGAAACAGAACGGAAAAGAGGAGGCATGCCGAAACTTACCGCGGCGGAGGAATGCTGAGTTTTGCATTTTTTAATAAATATATATATATATATATATTGGGTTTATGTATACGGAGCGGATAGGGAAACAAGAACAATATCCAAAATACATTAACAACGTAGGAAGAAATAATATATTGAAAGATGTATAAAGAAAGAGAGAGAGAGAGTGGGAGAGAAGAAGAGATATAGAGTCTGGATTAGAACCATTAAGAGTGCAGGACAGACAAAGGACCAAAGAATTCAATTTGGAATATAGTTGAAAAGAAAGTACAACGCTGGCTATAGATGGGGATAATGCAGACGAACTTCTTTCGCTCAAACTGAAACCTGATTCTAGTCCGAATTCCAGTCTTAAAACAACTTTCAAAGTTATGCCAAAGAATTCCAAGAAATCAAGGAGTTTATGGTCTATCATAAAGCTCTATGACTTTCTTATACAAATCAGTAGAAAGGCTTAAGAATAGCACAAAGGCTAAGAGTATTTTAAATATTTTCATTCACTTAAGACTGGAATTTGTTTTGAAATCCACAATATTTAAATTGATGCTAAATAACCATTTCAAAAATCAATTAATTTTATCAATGAGTTAAAGATTCGCCTTTGAATTTATCTTCTAAAGGAAACCTTTAGTGTTCATTTTCATCTTCAAGAAGTTCGTCTGGAGGTTCACTACATCACTCACCTGTTGGGATTCGTCTTGGGCCTCAGGGGAGCTCCGGTCTTGAGCTTGGAGTTGGGATACTGCGACAGATAGGTCATCATGGACTGCTCATCCACATTGGGATTGACCAGCTCCTCGGGCTTGATCAGCTGGCGCACATTGAGCCAGTCATCGGCCAGGCCCATGGCCTCGGAGGCATTCTGTACGGCATCCTTGGGATCCCACATCTCCCAGTCTGGACAGAGGCCGGGGGCACAGGCATCGACCAGGGCGCCCACCGCCTTGCCCGTGGTCCAGTCATTGGTGAAGTTGTTGATGGGCAAATCGGGTATCTTGGCATGGATCCAGTTCAGCAGGCTGCCAAAGAAAAGAGTGATTTATATATTTTAGCACAGAGTATCTTTTTGGGCGCGTTCCTCTTACCGCTGCTTGGGCGTGTGGCCCGATCCGTTGAGCTGCTTCTCATCGTCGCCATCCCACATGGGCATCGATATCGAGTAGTGGAGAATCAGTGTCCATATCAGGCCCAGTATCAGTTTCAGCTTGCAGTCCACAATGTCCGAGGAGTCTGCGGAGAAAGGAGACGGAGATGGACGATCGGTTTCGGATTACTTTGTTGGTGGACAGTGGACAAAACCAGAACGTGGACCGTTACCGGTTCGTATACTTAATGTAGCTATTAATTGCCCTGACAACTACCACAGTGACTGCAATTGCAACTGTCACTGGCCACACTCCAAAGCTACTGCTGCGAACCTGTTGCCATTCGACAAGCTGCCAATTATGGTCGGAGATGTCCGCTAACTGTTACGGCCACTTTGCCTGCTGGTCAAGTTCAGGGCTGAGGCTGAGGCTGGGGCTGGGGCTAAGATAATGCGCGCAATCAACTTGTCTTGCCGGTTTTTATTTTATTTTTTTTTTGCCCGTCTCGCGACCTTAAACTTGGCCACAAAAGCCTGCGCTTCGAGCATCTTTTGTCATGCTAAACTGCCGCCGTTCCCCGTCTTGGGTTTATTGAACCTCGTCCAGTCCAATCATTAATAGCGTAACACCGCCAGGTGAAAGGCGTGGACATTGGTTCTACTGATTGCCTATCGTCGATTAGTCGACACCTGGAAACCCTCGGCAAATGCATTTGGCATGCAGCGCTGGCTGAACCGTGACGCGATTGGTATTCCGCCTCCGCCAAGCGGGAAAGTTGCCACAGGCAGAAATATATGGCATTTGGCCCAGTTCTTAATTTCACTTGGATTAAGTTCACTGTTCTTTTTTTTGTTTATAAGCCATAAAGAGAATAATTAATTTTACTTTATGGTGTTTTAACAAATTTCTTGGTGCTGAGAAAATGTGTTGGTAACTTTATTATTAAAGTTTTTAAATTAATAACAATTCTATGTAAAAGGGTGTCTATTATTAAGATAGGTAATTTCTTAAAGAAGATGTCTTAGGGAGCTGTAAGTCATTAGTACCCAAAGGCTTGATTTGCGAGTTAGCAAGTTTCTCTGCTCGACATCAGCAGGTACACTTAGAGTATGTACAAAATTAAAAAAATGTATTATTGGGGGTGAGATATTATTTTAAGAAAATGCATTTTAATAAGGATTTGTTCTAATGAGGCTTTAAGGCAGAGGTGTCTCCGGAGATAGCCAATTTCTTTGCCCTTTCACTGCCGGCACTGCGTACAGAATATAAGCACAGG
Source organism: Drosophila bunnanda (assembly GCA_035046265.1). Lineage (NCBI taxonomy): Eukaryota > Metazoa > Arthropoda > Insecta > Diptera > Drosophilidae > Drosophila > Drosophila bunnanda. The sequence goes on from JAWNOB010000130.1 coordinate 1,403,485, forward strand.
CAAAGTATATAAAGAATGCGATTATATTAAAATGCTCTGTCAACAATTTCATATTTTTGTATAGTTAAATATTCCCTTTTTTTAGTTATTATTTTATTTATTATTCATTATTTTTTTTATGCAATATTACCAAATAAAATTAGCTATTTAATATCTCATATATAGCCAGTATTTCACTATTTCCATAAATGCAATTTTATAAAGTGATTGTATGGCTTATAATAAACGATATCTCAAGTATTGTTTAACTAACTAAACTAATTAAGAATTACAACCCACAATTAAAGCAAATCTATAATCTTGGTAAATTGCATATATTGTAATCTTTGGAGTTCTAAAAATAATACAAAATTGTGCTCCGTGTGGATCTTGGCCAACGATTGTAACTGAATATGGCAAGTGACGACAGGCCCTGAACTGACGTACTACGTAAATGTTCTACATTTTGCTTTGTTTTTGCCCCAGAGGGCTTTCTTTCTAAAAGAACTGCGCTTTTTCTCTTGTTTCTCTTTTTACTTTTTACTTTATTTTTTATTTTTAATTTTTCTTGGCCTGTTCAACGAGCCGTTAAACGATTGCTGATAGAGCCAGCTCTCTTACCCACTTACTACGCCCGCAACAGCAATAACCACTTTTTTATATATATATTTTCTTTCGTATTTTTGTTTTGCACAGAAATTTGCAAATGGCTTTGTTTGCTGGAGTTGCCGACCATCGGTGGGAGACAGTGAAACCGGCTGGGCGGGTTGGCCCCCTCCCAAGAGCCATCAAATTGCCGGTCATCCTCTGCTTTTGGCCATTTAAAATACTTTTACGGTCGACTGACGCCTTGACAAATGAATTAGCTGCCAATCTGTAAGCCCAGCCCGTTGACATATTTATGAAAAATTACTGCAAAGCCAACACTAGTTAATGCCAAAGCCACACATAGCCGGCTCCATTGGCGCGTCGAAAGAAAGCAGCAATTAAAACGGCATTGAAGATGGCTAAATAAAATAAATAGCCAGAAATGATTTGGCTAATTAGGCAGCAGTCGGCATGCCAATCCACGAGCCTCTCGGTCAGCCACTGGCTTCTTGGCCAAAACTCCATTCCAACTGGATGTCCGACTGCGAGTCTTTGTGGTGTGCAAACTGGTTGTCAACCCCGCCAAAGTTTGTTTTTGGCACGGCAGCGCGAACAAGAAAATTTGCTGTAAATTATATAGAAATATGCTAATGCCCGGCAGGGGAGAGAGATCGGAGGAGGACGAGGAACGGAGCACGAGATGCCATAATACGAATATGTAATGCATATTAACCAGGGAGCCAGGCCACTCCACTCCACTCTAGGTTCAGCTCCAACTCCAACTCCAAGTCTAGCTCCATCTACATCTCCATCTCCATCCATATGCATAAGTCTAAAGATCGCGGAGAACGAGTGGAAGAGTAGCTTCTCGGAAGTGGGAAATCTAATCCAAGTAGAACTCTTCGGTTACCATATGCATGATCAAACACAAATGTGATTGGGGTCAACGTAATTCAAGTATTCTTGGAATGCGGGAAAGGCAATTCATTTTCCACTATATAACTCATAAATAGTTGTGTAATAAGTACCTATTCTAAGTGAAAATACTGGTAATTAAACCCTTAACATCTACTCTTGATAAGTGATCAAATTAATGTTTTTCTATTTAAGTAAATATATAAATAAATAGTGCTGCCATAAGTACCTATGATAAGAAAAATACTGGGTAAACCCTAAACATCTAATCTTAATAAATGAAATCAAAATATTGATTTTCCATATATCAAAATAAATAATTAAATAGTACCTACGATAAGAAAAAATACTGGTAATTAAACCCTAAACTTAATAAGTACCTATTGTAAGAGAAAATACTGGTAATTAAACCCTAAACATCTACTTTTGATAAGTGATCAAATTAATGATTTTCCATATACCTAAATATATAAATAAGTAGTGCTGCAATAAGTACCTGTGATAAGAAAAATACTGGGTAAACCCTAAACATCTAGTTTTAGTAAATGATTTAAAACAATGATTTTCCATATATCTCAATATATAAATAAATAGTACCTACGATAAGAAAAAATACTGGTAATTAAACCCTGAACATTTACTCTTGATAAATGATGAAAATAATGATTTTCAATATATATCTAAATATATAAATAAATAATGCTGTAATAAGTACTTGCGAAAAGAAAAAATACTGGTATTAAACCCTAAACATCTACTATTAATAAAAGAAATTGAAATAATGATTTTCCATTTATCTAAATATATAAAGAATACTACTGTAATGAGTTCCTTTGATAAGAAAAATACTGCTAATTAAAACTACAACTCTTCATAAATGATAAAATCAATAATATACCATACACCTACATAAGTAAATAAATATTTCTAACCATATAAACATGATTTCAATAGATAAACCAAGCTAAAAAACAACCTTGGCATCCAGAAAACCAGCTAATTAGTCTCTGTAAAACCAAGATAACTCACAGAATTTGGCCAAGATAAGTTTATCTCTTATTAGAATACATAAAGTCGCCTCAGAGACCGCCTATCTTCAAGTGATCTTGATTTCTTTACCCAACAAGATGCCACAAAAAGCAGTTAATTGCTAAAATAATCATTGGAAAGTTCTGGGAAAAGTATCGCTCGGATAAACAATCTATCACCATTTTGCTGTCATTGTCCACTGCCATCGGATATGTCCACCCAAAAAAAAGAAACTACTAGTGACCAGCTTACAGAAGCTCCACTCGGATCGCTTGGCCATGCCAAATGATGACTTGACATGATTTATGTGCAACGATTCTCGCCTCGTAGCGGCTTCAGAGTTATTATGATGTTAAGTGCAACGGCAGAAAAGTATTTAACATTCAGATAACAAGAATGCTGAGGCTGCTGCAGCTCCGCTGCCGAGGCCATCGGATGGAGCTGCCATCCGCTTCCAGTCGGAGTCACGGGTAACCGGCTTGGGTCTGGGTCACAGAGTCGCCAGACACGTTCTTGGAGCGACCGGCACGCGCATACCACTGCCCCGGAGTTCGAGTTGGTTGGTCGGAAAAGCAGCTGTGGCAGCGTCTGGAGTGATTTTCCAAACGGAAAAACCAGTTTCCGTTCGTCTATATAGACGCGCCTAACTGTTGCGTGGCTAATTAAATTAGAGCCCGGGCAGGGCTAAGCTGCAAAAATCGTTGACACTGTCTGGCTTAGAAAGTCGCAGCCTGCCGGCCTGACACTTTAAGCCGCTCAGACTGAGCTCCAGTTTTGGAAATATCTTCCAATGTGGGTTTTGTCTTTCGGTGTCCCACATACCATGTGTCTGTGCTGGTGTCATTGTGGTTTTTCACTTGTTTGGGGTTAATTGAGCCGGGTCTCTTCTCCTCGTCTCGGGCGATCTCTCCTAATGGCCGCCAGCTTTTGCTAATTTGAATAATTGACCGAAGAATCTCGACATTCCCGCGTTGCAATGCCAACCGAGAAGCTCTCATAACAACTTAATCTTATCACAATTGCTTTTGGAGTGTGTTGAGGAATGTTCAGGTTCCCATCACTTCTATTTCCAGCCGGTGGATCAGACCCTGAGAGGTTTAGCCGCAGCTCAACGGTGACGTGTCCGGATCGATGGCGTCATTTGGAGGCATTGCAAATGATTTATAAAAACACCGGTGAGTACGTGCCGGGTGATCAATGCAAGTTAAGAGTCGTGTCATTCGAGCTATTCACCTGAAATTCATCGGAAACTCAGCATATTTTCTGATTCACCCTTTTTTTGTTCAACAAATAGGCGAATAATATTCAACAAAAAATGCTAAACTTGCCAACGGAAGCTTGTTAACACGATCCTAAACAACTCTCTGACTAATTTATAAAATATGTTATACGCTTTTTTTTGGAAGCGTTTGAAGAATTGCTGATTACGAGGAAATATTTTTTTAAAATGCTTATTTCCTGCAGAGATTCTATTATTGTTTTATCTTCAAAAATGCTGTTCTTTAACCAACAAAATTCTTTAATGTTTCAGTTAAGAATTTTAACATTTCAATTAATCTGTAAACCCCTGTAAAAATATCCACACATCATGGCAAATCAAAAGTATATAAATTAATTCAAATATATTAACAAATTATTAACAAGCACACAACTGCAATGAAATTGGGTCAACCGGATCATCAAGAAGAGGCTTTCATTAAGTGATATATTCGCTTGACTCATTGCCTGGAAAATTCTTTCGTTATTTCCCCTCCATAGATTCATAGATGAATTTAATGATGATTTGGGGTGCTGCTGATGATGATGGCGTCATCAATAACAATCAATTGCCTGTGACAAATTGAGCTAGACTTGATAGAAGCCATTAGGCAATGGAGTTTTCTTCCAAAAAGCAAAAACTTCAGGCAAAAATTAAAGTAAACCCCTGAAAGCCCAACCAGATGATGTCGATGTTGATGATGTCATAGAGAGTCAACTGAGCGACTTTATCTCTACTCTGCCCGGCACGTATTAGGTTGTGTTCTTCCCTCTGCCTTGTACTTTTAATTTTGTTACTTTTGTTTGCTTATTTCTTACTTTTTGCATTTTATTGCGAGCTTTATTATTGTTTTTCTTATTTTTGTGTGGATTTTTTTTTAGCGCAAACCTCTGTAGATACGAGCGGCGCTCCATGGAAATCTTGGAGCTCGGACAAGCTCTTGAAACCCAGCAGCTGCGTGGCACACCACATGTGTGTGTCTTATGTATCTGAACTCCACGAAATTTAGCGCTAATTCAATTGACAGCACAAAAGACTAGAAAAAACAACTTGGAGCAAAGGAGGAAATAACCAAACATAGAAATGATCTGTTTGAGATACAGTGGAAATCCAAAGTGCATATTCGCTATATCTCTGAGAACCAAAAATTTCTCCAAATAGCTTTCACTGTACCAATTTAAATCGATTGAATCCAAAGAAATTGGACAACAGGAAGAGGTGCGCCGGTGCTCGTTAAATTAATTAACAATATTTGCTTATAATTCTTTGGCTATTTGTGCAACGAAATTGGATGCGATATCTGTTTTTGGAGAAGATGAATGTTTGCCGAATAAAAATAAAACAAACGAGTATTTAATGGGGGAAAACATGTTGGCATTCCTGCAGATACAGCCTTTTTAAGCAAAAATTAAGCTAATGACTAAGGTTATGAAGTGAGTGAATCATCTCTGTGCGAATATTTTTCACTAAACCCAATTTTAAATCGCGAAATTCGAGTTGCTAGTGGACTCAAGATACGAAGGCGCCTTATCGCTAAACCAAAAGTCCAGAATGGATGATATTTTTATCGCGCCGCAGCGAAATTGTTGATTGCTTTATATATTTGTATGTACATATATACAAAATACCTCCAAATTTGCGATGTCTGACAAAAATTCGCTTTAAAAAAGGCCTGAAAATTGCATTTACTTAGCTCTCATCCAGCTCGCACCTTTGTTTAACTTTCATTTCTTCGCTTTTATCTACATTTTGAGCGGTAACTTTGCTCCCTTGCGCTGCTTGTAAACATTATTTACCTAGCTGTCAATTATTGACAAACGCGTTTTTTCTGGAACACCAAGAGATACTGAATGTGTTTATCTGTGTTTTATATGGCCAAGTAAGCCCCTACTGAATGATCGTTGCCCGCTGATTGAGTTACTTCAAGCGTTCTGAGACAAACATGGAGCGGAGAACGTCTTATCAATTGCGTCACGGGGTCACTAGGAGGAACCTGATTACATTGTGAATGAAATGTAATACCCGGGAGAATCAGCCGTCGGCTGAATGCCTCAATGACCGACTGATCGTTGAGCTTGAGCTAGTCTAAGGCACCGATTTATGACTCATAAGGCCCCCGTTCGTACCACATGTTCCTACTATATAGTTATCAATTTAATTGAATTAGCAAGATGCAGTTAGTTTGACATTGAGATCGGGTTCTGTTACGCTCGTGATTTGGCAATGGTGTATATGTTTCGAGGTGGTGATGGCTCTTTGAAAGTAATAGCGTCCTAATGAAATTAACCTTCTCAATTGGAAACGCTTCGCTGGAGTTCTCTTGTTTGGAGGTATTTGCTTGAGGTATATCGCATTTATAGCCGAAAGTGTGAAATATAAAATGGTGTGAACAATCGAAGCAAAGTCATATGTCAAATGGAAAACAAAATTGTTTTGATATATTTGGTGTAAAAGAAATATTTAGACCCTAGGATAGGATAACTTCTCTAAAGAGAGGTATCCAAAATGCTTTAAAGCAGCCACATCGGGCTTGCAACAACAAATCATATGCGTCTTAAGGCGTTAACGAGATATAACGTCTGCTTTAAAGTATAAATAAATTTATTTAGATTATTTAGACTGACTGAAGCTTAGCAGAACCCTTTTTCAAGGAACGAAGTATAACGAACATCGTAGAAAGCTAGAAATTAGAATGCGTTTCACTAATATATTCTTGTATCTCAATAGATACTCAATGGTACTACAAGAATCTTTTTAATAAAAGGGATTTAATCTTAACATGAAGAAACATAAGAGTTAAGTCTAAAACCCCTTTCTAGAAAGAGCTCAATGTTACGTATACAAAAGAAAAACGTGAAATTGGAAAGCAATCAAAGAAATTTGTCAAATCCTCTAAATAGTTTATCCTCAAGTTAAGATCCCTTTTTGTTATTGATTTTTTTAAATAATACTAAATGATCATTGAAACCTCAGTTACCCTTTTAAAGAGTATCTTTGTCAATCCGTTTGTCTGATACTGTGCAGGTACTGCAAATTGCTAAACACAATCTTGAATTATGCATACAGTAAATACAAATGAAAGTAAAACTCGCATTGAAGCTGGTGGCGCTTTGAATAAACGCGGCAATGACATCATTTTGCTTTTTGTAGTCTGGAAGCGAGCTTAGCGATCCATTGAAGGCAGAAATTTCAAATAAATAATACAACACACAGATCCACATGGGATCGTATGGAATGCAGCGGGCGACCCGGCGGATCTGGTGTTAACTCGAGACTCTTGCGGCGTTGGCGGCGCATCTTTTGGCTTGGGTTTTTGTATCTTTTCATTGAAAAGAGCAACTTGTGCAATTTTCAATGGAATCATTTTCGATGGCCAACGAGGCGAGCGGTTCTAATTGATTCACAAGCTGATTCACAACCACAATTGTGCGGTTTCAAACTATTAGAGAGAGGGAAAGATACGAAGACCTCCCAGCGATATCCGAGGGATGGCCCAGCCCAAGATAATCCTATAATTCTGGGAACTTCACATGGGGCTACTACTACTACTACTACTTACCAATGTTAACGATTTTGATACCCTCATCCTGGAGGAATTTCAGGGCCACCGAGACGTTCTCCAGCTTCTGGCTGCGGAATGTTGGGCGTTTGTTGTATTTGGGCATCCGCTTCTGGGACAGCACCTCGATCAGAGCGATCAGGCGGAGGCCATCGGACAGATCCGTCTCCAGGTTGTTGATCGAGCGATCGATCGTCTTCAGGTGCTCGTTGGCCCACCGGGTGAAGGTGTTCTGTTGGATCTTCTTCCACTGCGCATCCTCGGCGAGATCGCGTTCGGCCTCCATGTCCTCGTCGAAGTTCTCCTCGTACTGGTCCGCCTGCTGGCCCTCCTGGTGCTGCTGGTAGTAGTCGCTCGTCTGTGGGTTAACGATTGGTCAGAGAGCGGGTTAGCCGGGTCTACAATATGGGTGTGCCGGGAAATCAAAATGCGCCGTGAGTGTGGGATGTCGCTACTTCGAAAATCACTTAGCAGTCATGCGAAAACGATCTCCATTAAAAGCTACCAACTCCAGTCCTGGAGCCAAAAAGCAAATTGAATCGAATGGCGTCGCCTCCAATCAGATCGGATCGGATCGGATCGCACAAGGTGTGGTGTCGGCCAAGTCTTGTTCCAGTTCCACCAGAACTTTAATGTCGGCGGAGGGGCATGGCGTGGAGTGGACTGTCCACTTTCCACACATGTCCCGCAGCCGAGTGGCAATCAAGAATCAAAGAAATGTCAAGCACAAACGACACTCGAATACACTTTTCAATGGGGGGTCTTGCAATCTTTATGAAGCTTGTTATGAGGATTAAATGCTTCAAGTGACATCTTTTTGCCATTTGTTTAGGTAGTTTAAGGAGCTTACTTGTATATTTTAGTACACTAATAAATTAGTTAATTACGTACACTATCTTTGAAAGTACACAACGAATATCTAACCATAATATCAACGAGATATCACTTCATTTATAGTTTATTGCAAAGCTTTATCTTTAGAGTTTCGGTTTTCGTGATCATAAATCCATATCGCTTTGTAAAAGGAATATAAATGTTATTTTTAAAAAGGATTAAAATTAAGTTAAAAAACTTTGGTTTTATATATTTCTCACTTAATAACCTAAAAATATAATTAAAACTCAAATATTTTTAAAATACTCTTCCTTAGCTCTAAAACTCATTTATGTTCTCCTTTTAAAAAAAGTAAAAAAGTAATAATATTGTTATTTAAGGTATACTCTCTGATTTTAATATATTTTTTCACAGTTTTAAAACCATGAAACTCTTGAAATATATTTAGAATTCAAATCTTCATGACTTAAACTTTCACAGCTCGAATGCTTTTTTATTTTCTTCCTAAAGTTAATTTAAAATCCATTTTAAAACTCAACTTAAGAAATTTGATTTACATAATAACAAAAAAATAGATAATGTTTTGGGGTTCAGCTTAAAATGGTTACTCATATTCTTCTAAACTGATACTTTTCAGCTTTGGGAGTTCGTCTTATCTTCAGCCGGCGAAACTAGTTCCCAGGTAACTCCGCCTTAACCCATTGTCCACCAAACTCGACCGAAAAGTTCCCTAAAAAAAGGGTATACAGGCCGCGAAGAGCGAGCACACAACGGAGGCGGAGAGGAGCGGGCAGAAGACGACAGACGACAAGGGCGGCAAAAAGAGCGAGAAAGAGTTCGCGTGCCACACACAAACGCGGCCGTTGTTGTTGTTGTCGTCCCCAAAAACCCACAGAAATAGAGGGACCCCCTCCTCCAACCCCGTCTGGTCCGTCTGGGCCCGGCCAAGAGAACATGGCTAGAAAAAGAAATTGGAGTGTATTGCTCGAGTGCGCAGCGTGTGAAGTTCATTAACATTTTCATTAATTGCGAAATGCCGCGACAAAACGCAATGTGAACTGCAGCAATTAAAAAAGGGCCTTGCAGTTGTACCTCAAAAACAGGAAACTATCTAGGCTGCGAGGTGAAGATTATTATTTATATAATATTATAATATATTATATATATAAGTGGAGTTCCCCTAAATTCAATTATTTTTAAGAATTGTCAAAATTTCCATGGATTAAATTAAATAATCAGAATTGCTTTTGATTCAGAATTACCCCATATTTAAACTATCTTTAATTGTGAACTATTCAAATCTTGTGCTTTCTTCATTTAAAATTAAAATTAAATTAAATTACGTGATATAAAAATCAATTTATAGATTTTTCTGGATTAACTTAAGACATTCCAGTTATATTTTCGCTCGTTGTGCTTGAATTTCTTTTGAAAATATTAAAATCAAACTCTTTAATGTTAAGAAATACAGTGTTTACAGTTTCTCAAAGAACACCCTAGAAGTTTCCACGAAAAATTATATAATTTTTTAAATAAAACCGAATTTAAACAAAAGAAGTTTTACGTTTTGGGGACAAAAGGAGCTTTCGTTACTCAATTTTTATAAGACTTTTTTAATTTCGATTTTTTGCAAGGACGCTCCACTGTAACCCACACACTCTCGCAAAGGGATTTCTCTCCCTCACGTGCACATATAACACACTCACACACACACACCTGTTGATAGCAAACGTCGTAGTGTGCGGCTGGCTGTTGGGCGTAGAAATTTAAGTTGCTGAAATTTTGCTCGATATTGTTGGTATTGTTGTTGCTATTGCTGCCGTTGGCCGTATAAACACACGCGTTGCTTTGATTTTGTTGCGAATTTGGCGGGTTCTTTCTGCCGTGACTGTGGCTGCCGCTGTGGTTGTTACTATTGTTGTTGCGGAGGAAAATGGTCGCCTGCGTCGTCTGACCGTTTGTATAATTCGCGTTTTGCACCAATTCACCGATTCCGATACCGCCGCCGTGCGTTATTGTTGTCGAACCGTCGTTACTCTTGCGCGTACCACCGTTAAATAAAATTTTTGACGCCAAAGTTTGTCGCACACCGGCAAGCTCCATCGCCCTGTCTCGCTCCCTCTCGCCGTACATCTTGGCGGCCGGTTTGTTGTTGTTCTCGCTGGTGCTGCTGCTCTGCTGATCGCTGTCTCGCTCAGCGCTCTCTTTGCTTTTTCGCTCTTCCTCTTTGCGACTTGTTGTCGTTTATCTTTTCAGCTGTCAAGTTTGTTTACCGCTCTCTCGCTCTGACAAAAATGTTTGCCGCTCTCGCTCTCGATCTAGCGCTCTCTCACGCAGCGCGCGCACTGAGCGAAAATGTGTTCATGCGTAGAAGAGAACCAGTTTAACAAATGAAAAAAGTCAACAAATTCAAGTTCAGCGTGAGAACGTAAAGTGCAGTATTTTTTTTATTAATATTAAAATCATTTTTAGTAATTTTCTGTGCTTCTGCGCCGAGCCCCAAAGTATGCAACAGCCTAAGCCTTTGCAGGCGCTTATCCCATATTGTGTCTTAACGCTTATTGGCAGAAATGGTCAGTGATATTATGCTTTATATGTTCATACATATGCTTTTGTTATTAATTTATAGATATTTATTATAGATCATATATTTATATAAAAGTCTGAAAAATACTATACTAATATAACACTATGTTTAAAATCACAGCAATAAACAAAAATACTAAACCTAAAAAAGGAGTCAAGACAAATAAGTCAAGTCAAAAATATAAGTTTTTTAATTTAAATAAAAATACTTTCCGTAGTAAAAACCGTTAAACCATAAGTGAAATCATCAGTTGTTTCCCAATCTAAGAGATTAGATTAGTTAAGATTCCCTGTTCGGTTTAAAAATAAATACTTTTGATTTGTAATTCTTATTTCTTATTATTCTTTAATTTTTATAAGGCTTAGTTTTTTAAATATACCGTATAATTCAGGCATTGCCTTAAGTGAAATACAAGCTCAATTAATTTGATTAGGTTCTACCTAAAAAATAAAAATATGACCAGTTTACGCTTGAGTAGAAATTATTTGTTGCTCATAATGTAAATTAATGCAATGACTAATTGTCAGCAAAAAAATATATATATTAATGATTCAAACCGGTGCATTGCATCATAAGTGAGGTAAGTCACTAAGTTTTGATAAAATAAAAAGGAAATCAATATTAAAAAAATATAAGCAGCATTTCTTTGAAATCTAAAAACAATGACCAAGCCCTCAAATCTCCATTTCTGGACCCTTTTCAAAACGGGAACCCAAACCAGAAAATAAAATCAAATGAATCACTCATTTCTCGCACACCCATATACACAAAATACAGTCATAAAGAAGAGCAAATAATTCTGGTAAATATTTGGCATATTTGCGGATTGCTTTTGGCAATGCCTTTTTAATTCCACATTCCCAGTGCCCCCGCCCGGCTTTTCACCTTTCCACCAAATGCAAAAACGAAAGGCAGACACAAATGCACGGCGACGGTCAGACAGACAAGTGAATGAGCCAAGCAAATGGGGCCGACAACCAGCGACCTTCTCGATATGGTTAGGAATCGTTAGAATTCGTTAATTTTAGCCAAATGAGTCAAAGTCAAAGCGAGTAGCTATGGCAATATGGCCATATGATCATCACACTCAAGTGATCGATCGATAGCGGATGAGATCGATGCCTGGGGACTGCACAGAGCCGCTTTTTGGCAGCGAGTCCTTCGGCAGGTTTCACTTGATTGATTCAATATACAAAATAATACAAAAAGGATTTTGAATGGGGGTCAATATGATCTCTACAGAGGTATATGTCACTCTACATAGGATGATATGTCAGCAAATGGTTTTAATCTTAAGATCACTGAGCTTAGGCTTTTCATTTTTAAACCCAACGCAGTGAAGGAGTCATTCCAGACCCTATAAACCCTATAAATAATATATTATTGATCAGCATCAACAGCAAAGTCGATCTAGTCATGTTCGGTAGAAATACCAATTTTGAGATTGTGTTAAAAATTTTATAAGGGGTTACATCGTTTTAATTTTCAAAATTTAACAAAAAATATACTCATTAAAATTTGAATTAATTAATATGCAGATTTCTTAATCTTAAAAAACCTTTTCAAATTGAAATTAATGCATTTTCGACCAATTGCACATTCGAACTCTATGGCTAATTAGAAGGGTATACAAACTTCGGCTTCCCGAAGTTCCTTTCTTGTTATATGTATGTACAACTGTCTACCCCGATTTCTTACTCACGTGGATCTTAAAATAGAACCAAAGAAATCTTAAAAAAAAAAACAAAGAAAACAGCGGTGAAAACTTTTCCATGATAGAACAGTGTAAGACAACCTTAATATTTGGCCAACTGCTTCCTTTCTTATAACTTTCTTCGCTCATAAAACCCTAGCATTTGTGTCAACATTTAGTATGTCCAAAACTGAAAACTATAAAAAGCCCAAATTGTATTAAAGATTTAACACTCTTAATTCTAAATTTTCAAGATTAAGTTCTTTGCTAAACTTTTTCTTTTCTTTGCCATCCTAGGATGTGTCCTTGCCTCTTCAGTCTCTTATGACTCAACAACAACCACGGATGCACCCTCCGCCACTACAACTGAAACTGAATCTCCTAAGGGGCCACCCTGCGGAAATTTACCCTGCGGTCAAAAGCTTTACTTTTTTTATAAATAAGCAAAAACCATAAAAAATAAATTATTTAAAAAATATATAACACAGCAACGTGCTTAATTAGCTATTTATTTTTTTTGGTTTAAAGAATTAGACCAAAGTACAGTAAATACTTCATCTGTAAATCAAAACTGTGACTTAGTAAGAAGTGCAAAATAAATATAAATTATATTAAACATAAACATAAACATATTTATTTTACTTTTGCTGTGACTTTTACGACTACACTATCGGCAGACTACGATTATATTACAAGTTCAAGTTCACAAAATAATTTGGATTTAAGATAGTTACTTTATATTACATTTAAAATTGTACAGGAAATCAGTGTAAATTTAGTATTCATTTAAGGTTTCATATTTTTCTTATTTCCTAAAGAAAGACACAAAATAAAGTTTTTATATTTTTTAAATATTTGAAATAGTACCATTCATGTCGATAAAACTATAAAGTTTTCATTCTGTGGCCTAACATTCGCTGAATATTAAATTTATATCATATATACATACATATAATGAAATTAATATTAATGGTGACAGTTGCTAGATTGCTGCCCTGGCTTGTCTGACTTTTATCGATTTATTAAATATTTGGCCAACTGTTTGGAAACCTGCGATTGATAGCTGTATTTTATCAAATGTTATTCAATAATTATTTTAACTTATTGTCCCATTTTTTGTGTTTGTTGTGGATCCTAAGATGGGTGGTATAAAAGTGCGAAATTCCGACTCAAAGTTATTAATCTCAATCGAAAGTTAACATGAAGCTCTTCCCAACCCTGATCGTTTTGTGCTGCGTTGCTGGATTCGCCATTGCGGCTACACCAGCCAGTTCCGGTTCAGGTTTTGGGACAGGAACTGGAACAGGATCTGGCACAATATCAGGAACAGAACCTCCTGGCTCAGGTTCCGGCACCTATACCACAGGTACAGGTGTTACAACCACAACCAAAGCACCCTGTGGAAATGGACTCTGCGGCCTATTTAATCCCTGCGGCGGATCCAGAGGATGCGGCCAAAAAGTTTATATCTTTAATAAATGAATTGCCTGATGTAATTTGGTGAAAGAATAAATGTAACAATTTGAACAATTTGAATATAGTAAATATGCTTTAAATGTAGCAGGAATGACTTTCTAAAATATGAACTTTAGAAAACTAACATATTTCCCGAAAGTAGAGCCATAGTAAAGTTCAGTTCATTTGTTTATGTCAATATATAGATATCTGGACTATTTTTTTGTTTCTTTTTTAAACAAGTAAGCCATATGGAAAATATTTTTTAGATATTTAATATTTGTTCAATTGAATTATTATCCCAAAGAGAGATTTTGTAAAGTTTTAACTAATTTTCATGACTGGGTTTTCAATAACTATTAACTCATGTTTTGTATACATGCATATATAAAGTATCATTTTATTTAAAGAACATTAATAGTATAATAATAATTTATAGCATTTATAATGTTATAAGAACCCACAGCTTTTTATATTGTAAACAGTTAACATAAAGAACCCTACATATCCCAATGATCTGCTTTCTATATATGAAATACCTGTTTCAAAATGTCGCCAACTTAAACAATAGAAAATGAATTTGACAATTTACTATTTGACAAACTGTTTTGTTGTTGATTTAAAAGATTTAATTTGCAAAAGCCCATTTGTGTCAATATGGCGGATACTAAGATGAAAGGTATAAATTGGCTTATTTATATCAGAAACTTATCAGTCTCCTCGAAAAGATATCAACATGAAGTTCTTTGCCACTCTGTTCCTCCTGTCTGCCATTGTGGGATATGTCCTGGCTGCGTCTTCAACAACTTCGATCAGTTACGGATCGGCTTCAACCACGGAAGCTTCAAGTGAAACCACGGTGGCTCCTGTCGCATCTCCCTCGTCTCCTTGCGGACCCCAAGGACCTTGTGGACTGCTCAAGTGCTTAGGAACAGCCGGTGGTTGTGGTCAAAAAGTATACATTTTCAATTAGAAAATGTTATATATAATTTTATATATAATTTATAAAGCAGAATTAATAATAAAAATATTTTTTAAATACCCTTTTTATACAATAATATATTATTATTTGTCTATTATGAATGAATGGCATGGAAAAATACATGTCTCCCATATTTCTACTATTTGCATTCAATATTTGTAGAATTTGTTTGTAGAGCAATAGGAGTTTCTTTGCAAATATATTTAGCACAATTGTGTCAATATTTTGCTGATGAATATATAAAGTTGATCGTATAAAGTTCCATCAGTTTTGCACAAAAGAATTAGTTTCGAAAAAAAATTTAATAAAATGAATAGCAAAGCCATTGTATTTAATTTGTGTGCCATTGTTGGTTCCTTTTCTTCTCTTCATTATATATCGATCAGGGAACATCCGAAAGCAAGAATAGGTTATATATCGATCAGGATGTATCCGAAACCAAGGAAGCCATAACTACATTGGCTACACCTGATACTTCGATACCAGAACCCCCACCATGTGAAGAATGTTGCCAAGGACCTCTCTGTAAAAAATTTTTAATTCTAATAAATTTAATATCTCGTAGCAAAAAACCTTAAACTATTAAATTCAGAAAATCTTATATGGTAAGATGGCAAACATAACTTTAATTTATAGTCTTTTTCTTTACAAGCATTAGGCTGTTTGAAAAATTCACTAAAAATTGCAATTAAGTGGAGTGTTATTTTATGCTTTTATCAATAATAAATATAGAGATATATTTTAGTCTATTTTAATAGGCTAAATCAAAGCTTATATAACCTAGGCTCAGTTTTTGCTTCAAATGTTAAAAAGTATACTATATTTTGTACTACTTGTCACTTCTAAGAAATACCGAAACGTAAACAACCACCTTTAATATTTATCCAACTGTTTATTTGCATCTCGCAAATAAACTTCAAGCAATTATATTAACATATGGATCTCTAAGATGAAAGGTATAAAATGGACCAATTTGCTCTATAAACGATCAGTATCAGTATCTGCAGAATTCTAAGAACATGAAGTTCCTTGGCGTCCTCTTGCTTCTGTGCTCTTTGGCTGGATTCGTGGCTGCCTCGTCCTATAGTACAACCACCGAGTATTACGATTACTACAATCCTCCGAGCACAACTGTAGTTTGGCAGGATACTACAACAGCTAAGGCACCACCATGTGGAGGATCAGTCGATGGACCCTGCGGCGGCAAAAAACTGTACTTCTTTTATAAATAAACAATTGAGATATTCGAATTCTAAAAATATAAAATTAATCGAAATGTATCTTTATAACGCTGTAATCCAGCATATCAAATAAAGCATTCATTTGTGGAAATTATTATACAAATACTTAAGTATTGAAAGTTATTTCCTTTTAAACAGCAGATACAACTTAAGTTAAAACGGCTACATGGGTACAAGATTATACAATTGAAATACGAAACAAAACAAAGTCTATTATATATTATATAAGCCCACTGAAGAATACAAATCTTATTATTAATAATATTGTTTTGATGGGAATATGAACTATAGAATTGCAAAGTATAATTGAATATAAGTACATATATATGCACATATATCTATATTTATAAATGTATATTAATGTATATGTACATATTAATATATATTAATATATATATGTATGTATTGAGCGAAAAATATTTTAGTTTCCATCTATTTAATGCTTTTCTACTTTGTATTGTTGTACCTTTCTTCTGGAGTCAATGAAATATTTTTAAATATTTTATAAACCTACAATATTTTGTATATTTGTCATTAAAAATTGTACAAATTCAACTATAATCTTAAAATATATTACTTATATTCCTGTGCATCGGTATTAAAAGCCCCAACAGCTAGTATTTTGAATTTTAAACATTGTTTCTCTAAAATGCCGACAAAGATACATTAATAAAATCTGTGTAAATACTGTCCACACGTTTTATCATCCATACCAAAAAATGTAATAATTAAGCCGAAAAAGGTAGTTTCAATATTTGTTTAACTGTTCAATTGTAGTTTTGATTCGCAATTAAATTCAAACAGATGTGTCAACAAATGTCACACTCTTTGGTTGGGTATAAAATCACACTATTTTCTTCTCTAAACCATTAGTTTTCCTAGAAAGGTGCCAAGATGAAGTTCATTACCACTCTCCTGCTTCTGTGTGCCGTGGCTGGATTTGCTTTGGCCTCCGGCTCTGCATCTGGATCTGGTTGGTCTAGTGGCTCAACAACAACGGAATATAGGTATTACGATCCTTCAAGTACAACACAAGCTTCCGTAACAACTGAAGCTCCCCAAGCACCATGTGGAGGAAATATTCAAGGACCTTGCGGCAAATTCGGCGGCAAAAAATTATACTTTTTCTATTAGTCAAAACTATAGTGAAATAAATTGCTTAGATTTTAAATAAATAAATAATTTGGCAGTTATTTTTATCCATAAATAGGCATGGCTTTTTAAATAAACTCTGATAATAACCAAAGGTAAAATGGTTTAACCATTTTTCTCTATAATTCCCAAATGGTAATAACATCTTTTATAACTTTATTAATTCCCAAGAGGTTCAAAAACCAGCGTTTAATTCTTTGAGAAAAGTAAGAGGACTTTTTAAAAAAATCTGTGATAAGAAAGATAAGTTAAAAACCATGGTCAGTCTTTCCTTTTCGAAATAATTTACAACTGGTACAAGTTATACCTTCTTCTAGTTAACAATATTACCATCCATGAGAAAAGTTTATTTAGCTTTGAAACAAGTGATATATAGCTTATAGAACCCATTACAAAACCTGCTTAACGATTTATTGTTTAATTATGTTTGCCTATAAATAAAATATACATTTTGGGAAGGCTTTGTAGTATTTATTGTACCAATATAACCAAAATTAGACACATCTTAGTATTATCATGATAAAGGCTAGTTTTGACCGTATTTCTTAAATAGAGAAGACTAATAATTAACCAAAATAAGCCGCTTTCTATTGATGCTTTGTTATAAACAATATTGACTGTGTTGTCATTTTGGAATCAAGTCCTTCACTATATTCCACAAGGGAGTGTGGCTTTGGACTGCTGCCCATTTATGGCACTTTCGATCCGTCCAACATTCGATTCCCCTATTTGGGAATAAACCGCTCGAACCGGGCCAAAAACGGCGACAATGCGACGGCGGCTACGTGAGGCGCCACTTGCATCGCCGCGGCGAAGGCATATGATTCAGCGGCGTTCAGCGCCAATGAAATGCTAAATAAATTTGCACTTCCATTTTAATTAATTTGAATTTATTTGAAACTAAAATTACACCCAACATTTACACGCCGAAGGCGCAAGTGAGCAGAAATTGTGGCTGTCGCCTAAAAATAAATTGACAAAAATATTTTGTTTTTATGAAAGGGTAATGAAAACCACATGTCCTCCAAATACGCTTGTAAGAGTACATATATGAAAAGCACGAATGGAAAATGGTGGGTGTGGGGTAAGTATGGGGACCACCTAACACACACTCACTCTTCTGGACGCCATTTCGATGGGTGTTGAATGATCTCGAGTCGCAATACTTCGGTGAGTGCTCAATACTGATCACTTGATTGGCCCGCTAATTAGTAATTGCACAATGGCTGGCAATGGCGAGCACGTTTTTCGAAAACACACTTTGCAACACAACAAACACACACACTGCGCACTGGGCTCTCTGCTATTTCGTAAACAAAACTCAAAATATTCAATTGGAAAATATATATACAAATATATTTTCTTGCGCGGTTCGGCTTGCACTCGTACTCGACTCGTACTGGCCGCGACAATTCCTCAACTCGACTGAGTTGTATGCGCCTCTTTGCTCTAAGTTTTTATGCAGCAGAACGCCGCGCGCAGCTTTATTTGTTCAATTTCTTTATTATTATTTGCTCAGAAGAATCACACAGCCGAGGATAACAGTCTAGAGATGCTCTCTGGTTGAGCAAGTGCCATTCTGAAAGCAACTCGTGGTAAATCATCCACTTTAAGCTATAGTTAAATACGAATTGATAACTCTAGAATAATACGGCAACCAATATCTTTGAGATAATATCCCGAAATTTGATGAATCAAAATTTTAAGTATCAATAGATATAGTCTTTAACGTTAAAATTGCAATTTTTGAAAAAATTTCAAGCCATACAGGTGCAAGCCCTTGTTGAAACGAAAATATATCAAACAGAATATTAATTGACTTCTATAAATAAACGTACATATTGGTCTTTGTTTTATATATCGATAAAAAATCGAATTATCAAAGATCGAATATGGCAAAGATATCTAGGGAAAAGGCTGAATTGGTATATCGTGAAAAATATAGCAGCCCATAACTTATAAAAACTATTGTAAAATTTAATAATTCTAATTTTAAAATATGGAAAAATATATGTAGTAGTTAAAATTAAAATATCAATATTAACATTAATGAGAACAATTGCCAAAAAAACAATAAAATCAAGGATAGCTTTGCAGGCGCAAATTGATCCAATATATCAAATACGATCTATAGTAATATGTTGAATATATAAATCGGTCTTAATTAAATATATAAATATTAATTAATTAAAATTCTTAATTAATTAATTAATATTTTCTGCCTTCTCAAGGCGATGCTTGAAGTCTATACTCTAGAGTTGCTATAAAATCCTACTGTGTTCGTAAACATATATATATTATATTATTTTATATATTGTTAAATATTTTCTCCCTACTCTTGTCGATTGTGAGTATCTTTAAGTCAGAAAATTTAGTTTTTTCTTTACTGGCATTAATATTAGCTTTAAAATCTAAATCTCTAGGTAGTTATAGGGATTACTCTTCGCTTATATATAGGCAACCTCGAGTGTGAGCACATCTTCAATACATAATTTGTTCAATATTTATTTTGCTTGGTGTTTTGTGTTGTGTTTTTGGTATTGCAAGAGACGCCGACTGCGACGTCAACTGCACTCTTGACTCTGTTTGGCAGGTTTTTGGCCAATTCCCGTCCTGCCTCAGTCTTGGCCCCCCTCAAGTCATAGCAAATGTGATTTTGTGATTTTCGACGCGCAGCTGATTTTGTTGTTATTCTATTCATAGAACTGGTTGCGGTCTTTTATGTTTTCTTGCTAGATTTTCAGTTTGCTGACTCCTGTGTGAATGCCTCATTTGACTGATTTCAAGTACAATCCGCCATCCGCTATCCACAGTCCGGATTTTGCATTCCGTGTTCCCCCGCCTGTTGACTCATTATATTCGCGACTGAAATATGCAAAATCATATAAAAGTTTATAATCAAAAGCATATATGTATGGTGTGCAGCTAGTATCGCCTTAGGAGATATGACTAATACGCTCCTCCGGCCAAATCAGCTGTCATAAATTCTTGGTTTTTATTTTGCTTGGGTCGAAAGACTCTCTCGGCCAATGTTTATGTATTTTCCTAGATAAAACGCAGCCAGGGTACGCTAAATATATCGTAAATTTCATTTTGATTACGTGATTTCAAAAGCTAAAAGATCGCCATCGCAAGAACTCATAAAACAAAAAGTACTTTTCTGGAAGATGAATGTATAGGAAGTAGGGATTCTTGTGTATATAGGTTTATTTTCAAAGAAATGTAATTAAAATTGGCGTAAATTAAATAATATTAATTTTACTTAGAAGATGGTTCTTTATTTCTACAAGAAATTATAGACTTTTAAGAACTATATTTGAGAAGAGGAAAACATTTTGAATTGTGGTTTTATTTCAGTTTAATTTTAGATTAAAAATGCTTTCCAAAATATGTAAATTTCTAACTTATTTCGTGTAAAATATTCTAGAAATATTTAGGTAAAGAAATGAAGAGACTAATTTACTTTTTTTAATTTTTATGTAAGAAAATTAGGTTACTTGTAATTCCTGTGGAATAAAAAGACTGAATTAAATGTGACTTTAATATATTAAATCCAAGAACTAACATATTCAATTATCCAATTTGAGAGTGACGGTCCGCGCGTGTAGCTTTAAACAAATTTTATTTGTATTAGTTATCATTATTCATGCCATTTGAATATCTCCAACAGCTGCTCTGGCCGTTAATGCCTTATGTTGCGCATACGCCCCGTTGCCGGCAAGTAATTTCACGTGCCAACACTTTATTTTCCTTCCTTGATTCTGCCCTCAAGTATATACATATTTTTCAAAGAAAATTAATGGAATACAATTAACAATAGCTCAGCGGGATGCAATAACAAAAGCGAAGGAGTACACAAAGGTGGTTCCATCTTTTCAAGAAAAGTCTTTAGTAAATACAACAGCTGCAGGGCACACAAATTAGGCCAATTCAAATATTTGTGATAGTAATTTGACTA
The DNA here is from genome assembly GCA_035046265.1 of Drosophila bunnanda. Lineage (NCBI taxonomy): Eukaryota > Metazoa > Arthropoda > Insecta > Diptera > Drosophilidae > Drosophila > Drosophila bunnanda. The sequence continues at coordinate 1,424,715 of JAWNOB010000130.1, forward strand.
TAGATTATTTCAGGTAGAATTAAGACCAACTGTTTTGGATAAACAAATAAACAGTTAACATGCGTAGTTATACCATAATATATAAGATGGATAATTTACGGAGGCCTTATCAGTCGCCTTTGAAATTCATTCAAATGAAGTTTGTTACAATCTTTGTGGTGCTGTGTGTCCTGGCAGGATCTGCCTTGTCCCAGGATACCACTGAGTATCAGCCAGAGACCACAGACGCCCACTACTGGGACCCGGACACTACTCCCCAGCCGGAGACCACAGCCCGACCCACTGTCGAAGAGCAGCCCTGTGGCTTCCCAGGACCCTGTGGCGGCAAACTTCCGCAGGATGCCAAGAAAGTGTACTTCTTCTTCTAAATGAATTTCCACTAAATAAAATCGAATCCCTTGGAAAAGTAACAAGCTAAATTCCCGGAGAGTTGCTCAATATCCCCCAAGGTATAGTTGAAATTTCTCAGGTGCGCCAGAGCGTGCGATCGGGGCTAAATAAAGACCAAGACCAGCAGCAGCAGCATCAGCATCTGGCGCCCCAAGACACACTACTGCACTTTACGTTCTCATAGCCAAAAACAATTAAATTGGTCCAGCAAAAGGAAAGACGCACTGTGGCGCACATCGGGGGAAATGTATCACAAAATGGCAACGCCTCTCGTACGCAATATTTCACACCACAAATTCACATAGGCAACCGCAAGACAAGAAATATTCCAAATCTGCTATATTTCACATATATTTAATGGATATATACGTGTATTTCTGTCCGACTAAAACAGCACTTTGCGCGGATTATTCATCACTCGTATGCATATATATTTCAACGCGCAATTGCCTTTATTGGAGACATTATTTCACATACTTTGGCATTTTCACTGGGCTTTTCAACAATTCTACCCCTCGGTTATGCACAAGTTGCGAAATTTCACTTGCTATATATTCGCGTATATATAGAAATATGAACAGCACACACGCGTCCACATATATGTGGACCCAAGATTGCGTATACGCCGCGTATTCCAAACGAAAACTCAAGATCCGCACACGTCCAAGTCAATGCAGCAACTGAAAATCTTTTCGAAAATGCCAAGACACAACCCACAACTGAGTGTTTTTCCCAGTTTTTCTTTCTTTTTTGTTTGTGTTGTGTTGTATTTTTTTTTGGTAGCTGAATAGCGAGCGCGAAAGAAAAATATTTTCAGAATTTCCATGCGCCGTGAGCGATTTCTGTCAGGCGCACTCAAAACATGACTAAGACAGTCCCCAGTGTCTCTGGCGGTGTCTGGGATCTGCTCTACCTGGTTCTAATTAGGGCAGGGCGACACGTGTGACCAGGGAGACACTTCCCTGTCTCGGAGACCTCACCCATAAATCAGAAAGTGGCGGGAGAATGAATCACTCGGACACTCCGTCTGTCTATTAGATCAGTCTGCTGGCCCACAGCCAAGCGATTCAATTCCTCCAGGAATCTTTGCAGCACTCAAGAAATAGGGGAAAATTGGTTTAAGTTTCTGTTGTTAGTAAAAGCAATGGTTTATGGTTTTTATTGGGAATTAGGCAACTCGTAAAAAATTCATAAATTCTTGTGGTATTTCAAAAATGTAGACGACTTAATTATGTCAAATTCATTTTATTTATATAAGTAGTGTATTCGAATTTTGAACAGTCTTTAATTTCAGGTAAAAAAAGATTTTCTTGAATTCGTCCATCACATTATCCATTGAAAATCTGAATTCCTTACTTACTTACCTTAATCTAGCACAATTTTCACCTGCTTTTAATTTCAAACTAGTTAAGCATAGTCAAAATGAGATTGAAAATGTATAACTTGGAGAAGAAGATAACAATTGTATCCAGATTATTATACATATTTAAAAACAAAACTTTTTATTAAAAGAAAAAATTAAGATTTGTTAAGCCATTATAGCTGCGATATAGTTAACTATTTGTGGGGTTATATTAGAATATCAAATTATTCATTAATTCAAGTGGATTTTATCAAACTTTAGGTGTTACTTTGTCTGAGCAAGACCCTTTAAATGAACTAAAGATTATAGTCAATAGGAAATAGCTTAGATTTTACAGAAAAAAATTATACGCGAAAAATTTAATGAAAGAAAATACAATATAAATAACTTTCACTATACAAACATTACCATTTAATTCAGTAAATAAATAAATAAGTGGCTTGTTTAATAGGTTCAATGAAAGCTCCAACAAATGGAATGCAAAATGTTATGTCATAACGCCATAAGACAGATAATTTAATAGTTAAATATTTAATTAAACTTTATACTTTACAAAAACTGTAATCTTCCACTCCCTTTAAAGATATTCCTTCCCCTTAAAAAATAAAGATTTTGATTGTCTTGAATATTTGATTTCTGAGTGTCTTGATCTGTATTTATTTAACCAATTATTGTCTGCTGATTGACCTGCGCACACTTGCCATTGCCACTCATCGTTTGTCGCAGCCAATCCCGATAGTACATGACATCCATAAATAGATCCGGCACGCCCTGGGCACACGGCACAAAGAAGTTGAGGATGCCCACGAGGGTGCCATTATGGACCAGTGGACCGCCGGAGTCGCCGTGACAGGCGCCAATGTTGGCCTGTCGATAGGCGCAAAGGTGGCCGGGACCCAGTTCCAGATCCTCGTAGGCAGCAAGTAGAGATCCGCAGACCTGCCTGCCCAGGTGTTGCTGCTGGACGCGTTGTAGCTGCGAAGGCAGACTTCCAGCCGCCGACTGGGCGCCCCAACCCGTGAACACCAGTTCCGAGGTACCCGACGGAAGGGGGGAACTCGGCAGACGCACTGCCTGGGTGAGGGCATCAAAGATGATGGTCTCATTCAGATGAAGCAGTCCTATGTCGTTCTGGTACTTGGGAGTGTCGTAATTGCAGTGCAGATAGATGGCCTCTGGATAATAAACAGAACCAGGCTCGGCATAGCGCAGACTCCCCGTGGCCACTTGGAGCCGGCTGACCGGATAACCTCTGACACAGTGACCGGCGGTAAGTATCCAGCGATCCGCGACGATGACTCCGCCACACAGGTGACTGCCCAAGGGGGTTTGCAGCGACACCTGATACGGGGCATCGCCCTCGGCGGCATTCTGACCTCCGACAATGAAGTGTTCCTGGCCCAGGAGACCATCGCAGCGAAGGAGGAGGAAGAGCGTGCCCGCCAGCAGAGAGAGGAGCGAATGAAACGCCATGACGGTAATGAAAGCAACCACTGACTGAACTAGCCTGGTTTCACCTGCGTCGGTTTTGATTGAGCGATTGATTCATTGGCGTCGTAAAGTCGAATGGCCCGAACGGCCAAAGGTTCTCGCGAATCGCGCTCCATTATCGGATTTTATATCTGATTCCGATAAATGGTCAAGAAAGCTATCGCGCAGTTCATTAGGTTCTCAGGCACAGAACCAAGATGTCGCCAGTGGCCTTGCTGCTCTTCTTACTAACCCTTGGAGGAATCTCCTCTAGCGGCTGGGCCATTCGTGTCAGGGGAAACGCCACCGGAGCGGGGGTCTTCAAGGATCAGCGGATCATTGGTGGTGCAGCGGCACCGGAGGGCTTCGCTCCCTACCAGATCTCCCTGCAGGGCATCTCCGGCGCCCACTCCTGCGGCGGAGCCATCATCGCCGAGCAATGGGTCCTCACCGCCGCCCATTGCGTGGCCAATGCCAACATTGAGTTTCTGGTGGTGGTCACAGGTACCAATCAGTACAACAAACCAGGTGGCAGGTACTTCCTCCAGGCTATCCACATCCATTGCAACTACGACAATCCCGAGATGCACAACGACATCGCCCTGCTGCACCTCAAGGAGCCGATTGTGTGGAACGAGCGCACCCAGCCCATTCCCACGGCCAAGGTGCCCATGCAGCCCGGCGACGAGGTCATACTCACCGGCTGGGGCTCAACGGTTCTTTGGGGCATCGCTCCCATCGATCTGCAGGTGGTGTATCTCCGGAATGTGCCGCATCGCGAGTGCCTGGGGCTGCTGAGCAACGATCCCGCCTGCGATGTGGGCCACATCTGCACCTTCTCGCGGCAGGGCGAGGGCGCCTGCCACGGCGACTCTGGCGGACCGCTGGTCAGCAATGGCTACCTCGTGGGGCTGGTTAACTGGGGCTGGCCATGTGCCACTGGAGTGCCGGTAAGTTCGTTTTACTTGAAGTTGAAAAGGTTTTTGTGGGGAAAAATTGAGCCTCTAAAATTGTTTCTTTTCTTGGAGTTGCTTGCTTACAGTAAACAGACACTAGCAGCTGTCCTTAACCTTAACGTTTAAGTTAACTACCGGTTTAACTTGGTGTAAGATAGTAGAAGTCCTTAACAACACCTTTTATTTAAAAAAATCTTTTTAAAAATTCCCAATTTCTGTATTTTGAGTTAAGGTTTTAATTTCCTAACCATCAGACAAGCCTGCCGTAATTGATATTTGTACTCGAATATCTCTTTGATTTGAAAACTGGTTCGAATTAGACTTTCTACAAAATCTTCTTCTACAAAATCTTCGGTTTTTCTATGTAATGTTATGTTGCTAAATCCGTAACTTCTAAAAACTAGTCTAAACTGTCTAACCCGGACTGCAAAAGAACTCTTCCTGTTACAACTTCTCTACTTTACACATTGTCCTATTAGTTAGTTAATAATTTGACTAACTGGTAGTTTATCTGTTCGATAAGTACTAATTGAAGTTAACTTAATAAACCTTAGTCTGAAATTCCTATTTACATAACTTTCCCGAAATATAAGTAAGCAAATCTATTTTAGTATAATTTATAACTCCAAGTTTGATAAGGTAGAAAAACAAACTTATTGCCCATAAAATATGTCTGATAATGGCAATAATACCATATCATAGTATCCAAAAGTAAACCCAATAATTACTACCAAATCTTTGATACATTTTCCCCAAAGAAAAGTGCTTCCCATCTAAATGTTCCTATAAATTCCAGGATGTCCATGCCAGCATCCTGTTCTATGTAGATTGGATGCGCAGCATCATGAGTGGCAATGCGAAATGCGGAGGCTTCAGCACCAGCCAGGTCTAGGAGTTCCGTGTTCCACTTGAGGCTATCGTTGCCCATAAAATTGGCCAGTTTATAAGGCCACGATAAACTGTGGCCCTCGATAAGACCCAATGCGACTCATTAATAAAGTTTTGATAGCGAGAATGTGGCTTTTCAGTGTTCAGTACGTGGCCAAAGCCCTTGAGATGAAGCTGTTCCAAGTAAGCGTCTTGCTCCTCCTGCTGCTTCAGTCTGCGAGTCCTGGCCAGGCCAAGCGTCTGGTGGGAGCCCATCCAACGGGTCTGACGGGCAGGATCAAGGGCGGTCAGGATGCCGAGATCGGGTTTGCTCCCTACCAAGTCTCCCTGCAGCCCATAGTGGGGGCCCACAACTGTGGCGGGGCAATTCTCAACGAACAGTGGATCATAACCGCCGGCCACTGTGTGGAGACCTTCACGCCCGCCCTGGTCAACGTGGTCACCGGCACCAATAAGTGGGCGGAGCCGGGAGCGGTGTACTACACCTCCGAGATCCACATGCACTGCATGTACGACCAGCCCTACATGCACAACGACATCGCCTTGGTGAAGCTCACCCAAAACATTACCTTCAATGAGCTGACGCAGCCCATCGATCTTCCCCTTCGCCCCGTCCGTCCCGGCGATGAGATTGTGCTCACTGGCTGGGGCTCTCAGGAACCGTATGGCAGCTCCATGGAGAACCTGCAGAAGCTGACCCTGGGCTTTGTGCCCCTGGACGAGTGCTATGACATCTTCAATCAGACCAGCAGCATGGGCGTGGGCCACATCTGCACCTTTTCGCAGGAGGGCGAGGGCACCTGTCACGGCGACTCCGGCGGACCGCTGGTCAGCAATGGGCGGCTGGTGGGCGTGGTCAACTGGGGACGACCCTGCGGCGTGGGCTTTCCCGATGTCCACGCGAATGTGTACTACTATCTGGACTGGATTCGCAGCAAGATTAGCGGCAACAACAAGTGCTACTACTAGAAGCGTTAATGGGTTAATTACAATAATTGCAAGTCTTAAATTTTACTTGTAAAATAAATGGATGTGTAGTTATAAAAATAAATAAAGAAGAATTGGCTAAAAATTAATTTTAGTAAGGAGTATTCTTAGTTATTATTAGTTTTTAAATTACAAGGAAGTGATAAGAAAGTTATGACCTTCCTTCTAATCAAATTTTCAAACAGGATAAAATGTAGTTTATATGTTTATAATGGTTTGATTATCAAATTAAAGACAACTAATCTCAAATATAGTGCAAGATAGAATATATTTACTTTTAAAAGAAATATAAATCTCTTTACTGTGCATATATTAGTTTCAATATGGAAATAGTGTGTTAAAAAAACTGATAAATTCTCAAATAAAAGAATCTAAGTTCCAAAATTGTTTTAAAAATTATTTACGATATGTCTTGTAAGCAATACCTTTATTTTCTATTAAAACATTAAACATGTGACAAGTATCTTTAACTTTATCCTGAGAAATTCATCAAAATCGTTATCATTTCCTAACCACTGCCAACTTACTCTTTACGGATAGTTGCTGGCATAGCAGTCGCAGTTGCCGCTGCAGGTTTCGGAGATCATCCGCCTGATCCAGTCCAGATAGTAATACACCGAGGCATGGCTGTCCGGAACGCCGGTGGCGCACGGATAGCCCCAGTTGACCAGGCCATAGAGCACACCGTTCTGGGTCAGAGGACCGCCGGAGTCGCCATGACAGGCGCCCTGGCCACCGGTTGTCATGGTGCACACATGGCAGTGTCCGTTGTAGGGATCATTGTTCAAGAGCTCCTGGCACGTCGGGTAATCCACATGCGTGAGGGTGGCCTTCTGCAGGACGTCGGGAGTGTCGCCCCAGAGCTCCGTGGATCCCCAGCCGGTGAGAATCAGCTCCGTGCCATTTTTCAGCGGTTCCGTGGGCAGCTTCGCCGCCTCGGTGTACTCATTGAACTTGATGGTGTCGTTCAGCCTGATCAGGGCGATGTCGTTGTAGTAGTCGGGACTGTTGTAATTGCAGTGCACCCAGTACTCCTCCACGAAGTACAGAGCATCCGGCCTCTGCCAGTGCACCGTGCCGGTGGCCACTCGCAGGTAGGGGGGATTGTAGCCATAGACGCAGTGCGCCGCCGTCAGGACATATCGATCGCTGATGATGGACCCTCCGCACATGTGGTCACCGAACATGCCCTGCAGCGAGATCTGGTACTTGGCCTCGCCCAGCGCCGCATCCTCGCCGCTGACCACGCGATTCTGGTAGGTAACTCCGCCCGCCTGGGCGATCCTCGCCAGCTGCTCCTCGCTGAGCTGGGCCTGGCGGATGGCATTGCTGGGACGGCTGCAGCAGGTCAGCAGGATCACAAGGATCACGGTCGCAGACGGACCGCGGCGCAACATGGTTGGTCGAGAGTGCTTGGGGAACGTTTTTAGACCCATTGAACCTGCATGCGAGTCGTGATTTTCCTTTTATACTTGCCAAAAAGGCTTCAATATCGTAAGCGGTGTAGAGTTTTATCGTAAATCGGATTCGATGTTCCCGCAAGTTGTATCTATGCCATAAAGTCTGGCCCTGCCATAAAATGATATACATAGACGTACTCTGATTATGACTGATTTGTGACGGGGACAATCAATATCCGAGCGGAGGGCAGGGAATCGTCCGCTGGACATTGACACGACATATTTTGCCAAAAAAAACAGGGTATATCTAGAAGTATTACTTAGCTTATATTATTTAAAGAATTTAAATAAGGGTAAGGCATAAAAATCATTAATGTATATAGGATAAGAAACCATATACGAAACAATTATCTTATTTAAAAGTACATAACAAGTAACATTTTTATAGTTGGTAACATACTTTAACCATTAAATTATTTATAACATAAAGAATTAATTAATAGTTACTTATTTCTGATTTTATTTTAGGGTTGTTAATTTATTTACTACAAAACTGAATTTGGTAAATTTATCTGCTATTTATTTTGCATCAAAATAATTGTTTACAATATTATTAAAATAAAGACACCATTCAAATCACTTCATTTAATTTTTGTTCCTTCTTCATTTTGTACTTTTAAAGGGATATACTATATATGTATAATATAAAATGTTTATGTTTATTATATGTATAATATAATATAATTGCATAAATATAATTAACACGGGCGACATCAAAGGTTGGATTGAAGCAATCCTGAATATTTACGTTCTCTGTTTAATCTTGGCATATAGTCGAGTTTGAAATTACGTATATGAAAACGAGCCAACTAGTCCTCGAATCCGTTAAAACTTTTCACTATATAAATTAAATATAATTTATACGTAAAATATAACTTATTTCTTTATTATCGTGATTTATATACATTATTGTAAATTAAGCTATATTTGTGGCTTGTTAATATTAACAAGCCTTTCTGTATAATTCACTGATAGGTGATTAATAAAATGATCAATAATTCTTCAAGCAAAGGAATTCAATAATAAAGTTATAATCTAAAACCTATATCAAACGCAACTATAAATACAACACTAAACAAACTGATGCAGAATTTGATAATCTACGAACCCCTTCCTATTTTTAATCCCTTATATCTATTTTAAGCTATTTTAATAAATACTTTCTTTATGAAAAATCTTAATTAATATTATTCCCTAGAGTATTCACGCCTGTCTAAAGCATTAACATTTGACGGCCCAAGGAAACATAACATACTATTATCTGATGCCATAAGGCGTTAATAAACAGATCCATAAAAGCCTAGATTGCCCACCTATTGACCACAGTAAGTGTAAATTGTTATCAACATGGTTCTTTCTTTGTTCAACTGAAAATAAATATATATTTAGCATTTTCATATCCCGGTCAGTAATATTCTCCCATGATCTCCTTTACGTGACCCTGTTCTTGCAGCCCGAGCGAGTCCTGCGGATCCAATCCTGGTAGTACACTGTGTTGGCGAACCTGTAGGAGACGATAGTTATTACACTTGGATACTCTTCACAGTAGAGAATATTAGCTTACATGTCTGGCATGCCCATGCCGCAGGGTCGTCCCCAGTTTACCAGACCCACCAGCTTGCCCTGCCACATGAGCGGTCCTCCCGAGTCGCCGGAGCAGGAGCCCTCTCCCGCCTTTGTGAAGGTGCAGATGTGGCCAATGTCGATGCCCGTGTGATAATCCCAAGCCTGGCGGCACTCCTCCTGATCGATGATGGTCAGGTTGAGGGTCTGCAGGAACTGCACGGTGGGCAGGCTATTCTCCGGAGCACCCCAGCCCGTCAACGTGGCCGTGGCGCCCACCGGCGGCTGCTCCGAGCTCAGCTCGACGATCTTCACGCGATCATTGAAGATGAAGGACTCATTCACGTGAATCAAACCAATGTCATTGTTGTACATGTAAGGAACATCATACAGGCAGTGGACCAGAGCCTCGTCAGGGAACAGAGTCTGGCCAGGATTCAGGCGATCGTTGGTGCCAACTATGATCCGTAGATCCGCGATGCCATAGTCCAAGGCACAGTGGCCGGCGGTGAGTATCCATTGTTCGTCGAGGATGACACCGCTGCAGATGTGCGTTCCCCAGGTGGTCTGAATGGACACCTGATAGGGTGCCACTCCATCCGCTGCCTCCTGGCCACCCACAATGCGATTGTCATGCCTCTGGATTTTACGATCCCCGCGATTCAGTTGCTGCTCCAGCCGCTTGCCGCGAGTGACGTCAATGGTGGTGGCCAGCAGAAGCAGCCCGCACACCAGAGACAGGGACAGAGGCCAGTGGAGACGGACACGAACCATGACAGACACTTCGACTTGGACTTGGACTTGGAGACGGTAACGGGGGACAGAGCTGCGCGAATTAATGACCAGCAATGGAAAATTGTATGACCCAACTGGGCGTTTTTATATGGAATCACCATATAAACACAGTTTATCGCTCTACGGGGCTTTGCCCACTCGGGTTTTTTCTGCTGACCACCGAATCTTTATGGTCCCCGGGCCAGGTATCTTTATGGGTTTAAGGATAAAACCCAAACGGTATCAGCGGAACGTTCAATTGGAGCTGGTATATCGTAAACCGGACTGGTCACGGGCAAATCTCGGCGCTCTATAAATGCACCGAGTCGTCGGAGCAACTGGCTCACAATGCCGGAGACCCACTCGGCGAATGAATGCCACTTATCGCCTCCGCCCAGACCTCCATAAACAGTCTGCTATCCAAAAGCTTGACCAGGAAGCGATAAGATCCGATGAATGAAGAGGTGTAATTTTAAGGTGGTCCGGTCGAGGGGTTTCAGTTTCGATTGCACACAGCCATGAGAACTTGGTGGAAATTTCCGGGACAGCTGCTGCTGCTGAATCTTTTGGTGGTGGCCCTGCAGAGTGCTCCCTCGGAGGCGATGCGGATGCGCGGAGAGCCTCCGCCGGGTCTGGCGAATGTCAACAGGCATCGCAACGGCCAGGAGGCGACCAATAGCCAACCGCAGGGACGTATCGCCGGCGGCAGCACAGCCTCCGAGGGCAGCTGGCCCTGGATTGCGTCCATCCAGAACGTGTACTCCTACCACCTGTGCGGTGGCACCATTATCGACAATCGCTGGGTGCTCACCGCCGCCAGTTGTGTGGCGGGCTTGAGGGCTCGCAATCTGCTGGTGATCACCGGAACCAACGACTGGTGGAGCCTCAGTGCCAGCTACTACCTGGTGGATCAGATCCATGTGCATTGCAACTTCGACCGGCCGCTGTACCACAATGACATTGCCCTGTTGCACTTGTCCGAGGACATTGTGTACGACGAGGTGACCCAGAACATCACCCTGGCGGACATCGATGAGCTAGAGGTGGGCGAGCCACTGACCTTTGCCGGCTGGGGTAGCCCCGAGGCCATGGGCACCTACGATCGGTACCTGCAGGAATCCTCCGGCACGTATGTGTCGACAGAGGAGTGCAGCAGCCTGTTGGGCGACACAGAGGACGTGGACCTGGGTCACGTCTGCGTCCAGATGGCGGTGGGCAAGGGTGCCTGTCACGGGGACACTGGCGGACCGCTCATTGATAGCCAGCAGCGCCTGGTCGGACTCGGCAATTGGGGCGTGCCCTGCGGTCTCGGTCACCCGGTGAGTAGCCTGGATCCATGTATCCACATCTGTATACATATAGCAGGGTAATCTCATTTACGGCCATTTATTTATTTAGGATGTGTATGCGCGAACTGCCTTCTACCACGATTGGATCCGCACCACCATGAACGGCTGTACAATCGCCTAGACATTGGCCGCATCTTATCGGTGCACTGAGGGAAAAATGCGATTTAAAGAAATTCAGCACGTCTTGATTTCTTGATTTTTATTAAAAGGTTTTACAAACAAGAGATGGGTTTTTATTTTAAAAAGATTTCAGTATTCAATAGCAATTTATTTGTGATGTTACCATGAATCATTATTTTGATATACGTTAACAGAGATTATTAAGTTTTCATATATATAATTATCTAAATGATTATTTTTTGAATTATGAGGAAAACTCAAATTGAATATTTGATTTCAGAGAGTATTCTAAAGACCTGTTTTAAGCTATGGAAATAGTTGATACAATTTGATAAGCAATAGTTTCCTTTATCTTTTATAAGGTACATTTAAATGTAATGCAATATATACCAAAATTACAAAGAAAATAGAGAAACAATTGTATATCAAATTACTTAAACTATTTTATATTTTATTTTGTTACATAGCTCAAAACCAATCAAAGGGTTAGGTTTATAGTAGATAAATGCTGCGATTTTATTGTCGTCTGTACAAAAGTTAAGTTGTTAATGAATTAATATTTAAAAGAAAATAAATTAAGAAAACTAAGTCTCTTTTAGAAAATAAATCAAGAAAATGAATTCTCTTTTAGTCTTGATTTATCAAATGAATTAAGACCCAAGATTTGATATTTACCATATTAATCATTATAAACAAAATCAGATCTTGTAAAAAGCTAAAAGCAGGGGTATTGGTTTCTGCCGTTCAAAAATAGTTATTAGTATTAAATTTCTAATTAATTTAAGCAATCAGATATTTAGTGCATCTTGAGCTTTTCATATGCTAATCGTCCTTTTACTTTACTTTACTTTTAATATGAAATTTCAGCTTTCTAATAATGTCAGAGCCAAAACATATTTTTGCTAATACATATCTGGATCTAAAATTATAAATATTAATATCCATATTTTTAAAACAACTTTATGTATTTGTATTCTAAACTATTTGTATGTATTAATATATAATATCTCATTATTCATGTTAAAAGAATAATTATAATAAGCTTAGTTTTCCTGAAAGACAAATCATTCTTCAAGACAATTAAGTTACTTATATATCTAGTAGTTTGTTTTTTAGAGCCACGTAACTGCATATTAGGAAGATTGTGGCTGATTTAATAACTATTTTCCCTTAGTGTACTTATCACTCATGATTTCTATGGTCGTTTTATTAAAAGTTGTACGATTTTTAAGAGGGGAGAGTTATTGGTTTTTTCGCTTGCGCTGACCATGATTGAGATTGTACAATTCTTTTATGGCCAGCTCGTTAATATCATGCCATATATCTAATATCGTATGCCAAATATCGTATATCGGAGGTTAGCTGATTGCCAGCTGCACTCCTTTGCAGTTAGTTCAACTTCAACAGCTCGTCCAACATGTCTTACCAAATCCGAGCGGTCTCCCTGCTCGTCGCCGCCCTCGTCCTGCTGACGGCGTCCTTCTCGGAGGCAGGACTCCGGCGTCACGCCTTACCTGCAGGAGTAAGGGAAGCCGCAGGCAACGCGAATAAGTTTAGCTCTCGGATTATCGGAGGAGAAGTATCTGATGTTTCGGCAGCTCCTTACCAGATCTCACTGCAGAACGCCATAGGGTAGGTGCTAGGACAGCCTCAAGATTACAAAATAGGTCACAGGGGTTCTTTTGAGGTAAAAAAATAACTTCTATAGTTAGTTATTCCTTTGATCCGATTTCTCCAGCAACCATGTCTGTGGCGGCGTCATCATCGCTGATCAGTGGGTGGTCACCGCCGCCAGCTGCGTGGCTGGCTTGAGGACGAATAACATGAAGGTGGTGACCACCACGTACAACGACTGGGGTGACGCCGGCTGGGAATACTCCGTGGAGAAGGTGGTATCGCACTGCAACTTCGACAAGCCGCTGTACCACAACGACATCGCCCTGATCAAGACCCATGCCCAGTTCGACTACGACGAGGTGACCCAGAATATAACCACTGCGGCGCTGGAGGATCTGGTGGAGGGCGAAACCCTAACCATGTACGGATGGGGCAGCACCGAGATTGGTTCGGACTATGCCTGGCAGCTGCGTCAATTGGATCTGACCTATGTGCCGACGGACAAGTGCAATGCCACATATGGCGGCGTTGGGGAGCTGGACGTGGGTCATCTGTGCGCTGTGGGCCGAGTGGGAGCCGGGGCCTGTCACGGCGATTCCGGCGGAGCTCTGGTGGACGCCAAGGGACGACTGGTGGGTGTGGGCAACTGGGGCGTGCCCTGCGGCTATGGTTTTCCCGATGTCTTTGCCCGGCTGAGCTTCTACGACAGCTGGATCAAGTCCACGATCAACGGCTGTACCATTTCCTAAGCAATAAAGTCACGTGAAATTGTGTTGTCTGTCTTTGGTTTGCAAGGGAAGTTCCTCCATAGGAACTGCCCAAAAATTGTGTCAAAGTCCAAAGGCCTTCGTTTAGACAGTAAATGGAAAGTAATTGAATTGATTAATTGGAAAATCTTGATAATCCACCGGGCCAGACGTCTAGCTTTTGTTGTAATTAAGGGTGATAAGTGAATTGTCAAAAATTATTAGTAATTGCCATAATAAAAAGCAGTTGGGTGTGGGTTATTTTTTTAGGGTTTCAAAGTAATACCCTGGGTTAGAAGTAGTATTCTTTTTATTTAACAAATATCCAAGCAGCAGAAGCAAAATGTTAGCTCTGGCTTTATCACTCTATTTATATATACATTTGCGGCAAACACTTCCGTATTTTTTTATCTAAAAAATTGTGTTTACCATAGGTTTGCCACAACAATAAATACGCAAATAGCTCCCTTGAAGGGTATGCCTTCTTCGATATTTCCCTGTACCGGAGAATTTGGCAATTATTTCAGTTAAATTTCAAGTAAACTTCCATTCCGATTGCTGCCCTATCGAACGACGATGTCTAAAGATCTCCAGCTGCGAGCAAAGTCCGCCCACATTGCGTATGAGTAATATTTGTTAGTCGTGTGCTAGCCGGTTGTCTATCACCATTCTCAGTGTCGGAATGGCTCGTAGAATTCCCCTTTATCGGTAGTCAGGCCTGGCATTAGTGGCAGGCTATGGTAATTGTCATTATCATAGCTTCCCTCGACTCTTGCCCGCTTATCGCCAGCACCGCATTCGAAAGAAACACGAAACTCTCGGCGTGATAAGGGAAATTCGCATAGAACCCGACCCTCGACTATAAAAGCAATTCCAGACCCGACAAGTGGACAAACCGCGTAAGGAAGTTGGAGACAACACAGCACTGAGAGAAATTCGTCAATTCTTCGAGATGAAGTTGCTTCTATTGACCTGTGTCCTGGTGATCCTGGCATCGCAGGGCTCGGCCCGTCAAGTGCCCGTGAAGCGCATCCCACAGCTGAACCACCATCTGGGCTATGTGAAGCCGGAGACCCGGGTCGTTGGTGGCACTGACGCCGCCTCCGGCTTTGCCCCCTACCAGGTGTCCATCATGAACACCTTCGGTGAGCATGTGTGCGGCGGCAGTATCATTGCCCCTCAGTACATCCTCACCGCCGCCCACTGCCTGGAGTGGCCCATACAGTACCTGAAGATCGTAACTGGAACTCTGGATTATACCAAGCCGGGAGCGGAATATCTGGTGGATGGAGCCAAGATCCACTGTGGTCACGACAAGCCGGCGTATCACAATGACATTGCTCTGATTCACACCGCCAAGCCGATTGTCTACAATGCCCTGACCCAGCCCATCAAGTTGGCCCCCAAGGGTAGTCTGCCCAAGGTCGGGGACAAGCTCACCCTCACCGGCTGGGGCAGCACCAAGACCTGGGGTCGCTATGCCACCGAGCTGCAGAAGATCGATCTGAAGTTCATCGAGCACTCGAACTGTGTGTCCCGGGTGCGCAAGACCGAGTGGCTGAGCGAGGGTCATGTGTGCACCTTCACCCAGGAGGGGCAGGGATCCTGCCATGGAGACTCCGGTGGCCCGCTGGTGGACGAGAACCAGGCCCTGGTCGGTGTCGTCAACTGGGGCGAGGCCTGTGCCATTGGCTATCCCGATGTCTTTGCCTCGGTGGCCTACTACCACGATTGGATCGGTGAGATGATGACGGAGGCGGGAACTGCGTGCTAGAAATCACCCGAGGGGGTGCAAAAGCCACTACGAACAAAAGTAGCCACAAAATATTGGCCTATATTAATGGACTATGGCCAAATGATCAAATTAGCCAGTAAATTTTATCACTCAGGTATCATATACTCGTATTTATGAACAAATAAAATGGCGCAATAGCGCTTCAGCTTTAGATAAATATCGTTTTATGTCTTGTTGTTTTCGGACACCTGCAAGGAGTCTAATTTTGGAGGAGAGCCTCCAATCTTTCCTAGACTCTGTTCGAGAAATCCCCCACTTCAGGCTCTTTAGATAACTCTTAGCTGTCAGTCATAGCTTCGATCCATCATGATCGAGTTCCCAGAAATGACTCAGGTGCGAACTAGTCCATAAACAAACAATTTCGGAAGAAGTGTGACATCAGGAAGCTATAGTTAAGGCTAATCGAATTACTTAATAGAAATTAGATTAGGTTACTTACTATGAAAGGGGCTTTTGTAAAGAAACATCCATAATAGTTCTAGTTGGTTCTCAGGAATACATGATTATAGACCTGATTATAAATTTTAAATAAAAACAACTTAACTGAAAAGCAATGGAAAAATTTCTAAGCAACTAAGACAATGTCTTGGAAGTTTCTGAATTATAAGTTTTCAAAATATAAGATATATTATTTACAAAACTATATTGATATTTAAACAGTAACCTTATAATTATTCTATAAAAGCATTATTTATTTTACACATTAATAAATATTATTATATTTTATGAACTAAGCTTTATGCTACAGATGACAGAAAATATTGATTTTATATCGATACTTCACGCATGGTGGATATATTAATCTATATTTTAATTTTTTTATATTTTCTGAGAGATATATCTATATTCTGTTTGATTTATTTATTTTAATATCTCGTTTATATCTTAAGTTTTATAAATTTATCAATTAGAAAATCATCATTTTTTCGATAATATTTATATATTTACTCACAATAAGATGTATTTAGTATTTTAAATTTCTATACCATAATACAAACTTTATAGTTTTTTTAATATAATATCGATATATTTATAGTTTGGTCAATATTTCTTATTGGACATTCTTCTCGATAGATAAACCGTTTTTATTCTATTGAATACATTTGTATACCAGCCTTTTAAGTTCTTGATCTTGATTTCATAATAATCAATAAAAATAGTCTAGACATCGAGACGTATTTACCCCTTATTAGGTCGATTTTTAGCTTATAGGAACCCATATATTAAAATGATTTAAAGTTAATGTTATGTAAATAAGGTTTACTTCCTAAGTAAACAAACAAACTTATCAGCGTCTAACCTTGTGCTCTCAATACCAAATACCAAGTGCCTTCTATCTACCCAAGAGGGTGAGGGTTCTCCACCAGCCCAGTTGGGTTCCTAAAAATAGAATCAAAGCCTTAAGTACGTGATGGAATTACTAATTGCGAGACCTATTCCACCTATAAGTAGTAGTTCCGGAGGAAAGTATGCCTTAGTTGGATGAGTAAACAACCGTCAAAATGTTATCCATCCTGCTGCCACTGATCCTGTACAGCTCTTGTGCCTCCAGCCAGATCCTGTATCCACCGCAGTACACCACCAATCGGATTGTGGGCGGCGAGGATGCCGCCGAGGGCGTGGCTCCCTACCAGATATCACTCCAGGGAGCCGGCAGTGGCCTCCACTCCTGTGGCGGAGCAATCATCGATGAACGGTGGATCATCACGGCGGCACACTGCACGCGGGGAAAGCAGCCGGCGGGCTTCCGAGTCCTGACGGGCAGCCAGGATCTGCAGCACAACGCCTCGAGATACTACTATCCAGACAAGATTGTGGAGCACTCGGACTATGCACCGCGCAGGTATCGCAACGACATTGCCCTGCTGCACCTGAACGAGTCAATTGTGTTCAACAATGCCACCCAGCCGGTGGAGTTGGATCACGAGGCTCTGGTGCCTGGCTCACGGCTGCTCCTCACCGGCTGGGGTACCCTCTCGTTGGGCGGCGAGGTTCCTGCCAAGCTGCAGAGTCTGGAGGTGACCTATGTGCCCTTCGAGCAGTGTCGCGCTGCCCACGACAATAGCACCCGGGTGGACATCGGTCATGTGTGCACCTTCAATGACAAGGGACGTGGCGCGTGTCACGGTGATTCCGGTGGTCCCCTAGTGCACAACGGCAAGCTGGTGGCTTTGGTCAACTGGGGCATGCCCTGTGCCAAGGGTTATCCAGGTGAGACTTCACTGGAGAAGGGTCCTTAAAAAGTATTAATTTATGTGTGATTTCCTTTTAGATGCCCATGCTTCCATAGCTTATTATCACGACTTTATAAGGACTCACCTGAGTTTATCCAAGACGGATAGCCTTGATGAAAATCTAGAGGAAACGATGAAAGGAAAGAATTAAAAGTTGTGCGTAACTTGTGTCTAGGATAGGCTTTCCTTGAGAGTATAACCTTTAACACGCAATGAGAGAGCTCTGTGTGCGTTACTCATCTTGATCATTATAAGTTCACGGGTCATACCTAACTAAAAATTTAAGATCTCACTTTGTTGAGGTGGTATTCTAGGAATTTATTGAACTTATGTAATAAATTCCTTCCCTATTAACTTTCCCCTGGTAAATCCAGAAAGTTTTCATTACACATTTTCCCAAAATATACACTCTATTTAGAAACTCAAAAGGTTATATTAGTTTACTTCTTTAACACTTCTTTTTTAATACGCACTTCGGTAACAATTACACTTAAAACTTAGGCGACTTCTTCTATGGGTATCCTTGGATCGATGACAGCTAACTAACTAGATCCTGGATGTGGCGAGCAATGAAGAATACTTAGAACTGGTTTGCGGGCAGGTAATGATTGCCAATGGGACCACCGCTGCCGTTGCCGGCACCGTTCTCCACAAACTGTCCCTCGGATGGCTGCTGCTGCTGGGTCTGCTCCTCCTCGTCCTCCTCCTGGGGGTCCAGTGATCCCACCACCGAAGTGATGGGGGCCACACCCTCGTCGGTGATGGTGGAGCTTCCTCCCAAAGTATCGTACTGCGACTGAATCTGCCGCTGGGCATTGAGAGCCTCCTCGGGTGTGCGATACTTGATGAAGAACACCTCCGGCTTGTTGATATGCTGCGGCGCCTCGGCGATGGCATCCTGGAGATCGGCAGCCGAGGTCTTCTTGGCCAGCACATAGACCACGGTCTTCTCCTGCTTGAGGCTCTTGGCGAGATTCAGAGCCGCGGCACGGTTCGTCTGCGCCGGGGTCTTCACGAACAGCACATTGTAGTGGTTACGTGGCTGCTGGGCCAGCTGGTTGAGCTCATCCTGCACCTCATCCTCGGACTCCTCGGGCGCCGAGTGAATGAAGAAGTTCTTGGTCACAATCGGACGCTTGGGAATCCTAACCCGTGGACGGGCCCGCCTCTGCTGCTGGATGGGAGCAGTCTGGAAGTTGACGGGGAAACCAGTGGGCATCGGAAAGGATCCGGCAGTGGGACGGGCCACAGGCTGAGCCGGCTGCTGGTGATGATACTGCCCACTGGGCGGCAGGTAGGGCAGGGGAAGAGGTGGCAGGACCGGATGCGAGGAGTGCAGTTGCTGCTGCTGCTGCTGAGCCTGTTGGAGCTGCTGGTTCAACAGGTGGGCCACCACAGGTGGCTGCTGCTGCAGTTGCTGCTGCTGGATGCGGTAGTTGTACCCCGCCTGGGTCAGACTGATGTCCGCCCGGCTGAGGGAGGCGCACGTGGCCGCCATCAGAACCGTCTGGAAAGGAAAGAGATGCATTATAATCCTCAGTAGCTGCAGGGGAAAGGTATGTAATCCTCATAGATCTTTGCTTGTGAACCCTGGAGAACACGGACTAAAAGTATGCTGTAGCACAGGACTAATGTCCATTCAGGATATGGAGAGAGATCTTAGAGGGTCCAAAAAAGTAGGTAATCCATTGCAAACGCACCACAAAGATCTTCATGCTGTCACTTGGTGGGTTTCTCTGTCTCTGCTGGTTAGCTGTCTGCTCCGGATGCTCCCGCTCGGTCTCTGTGTCTTGGAGCTGTGATGATGGCTTCTGCAGAGCTCAGTGCTTTTATACCGAAACTCGTTTATAATCGGAAGCAGCAGCCAACAAAGTTGCAACAGTTGTGGGCCATAAAACACAAACAGCATTTGTTATGCATGGCGAAGATGTCGGATCCACAGTCACATCTACATCTACATCCACATCTATTTACATCCATCTGGTTGGGTGGCAAGTGGGCCATTGTATGGGGTTTACAAGGGAGCTCCACAAGAGCTGAGCGAGAGGTGGTCACAACAATGGACACTGATACACATTCGGGAGTCGATTTGTAAGTTAGCCGGGGTTACATCAAATTTATTTCCAACATTCGCCCAATAAAAATATTATCATACAGATCATTAGTATGTTAAAAGTTATATTTAAGTTTAGTCTGCAGATATTATATTATTAAAAACGCATGTTATCACATTTTCTCGTTTTTAAACTTTTAAAACTTTAAAACTAATTTTTAAACCCTGTTCATTCACTAAAAATGTACATTAAACATGTAAAATTTAGAGCAGGCTCTTAGTTATTTTTTTTTTACATTAATGCTACTGTAGTAACAAGCATTATTTCGGTAGTAATTTTGATTTCTTTAATATATTTTACGTAAGCTAAAATACACATACATTTAATCTACATAAATATTAAACTAATAAATACCCTTTTAAAAGGTTATTGTACTTGTTTTTTAAAGGGTATTTTTTGGAAGGATAAAGTAAAACCGGTTTATTTACCAAATATATCATTAAGAATGGAATAAATTGTTTTTATTTTAGGTATGTACTGTGTAATAATCATCTAGCTTAAAGCCATCTTAAAGAATTATTTCAATATTAACTACTATTTGTATAATATACCTTCTTATAGCTAATATTCACATTAAATAATTCTACTGTTAAACTAACTTGTTTTTACTAAAAGTTTAAATAGGCTCTTGCTTCGTTAATACATTTTTATATATTTTATTTATTTATTAAAAAAAAAAAACTTATTCAAATTAAAAATTATTAGAAAACACTGACATAACAGTCACTTTTAAATGTATCTGGCACTAATTAGCTTAAATAATTATTTAAAAAACTGGAATAATCACAGAGTATTGAGTGAACTTCCCAATTAATCATCTTTCTTTTGCCATTTCCCAGGCATTGCAAATTTTGATATAATTAAGTTGTTGAAACAGATTTGCCACGGCTGGCATGAAAACAATCAACAACTCGTTTAAATTAATACAAAAGTGTGATTTTTTCTTGGATATTTTTGCAGTTGAGATGAATGACACTAAATAAACAGAGATATGTAAATATTGATGACGAAGATAGGCGACGAGGTTACAAATACAAAGCCCGACTCCAAATGCACTTTTGTCTCTTTGGCTTTGTGACTTGTTTTATTGTCCGAAACCTGAGCTATCAAATGGAAATTGAAAATTGTAAATTCGGGGACTGGAGTATTTCGCATCTGTCTCGGACGGGCAATGGCCCAAGGTCTAGGTCTTTGTGTCCATTCGATTGGGCGTAGATGTATTGGGCGACATATTGTCAGCTCTAAATGTGCCAAATTGATGCCAGTTGCTCGTATTTTGGACTTGGAATCGATCTGAGCTTGATTCAGTTCAGAGAAGTGAAGGTAAATCACCTGTTAAAATCGAAAGTGTGGGGATGGCCGTTGGACAATTGGACATGCTCAGCTTCCAGCGGAAATTAGTTGTCATAACACAGAGCATAAAGTGGATGCATTCGAAATGAGATCAGAGAGGGCCTTATTTGGCTAATTGGAGGCCCTATTATTGCGGAGTGAATGTAACTGGGATTACATCAAAAGGAAGGCTCTTGATTTCCACTTCGATTTGTTAGGCCTTTCGAATTGAGGAAGTTTGATTTATTTGTGTTACCCACTCGCTTTTAGACTCTTATGCGTTGGGTAATACTTAGATAGTATCTAGAAATGTGTTTTATAAGACGAATATTAATATTATTTAGTTGAAAATAGTTTAAGAAGTTGGCAAAATTAATTTTAATTTTTCAGACAATTAAAGCCAAACAATATATATATATTTAAATTATAATAAAATCTCTGTAATGAAACCTTTGACAAATTGTAATTTGCAAGGCAAAGTTAGCTTCCGTGAAGTTAGCTTCCGTTCTAGTAATAATTTATTATTGTAATGGCAGTGAATAACTTTCTCTGTCTTTCTCAATATCTCTATCTCTCTATCCCTCTCTCACTCTCTCTCCCTCTCTTTCTCTCTCTTTATCTCAATCTTTTTCGGTGTGTCTCTCTCTATGTATTTCTAGAGGTGTCTCTCCCTCTCTATATATATCTCAATCCCTCTCTACCTATCTCTAGAGATATATCTTTCTCTCTCGCTATCACTTTCTCTGTTCTCCTTTCTCGGTGACTATAAATATTGGCACTGCCTCAATAGGTAGATTTGTTGAACCCTATAAAAATAGCACAGAAAAGCTATTTGATTTGATTTAGTCAATTTATGGCATAGATATAAGATTTGGCAAATTTTGACTTAACCAAAAAATTAGAATGTAAAAATATAGCCAAAGTCATACATATTTCTACTTGCAATCAAAATCTTAATCAATTAAGAATAAAACATATCACAAAAAAAGTTTGACAAAATATTTAACTGATTGGCTTCTCGAAGTTAGCTTCATATTTTATGGTTATTAATCTATTTAAAAATATTTTTGTTTAATGTTCTGTTTATTTTATTTAAAGGAAATTCCTTAATGGGTTTTTAGATGTTCCCAAATCAAAGTTATTTCAGCATTAAAATAATATTTTACTGAGTTCCCTTTACATGAAAGATTTCCCTAAAACTATCCATATTTTGCAAGAGATCGTTGCATTTGGCGGGCTGCATCTCATTAACGCGGGGAAATTCGGTCCACAAATCAAAAGGCCAACAAGCCAAGGGCACAGGCCAAGATGATAAGTTAGCCCACATTTCTAACGGATTGTTGTTATCGGTTGGCAGCCAAAAATCATAAAGTTGTTGGTGGATCGTCGGCGGGCCAAGAAACTGGTTTCTCACTTTCTCACGCCAATTTCGTGGGCCGTGACGGGAAGGAAAAAAAACACTGAGTAAACATTGAAATGAAACTGAAACTTTGTTGGTCTTTTGGCTTGAATAATTTGTTTATTTGAAAGCATTAAAGATGCAAAGATCTGTCAGAGAAATATACGATAAATTTCCGCTTGAAATGCGAAACCGAAATTACTTTGTCATTAATTAATAGACCCAAAATGCACATGGATGAAAGTATCCACCAACCAACTAAGAAAACATAGTAATAATATTCAATTTGAAATGGAATCCGACCAAAAAGGGGCTACCTGGTGATTAATGTGCGTCAAGTATTGCCGCACTTTGCATATTTTATGCAAATCGAACGAGTTGCAAAAAGGCAACGCACTCGCTGCACAGATTAGCCAAAACATAAAAGTGAATGTTGACGCGGGACACAAATTATGATTTGCGTAACAAAAGTATTTCAATAATTTATTAATTCACACCATGAGAGATTTTGACATTGGCCATTGTCCGCTTCTATGAGCTGAATCTGAGTTCGTTCCGAAACCGAATCCGTGTCCGAGCTGATGGGGCGATAAATGCCGCTGCGAGGCCTATCCAACCTACCAACCTGCCCAGCATTTCGACCATAATAAATGCATTTTTAATTATTGGCCCAAAAGTGATTCAACAATTAATTGGGGGACACCTCGCGTTCAAAACGCTTTTAGGGCGAAACACGATTGTTTTAATAACCGTGTGGAACGATTTGGGTTTTAAGCTGGCTGCTTTTACACGGATCGTCCCACAAAATATTGACAAATGATTGAGGATCGTCAGATAATACAAGTTAAGAGGTTGCTTTTAAGCTTCAAGGGGTTCGAACATGCCTAACATTTGATAAATGCTTCCGAAAAGAAGACACGAGTTGAGGAAGAGGATTAAGTACTTCTATTGAGATATTCCAAGCACAATGGTTGTCATATTTTATTTTATAAAATTATATTACTATAGACTTTTAAATGTTTAAGTAACATTTGTAATAGATTTCTAAGAAAAATAAATGTAGCATGTCACTATTTAGTCTAAATCGAATGTTGACCTTGAGAATTTTTAAAGGCTTAAAATATATACAGTCTAGTTGCAAGATCTTCTTTTAATATTTTGAAGTATTTAATTTTACAATTAAATTTTATTATAAATTAATTCAATTAATTTCTTTTTATATGCTTTATTATCTTTGTTATGCATTCAAAAAATACATAAAGACTTCGTTAAAGAAAAACTGGGTCACCTCCTCCTCCTCGAAGTCCTATTAAAAGCTGTTAAAACTATTTAAAGATTAAATAAACACATTTATTTTAATAATTGTGTTAATAAAATATTACTCTTCATTTATTTACATGCTTTCAGACTTTAAATGCCCCAAAACTAGGCTAACATTGTGCTTGAGAGCGATCACAGGAAAAGTAAATATGCTTAAAAGTAGGCACCAAAGCGAATTATTACATTAAATCTTATGATATTCTGCTGGAATTTCACATAGAACATAGTTTTAAATAAGTAACCTACTTGTGGCAAAATTTTGTTTCTATTTAATAAAATTTTGTATTAAACTACTATCAGAGGTCACTTTCCTCTTAAACATACGCCCCGTTGACTCATATTATACAAATAAAAATTATACATACAAAAACAAATGAATTTTTGAACACTACGACCTGAAAGAATTTCTGGCTTGCAAAGCATAGATGTTATTACATGTTTATTACTTCCCTAGCATATTTCCTTTTAATTTATTTATTTGATGAATTTTTAAATTTATAAAACACTTATAAATCTTATAACAATAATTGTGTAGTAGTAGTTAATATTTTCAGCTAAGTCTTACTACAATTTCAGTCATGTTCTGTGAATGTATATGGGATTTTTTGTAAATTAGATAAAGTCCCTGTTAAGATTACTATGTATTCTATCGTTTACGTTTTAAAACTAATATTTACAAAGGTTTTTCTGTCTATCATCTTGAAATACAGTTCGGGATTTAGCACTCTGTAATTTTT
Organism: Drosophila bunnanda; assembly: GCA_035046265.1. Lineage (NCBI taxonomy): Eukaryota > Metazoa > Arthropoda > Insecta > Diptera > Drosophilidae > Drosophila > Drosophila bunnanda. The sequence continues at coordinate 1,449,329 of JAWNOB010000130.1, forward strand.
TATCGTTAAAAGATATTACAGGTGCCGAGAAAACCGATTGCTTTAGCAACAGGAATATTTAGGCGTTACTCTTTTAAAACGAAAAAAATAAAGGCAACCTTACAACCTTTTTTACGGACTTAGTTTAATTAACAGCTGCATGTTAGAATCGAATATTATTGTTTAACATCTACCTATTAGAAAAGAGGTTTCATCGAAACATATAGGAAAGTATTGTTAAAAGCAAGATGACCTCTAAATTTTATGAAATGAAATAAAAAATGTTTTTGCCCTGACAATTTTGTTTATCTAAAAGTTAAACTTTAATAAATAAAATCAAAATTTTAATTTTAGATATATAAATATATTCTTACTCATTTAATTCTTTTTAACTTTTTTACTTTAATCATTATATTTAAATAGCTACAATTGTAAAGTAAAGGCACAACATTTTCGCATTTATTTGAATAACCTTTAGAAAAATTCTCCTTTATAGTAAAAGTCAAGCTGACAAGATTTAAAAAAAAAAATATAAAATTCCAGGAAAGCCCTCACTTACTCAGATTATGTATACTAATTGTATATATATTTATATATGAAATTATTTACATGGTTCAAAATACAATCTCTCAAAAATATACTTAAATTTCTGTTGATATCAATCAATAGAAATTAAAATATGCTTAAAAGTAGGCACCAAATTTAACATTTAACTTGTAAATTTTTTGATGGAATCATAGTTAGATTTAAACTATAAGTTAAAATTTTGAAGATTTATTTGTTGATATTACTTTCTATACCGAACTTCCTTAAACAAATGCATATTTTAGATAAGTTATGACTTTAAAGCATACAAAAAATTTTATAAAAGTAAGCAGATCTTAAGATGAAATATGTTAGTTTCAAATTAACTTATAGTATATTTAATATTTTCGACACCATGCGCAAAGTAATTTTGACCGTTGAACGTTTAGGTTCTTCCTAGGTACAAAATAGTAAAAAAAATATACACATACCCCTCTCTTTTCTCGCTTTCCCTTGGCCTTGCCCTTTGATTATTTATTAACTATTTGTCTCTCCTTCAGATAAGATAACTCTCCAATCCTCTATAAATATAATTAGTTTGCTTTGCTGTCCCATCAATAAACCAGCGGACACGCGCTGCAATCGCCATTAGGGATTGAGTGTCATTTCACAATGAACAATGATGATGAAGTGCGTCCAGCGGCAATAAGCGAAATCAAATTGCAGGGTCCGGTTGATTTATTTAGGGTCCATCCAATATCAATTAGCGCTATCAGCAGCGCAATTGGTCAGTTGACGCTGGCAGTTATCAGTGATTTCTGAATACTATTCGGCTATAAATTCTTTTTATTCGAGGAATCACACTGACCAGCAAGGGCCATAAAGCGTATTTACTGGGGTCTTGTGATAAAATATGCAGAGGAACAATGGTTCCTCGGCTATTTTTGGCACCTGATACCAATACCCACCTCTACTTAGTTTAAACTTTCAACGGAATTCAGGTGACCAACTGGAAGCGGTCACTTTCATGTTACTCATACGCCCCGTGGAGTCATATTACGATACGAGATACGAGTCGCTTGTAAAATATTTAATTTATTATTCTGTGAACTTTGCACTTGATGAACTTCACACAAACTGACTAGCTGGATTCTTGATCTGTTCTGAATTACAAAATAATGAGTATAAATTGTCTCCTGTAACGCTCCTTGCTTGATTTCCATCATTTTTGTTAACAAATTCGTTGTATTTAACAATTCTTTGGTACTTGTATGTGTCATTGGCTGCTCTCTCTTGCTGTTCGCTCTCCCTGCCTAGCTTCCCTAGTGACTTCCTAGCTCTGAATCTACAGCAGGAACTTCTGGCCGCCCATCAGGACGACGAGGGTCAGGATGAAGGAGACGGAGGCCGTGAGTCCCGCAGCCCCAGATCGGTCCTCGGGCATTTCCACCAGCACCACCGCCCGGTTGTTCTCGCTCTGCAACTCCCGGTAATTGTTGTGCAGCTGCTTGCCCTCGTCGTACTCGATCTCCTTGAACTCATTCACCTGGTCCAGGGTCACCGGGAATGTCTCCGTCAGCACAATCCAGGTGACGGCCTCGGCACAGGTGGGCGTGGTCAGGGAGCCGGCGTAGGTGAAGTAACTCTCCACACTGGGCACCAGGTCGTCCACCGCCAGGGAGTCCGCCACCAGAGTGGGCTGGTTCATGCTGTCGTAGGCCTTCACCGCGCCCAGGCTCTTGATGATGCTCCCAATGGCCTCGTTCCTTGTGTTGGACACATGGTAGAGCACTCCGATCACCACAATGCCGTCCTTAAAGTTGGCGGCCATCGTCATGTTCGGATAGATCGTGTTCCTGTGGACAATGTGCACCTCCAGGGGATAGCGGATGTCATTGATGGTGTGCTCCGACCACCAGTGCATGTGGATTTGCTCCACCACATAGTCGTGCAACAAGGCGCCGCCACTCAGGGTCAGCTCGTGATCAAAGCCAGACAATTGAACTGGACAGGAAAGTAATACAATTATTTGGGGGATTAAGTTGGATCTTAGAAAACTCACTTGAGTGCCCGTTGTTGACCATTTTCAGATTCTTCTGGTGCTCGTCATAGTTCTCAAACTTCAGGGGATCGAATTCACCCTTCAGGGATCCCTTGACATGCAGATTAATGGGGCTTTGCTTCTTGCCACTATCGCAAAGACCGCCCCATTTGGGAAAAGCTAATAATATAAATACATCAATCAATAAATAAGGCCATTTATAAATTTTAAGTATATTTCTACACCTTATTGGCTCAATTAATTCCCATATCCTGGTAAATTACTATTTCAAATTTAATGCCCATCAATCATAATTAAATGTCGATTAATGTTCTTACTGTTTATATATTTTGACAGATTTTTAAACCAAACACAAGCCATACTTTTACTAGAATAAAATGTTGCATATTATATATAGCATTTATTTATATTTATTTTAATCAAAAATTGTACGAAAAGGCAAACAAATTCCTCCCTTTTTCTTTAAGTAATTGTTAATAATTGCTAGTTTCTGCACAAGCAAAATTTTTATTTGAAATTAAACCATCATAAATCAAACTTTATATATAATTGAAAGCAATTTTCATGGTCAATTAACAACTCTATGCCGAAGTTCGCTCTTCTTCTCGGAATTTCCAAATGTCCAAATTTATCATTATTCATGTTCAATTTGCATACACAACAATTTGGACCAATTTAGCTAAGCGGGACCCGAGTCCGGAGCGTGCTCACCGCCCAGGGACGGATGAATGGATATATCCGAGTCCGGCATGACCCACTCCCGGCGACAATAGAGGCGTTGATTAACTAATTTCAACGAATAAACTCGAATTGGCTCTACTTACGCTCATCCTGGTTGTTGTCCAAGTCCGGGTAGCCCCACTCGTTGGCCCAGCCCAGTGTCAGGGAGCAGCAGGCTGAAAGAGTGACATATGAGTACATCAAGTATACGCCGTGTGGGACAACGCTTAATGTGATGGCGATTTAAATAAAAGTGTAAAACGTGTGTAAACTTCAACTTGACACAGAAAATCGCACACTCAGGGGCACACACACATGACACACTATAAACTGCAGTTGATGGCGGGGCCATTAAACCAGAAATGGGGGAGGGGGCGACTCTGACAGAGGGTCAATCTATACACATTTTTTGGCAGCGTCAACAACAGTCGCCAAGCACCTTGCACTTGACTTGGCTAAAAATAAAACCGAAAACGAAATTTATGATTTCCACCCAGATATATGTACCTATCAGAGGCACACATAAATGTTTCATTAACCCGCAAAAGAAATTGGACGGATCTTATAAATTGAACCTTCTCCAACCCTCCTACCCCTCCTCCTCTGCTTAAGCAGACCTGGCTAAAAGCCTTTTGACATCTGCTCATCAAAATATCAACTAAATCTGAATTTTATGACTACTGGTGCTGCTTTTTGTTCGGCAGATTTTTACGATCCATTTTGGTGTTTAAAAAACACTGAACCATCGGCATAACTCGCCACTAGCCACTAGGTCGGGTGTTTATTAAGCCATTTTGCAACATTAATGGGTTAATAAAAAAGTCCGCAAACAAGTGTGATTATTTATGCGCGGTCCTTAATCTTTGGAATTTATTTATGCTTTCGTTTTTGGCATATTTGCAAGAGACAAATGACGACAACAGCTGGTGTACTAAATATAATTAGAAATACTATATAATATATAGTTTCTTTGCCGGGGAAAACGTGTGCTCCTATTTATAATCTTCGGCTGGCCTATGACGTAACAGTTTTGAGTTATGGCATTACTTGATTAGACACAATGTTTCAATTTATCCTGAACATTAATGGGTATTTAATAATTCACTTACCCAGTACTCAGATCTTTTTCATTTTTGTATTAAATCTTCGAGCACTTGCTCTGCCTTTTAATTAATAAACAATCACAAGATCATGAGAGCTTCTGCGATTTACTTATAACTGATTAGATAATGACGTTTCCGTCAGGGAACAAATTAAAGATTTAATTTTTTCCTTAAAATATATTTATTCTGTGACCAGGGAAACATGCAACAAATGTCGAGCAACAATTTTAAAGTGCAATTAACTTGGCACATGCAAAGTTGGCACAATTAAATTTGAGTGCCCAAAGCTTTGATAGCTGATAATGACGGAATCAGTTCTGTAATTCGAGGGAACCCCTTTGGGGGTGTAAAAGTTAACAAAACTGGTAATTGCCACTGGCGAGATAATCATGTGAAAAAATCACGCAAAATAAGCAGATGCAAAAATGCACTCGACTTCCGTCAAAGTGAGTATTTTTGCATTTTATTCCCGCTCTTGAGAGTGCTAATGGAATTTTCTGCATTGTGTTTAGCCATGTTCCAGTTGTCAAAACGAATTTCTCTTGGCCATGTCAGCTGAATAGAAGCGAAATTATTTCGCTGGCTCAGCACCGGCGATAAAGACCCGGCGACGACGACTGTCGTTTGGTTTTTCGCCAATTCATGGCATTATTGAGATCCCCCCAATCGGTCTTTCTCGACTTTTAGAGCACTCAGTGATTTTCCAGTCTGCAAAACTTTATTTACATTTTACTGAGCGCAATAATCAAAGATATCTCCCACCGATAAACGATTTCGGGAGTGCGCACGATTTAATGTCCTCAGCCTATTGTCTCAACATTTTTTTGGAGGCTTGTTGGAGCCTCTGATAAGCTGAGAGGTTCCATAAACACACCCCAGGTCATGTGAATGGAGACAATGAAAGTTCATTGGCGTTATCAATAGTATAAGCAAATATGCAGCAAGATACTTTTTGATTGAAACCGTAAATGTTCATAAAATAAATAAGGGAAGTATTAAATACCTAATGATTGGGAATCATAAATAAGTTAGAGGCTGCTATAGAAATCACTAGGGGTTTTAGAAAATCTACAAAAGGTGTCTAAACTTAAGGCAGATTTCTTTTTACAGATCTAAAGAAATTAATTAACATATAATTTTGTATTTTTAGCTTGTAATTAAACCATTTTAGACACTATTATAAGGGTTTAAAATACAATAGTGATTTGGGAATCAGCCTAAATTAAATGGAGTTAATTATTTATTCACATTAATACTTGAATCGCATTATATTTTAAACAGCAATTATTATTATTATTTTTTTTAACATACTTAAATCTAAAATAAATAAGGAAAACTCCTCCAAATTTCTCTTAAAAAAGCGTGCCTGGTTCAGAAACCTCTTCTCCCGTGGAATTTATCTAATCTTCTGACTGGTGACTGTGGAGCATAATTCACTTAACTGTCATAATCAGGCCAAAATCCGCGACCAGACTTTGGTTTTTTCTTAATTGCCTCAACATCCTGACGTTTGTCTAAGTATTATGGCCACCATAAAGTCAACGATGGAATTGCATTGCAAATCGATTGACAGAGGGTTCAGTGGGTTAAAAACTTTCCATCACCAGCTAATCGACTTGATGGACTTTGGAGTGGCGATGCTAACTGGGGAGTGCAAATGGAGGTTGATAAACGCCTTGAAAGCAGACTGAAGAGGAGAAGGAGGAGATAGTGCGAGGCCGGGCAGATAGCACAGAAGGTCTCTTTGGTAAACAAACCATTCATATATATAAATAGGAAGTGCGATATGCAGTTTCACTTTCGCTGGTCAACAAGTGGGGCCAAGCTGCAAATACAGACCAGGCGGGGAGCTCAACGCTCCACTGGATCGGCTATTGATGAATGGATACTGCAGAACGAGGTGTGTACTGTCCACCAATTGCCTGTTCCAACAGCTATCTGTAAGAGTTTAATCAATTGGAACAGAAGCCATTGAGTTATAAATGTTTACAACCCAAAAATAAACACTGTTGTAAAATCCATTAGGTTGTACATACATATTACTAGAATTTATATAGCTTTTGATTGTGTTATTTTTGAGGTTTATATTTGAACTAATGGTACACTTTCTCAATTTATATTAACTTGTTAAATTTATAGCAATTTAAATCAAAGAATCCTTAATGAAATAATCGAACACTAGTTCAGTAATATATTTCAAACAAAAATAGCTGACAGCTGACAATATAAAATAGTATATTAACGACAGTTAATCTAATTTTGATAAGTGAATCGAACAAGCCTGCCGTTTAACAAAAATAAAGCACATATATCAGTATATAGACGTGTGTCTTATCTTGAAACACAGATAATTATATCCCCCCATTTAAACAAAGCTAAAATATAAGTAAATTTGTTAAAGAGTTAAAGGCATTTAAACTCTACTAAATCCGTTAGTAGCTCCAGCTATCTGCAAAATCCCACGTCAATCGGCTGCCATATATCTGGGAATAGAAATCGCAGCTAATCTGTGTGTTAACTACCTGGAAAATAGGCGAAAAGTGATAAGAAATCGCCTGGCAATGGCGCCTCGCCATTAAAACCGATTAGGCTTAATCGAATCTCGCACAGGATCCATAAAAGTAGCGTATTTAATAGCCAGTTAATCGTTTAATATGCCTTGCTTATTTGAACGTTCCCTAATCATTTATGGGATCTAATCGGTGATTTGTCAAGCACCATCCGAGCCCCATAAATTACTTATGATTGTGATCTTGATTAGGTCAGCAGTTTTCCCAGTTTCAACCCAACCCAAAATTCAACTCCCCTGGCATGACCAGATACTTAGCTTCTGCTGACCTTATCGCTCTGTCTGCCCGCACTCTGTGCGATGATGAGTCGGTCGATCGACTGTATCTGTATCTGTATCTTGGACGAATTAAGTGGGTATTTTCCAAATGCCCCCACAAAGTCAACAAGACAAGACGACAAGGCAATAGGTTGTCTTTCGCCGCAGATATCTGTTCGGGGCGCGTGATCCATGTCCAAAGTTCTACTGGAAGTGCTCAGGAGTACCCCAAATGATGGCACAGGTTTTGATTTCAGATAACTGTCCCCACCGTATGCGCTGGGGTTTCTTAATTAGAAATGGAAGAAACCTTTATTACCTGCAAAAATCCCCTGATTTTATGATGGTTACACGGAGAGCACTCTATTGGTTTTACGATCTCTCAGGCTAAATCAAAAGGCCTACCTATATCGTTAAAATATTGTATAAATCTCAAAGTATCTGTGTGCTTACTAAATTGGTTAGCATTGAAGGCCTTACTATGTAATAAATCTACTGACTTAAAGGGGTTTTATGATATCAGGGTACTTGGACTGAATTAGTGTCATTAAAATACAAATATTATATACTTTATGACAGGTTTAGCGGACTGAATATTAATTACATAGGTATTACATGATTTTTATAATTTCTCTTTTACTAAATTTAGAATATTATGCTTTTCTTATACAGCTATATTTAAGATCTTGTAATTAGCATACCCGGTAAGTACCCGGTTTTTATGAACTTGAACTAGATTTTCCTTCTCTCTGAGAGAATCTCCAACAGGATGAAGCCAATTGACAAGTGGAAAAACACTCGTGCCGCCTATGCAAATAGGAACCCTGATCCAAATTTATCTGGACATTACTCAAGCCCAACTATCCGCACACTTCCGATGGCAATCATCGCCACCCCTGGGATCTGGGAAGCCGAACCCATCCTCCCATTGTAAATCCCACACCGGCCTTGTAGTTTCCGATCCCAGAGAGTTGTGCGGATTATCATTAGTACATTGTCTCTGGCATCTTATCAATTAAAGCAATTCCCCTTTGAATAATTACGAAAGACGTAAACAGAGGCGACAATTAGAATGTGGATGAATGTGTAACTATTCGGCGTGGGACTCAAACCCTAAACGTGACTTTCGAAATTAATACGGCTATGCGGATGAGTCCGATAAGTCCGATAAGTCCGATAAGTGGCGATAAGTACAAGAATCCAATTAATGGTTCCACCGATTTTGAGTCAGTCTGAGCTTGATTGTTATATACTTTATGGAGTTTGTGACTCACGGCAAATAGTTTGATTCTTTGATTGGTTTTTGGGGTCGAGTGGGGTGAGTCAGCGTCACAGGTGGATTTGTAAAGCAATTAAATAACATTTACCTATCAAGGAAAAGGTAATAAAATGCATTATTACGATGTCTGTTTCTGGTTTTTGGTAAATATTATTTGTAAATAACTATTAGCAGTTTTAACACTCTGTTGCACAGTAAACTATGTACTAGTTGTTATTTTAATTAATATTTTAATTATTTTTTGTTGCTTTCAAAAGCTGCTGCTGCTCGGCAGGACGCGGAACCGTTGCGGTCTCGGACTGAACTCCATCGGCTTGGAGCGGCACGCTTCTTTTATAACGGAACCTCGGCGAACCTCGGGGAACCAAGAACGGAACGGAGAACCCGCGGCGGAGAACGTCAGGGCACAGAATGATTACTGAAAAGCGGTGCGAGCATCGGCCGAGTGTACAGGCACACCGACACACACACCCGCAGCGCAGCGCACCGCACACACCCAACCAACACACACACACTGGCACAATTGAACCGAATTATGGCAACACTACACTCAGGTTTATATGCTGCTGCTGCTCGTCCGTCTATCTTTCTTTTCGGGTATTCCGCTTTTCCGTTTTCCGCTCTCGTCTGCCAGAGATTTGCATCCAAACTGCAGCGCAGATTTAACCGCAAAAAAAAGAAACAACAAGAACAAGAATGTGCACTCGCCGAAGGTGGAAAACTGCACTTGCCAGGCCGAGCAGCGCTGCCGGCGTCGCGGCTTAGAAGCTGATTAATTGATAAGCAGGCAGCGAGCAGAGAAATTGCTAAACGAACGGTAATTGGCAGCTGAGCGGGAGCGAGAGAGTATGCGAGCCGGCACACGACTCTCACGCCCACACATGCAAGTGTGCACTGAGGAAAACATTTAATGGGTGTTGAAAAGGATTCTCTTGATTTAGTTAATTCAATTTAATTTTAATTCATTCAACTGTTGATAATGTTGATGTAATGTAATGTAATGTTGATTAAATATACTTAATTTACTTCTTTATTTTAATAGCAAGGCTTTTGTTAAATTCATAAAGGATAAATACAAATATATGGAATATTTTTTGTAAAGTCCATTTAAAATAAATTCCAGAAATGTATACTTTTGAAATAATTGTTTTTTCTGAAAATATAGTTAAATAAATTAATTATTAAATTTAAAGGATTTTTATAATTTTATAAAGGATAATTAAAAATCTTGTGAATATTTCTTATAAAAAAAAAATTTTTTTTTAACAGTATCCATAAAAAATCTTCTAAAAATGTCATGCATATATTTTCTTCTTTAAAGAATTAACATAAAACTTAATTCAATAAATTAAATAATAAAATTAAAAATTAAAAATAAATGTGTGCTTAATTTCATAAAGAAGAAATACAAAAAAAAAAAAAAAAAAAAAAAACTATTGCATGTTCAAAATAAACCTAACTTTTAACAGTATCCTAAAATCATTTATAAAATGGCATGCGGATATTTTCAAACTTTTATGTCTAAACCTTAATCTAAAATTGAATAAATAAATTGTTTAATCAGTAGCAACAGATTAAAAATATCTATGAAATATTTTATATACAAAATAAACCTAAATTTCAAAACTATTGCAGGTATTAGCCGTAAACCGTATGCTTAATAACTGAAAATCTTAAATTTAATTTAATAACTATATTTCTAACAGTACATGAGACGAAGAGGGAGAGAGAGAAAGAGAGAGAGGACCACGCAGGAAGTGACGTATTTATCAAAATCGAGATTGTCACATTTTGGCAAATAAATTTCACTTGATTCGAGCCACACGGCCCGCTGCCGCCTTCCTGCTCGCCCGCCCGGCCTGCCATTTGGTTAAAATTAGATCGGAATTAATTTAGTTACTTTTTACAGCCCCGAAAGTGACCAATTGTTGCACCCACGAAATGAAAAATGCAATTCGCCGAGAGACAAATAAATGCTAATTGAGCGGGACAAATTCGAGGGAGCGAGAGCGAGAGCAGGAGGCTGTCGTCGCAAATGCTCCGGCCTTTGTTTTCCATTGCGACGTCATTAAATTGCAGTTAATGTGGCAAAAGGCGCAACAAAAGTCAATGTCAAACGGCAGCTGCTCTCGTTTTTCCCCAGGTAGCGAGCCCGCGGGGTGGAAAGAGGGAAAGTGGAAAGTTACCAAGGTGCGTGCGATTCGGCGCGCGGGAAAAATCAAAGTGCATTTCCGCAACAAATCGCCGCTTGACGGCAATTACCATCAACACGAGCGGTGATTTGTGACTATCGAATGGGGATCTTTCTCTCCATGTGATACCCTGTAGCCCAGCTGGCAGTTTACGACTGTTTTATAGAGTCGTTATCTCTTTATCTAACGGAAAATGACTGAGAAAACACCAGTTCGCGCGTTTGTTGCAGTTACCCAAAACATGTGGTTTTCCGCCAGATACAAAAGACTTAATGGCCCACACTTAGCCATGACATTGTTGCAATTTGTTGCCATTTTGTTCGCTGAATAAATAACTAAATAGCGTGTTAGTCATACACCGTGGAATTTAATCATATTTAAATTATTTTCTAGTTATTTAATGGAAATTTTGTTTTGTAGAGAATAATACATAATATATCATAAAACAAATTGGTATCTATTTTCCCCAAAATCTATAAAAAGGTTTACATTTTATGGGTAAGAGTTTAAAAGTACTTTTCTAGTACCTTTTATTTGTATCTAATTTTCCTTTTTAAATTAAGAAACTATTGAAAAAATGTCGAATTAAATAAAAATAGTTTTTTTTTTTAGTTTTTAAACAGTTTTCCAGAATTATGGATAATCATCCGATTTAACAGAAATGGTTATTGTATTCTTTTTACCGGAACCTAATCCATATGTAAGACCTTGATCCTTCCTACTTGTGTTCCAAATATCCTTAAAAACGAATGACATCAAATCAAAATAATGAGGCTAAAAATAGAATGCACTTTTACCGTTTTATCAGCTAACCGAAATCAACGTGGCCGCCGTGGGAATGTGTTGGCGAATGAATGCATTTCATGAATGACAAAATAAAGAAAAGCAAATTCGACTAGCGTGTGGACAAAAGGCGCTCGGCAAACGTCACGCGATTTTCTCGATAGCGGTGGCAATCAAGCTGGAAGAAATGGCAAATAAAACACCGCACATGTGACAAATTGCGCGCACTGGTGACCCCAATAAAGGAGCTGTAATTACACAGAGACACAATTACATTAGGCGACGGGGTTAACGGGCATCGGTGTCGGGCCGCGGCGCGGCTGCAATTCTGCAAATTAAAATCCAATCGAATCAATTGAGAAAGCAAATAGCGCGTAGCATGTGATTGGAGGCAAGCAATTCAATTAATTTGTCGGGCGACGGCAGCGTTATGAGCATTCAATCGGGACAAGCCATTCAAAGTCATCAACTTAAATGGTCTTATCAAAACGCGAGAAATTCAAAATGAACTAATTTTGGCGCCCCCTAGGCTATTATAACCCAGCAGATATCATACTCTGGCAACACCTTGCATCTTACCAGTTGCCAGTGCTGCCAGACCGTTTTCCTTTACATTTTTTTTCTTAGCTCTATTTATCTCAATTTATCAATAATTTTGGGCTTCATTCTTAAAAGCTGATTCTGTTGTCTTGTCAAAGACAGTTGAAGCTACCAATTAATACGCTACAATTACTACCAAAATGTCGCTGAGATGCAAAGGAGCCAAGTGAGCATAATACTGCATATCTGAAAAGTATCGAAACCAACAAGTATACCGTAAATGGTAATAAATCTATATTAGCTTAGCAGTTGCAGATGTTTTTGAGTACTTTTGCAATTTTGGTCAGTTGCGCGGGCTATTGGTGCTGCCAGACAGTCCTACAAAATATAGGCAGCAATACAAATTTTCTCATCTCATTTTCATATTTATAATTCTTATCTAAGAAACTGTGTTTCTAAGGCTACACAACCGAAGACAATCTCTGGAAAATGTCGTTTTCCACCTCTACTTTCCATTCCATTTTCCGATTTTCCTAAAACATATAGTTTTGGTATATTTCTGGAAGCTTGATGGTATGTTTAAGTGGCCCAGGCTTGGCCACACTGAAAACGAAGAGAACGCAGCGCAGCCGAAAAAAAATTAAAGCAGCACGCGATATATTTTTTATTTTCAAAGGTTATAGCCACATTTAAAGGCATCCGCCGAACACAGACGAGGGGCAAAAGTGCCGGCAAGCCGTAAGTTTACAAACCTTTGCAGCCATTTGCGTATTACAGCCGCGCGAACCGAATTGAAAATTTTGCAAGAACCGAAAAAAACGAAAAAATTTTGCACATCGTCGGCGGCGGCGACGTTGGCGGCAGCGGCGCTGCTTCTATGCCGCGACAGCGGCCGTGGCGGCGCAGCAGCAAAAGGGAGCAGCTGAAAGATGAAAAATGAGAAATAATGAGAAAAAAATCGGTGGGTGCCCGTTTTAATGGATTTTCGAAGAATAGTGGTGGAAAGTGTGGAAATTATGTGTAAATTCGATATGTAAATTCGGCATGTGCCGTGAACTGGTGTGCGTGCGTGAAATTCTTATTGGAAAAGCGTGCTCATCGGTGTGAACGAACGAGCGAAACATTTCGGCGGCGGCGGCGGCTGCTGTGCTGTGTGTGCGTGTGTGAGAGAGAGCGAGAGAGCGCGCACACGCTTTTTTTAAGGTGGTGTGTGGAGGACACACACAAAAGAAAGACAAAGAAGAAGAGGAAGCACTAGGCCGCTGCGCTGCCGGCTAAAGCGCTGCCGCAGCCGCTGCCACCGTCACCGTCAGCGCCGCAGTTGCTGCATTTTGTTTAGCCAGGAATTTCTTGCCCCAAAATAACTTCAAAATTTTTTGATTGCCATTGCGCCGCTGCTCCCCCGTACGTCAAAATATATATTCGGGGGGGAAAAGTAGTATTGGGAAAACACTTCCACCCCGTGCCAGTGTGCGTGTGTGTGGTTTGTTGTTTATTGCTTTGCATTTCGATTCGCAGGCAACATCTAACAGAGGAGCAACACCAACAGCAGCAGCAGCAGCAGCGGCAGCAGAAGAGGAAGCAGAAGCGGCAAGCAAAAGACTGATTACAACGTAGCAGCAAGGAATTTAGAGCAGGAACCTCAGGATTCTGCCACTGCACTGAATTGTGGGTAAATCGCAAGGATATCTCCAGCCAACCCCCCGTTAACTGTTGTCTTCCAGGCACCGGGCGAGAGAATACACGGCAAAAAAGGCAAACTGCATTCGACGGGGAAAAGTTGGGCGCTGAAGGGTTCGGAGGGACGGACGGCGACGAAGAACCACCACGACAAGGCGGAGAGAGCAGGGACAACACCAACATCAGCAGCAGCAGCGACAACAACAACAGCGGCCAACAACATGGAAGATCTTCTCGTGGAAGTTCGGCTCGACAACGGGGCCTACTACAAGGTGAGCTGGAATAGCACTAACATTAAATGGAAGAATTAGGAGCCACAGCGGCAATCAGGCGCAGGGGAGTTGGGACGGCAGCTGCCTCAGTTTCTAATTTCGTGGATTTTAGCTTTATTTCTATAAATAACCGCAACATTTTGAGTGGAGTCTCGACATCATTCACCACCACCATACTAACACTAACACCAACACCGATACCAATGCACCACCACCAACGCAGGCGGGCACGCACACTGCGCTGCGCGGCACGGCGCGAAGCAACGCAGCGCGACGATGCGACGCGACGCGACGTCTCTGCCCGCGTTGTGGGGGTGTCGGCGTCGCTGCCGGCTGCGACAGAGCCTGACGTCGTCGGTCATTCGGATTTGTTGTTTTGGTGATTTCCCTTTTCAAATAAGAATTCAATCCGACACATAGATAAGGCGATTAAATCATCGAAATTCGCGATAAAACTATGTGATTTGAGATAATTGCGGTTTAAGGGAAACATTAGTTAGTTATCTATTTAAACCGAAAATGAGGCTAAGTTATAGTTTTGCTTTGCTTTCTGATAGAAGAATTTATGTTGAATTTATGATATGTTAGATACATTCTAATGACTTCTTAAATAATATCAAATTGAAGTTCATTTTTTATTTTATTCCAAAGAACAAGCATTTTGTTTGGATGTTTCATGGTTGAGAATGAAAATTATATGGATTTTAAATTTTGTAGTCAATTAATAAACTATTTTACCTTTCAAATTCTTTGTTAGGTTTTATACGTTTATTTGTTGTTTTCTTTATTTTTGCTGGTAAATAAGTTTATGGTAACTTAAGCCATTTTTAAAGGGTTCATAAATAATAGCTAGTTAAAGTTTTACGCCTGTCATTTAATCAAATAACGAGTTTACGTTAAACTAACATTAGTATTTTGATTTTATAATCTTAAATTATAAAATACTTGGAGTTCTTTCTTTTGTCATAAATATTAGTCATTCTAATTGTTCTTGTAATTAAATACTGTAAAGAAATTACATTTTTTTTGACATTATATCTTTCAAATCACAATTAATTTATATTTACCAGTTTCTATTGCAATATTCGATTAATAATTTGAAGAAAAAACTATACACTCGTATCATAAAATGTTTGTCTACCTTTTCCAATATTTTATCAGAAAGCTTTTATTTATTGTTTTAAAATTCCAGTATATAAGCCAGTTCCTACTCAATCTCAACTAAGTTGTTCACTTGACTCCCCTATTGATTGATCTACGTGGTCTTAGATTCGTGGAAAACTCTGGAAAATTGATAATGTAGTGCTGAATATTCAGCATAGCTTGGCCTTTGATTACGGCGCTCGTAAACAGACCCAGTGTAAACACTCGCTCGTCGGAGAGAGACTTCCCTCATGAGAATGAATGATGATTCAGCAGCGCACTCGTCGTTCTCTGCTGTTTGCATTTGGGATATGGTTCCACGGTCGCTTATCAGAGATATAGGAACGCTATTCGGAGAGCGGTCGTAAAAATATTATTTAAAATAAATACATGCATATATACAATAATAATACCTAGGCAGATAAATGGGGAATATCAAAGACAGCAAAGCCACTTTAATGACACACATTTTTTCTGCTCTTTCTCCCTGCCGCTGTGTTCCGCTGGCTCGCCCTGTCAATGGACTCGTCCTACAACAACTACAACAACAACAACAACTGAAAAATGAAAAACTACTACAACTGCAACAACAACAACAGGGCCAGGTGACATCTGTCGGCGATGATGGCATCTTTGTGGATGTGGACGGGTAAGTTTTTGTTTTATTTTTCAAGAAACAAATCTGCGAACAGGACAACAAACCAGCAACAACGACAACAATAAAAAAAAACTTGTAAAACGTATTTTCTAACTAATTTGCAACCATTAGTACAATCTGAGGAGCGACAGGCACAACCACCGAGAATAGCGTCTTCTTGGCATCGAAATTAGAAATTAGAGATGCTGGGCACGCATCATTTATGCCGTCTATCGTCCACCCATCGTTCCTCCGGTCATCTCTCTCCCTTCTCTATTTTAAATGTTTAATTTGGCGCAACTTGTTAAACGTTGCATTTGTACCAGCAAATAATGACACTTGACAACACAGCCGCAGGCTTTAGAGTGTTTTAATATAAAGAGCGGGAAGAGGTTCTTAATTGTTTGTGGGTTTATTGTGTATTTTATGTAAAAACTCAATTAGAATAATGGGGAATACACATCATAGGAGTCAGATAAGCTTTCACTTCATCCAGTTTTCCAGTTTGGTTCAATTCATTTATTAAACAATCATTCAAAGCCATAAACAAGACAATAAACACAAGAGTTTCTGCTGTCATCTAGTGTTACAGTTCTCCTTCTTGGTGGCACAAACAAACAAACAGAAAAAAAACTGCTGACTGTCGGACTGACTGACCATCACGATCCAAGACTCTTGTCCGCCCCCCTGACAAACAAACAAATAAACAAACACCCAACTTCATTTTGCACTGCAGAAGGAGGAGGGAGGAGGAGATGGCTTCCATCTCTGCCAAAGCTGTCAAGTGCGAACGACAAATGCCACTAAGCAGCGGCGGCGGCGGCGGCGGCGGCCATCGTCAAAGGCGCGACTATTTTTAATCGCGGAAAGAAACCATTTATATTTATTTATTTATTTCAAACTCGGTTATGACGCTGCGATCAGGCGGCTTGTAACGCCAAAAGAAGAAGAATCCTCAGGGAAGCGCAATCAGATCTATTTTTGGTTGTTTTATGGATGTCTTAATTATCATTAAAATGTCTTGTTTGGACTTTAGCTTGGAATTCATTTTAATTGCCTTGTTTAGGGATAGATATGATGTGCTTTTGTTTTTACTTTTTTTTTTTGGGCAGCTTACATTCAAATTTTTATCTTTTTTTGTAGTGATTATTTTGTTCATTTGTAATTAACATGGCTACTAGATAATAATTAATTTTTTATTATGGATAAACTAAAGTAAAAGTTAATCCAAATCATACTCCATATTTCCATATTTCAATGTAGGAGCGATCTGATCGATAAAAATATATCGCTCAATATCATATCGAAAATATTGTAAATTTCTATAAACCAAAATTTTAAATATTGTAAACATTCAAGTACCAATCTTAAATTATATATGTATTCTTATATTAGCCGTAAAATATATATAATGTTTAATATCCCAACATATTTAATTAATTAATTTATCCCTTGTTCGATTTTTAATCGCACATACATCACAATATTAAAATATCGATTAGTGCATCGACTTTTCGCATAAAATATTGATATTATTTCGATATTTTCTGCCTTCTTTATAAGAATGTAAACTTGAACATAAATATAAGAATGGGAAGAAGCTCCTCTTATATTTCATTTAAATCTTAAAATATATATCTTAAAATTTCCGATTTCTCACTAGATTTGATTTCTAAAGAAAACTTTGATTTATTTATATTGTCACCAAATTTCTTATGACTTATGGGCTACTTCAAGTTCGATTGTAGTTGTCTATATTTAAAGAATGATTTTTTTTATTTTTAGCAGTGAGCTTTGTAGTTCAGGAATTCCCCTAATAGAAAAACCAAATAAAACGTAAGGTTGCATAGATATATTCTGTGTATATTTGAAAACTAATTTGAAGAGCATTAAAGAGTCGATCATTTTAAATTAATTGTTCCCGTTTTATGCCTGTTCTTTTTTCGGTTTATTTTATTTTTTATTTAATGCTTGCAGTTCTTGTGACATTTTTGGAACGAAAGTTGGCCGCCTTTTTTGATTTGATTTTTGTTGTTTTGTCTTCCATCTCTCACACGAGATCCACATCGAGCTGAGAGCAGCTGGATCTAAATTTAGTTTGCGCCACTATCCTGCCGGCACGACTGCTGCTGCTGCTGCTGCTGCTGTTGCTGCTGCTGCTGTGTGGCATTTCCGATTTGTGTCTCGTGGTCGGGACTCGGGATGGGAATGGGAATGGGATTGGGATTGGACTTACACTGGGAATTGTGGCACCCCCACAATGGTTGTTGTTGTTGTCGTGGTTGCTTGTCTCTTGGCCCTCGGCCAGCAGAGCAGTTGCCGCCGCTGGCTCTGTCTCGGGCTCTGCCACAGTCTCTGCTGGCGCTGGGAAACACCTGTCCGCTGACTATCTTAACAGTTTGGCAAATGCACCTTAATTAATTAATTGAATCTGCTTTCTCCGCTCGCTCCCATACGCATTGTTGCAGCGTGTCCGAGGTGATGAAATATCCATTTGGTAACGTCCGCCAGCCGCCCGAGGAAGCCGTCGAGGTAGCCGCACCGATCTTTGAGGAGGGCATGGAGGTGGAGGTCTTTACGCGCACAAACGAGCGCGAAACCTGCGGCTGGTGGGTGGCCATCATCAAAATGCTCAAAGCGGACATTTGTGCGGTGGCCTACATCGGTTTCGAGACGCCCTACACCGAAATCTGTGAACTGGGCCGACTGCGCGCCAAGAACTCTAATCCGCCAATTACAGCCAAGTCCTTCTATCAGTTCACGCTGCCAGTTCCCGAGGAATTGCGCGAGGAGTAAGTGGAAGCGTTATAAACCCAAGCTAGAAGCTTTATTAACTTTGGATTCTTTTATTTAGAGCTCAGAAGGATGGCATACACAAGGAGTTTCAGCGCAGAATCGATGCCGGCGTCTGCAACTACAGTCGCGACCTGGACGCCCTGATCGTCATCTCCAAGTGGGAGCACACTCAGAAGCGGGCCAGCATGCTCAAGGATATGCATTTTCGTAATCTCTCACAGAAGGTAAGCCATCTGAATCCTTTTGCTGAACTTAACTAAATGAAGTCCTGCTTGTACTCAGGTTATGCTGTTGAAAAGGACTGAAGAAGCTGCCCGTCAGCTCGAAACGACTAAACTGATGAGCCGTGGGTAAGTTTGAAGTGTATCTTTTAATTGTAAACTGTAATTTTAATTATATTGAATTGTTATTTCACTGTTCTTGCAGAAACTACGTCGAGGAGTTCCGTGTGCGCGAGGATCTCATGGGTCTGGCCATTGGGTCGCATGGCTCGAATATACAAGCGGCACGCACGCTGGTCGGCGTCACCAACATCGAGCTTGAGGAGAAGTCCTGCACATTTAAGATCAGCGGCGAGACCGAGGAGTCCGTGCAGCGCGCCCGTGCCATGCTCGAATACGCCGAGGAGTTCTTCCAAGTACCCAGGGAACTGGTGGGCAAGGTGATCGGCAAGAATGGACGCATCATTCAAGAGATTGTGGACAAGAGCGGCGTGTTTCGAATCAAGGTGAGTGCTGTGAGTATTGTGCTTTAAACTTGAGCCAGTCCTAATATTTTCCGGGCAGATCGCGGGCGACGACGAGCAGGATCAGAATATACCACGCGAGCTGGCGCATGTACCCTTTGTGTTCATTGGCACCGTGGAGAGCATTGCGAATGCCAAAGTGCTGTTGGAGTATCATTTGTCGCATCTGAAGGTGAGTTATTCTCCAGAAAAACCCAACCGAAGCTCCCAACGTATTCTAATCTGTTGTAGGAAGTGGAACAGCTACGCCAGGAGAAAATGGAGATCGACCAGCAGCTGCGCGCCATCCAGGAATCTTCAATGGGCTCCACACAGAGCTTCCCCGTGACGCGGCGCTCTGAACGCGGCTACAGCAGCGACATCGAGTCAGTGCGCTCCATGCGCGGCGGAGGTGGTGGACAGCGTGGGCGTGGTGGCGGACGTGGACGCGGTGGCGGCGGTCCTGGAGGCGGTAATGGCCTCAACCAGCGCTACCACAACAATCGGCGCGACGAGGACGACTACAACTCCAGGGGCGATCATCAGCGCGACCATCAGCAGCAGCGTGGCTACAACGATCGCAGCACCGGTGGCGGTGACCACAACACTGGAAACTACCGCGGCGCCGGTGGTGCTGGCGGACCCGGCAACAGGCGCGGCGGAGTAAACCGTCGGCCGCCACGCAACGAACAGCAGAATGGCAGGGATTACCAGCACCAGCACCACAACCACACCGAGGAGGTGCGAGAGACGCGCGAAGTGAGCAGTGTGGAGCGAGGTGAGTCCCGTGAATAACGCTGCCAATTAACCAATTAGCTGAACCAATTTATTTTGCGCGCTCAAACAAGATACAAAGTGAATATTCTGAATTCCCCCCGTAATTGGACTTGATGGGAACATGAAACACTCAAGAATCTATATGTACAGCAAGTTTGTTAGCTCTAAAAACGTATCATTAATTTTTGAATATGTTTAGGTCTCTTCTATTTCAAATAAATTTAATAAAGTTACATTAGTCTTTGGTTACTGAACTTGTCGAGTGCGTTATTACAGAAATTGGTATCTTAATGATGGGAAACGAAGGATATATGAGTCTTAGAAGTTTTTTAATGGATAAAGATAAGAATAGTTCTTCCGGAAGACTTTATTTCTTTATAGTATCGGTTTTAGTGTATATTTCTTTCTTTGCATTAGAATATTATGTTTTTAATATCCTTTATTATTTAAATTTCCACAACTACAAGTTCTTTTGTTTTATTATATATATTTTATTGCAAAATTAGGCAAGCGAATATTTGTAAACATTCAATTCCAGCTGTCAGTGGGCTCTTGATTACAATATAGGATAAATTATTGCCGTTCTTTGTGGATACTGCTATTATAGTAAATATTATATCCTCTTCATCTCTCCAGCGGACAGCAACTCATCGTACGAGGGCAGCTCGCGGAGGCGCAGAAGGCAGAAGAACAACAATGGTCCCAGTAACAGTGAGTACAAAGCGTCCAATGGCTTGTGGCTTACCTGATATTTTATATCTTACCTGCGATTTGATAGCAAATGGAGCGGTGGCCAACAATAACAACAACAAACCCCAGTCGCAGCAGCAGCAGCAGCAGCCACAACAGCAACAGCAGCAGCCGCCGGCGCCTGCCAACAAGGCGGCGCTAAATGCTGGAGATGGCAGCAAACAGAATAGCGGCAATGCGAACGCCGCTGGCGGTGCGAGCAAGTCGAAGGATCCATCGCGCAACGGGGATAAGCAGCAGGCGGGCGCGGGAGCGGGCGCGGGCACGGGCGTACAGCAGCAGCAGGCGGCACAGCAGCAGCAGCAGCAGCAACAGCAACCACCGCAGCCACAGGCCCAGCAGCAACAGGCGGCGCAGCAGCAGCCGAAACCGCGACGCAACAACAAGAATCGCACCAACAACCATACGGACCAGCAGCAGCCTGGCCAGCAGCAGCTGACGGAGAACGTGAAGAAAGAAGGTCTGGTCAATGGCACGTCCTAAGCAACTAACATGAGTGGATCGGCAGAAGACGAACAACCGAGCAACACAGTGTTGTACTGGGCAGCGGATAGGCAGGTCAACCAATATTCATGTTAAATGTCGTTGAATATCGCCGCCACATTACATAACAACAAAACCACACCCAACAGGAGACACACAGAACAACAACAAAAGCGACAGCATCCAAATCATTATCAACAGCCACTAACAAATTGTTTGAGAAACTATTTAAGAGTAACTAAGGAGAAGAGAAGTGAAAAATTAATATACATGAAATATGTAACATTTGTAAAAGCATATACTAACACACACACACCTAAACACCACACCACAAACACACACACACACACACCGTTCGAATTATACACAAAACAACAAGAAAGTAAAGAAATAAAAGAGAAAAATCATGCCTAGGCTTATATAATTTCAATTGAAGCGAAACAAAAGCTTCAATTACAATCAAAACTGAATTATATATTTATGTATAAAACAAATTCAAAGGCAATTAATAATTAACAAGCAAACGAACGAATCGAAGGGAAAATACTGAATATGTAAACTAAAGCGTTAACTCTAATCCGGGCAACTAGCGTAGTTTTTCAAAAAGGAAAATCTAAAAGAAAACAAAAACAAAAAAGAGAAGAACCTGGCGGCGGAACGGCGCTTCTAAAGCGCCCTTCGCCGCCGACAATTGAAATGTTTCTAGTTATATGCATATTATAATAAAAGAGAACAATATGATTGCATTTTTTGTTGTTTTGGTTAAATTAATAATTAATTTGAGTTAAGTCTGTACCGCCAAGTTTTTGTGTATAATTCGTGCATGCAACAACTTAATCGCAGGTTTATATTTTCATGAATTTTAACATCATATTTGTATTATTATTGTTTAGTTTACCATTTATTGTAAAAGCCAGGGCGCGCGTTTCTGAAATGCTTGCAAACATTAAACAAACGAAACGAACGCGCAACTAGAGACTTTGGCAGCGTTTAAAATTGTTTACTTTGTTCGTTACAACATGGAAATCCTCTCTCTTATTTGTATTACGTTGTATTTATTTACTATCATTAACACACCACACACCACACTCACCCGCATAAGACACATGACTATCATACAAGGACGCAGAAGGCAAGAGAAAATGAAACGCATTGAATTTGATTTTGTTTTATAAATATATAATTTACTTGGCCAAAACCTACAGAGCGTATACTAACTTAGTCCTCTATTAAATACTCTTAAATTATTTAAGCAAGTGTAACACGCCGCGTCTAGCATTGGGACCCACACCCACAATCATCGAGCAGTGCTAGACGTTTATTAAATGAAATTAGTTGAAGCAAGCGGAGACCACAGCAGCCACAAATGGAATATAAATACAATGTAAAGCCAGTATAAAACCCATCTGAGAACAAATAACAGCGAGTCGAAGATGGAGAAGCAAACAGAACAATTCTCACTAATTTGAAGTACATACAGTGTCAATAATATGTAAGAAACACCACATTTTAACATAACATATAATAATAATTGAGGAGATAACGATAACAGTACAGATAAAGATATAATTCTAAATAAAAGTAATGTTGTGTAATTCAAATTAAATAAACAAACGAAACGAAAACTGCGTAAAACATAATATTATATAAATTTAATGAGAAGAATGTGCGATTTAAAATTATTATTTATATAAAAATGAACTTATAAAGAATAGAAATATAGCAAGTAAATTTTATTAATTTAAAATTTATATATATATAAAACAAACCACAAACCATAAAACCCGAACGAGATTCCGATTTATTTCAATTTTTGCTGGCCCTCAAAACAAATTGATTACTTGGTAGGGATGGATGACTACTTGAAAAAGTCGATATATGAACCGATAAATTCCGATAAGTCGATACTCTGATTTATATATCTAAACAAAAGATTCGAAAAAACCAAATTTAATTTAACATATTTCGTTCTGAAATGTTTTTATTTCAATTAATTTTTTATATTTAAACCATAAATCCAATATTTTTGTATATTTTACCTTTAAAAGCGATATTTTTCGATATTTTCGATGGTACTTAACGCGATATATCATTTAGGAGGTTTCTGAGTTGAGCGGCATAATTTCCTTACGCGATTTTTCTAAGGGGGATATATGTAGTCTTTAAAAATTATGATCTATAAAGTTTCGTTTGGTAGTACACCCATATTTTTTGTATATATTTTTATTATACTCTGTGCGGAGTTATCGTTACTATTATCTAGAGGCTACAGTTACAGGCTTAGGATTAGTTATACTAGATTTCCTTGGGAAGTATTGCTGGAAATCCGGTTAACAATGAAATACCTGCTCCTCTCAAGTTCCTGGTTCTTCGTCTGATTCCTGGGGATTCCCCCGTTTTGATTCATAAACGTTGCTTTAGCTTGTCGCGGCGGCAGTGAAGATAGTGGCTGTGGGATTGACTGCGGCAATAATTGGCTACACAACCAGCTAACCACACTGCCAAAGCGCATAGCCAATTGAGGTTACTTGGATTGATTGTGATGATTGACACTAATTTGGTTACTTGTGGGGCTCTACGGCTCGATGATTGATGGAATGTATAGAGTGTCGGTTATTTCTTTGGAATATTTTGTGCGGAAACCACTATAAGCCTCACCATCTTGCGGATTTCAGTGGCAACTTCAAATCCGCTGAGCTTTTGTTCAGAGAGCGCCACCTTCTGGTTTCGCATGGCGGCGGCATGACTTCCGTTGGGGGATTTCCCCTATGCTGCTATTTATGCTACATTGCGTGGTCGCAGTAAAAAAGCTCTTGTATGCGTTCCGCGGGGTGGGGGTTGGTGGTGGCGGTGGTGGGTGCGCTGTAAAATATGCAATCTTTAGTTTTAGTTGTCCAAAAAATTAGCTATAAAGGTTTATTTTATAACCTCTCTTGTCTGCCTTCCATTTGCTTTCGCTTCAGGCTAGCAATTATTTTATGCAGCTTAAAATTACAGCCCCCCCCACCGTTTGGCTTAATTGCTTAGTAAACTTGCTTCAATTAGAGTCGCCATGTTCAAGGTCACCGAAAGCTTGCCACCCAGAAACCTTGCAGCTGAAGGTTACCCCTCTATGCAACGCTATTAGCTTGCCACAGTTTATAGCTGAACTCTGTCCCCCAAAAGCAAAAGGTCCCCTTTTTAGATGGATGAAATAAAACCACAAGATACGTATATAGTTTTCAGATCTTCATAGAAGATATAGTCAGTATTTTATTTTATATTCTTTATTGAAGAAACCAGTTCTTATACATCTATTACTTAGGGTTAGACTTACTTAGCTCTATTTTAATATAAAAGAATAATCAGTTTGACACTATCACAAAAATTGCATATACATATATATATATGTATATATATGTTTTATATTGTTTTGTATTCGCATTTTCTTGCATTCGGGAAGATCGTACGTTCCGGAATGTCGTACCAGATAGTGCATTTACATGCTTCAAAATGTTTCAGTGCAAATGCACTCCTGACACGCAACCCAAAACCTTCAAAGGATGCATTATATATTCTTTAAACTGAAAGGAAAATTATGTTCAGCACGATCGCGGCGTCGCGGTTACTTTTTCTTTGGGCGGGCAGTGTCATTTGGCAGCTATGGGACTCAGTCTGGATCGATCTCCCTGCTATCCTGGCAGTGTTATCAAAAGGGATTGTTTAAACCATAACGAAGGAAACTCTGACGACAAAATCAAACAAGGCTAAAAAACTCATGCAGAACAAAGGTGAACGGGTACGGGCACAGGAATGAGAGATTCGAGTACAATGAACCAGGGATCTGCTCTGGGGAAAGCAGAGGTGATAAGGAACGGCAGTCGCAGGTGCCAAGGTGCGCAGCTGATAATGATAAGGAAGGGGTGTGCGTGTGTGTTGGTGAAAAGTGGGTCGATGCGGCTGGCTGATTACCAATCACCGATCACCGAACACCGATCGGTTATACAAGCCATTTGTGTGTCACCAAATGTCATTCGTTTACTGCTGCGCCCTGGCTTTTTTCCCCATTTATTTATGCTCCCGGCGAGGCCATCAGTCGGCGCCTGTCAAGCCTATGAAAATCCAGCGGAAATCAAACACAAAGCACCGAGTTCTTGCAGTCAAAGATAAGATAAGCCCGAGGGGTGAAGATTAAAGTCGAAAAATTATTAATCCAGCGAGTGGAGAAAGCACCTAGCACATTTTCGGTGCAGTTCCCAATGCTTTTTGGAGCAGAGATTCGGTTTTATAGGGGCTGCCTAGGCAGCCTTCAATTCCGACTTGCTTGGCTGCCTCTTTACTAGACTTAAGGTGTGGCGCATGAGCAAATAAATCCAAAACGAGGCCAAAACATTGAGCAGGCATTAGGCCCAAACAAAAGCAAGAGGCTTTAGAGCAACCATCGAAGAACTGGAGAATTAAATCCGCACAAAACTGACTCTTGGAGTGAAGTGAATAAGTAAATTCCAATTATAAAAACACCAGCAAATCGCATATCGCGTTTGTTCATGGCGCACACACTGCGTATACGCGATGTGTCATCTGTATGTACACACACACATAGAGAGTGGAATATCTGACAGCTAATAAACAGTTTTAGCTTACTAAATTCAATGTGTGCTTGTGTGTTAGTTTTTAATCGCGTGCCAGCAAACACTATGTGTGTGTGTTCTAATTTCGAAAGAACAAGAGCTCTGGCAATTAAATAAATTATTGTTTATTTGTGTCACTGTGTGGGTACATAGTGTGTGCGTGTGTGTGTGCTTAGGTGTATCGATAAATGAAAAGCTAGCTCATGAGCTTAAAAAGCGTTAACTGAATAAAAATAAAAAAGAAACGGAAAATGCGTTAAATGGGTTACATGGTCGACCTGCTGCTGCTGGCAGTTTTGAATGAAAACAATTTCTAAAATGCCCCAAAATGCCGCATCGCCCATCGTTCCTAACCAACCCCTCCCTCCCTGCTTCTAAGCTGTTTGCTCCTCTTTATGGCCCACTTAGTGGTTCAGTTATAATTTCATTAGGCAAATGCTGAGCATTTTTCATTAGCACTTCATGAAGCCACCCGTCCCCGCCCCTCGGCTGCCATGTTGACCAACACGTTTACTTTTATCTGGGTCATAAAAGTCGTCGCTGCCGCCGCCAGAAAGCAGAGTTTTCAAAGAAGTTGTCGTCACCGGAAGTGACCCGAAGTGTTACAAAACCAAAAATAAAAAAATGTATACAGGGCCATAACGCTACTTAAATAAATTACTCTTTGACTTGGCCAAAAAACAGAGAGAGAGAGAGAAATAATTGCGAATTGCAAGAGCCGCTGAAAGACTAACACGAAGCTAACGTTTTGAGGTGGAAAAACATTGCCAAATAAAAGCTAAACTTTTGAGTATATTGCATGCCTGATTAGGCATGGGAATTTGTAGGAAAATTAATTATTAAATTCTAGTTTTAAAGAGAAACCAAGAAAGGAAGCCACAATTTATATACCCTTGCAGTTTGCAAATGAATTATAGGATCTTATCGAAAATCGATCATAACTAAGCTTAAAATAATCGCTTTCTTTGAATTGATATTTATCGATACTTTTTTTTTTTAAAAAACTCAAACTTAAAAGCCGAAAAGGCATTAATTTGAATTTGAAAAGCTTTCCTATGTTCATTTTTATTAGATTAATAAATCTGCATACGCAGAATAGAATTTAAGAAAATTAAAATTTTTTATAAATTTTTGAAAATTTTAACGATGTAAAAATTTAAAATTTTTGAAAAAAATAAATTTTTGCCAGACATAGCCAGATTGACTCGGCTGTTGATGCTGATCAAGAATATATATGATTTATAGGGTCGGAAATGACTCTTTCACTGCGTTACAAGCTTCTGAGTGAAATTATAATACCGTGTAAGAGTATAAAAACTAAGCTAAAGGTTGGAGATATATAGATATATATTTATATCTAATATAATAGTTAAAATTCTCTCCTTTCTTAAGTTCGAGAATGGTTTTATATATATTTATATATTATATTAATAATATTTTTTTAGGCTAAGAGAAATAATTTCTTTCTATAAAAAAATAAGCTATTGAAGCTTAAACCCTAATGAAATATATTTTCTAAGAAAAAAAATTCCATATAAACTCTTTAAAATATATTTTTGAAACTTTCTTTTTAAGAGATATATCGCCATATTTTAATTCTTATCTCCCTAAAGTTTATTCTTTTTAGTTTATTTATGAAAAATTCTTTTAAAACTCAAAATGTCTCTTTTTAAACTGTATTCTAGAAATATTTAAAAAAAAAATGCAATAGTTTCTATTCAAAATGTATTCTATTTATAAAGATTCCAAAATTCTATAGTTATCTGCTCAAAATGTATTCTATTGGCTTATGTATAAAAATACTTTGAAATTTCTATAGGTCTCTATTCAACTTATTTATTTTATAAGAAAACTTAAAAATTTCAAGAGTTTCTATGCAAAATATAGGCTTTTAATATAAAATATCATATACTTTCTGATAAATACCCCTAAAAAAATAATAGTTATCCGCTCAAAACAAAACCTAAATAGTTAAAAAACCTTCATTATAGTTTCATAATTCCTCCCATAAATAAATTTTGAAAAAAGCCAAACCGCCCCTCAAAGTCCATGTGCCACATAAAGAGTATAAAGTTTGAAAAGAACATTTCCCCCTTTTAATTCCCTCGGTCGCATGATCAGCCACACACACAATCACACACACGACCAGCACGCACGCGGACTCTGACACTTATTATCTGCTAAATACACGCTCTCACACAGCATACAGATACAGATACAGATACGGATACAGATACGAGATACCACAAGCACACGTAAAAAGGCAAAAGCGAAATAGAGGAAGAGGAGGAAAGGCCTATGGGCGTACGGTGCGTATACGTAATCACGGAACGAGGAATGTTTGCCATTCGATTCTTAATCTGCAGACGGGAAATAACAGACAAAAACCACCGCCAGACAAGTCCACAAAACGAAGACTGCCCTTGTCTGGCTGATGGATTTTATACAAATTTTTATGAATGATTTTGCCTCTTTTTTTTGGGCGTTTTGTCGTCAGCTGCCTGGCAACAGCGATATGATTTAACTGGAAGTAAGAAATTCCAGAAACTAATCTCTCTCGTGCTCTCTCTCTGGGTTTCCGTCACCATTTACGCATTTACGTGGCTGCCCCAGCAGCAGCAGCAGCAGCAGCCGCGGCATTTATAAATAACAGAAAGAGCGGCGAATAACAACAATTGACGCAGCTAACTAATGACGAGCGATGTTGAGGCATAAATGTTTTTTTCTGTTTTTTTTTTCCTTTTAGTTTTTATGGCAATTTTGTCTAAAATTAAAAAGAACAAAACGAACTGAGTCATGCGTGGAAGGCGTGATACCTACAAGAAGATCACAGAGATCTATCCAGTCATTTGAGAGAGAAAATTAGGGAATTGGAGGAGAATATGAGCAAAAGTAAATTCTAGTTTTATTTAACTATATATATCTGGATTTTATTGAACAAAAAGGAATTTCCTTGAGTTGAAAAACTTTTTAAACTCATCGAAATTATAAAATAGATTCTAGATTGTTCTAGATTCTTTGATAATTTGAATCATAAAAATAACTATTTAAGGCGTGATACCTACAAGAAGATCATAGAGATCCATCCAGTGTTTTGAGAGAGAAAATTAGGGAATTGGAGGAGAATTTCAGCAAAAGTAGATTCTACTTTCGATTCTATTATATATATCTGGGTTTTATTGAACAAAAAGGAAGCTTTTGAACCTATCTGTAACTCATTTTAATTAGATAAATATCTAATTTGGAGTTTCCTTGGGTTGAAAAACTTTTTAAACTCATCGAAATTCTAAAATACAGACCAAAAGTAGATTTTAAATCTTTCTAGATTCTTTTGAACAAAAAGTGATCTTTGAATCTTTCTATATACAATTTTAATCATAAAAAAATAAATATAAGACAGTTTTCTTTAGCAGCAAAAGTCTTTGAACGCAATCAAATACTTAAATACTGATCAATAGCAAATTCCAGTTTGGGTTTTACTATATATTTGTAGGATTTCTTAAGGAATGTAAAAGCTTAGAACCTATCTATAACCCATTTTAATTATTTAAAAATCTATTTTACAGTTTTCCTTAGCAGAAAAAGGTTTACAACTCATACAATTACTAAAGTACTTATGAAAGCAGATACTAATTTGGTTTTATAATATATTTATAGGTTTTCTTGATCAAAAAGGGAGCTAAGAAACTATCTATTGTTCATTTTAACCATAGAAATAACTATAAGGAAGCTCTCTTCAACAAAAAACATTCAAATACTAAAATTCTGAGCCATAGCAGATTCAAATTTGAATTTTACTATATATTTGTAGGTTTTCATGAATAATAGAGAATCTTAGAACCTATTTCTCTTAGAAATCAGCTCATTTTAATAGTTTAAATAAATATTATGCACCTTCCTTTTACCATAAGAAGCCTCTAAATACTAAAATATTTAGTTTAAGCCACAATTCAGCTCTAAACTTAAAACTTTAACACTAACTATGTATATATTTTCTTTAAATAATTCCCCTTAAAAAGGTGTAGTTTCTTCGAAAATAATAGTTTTACTTGCATAAAACCTCAACCAATAGCTTCTCAAACGACACAGTTAAATAATACAGTTGCTTTGAACAACTTCCTTAGAATAACTGACGAATAAATTCATCAAACTTTAAACTGTTTGGCCAAGAACAACAAACTGAACCGACTTGCCAGCGACTTTTCCGCCGACTTTCCCCGCTCCTGCCACACCGAAACGGAACGGAAGGACATCGATAAAGCCACGTCTATGAGGGGCAACGTGTGTGCGAAGATTTGTTGGCAGCAGAGCCTCAGGTTGACCCAAATCGCTAGAGGCCTGAATGCCGCCCGCCTTGCCATCTAACTATCTACGGTATCGTGTCGCTCTCCTTAGCCTTCTGGGGTGATGTAATAAGTGGCAGGCCAAATGACACACACACAAGTGTGTGTGTGTGTGCATTGAGTGTGCAGAAAAGGCCGAGAAGAAAGCCAGAACGAACGGCAGAATGGCACAAAGGCGTCGGCGAAGGGGTCAATAGATAGAGATGCCACCGAGAGATGAGTTATGCAGTTGGCCATAAATATTGTCATCCGAATGCATTTTTAGCCATATTTATAGAGCGCTCTTCGACCAACTAATAAATGTCAGCATTCGGGGCAAATAAATATAGATAAATGCCCCCTCCCCTCCCTCTCCTGTGGCATGGCAACATTTCACTTTTCATTTTACATCCCGCCACCACCTCGAAGCGAAACCATCCCTTGCGAATCAATGTATGTGCACTGCATTTGGCCCGGAGCCAAGGAGAATTTTTATTTTTGGCTCCTTGGCTAAGCTCACGAACTGCAGCCAGGCCATAGATACTACCTATACTCTTGGGCCAGGCCAGGCCAGGCCAGGCCGGAGCTATCTAGGTTGGCTATACTATATAGCTGGCTATATGGCTGGCTGATGGTGTTTCCACAACAAAAATAATCAATAAGCGGCGGCACGAAGCCCATCCAATTGTAATTATCGGAGGTGCCAAAAAGCACATTTCCAACTAATCAAACTGCAACTGGGTCTGGGGGGTAGGGAGGTGGTAAGTCTGAAGGGGATTTCCCTTACTTTTTCCCCCAGAATCTAGGTCATAACACTGACCCAATTTCCGCTTTACATAACTGCTGCCGCTGCCGCTGCTGCTGTTTGCCAAAGGAAAGTGGAAGGACGAAGTGACCTCCATTCGGGAGCATTTTGCAGGCTGCTGCACTGCCATCTCCCTCTCTTTCTCAAACGACCTTGTGGTGCGGGCTGAAGGTCGACTTTTGGTAGCCAAAAAAGAAAACCAAATAAACCATTTCTCTGAATCTATACACACATAGTGTGAAATGTTTAAATTAAACAGCACATATTTCGAAATTCTGCCAGGCATTGCCTCAACACGTGATTCATTGGGAAATGTGTACACAAAATGCTAGACTCTGAGCTTATCAGCTCGTTTCTAGTCTGGGAATCAGCCTGACTAAGCGCATAAAATATATATATAGTTATTTTTTATATATATTTTTTTCTGTGTGTACAAGTGGCCAAATGATCCATCACAAAGTGCCGCCAACAAATGATGTCATAATGATATCTCTTTATAAAACTTTGACGTGTGTTTTTTGTGAGCGTTGTTTTTTAATGATGACAACTTTCGTCTGCTGCCGGCTGCTATTATCAGTTAAAGTCCAAAATCCAAATGCAAATTCAAGGCACCTCAAGCAGAATGTTTATAAAAACCTCTATATAGTATATATACCATTTTGTATTCAAGAAGAAATAATGGTAGACAAAGTCCAAAAGAGAAATATTTACATATTATACATTCAGAGTTTGTCAGAGGTCTATATATATTTATGTTTTATCTTCGTTAAACCATAATTTGTAGGTTTTTTTCTTTTTGGTTAGGTATATCTTCATTAAAACCATAATTTATAGCTAACAAAAAATATTTTTCAGCTAACTAACACTTGCTGGCAAGAAACACTTTGAATTGATGACTATAAACCGGTTTTCTTTCGACTGAAATCAATCATCGGGGATTTTTTGTCATGAATCACTTAAATATTTCACTGAAATTTATATATATATAGCTTTGATTTTGATCTCTGTTCGTTCTGTTTTTTCTCTCTCTATTTTTCTGTGTCAAAATGCATTTTTCAGTCATCCGCCCACACACAAACACACACCATACACCATACACACCCCCTAACCAGAATCGACCTCATAACAACACCCACAATATCCGCACACATGTGCGATTTTAAGCCTTATGTAAAAGTCAGCGTTTCGTTCTTTATTTTTACACAAAATATTGCAATTTTCCCACACAAACACACACAGAGAGACACACAGAGACACACTCGGGCCCACACTACGTATACGTATTGCGAAACTGTGCAAGGTCAAGTGGTTACGATTCGTGTGAGTCTCTCGAGCTGCTCTCTTTCCCTCGCCCCCCGTTTCTCTGTGTGTATTTTAATTGCCACTACTATTTGGTTTCTATTTTGATCAATTTTAATTAAGATTTCCCCTAGAAAGTTAAATCGCGCTACTGACAACAGGGTAGCTTTTTTTTTTGTTTTAATTTTTCATTGCATCTTATATAAGATGAAAACGAGAACTGCAGACAGAGACGGAGATGGTTGGGAAATTTGGGTTACAAGCAACTGCAGCGATACTAAATTTAAAACGCTGAGCAGGCGAGATGCCAGAGGGTGCAGGTGCAAGCGAGTGACAAAGTCGCGCACAGTTGCCGCTGATTGTTTTAAACAAATGACGGCTCTGTGTGTGTCTAAGTGTGTGTGTTTGGTTGTTGTTAAATATTCAACAATGTGAGTGTAAAAATTGTACACACTGCACGGGCATTGTTTCGCTTTTCCCCTTCTTTTTTCTTGCTATTATTTGTATTTTTGTTTGTGTTGTTTTTGCTTTGTTGCAATTACAGGGTGTTGAATGTTGTTGCAATGCCAATTGCATAATGCCAAGCGAAATTATATGGCAAACAAAAAAATGCACTGGCAGATGTGCGGCGGAACTAAAGTGCAGCTACTACTGCTTACAATTTCAATAATATTACGTATACGCCCGGGCTGGCCGAGTTGGAAACGTGGCTTTTCGTAAAGTGTCCCAATCAGCTGTTGAAAATTCATGGAAAAGCCTTCGTTTGGAGATACAAAGGCAGTTATTTTTTACTAATAAATACCATTGTTTTATTTTGGGATATTTTTTGTAGGAAACTTCATATTACGTATACGCCACCAAAAAAAAAAGAGAGAAGAAAACCAAAACACTGGCCAAAAACTAAGCTTAGACCGTTCATTTAAACCCGATTAACAACCGTTGTGTTAAATTTCTTTTTAGAGGAATATCCAAAGCTAAGGGAAGAGAGTCTACAAATATTACGTATACGCCAGGGAAACACTAGCCCGCAGCCTGGGAAAATCCACAAAACGTTGGTAGCAGGCTTTTAAGGCTTAAAAGGAACCATCGATCGATTGACTGTATCCGTTAGCTGCCTTTAACGTTGACTTCCGATTTCTGTGTGTTTTTTTTTTGTTAAGTTTTTGTTTTTCTTGGTGGAAAACCCTTCTCCTCGCAGGTGGGAAAAGTAGTAGCCAGTTGTGCCGCTCGTTGTTGCCGATTCGATGGGGAAATGAACACTGACGATGAAGCTGGCTAAAAAGGCATTCGGCCAACATCAGTCGGCGGCAGAGGCGAGGGCAGCGACGTCGACTGCAGCGACGGACTGCAGTTGCGTTGCTTTGCGTTCCGCTTTTTTTTTGCTTTTCTTTCGTTTCTTTTGTGGCGTTCTTTTTCGTTAAAGAAAACTGTTACAATTTTAGGCCAAAACGCGACGCGAACCGATACCGTTGCTGCTACATATATGTATATATATATTTTTTAGTTCCGTTTCGAGGGTGTGTGTGTGTGGGTTTGTCTTTATTTCCTTTGATTTCTCTTCTTTTTTTTTTAAGTGTATTTTGTGTGTGTGTGTTTTGTGGCAAAGACGCTCTAAGGTGAAATATACTAAATGCAGGGCGGAATTTTTGTACAAAATTTATTTCTGTCTCTCGCTGCAAATGCAGCTGCTGCCACACACACACTTACACACACACAGGCACACACTCAACACTCACACACCCTCAGACACTCAGCCACTCTCCAACAGTCGGCAAACTTTTCATTTCGTTTCGCTTGTCGCGTGTGAAAACTAAAAAAGTCAAACTACTTTGGTCTAATGTTGAAGCTCAACTGTCAGCTGCTTGCTTCGTTCAAAAAAAAAGCGAAGCACCGCCACAAAGAGAGAGATAAAGAGAGAGGCAGAGCGTAAGAAACTCTCTCTGAGAGAGTGGGAGAGGAAGCTTTTCTGCCTTTGAGCTTTGCTGGCTGTTGCACTTGTTGTTGCTGCCGCTGTTGCATGACGCAAATGTGGCGCAAAAACAACTACAAAACTATAACAAGCTGTCGCTCTCTTTAGCTAGCTCTCTCTCACTCTGGCTCTTGGCTACTTGTCTCGCTCATGTCGGTTGCAGTTTGCATTGGACGTTAATGTTCAAGGTGATGTCGCCACGTGTGTGTGTGCGTGTGTGCAGTATTTTTTCTACTTTGTGTGCGTGTGTGCGCCTTTGCCATGTGTCACAGTTTTTTTTTCGTTGTGTTTGCTTTTTGTTTTTGCTTTTCGCCCGAGAGATTCCGCAATTATGCGAAATTATCGATCAAATTGTAGTTCTAAGGTCAGACTTAAATTGAAAATTCCCCGCCTGCCGCTGTCAACAGCTGATATCGGCCATAGTTAATCTCTCGTCATGCACGAATTTCGCGTGATTAGTGTTAAGTTTATTATTTCGATAAAACAAAGCCAGACAACAAAAAGAAGAAAAAACACACACACGAACTTGAGCATTAAATGATTTACTAACTTGGAAAAGCGGCATAATAAAATATTTAAGCTGGGCAGCGGGAAATTCTGCAGTTGTTTGGGAAAATCTAGATAGCTTTTATTTACTGGAAGTTTGTGTGGGAATTATCTTTCCCTTTAGACTTAAGAATTGAAACTATAACTTGTTGGCATTATAAAGTTCTTTTATAGAAGGGGAAATTCTAGTAAAGATTCCAATTTATTTCAACTGTTCAATGCCAAAAATCCCTTTTAAATGGGTTCCTTAGTGACAATTAACTTTAAAAATCCTTCATTGCATACTGTTTAGGCATATTTTAGGTGATTTATAAACTCTAGTAATTCTTGGAGAAGCATTGAATATAACCAAGAAAGTTTAATAATTTTGTTTCTACTTTTTCCCCATAAAACTGTATTTCTATACCTTAAAAAAAAAACTATTTTCCCATTTATCTTGTTAAGAATATTTTTTAACTAAACAAAATTTTGTTAAACAAAATATGGCAATAATTAATTATCACAAAAGAAAAGAAACTATCGGGAAACCGAAGAATTGCAGAGAAAATCGTTCATAGTTAAGCTTAAAATGTTTGCATTCTTTGAATCGATATTAATCGATATCTTTATAGGAAAATTTGTTCGATAAATGGTTTTAGACTTCCTTATATTATAACTGGGCCAAAAAAGTATTCATTTTAATTCGGAAAGTTGTTCTATATTAGTTTTTATTAGGTTAATAAATCTGCATACTCATTTTCAAATTTTAAAACATTAAAATTTTTAACAATTTTTGACAATTTT
Organism: Drosophila bunnanda; assembly: GCA_035046265.1. NCBI lineage: Eukaryota > Metazoa > Arthropoda > Insecta > Diptera > Drosophilidae > Drosophila > Drosophila bunnanda. Next base: position 1,484,935 of record JAWNOB010000130.1, read on the forward strand.
GACGATGTAACCCCTTATAAAATTTTCAACAAATTTGTAAATTTTTGTTTCTTCTGCAGATGGTTAGATCAACTCGCCTGTTGATGCTGATCACGAATATATACATATGATTTATAGAGTCGGAAATGACTCTTTCACAGAGTTACAAGCCACAGACTAAAATTATAATACCCTGAAAGGGTCTAAAAAGGAATTAAATATATCAATTTGATGTCTACTATTCCCGACTTAAATACATATACTTAACTCCCGTCGAACTGATGATTTTAGTTGGCCATAAACTTGCTATTTCCGTTAATAAAACAACTAAAGCTTGATTTCTATAAGCCCCGATTGCGTAAGTCCATCCGCTTAGCCATTGTCTATTATTTGAGTGCGAGTTTTTATTGAATTTGATGGCGTTTTATTGGCGGGCGCACTTCAATCGAAGCTAATTTCATCATAAAACTTGTCATGAGGTCACCGGGTCTCGCTCTCCGGCCACAACAATAACGCACACCACGATGACAGTGACTATAGAGCCCTGGCTATAATTACTCCCGATAATTGCTTGGCTAACCACCGCCCGGGGAATTGATTTCACTTTAACGCTACAGCTTGACCAAAAAAAAAAAAAGGAACAAAGCTGCAGTGACAGAACCCAGCGATTGCATAAGACACCCCGTGGTGGTGTGGCAAAGAAAAATAACTCTTAAATGCACAAGTGCACTGGCAAAAAAAAGAGGGTAGTGTGAGGTATTTGAAGTTGCGAGGTTCTCAGGAAGGCCATGGAATGCGTTGAATTTTCTTTGATAAACTTTGTGGAGTTTAAAAAAATATTTCCAACCAATCGAAGATTTATTAAACTTTAACAATGCTTTGAAAATACCAATTCCCTATTATTTTTCCATTTATTATTTACTCCATTATTATTATTCCATTGAATATAATAATATTAAAATGTCTTAAAATCAACCATAATTGGGCTGAAAAATATGCTTACAAGTATTACACCAATAAATTTGGGTTTTCATTCATTTTATAGCATACTTTTTGGCACATTTTCAACAATTTTCAATTCACACAGAGAATGCACAAGTTTTGAAGTAATAAAATGAATTTAAAGTCTTGTTACGATACCTATAAATCAGACTTATTTAAGCTTTATCTCCTAATATTCTTGATTTAAGTTCTTAATAAAATTTCTGTTTTTTTGGAATATTTTTACATTTTTTCCAGTGCACCTTGTATTGGCGTATACATAACACAATATAGATAGAGGGGGTGAAAAGCGAAATTCGCTCGGCCAGAAAATCAATTTCATTTTCCTTGACCTCGTGGGGCCAGAACGCGAAAAAAAAAAATAAAACAAGAACAAGAGAGACATGAAGGAAAATGAAGGAAAAGCGGGGTGAAATGGCGGAAAACGAAAGACAACAAAAGACAATGAGAGCGTCAGGGAATGCCGAGAGTGTCGACAAAGGATAATTGACGGTCATTTGAAATGCAAAAGTGACAAAAGCTGCGGCGGCCGCCAGCAAACAAATGTCGAAATAATGTCACCACGCCGCCTTTGCCATTGCCTTTGCCCAGCTGCAGTTCGGGCCAAGAACTTAGCCAAAAAACCCAGTGCTAGTAGTTGGCCCAATCGCAGGGTCTGAGCCAAAAAGCCGAAGCGAAACGAAAATAGAAAATGGCAAATGGCTTTCGTTTTGCCGCAAGTGCACGCGATTGGGAGAAAACAGCGGAGAATAATATATGTACATATATATTTGTATATATATCCCAATATATATGGTGGTGAATCGCAAACAAAATCAATTTGCAGCATGAAAATCTTTTTAATTGTTTATGCCAGCAGCGATTTCGCTTCCCGCTGCAAAATTTCACTCATTACAACGGACGGCTTGCTTTTTGTGTGAGGCCATAATTAAAGTCTGCGAGCGTTTTCAGAGCGTTGCATTTTCAAGATAGATAGATGATAGATACATAGATACGTAGATAGATCCCCTCCCCCCTAATGCATAGTGGGTGTAAATGTTTGGGCTACGATCAAACACATTCGGAAAACTCAAAAGGAAATCGCAGCAAAACGAAATCTAATGCGAAAGGAAATAATTATTCGGAAAATGTGTGTAACAAGAAAATGCTGAATATAATCATATGCAATTTTTGTCTTCTCACTGATTATTGTCTTAATCGATTCTTAATTCTTAAGATTATTTTGTATTTTATTTCAAAATCCAATTTATCCGTTTTCTTTGTTTTCTTTTCTTTCTTTCTTTTTTTTCAATACTTTTTGAGGGTAGAAATGAATCAAACTGAAGCTTATGGCTAAGGAAACATTTTATATTTTTAGTATGGCAAAATTAGGATAAAAACGAGTTTGAACGAAACAAAAACCATTGATAAACTGGACTTGCAACAAAGGGGGTTATGGGGGAGTCCCACTCACCTGCCTCCACATCCTGCCATCCTGCCATCCTGCGGATCCTTGCGCTCTTTCGGCTGCAGTTGAAATTGTGCCAAAACGGCCACTGGATACCACCAGCTGTGTTCACTTGCTTGTGGTTTTTCAAAGCGAGCACAGGGTGTATCCCACTAGCAGTTGCACATGGAAAAGCTTGGCGTGAAAAGCTTAGCGCGGACACAAACCGCTTTTCCGACGCTGCTCGCACAGAACCTTCCCGAAGGAGGGTGTAGTTTTCCATCGGAAAATTGCAATTCAGCTGCACTTTTTGCACTTGTTTTTTAATTTAGTTCACTTTAGCACTTTGTAAAAAAATTATAAAGTAAAAAATATAACAGAAATGCACTTTTAAAAATTAATATTAAATACTAAGAGGTGTCATCTTACTTTCGATTAATTAAATATGGGAGATACTATACTGGAATTCTTTAAAATTCTATAAATTAGTCGAATTGCTAAAGTTGAAAACCGGTTTAAAAACTAAAGTTATTATCAGTTACTGATTATAAATAAATTTCTGTTGCATTCTTTTGCTGGAAGTTTTAAACATACAATACAACTATATTTTTTTAATGTTTCTAAATTTTTAGTAATCTAAAATGTTTTTCTTTTTGTAGTTTACTTGTTAAATGTTTAAGAATTTTACGAATAGTTGCGTTCTTTCATTCAATTCAACTAACATTTCCTTCATTTTTTTTTTTAATTTATATTTCATCATCAATTGAAATATCTTAAAAGATTGCACAATAGTAAAGGTTTAAAATTCCTTTTTAAATATACCACCTAAAAATCCATAGGAATATATTTGAACTTTACGATTGTTTTTAATCTAAAAGAGCAGTTAAATGTTAACTTTCTCACAATAATTAATGTAAGCTCCTTTTAAAATAATTTATTAAAATCCGCATTTAGTTATTGCTGCGTCTATTTAACTATTTCATAAAGTTAACTGATTTTATTTTTATAAAATACTTTCATTTTTAAGTGACAACTCATTGTTTTTTATTATTTACACTATTTTAGATTGTTAACTGCTTTGCTTTCATAAAAATTCTTTGATATATATTTTCTTTAAATATAAGCTTTAACTGTGTTTTATTTTTAATATTTCAAATTTTGTTAAATGCTTTTATAAAATTCTTTTAATTTAGCTTTAACTTTATTTTATTTTCATTTCAAAAACGCAACCTATGAACTTCTGTCTGCCGTTTTTAAGGATTTTTTTAATTTGTTCAACTAATTTCTATATTAAAATTGAATACACTTTATTAAAATTCATTAAATAACATTCACTCAACCTATTATTAAACACTCTTCACTGTGCTTCCTATTATTATTTTCACCAGCTGTGACTGTGTGTGTGTGCGTGTGTGTGTGTGTGCTTTCTTTATTATTTTCCGCTGTCCAGAGGAGAGAGGACCTTTTCAGCGAGACAAGGATAGACAAAGTGTGTGTGCATCTCGGATTCTGTTTTCGATTCGGCTCCAACAGCTGCCAGCCAACTTGTGGGCTGTATATATATATATAAATGAATACATATATATATATGTGTGTGTGTATATGTACATATGTATGTACATAAGCGAAAGCGAGCGTGTCTGTATGTAAAAATAGGTGGAGAAGGCTATAATATCCTTTGTGTATTCGTGTGCGCCACCCACGCCTATACAAACATATGTAGCTGTGTGTTTGTGTGTGTGTGCCTGCATGGGCGTGGAAAGGTCAAGGTGCAGGACAACAACAACAACAACGACAACAAGAACAGTGTCTACAAGTGTTGCACATGCCACGTTTGTATGTACTCGCTTAGCTGCTTAATTATTCAAATTTAATTGCCATATGCTGGCATGCGTCACTTGATTTTTTTTTTACACCAAGTACACGCCCTGGCATATACATTGTATTTATTTATTTTGTTTTTATGTGTGCCTGTGCTAATCAATTCTCCGCACCTGATTTCGTTTTTTGTTTTTTTCGTTGCCATAAATAAGAGACGCGCCTTTTAAATGAACTTGGTCACACTGGCACACACACACACATCGCACGGGGGGAATACTAGGCGTATGCGTAATCCGCGATGCTGACCTCATCGGGCCTCCGCTTGTCACCGAATAAGCGCAGGCGAGCGCCACAGGAAGCTGCAGCTGGACTCGCACAGGTGGAGGAGGTTTCTCCTCAGCGCCTCCGTCCCCCCTCGCTGGTTTTCACAGATATTCTGCTTGCGTTTGGCCTGCTCGCTGCCCCGTTAGGTATGCAACAGTATTTGGTAGCGCTCGGCACACAACTACAACGACTACACAACTACAACAAAGCAGCTAACAGTTGGCCGGCGCTGGCAGCGCTGTCGACGACGCTGCCTTAAGTCGCCCACGCAAAAGCCCCGGCTCTCGCTCTCGCTCTCACTCTAGCAATAAATAAAAAGCTTGCCGAGAGAGAGAGCCAAAAAGCTTGGGCTTTGATTTTGTTGTTGCTTAAGTTAATCATATCACATACCTGCTCTCTCTCCCGCACTCTCTCTTTTGGTTTGCCGGTTTTCAAGTTCAAGAGCGAGAGCGCATGTCCGCGCCATATTTGCCTGCTCGTTCACTCCTCTGCAGCAGCAGCAGCAGCATTGCAGTGTGTGGGCGTTAGTGTGTGTGAGCTGCACTCCGTCTATTGTTGTTGCTTTTCTTGTTGTTGTTGTTCGTTTCCTTTCGCCTTTTCGCTTTTTGCTGTCGTCATGCAGAAATCAACGAAATCTCGCCTTCCGCCCAGTTCTTACCCCTTTCCTGCTTTTGGCCGCTCAGCTGAACTGAACTGAAGTGTCGCTAATTCAATTTCCCTTGCTGACGCAGTTGGAGCATCAAGCGCACCCTAAAAATAAACAAACAAGCGGGGTTTTTTTGTTATTTTTTTGTTGTTTAGAAAAAGCATCGCTCCGCTGCAGGCAAACATTATCGATTCCCGCCCGGTCAGCGTTTGGTCCGTCCGTTCCATTATCTATAAACAAACACATTCCATTCGTTTGCACAATTTATGAGGGGCGCAACATTTTCGGCGGAATTTGCACGCACCAAAAAATTCCAGATAAAAATAATACAGATCTTGCATCTGAAGAAGAAGCGTTTTGCTTTAATCAATTTTATAAAATAGAATAAAACAAAATTAAAGTTATCTTAGCTAATTGCAAAAGAAACACTCGTTTAAAAGCTAATTTATGGCAGAAACAAAAAAACAATATTATTTATTTTAAATTAACATTTCTAGTACACTGCACAGTGACTCACCCTAATGCATAAATCAGGGAAAGCCGAAGTTTATATACCCTCGAATTATAAAATTGAATCCGAAATCGACCATAACTAAGCTTAAATTCTTTGCATTTTTTGAATAAACAATTATTTATATTTGTATAGGACAATTTAAAAAACAAAATCAAGAAATTTAAGACTTGTAAGCTAAAAAAAGATTAATTTTACAATTTTCAGATTTAAATAAATAAATTTTTACGGTTTATGAAATTTTAAGCCCTTAATTAATTTTCACAAATTGGTAACATATTTTTAAAGTCGAAGATGGCTAGATCGACTCGTCTTTTGATTCTGATAAATTAATTATTTAAAATTTATGACAATTTTAACCCCTAATAAAATTGTCACAAATTGGTAACATTTTTTTAATGTCGGAGATGGCTAGATCGACTCGTCTTTTAATTCTGATCAATAATTTACATGATATATATGATCGAATATTACTCCTTTATTGCGTTACAAGCTTCTGATTAAAACTATAATACCCCGCAAGAGTATAAAAAATATAATTTTATTTTGTTTCGCCTTCCCCTTCACCTACATACATACATATGTACATATGTTTATGCAATAGCGACGACCGCCTCAAGGTCCCGTCGAGTGCATTGCACATTGCAGTGCTTGGTGCAACGAACTTGCAGCTATGCAAAATGCGAGAATTTAGTTTAATGAGCAATATATTGTGTTCCTGTTTGGATTGTTTCCAAAATTAACCGAATAAAGGCGTACTTTGGCAACTAAATAATTTAGTTATATTCCAACATGATATAAACTGCATTTAGTTTCGGGACTCTTAAAAATAATATTGAAAATTTCCTTTTTTATTAAGATAGAAATTTGTTAAATTGATCCTCATATTAAAATTAAATTAATTCGAAGAAACAGACAGTCTCTAGATGCCTTTCCGAAAGTGCTAAAAAAGTAATCTCGCTTAAAAGTAGGCAATGGTTTTAGTAGAGGGTATACCGCAGTCGGCTATATCAAACTGCGACCAGTGTACGGGAATCAATTTGGGGTTTTTTGGAATCAATGTTTCCAGCATTCGACATTTGCTTTTTCTTTTTTCTTTTCTCTTTTTTTTTGCTGCTTACTGTAAAGCTGCGGGGAATCCATTAAGTAAGAACACGGACACTGGCTGGCACTGGCGATTAATTAAATGTCCAGCGGAGTTCTCGTTTTGCTTTTGCAGGTATTCCGGACAGGTTGAAGAGAGAGAGAGAGATAGAGAGAGAGAGCGAGAGGGGGGGCGATTGCAGTCGCCACTTGGCGTAATCATCAACATCAATTCAATTAAAGCTCCGTGTGAGCGTGCGCATGTGTGTGTGTGTGTTTGTGCGAGTGAAAGATAATACAATTGAAAGGCAAAACGCATAGGGCAATAATAAGTGCGAATAAGTGAGGCAAAGCGAGCGACACACAAAAAAAAGAATGAGACGAGACAGAGACAGCTGAATGTTTGTTTCGCCTTCTTCCTTGTCCGCCGAATGTTTGACGCCGCCACGTTTTGTTCGCCTTTGTGCTCTGTGTGTGTTTGCTGTGTGTGCTTTTCGCTTTTTGCTTTTTGGCTTTTTCCTCTTTGCTCTGCTTTTGTTTTTGCTTCCTCTTTGTTTGACGCTGCTCTCGTTGCGACACGTGTAGGCGTCTCGCTCTCGCATTGAAACGTGCCAAACTGGTTTGCCACACACACACACACACACGCACACTGGTACAGCACAGCGCGGAGGCAACTACATAGTGCCAGCTCGCTCGCACTCGCGGCGGCCAAGCGCTGTATGTACAACTAGTATCTTAACCTTGAACTTGAAACACACAGACTCACACACACACACACACACTGAGTGAGAGCGACACACTGAACGAACGTCAAGCACGCGATGCTGCCGTCAACGTCGGCTGCGCTTCGCAGCACTGTCGCTCTCTCTCGCACTCTCTCTCTCCCACCCCACTCTGTACGTGGCTCTCTCCCTTTTTTGTGACCATTTTGAACTGCAGCTTACGCGATGCATACGTAATATGGCGAACACCTGGGTCGAGTTGTCATCTTCCTCCGAAGCGACCTTATTTGGGCAATGTGCCCCCTCTTCTGCCTCCTTGTGTTGTGCCGCCCCTTCATCTTCCCTTTTGCCATTTCACCGCATCGCCCAACATCCGAAATCCAATCGACACAACACTCACACACACATAAACACTCTCACACTCCTGCAAATGACGCCACTCGGTAATTAAAACGGTTGCACTGAGAGAAATCTTCATTGCAATGCTAAATTAATTCTTATATAAAATCTATACAATTTAGAAAAACAAAATATTGATATTAAGTTTTTAAAAATCATTTCTTTAGTCACTTTTATAATTTATAATTTTTTTTTTAAATTTAAATTTTTTAAAATTTAATTATAATTTGTTATATTTTATTTTATTATTATACTAGTTATTTATAACTACTTAAAAACTGTAAAATTTATGTAGAAGGAAAAATCTTCTATCTCAAGGCGAGTTGATTTAGCTAAAACTCTTAAGAATCTCTTAAATTGTAAGACCTAAAAATATTACATTATGAAACACCTCGTCTATAGGCTGCACCTAAAAAAAGTTTCTTTTCAAATTAAAAACAATTATTCAGTTGTAGTTAACTATACAATTTTATGACTCATTGGAGATAAGGTTCTAAGAAAAGCGGTTTAAATCGAACAAAGTCTGATAATAATATTCAAAAAGTCATTAATAACTTAAACAACAATACTTATAGAATATGTATTATTTTAAATACACCGGTACCTACTTAAAATATATAAAAAAATATATATAACATAAATATTTAACTTCAAATATTTGAAAAATGTTATGTTTAAAGTATTTCGTATTTAAGCAATAGGAATTGGTCATATTATAATGAGGGGAGTAAATTATATTATTTATATTATTTTATCAACATTGAAACTTCTAATAGATATTTTTAAAATCCCAAATATTTTAAAATTTTTCAAATTCAGCGATTTCGAAATTTTGAATGTTAAAATATTGAAAAGAAAAGAAACAATACATTATGCAGACCGTCTCAATTATAATAAAAAAATTTGAAAATATTTTATTTGATTTATTTAAAATCCCGACGCTACAAATATAATAATTTTAAATTATTGCGCCAGTTATAAAAATGTACAAATATTGAAAAATTTTCGATATTTTTCAATTTCACATTTAGGGTTGTCTCATAAAGCAACTAAAAATTTTGTTGGGCTGCTTGCAATTAAATTGAAAAGAGATTTCAGTTTAGAATTCTTAAGTTTTGATATTTTTCCAATCCTCAACTATGGAAATAAGAAAAATAGAAATACTAGTTCGTTACATATTCGATTTATTCTCTGTGTAGCTGAGAAGAAGATGACTTTTCCTGCCCAACCTCAACCCCAAACCCGCAATCCCCAAAACCGCCGCCCATTTTCCTCGCTTCCGTACTGAGTGTGGGTTGTGCACGGAGAAGGGGGGTCGGTCGGGGGGTCGGGGGGTCGGGGTGTTACGTAAACGAATTTCGAAATCCCATCTATTCGCACACACATGCAGATGCACACTCACACTCACACTCGAACACTGGCATCGCATCGATGAACCCGTATCTTTGTGCAAACAAAAGCGACACGCAAAGCTAAAGCCCGGAGTCAAGTTCAGATAACAAATATCGCAATTGTTGTAGTAAATAGCAGTTGCTGCTGGTGGTTTTCCACCGGGAAATCGCACTTGGATCTTGATTGACTGCATCACATGGCAAAAAAAATTAAAAAAAAAAATATATCTCTCGCATTTGCTGCAGTTTACAATTTCACAGAATTGTTTACCGCACTCGCCCGATCGTGTGTCCCCCTCGACATGATCTGACTCATAAACAAATAAATATGTATAAATAAAAAATATATGCACTATTTGCGAATTTCACAGCATTGATCTGCCGCCGACACGTGATGCAATCGGTAAATCAACAGGCGGATTGATCATAAAACTACCATTATTTATTTAAGTGGATTTCCAGTTAATGCTCGCAAGTTTTGTTAACGATTTATCAGTGAATAAAAACACTTATTTTATAGCCCATTCAAACAAAGAGCATATTAAGAGATTAATAAGGAGTTCGATTGTTAATTCAATTACTTGCTTATTCAATTAAGTCAATCATTAAATTATTACCCAATCAAATTCTAATCTGATGGGTTCCAGATTTATTTTACTTAATATTGATCCTAAAAAAGGTTTAATTTTAGATTAATTTCTTACTAAATATATATAAGTTCTGATAAAAACCTACTAATAACTATTAAATTGTTTGTCAAATATCAGAAAAACTTTGAAAATTCAGGCAAAAGTTTAAAGTTTTTGAGTAAATATTAATTGTGAATAATTCTTATGGGAATTTATTTAGAGAAAGTCATTTTCATAAATAAATTTTGTAGAAAATATGAATTATGAAATTATTCAGAGAACGTAATTTTTATAATTTTAATTTCATAAGAAATTGTAAGTATACATATGTACACATATTGTGGTACTTTAACTACATAAATTAAGAAAATTAGAATATCTTATTTTAAAGGAATATGGTAGCGTAGTAAAAATATGATATGATATTATTCAGATTTTAGATTATTCTTTTTTAGGATTTCGTATAGTTGAGTAATGCTTTAGCCCAATAATAATAATAATAATAATAATAATAATAATAATAACAACAATAAAAATTTGAATATTTGAGTTAAATTTCAAGTTAAGTTAGACTATTTTTAAAACTTTTGTACTCCTTTCAAGGTATTATAATTTAGGCCAGAAGCTTGCAACGAAGTGAAGAAGTCACTTCCGACTCTATAAATCATATTTCCTTTATCAGCATCCACAGCCGAGTCAATCTAGCCATCTAAGGCATACAAAAAAATGTACAAATTTTAAAATTTATTCTAAATTGTAAAAATGTTAATATTTTTAAATATTAAATTGAATATGCAAATTTATTAGTAATGCAATTATAATGCAAAATTAAAAGTAATGCTTTTTTTCGCATAGTTATGATGTATTTTCTCTGCAAGGTTATAAAAATATCGGTTTCCCGTATTTTTGCTTCCCTTCCAGTTTGTATTTCCAAAAATATTGCAACCCAAATTTGTTTAAAGTACTATTTAATTGTGAATAATTCGGATTCAAAAATTGTTTAGATAACAACTTGAGCACTCATCATTCGCGACAATTGCGAGCGGAATTTGTTTGTAATTGTTGGCGCAGAGTGAAGTCATAAACAAGTTGGGCAAAATGGCAAACAAAAAAAACAAAAAGTGGCAACACAAACACACAGAAGTGGAGAGCCGTCTTTCGATTGGCGCAGAGTTTCTGGGAACTCATAATAATTCCCTTTTTGCCGGAATCCCGATGTTACGTTCTTTTTTCCTACTTCTTCTTTTATTTTTCGTATAAACGGAACTGTTTATACGCTCTTTTTTCGCATTTGTTTTGTTTAATTTCACGAATATGATGTGTGCGTGTGTGTGTGTTTTTGCAGCTTTTGCTGGCTTAATTCGTTGTGTTGTTTATGTTATAAATACATTTTTATATTTCTGCAAATTCCGGGCAAGAAAAACAAATGAATTTCAAGAGAGAGGCAGAGAGAGAGGGAGAGAGGGAGAGAGGGAGAGCGGGTGAGATAGAGAGAGTAAGAGGGAGCGCCAGCGTATGTTTGCAAAACTTTGCTTTTAGCAATTGTTGACTGTATTTTCCGCAATCACAACAACATCATCGAGCGGGGGTGGGGGAGGGGGAGTGCCTTTGATGACGCCGTCGAAAAAATGTTAACTACGACGCAATTCGGTTTACTCACACATTCTCCACTTTTTCCTGCTTTTTCTCGCTTTTTTTCTCGTTTTTATTTCATATGCACTTTGGTTTGGCTCTCGCGGGGTTGCTACGTCACACTTAACCCTTTTTGGCTACCTTAACCCCTTGGCCATGCACATAATTATTATATATTATTATTTTATTATTTATGCGATTTTTGGGTAAACTTTTTTTCGTAAGAGCGTATGCGATCGGTTGAAGGTGCCGTTGTTCAATGTCGCCTTTTTACAATTTTTTCGCTTTTTCGTCCGCATGGAAAGTTCTCTCCTCTGCCGCTGCTGCGGCCAGCGTCGACGCCGGCAGAGTTTCTATCTTCTAGCGAGCGCTCTCTCTCTCTCGCTCTCTCAAGCTACCCATCTCGCTCTGGCCTTTGCTTCGTCAAGTTTTCCAATTCTTCCTGTTCCTGTTTCTTGGGCCTGCTTTTGGGCCAGTCTTCCCACTGTTGCCCTACTGCCCCACACACCTCTCCAAAGCCAACAGAGAGAGAGCGGGAGAGAGGAGAGAGGGAGTGACAGAGAGAGGCGCTCTCTTCAATGGCCTTCAAACTCACTGAGCTATCTCTCAGCCAGCACTCTCTCGCGCTTCCTCTCCCTCTCGCTCGTTCGTTGGCCATCTCGCTCTGCTGTTGCTTCCTCTACCATTCTTTCATTCATCATTCTATTCTCCCCGCGCCTTGCTGCACTCTTTTCTTAACGAAATCGAACTCGACACCTTTCCCCCCCACCCCCCTGGGCCAAAGCACATCCCTGAAGTGTATCTGTATCTGCGCACTTTTATCTGTGCTGTGAACTCACTTTTGCTTTTCGTGGATTCCTGTTTATTTTGCGACGCTTTTTCTAGCCGAAGCAAAACAAAAAACGCAGAAAAACAATTGCGAACAAAGGGCTTAAGGGTTCGGAGGGGGGGTTGCACAGATCCCCATCCCTTGATCCCGCTCGGAAAGCTCTAGGGGAGGAAGAGCAGAGCTTTCAAAGCTTCCGCAAAATAATTCACAGTCTTGAAATTTCCTCAAGGAAAGCGATAAAACGAATGTAAGGATTTTTAATTAATTTTAGGATGGAGTGTGGGAACTAATAAAGTGATTTTTCTTGAGGTAAGCTCTCAATTTTTCACCCTGCTCAGCTTTACATAAAATATTGCAATTTTTCTTTATAGAAAAGTTAAAAAATAAAAGTTCGTTTTCAATTTGTAATTTTTATTTGTTCTTTTTATGATACCGAAAAGTTTACAAGGACACAGATCTTAAGAAAGTTATTATTTTCCTAGAATCCTTTCTAAATTAAGCTTGAAAAAACGAATAAAATGGATTAAGTTTAGTTTTTTTAAAACCTGTAACATTTTTCGGTGTCTACAATTTTTTTTATAATATATTTTATAGCTCTGATATCAGTTATTTTTAAAATATTTTTTTTTATAGGTGTCTCTTCATACCATTTTCGTAAAATCTTCAAAATTTATTAAGAAAATCAATAAACTTAACTAATAATATACATTTTTTAAAATTCAAAACTTACCCTTGCTTAAATCAGCTGATTTTGAATTTCTTTCCTTTCAAATTCAATGATGCAATTTAGTTTTTGTTTTTCAATTTAGTAATTTTCACAGATTGCTTTCCCTTATTGGATTTTTTTTGCCATATTTTCATTGTTGTTTCTTTATGTAAGCGGGAAACTCACTTGTTTTTTTTTTTGGGGGAGCACGTATTCAAAATAGTTGTGAAATTATAATTTGCATTCCCAATCCATTACCCTCTCTCTCTCTTTCTCGCATTTTCGCTTTCTCTTTCGTTCTTCATTTCCACACACAATAGAATGCACATTAAATGACGTTGATTTGGCATTTTAATTAATTTTTGTATAATTTCCATTTGTTTCTCTGTTTTTTTTCCTCATTTTATGTTTTTATAATTTGACAAGCACTTCTCGTTGAATTGAACACAATTAAATTGCAATTATTTTGCATTGTTATTGGCTTTTTGTGTTGAATTTCGACAAACCTCAATTGTCCAGTTGATGTCATTTGCGTGTCTGATTTGTTAACGAATAATAGAGTATAGTTAGCTGATTCTTTTCTATATATTTGTTGTGGTTGTGTTTAGAATTCTTCTTCAAGACTTTTGAGGCTGGGAATTTGTTGGTTGTTGGCAGCTCGCCTGTCGCACTTTCAATGCCAGCGCGCAGCCCAGCTGAAAATGGCAGAGCCGTCGTTGCCTTCGTGACGAGCCGAAGGCTGCCGAAGAGAGTGCCGAGGCGCACACTTGTTCGGGCGAAGAATCTGTGGTTTGTAGCTGTATCCGAGTCCGTGTGTGTGTGTGCTTGCGCGTGTGTTTGTGCGCGTTGCAAGGAGCTGCTGAGCTGAAAAAAGGTAAAGCCAGCGGAAGGGAAAACAACAAAAGCGCAGACAAGCTCAGCTCAAGTTCAAGGATGTTATGTAATGCAGCCAGAGAGAGAGAGAGAGCGCGCCAAGTGAAGTACTATATGTAGGTGAGCGGCGGAGCAGCAGTTGCAGTTAGCAGCCCTCTCTCCCTCTCCCTCTCCCAGTAACACACAAACACATGGAAGACTACACACTCCTCTTCTGATCCCCTTTCGCTTTCTCGCTCTCTCCGGCTAACGCCGTCCTGCTCTGGCGGCGTCTTCTCTTCCTCTCGCTCACATGTACTTGCAGTTTAAGTTGTGCAGTTTGACGCGTCGCTTTTACTGCCCTTCGTTGCCCGTTCCTGCTAACCGTTCATCAGTACAGTGGTCACTCACTAAGTACAGTCACCAACGGAACCTTGAAAATAAAAGTTAATACAAATACTCCGGGGCTTATATATGTATTTTTCAAAAACAGAGAAGCCTTAAAGTAAACTGTAAACACAACGTCACACCACTCGTCTCTTAATCCTTAATAAAACTACTTTATCGTGAAGTTTGTGAGAAAAAATAAAAATATTTAAGGAATATAACGTATTTTAAATAGCATTTAAAAATAGTTTACAAAAATATAATATGTATCTCAGCTAGAAAAAAGGATAAGGACTTCAGGCAGAACGTATCACTAGATCACTAGATCACTAAAAAATAAAAGATTTATATATCTTAGATTTATCTATAAAACTACACATTACGAAGCAAACACGATCGTTTATAATGTCGCATTGCAAGTAGAGGCCGGATAGAGAAATAGGCTGCTTGCACTGCTCGACCCTTTTTATACCCTTTCAGGGGTATTATGATTTCAGTCAAAAGCTTGCAAAGCAGTGAAGGAGTCGTTTCCGACCCTATAAATCATATATATTCTTCACCAGCACTAACAGCCGAATCGATCTAGACAGTTCTGGTAAAAAATGTTGTTTCCACATTTTTTTGAACATTTTATAAGGGGTTAAAATTATAAAAATTTGACACAAATTTAAATATTTTACATTTTAAAACTCAGTATGCAAAATTTGTTGCCCTATAAAAACTAGCATAGAAAGTGTTTCAAAATTAAAATTAATGAATTTTTGGCTTAATTATTATATTTGAAAAATCAATTTAATAGACCTAGAATACAGATATTTTAGTTTTTCCTACCGAAGCCAATGAAATCTTATGAATATATATCGATTTGCAATCCCAATCTGAATTAATAATGACAAAATGTGAGTAAAACATTTCACAAGATATTTAACTGAATTTTTTAAAGTTTTGAAAGGGGCAACATCATTTAAATTATCTAAAATGCAGTAAATTTTAAATTTTTTACGGATCAAAGCCCAATATGCTAGTAACCTCATCAAAACCAACTTAGGCTTTCCTAATTGAAATTAATGCACTTTTGACTTTGATATAATCGATTGTACATTCGAACCCACGATCCTGTGAGTAACTGCAAGGGTGTGCACACTTCGGCTTTTCGTTAGTTTCCTTTCCCGTTAAATAGTTATATCTGATGCAACCCTTTTTGACTTTATATATTTTCCCCATTCTTATTACTTCCTGCTAAGTCTCCAGTAAGAGTACCCACTGTATGTGCATTGGGCTCGCTGTGTATCTGTATCTGCTGGGTATCTGGGCTTTCGGGTTCGGGTTCTGGGACTGGAACTGGAACTGGGCCTGGGCAGCGAATTGTATATAATTAGCGCACTTATTGACTAACTGCTGCTTGCCACACAGAGAACGGGCGGAACAGCGGCATGCGCGGCGGCAGGGTACAATAATTACTTGGCTTACTGGCACCGGACCCGCTAAGTATACGGAAATCGGTTCCCCATTGGTATCGGTATTGGCCATATAGCGGGGGTGGGGCCAGCTAATGCCCGTGCATCATATATGTATGTGGCACATTGTGTGCACTGTCATGCGATTTTTCGATTGACAAATGTGCGTGTGCTGCAATTCTGCGCCGGCTAAGCCAGCCTGCCGTCTCTTTCGGCCCGCCCGCCTGCCGTCTCTTTCAGCCGTTCCGTGTGCTCCTCTCTCTCTATGGTGGGGGCACAACAAACATCGCTGGCCTTTCGATTTTAATTTCCTAATTGAATTTGTTTGGGGCCCGGCAAGCATGTGTGTGCCAGAGAGAGCGCTAGCCGCCATGTTTGTTTAATTGTTTAATTAAATTAAATGCCTTGAGTGCAGCGCTTGCACTACGGTGTACACTATTTTCAGGTAAATATGTGTATGTAGGTTTGTATCTATGTATCTATATCGTTGTGGCGGCTATATGCAACAGATGTTATTGCATGTCGAGCTGGGGACTTTCATAACTTACCAATTTGCCTTCGTGCGCCGATTTCTTATGTCATGCGCTCTAGAGATACAGATTCAGATACAGATACACTCGCACTCGCACTCGAACTCGACTGCAGATACACACACGTGGATGCACTGGCACACACCGAAGCCTTCCCGTGTGTATATATGGGTGGTCAGTATATGAATGTTTATATATTGGTACATCTCACATAGATATGTTATATATATACCGATACACACATCCCGAGCTTGCACCTCCACAGTGACAGCCAGCTGTATGCCAACACTCTGCTAAAGAACGATGGGTGGCAACTTTCCGCCCATTGGCAGTGTGATGAAAATGGAGAAAATTGCATTACGGTCAAAGAGAGAATTGTGTTACACAGAAACGGGGGAAGGGTTATAGAGAAGTTTTCAGCTAAAGGTCTTATCTTCTTAAAACACTAAACTTTTGAGTGGGTTTTCCGTTTGATTTTGCCTAATTCTTAAAAGACTAAACTTTTGAGTGAGTTTTCCGTTTGATTTTGACTAATTTTAATGGATTTCAAAATGTTATAAAAACAGTTGGAATTATTATTTTTGCAATAATAATTTTAAAATAGAAATCATTTGCATTGAATTCCGTATAAAAAAGCATACTGTTCATGCAATAACAATGTTATTTCCTTTAGTTTTAAATGTATAAAACTATTTTCTGTTTTAGCTATTCTGTTACTAAATTAATTTATTAAATAATAAACGTATTAAATTAATATGTTTCAATAAAATCATCTGGAAAAAGTGGAAATACATAAAAATTAAAAATAAAATGTGTTATTCTAAAAGTTCCTTTATATTTATTACTTAAATTAAAATTATTAATTAATATAGTTAATTTTAATGTACTTTATTTTTTGTTTCCAATCAAAAAGAAAATAGTAACACCTATATGATTTAAATTATAACTTACCGTTTACTAGACATTTAAAAAAATTTGTTTATATGATTTAAAGTATAGCTTACCGATTACTAGACATTAAAAAAATTAGTTTATATTAAATTATTATTATATTAAAAAAATTAGTTATAAACCTATTAATTAACAATACAAGTAGCTAATATCCTACTATTAACTAGTACTTTAAATTAATTAAAATATATAAGAAGAAACAGATTAAGGAGCTAATGAAGCTATCCCAAAATACATCGCATTGACGCTCAAAATTGGAAGCTTCGAAGCCATAAATCCGATTAATGTATATATATGCAACTCTGGACTTATGCCCCCCCCCGATAGTGTATATATATTTCCTCAAAATGCTGCCTGGAAAACCGAGCTCGAAGCGCATCTATTATAAAATGTGTATACTTTCTGGAGAAACCGTGGGCGGGCGACACAAAGAGGGAGCTCTCAGAGGGAGTCGAAGCTAGTGTGTGTAGGGAATGAGGGCATGCTTTTGGCAAGCACTGTGTAGGTAGCTAAAACGGATGATTTCGCTGCTGCAACACACACAGAGAGAGAGAGAGAGAGAGCCCTTACCCTTTCCCCTTTTTCGAGGCCCTGCAGCAGCGCATGTGTATAGTAGGTGACCTTGACAGTGAACTTGAAATACATGCCACAAGGATTCGCTGTGTGGCTGTGTCTGTGTGTGTGTTGAGAGTGTAGAGAGAGCGTTCAGAGAGAGAGCTAGCTTTCGGAGAGCTTTTGCTTGGTAAGTGCAGCTGTGAGGGTGGCAAATGTATATATATGTAATATATATATTTGCAGTATCTATGTATGTGGTCCATATGAATCATCGCCGAATGCGACGTGTTGTCTGCAGTCGACGTTTAGTGAAATATGTGCCAGAAATTTCGCTTTCATGTTTCGCCTTTATTGCAGGGGTAAAAGAGAGCAAGCAGAGCGCTAGACAGAGAGAGAGAGACAGTGCAAGAAAAAGAGAGAGAAATAATGAGAGAGATAGAGAGAAGCGCTTTATGCAACGGTAAAGCTAATGGCAAACATATGTTGGCAAGTGCCAAATGATTCACATTCCGATTTCGATTTCGATTTCGTTTGCCATTCTGACATTGTGCATTCAACTCTGACATTTTTCCTGGGCAAACAGGGTTGATTTTATGCATGTCTCTGCTTGTTTCAATCCCGTCATAAACTTCTCCTGAATGTCAACTGAGAATGAAGACGAAATTGCATGGTTTTATGGCTTGCAACATGGCGTATGCGCAATATTCGTATATCTTGTTAAACTGCAGCATCAAACATAAAAGAATTTGTATGTCTGGCTTTAAGTTCACATTTTTAAGTTTATAATTAAAGGTAGCATTGTTTCCTTATTTATTTTGCTAAATATAAAAAATCAAAGTTGGATTTCCCCTTTAATCCCAGATGACAAAACATTTATTTCCATGTTTGCACTTTTCCGAAGTCAATTAATCAAAGCCCATTTCTTACATGCAAAATGTTATTTTCAAAACCAATTAACACAGGCACACACCCACAACCGTCGTCATACACACACTTATGCACACCTTTAACCTAAATAAACACAGGGGAAAAGCTGTTGGAAACTGTTTTCAGCTTGCGAAAAATGATTGAAGAGAAAATATGAGAAAAAAAGGGTGAAACTGAAAATTGTATCTGTGCGATAAAGAATACGTAGACAAGTTGAGATAGAATGATGCACACGTAGGCAGAAAACATGCCACACAAATTGTAAACACAGGTGGAAAAAGAATAGATACGTTAGATAATAAAATCGAAACAGGTAATAATTTTTTTATAATATAATATGATATATGATAATATATTGTCAAAAAATTTCAAAAATTTGTTTATTGTTACTTACAAGAGTACTCTATTTTGTAAATTAAAGGAAATATAATTCAATATTTCTCAACGAAGTCTAGTAATTACACTATATGGTGACTATGGTCACACTAATTTACATTTTCTTATTGAATTATATTCTTTCTAGAAGATTTAATGCATTAATTTTTATATTTTATGAAATAACTATATTTTTTTACATCGAACAATCAAAGCATTTTCTATTTTTTCATATTTCCTATTAACATTTTTATTTATTTCAAACTTTCAGCCATTTCTCCATGTGTAGATGCAAAACCCGAATGTATCTGTGTATCTGCATATTTCATCAGGTGGATTAATCTGAAGGCTCTTTTTCATATTTCCTATTAACATTTTCATTTATTTCAAACTCTAAACCATTTCTCCTTGTGTAGATGCAAACTCGAATGTATCTGTATCTGCATATTTCATCAGGTGGATTAATCTGAAGGCTAGAGCAGCCAAGAATTCGAAATTGCAATCGAAAATTCAATTATTTTCGGTACTTTTCCATATCTGCAAAGTGCAGATACAGGGCCGAGGGCAACGGGGGGGAGGCGTTAGAGAAACAGAGAGAGAGAGAGAAGAGAGAGAGAGAGAGGGAGAGGGAGAGGGAGAGAGTGCAGAAAGAGAGCAAGAGCTAGTGTAGTTGCTGCATGTGTATGCGGTAACCTTGAGATTGCTTTGAAATTTTAGTTGGGACAAAGGGTGTGCGTCACTCGGAGAGTGCTCAGAATGGGAAATGCAGTTGCAGCTTGCGCCTGTGTATGTGTGTGTGTGTGTGCGCTTTCAAACTTTTCGCTTTGGCACATTTCTTTGCGACCTGTGGCCATCCCGCTCTCTCTCCCGCATACACTCGCTGTCTCTGCTGGCATCTTGTTGCTGTTGTTGTTTGCCTTTCGCTTATTAGTTGCCTTTTCCCTTTTTTTTGTTTTTCTTTTCGAGCGCAAATGCAATTCACGTTCAAGGCCGCGCTATATACTCGCAAAATAAATGTGCTTGTGTGCAGTCGTCAGTTGTCAACTATGTGTTTTTAGTACAGCCACACGGACACAGGGGCGAAAAGATACAGCTCCTTGCATGTGTGCACTGTGTGTGTATACACACAATCAATCAAAAATCTCTCTTCCGTTCCACTACCATTACCTTCCTTCTGTCTGTTTCTCTTCTCTTCTGTCTCTCCACGCTTCGTGTTTGCCAAACATTGTGGGAACACAGCGAATTAGCAACAATTTCCTTTCGAAATAAATAGAAAAACACATGATTCCCCGCTAAATTTCACAATCTTGCAAGTATTTTTAAAATTCTTTGCAACATTTCCTTTGTATTTTCTAGTAAAATTAATAAACCCATAATATTCGAGGTATATACATTATTTAAATTGTTCTACTTTTTCTAGGAATGTCGTACGAGGGGTTCTCATCTCGTTGTATCGATAATATTGATCGAATTTCTCAATCATATAATTCATAAATATTAATTCTTTGGGATAATACTTTATTATATAAAATATAATTTAATTAAAAATATCTTTATACTGGAAAAACATATTTAAGAACATTTTATTAAATCATAGAAATTCTAACAAACTGAAAAGGCAATATAATCACGTTGGGAAATAAATTTAATACATATTCGCATTTAATAAATAAATATTATTAATCAAATAGATTTTATTGTTTTCTTTTTAAATATTAAATATTGTTAATTAATAATATATCGTACCAATTCTTACAGGGTTTAATAATACAAAGAGTTAATAGTATTTGAAGTAAGACATGTCCGGCCCTATAAAGTATCATCAGCAGCCTAGTCGATTTAGCCATATCTACATTTTTTCTGTAGAATTATTTGTTTAGTTTTATCAGTTTAAAAATGTTAGAGATTATAAAGATTACATAAAAAAAGTCAGGGAATTTTAATAGTAATACTTAAGTAAAAACATATGGTTTATGTTTTACTTAATTAATCTCGAAGGTTAAATAAATAACATTTGCTTTTAAGACCCTTTCATGACGATGAATCCTTTACCTTTGGATCATCTCTTAATCCTTAATTCATTTCTTCCGTAAATTTGTAAATCAAACCTTTTTAAAATTAAAAATTTCAATAAAGCAATAGTACAATTTCCGTTTCTATTTAAATATAGTTTTCCATCGCAATCAAATACAATTTCTCAATGCCATTGCGTTTTTTTTTATTACCTTTACAAGTATCTTATCAGTGAACATTGCAAAAATCGTATCTAATCGAAACAAAGAAAAAAGAAAAAACTGATAGAACCTTAGAGAACCTCTGAATGTTGCCCCTGAAATTGCAGTCTAAAGATTTAAATGGATAATTTTCCAACCCACTGCATCATTTATTGCACCCAAGAGGGGCAAGATGAGAAATAGTGCGGTTCACCCCCTTGAATGGACCCCGATTTCATTATATAAACTGCTGTCAAACAACAGCAATGAGTATGCCATGCAATCAAGCGTAAACTATGGAGAATTACCAATTATGGATGATATTATAATGTGTGGGTTAACTGGAAAAGTTCTTATCATTCCACGGACCTTGCGACTGACATTAAATGGGGGAATGCCCAGTTTTAAATAGTTTAAAGTCTCTTTAAAAGTTCATTATGAATTGATATTATATAAAAGTAAGATGGGTACTTAAAATAAGATGACTTATTAAGATTGTATCTGTATGAATTAGATGTTGTCTTTTTTAAAGATAATTCCTTTAGTTAGTTAGTTTTTGTATTTTTAAAAATATCAACAATATTTTAGCATGGTATTATATAGCAAACATATTTTATGTGTATTAAAAAACACAAATAATATTTATTTAAAAAAAATATATTTACTATTTGAGGTTAAGATTTGGCATAGTATCTATTATTAAGCAAAACAGTTCAATATATATTAAAATGTATATAATATTTCAGAGAAAGAGTACCTTCAATTCGTACTTTGCTAATAAATGGGAAAATGAATTTTTCCCCAATACAGAGAAGGCAGATGCGGTAATCATTAGCCGCTGACTAATTATATAGCTAGGCATCGACACCAAATTAATCGCATGGCTGTAATTCAAAAGGGGGTCTAATATATTATTATAATTTTATATATTATTTTAAAATACAACAAAACATTTAATAAGAAAATTATTTATATTTTATTTACATTATAATTTTAGAGACTTTAAAACCCCTTTTATTTGGCACGCCCCTGGCGCGGAAATGTTTGATAGAAGGCGTGCACATAGAGCTCTCCCGTTGTGTGTAAAATATTGCGTTGCATTTTATTTCGAGCGTTAATTTTGATGGAATAACTACAAAATAAGCGTAATTTTATTGCAAATAATTTTGTAATTCGCATTTGGCGGGACCAATTAAAAGTTTAATTGGGCTTAGTTTGGTTTGCCGTTTGCAAAAAGGCCACTGTGATTCCGGATTCCTTGCCATATGGTAAGCGAGCGGGGAAATGCTTTAACCAGGCGCTTTTCCTGATGGAAATTTGCTATTTAGGGGCCAAGGTCAAGGCCACACACTCACTCTCTCTACCTCTCGTTTTGTGTGTCGGAGAAACTGGGTGGAGTTTTCCGGGCGTGGGCGTGGGCGTGAGCACGGACACGAACGTGGGCGGATGCAGCTGCTGGCTCCGCATCCTGCCCGGGCCAAGTGACCCATATGCCTCACGTCAAAGCCACCATTCTTGGCCATGTCCTCGGTTTCCTGTCCTCGGTGCTCGGTCCACGGGCCCCGATGGGTGCTGTTACTTGACGTCCACTTGCCACTAATTGTATCCTGCGGCGCTAGTCGGATGCATGCGAAATGCTATTTGCACTGCATATGAATCTGTTAGTGGACGGACAGGATCCTCTAATCCTTGACACAAGCCGCAACAGATTCCACCAGCTGCTGGCATATTTTATTCAATTTTATTAGTTATACTTAATTTTTACATAAAATATATTAAAGATTATTCTATATTTTAATACAATTAAAAAATCTAGGATGCTGCAGAATTTTGTACGTTTTTGTAAACCCCAATTTTTAAGTAAATTGATAGTTGACGATTGAAAAAGCCTAATTTAAATCAAGATTTTTAAAACATATGTGGTTTCTAAAGTACCTCCGTACATTATTATTATTTTTAATAAGATTTTAATTTACTTTTAATCAGTTTGATATTATATATATTTAATTAAAGTTATAATAAAAGAGCCCGAGAAACTAAGGAAATGCCTCAAACCCATTTAAATGAAACCTTTGCTTGACGCATTTAATATAGACTAAGGAAAAAGAATTAAAACCAAAATTATAAACAACATTTTACAGATTTTCTTTATATTATATAGCTTTGGTAAATGTATGATTTTCACCAGCAGAGGTCGCTGCTAAAAGCTATCCGCTCAAGCTCACTCAATAAACGAACCTCGGCGAGCCATTAAGGGTGAGTTTAGAGCTTTTCCCGCCACCCTTGGCACGAATGAGAACCCCTGACCATGTCGAACTCTCATATGTGGACTCCACTGTAATCCCTTAAGCCTCAAGGATGCGTAGTTAGGCAAGAAACAAAGCTAAAGTCAAAGGCATCTACCTGCCCACACCCCAACCAATATTACACATACGCACTGTGGGCAGCTGGCTGACAGGGCCGAGCACAGCGTGATTGAAAAATTGCAATTGAAATTGCTCGATGGCCACTTCCGGCAGCAAGTGACAGTTGTAAGGACCTTGGTTAAAACAAATAAAGGAAAGCAGATGAATTGTCCAGACGATATCCTTGGTGGACTGCCTTTGTCAGTTGTCAGAAGTGAAAATGCAAATTGAAATTGTGACAGTTGTGGCGGGGGAAAACCGACCACATGTCAATGCAAAAGCAACTTCAAAGCGTCGAAATGACGGACAACTGGCTGGGCGGAACGGTTGGGGCGTCTAAATGCAGGTTAATGGCAGGTAATTGAGGCAACAATTTCGCATTCGCATAACTGGCAAATAAACGAACCGAACCGAGTCGTTCCATCGATATAATTGAGCGAGAATTCATAAGCGAAATACATAGATAGTTCTCCCAAACGGCGGGGTGGAAATTGTAAAGCCGCATTTGAATGCCAAATGACAATTAGTAATGGGCGAGGAACACAACGGGGCTGCTTTAGCACAAACTCACAAATCAATTCTACTGCCATCCGTAGCACACTATAAACCAGCAACTATTGTGCATGTGACAAATAGTTAATGACCAAGAGAACATTTCTGACCCCACAAAACAGCAATTGAACTCGGAATTTGCAATATGATGCACTGCGAAAAAATGTTGCGAGGGAGAAATTAATCTCCGACAGGTGGAGAAATGCAAATATTTTGTGTATTTTAAAGTATTTGTCAACATTTTGACTTATCAAACCATTACTATGTTGCTATGTTATGCATTTTGATTCAAATTTTTTAATCTAAAATATAGAATGGCATCCTTTGACTTGCATTTTTAAATGATTTTCTATCAATTAGGTGATTTTTGTAGGATTTTATTACGCGAATTAACTAAATTAACATATTAACTTAAGTATTTATATATTTATACATTTCTAACATAATTAAGATGTTGAAAAATATATATTTATGGGATTTAAATTAAATAGAAACGGTGCCTAATTTTATGCAGTTATTTTATTTACTTTAAAATATTTAGAATAATATATCGGGGGTGCTACAAGAATTAACAGGAATTACTATTAACTGTGTCAATAATTATGCTAGATGTTAGCTTTGGTTAAAAACAAATTTTAATAGAATTTGGCCCCTAAAAATTGCATGGCATTCTTTTAGAAACAATTTAAGGATTTTAATAACTCTAGAAAATTCTATAACATCCTAGATTATTAAAGATAATAAATTCAGAGGGATTATACAAAAATCTTTTGTGGCTTAAAATCAACATTGCCGGACAATATGCAATTCCTAATTTGAACAATCTAGTAAGTATCCAAGTATAAAGAGTTTTACAGAAATAGCTAGGGTTCTTAAATATAATTATAAACAAGTCTACATTTTTAAGTAGTAAAAAAAACTTCACAGAATTTGGCATCTAAGAAGAGTATTATACACTTTTAGACATATTTTTAAAGGTTTTAAAAAGTCTTGCGATTTCTGGATCGTACTAAATTACAAGGAATCGATGGTCATATGTCTTCTGGCTCTCAATAAAATCAAAATAAAGAAATGCTTCAATATATTGAATTATGAATAAAATTATATATAATTAATATATAACTTTTATTTTCTATGTTTAAAGCAACAGAAATTTCTTTACAATTTATATTGCATTTAAATAAAATATTATAGTTATAAAAATATCATATCAATATCCATCTTCTTAACAACTTTTCTCCCCGTGTTTCTGCATTAGGTTGACATGCCAATTAGTGCATTCATAATTCATGACGTGTGTTAATTGCTACACTTAAACCCAACTAGATGGCCAACGATTGGGGTCTGTAAAACCTTTAAGACGAAACCCGACCCGGCCTTATCGCCGCGCGAAAGATAGCTGATAAGGTTGTTTATGATATCACAGAGCGGCTGTGCGACTCAGTTTTAGCCACGGCCCAGTGATGGTGGCATCGCAACGGACCAAAGAGCTGTGCCGCACGGTGAGACTGAAGTCGACGCAGGTGTTCATTGTGGCCGGAACATGCTTAATTACGGTCCTGGTCACCCTGCTCTGCATCGGCTTCATGACGCGCTACGAGGTGGAGAACGAGGTGGCCAACGTGGCGGATGTGGATTACTGGAAGGACAAGGTGGCGGCCTCGCAGAAAATCTGGTACGACAAGGGCATCGAGGAGCTAAACGAAGCGCTGAGAATGCCAGTGGGTCCAGCGTATCCCAAGAACCTGAGGATCTTTGTGGTTCAGGGAATCGATGGTCGGCACTTGGCTGCCCATCGGTTTCCAGCTCGAGAGATTAGCCAGGGAAATGCGAACTTTGTATGGGACCAATACCCGCATCTCGCTCGCCTGAAGAACAGCTGCAGTCAGAGGTCTCCCTGTCCGCTGGGAAGTGTTTCCCAGGCCCTCTGGGCGGGGCTTCCCTTGGAAAGGTCTTTGGAAATGGAATCGGAATGCAGGCAAATGGATAACCAAACGGATTCCCTTCTGAGTGTCCTGCGACAGGCTCAATTAGCTGGCCTGAGAACTGGCTTTGTGACCACTCAACGGTTGACAGGTGCCACGGGAGCAGCTCTCTACGGCAATAGTCCGTACGAGTGCGATGAGCGAATGCCTTTGGGCTTCCTCCAAGCCGGTTGCCAGGATGTGGCCCGCCAGCTAATCTCTGGAGAGACTGGCAAGGCCCTCAATGTGATCATTGGCGGTGGCCGGCAAATGCTGAGCAGACATGTGCCACAAAGCCAATACGATCCCGTGGATGAGCTGCTCTGCCAGGCCGGCGAGGGACGCAATTTGCTAAAGGAGTGGCGCAACCAGAAACTCAGGCAGAGCAAAGTCAAGCCCATTAGGTTTGACTTGGTCCAGCGAACCGATGAGCTGGAATCCCTGAATGCCAGCCGCTATGACTACTTGATGGGTGTGATGGCCAACGGGGACTTGAGTGGTAATCCCAAGGCTCCGTCTTTAAAGTTAATGGTAGAGAAGTCTCTTGAAGTTTTGGAACGAAAGAGCCTGGGCTATCTACTAATTGTGGAGCAGGTTATTCAAAAGGATAGGAACACTAGGAGACAGCTACAGATACTCAATGAAACCTTGGATGGTCTTGGAAGGGATCCCGATACCTTAACCCTGGTGCTGTTTACCAATGGCATCTATCCCAAGCCTAGTCTAGATGTCAGCGAGGAAACGGAAACCATTAGTTACTTATCAGAGATTTTTAACGAACAGGAAATTCGAGTTCAGGAAAGGCTACAGCAAATGCCGTCGGAGAGTTTGCTGTTTGCTCAGGGTGAGTGATATATATTCCATGAAATCTGTTATAAATATATTCCATAATTTATTCTTACAGGACCCAGAGATACCTTATTTGTTGGTGTCCAAAATGAAACCTTTCTGGCACACGCCATAGCTCATGTCCTTAGCAGAAGTAAACTAGTCTCAAAGCTATAAAGGAAAAGCAATGCCTTAAAAGGTTTTAAATACTATATATTTTGTTCTTGTTAAATGTTACTTTGAACCCCCTTTTCCCCCTAAATAAAAGTCTTCCTTTTGTTAATTGATTTATTAAACTTTAACTAGAGATTGTGTTTATTCAATGCTTCTATTAGTTGGTAAGTCACATGATAACATTGCCGCCGGCCTCCGCCGTAGTTACAGTTGCTGCAGCCGCTGGAGGTGCACCCACTTGCACCCAGTTGAAGGCATGGCCACCAGAGGACACTGTTGATGAGGATTCTCCTGCCTGCCGGACTGCCGGAGTGCCCGTCGCGCTGCTCGTGGTGGTGGCAGCTATCCGTGGAACTGGCCGCAGGACATTCGTTGGATTCGGGTTGGGTCATTTGACCGGCAAAGGGGGCATCAAGGTCTGGGCCACATTGGACAGCTGGCGCAGGTGATTGGCCTGGACGTACTGGAAGGCCGAGGAGCGCTCCAGGTGCTGCGACAGATAGAACTCGCCCAGGGAATAGAAGCGTCGCTGGTCGAAGGGTTGGAAGGGGAAGCCGGGAAACCGTTGACCCGGCGCATAGTTTTTGCCAGGAGCAACCGGCGGATAGAGTGGCAGTCCATGGGAGGACGGGCGCGGCAGATTTGTGGCATAAGGGGCGGCTGTGCTGGAGGCTACCGGCACCGCCGGCTGTGGCAGCTGGACATGATCTGGCAGCTGGTGACCACCACCCAGGGCCAATTGTTGCTGATGCTGCTGGTGCTGCTGTGCCTTGAAGAAGTCCAGGTTCTTCAGGTTCTCCAGCATCTGGTGGGAGGCCTGGTGCTTTTTCAGATAAGCCTGGCTGTTGGCGAGAGAGGAAGACATACGATTTTTTAAATTAAAATCATAATTATATTATTTAAAATAAGTTCAGCAAGAGAGTAAGTTCTTTAGCTCTCACCGTCGAAAAGATTTGCCGCATATGTGGCAAGGATATATGCCATCGTTGGTATCATCTCCAGCTCTGACCGAATCTGGGTTAATGTCCCCGGTCTCCACAAGCCGCTTTTTGCCGGGATTACCGCCGGTAGCACCGCCCGCAGCATCTGCCTTGGGCTTGTGCCAACGCCGATGGGAGGCCAGATTTGCAGGACAATTAAAGACCTGAAAGGGTACATGCCTCATTAAATCCCCATTGATCCTGGAACACCAACAAAAACCAAACCTTTTCGCACTCGGAGCACTTGTACTCGATGTGGACAATGCGGGGACAGCGGTGCTGGGCCAGCATGAAGGCATCATCGTAGACGGTGCGGCACAGCTGGCAGAGATAGTCGCCAATCTTGTTGTCAATGCTGGCCAGGATGGCCTTGGCCTCCTCGGTGATTTCCACCACATTGAAAGCCGGATCAATGTCACCTTTGCGCACCACCAGCTCCTCGTCGTCGCGCAACTTGCGGATTATGGTCCCAGACACGGGGCTGATGGTCTCCTCATCAATGGCCATGTGTTTTCTTAGCTTGGAACGCTTCCGCTCGGCTTTCTGAGGTCTTGGGGGATGCGGCGGCAGCGGCGGCGGAGGAGGAGGATGTGGATGAGATGCAGGAGCAGGAGCAAGCGAAGCAGATGGATTATTTGGAGCATGTGCCTCTGCTGTAGCCAGGCCGCCGCTCAAGTCCGTATAGGTTTTCTCCCCATTGCTCTGCACATCGGACATCTGGGTGATCTCCACCTCGGGCTCTGGAAACTCCCGGTCAAAGAGCCTGGCCAGACCATCTATGGCCTGATGATGCAGCTCCTCATCCTCGTACAGCAGCTCATTGCGCTTCAGGGCCCGCGTCTCCACCAGCTGGCTCTGGGTCTGGGCCAACGTAACATTTTCTGGATCTCCATCCTCGTCATCATCGCTGCCCAGGACATCCACAAACACCTCCTCCTCCTCGTCATCATCCTCGTCTTCGTCATCCCCACTGACCCGCACCTGCAGCGTCTCATCGTCGCCCTCGTTGACTTCCTCAGTGTCCTCGGTGGCGGCATAATCATTGTAGTCATGGGAACTGACAACTGTTTCGTCCTCGTCCTCGGTCAACACGATTGTCTCGTCGTCCACATAAATGGGCGAGGGCCGCCTGGACACGCTCGATTGACTTGTTGGAATTTGCTCAAAGTTATTTTTCGTTTCGTGGCTTTTATTAAAGGCGCCGGCCCCCTCGAAGTTGCGCAAGGAATATGTCTGGAGATGCTGGGGATGCGGCGGCTCCTGTTGCTGGTGAAGGAAGTAGCTGCTGCCAGGCGGCATGGCCAAGGCGGCAGCTGGTGGAACTGCAGAGGCTGCAGGTCCTGTTGGTCCTGCTGGTCCTGCTGCCGGACCCGCAATGTGCGGCCGCCACAGGTAATTCTCCTCGGACATTAATCTCTGACGCTTGCGGGGCGGCGAGGGTGTCGATGGCGGCGTAATGGGCACCACACTGGCCGCTGCCCGGAGCGACAGGTCCAGCGGCGAGAGGAGCGCAATTGTCGGACGATGCTGGCCAAATTGCGGAAATGTCTCGTTGATTGCCGGCAATGCCCGGCACTCCATGTAATGGCTGGCCGGATGGGGATGTCCTTGGAGGGCGACAGGCAGCGGAGGCGGCGGCTGCTGCTGCCCAAGATGCGGATGCTGCAGGTGGGGATGCGGCTGTGAATGGGGGTGATGAGGATGAGGATGCTGGTGAGGATGCGGCTGTGAGTGCGTCAACGGATTCATGTTCAGCATTTTCCTTTATTGCCTGGTGTGTGGCTTCATTTGTGGCTTTTATTAGGTTAGTTTCTTGTCACAATAAGGTGTGGTCCTCAGGGCTTTTTCTTATTGGCTTTTACTGAAATTGAAGCGTTATTTTATAGTTGCAATTAAATTAAATACATTTATAAAACTAAATTTGTAGAAATAAAATAATTTTAAAAACAAGGTGTGAATTGCATTTTAAGGATGATTAAGATCAAGATTTAAGCATAATTTGATACACTTGTTAGGTAGTAACATAATATACCAAATATAGAATATAAAAAATATATATAAATATAAATATATTAGCTAATTTATAATATAAAATTTGTTAAATGTTTAACCACAACAAGCTGTGAATATTTTTTGCGTGTATGAAAAATCTCTTTCAGCTTCTTAGTTGTATTTCCTGATGAATATATTTTATTTAAAAATATTTGTTCTTAAACAGATCATATTGTTGAAAGATGTTTTAGGGCACTGCTTGAAAAGATTGAAAGATGTTTTAGAGCCTTTGCCAAAAATAAGATAAAATGTAAAAATGTAAATGTTTTTCATCTATCTTCGGTTCCTTTTCGTTATTGTATTTCGAATTCTTTCTTATTAATGTACTATTTACTTATATACTATTAGCGATTAACATTATTATTTATTGTAATATAAAACAAGATACAATATTATTCTTTGAGTTCAGTCAAAAGTTTGTTCTCCGATTTATCATTAATTTAATCAAACTAAAATATAAATTTTCTATAATATCGTTGTTTCATGTTAATTAATCTTTTTTGTTTTATCGATTTTTAATTCATATATTGATTCAGAATAAAAATTAAGCAATGCATGAGAAAAAATAAGTGTCCTGACCATTGAAAATACCATATTTTATTTTTTTTATTATTGCATACTTTAGAGCTTGACTCTCAGATCCTAGCAAAGGATCTTAAACTGATTTCCTAATATAGAATTAATTTTTAAAGTCCTTTAGTGTGTCTTACAATTATTTCAGTTTAATATTTTATATAAATTTAATAAATGTAAGAAAATTGAAAAGACAAAAGTGGAAACTAAGTTGAATAGACATCCTGCAGGATAAGTCATGATTTAATTTTTAAAATACTTGTAAAAAAAATTTAGATTTGAAAATATTGCTTATAAATAAATAAATTCATTAATAAACTAAACAGACATTGAATGTATAAAAGTTTTACCTTTTCGCTAAGTTAATTAAGCATATGTTTTAATCATTATTTTTTAAGTTCTCTGCAATATTATTTGAAAATTTTTTGTTTCAAACTGTATTTTAATTTTAATTTGTATCTTTATAGTATTCCTTATTTAGTTCGAATTAAGCACTTCACTTGTTTTATTTTTTCTTCAAATATGATTCTTAAAAATTTGTTTTTGTTTTTCCACCAAGGATATTGCAAATAGCTCTTTCACCGCACTTTACCGCTGGCCCAAGGACTTTGCCGCCAGCTTAAGGACTCTCCGTGACACGCAACTGACCCGTGGCAGCCTTCGCAGGGAACTGAATGCCGCACGGTAACCTGTCGCAATGCTGCGACCCAAAAAATTGGCTTTTAATGCGAGGGTGAAGCCAATGAAAGCCGAAACACCCCTGGGGAGGGGGCAGCCCAAGCCCAAGCCCAAGCCCAAGCCGCCGGAGCACCCGCTCCTGGAGCGGCTCTCGCTCGCACCTTGCGCCGGAATCCCCGGGCGGCTGCACGGGGATTCGCTCGCGGATGGCATAGCTCGACAATCCCACCCCCGGACACCCACGCAGTCCGGAGCGGCGCATGCGCTGCCACGCCCCAGATGGAAGCCCTGGGACTGGCTGGCTCATTGGCTGGCCATGCCACGCCCCCGCCCGCTGTCCGGGAGCCTGGCCCCGGGCGGGGTTGGAGGCGGCTCTGGTGTCCAGAATGGAATGTCATTGAATTGCAGATGAAGAATTTCACTGCACTGTGCTGGAGTTTTTCCCACCTGCTCCACCTGCCGCAGCGGCTGCTGCTGCTGCTGCTGCTCCCCCCTTTCGGGGTGGCTCAGGTGAGTGCTCCTTTTGTCGCCAGCAATGTACCTTTATTTCGTCCGCAGCCCCGCACTTTGGTCCTTCCGCCGTCGCAGCCTCAGCACGGTCATCGTTGTTCAGACATTTTAAGAACCAAAGGATTCTTTTTGTGGTTTTGAAAATTTAATGTAGCTTCCCCTTGTCGTTTTTCCTCTCTCGCACGGCGAGTGAATTTTCCAAAATGGCGTCAGGACAAGGCCGAAAAATTAAGGAAATTATGTGGGCTCTAAACCAGGGATACGGTGGTAATAATAACAGTATTTAACAGCATTAAGTTAATAATTTATTTATTTAATTTATCAATTTATAGAACATTCTTTAATTTTCTTCTTCATTTTGTATAAATAAAATTTCATACTGAAATGTTTCACTTAAACAACAGATGTTAAAACTTCAATGATAATACTTTATATATGTATTCTCAGACATATTTAACGTTTAATGACTTAGCCTAATATAAATGCTTAATAGTTTTAATATACTTTAATTAATTTAAATTTATTTCTGGTTTACATATTTACTGAATTTCTAAACTTTTGAAATAATTCATATAATTATATATGATATATTTTTGTAACATTTGTACTACAAATTTTATATATATTATTTATTTATATATTTTTATATATATTTTATATTTTAAATTTTATAATATATTAAATTTATATTTTCCTTTTACTTTTAGTCAAAAGCTGGTAACATTATGAAGAAATCATGTTGTTAATTAATTGCTATCCATTTTTTCACTCTTAACATAAACTTATATGATTATTATTATTAAATGTTTTATACTCAATCTTTAAGACAGGTGACTTATGATTTTAGTTTAAATTATATTTTAGCCTTATAATTTATTATAAAAGAAAAAATGAATATAATATATATTATAATAACACATTCTATTTTATATTTCTTTTAGAAATGTTGTATTTAAAAATTATATAATATATAAATAAATATATTACTGAATATTTCTACATAAAAAATTTATGAATTTATTTATTATTTATTATTTTTTCTACAAAAGTCTGGTAATAATATTATTTTTAATATATAAAGTAAAATAAATTGTACAGTCTTTATACATAGATGCGTTATATTGTCTGAAAGTTAAACAGATTTAGTTATTTTTATAGTTAAATAATTAAGTCAAATATAATAGAAATAGGTAATAGAAATATATATTAACTTTAATAATAACGTAAAAATTAAGGTATAAAATTGAGATAGGCCCTTGCTTAATAATAATCCTGAAAATATGCCTTGAACTATAAGATTCAACGTAATTTTTGGAAATACTTAAAGTAATTTATATATTAATTTAGATATGCCCAGGAAACAGTACATGCCACAAGAATATATTACAAAAAAATGGGCATACAATATTTGTAGATATTTTTTGCGCCATTCTGGCCCATTTTACAGTGGCATCCCTCGTCTCAATTGCTGCTGAATGCAATTAATTAGTGAAACGGTCTGCAAAAACTTAATTAAATTGTTGCGTCGCGACGCTGAATCGGCAGCATCAGCAGCATCGCCCCAAAAAACAATTCCGACTAATAAACTGGAATTTAATTACGAACTTTTATACTCGCCGACGTCGAGCAGAATAAAGAGTCGGATTTTCCCTTGGATAAAAAGTGGCTTATTAAGTTTTTAGCCCAGGGAGAGATCGGTTGCAGCCAACGAGGTCAACAAGTTTCACTTTGCGGCTTTCCACCAGCCCCCTTGGCTAATTGTCAGCTTGTCAGGGGCTCATTAGCATAGCTCTGGCCTGTGTGCCTGCTCCTGACACTTTTCCTGAAGAAAGTTTTCTTTAACGACCTCGCAACTGGCGCCTTTTCCGCTCATTTGCATGAAGACTTCTCTGGCTAATTGCCCAGGTTGTAAGCACTTCCGAGTGTCAAATTACACACGTAACGATTCGCAGCAACACGTTGTATGGAATACCTACCACCCCATCTCAAAACCATCTCCATTCCATCTCGATTTCCAGTCCCAGTCCCATTCCCCATCCCCTGGTGGTGAACTATATCAGAGGGTTGGTTCCCTGGTTGGTTGACTTGCGGTCTACGGTGTCTGTTTACACAGGGGGGTTTGGGTAATGTGCTCTTAATTAGGCCCATATGATTTTTGAAAACAGATTTGCTATGGGATTGCAGCCTGTAAATAAGATAGAAAACCTAACAATCGCAGCTAAAGTTTCCTGTTCTAGGGAGATATAATCAAGGTTATGTGCTTCATTGAAGCTAATGGGATTAATCATTAGATAGGTAAGTTTTTGTATAGTTTTGAAAAAGGAATGATTAGATGGAAAGCCAATTACAACTCAGTTGGTAACCTTATTGTTATAAAGCGGAGTAATAAGAAGTTTATAAATACAATTTTAAATAGAAAAATAAATACTTCGATTCGGTTATAATTGATTATACTATTTGAAATGATTAACAAATATCTATAATTTATTATTTTTAAATTATTTTATAGTTGTCTTTAGTCTTCATTTTCAATCATAGCCCAGATTGACCTCGGCATGAACATCAATGTCGCCACGTCACACACCTTCTGTCTTCACATTGATGGAGAGCTTGTAAAAACCATTGGGAACCGGGGCCTTACTTATCATTTGGTCATTCAGAACCAGGCGATCTACAACCAAGTCATGCTGGAAATGAAGGAAACAATAGTACAAGGGATACTCATCAGATATTATTATTATATTGTATATTACCCACATCATAGGGGCAGCTGTGATTCATATTGCTAAAGTCTCGGAAGGCCTCGTAGATCATATTGAAGAAGGGATAACGCTTTTTGTGCTTAAAGAATTGACAGAAATCCACGCTCACATTGAACAGGAATGGTTTGTAGCCATCGAACCTTCGGAACAGGGTCGCTGCACACTGAAAACAATATTTGATATGTATCTATATAATATTTATAAAGCTACTACATACCACCACATTTTTAATGGGCACCTGATGGACTTTAACGTGTATACTTAGACCCACTTTGCCGCGACCCAAGACCTTTAGCTTGCAGGTTTGGAACTCACAAAAGGATATATCATAACAATTGCACTTTATATTATTCAATTTGAAGAGCGCCTCTGTACGGCCGAGTAAAATAATAATAAACACAAGGGACACCACTTCAAGGGAAATGATGTCGAACTTCATCGTTGACCAGCTAATCAACGAGTATAAATGTTTTTAGATTTTAACAAAAGCTGCTTAAAAAGCCATTAGAACACAAGAGTCATGCTTCGACTGTTTGTCAATGGAAATCAGCGATGAAAAATTGTACACAGTTTCTTTTCATAGCTTTTTGAATTTTATTAAAAAGGAATATGAAAACTATCAAAAATGGCTAAGATTGTATATCCTACAGTAAAGTTCTATCATATTTTATTAATAGAAATATTTAATCAAATCATAGTAATTTTGTTTTAGAAGATTCCTAGTTTCTAATACTTCCTATAAAACAAAAAATGGTTTCCTAAGTCCTTAACTGATGTGAAATCACAGTTTTCTAAGGTAAATTGGAGTAATTCAAGGATAATCCTATATCAATTGCAATTTTTAAGGATATAGCCTTGATCAGCGTTCAATTCCCAGATTAACCTCGGCATGGACATCGACTTCGCCACGCCAGACCCCATCAGTTTCAACATTAATGGATAGCTTGTAAAAACCATTGGGAACCGGGGCCTTACTTATCATTTTGTCATCCAAAACCATCTGCTCGACAATTATGTCGTGCTGAAAGTTAAATTATAGTTAAATTGAGTTGAGCGTGTTAATGACAGGTATTACCAACATTAAAGGGGCAGCTGTGATTGGCATTGGTGAAGTTTTGAATGCCTTCGTAGACCAAATTGGCAACCGGAAAGCGTTTCTTGTGCTTCAAAAAGAAGCAAAGATCCACGCTGACATTGAACAGGAATGGTCTATAGCCACTGAACCTTCGGAACAGAGACAAAACAACCTGGTAGTGCCGGTAGAAAGATTTTATAATTATTTCAAATATTCACAGAACTCTCTACGAACCTTTGCCTTCTTAATGGGCAGCTGGTTGACTTTGGCGTACAAATTAAGACCCACTATGCCGCGTCCCAGGAGCTTCAGTTCACATTTCTTAAACTCGCAGAAGGACTGATCAAAGCAGTTGCATTTGATGTTGGTGAATTTGAAAAGAGCCTCCGCAGAGTCACAGAGCAAATAAATTATAAACACAAAATTCCAAGCTCCGAAGAGAATGCGATCGAACTTCATCGTTAACCGGCATTGCCACAAATAAAGGTTTTCCGGTAATTATTGTAGCAACCATTTTTTAAATACTTTGCTTTTTTATCGGATTTTTTTTCACTAGTTAACAAGTGGTGATTTTTTATTAAATATATGCAAATTAATTGTTTTTGTTCTCACTAACAAAATCTTAAAATTTGAATAGCATGTATAGTTTTTACCCTTTTTGTTAGCCAGTGTAGCATTTAAGTTAATTGGACCGTTAATATATG
Organism: Drosophila bunnanda; assembly: GCA_035046265.1. NCBI lineage: Eukaryota > Metazoa > Arthropoda > Insecta > Diptera > Drosophilidae > Drosophila > Drosophila bunnanda. Next base: position 1,521,539 of record JAWNOB010000130.1, read on the forward strand.
TATGTTTTGTGAATCTCACAGTAATTTTCTATAAAACAAATTGTTTTAGTTCTGTGACGGTTCAATAGTAAAATAATAAATTTGGATAACATTTATATTTATAGAAAACATTTGAGTACTCTTCCTAGGCTTTAAAGTTTAATACATAATTCTGACGTTTTAGTTAAATGATATAACATCTATATATATATAAATATACATATATGTATATAAGAGATTTAACAAATACTAATTCATAAAAATCTGAAACAAAGACTGCTAATTTGTTTTTAAGCATATAAAAAATATAGTACTTCTTTTAAAGTATGAGTATGAATAAGTGCTTATTGCGTTTAACTTATTGCGTTAATACTCAAGTATTTTTAAGGTGCTATTTTATTTTATTTTATATTAAACCCTATTACTATTATATCTGAAATTAAAACAAAAACTACTGGCGACAACCCGAAAGGTAACCCTGCGCTAACTACTTGTAAACAAGTTGCCTTGCATTTTCTGTCAGACTTTTGACAGCTTTCTGTTAGATTTCTGACAGATTTCTATCAGATTTCGTATAAATAGAAGTTCCGTCGCGTGGATAGTCTCATTCGTTTTTCCGCCTTTGACTGGTCTGGAACTCTATTTATTTATTTTTGATTTTTTTTACTCTGAATTTATTATGCTTTTTTTGTTAGCTAACAATATTTTTTTCTGCTAGGTTTTATCATCAATCTTTTTCTTTTTATAATATTTTACTTTATGTCGATTCGAATATTTTAACTTTACGGCATGGGCTTTCCGTCAACCGTTTTTGGACTCTGGAATGACCTGCGTTTTATATCGCCTAATGACACGCTCGCTGTGAGCAATTTGTGCTATATAATCTGCGTTCTGTGGAATTAAAACAATTGGGAGAATTAATAACGCCGAGCATTGTTTAGAAAATGCCTAAATGCTCTTGTTTTTTTTTTCTATTTATTTTAAATTTATTTATCACTTATTTAATAATCATCTATTTTCGAGTCTGGAATGACCTGAGTTTTATATCGCCTAATGACACGCTGGCTTGAATTCTGTTTGTTTTCTGCTGGAAAATTAAAAACGCCAAGCAATATTCAGAAAATGCCTGAAGTTTCTTGTTTACGCCTTTTTTATATATTTTTTTAATTTAATTTATTTTCTATATTTGCTTGTTTTTTAAATTATTATTATTCCTCGGGATAGGAAACTAGTCGACCCGCAAACTCCAAGAAGTCTTAAGAGATTACACCCCAGGGACCTATCCTCCCGTACAATTTTATTATTACATCTATACATTTTACAAATCCTTGTAAACATTTTTTGATTAAGTACAGTCTTTAAATGGTAAATTTATGGGTTCTTTAAGTATGGGTTTCCAAATTGTTCTTGTTGCTGGAAGCAGAACTACACCTTTTTGCTTTTCAAGTTATTATTTAATGCTATAAGTAATGAAACATAATAGTGAACAGAGTGAATTTTATTCAGAAGAAGAAGCAATATTTTCACATTTACGCAGTTTTTAATTTTTAATATATTTTTTTTTGTTTATTATCTCGTGTCTAATGGTCTTGGCAAACCCTAATCTTTTACGCATAAGTGTCCCAAGGATGTGCACTTGTTCCGTTCGTATAGAGCTGCAGTTCAGGACTGGCTGCGTCCGATGGAGTGCTGGACCAAGCAATGGATCGACATCGTCCTTTCTTTCTACAGTGACGTCATTCGAAATGCCACCTCTCACTGCCTCATATGGAACACCCACATCACGGCAAAGTGCGTCCGAAAACTTCAGAAACTAGACTGGCTCCTGAGCTCCAAAAGCCTCCAGCTTTCAACAAAGGTTTTGCTGCTCAAAGCAATCCTCAGGCCAACCTGGACGTAGCCGATCCAAATATGGGGCACAACGTCCAAGCACCAGCTAGACAGGCTGAAGGCCTTCTCTGGTACGTGAACAACCAGGCATTCCAAAACGGCCTACGCCTTGTTCCTGTGGGCGATCTTCTAAACCAACAACAGGCTAATGGCTCACCCAAATCCTCTGGCTAGCAGGCTTGCTCTCTTAGAAGATTAAAGAGATTCCACTCCAGTGATCTGTCCTCCCGTGTTGTGCAATAATATTGTAATTATCCGTAAACAATTTGTAAATTTTTGTAAATATTTTAAAATAGGTGTATATAGTCAAGGCCCATTCCCATATGTACTATATCTACATCCCTCCAAATAGCATTGAACGATCCCAGCGATAATAAAAAAGACAGAATAAAAAACTTTTTAAAGGGAAACTCTGGTTTCCATCTTTTTGTGGAAAAGGATTCGAGCTCATTTTGGTTTCCGTGTATTCCAACCTTTTTTTCTTTTTAGTGAAAAATCATAAAATTAAACTCTGTATACTAAACAAATTAAAGTACCTTAAAAATCGGTCTCATGTAAGCACTTTGACTTAAAAACACGACCGATTGAATTGCACTCCTGCGAAACATTAAGGACTTCCTGTATGCCACGCAAAGGACAAAACGCTATTGACAAGCCATAAACACACATCTGTGTGTGTGTGGTGTGTGTTGTGTGTGGCAGTAGGACTTGCAATTGCAAGGATTTGAGCCGCTTGGCCGGCGACGTTGATGACCTTTAGGGGAAGAAGCGACCCGAAGGACCTACCAGGGGGAATCGAGAGCACGGGTCCTGGCACCGGCAGGCTTTAATTAGAGTGGCATGAAAGCATGCCCGAGGCCGATGCGATTCTTATGCAAATGCTTTTAATTACAAAACTGTGAAACTGAATTACGCAACATTGCGTTATTTTAGTGAATTATTTTCGAGGCAGGTTCGTGTGTTTAATTGCTCAACTCAACGCCTTTTTAATTGCCAGCAAACGGAGCCCAGGCTTCATTTTTAAATTTCCACTGAAAATTGCAGTGAAATAAAGTTATGATTGCTTCAATTTTTCACTTTCTTCTCAAGTTTCGGCGAGCTGTCCCATAGGATTATTTCAAGGATTTCCCAGCAATTTTCCAAAATCTAAAGCCGCCTGCCATTGACCTCGGAATCGAAATTGCAAAGACCCTCTTCTTCCGGCTAATAGAAAATGTTTATAGATAAAAAGGCGACAAATTGAATTTGCAAAGGTCACACATAAGTGCGACACTTGATAGCAGGCATTGGCACTTCACGAGGTCCTTTCTGTCCGCCCCTCAAGTGTTTAGCTACTTGCAGGAATTTCCCCTGCCTTGGCTGAGGAGATTGAAATTTGGATTTCCATTTGCCCCAACCCCCCTTTTCCATATATATTCGCATTATTTTTGCCAAATTGAATTCGCCAAGCGATTTGATTGTGCGTAAAGAAAGCCAATACCTAGCCGAGGGTGTCGCCACTCAACCCCTTTTCCTGGTGAAAAAACAAATCCAGAAATGTGAAAAATAATACTGGCTGAAAACCGCATTACGGATTTTAATTAACGGTGGCAGGAATATTTCAAGCTCCATTAAAATATCGGATTACGCGGTGGGCCTTTGGGAAAGGGTTTCATTGGTTAATGGCTTCAAATTTTCAGCCAAAGATATGTAACGTAGAATATATGTATGTCTATTATATATACTGCAAATTCCCAATTGATTGGCCATTGAACATATTGTTTTTCTATTAATTATGTCAGAATTGCGACCACAAAGAGCGCATATGGCTTCGTAATGCCGCCGAGATCCCGCGGGAAATCCAAAGGAAACCACGTCGAACTCAAAGGACACACACACGCAAGTCCCCGATAGTCACAGGATAATCACAGTAATCGGCCATGCACTTGGATGGCGCCTTAATCGATTTTCAATATGTTCCAGGGGGAAAGTAAAGCGAAGCGCATGACGCACAATGGAAATACGGCCAAGAAAGAGGGTGGGAAAAGTGCGGAAAATGCGGAAAACTGCTTGGGCGAAGCCAGGACAATCCGCTTAGCATGCAAGCTGGGGGTGGGACGGGATGGGATGGTTGATTTACTCGTAATTACACATCCCCTGTTCGGTCTGCTCACTCTGTTTATTCCAGCCAAACCTCTGAGGTCACCTGCAGGGCAAAGACCTTGGTTATCTCCGCCGTGCCCTCGACCACCTCCACAAAGAACTTGTAGGTGCCGTTCTGCAGATTCTGGGGATATATATCCTTGATGCTTACGTTCGTCAGCGTGTAGTTACCGACGCGGACGGGACAGGAGATGTAGTCGCTCAGCTGCATCTCCGTCTGCAGGAAGTACTTCATCATGGGATTCTTCGAGAACTCGGTGAAGAAGCCGCACAGATCCAAGCCCCGCATCTGGAGCAGGGTCACGAACGCCTCCTTGCCCGTGGGCCTCACCCGCAGCTTGATGTTGAAGATCAGGAAGTTGCTGCCCAGCTCCTGGCGCAGCAGGACACTCAGGCTGAAGTGGGTGCGGTTCGCGTTGATGTGGGCCAGCGCCTTCATGAAGCGAGCATCGCCAAAGATGTTGATGTGGTGGATACGGAGTACGGGTCTCTGTAAATCGTCAGCTCTGTAGATCGAACTGTTAACGGTTGGGTCTATGGTACCTGGATCTCCTCGTCCTCCTCCTCGTCCCAGAGCGACTTTGAGCTGGTCTCGTTGCCATTAACCCAATGAAAAAGCGGCAAAACCAACGCCAGCCGAACGAAGTTCATTGTGCAATGAGCAGAGTCATCAAGCTAGCGGTCATCAGGTGGTCATGGTCCATCCACCTCGGAGGGAGTTAATGTTGGCCATTTATTAAATGAACACCTGCCTGGCTTGGTACTAGATTGATTAACCCCTGTGTGACCAAAGCTTTGTATAATACGAAATACTAGATATGCCTATCCAAAGGTCATGTTTTAAATAAAATATAGAAACAAATTAACAAAATTATCGTACAGTCTGATATACAATAAAATATATTATTTAATATACGTTAAAAATCCATTATTTTGAAACATATTTTGTATCTATATTTTTGATACTAGAGATATATATCAAGAGAAAAGTTCTTATGATAAATTGTTAAAAATATCGGCTTAAAATGATCGAACATACCATATAGTGCAATAGATCGAACTTTGATCATTTCAAAATATCGTATTTAATTTATCCAAAAACATTAATATTTTTTTTGCCTAGCCGTTATTTTACCAAGGATATATATCGACTGTGGCCTTATGATAAATCGATAAATATATCGCGAAAATATCGAAAATATGGCAAACCTTGATACATCGAAATTTTAAATATGTAAACTATTTACAGGTTAATGTAGCTTTATTTTCGAAAAAATGTCCTACAAATTTTTATTATTTATTTATTTTTTTTGTTATTTGTTTATTTGTTTTTGTAATAATTATTTAAAAACATATTTTTTTATCGATCCCCACAACATTCGCAATTTGTAACTAATTTAATTAATGTTAATTTTTAACTTATATTACGGTTATTGTAGTTTTAAGCCTTCAAGGAGGTTTTGGAGGTAGTAGGAAGTTAGTGTTTATATGGTTTCTTGGAGGAACTTCCCTATGACTGTACTTGGAACTACCCAGGGGTCAGGGATAGAAACTTTAAGATTATAGTTACACTTAAATATTATATTTTTAAATATCTTAACTTTAAAATATACATATGTTTATACCTAACAAATGAAAGACACTCTGCGATGTAGCTTTCGTACTTGTTTCTATGAAAATTTCTCAAAATTCTTCATCAAAATTAAGTAATAAAAAAAAGTTCATTTTTTCAGTATGTTTTTAAGCTTTATTTTTAAAGGACATCTGCTCATTCATCTTTGGATAGCCCCTCACCATCATTTTCCACAATATACACCAACGTGGTGACTTGCAGGGCAAACACTTTGGCTATCTCCCCATTCTCCTCCACGATTTCGGCAAAGAACTTGTAGGTGCCGTTCTGAACTCCATCCGGTTGGATATTTTCCGCCACATCGGCGTTCACCATCGAGTAGTTGCCCACCCGGATGGGGCACTCTATGACATCGCTCAGGATAATGGTCTTCTTGAAAAGGAAACGCAGCATGGGACTCGCATTGTACTCGCTGAGGAAGCCGCAAAAGTTGATCCTTCGCAGCTCGAATAATTGCACAAACTTGGTGCCTCCCTCGGGCCGTACCCGCACCTTTATGTTCATGATCAGGTGATTGCTGCCCAGCTCCCTAACCATGCGCACATTCAGATCGAAGTGATGGCGATCCTCGTGGATGTAGGCCCTCGCCTTCATGTACAGCGACTCGCCAAAGACATGGATGTGCTGGATGGTAACCAGGGCTTTCTGTGCATATTAAATATTTTATTTTAGTTAATATTTTAAGAAGAGATCGAGCTTAAACTCACCTTCTGACTGCTGGTGTAGGTGGTCAGAAAGGACTCCTCGTTGCCAGCCACCTCGATGGCGAGTCGCATCACAGCGGAGACCAAAAACAAACCGAACCGACTGACTTTCATTTTGGTATGAACAACAGCAGATCCTTCGATTCGAATACTCGAATATCTCGGTTAAATCATGACTAGACAGATACAGTATTGTGGCTTAAGCACTCGCTTAATTAATAAACATAAACCTAATCATTTGGCTAAATGTTATCATCATGAAATCGATTCGGTTGGCTGCGATTCCAGTACCTCTGTACTTGAACACGTGGAGAGTGAATTAGTAATAGGAAAATAGTAACAGTAATCGAGTTGACTCATAGTTAGTCATACTTTAATCTCGAACAATAATAACAAATGTTGAAGAGCATTAGAACTAAAGAGATAACCTGTGTATTATTCAAATCTTCTGGCATTCCATATTCCTTTTATCATTTAGAAATATGTAAATATGTAAGTCATTCTCTTAAAATTCTCTAGACTTTCATTTAATTTGTTGTTGAAAATACTCAAATAATTTAATTAATCAATTAAAATAATTAATTTACTTGCTGTGAAATTTACTTTATTTTTCATTAAATTTTCATTGAACTTCTTTTACCGATTTAAGGGAAGTTTTGCTCTAGCAAAAACCTAGTATTAGTTTTTATTTATATTGTATATATATATATATATGATTTATTGTTTTTCTTAAGAATAACTTACATAAGAAATACAATATATTTTATATTAATATTTTAAAATATGTTTGTAAACATTATTCTAGAAATGCTCTCAATTATAAAAAAAATAAACTGTTTTCTATTATAAAAATAAACTTTAAATAAACACATTAATTTAAAAGACACATCAAATGTATAATTTTATTAATTCATTACCTGTCTTTAATTTTCCTGTAAAATGTATATTACTATTATTATTTTATTGCATTTACCTTGTAAATTTTTTAATAAAATTACTTTCTATTTTACACCCTTGCTGGGTATTATAATTTTTTGCAGAAGCCTGCAACGCAGTGAAGGACCCTATAAATCATATATATTCTTAATCAGCATCAAAAGCTTAATCAATCTAGCCATCTCAGGCAGAAAACTATTTTTTTTTTAATTTTTTCAAAATTTTATAAGGGGTTACATCGTTAAAATGTTCGAAAATTGGCAAACATTTTAATTGTTGTAAGTTTTAAATTGATTATGCAGATTTATTATTCTTCTAAAATCTAGCATGGGACAGCTTTACGAATTAAAATTAATGCTTTTTGGACTGAGCTATAATGGAACTCCTTTGCAAGGGTATAGAAATTTCGTCTTCCCGAAGATAGTTTTCTTTCTTGTTAGAGATGTTTATTTATATATATATATATGTTTTATAGTTTTCTTATAAAGATCGAAAGTTAAAAACGTTAACAAACATATGTAATAAATATTTATATTTAAAAAAAATTTAGTAAAGTAAATCTTTCTTCAAAATTCTCTAAATATAAAATACTTTTAAAATGAATTAATCACCCTATTAAACATTTTACCAGGTTTTTAGCATATTTCACTTAATTTTTCATTACATTTTCCTCGAACACTTTTTTAATGAAAATATTTCCGATTTGGGGCAAGTTTTCCTTAGCCAGAGACCAATTTGTAGTTCTTAGCTATATGTCACCACCTAGTCAACGTCTCAATTAGCTAACCGACGGATATGCGCTGCCATCAGGCAGCTTGTTCATTAGACCTCCATTTGAATACACCATCGCCTTAGCCACCGCCTCCGCCTCCGCCTCCGCCTTCGTCTTCACCTTCGTCATCGTCATCAGTTGTCGGAAGCACCAAAGTGTTGAAAAGCCAATTAGCTTTGAGGGCCGGAAGGAAGCCATAGGAGCTGTGCGTGTAAATGGAGCAATGAAAAGTTTGCAGTTTTCCTAAAAAAAAAAATTGTGTAAAAGGAGTTGGGAAAAACCCGCACGCAGCACCTGCACATTCTCCAACTTTCCTAAAACAAAACCCACTTCTCCACCTCGGTGTGCGTAATTTTCTGCGTCATTTAATTAAGCCGATTCATGGCACCCTCCGGGCTTACCCGCAGTACGCCCCCATCATATGTGGGCCGTCCAGGGGTAATTAACTCAGCCGATTCGTGTCGATTATTTATAATATTTTCCCCTAATTATTTATTCATAAGTGCTAATAGTGTTTGTGGGGCTTAAGTGGCCCTCTGCTTAGACGCTATTAATTGGCCTCACATAAGGCGGCGACATTGATGCAATGTCTGGACTAAGTCTAATTATCATTATGGAGCTTGGGGCTTAAGAACTTGGCTTCTTCACGCGCGTGTCGGCCAGGAAGCAGGACACCACTCGGTTCTCGTCCTCCGTGTCCAGGAGACGCACCTCCAGGCGGGTGGGCACCTCGGGCTGGTTGCTAGCCACGGGCAGGAGCAGTTCATAGGTCACATCCTCGCCGGCATCCAGGGGACAGTAAGCGCCGTGCAGGAGATTGCTGCACACATTACCGCGGGCAGCGTCCAGGGCATAGGGTATGGTGACGCCCAGCGAGGTCAGATGCACCTCAGCCGACAGCCGATGCATGGTATTGCGAGCTATTGAGCGGGAAATTAATGGGAAATTAGTATATATTTTATTTTTTTTTAGAGAATTTTCCTATAATACTTACTGGCCACAAACTGAATATCGATCTTGGCCTCGCTACCCTTCCACAAATCACAGGGCAAGGTGTCACAGTCATCGATTTGAACCGTCAGCGGCAGGGGATAGCTACTATCGGCACCTGGGAAATTTTAAATTACATTTAATTTATTATTAAAAAAACTAGTTAAAAAAGGGGTTTCCTTAGTCCTGACTCACATTGCCGGAAGGGTGTGTTGGCCGCCACCAAAGTCCACATAAGAGAAAGCATCAGGCTTAGGGAGATCTTCTTGAAGCTGGCCATTTTTTCGGGTTTGCCTTGTGTGTTTACTTTGAAAGCACTTTTTGGTTTGTATACCAAATTCACTAATCGCTGGGGTATTTATACTAACCAGGTGCCTTTGCACTTGCCCATTAATCTAATCGATTTAAAAGTTTGCACCAAAAATTAAGATTGATTTTGTTCACTTTTTATGGTCATTATTACGTCTCAAACGAACTTGAAGGAATTTCTGGATTAGCTTTGGCTTTTGGTGGGAAAATCATTATCTTTGCTTAGGGAAAATATCAAGCATATCAGGGGCATATTTACCTTTAATCTGGCAATATTCTAATGAAGTGGAATTTAGATTTCCTTATAAGCCATAGATAGTTAATCTAGGCCTCCTTAAATCATGAAATCTTGAAATGAGTCATCTCGGTATAGCCAAAATATAACCCTAATTGAATCATACTAAAGCAGCCAGTACACCTGACCTGGCCGAGTGCAGAGCTCGCTAATTTCGGTCCCTGATAAGCTGGCCAACGAACACCTGTCGCGGTGTCCCCGCCTTCAGGTGCACTTGTCCGCACTGGGATTGTTTGGAAAAAAATTAGCAAGCGATTAGCTTAGATGATTTAGTGACCAACTTGGCAACCAAGATAGCCACATTGCCGTCATCCGCCTTCTGCATACTTTCGGGCCAAGCACGGACATCGTCATCATCATCATCATCAACCCCGGCGTCGCAAGGGGACATTAACATCGATTTATATGCATAGCCAATTTGCAGCAAGTTTTACACAATTTCTTACACCCACTTGAACAGCAGCAGCAGCAGCCGCCCTCGAGGGGTGCCCAAATTTCATCAATATTTTCAGATTTTGTTAGCAAATTCAACTGTTTTATATGCAAATTAGCTTAGCTCCGCGATTCCAAAATGTTTACGTTCATCATCCGTCAAATGGGTAAATGATTACGGGGGGTTTGGGTCCAACGGAGGGCGGAGTCTGCTTGAGCACTCAATTGGCTGAACAGTTTGTTTAATTTTCATTTACATAATTAATAAGCACGCTAATGGCGTTTTAATGCATTTTAAGTGACATTTATGGGTGGTTTAGTGCTGCATAATTCATTATGAACATATAAACAAAAACATAGTTCTGTTATTAATGCAAAACATTTGGCTTAACAACTTATAATTATTTTATATTTTAATGTAATATTTTTTCGGCTTTAGTTCTGAGTCTCTAAGTGGTTATTTCGTATGTTTGTTTTTATTAGGTTCATAAATCTTAAAATTCTCTCTAAGAATAAAAAAAATTGATATGTATATATGGTGTATAATGTCAGTACGGTATCAAGATATATTTTCTGATATTATCTTAATATATCATATTATATCACATATAAATATACAAAAATAAATTCTTCAATATTGATAATATCGCAAATTATCGAATTTTACATTATGTATCGATATCTTTTTGACCTTCTATTCCTTCTTTTATCGATTATATTTAAACCATATTTAAACATTTTATACAACAATTTTGATATGTTTCGAGACATATTGATTTACAACAATCATATTAAATTTAAACCAAATTTATCGTATTTTGTGGCATAGTTATTATAAGTTCAGATAAAATATACGTTATATGAAACAGAATATCGATATATCAGAAGGTTAAAATATCGATTCTATCACCATTTGATTTTATTTAATCGCTTCACATTTTGTGCCACCCCAAAATTACTGAGGCATTCACCTGCACTTTTCTACACCTAATACCTGGGCAGAACTCCCAGGATTGTACAACTGAATATCAGTGCAAAGCCATCTAACTTCCAAGGTAAACACATTTACAGTTCAAAGGAAACCACTAGGCATTTTCCTAGGAATTCCAAGCTCTTACCTGGTATCCTCCAAAGCCAAGTGCAATTACAGGTAGGCGCCCAGCTCTCGAACTATGGAACTCTTCTCAAGGCTTCAAACTAACATTTTCATTATACGGAGGAGAATGAGAGCGACTTGTACATATTTATGCAAATTAGGGAAACTTCTTTTCGCCCGAACTGGGCACATTTCTCAGCTGAAAAGGTCCTGGCGGCTCCTGGGGTAAATGCCAACACTTCGCAGGGGGGAAAATTGCTCGACAGCCGAACTTGTTGCAACGCATGTACCGCCTGATTTCGGGAAACATGAATTTCGCATTCACTTAATTACAGTGCCAAAAGCAAGAGCAGACCTCTTCGGGGTGGGGCAAATTAATTAGCTTCCCTTGGACTTGCTGGAAAAATTTAATAAAAAACATTTTCGCATGACGACATATGCAAATTGCTATTGGCAAATGTGCTGAAGGCTTCGTATCAAAGTGTGCAGCAAAGCGAGAAAAGCGCCTCAATCCTGCTTCATTATTTTCCCCAGGTGGAAGGTGCTGGGAAATTGTCTCAAGGCCAGTTGGTCACTTGGCTGACCACACATAGATGTTGCTTGTTAAAACGGAAACAGCTGAATGCACTTGGATAGTTATAAATACCATTAGGGCGAGGAGGACCTTGTCGGGATATGATTTTCCCGATTTAAGGGTTGTCCTGCGCACCTGTTGAGGGGGTTTGAGGTTTGTCCTTTCTCTCTCTCTCTATGTGTGTGTGTGGGGTTGGGCGTGTCCTTTGGGGGAAATTCCGTCATTAATTGACAGCACACGGCAGCCGCGCCGAAAAGTTTAATGAAAAATTAACAACACGAGAATCAAATTGTCGCCTAATTGAGACACAATGTCACTCCGGTATTGAGTTACGTGCAAACAAATATCAAATTGAAATAGAACAGACAACCGAGCTGGGGCAGGAGCAAGGAGCAAGGAGCACGGAGGAGGAGCAGGGGCAGGACACCACGGGATTGGCGTGACAAATTGTTTGGCTTTGGCGCTGGCATTTGATGTCTGACTTGATTTGACAAATTAATTGAGTTAGCAGCGGCAACAGGGCGGGGTTAGTGAGGGAAAACTGGCTGACTGACTGAGCCCCAGAAAGTGTTGCATACTTTTTCGCCCGGAAAATATAATCAATAGACAAGCAGCACCGAGCTCTTAGCTTTTCCCCCTGCCAATCGTTATTGATTTGCAAAGAAAAAGGCACACACACGCACACATCAAAGATAAGCTTGGGAAATACATTTGGGAATATGCAAAAAACGGAGAGCACCCAAAAGTGCAAACGGAAACGGAAACAACTGCAAAGTGTAAGCATTCCGAGCCTCAGATTTTCCCCCACAGATAATTGCATTAGATGACACCGAAAATAGAAGCGGGCGGGAGTGGGAAGAGATCGATGTGTATCAGGACTCCGGCCTGATGCTAATCAAATATTGCGGTTCCCTGAGATACATTTCCAGCTCTTTGTCGAGGATATAGTACACTGTACTGCTTGTGTCGTGCCGGATTTTCCATTGCTTTGACATATTAAATAATGTCGCAACAATTACATGTGACGACGGAGCGACGACAGTTGTTTCCCTTCCCCCCCTGCCAAGGCACACGGGCGAGTTCAAAAGCATTTTGAGGAAATCTCATGCTGCCACGCTGCTGTCCAAGTCACCACCAAACCATCGCAAATTTGGCAAAAAATTGCGAGGGTTGCTTGCCAAATACTCGTGGCACTTGCATAAACTGTTCAAAACCCTTCGAGACTCCCTCGCTTTTCCTACCTTTGGCAAAAAGAAAAACATTTCGCCAACCTTTGAGTGCGCCGAAGGGAGAGGAGGAATTACATTTTCCAGCTTACTTTTAGTCCGCTTCCTTTATACCCGGACATTTTCCTGCCCCCCGCCCGAGTTCCATTGTCAGTGGCTTTGGCCAAGGCACAAATGTCTGTGGGTTTCTCCATTGCCATCAGCAGGCTTAGTGGCCTGCCTTTGCGGAGTGCTCCTCCTCATGCTCCGGGATTTATTTTGGCTGGGAGACCTCTCTGCGATGAAGTGATAAAATTCTCTTGCCCAATATCATAATTTCACGACCCATTCGGAACCCGTTTCTAATGATGCGAATTGATTCGATGAGAGTTGTATAGAGATTTGATTTTGAGCAAGTAGATAAGGAGTATTTAATTATAGGGTAATTGTGTGCCTCTATATAGTTTATTGTTGTCCTTTAGCCAGGATAAAATACTATTTTCCACACTGAAGCGGTATCTACTCTAACTGAATTCTATCTGGAAAAAGTTCCATTGTTCATACTATTTTAAGTGAATATTAAACAAGCCAGAGCTCTATCATATCATTTTAATAAATATCTTTTTATGTGTTGATTTAATCAGTAACTAGAAATTAGATTAGAAAAAACATCATCGATTTACACCTGGTTAGTCACAAAAAAAGAAGAAACTTAAATCGGTAAAATCGATTAATGTATCGATTTATTTATTCGGAAATAAGGTTTCATATTTGACGTTGCTGATGACTTTACCACTTATTGGAGCATCGAATGGAATACTCGAAATATTACGAAAAATCCTACTTTTAAGCTTGTTACATTTTCCAAGAATGGCACGCATTAATCGAAAAGCTGTCGGTTATCGAAGGAGTTGCATTTACCGACAATCGACTATCGACTTAAAATGCATCTAGTATTAGTTTCGTTCAATAGGTAACACCTAATTTCATTATTTTTATATTATGTTTTATAATATAAATGAATTTGAATTTAATTAAAATTATATAAATGCCTAATTTATGGAAACTGTGGACTGAGGGCAGTGAAGAGGCCCAACTTTATCTCAATAATTTCTGAGAACATTTCAGCGGTATGCACCATAATTAAAACAGAGGAGAATTTTAATATTTAAAACTGCTCATCAAAATAGAAAAGATTATTTATAAATGCGATCAAATGAGGTGTTGCAGCAGTGATCTTCTGCGCCATGGAAACCCAATTCGATTGCCCAGAAATCCGCCAGTCGAGGAAATCTGATTAGATACGAATCCGCTTTCGTATTTGACGAAGAGGCGACCCCATTCGGATCCGACTATAAAACGATGTCAGCACCGTTGGCCGAAAGCAATTCGAACCGAGAAACATGCAAGTCAAGGCATCGATACTGATCTCTTTGGGATTACTGGCATTTGTCCGGGCGGCGGATGCGGAGAAGCTTCCGGCAACGGATGTGAAGCGATGTGAGTGACAGCTAAGCAGCAGCATATTCACGATCCCAATTAACTAATCCCAACTAATCCAATCAGGCTCCGGAAGTAAACCCTTTCCGCTGGAGGTCCGCGTCGAAGGCTGCCTCACTCCGCCCTGCAATATTGTCAAGGGATCGACGCAAAACTTCGAGATCGATTTCGCTGTGGACAAGTACATAACCGAGATGACGACTCTGGTGAAAGCCACCACTCTGGGAATCATCACTGTGCCCTATGAGCTGCCGGCGGATGTGGCCGCGGTGTGTCCGAATCTCATGTACGGCGCATACTGCCCCCTGTACCCCACCGAGGATGTGACCTACTTGTTCTCCTTTCCCATCGGCGAGTATCCGGAGATCGGCGTGAAGATTGAGATCTATCTGGTGGACCAGGACAAGCAGGTGGCCACCTGCTTTGTGTGCGACATCAAGGTGGTCAAGGGCAATGGCGGCAACACGTTCTACCAGCTGGACTATCTCAACCGGGAGTAGCGGCGAACTGGAGCGGAACTCAATCATTTATTGGTCTTAACTTCTGTGATATATAATTCCTCTTAAATATATATATTTCCTTTTTTTTCAAAAACCAAAAATCCTTCGATGAGCTCACCCCCCCCGATGCCTCATGCATATTTAATAAAATTTTAAAAGCCTCAGCCCCAGCATATGTATGTGGGGGAGGTTTCCTCAAAAGTTTACAAGGGACCTAAGCCATATTTATTGGGCGGGGTTACAAGGCTTCCCATTGGCCGTCGTTGCTATCTGCACACGCTGTCATTAAGGTGTAAATTCGAGTGGGTGAAAAGCCATAATCGAATCAAATAATAATTCGCAAATCTCGAGTCTGATTACCTGCCCGAACGCGACCGGCCAACACCTGTTCGCGGGCAATGCCAAGAAGCAGAGAAATGTACCGGGCTATCAAAATCCGGCAACTCACCGAGATTATCTGATTTATTTTCGATGAGAAGTGCACTGTAAAAAAGTGCCTGCCAAGATTTATGAAGCAAGAATCTTAAATTGTATATTATATGCATTTGTATATTATTTTTATTTGCTTTCATATTAACTTTAATTGGTTGCTTTTGAATAGACTTAACTATCCTGGGGTATTTACCTAAGAAGAAAATAAAAAGTAGGTCTAGTATAAAATTTACCATTTTATAAATAAATACTTAACAAGGACAGCTATAACTTTGGTAATGAAATATTTTTAAACATTAGTTTAAATATATTTTGTGAGTAAAATTGAATGCGTTTTTGGCAGTCCGATTACACTCGCAGGAAATAGTCTTCAGTATTCAATACTTTATTAATTTTTTTAAAATAAACAAGTTGCCTTATAATAAACACAAAGCAAGCTTTTTATGTAAATAAGAATCAGTTTAATGTTTTTAACTTATTAAAGATTAATAATTAGACTAATTTTTTGCGTTTGATTTATATTTTTTGGTTGATATGTGTATTTTTTAAATTAAATATTGTCCTAGAATTGAAGTCGAATGCATTTCGTTAAAAAAAAACTGCCTTTTTCGGTCATAGGTAAGGCAGACAATTGCAATTTTTCATAAATAAATAAAAGAATATATAAGTATTCCACAAATGGAATATAGTTAATTTTAATGTTTTAAAAAAAAATAAATAAAAATATAAAATTTTTAGTTAAAATGTCTTGGCAGTAGAAGTGCATTCCCGAGTTATTCAGAATACTTTTTTTAAATCTAGAATATACATATTTGAGAGTTTACTTAATAGTAAACACAAAACAAACTTAAAATATATGAACATAAGTCAGGCAAAAATATTTTAAACTCATCAAAAAATTAATAAAGCTATGATTGTTAGCAAATAAATTACATTCTTGTCTGTTATTTAATCATAGACATTATTAAATTAAATTTTAAAGAGTTAATTTGTAAATATTTTCCCACCATTAAATTAAGGAGCCTTAAATCTCCGCGTGGAGATTGTAAATTAGTTTTTTTTTTGGCAGCGAAAGATAAGGTTCTGGGAAACCACAACCAATCGGTTGAAACTATTTTTATCCCACCATCTTTAGCAGAAAGTCAACATTATTCTGCCCAGTGTAGAGTTGCACTCAGCGGAATGGTTAGCCCCTTATCAGGACAGGGATCCCAACTTTTGACCATATGGTCAACGCGATTTAACGCAGGCGGTCAATAAATGTTTATCGATACGCTTTTATTGGCAATTGTGCTGCCGCTGCCACTGAATCAGTGGAAATATATTACTGGACATTCGGTGCAAACAGGAACGTCACCGATGACTCCTAATAAAAATAAACACGACCCATCTAATCGGCGGCCCGCGAAATGTGCTAATACGGTTCGACGGCTGGCCCCCGGGTACACTGGAATCCGTGACGTAGGCAGCCAAGGTAAACAAACGCCTCGGCTATCGTCTGCAGAGCTCTGGGTTTATTTCGTTTCGTTGAATAATAATGGTGATAATATTCAGTAAGTCAGTCGGCCCCGGTGGCTGGAGTAGAGTGCATCGCGGTGACCACCAGTCGGAGTGGTGCTTCGTCTAGTCCAGCAAGTACTCCTACCGTTGCGTCGCAGTTGGTCCCCGCCGGATCTTGCAGGCGACCACGAAGCAGGTGATCGGGTTGCCGTTGACGTCGTTTAGCGTGACAGTGACATCCGCCGTGATCTCGGGGAAGGCAGGCTCCACATAGAAGTTCAACTGATAGGTCACATCCTCGTCCTTGTCGATGGGACAAATGGCGCCGTACAGGAGATTGAGACACACATCGGACACCTCGTCGGGCATGATGTACGGTAGATTCATGCCCAGGACCCTGGCCGTTGTGGTGGCTGTGATGCTCTTGATGTTGTTGTTATCTGTCGGGAAACCATAAATGCATACAGGATATGTATGTAAGGATATGCTGCTCCTACTTACTGCCCAGGAAGTGGACCTCCATCACCGCATTTGTGCCTTTGTAGACCACACATGGTGGCTCCTCGCAGTCCGCAACTCTCACGGCCAGTGGAAACGGCATGTCCTTGCCTGTAAAAAAGGTGTCAAGCAGTGCAACAGGTGAGCCGAGAAGTAGGCTAGGAATTTGCGAAAAAAGCTAGCCAAGATTAGCTAGCCGGCGCTCATTGATAAGACCTAATCATCGCCCGGCCGGGAGATACTCTTGAGGACTTTTATTTTCCATACCTAAGTATTTTTGGCAAAAGTTCCAAGTTCCCTGTGAATCACCAGGCCAAGGATTACTTTGAGACCATGAATCCCCGTTCTATTCAAAGCCTTAAAACATAAATCGTTGTTGGGGCTTCCTAACTACAAAACTAAACTACCAAAACAAGGTACTTACATTGCTTTACATTGGTGCCACTGACCGTGGCCAAAATCAAGGCCAAAACTAAGATAATTCGCTGCATTTTCGGTAGATGGGAATCTCCTCCTGTAATCTCTGGCCAGCTAAGAACTAACTACAATGTCTTCGGTACGCGCGAACGCAGCTGATAGCCGTGAATGGGAATGGAATCACTGTGGCCGGCGCAGAACCTTAAATAGCTGGCGTCGTCCGTGCGATGACCAGTGGCTCGGGAGAGCGGCTTATCAGGTGGCGGTGGCTATTGATACCGCCGCGGCCGCCACGCAGGTGTTACAAATATAAACACAGTGGGGCCTGCAGGTGCTGCGCTCTGACGAAGATTAAACAGTGGAGTCGCCGGAATCGAATCAGTAAATAACGTAAATTGGACTGATAAGCCGGCAAAAATCGATGTTATTATGGCATTCCCTTCTTGCAATGGGTTAACAATGTTGCATTAATTACCTAGAATCACAGGAAAATCCCCCTGAATTGGCTAAAAATAGCGTCTTCCTATGGCATTAAGAGAATATGCAAAAAAATTAAATAAGGCGCCAATCAACGAAATGGTTATCGATTTGCTTGAATCGAAGTCTCATCTCTAACTTGCTGTTTAAAAAAAGGTAAACAAAAGGAAGCCAGCTTTTGTTTGCAAACATATTAAGGTAATGGACAGCAAGGAATGGAATTTTGAGCAGTTCGTGCGCGACAAGGATCCTCCGAAGCATCAGCCGAGCGGAGCCTGTAATTATTATTGGATTCCTGCAGTGAGAAAATGTTACTATTCCAAGGTCCTTGTTAGAAAGAAGGATACTCTTTAGGGGATTGTCAACTACATATATTAACTTTTAAGCCAACAAAGCAGTCGCTCCCTTCCGGAGCTTGCAACTGACTATGAAGCAGGTGATGGGTTCGCCATCCTCGTCGTTTAGAGTAACAGTGACATCCGCCGTGATCTCGGGGAAGGCAGGCTCCACATAGAAGTTGAACTGGTACGTCACATCCTCGCCCTTGTCAATGGGACACATGGCGCCGTACAGAAGATTGCGACACACATCGGACACCTCCTCGGGCAGGTCGTAGGGCAGATTCATGCCCAGGACCTTGGCCGTTGTAGTGGCTGTAATGCTCTTGATGTTGTTGTTATCTGTCGGAAAACCATAAATGGTTAAAGGATAAGGATATAAGGATATGCTGCTCCTACTTACTGCCCAGAAAGTGGACCTCCATCACGGCAATTGTGCCCTTGTAGACCACGCAGGGCGGCTCCTCACAGTCCTGGATATTCACGGCTAGGGGAAACGGTTTGTCCTTGCCTGAAAAGAAAAATCAAGCAGTGCAACTGTGAGCTCAAAAGTAGACTAGCTGGCTGAGAAATACCCTCAAAGACTCTTCAATAGTTCCAAAAATAACTTGAAAGTGATTGCGATTATTGAATGAAACTTTTTAAATAAATATTTACTTCGAAAAGTGAACTCCTAACTCTAAAGTTCTTCGTTGTAATTATTATTCGGAATGGACTTACACTGCTTGACATTGGTGGCACTGGCTGTGGCCAAAATCAAGGTCAGAACTAAGAGATGTCGTAACATTTTTGGTAGTGGGGAAGTTCCTCCTTCTGTTATCTTTGGTTTGAGTATGACTACAATGTATACGCGCTCGCGCTGCTGATGAGAATGGAATTGGTTCGACCGACACCGACCTTATATAGCTGTCAGAGTCCATGATCAGCGCCTCTTGATACCGGGCCTGCCACCAGGTGTTACTTGGTGCCCGCAGGTGTTACACTCTGACGAATAACTATCACAAAAACACATAAATCTGTCTGATAAGCCGGCGGAATCGGCTCTCCTCCCTTTCCGTAGGTGAGCTGTGAGAAAATCCCCATTTTTTTTACATTTCGTAAAATTGACGAAAACAGAATCACCCTCACATTTGAATTACCCACCGATTCTCGATAAAGTAATCGATTAGCTGCACAATCGGCATAAGCATTGAAGTTTCATCTCTGACTTGCTGTTTGAAAAAGGTAAACAAAAGTAGTTTTCGTGTAAAAATAAAAAGATTATGGACTGTGAGGAAGGCAATTTGGAACAATTCCTGGCAGTCAAGCATCCTGGCCTGCTGGCGGAGCGACAGCCAAGCGGTGCCTGCATTATCCGTGGAGTTCTTTGTAGTCAAGTGAGTTACATAAATTAATCCCAAAGCTCCCGCCAAAAAGTAAAATGTTTAATTAATCCAGGGAAACTGGCGCCGCCTGAAGCTTTATATACCCCATCATCCGGCACTTCATGGCTTCCAACTGTACGTGCAGGAGCACTTGGAGTACAAACTCTATACGGCCGATAATCTGAAGGTTCAGGATGACTGGCTGATGGAGGACTTGCTGGGGAATCTGGAACAGATTTTGCCCACCAAGGTAACCATATTCAGCATTAAAGAAGCCCCAGAGCAGGGGAACATATACGCCGATATCCTGGCACTTCACAAGCCCAAGGAGTACCGCCTGCAAACGAACGAAGCCTGTTCCCGGATCCGTTTCAGCGAGCTTGTCGACTACGAAAAGCATTATTTGGAACTGGAGGTGCCCTCTCTGCGACTGCTGGAGCATAGCCTGCCCGACTGCATTCCGCTGGCTGAAATGATGGTCAAGAGTGCGAGGTCCTTGCAGGAGGTCCTCATACTCTTCCGCAAGGTGCTGGAGGAGCTGCGTCCCTTCTACGACAACTTCATGGACATCGATGAGCTGTGCCATGTGCTGCAACCGTATCCCGTTACCACCAAGCATAATTCGCGAGTGTTCCCGCTCAAGGACCGCGTCTACCTCAAAGTTACCATCGTTGATCCGTTCGCCTGCATCGCCTCAATGGCTTTGAAGATTATTGGGCCAACGGAGGAGGTGGCACGCCTGCGCCACGTGCTGAGCGACGGATTGGGGAACTGGGACCCCGAACTAGACATGCACAAGAACCTGCTGCGCATCTTTGACCTGTGCTACTTTCCCATGCCGGAGTGGACCGATGATCCAAAGCAGAAGGAGGAGGATGACGAGCAGAAGCGCTGCAATATCTGCTTTGAATACCGCCTAGATGGCGGAGAAGTGCCTCTCGTTTCCTGCGACAACACCAAATGTGTTCTGAACTGCCATGCTGCCTGCTTGAAGGAGTGGTTCCAGACCCTGATGGAGGGCAAGACCTTCCTGGAGGTCTCATTCGGTTTGTGCCCCTTTTGCAAGGCGGTAAGTGTCTGAAAGATTCATGAGTTGCCTTTTGGATACCTAATTTTCCTTTTTGCAGAAACTCTCGACCTCCTTTGTGGCCCTTTTGGATGACTGAAAGACAAAGATCCCGCACAGTATTTCGTTACAAGACAGTTGTTTAAGAGTAACTTAAAGAAAAGCTTTAGTTTTAGTTTCAAATTATCTTAAATATCAACTAGGTATAATTTATTTTATCTAAAGAACATATACGCATCCATATGTGTAGATCAATTTTTCCCTTAACTGGGAACTGACGCGCCAAGGTGGGCAACGATTTAAGCAATGTCATTCGTACAACGGCAGCAACAGAAGCATCGCTTCACCACGCGCCAGCCTCATTCCATCTCGTCGGAGATCAGGCGCAGCATGTTCCGGACCACAAAGGAGCTGCCGTTGACGGTGTTCTCGCTGGCACCTCCGATCCGCACGCTGGAGCCGGCCAGGCCGAAGAACACCTTGGGAGCGAGATTTGGCTGTACCGCTTTGAACTCCCAACCGACGTGTTGGGCGCAGAACTTGCACAAGATGCTGTGCCACTGGTAGCCCGGAAACCAGCTGAATTTGGTGGATGGCTCTCCGCTGTAGCCGATGGCATGCTGTCTCACCCGATACACGGTGTTTGTCTCATGGATGTAGCCCTCTTAAAAAGTAACATTGGTTAGAATCAATATAATAAACTCATTTTCGAGGCTTTTGGAAAAGAAGTGACTCTCACCTGAATTGCAGTACTGCGTCTGCACCCCGTGCTTAGACATGGCAAATAGATCCGAGCAGTGGGCCAGGCTGCTGTTGCAATAGCGGCAGTAGAAGAAGGACTCCTCCTTCAGCGTGCTCCCGATCAATTGGAGGCGAGTATTTACCGAGTCTGTGAGGAAGGTCAGCCGCATCATCTTCTCGTTTAGGTGGAGGTTTCGCACCAGCCAGAACGACAGCTGTATGGGACATTTTGGCATAGTATTGATCTTGTGGATCTCAAGCTTCTTGCGTGCGCGCTCCACAATGTCGTCAAAGGCGTACTCCTGGCATGCATCCGCCGGCCAGGGAGTGCTGGCTAGTTGAAATCGGCGGTACTGGTCCCGCATCGAGGGAATATCCCTAAACCGGGCCATGGAGCCCATATCCACGGTTTGCAGGGGCTCGGGCAGGAAGTACTCCGGCAGAACCTTGACTTTGCTGAAGCACTTGGTCGTCGGATTGCGGGCAATGTAGTGCGGCGGTCTAAGGATCGGACAGTTGGAGATTAGACAAATGGTTTCAGGTGGAGCTAGGTATATCCAACACTTACCCCTGGATATCGTCGCAATTGATGACGATGCGCTGCAGAGCTCGAGACTTGTAGAACACCAACTCTCGGTCGCTCTCGCCCCTCTCGTAGATCTGGCACGTGACACCGTACAACTTGTGCGGGTTGTTCTCCGGCGGCTGCATCAGCGGGAAGCCAACCCCAAAGATCAGGCCATCCAGGCCGGGCATGTCGTCATCGAACATGCTGCCATCGATCATGAAGGGCAGAACCTCGCCGGGAAAGAGGATGTGCTGGTGCAGGAAGATGAGCATGTGATGGGTGCTGCCCACGTCCAGGTAGTCCACGCCTGGCACGCGACTCAGGTGCGTGCCAAAGTACGAATGCTCCGCCGGCAGATTGGTGTCGAAGTGCACGCCCTCCTCCATGTCGATGTCGAGCTGTGCGGGAGCTGGCGGTGGTGGCAGGACTGGGTTGGAAGGCTCGGCCTCCTCCTGGCTGGTCTCATCGCTAGTGCGACTGCGACGCCGCTCCTGGCTGAAGACCATGCTCCGCACCCGCTGCAGGAAATTGTCCCGGTTAAGCAGGGCAGCTATTCCTCCATCCCGGTTGCGGGCCTGCGCCACCATCTGCTCCACAGCGGAGATGTGGCGGTTTGGTGGAATCATCCAGCGGGGCAGGGTCTCTAAATCGGAGTCATCTGTTGGGGGAAAATGCCTTCAAGAGTTAAGTGTTCATCTCGGTTAGGGTTAAGTGAGCCAACTCACCCTCGCTGCCGCGACTCTCCAGGGACATGTCGCTACTAGCGTCGGCCGGCTCCTCCTCCGGATCCGCGAAAACCTCGTCTTCCCCCGCTGCCTGCAGGGGATCTATTGCACTGTTCCCAGTTTCCTGTGGTTCCTCCTGTTGCTGAGGCTGCAGCTGCAGCTGTACCTCCTCGCCTTCGTGCGCATCCTCCGGAGGCTGCATTCTCGGCTCCCCCACGTCCCCCACCCCATCATTGGCATAGCCTTGGGCCCCCGCTGCGTCTGTCGCCTGATGACCCGAATTGATTTCTGCGCAATTTAAAGTGCACTCATGAATAACAGCATAATTGCTGGAATTTGAAGACTTCGGACTCACCTGCTGTCTCCTCGTCGTCCATTTTTTATAATGTGATTTTGATTCGTTTGATTCGCAGTAAAATTCTTTTATTTACTTTTTTATTTACTTTTTTTTTGACAAAGGAAAATATCGAATGGTGATGGAAGTTAATCGATAAACAAAGCGGCCAGTGTTGATAAGTTACTATGTGATGTTCTTCTGTAATAAATCGAATTTTTGAATTCCTGTCCTGAATTTTGAATTTTTGTTTCGGTTTACTGACCTTTTCGTTTAGTTTTTAGCTCTAATTTTAAAGAATGAAAAGACCTGACGGAGTACTGCCATTTGGACTTCTGGGGAGTTTATTTTATTAAAATCATTTATGTAATGTGCAAAAGTATTATTACATTAAAATATGGCATATTCACACACAAAACTTAACAGAAAAAAGGCAAAATTTGCATAGATGAAGAAGGTTTTCTAATATGCAAATAAGTTTCATTTTCCATAAATTAATTTACTTCAGCTCCATATTTTTGGTTAATTTAATTAAAATTTAAATTTCCCAGTCAAAAATATTCTTAAATCGATGAGCTTTAATTAAGCTTGACTTGCCTTGACTTTGCAACACTAGCTTTATAGAGACTCTGATTGGAACTCACCAAGAGCGGATCCGCATAGTCTGGAGCTGTTCTCCGCCGATGCTGGAAGCTCAGAAAACGTCCAAGTGAAGTCTTGTTTTGTGTTTGTGTTATCTTGTAAAGCCGTCAGTATCGCGCAGCTTTTGCATACCCGTTAATCCCAAAAGAAAGAGAGACAAGAGCAAGATGATCAATCTTCGCCTCCTGCTGATCTTCGCCCTCCTCGCACTCGTTGGGAAAGTGGCACGCGCCCAGATCGCCTTTGTGGAGGACCAAGACATTGATAAGAAGAAGGCCAACCTTGCGGTAAGCCCAAATCGAGCTTTAGGCGGCGTGTGATAAGGAAAGGCAAAGAGAGCAAAGCCAGCTGGAAATGCCCTTTCCCAATCAGAGAGAGCATTGTTTACTAAAAATCTATAGATTATATTATTATACTATATATTTCTACTGAAAGTTGTTTCTCTCTTTGGCGCTTTGAAGATCTCGGAACACATCTCCCTACCCTTAGTGAAAGTGAATCTGAAATAATTACTCGGTATTGCGAACTTTCCCAAACCAATCCAGTTTTCCCTAAAAGGGCTTAAACTTCCACTTAAGTCTAATTGGGTTGCATTTTAATTAATAATGGGCGAACTTGTAATTATAAAGAAATTCGTGTTACAATTCTTTACACTGCTAGAAACTGGGTTTATGAAAGATTCTAGAATAATTAAAAATATATAAATAGTAAGATAGTAGTTAAAAAAATAATAATATAGATTTGTTTGGTAACAAATCTTTTAAATCATTAAAAATTACAAGAGAATAATTAATATTTCAAACATAAGATTAAAAACAATTGAAGGAAGAACGAAAAGTGTTAACTTCTTGGCGTATTCATTTTGCTTACAATCTATATTTATATTTTTCTCGAAATTAGTTAATATAATTAGTATTTTCAAACCCAATCATCTACAGATATTGCATAAATTATTTATATTTTAATAAGTTAGCCCTACTAACTTAAGTTAAAATAAAAACAAATTCCTTAGCTCCATAGTTTCTTGAAAAAAAAGCTCAAAAATTGTATACAAAGTCCAAGTACTCCTCGATAGAGTAGTAACGCGCGCGGAGCAAAAGATAATAAATCAGTCTTAACAATTTTGTACTCGTCTCGCCTCCCAGGGTCGTAAGCCGCTTTACTCCCCGGCCCGATGCCCCAAGTACCAGCTGCTTTATCCCGGCGACCAGCAGCAGCAGAATGACTGGGTCTGTGATTGCGCGCCAGGTGAGAGAGCAGTCGTAATGGAGCTACCGCGGCGATGACATAATAATCACGGTTCTTCCCCGTTGACAGCCACGCTGTATTACCCAGAGACCGATGCCTGCTATCCGGCTTATCGGCAGGGTCCCTGTGAGTCTGGCCAGATCTTGGTGCTCTACAAGGAGCGGATCATACCGGAGTGCGTGCGTAATCCGTGTGGACGCGATGGGCACTTCATGGTTCGCAACAGCTGCTACCAGTTCGGCAACACCAAGCACGAGGAGAATCCGTGTCCCTACAAGGAGGCAACCTTTGTGCTGGGCGTGAATCCTACCACCCTGATGGTGGACTGTGTCAAGCTGTCGGTACAACTGGATACGCGCATCGCGGACACAGAGGAGCAGCAGGTGGCTCCCCCGGAATACCACATCGATCTGGCCGAGAAGTGCGGTCGCGGTAGTCGTCTTTCGGTCCAGGGAAAGTGCGTCTAGACGACCAGATCAAGTTACAGTACAACTATGTGCCTTAGCTCTATATTGTGTTCCGTTTTGGTGCTGTAGATCCCAGTGGAGATGTCAAATGATTTTCAATTTAATAAAAAACAACTTCCCTAAAGCTAATCCAATTCAAAGAGAAGTCTCCTCACTAGGAGCTGGATTTCCGTCGGCTCTTGGTCGTTGGAGAGTCGGTGGCTTCGGAGCTTTCTTCTTCGAGCAGCTCGTCGGCATCGGCATCATCCTCCTCGGGCAACGTGACGCCGTCTTCCAAGTTCTGCTCGTCGTTGGCAGTCTCCAGCTTGAGCAGTGCATTTTCCAGCGAGGCCAAGAACGCGCTCTCGCCGTACTCTGGCCACTGTCGGAACTGGTTGAACAGTGTCAGCATTTGGCTGGGCAGCAGATCGCCGAACTGGGTGTAAATGTTGATTGCTGGGTAGTAGTTTTTTAAGCTCATTGTTGTGCTCTGGCTGGAGTACTGCGGCTGCTTGTGGTGCCGCTCGTCGGGATAGGTGGGCTTTACGCGCTCAGGAGCTTGTGGGTTGATGATGAGACGCGGTCCACAGCCTGGCACCCACTTCCTGAAAGATTCACAGGCTTGAATTAAATGGTAAAGAGGATGCGTACCCATACCCACTCTAAATTGGGGATGATGCGATTGCGGCGGCTCACAAAGTTCTGCTTGATGAAGAACCAGAGGGCGGGTAGATCCTGAACCGGACACAGTTCGTGGAGGTTGCGGCGCGGTGCAAATTTCACCAGGTATAGGTAGTCCGGATTGATGGAGCGCACCTTGATCAACTTACTACCCTTGCTGGGGCTGTAATCGGTCTGCATGGGCAGGAAATCTTCTCTTGGTACCTTGGCGATGAACTGGTGTTCAAATAGAATCTGGAACAGCACGCTGGTGGAGCGGTAGATGAGGTAGCCAATCTCATTAGTGCAGGTGAGGTGCTATGGGTGAAAAATGTATTATTAATGCACATAATTAAGGGAATGCTAGTTGTTATGTTTACTATATAGATGGGCGGCGGCATGGCGAGTATCATCTCGCAGCGCCCCAGATTAAAAAGGCTGGTCTGGAAGATAAGCGAGTTGATCAGGTGCTTGAAGAAGGGATAGGAGCCCACGGCGCCAAACACCAGCATATTGACATCTGTCGGAAAAAAGATAGAATAAAATCAACTAAATTATTAAATAGTATTCCATTTTACCATCATTAAAGGCCCGTTGAGGAACATCGTTGAGGAGATCCGATACCCTGGTGCCGCCATCCATCTTGTCCATGTAGACCAGCTTCCACAGGTTGACAAAGTCGGCCTGGCGCACCTTCACGCGCTCGGGATACAGAGCATGAAGTTCGTGCAGCCGGGGCATGAAATGATCCATGCTTTCGAGCAGCAAGATCCGCCTGAACTGTGATTCCTTGTCCAACAGGTGCCGGGTAAAGTGTCCCACTCCGGGATTCAGTTCCATGACAGTATCGCAGCCAGAGTCCTGCAAATGCGGCTCCAAATATTCGCCAATCCTTTTGGCAGCTTCAGCATTCGCCACATACATGTGAGCGGGTGCTTTATGCTTCCGGCCAATAAGTTTCGCCGGGAATTCGGCGCTGTAGCGGGCCACCAGCTCCTTCCTGGCCTTGGTGCTGTAGTTGAACCTCGCCAGGCTCCAGCTGCGTCTTAATGGCAGCATTCTGTGGTGTTTTTAATAATAAAACAGCCTCCAATAATAATAATTAAGTTTGTTTACAAGCAACCGGTGCTCGGGTGATTTGCAACACCAATCGGGAACATAAAGGCTCAGCTGTTCGAATCACAGCTGTCGCTGACTTTGCTCGCTACCCAACACTATTTGTTTTTGGTTATGTTTACAGGGCAATTATTTTATTTTCCAACAATTTAATGTGTCCGCGAAACATAAATTAAACCTCACAATACAAAGAAATGGGACAGGTGGTTTTAATGGTGGCCCGCCGGGCTAACCGTTTCAATGCGGAGAATCGCGCCCACCGCGTCCTGGAGCGCGAGAAACCCACACCGGCGCCCAAATTTGACTCCAACTTGAGGGACATGGAGCGCACCTTGGAACGTGAGACTTATTGGGCTTAAACTAAACTTCAGGACGATTTTAACGCTTTGCTTTTCCCCTTAAAGTGGATCCCAAGTTTGTGGACAAGCTGAACAGAAAGGACGCCAGCTTGGACAGCCGATTGAAAGACGTTTATGTAACGTCGCAGGATCGATTTGTGGGTTATTGCTACGTGCAGCGACATTTCCAGACACTGATCTCTTACTATCACTTAGATCAAGCGCGTCCAGGATCGCCAGGCAGCTGAGGCGGCGTCGCAGCAACCGGAGAAGCGACCTCTGCCCTTGGAGCGCAAAACCCCGGAAGACTTCGAATACGGTTACCTGGAGCCCACGAGGATTAGTTCCGGACATTGCTCGTTGCGCCAGGCTCTCAAATTCATTAACGACCACCAGCTCGATCCGGAGAACTGGCCGGCCAAAAAGATAGCCCAGGAATATAAGCTCAAAGAGCCGCATGTGGGTGAGTTATCAATAAATCAATGGAATCATTAGGGACCGATTGATAACCGCTCCTCTTCCAGAGAACATTCTGCACTACTTTAAGACGTTCAATATGTACATACCCGATCAAAAGTATAAAGATAAGATGCTGACACAAGCCAAGACACCGCTCCTGCGGGTCAAGTCAGACCCTGAGAGTAATCCGTAAATAAATCCATTCGTTTCTTGTTCTAATCCTACGCTTTATTGTACGGAACACGCGAATCACACAATGGCGTTGGGCGGGCAATAGTAAATGTTGAGGGATTTGTCCTCCGAGGCGGACACCACCTTGTCGTTGCCGGGACTGTAGCGCACGCCCCACACCTGGTCCGTGTGCTCGGAGAACGTGTGCAGGCATTTGCGTTCCGAGGTGTCCCACACCTTGACACTGCGATCGCTGGAGGAGCTGGCAAAGTGTTTGCCGTCTTCGGAGAAGGACACGCACAGCACCCAGGAGGCGTGACCGGAAAGGGTGCCCACCACGTCCGAGTGGGCCCTGTAAAAAACCGAACCAAGATTATCGAATGTCGTATTTACCCTAGAAAAAACACTTACACGTCGTACAGCTTCATGTGACCGTCATCGGATCCAGTTAAAAGCATTTGGGAATTGGGCGAGAAGCACAGGCTGCGAACCGGCATCGCGTGTCCCTCCAGAGTCTGTGCCACCTTGCCCGCCGCCACATCAAAGATGGTGATGATGCCATCAATAGCTCCACTGGCTATGTACTTGCCATCCGGACTCTGGAATATTTCCCAAAATTACAGCAACAATTCGTAGGCTTACTTATGGGTGAAAACTCACATATGCAATGCTCAATGTGTATTTGCCATTCTGGGCGTCCAGCGTCTGTTCCGCCTTTCCCGTTTCTACGCTGTACATCGAGATTTTGCCGTCATTCAATCCGGATATCACGTACTTGTTACAGGGCGAAAAACCCACGGTCCAGAGATCAACGGGTCCGAATGTGAGCAGGTGTTTCTTGTCGCCCGTCCGGGCATCCCACAAACACAGGCTGGAATCCAGGGAACTGCTGGCAATGGCTAAAAGCGGTGGAAGTTAGACAGTAAGCGGAGCCTAGTTAAATCCTATTGCTTACTCTGCCCATCCGAGCTGACGGCCACCGAGACAACTCCCAGAGCGTGCCCGCTCAGCTTGTGGCGCAGCTTCAGTGAGTTATCCTCCTGCACATCCCACACCTTCACCAAATCGTCCAGGCCACCGGTAACTATGAAATCCTTTGGACGCGCCTCCTTCTTGTCGAAGTCGAACGGGTTATTTTCCTCCGGCTCCGCGTTGGCAGTGTCAGGATCCGGATCGGCGGTGTCGCGGCCCCAGGTGCAGGTCCACAGCGCATTGTCGTGCGCGTTTTCCTCTGTGTGCAGCAGCGAGAACTATTCGGTGGGAAATTAGGAAAAGTCGTGGCCTATAAACAGAATAACTAACCATTTTAAAGGAAAAGCCGGAAAATAAAAATATTTATGCGAATCAAAATTAGGGTTGTCGAAATATATCAAAATATCGATATTTATATAGTTATTATATATCTTATTCGACAACCCTACACAAAAAGGTATCTATCGCAGCTATCGATGAAGATTGTTGACTCAAAACAGTGTTGGCAACTTAGCTATCTTCCAGATCTAACTATTTTTCAAGTCCAAATACTAAAAAGCACTCAATAAAGCGAGAGCCTGTTATTTGCGTTAATTTAACAAATGAATTTTCCAGTTTATGTCTATTTTACTTATTTTCAAATAATAATTTCATCATATTGATTGAATTTTTGCCATGGTGCAGCTACTATAGTACCAAAAAAAAAAATTAAAAAAAATAAACTCATCAAAGCCGCCGAAGAAGTGCAAACAAAAACTTAACTAAAAATGGAAGCCTCAATTGCAACATTTTCAACCAAACACCCAGTCTCAATACCTATGTACCTCTTATATTCTTTTATTTAGTCTTAAATTATTTTAAACTACTGGACCTCTCCTTTTAAAATTCGATACATTGACATTTTGATATATTTTTAAAAAGCCTCATCAAAATACGTACTGCATAAATTACCAAAATTGTCAATTTGTGTCCTTCTTGCACTTAGATGGTTTATTTATATAAAAACTGGTACACTTTTTTTCGATGATGGTAATTTAACATAAACAAAACAACGCATAATACGATCTGTTAATGATTCACTTCCCACATGTAAAATGAGTTTATTAGCCGTGTAAGACGTAAAATTTTAAATAAGAGCCCAAAAAATATATTAAAAATACAAAAAAATATCGTAATGTAGATATCACGATATAAATACATCGTTTTGAGAAAAATTTTATATATTTAAGTATATAGAGAGAATTTTGTTAATTTACGCTCTTTCTCACTGGATGAGTCTGTTAATGAATTTTACTTCCGCCAGAGAATCCTGTTAACTTACTCTCTTTCTCTCTGGAGAGAGCGAATATGTAATAAATTTAACATTCTACATGAGAATTCGAACCCAAGGGTGAGAATTCGACCCCATGTATCTGTAAACGTGTAGAAGGTAAAATGTTAAGCAACAGCTGCGGAATTCAGAGTGACCAAACTAAAATATCAAAAAATATCCTAAAAAACGCTAAATTCGGGCAAACTAAACACACGACGTCGCGTTTGAAAGAATTAAAAAAAAAAGAAACACCAAACGAATCGGACGCGAAATTGAAGTGACTAGCGGAAAGTGTAAGTGACTAGTGGCTAATTGCGGTACAGGTGCGATTCGTGGAGCGACTGCTTGTATATTATATAACGCGGGGAGTGCATACGCGCCGTCGAAAAGAAGCAACAACAAAGGACCGTTCCGCGTGTGTTTTTCAGCCTGAATTCTTTTCTTTTTCGTCGCCTTCGCCCCGCCGCCGCCGTGAATCGAATATATATATATTATGGATCCGACCAGCGTGTCTGGAATATATTAATAAATACCCAGTGAAGCCTCGTGTGGGGGTGTCCGAGTGTGCCTGCCAGGGTGTATTGTGTGCCAGTGTGTGTGTTGTGTGATTGTGCTGCAGCATTTTTATCTTGTATCTTTCGGAAAAAGCGAAAAGCGAAATGGATGAATCATTTTAATAACACCGCCAGGATTCTATCACTTCACGCGTCACGATTCGCCTATTTGTGCATTTGAGCGAAATAACGGAAAATCATCTGTACGCCTGCACTTTCCATGTGTTTTCTTCGTGGTGTTTGTTTTATTGATTCCAATACCGACTCCAGTTTCCAGCCCACTTTCCCCTCCCCGCATCTGTATTCGCGCAACTTCGTTTCCGATTTGGTGTAAACAATAACGGCAACCGGTTTTCGCGTGCAATTTTATCTTTCTAATATTGCCTTTCCCCTCTCATTCTCCATGTATCTTCTTTGTTTTCTTTCCTTCGATTTTAATCGTTTCCAAATTGAAATATACAAAAAATCGCCGGTGAACGTAAAACCACAACCGCTCAAATCACACAGTTCCTGTTAAATCTGTAAATTATCAAGGTGAGTCCAAAGCCGATGATTGATAAAAAGGTGTTTTCTTAATTCTAAAAATATTTGCGTGCTCAGAGCGATTTTATGTAATCGTGTTTTGAGTCTTATGTAAATGATCTCACACCAGGCACTATAATTAATAGGGTTTCTTTAAATCATTTAAATAAGAGAACGTTGGGGTATAAGAAATCTTTTATTCATAATTTTTGCACTGTTTTGTGTTGACGATGTGTGAATAATATATTAGTATGACATTTTTTTTATTGTTGTTTAAATTAACGCAAGTAAATTGTAAATAAAACACAATAAAAAATAGTTGTATTTTGAAAAAATATAAAAAAGGCTCTACGAAGATCTTTGCCATTGCTTCATTGAAAAATGGTTAATTTACCTAATTTAAAAAAAGGAAAAAAGGAAACTACACCCATACAGTTTGCGATTCGATTTTAATTAAGCTCAAAATATTCGCAATCGGTATTTACTAAATATGACGATTTTAGAAATCGACACACAAAGCTAGATATCATTGGCTGTTGATACTGATCAAAATTATATATAATTTACCTTATAGGATCGGTTGATTAAAATTATAAGACCGGAAGGGTATAAAAACAAAACACCTACACCGGTGGGCTCTTTATTCGCCTTGACTATCTGTATCATTAACTTAGTATTGATTTCCTTTTGACCTTTTTAAAAGGATCCTTTTGAAAATATTTTGTATGTGATATTTGAAAATTCTGTCTCAATTCTCTTTCTTTTAGAAGAGAAAAGCAATTTAAGTTTTATAATTCTATTAAATCTAGTTCAGAGCCCTTTTCTTTTAAAGAGCTAGTAAACTTCAGAGTTCCCAAGACCACACCTGGTGGTTTGTTGTACTCCATTGCCAAGCTTAACTCCCCAGCTCAGAGTCACCTCTTAGCCTTAGCACTAATGTGACTGGAGGATAAGCATAAATGTTTGCCCTTAAGAGGCCCTCAAACACAAAATAAAAAAAGCGAGGAAAAAAAACAAACAAAGAATGGAAAAACTAGACCATAAACATAAATGCATTTCACAGCTGCCATTAGTGCACAGCTTTTCACAATCGCATCGCCCAGAAAAACAAGAGCAAAAACCAAGTGCGACAAAATGGAAATCCAGGGCAGGCGCAAAAAAAAAAAAAAAAGAAAATGAGACAGAAGCGGAAAAAGCCGAAGCCCAAGACGAATGCGCGCGGAAAATGGATGGAAGACAAAACCCAAAGTTATTAGTTGAGGTGGGAAAAAAAAAACAGCGGAGCTGATACCAGGGGGAAATGCGAAGTCAAGTGTGGAAAATCGCTGGCTGGGAAAAGCGTGACAAAGTCAAAAGCAGGGAGAAACTGGAGCACTGCTACAAGTCTGTGGCGATATGACATCATTGCAGGGGGGCGTGGCAGCAGCACGACAATGACAAGAGTTGAAGTTTGCCAAAAAAAAAAAGAGATCCAAGCCAGAAAGCGGTTTGTCGAGCCAGCGAAAAGCGGTCGCTAAGATTTGATGCATCAGCCTTGACATTATTTCAAAGAAATGCAACAAATTACAAGAAAATGTACGGAAAAGCGGGGTTAAAGTTTGGTTATTATATGATTTGTCTGAAGGGAACTCAGAAGAGACCAGTCTATAGATAGATGTCCTCTTGCAGAATGATGAACCCATCTTCAGAAGACTCTGAAGAAGGGAATTATCAAGAGAGTTGCATTTACGAACAATCCTCTGATTACAATAATCGCTGGAATAATCGCCATTCGTTGAACCCCCCGTCCAGCATATTGGAGCATTGACTCCAGATCTCATTTAGCTGTCGAGGCAATTTTCTTTACACCAATCACGGGGCTACCATGGCTGGCGTCGTCAAGTCATGACATTGCACTGGCAAAGGCCGAGGCACAATGGAGCAGCACTCTTTCGATTTCAGTAGACACATTTTGCCCCTGACTGCATAAATAAATTTAGTCGAAGAGTATTTTAAGTCAGAGATAAGATAATTGTTGTTTTTTACTTTTTTAGCTGGAATGGTATTTTAAGATCTATACCCTAAAGAAACCTCTAATTTGGTCTCTAATTGAGGCCTCGTTTTAGAGGGCACGTGTAAAGTGTGACATTTGTTATGAAGCCTTTTTGTTGGAGGCTCGTGTGAAATTCTCTCATTAACAACAATCGCTTTGGGCCACATTTATGTTTGGACGTTGGCTCTCAAGAGACGTTAATGGTGTTTGTCTAGATGGCAATGGAAATGGTCATTAGCATATGTTGGCAAATGTAACTGGTTTAGCCTTTCTTTGTTGCTAATAATGATGATATGATATAAATTTATAATTGTTTTCTAAACGGAAACTAGGTTTATTAACCAGTTCAAATAAAAAACTATAGAAAACCCTTGACAAAGCTATCCCTAAACCACTCCCAAGTGCAACCATTAAGCCAATTGCCATGCAGTTGACCTTTCTGTGTGGTGTGAATGCCATAAAGTGCATTTTTATGACCACAATGGGCCAACAGTTGCAAATGTAAAGGGCAAAAGGAGGAAGACCCTGCTGTAATCATATGAGAAGCACTTGAAAATCCATTAAGCATTATCTTCGGCTGGACATGAAATTCGAGGAGCTTCATTCTGTCCTCGGAAAATAACACTCTCTCTCCCCTAATAACCCATATACATAGGGGGGAAATTGATATGGCGCAGTTTGTTGTGACACTGATAAAATATGAGCCAAATTAGATAAAGTTGCGGCCAAGGAC
This sequence comes from Drosophila bunnanda, assembly GCA_035046265.1. NCBI lineage: Eukaryota > Metazoa > Arthropoda > Insecta > Diptera > Drosophilidae > Drosophila > Drosophila bunnanda. Next base: position 1,556,161 of record JAWNOB010000130.1, read on the forward strand.
AGGCGTGTCTTTTACACTTACTTTTCCACTTTTTCCTCTATTTTCAGTTAGTGACGCTTATCGGCTTTCCAAGTCGAAGAGAGCGCGTAAAATTGTTTATCTTTTATGAGGCCGGAGTTCAGCATTTTCATATGATTTCTTTCTTCTTTTTTTTCGCAATTGCAGCTTTTTATGTTTTTCTTTATATTTTTGTTATGGGCTTGCTGGCCTTTCACGTGATGGGCTTTTGTTGTTTGGAGTGTCTTTTGCTTCATTATTAATCGCATTTTTATCGCCACTTTAATAACATGTGCCGCACAGTCGGGGGAAATGGGAAATTGGGTGTTGGGAGATTGGGAGTTCGGGGCGTCAATTAGCTGTCGTCTGGGCCAGGCGCTTTCACAATTTATCAAAAATACATCATCAGAGTGTCCATTGCGTTGTTTAGTAGTGTTCGTTTTCCATTTCACGCTATTTGTTGTCTGCGCTTTTCCTCCGGGGAGGAGTTTTATTATTAATTAAAACCTGACAGACATCATCATCGTGACCATGATCCAAGTGGGTAAGCTCCTTTGTTTTTGACGTGTTGCGGGGTTCGTTAGCTTTGTGTTTTTCCCCTCCGGCCTTGTGCTGTGCATTTTCCCCATTGGAAAAGTTCGCTGCTCGGCTGAATAAGAATTTGCAATTTGTTGTAGCTCTCCGAGCTGTTAGTTGAGACAACTGTAACATGCTACCTTTGTTAGGTTTACCTATGTGGATTTTAGCCCGGTCTAGCTTGGTTTTCCAGGCATTTTTTTTTTAGTCAGTCAGGCATTAACTTTTGCTCATTTAGCCACTTGGTTTATTCACTCAGCCAACGGGTGAGTGGGTTCATTCATCCATCCATCCATCCATCCATCCATCCATCCATATATATATCGTTTAATCAGACCCTTTAAAAGCCGGTTTGCTGGCTCTTAATATGATTAAGTTTTTATGCTTCGACAGCTTCTAACACGGCTCACTCACCTCCTGAGTTTGTTTATATTTCAATTTCCAGGGGGTTGCTCTATATTTCAAGTAGAAGTTGTACAACTTCTCAAGTTTACCTTGAGAAGGAGAAAAGCAGAGGATTATCCTGTGCTAAAAGAACTCCTATTGGGGTAGGAATACTAGAGTTTCATGTCCTAATCCCAGAAATATAGTTATGATGTCATGTAGTAGCAATGAATATTTTATATTGATAGATAAGATATTGATTTTTAAGTTGTTTTAAGCTTTTTCTATCCACAGTGAAGGTGACATCAATAAAAAAAAGTATAATTATCAATTACTAGGGTAATCAAGTCCTAATAAAAAGGTTTATGGTCAAGGAAATGATTTGGTAGTACAAATGCAACTCAGGTTCAAGCCTTTTATTGACCAAACACTATTCGCGATTTATTGATTTGAATCTCCATGCAAACCCCCCAATGCAATTTCTCAATTTTCCAATTGAAATCATCCAAACAAATTGCATTTGCATGCCATTTTATTCGGAGTCAAAGCGAAGGCCAATTAATGGCAGTGAACAGAAGCGGCGTTCAATGCGAATATTCAAAGTGCTGACAGGCGACAATGTTTGATCGGTTCGTGAGCGAGTGAGTGAGCGAGTTATATATAAACAAATCTGTATCTAAATTGAGCTCATGTCATTGGCACTTCAATTTTGAAATTCAACATTCGCCGGATGTGTGTCCAAGACAAAAACAATAGCAGATATGTTCTAGGAACACCCTGCTTCAATATTTGTATACAAATACATACATTTGTTAGCATCTACATATATCGAGTATGTGCACTTTTTAAATAACAGTGTATTGGTGGTAGTTTAGTCTTATTCACATGATTCACTTTCCTTTTATATACACAACCGTCAGAGATCAGAAGATGACGTATTTTGGCCACCAAGCTCAAGATCAAATAATTAGCCACTTGAAGAAAATTTGTATTTTAACAATGGAAAAAGTTAGTTTTAATTTTTTTCAACACCTTACTAATTTCCCTAATCGATGATCTAATTCTTGAGAATTTTGTTTAGCCATTTGCTAATCAATAAATTTAATCAATTCGGTTTTATTTCTGCTTTCAGTGAACCAATAGCGAAAAGCCATCACAAATCATATTCCTCGCCTTCCCATCACAAATGTTTTCGGCCAGCGAATTTGCTTGTTAAGGTGAGTTGTTCAAAAGAAACATATATAATTATACATATATTAAAGCCAAATGCGTATTAGTGTAGATTGGCGTTTGTCAGTGACTAAGAGTGCCATATTTAATGACTGATAATTGCTCTAGGACGAGGTGAGCCTTCACCATGGCAAAGCGATTTATTTTTGCCAGATTAGATAGGTGTTTATCAGACGTACAATTGATTTTTGCAGGGAAAATGTTTCGAAAGTAAGCTAAATAATATATTTAAGGTGCATTGCCTGAATGACTGATATTAATCACTGATCAAAAGCAATCATTGGCACCTGGACAATGGCTCACCTGCCCTCGCACCCGGCTGCTATCAATCTTGACCAGTCCGAGGCCTCTCATCCATTTTTAATTGGCAAACCACGACGATACCCCAAGGAACAGCTCTCGTCTGCTGGCCGAGGGCCAACTTGCAAAGGGCAAAGTTTATTGGGCCAATAATACAATCGAACGACGGACGCTGGGAATCGGTGGAAATCGACGAGAATCGAGAGTCAAGAATCGAAAATCGAAACGAAATTGAAACCAAGAAAACCCAGAGCAAGCCAAAGGCGAATGGCAAAAACTATTTTTAATTATCTGTCGGCTTTGACAGTTTTTCAGTTTCGATTTCTGGCTTGCAGATTTTCAATTTGCCTGAATGGACCCACCCACTCGACCCACCCACTCGCTCCACGGTTGGTTAGCCCATGAAAATGAAAATCTAAATATATTTGAAAGATAAACAAGCGCCGAAAAAGGGGGAAAAACTTTCATCGATGGAAAATTTTCGTGTAACATTTATTCTACTCACACCCAACAATGCCCCCCCCCTGGCCTTTGTTCGTTCTCCGCTCGCTTCGGCTAATATTAGCGTAAAGAAAGCTGATTGCATGGGGCATTTGTGTTCGGGGCTCTTCAATTGCCATTTCATTTATATTTTTAATTACCCAAAGCAATCTAGAGAGAGTGAGACACTCGCTTGCTCTTTTTTTCGGACTATTTTATTTGCCATTAAATTTGTACAATTTGTCACAGAGAAAAAACCACAAAAACTATTTTCGTTTGTGTTTTTATGCCCCCTCTAACATATCATATTGTAGTTAAATTTTAATTTTAGTGGCTGCTGCTGCTGCCGGGCATTGTAATTAGCTTTGCGGTGGGTTTATTGAACTACAAGTTCAACTCCCCCCACACACATAATCCACACACCAGAAACTAACAACAAACAAATATAACAGAGCACAACACACACATTAGACATGTTTATGCGTTTCGGGCTATTTACGGCCAAGGGTCCCGGCCACAAAAAATATTGATGTTTTTATAGACAAGCCCAGTTCATTGCCATGGGGGAAATTCTATGGCCCAGGTACATACTGTACACAGTAGTCATTCCTATACTCCGGGAACTGGTTTTCGCTGATCTAATAACTCCCACAAGTCCAGCGATTATTTCGATTAATGTGCTGCCTTTGCCACAATTTTAAATCAATTTTCGACTACAAATTGTTATGATTAAGAACATGTGTATGGGTTGTACGGATCAAAGATAGGGTGAATGATAATCTAGGCATTCGATGATGTTCTATAATATATATTTTAAATATAAATTGTTTATATTATGAAAGTATGGTTTATACAGATCTAAGATATGGTGAATGATAATCTAGGCATTCGATAATGTTTCTTGATGATGGGTTCTATGTTCTATATATATTTATAATATATATTTCTATAATATATATTTAAATTAAATTGTTAAATTGTTAGGATTAGGAAAGTATGGTTTATACAGATCTAAGATATGGTGGATTGATTCTCTAGGCATTCGATAATGTTTCTTGATGATGGGTTTTATAATCTATTAAATATATTTAAAAGATTAAGGATCTTATATACTATGCATATGCTCTTTAAACATTTAAATACTGTTTTATTTTTTTATTTCAATTTTGATTAAGTATATAAAGCTTAAAGATCATATATTCGATGCATATGTTCTTTAAACATAACGTTTCTTAATGAAAGATTCTACCAAAGGCTTTAATACTCCAAGGTCCTACATTTATTAAAGTTGTTATATACATTCAATCTACTTAATCGGATATTTCTTGTACAATATAAAACTCCCTGTAAAATATCCTTTTTCGGTATGCATTTCCGGAGTGCATTTCTCAGTAATTAAAAGTCCTAAACAATGTTTATACAATTCTATTATCACCTGCTGAAATAATAAGAAAAACAACAGCAAAGCAAATGCCATTCAGCGATTCAGCAAATAGCATTTCCTTATCAAAAAAACATGTGTAGTTTAATTTAATGATCGGCGCCTAATACGAGTACACACCCTGCCCCTCGTCTGGGAGGTTCCACGGGGGTTCCCATATAAGGCAACTCTCATTAGTCGCTATTGAAATCGAGCTTGGGGCACTGATAACGATACCGATTGTGATTGGAAATCGACCTGCGGAAGGTGTTGATGCGATAAGCACGTTTGCAATCGGGGCGGTGAAACCTTGACCAACTAAATTGGGGCTAATGAATCAGCTGATTGATCACGACTCCGATCCGAACCATATAAGGCACTCCGCAGTCGATTTCGAAAGGCATTTCCTTTGCCTTTGCCTTTGCGGACGCCGCCTTCGCCTCTACGATTTTCCAATCGGCAAACGTAAATCCAATTATCAATCGGATCAATTGGAAAGTCGAACCGAGGCAACCGCAGTCCAATAAACGGGGCGTGTCAGTGCAATTAAGGATGGCAGAAGGGCGGAGCGATTTTGGGTGCCGTTGAGGAAAGGTAAAGCCTGGAGCTGAGTGCACCGAACAAAATTCGGTGATCGATTATCAATAATAACTTGATCTTGGCATAAGTAATGTAAATATTACACAAGAATGGTGTTTTAAAAATTCAAAGATTTCATTATCGTATTATGATTTATGTTATAGTTTTCCACACAATATTTTTAATATTTTCCTATTTATAGGTTATTTTCATTTGGGATATAATTAAGATAATTTACAGATTTAAAACAAGTTTGAGAAAAGAGTTTAGCAATAAAATTAAGCTGCAATTTCTCTTATAAGTGAAATAACCTTTAAAAAATATTTTTTCTATCATTACAAACTACAAAACTTGAAATTTATATTTGGAAAATATTTATATATTTGATTTTTTTTAGCGGAGACACATTTCTCAAGTATTTTCATTAGTTACTCTACGTTTAAGAGCGGAATTATATTTTTTCGAGGTAGATAGTTCCCTAGAGAGAGCTGTTGTTCTCATAAGAGATGATGCTTCGCTTGGCAAACAAGTTTCTCCTCTCTTTCTCTTTTTCTCTGGGAGAACCCCCATCTCTTTCTCCGCTTCTGGTTGCGCATGAATCATTTTTTGTTTTTGTGCCACTCTGCTTTGCTCAGTGCTTTGTTGTTTTTGTGTGTGTGTGTGTGTGTGTTTTTTTTGGAAAGGTAACTAAACTATGTACACACTCCAATGTACAGTTAAAGGGCATCGCTGGAGAGCTGCGGGGCTAGCGGGGAGAGGGAGAGGGAGAAATTGAGTTTATGACGTTTGCACTTAACCACCAGTGGAAAACATGGCACAGTTATCATTCGTTGGCTTTTCTGCCCAGCGGCGGAAGTCTGTCGGTCGAGCGTGAATCGATCCACGCAGCTCAACCCGCTTGGCATTCGTTACTAATTCATTCATTGTGCGAGAAGTCAGTCAGTCAGTCAGTCAGTCCGTCCGTCAGTCTCTCAGTCAGTCCGTCAATCAGTCACTTCTGTCCAGCCAGTTAGTCAGTGAGTCAATGGATTTCGATTTGGGGCTTTCAAGCATTGTTTTTACTGTATGTTGTTTGCTGCTTGAATGCATTGCCAGCGGATATTGGCAATGCAACTGAAAGAACTTTACCCCGCTCCGCCTTCCTTTAACACACCCCCAAATATCTCTAATTTATTCACATTTACATAGTCTCTAGAGATTATAATCAAGCCAAGCTTAAGATAAAGCAGCTTAAAACTAAGTATACAAATATTTACAAGCTTGGAATCGCTAAAATATGATGTTTTCCATCAGAAATTAACCAGAAACAATTTCAAATTTGCATAAGCATTTACTGTTTAATTCAACGAAATTCAGTTTATCGGTAATAATAATTATTATTACTATAACTCAATTTGTTTTGTTAATAACAATTGTATTTAATGTCTCATTATAGCTTCGATTTCAAATTAACAGGAAAGAAGTTTTCTTTGCTTACAAAATTAAATTTGCAATTAGATTAACTTTTTTAATTCAATTCTTTATTCTTAAAATATCAACAGAAAAAAAATGTATGCCACTCTTTGATTTTTTGTATGTTAAACTAACAGATTATTTAATATAAACAGATTTTTCCTATATTACATATATTTTGTTTGTTATTTATTATATTATTCCCAGTTTTAAAGCAAATTTCTTGAGTTCATTTAACTTATTTTAAATGTAAGTTAATGTAAACATTTAGGTGAAATTGTTTTAGCTTTACATTTACTTTAATTTGTTTCGCTTTAAATGGATTTGTCCAAGTGCTTTCTTATAAAATTCAGCCCACTGAATGGGTAATGAAAATGAAATATCATAAAACCGTCACTGGTTCATGGTCAATTCGTGCGCCTAATGACAGCCAACGATTTTCAGGCGGCATAATTATGCCAACTATTTCAAAAAGGAGGTAGTAGTGGTAGCAGCAACAGCAGCAACTGCAGCAACAGCAGCAGCAGTAACTGCACTGCAAACAATTGTTACATTTTGCATAGTGCAGAGTCATGGAATCTGGTCAATGAATCCCACTGAAAAGCTCCCTCGCAGCACAAACAAAGAGCGAAAAAAAACAAATCAAAATTGCCCAGAGCACGCCAACACACAGTCACCATGTCGGGCAAGAAGTCTACACACGCGACGGTTAATCTCGTAGGGAATATACTATATAATATAAATGCCACGCCCACCATCGAACAAGGCTTATAATGGCCACATTTATTGACCACAAAGTAGCGGAGGTATAAACTCGAACAGCTCATGGACCAATGGATGTGTGGGCAGGTGTCTTGGCTCTCAGTGTGGCAATGTGTGTGGGTTGTCTGGTAAGCGCCAAAAGTTAGCCATTATAAACAGTTTATTAAAAACAACTCAAGTGGCCAAGGTAAACACCAAGAGCGAAGTGATCAGGCTAAGTCAAAGCACGTGCTGCCACAAAGTAGGCCAAAAGTTAATACTAAAAGCAGAAGAAAAATCTATAAAATAATGCCTTATACGTTGTAAATAAATATATATTTCCGTTTCCCCTTTTATGGCAAAAACCTTGCATAAGTGCACACTGTGTCGTATGAGTAATGTCAAGAAAGTTCTAGCTCTTAATGGCTTATACAGTTTGTTGCAGCATTTCAGCTTCTTGGCAACTTTCTCCACCTCCTGCTGTTGCAACATTGTACAACGTGTCGCATGAGTAATGCTAGGCATTTAGAAAGCGAAACTTTGCCGCTACAAAGAGCAGCATTCCTGGGGAAATTGCTAAATGCTAAGCGAGAGCATCCAACTAACAAGATTCTTACGCCACAACGACGGCGACGGACAAAATAATCGATTTCGATTTCAGGCAAAACTCGATGCTTGTCTTTTACATAAATTATGCAATTTAATACTCAAGCTATTAAATTGAAATGAAAATATTTCCATGGCGGGCAATTTGATAAGTGGAAAAACGCACATCAATCTGTCGGTTAGCGATCGCTCCATCACTCTGTCAAGGCACAGAAGTTTCCTCAATATTTCATCTAACCAAAGTTCACTGACTTTGTATTGTGTTCACAACAAAAAACTAGAGAGAAGAATGTTTGACCCAAAAAAAGAAACTCGGAAAATGTGCGTTGATGCACAGTGGAAGTGACGGGAACTGTCAACGGAATGTATATGTATACATATGTATCAGAAACATACATATATGTATTGTAGCCGCAGCACTAAACATAATGCTCGTCATAGCCATAATGATGATGGAGATTATGATGCTGCTGATTAGACCAACGAACCGACTGGCCACTAAATGAAATGAAACTTTATCGGATTAAATTTATGACAATTTTATGGCCAGTGGACGAGTGGTGGTTGGGGTTGATTAAAGAAGTTACTTTACACGGCGGGAAAAAGGAAGCGTAGTTGAAAATAAAATCAATAATAAAATCAATAAATAAACAAAATTTATGCATGTGTGAAGAACAAAATAATTTCAAAGTCAAAAATGAAAGCATAACTAGAAATTTGCAATTATTTTCAACCTATTTTTGTTTTTATATTATTCTATGTATTATATATATATAATTTTTTTTTTACTATGAAACTTAAAACATACTATAATATAAATGTGTATCTCAACGAAAAAGTCCACATTGCGTGAGAATTCTGATTTATATAAAAAAATAACTCATAAAAGGGATATTAAGCGTTATTTTTTGTGTTTCTACGCTTGTAATTCCCAAGCACGAAATCAGCGACAAACAGCTTTAAAAAAACATAGTGTTAAAATTAGATCAGTTAGCAAAATGAGAATTGATGCGGATCATTAATTGAAAACTAAAACATATGTACATAGCTGGGACATAGAAATTATTATAGTGTATTTTTTGGTTTATTAATTTAAAAAAAAATTAATTTTAATTGAAATCAATCAATCAACACTTTTTTTTAGTGTAGGACAATCAAAATTCCTTTTGCTTCTACAACTGCTGATACAGTTTTTTCTCCTCTGCCTTTGGCAACTTCCTTGAAGTTTATGGCGTGTTGCATGCCTCGAGCTGCATGAGGCATGAAAAGAAGTGTGGAGCCGCTGGGGAGGCACTGTTCGATTCATGCCCCACATTATGTGGCTCGGCCCGATCTCCGCCAGACCTCGCTGCGTTTTTCATTTCTCCTCTAGAGCTGCCTGACAGCCCGTCCCGCCGTCCATCCGTCTGACTGACTGACTGCCGCTCTGCCTGCCTGCCTGTCTGTCGTGTGCTCACTCAATTAGCGTTCAGAGGACCGAAACAGCCACAGAAACTAAAGCAGCAACGCAGCAACAGCAGCAACAGCAACAGCAGCAGCAGCAGCAGCAGCAACAGTTGCAGCGGCCCGAGGATTGTGCAAATATTTGCGCGTTAAAACAAAACTGCAAATGAAATTGTCTAACAACCGGGCCTCAAATGTGTGCGAGATCGCCGCTGGGTGGCTTCTGCCGCTACTATTGTTGCAATGAAAATGCCAGCGGACAAAGAAATCGAATCGAAATAGTTGCAAATAATAGAAACAGCGAAATAAATGCCTAAATATATAAATAAAAATTGTAATGTAAAAATAGTTGCAGTTGCACTTTAAATTCGGCTGCTTTGCTTCGTTGAGCTTTGCTTTCGTTTAGGTTACAAATATTATTTAGCATTGCAACAGCTCATCTTTGTAAAATGCCGATTGCTCATACGCCCTGGAGTACACGAGGGTAAACAATCGGCTAATCACGTGGCAAATTAGCCATTAAATGACACACATTAATTGCTACATTGCGAGCTCAGTTGTTGTCATTGCTGTAGAACAACTCCCAACAATTATTTATATGATTTCAGAATATTACTCATACGCCGGGTGTGCTACTGGGATTTAAAGAATAATTCCAAGGCAAACAGGGCAATAATTAAGTGACTAGATAAGCGGACTCTTGTCCTCAATTCTAGAAATTGTTTATAGTTGCATAAAAAATCAGTGGTGAATTTGAAGGGAAATACACTTGTTTTACTAAAATTGTGTATTAAAGACTTCGTGTGACAATGCAAGCTTATATTATATGGGCTATACTTATTTATTTGATATAATACATGCCAAGAAAATGAACTTCTCTTATTTTAATGGCTTAATCTAGTGTATTAAAGGGAAAAACTCACACTAAACTATCTCACACACATACTGTAATTCGCTGGGTAAATGTGGAAAGTGAAATTCAAAGTGACATGTGCTAACTATGTGCCCCATGTTGGACTATTCATGGCATATGAGTGCCAAGAGCTGTGCAAATTAATACCAAAATGAGAGTCTCCGCCCCCGACATCAAACAAACAAACCAACACGTTTGGCAAACAAATAAACACGCAGCAGCTGCCATGGATACGAGAGCAATTTGCAAGGCAATCCCAGCCAATTGGCACTTTGTTTGTTTTTCATTATCGATAAATGTTTGCCCATTGTTATCGATTCGCGCGATCAGCGCCCCTGTAATAGCCGCACATGGAGATATAGCCTCGCTCGCTGGGGTTTCCAATGAAAACGCTGCATCCCAATTTGGGCACTCACTTTCCTGTCTCAGCATTTTTCGCATCCGCCGGCCATATGTGCTGGGAAATTCAGAGTCAGTTGCCAAGGATGTTTTGCATTGCAATGGCAATTCATCAACACCGGCAGATTTGTCATGCGGCAGACGCATAATTAAATACTTTCACCTGTGCACAAGCTACACCTGCAAATGCAGATACAAGATACATCGTTTTCGTTTTCGTTTTCGTTTTCATTTTCATGGCCAACCCGAAGCTGGCGAAGCCAATGCACTAAAAATAGGCGCATTGCCTTAGCAAGAGACACATTTTCCTAATAGCCACACTTCACGCACACTCAAAGAGCGACACCTAGTCAGGGACAGGTGACGTTGTGGTGGCCAGGAGTCGCTCGGATTCAGATTTGGATTTGCTCGGGGACAGTGCGTGAAAATTGCAATTATTCACCTCGGGCCTTGGCACTTAATGTCGCCAACTTTCTGCGCGAGTGATCTAAAAATATCACCCAAAGTGCCCAGCCTCCACTTTGTGTGTGTGATCCTGTCGTATAGAAGGAGGAAATTTTTAGGAAACACTTTAAGAAAAATGCCTTAGATGGTAGGTTATAAATCTGACAGATCTTTTGTTTATTTTAATAGGAAAAGGTACATGGAATTTAAATGTTATTTGTATCTTATTCTCTTGAAATTTGCTGCAAGTTTAAGATTTATTTGAAAAGGCATTTACATTCAGAAGGAAATTTCATTAGTTCTGCTGTATTATGTGAAAACTCTTTCAACTTTTCAGATAGAACGTGCTGGTTTTCTTTTTTAGAACTTGTTTGAGGTCAAAAAATACTTTGAAGATGTTAGCCGGAGAAGCTGCATCCTTGAATGGGGTTTATTTAAGAGTAGTGTTTACACTAAAACCCGGAGACCCAGCCGGCGGGCAGCTGTGTGTGTGCATCGAGTGGGCCCGTATCTTTTGGATGCAAGAATATCGCAGCAATGCCTGCAGATACATTTTCTTATTTTCTTGTTATTTTTAAACCCAAACGCCGCTTTCTGCGTTGCTTGTGTGTTTTCGTGTGTGTTTATTTTCCGCAGCCCGTTTATTTGCTGGCTTTGCCTTTGTGTTTTCTGTCAGATACTAGAAAAGTTTGATGAGCGGCGAAACCGAAAAGCCAATATTGTGCTCGACACGGCCCAGCATTTGACACAAAGGCAACAACGACGACAATGAACTCTCAATGAAAGTGCAATTAAGTGCAGGCAATGTTCGCCGCTAATTGCATTTATCGCTTAGATGTTAATTATGCTGAGCTTCGGCTGATTATGCAGGGAGGAGCGCCGCTTCGAGCCACCTCGAACTCTGGGGAGGTCAATGATATAACAGATGATTAACTGCCGGCATTGTGTGTGCCTGCCTCTCTTTTGTTTCTGTATCTCTCTGTGTCTCTCGTATCTGTCTCTCTCGTGGTGGCTAAAGGTCAGGTCACCCATCTGTCTTGCTTGCTGAGAGCCAGCCATATCTCAGTGTGGTCATCTTTTCAGATACAGTATCTCGCAGTGTGCGTGGTGCTTGCTGGGTGCCGCAGACTAGTCTGTTGTTGAGCTGCTTAAAAACAACCATAAATCTGGCAAAATACATTATTTATCACATTCGATTGCAGTATACATTTCAACAGTTTTCAAATGTTTTTCAATCGCAAAAGTTCTTTAAATATTTGAGAGAATATTTACTTAAATGTATAGCATTACATTTTATTTTGATAAATATAATAACAGAATTTATCTATAAAAAAACTATTTAATGATTTCAATGTGTTTATTTGTATTACTATAGTTATTATTTCTATTCGAGATTTGTATGTTTGCTTAAGTCATAACATTTAAAGTACAAAATACACATTTTCCCTTCACTTTTTGCTTGGATTATTCCATCAGGGTTTGGTATTGTCCAAGAAACTTAATACAAATTTAAAGTTATGATCTGTTCTAATAGGTCTATCACATTAAGCGAAGAAGTGAATGTTTTTGCTTATAAATAACGAATTATAATACTCCTATGATGAAAGTAATCTCCTACGTTAATATTTCTTAAAAAAAAAAATGTATATATAAAACGTGGCTTATGTGAATTTCTAAAGAAGCTAAAGCCCATCGCCTTTTGCTTGGAATACACCAACAGCTTTTCATATTCATCAAAAAGTCTGTCCAAACTAATGAACAACATCAATTCAAAAAATTTGCATATTTATGTTGAAAATTTCATTAAAGTATTAATTTTTTTGGGTGCGGTCAAACGAACATGTAAAGAATTTTTGGCCGCCAGCAGCAAACACATACACACACACCATTCCATACCATATTTTTATTTATTAGGCTAAAATTCGCTATGGCATTAAAGTGCTTCGAGTTATGGGCCAGCTGGGAGAGCAATGTATTCAATAGGGGAAAAGTCGGAAAAGTTCGAGTCGCAACTAGCTTTCACTAGCCAGTAAGAGCAACTTGGCTAGTTTTCCTTAAGGCTCAAAAGACTTTGGGGCCAAAAGCAGCCTGCAATCATATTTCACCTTAGCTTGGCTTTGAGTTTGCTGCACTTGCCGTGGTTATCGTTGTTGTTGGTCGTTGTTGTTGTTGATGTTGTTGTTGTTTGTGTTGTTGTTGTTTTTGTATTTGTTGTTGTTTTTTTATTTGTTGTTGTCGTCGTTGTGGTGGCTATAACTGAACACTTGCCATTGCACACTTGGCCAAGTTTGGCAACTTTTGACGGCTGCTGCGGCAGCCAGCGAAGCAAACCAGCTAACAACAAAACGAGTTGTGCGATGTGGACTTTGTTATTGTTTGCATGCTAGTATTTCTAACTATTTTTTTTTTCAACTTTTTTTGTTGTTGTATCTCTACGAGTCTATCCCCATTGGCAACATTTAATTTCATTCATTGCAGGCAGCGGCAAAACGGCAGCCGCCGAAACTTTGCAAACCTTTTTGTTGCTGCTGCTGGTTGATATCCTTGAAAGAGCAGGGAGCTTTAACTGTCACTTGGAGGTTGGATAAATAATAATAAGAAATTATCCATATTTTCCATATATAATAATAAATTATCCATATTAATTATACTTATTATTACCGTTGTAATTGTTGTCAGTGTATTCAAAAATTTATAAAATATATTTGGGTTATTAATAATAATAAATTCTTCATATTTATTGTTATTGATGTCATTCATTTACTAGAAATGAAAAAACAAAACTTTCGGTAAAAAAAATGTACAAGCTGCAATTATTGCCTAGATATTCTTATAAATAATCAGTGTAAATGAAACAAACAAATGTTTCGAATTTTTATTGCAAAATCTTTCCATAAAATATTTACTTCTACTATAACTTTTAGTATTTTGTATGTATTGTACTTTGGAGTTTATTTATTATTTCATATTAGCCTGAAATTCTAAATTAAACACAAATGTTTCTTTAGCATCCAATCTAGTTTTTCTACTTAAAGTATTAAAATATTTAAAATATTTATCAGAAGTGACAAACAAGGCTTATATTTTCTTTATAATATAATATAAGAGAACCAATAAGAGACCAGATATTTTATTTACAAAATCAGTTCAAATAAAAGAAACTTTAGTATTAAAGCAGCTTTAGTAAATACTTACCTTTATTAGTAGTTTTCTTATTTCAATACATTTTCGCTTTCGATTTGTTTTTTTATTTCATTTTTAGCTACACTCACAAACATAGAATATTTCTTAAGTTTCTCCACTTCAACTATTTGTAGATGCTTTATTTTTAAGGTATATGTATCTTTTATAGGGCATTCCAAAGTTAACTCTCTGGCAAATTCAATTTTTGTGCAATTTTACGACGGTGCGGTTAGCCACGTGATTTTGTGTTTGGGTTTTCCTTTTCTTTCTTTTTTTTTTTGGCTTATTTTGTTTTGTCGTTGTCTCCGGCTTGCCTTGTTGTTGTGTTGGTGGTGTTTTGGCTGGAGGTTTTCAGCATTTTCCGCTGGGGGACTGAAACTCTCTGGAAGTGTTTCATCGTCGTCTTCCAGCTCCGGAGTTTAATGCCATTTTCGTGCCTGGGCTGTTGCTTTGAATAACTGCCCGGCGGTATGTGGCGTAGTTTTGGCCATTTCCATGCAGTTTTAACTGTTCCGAGTGAGGGTCTGCCACCGGGACAGACAGACAGGTAGAAAAAAGGATGTGGTAATTGCCATGCGGTAGCCGACGTTACCTAAGCAGGTGTTTACGTCTACGATTTTGTTTGTTTACCTTGCCTGCCATTGCAATTGAACATGCAATAAATAGTTCTTGCAATCTGTCGTTTCCAATCTGCTTTCGATGGGGGCCTTGCCCATATTTTCGCATTTAGTTTGTTCAAAAATTGGGCTTGAATTGAGCTCAATGCATTTTTGAGGCATTAATGTAAACAAAAAGATGTGGCTTGCTTATATATTTGACTTTAAGAGATACTCTTTTAAAGGTTCCTAAAATAGTTGTTTTTTCTAAGTTCTAATAAATGCAATCACAAAAATAAATCAATTTATTATTAAAAGAAATGTAGATTACCACTGTCAAGAGTATCTCATTGTTCGTCTTACTTTTTGTGCACATTTTGTTTTTGTGTATTTTGTTGCCAATTTCTTGTTTTGTTTAATGGAACCCACGCGACTCAGTGAGAGCCAGAAAAATCCATCATAAGCCCAGAGACATTTATAAATTGGCTTTCAGTCGTTCCGTCGTTGCTGCTTTCTGTCAGAGTTATTCGCGCCGTCCCACATGGCTATAATGAAGGCCCCCACCGATATCTTTAATTGGCCTCAACATTGAAATGTCGCACGAGTTGGTAGCATAATAATCGCATATAGACAATAAATTAAGCTCTGGGCATTCGAGTTCAACCCGGCTAACAATACCACATTTCCCTTTTCTGTGCTTTCAGGTTAATGCTGCATATATGACAGGCCCACACGACATCGACAGCGACTGAGACAAGTAAGTGTACAATTAAACCCCGCAAAATGCAATATTTATGCAAATTTCTACACATTTTTTGTTTGTAAATTAAATTTTGCTTATTTTTTTGCGAGAGGAAAACTTTGTCCGGGCCTGACCCCAATCCCAGTGCAAGTAGAGCAGAATGGAGTAAATCCACACGCCCAGTTGAGTTTAGTTCCTGTGCAGGCGGGGCATATATTCTGTTTTATTTTTAATTTATTTTTATGTGGGTTTCACTCCCATGGCGGAAGAGGAAAAGCAGGCTTGAGTCCTGTACAGATGAGGGAATACTCACTGAATACAGACGACTAGGCCGAATGATGTCAACGGGATGTGTGTTCAGCAAAGGATTATCCGAAAAGGATGCTGTGCGACAGGAACATTGAATCGCTCCTCCAATGATGTCATTTTCGAAGCCATAAAATTGATTTTGCATTAAAATTCGTTTAGCAAGAGTGAGCTCGTTGCGGGGAGTCGGCACTTTGAATCAATTAATTTGCTATTTCTGTGTGTGCCAGTCGAAGGCGCCTCGCAGATCCTCTGCTCTCTCTCATTCTGCGAAAATGTTTGGCTCTTGGCCCGCAGCAGCATCGTTTGCTGACCCAATTCCTGTTGGCTAAGAATAGCGAAAAATGTTTAAACGCACATAGGCTGCTTGCTGGTTGCTGGTCCGTTCGAAGATCTCTCTGCCTCGGATTACACTTAAATATATAGTTTAATTCTTCGCCGAGTGACAGAACGAGAGGCCTGAGGATTTGATGTATCTGCCGGATTGCGAAAGGGATGCATTGCCAGGAGGGTGCCTCAATATTTTCAATACTCAATTACTATAACTTGTGTGCCGCTGTCAACGCTTCGCCCATAGTCCACTAATTAAATCTAATTTATTTATTCACGTCTGTTGGTGGCAAATCAACTACACAAACGAATTTATAACAATGCCCAAAAAGTTTCAGTTGGCCGACAACCAAAAGTTGCCCGCTAAGATTTATTCTATCAAATCTATTTTAATTGTTTCCCCCTTGTCATCTTGCTGTAATTGTAATTGTAATTGTGAAACCCGGCCAAGAAGAAAAGGCAGGAAAGGCGCCAAGGGGCGTGTCCACTAATTGTCCCACTTGGTGCAAATAATTATATTTTATTTTCGGTTTCCCCTGCCAGCAGTGCACAGTGAGTGCCCCTAGTCTTCGCACAGATTCATCGATGGCGCTTCCGCATATTTCCCTCTGTCTCGTAAATCAATTTGTTGCAATTCAAACAATTTTTTGTTTGTCTGTCGATCAATTGGCATAGAGACCAAAATGAGAAGACAACGGGGCGCAAATCAATCTATTTGCTTAGTTGCCATGAGGTGTTAGAATTTGAAATTAAATTGAGATGTTTTTTAGTGGAAAATATTCACTTATTCGGTTTCTCCGACTTCCGTACCCTCTTCACGTTCCGCTGACATATTTCTATCCACATTTGTCACATGAGAATCGAACGTATAAAATACCAAACAAATATTTAAATTACGTGACTCTCATATACAAGTTTAAGGTGGTTTCTTTCTCAGAAAGCGCCCAAAGGGCTTTCTTATCAACGTGTTTCCTAAGACTCTACACACACCCAAGACCTCTTGTTTCTAGATAAAGACACTTGTTCGATGTGTTCCCCTTGTAGATACAATATCTATAAATCTATAATTAGAGTTACTTGTGTGTATCAACAGTTTGTGACAAGGTTCCCACGTTGTTCTCTGTTGATTCCGTTCCTGGGGGGGTGGTTCCTGGCTTTTGTCCACCTGCCTGGGTTTCCATTGTATCTTTGTTATTCGCCTTTGTAGAGAGTGCGTTCATATAATTCCCTTAAAAGTGATCCCAATCAGAGGCGGCAGCTTCATTAAGGATCCGGTGGCTGCTCAACGCGCATCAAAAATTGCCTAACAACCTAAATTATTAAATAAATAAATAAATAAATAAAGGTGAAAATTGTGATATAATCGAAAAAGTGAGGTGAAAATTTGAACAAAACACACAAATTGCTTCAGGTGAGTCGAGAAAAAACCATCTTGACAATAGTGAGATTGGAAAGAAATAACAAAATAACACAAATTTCAAGCAGAATGTAATTATTTTGTTTATGAATGAGACTGCAACTACAAAATCGCTGTGTGTTTTGAACATTTAATAAACATTTTCTGGCTATTGGCCAAGTTTTGCAAGAAAGAGAGAAATTGTTGAAATTTCAACTGAAATGGTTCATTTGTTCTCAAGAACCTTGATCTTGTCCGGCAGCCATGTGCACTTTATAAACCATAAAGTCATCGTCTTCCGTTTACGTTTTAATTTCTGTATTTATGAGTAATTGAGGCACATATATAAATCGTGGGATATTTTTGCGCCACCCTCTAATAGGAAAAATAACATGCAAAAAGATGAGTCACTCCTAATACCGGGTGGAAGGCTTTTAATCCACCCTCGCCGGCTGTTGACATACCCTTACCCAATTCTTTCGCCCTTTTCGTGGGTTTTAATTTTAATTTCCCTTCCTGCCCCAACAAACTTTCCGTTGCGGGGAGATAAAGCCGGTAGGCGAAAATCGATAAGCGCTAAACTTTTCATTTTCCATGGACTTTAATTTTTCGTGTGTCTTTCATCATCTTCTTTCCTCTCTCTGGACAAAAAGCCATGGTGTGTGCCCATTGTGACCCACAAGGCTTTTGTTTAACCCGCACAAACAGAGAGAAAGAGAGAGAGAGAAAGACTACACTGGTAAAAAATCTTCAATAGTTTCCCCATGATATATTTTTTCTTTATGATTTATTGTTTGATTGTATTTTAATATATAATAATGTCAAAAAACAAGTCGAGTCTATGTTTTTTAAACACTTGTTTCAATATAATCACTTAAACCCATCAGAAACGTGTTCCAGAATTCACACTTGTGAATTTTAAACGCACGCTTTGCAAAAGCATGCTGTGGAATAATAATTTTTTAGGCACTCTTTAGAAGAACTTTATCTACCTTTGATATATTTATCTTGTTAGCAAAACAATCTTTATTTTTGTTTCTAAAAATATTTATATTAATCCTCTGTTCTTTATAATATATAATTATAATAGAGCAGAAAATCTTTTAACTTGCCTTAAGAGGCATTTATTATAGTATTTGTTATATATATATAAACAACATCTGTAAAGTTGAATCAAGTCAAAGCATATTTTTATTCTTAAAAGAGTTTCATCTTCCATTAATAAATCTATAAATATTTATTATATTAATTCATTTCTCTCTGTGCATGAGAGAGCGACTGTCGAGCTGTCGCCAACCACCGCCCCTTTGCTGTCCAAGTGGTGGGCGTGGCTGGGAGGGGTTACCCCCATTGTGCGAGCTCTTTTTTTATGACTTTCCTGGCGCCAATCGAATTTTGGCCTGAACTTTAATAGACGATGAGACAACACAAATTGGAACCAAGTCTCTCGTCATCGAGCAAGGGATTTCTTGTGTGGGATGTTAGGAAACTATTTGTCATATGGTAATTTCTATGCATGAAAAGGGAGAACCTTTTTTTTTGAATTTCTGGTTGTTCCGACAAGGACAATAGTGATTCCCTGAAAAAGGCTAGGATATCCTATTTCGCATTAAAGAGTTTTGCTATGTAAAGGGAACCTTTATTCCATTGTTCAATTTGTTATGAACATAAAAAAGAGGTTCCATCTTTTTCCTACAAGTATTTCAGAATATGAGGAGCACTTATTCTTTGTAGTTAGATCCCAAGGTTCCCAAATAAATAGAACCCAGCAAGCAAGCCAGATCTTGTCTTGGCATTTCAAACTCCCTGAGGCTTTGTTTACATATTTAGTATATTACAAACCTCGGGACTGGTTACATTTCTATAAGTACTTTCAACCAAAAAATAATTAGATTTTACCTTTTTTGGCGAGCGCCGCAAAGCCGTACAAATTCATTGTTAATTTTTAGCAATACCAAAAGCCAGGATCAAGACTATAGAGGGCACCGAGTGCTAAACCCAAGGTCGCCGCACATCATGAATCCCACCAACCTGGGCAAGCAGAACGGTGCACTGGTGATGGAGGTGCTGAAGGTTTTGGGTCGTCCGGCCACTAGCTTCGAGGTGGCCGAGCGGGTGTCCGACGTCTACCGCCTGCCGCTGCAACCCATCCGTCCCGTGGTGACCGACGTGCTCGAGGGCGGGGTTCGCCAGGGGCTCTTTAGCTACAGGAACCATCGCTACTCGGTGGTGCAGCCAGTGGTGGATCAGTTGCGCCGCGACATTGACAATTATGCATCCGAAATACTGGCCATGGATGGCTCCTGTGATGGCTGCAGTGAGATATGCGAAGGCGGCGGCGGCCCCGGTGGTGGAGCACTTCCCCAGATGTCGCCGTTGATGCTGAAGCTACAGAAACTCGATGGTTCGCCGCCCATGGTGGCCGGGGGGAACAGATATCGCCGGACGAGCACGGGGGAGCAACAGGAACGCTTGCCCTCCGGGGATGTGCCTATAGACGACAGAGAGGAGATCGTCGTCATGCTGCCCGTCTCCCCGATATGAAAAATTTCACATTCTATTGTAGATTGTTCCACCGAATGCTAGTGCATCCAAATTTCTGGCGTCCAATAAACCGGGCAAGGGCTCAATGTGTTCACATGGCAGCAAAGTTGGACCTAGAGAAGGACGTTGTGTTTATAAATGGTGCTCAGAAAATGGGGCAATGACTCGTCCTCGTTCTGTTCCTTGTTTTCCCCCGGGGCTATTGTCCTTTGCGTGAATCCGGGACATTCACATCCTGCAAACACTCGCACAAAGAGCCCCACAGCTGCGATGGTGGTGTCTTGTGGCTTAGTTTTTATTTTCCATTTGGCCCGACACAAATGGCACTCCACTTCAGGGCTCCCACCTTGCCGGCTCTCCGTTTCCCGGCTGTCCATTGTCAGGTTGTTGCCTGTCTAGGTCTAGGCGGATCCAAACAGAAGTTCAAACTCGAGTGGCAGCGTTTCATTCTTTTTCCAGCTCATTTGCCTTGGGCTCTCTGTCTGCCTCACTTGTCAGCACTCAGGGGCTATGCCAATTATGGCCAAAAGTTGGCCGAACTTCCAGGGTTCCTTGAGTTCACCAAGGGGTTAAATTAATTGGTTATTGACATTTTTACTGCGTTCGAGTGGGAGTTAAGGGTATTCAGAGATGGCCATTCCTTACCTTGCTCTTTATTTGTGCATAAATATCAGTGGACCGCTTTATGAGTAATTCTTTCTGATTCAATTAACTTAAGTATAATGCTCTGGCAAGTTGTCATTTGAATGCATAAATAACAAAAAAGAAAGGAGGCGAAATAAACAAGCAAGAAAGATAATCATGATGATGACAAGTTCAGTTTAAAAACTCTTTGTTAGAGCAAGTCCCAGAGATGTGAGTGTGTTCAGCTTTCTGGAGAATATTTAAAAAGTAAAACTTGGGCCTTGTTTACATTCACATATGTGAATGTGTATGCAAGACAGTCCTTTATGGGTAAACAAAGGAACTGGGACGGGGTTCGTTGACTTGAAGGAACCCAGAAAATTCAAGAACTTTTTGTTTTGTCCTCACATTTGGGCTACTTTCAATAAAACGTTAATTAGCTAAAAGCCTACAATTTCCTGTGAGCTAATGATTTCAATTATTAATTATATTTAAAGAATTTGCAAATTAAATTTGCAATTACCGCTTTAAGGGGAAACGATGCCTTGCCAGACATCTGACAAGATTTTCCTTATTAATGGGCTTAATTAATTAAAATTCTTTTGATGAGCGGAAAAGCACCAACCCAGACAAAGACACTGTCACAGATATAGATATATACCCTAAAAAGACGGGGAAATGTAAATGAAAAATCTGTCAGAATTAATGGGATTCACCGAGCTAAACGAGCAAATCAGCAGCTTATTTGGCTTGTATTTCGTTGTCACACAGAAGCTCCAGACTAACTTCTTTCCTGCTCTCTCTGTCCGCTTGCAGGATGAGCCGCCAACACCAGCGGCACCACCATCACCTGCCGCCGCAGCAGCAACAGCAGCAGCCGCAGCAGCATGTGCCGCAGCAGCAACAGCAGCTCACGGCGCAGCAGCAGCTCCTGATGGCGGAGCACGCGGCGGCCGCGGAGGCAGCCGAGCTGTTCGATCTCCTCTGCGTGGCCACTACAATGCGCCAGATCCTGGCCCTGCACCGTTCCATGTGCGAGGCAGTGGGTCTGCGGCCGTCGCCCCTCAATGACTTCTATCCCCGGCTGAAGGCCAAGGTGCGCTCGTGGAAGGCTCAGGCGCTGTGGAAGAAGTTCGACGCCCGCGCCGCCCATCGGGTGTACGGGAAGGGAGCCGCCTGCTCTGGCACCCGCGTCCTGGTCATTGGAGCCGGGCCCTGTGGCCTGCGCACCGCCATCGAAGCGCAGCTGCTGGGCGCCAAGGTGGTAGTGCTGGAGAAGCGAGACCGCATCACCCGCAACAATGTGCTGCACTTGTGGCCCTTCGTCATCACGGATCTGCGTAACCTGGGCGCCAAGAAGTTCTACGGCAAGTTCTGCGCCGGCTCCATCGACCACATCTCCATCCGGCAGCTGCAGTGCATGCTGCTCAAGGTGGCCCTCCTGCTGGGCGTGGAGATCCATGAAGGCGTCAGCTTCGAGCACGCCCTGGAGCCGTCCGGCGACAGCGGCGATGGCTGGCGGGCAGTGGTCACGCCCTCGGACCACGCCGTATCGCACTACGAGTTCGACGTACTAATCGGGGCGGATGGCAAGCGAAATATGCTGGACTTCAGGCGGAAGGAGTTCCGGGGGAAACTGGCCATCGCCATCACGGCCAACTTTATCAACAAGAAAACGGAGGCAGAGGCCAAAGTGGAGGAGATTAGCGGGGTGGCCTTCATCTTCAACCAGGCCTTCTTCAAGGAACTGTACAGCAGGACGGGCATCGATCTGGAGAACATCGTGTACTACAAGGACGAGACGCACTACTTTGTGATGACGGCCAAGAAGCACAGCCTGATCGACAAGGGCGTGATCATAGAGGACATGGCCGACCCTGGCGAGCTCCTGGCCCCGGCCAACGTGGACACCCAGAAGCTGCACGACTATGCCCGCGAGGCGGCCGAGTTCTCCACCCAATACGAAATGCCCAACCTGGAGTTCGCGGTTAACCACTACGGCAAGCCGGACGTGGCCATGTTTGACTTCACCTCCATGTTCGCAGCCGAGATGTCCTGCCGCGTGATTGTGCGCAAGGGCGCCCGACTGCTACAGTGCCTGGTGGGCGACAGCCTGCTGGAGCCCTTCTGGCCCACCGGATCGGGCTGTGCCCGCGGCTTCCTATCCAGCATGGACGCGGCGTATGCCATCAAGCTGTGGTCCAACCCGCAGAACAGCACCCTCGGAGTGCTGGCGCAGCGCGAGAGCATCTACCGGCTGCTCAACCAGACCAC
Organism: Drosophila bunnanda; assembly: GCA_035046265.1. Lineage (NCBI taxonomy): Eukaryota > Metazoa > Arthropoda > Insecta > Diptera > Drosophilidae > Drosophila > Drosophila bunnanda. Next base: position 1,579,120 of record JAWNOB010000130.1, read on the forward strand.
GCCGGACACTCTGCAGCGGGACATCAGTGCCTATACCGTGGATCCCGCCACACGCTACCCGAATCTGAATCGGGAGTCGGTCAACAGTTGGCAGGTGAAGCACCTGGTAGACACGGACGACCCGTCCATTCTAGAGGAGACCTTTATGGAAACGCATGCTCTGCAGACGCCGCATGTGGATACGCCGGGCCGGCGCAAGCGACGCAGTGGAGGTTAGTAGTGGATAGTGGATAACTAGGTCGTTGTTTACTGAGTTCTTCTATTCCTTAGATCTCCTGCCGCAGGGCACGTCCCTGCTAAGATGGATCAGTGCCCAGCTGATGCCGTACCAGTTTGTGCCAGAGCTGAAGGAGCCTTCGGATGTGTTCCGAAACGGTCGGGTCCTATGTGCACTCATTAATCGGTAGGTTATACCTTTTGTTAACGTAATTAGTCTTCTTTACCAGACTCCTTTCACCTGCTTAGGTATCGTCCCGATCTCATCGATTACGCTGCCACCAAGGACATGAGCCCCGTGGAGTGCAACGAGCTGGCATTCGCCGTCTTGGAGCGCGAACTGCATGTGGATCGCGTAATGAGCGCCAAGCAATCGATGCAGCTGAACGAAGTGGATTCCCGCAGCTGGCTTAACTATTTGGATCAGATCTGCGAAGTGTTCCGCGGCGAAATCCCGCACATAAAGCACCCCAAGATGGACTTCAGCGATCTGCGACAAAAGTATCGCATCAACCACACGCACGCCCAGCCCGATTTCTCCAAGCTGCTGGCCACGAAGCCCAAGGCCAAGTCGCCCATGCAGGATGCGGTGGACATACCCACAACGGTGCAGCGTCGTTCGGTGCTGGAGGAGGAGCGGGCCAAGCGGCAGCGTCGCCACGAGCAGCTCCTGAACAGCGGAGGAGGAGCCGCCACTGGGGTGGCCGGAGTGGCAGCGAGTGCCAGCCAGCAGCCGGGTGTGTTGCAGATAACCATACTACACCGTAGTGTGATTGATAAATGAATCTCCAAGTGTGATTGCATAATCTTGTTAAATTGTACAGTGGCAATAAAATCTACACACTTGGGCTGTTCCTAAAATCGTAGTACAACATGCAGCTGTCCTTTTTAACGAGAGTCTTGATTGGATTCAGATTTATTTCAAAGATAGCTGAAACTATAATTTAATGTATATATATTTTTGTAAGCAATCCACTTGAGAGTCATTTATCAAAGCCAGAAATTCTCAAAAGAAACCTTATTTATTTTTCCTAACGCAGGTCAAGGCGATACACCGCGTCGATCGAAGAAGCGCCGCCAGGTCGACAAAGCCGCTAACATAGTGAGTAGATTCTGGCATTATTTAATATCATGGATACTTTTTTTATTTTTACCTTGGTAAAAGTTAATTTACTGAATGTACATTCAAAGAACTTAATTGTTTTTCACCCAAAAAAAAAAGAAATTTGAATAATGAAATAATGAAATCGCCATAAACAAATTCATAAAAACCAAACCAATCGATAATCTGTTCCCAAGGTTCAGCTCCTGCTGAGAACAGTTCTCTGTCATGAAATCAGTAACGCCATTAGCGCATACGAATCCATCAACGAGGTCAGTTCGCTCAGTGTCCAGTGTCCAAGTCCAGTCCCAGTGTCGTCCTCATGGTCTATTGTGTGCTGTAACACTCTCGACCCCCACCACCAGTACTAACCCACCTAGCATCTCCATCATAGCAGTAGCCAAGTAGTTCTTAGTCATCGTTCTGTGTCCACAATCCACACAATCACAATCGTCCCCGAAAAACAAGACCAAGAATCCCAAGTTTACCTCCTCCGAATCTGTCCAATCTGTGTTCAACTATCCAACTCTGCCGCGCAGGAGGAGCGCCAGCAGCGCTTGCAGGAGATCGAGGAGAATCGACAGGAGCGGATGAGCAAGCGGCGCCAGCAGCGCTACCACCAGACGCAAAACTTCTACAAGAGCCTGCAGCTCCTGCAGGCGGGCAAGCTGTTGCGGGAGGGCGGGGACGGCGAGGGTGGCGCCATCGGGGTGGCGGAGGATGGCACTCCCTTCGAGGACTACTCGATATTCCTCTACCGCCAGCAGGCACCAGTCTTCAACGATCGCGTGAAGGACTTGGAGCGGAAGCTTCTGTTTCCCGTAAGCGTTGAGAGCCTTAAGGCTCCTGCTCCTGCACGCTGCGTCTTCTTCAGTGTTGTCCTCCTGTTCGGTTCCTTTTCGAGGAACTCTTCTAACCCCTGACTAATGCTATTGCCTTGCGCCAAAAGTTGTTATGAGAAAAAAAAGCATTTAACACACGCTTTGGCTAACAGCTCTGAGGAAAAATTCCACTTAACTTGGTTTCCAATTTATCTGTTTTAATTAAAATGTATGCATGATTGTTAAATAAATAATAGTAAGGGTTCAATTTAATTTAATGATCGTGGATCAAGTGTTTCTAATAAGAATATCAAACACATCTCCCTCAAGAAGGTTTATCCAATTACCTTATTGTCCAATATTTATTTATACATCGATATTTTAACGTTGCGATACACACTGTAAATTCGGTTAAATTCGATTTGAACGTGATATTTTTTTAAATAAATATAACTTACTTATCCCCTCGGTACTCCCTACTTCATAGACATACCGATTTCCCACCAGAACAACGTCTCTGCCTGTTTATAGATTTTCCTTGAAAAAGTTTTCTCCATGATCAATGTTTAAAAACTAGCTTAGAATTGTTGCAGCAAATCTAATATATAATTAAGTCTAGATTTCAGTCAGGTAGCTTGTTATTAAATTTAATATCGCTAAGCTAAGCTAAGCTCGTTCATCTAACCAGTTTAAAGTTCGAAGATTTCGTCAAGCTTAAGTTCTGTTTTTTTGCCTTTTGAGTTTATTGTTTATTGTTTATGTTGTTAATCAGTGAATTCCGAAGAAAAATATTCATCCATATCTGTAACTTTTGATTTCTCCAATCCCTTCCAATCCATCACCGACTTTTAATTATTAAAATGTCCAAAAATCCCACACCCGACCGACCACTAAACACACCGACTACCCTTCGACCAAATCAAGGATCGCGAACGCGGAGACATACCCTCAGCCTTGCCGCGAACGGCGGACGAGCAGTTCAGTGATCGCATCAAGAACATGGAGCAGCGAATGACGGGCCGCGGCGGCCTTGGTGGCGACAAGAAGCCCAAGGATCTCATGCGGGCCATCGGCAAGATCGACTCCAGCGACTGGAATGTGCGCGAGATCGAGAAGAAGATCGAGCTGTCCAAGAAGACCGAGATCCATGGGCCCAAGGGGCGCGAGAAGGTGCCCAAGTGGAGCAAGGAGCAGTTTCAGGCGCGACAGCACAAGATGTCCAAGCCGCAGCGCCAGGATTCGCGCGAGGCGGAGAAGTTCAAGGACATCGACCAGACAATCCGCAACCTGGACAAGCAGCTGAAGGAGGGCCACAATCTCGACGTGGGCGAACGGGGTCGCAACAAGGTGGCCTCCATTGCCGGCCAGTTTGGCAAGAAGGACGAGGCGAACTCGGACGAGAAGAATGCGGGCAGCAGCAATGCCACCACTACCAACACCACCACCACCAACAACAACAACACAGTCATCCCCAAATCTGTGAGTAGTTTTGTGTTCCCTGGTTTGATCCGTTCCGTTTTGGATTCCTCCCGGTGGTTATCCCCATTAGCTTTTGCTTTGCTTTTTATTTTATTTATTTTGTTTTTACCTTTGTGGTTGCTTCCTGTGGTTGCTGTGTCCCTGCTGCAGTTGCTCAGTGGCCCAGCCGCTGTTGATGTTGTTAGTGTGCTTTGAGCATAGGTCTTAGGCAATTCCCACACATCAAACACCCACACATCTCACTACACACATCGTTCTCGCATTTGTACATGACACCCAAGACCCATCGCATTGCAAAGCCAACGTTAATGTTATTCGTAGCCCATTGAGTACTCCATCTAACACGCCTCCAATCCAATACACAGAGTTCCAAGGTGGCGCTGGCCTTCAAGAAGCAGGCCGCCTCCGAGAAGTGCCGCTTCTGCAAGCAAACCGTCTACCTGATGGAGAAGACCACCGTGGAGGGCCTGGTCCTGCATCGTAATTGCCTTAAGTGCCACCACTGCCACACCAATTTGCGCCTGGGCGGCTACGCCTTCGACCGGGACGATCCCCAGGGCCGTTTCTATTGCACCCAGCACTTCCGGCTGCCGCCCAAGCCGCTGCCACAGCGCACCAACAAGGCCAGGGTGAGTAATGATTCTGTGATGATGCTTCGATCAGGATAAACTCTTTCGAATTCCTATAGAAATCCGCTGCCGCTCAGGCCGCTACGTCCGATGCCACGCCAACAGCTGCAGGAACTCCAGTCGCTGCCGCTGCGGTCACCGCCCCCACTGAGCCCATGGACACCACACCGGCCAGGGATCAGGTGGACCTTCTGGAGACATCGCGGGCCAACGCCTCGGCGGACGCCATGTCCGACGACGAGGCCAATGTCATCGATGAGCACGAGTGGTCGGATCGCAACTTCCTGCCCGAGTCGATCAACGACTCGCAATCAGAGCTGTCCAGTTCCGACGAGTCGGACACGGAGTCGGACTCGGAGTTCGAGGAGGCGGATGATTCGCCCTTTGGCGCCCAGACCCTGCAACTGGCCTCGGAGTGGATTGGCAAGCAGTACTGCGGAGACAGTGACGTCTCCGATGACTTTTATGACTCAAGCGAAGGTATTGCGGGTGAGTGGGAGCACAGCAAGGGTTAGCTCTCTGAAAGCTGTGTCTAAATGAATACTAATATGTCTTTTGTAGACGACGGCAAGGACGATACGGAGGGCGAGGACTTTAAGAAGGCCCGTGAACTGCGACGCGAGGAGGTTCGCCTGCAACCACTGCCCGCCAATCTGCCCACGGACACGGAGACCGAGGTGGGTCACATTCAATCTTATTTTTCATTTTGGTGACGGGGAGACTAACCTCCTTCTCATTATTCTCATTTATTCTCCTTGATGACTCTCTCTTACCGATATATTCTCATGTATAATCCTCCTCCCCTTAACGGTGTTGGTTTCACCATTGTGCCCCTCCAATAAGTAGAAGCTTAAGTTGAACATCGTAGACAATAAGGAGAACGTGGCCGCCGATAGGAGATCCCTAGAGTCGGCCAACTCCTTTGAGTCCGCCCGCAGTCAGCCGGCCACGCCTCTGACCACTCCCACTCGCGTCGAGATGGAGCAGTTGGAGCGGAATGCTCCGCGCAAGTTTAGCAGCGAGATCGAGGCCATTAGCGAGAAGCTGTACCACATGAACAACATGATGAAGATGAACAAGGACCTGGAGGTGCTGGCCAAGGAGAATCTGGTCAAGAGCGATATCCTGCGCAAGCTCACGCTCAAGGAGAAGTGGCTGGCCGAGAATGCGGCCATAGCAGCCGGCCAGAAAGTGGCGGCACCAGTTCCTACAGCTGCCCCTGCTCCATCTCAACCCAAATCCAAATTCGATGAAAAGTACGAAAAGGTGGTGAACCCGCCAGCGGCCGTAGTCGAGCCCAAGCCGAAGCCTGTCATAGATTTCAATCTGGATGAGCTGAAGCCGCGCAAGCCCAACTTTGAGGAGCGGCCAAAGGAGCAGCTACCCAAGCCAGCGGGCTTGAAGAAGCCTCCTCCGGCGAATCCCAAGGCTGGCGGCAGCACCAACGTGAGTCGCTCCAGCAGCATGAAGAGTAACGCCAGCACTGGAAGTCCAAAGGTGAAGAAGGCAGCTCCCCTTGCCAGTGACAAGAAGATGCAGATTGAAGGCATCCTCAGCACAATCAAGAAGATACAGCGGCAACACAGCAGCGATTTGGATGAGGATATGGATGGGGATGAGGATGTAGATATGGACAACGTGCAACCAAATAAACAGCTCAGCAGCAAACTAAAGGAAATCCAAGCCAGTAGCTTTGCAGGCACCATGGATCACATCAAGTCGCAGCTGACTATGCCCACTGTGAGTGCTCAGGCAGCGCCGAGCGTGGATCTGTCCAAGTACTTTCCCAACCAGAAGGTCGAGAAGAGCTCCACCGGCAACACGAACAAGAATCAGAAGACCCTCAAGGATGTGGACCTGGCCAAGTACTTTCCCAGCAGCCCGGCTCCCCAACGAAGAACTGTGGAGACGGTGGCCGAGCGACTGAAGAAGTCGCAAACTGAAGCCTCACTGGCGAAATCTAAAGGTCAGGAAGACAAAGCAAAAACCCCACCTGCTGATTCCAAGAAACCGGAGGATGTGAAAGGAGAAGCAAGCAAGAAAGAGGTTGGAAAAGTAGGGAATAGTGACACCAAGCCAGTGCCCCCTAAGAGGCAGGCTTCTCTGGACACCTTTAGTCTACGAGATCACCAGATGGATGGAGCATTAGATCTGACAAAAAAGAAGACACCCGCCAAAACGACAACGGTGATCAAGAAACCAGCCAAGTCGGGAAGTGCCACAAGCCTGACGAAGGCATCAGCCACATCCAAGGGGAAAACCATTAAGATTGTAAAGAAGATTGTGCCCAAGGGAACGAAGGCCAAGAAAGCAGCAGCTGCTGCTGCTGCACAGGAAGCAACAGCCGTAGCTGCTGCAGTTGTAGATCCCCCACCCACAGAGAAGGAACCACCAAAAGATGAAGCCGAACGGATTTTGGATGAAATCCTGGCAGACGGTGAAACACGTTCGCCCAGTTCTGAGTATCAGCGTTTGTTTGGTGATGAAAAGTCGCCCAGCGATCTGTCCGACAACATTGATCGTATTCTCGAGGAGACGGGCTTGGATCTCGAGCTGGGACTGCCCAAGCGCAGTAGCAAGAAGCTGGTGAAGACCAAGTCCCTGGGCGAAGGGGAGTTCGATTTGCAGCCCTCGAAGCAAAGACTGACCGGGGTCCAGAACATTCTCAAGCGTTTCGAGTCGATGAGCTCCGTGCACTCACAGAACTCGCAGAACAGCGATGAGCAGGCAGCGTTTAAGCTGCGCCGCATGGAGTCCACCACCAGCAATCTTAGCAGCCTCACCCGCTCCCGGGAGTCGCTGGTCTCTGCCAGCGATTCGATGAGCGACTTGGAGAAGACCATGGACTACCTGCGCAACGAGTGGCGCAATGAGGCCACCAACTTCCTGCAAAAGAAGCGTGACAAGTTCTACGCCCAGAAGGAGGAGCAGCAAAAGGAGGCGCAGCAGGCTAAGGCCAAGCCAGATCCGATGAGGGATCTGCCTGTGCAATATCGCGACTCCAAGCTGGCCAAGTTCTTTGGCCTGGGGGCACGGAAATCTCCCGAGAAACGTAAGTCTCCCATCAAGAAAAAGAAGTCGCCCTCAAAGACCCAAAAGGTGGCCAAGTCAAGCAACTCTCTGGAGGAATTGGCCAAGATCAGCAACGCTCGACAGGCGAAGCAGACTCAAAAGAAGGCGCCCAAAGTCGTTGAGCCTAAGCCCCTGAAGCCAGCTACTCCGGTGCCCGATGACTTTGAGATCCTCGATCTCCTGGAGAAAGGCACAGAGGCCAAACTGGAGTTGGAACGCTCCAAGACCAAGAGTCCGGCTGTCGAGCAGCCCGTAAAAGAGACCAAAGAGCCCAAAGAATCTATAGCAGAGGTTCCTCTGCCCGTGGAGGATATTAAGAACCTACCCAAGACTGGGTGTGACAAGTCCTTAAATAGCTCACGGCGTGGCTCTCAGTCCAGCTTGGTGATGTCACGTCGTCCATCTGAGATTTCCTTGAACGAGAAACTCAACCAGGAGGCGCTGATTGCATTAAGCAATTTGGAAAAGGAACGAGAAGCCGAGCAGGTAGACGAACTATTCCAAAACATGGTGGAGGAAATGGAGGAGGCGCAGGCACAAGAACAGCAGCCCAGTGTCACTGTTGAGCCCTTGGAAGATGACATCGATGCGGATTCCCTGTGCACCACCATCAGCAAGAGTCCCAGTGCCCAGCCCGTGACGGTGGTCAAGCGAGGCAGCTCCGAGGATCAGAGCATTGAGAAGCTCTTCGGTCACTTCTCTGACGAGATGTTGGTGAATGTGGAATTCGATTCCAACGATGAGTTAGTAGGCATCACGCCAAGGGCTACCCTAGTGTCCAAAAACTCTGCGGATCGTGATTATCTGGATAAGCTGGAGTCCCTGGAACGCGATGAGGACACCTTCAAGCCTGTTGTTGGAGACAAATTCCAGCAGGAATATGGGCAGGATGAGGTGGACAGCCTACACTTTCCATCGCGCCCTCAGCGAAGACCCAAAAGCAGCTCCTCGTCCAGTGAGCCGTCGTTGCCGGTGGTTCCGCAAAGGCTGAAGAAGAAGCTGGCCAAGCTTGATCCCGAGGATATGGCACCCTCTGTACAGGATCTCCTCCAACAGGTTTATGCAAAGAACTCAGAGTCTCCAGCTGTGGAAGTGATTCCCATTGAAGGCGCACGCACTCTGAGGTTCCCCAGTATGTCTGTGGAGGAATATGTCGATGAAGTGGATCACCCAAAGGATGTCGTGGTCCTCGAGAATGGTTCACCGCCAAAAGCAATTGCAGAACCAATTGTGACCCAACAGAAAGAGAAGGTACAGGAGGAGGTACCTCAGGCAGTGACTCAAACTTCCAACAAGCCGGAAGCTAGCCAAAGTAATTCCCTCAAGAGCGAGAATTCTTCCGGCAGCAGTCTGGTGGAGGTGCCAAAGATTATCACCCCGCCCAAGACGCACAGCAAGGAGAATTCCGCGGACTGGGACATGGAGAAGCTGCCAGCTTCGCCCATGCCGCGTCGAAGGTTGCTTCAAGGTCAGCCGCCTTCCCAGACACAGAGTCTAGCCAGCAAGGAGAGCTCCCTGGAGTGGGACATGGAAAAGCTGCCCAGCAGTCCCATGCCCCCGAGGCGGAACAACCGTATGCGACCCGTCTCACCTAGTAACAGTTCTGTGCAGCTCCTCAACAATCTCTCCTCGGAGGGTGACGACGAGGCAGCCCAGCGGCGCCTCATCGAGGACTTCGAGCGGGAACGACGCCAGGCGCTCATCAAGCGCGACGAGAATTTCGAGGCCACCGCAGCGGAGCAGCGACGACGGGACTCCTTGCAGAGCAGCAGCAACTCGAGCAGCAAGCGAAGCCTGCCGCCACCCACGCCGCCCTCGAAGATGGGCTCCCGTCGTGGCACCACCCAGGACACGAATCGCACTCAAGAGACGGGCACGCGGCACGAGGGTACGCCGCCCATGTTCAAGAAGCTGGATGTCGACGGCACTGCCACTCCCCTGGACTCCACCACCTGCTCCACGCGACGCAGCTCGTTTGCATTTATAGAGTTACAGGACAACAAGCCGGTCATTGTGCCCATGCCCAAGAAGCTCAAGTTGCCTAAGCCGGATCAGCCCAGGTTTGTGCCCGAGCCGGTGGCGGTTGATGAGCCTGTGCCCGAGGTGTTCCAGGGTCGCTCTTGGCCCAAAGCACAGGTCGAAGGGGTCGTGGATGATCTCGAGGAGCTGGATGAGGAGGAACAGGCGGAAAAGCTGAAGCAACAGCTGCCGGAGTATGCTCGCTCCGATGGCCCTCCTTCGGCTGCCTTCAAGAACCGCAAGTGGCCAGATGGAAAGACCGTGTTTGACCAGCGAGCCGAGTCCCTGGAAGAGGAGGATGTCCTCAGCGGCCTCCTAGGCGCTAAGAGACGAGGTTCCCAAAGGTTCAGGGACAAGCCGCGGTCCCAGTCGCCGCAGCCCTTCAAGCCGCTGGCCAACAGTTCCCGGCAGAGTTCCAAGTCGTTTAGTGACCTCAAAAAGGGACCCTCCCTGCAGTCCTTGTCGGCGCAATCCAGTCAGGACACCGACACACTTTCCACCACCACCACAGTGGCCACAACTCGTCCCTTGAGCTACAGCGGCTACGAGGACCCTATGGACGCCAACACACAAGCCCTGCTGGATCGCAGCAAGCGGCTGCACAACCGCAAAAGGGACTTTGTGAACGAGCGGGTGGTGGAGAGGAATCCCTATATGAGGGAAGTGCTACGCAGCACGGATCGCCGGGACTACGACGATGTGGACGAGGACCTGACGAGCTACCGGCCGCGTCATTACACCAGCTCCACCCTCAACCGCTTTCCCAGCACCTCGACAAGGACAAAGAGCAGCAGCGCCTACGACTACCTCAGTCCCAGCACCAGCGATTACCTGGCCCGGAGGCCCTACACCAGCAGCAGCAGCCATATCCCGAGCAGCAGCGCCGCCAGCAGCTATTATCCATCGACTGCGCGCAGCTCCCACCTGAGCGATCTGTTCCGGCGACGCAGTCCCGCCGGCGGATCCGGTTACGGCAGCAAAGAGTCGTGCGTTATCTCCTAGTCGTTAGCCCTGAACCATTGACCAAAGCAGCCTTCTCTTTTCATTTATATTTATCCCCGTTGTGGCCACAGACGACGCCTCAACTACTTTCTCTACTGAGAGCCAACCCAGCGTCAGCGAAACCAACCCCAGAAACTGAAACTGAAACAGACCCAGACCATGACCCGCCATGACCCAGCCCCTACCCAGATCTCGACCCCTACAAGACACTATAGGTCCACCCACAAAACCAACCAAAGAACCAACCAAGCTAGTTCGCCCGCCCGCCTGTCTGCTCTCGATGTGCCACCGCCTAGTCAAGTCCAAGTCCTCCAACCAGCCAATGATCGGGCTAGCCTCTGATCGCGTTAGCCAATTGATTGAAAAGTAAATGCACCTGGGTACGATCTACGAAGGTAAATTCAAGCAAAGCCACACACGAAATGTTGCGCTAACCCCGAACTCAAGCAGCCCGAAAAACAAATCAAAATCAAATATATATAAAACAAAAGCCGACAGTTTGTAGTCTCTAAAAGCCTCTAAAGTGTTGTGTCGTTCTGTTGCCGTGTCCACCAATAAGAAATGGTCTAACCCCATGCCACCTAAGCTAATCCTGGCCAGCGTTCGTTCGTTCTTCGTTCTGTCCTCCAGCCTTCCTCTCGTTTCCCTTCTGGATCGTACCTAAAAGGCATGACGCGCTGCGATTCGCTTCCGCGCTCTCTCTCTATCTCTCTTGTTGCTGATGCTAACCTAACCCACTTACTCCGACTAATGAGCATGTTGCGAGCCAAGCCGAAGGCGCCTGCTGTACATTAATAATGCGCCTCCAGCGAGGGTGGGATCCAGTGGCATCTGACCGATGTCCACTGCTCCCGTGTTGCTCTCTTCGCTTCTGTTATACGTTCGTTACTTGCCGCCCCACTTGCTCCGTTTTGGCGACCACTAATCCTTCCTCCTCCTCTTGCAGGTCCAGACCGAGTCCGAGACAAGCTCACCCGACGAGGTCGAGCTCAACTCTGCCACTGAGATATCCACCGATTCTGAGTTCGACAACGATGAGATCATACGCCAGGCGCCCAAAATCTTCATCGATGACACCCATCTAAGAAAGCCCACAAAAGTACAGGTAAGCCACAGTTACTCCCCTCAATGATAGTCCTCTAAGAGATTTACTCTTCCATAGATCAAGTCCACCATGATCGGACCGAATGCTGCTGCTGCCGCCGCCGCCGCTGGACTCCATCAGAAGCAGCTTGCGGCACGGGAAAAGGGAGGCAGCTACTTACCAAAGTATCAGCCCCAGCCGCCCCTGCCACAGTTCAAGCCACTGGTGCAGGTGGATCCAACGCTGCTGATCAGCAGCCAGCGCGCTCCGCTGCAGAATCCGCGCCCCGGCGACTACCTGCTGAACAAGACGGCCAGCACCGAGGGCATTGCTTCAAAGAAGAGCCTGGAACTGAAGAAGCGCTACCTGCTGGGTGAGCCGGCCAACGGCAACAAGATCCAGAAGTCGGGCTCCACGTCGGTGCTGGACTCGCGCATCCGCAGCTTCCAGTCGAACATCTCGGAGTGTCAGAAGCTGCTCAATCCGAGCAGCGACATCAGCGCCGGCATGCGAACGTTCCTCGATCGGACGAAGCTGGGCGAGGGCAGTAGTCAGTCCGGCGGGCAGTCCAACGAGCTGATGCGATCCGCCACCAGCAATGTGATCAATGACTTGCGTGTCGAGCTCCGGATACAGAAGGCTCCCTCCAGCCACTCCACGGACAACGAGAAGGAGAACGTGTTCGTCAACTGCAAGAACGAGCTGAACAAGGGCATGGAGTACACGGACGCGGTGAATGCCACGCTGCTGGACCAGCTGGCCAGAAAGAGTTCTCCCACGACGCCGGCGACCAACAAGACGGTGATCGAAGTGATTGACCTGGTGACTCCCGAGAAGGGGGTGCCCATTATTGATCTCACCGCCAATGAGACGCCCAAGAAGCAGCTGGAGGCGGACGACAGCAACAAGATCAGCGAACTGCAGAAGGAGGTGGTTGTGAAGGAGGAGCCCAAACCCGATGTATCGCGGGATGTAAAGGACTGCATTCCGGATATACTCGGTCACATCAAAGAGACGCCGCAGCAGGGCGCAGGCGAGGAGCAGCAGAGTCTGCTGGGGCAGTCGGACGAAGAGAAGCGTGACTCCCCGGAGAAGGAGGTGGCCGAGCAGGAACCCTGCTATGAACCTGACAGCGTGCAGATCCAGGTGCCCAACATACCTTGGGACAAGAGCAAGCCAGAGGTTATGTCCACAACGGGCAGCAGCGGCTCCATCTGCTCCAGCTCCGATTCGTCCAGCATCGAGGACATCCAGCACTATATCTTGGAGTCGACGACCAGTCCTGATACCCAGACCACGGCGGGCGGCAAGCACAATGTGCCGCGTTTGGAAGTCCACGACACAAGTGGTGCCCTGATGCAGGTGGACAGCCTAATGATTGTGAACGGGAAGTACATTGGCGACCCCGAAGACGTCAAGTTCCTGGATATGCCTGCCGATGTCATCGTTCCGCCGGCTCCGGCATTGAAGACTAGCGAGCTGGAGCCAGAGGACGACCACGAAACGGAAGAGGTGGAGCCAGTGACGGCTACGCCCGAGCCTGCCGAGTGCACCGTCATCGAGGCGGAACGTCAGCCACCTCCTCTGCCAGATATGGGACCACCGACTCTGAAGTTCGATACCAAAAATGAGAACAAGATCGAGAGCTTGAAGAACCTGCCGTTGATCGTGGAGAGCAGCGTGGGCCATAGTCAGGCGGTGAAGCCCATTACGCTTAATTTGAGCAGCTTGGCCAGGACGCCGGATACGCCGACCACACCCACGGCGCACGATAGCGACAAAACGCCCACCGGAGAGGTCTTCTCCAGGGGCTCCGATTCGGAAACGGAGCCCACTGGCACGGGCACCGGTCAAGTGCTGACGGAAACTGAGCTCTCCGATTGGACGGCCGACGACTGCATCTCGGAGAACTTTGTGGATATGGAATTCGTGCTAAACTCAAACAAGGGCACAATGAAACGTCGTAAGGAGCGGCGACGCAGTGGAGCAAGCAAGCTGCCCAGTGGCAATGAGGTCATCCATGAGCTGGCCCGACAAGCACCCGTTGTGGAAATGGACGGAATCCTCAGTGCCATTGATATCGACGACATTGAGTTCATGGACACCGGATCGGAGGGATCCTGTGCGGAGGCGTATTCCTCAACAAACACGGCTCTTCTCCAGAACAGAGGGTACATGGAGTACATCGAGGCAGAGCCGAAAAAGCCCACTCCTAGAGCCGCACCGCCCTCCAGCTACCATGGAAACTTGCCGCCGCTGGTGACCAAGCGAGATGAAAAGCTGGGCGTCGATTACATCGAGCAGGGAGCGTACATCATGCAGGATGATGCCAAGACGCCGGTGAACGAAGTGGCGCCCGCCATGACGCAATCTCTGACCGATTCTAGCACTCTGAACGAGCTGGATGACGACAGCATGGCAGGCCTGGGCTTGTCCCAGACTCAGCCAACCACAACGGAGGAGAGCGAGGCGCTGACGGTGGTCACCAGTCCGCTGGATACCTCCTCGCCGCGGGTTCTCGACCAATTCGCCTCGATGCTGGCAGCTGGCAAGGGAGATTCAACGCCCAGCAGCTCGGAGCAGCAACCAAAGACCTCAACGGTGACCAGCAGCAGCAGCGGGCCCAACTCCTCCACCCCGGGCAATGCCTCCAAGGAGACCGTTCCGCAAGAAGAGGATCTGCAGATCCAGTTCGAGTACGTCCGAGCCCTGCAGCAGCGCATCTCACAGATCAGCACGCAGCGGCGTAAGAGCTCCAAGGGAGAGCCACCAAACCTAACTGTGATAGAACCCGTCGAGGATCAACCAAAGGCAGCGGAGCCTGCGGAGGTTATGCCCTCGATGCGACCACGAAGCAGCAGCAGCAGCAGCAAGGTACCTGAGATACCCACGCTCAGCAGCAAGCTGGAGGAGATCACCAAAGAGCGCACCAAGCAGAAGGATCTCATTCACGACCTGGTTATGGACAAGCTGCAGTCAAAGAAGCAACTGAACGCCGAGAAGCGCCTGCACAGGAGTCGACAGCGCAGTCTTCTCACCAGTGGCTATGCCAGCGGTGCTAGTCTGAGTCCCACGCCGAAGCTGGCGGCTGCCTCCAGTCCGCAGGATTCCAATTGCTCCAGTCAGGCGCACTATCATGCATCCACTGCGGAGGAGCGACCACCGAAGCCTGTGGACGAAAGGCCACTGCAGAAGTCCGCAACGTCTACCTACGTCTCACCCTATCGCACTGTCCAGGGGGCGATACGGAGTGCTGATCGCTACAAGCCGCGTCCCTTCAGCGAGCACATCGATGCCAGTGCCTTGGAGGGATACAAACTGGGCAAGACGGCCTCCTTTAATGGCGGCAAGCTGGGTGAGTTCGCCACGCCCATAGCCCCAGCGCGAGTAGTACGCGGTGGAGGCGGAGGAGCAGCGGCACCGGATATTTCAAATATATCCGCCTCGACGGAAAACCTAAGAAGCGAGGCCAGGGCTAGGGCTCGCCTCAAGTCCAACACCGAGCTGGGCCTCAGTCCCGAGGAGAAGATGCAGCTATTGCGATCGCGCCTTCACTACGATCAGCCAAGATCCCTAAAGCCAAAGCAAATGGAGGAGCTGCCCTCTGGCGATCTGGCGGCCCGTGCCCGTAAAATGAGTGCCTCGAAGAGTGTCAACGATCTGGCGTACATGGTGGGTCTGCAGAACCAACAGCAGCAGCAGCAGCTGGAACAGGATGTCGTGCTTCATGCCAAGGCGGCGGATTTCACATCCGATCCAAATATAGCAGCTGGCGGTGGCGGATGTCAGGAGAAGGCAACGAAAACCAAGTCCGGACGGAGGCCGAAGGACCCAGAGCGGCGGAAGAGTCTCATTCAGTCGTTGTCTAGCTTCTTCCAGAAGGGTTCGTCATCGGCAAGTGCCAAGGAACAGGGGACAGTTGTCGGGACTACAGCTGGCGGCCACTCTGAGCAGTCAGAGCGGCCCGGCACCAGCAGCAGCAGCAGCGGCGGCACTTCCACAATCTCGGATGCGGCGGCCGCTGGAGGAGGAGGAGGAGGCGGAGTCTTTAGTCGATTCCGCATCTCGCCCAAGTCCAAGGAGAAGTCCAAGGTTAGTGTTATGTTTACTCAAGGGAATGTGGTGTATCTATAATGTGGTTCTGGTGTTCAAGTGTGTTGTCTGCTCTGGTAGAGTGTGGCTATCGAATCACCCGGCGCCCTCATCTAGCCTTAAGTAATATTATTAACCAAGACTCCTCGGTGTCTGGTGTTCTACGTAATACAAGTGTCGTGTCATTTATAACATTTACCAACTTCTCTTCATCACTTTGCAGTCTTGCTTTGATCTGAGGAGTTTCGGTTTTGGTGTAAGAAATATTTTAACTATATCCTAAAACTTGTTACCAAAGACCTTATAACACCAAGATGAGTAACGCTTTACGAATTGCTTTTTGATTGATTTATACACTCTCAACTTTGATCTACGTGCAAATTTGTCGCTTGCATATGAGCGTTATACACCTTTTTATTATAAGGTCTTTGTACTACTCTCACTTTATAGTCCCATTTCCTCACACAAAACGCTTAGTTTTTTTACTTTTTTGGCTTGCACATCCCATAAATTTAATAATCGCACATCTCTCCATCTAACTGGGTTGTCTACTTGTCCGTCTTGCTATCTCCTATTAACAATATTTACCTATTTCAATTTTTTATAAATTGTGTTATATTTTAATTTGTTTTCATTTATTTTACTTTCATTTTCTTTTACCCCGATTCTAGCTAAAGTTATTTAAGTCTTAAATCCTAAGTTTTGCCTGCTGTATTATTTAATTATTTCACCTCTTGGCTCTAACATTTATGTTTACTTTACTTTATGTGTATCTATAAGAGGTGTTCTATATAGTTCTTTAAGTTATTTTTTATTGGCTTAGGCAACTTTTTACTTTTATTTATTGTCGGGAGACGCGTTGTGTTATTTTTGTAAGTTTTAAGCTGGATACATTGCATGGTTGGATCTGGAACTGGTGGTTATGGTTTGCCTCTTGGACCCACTCTGCACGTTATTAAATGTATATACAATACTTTTGCCAGTAAATAACATTTTGATTTTAGCAAGACAAGACTGAAAGCCGTTTTCTTTTCAATCACGCATACACACACAAATAATTTAACCCAACTATATATATTCTGATACCTCCAAACACATTGCAATACCAACCATCATCAGGACAAGGATAATATGCTCGTCTGCCAAGCCACGGCGGCGACGGCGGGAGGCGCGTCCCAAGATTATCTGAACAACAGTAACAACAGTCGCTATCGAAAGCAAACGAACAACACTGCGAACAAACCGAAACCCGAATCGTTCTCATCGTCCAGTCCGCAGCTCTACATACACAAGCCCCACCAACACCACCACCATCACCACCTGGCCACAGCGATTCCAAGGGCCTTGGACGACCAGACACCGCCGCCCATACCGCCTCTGCCACTGAATTATCAGAGATCCGATGGTTTGTTATTCTTGTACTCATTCTATATGTCCCCCAGAATCCTCTCCTGACTCATTTGTTGTCATCATTCTCTGTGTATGTATGTTGATCCGATTTACCCAATTCCAGATGAGAGTTACGCTAACGAGACACGAGAGCATAAGAAGCAACGTGCCATATCGAAGGCTTCGCGACAAGCTGAGCTCAAGCGACTGCGAATCGCTCAAGAAATACAGCGCGAACAGGAGGAGATTGAGGTGCAGCTGAAGGAACTGGAGGGACGCGGCGTCCACATCGAGAAGGCCCTGCGGGGCGAGGGGCAGAACCTGGAGAAGTGGGTTTTTTAATCATATAAATCACATTTAGAATTGCAAACTGACTAATTGTTCTCTCCAGCTTGGACTCGAGCAAGGACAACGATGAGAAGCTACTAAAGGAACTATTGGAGATTTGGCGCAACATCACAGCACTCAAGTAAGTTAAGACGTAAAGACGAAAGTATCCCAGAGAAGACTAATCCATTTGGTTTTGTGCGTAGGAAACGCGATGAGGAACTGACTATAAGACAACAGGAACTGCAATTGGAGTATCGACATGCCCAGCTCAAGGAAGAGCTCAATCTGCGCTTGTCCTGCAACAGTAAGTTTCGTAGTTACTTATTTAACAGCGACACAATTCTAATTTTGATGAACTTTTCATCAGAACTGGACAAGAGTTCCGCCGATGTGGCCGCCGAGGGTGCAATACTTAATGAAATGCTGGAAATCGTGGCCAAGCGAGCGGCCCTGCGACCAACCGCCTCCCAACTGGACCTCACGGCGGCGGGCAATTCAAGCGAGGCAGCGACGGGCATTAAGCTGGTCGGCCAACCGCTGGACCACGATGAGTCCAATGTGAGTAGAGTGACTTTTACATAGCAAAAGTACGCCCTGAAGTAACACATTCTATTTATTTCAGATTTGAATAGCAAACTGGGGTCGTCTGCTGGTCTACGAGGTTGCACGCGGACTGCTAAGCCTAAATACTTAAGAACGTACCAAAAACAGCAAGCTGAATTATGAAAACTAACAATACTGAAACTAGAACCCATGAGCTGTAACCGAAACGAGCAAATAACTATTCAGAGTGATTAAGCGATGTGAGGGAGAGGACAACTTGAACAATATATATTTAAGTAGTGAGTGAGCGAGTAAGCGCACGCATCGAGGTCAATAGTGTAAAGGCAGAGAGAGGAAATCAACACCAAAAACTAATTTTGCAATTCGAAAGTAATGCCCTTAGTTCTGTATTCTCAAGCTAATTGTATGTTTAGTTAGTTAGTCGTTGCCACTGAATTCTGTCTGATCTGTGTATGTTGTGTTTTTCTGTTTTCTATTTTCTATTTTTTTATAAATGTAATGCGTTGATTTTTGATTGTGTAACGTGGCATACGTTTTTGCAAGGAGAAAGTGTGTGTGCTTGAGTTTTAGGCACATAGTTGTTTATCGATTTCTTTGTATACCGCTTGAATGTATTATTATTTATTTGATGAATGCAATGCAATGTAATATGTCATTTGCTGCCCAAACCAAAATCAAAGTGAACACAAAGAGATGCACACAAATACAATACATATTTTCTATATGCGAGAGAGCGTACATAGCGATGTAGGAGAGCAGGCACTTGCTCTGTATACTAATGAAAACGATTTAAATTATTGCGTAATTTAATTTATAACCTCTGCATATATAAACATATTTATCGAATTTATTATGTAACTTTTCGATTTATTTTAAATTGAATAAAGATTTTATGAAACCTACCTCTGGAAGAGTTTTAGTATTTAATATTTGATTCTTATGCTGGAAACTTAAGTTCAATAATGACAAAACAATGTAGTTGGGATTTGTATTTGTATTTATAATTTTAGTCAGAAACTTGTAACGCTGTGAAGGTGTTTTTTTATAGGAGGAATTAGGCCTAGCTCTATAATCAGCTGTCCTAATTAATTATTGTCCCATTACATAATTTTACCCTTGCAGGATATAATTTTAGTCTTTGAATGAGTCAATTTCGACCATTTAAATCATATATATTCTTATCAGCATAAATAGCTAGACTAAGACAGAAAAAAGTATTTACCATTTTTTTAAATCGATGTTTTTCCTCTCTTGTTTAAATTACATTTCAAATATTTAACTGACACTTCATTCTGTAGTTGCCACTTTTAGTTGCATAAGGTGGCAGCACTGTCTGTCTGCGCATCGTGGTGAATGGACAAGTAAACAAACAATTACGCTGAACATTTTATAAACAAAAAATAATAATAATAACAATTATAAATACTTATATAATGGCCGATAAACAACTAATGGGGAAGCCCCCAAGTCCGTTTTAGTGACAGAAGCTTCCAAAAAGGCAATGCCCGAAACACTTAACGCGGCACCAGCTGGCGCCGGCGAGGAAAAGCCGGAAAACCCGGAAAAAGCGCTGGCGCAACCCACCGCTTACAGCATGCGCCCAGCATTTGGCGAGATGTTTCCCCTGCCCACCATAAAGCACATCATGAACACCGTGATGGCCGAGAAACTCAAGGGTGAGATCAGTGAAAAAATCGAAGGAACGACTGGTTGCCAGGCAACTTAACTCAATACATGTTTTCCAATTGCAGACAAAACCTACGATAAGGACGTGGCCAGGACCTGGACGAGCGAAATAGCCGATGCGGTGAACCAGCAGATAGCCACCAGTGCCAAGGTGAAACGCTACAAGCATGTGGTGCAAGTGATGCTCGGTCAGGAGCTGGGGGCTGGTGCCACCTACAATTCGCGCTGCTGCTGGGACTGCGACTGTGATACCTCAGTGTCCGAGGTGTTTAGCAACACGAGTCTCTTCTGCGTGTGCACCGTGTTTGGCACTTACCAGTACTAGGACATGTCTACTTTCCGGGGGAACTGATTAGGCTAAGGACAACCTCACTATATATTTATTTGCAAAAAGGTGAGCTTATATATATTTACATCTGCAAGCTAAGAGTAACTAACTGTCGGAAACACACAAAGGTATTCCATCACTTTCGTAGCGACCTTGCCTCGTCGAGCTTCATTGGATGCGCACGTTCAGCGGATTCAGTATGCGGCCCGACATCACAGCCACGTCCAGGTCGCGATCGATGATGAAAAACAGAAACGGATGGTTCACGGAGATCTGAATGGGCTTCGTTTGGGTGCCGTAGTTGCCTAGCGAGGGAGCGAAAGGAAGTGTTTATTGCGCCTTTGTCTTTGTCTGATGTTGCACAGCAGCAGCAGCAGCAGGTGGGGCAATATAAAGATGCGCGTTGCGGCCCACTGCCTACGTTGGAGGTGCGCTGCTGCAATGCGAGACACTTACGCTTCAGCTGATTGATGGGATGCGTACGGATGGTGACGTCTATGGATTGCTCAATGTGCCGCACATAGACGCCCTTCTCATCAGTCATGGGTCGGAAATCGGCGCGGTTCGGCTCAAAGACGTCGCAGCTGCAACGAAAGTAAAAGTGAGCCCGGGAGCACCTAGCAGCTAGCACCTGGAGTCGCCTCCAATCATCTTACATGCCCATCTGCAGCGCAACGAAAAAGAAAAGCAATAAAGACACAACTATGAAGCGCAATCCGCTGATGCAAACTCACATTCTGCAGGTCGTTGGTGAGAAACATGGTCCCGTGGAGCTTGAAGTCGGGTATGATGGCCTGCACCCAGCGTGGCTTCAGCTGCTTGCGCATTAGCCGGAGAGTGGGACCCAGCTTGAGGGAGGCGGCGGCGGCCACGATGTCCGTGTGATAGTCGGGCAGCAGGATCATCAGGTTGTACTCCGGGGTGTCCAACTCCAGCTCCAGAACGCTCATCTTGAGGTGCTCGAAATACTTGTAGTACAACACGGCGTTGTAGACCTTGAAGGTGGTGTGCACCACCTGCTGGTTGCCGAGGTAGAACACATGGCTAATGACATCCGTATTGTAGTTGGACTTGCCTTCCGCAGCCTCCGCCACGTAGTGCGGCTCAAAGTCGTTGGTAATGGGGGCAAAGGCGGCCGGCACAGGCGGTGGAAAATGCAGCGGATGGTGTGGAACGTGCGTGTGCGGATTAAAGAGTGTGAGGAAGAGATTCGCATCCAGTTCCTTGTAGGGAGGCGGCAGGGCGTGACGCTTGTGTCGCGCCGCCTTGGCTTTGCGGGGCTGCGTCAAATTCGCAGCTTGGGGAGGCGCTGAAATGGATATTACCTGACGCAAGGGCGATGGCTTCCGCTCCGCCACCTGGCGGGCCATCATGGGCATGGCCATTGTCCGGGCGCTGGGCAGGTAAATGGGTTTCGGTGTGATCGGATTCGAGTGCTTCAGCGGCGCCTGGAGCTTGCTGGTGGGCAGCCGGGACACGCGTGCCTTCTGGATGCGCAGCAAGGGCTCGGCATCCTCCTCGGCCACAAAGGCGGACACCAGCTCGGCTGCCTCATCTTCGGCAGCGGGCTCTGCTGCCTCCTCTCCCGAGGCAGCCGGTGCTTCGGTGGTGGCCTCCGCCTCCGCTGGCGCCTCTGTCGTTGTGGCTGGCGCCTCCGTTGTCGTAGTTTCTGCCACCTCTGTGGACGTCGTGGCTGGCGTCTCTGTTGTGCCTTCCGCATCCTTCACGGTGGTGGTTTCCGTTTCCATATCCCCGGTCGTGGAATTGCTGGCCATCGTGGTATTTACCACCTCGGCGTCTGAGGTCAAGTTGGCTCGCGTTGCGGATAGCATGTCCACACTCAGATCGTATCCGTAGAACATGAGAACTGTTTCAAAGTCCTTAAGGACCGTCACATTGCCCTTGTTTAAGCTGAGTCCCTTGAGAGGATTGTCGGAGCCAAAGAAATAGGTCTGGAATATATATTTTTTATTCGTTATTTTATTACATTTTTGTATAGTTTGCTAAAGAAAGCTAGGAGGAAACAAGAAAACTGTTTCCTTTGCCTAGCCTTCTTGAGATAATAGGCGAACACCCTGAACATTTTCTCCAAACTAGCAATTATCAGCGATAGGCTCTATGCAAGAACCCTTTAATAGGAAGATCCATTCCGAAAAAATATTTGAATTGTTAGCTATTTATAGCACAAAGTTGATAGTTTAAAAATCTGAAAAATGGAATACACTTCACTGCCAAGAAACCCTAAGGCAAGCTCTAGAACCAGCACAAGAAATACCACTAAATTATTCATCTTTTTATTATAAGGTCTTTGATTAAAAATAAAGAGGATTTTTGAAAGAGTCTAGGATAGCGAAAGGTCCTGTCTAGATTCTAGTCCCATCTAGCCCTTGGCATAGCCTGTATAATAACAAGACGCATAACGTCCTTACATTTGCATTTTCCCTCTGGTGTATAACCTTTAATTTGCACTCTCGCAATGGACCTCCGATAAGGGCTATTAATTCGGCTTACTATATAGCTAAATCCCTACTACAATCCATAGTAGGTACATAATGATTGGCAATTAAAAAATCTATTCACTCGGACAATTGGCTTTGCTGGCTTTTTGGGAGATTATTCGGAGCGGAGGTCGACGAACTATTGAAACCCGATTAGAGATCGATCGAGCACTGTGGCCATAGGCCTGGGGCGACTATTTGTTTGTCAGTGTACACGCAAATTCCGTTTGTTTAAACTTTGTTCTTTATCAATGACCACTTGCCCTCGGCACTCGGCAGCCGCACTCCTCGCCCGGCCCACTCCCGATGAGTGCCTAGCCAGGCATGTAAATGTGCGTTTTTGGATGGGTTTGTTCGAGTGGTGGCCTCCCGCTGGCTGTGGGTTAAGTTCATCGGTGCCACATTGGCCCAATTTTGTAATTTTGTTTGTAAAGGGCCCCCTACAACTCACCCGCAGTCGTCGGTGGATGTCGCGGTATCCCACCCGGATGACGTCACGATTGTTGGGCAACTGCAGCACATTGCGCAGCTCGCCGGCACTGTTGCCAGCGGATCCCTCGTAGAGGGCCACCAGGACACTGACCAGGGCCGTGGGTGAGAAGGCAAAGTTGTTGCGATTGAGGATGGAGTGGTAGTGAAGCAGGCGATGGGTCAGGTCATTGGTGAGATCGACCATCACCTCAGCGGGCGTTAGCTCCTTGGTGGCCAGCACTTGGGGCGGCAAGTGGTCCAGCGGCGTCAGCGGCGGCGGTGGGAAATGGGGATGCGGGAAGCCGCTGGCCCGAAACTCCTCGTGGTCGATCTGTATGTAGTGAGCCTCCGCCTGGATGAGGCGAACGAGGAGCACGACCAGCCAGGCGCACGGAGGCGGCGGCAAGCGAGCCATGACAGTGCAGGGCGACCTTGCTCCGGCAACGAACTGATTGATAGCGCACTTAGCACTCTGATTGTCGCGTTCGCGGCTTTTTAGCAAACAAATTGGCAATCTCTATCCGCGTCCATAAATTGCACTGTGTCCATTATTTTCCACTTGTTTTTATTTCTGTTTTTTTGCTCCCCAACCCCAAATCAATTTGCACTCAAGGTGATGACTATTCCGAAGTTTGTCAACCGTCAAGCGTTTTCGCTTCGCGTTTTCCACACATTTCCCAATGCAATGGATCGCGTATGGTTCTGGGCTTTTTCGGGTCCGCTCCGGATTCCGAACTGATTCGCGTGATTGCTGCTGCCAAACTGAAGTTGGCCCGAGTTCGGCGGCGTGCTAAAATACGATATCCGATCGATGGATGTGTGATCGGCGGCTCGTCTCATCGAGCTCGGCATGCTCCATGGCACTAGCCCGTCGATGTTGGGGTGAGGGGAATTTATTATAAGACATAAGATAGCTAGGAGTTTCATTGCAGGAATAATATGTATATTATGAAGTATACGAGTTTTTAAAACCAAGAATCGAAAGATACGTTTCCAAAGACTTTCTATGCGCTGAACTCGAAATCGGCTTCAAAAATTACGTATACGTAACACATTTCTTTAACTTGCAAACCAACTTGAATAATAATTGATTCAAAGCGTTTTTTTTTTACAGTCTGAAAGTTGTCTGTTATTTTCTTTAAAATCAATTTTTTCAATATTGAAAACTCTTAATTGGTCTCCGAAATATTCTAAATACATGGTTACATACATCAAACTCAGACATTTATGAAACAAGAACTAACTTGTGGAAGCCGAACTTTATATACACTTGCAGTTTGCAATGTAGGATCGTATCGGAAATTAATCATACCTAAGCTTAAAATATTCGAATTCTTTGAATCGATATTTTTGTATGAAATTCAAAGTTTAAAAAACTCATAACTAAGCCAAAAATTTATTAATTTCAATTCAGAAATCTTTCCTTAAGAAATTAAAATATTTGAAAATTTTATAACTATTATAAAATTTTGAAAAAATTGATTATTTTTTATTTTCTTCCGAAGATGTCTAGATAGACTCAGCTTTTGATGCTGATCAAGAATATATATTATTTAGGGTCGGAAATGACTCATTCACAGATTAAAATTATAATACCTATTCCAAGATTGTTGAAATCTATTTTTTGTATAATATATTTTTTATAGACAAATCAAAATTTAAAAAACTAATAACTAAGCCAAAAAAATCGTTAATTTCAATTCGGAAAGCTTTCCTATGCAAGTATTTATTAGATTAATAAATATACATACTCAAATATACAAATGTCAATATAAAGTCAAAATAAAATACTTAAAAATTAAAAAAAATAAACACTTAATTAGCGCTTAATCTCGGATAACCACGTTTTTATGTATTTTTAAGCATTGAACTGCCACAGTAAGCGGGTAAAAAATGGGTACAAATAAATCCAAATCAATATTCAATAACTAATAGATACAATAAATCGATGGCCTAATGAATTAATTTCATGCAACAAGTACTCCCGTGAGGTTCGATGCCGCTGATGATATCTGTGGTCAACGGAAATGACAGGCCTCAACACTTCCGTTTCAGGATATTCCCGAACACACCTCAGTTATTTTGAGGAAAGAGAGTGAAGAGGTCATGTCATCGCCAACACGCCTCGTCCACCTTGGCCTGGGCTTGTTCTGCGCCCTGAATGGCATTGTCGACTTCTACGCGGACGTCCGCTCGGGCAAACTTCGCTGGTCCCGCGGCCTGGCCATCTACCGGATTGTGCACAACCTCTTAGTCCTCGTTCTGACAACCTGCTTTTTGCTTGAGTTCTTGGAAAAGTTCTTTAAAGAAATCAGTGGCTCCATACAGATGATGATGAACTTCTTTACCTACTTTTTAATGGTGTATCTCACGGTGATTAGCTGCATAGACTGTTCGATTCGTTTCCAAGGAAGACTATACAGAATTCTGTGTAAGTTGCAGCGCCAGGAAGAGCTGAGCAGGCGCAGAGGATTCACGTTGTCCAGGGGCAAGGAGCGGTTTCTGGACTGCTTGCTCCTGCTTCTCATCGCCATGTTAACCCTTCGGGTGGGCATCCATGTGGCCCTGAATGTTCTCCACTCCAGGATGGGATTCAGCCATCCCTGCTACTGCTTCATGTCCGAGTGCATGATCTTTGCGATGAACACCCTGGCCTTTGTCATGCTAACTGAGATCTGCCGGAGCTGGTGGCGCATGGAGTCCGGTCTAAAGACATTACTCCTTGACCCCCAGCCAAGACCTGTTGCCCACCAACTGTGCCAGATTCGAAGGCTGAACGCCATGTCCCAGTCCCTTATCGACTTAACCGCGGAGGTGTGTGGCATCTTCAAGTTCGTGTTCCTGTGCTACTTGATTCGCAACCTTTGGAGCGGTATCGTGGTGGGTTACCTGATCGTCCGCATATTCCTGGCCCCGACGCTGAGTTCATGTATTTGGTGCTGGCCTTTGTCACCTGCATCCAGCCGCTGATGTTCTCGTTGCTGATGAACTCTGTGACCCACACGACGGGCTCCCTGCTCGAGGTGGCCAAGCAGATTGTGCGTACACCCTGCAGGCAGGACGCTCTGGTAGATCGAAGGGTGAGTTCTTTGGGATCCTTGGCGCCTAATGGAGTGAAGCTAGAGCGGAGGACTTCTTGCAGATGGAGTGGCTATCGCTACAGCTCGCCAGGCAGCACACGTACATCACGGTTTTCGGCACATTTCGCATGAACCGCTCACTGGCTTTCCGGAGCTCCTCGATCATGCTTCTGCACGTCCTGTATATGGTGCAAAGCGACTACTCAACGATGTTCAAATGAGGTTCTTCCCATTCACTATTTAGTGTATTAATGTTCCACCAATTAAAAAACAATTGCTTAGTTTTGAAAGTATCATCTTGCTCTTGTCTTTTCTGTTTTTATTTTTATTTTATTATAGAATTTTTATCTTGTCCTGCTTAGTTCATACAATTAGTTGTTTACCGTTTACGTTTACGTTTTGTTTGTTTTTTTCCATTCTGATTTCTAGTTACTGTTTAAAATCAACATTCATAAACATGTCCATTGAAATGATCTGATGGAGCTCTGCTTGTATATTTCATTTGCTTAAAATAGTCTTGAAAATGATTCGCCTCGTGGGACTCCTTATAGCGAGAATGTCGTTAGAGTAATAATTCTTCGGTGTGAGGTGAGGTGGTGAACTGAGTGGGTGAGGATTACGTACACTTGCGGATGGGGTGTTCCGCGTCCAGAGGCCTGGGGCAGCAGGTGCACGCACCGGCCGGGCTAATGATTGATCTGGAGACGGACGCAATGGGTCGGGTCGGGGGTGTGGACGTGAAGCATAAGAAGCAACCGAAGCAACCGAGCACTAAAGTATCTCTATCTCTCTATCTGCTGTGATTGGTAGCTGCTGATCTGATCTGTACATCGGGTGTAAATATACAAATATGCCGTTTGCCAGTGTATATATAAAGACGCAAAATATATATATATATATATTTGTGATCTGTAGTTTGTGTGTGAGTGTGTTTTGTTTCCCTTTGCTCCTCTATTTTTTCTTGTTTGTTTGTTTGTCTAAAAATGTTCGCGCTTAAAACGTTCTCCCTTAGTTTCTGCACAATTTGCTTTGCAAAAAATATACTGTGCCCGCCCAGGGACACAGGACATGGCAGGATGTCCTGTGTCCCTGCACGGACTCTCTCTCTGTCTCTGTATCTCATTCAGTTTCGTAGGTACTCGATTCTCACCAATGTTCAATTGAAGTGTTAAACATCTCTGCTGCTGCTGCTGCGCCGCCTTACGGACACTACGTAGGTATATGTGGGTGCAAGTGGGCTAAGTTAAGTATTAGTAGTAGTATTAGAATTAGTAGGGGTCACTAGTGATTGAGTCGGGTTTCTGGGTTCTGGGTCCTCGAGTTTTCGCTAGCTGCTATCTTACGCAAGTCGCGGCGTGGACCAAGCACAACAGTGCGTATGAGTAATGTGTCTGCGGGGCTCTTGTGAACAATCATTGCCATTGTCAGAAGGGAGTAGATCGTCCTCGTTCGCTATTCGTAATTCGGTTAGATATATGTATGCATATGGTTATATAAGTACTGGTATTTAAATATATACTGTATACATGTATAATATATGCTTATAGAGCTGCTGCTGCTTCTGCTGTTTCTGCTTTTTAACATGGAATATACACGACACTTAGTTGCTGGATATTTACTTGGTTTTATATGGTTTCTCCTGGCTCTTTCTTCTTCTCTTCTCTTCGTAATCGTATTCGTATTGATTTTCGTTTTCTTTATGTTTTTCCTTTTGTTTTTCTTTTGTTTTTCTTTTTGTTTTTCTTTGGAAATGCAAAACTCAGTTACGCTAGCTCGTAATCGTATTCGTAATCGTAATATTATCCGTGTATCTGTGTGTGGTTCGTGTGGTGTGAATTGTGTGTGTTTCTGCTTTACTTTCACCTGCTCCAGGCCTGCGCCTCTGGCCCTGGTGGGCGTGGCGGCGGCAATGGAGCGCCGCCAGCCACCTGTGCCGCCTTTGTACCTTTTTATTGTGGTGATCATCTGCGGCTGCGCGCCGGTCCAAGGACCTGAACCGCCGCTGCCGCCGCCTCTAAAGTATGCTCTATCCTAACTTTGCAAGCAGAACCGAGTTTTAAGTACACAGTGGGGGGTAAACGTACTTAAAGGTATTTATATTGTATCTCTTCTTAACAGCAAACAAGTCAACAATGTGTAAACAAAAACAAGGATGAGGGCGTGTCGTCAACTCAACGGGAGGGGGGAATCTCACAATCCGTATTCGATAGGGTACGTTAAATCTCTATAGATGTGGACACAACAACAAGTAATAATTATCATAGATTTTCTCCAGTATCAGTATTATTCATCGCTTACGAACTACACATAAAAACACGAAGAGTTCAAGGTTCAAGGACGAAGATGAGTATGCGAGTGCGCGTGTGCCTGGGGGATGGGGATGGGGATGGTTGCCCCTAATGCTAGACATACAAGTACAAATACTAATACAAACGTGGTGGGAACGGGGGTAGGTAGTGGGAGCGTCTAAATTTAATCAAGTCGAGTCACAAGTCAATTCAATCATTCAAAGTTTTCTCTCATATCGCCTAGATCCTAATAAAGTTCTCTCGGCTCTCAACTAAACCGATTATTGTTAATGTTACATATTAATTGTTAAACGTTAATCGTTAATTGTTAATTGTTAGGTTTTTTTTTCTTTTTTTTTAATTTTTCCGGATTTCCTCGAAATTTCTGTTAACCGAAATTCCTGGGTCTCGATCGACCCAGAACAAAAAGTCTTTGTTTTCGAAAATCAGGGTTTGCTTGCATTTAGCCAATTTTGAAGACATCTAGTGGTTTCAGTTAGCCAGCCAATCAATCAATCAATCAATGCAAAATAATTGAATTCAATTTCGGCCGAAGTTCTCATCGCAGCAGTATCAAAACAATTGTCCTTTGCCAATTATCATAAATTTAAATTGTAAAAAAGTTACAACAACTCTCGGGTAGAAAAACTTATGTAGAACCTATTATTGAAACGATGCCCCATGCAGATGAATTCCCGTGATCCATCATTCTCGCTTCGTATGTTAAGTATTTTGTTTTGTTTTTTGTTTGAAGTATCAGTCAGTTTACAAGAATGGCGAATGTCTAATGTCGAATGTCGAATGTCGAATGTGTGCGATGCATGAGAGAGGTGACAGTATCCCCCAAAGTTCGAGGGGCTACTTGATTGTATAAACAGCATATTGCTTTCATCGAATTTTTCTGTGAGTGTTTTGTGAGTTTTCTAAGCAGATTGAATGAATCGAGCTGATAGGCGTGAGGGCTGCAAAGATATCGACTCAAGATCGATAAGGTTATCGATTCTCTCGACTTGGATGAAGGATGTTTCGTTGCTGGCAGTGTAGAGCACTTTGTTCGTTCGTTCGTTTCCCAACCAACAACTACTTTCTTTCGCCTCTATCCCTTGGGTATCCTATTTCCCAGATAGCTTTTCCGATCCGCATCATCATCGCCAATCGTTGGTGAAAAATGCTTAAATGCGAGTGGGTGCGAGGGGGTAGAAGAGGACTGTGATTGTGACGGTGAAAACGCAGCTAAATCAAGGATGCGCAAGTCTTTTGCTGGATACTCACTAAACTAACCGCTTTAATTTAATTTAATTTAATGCACTTAATCTTAAATGGAGTTCTCAATGTCTAGCACCGTCAGAGCTGCCTGGCTGATATGCGAGCGCGAGTGCGGTGTGTTGTGTGTGTGTGTGTGTGCGAGTGTGTGTCAGGTGTGTCTACATATCAAAATGAACGAGTCAAATAAATCAGCCTTATATTGAATGCAATTTTGTTTTTCTTTTAGTTTTTGTGGTTTTTACAACTAATTTCGCTCTCCAATTATCCAATTATCCAATTATCCAATTATCCAAAAAAGGTGAACTCCAACACACACACAAAGACAAAGACCAGGCCGCAAAACGGATATAGATATCCTTTAGCCCCTGCGGCTGCACACCTACATGTACTGTATATATGTATATAATGTATCAAGTATCAATTACTTAGTTATATCGTTTAGTGGATGCAACATACCGCGCTGAACCAGCATTCGCTGCGCCGGAGGCACACAGCTCCTCCGGCCGCCAGCTGCCGTGAGATTTCTAATTGTAATCGAGCTTGAATCCTCGCCGAATCCTTCCTAGCTCCCTAGCTTAAGTTTACGTTATGTTTACACATCAATAACGACGATAAGTATCAGAAGAAATATCATAAGTTTCCATCTACATGCATATTATCTGCTTACACATACAACTTCCACGTACACGGCGGCAAATATGCCCGATATTATATAATTTGTAGTTATGTTTTATAGATATAAACGCATCGATCTTTTGCAAGCACCTCGCTATCCGTATCTGCAGATCGTCAACGAAAGAACTATATATATATGTATATATGTATCTGAAGCATTCGAAAGTTATGCAATGCGATCTGTTCTACGTCTGAGACCCTGGGAGAAACCGTGACTGTTCGAGAAATGCATTCAATCGTCTTCCGGAGGGGAAACAGGTAACAGGTGTCGAGCGTCCGGGATTTACGGATCGTAACGGTCTATTCGAAACGTAAGATAAAAACTGAACTCAAAAAGACGAAACTGAAAGAAGAAAAATCATAATGAAAACAAGGTTTTTGGTTTTTGTTTTGTTTAATTATAAATAACAATTGTATTTTTGTTGGTTTTGTTTGTTTGTTTTTTTAATAAAATGGGTGTTCTTGCTGTTGTTGTGTTGCTTTCTTTTCAAGAAAAAAGAAGAACTAAAAAGAAATATTATATTTCTCGCTATTGAATGAATCTATATAGCATTCACTTTCGATGGATTAGAGCTGATAGATCTATATGTTCTTCAGATTTTGATTCTGATTCTGAATCTTCTCGTCTGCTGACACTCCTCTTCGATGCTGGTTGTTGTTGGTGGTTCAGGTGAGGTCGAGGACTACACCTGCGATTTCTTGCTCTTTTCGCGATCGTGGTAATCGTACACGTAAAATAGTAAGAAATATTAGCGATAATTATATAATAATGGATAGTTTTCATTTCCTTTCTCTTCTTGCTTGCTTTCTTGCTTGTTTTTGTTTCTCTAAAAATATCACTTAAGTTTAAATAATTTCCAGAACGCAACGAAATAGATCGAGTGTACGTACTTAGCTACGTAATGTTTTCAGGGTGTGTCTGTGTCTGTGTCAGTGTGTGTGTGTAGGTGTGTGTGTAGGGTGCACGAAAATTAGCAAGAAAAACAATAATAATGATGACAATAATCATACTCGTAATCATAAATCGTAATAAAGAATAGACGCCCGACACGACGCGTTGGGCGACAGACAAAAAGTAAGTAAAATGTATTTTTGTATTTTTCTCCGTTCGCTCAGTTTGCATTTTACTCCTCCGACTTGTTGTTGTTGTTGTTGTGGGTTTGTTTAAACTTATATAGTATTAATAAAAACGAAATACAAGTGTAAAAAATGTTATTAAACTTTTTCGCATTACACAAAAAATGGCCACCATTATGAATTTCATTCAAATCACGGCAAACAATTTCAATGAAATTATCGCTTGCGTGTTTTCTCCTTACGGTTTTTAAGCTCAAGCTCCTCGTTCTCAATCAATTCTTGCTCATCCTTCTTTCTTTGATTTCCCCCTCCTGGCTTTTCATTTCCCATCTCCCATCTCCCATTTTCCATATCCATTTTTCCAAAACAAACTGTTTAAAGCTGCTGCCGCTCTTAAGCTCAATTTTTCCTTCCTCATTCTCTAGCTCTGTAGCTCTCATTTCCCAGCTTTTCCAATCCCGAGTCCTCGTTCGGCTTCGTTCCTTCCATACCATTGCACTGCTTTTCTCCCTTCCATTTTCCTCGCTTTTCCACTATGCCCGCACGCGCGTGTGTGTGTGTAGTATGGGGGTACTATATTTACATATTCTAGACTTTAGTTTGTACTTCCAATTTGGTTAAGAATTCCTTGTGTATTTTATCTTTCCTTCGTCGTCCGTAAGTTGCCTTCCCTCCTCGATCTCAGCTATATCGATATCTGCCATATATGCTTATATAAGATATATATATATATATATATTCCTCGCAAACCTCGCTGGGTCTTTTCTTTGTGACGTCATTGTATTGTATCTGTATACCGTAATTTGAACAATTCACAACAGTTGCACAACGCAAAAAGTTCTTGTTGTTTTTCAATTTTAAATGTTTAAAGTTGAAATCTTTAAATCTTAGATTTTAGTCATAAGTTCGTTACAAATTAATCAATAGACGAATTTCTCTCGTTTTTCGTTTTTGTTGTTTGTTTTGTTTTTTGTTTAGAAAATATCAACTTAACAATTTATTAATAAAAATTTGAACATGTTTTGAAAAACGTTTTTCCTTCTGGCTCCAATATAGAAATTTTGACGGTTCCTGTTCGTTAGGTTATTCAAGGATCTGCCTCGATCTATGTCCTTCGGCTGTTTGTTATCTGTTATCAGTTATCGGTTATCGGTTATCAGTGTGTCTGTCGTCGGCCTGTCTGTGTCTGTTTGCTGTTTGTTTGCTTGCTTGGTTTTGTTTAAAATTCACTACATTTAAGTTTAAGTTGCTCGTAATGTCTATATGTTACAGAGTAGCATGGGATTTGGGTCTGGGGTTGAGGGTTCTGGCCGGGGTTCGGGTTCGGGTTCGGGTAATTGTTCTATGGATGTTTGACAGTCTGTGGTGGGGTGGTGGTGTGTCGGGTGTGTGCTCTGGCTGGGTGCTTAATTAACTAGATTATTTAGCGGTGTGTCCTTCTCTATTGCCGTCCTCGTATGCATGAAGTTTGATTAATACTTAACTCTTAGCGCTTTAACACACACATACAAATTGTTTAAACGGTTTTGTTTTGTTTTGGATTTGAATTACACAATGATTATGCAAGTAATTTAACTATTTGTTTGTTGTTTATGCCTATAATGTGTAGATGCAACGCCTTGAATATTTAATATCTGCATATCTTTAGGTTTTCGTTTCGTTTCGTTTTGAATATTCTGCTTTATAGTTTTCCATTTTGATTAGTTTTTGTTTTGAGTTTGTTTTAGCTTTTCATTTTCATTTTCTTTGTTTAGAGCGAGAAGTAGAACAGAAATTGCACTTAATACTAGAAAAAAATTTACTAGAGTTCTTACAAACTAAAAAAAATCAAATGTATATTTGCTTTAAATATTGTTTCTTTTGTTTTGTTTTGTTTGTTGTTTATGTTTGAATCCTTTTCCTTCATTTCCTTTCTTTAGCTTTCTTCTCTTTTTTTTGCTGTTTTTTCTTTTGCTTTTTTTATGTATTTGTTTTATGTAAAACAGCTGGCATATACGTATTTATTAGATCTGTTGTATATAAAAATCTGCCAACTGATGCTGGTTTGCTGTTGCTTATTTTGCTTTGTTTTGTTTTGTTTTGTTTTACTTTTTGTTTTGCTTGTTTTTAACATAAGAATTAACAAAGTCATTTTATAAATAAATATTGTATAGGTTTATATGTATATTTACGCACTGTAATAATAGTCATAATGATAGTAATAATAATAATAATTAGATTATTGTAGATTGCAAATGTTGCCCGGGCGCAAATGCTGTCAGCAACATTTGCACGGCAGTTGGCGAACACCTGCACAACAACAAAAGAGATACCGTTACGTGTTTAAGGTGCACAATTCAATGCAGAGTAAATAAGAAGAGACCATTTTTCGTTTGCATTTCGCATTTGTCGGGCTTCCTCCTCCGGTGGCAGCATCCACAATCCTCCGGAGCTCGGCGGGAGACGGTCGACGGCAGGCGGGAGGCAGGACGCTGGCTTAGCCCTGCATCAGCACGGCCTGAGCCTGCTGCTGCTGCTGCTGCTGATGCTGGCTGGCGGCTGCTCGGCTCCAGGCCAGCAGGCCATTGGCCGCAGCCACCTGCTCCTCCTCCTGATCCGCCGCTTCCGCCAGCTGCTCCTCCTCATCCTCTGCCTGATCCTGATCCTCCTCCTGATATTCATCCTCCTCCTCCTCCTCAATCTTCTCCTGCTTCACTGGACTCATCGACGAAATGGGCGCCACAATCACCGAAGTGGCCACACTGCGTATGCGCACCGGCCGATTGCTGATCGTGTTGCTGTTGGCGGTCACCGCATACGGATGCACCTGTCCGCCGCCATACCGCTTGTTCGTCTTGATGGTCAACGAGGCGGGCAGCTGCTTGCCCGCAGCCACCTCCGCCGCAAGCCGCACCACCGTGGTGGTCAACTTGCTGGCCGCGGGACTCGGACTTGGACTCTGTGTGAGATTTGGATTCGGATTCGGATTCGGAGTAGTTGTTGCTGTTGCTGGATGGGGAGCTGATGCTGATGCTGCTGCTGCCTTGGAGATGTGCGCCGACGCCTGGTTTGCCGCCTCCGTCGACGACTTCTGCCGCTTTCAGTCGCCGAAGCGGCTGCACGCCTTCTTCCACCGGCACTGGGTGCACCACTGGTCGCGCTTCTCCATGCCGTACACCTTGCGGCACTTCTTGTTCTCGCCGCGCGTCCTCTTGCCGGGCGAGTGGGGCGTGTGCTTGGCCGCCGCCTGCTGCCCCGCCAGGTGATGCAGGGGATTGCTGCCGTTGCTGTTGCTGTGGCTGTTGTTGTGGGCAACCAGGTTGCCGGCAGTTGTCTGTGGATGCTGATGCGGCCGCATGTGCTGCTGCTGGTGGTGCAGCTGCTGGTGCGGATGCTGCTGCGCCGGATGGTAGTTGGGCGTGATCGTCACACTGGACAGGAGATGCTGATGCTGCTGCTGCTGTTGGCTGTGGTGCTGCTGCTGTTGGTGGTGCTGCTGGTGCTGCTGCGCATGTGGCTGCTGCTGCTGGCTGTGGTGCGCCGTGACCGTGACATTCTGCTGCGACAGCTGCTGCAGCATGTTGTTGGCACTGCTGTTGCTGTGGATCACCGGACTGCCGCTGCCGCTGCTGTTGCTGCTGCTGCTGGTGGCGGTGCTGCTGGCACTGCTGCCGGCATAGTTGTGGTGGTGCGTGTGGTGGCTGCTGTGGTGCTGCTGCTGGACGTTCGTCGGCGATGGATATGGCGCTACCGAGTGGGTCAGACGGTTGGACGACGAGCGAGCGTGCTTGCTGAGCGGCGAGGAGGCGGCTGCCGAGGGCGTACCCAGCCCCGCGGCCATTCCGGTCCCGCTGACCGTGCCGGTGCCACCGCCCGCCGCCGCCGCTGGCCAGGTGTAGTTGTGGTGGGCCAGGTGCGAAGTGGGTATGCAGCTGGTGTTGTTATTCTGCAGCTGCTGCTGGTGGGTGCTCGGGATGCTGCTGCTGCACTTGATAATGCGGCCATGCGGCTGCCTTAGGTGGTTGTTGTGGCTCCCGGCGCGTCCTTGCCTGCAAAGAGAAGGAAGAGGTTAGTACTGCTGCTCCGGTAAGCGCGTCTGGCGAAGGGGAAACCCACTTGAAATTGCCAACTATCTGCTTCTGGTACTCCGGATCCTCGTGCGGCGGACGCGCCATGTCCCGGTGGCTGAGCGTCGGTTCGGAGGCCAGGCTGGGCGCCTTCACCTCGTCGTCGTCGTCGTCTTCCGTGTAGTAGAACTCCTCCTCGTTCTCGCAGTCATTGTTCCTGCAAAGCGGAGGAAATTGCTTAAAACCATATCTTGCAGGCGGTGTTGCATAAATTACTTGTACCTAAGGTTATTAATATATAAATATAATGCTTAGGTACAACAACCTTTCCCGTTTCTCATTTCAAAAGACCGTTATTTTAGTTGTTGGTTTTCTGCATTGCCGATTCGCGTTGCCAATCAATCCGCAATGCCGTTCACCGCGCGCGCAACAATGGTATAAAATCTAGTATATTTGCATTACATCACATCATTTTGTATTGTGCGATACTATACGCTTGTATTGCTAATCGATTTTGTTAATCCAATAATTAAGTTATATATATCTATTTAAATTGATTTTTATTTGTTTTTTTTCTGTTAACTTACGCTCTTTCTCTCTGGAGAGAGCGGATATGTATTGAATTTTACATTCTACATGAGAATTCGACCTCAAGGGCGGGAATTCGACGCCATGTAAAAGGTTAAATGTAAAGCAACAGCTGCGGAATTCAGAGTGACCAGCCTAGAATTTTAAAATTACTTTAAAAATGTCGCAAAATTCGGGCAAACTAAACACACGAAAAAAAATTCGCGTTTCGTGCTACGGTCACACTGGTTAAAACTTGCAAAAAAATACGCACGTTCCGTGTGAAATCAATACGAAATCAACAAATCCAAGCCAGAGCAGCGCGCCAATTGCCATTGTTGTGCAAAAGTTCTCAAATAGAGGAGAAATATATTCGCGTGGCTGCCGTGTGCTTCTGTATTGTTGTGCAAAAGTTCGCTGATAGGAAGAGGAAAAAAGTGCGCGTCTGTCTGTCTGCCTCTGTGTTTGTGTGTTGTGTGTGTGTGTGTGAGGGCGAGTGTGCGCGCGTGTGTGTGTATTTTGCACGGCCTACATTGTCAATTAAGAAGGGAAAAGCGAGCGCTGTGATCCCCAGATAAAGTTGCGAAAAGCGCAGAGATAGCCACAGCACCAGCCAAGATGTCCAGCGTGCGACCCGAAGAGTCGCAGCCCCGCAAACTGTCCGCCGCCGCCGTCGTCTGCCCGCTCAGCAACTGCCAGTTCAGCGGCGTGGTGATCAGCGCTATCGCCGATGAGCAGAAGCTGGAGTTCACCAACAAATACAAGGGCAGCTGCACGCTGCTCTGCAGCTACGACTCCCAGGGAGTGGTGCTGCGCATTGTGCCGGGTAAGTGTTCCTAGCGAAGTTCTCCTTCGAGGCCCCATTAACCCTTTGAATCCCCCAGATGATGACCGGAGCCACGTGCTCAAGGAGTACATGATAGCCGCCGACACGGACGCCGCCCAGATGGGACGACGCAGCTACGCCGTCTCTTTGGACGCCGACAATCTGGTGCTGCGCTTCGCTAGCGACCAAGACCAGCAGCTCTTTCGCAAGGTGGTAGAGAACGTGAAGCATTTGCGACCCAAGTCTGTGTTCTCGCAACGCACCGAGGAGTCGTCCGCCTCGCAGTACTTCCAGTTCTACGGCTACCTCAGCCAGCAGCAGAACATGATGCAGGACTATGTGAGGACGAGCACCTACCAGCGGGCCATACTGGGCAATGCAGTGGACTTTCAGGTAAGTTTTCGCTGAAGCCTTCTAGAGGAACTCTGTACTTACAAAACCCTTTGTTTCTAGGATAAGGTCGTCTTGGACGTGGGTGCCGGTTCCGGCATACTCTCATTTTTTGCCGTGCAGGCTGGCGCCGCCAAGGTATACGCCATCGAGGCTTCAAACATGGCCCAGTACGCCCAGCAGCTGGTCGAGTCGAACAACGTGCAGCACAAGATCTCTGTGATACCGGGCAAGATCGA
Organism: Drosophila bunnanda; assembly: GCA_035046265.1. Lineage (NCBI taxonomy): Eukaryota > Metazoa > Arthropoda > Insecta > Diptera > Drosophilidae > Drosophila > Drosophila bunnanda. The sequence goes on from JAWNOB010000130.1 coordinate 1,616,356, forward strand.
GGAGATCGAGCTGCCCGAGAAGGTGGACGTAATCGTGTCGGAGCCCATGGGCTACATGCTCTACAACGAGCGCATGCTGGAGACCTATCTGCACGCCCGCAAGTGGCTGAAGCCGCATGGCAAGATGTACCCCACGCACGGCGACCTGCACATCGCTCCCTTTTCGGACGAGTCGCTATACTCGGAACAGTACAACAAGGCCAACTTCTGGTACCAGTCGGCCTTCCACGGCGTCGACCTGACCACACTGCACAAGGAGGGCATGAAGGAGTACTTCCGCCAGCCCATTGTGGACACTTTCGACATACGCATCTGCATGGCCAAGTCGGTGCGGCACGTATGCGACTTTCTCAACGACAAGGAGGACGACCTACACTTGATTGGTGAGTGCTCCCACATAGCTTAATGTGGTCTCTCTCTAACATGCTGTTCTCTCGCCCACAGATATTCCCCTCGAGTTCCACATCCTGCAGACGGGCATCTGCCACGGACTGGCCTTCTGGTTCGACGTTGAGTTCAGCGGCAGCAGTCAGAACGTGTGGCTCTCGACGTCGCCCACAGCGCCGCTGACGCACTGGTATCAGGTGCGCTGCCTACTGCCCATGCCCATCTTCATTAAGCAGGGCCAGACGCTGACAGGCCGCGTCCTGCTGGAGGCAAACAGGCGGCAGTCATACGATGTTACCATCGACTTGCATATCGAGGGCACGTTGATCTCGTCGAGCAACACCCTGGACCTGAAGAATCCGTATTTTCGGTACACGGGGGCGCCGGTGCAGGCGCCGCCGGGGACTAGTACGCAGAGTCCGTCGGAGCAGTACTGGACACAGATGGACACGCAGGGATCGCGCAATTGTGAGAGTTTTTCATGGTCATTCCCCTAGCGAGATCGAAACTAATTATGTGTGTGTTTTCCACCCAGCTTCTAGCATGCTAAACGGCGGTCTCAGCGTCAATGGAATTGGAGATGGCAGCATGGACATCACCCACGGACTTATGCATCCGCACTAAGGAGGTGTCGGCGGCGGATCGAATAATTAAACATCTATCTGGGAATTCTCTGCTATCGAAGTCAACTCAACTTTAATCATTGGTTCTATTTTTGTCAGCCTTTTTTTTTTTGTTTGTTGCCCTTTTATACTAATTGATATGCTTAGGTTATTTATTGAAAAGTGTAAATTATTTTCCGCACACCTTTTCCCCTTATCCGGTCCTCCTTCTACCCCTTCAACCCTCTCTCCCCTCTATTTAACGCACCTGAAACTCTTTTAATTTATCGGAGGAATCCCAGCCACCAACAAAACAATCAACAAATCAAGGCAGACTAATGTAGTTGTTTAGAACACGCAGCATATTAATAAGCCTAAGCTAATTTTAGCCGATAGTAATTAGTGTTTTTAAACAGTAATGCGAAAAATGTAATCGCGATATCTAGCCCACACGGGACTCTGCGCTTCAGGAAGTTTCTTAGTTAATATGCCAATTGCAAAGCTTTGAACAAACCAACATATTCAGATTGTATCTATATTACGTGTGTTATTATATATTATATTGTGTATACCTCTCTCCATCTAGTTTCAATTTTTTTGTATTCGTACTTGTACTTGTCGGCCGTGCTTGTGTTTTTGTGTTTACCCCTTAGTTTGATTCAAATTGTAAGAAATTGCTCATAGGACTTAGTGCTAAGTTACGAGAGATTATACATATATAGCCCCGATTACGATTACGAAGCTGGTTTTTCTTTGGCCCCAACTTCCGCCACCCTGCCCGGATCCCGACGTAGATCGCTGCCAGCCTGCCAAGCGCTATATAAGAATATATACCTAGATATACAACACACACACACACACACTCATACAACACATTCTTGTGCATCCTAAATGCGTACTGTACTTTATAGAGCTGTTCGTTTGCCAACAAAGAAACAATAACAACCACTCCACCAACACACACACTGCATACATAACTATAAACATATTATATACTTATAGATACGTATACCGCGAGAGAGAAACAAAAACAAAAAATGTCAAAGCAAAAGCAACAAAAAACGAAACCCCAAAGTGTCTTTTATTTGCGGGGAATTGACTGAGCCCCACGGACCCCCTGTGATTTACATAGGAAACGAGATTGCCAGGTGTCAAAGCTCAGCGCGGATCGTGTGTGGGCGATTGGAGACCGGACCTTGGCCTCAAAAGCGCTGCACTACACCCACTTTGGCCTGCAGGTGGCATGTGCGCACTGTAATCTGCGTGCTGGCGCGGCGAGGCGAGGAGCAGCGCACTCGTCGTGTGACCTGCTTACTGCGCTCGAGTGCTCCACTTTCGAGCTTCCCGTGGAAGCACTTGCGGAGAAGGTCGAGGCACCCAGCCCCGCGACGATGCGGTGGCTAAGTCAAGGCCCGCCCCCACTTGCTGCTCGCGTATGCAACGCCACCCTGACCACTTAATTCCCACCAGAAGGAGGAGGGGGACGTCGACTTACCGCAAATGCACTTTCCTAATATGACGCTCAATTTTCTTCTGATCGGGCTCCACCTTGTGACATCCTGGAAAAACGCATCGGAACTTTTTGGACTGCAAAGAGATGGAGAAAAATATAAATTAGACACATTTATAGATAGTATTTTGTCCACACATAGTTCTTAAATGCTATGGGAAACCTTATCGTACTTGGCGGGAACAGGGCTGCAGCAGGGAATCATCTGAGGATGCAGACGAGGAGCGCGAGGAGCAGTCCACCATGGGACTAACGCCGCCATAGCTCTCGTAGTCGCTGCGCTCCACATAGTAGTTGAGTGCCATGGCATTCATACTGGGAAACCGTGACGGAACAGCGAGCGAGCACGAAAAAACGGGAGCTGGAGCGATTCGAACCGGTGCCGGCCCGGTGCCAAGTGCGACTGTGTTGGTGCGGACAATGCAACTGGCTGGCAGGCTGCCTGGATCCTTGGACACTGGCCCGAGCGGCAAACGATGCCGCACGAGTGGCAGCAGGCGGCATCGCCACTGCACTGCACTGATAACGGGCCCGGGTCCGGTACGCCTTCGCGTCCTTGCCGAGCATCCGCCCCCGGCTCCAGCCCCAAACCAAAGTACATAGACCACCCACCGCCCACCACCCAACCACCCGCCTATTTACTGGGTCACCTTGCGGTGGCTTTGCTCCGTTTGCCGCTCGCCTTGACACGCTTTTCGCGCTTAGCTTTTTGCTCGTCGCCGTCGCTGGTGGCTTTTTATGCGCCTGCATTTATGCTGCGCTTTATGCTGAAGGTTAGGGCAGCGCTGCAGCGGCTGCGCCGGCAGCGACGCCGCCAGTTGACCCAGTTAACATACTCGGCTCTGGCTTACATACAGTTTTGCGGGCACTGCCAGCCACTGATTGCGTCCTTGCTTCGGCAATTGTTGTCCTTGTGCCACAGCGCTGGGCCAAATTGAAAATTGAGTTTTCGCTTTTCACTTTTCGGTTCTGGCCTTGGGCGGGCGCAGGAGTGATTAACGATTTGTTTACAACTTTTTGGTTTCAGATTTTTCCGAGAAGGGGGGAGGGAAAGAGAGAGAGAGAGAGAGCTTTGTTCGCTGGCTTTTACTTCGACCCCCCTTTTGTTGGTCGCACTTAAGCCGCAGCACTTTTCACACGGGGCACATGGGGCGTATGCGTAATGCGAGTGCGAGGCAAGCAGGGAGCCGCCTGAACGCCATTTAAGGGGGGGGGGCTGCTATTCGGGGAGGCTGCGAACCGCAACGTAATCATAAACATAAATATCCAGCGCTACTTAAGCGGCGTAAATTGTTGGCGCACGTGGTTAGCACTCATCTGCAGGAGTGTGTACACGTGAAGAAATATGATCTCATATAGGATGTTTTGCCTGATTTGAAATTATGTTCAAATTAAGAGCTTATAAGGGGTTTTTGAATGTTATTTAATTAACTGTTAAGGCTTCCAGAGATAGAACATGGCGTTTTAATACTTAATAATTCAAGGGTTGTACTCTGATATTTTATATTTCTTCTTTATATACCCTTTACACGGTATTATAATTTTAGTCAAAGACGTGTAATCCAGTGAAGGACTCATTTCCGACCCTATAAATCATATATATTCTTGATCAGCATCGATTTCCGAATCGATCTAGCCATATTTGGCAGAAAAAAATTTTTGACCATTTTTTGAAAATTTTATAAGGGGTTACATCATTAAAATTTTCAAAATTTCGAGAAAAATTTAATTTTTTTAAACTTAAAATTTAATATGCAGATTTGTTAACCTAATAAAAACTAGCATAAAAACGTTTTCCGATTGGAAATTAATGCATTTTTGTCTAAGTTATGATCGATTTTCACTGTAAGGGTATAGAAATTTCGGATTATCGAAATTAGCTTCCTTTCTTGTTTTATTATTAATATTCCTTGGTCGCAATTTTTTCGGTGTAACATTAACTGCCAAAGGCAAACAAAGTGAGCGAAAAGCGGAAAGTTCTACACCATTTTCGTTTTAACTTGGTGCAATTAGTGGGCGGCCGTAATTCGTTTGCGGCCAGGCTTCTGGGGCCAGGATACAACGCATATCCTGGCACATAAATAAAGGCCAGCGACTGCCACACACGCACACACTACAAGCAATTGTTGCCAGATGCGTGTGTGTGAGTGTGTGCGCCTACTTGGGAAGTGTTTTCCTGCCATTGCCATTGCCGTTTGCAGTTTTCCGGAGTTGCTCGCCTGCGTGACTGGCATCTTAAGGCGGCCGGGAATGCCTGGAAAAGGGGTTTTTATTAATGCCAGCGTTTTGTTTTCGCCGGCCGATAAGCACGGCTCGTTTGTCAAACGCTGCGTATGCGTAATTTTCAATTCCCAGCTGACGCTGCTCCTCAATTATATTCAATTAATGCGGAAACGAGTTTGGAATCATTCCGGTCTATCAATCCCCATCCCCATCCCCATCCCCATCCCCATCCCCTGCCTCTGCCACCTGCCAAGTGAGTCGAATGCGAAAGTAAATTAAAGCAGCTTGAATTATGTCTCTGAACGCTCTACGCTCCCCGTGTATCGGTGCGTGTTAATTATCCGGCTCGGCTCTAATGAGGGACGGGACGCCTGTTTGCTAATGAAAGAAAACCATTCGCCGGCGGAGAACTCCAGCTGGCAAACTTTTGGCTGGGTCTCCTGCTCGCTGCTGGAACAGGAAATAAAATTCCACCCCCGTTTGAGAAGTGTGCGCATTACGGCGGCAATGACTACCGCACTATGTCCTGATTTGGCAGGAAAAACAGCGGGAAGGAAGCCGGCTCCCGGGTACGGCTACGGCTACGGCTACGGCTACGGCTACGGCTACGGCTACGGGTCCGGGCAAACATAAATAGGCAATGTGAGTGGGCGGCATAACATGAATCTTCTTTAAGGTCGTTTTGCAGGGAAAGCGACGGCGGCAGCGACGTGGAAAGTGGGGCAGTTTGGCCGACTGGCGCCAGTTCCAGGACCCTCTCCCGGTTATCATTGTATATATAGTATACACTCGATGTAAGTACGTATATTTTTGTATTTACTTTGGGGGCGTACTTGAGGCTAATCCCTGCGAGTGCCTCAAATATGGCTCGATTCCCCAAGAGCTGATGATGATGATGATCAGCCGGCAGCACATCCTTCCTTATTAATTTGAGGACTTAATAATTCTCCATCGATTTATTTGACGTTATCCGCCCAGGCAGTCCTGCGTTGCCATGCAATTTCCCTTTCCCCTACCCCAATGCGTCGCATTCAATGAAAATTTACTTGACAGCACACACATCTTTGGGAAAACTCACTCACACACGCACACGCCGAGCCCGGCCTGTACGTGCGTGGGGTAAATAAAAGTTTTCCTGTTTTCGTGCGCTCTCTGTTCATCTTGGCGCTTTCCCATTTCCCATTTCCCATTTCCCAGTCCGCAGTTCCCAAGCCAGCATAAACAACCCCAAACCCCAGAGAGACGTCGAAAATACACAAAAGCGGAAATGCGAACCGAAATCGAAACCGAAATCAGAACAGCTGTGGAAGGACAGCCGCGGAATTGGGTCAACAGTACATAGAGGGGATGTATACACACAACACCCCCCACTCACACACACCCTCCATGTCTCTCTCTTCTGCTTGTTTTCTCTCTCTCTCTCTCTCTCTCTCTCTGGGAGTGTGTCCCTGTCCGTGCCACATGAAACGTCACTTGCTGAGAGGCAACTGTTAACTGTGGCCAAAAAACTAGGCCAGCTTAACAGCCAAAGAGCATGGGGCCAGCAGGAGAAAGAGAGTTGCGATGAATGGAAGAGCGACTTGGTTGCACTGTTAACGGAATTGGGTCACTGGAAGGCCAACATGGGGCAAAATGGAGCGGAAGCATAAATTATTGACTCCGAAAATAGCATAGATAGCAGGCCAGGTATTTGCCGAGGGCCCGAAGGAAAGTGTGCCAGCTGAAAGGTTTACACCCTGCTCCTAATAGGGCCTAATGCCCGGCAAATGCGAATTGCACTCGCGGCGCCGTTTAGACTTCAACGCCTGGCTGCCAGCTTGCCTCTAAATCCCGCGCACGAAAGTAGGCAACGCAAATTATGTTTTCGCCCCCCGGGAGGAACCGGAAGAGCTTCCATTTTTATTTATTTTTCTCCCTTCCTTCCTCCTCTCTCTCCCCCTCTGCCTTTGTGCGGCCCATTAAAGCGGCCTAAGTTCGTCATGGCAATTTCAGTAATTTGCATTGCCAGGGGAGGCTATGTGTGGCTATATATCCTATATGTATTCCGTGTGTATTGCAGTGGCTCTGCCTCTACCTCTGAGCCGCAAATCGAATTCGCAGCGCTTTGCATGTGGGCCGTTGATTTTAAAGTCTTATCGCAGTGTTTACAGGCAGCAGGGAAAATTGGGTCACATCGGATAAGGGTGTTCGGTTGAGGCTTTCAACAAACTTTTCGGTGACTTTATCAACCTCATCATCAGCCCCATGGCCCACATTGGCTCGGGAAATGTTATTTCAGTAACGAGTTGCCGCCGAGCAAATTGGGTCTTTGCAGGGGGTGGCTTGAATGAGTAGTTTGATGTCGCTCTATGCTTTGTATTTTGATTTCCACCTTTTTTCGGGGGGGCGACGGCGGAAATTTGTAAACTTGATTACACAATGCTGATGGCCTTGCCAATTTGCTGGGCGCTTAATTTGATTGCGTTTAAATAAAAACACGCACTCGCATTCGCATTCGCATTCGAATCCGCCGCAGACAGTGACAGAGTGGAGTGTCATAAATATATGAGGAGCTTGGAACACACATGCATAACTGATGTGACAAACACACGCGAAACTGTCATTGCCGCCGGGGAAAAGCTCGGGAAAAAAGGCTGACAGCGGCAACGATGGTAGCTGAAATTGAGGTTGAGTGTTCACTCATTCAACAAATATGACAATGGCGTTGATTTTGATATTTTCAGAGCGGCGGGCAGGCAGACAGAATCACAATGGCCCAGCGACATGGCCAAAAAACTGGCTAGATGTCGCGGCTTAAGGGTTGAGCCTGGCAGCCACTCGCAGAGAATATGGCAGCCTAAAATGGATATAAGTTCTATAAATTAGGGTTTTCTCAAAAGCTACGATCTTGTGGCCCCCTCAAGGGACTTAATATCTCCCCAAATAGTTGAAATTATTTAAGCTTGATCCCCAGGACCTTGCATTTCTTGCTGTGCATTTGCACAGAGACACATGCCAACACGTTTTGTGTATAAAATTTATGCGAAAAGTTCGTGAACAGGCGACTTTGTGTTCACTTGAGGGGAAACATGCTGCCGAATAACTCGACACAACTCGAATGTGTAACTCGTGCGCTTGCCTCAATGTTGATGCTCAGCAAATTAGATCGAATGGAATGGCGCTGCAGCGCTTCGAAAAAGATGTACTTTTTGGTAGAAATTTTCCAGGTCAGCCCGAGGGTATGCAGCAGCCAGAAAGTGGAAATGAGTTCCGCTTGCCGCTGTCAAAAACAAATGTCCATCGTCCCGACTAGTTGTGTGCTCCACTAAACATGTCTGCCAACGACGACAGTATCCGTCCACGCTCAATTTATTCAGCACACTCCTGCCTTCCCCCGCTGGGCATTAAACTCCTTATCAGCCGGCGTACTTGGGCCATGTCTTAATGGCCACCGCAACCCTAACTTAAGGCCGCATCCGGCTCTGTCGCCACCCGTTATCGCTGTTCATTGTCACATCTCTGGGTGTGGGTGCGGGTGTGGGTGGAGCAGCACAATGGCCCACACAGAATCCAATTATGACATAAAAATTTTCGTAAATTGTGAAATGTAAATTTCTGGTCCCCTGGAAAAAAAGGGGATTTTCACTTGTCCCGGAGATAAGCGGCCGGGACAACGAAATTATTATTTGACACACGTAAATTGTACCAAGAGGGGCTGCTGCTGCTGCTAATAAAATGTGTGCCTGGCTGCACTTGCCGTTGACTTTTATTGCTGCGGTAATTGCCAAATGGAGCTTGAATGGGTTGCCGTTGCCGCTGCTCCTGCCCTTGCCTGGGAACGGTCCTAATCAACACGGACCTTAACAAGATGTGTGGTTGGTTGCCAGGCGGATGGATAGTGGCAAAGGACTCGGCTGGACGTTGGACCGAAAATGTAATTGGCTTACGGGGCGAATGGAATGTCAAACTTTGTGACAGGCAGCCAGGACATTTCACACACACACACACACACACACAGTTTCAATGTGCCTTCATCAAGTGAACACACACAAATATGTGTTATAGCCAAGCAGAGAAAGAAATAACAGATCCCATATTCGATCATAAAAAGGTAAGATTTCATATTAATAATTAGGGTTTTTAAAGTCCTGAAAATATGCAATGCCATTTTTATATCCTTGCAGGGTATTAGAATTATAGTCAGAAGCTTATATCCATGTGAAGAAATCATTTCCGACCCTATAAATCATATATATTCTTGATCAGCATGAACAGCCAAATCGATCTAGACACCGGAATTTTTTTTTCAATTTTTTGAAAAATGTACAAGGGGTTACATCGTTAAAATTCTCAAAAATTCAAAAAAATTTTAATTTTAAAAAATCTAAAATTTAGTTTACAGATTTATTAATCCTATAAAAACTAGCACTGGAAAGCTTTCCGAATTAAAATTAATCTTTTTTGGCTTAGTTATGAGTTTTTTAACTTTTGATTTGTTGAAAAAATTGTCATATATTATTTTTATTATTATTATTATTGATTTAAATAAAGAGATTGTTTTAAGCTTAGTTATGATCGATTACCGATTTGATTCTATAATTCAATTGCAAACTGCAAGAAGTAAGTTTGCTTTCTTTTTTAAGCACAAAATTAAAGTTTTTACTATGTAACATTAAATAGTTTTATTTTCTCCGATTTTTAGAGTTATTTAACTCAAAGCATCCATTTTAGAAAATATTCAAGTGCATGCTCAGGCATTTTAAAGCTCTATTCCTAAGGCCTTGAAATATGCAATGAATTATTTCAAGTCATGGAAATTAGAATCCCTCAATTAATCACCAAAACTAGCCCCCTTTTCTCTCTCTGCTCGTTCAAGCCATATTTATGGGGTGAGCTCTGGGCCTCATCTATTTTCATTTGAGCCTGACTGGCTGCCATTTGGCTTGCCGAGTGGAAGCTGCGCTTGCCTCCGGCTTAAACTGTACTGTGACCCAGAAACCCTTGGCCAGAATACAGGCCCAGTTAAGCCAGGGGTCCCAGTAACTGGGTCATCAGATATATATATACTTATTTATATATGAATGTTTACATAGAGACACCGAGAGAGAGGGAGCGAATTCACTTTGCGCCTGGGTGACCTTGCGAAATTGCAATTGCCAAGCGAAAAGGCTGCCGAAACAAAAACATGGCCAACAACAATGGGCCAGCATCAAGGCCTGCTGCCAGCGAGCGAACGAACGAGCATATATACATGGCAGTAACTGTACTTGGCCAAATTTATGTATGCTGCAAGGCAGGGGAGAAATCTAGGGGATTGGGGCTGTAAGGAGGAGCGTGTGTCCCTGCCGCCAGTGCCGGGGGATGCAGAACTAAACCAGGTCAAGCGTATTCCGCTTTGTGTACGAACGCCACTCGAGATGCATCATATACACATATATATATATATATGTAGAGCCCGAGCGATGTCACATTGTATCTGGGAATTTATGTTGCACTGCTTCGATGGCTCTGCCGGAGATGTAAATTGGAAAATATCCCAATTTGGGGGGAAGAGCGATGCCCGTTTCCTATCATATTTCAGGCTCTTCGGCCATTTGAAGACCATTTGGGTCTCCCGAGGCACATTTCAATTTGGCCCCCAAAGGCAATCGCCTCGTAAACTGGCCCTGACAAAAACTTGATGCCTTGCTCGAAGACGAAAACGACGACGACGACGACGACGATGGGGCTGGGGGTGTGCCAAGCACGTGCCGGAAAAATGGCCATCTAATAATTTTCAAACAGAAAGGAGGAAACTGACGGAAAAAACTGCGCAAAACGGCAGAAGAACACTTGAAATGACCAAGGGAGAAAAAGCGAAATACGAAATATAATCAACTTGCTGCTGGGGCCTGAGTCTCTCACTGGCTTCTTTCGGGGTCTGCCAGCTTGAGTTTGAGTCTATCATTTCCCCAAGGGCGGCCGATATCGGCTGTGGGGGTCGGTCACATTACTTTTCAGGTATTATGCGACACTCAAAAGTTGTCGTTGTCGTTTAGCCAGAAATAAAAAAGAGTAGAAGGAGGGTTGGTGTGTGTGTGTGTGTGTGTGTGTGTGTTTAAAATGCCTTTTTAATATGGCCAGAACGAAACGAAGCGAGGAGGCGGGGAAAGTTGGTAAGCTGCTTATGGCCAGCAAATTAGACATGGCGGCAATCGGCTTTCGGCGGCCGATTCATATCGAGTATACGCCGTGTGCAACACGTTGGAGAGCGCCAGGGCCTAATCCTCGCTGAGGTAAGGCAGCGGACGGACACGTTCTGCATTTTGGCCTAACAAAAAAACAAAAATGGGTTAATACGGACTTAGGCAAATGCTGGGGAAAGTTGTTAACAAAGTCCTGCGAATTGAATTGCTGACTTGGCATACTTTTGGCCCCGGCAGCAGATGTTTACCTAACCAGGAGGAGACCCAAGGATCAACTTTGGACGCGCATGATTACTTCCCTATATATATATACTACTTTCTATATATGTATATATATGTATATATAGAAAACAAAGTTTTGATTTCGAGTGCAAGTCGGAAATCCAATTGCCAATTGCAGTGGCAGCGGCAGGTTGCATAAACAGCGACAACAGCCGCAACAAAGTGGAAACCAAAACCCAAACTTCAGACTCAAGTAACCAGAAAGAGATGGATGGAGAGAGAGGAACAGAGACAGAGACTCAGCCTGACATAGAGACAGCCGCAGGCGGGGTGAATTTCAATTTCAATTTCACTTCCATTGCACTTGCAAATTGAACACGCACGCAGCCAAGGAATAAACGAGAAAAACAACGAGTTGGACTTGAGAGTTGGAGAAATAAAAAATGTAAGCAAATTTGAAAGCAATTTCTATTGCCAAAACAACAAAAAAAAAAAACGAAATGGGAAAACAAGGGGGGAAATAGCTGGGAAAAGCGCTGCATTAAACATAATTTTGTTTCCTTTCCATTCCGTTTTCTTTGCATATTTTATGCTGCCAAAGGAGGCAGGCCCGGGACAAACCCTTTTCAATTTGACGCATGCAAGGATTTTGAGTTGAGGATTTAAATATTCAATTTGCTGCACACACGCCGCACACCACGGCAGATGCTCCCACTTAACCATCCAATTTGCAGGGCAACTCCGGAATCTGGAGGCCGGATGGCCGACTCAACTTTCTGCTCTTTACTTGCCACTTTTCACTCCCGGAGCGAAGTCGGAAAAGTTGGCCAAGTTGGGTACCGGCGGGAGGCGGGAGGCGGAGGCCAAGTGTCAACGCGTCTAATTGCGAATGATAACGGCAGCAGCTTTAAGTTGAAGTTGCCAACTTAACTTTTCCCTTTGTTCTCGCCCCAGAGAAGAACACTAAGGGGAGCTTTTTAATTTCTTGCCTGACCCAATTCGGAAGACTTTTCATTATGCGGCAAGGACTCTGGCGAAAGTGTCGCCTTTATCACTCTCTCTCTCTCTCTCTCTGTGTGTGTCTCTGGGCCAGGACTTTGTCTGCGGCAAGCTCTTCCTGTTTAGATAAAACGCCCAAATGCCGGAAGATTTTTAATTAGAATTTTGCTTTCTTTTACCTCTCTCTCTCTTGACTCCGTATTGACTGGAACAATAAACCCGAAACTAAGGGCCCAAAGCGTGGGAGCAGAGTAGAGCCTTGGCCGGAGGAAATCCTCGAACCGAAGATTGGTATAAAGTATAAGGAAAAAAGGGAAAATATTGCTTAAGCAATTCGGCAGCTTAAATCATTTTAATAATTCTGCATAGCTTAGCGGGGGCTTTAGGCTTTTCCCCTTCCCTTTCCCCTCTTCCTTTCCCATCGAGCTACATTAATTTTGCTTTATCATAAGCGCCGCCCCCCGGACCACCCCTCGGTAATATAATACACGTTTCTTAATTAATTCAATTTGCTTGCGGTCGGCCGGGTCTCCGTTTACCTCCCAGCTCCACTCGAATGTTGGGCAATTGTTATTTGATACGCGGACGAGGAGTTCGTGACTCGGAGTTGTCATAATTTGGCCACCGAGGGGTAGTGGGTAGTTCCAAATGCGATTCGGGGAATCAGGTTCGCCACTCGCACAGGGGTTGCAAGGCCCACAGTAAGACCCCAGAGCGACCCCAATTCGATCCGATATCGGTCAAATGCAATTTATAGAGCTCGCCGGCTCGCGAACGAGACTTAATTGAAATTCAACGCCGATAGATAGAATATCCGTCGAGTGGACGTGGCGAGGCATTTGCATTGACAATTTGACAACTGCTGGACTTGGGGACGTGGCAATACTCGGAATGCAAATGGCCGGGCCAAATAAAGGCCGGCAATTGGCCTGCAGCAGCTGCTGCCACCCGCTCGACCCGCCCGAAACAATTGCCAGGGAAAGTGAGTGAAAAAAAGAATCGGACGGCGATCTAGTCGAGGCCAGTCTGGCACATGGCAATTTTCATAAATTTCCCGGCAGCGCCGAAATTTCCGCATTTTCCCAGACACTCTACGGCTGATGTAATGGCCGGGGCAAACAGTTCGCATGAATAACTTTCGTAATGACCGGGGACAGGCCGAGCTGAATGGTTGGATGGTTGGTGGCAACCAGTATTCATTCCAGACCCGGGTCCAGGTCCAGGTCCATGTCCAGGAGGAGGGACTGGATTCACAGAGTCGGCGTATGCGGCGTATACGCGATGTGCACAAAAGGCGCTTAAATTGCCTTTTCGGCTTCGCTCAATGGGTCGATTTTCGTTCGTTAACCGTTCAATGGCTTTTTTTTACGGCAAACTTTGTAAGCCCCACTCGATATATTTTCGGTTTTTTCCTGTTTTTCCTTTTGACTGTAAAGTGCTTCTCGTTTTTTTTTTGTTTCTGTTATTGTTGCTCGGGGCATTTAAGCGGCTGAAAAGTTAACTCAGAGTTCTGGCAGCAGTTGCAGGGCTAATAGACTCCATGGCACTCACCTAAAAAGAGAGAGAGGTGGAAAATTAATTAAAATTTGTGCGAAAAGTTTTTGGCATAATCGTATATATGTATAAATGAAGTATTTGCGGGGAAAATCCTTATCCCTGGGCAGGTATCAAAGCCGGCAGTTTCGATTTTCCTGTTTTCATTCTGGCATTGAACGCTGTGCGGCGAGGCCAGGGAAAATGACACAAAAAACTGGCACACCACCACCTCCGCCCCCACCCCGTTCAGAGATAGCCTCGTGCTCCCATTTCCAAGTTTACCATGTCGGGGTCAAACCCACAGCTTTCGTGAGCAAACAAATTGCGATTTGCCACTGCATTTTCCTTGCGATCCCTATCGCTGCGATTTTCCTTTTGCCATTTTCATGTTTGCCGGCGTTGATTAACGATAAGTGCGAGGCATTGACATGATTTCGCCAGCGGCCCTAATTGGCCGTGTTAACTGCGGCTAATTACCGGGCAGGAGCTGCCGGCCAGCCATCCAGCCAGCAAGGAGTTGCATGTTGCTCCGCTAAGTCGAGGCCTTTTTCTGGGAAATCGGACGGGTTTTAATTGAGAAAACAATGCCCCAATGCATGAGCCATCTGCCATGACTGGCAGAGCCAACAATAACAATAAGAACAATTTACAAGTGCAGTGTAGCCGTCGGCCATTTGTCATGCATGCGCCGCCATTAATCAAAAGTTGAATAACCCCACACCTCGACGGCTGGACCCTCTCCACCACAACGCCTCTCGTTGATGGCCGAAAAAGCAAAGGCTTGCGATTAAATCCGTCAGCTACTTTAGTCTCGGGCGTAATTGTTATTAAAGATACTCGAGGCAGCGACTGAAAATGAACCGAAATTACTCATCATTAGCCGGGAGGTGAGCCAGCCAGCCAGGAGCCGAGCATTGCATACGCACGGGCGTTGGCGTTCTGGCCAATGATGGATTGCCCTGGCCGAGATAATTGACCTCTAAATATACTTGGGGGCGCTGGCACTGGCGCTGGCACCGCAAAGTAGGCTAAAAATATGGCACAGCACGGGGCCGACCAAGGACGAGGACTCTGCGTTGGCGGAGGAGACGGCGACGGCGATGGCGAAGGCGAAGGCTCTGCGGGTCCAACAACCTCGATTCGCGAGTGCCATTGACACTGGGCCAGAAAGGAGGCTGGAGCCGAGCCGCCTGCTGGGCCAAAACGAAAATATTAAGAGCGAGGGGAAGACAGAGACCCAAAGTCACTGAACGAACGGCTCGTCCGGCTCACGCACTTTTCCCAGGACGTCCCTGGGGCACTCCAGCAGTCAGGCAGCTGGCCAGGAGGCAGGTGAGTATTAGCCAACGAGTGGAACAACTCTTGGCCTCTCTCTTTACTGACTTTACCCAATGTTTTATGATTATATTTATATATATAAGCACAGATTCAAAAAAGAAATTAAATATCCTTCAAAGGATAAAGAAGTCCAGTTTTCATTAATGATTATCATACCTAACTATCATTAGTGATTAAGGATTCTATATGAAAATTCTTTACCAGGTATCTTGCTAGTCGTCAGACTCTGTCCTTTTTTTTGGCTTTCTCTCGTGTCAGCCAAGTTTTGGGCTTTCGATGGTTGGCTGTGCCACCCGCCAAGCAGGTCCTGCCCCCATCTGGCTGGCAGGCTCCTTGCTGGCATTTTTATGGCTCAAAGGCAGACGAAGGCGACAAGGTGCGTTGGCGTCTAGGACTCGGATTCGGTTACGTCTACCACTACGAGTCCTTTTTTTGGGACCTGCGTGCGAGGGGCTCATTTCGAAAGGATCCCTGTATCGCTGGGCTGGCTGCGTTGCCCGGGCAACTTTTATTGTGTCATTGGCACGCATTGAGGGCAAAAAGTTAAATCTTAAATCATAAACCCCCCCCACCCGGCGGGCACCGTGAAAGGATTAGGCTGTTTATTGTTTTGTTTGGGGCTTAAAATTCTAGCGGCTTTAGTTTTTCGTTTTAGAGACATCAAACATTTCATGGCTGCGGCTGCGTAATTCCCTTATCTGGGCAGCCGCTAATTGCTGCCAGCGATAAAGGCGAAGGTCCTTGCCGGGCTTAAACCACCGCCCACCCACTGTCCAGGGGTGGGGCAGGGGCAGGTTGAATAAACTCGATGAGTTTCCAACAGAATCACGCATTATTTGTGTCTGAGTGTTTGTGTTTTTCCTTTCGGGTTTTTTGTTGCTCTGCTGTTTTTCCTTTTCATTTTTTTGTTGTTGTCAAATACGTCTAGACATTGAAGGTCATTTGCAGCCCAGGGTTTGGGGGCACTCCAGGCTACAAAAATGTGACTCAAAGAGCACGTATCAGCTTTGACCTCTATAAGGAAATTCCTCCGAATTCGATTTGCCTTGCAAATTACCGTTTCTGTGTCACTCGATTTGATTTGTTTCTGTGCCAGTTTGTTTCACTTACTATATGTTATTTGGCATGTGTAGTATATAGTATTACTAAGCGTTCATTGTTGTTGTTTTTTCGGGTAGAATCAAGTGAACTCGGGGCAACGTCTGCTGCAAAAACGTGACTAACAAGCGGCTCGTAAATAATCTTGAACTGCGTTATCCCCCTTTTCTGAAATTTCGTATTTTAATTGCAGCTTTTGCCTAAGCGAGTCAATGAAACTTTGCCAGCAGATTAAACACACTTCAGAGGGACAGACGGGGGGGCAGCTGGGGTCGAAAGAGAGGCAGCATATAGCCAGGGAAAGAGATAGCCGCCGACGAGCGCTTAAATCTCGCTTTAGCTTTTGCCTTGCTGTTTGTTTTGTTTCAATTTCAATTTCTTGGAGCGTCAAGTGCATTGACTCTTCGACAGCGGCAGGAACGAGCGTTCGCTGAACGAATGTTTATAATTTAATTAAACTAAATTTAATTTGCATGCTAATGCAGTTAATCATAGTGTAAACTGCACAAGCCGAGGGCAATGGCCGCCGCCGATGCAAACTTGTTGCCTCAAATGAGTGCTAATAGGAGGCCCTCGTGGATCGGGGGAGCTTATCAATCCAGTCCGTAGTAGCTACTTATTTTCACACTCGACTGGCCAAAACGACGACCTTGATGACAACGAACTCGCAGCCATCAATTTCCATCCCAGCCCCCAGCATTTCCTGGCCCTGTCATGTGAGACATCGTCTAGTTTATCGGCTGCCTGATAAGCCGGAGCTCCGCCAAACAATTTGCATCGTAAAGTGAAGAGCAAACAGAACTATTCCTATTGTTTACCCAATTGTTTGCAGCGCTGCCAAGAAGTCTGCCAAGGGTCGCCCCATATAATCAGGTTTGCGATAAGTCCCTCCGCGTTTGATTGGTTCTGCTTTCGCAGATATATACTATATATATTCTATATATATTCGTGTGATGAATGCGGGATTTGCCGGCTTACTTTCCTTTTTTTTTTGTATATTTGTGTTATTTTTTTCGCTTGCAGTATCTAAGCACAAAGGCAGCCGGTGCAAAAGCGCAGTTTTCCCTCAACTGAAGGTCAACATCAGATAAGAGCGCAGTAAACTCCGCTCCATTTGGCTTTATCGTTTCCAATCAGAATGTACGTATTTTGGCGGGTCAACGTCCGATTAGAAAACTCGTACTTCTTGGCCAGAAACGCACTCAAGTTCAGGCAAATATAGGAACAGATATAGATAAAGCTTTGAAGCTAGCACAGGGGAACAACAAGTTCACGATTATTTATTATTTTTTTATTGATAAAGGAGGTATTTTATAAATATCTTTAGAAAACAACTTGTTTCACTCCAAGGGATATTTATATTTTTGTTATTAAAATATATCGACCCATATATCGATAAATATATAGCATTTATCATTAAAATATCACTCAAATGTTTAAGAGTTTTAGATGGAAATTAAAGACACACAACAGTTCGATATATATTAAGCAGCAAATGTATTGCACGTTTAAAAAATCGATTTATATGCAGTTCTTCGAGTCGAATATCTATTCAGGATCAATTGTCAATAGTTTTGAAAGAAGAAATCAATTAAGTATCAAAAGTAATGTAAGTTCCATATTTAGAAATTGATTACTATCGAAAATATCCCGTGTTTCATTAAAATATATATTTAATAGCAGCAAATGTAAATGTAAATTGGACATGGAAATTAGTTTAATATAAATATCAAACAGAATATTGATTTATCTTAAGTCACACCTTCAATTTATGTGTCGATATATTTGTATTTTCCATAAGTATTGCATTGTAGCTCTAGCAAAAGCCCCTTATAATTCCATATTGCTTTTCTCGCAGTGTTCTTGACAAACTAGGATTACTGGGTAGCTAGAACATATTATTAAAATGAATCGATGCGGGGAAAGCAAATAAAACGGACTCTTTTCCCAGCTACCGGCAATTGACAAGCTCTGTAAAATATTACATTTCCCTGTATCATGCCATTAATATTGAATAGCACACACGGGCAATGCTACGAAGGCAACGAAAATAATACAAAAAAAAAAAAAGAAAAACCGAAACAGGAGAAACCTAAATAAAAAATCCTCTTTGCAAGCATGTCAGTTAATAACAGCGTACAAATTGTGGCAGATGACAACAACACGGCGGAAAAGCGGGCAAGCGGGAAAGCGGGCAGGTGGGATGTCGAGCTGGCTAGGTGGAAATGATTGCTGCAATGGGGAATACTAGTACGAATACGAATATAAATGCATGGAGGCGACTCGGCACTGTGGCACCTGGCTCCTATTACATGCGCACTGCATTATTACAAAAGGCTCCACAAAAAAAGCAGAAATTGCAAATAAAAGGTAATATTAAAAGCGGCAATTTTCCGCGGAGCGGCAACACAGCCGCAGTAACAATTGCTCCGGGGCACCTAACCCACCAGCAACAAGAGCAGCAACAACAGTAACAGCGGCGAGTGGAAAAGAGTGGAAAAGGTGGAAAAGTTGCCTTCGTTTTGCGTGCCATATGCGAGTTGGAAAGGATTTCCGGTTTTTGTGCCGTGGCCTTTTGTAAATTGTTTTGTTATGAAAATGCAGCGAGCGCCGAGCGCCGAGCGTCGATCTCGGCTAATGGCCGGCTCAATATATTATTTAATATGCATCGGTAATGGTCATACTTTATTTAAGCTCCCTTTTCGGGGTATACCCCATCCGCAGGTTCCCTGCCAGTTGGCGCCTTGGCGTTCGTTGTCCTGCCAACCGCCGCCAAGGGGGAATGCAATAAGTCAAGGCGAAGACGGGATTGACTGAAGGCTTAGGTCAGCAATAGCTTTCAAGCCATCCTTTCATTTGAATTGGCGAAAATCCTCAGATCAGGAGTGCTCCTTCGTTATTGAATTCGCATTCGAATTCGAAGTCATATTTGAAGAAATTCTAATAATCTGGCCAGGGCACAGGGCATGCGGCATACAGAAGAAGGTCCTGCCGAGAGATGCAAAAGAAAAACCAAAAGAATCCATTCAACTGGAGCATATGGAAGCGAAGTTGAGCATGGGGCACCAGCCACACAGGATACCAGGATACCGGGAGTGGAGAAGCAAGGAAACGACTCCGTGCCGAATGGGGCTGCATGTTGAGTATTTGCACACAGGTTCGAACCCCAGTTTTTGGGTTCGCTTTCTGGCTGCCTTTAACCTCAAGTGCAGCTCGGCGGCTCCACTGCCATTGCCACTGCCACAGCCACATCTACAGGCAGTGCCAGTGCCAGTGCCTCTCCCTTGCCCATTTCTGGCCGGCTCCTGCTTCGACTCCTGCTTCTGGACGCTTTAGCCATGGCTTTGTTTTCGGGCTCGCTTTTGCTTGCCGCCTTTTTGCAACGTTTACGTTTTGTGCTCTTGCCCCAGCAAAGTTAATGCCAGTTGTTGTTGCACTCTATGCTATATACACACACATATATTTATATAGTATTATGGGTAGAGCAAAGGGCTATGTGTCTGCGGTGGGTAGTGGTGGTGGCTTGTCGTAGGCCGCCCGATGTTGCTGTTGCTTATCCTGTATGTCATTGAACCCAGTTAAGAATCGGCAGGGAACTCTCCACATGTACCTGGGATTGCATGTCAACCTAGGCAACACAACAAAAATAAAAAATAAGGTAAAACAGGGGAAGTAAGCCCAGGTGCACTCAGCGAAAAAGTGCAGGCCATAATAAGGGGAAATTTGAACGATATTTAGAGTAGAATACGGGGAAACTTTAAGGCTATTCATACTTTTAGAGTAAAATATTATTATATTTCGGAACCCCTTTTCTCTCTGTGCTGGCACCGAAAGGAGCCGAAGGGCTGGTTAGAAAAGTTTCCTGCCCTTTTTCCTCCCCTCCCCCTCCCAAACTCCTCGCACTTGACTTTATGCGAGGTGCAAGGAGCCAGGAGTGGGCTGTGCGGCAGGGCAGGGGAAGGACATGCCTTTGACAAGTTTTTCGCTTAATTTCCACAGCTACAACAACAAGCAGCAGGAGCAGTAACAGAGGTATGAGCGAGGGGCAGGACCAGGAGCAGGAGCAGGAGCATAAGCAGAAGCTTAAGCATAAATGCCAAAGTGGGTAAAAGTAACCCAGCAGGAGAAATGTAAACAAAGTGCAGTTCCTAGTTGTTGCACATTCACCTCGATATTGTTTGCACCCGGCACCATGGCAACCCTTCCGCCCAGGAACAGGCAACCCTGGGCAGGAACACCACATATATGGGAATTACGCAAGGCCAGAGAGTTGAAAGGGTTCAATCAGAAGTTCAATCATAAACTCTTAGCCTGGCACTTTTGGGGTTTTATTTAATTAATTGTACTTGATTTCTCAAGGATTCCTGGTCCTTTTTGATGTGTATTTCTCCTGCTAAGAGGGCAGACAGCTGCAGAAGGCTAATGGGGCATCTCCATCAGGTTGCATCCAATAGACCAGGAGAGGCTCTGAAGAGAGCTGGCAACTTTGTAGCCATAACCGGCGGCTAATTCGTGCTTTAAAGCACACATCACGATGGAATTCGGCAAAAGGGGGCCTCATAATTTTAGAGCCAGTGCCCGGTGCTCGGTGCCTGGTGCCTGGTGGATGTGGCGGATAAAAGCAGCCTCTATTCAGCACTTGCCCCCGAGGGGCTCTCCACCGGAGCAGTATCTATGAGGTTGCTCGTGCTGCCGCAACTGCAACTGCAACTGCAGCCCGTTCCCATTCCCATTCCCATTTGCCGACATGTAAAATGATGCGTAAACAATATTCTGACGCATCATTAAAAACGCCTGAACGAGGCGCATCCATCGCAGGCCGAGGAGGAGGGACTCCGCCTGAATCTGAATCAGCGTCCAGTTGGGAATCAGTTCCAGGCCCTCTGTGCGAGTGTAATGATCATGTTTTTGCACACGGCGAACACGATGATGATGACGCATGTGGTCAAGGAACTGCCCTGCCTCAACAATAACAATTTCTATGCTGCCCGACGATCAGCGGATATATACACATGGTCGGGCTTTTTGGGAGGAGATGGAGCACTGGACGTGGCGGAGACGGGGCTGAAAGGCGGAGGCAGAGTGGAGAACGGGATCGCCATGTCCACCTTCACGCGCTCCAATCGAGTTCAATTGCCTCGGCGAGTACGCAAGCGCTCTGCCCTTTCTCCATCTCCATCTTCATCTGTGTCCCCATCTTCCCCAGAACCCCAGAGCCTCCTCTCCTGCTCTGCCTCTGTGGGGAATACAGGAACATGGCTGAATGTATCGCTTAATCGCTGCTTCGTTCCTCCGGCTGTGGGCTGTGTTGTTGTGGATGTCTTGCGGAGCAGGAGGACCACGAGGTGCAGCAGGAGGAGCAGGAGGAGCTGGAGGAGCAGGAGGAGCTGGGCCGGTGGTGCGGCGTGCTCACTGCTTATTTATGCTGATCTCTGTAATGAGATATAATGCCGGCCGGCCGGTCAACAGCAACAGCAATGGCAACGGCAACAATAGCATTGGAAAAACAACAAGCTGGCCAAGATTAAGAGTCAGTAACTCCTATAGGAGGCACTAGTAGGGACAGCCGCCACCTGACCAAGGGACAGCGAACCCAAAAACCTGGCCCAGGTTCACTAGGGAGTCAGGGGAGATTATCTCCTGTTTAAGTGAGTTTCAAGTCCAGGTGCCTAGGCAAGAAAAGGAACCAGATTGAATTTGGCGAGTATGTCTGATAGGAAAAAGGGAAGAGCTCCTTGATTTATAATATTTAGGTAAATAAAATGAACTTTTTATAAAGATAAACTTTATATTTTAAACTGAAAAGTCGACTTTTCTCCCTTACACATTCATACTGCATCGAATCGGGGCAAAGCACACGGAATACTCATTTATAGTATAGTTTTTATGGCACTGCATATTGCTGACAGCCTGGGCACTTCCATTGTGTGCGATCGGCGACGGACAAACATCATTATCAGCCTTTTGGGACACACAGTTGCGTCGTCATCATCATTGCCAGCATCATTATCGAGCTGCATTCGTGATTGTTGTCGCATCGGCCAGGGGAAAATGCAGGAAAAGATCCACAGCCAGAGCCAGAGCCAGAATCGGAATCAGAAACCGAGAACCCAGTTGATAAGTCGTGCTCGGCTGCAATGGCGACAGAAGCGTAGCAGCAGCACCAGCCTCTGGAGTTCTCCGGCACAAAGATCTCGCTTGGCAAAGCCACTCACGTATGCCGGCCGAAACAACATCTCGCCGAGAATCCCCCCCATATATACATATATATATATATTGAGATACATATACATGGTGGAACTGACCTGGACAAGAATCGCTGAAGAAGACGATGAAGTGACGAAGCGGATCCTCAACACGCTGACAGAATCAGCAAACAACAAATATTATGCATACAGCTGATTCAGATTGGAACGAATCTGGGCACAAGATGGCATAGGATGGCCCGGAGTGGGCGGGGGACGTGCTCTGCCGAACTGAAGTGAACTCCATGCGTGGATATTAATGACCGGCCTCGACCCCGGACAAGAACAACAACGGCAACAGCAACAGCAACAGCAACATCAACGGCAACGAACGTGCCCAAGTAATAAAGAAATCTTTGCAATGTTGCGCGGGGGCGGTTGGTTCGCTGGTTGACTTGCTTCGCTGGATTGTTCGATGGCTGTTCTTCTCGGAAAGCAAGCAAAAAATATATATGTATATATATATATAAAAAAAAGGAAAGAAAGCTAGAACTTTGGGGTGGAGGCAGCCCAGGCAATTGGCAAGCGCGTCGAAGAGGCGCATAAATTACGGAAACACAACAACCACGTTCACATCGGGAACGGGAACGGGAACGGGAACGGGAACGGGAAAGGGGCCGGGTGCTGGGACTCTTCAGTGGCGGTTTCCGGGAGGGAACTTGGGTAATTAAACACCTAGCTCTATGAACAATGTATTAACTATGGTAATCATAATATTTAACACATTAATTATCTGGATTTTTAGAGCGAAACCAGCCACAATGAACGATGATCGATTGGCTTTTCAGCTAATTTGAGTAAGTTCTAGATTGCATGTCAAGTTAATGGCCGTTCTGAACATTAAATAAAATCTTTAATATTTAATTTGAGTCTGAAAAGGGGTCTGTTCGTAAGCCCCCCTTTCGAAGGCTTGACATAAATAAGCCCCTGGCTTGAAGACTGAGATTCTCTGTGGCAGGAAATTTTCTTGCTGCTGCCTCGTTGACATTGCCCTCTCGGCTCTTGTTTTGTTTTTCCCGCTTTTCTTTTTTATTGTACCGCGGAAACACACCCATCATCAGCTGATGCAGAAATTTTGCTTAATTTTTTAATTGCCCCAGCGGTGTTCTGTTCCCAACTCCGCTTTGTTTTTGTCTGGCAATTAAAAATGCGTAACGCGGCGGCTTCTGGGCGAGGTGCCTTTGTTCTGTCAAGCTTTTTTGCAACCTAAGCTAATGGGTTGATTGCCAGTGCAACATTCGTAAAAAACAGCGATTTATAAATAAGGCACACACTCCTTGCTTCCTGTCTCAGAAATCACTTAATTTATCACTTACGGTTAACCAGATTGCAAACCGAATGCGGAGGGAAACTCACCTGGAATGAAACAAAGAAAAACAAAACAATTAGTATTGAAAATACTCCAGAAAGAGGTTCAAGTTTTTCTTTGAGGACATTTCCCCCGTTGGAAACCCTTAGTCATAAGTGTCCCCTTGCATATATGCATATATAACTTTTGTTTATCTTATGAAAGTTTCTTTCCATGGCATTTTCCATGTTTGCCAGGCCAAACAAGTAGAGGGAAAACCGAAGGCAACAGCAACAAAGTACTGTTCGAGATGCATCTAAATTAAAGCAACAACAACCACAATGACAAGAGCCTTAACTAAAGGCAACAAACAACTGAAATAAGCAGCTCTGGACAATTGAAGGCAGGACGGAGAATTGTCCAGGCCAAAACCAGATGATAATAATGACGATGGCAAGGCGGCAAGGCGGGACTCTCGAGGGGATCAGGAGCAGGAGCTGGAGATGGAGCAGCAGCAGGAGCTGGAGCTGAAGCTGGAGCCTAGCCCAACATTGTTTTTCTTCTCCTCACGGCCGGAGCTGGCTGTTGTTTTTCGGCTTTATATCTGCGCCTCAGAATCATGTCGCGGAGCCAGTGAGCAACATGTTTGTGCAACTTGCGAGTGCTGCGGCACTCGGCACAGCAGCAGCCGCAGCAGCAGCAACATTGGGGCGATTGCCAAGCCTCAGATGTTGATGTTGCTGTTGTTGTCCGTGTGCCACATACATAGTCCCTGGCCAATGCACAGGGAGAAAAAGATATAGTAAAATGCATATCCATTCCAATTTAATTTGCAACAAAATATCTATAAATATCATATATCATAATTAAATCAGAAAAGTAAAGAGATTTGGTCCTTCGAGCCAGGTTTGTATGCTCTCTTTTAAGGTTTTAATTTTTAATATATCTTATACTCAAAGAAGCTACTATTTTCTTTCCGTGTGCACAGTCATGTTGCTGCTGCAGATAAGTTGCTGCTGCTGCTGCTGCCACTTGCCATTGAAGTTGCTCATCAACTTTAGCTTACCAACACATGCGAATGCGAAAGTCGCAGCTTGTTGCATTTAGTCATCGCAGCTCCCTCCTATATGTATATCCCTCCGATATCTCCGATCCCTCCTCCCCCCGCCTCGCTGCATTCGCTACGTTCCACTTCAACACCCGTCGACCCGGCACACTGCCTTTCCCACAGAAAAACGCAGAGTGCAACAGAGTTCGTTCCACTCGATTTTCGCCCCGCCGCCTCCCGCCGCCGATTGCCGCATTTTCCCCGCTGGCTTTTGTTTTGATTTCGTGCAGTTTGTTTTGCTTTTCATATTTCTTCTGGATTTTGTATTTTGCTCATCGTTCGCTTGCGCTCTCTCTCTCCCGCTCCGGATAATGGCAGCCAGGCGAGAAGTGGAGATGTGGAAACTGGAACTGGATGTGCACTCGTGACGTCACAGCGAGGGCATTCACTTTTCAGCAGCAGCAACAGCAGCAGCAGCAGCAGCAGCAGCAACAACAGCAGCAGCAGCAGCAACATGTTGCCGACAACAATCTGCGGCTGCCACATTTGTCTTTCACCGCTCGCCGCCATTGTCCACTTTATGAGCCACGAAATTCAAATTTACACATCGATAGCGAGGCGAAGCTCGGGAGCTGCACTCATTGTCACGATAAATCAATTGGCCTCTGTGGCCCCATTGCAGCAGCAACGTTGCAGCAGCCACAGCAGCAACATCGGCAGCATCGGCAACATGGCTCGCCTGCGGATTGGAGGCTGCTGCTCTGAGCCCCTTGTCGGCATCTCGTTCACAGTAGCAACATGCAGCTGACACTTACGTATGTTAATGTTGACAAAAGAGTCAAGACAAGAGCAGCGGCGGCGGCAGCAACAATGGCCCCATCAATTCGTGGGGGGAAAGTGCCCAAGAAATCGGGTCCAAGTCGAATTGCAATGCAAGCAAGAAAAAGTGTCCTTTTGGAAGTAGAATCAAGGAAGAAAATCTATAATATGTATTTTCTTTCCATCAATTTAATTACAATTTTCATTTGCTTTCCAAATTTGTAAACTATATGGTTTTGTTTCCATTTCCCCTTTTCAAATGTTATCTTTATTTAAATCGCTTTTTTTGAATTAGATATTAGAACTGATTGGCTCTAAAACAACAACCATTAGCAGCACTATCACCTCCCCCTCACCCCTCCCAGGTGTACAACTGCAACATTTCTATTTGATTCGATTTTCCTGGAACATGCTCGGCCGCTTGACCCCCTTTAGTCGCCTTCCCTGGCGATTTATATGCGGGTCGCATGCAAAGCGCCATGTCAACAAATCAGCCTGGCAACATACATGGCCACGCCCCCCGCCCGGTCGGACGCCCCCCTATCGTGACGCGTCAGTAATGCAATTATTTTGATTTTTGTTAAACATATTTCCCCGTTTTCTGTCTGTGGAGCAGAGCTCTAGCCATGGCATGGCTAGAGCAAATAAAAAGCGGCTGACATTTTCATTGGAGCGAACTCCCGGCCGCTTGCCGGCTGGCTGGGGATCATTAGGCGCACCCCGGGGCCATTAATTTGAGCCGGCCGAAAAGTGTTTGCCAATATACGAAAACACGAAGCTAAAAAGGCCAGCGCACGAGGAGCAATTGGTAGGATGGAGGAAGCCCGGGAGAGGCAGCTGAGAAAACAGCCAGCTAAACGCAGCATTTAAGATAAATCCGCGTCGATAGCCGCAGACCCCAAGAAGTTGGCTCAAAGGAGCTCGGGGAGCTAGTTGGGGCCTGGGATAAGGGACTAGGAATAGGACAGAGCAAAATGGCCATCAAGTTCAATGCACAGAAACAAGTTGGCAGCGACGGCGGCACACGAGAACCAGAACTTGGCCAAGAGCACAAGCACGGAGCCAAGTCATGGCGAAGCCCTCCTTTTGAACCCCTGAAGAGGGTATTATCGTTGGCGGGGCCATCAAGTGTGGGCCTTAAGGCGACTTTGGACCGGGATCTACTTGGTCTTGGGTGCTACCCATGCAAGTCTTTAATTTTTACGAGTTTCAGATGCTGGCTCATGGGGAAAGTCTGGATGGTTTTAATCAGTTTTCGTTTAGTAAGGGCATCGCCAGCTTCGGCTCTTGGCTTTCGCTTCCTTTGCCTCAAATTAACTCTCCGCATCTCAGGTTCAATGCTCCATTTAGACGGTGGACAGTTGCAGGGACTGCATCGCGCACTGCTGGGCGGTAAATCAGAAAAATCAACACATAAAAACTAAACAATCGCCTCATTAATTACAATTAGAAGTGTTTATTGCACAAGCGCGTCCATAAAACGGGGAGAAGAAGCTCTGGCCAAAGGGGCTTGCGTCATCATCAATCTTTGGCCGGGCGCGGAGAGAGAGTTGAGGCTGGGGCCCAAGACTTCGAGGGTCCAGTGATCGCAGCGACAACATCGGGCTAGTCTTGGCCAGAGACTGGCGACAGACAACTGGAGAGACTGAAGACTGAAGACTTGGAACCTGGGGACTCGCGAGACACCCGTGGGGCTGCCCCGGGGGCAGGCTGTAGGATTCATCAATCAACAGCTGTCACTGCCGCCGGCAGCCGGCCGGTTTGCTCCAGCTCCATCTCCATCTCCAACTCCATTTCCAACTCCATCTCCAACTCCAACTCCATCGCTGTCCCGGGATCTGTCTCTGGCCCAGAGCCGGGCTGTCACTCTGCGCGGCGCATGCACAGCCGTCTTGGCCAACAGCAGCTTCCTGTTGTTGACCAGGCCGCCTGGCCGCTGCAGTGACTCGCTTCTGATTGCGAGTGGAAAATTGCCACTCCGCTTTTTATGCAAATGCCTCGCCGTAATTGTTGCACGAATATTGCATAATCATGACACATTACAAATGATCCGCCGATTCCAGCATGCCCCAGTCATCATCAATGTCACGCCTCATTAGCGGCACAATCGGCATCATCGGAATCAGAAGCTCGCCCCTGTCGCAACCGATTTGTGTCCGAGTTAGCAGGAAGGAATTCCGGGAATTACACTTAAAGCTTGACTTAAAGTGGATCAGCGATTCAGGACTCTCCTCCCTTCCAGGCCATTTGGCTCCAGTCACGCCCACGGTCCGGATCTGGGTTCTATTTTCAGGCCGTTGCTGCTTGCCTCGCTGAATCCCATCCATTAACCGGGCCGTCATTTATTTTTACCTTTGGCCAACACCTTTCTATGGCAGAGCAAAACAGCATCTGGCCATTGGCTTTTTAAATATTTAAGCGGCAGCAGGAGGAGCACACGAGTCCGGGACGCCTATCCCGGTGAGTGTCTCTCCACCTGTCGCGTTGACAAAACGCTTTCCCACGGCAACGCCCACAAAGGACCTCGATTGTGGGCGAAAAGGGTAAGCCAGAGACGGGAAAATGTGAAAGCTGAAACCTTCGGGAGATTACAGAGAGAAAACGGGAGAGCCTTAATGCAGATTGATTGGGTTTTGATTTATCTTAGAGGTAAGTGTTTTGTTTAGTGTCTTTTGGAGGGTTTTATCCATAATTATAAACTTTAGCAAGGAGTTCTAAGTAATATAGAAATGAGGAACTATTTGTGCCAATAGCTACTATAAACTTTACTTTTCTTGTATCTTGTTTAAAGAAAATTCCTCTGAAAGCCTTACCATTTAGTTTCTGTGTAGGATTTGGCTTTGGCTTTTATAATACATATAGGATGACCTGCGGCGCTGCCTGGACGTGCGGACAAAACTGTCTATATGCGAATAAACTCCGTCTATCAAATGACAACAACGCTGAGGAGCCGGGTCAAAATGTCCCTTTTTGCAGAGAGCATCCTTTGTGCCGTGTCAGCAAACTAGATTCGCTTCCCAGTGCCATTTATTTATCTGTGGCCCCTTTTCGCTTTTGCCCGCTTTTCCAGCTTTTCCCCCGAACAGCCATTCCCCGCTCTCGCCCCCCTGATTTGGTCGCTAGCTTTTGACGCTTTATTTCCGTATCCGTTGCTGCGAGCGGCATTTTGTTTACCCGCAAAGCGAACTCAACCAAAGACAGTTGGAAGGCAGCACAGGAAGAGAGAAAGAAAGCACTTTAATGTAATTGCGAATCTATGTGAAACGAAATATTCCCTGCAGTCACTTCAATCGCTAACTGGAAACTTGGTCAAGAGCTCCTCATGCCCCTCACCGCTTCGCGTGTCCCCTCCAGGGATGATAAGCGGCTCCAGCTCCAGCTCCAGCTCCGGCTCCGGGTCTGGTGACCGCTTGCAAAGGCATTTCAGCATTACTCAGTGTTGTGAAATTGCATTGTGAGTAAGGCAACCCGATCCGATGAAGTGATCCCCTGCCGGCTGCCGGTGCATTTCACTCATCTAATTGGCCATAAGCCCCACCACCGACGACGACCAGCCACCAACCCACCAGACACTTAACCCCGGCAGCAATGAGGATTACGAGGTACGGAAAGGCCCCTCGAGGGGCCCCTCGTGTGTGCGGCGACATGTCAAAGTAACATTTAACGGCTTTGATGTTTGTCAAATGGCATTTTAAACAAATGCAACTGGCACACGGGGCAATAAAAGGCTGGAGCCCCGACAGCAGCATAAATAAATAGCGCTATAATTTACGCTTTTCAGGTGGAAATTGCACGCAATGTCCCCCGCACATTTGCCTCTACTTTCCTACAGTTGTATACCCAGCCAGTTTGGGCGGGATTTATGAGTGCAAGGCACAACACTTTGGTGTAAAAATAAAAAGAGGGACTCAGAAAGCCAGGGGTATGAGCGTTCCAAGTCATAAAGCAATAATTAGCCAGTAAGCCATCAGCCAATGGCGGTGAGATAAGCTTCAGAGCGTTATTGGTAACACAGAAAATGGGCTTCGCTTAATTATGGCACTTGTAATAAATAAATAACGAGTGGAAATGCCTGCCAATGGCTGGTGAATGGCTGGAAAAGCCGTTCGACTCAGACAGCTTGACGCCAGAAGCAAAGGCAAAGCACAACACAGCACAACACAACACACACAAAACCAAAACCAAAAGCTGCAAAATGCAAAAAATAAACCCCCGTGTAATGATGATGATGAAGCTTTTTGCAAAGCAGTCATAGTTATACCCATACCTGTAAACAATGGCAATTAGAGTGCACTGTGTGGTGGCAGTGGAAATTCCCGTTGGCTTAAACAAAAGGCGCAAACACACAAATTGCAGCGGTCGGATTTCAAATAATAGCGAACGGCGCGTGTAATAAAATCATGGCAGCCCGGGCTGACCTCAAACTGTGGATGGTTGGCCAAAAGGGAAATGCTAATGACACTCAGTGAGGAGCACCGCAACGGACAGCAACAACATTTTGGCAAGCTTTTTGGCTTTGAGGAGATTTACAAAAAACTTATCGGCTTAAAGGCCAGTGGCAGGTGCCAACTCATTCGCCATCAATCTCCGCTCAGTCAAATCTTGTTTTGTTGACTTGTCAAAAGCGCTGACGAACGACCACCACCGCCACCACCGACACGCCATCTAGCGTGCGGTCTGGGCACCACCGAACCGCAGCAGCAACAATTTGTAATCCTATTAACCCCTTGACTGCAATTAATCAATATTTTGGCCAAAGCCACTTGACCCGCCAAAACACGATTAAAAAGCCATAATTGAAAGTTGTCAAAGAGAGAGAGAGCGACGAGTGGAGGTGTTGTCTGGGGAAAACCATTACGTTTAGTTAATTATTTTAATACCTCAATAATATATATACATATATAGAGCTTAATTGGCATGGCATCGCTACTAATGACAAATCAATCAGCTTATGAAATTCTATATGTGCCCATCAAGCCGATGCAAATTGCCAGTTGATCCAAAGTTGTGTCCACATTTTATGCATTCGCAAATTAGTGGCTTTCATTATAATTATTTTGTATTTTTATTTTGGCCATTTTATTTGCCAGTTTTTGCTTTGTGTGAATATTTTTATGATATTCATTCTGTGTGTGTTATTTTTTTTTTTTTAATTTTTTGTTTGTTGCTTGTTTTGCAGCGAAATCTTCAAGGCCATGCTCATTGAGTGACTCGATGTTTTTCGCTCGCCAATTTTATATAATTTTTTGTGTTCCCCCCTTTTGTTCGTTCTTCGAGGCGATTGCAACCTGTCGCAAATATTTCGACGCATTTGTTATGCTTAGCTTATTTCATTATGATGATGATGGCTGCTCCGTATTTATATTTATAAATGTTGCAGTCATTCATCATAGCACCTGGGGAGCTGAACACCTGAGCACCGGAGCACCGGAGCTTATTGCGCCCACCGCCTGTAGCTGGGAACAGGAAGTGGCTTAAGCCAAATCGCATTGCAAGGCCAATGAAATCAGTGAGAAACTGCCAAACACTTGACTTCGCTGGTACCTCCAGTCCAATCCCATCCAACCTGACCGATTGCTCCAAGTCAAGGCTGTTGGCTTATCTTCTGGTGAAAGCGGTTCTCTCCGACGGCCGTAAATTATTTAATTCCTTCTCCAGCTACCGACCCATCAATTGCAACCTGTTTCGGCGATGACGTGATCTTGAGCGTATCCAAAACCGATTGGCCAAGACCAAGCACTAAGTGGTAATTTATCATTGGCCGCTATGCTGGCTGGCCAAAAAGGAACAAGAAATACAATAAAACAGGAAATATAAACGGAATTTCCAAACTGCAATAAATATTTACTAAAGTATTAGCCAGGAAAGGGTCTGCAAAAAATGTGAAAGTTTGCTAGAAAGTAAATAAAATGTGCTTGCATTTTTTAAATACAATTTTTGTTAATTTTTATATATTTACAAAGTATAATAATTTATATATACTTTTCATATAGGTTTTTTGATAGATTTTCTTGGAACTTTGAGATTTCCTTTATATCTGTTAGATGTTCTATACATCTACTAGGTATCCTTAAAATCTTTTAGATTTAATATATACCTTTCTAGATTCAATATTTTACATTTTTGTACTCTATTCCAGATTAATTTGATATCTTTTAGGTTTTGTTTGCATCCTTTAGATATCCTTTAGGTTTCTTTTACAGCTTTCAGATTTAATATATATTTTAGATTTCTGAAATATCTTTTGAATTTCCCTAAGCCTTACTAACCAGAATTAAGATCGAAGTCAGTGATAAATCCTAGAAACTTGAAACCGGAAGAGGAATTGGTAGAACAAATTGTTCATGTGAACCTGGAGACATATCGCTCTGATCTTGATCTGTTCTTTTTTGGTGCAAATAAAGCGATTTGTATGCCGCAGCCGTTGTTGGGCATTGCGGTTAATAATACTGCCGGCCTGGCCCGTAGTTATTGCGAATGTAAATATTTGCGAGAAGCGAATGAACCCAGCTGGGGCGAGCGAACCCCTCGCATTTCGCATTTAGCAATTCGCATTTAGCATTTAGCATTTAGCATTTCGCATTTGGCATCGGTTGAATGCACTGTGGCCTGGAAACAGAAGTCGGCGACGAATAATCTTCGTCTTCTAAAATCCGCTCTCTGAATTATTTATGTATGTAGGTATGTATGAAGGAAGGATCTGGGGGGATATTGATATTGGGCAGGGCTCTGGACTCTCGTTCTCGAAAGGGAGCTGGCCGGGATCAACCCGGCGCACTTGTTATGCAAATGCCATTCAAAGGTAAACCGGCAAAGAGCGGTTTTCTTGTGTTATTTTTGTTTTGAAATGTATCCAAAAGATACCGAGATACTCGCCACTACGGGAGCTGTCGTCATTGGCAGCCGGAGCGTTTGGCTGGCGTCACAACGCTGCTCTGACGACGTTAGCTATTGCTTTCCGGCATTGCAAGTCGCGCACGGGGGCTACAGATACAGATACAGATACGGATACAAAGACAGATACAGATACAGATACAGATACAGCGACAGCTAAAGATACTGGCTATGGCTAGGGGAAATAGGTGTGTGCTTGTGTGTGGGTGCAGATACACAGATACGAACACACACGCGCAAGATACTTTGGCCAGGCAAGCGCATTTTATAAATAGTTGCTGCTGTTGTTGATTTTAAACAGCAACAACAAGTTGTTTGTTGGCTTCTCCCATATACTTTTTTCTTTTTTGTCATTGCAAATCGAAAAATAGAAAAAAGATTTTTGTTTTAAATAAAAGCAAAATAAATACAATTTTTGATACAGAGCGGCGGCGAGCGGCAGAGAAAGGCGAGCGCGATCGTTTTCAATTTTCGCAGTTGCTGTTGTTGTTAGTCAGCGGCGACTGCGACGACGACGACGACTACGGCAGCGACGGCATTGACCGCTAGAATGCAATCAACCTAGTCCAAGGCCAAGTGGCCAGCGGTTTTTATTTTATTATTATGATTATTGTGCGACTGAGGTGTGTGTGAGTGAGTGTGTGAGCGGGTGCTGGTGTATCTATAGCCATGAAATTCGCACTGCTCCGCGGGAGACTCAGCCAAGCCGTGAGTAATTGCTCGACGCTGTTCCTGGAAGTGCAGTGCGATTTTTCGGGCCTTTTCAGTTGCCAGGCGGGGAATTTTCTCTACCCTTCTACAATTTCCGTTACCAAAAGCTAAGCAAACACTTTTTATTGCAATGTTTGCACAAAACTGTTTGTCGGCCAAACATTTCTGATTTATGCTCGCCAATTAATTGGCCAGCGGCAAAGCGGAATTGCCTTGATTTATGCACCTACTGTGTATTTTTCGTATTTCAAATTTCGTACTTAATTCCGGCCGTAATTCATGGATGCAGAAACTAACTCGGACTAAGTCTAGACTTGGCCAAGTGTCATTTGGCTAATTAAAGCCACCCAGGCGTAGGGCCTGAAGTATCCTGGAAAAGACTATGGCATACTTTTTGGGAGCACGGAGCCGGGATCACGGAGTGCCGGAGTCTGGATCCCTCCTGAGACTCGGAACTGGTATGGGGGCAACTTTCCAATCCGCTGACTGGGATTGAG
Source organism: Drosophila bunnanda (assembly GCA_035046265.1). NCBI lineage: Eukaryota > Metazoa > Arthropoda > Insecta > Diptera > Drosophilidae > Drosophila > Drosophila bunnanda. The sequence continues at coordinate 1,649,937 of JAWNOB010000130.1, forward strand.
ACACCACCAACCAAGCACCAACCATTCATTTAGCAAAAAACCCGCCGCTGACATGTCAAGGTTTCACTTTGTTTCGCCTCAACACACACTGCCCACACGGATATGTTTAAATATAAATGCAGATAAGTGGCTTTTTGCAATATATGTACATAGTATATATATATATGGAGGGGTACATACGAATATATATACATTCGATCCGAGTGCGTTTCCACTCCGCAGAAGTCAATTAGAGGCATTAGCCTGTCCAAAGCGACAAATTACTCACCTGCAATTAGAAGAGCGAAAAACAGACGTGAGATTATGGTATTGAGAAGTGGCTTCGGCAATTTGAATAAGAAATCTATTTGCATTTTGCATTGTAAATGTTCCTTTGCGATTCAATAATTATGATAATAACGGGTTTCCGCGGCTGTAGAGCAAAAATCGATACATAAATCAAATATTGCTCATACGCCACGGCAGCCCGTCGCCATCATTTCTATACAAACAATCACCATAATGATGATGGCGCACGCAACGCACCAGCTTTACTTTACCTTTCTTAAGCCCGATGTTTACTGCGTTCACTTCGGGAGGGCTGCATTTTCTTCTAGCCAACTTTTCCAATTACCCCCCAAAAAAAAGTAGAAAGAAAAAATTGTTGCTCGAGGCGGGAGTGTCACGCAAGCTAACCTTGAAACCATATCGATTCGGAAAAGCAAGCCAACCCAGAACCCAAACTCAAGCCCGGAGTCAAACTCAATTTGCCAGTCGCCGGCGTTATTTCTGCGTGTAATTGGCCGAACTTAATTAGATTCCAGATTCCGGGAGGTTGGGAGCTTGGGAGCGTGGGCCTGGCTATAATTAAAATCATTCCCGATTTAAAATTCGCCGCCAGAGATGGTTAGGGAAAATGGAGAAAACTCACTCAACGCGTGTGCAGCCAGGAGAGCAGGGCCTGCGCACTGCCGGGCTCCACTTAGAGAGCCAGAGAATCGGAGAATTGCGGAGAATTCGCCTCTGGGTCTCTCTGGAAAATGCGCGGGAAACCCGAAGCGTTATTTATGACGACCCACTGAACCACTCTGATGACGTTGATGCTCCTCTTTCGGTGAAAGGAAGGGGAAGGGTTACATTTGCGTGGGTTTTTCGCCGCAACCCTTAAAAGTGTTGCCATATCGATTTTCCCAGGTCCAAGGGGGAGGAGTAGGTTCTGCGCCCCAGCGATGTCTCTGCCTCTGCCTCTGCCTCTGCCTCTGTCGGTGGCTCTGCCTCAGTCGACTTTTCTCGTTTTTCATGTCTGCCCTGACCTTGAATACATTTGCAATTCCTTCGTGCGCTGCCAACTAATGTGTGTACGTGTGCCCCTCTGCCTGTGTGCGTTTGTTTGTCGGCATTTTCCCAACTTTTTCTGCTTTCCCCCCCGCCTAGCTGTGCTCTGTGCTGGTCAGCACCCCATTGATGTTGCTATATATACACATATATATGGATTTGTTGTCATGACAAATTTGGTATGCAAAAAACGAGAATATAACGAGATATTCTGTCATGTTTGGCTGCTTGGAGGTGGCAAATGCGAATTGGCACTGACTTGTTGCAAACATTTTCGTGGAGACAATAATTTGTTTGCCAAGATGTGCCGGAGGAGCGCTGATTTTGCGCTTTAAAAATATAAATTATGACCGCATTGCAAAGACTATGCATATGCTATCATCTCTTGTGATTTATGGCCCGCCTCGGATATAAGCCATTATTCCGTTTGAGCTTGACTTTTGCCCCGCTGCACATAGCGCCGCCCTCTTAGCGCCATTTTCTGACATTGCCGGCATTTGAATTTCCCATGCAGCTTTCCCGCGGGGAGGGTCAAGGGGGCTGCGCATCTGTGCCACGCCGAGAATGTTAAGCTGCGAGGCGTGCCGGCGTTATTGCTCTGCTTTAATTAAGCCGCCCCTCCCATCACGTCCTCCTCCTCCTCCTCCTCCTCCTCCCATCAGCCTCCCACAAGATACCCCCAAATGCAAATGTCAACGAGCTGTTGCTCTGTCGTTGGTTTTTTTTTTCCAGCCCACGCCAGATCACTCAGCCTGGATCAAAGGTGCATATCAAATTACCATTTAATTGCACATTATATTATTTATTGAGGAATTTTTAAATTACTTTTTATCTGCTCAAATTTAATGTAAAACAAGGTGAGACTTTTTCAAAGTGTTTTTAAGTATGTAACGCAGGATTACTTCATTTTAAATTATATATCTACGGGGTTAAGACTTGTTTAAAGAGAAATTTAAGAATCTAGAATCCAGAAAATACATATTTTATAAAGCACCCGCTTTAGGAAGTATATTTTCGAAGTCAGAGAAGTCAGATTTTCATGCAAATATTATTGAAATATATTTAAGATCGAATCGCGACTTGTTTGCTCTCCCACAAAACTTTTCCATGGCACGTGTTCTATCCTTAGCTTCATAATCCAGCACTTACTGGGTATTAATTCACACAATATCCCCCCGACATAGAGCACTCAGGGTGTGTGTGTGTGCGAATAGCATTTGTTTGGCAAACCGATCGCCATTCTCTAGTGATGTAAGCAGGGCACTTTGCGATACATTGTTTGCGGGCTGCATTTGTTTTCCCACTCGACAAACAACACCCGCAACCGCACACCCCCCGATCAGTGAACTAAGCGTATAATTAACGAAGATTGCCATATCAAAAAACCAAAACAGAAAGCAACAAAACGGAGCTGCCTGCAAATGAAATCACCTGGCGAGCTGCTTTGGCGTTGCTTCTGTGCTGCCGCTTGTTTGGCTTTTAATTATGGCGACTGCGGCGACGCCAACAATAAATTTTCGATATATACATATATATACAAAATATATATACAGGTGTATATAGATATATATACATATATGTGCATACTGGGCACGCCGAGATATGTATGTTTTGCGGGGGATACTCTCTCGCACGTTTGCATATTCATGGCATTATTAATTCATTTTGCGCAATGCGAAAATTAATTAGCCATGAAAAGTGAATCGACCGCAAAACAATTCCAACACCGATCCGATGCATTCGCATTTTCCAAATGTTTATTGTACAATTAGCAGAAGAAACCAGCGGCAAGCAAGTCTCCGCTTTTTGACAAGTGAAACGTTCAGATTTATGGTTGATATTTCCTCGAGCTTGTTTGCAAGCAAACAAACTCGCCCCGCCAGATAAATGGAAATTTAAGCATGAGCGAAAATACATGTGTTGTCATTAGCGAATGATTTAGCTACCGAATAAATCTCATAAATATTATTCACCGAATCTCCCAATCTCTATTTGAATGCAGCTCATTATGATACAAATTTTGAGCGGAATAAATTGAAGGCTTTTTAGATGAAGTGCTTCTCGGAGAGATCTATGGCTTTCAGATAGCACCAAAATTGTGGGAATTCTTTGTTGGCTTAATTGGGGGTATGATAATGAAGGTGTATATATGACATCAGAAAAGTACGTTTTCCCAAACAGAAATTAACTTGTTCAAGATTTATTAAGACTTGATTGGATTCTATTTAAAAAGGAAAGTCTAGGACTTGCTATATTAATTAAGAAAGATTTCTTAAGATAGAATATTCCAAACTGAAATCTAAATATGATTACTTTCCCAATATTTTCTTTGTATTTATATATATACATATTAATAAAAATATATTAACTGGCTTTTTAGAGATATTGAAATTGGTAAGGCAAAAAAACTTTGTTTCCAAAAAGGTAATACCGATCAGATTTTATATTTCATGTTCTCTAATTGAATTGATTAATTAATAAATATTAATATTTAATGAACCCACAAACTGCTAATCTCCACAAAGAACCCATCATTTGTGGCTAGTTTTTCCATTTTCCATTTTCTTTTCTAATTTTTATAAATATTCAAATACTTTAAGGGGAAAATATTAAATGGAAATGGAAATGAGAATGAAAATGAAAATGGCAAGTGTAAATTGGGTTTTAATTTGGCGATAGGTTGAAACCAGAAATTTAATATAATTAGCAGCCCAATAAGCCACAATTTGTGGCCAGATTTTCCATTTTCCACTTGCCATTTTCCCTCGGTTTTTCTGCCACTGACGGCGACGTCAGAGCGGCGACACCGACAGCGAAGTCGACTTTGCCGCTTGCATTTGTGTGCGAACACGTGCCGTTGCACCTCCCAGCCCCCAACCCCTGTTTGGGGGGAGGCCGCGCCGACCCCCAATGCACCAATCCCCCTGCCACTGTGTGTGTGTGTTTGCGGCGATTTGAGCGGAAGTGAGTGAAGTGAGCGAGTGCGCATGGCGAGCGAAAGAGAGAGAGAGAAAAACGAGCAAGAGCGAGAGAGCGGACTGCATTTTCATGGCTAGCGTTTGTTGCGCAACATTCGCTTTTGCCGGCCGGCGCAATGTATGTATTTGCTGCAACAGTGTGGCACATGTGTGTCTGTGTGCTGTAACCTAGAAAACTGCATTTCCACGCTCGGCTGTATGGGTGGAAAAAGTACAGCCACGACAACAGTTGCAAGGGCCGCCATTTTGTTGTGTTCCGTGCCGCCACGAAACTAGGCCAATTCGCCGGGCTGCCCTCTTTCGACTGCCTTTTGCCAACTCTTTGTTTTTGCAAAAACTTTTTCTTTTTTGTTTTCTTTTTTTTTTTGCTTCTAGGCGAAATGAAATGAAATTGAAAATGAACCCCCTAGAAGGGGGAGGCTGGGAAAATGGTGCCTCGCGGGGCTCGTGGCAAACGTTTGCCAAAAGATGTTTCGCAAACATTTCGATTACATGCCGCTGACCACAATGTAAAAAGGCCAACAGCGATTTGTTCATGTCGGGCCGAGATATATTTTAGGCCATTATATGGTATGCAGGGCAAGGAATGCACTTTCATTGCAGGGAAATAAATATATTAATTTTAAAGATGATTTCTGGCAGTTTCGGGAAAGCTTAAAGCATTTTCCAATATTAATTTTAAGTGAAATCTTAAAGCTCCGATCTTAATTCGTTAAAAAATACCTCCTTTTCTAAGATTGCTAGTTTATACATTTTTGTTTAGCAAAAAAGAATTTATTTCTAATCTTAAAAACCTTTATTCATAATTTTCTGAATTTTTTTACTGTGCTGAAATTGAAAATCTAGTAATTTTAACCTTATTTTGTATTTAAGAAAACATATATTAAGCATCATTATATGACTGCATGTAAATATTAATAAAATTCAATCAATCACGATCTTACGACACCACTTCTCATTCGATTTTTGTAACGATTTATAGCGATTTTCCCCTGTCTATATTTACACCGATTCGTGGCCGTGCACATATATCGAATCTGGCCATAAGCAGAAGGCTGGCTAAGTGTGTCAGAGGCGCGGGCCACCAAGCCCAATGCCAAATTCCGCATTCGGCGATGCGCTCTTTTTCGGGCTCTGCCAATGCGGATGACAGTGGGCCGAAATGGGCACTGCATTTGCTCGATGCTAGGGAAATGTTTACTTTTGCGGTGGTCTTTCCCTGATTTTCCTTCTTGCCGATGACAAATATAGCCAGGTTCAAGCGGAGAAGCGGAAAAGCGGAGGCACGGTGGGGGAAAACGGTGGGGCGAACAGCCACAGAGGAGAGCCAAAGCGAAACGGAAACGAGGCCAAACGATGAGCTGAAGCTTTTTGGCTCGAGTGTCCGTTGGCTTCGTTTTGTTTCGTTTCGTTTAGTTTCGTTTTGTCACCTTGAACATGAAAATTGGCGCTGCATTTGTTGCTCTTGCCTGCTTTTCCACTTTTCCGCCTTTCCGCCTGCATATGTGCACTTGGCACAGATCGAGCGCTGCTGCTGCTGCTGCTGCTGGTAGCCGTGGAAAGGCCAAGCGAAATATGCACTTTTCCAATACGGAAAATCGCCTGGCCTGCCACCCGCTAACTGCGTACGTTTATTTTTATTGCATTCTTAGCTGTGCCATTTGCCTTAGTCACATTTCTGCAATTATGACAAATTTATGAGTTCGTTTCTCCCACACCGACAACACGACACACTTTGCCACTCATACTGGCACGCACGACGAGTGCCTTTGTGTGTGGGCACTCCTGCAACTGACTTTTGACGGATTGCGGCAGCAATTTCCATTTTCATTTTCCATTTCCTTCGTCTTTGCCTTGCCTTGCCTTTGCCTTGGCGTTGCATTGCATTGCTTGTTGAATGCAAAAATGCTGGAGACGTGAGGCATTTGTCAGCTCTGCTGATAAGTTTAAATGACGTTTTAGTGGTTGAAATACTTCAATATATTTGCAATAAAGTTGGATAAATATATATTGAATATATAAAATGAAATATACCCTAGAGAGGTTCTGGGTGTAGGCCGCCTGGGCTGACATTTATTCTGCTTAAGGTGTAATTACATTTGCGCCCCAGCTGTTTCGCTTCTCAGTCATTACTCATACGCCCCGCATGCCCGACGCCGCAACCGGGTTGCCTAATCTACCAACGCAGCCAAGATGTCGACACTTTGGCCAAGTCATTTGCAGTTGCTAATGCCTCGCAAATTGCACATCGAAGGGTGAAGTGAGGCACCGAGAGGGCGGGCAGGTCCAAATGGCTTTTTAGCGGCACAATTAACTTTTAATAATAACTCAATAAAGGCGAGCGAACGAAAGGCGAGTGTGTGCCACAGCCAAGAAAAATGACTTATAGATAAATTTAAATCGCTTCCTAATCAGAATTCAAGGTTAACAGCCATATGACTGAAATTAATACACACACACAGGGCGCTCATGCTGACGTCGATGGTGTGTGGCTGCCAAAGGCGAAGCAATTGTTGCTTGCCTGAGGTGCTCGAGTGTGTGGTGAGTGAATGTTGCTGTTGCTGTTGCTGTTGCTGCTGCTGCTGCTCCAAGGTTGCTGCTGCTGCTGCTGTTGCTGCTGCAGAGCCCCTCAAAGGCAGGCACTCGTACGGATTTTAATTAAATTTTGCCATATTTCTGCCTCTGCCGATCTTATTTTTCGGTTTAAAAATAAACATACTTTTTGTGCAGAAAGTTAAGCAGAGAAATACGAAATAATGCAAAGCCAAGGCGCAGGTGAGGCCAAGCACGAAATCATAAATATAAATTAAAGCTTATTTAAAGAGCGACCGCCAGCAGCAGCAGCAGCAGCATTTGGGGCTTGTTCAAAAATAAATGCAAATGCAGTTGGTGCTGCTGCCACATCTTCTGATGCCAGCTGCAAAACTCGTGCACATTTGTCAAAAAAAAAAAGGGAAAAGCTGCTAAGCCAAAGCACATAGATACACTTAAAAAAATACTCCATGGAACTGCTTCTTCATTTAAACCTTATTTCCTTTAAATCATCTAAACAGGAATTGATTTTAATCAAAAGAAAGGCTTAAAGGCTACAGCTAAGCTTGAAGTTTAGAAGTATACTTTAAAAAAAATAGTTATGTCTTAAAGAAAACTTAAAAAATAATCTATATTGTATATTTGTTATTTACTTGAAGTCAAGAAAATGTATTGTATTTCTGGTCAAGTCAAATTGAAATCAAACATAGAAACTCGCAAAAAGCAAACTGAGCAACTTAATAGAATAACTTCCCCAGAAAATAATATATATAGAGTCAGAATAATATTTAATAAAATATAAAAATCAACTATAAAAAACCCCCATTTCTAAATACAAACTAATCAAACCCGTTTCTTGCTGTGTAATTACGAAATAAATATATATTAGACTCACACACAAGTATGTGCCTTTAATTAAAACAGTTAATCACAGTTCCGAGTGCCTTTCTAGATGTATGATTAATGAAAGCCTTTGTCAAATGAAGAATCATAGCACTTGGCTGGTTTTTTTTCTGAGTGTGTCAAACACACACACGCACACACACATACACACGCTCAGACACGTGTGCCGCGCCATGTTGGCTGGCCGCGAATGCAGTTTTCCCCTCGCTTTGTTGCTTGTGTTTGTGTTTGTGTTTCAACTGTCAGGCATTGCAAAAGCTTAATGCCAGCTAACCGCAACGCCCCTCCACTCCCCCCCCTGCCAGCCGCCTTGTAAGGAGGGGCAGTGAAGGGCGGTGGGCGGTGGGCGGAGGGCGGAGGGGCTGCCCTGAATCACCCGCCGCGCTGTCTGCTCTGGCCGTGCACTATAATTTGCCTGTTTGCTTTGGCTTTAGCTTTAGCTTTGGCGTTTTTGTTGCCGTTTGATATTATAAAACAAATTAGTTGGAAAAAAAAATAAACAACAAACAAAAAAATAAAGGAAAATAGGAAAAACAGAAACTATGCTATAGTATAGTTGGAATTTGAAAAGTTTATACTGGGTAATATGGCGTGTGCAATTAGCCGCATCTACAAAGTGAATGCTGAGGCGGCTTTCAAAGGGTACGGTCCAATTAAGGCGAAAATTCAGCGGAAAAGTTGGGAATTTCATTGGGAAATTCTATGGAAAGCTATGTATCTCCGTGTAGTTTATGATTCACCAGAGTTACTTGCACTTGTCACCGCAAATTGTTGGCTCTGATTGCTTGTCACATGCCCTTGTGGTGGTTTGCCTTTAAAATTCCCCTGCAGGATCGACTGGCGGCCTTCCATTTGGCGGCCATCGCCAGCTCTCCTCGTGTGTCGTGTATCGTGTGTGGTGAGCCGGGGCGATTTATGGAAGAGCGCTTAACCACCCATTGCGGTGGTGGTGGTGGCGGTGGTGGTGTCGTTGCCTTGGCAAACGCTGAACCGCTTGGCTTTCAGTTAATGGGTTGGCAGCAGAGTCGAGCTGAAGCCAGGCAGCCTTGCGGCCAGCAATTGCAATGGCAAGGGCCTTGATTAAAAGGCAAGCGGCGGCTGTCATGGGTGGTAAATGGTAAATGGTAAATGGTAAATGGTAAATGTAAATGCACATAAATCTGCATTTTAAGTAATAACCCGCACGGCGATGGTGCCCGACGATGGTGGGAGAGACAAAAGCCAGTGCATGAGTAATTTGTGGCAGGCATCTCCTATTGTTTCACATTATTATTTTATTCCGTTCCATTTAAATCGCATCACGGACTGAGCCTGAGCTGGGCGAAGGTTAATCATTGAGGCATCCAACAGTGCGTATGAGTAATGTCAGCTGCCAGATGGAGACTCAATATTACGTATGCGCCACGTGGCCGCCTTGAAGATCTCCAGTTGATTTCGATTCGGATTTTGAGGCCGCTCGAGTGCATTTTGATGCGGCACATCACACACAGCTGACAACTGACAATAATTGCGCACAATTAGACATTAATTGCATTCGTTCTCCGGCGATCGCTTAGCCCCAGCTGGGCTATGTTCGCCCCGAGCTGCAAGATGCGGAAATGCGGCATATATCTTTTCAATTAACCAGCCACGCCTTGGCAAAATAAACTTTTCCATTGTGTTCATTTTGTGCATTTGTTTGTTTGTTTGTGTTTTGTTTTGTTTTGTTTTTCTGCTCCCCGAATGGGTGGGCGTGGCCTGGCGAGTCTGACATAAATTCAAATGCGCACTCCAGGCCACAGAAAACTGAGACAGACAGGCGGCGGAGCAGGAAGTTTTGACGCTTTCGGTCAGCATTTATTTTTTCCTTTTCGGTTGTGCAACAGGTATGGAAAGTGAAAGTGCAGCTGCTGGCAGGCAGGGACTGGAGACTGTTTCAAATTAAATGAAATTTATATAAAATTAAGGGGAATTAAGCTAGAAGAAGACAGGTTTTTATCTAGCTTTTAAATCTTAAAGGATTCCATACCAAAGCTATGTATTTAGATTTATTCTAAATGAGTCACTGAGACTCAAATCTGAGACTCAAGACATTTATTAATTGATTCAAATCAATATGATGAAATGTTAAAAAAGCTATTTTAATTGGCTGCTTCTAAGCTTTTCGCTTTTCGCTCAGTGTGCGCTTTCTGGGCTTGCCGGAATGAATGTAAATAAAGCAAATAACCACCATATGAAAATCTAATCAGACTTTCAAGGTTAGCATATTCTATCGCGGCTGCTGCTTCAGCTCACTTCGCTATTTGTTCCTCCCGCAGCTTGTGTGTGTTTGCTGTTAAGAGCCCTTAAAAGCTCTAAACGAAATAGCCAAACACACGAGCCCACACACACACACACACACACATGGTGTGCCGTAACTAGTTTGTGGACAAACAAACGGGGGAACGGCCCCGACTGTCCGCTAAAAAGGGGGGGCGTTTCTGCTCGGTTTTTGTGTATTTTGTGTCTTGCTTTTTTTGTTGGCCTGCTGTCTGTGTCTTTTGGTTGCGTAAGTTTTGTTTCGGTTCTTGATTTCAGCCGGGGAGGCCCTTAAAGTTCAAACATAATTAATTAAAGAGCCGGAGACCAGTGGCCGGGACTGGCTAGCTAGCTAGATGGCTGGCTATTGATTTTGCTCGCTTGTGTGTGAAGTTAACGAGCTGCTGACATTGCCCTTTTGTGTGATTGATGCGTTGGCAGTGGCAGTTGCTGCGGCCTCCGAGGGCGCTCTCGGCATTTATTTCGATTTTTTTGTTGTGCGCGATACCTTCCTATTCCCTGGGCGTACACTGCGTATGAGTAATGTGCGCGGCAGCGCCGCATCAAGTATGCGCCGTGTGGCCGTGCCAAAAATATGCCCAACCGCCCGACATTTACATAATTGTGGCAATTAAAATCTATACACAAAGTTGCAATTAAAATGCAACAAACGGTCACGCTCCACCTCTCCTGACCGCATTCTGCGCCTATCTATCTATCTATCTATCTATGCTGTGGTATGCTACGCTGTGTATCTGCTAGATGTATCTGCTGCGGCTTGCCTCACTCACCTTTTTCTTGCGATCCTCCTTGAAGTCAATGACAATGCCCTCGTCCGACGTGGACACGGATGTTGTGCGTATGCGAGCGCTGGCCGCATCGTACGGCGACATTATAATGTGGCTGTGTGGGCTGTGGTGGGCGTGGCCGTCATCGCTCAGCGGCGGCGAGGCAGAACCAGAGCTCCAGGAGGCTGACGAGCTGCTGCCGGGACTGGAGCCCTGCAGCCGGATGTCAGCCACTCCGCTCTGTAGGTTCACGAGGGCTGCCGGAGACGAATGGGAAGGGAATTAGTCAATATTTATTGGGTTTATCCAAGCTGAGGGGCTACCCACCATCATTATTGTGGTTTTTCATAGACATGAGGGCTTCGCATGCCTTTATCACGTCATCCTTGCTCGGATCGCTGCCGTAGTCATGATGATCGCTGGGCGGACGTTTCCGGGAGCTGGAAAGTGGAGTAAAGAGTTGTATGCTTTATTAACCAAGGCCTTTGCTATATTTACTACATACAGAAAACAAGTGCAAGGACTCGAAAATTGCGACCCAGTTTCCACCTCACTTCAATGACAAATCAGTTGCCGCTTTGACCCAGTTCTGATTCTTGATTTTATCAGCCACCCCCGCAAAGTGCACAACAAACATCTGCATACTGCATGCTATAGCATATAGAAATATATATATTTGTGTACGATAAAGATATAGACACGCAGGCATCGGCAGCTTATGGCTTTGACTTCAAAGCAACCGCCCAGTTGTCGTTGTAATTTGCACAGCAACAATGCGACGAGGTCTTTCCGAGCGATAATCGCCTCCAGCGGCATTTCAATGCAAAACATCGCTAAACTATTTTTCCATTTAACTAATTTCTGTGGCCGCTGAATTCCGCCCATTGTGTGTGTGAGTGGTGTGTATTTGTTTCGTCATTAATTGGCCTCCTTCCGATGGCCTCACATAGCTGGGGCTCTGGCTTTCGAGCTTTAAGGCCATCGGAGTGGATATATATTTCCCCCATCTCGCGGGACGGCTTTAAGCTCTTAACCTTGGCGCAACCTTCGCTTGGCCAAAATCCGAGATATCCTTATGAACGGCGAATAAATTCAACAAAGGCAAACACAATGCAGCCAGACCGGGGGAGGGATCATAATAAAGACGCGACAATGCCATAAATTCAAAGCATTTGAAACCGAGAAAAACTGATTTGGCATACGCGCGTGCACCATAATCAAGCTGAGTGCCGGCTTCAGTTTGAGTTTCCAGTTTGAGTACTCCCATTCCCCCCATTCCCATAATTGAGCGATTGAGACGTCGTTATGGGCCCTACAAGAGATGCACTGGCTGCCAGGATTAACTAGGAGCCAGCTCCACCACTCATCCCGCAGGTGATGGCAAGAGCTCTCAGCTTATGTTTGGAGATGCACCAGCAATTATTGATGCTTAGACTTAAGCGGCTTACGGGCAGCATTCTCCAGCAGCACAGGGACTGCACTGGCTTTGTTATCGACCCGGCCATCTGCTTTGGGCCAAAACACCAAACACAACTCGTGCTGCGACGCCATTGTGCGGACAAGACGAGAGTTGGCCATAAAATGTTATTACTCTGCTACCAGGTTTTAGCCTTTTGTCTAATGCCACGGCACCTTCTCTCTCTCTGCATTTCCGCTGCGCCCGTCCCAATTAAATTTACTAAACTCAACGATAAATTTTATGCCGCCGATCGTTGCTAATCGCATAAAAGTAAATTCGCGCATAAATCGACATTTCCCGGCCGCGGCGAATCTGTGCTGTGCAGTGTGTTGTTTTTCTTTCCTTTTTCTTTCTATGCTCATTTCTTGCCGGCCGGCATAAAGGCGCGTGCCCGAGGGGAGCGAGGCGGAAAGCGGGGATTTTGGCCATCACGATGTGGCCATTTAATGCGCACAATCGGTACCGTTAGGCAGTCGTTCGCTTTCCGCCCCATTGCGCAGCATTCGCAGCATTCGTCGCTGGAAAAACTTTAATAAACTGCAAGCAGCAGTTGCAACATTGCAAGCAACATGGGATGTTGTGCTCTCTGACCAGGTCTCCTCCTGACCAGGCTAAATTGCCCCAGAGGAGCAGGAGGAGCAGGAGGCTCGGGCTCCACGGCGCGTGATTGAAATGCGATATATTCGCGCCCGATTTTGGGGCCAGCTCTGGAGCTTTTGAGCCTGGGAAATGGCCAATGCTATAGGTGTAGCTATAGGTATAGCTATTGCTATTACTATTGCTGTTGCTATAGCTGTGTGCCTGTGCTGCTTTGTTAGCCATTATTTGCCCACGTCGGCTGGCCGCAATCAACAGTCAGTCGGGTGAAAAAAGAGGTGTTGAAAGCAAAATTACATTGCCGTGTTCGCCGAGCAGTGTCAGGAAGTAAGAGATGCGATATGATACGAGACTGGGGAGGACCAAGCTCGGCTCGGGTTAGTTGTTTGCATGCACCGGCGAAATTAGTGGAAAATTGCATGGAAATTCGCTGGAAACTCGACTTGATTTCAATGCGGTTTGAAGCTTGCAATTAAAGCTTATTGAATTAGCCACGTGCCCGAGATGCGCAGGGGAAACTTTCACCAAGTTGCATAGGGAAAGTGCGAGACAAAGCCGAGACTCCCTCCCAGCTACACAGCTCCCAAAAAACACAAAAGGCCCCCTTCGGATATCGACAATCAAAATCTAAACAATTTTCAAGTGTAATTTATACGCGGGCAAAAATACTAATAATAAGAAACCCCTTGAAAAAGTCGTTGCCTGATTTTCTGTGATTACAGCCCCGAGGACGGCCACAACAACAAAAGGTGTTTTCGTTGCTAAACTTCATTGAGGTTTTTGTGCCCGGCCAAAAAGAGCTTTCAGCTTATCAGTTTGCACGATAAGAGTCGAGCGAACAAGCACATATCTGCGTTTATTCAAGCCAATGTCAACGGCAACAACAAAAGCGGAAATGTTCATTTGTGAAATGAAAAATGACAAAAGGAGAAAAACAGCACAGAGTGCGGGACAGAGAGAGCGCAAGCAAAGGTAAATACAACTCGGATTTCGAAGCAGACAAAGAAAAACCGTGTAAAGGCAGGTGGATCGATGCTAATGGCAAATATTTGCGGACCACGGTGCGTATGCGCAATATATGCAAAATATCTGAAATCTCTGCATATTTGCCCATTCAAATAATCAAAACAAAAGCACAGAGTCTCTTAGATATATATACTCATATCACTATATAGCCTTACGCATTTTTTATTATTCAATAGTTTCTGTCTACATTTGTTTTCGCTATTTTTTATGATTTGTTTTTTTTCGGTTGCCTTTTTTCCTATGAAATCTATATAAATGTATATGACGTTGCCGCGTGCGAGGGTTTTTTTGTTTTGATTTTTATTTTTGGTCAAAAGGCAGCAGCAGACAAGTGCCTGGGATTGTTGTTAGCCAAGGTGTAGTTGTTGGCTGTGCGTGAGGTGAGTCAATTGGCCTTTATACCTTGGCCCCTTCCCCTCTCTCTGGGAGTTTCTTCTTAGCCGAATCCGTTTCCGAGTGTGCCTTTTGTGGCCGTTGTTTTATTTGTTTATTTTATTTAAACAAGGCGACCTCTTTTTTGTTGTTGTCCCTGTTAATTTGGAGGTTTCATTTTTTATATTTCTCCTTTTTTTTTTGTGCTGTAGCTGACACACATATTTTTTGTGCCTTGTTTTCTTTTCAATCTTCTCCACCCCATTCGCAAAAAAAGAGAAAAAGTCACAATCAAATTGAGTTAAGCAAATAAAAGCCCGACTTTCTGGGGGGGATGTGAAGGTGGCCTCAAAGCCAGGTAGTGGAGCGCCATTAAAGAGGTAAACAGACACCGACGAATGCCAGCGTTGTTTTCGGTTTTTTTGTTTTTTTGGGAGGTGAACTACGGCATGAAATCGAAAAACATGCGTAACAGTAAAATGTGTGTGCGTATTTTCCTTTCATTTTTTTTGTGAGGGGGCCAAGGGGTGTTAATTCAATGGCGCAGGCGTGTTTCGGACTCTCCGCCCTGCTCGCCGCTCTATCGCCCCATTTATGGCCGCCAGCGGAATGTTTACTTTTGGTTTATTTTGATTTTTAGCCTCTGCTAATTTTTTCCCTTCTATTTTTTCGTGGCTCGCAGATAACGAAACGTCAGAGTAGGCATAGTAAATAGTTTATTTTTTTGGGTTTTTGTTGCTGCCTTGTTTTTTATGCTTGCTATTATTTATTCGGCGCTGGGCGGAGCACGTGCTCCCCTTTAGTTTCTTGAATGGAACTGAAAGTAATGGGCCAAATGGCTCGATTCCTGTCTGCTACTCAATTAACATTTAAAGCCAACGGTATTATCATTTAATTTAACTAGCGAGCGGACAGGACAGCACAAAAACTGGGCCTGAGCAATGGCAAAAATCTGGAAAAAGCCCGAACGAATGGAAAATGGAGGGAAAAACATTTAACAGCTTTCCTTTCTTGTTCATTTTTGGCGGGGACCCACATCGTTTACATACCCGAATGGCGCTCTAAGCATTTTTTTGTCTATTTCGGCCATAACCCCTCAACCCCCCTGTTGGGCAAATCCGAAAGGCTCCACGCCTTTTTAGAGGCTCATTTGCACAAATTACTAGCATTGCGACAACGGCCAAGGAGCCAGCAGCAACAATGCAATTGTCTGTGGCAGCTAAAAACAAAACAAAAACCGGAGGGAAAACCCAAAGCCAAAGGCAAAGCCAGAGCCCTGGCCAAAAGGTAGGGGCAGAGAAAAGCCCAAGAAGACATTGTCACCACATTCCGGCAACGGAAGCCAGCCGGCGGCCCGAAGCAGATTGGCTATCGCCATCGCCATCGTTATAGCCATCGCCCCATGGGCCTAGATCCCTGCCCTGGCCACCTCACACCAACTAGATGCACTGGGAAAATAAAGTATACTCTATTTTAACATAAAACCAAATTGAATTTAGTTTATATGCTATTTAATTACTAATCTTTAAATAGTAGTTAAAATATATTAATGATATTATTCTGCTTTAAATACAATTGTTTTGAATACCCTTAGTTTTCCCTGTGTGAGAGTCATGAATAAAAATCGTATTAATTCCGCGCCAATGTCGATTCTGTTCCAGCCATTTGTTGTTTGCCTTTTCCGCCATTTTCTCGCCCGCTTTCCCCACTTTTCCGCGGCCAACAGGAGGCCTCAACTTGAACTTGAGCGGCCAGCTAAGACGAGCTGAGCTGAACTGAACTGAACGGAGCAGAGCTGCACTGAGGTGTGCCCCATGGGCTTATTAGAAATGCGCGGACATGAGCGGCTTTTCCTCGGGGCTGCGGTACGAAAAGCGGAAGGCTCGAAGCTTCAAAAGTGGCCTGCTGGCCTAAGAGTTTTCCCCCAGGCCTTGCACCTTGCCTTTTGGGGGCAATGGGCACCTACTGTACTCCGGCAATGTACGGGGACAAAATGTCATTACCCATTCGATTTCCACAGCCATTTCCACTTTCTATTGTTTGTGTTTACTATTTTTTGTTTCTGTTTTTTTTTCTCTGTTTTTTAGGAAATTGATAAATCGGCGAAATTCAATTTGAAAAGTTGCCTGTACATGTACACGTGACGCAGAGGATTTCCGCCATTCGGCCCACTCGAAAAAGCCGGCAAGAGCAAAAACCAACTGCCAACTAGCAGCAGTCAGTGACAAGAGCAATAAGCGTGTGACAGTCGAAAGGGCGTAACAAGCTGGCAGTTGTCACACGGCCATGGACAGTGGTGGCCCAGACAGGAGCCGGCAGGGGTTCGGTAGGAAGGAGGGGAAATTGTAGATAGACACACCTGCCGCCGCTGGCACACCACCACCACCAGGCTTTCAGTATGTGGGCCGTAGCTGTCGCTTTTCCAGCTTTTGTTGGCTTTGCCGCTCATGTGTCACCGGCATCGCCTTCGGCTGCTTAGCATGCAGAGCGGCAAGCGTCAGGAAGCGTTGCTGCTGCTGTTGCTGCTGCTGCTGCTATTGTTGCTGCTACTGTTGCTGCTGCTACCACTTTTACCACAGTTGTTGCTGCCTCAATTGGCAGCAACAATTTAGCGGTACTTGACCGACCGAGACCATGGGAATTACCCACAGTGGAAAGCAAGACGGGATTATGGCAGCAATTAAATCTAGAGTGTATAAACAAAGTATATGCCCCGCTAAGTGGCTTATTTTATAAACTTCTTTAAGTTGCAATTACCAAATTAAGTCTCTTAATGTCAGAAATAAAAGTGCATCCTTTGATGAAATGCTCTTGGCCGGAGCCAATCAATTAACCACGTCAATTTCCATTAAGATCTTCGTTATTGGCCCACCATGCGGGACATGTTGCATTTTGGCCCAGTCAAAGCCTCGGAGCTGTTGTACGTGCGTTTGCTTTTACAGTTAGCTGCTGGTCACTGTGCACTTTGGCTAAATGGGTTGCAACACACACGCACACACACTCGCAGGTGTGTGTGATGTGTCCCCATGCCCCTATCAAACGGCGACGACAACACCAACGTTGCCTCCTGCATTTTGATGACCAACTCTCTCTCCCTCTCTCTGCCCCACCGGCCAGCATTTAATTCAATTAACAAATCGCGATGCCAACAACAAGCGAAACACTCTGGCACCCTAATTATACCAAGAGGAAAAGCGATGGGAAAACCCAAATGAAAACTGCATTTAACCCTGCACTTGATTGCCTTAGCTCGAGTCAAGGTGAGGGCGTGTTGCATTGCCATTCAAATTCGACGAATTCGCCGGAATCCAGGGCCAACGTGACACGACAATTTGACGGAATCTTGTGGGTCACCAGCACCAAGGCAATGACAGAGCTGCAGGCAGGGCCCAGGATACGACTCCTGCCAGCCGGAGTGGAGCTCTAATTGACACAGCCCCGAGAGTTGCAGTTGATGTTGCCCAAGTTGCAGTTGCAGTTGAAGTGGAAGTGGAAGTTGAAGTTGAAGTTGAAGGAACTGCCTGGCAATTGGCATTCCGGCAACCGCAGGCGGGCGAAATAAGCCAAATCACTGGCCGGGCCTGGACTGGCTTGGCTGTGCCTGGGACTGGCCTGGCAGGCTAGAAATCTGTAACTGTAACTGCAAATTACAGAGCTGCGCTGCGGTTTTGGCCAGCCTTTTTGACTTGACTTGGCCAAATGACTTTTGTTTCGGCCCGAGCCGGAGTGGCTTCGCAGTCATTTGCTGTCAGACATCAGTGCCAACACCCGCAGCGTTTTTGCCATTTCAATTGGAAACAACTCAATCAAATTGCTTAGACCAGGTCGGTCATTATGCAGCCCCCTCCCCCACTCCACCCCTCTATGAGCCCCCCCACCACACCATTTTGGCCTGCAATTGCCACAGAAAGAGAAACAATTCAATCTAATTTTGCACACATTTCTGGTTCCTCGAAATTTGCGTTTTGGCCGCAGTGCAAATGTTGCGTGCAGCACTCGAAACTCTGGTGTACTCCATTCGATACACTGAGAGAATTCAGAGGGAAATTAACAATATATATGCTATCCTTACTCACAAATAGCAGAATTTTTTATTATTTTCAGCTTTAAGTTTGCTCATTTCTGACCCCAAAAACAATGTTTATTATTAAAAAATATAGCTCTAATTTTTGTTCTCTCTGCTTGTAAAGCCTGCAGTCTGTACTGTATTTTGATGTAGCGCCCCGCCCCCTTCCGCCGGCCTCCTTTTGGCCCGGTCATAAGTGCGCACGTTAAATTTTATTGCCTGCGATTCGAAAATCGGCACACAGCTCGGCCCAGGCGAACTTTAATTTATGAGCAACTGTTGATCATGGCTAGGTTTTTCTTTCGGACTCCATTGTTGGGTGTATCATAATTTCCCGCTTTTCCTATTTATCCATCTATATAGCATCTATGTATGTGCTAGCTGTGGACACAGTAGCCGGATCTACTAAAAATTTACTAGCTGACAAAAATTGGGCCTTTCAACAGATTGTTTTCCCCATCAGCATCAACACATACGCCTTAGATTTTCATATTGCTATTTTTCCCCCGAAGAAGTAAGCGGCTATTAATGCATTTTGGGTCGGGAAATTCATTTTAAATGGGTCTCCTTAAAATGTAAATTGAATGTATGCATTTTCGGTATGATAATCCCCATTATTTGCCTTACAAATTATGGGTGCTGACCACAGTCTTAGCCGGAGTTGGAGTCACCAACACTTTGGGCTAGAACTCATGACCCTTCCGCCAAACCGCTTCGATTTTCTTGGAGTCGGATTCCGATTCCTTCTTGGCACGAAACTCATTCTTGGCCAAATCATAAGCAAGTCGGGCCCACAAAAAAAAAAAAAAAAGAAAAACATAAACTGCAATGGCATTTTCATACTATTTTTTTCGCGTTCCTTTTGCTGCGATTTGAATGCAGAAATAAAATTTTACGATCAAACAAACTATTCGTGCAGAACATTGGGAAATTGTGTTTACGTTCATTGGAACGTCGGCAATGGATACGTTTAGGGGGGGATCTTCCGCGACTGCGGAGGGGCTGGCAGGGGAGGGGAGGGGTTTCGGGAAATGGTTTTAAGGGGCAGACTATATAGGTTATATGCTCCCTGCTATTGGAGTGTCTGTCCCTCCTCCACCAGTCTCTTTTCCTGGTCGAAATGCAAAATGGGAAATGCAAAATGCAAAATGCGAACTGCGAATGCATTTCAATAATTTGCCGTTGAGGGGCCGCCGCTTAGAAAATTATTATAAATTTTTGCTCTCTCCCCCAATGTTGTGTACTTTTCCCCCCCCACCCTTAAACCCCCCCTCTAGCAGTTGTTGTTGTTGTTGTTGGTGCATTGCCATTATCGTTGCCTTGCCGCTGGCTTTGTTTTTGTTCTGCTTCAATAATAATTTTGACCCACTTTTGCGCTCGACTTGACTTTTTATTGTACTGAAATTAAGTATTATTTTTTACGCTCGTTTTTTTTTTTTTTTTTTTTGTTGCTTCTTTTTGCGCGTATTTTTGAGGGCAAGACAAACAGTCGCTCATAATAATATTTGTACACAGTCTTGCCAGCAGCAGCAGCAGCAGCAGCTGAAAACAAAGCTAAACAAAAAAGCTGGCAAATATTTTTCAAGTCTTGGCTAATTGCCGCTGCCAGGCCAACTTGGATTTGAATTCTGTTTTTTCCTCAAGCCACCTGCCTCCCCTAGATTTTCCTTAGCCCCTCTCCTTAGTGCTGCTGCTGTTGTTTTGTCGTGAGCTTGAGCTTTCCCCGTTGTTATTGCTAATTTCTTGACGTCACCTGAAAAGTTGTTCTCGTCATTGGCATTATTATCCGCTGAAAGGTTGGCCAATGCCTCTCAGCCAATTTGCATGGGAAATCGTTTTGAAAATAAGCCACAAATCAATAGTCATGACTAATATATAAACTGTATTTTAGGCTTAAAGTTTTTCCTTATTTCCAAGAATTTTCTTGACTAGCTAACACAATTAACTCTTTCATAATAATTAATTAAAATGTGGAAACGCAGCGACAATTTTCTTATATATATACACATAGCTTTTTTACGCTTTTCCCATGGCTGTGTGTAAAAACTTGTTGAATAATTATTTACAGCTTGATATTGTTGTTCTGAATTTGTTGTGTATTTTTTTGTTGATTTCTTTATTCTTTTTTTGCAACGGTAAACTTGTTTGTAAATTATTTTTATTATTGCTGCTGTTATTGTTGGGAAGGCGGGGAGGCCTCTGTGTGTCTGTGTTGTTCTTTTGCTTTTCTTTGCTTTGCTGCAATTTTCCCATATTGTTTATTTTTACAATAAACGAGGGCTAGGGGGAGAGGGGAGGCGGGGCGGGTACCGGTGGGAGGGCATGCTCCCCCCGGGCGGTTGCTGTTGTTAATCATTGCAATTACAACAGCAGTGGCAGCAACAACAACTAACTAGAACTGAATAACCTGGCCAATTGACGCTTACACGCTTTCATTAGACGAACGACCCCGGGGAGGGGGAAGGGGGGCGGTCTAGAGAGGGCGGGCGGTCTGGCGGATCAGTCGAGCGTTAAAAATTAGCACTGACGCAACGCATTCGCCGCGTAAATTGACATTTACGCGATAATTACGCGCTTATTATATTTATTACCACTTTTTTCCGCATTTAATTTGCTACCATTTTTATATTTTTTCGCTTCTGGTTCTCTTTTCTATCATTATTTCCTATTATTTCCTTTTTTATTATTTTGCAGTTCTTTGTCCGTCAACTGCAATTCGAAAGCCATAAAGGGACAGTTAATAAAAGGCTGCGAATGGATACCTGAGAATCTGAGGTGTGCAATTTTCAGTTTTAAAATCTGAGAAAAACTGTAGTTTATCTGGAGGTTAATAAATATATGTAGCTTCCGAAATTGTGTATATTTTTCCACATTTAATAAAGTTTGTAAGCTAATTTAACACTTTTTGGAATACTGATAACAATAATTAACTAAATATTTTTCCATCTTGTATCCAAAAGAACCTATGATTACATCAAACCCTTTGCAAGTGCCTGAAACCCGCGAAAAGGTAAATATTATTTAAGCCCTGATTTGTTTACCCGGCACATTAACAAGTATGGGAAATGAAAAGAAAAGCTGCTCGAGAAAAATAAAGTTCTGTTTACTCAAACTATCTAAAAGGCGAGGGGGGCTGGCTAAACTATGTAAATTAATAATAACAAAAAAGAGACGCATTTAAGGCAGAAGAATGCCGTGCGGGAAGCGAGTAGATTGCGGCGGGCGGAAAGGGGGGCTGATATTACGTCGCATTACGCGAGAAGCGCGTGTTGCGCGCAAGGTGAGCGAGTTGTTATCATTGCACACGTGTGTGTGTGCGAGTGTGCGAGCGAGTGTGTGACTCCGCTCTATCAAAAGCCCGTAAAGAATATGGCGGCGATAGAGAACCGCCGCACCACCTCACCCTCGCCGGCTGAAGAGCTTTGTGCTTACAGCTTATTTGCGTATCTGTGTGCCTGAGTATCTGCGAGTGTGGAAAAAATACTTCCGCATTCGCATTCGTATTCACAGTGGCGCGGATTCGAAACAATAACAACTTAAAACCGGAGGGGCAGCGGTCCCCATGATAAACCGAAACTGCGGCAAACCCGGCAAAGAGCAGCCGGCACTCAGTTTCAGTTTCAGTTTTAGTTTGAGTTTCGTTTTTAGTTTCAGTTTTAGTTTTAGTTTGGGCTTTTGTTATGGTTTTCAGTTGTTGTTTTTGCGGCTAAACACACAGGGTGCTCGTGTCCCCCCCCCCCTTTAGCCGAGACACATGGTGCCACATGCCACAACATCTCGCGCTCTCCGCCATTGTAATTAATTAAATTAAACTGGCACAGCAGCGACTCGCGCTGAACTCAATTGAATTTTATTTGAATTTTATTACAGACAACAACGGAATGGGACGAGAGCGTTCGCTTGTTGACTTTGCGTCTCTTTTGGCGCATTGCAGTTGCTCTTTTTTCCCATCGACAGCGGGCAGTGTTTACAGAATCTACACAGGAAGAAAAGGAGCAACTCTAGGAGGAGCAACATTAAGAGGAGCAGCAACATGGACAGCAGCAACATTACTAGCAACTCGTACAGCAATGACAAAATAAAAGGAAGCACCAGCAGCAACTTTCAACAACACAATCATAATTCCAACAGAAAACTCAACAACTTCAACGAATTAATCAACAGCACCAACATTGAACCTTATAAGCGACAGCAGCAACAGCTGAAATCGGAGAAGCTGCAACATTATGTGCAACAGCAACATAAGCATCAGCAACACCTAAAGAGGCAGCACTTGGACGGTAAAATTCAAAAGATGCAACAAGAACAATGTTGCCACAGCAACTTCAACAACAATATCAACAACACTTACAAAAGATGCAACAAGAAAAATGTTGCAACAGCAACTTCAACAACAATATCAACAACACTTACAAAAAAGCTTCAGTAACAATCACAGTCATAATTTCAACAATAACTGCAACAATATTACTAATAGTTTCAACAACAACATCAACAGCAACACATGAGCAGCAGCAGCAGCAGCAACACATGAGCAACAGCAGCAGCAGCAGCAATGCACATCAGCAACATTGCCGGTTTAGTTTTAGTTTTTCCAGCTGTTTTCAGTTTCGACTTTGGATGGTCGCGGCTGGCTTTTGCGACGCAATTGAAAAGTCCCCCCAAAGGCAGTCCCCCTGTCATCCCACCCTATCAATACTCCGAACCCCTGCCGCACCACCTCCACCACCCACCACTACAGAGTCTCCTCCTCCCTCCGGCAACCCTCCGCCCCCTTATCAGCCATATGGCTGGACATGACGCGCCACTTTTGTGCCGCCTGCCTGGGCTTTTTGTTTTCAGCTTTCAGTTCCGCGCGCTCTCTCGATCTCTTCTCTGTTTTTTCCCTATTTTTTTGCTTTCTGTATTTTGATTATTATTGTTATTATTTTTATTATCAATTGAGAACGTGGCCGGCATTCAGCGCTGCCTGCCGCCGCCGCTGCTGCTGCTGCTTTTTGCACACTTGACTAATAGTTTCGACAGCGGCGCGCGAAGCTTATCAATTGAAATTGAAATGGAATACGCAATCATCAGTGGCGAGTGACAATCGCTTCAATTGCAAGTGGAAAATTGAATGCTCTACACGGCAGATACAAAGATATAGAAGAAGGTGTGTGACAAGATTTAGATATAGATGTAGTTTGCTTATAAAATCATTGTCGAGTGTTTTCTCAAACATATTTTGATAGCATTTACACATCAAAATGGTGCAAAAAGACACTAATTTTGATTCAAATATCAGTGGCAGGGTCACACTGTAGTATTAAGACCTCATTTTCCCCAGCATGGTCACTTTTTATTGTTTTAAAAGCCCAAGTCAAAGCGAAAATATTATTCTTATATTTTCCAGGCACA
The DNA here is from genome assembly GCA_035046265.1 of Drosophila bunnanda. Classification (NCBI taxonomy): domain Eukaryota; kingdom Metazoa; phylum Arthropoda; class Insecta; order Diptera; family Drosophilidae; genus Drosophila; species Drosophila bunnanda. Next base: position 1,673,646 of record JAWNOB010000130.1, read on the forward strand.
TGCAAACTTAAAGCTATAGTATCCGTATCTGATAAGAGCATTTACTTAGACTATGACACCCGGCGCGACTGTTTGCCTTCGTAATCAAATGTTAGTATTTCGTATTTTGTATTTTTTGTACACGTTCTCGTCGTCGTCGCCGCCGCCTTTAAGTTCGACGTAGTCGTCGCGACGTCTGAGCGGATAGTAATTGAAAATTTGAATTATTTTGCAATCAGTTGTCGTCCGGCGGAGCCCGGCAAAGGCAAAGCGGCCAGGAGAAGGGAAAGCCGTTCTTGTGACGAGGGGGGAGGGGGGGATTTCGGTGGGAAATCTTTATGCAAGTGCAGCGGCGGCGTCTATGCTAAGTAGCCTGGGGCGTGGCCGGCTTTGGGCTCAGCCGGGCGACAAGACGGAGACACAATTTTATTATAGATATTATACATGGTTCGGGCGATGTCCGTGACTTGCTGGCCGGTTCCGCTAATTTGTCGCCACTTATAAATTATTGATACGGCCCAGTCTCCAGCAGACGCCAATCGTTGCATATTTATGCAAAAACCAGTAAAAGTCAAAAACACAGAGAGAGAGAACGCGAAGCGAACGAAGAAGGAACGAATAAAATGTGAATAAAAACGGGTACAACCGGCAAAATGTTGTTAACCATAAATAAAATAAATATGAAACCAGGTGGGGTATAAAGTATTTCCACAAAAGATACACACTTTTCTTCATAAATTCAAGCTTAAAAGAAAGTATAGGGTTTTGACTCTATTTAGATGGAAAATTGTATATAAGAATTTACTCATGAATTGATATGAATATTCTTTTTCAGACTGAAATTAATTCATCTATATCTTCAATTTCTTTTGTATAGTTTTGATGCATCAAAATCATAGTTCCCAAAGTGAAGTGGAAATATATTGAATAAATCAAGGCACTACATTTTCCTTTAGTTGCATGCATTTCCTGTTTTTTAATACACTTTCATCTTTTAATTATATGTAAATTCTGTGTGGTACTCACTTGTGCTGCGGCGTCAGCGGCGGTGGCACCTCAATACTGTGTGTGGTGGTTCGGCGGCGGTCCCCACTCATGTCGGCGAGTCGGGCGAAGTCCGTGTCGCGATCCTGGTCAGCCAAGCGGGCGGAGCGTCGCGATTCCAGCAGACGCACTTCCTCCAGGCGCTTCTTCAGCTCAATGGGTTCCTGGAAAGGGGGGAAAACCAGGGGGGATGGGTTAGTCAGGGGCTCTTATCTTCTTCTTTTTTTTTTGCAGTGAGTCACTCGCTTTAATTGTTTGTGTGCAACTTTATTGAGCATCCCATTAAAAATTAATGACCCAGTGTGGGCACTTTAAAGCGATTCCTAATTGAACAAAGTACACATATTCCTTTCGGTATCTGCATCTAACATTGTTGCGTCTGTCACGCAAGGCGGTTGTTTCTAAATAATAATATTTATATATAGTGTTCGGTGGCAAGTTACCGGGAAATCCGATTCGATTCGAAGCGATTCCGAGAAGCGAAACCCCAATTAAATTATAGTTCACAGGGCGGATTGGCGCAAATAGCGGCGATTCAAGGTTAATTACAGACCACAGACGCTGTCGTAAGCCCTCCTTACACGTAAGTCCCTCCCACCGAGGTGAGTATGCAAAAAAATAAAAATAATAAAAAATCTGTATACAAAACAAAAACAGAAACGCGGCGCGTGGGCGCTAATTGAGAAACCAAGTAAACTGCATCCGTAAGATATTGTTTTGATACTGCTGCGCTGCGCTGCGCTGCGGCAACCTTGAATGAGGTCACTTGGTAACAGCGGCGGCGGCACTGCGAGCAACGCCTTATAGATATTTCCTTATGCAATCACCTTTTCGCTTATTTTCAAGATCTCGCCGCTCAGCAATTGATTGTGACACTTATTATGCCAAACATCTGCATTCAGTTATTTTGCTTAATTTATTTTTTGTATATTGTTTAGTTATTTATAAACACTCAGCCGCTATGCGCTGTTTCACTTTTCTGTTGCACGAGTATTCTTTATTTTCTTTGTAGCACTGATTTTTCGCAAATTTTGCCGTGTTTTGAGTTGGGTTTTGGTTTTGGTTTCGGTTTTTAGCTTGAATTTTCCACCCCGCGGCGGTAGCTATTTGTTGAATGTGCGTTAATTGGGCACAAAAAGCCGGCCGGCTACGGGCACGGCGACTATAACGGTAGTCTGGCAAAATGCGTCAGCGGCGGCCGCGTATCTGACGGATACGCCGCATTCGCACGCACTCTCACGCTCCCGCTGCCGCTCACGCTACGCTCACGCACTCTCACACACACTGACGCGACGCGCGTGTTTATTTTTAATTATTCAAATTTTCGCTTGATCTTTTGTCGGCCAACTGGCTGAATTTGAATTTGGGCTAGTAGGCCTCGGCCCCAATTTGTTTTTATCCGCTTGTGGGACTTGTGCGACTTGTGCGACTTCTCCCACTTCACGCTCACACGCGCCCCTGGCTGCGACTTCGACTTCGACTTCACTTGCACTTTTCGGCGCCCAGGGCTTTTCCGGTCTGCGCTGCCTGACTTTTCCTCGGAGCTGCTGGGTGGCGGAGTGGCGGCTGGTCGGTATCTTGCGGATTTTCGTATCTCAGGCTGCGGTGTGATGGTGCAAAAGGTTCGCGCGCGCTTTCAAGAATGATTCTGCGCTGCGCTCGCAGCGGCCGCCGGGCTTCGGGCAGCTTCGGCTCGGCCCGCTCGGGCCGGTTCGTGGCCGCTCGGCTCTTGCACTCGGCCGGCCTCGTTCGGCTTCGGGCTGGCTCTGCGGCGGCGGCTCTCTCGCGCCTGCGCTCTCGCACAAACACATGCACACACACACGCACACACACACATTTGGCATTGGGCAAATTTTCCGGTTTCTCACGACGTTTGTTTTTGTTTCTCCGCTTTGTGCTGGCTTTTCGCATGCTTTGCCGTTTTGTTTATGTATCTCAATCTGTGCGCTGCACAGTGCGCTCTCCCAGTGCGCCGCCGCTCTCTTTCACTCGCACTCGCACTCGCACTCGCACTCGCACTGGCTCCCCCGCACGAAAGTAACTCATTTACGTAACTCAAAGATACAAGTGATATCTTGGTCGTAGCCGCTGCATCTTTGAGCTTTTCCGCTATAAACTTGCTTTATATAACGATCGCAGATGCACAGGTGTGTGAGTGTGCTGCTCTTTTCCGATCGCCTCGCTCACTTTGATTTAAGAGCAATTAACTTTGACTTAAGAGAAGCATCTATCTTGTTTATGATGCTGCTTCTTTCCCCTGTCCCCCCACCCCGTTTCTGGCAGCGTTTATTATTATTATTATTTTTTTTTTTTTTGCTGTTTTCAATGTTTTCATGTTTACTGCGTTTGCTGTTTTCCCTGCGCCGGGCTGAGCTCACGCTGGGATTTTTACACTTCGCCGGGGATTTTTGTGCTGGGCTTAGGACTTAATGCCATCATCTTTATGCAGTGTTTATGGCGGACGCACTAAAACTTGATGAAGCACTTGCACATGTAGTTCACGGATCCCTCCAGGGGGGAGGGAGCAGAGCGAGGGAGCCGGGGCAGGGGCTGGACCAATTGGAGTTTTCTAACTTGCAATGGTTTAGTTAAAATGAAAATTTAAACCTGAAGATACCATGGGAAGTGGTAAATATTTTTATTTTTTAAGTGTTTATCATTTTTTATTTTGTAAAATTTAATCAGGTAAATTTATTTGTAATTATTCGATTTAATTTATTTTATATATTTACCAATTTCGTTAAAAAAAATAAGGCAATCCTAATCAAAGGAATCAAACTTTTGAGCATTAACTCCTAAGCATTAATTTCTTATGAATTATTAAAGTATCTTTAGTTCAACATATATTTCAAAATGACCTATAGGCTTTATATCCTATGGGTCTTGACCCTAACTTAGCTCTTAGATTGGAACTAATTGTTAAATTTATGTAAATTATTATATTCTCAGTTCAATATATACTTTTGTAAATAAATAGATTCATCGAAATAACAACTCTCTAAACATAAACATAACCTTTTTTTCTATTAGCTAATTTTGCATTGATTTATAATTTGTTTGTAATGATTTTGAATTGCTTTTACTGTTCTTTTTTTAATTTGTTGCTTGGTAATGTTCATTTAAACACAGAAATTCGATTTTTATGGATAAATTAATTTAGGAAAACATCAAAATATATAATAAATAATATGAATAATATGTAGATTCTTTTAAAATATAGTTTTTTAAGCCTTCTGATGTAAAAGCAGTATATTTTCTATGTCCTATAATATATTTTATATGGTATATGCACTATACTATATTATACTATGCTATACCATACTTCTATACACTAAATCTTATATACAATATTACTATATATATACTATATATTATAAATAATATAAAGTATACATACTAGACTATACTACTATACTTTATTATACTATACTATACTATACAATATTACTATACTATATTTTACTTTACTAAACTATACTTTATAGCCACCTTACTGGCCCCTTCAGGACCGTCTTGCCTTGCCGGGTTGCTTGACCCCATTTCCCAGTATTGAGTAAGGTCTCTCCCCTTATCAGGGCTCCAGCTGAAATTCCATGGAACCAACAAGATGTTTGCTCAGCGGTCTGGCGAGCTGGCGGAACCTTAGCGACCGCAGCGGCACATTCGCTGCGGCACAACCCGTTCTGGGTTATCGGGGACTTCTGGTGTCGCGCTCAAGTGAAAGTGCAAACTTGTTTGTCACTCGCTCCGAAACGGAGATTAAGCGGCTCAAAACCCCAATTTCGAAACGAGGCGAAACCAAAATATTTGGCCAGAGAGTTCCCGCCGATTGGGCTGGCCAACCACAGCCGCTGATAGCCGTGGCACATATCTGCTTGGAAAATGCTGGCCTTGCCACCTCAAAAAGTGGGCAAAACCGCCGGACGGCGATTACGAGGCAGCCGAAGAGTCTGATAAGCGGCGTTGATAAGCAGCAATGACCGCAGGGGCGGGGCAGCACAAAACAAAGGGGTTAACAATGATCGAACAAGGGCCAGCGGACCTTGTATCTGCCAGATACACATGCTGCGTGTATGTTTATTTATCTGTATCTGTATCTGTATCGGTGGCGCATGCGCTGAAATCGTCATTTTGTTTATCGGGCAAACGTGGCGAGCTGCGATTCCGATATATCTTCTGCTCCTGCGATCACTTGGAAATGCGGTAACGCGTGCCGGAAACCTGAGAGGCATGCGAAATCATCAAAAATGAGCTCAACATTTTGCAAATTCCGAATTCAAATCGGTCTCCCCTGTTGGCCATTCAGAAATGTGTCGGAAGTGGGGCTAATTATGGCATATCGATTGCCTGATTGATAAATATTTGCTTAGAAACGAAGCAGAGCTGTGCAATTATTGTCCTACATAGTAATTAGATAGCTGAGGGGATTGCAAAGTGATTCTTGAAGTATAAAATTGGGGTTAAATTTAATGGGATTTTTTACTGTAAGTTTAATTTGAATAAAAGTAAAAGACACAACTAATTTGTTATGTGATATATAATAAAAGATATCGCATATAAAGACTGCCTTGATTTTTATATTTTAACAAACATTCAAGCTTGAATAAATGGATATCTATAAATGTAACGATTTGTAATCCCCGACTTACGTTAGGGCTAATTTATGAGGAGCACCCCTGCTGACTCTTGACCATAACTTAGCTGCCTCTCTGCCCCTCTGATCGTGCCACCCCTGATCCCCTGACCATGCCTCACTTCCCTGTCCTGCACCCTCTTCTGCATTCAGTAAATAAACCCCCTGCTGACTGGCTCTCGCCATTGACAGCCAGTTAAACCCAATTAAAGGCTATCTGCCCGATGGCATCTGTAACTGTATCTCTGTATATCTCTCGTATCTGTATCTGCGAGTGGCTCATTGACCGGCCATGGTTCGCCAGAGTGGCGGAGTTTGCTTTTCCGCTCGCCTCATTTGTTTGACTAACCCAATGCGGCCCAGAAGGTTGCTGCAGCTAATTGCCCATTACCTTGGGCCGAGGCAATTTTTACTTGAGCCGGAGGAGAGCTGACTGCAGCCCGGTCTTTCAGATACTTTCAAATGCCAGTCGAAGGCTGCCAGCTGCCGCCAAATGACGGCGTCGTCTTGTGCAATGATCTCTGCCAATGCACTGTAAATTGTTTTCGTATTATTTTCGTTTTCATAGCTTTCCATTTAAATAAAGCAGGTTTAAGATGGCAACGAAAATACAACTAACAAGTCACACAGGCAGGCTTTAATAGAGTGGCTTTGTTAATATGTCACTTTATAAAGTAGTTAAATTTAAGATTCAAACACTGTTTGTTTTTAGACTTGTTCATAGTGATTTTTTAATGGGATTTTCTGTGGCAAATGACCCGCTTATTATCCCAGTGTTATCCCTGTCTCCGGCTGCTGCACTTTTCGCAAGAATACGCGAGAGTTGCCCACGTGCCGAGCGAGCATTTGGGTTAATTGTCTGTGGATTAGGCAGCGGCCATTGTTGCCACATTTGTGCATTGAAAGCCGCTTAGCGCCTGGCATTTTTTTTTTTTTTGACACCCTGCCTTGGCCGATATGGGGAAATATTCGCTGCAATATACCCATAACCAGGCCCGACCCGTACCCGTATAAATATATATTTATATATATATATAGTCAGTCTGGGGCTGAGTCAGCTGCGGAGCTCTGAACGATAATAAATTCTGCCATTGTCATTTGACGCGTTACGAAAACGGAACATTCGCCAGCCGTCTGTCTGGCGTTGTCTTTATTTACACGCTCCGTATAGTATACCTTCTGGAAATGCTAAGAGTACAAGTTGAAATGGCCATATCAGAACTTACGTAATGCCCCATGCTACGATCGTGCAACTGCGCTTCGATTTGGACTTGGAAATCGATGGGGGAAATGGAAATCCAGCCAGCAGAAAATGCAATTGAATGACAAATTATCTTGGGATTGCACACAGCACATCGCACCCGCTGACTCAATGGCAATATATGATTTTTTCGGGATTTATATCGAGTGCCGGAAGTGCGGTGGTTCACATGGGCGGGGCACGGACTCTACTCCCCCATTTTCGACCCATTTGACTCATTCAGCAAGTCGCAAATGGAATTGAATATTGTTCGCATTATATCCAAACATATATATACCGTTTTTTGTGTGTGCCTTCACTGTGTCTAAATTGAAAGCCACTTAACCCATTTTCGAGCATAATGCGAAACAGTTTCGAGCTGTCCCGGGGGGTACGGGGCAGGCACACTCTCTGTTATGCTTTATTAGATCTTGGATGCCATCGAAGTTTTTCATAAACAACCGCAGCAAACGGCGGAGAAGTCATTAAAGAAACTGTATTTTCCTTGGCCGACGTTGCGTTTTTGTGGGTCATTATATAAGACCGATCGGTGAATTTTAAAACCAAACACACATACACATATGTAGGACCAATTTGTTGTGCTTTTGGTCAGGGTACAAAAAAAAATGTACACAAAAATTATACAATTTGCAGAAACACATTAAAAAATAATGTCGATTTTTGAGAAGTATATAAAAATGGTTTAAATAATACTATATTTAATTATTAAGCTTATTAGGAATGGTAGTTTTATTAATGAGTTTTATTAAGGTTAAATCTTATTAATAATTAACAAAAACAAGTTTTATTTAATGATATTAAATTTTAACTCTGCTTTTACTTTTTCTTGCTTATATCTTGTCTTAATTTTACTTAAGGGAAAACCCTTCCTATTTACTTAATTTTCCTTTTCTATTTTTAACGCTTATTTAATGAAATTTAAAAATAAAAGTATCAAGAGTAAGAAGAATAAACCTCTTGATACTTTTATTTTTAATTAACATTAAATAAGCAATCCCTTAGAAATTACCAAATATTTGACAAATCTGAAGTTCTCGCTACTCTTTTTCAAATACGCAAACATATGTAATTATTTATAAGTTATTATTATTAAAAGTCAGGCATTTTTTAGCGAAATCTTATTAACCATCTTTGATCTACGATGAGAATTAATTTCCCAGTATTTATATGATATATTTAGTTTCTTTTTCCTAGTAAATCAAGTGAATATAAGATTCCTAATAAATACAATACTTTTAATAAAGCAACACAGTTTTTTTCAGTATATTACACAGCTATGATCATCGATCGATCTTTGATCCCCTGATCGGTGGGTGGTATTGGCGCCACCCGTGGCTTTCGAACTGAACTCCAGTTGAGCACCTTGAACATTATGCAAACGAGAGGAAACGCGGCAACTGACACCTGTGCCTGTGAGCAGAAATAAGAGCTCAATTAGGCGATTGCCGCATAATTCGGTTGTCTTTGCCAGACAACTTTCCCAACAACGGACAAAAAATCAAAATGAAAATGTGGCCAGCGGAAAAAACACAGCTTTTATTTTTTTCTTTTTGAGTTTCTAAGTAGCACGTACGTAACGTGGCTAACGGTTAATTTCGCTGGCAATTGTTGTTGCTTGAATTTTCCATGTTTTTCCTAGTTTTTTCTTCAGGTTTTTTATTTGTATCTTTTTCGAGACAGCATAAACATAACTGTAATTGCGGCATAATTGCAGCGGATAGAAGCGGAAAACGAAAGTGCAGCGAATAGAGGAGCATTCGTATAATAATTGTGACCCAAAACAATTTTAAATGCTTCACAATTTCGATCGCCGGCCGAATCGAATTTGTTTTTACCATTTTCGAAAGCGCCCCCTTTTTGATTTTTTGAAGGGGGGGTGTGTGTGTGTGTGGAGCCGGCACCGATGGTGTTGCAACAATGAAATTGAATTTGATTTCTTGATCGCTCGAGCCAAGCGAGCACTCCACGAAATCTGGCCAAAAGACCAGACAACAAGCCAAGTGAAAGTAAAGGAAAAAAAATAATAAACCGAAAACCGAAAAAGTGAAACATAAAGCAGCGTCTCGGCTTTCATGGGTACACCACGGGTATTATGAAACGCAACTCGTTGGGAGCTGGAAATAGAGAGGGGGCGGGCGGGCAGGAGCGGAGCCAGGTGAGCAGACAAGCTGGCAAGTCATGGAGCTGGTGCGCAGGCGCTCGGCGCTCGGCAGCAGGTGCGAGAAACTTTGAGGCAACGGCATTGACTCCACTCCAGCCGCCATCAATATCGAATTGAAATTCAAATTCAAATACCACTCCGCGCTGAGTCGATGGCGTTGTTCGCACATTTTGGCCAAGAGAGCGTGTCTGGGGGCCATAGACGCATTCGCATTAACGGTTAATTGCCAAAGTGGTCCATGGCTGATGATGGAGCACTTCGACTGCAACTCGAGGCTAGGCGATTGACTTGTCAAGACCTCGAAATCGATAATCCCCGTGGAGGACAAGCTGGATTTCTACCGCAGGGATGCAAAAGTATCAAAGAGAAATCAGTTAAATCAAGACAACATTGTATATCGAAATATAATCGAAATTTATCGATAATAAGTGATGAATACACACAAATTGTATATTACATACAATTAATTGGTATTCATATGCAGAGAGTTCTAGGAAAATAAATTAGGTTCAGGTTAACGAAAAGACTAAAAGCATAAACATTTCGATCATATAGATTCTTACAAAAAAGAAATGTGTTATATCGATAACAAATGTCGCATATACACAGCTATGATATACAATTAAATTGTAACTAGTACTATTTCCCTTAAAGATACTTTGAGGAAGATCTAATGTCGACTTAAATTTAAGTAAATATTTAAACAACAAACGATAAACATATCGATAATATCGATTAATACAAAAAAGTACTTACAATAACCTAAGAAATATATATGAATTAAAAATATCTAAACAGAAACATTGTATACAATTCTATATATTAATTTTGTGAAAGGCCATGTAAGAAATATTCCAAACAAACTTCAGTTATCGAATATCGCCCTAGTTATCGCCCGCATCTTGATCTTTTCCCCATCCCTAATCCCCAGTAATTGCTCTCATTCAAGAGTCTTAGGAAAAACTAAAACCATTTACAGTGCCAGATTGATGTTTGTCGGTTTGCGGGGCGTTTTGAAAATCGAAATTGGTAGCTGAGAAAAAAAAAACGCTTGGGGCAAGCCATCCGGCTGAGCTACTGTTGCTGCCTCTCCGCACGATTACCGTTATGTCGGCAACTGTCTGTGTGTTTCTGTGTGTGTCTCCATTTGCCAGGCAGCCAAGAGCTACCTGCTGATTTCAAAACATTAACTTAATTTTTTCCCATTTTTCCTCCACCATCGCTCTGGCACTTGGAATTAATTATGCGTTTGCGCTCAATTTGTAGCCCAAGTAATTTACCGTCACGCCGGGCGGAGGGGGGGCATCAGCTAGTGGGCGTGGCCAGACGCTGTAGCAGGTGAAAGATTTGCGGGTGGCTTCCCATTCGGATTTTGGCCACGGCAACGTGGAGTTTCACAATGACTCGAAATCGGGCGATAGAAGTTCTGGTAAATCGAGATTTTAATTAAACGATTGGCCAGAGGCCGGCATCTTGCACTTCTGCCGAGACAGTGTGTGTGATGGAGTAATTAATTTCCCAGTGGGAAAGCATTGGTGAAAGTATGTATGTACCAGAGGGCTTTGGACCCAAAGTAGCTCACGGCAGGCACCTGGACACCCGGGCGTATGAGTGATCTTCAATGCCGCCAGCTTGTTCTCTGCACATTCAAATCAATCTAAGGCCTGGTCTGGATTTTATTCAATTTCTCGCTGCTTTATGGCCTTTTTGAAAAGCACACTTTCCACCACAACAACGGCGGTAATCACACACATCTGCATCTGTTAATGCCAAGGTGGCAAAGTATCTATTAGATGCCGTTAACTGTAACTGCAGTCTTTTTATTCGCTGCCAACACGCAGCGCTCACACAAATGCGCCAGCCGCAATTACGGGGACAGGAAACGGCGAATCAGCAGCGATGGCGGCGACGATACTTTGGGTATCCAGTTGCATTATCCTTGCGGCAATCAAATGCCATAATTTTCCCGGGCAAGCACGCGCGGCGTTTTTAGCCTATTTGATGGGCAGCTCACGAAAGCCTTTTTAGAGCCATAAAACTTAATGATTCTCGAGTTAGCCATTTGATAGGCTCCCCGCCCCGGCCAAAAATATGCATAGGGACATGACGAATTCCAGCTATTAGCTGGGCGGCGTGCCCAGATACAGATACGAGTTAGCGACCGGCAGAGTAATGAGCCCGAATGTGGGCCAACTCATGTCGAGGCTATGGCTATGCAATTATGCTCCGCGGAGATCGAGAACCGGGCCAAGGCGGTCCGCGGCTCATACTCATACTCGTACTCGCACTGAAACTCAGATGTGGAGCCAGAGCCGGAGCATTATAATTATTTCGCTTCACTTTTGACATTTTGCCTCGGCATCCGCCATCTCCTCCAGCTGGGCAATTGTATCTCTCTCCGTCTTTTGGCCAGAACAGCACAATGGGAACAATGAGGCCCGGCACTAAATTGGCATTAGCATTAACCCGGAAACTTACGCAGCTGCGCCTGCCTCCCAGCCTGACGGCTGACTCATGTGGCAAGTTGCAACCGTGTTGCATGCAGCTCCCTGCCTGCTGCCTGCTGCAGGTGTGGCCTGTCCCAGTTGGCTGAATGGCTGGCTGGCTGGCTGGCTGACTGACTGACTGGCGGAGTTGCAAATTAACTTGTTTGCCATGCGATTAGATGCCGCAAATTTATGGTTTATATGATTTTGGCCAACCAAGCAAGAAGTGGGCCAGGCCGGGCCATATGCCGAGAAGATGATGCCTTTTCCCCCGGCATTCTTTCCAGTGCCAACGCATCTGCGTCTGGGTGACCCACTTGCCAAGCGGAAAGTGAAAACACGCCTGGCCTTAATTGAATATTTGGGCCATTCGACGCCTGGCAGCGTGGAAACTTATAAAATTTGCAAAAATAAAACTGCCAAGCCGCACAATGCAAAAAGTTCGCCTTTTTGGAATACAAAACGAGTTGGAAAGTGCGAATTTTTGCACGTCTCGGTATTAGCATAAAACGCAAAGTCAAATGCAAAAACAAAAATAGAAACAAAAGTAAAAACATAAAAAAAACAGCAGACAGCAAAACACCAAAAACTATAAAAGACCTTAGAGACCAAAGTGGAAGAAACTGTTTGCCGAGTTGCTTAATGCGCTAAAAGTGCCAGAGATATAAAAACCCAACTATTTATACATTTAAACGGCTTCATTAAAGTTAAGGGGAGGCATAATTTAAAATAAGTCACAGCAAGGAAAAGTTGAAAGTTAAGCTAGAAGAACAAGTGTACTTTCATAACTGAAACTATTTCAATAATTTCAAGCTTACTTCTATATCTATCTACGTATATTTTTGTATATAAAAATATACAAAATAAAATATACAAAAAAACCTATCTCCAAGATACACAGCTCTATTGCCGCCCCGCTCTGATGGCCTCTGGCGATTTTTTGTATCTCAAGTGTAGCTCAGACTTCACACTAGCTTAACACTTTCGAGTGGCGGCGAATAAAAAGTATCTCATGGATGCCGCTTGTACGTGTATCTGTATCTGTATCTGCGCCTGTGCAGCCACCAGCTGCTGATGTGCTACGCAAACAATGATTGGCATTCGGCTGCTATCTCTCGCCGGCCGCTTTTTGCTCTTGCCTTTCCTTCGACTTTTGCTTCCAAGTCGAAGTATTTGCACTCTTTGAAAATTGCCAAGATGCAGGAGGTGGAGGAGGAGGAGGAGTGGAGAAGGAAAACTTGGAAAACTTTTGAAATTGTTGCCCATTTGCCATGATATGCTAGGCGGCGGCATGCGGCATGGGGCACTTGCTGGCAAATAACTTAAAGCCGTCTCATGAAAACTAAACTTTAATTAAGGAATCTACCCCCCTCCGGGTTTGTTCACAAAGAAATTAACTGGCAACCGGGGCTTGTGAACCCGCCAGTAGTTGCCCAACTACATAATTGAATCCAATCGAATGGGAGACGCAATCGCAATAGACATTAAAAGAAGTAAACAAAGTAATTGTCTAAGATTGTGATGTTTTTTTTACAAAACTATCTAATCTCGATTTCTTATTTTTAAATATTTTGTTAAAGATTTTTAATAGAACTTGAAATTTAATTGAATTGATAATAACAATTTTAAGCTTGTAATATCATTCCGTTTTTGAAATATGTTGCTCCTTTATCACTATATTGCTCTGAAATGTTCATTATAAATCTCTCAGAGAAGTTATCCAAGACTTTGCTAAATCAAAATCATTAATTATAAACCCCTGGACTGCATTTCCTTTACTTACCCAACCGGCTGCACTTCTAAACTTACGCTATATACCATTTATCTAGGAGTTTACTTTAGTCATTGCACAAATCACGTATACGCACCTGCAACGAAAGGAGAACAGCAAAAAAAGTGGGTTAAAAGGCTGCTTAACTGTTCAATAAAGCGTGGCAACAAATGTTGCATTTAAATTGCCGCAGCAGGAACACCGGCGATTGTAAATTTACCCGCGACTTTATTTTTTTGTTGTTTTTTTCCAGCAACAGCTGTTGTTGCCGGTAAACGTAAACACCTGTAAGCCACAAATCGCCGGGAAAAGACTCATAGCAGCGGCAGCAGCCACAATTGCCGCCATAAAGCAGTTGGATTGTTTAAGTTGTTGCATAAAGCAAAAGTTGGGCGAAGTGGGAGAAGAAATCGCCGGCTTTCTGCCGCCGTGCCGTGCGAAAAAAAGTGAAAGTAATGCAGCATAGTTACGGCAACAATGGCCAAACGGTAGCCAATAAGCCATAAACAACGAATACAAACTCCGACTGGCAGCGGCCAGAGTGCCTCCTCGCCTTAGAGAAAATATCTATATATAAATTTCCACAGGTGAATGAATTTGAATTCAGCAAAAGGCAGCAGAAACTTTTGCAACTGCAAAATGCCTGAGATTTTGCAGGCAAAGAATATGCGGCGGTAAGAGTGCCGGAGGAAGTGCCATGGTAATTGAGCGGCTGTCCGGCCAGAAAGGTTGAGTTGTCAAAACTAACGAGCAGCACTAAATGATCAGCCATAATGCATGAGAAATCAACAGGCAGAACTATGAAGGCTATATACACGGAGGAAAAATTCGGATTAAATAAATTTTTCTAGGAAAAATAAAGTAAAGAAATAAATAAATAAAAATAAATGTCTAATAAATAAAGCTGGGAAATTATGTCAAAACTATTTGAAACAGCTTAAGACATTATTCTTAGCAATTGTAGGCTAGATGCTTAATATATATCTTTTCTAGGAACTAGAAGATATAAGCTTAAAATAGAATTGGATTTTATCTCTTTAAAGATAAGAACAAATATTATAATCTTTTACAATTAGTTCTTAATTCATTTAGTGTAAGTAAGTTCCTAGTAAGGCTTTAATTTCCAATTTCTAACATTGCTAAGGCCCATATTCATATAGGAAATTAAGATAGGTGAATTAAGTTAAGAACCAATTGTATCCCTGAAGTTCATGCTCAAATTCAAAACATGTATCCTTCGAAAAAGATTCAATCTCAAATTTTCTAAAAGAACAGCTTAATCTTTCTGGCCGTGTATGCATTTGAATGCGGAAATGTTTGCCTTTCGGGTTGGGTAAATGTTCGAGTAAATACAGGCAAACACGACGAGTATCTGTATCTTTGTGTGGCTATTTGGTAGTACTGTCATCGCTGTGTGGGCTTTGGTCAAAACGGAGGTGGATTTGCGGCTGTTTATTTGCAGAAATTGTTAACGCTAGTTCGAACATGGCGCTGCCTTGATGCCTTCCGCTATTTATCTTGCAGATACGCCTTGACAATTGAGCAAAATGCAGATATAAAAAGGAAACTGTCCGAGCAGCAAGTGGAGCGGGCACATTGAGGAGGATTTATGCTGCCAATCAAAAACAAAGAGAATCGGAGAGTGTTCTTCTTTATTGTCGCCCCAAGGCAATATTTACTAATATTTGTTTTACAATTGTCTCATTTTTCACTCGCCTAGCAGATGCGCCGTTGTCTACCTGGCTAGTTTTTTCTGGGAATAATCTAGGCTTGTGTCGTACCATTGACCTTTGACCCAGGCAAGAATGCTCGGGCAAACACACACGCACACACTTGACTCACATAGATACGCGCGGAGAGGTATCTGCGGCCATGTTTCGGCGCTCAACACCTTTTCCTTGGAATTCTCCAACATTCTGACCGCAGTCAATGATTGCGAGGCAGCTCCTCGCCTTGCCACTTGTATTTGCCTTGTTTTATCTTTGTCTCCGCCGAGGCATAATATTTTAGCCAGGTTCAGGTGCTGCAAGCGGCCTAATTAGAGAGAGAGATAGCCACTTAATTTCGAGACAACTGCATGTAATTAAAGGCGAAAAATACCTGAGACCGAGCCTCAAACACACTCAGGGCACAGGCAGTTAATTTATTCAAACTCGTTGAAGCCGCCGAAAAAGAAGAGGAAAACAAGAATGGGAAATGGAAAATGGGAAAAGATATCTAAAAATAGTCACGTGGTAGAATGCACCCAAGAGAGTTTCCCTGCGTCAGGTTTTCCCCCCGCCCAAGTGCGTATGCGTGGAAATGTTAATGGGGTCATTTGCCCGGCGGCACATCGAAGAAAAGGCCGCTCCCCCACCCGACCGCTGCTCAAGTGCATTTATTTAAATTTCACGCTTTGGTCCCCGGCATCGTGTGGGGACTCGAACTATATTTCCCAAAGTGTCTGCCCTTTTGTTTATGGAAATTTCGGAAATTAATTATGAACAGGGAAATGTGCTTATGGTTAATTAATTTAATATTTAAGAAAAATGATAGGAGAAGGGTATAACAAATATAGCCAAAGAGTTGGAACTTATTAAAAGTTTCTAAAATATATATTTGAAAGTGCCTGCCCTTTGTTTATGGAAATTTATTATGAACAGGGAAATATGCTTATAATTAGTATTTATTTGAAAGGAAAACTGGAAAGAAGGGTAAACAAAATATAGTGAAAACAATTCAACTAACTAGAAATTGATTAAATATATATATTTGAAATATATATTTCAAGGTCCTGCCATTTGTTTATGAAAGATTGAACTTAATTCTGCACAATAAAATATGTTTATATTGCATTAATATAATTTTAAAAAAATTTTATAGGAAATACATCTAAACTATTTGAAATAGTATTATGATCATTAAAGTAAATAGGGGAAAAGGGCAGAATTATCAAAAGTTGTTCAAATATATGCTTGATCTATACATTTCAAAGTGAAATAATATATAAAAAGTTAATTATGTTTATGGTTACCTAATTTAATTTTTAAAATTTATATATATTTATAAAAAATATGTGGAAGTTGCTATTATATATATTCTAAATATATAATCCCTTTTTTAATGAATATTTGAACTTAATTATGAACAGGGAAATATGTTTATAGTAAATGAATTTAGGGGTATAAGAAATCTATCTGAATGGTTAGAAATATTGGCATAATCTTTTAAATAAATAGAAGAAAATATATTATAAAGTAAAATTATCTATGAACAGTGAAATTAGTTTCATTTACCATAGATACAAATTTACCAGAAGACTTTTAAGAGAAGGGTAAACGTAACATTTCCAAACAGCTCATAATATTATTAGAATCTATTAAATTAAAAGGAAAATATTTAAAAGATACTAACAGTATGAATTCTCTTGAAAAACCCCCTTCGAGCCATAAACTCTTCTAACGTATTGGCCATATTCGCTCTCACTGCCATTGGCTTTGTAATCGCGACAATTGCATCATTTGCACCTGCATAGATAGCAGCGCAGAAAGTTTTTTACTGGCCATGCTGTTGGCCAAGTTAACAACAACTGGCGAACACTTATCAGCCGAGAATGTTTCGTAATATATTTTTGGCCCGCTGTTATCGGGTAGCCGCGCAGTGAGTGCAAGTGCAAACAAAGGCCAACAAAAGCATGGCCAACGCATGGGTTTCGGGCCAACAACTTCCGCAACGGCTTATCGGCCCTCACGTGCCTGTTGCACACTGCCCCGCCCCCTGCTTAGCACTATCTTTTGCCACTAAGTGGAACGCATACCGCCTTATACCTTCCAACACACGTGTCATTCACACATTGCGACTTTGGCACGTCCCAGATTTTTGCAGGGTAAAATAAAAGCCTGACATTAATCTCGATTTTTGCATTTTTCGCACAGCTGCGTCAATCTTTTCGCGCTTTTTGTTTTGTATTTTTTTGTATTTCTTGAGACAATTGTTCGTGTCTTTTGTGCTTTATTTCTAATTAGCTCATTATACGCGACTTAATTGCTCATTGTCACTACTCAAGTCTCTAATCGTTGACTGGCATTCGATTGCAGATGCATCGCCCGAGCATTTACTATAAATGCGCACTTAGCAATTGCCCTTGTGACAATAATCATTATACTTGATTTAATTACTTGGAAATATACATAGGCTAAAATATATAGTAAATGTTCCAGGAGTCTAAATACAAATGTATGTGTATATCGAGTGGCACACTTTGCTCAAAGATTTCAAAGCGCTGGCCAGGTGAAAATTCCTCAAGTGCTTTTTATGCACACGTTCAACAATGAGGAAATCTTTACGAGCACATCTGCCGCATAAAGTGTCCGCCCCGTGGTCCGGGGCAAAGAGTTAATGCCGCCACGGAGTCCGCGTTGCAGTCAACTTGTTGTGTTGTGGCAATTAATTACGGCCGGCAGCGGTTGACAGTTAACTGGGCTGCTGTTTCGCAGCGGTCGCTTTACTATTTGATCTTTGCACTTCGATAAAGACAAAAGAAAAAATAACAAGAAAAAGAAAAAACAACGTGTGGCAATGCGTGGCTCGGTGGGGCAGGCAACCAGGAAGTGTAATTATTACTTGCTCACTTGCCACGCCCACCTCGTCAGTGTTTTGTGTGTGTGTGACATTCAAAAGAAAATTGCACAAGCTGTGAAAAGGCCAAGCTTGAAAGTCTAGAAAATAAAATAAACAAGATTTAAAGCAGGGGAAAATGAAAGCGTATTAAGTAGGAGCTGGAATTTCAGGGTTAGAAAATTCAAAACTTAGAAAACAGCATATTTCCTTTAAATATTTGGCATTTAATAAATTAAAATATTCACAAATATATATTTTGTTTTAACATATTATGGCATTAAGTTCTTCAAAATATATGATTATAATTAATTATAAAGGCAAACAAAAATCAAGAACATATAAAAAACAGCAATAAATAATGATGAATTCAAAATGTAATTGGTTTTGTTAAAAGCATATTAACCAAATGGGTCTAATTATTATTATTATAATATTAAATTATTGTTATTATAAAGATCTATAACTTGGAAATACGCATATAATAATAATAATAATCCGCATAATATCACATTTATATCAGATTAATATTTTATTTATTTATTATTTATTATTATTATTTATTTTATTTTAATATTTGGCATTAAGCTCTTCAAAATTTAATTATAAAGGCAAATTAAATCAAGCTGAAGAACATATAAAAATCAGCAATAAATAATGATGAATCCAAAATTTAATTGGTGTTATTGAAAGCATATTAATCAAAGGGGTCTAATTATAATTAATTAAATGTTAAGTTCGTTTTATTAATGTACTATAAGGATTAACATTGATTTATGGCAGCATATTATTGAAATATAAGTATACGAATATTGTTGAAATAATTAATTGTTAAAGGGAGTCATACAGATTAATTTATTTATAAATCAAATTATTCATATTAAGCAAGGCAATAGTTCAGGAATACAATATATATTTATGTTTTTTTCCTAATTAAAATAATAGAAATATACAAAATAGTTCAGTAATTGCCACAGGAATACATGGATGGAATGGATTCTCGGGGTTAATTTTCACATTCTTGACATCGAACAGACCTCAGAGATCATATTTCTCTGACATTTATTATGGCATACTCTCATTAGCCGGGCTTCTTCACTAATTTGTTTACCAATTTATTATTTTTTGTGTCGTTTTTTTCGGGGGGTGGGGAGGAAATGAGGTCAACTTGAAGGGAAGTGGAAAATGCCAGGGGAAAAACTGTCGAAGCGTTAAGCAACTAACTGCGAAGCAGGTTGAGGCAATCATCTTGCCCTTGTTTATGCAACTCACGCATCGGAAGAAATGGCTGGAAAACTCAAACACAGACACATTTTCCACTTTTCCGCTGTCAGTTTGGCGTTTTGTTTTACATTTCAACCGACGCAGCCGCGGAGTGGGTTAATGGGAAAACTTTGGATTCAATTAGAGGCGAGGGCTAAGGGCAAGCAGACGATACAACGACACAGAGATACATAGCTACAAAGATACAGTTGGGGCATTCGACTGTGAAGTTCAAATTACAAATTGGGTAACAATTGGAGGAGAACTCAAGCAACTCGCCAACTCGCCAACTCGCAACTAATAAACGATATTTCTGAACTCTTGACTCGACTCCAAGCCATTCCAAACCAATTTCAATTCCAATTCAATCAAGCCAGGGCCGCGCTTATTATGTAATATCTATGTACACACACAGTACTATATCTGCCAGCCGAGAATCGAGCCAGCGAGCGCAAGGTCTCCCCTTTGCCATCTATTTGGCTGTCAGCATTTGGCTCTTTAAGCCCCAAATGAAAAATGAAAAATGAAACGGACAAAAACCTAAGACCCCGAACAGAAAATTGTTTACAAAACGATATGCTTGGCCCCGGCGACACCCGGAGACCCAGAGTCGGGCGCCGCCACTCCCAGAACCCCTTCGGAGCCTCCTCTCCCTTGGCCATATCCAAAAAATACATGGAAAACTGTAAACCGCGCAGGCGCGGCAGTTTTACCTGACGGTTTGCCACATAAATTTTGCAGGCAATTTTATGCAAGCCACAAAACAGTTGAAAATGGGGAAAAATAAAAGAAGTGGAAATGCCGCTTTGCATACTTGCCACGACGCCTGATTAATTTACAAGTTTTTCCTTTATTTCTTTTGCTTGCAAAAGTGTGACATTTGAGAGCAGAGCTCGTGCCCGGTCCGCCTCTGGAGTAGCCTTTAATTTGCTCATCCGTGTTCGCGCCCTTGTCGATGCATATCTGGGCAGTAAGTGCGGCACGGAACATGGAAAAAGTGTCCGACACATCGTCATCATCGTCGTGGTTCGGGTGCATGCAATTTTCCAATTTGCCTAATTGCCTCGCTTTTTTCGCCAGCCATCGAGCCATTTTATTGTGCCACAACTAAATGTGTGTCTTGAGACGGGTTTTGGCCGCCTTTCGTAATTCATTTCGGAATTCTAATTGAGTGATTAGAAACGATTACGTTGCCATGAACTAGTTTCGATGGGAACACGCTCGCTCACTCGTGTATTTTCCATATTTTCCATAAAATATGTCACTTATTTTCGGCATTCTGTGCGTGGGGGTAGGCGGACCGAATCATAAAATTTACATATTAACCATTCGAATGCAGCTGCACACACACTCGACACACCACGTTTGATGTTGCCCCAGAAATGCCGACGCCCCCGCATTAACCTTCTCCGGCCTCCCCCTCTCTCTCTCCGTCTCGTTGTTGCCACTTTCAGCAATTTAATTAGCCATGAAGGCCCGGCGCCGTATGAATCATTTACTTGGCCAAAATGCTGCTTTCAAAGCCGATTTCAAGTTAATGGCGGCCAAGGTGGACTTAATCCATCCTTTCGCTGGCTTGTAATGCACTTTGAGTTAACTAATTAGTATCTGGTCAACATAATGGCAGTGTTTATGATTAAATAATGGCCTATGATTAAGTAACACCATACCGGGAGGCTCTTGCCGGAGTCGCTGACAAATTCTCCTTAAGACGACGACGATTTCCATTTGATGCTCGAAAATGTCTCGAGAAGCTTATAAGAGCGTACGAAAATCTCAAGATTGATTCACTCGAGGGCCACTTGAAAGATGCCCAATTCGGGTTATACAAAGTGCATGTTAAATTAATTATGCGCCGAAAATAAAAGGCAACACGAGCGGGCAAAGCGAGAATTAAGCCAACAACACGCGGCGGCATTAACTCAAACAGAAAGGGAATCAAAAGCCGCTCAAGTAGCCGTTCAAGTTAATTTTTTATTTCTTCGTTTTTTGCAGCAGCAAGCAAGAGAAAACAAAATACAAAAATGTTTTTTAACACTTTTAGCAGACGATAAGCCGATAAGCAGCTACCAGAAATAAAGGAAACACTTAAACATGGTCAAGATGGAAGCAGCCGACGCGGGAAGTACTCTTAATTAAGGAATTTACTAACTAAAAGTTTTTAAAATGGGAGAGATAGGCTTAAAATACGGCAGTTATGTGTTTGAAGAATATTATTTAATGTAAATGCCAAGGAAATTTGTAATAAATTTAAGAAATACATGAATTCAAAGATTGTTTTCCTTGTTTTCCCCGAATTTCTATATCCCCCGCCAGGGTATCGAATCAAAACAAGGAACAGCCACATGGGGTTTCAGAACAGACATCAATTTTGTTAAGAGTTGAATGTGCCATCAGCTGAGCAGAGCCCCAATATATATATGTTTATATATATGGCCGACTTATCGCGATTGGGCCGGACATTGTCTTGGTCATTTGCTTAAATGAGTTGGCAAAATACATAAGCAGGACTTACGGGCCGAGTGGGTGTGGCCGAAGGTGAAAGAGCCAACAGGCAAAGCCACTTTCATGGGGATTAAATTTAATTTTATGACTCCTGTTGCCTGCTGCACTTGCCGGAGATTTGCTCGGAGGTTGGTGGAATATATTTCGCCTGCTTTGAGTTAGTCGCCGTCATAATAAAACCGTTTAATTTGCTCGCTGTGACATTTTAGTGGCAATTAACTGCGACAGCGACTTTGTTGCATGCAGCCGGCGCAACAGCAATAGTAACAGCAACAGTTGTTGGCCAATTTTGGGCCGGCCCGGTTGCAAGCCGGCCGGTCTGAGCCGGCCATAAGCCAGCTGCCAGCAGTTGTGGCTTGCATTTTCCACTTGGCAGCTCCAAATTTGGCCATATTCGCCAGCCTGGCCAGACAATTTGGCGTTTTATGCAATTGCCATTGCGGCAACTCTCGACACTCGACTGTGGTCATAAGTCCGCCTGGCAATATCAATCACACGGACTGCCTCTGAACGCACTGACTGCAAATTGGGCGAGCTGAGGCTGTTTTGGCCAACGCACCGAGCAAAAGGCTAATTGAAGTGGAAACAATGACCTTTCTCATTGTGAAAATTAGTCACAAACAATTTGTGTGGCAGTCGCCGCCTGTCGCTCTGCCCAAATAAGGTTAAATCTGTTAAATATTTATTAACCCGAGAAATGAGTGAGTGACTCGAATTAAAAGTAATGCCGATTACTCATTAAAGTCATGGCAAAGAGGCAAGGGAAAGGGAAATTAAGGTGATGTGTGTAAAATGTTTTCCCTGCTTAACTTGGGGAGCTAATAGCCAGGCTAAGATAATGTTTAAAGGTAATTACAGCCCGAGGATCAAGTCCAGTGGAAGATGGTTAATAAAAGGAAGATCTCTCTATGGCTTAATGCCTCAATGAGCCCACTTCCTTGTTATGGCCCATACATACTATATATCGCAATGTAGGTTGCTATATCTTCGGCGTGTTCGCGGCTAATCAGACGCTTGTCGATCGCCAAACGACATGCAAACTGCACTCGGAGAGGGGAGGAAGATACTACTTATATCTTGCATATATCGTTGCCACATCAAAGTCAATGCCACCAGGCAGCCAGGCAGCTCATTAATCAATGCCTCGCACAAAACCAAACAAAGAGGAAAAAACGAACGCGGGCGAGCAAAAAGCAAACAAAAAGCCACTAAGTGGCGACACTTCCTCGACTCACGCCCCCGGAGGGAAGCCGGAGCCAAGTTAACTGAAACAATAAAGATGATGCCGCCGCGATGACTGCCTTTCAGAGGAACTTCTAATTACTCGTTAATTTTCTGCTTAGTCGTCGCTTCCTCCCGGGCTCCTCCTCAATCTGAATGATTCACTTGTCAATTTCGTAAATTATTACCTCAGTAAAAACGGGGCAACGAGACAAGGAGACAGAGAGGCAGAAAAACTCCACGGAGACGGCAAGAAAAATGCATTGGCAAGTGAGGGACGGGGCCAAATGGAAACAAAAGCGAATCAAGTTAATTGTCGTTAATTTCGCCATGGCACATTGGTAACAAGGAAGGTCGCCATCGCCCATTGCCAATGTTCACAACAATGGCAACAGCAACTGCAGAAATAGCAACAGCAACAGCAACAGCAACAGCAGCAGCAGCAACAGAGACGACGCAGCAATGCCTGAAATCAAATGAAATGCGTAAATTGCTCGAGAGACCCGGCTTCAGATGCGATGGCGAAGTCAATGTTGAAGTGAAGCCAATGCCAATGGCAAATGCAATTGTTACACTCGCAAGTATTTGTGAAATTTCATTTTAGTTGAAAATTCAAGGCATAAAGATAAAAAAAACAGAGCTTACCTGGGTCATTTAGAATGATATTAAACCAAAAGTTTACTATTATTATTATCATAAATTTAAAGCTAATCCCATATTTATATCCCTTAATTAACCTTTAACTTTTTATATTTTTTCTCTGAGTAAATTTAAAAAAATCAAAGACTCTTAAATAAAAAGATGCATAAGGAGTAAAAAGAGAGCTAACTTATAGTTTCAATATCTAGGAAACCCTTTAAATGCAAAGAAGGATCAATTGCGTATGTATGCGAACAGATCTAGAATGCGAAAATATATATTTAATAGTTGGATGCATTGAAGAAGTAACTAACTCTAGAGCCATCTTTCTCTCGTATGGCGTAAATTATCGTATGTTTATATTGATATATGGCCTTGACTTTATTTAAAATCAATTCAAAATCTTGTATGTTGATTTTTACATATATATAACCTTTTTAAATAGGTTATAATCCATAAAAATAATCGTTAAAAAAGATTAGTCTTATGAAAAAATATATATAAATATAGTTTCTTTATATTCTTAAGTAATATTGTAAGTAAATGCTCTTATTGCCTAAACTCGAGGCTACAGTCTTATATTGTATATACTTTTTCATTTTACTCAAGCAATGAAAAAAAAACCAAATTAAATTACAAAAATTCTCCCATTTTTCTGTGTAAACTAAAGGACAGTTTAGCGATAAATTGCTTTTCCAAAAGAAAAGGAGTTAGAACTTAGGAGGTAATAGGTAACAGACAGAAGTCTTGGTAACAATGACCAATGCGGGACGATTATCCACCGGCTGAGATCACGATAAGTCAACGGAAGTTAACAGATTTGATGGATGCTCTTTCTCGGTTACAAAATCATTTACCCCAGCCAATCGCCTTCCATTCTAATGCTGATCAATGTGCTTCGATTAATCAGCAATGTGAACTTATCGCAAGGCAAACAAAATGAATATAAAACGGATCATGGTCTCTGGATTCCATGATCACGGGACCGGCATATATACTCTCGCATATATATTGGCACACGGCTAATGATGGCTTGCGGCTTTAAGCCATCGATCAAGTGCCGTGGCCGTGCAGGGCTCCGGCTAAGGCTAATGAAGCCAACAAGCCAGCGGAGCCGGCAGAGCCAGATTCTAATGGCTGGCACTCGCATTGCGCATACGCCCCGAGTGCCGCAATTTTCGCAACCCACATTTTGAAAAAGCTCATAAACAATAGCGGCAGCGGCACTTATTAGCAGCTCAATGAAATGGTAACATAAAACAGAAATCGCGGCAAGGGGCGCAGCTTTTATTTCTTGCAATAACGAACGAATCGAATGCCACTTAACCTTGAGCTGCAAAATGGCAACAAAATGCGAAAGACAAAAACCCGCCAAGTAAAGCTCACTGAGACCAATTTTGAAAATCCGCTCACGAAAACAATTGCAAAAAGTCATTAAATAAACCAGAAACCAAAAGTGCGACACACAAAACCGATTCAGCAATCGACGAGTTGCATTCAAAAGTGGCCTCAAAACGAACACCAGAACAGCACAAAAACAAAACCAAAAAACAAACTATATATACAAGAAGCAAAAACAATGGAAAAACAAGCAACTGCATTGCAAATTAGCTAAGCGGAAACCGCGCCATGGAAAAACTCGAAAATGGCAAGGACAAAGCCTGGCCAGCACACACCAGTCCGCACTCCATGCTCTGACTTTGCACTCTACACTCGGCACACGGCAGTGCCAATTAATTTGTTTTATGATTTTACGAGTCGGGCCCAGCCCCCTCCAGACAAGACAAGCGGCCAAAATGCCAGCCATGGAAAATTCGCATGTAGCCGGCAGCACAAACTGGCAGCTGAAATGGCACTAAAATGTTTTCCTACTCCCCGAAATGCTGGAAAATGAAGATGGAGTTCGAGACGATGCGTTCAGTGTGCAGTGTGAGAAAGAATAGAGCTGGAAAAAGCTGGAAAATCTATGAAACACTTAAGATTTCTATACAATAAAAGTACTTTTTAAAAACCAAACATTGCCAGAGTTTCACATCTATGCTATTTGAGATGCTTTCCGTTTTTTCTCAGTGTTGGAAGCTGGGCAAGAGTAGAGGCAAGACCCCAGCCAAAGGCAGGTCTCTCCATCTTCAACTCTACGTCTCCCTGCATCGAGATACATTAGGAACGCCTCTTAATGGCCAGTTAACCGCCTCCAAATGCCTTCAGCGGGCAAAGCCACAGCCACGGCCAAAGTAGAATGCAATAAAAATTGGTTAATAATGTTTTTCACAACGCCATTTTAGCCGCAACAACGGCAACATGAGGAGATCTAAAATATAGGTTAGCTGCATTTATCAGCAGGGAAAAAAGGGGGCAACGTCCGCAGAAAATGCAAGAGCCACAGTGAAGACCAAAAGCAAAGGCTGAGAGCCATGGGCCAGGCACTTGGCTTTAATGTTGATGATCAGCCATCATGCTGCGTTTAACCTCTGCCAACTTGGCTTGTAAAAGAAATGGGGATTGGTACCAAGATGAAAAATATACCCAGAAATGTACGAAAAAATCAACAGCGAAAAGAAATCGATGCCAAACGCAGGCACATGCATCTTCATTCAACAAGTTTGGGTGTTCGTTCGCTTTTCAACAAAAGGAAAACAAAACTTTTCTCTGGTTTCTCGGTTCTCGTATTGGAAATCAATTTCCTTTTGGCAAAACAAATGCCACAAAAATCGTTCTCAATTATTTCGCCACCATTCTCACGTTGAAGGGAAATTCCTTTTGCCATTTTCCGCACACCGACTTTGGCTAAGTAATGTACGAGTACGAGTGGCAAGCATTGGAAAATGGGGGAAAATGCAGCACAAGTAATTTCAAGTTGAATTTTTAACGCTTCGCCTTGGTCTTCGTCTTCACCGTTGGCTTTTCTCCGGGGCTGTGGCGAAACTTTGGAAAATCATTTTAAAGTGCATCAGCAGGCGAAAGAGGTGGAGCTGGTGCAACCACAAAAACAATGCCCAGAACCATTAGCTGCCAACAGCACGGGGGCTTTCCAGGGGCTTTGCGGGGAAAAACAGCAGCATTAGCCGCTCTCAATGTATTCTTCATGATTTTTATTTTCCTTTTCTCGAATTTTGTAGGCCAACATACGAGCGTCGAGCAATTTCTGTTATCTTTTGTAAATCATTTTGTTGCCACTCCACGGCCAACTTGCAGCCACAAAAAGAAGCTTACAGCGCAACTCAAACTCGACTCAACTGGCAATTATGGTTGCTTAGATACCTGGATGCGGGAATATGGGAATATGGGAGTATGAGAGACGACCCCAGCTGATGAGCGGTACGGATAACTTGTCCCAATTGTTGGTAAAAATCCAAAAAGATCAGCCAAGTACAAATTATGTGTTTGTAGCCATTAGTCCAACATACCTGGAATGAGAGAAAAGGTGAAAATTCAAAGTTAGTTTAGGTGAAAATACATGGAATCATTAACAAAGCATATATACATAGGTTGATCATGAAGGAATAGTCACGAAAATGTATCTAAGAATAAGATAAACTTATATATATTTTATATATTTGTAATCCTTAACAGAGCTTATAAAAAAAGTATCTGCATATTTTATAATTTATATAATTTCAACTACCTTATAAACTTTAAATCCTAAACGATTTCCTGCCTCTGGATCAGCATTGAACTCTTTAAGAAGACCCCTTTAAGAACCCTTTATATAACCCAGTCTGAAATCCTATTATTACTCCTCGAATCTTAGCTATAATTACCCCCCTACTTGGGTTACCCAAATGTGGAGTGGCAATGCAATCCACCTGGTTTTCCCTCCCTCTGATTAAGATGTCGTAATCAAAACTTCATGGCTGAACATGGCCAGATGAACAGTGTAATATACACTTCTCCTCCAGTGTCCGTCAATGATGATAATGATGATGATGGCGTTGTTATGGTTGCATCTGCTCCTGCTGCACGGTTGCCTTCTGTCGAGTGCTAACAAATTGATATCTCTTACATGACGATGATGATGATACTTTTTTGCCGGCTGCTAAAACTATTTACACATTTTCACATGCAATCCGCTTACAGGCGCTGGCAGGCAGTGCTGTCAAGTCAGTGGGATTACTGGGATTTCGCAGGTGAAAAAATTCAACTAAAAATCAAGGAATATCTGCTTTATGTGCGACCTTGGCTTAATCATTTTCTAAGCCTTATTTGTATACTTAATATCTTAATATTTCACACTAAAAATGTATCTGTTTTGGGCATGTCATCTCCTTCTCATAAATGTATCTCTGTTTCCGTATCTCGGTGTGCCACTGTATCTCTATATCTATGTCCAAGCGATTTCTGTTTTTGCTTCTAGGGAAATCATTAAAAATGCAACGGAATATATGTATCTATGCTGATGCTGAACAATAATGTTGCTGCTGCGGCTGCTGCTGTTATTGTTATTGCTATTATCGTGGCTGTGTTGATATCGTTTGTTGAATGATAATTTCCATTGCGACTGCGAGGGGGCAGCATTCCCGGCCCCGGGGATTGGCTACGCTTCGCTGGGCTGTATACTTTTTCTGTTTTGCTTGCATTCAGATTGAGCTTCGGATGCGTTGCCTCCGCCCCTGCCTCTTTCATGTTTGGTTTCTCTATTAATTAATTCAAATTGACATTGAAACCCGGCAACAATAACAAGCGGCAACAAATTGGAAAACAAGCTTCTAATGATTAGTTGCATGCCACTCTCGGCCAGCTAACAATGTGCAAAATGCTGTTTGCGTTAACAATTCCTCTTCGTTTCTTCGTTTTTCCGTGCTTCTTTGTTGTCGTTTTCACACCGTGTTTGTTTGTTTCTTTTTTTTTCATACTATTTTTATGTGTTTTTGTTTTCTATTTTTTTTTCTCTTGCCACTGCATTGTGGCTTCCTATATTGCTCAAGGCCGTCGCTTTCAGGAAGTCGAAGTTGAAATGGCTAATTCCCAAATACCAAAGGCTATGACAAGGCAAAAGAACAGTAGCTTTGCCAACATTAACGATTGAATAATCTCTTTAAATTAAACAGAATTCAACGAATAGAGAGGTATAATTTGTTAAGCAACAATTTTAGATTTTATATTACTTTAAAGCAAATACATAAATATTTAAAAATCGTAGCTAATATCTATGATCATGTGTATAAATCCCTTTTCAAAATACTTTTATTTATTTGGTACATATATCACTCGGTTTTTACTAAAATATTTACTAGTTGATGTAACCTTTTGCATAAATTATTTATCAATTAAGGAAGCCATGGCTTGTGTTGCTTAATTTTTAACCGAAAACCTACCATTCCCCTCTTGATGGCCTTTAATAAAACATTATTGGTTACTAAAAAGTCACTCAGCGCCCAAAAGGCTGTATAAAAACGATTTCGTGCTTTAAGCACTTACCTAAAACCCAAAAAAAAAAATGTTTATATAGGAATTCAGTCGGCGTAATCAATAAATAAATTTTCTATTTATGCAACACGCCCGACAGCGGTGCTCTGTCTCTGTCTGTGTCTCTCTCTCTCTCTGTCAGTAGCAACATCGCAGCAACAGCAACAGCAGCCGCAGCAACAGCAGCAGCAACAGGCAACATAACGGGCCCAAAGCGACCGACCGGCAACTTGTCATGAATAAGAATGCATATAGAAAATGGGGGAGGCGGGGGCCAACACATAGTTGCATGTGGAAAACACACACACATATATATGTAGATATTGTATTTTTCCCTCCTATTTTTTGTGTTGTATTTTTTTCTGTATTTTAATTTATGCAAATAAATTTCCACTTTGCACTGAAATCAAAATGAATTAAGTGCGAGTGATAGAAAAGTTGTTGCTGCGAGTCTTGCAACAGTGTGCGTGCTTATGGCACTTGTGTGCGTGTGCGTATGCGTCTATGTACCGTTGCTTGTGCCACTTCGAACGAGTTGAGATTTTCGATTTTTAATGCATTTATTTTCCATTATGCATATATAGACAAGCATATAAATATATCTACACATATGTATGCCTCTTGGCCGGCCGGCTTCGATAGCCGTTGACATCGTTGGTTTTTCTTCGGTTTATTTTTTCGGATTTTTCTATCTTAGTTTTTCCTTTTTTCTTCGGTTTTATTTGCTGTTTATTGGTCTTGTTCAATTTGTTGTAGGCGTTGTTGTTGCTGCTGGCATCTCGAGACTTGGCTGGGAAACTAGTTTGGCCCCCTGACCGATGACAACGCCTCAAAGTAGTCCAAGGTGCGTGAAATAAATTTTCCGAGACGCCGTCCAACAAACTAATTTGATTCCACTTTGGCCTCGCCGGTTCTTTCCTTTTCAGTTATTTCATTTTATTTATAAATGCACTGAAGGTAAAAATGGAAAAGCAAGCGTTTAAAACCTCTTTTTCACGAATGTACTAACAATGAGCGCTTTTAACAACTGCGAGGCGTAGTTTTTCCGAGTTTTCTTTCCCCTTAATTCCAGGACCTTTGCATGACAATTTCTGTTATTATTTTGCAGTGCGAATAATCTGCCCGACACATATATATATATTTTCCGACACGTCACGCCATAACCTGCCACGCCCATAGTGTCCCAGGCTGAGTCAGAAATCGGGCAGAGCCTCGTATGTGTAAGGAAAATTGCGTAAATTAGCATAAATTACGGGATAGGTTAAGTGGAAGTTGAAAAGCGTGTACGCAATCGCCTTGAAAAATGTGCAGCGGAAATTTAAGCATAAATTGCTGACCATGACGGCAAGGGGGGAAGTCCCGGCTGACCGCTAATTAAGTGGAAATTTATGGAATAAAAATTGCATTGCTCCTGCCCTGCCTGCCCGGCCTGCCTTCGAACACGGTGTGAGCATAAAAATATGATTTTTCACTGACCATGTTACTGGCCCTCTCTCCCTGGCAATTTTCCGACACCAATTTGAATAAAATTGAATTAAATTCAACTTTAACATACATCCCAGCCAGCTCAATTATTTTGATGGAGCCAAAATCTGGGGGCGATTACTGTGTATGCGATGGCTTAAGTTAATTTGAGGGCTTAGTCCTGACCACAAAGTAATTTACCAGGGCAGGCCATCGAAGAACCCTTTTTACAGGCTACCAGAATTTTCAATTTCCGCAGGACAATTTTCAGTTTTCAGGGTTCAATCAACTCGCCTTTAAATGGCATACAAAAAATATGTTAAATCACTTTGGGTTATGTTCTCTTTTTTTGATGCTTGTTGCATGTTTGTGTAAACATCGAAGTTAATGAATTTGCGATCAACACTTTGTGTCGCGAGTAGGTGTAACCATATGAAAAAGGTATGCAAATGAGGCTGCATGGCCAGGAGATTGTTCGACATTTAATTAAGTTGGGGGAAATTAACGCACGAATTCACTTAATACCCATTGAGCTGGGAATGGCCGAGGGTCAAGGGTTATTGCTGGCCAGGCAGATATTTCATACAATGCCATTTAGGAATTAATCAACAGTGTTTCGCCTGCCCAGAGAAGGCCATTGCACTTTCTTTAGCCTGTTGCTATTAATACCTTCCTTATTTTGCCATAAACACCTGTCTTCAATCAATAGCAAAACAGTTTAATTGTATAACATGAAAGGCCAGAGTATTTTTAAAACTCCCTTTCAGCTTTTATAAATAATATATAGCATTATTTGTGTAAGGTTATCGAAATGAAAAATGAATCAAGTTCGCTTTGGCAAACAGAAATCAATAAAGCAAAAATCGAAAAACAAAAAAACAGGGCCACAAGCGGAGCTGTAAAACCCGATATATGTATAAATCTGTAATTTAAATTAATAATAAATTGAGTTTGAGATTTGGCCCGGATGGGACAACAGCAGCAGCACTCAATTTGATTGTACATTTCAGCCAATTTGCATACGGCTATATAATTCATTTTGAAAATGCCACGGCGAAAAGCGTTCGCCTGGCGAAATCAATCTGTATAGCATTTAACATTTTATCGCAGCTCGTAGATCTCTCTCTTGAGGCCTTTATCGAATGCTGCAAACTGGTTTCGACTTACAGGCAACCCAAAAAAGAAAAAATAATACAAATAAAATACAAAACAAGAAAACTATACAAAACACGTTGCACGTTACAAATGAATTACGGTTTTCCGCCGGTTCTCAAACCGAAACCCAGACCCCAGCACAAACCAGTTGGCGGCTCAAATTAATAAACTTATGTAGGAAAATGTGGCACGGCTGTGGGTTACGGCTGGAGAGCTAAAAATAGCTTTGTCTCAATGACAACGCGGCGTATACGCGATATGCACTTTGCGATAACTTCTTGGGCGCTCAAGTGAATGGCAACTTCTCCCTCTGCAACTTTTACCTTGCCAGTCTTTATGGTTTTTCTAGTTTTTTAGAGTTTTGATTGAATTATGCGATGGCGCCCCCGCTTCTCCTTGCAATGTCTGCTTTTTTTTTGTGCAACGGCGATTACGGCATATTTTGCAGTTGGCCTCGTGGCACCGGCAATTGCACAACAAAAACAGCAACAAAATTACGAAAAACGAAAAACAAAATCGAAAGTGAACCTGCGACTTTCATTTATTTTGTATTTTGTATTTCGACTGCCACTGCTGATAGTCATAAGCCGCTTAATTGTCTTCGTGTCAAATTGTTTGGCTTAATTTACCTTGACAGCCGCGAGGGCCCTAGAGACGAGACTTACAGTGTTGCCTCATTTGTGAGTCTGATTTTGAGCCCGGCTCATCAGACTCGTCCTCCTCCTCGGCCACACAATACTGTATTTTCCCGCCATTCGAGTGAAAGTAAACAGTTTTTCAAGTTCGTTCGCTTTTTCTGTATGCGGAAGTTGATTTGATTACAAACCGAAAACGAAAAAAATAAAATAAAAGATGCATGCATCAAAAATTGTGAAAATGCTTTGCCGGTCAGCTTTAAAATTTTTAGCCTGAACTGCCGCCAATCAGTCACTCAGTTTGGCCACGGGCTGTGAAAAATCGCTTAGATTTGCCGGCCTGCCTAGCCATTTTCCAATTATCTTTAACAGCAGTCAGTTCATTGAGTGAAACAAAAAAGAAAATATTTCAAATGACGGCTAGCAGTCAGATATTTTTCCGGGAAAGGACTTTAAAAAGATGGTAAGCAGGGAAAAACATTATTCTGAAGGAGAAGAAAGGATATGTTAACTTGAAATTGCTGTATAAATGTAAATTTTTTTTAAATAAATATTAACATATTAATTATAAATAATACTAAGCATTAGCAGTGAAGAATTTTACTGAAATTTTACAATAATTTGGCCTATTACTTGTACACGAAAATTCTTTAAGCCCTAAGATTATGGGGAAAATCGAATATATCCGATTTAAATAAATACTAAAAGTTGCTGAATAAATGTAGATTTAATAAAGCAAATACTTCTAATAATTAATACTGATTATTAATATTTAATAATCTTACCAAAGAAATATAGTAAGTCGGCTGTTACTTTTCCTGAAAATAACTTTAATACCGAGGAAATTGGAAAACCCCAAATATATGTCTTAATAAGTCCTACTAATTGTTCCTTAAATATAGATTTAATAATAAAAATCTTTTTAAATACAAAAACTGGTTATAAATACTGAATAATCTTATAAAACATAATTTTTAAATCATAAAATGCACCTTCAAATACCTAAAATGCTACCTGTATCATGATACATTCATAACGATTTCATTGCCGTGGCTTTTTCTCAATCTTCAACCTTTGAGTTTGGCGGTATGAATTCGAAATTGTGGCACAAGTTAACCGGATGTTGGGAGCACAATAAATGTGACTGAATTATGATATTCGTTTGCCGTCGTTCCCGTTCTGGATGAGTGCCAGGTGAGTGTATAGTGTATAGTGAGTGCGTGGTGCGGCACGAAGGGTCTTGAAGGGGTTGGAAAATGGAAAACTGGAGAAGGGAAAAGGGAAAAGGGCAAAGGGAACAGGGGTGGGCGGGTCATTAAGCCCTGAGAGCTGCGGTTTGTGGGTGAACAACAAATGCAACAAAAAATGCGAGAAAATTCCCGTATTCCCGTATTATATATTTTTTTTGTAGGAACAACAGTGGAAACTTTTGTGTCGACTCTTTTCCAATTCAAATAAATTAACATAAAAATACGGCAAATGGGAGTGCAAGCACATGGAATATGCGGAAATCCATGTGTGACACTTTGAGCCCCCCGCCGCCAGCCCGGCCAACAACCATAATGAGACAGTGCGATGTGAGAGCAAGTTATTGACAAAAGTCACGCAAATTGTGTGCTGCAAAATCGCATAAAATTTATGGCATAGAAAACTGTGAGAAATTGAAATGTTAAGCAGAGAAAATGACACCCAAAGCGAAGGGCCAGGGGGTGGTGCGTATGCGTAATGATTATAATTATTTGCTCTGTGCGCATGAAATTATGCAACTGCAGCTTACGGGCTTTCATTGCATTCATTTTTTATGGCTTCCACAAACCGATCGAAGCTGAATTGAATTTAGCAGGAAGTTGTCATCGTGCGAGTCCAGCGGAAGCGGTTTTCTTATCACCTACCGTTGGGTAAAGCCAAATCAGAGCATCGTATCTTACCTGAAAATAAAAGGAAAACCGAATTAATTTATGCCACATTTTGTAATATTCTTATTTGCTACTGGCTTTGTGAAATTTATGATTCGTTATTATGCAAATCTATTTGGCAACTGCAAAAATAAAACCGGGCCTGGCCATGAAACCATTTTTGCCGGCAACAATTAAATTTACATTTTCCAACTACCAACTTTGTGTTGATTTTTTACTTTGTTGTTTGTGTGTTGTGTTACATTTGTGTATGCACATTTTTTTTGCGGTTGTTCTGATGATTAAACATGCAACAGTTTTCGGTCCAACTTGCATCTCTGACATTTTTTTTAATTATCTTCATTTTGTGCTCAGTGTTTGCATACGAAAAATTGTTTCTTAATTGAATGAAAAGTTTGCACAGTCTCTGCAAAAAGCCAAACCGCGGACGCATACTAATAATGCCGCCGCCGAGTTGCTCCTCCCACATGCCGTGGTCGGTGCATGATTACGATGGCAATTAATTAAAAAACACTGCACCAGCCGCCGCATGATTTAAGCTGTTGCCTTGATGCACCTGATGCAACAGGTTGTGGCCCGGAGAACGGGGGCAGGGAGGAGTCGGTGGCCAAAAGGGGCGGTCGCCAGGCAGTAATTTTATTTTTACCGCTTTCCGCAGGTCATAATAATTAATTTTGCACTTTGAAAACGGAGAACAAAGTGGATTGCATTTAATAACAAAAATCGGTGCATTTAAATGTCAACTTTAAGCCTGGCCGCTAAATGTCAGCTACAACTTGTTAAAGAGCACAAATAAAATCAAGGAATGTTTATGGTTTAAACCTTTAAAATACAGATTAGGAAAAGAGGAAATTGCTATATCTATAGTTTTTCAAATAAATAGCTTTTAATTATCTTCATCTTATTAATCTTTTATTTTCTCTATCTTTCTCCCCAAAACGTGGGTTAAATTTATTGAAACACAATCTATTTAAGCTGCGTTTATATTGTCACGTAATTTTCCAACAAACTGCCAAACGTGCTAAACTTTCAGTTTCCTCTGTGACAAGTAGAGTAAAATGAAAATGAATGCTAGAGTCTTAAAAAAAAGTGACTTGAGAGATCTAGAGAACTTGCATACGAAAAATTTAAAACGGAACAGCAGTCGTGAAAAGCTAAAGAAATCATTTTCCCGCTGCTGAATGTGGCAAGATAGCAATTTTCTTCACTGCTGACGCTTTACGACGCACTCGTAAAGTATGCTCACACAAAAAATTGTCATAAACTTTTGCAAGACCAAATAATAATAATAAAAAAAAATAAGGAAAACAGGGCAGGGAAAGAGATACTAGTTTCCCAAGTTATAAATTTAGATACTCTGTTAGAACTTAAAGCTATTCGATATAACAGAAACTCCAAAGTAGGTTAGGTATATTTTAAGAAAAACAATAATGGAAACTAAATTTTGGTAACCGAAGTTGCATTTGAATTATAGAATAGTATCGGAAATCGATTATAACTAAGCTTAAAATATTAGATTTCTTCGAATCGACGTTTATCGATATTTCTTTATAACAATTTTTTTCGACAAATCCAAGTCTAACAAACTCACAACTAAACCAAGAAAAAAACAGAATAGTATTAAATTATAAATCTTTCCTATGTTAGGTTTAATATATTATAGAGACAGAAATAATTCCTTTACAAGGATCTGACTAAAGGTAAGTAACATAGCCTGAAAGAGTATACAAATAATCCTTAACATATACCAGAAAAATAATAATTTCTATATAGATACATCAATACCACTAAAACAACAAAGCAAAAACCAATTTCCCTGTTAAAAAAATAATTTAATTTAAGCGTACAGTTTGCATGTCCTTATAGAATCGCCAGCTTTAAGTCTTCAATTTTAAGGCCCCCAAAAAAGGGGGTTTACCCTTCGGGGGACCGCTCTTCAGATATGAGCCAGGACTTCAGGACTGCAGCCATCCTTTGTTGTGCGGCAGTCGAGTGTCGCTTTTGGCCATAGCCCGTTGCCAATGCCAACGCTGAGGCCAAAACTGGATGCTGCCAGTCGCCCTTTTGTGCGGCATGTCGAATGCATTTCTGGTTGACAGTGAGAGGGGAAAGTAAAGGTGCCCCAGACCCAGGCCCAGGCCCAGACCCAGACCCAGACCGGTTGAAGACCCATCGAATTGCGGAAAGCCCGGTAGCTGGCCAACTGATTTATGCCCGAAGTTTCGCTTTGACGGAATGCATTGGCCAAACAAAGAAGCTGGTTACTTGCACTCTCGCATGTTGCAATATTCCAGAGTGGCCACGGCCATAAATCATGTGCGAAAAACTTCTTCCTCCGACGAGTCGTGGGGGATCCTAGGGGTTGGCCTGCGACTGAGGCTTAATTATGTCATGTCCTGGCCACTGGCTCAATCAATTCTCACCAGCACACCAGCGGCAATGCACTCAATTTGGCAATAGATTGAGAGATGCAACGTGCGGCAAATCAATTTGCCCCATCAATCTCCAGCTCTCGCAATATGAGCTCAATATTTATGGAGCGCGATTGGGCTTAAATGGCCATAACCGGCTGACGGCCAGCGGCTTTTTGGCCAATTTGTTGTGTGGTGCTCTTATTTTTGTTGTACTTTGTTTATGCGGGATCAGATAAGGCGCCAGAGCGATTGATAGATCCGATCGGATGCCGGTGGTCCGGCATTAGTCATCCGGCAGTCTCACCTCGAATTAGCAGCCCCCGAGGTGCTTTTTCCCAGGTTTACCTGGTTCAATGGACCCATTTCCGCTAATGACGGCGGTAATAAAACCACCAAAGTGGGACAGAAAACCCACTGAATGGCCGAAGGTGCACAGGAAAAAATAAGATCAGCTGGAGAGCGTGATTTTATGGGTCTTCCTAAAAGGTTTTACTACATCAGTTTGAGATTAATCAATCGAAAACAAGTATTTCATTTCAGAGAAAGTATTTCATTCTGAAGCTGTTTCAATTTTGAATGCAAATTGAAGGACCTTTTTTATCTGTGTACTTTAAATTGAATTCCCCCATTCATTCCATAAATGGAATTCCATTCGCTGCACAGTCGAGGATCCTTAACTTGTGCAACTTTCAG
Source organism: Drosophila bunnanda (assembly GCA_035046265.1). NCBI lineage: Eukaryota > Metazoa > Arthropoda > Insecta > Diptera > Drosophilidae > Drosophila > Drosophila bunnanda. Next base: position 1,710,888 of record JAWNOB010000130.1, read on the forward strand.
CTGACCGCAACAATAAGCCTCTGACAGCTTAATTAAATTGCATCTTCTGGGGCTGACAATTGCATTTTAATTAACCACAGCCGCAAATGTATAAATACACCAAAGAGTCCTTGCCGTTCGGTGCGCCTGGTAACTTAATTACAGAAGCCACAGAGGCAGCCGGCAGTTACAATCCTGCCTTCGGGGTCCTTTCCAGCCTCAGACACATCGGACATGTGGGGACAAGTTGTCAAATAAATAAGAAGTGTGTTCGTTTTGTAGCGAAATGCGATGTGCATACGAAATCTATGATATGTGCAAGGGTTTTCCCAGCCAACACTTTTACCCAGGTCGCATCCTGATCCACTCGGGGCTGCAAATTTGAAATTCCAATTTCGAATCCATCTTCGTTGCGTTGCAGCACCTCACCTTCAATTATTCAAACGAAAAGCGAAGGAAAAATGTATAGGAAAAAGGCCAGAAAGCCAGCTAAATGCAATGCGAACAGACACCAAAAGTTGGCGCGCCATTTTAGCATTTTTGCGTATTTGGAAATTTAGACATTGCCGTGCCTCTGGACTTTGCATATTGCATATGTTGCCTGTAAAAGGAGCTGTTTGTTGTAATTCGAAGCGACAACAAACTGGCAACACAACACAGCAAACAGAAACAGTATTGTTTGAGCCAAAGTTTCGCCATCTGACCAAGCCCAGCTCCCCCTCCGACTGACCCACTTGGCCGCACTTAAATGAATCATTTTTGGCTCTTATCTGAATACATACATTGTGGCGGCCGCTAATCATATAAATTAAGGTCGTGGCCCCAGAAAAGTTAAGCTGCAACATATCTCCACTTTCAAATCTGTGACGCAAAACGGAAAACGGAAAAAAAGGGAAAAGCGGAGACTGCACATTTGACCCATAAATTAAGCGTAATAACTTTCGAATTTCGGGTTTGCATTGGCATTCTCGGCTTGGGTTTCTCTTCAATTACAAAATCCAAGCGGAGAAAGGGCCCAATGCCCTTCAGAATGCAGGCATATAAGCATTCACATGCCCTTTGTCGAGTCATCTGTCTCGGGGAGCGAGGGAAATAAAAGTATCTGGAGACCAAAAAAGAGGAAAAAAAAACTGGTTGAGTTGGGTGTTATAAATTCGGGGATTGCTTTTGACTCACGGCTGGTTGTACCGTTAAAGTCCAGGGAGTGTGTATATACCCTGGCCATAAATCTGATATCAAGTCGAATATATATTCCACTAAAGTTCATTGATTTAATGCCTTCCAACTGGGGCTTGAATAAGGTAACAGGAATGCTGAGTTTAACGAGGAAAGGTGATGGAAAACACCTTAAAGTTCATGTATATATGCAACCTAATTGTTTAAATTAAATGATTAAGTGTTGTGGAAAGTAAAACACAAATAAATGTGATAATCAATTAATTGAATATTGTAAAAACGCGCTTTAAATGCATTGAACCTCTGCCTAAATCGAGCTTCATTAATGAATTTGGTATCAAAAATAATGACTCAATTTAATCATAATTTCAAGATATAACCATTAACGGGTCATAAACCAAATGGCGTAAATTAAAATTCAAATAAAATAGGCACTTGAAACAAAACACCAACATAACATATGTATCTACGTCTGTCCAATTGTCAATGAAACATGAAAAGGGGGAAAAGGCATAAACCCATGAATTTTTGTTGGCTGGCGATTGATTGATTGCCCTGGCCAAAAAGGCAATCATCCAATCATATGGCCAAAGGGGGCTCGTAGCAATTGATTGACATATCGCTCGCCAGTTATCGCATTTGGGAAACGGTACGCACGCCAACTTGTTGCCTGAAACAATGGGCCAGGCTAAAAGTGGGTAGATTTTCCAGAGGAGGGGAAGAAGAAAATGCCAGGGTTGCCAGGGCTGTCATTGAGGCAGGGTTGCACGCACTGCACAGCTGGCCAGGGTTTCCGTTTATGGTGCGAGGCAGCCCCAATATGCATATCACGCTCTATGAAATTTATCAGCGGCTATTTTCATCGCAACGTTAAGAGGAGTTAAGCTGAAGTAAAGGCCAGCTGATACCCTTTAATAAGTACATTTTAGAAAACAAATTTCATTAACTCAATTAATATTTTAAGAAGAAGAACTCTAAGATAATTATGTAATTTGTAATCCCACATACTTTTCTATTAAGTTGACTCGCTCTGCTTAATGACTTAACCATCTCAGAAAGCCAACCATAAAAGTATCCAGCTTACTGATGGCTTTGACATTGTCATTATTCCTGTCATTATGCCTTAAGTGCTTAAGACTCCACTTAGCTGGACATACCCGCCTTTTCCTTATGACCAAGTCCCAGAGACGCAGGCGAAATTCAATTGCAATAATGAGCCACAGCAAGGCTCACGTTTTCCCATTAGCATTCGGCCGTTTCTCCTCGATTTTCCTCGATTTTTCTCGACTTTTCTCTCTGCATTTTCCAGCCCAAATGGCCATTGTCTTGCGACTGCGTTAACTGTTAGGCCCACATTGCATTGTTTTGCGAGTTGTGCTGCTGCTGGTGGCTGGTTAATCATATTGCAATCGGAAACCATCACGTGCGTAAGATCAATAAAAATCCAATTAAAATGCAAAAAGTTTCATAATTACGCCCAAAGCTATTGACTGGGGTTTCGAGTGGGGAGGGAAAAGTGAAAACCCCTTTGGGGAAATGTAGAGAAATGGCCAACTGCAAATGCAAGGCAATAAAACAGATATGGGGGAAGGCCGTGGGGGGGAAGTAGCAACTTGAAGCGGAATTTTCGCGCACTTTGTTGCTAGTTATTGTAGTTTTTTGCCATTGCTGCAGTGACTTTACACGCAATTCGGTTTTTTTTTTTTGTTAACTTAAACTTAGTTGCTTGGCTGTGCTGGTTTTAACAACTGTTTTATGCTGTCGATTGCAGTTAAAATTAAAATGGAAATGGCTTGTAAACGACGCGCTAAAAGACATTTCGCATTTCTGCACACTTCTTGCTTTAGACTTCTTTTTTGCTGTTTTTGTGCTTATGCATAAAACAAGCTAAGAAGCCAGAAGCCGAAAATAGCTGCGATAATAACCTTTTAAGAAAATTACGCTTATGGCTTTTTAAATGGCAACATAATTCACGAAACGCTTGCCAGTGCGCTTTTATGTTAATTATCGAAAGTCCCCAATGTAGAGCGTTTGGGAAACTTCGTGTTTCTTCTTGATTATTTCAAGCTCAAAAAGAAGCCCTCTTTGGCCGGGCTAAAGTGTAGTATCCTCCACACAAACAGCTCTGACTTTGGCTAATTAATATGAATTCCTTTGGCGGCACTACAAAGGCCTGCTACCACTACGAGGATAAACAAAGCCTGCCGCTACTTTCTGCTGAAATCTAATACACTTTCAAAGGGCCAAAACGGCTGCAACGGAAGCGAAGGCAAAAGCTAAAATCCTGCCACTGCCACTGCACTTGACATGGTCGAGGATGGGCGCCAGCTAACTTGGCCAACTTGGCAGGTTGATGCCGTCATAAAGAGCGGTTAAATAGCAAAGCGAAATGTGAGACTTTGGCTGGGTAGCAAAGCCGGGGTAAGCAAAGTCGATGGTCAGATGTCTGGGGTGAAAGTCTTGGCCGAGAAGAATGCGGCAGGATCCACATACCCTGAGAAACCCAAGACCCGGGGAACCACAACAACCTGGCTACAATGTCTTGGCCCTAATTGCTGCCACAAATATGTGCATACATACGAACTTATCCCTCAAATGTCAAATTAAATGCAAATTACATATTTGGCATTTATGGCTCTGCGTTTGACTCAAGACATTCCAGTTTAGTTTGTCCTCTTGCCGCTGAACCCATTAAAATGCCATCAAAATTGTCGTCACTCTCGTCGGGCCGATGATTGTTCCTGCACGGCAGACACTAATTTCCATCATCACAGTTAAGTAGCTTAGCAGCAAGTGCAAACCTAATTTTTGGGAGCACATTTCCACACTCACCCGAAAATGCTCATTTAATTGATTTATGTCTCCGCCGAAGACGCTGAAGGAATACTTTTGAATGGAACTATAAATGGCTTAGCCTGAATTTCGTATTGCTTGAGTTACTGGGAAACACGGAAAAGCTTTTACCGATAAGAAACTGAAGACTTGAGTCTTATAATGAGTTCGCTGGCTGGAATTTACATTTCGAAAAGCTTTCTATTTAAATAAATTAACCCAGTTTGGCACTGAAATAGCTCAGCTTTCCTAGCTTAATGATTTTATATTGATTTAAATGCTCTTTATAAATTTACAAATATTTATTGGAATACAACTGGAAAATATTTCTTTATGCAGTTTTAAATAGTGCTTATTTAATAGGAGTTAAAGGAGGAATATATGGCCTTGACAGCATCAATATGACTTGAATTTAATAATGAATTAAGTAAGAAAATTAATAGATCCAAAAATGTATAAATACATAAACCAAACTTTAGTGATTTATTACTATTTTATTAATGGGGTTTTGACACTACATGGACTTGTGGCACTTCTGATGTGGCCATAAGAATATGATATATTATATTTCCAAAGGAAAAATACTCATAGGAATAACTAATAAAAAAAAAACAATTGAATAATACAATTTAATTTAATTTCATAACACATTTAGACGATTTCTGTTGGCATTATCAAGTCTTGGATTAAAATCTACATCACTTTGGCTTTTAATGTATTTTGTTTTATAAATTATTTTTATTTATATATTATTTATACATATATATTATTTATTTATATATTTATTTATATTTATTGAAATAACAAATACAATTTATTATTGTAATGCAGTGAGCTAGAGCGACTAAGGCCTTCAGGCTTATTATTTATGTATTATTTACATATTATAATTGAATTCTTTATATTTTTTTACTAAAAAAATAAGAGAATAAAACAACTACACTTACAATAAATCACATATATCTTTAAAATTTTTACAACCCTTTACATTCATTATTATTTGCATAATTCATTAAAATACATTAAAGTTTCTTAATATCAGTTAAACAAATATTTTGCCAAAAGCTTTTCCATTAACAACCAATTATTACACATAAGCAGAACCAAATGTTAAAAACAACTGAGAGCAGCAAAAACACAATACAAATGTAAGTGAAAAATGAAAATCAGAAAAAGCGTTAAAGCTGAGGAGATCGGAGAGCAAAAAAAAGGGAAAGAAACAAAGCAACGCAGCAATAAAATCGCACGAATTTCCACATATGACGACAGCAACTGCAACGACGTAGCGTTTATTTATGTAAAGGTCAATTTGCAATATTTGCGCAAGGTTAGGCACACGCTCATACCCACTATGCCATAGCATTTTGCGGCTGTGTGTGTCTTGGCAGCGCGATCGAGCTAAATGAACGATGATTGCGGGAAGCTTTATGCAACTGTAAAAAAAAGCCACAATCATCAGATTAAAGCCTCCACTCGCTCGCTGGCGAGGCACTTTTCCGCATCCCTAGTCGAGCATCGCCATTCTCTCCACCTGCCAATTTTTTGCGCCAGGTGTCATTAGATGTCCGTTTGGAAATGGCCAACGCGAAATGACATTAAAAGGAATTTCAGCTGACAATGTCAGGCGGATTAGCACTAAAAACAAAAAAAAAAAAGGCAAAACAAAACAAAACAAAACTGCACTCAGCCCCCAAGCCTTCCGCGTGCTTTTGCTGTCTTTGTTTTCCTTGAAGCGTTAAGAGGTCACCACATCGCCAAGCTCATCCTTGGCCAATACCAATACCAAAAATAAAAAAATAATAATACAAATATAAACAAAAATCCAAAACGAAACAAAATAAAACAAAAGAAACACCCGCTTGGGCAAAGTCGGGCAAAAACGTGCCAAAATCAGTTTGAATGGCAAATGCTGAATCTAATAAACGCGTGGGTCGATCATTCAGTTTGTGAGTCATTCGAATAGTGTGAACAATAAATTTATTTGTAAAATTAGTTAATAAATAAAAATATTAAACAAATTAATTATTATGCTGTTATGCAAAACCATAATTTGTGTTTAGGAACAGAGTCTATTTTAAAGGTACCTAAAAACTATTTCTAAAAATTGTAGCACATTAAAAATTCTCAAATACGAATTTAGGAGCTCATCTCTTAAAGAAAGATTTTAGTCAGCAAATGAGGTTTCTTGATTCAAAATTAATTTAATAAGCCGTGTTTAATCAACCTAAAGTAAGTATCTATCTCTAAGTATCTTTTTGAGAGCACTGCGCTTATAATTCTCAAGTACGAATTTAGATACAAGCTGCAATGCCAAGTGTTTGCCGTTAAGGTACTAACTTAATAAAAGATATTTAATAGACTTTGACAGCTTTTTTTAATAAGCCGTCAAGCATTGAAATTAAATTGAAATTGAAAATTTGGTACACTAAAAACTAATTTAATAATCCTTGTTTAATAAACCCTAAGAGCGTTTCTAAGTGTTTTTGCCATCATTGCATCTAAATTTCCCAAGTACAAAATTAAAGAGAAAATGCCAAGTCAAGTTCTGAGCTTGGATCACTCACAAAAAAAGTTGTATAAAAGTTTCTTAATTGAAAACTGAAACATATATTAAACTAAATGATGAAACATGAACGCATCTCTTCTAATAAATGTTAATTACATTGTGTCAATTTGCTTTCAAAGTTATCAATATGTTTTTTTTTATATTGTCTGCTATTGCTATACAATACCCAAAACCCCACAAACTATTCGAGCACCCCTCTCGCATGCATAGATGCATTTGCATAGCCAATGTCAGTTCCATTTATGCCATTCGGCTCGCCTTCGGTGTGCATTGCCGTCCGTTGTTGCCCCCAAGGTTGCATTTACCATATTATGGGGGTGCAATGTTGCCTGCCTGCTGTTTTTGTCCGTCAGTGATAACCACAAACGAGGGTTAATTCCATATAATGTGTATATCAAATGTGTCAGCCGATCAGCAAAAGTCTCAAAAGTCAGGTGAATGCGTTGCATCACAACAGAAAAAATAAAAAACAGTATATATATATCTATAGAAAACAAAAAATATATGACAAACAATTATAAATGCAGCTTTTGTTGCCGGCTTTTGTTGTTCTGGTTTGAGCAGTTACCTTACGTAAACGGCAAAAGCCGGCAATAGTTGCTAATTTAACTTGTTAAAAGTTAATAGTTTTATTTTTGTTATCATCGCAGCTGGTTGCACAATTTTTATACATTATATTTAAGCTTTTTTTTCTTGGTTAACAAAGAGTAGGAAACTTTTACCTGAACCTTGGAACATATGTGCATACAATCAGGAAACTGTTGCCCAAATAAACATCAAATAATCGGGGAGTTAAAGTTGCTTACCTGAAAGCAAAAGAGAAATAGAAACGTTTATTTTAATTTCAATCTATATCAAGTAAATATTATGCTTCCAGAGCTGGAATTTTTACTCAAACGTTGTGTATATTTATGTTTTCCTCTTACGAAACTACCAGGCTGCCCATGTAAAAAACTTTGACTAAAAATCTGCCTCTAAATTGTTTGTACATCCAAGTTTCCGCAGCCCATTTACAGCTATGTAAACAAAATTCTTTTTAATATAATTCACCTTGAACAGCCACGAGCAGCCAAGCAACGAATAAAAAAGGAAAAAGCTACAAAAAACGAGACTCGACAGAACTTACAAACTCAACTGATAAAGAGCCCAAAAAATGGAAAAGAAATAAAGTTGAACAAGTATTCAAAGAGTTGTCGAGGGCTGCGATTGATAAATAAATTGGAATCAAGTTGGTGAGATATATTTTATTTCATTTTTTCGAGTGACACAATCAACAATTTTTCCTTCCTTTTCATAAAAAAAAATATGTACATTGTTTACATGAACCGCAAATGGGGCAAAATATTTCACATGTTATTTATATATATGGTTTTTTTTCTGGCTGCCCCATCAACCTACCCCCTTGCCCTTTACCCCTAACTATTATTCCAATCAACTAGACACACACACCACGCACAGCGCACACAATGGCAGCTTAATTTATGAAATTAACAAACGCACAACGACAGCAACGATAAAAAAAACCAGCCACCACATAAATAAATAATAAAATAAACCACAACCCACGAACAAAAAAAAAATGAATAGCATAGAACACATAAAAAATTTGAGCTTTGGGCCCTTATTTATTTACAGCACGAGAATTTTTCATATGTCGTCCGAAATCAGCAACTCATGAAGGTGATAGTGTTGTCGGTAATCAACCTTGAATTTTTTAAGCTTTTTAAGCGCCCACACACACGCACACACACATCAAGAGTGTGTAGTTGTAGTTTCACAAAAAAAAACTATGTAAAGGAGAATTTGATTGGGAAAACATAGGGGCAGCCTCCAATACTATATATATCTATATCTTAAAAGCTTGCCCCACTCGGAATGTTGCTTTCTAGATATCAAAAACAAGTGATGTCGTAACAAACTCGTTTCCTTGTTAGGTTTTCCGTAGTGGCACTCAGGTAACACACAGACGTCACTCGTCTCATAACGAAACCATTCGAATACATAAAATCAACATAATTCAAACATAATTCTAAGGCTCTGGCATCGGTCAGCACGTGATGTCAGCATGCAAAGCGAGCTAAAAATATTTATATGTTTTTCGTTTTTCGTTTCCATATTGTCTCGGACTGAACAATATGTGTTTTGGGCTAAGTTGAACCGATCTCGAGTTCGGTTTATGTTTTCCAAAAGTCTCGTTTTGTGATTGTGATTGTCCAAGGCTGTGTGCATTTGAAAATTTAAAATTCAAGGCGTGCCGCCAATCATTAAAGTTTATCTACGTCATAAATTCAGCATAAAAGCCCACCAAATTATGTGTGTGTTTAATGCAAAGCTGACTCCGTGGCCCTTGTAAAATAATATTGGGCAACGGTGCGTATGGGCCTGGGATTAGGCAGTGAAAAAATAAACCAAAATACCTACTAATTGGACTGTCAAAGAAATAAAACCGAAACTTTAATTGCATTCTGTTAAAATATATATTTCATCCGACACATTGGATTAACATCGGACAGGGGAAATTAATTGTAAATTGAATATATGTCCAACTGTGTGAATTGAGTTTCACAGATGCGGCAGTTTTCCGTAAATAAAGCAAAGTGCTAAATGCAGATTACCATAATTACAGCTTTTTCCCCGACTTTTCCTATCGTATTTTATTGTGCCATGAAAAGCCACTGCAGTTTCCACTTCACAGAAGTGGATTAGAGAAAAGCCCAGCTTAATTGATAAATATAACTGTCCAACTGATTGGCAGATTTGCATTTATTTGATTAGAAAACTTGACAAGGAGTTCCAAATTGAAGGCTGCAAATAAAGAAAACCTTAACATAAAACAAAGAAAAGGATAAATACACTTAAAATACTTTTAAAGTCTTCTAAAAATACTTTCGTTTTAAGGAAACAGAAAATTATACTGCTTTAAAAACTAAAAGTGGTTGTTTTGGTCTTAAATTCTTATAAATCAATATCTTTAAATTTGTTTTCATATTAAAATTCTTGTCTTGAATGAAGACTTATTTTTCTATTTTCATCCCTGATACTCGCCGGCTTTTCTAATATTTATTTAACTTATAAATTAATTGCATTCAATGTGTATTCTCTTGATTCGTATCTCGCAAGAAACACGAACAGAAACTGAGCAAACAGCATTGAGCAAGTTAACTAAAAATAAGCTTATTTATTGCTGCTTTGCCCCCGCCGTTGGTTTTGTTGTTATTATTTGCTTTGTCTTCCGTTGCACTGATGAAAATGAGTGCGAATGCATTGGCGAATCCCCGTTCACCTTCCTCCTGCCACGTCCCCGTCTCCGGCCCCCTCTTCAGAGCCAACTCAATGCCAACGGCTTAAAGCCTAAAGCCTATCCGAGTTTTGTTGCTGTTTGTGCTTATTTTGTATCTGAGCGATACATTTTTGCCGCTGCTGCTGCTGTTGCTGCTGCTGCTGTTGCTGCTGTTGCTGCTGCTGCTGCTGCTGCTGCTTCTGCTGCTGCTGCTGCTGCTGCTGCTGCTGCTGCTGCTGCTGTTATTGTTGCTTTTGTTGTTGCTATGGCCACTTGCAGTTGTCATTGCGGTTGCCGCTCGTGTGAGAGAGACGGGGCGCTTGGAAAATTGGGTTATTGGGTCATGATTCAGTTCGAAGCAACAGCAGCAACAGCACAATCGCCTCGATTTGTTTTTCGTTTTGCGAGCGCGCCCACTGGCTGTCAACAAAGCGAACTTGTGGATACATTTTCAGCTACCGTTTGCCGGCAGCCGCTGTTGCAATTCATACACACAAAGTACGGCCAAATGCCGTCCCAGACTCCAAAGGCATTCATCGAAAACTCAAACCCGAATCCCATCCTATATACAAACACCGAAAGAAAACGATGTGAAAAATTATATCTTACATAATAACTATAATTTGCTGACCTCCTATTAATAAAATATAGTTTGTGTAGATTTAAATTGTATTGAATATTCTTATAAAATAAATTATAACAATTATATTCTGTATTTATTAAAAACAAAAAAGGAGGCCCAATTTCTTGATATGAAATAAACTCTAAATTTCAGAAACATTTATTTGTAAGAAGCTACAAAATGTGTAACTAATCGTTGAACTTTTACCCATTTAATCTCAAAACCCTGTCACTTTATAGTACATATATAATTTCCCGAAGTGCATCCAGAGTTTTGTGTGCTGCGCTTTGTATCTTTCTAATTGACTTCCCTCTTTTGTCTGGGCATTGTCAGCGATGTTGTCGTTTTCATTGAAGTTGCTGCTGTGCCTGATGTTGCTGCTGCTGTTGCTGCTGTTGCTGCTGCTGTCGTCGCTGGTCGTTGTTGGGGCAACACTTGACACTAATTAGGCCACTCTTTGTGAGTCCGAGCCTGCCTGGCTTGCATTATCTGCCGCCGAGCTGCAGCTCTATGCAAATGCCAGACTCCGGTCGCCTTTCAATTAGCTGCCGACTAAATATGCATCAGAGCATATATATTTACTTAAAGTAAGACGCCAGATAAGCGGCATATAGGAAGGGAATCGAATCGAAACTGTTCTCAGTGCGAGGTGCTAACAAACGACTTACTACGCCGCTAAGAATATACAACGATTGAGTACGAGTATCTCAATCAATTCTATTATGCCCGGAGACTGGCTGTAAATCACTCTCGAGGAGACAAATTGATATTGTAATTCTCTCAATTCGGCGGGAGGAGAGCGTCCAAAACAGAAGAACATTGACCAACATTCCGACTTGTAAAAACGAAAGATACAGCAACATGGACCATAAATTACAATCAAAAAGTCTGCCATAGCAGCAATTAAATTGCGCAATTTTCGACGCTTCTTTTGTATATTTTTTTCTATGATGTTGCTATGAGCAGGGAAAATGTTTCATGCCCTGCAATGGGAATGTTTTATGGTTTTCCTAACACAAGATTGAATGCCAAGAGAATATTCAGGTTAGGCAGCCAGTGATGAATGATCCCACCCTAAGGAAATAATAATTCATTTGAGCAAGGCGCGGCAGATTCACACCATCTTGCTCAATTATTCAAATGCAGAGAGTATATACACCATATTTAGATATGTGGCTGCAGGTACGCACTGAGCGAGTCAAAGTTGCACCATGACTTTGGCATTAGCATATCAAATATTTCAGTGGGCGTCTCACTTCGAATTTTGTTTGTTTGCCGAGCTGCTTCTTCGGTTTCGTTTTCATTTTCGCTTTATTTTTTGCATTTTTGCTTAGCTTTTACGCACTGGCCCCCAGCGTTTCGGAACATGACACACAACATTGTAACACTGACACCAAAAATAACACTTGCAACTGCAGCTACAGCTTTGGCTTTTGGACTTGGCTCGATTTTAGTTGGTGTGACAAGGCAAGGCGCTAAATTTGTTTACCAAACCGAGTCCCAAAAGAGGCTGAGAGGAGCTGCCAAAGTAGCACATAGCAAATTTGTGTTTGCTTTTCAAGCAGCCAAGGGGGACGAAACGAAAAATAAAGCTCAGCGACACACATTTCGGCCCCCAAAGTTGGTCACCCTGTCGGCTACGCAATATGCGCTCTACTCTCCGCCTTCGAAAGGCATTACTCCACCCCAAGACTCTAAGTGCATGTTTTGATGATATCTCCGTTCCTGTTCCTCACTCGAATGTATGTCATAATTGGCGAGTTTCTGTCGGCTTGCCTGGTTGTTGTTTACGTTGGGAATTTGCATGCCGATGATTGAGGCGGCCGCCATAACAACAAGTTTGCCCTGCCGGCTAAATCGAGTGTTTGACCCAATTTTCCAGCCGAATTTGTTTGGTTTTCGTTGCCCCAACCAACTGCAAGTGGGTCACAGCTAGGGCCAAGAGCCACCTTAGATTAATACCCAAGAAAAATAACCCAGTCTGGCGATTAATCGTTAAGGTTTTGATCTTGTCTAGAACCTAGAACTATACTTGAAAAAATATACAAAAAAAAAGGTTTAGAGACTCCTTAATAATCATTTTTTATAAGGCTGTAATTAATAAATATAATACTAGAAAGTCATGCTAATTTATTTCATTTATATTAAAAATGATAAGCTGTATCTTTTGCTATTTTCTTTGCTATTTCTTGAAGTGTAATGTTTACCAGAAACTTCAGCAGCTGACAGCTTCCCAATGAGACTTTGAACCAAGCTGTAAAGAACCGGCTATAATGACGACATTGGCCAAAACAGATGGATGGATGGATGGTCAACAAACCTGGGAAGCGCCCAGCAACAAGACTAAAATTGTTCCCAACTCCGAGTCATTGTCTCATGGTTATTTACTTTGTTTTGATTTTTTTCTATTCCTTTTTTTTTCCAGTAGAAGTTTCTTGACCGAGACAACCGGCATATTTTTGGACTTATGACGAAACCAGCTCCTCCGCTTCTGGCCAGGCCCAAAGCTCGTAGTTAAATTAACACTGGCACGCATCTGGGCCGGGGTTTTAAGTTGGTTATACCATTTAATGGGGCGATACTCGAAGTTCTTACACTCGTATGGTTTCTGTTTTGATAGCCGGCTACTCGCTCTGTGGAATTTCGGTGCGCTTTGAATGGCCTTTCAGGAGAATTCCCCCGCCGAAGATTGGATTCAAATTACGATTTTTAGGCTTCGCCGCCGCCACAAAAAAAAAAAAAAGACATAAAAAAAGGAAAGAAAACTCGCAGACAGAGGAAGACCACAAAGCAGACAGAGGCACAGGGCGAAAGAGACAGGCTGCGATAGAGTTAAAGGTGGAGAAAGAGAGGGGGGAACGAGTTCGTTTGCCTCGCATTCAGCAGCCACCACCAAGTTTGTTGACCTTCATCCAAAAATCTGGCGGGGGCAACAAGCAGACGCACCAGCGGAGGTTCCACAATGAAAAAAAGGATCACCTGTTGCTGCAGCTGCTCGATGAAAGATACACAAAGGGGGCGAGGGAGAGAGAGAGAGGAGCAGCCAGACAGGGAAGGGGACCGAAATTGGTTTAACCCCCAAAGGAGGGGAAAATAATAAACAAAACATACAGAACAGAAAGGGATTTCTCATGTTGTATTATCAATCTAAAACGAATAATAAATTCAAATATAATGTTACATGAATAAAATTTTCTAGATTCCAATTAATAAATTTTCTCATAAAAAAAAATGGAATTCTTAATTCTTAAAGTACAAATTTTTAGATAAAAATTTAAACATATCCCGTGGAAAGCAAAAGGGAAAATACAAAAGGAAAAGTACTTTACACAACCTAAAATAAAATAAATAATAAAGCGTTTGAGTTGAAAGTTTAAAAACAACAAGTTGGAAGATAAGAAGTTAAAAATATCCTGCCAAAAGGAAAATGGAAAACAGAAGAAAACGTACACAAAATGAATTTTTCATAGCATATTATAGCCTATTTAACTTTAAGTTTAAAGCACACATTTTCTCATCAAAAAAATTAAAAAATAAACTGCCAAAAGAAAAAGGAAAGAATAAAGGAAATTGTATAAAACCGAAATATAAGTATTTATCATAGCCATATTATTATTCAAAAATAAATAGTTAAGCATTTAACTTTGCGTTTAAAGTACAAATTTTTAGCAAGCATTTCAACTGAAGGTTTAAAGTACACATTTTTAGATCAACATTAAAAGAATATCCTGTAAAAGATTAAAGAAAAATACAAAAGAATAAATATATTACACGAAAAGGTATCTATCATGTCCTTTCTGTTATTATGAATCTTAAATTAATAATTAAACCCTTTTAAACTTAAAGTTTAAACTACAAATTTAAAGACAGAGTATCAAGTACAATATCCTGCCATGTCCCTGATAAGATAGCAAAAAAATACATACTTAAAATCAATTCAAATATATAATCCCCTAGCATTTTTTCAAATCATGTTAATTATTCCATTTCAAAACCACATATAGCGGCTTCTCCACACAACATTCATATAACCCACTCGAGGCCCCATTGCAATCGGATTATTCAGCTCACAAATTATTACATAATTTATATAATCGACAAGGCAAAGCAACAACAACAAAAAATAAAAATAAAAAGAGAGAGGGAGAGGGACAGAGCCAAGGAGCGAGAGGGACAAGTGTCAAAGACTGGCAGTCGAAATTCCAGGCGATTTAAAACGCGCGAACGCCTGCTGCCGGCAATTGTGGCGATTAAAAACGCACCAGCACAGTGGCGGCGGAAGAAGGGGGCCCTCAATAATAATACTCGTATGTAAATGCGTTTGTTCCCCTGCCGATATAAACACACACTCACACACACACACAACGAACGGGATCAACGGCTGGCGTTCCCGAAAGTTGAATAACCCAAATGGGCGTATAAACAAAAAAGAAGAAGCTCGAAATATGCGCTCACAAAAATTCAGAATCAAGTAGAAACCGAATCGGTAGAGGAAGAGTATTTTAATTTTTAATTTATTTCAAAGAAATCTACGCCTTATTATGCATAATTTCGGACTGAACACTCAGAGAGAGACTCACAGGCGGATGGCATTATCCATAACGGTGCCAAGCGCCAGGTCATGAGTAATATGGAGTTCTGTGTAAGATGATCAACGCCCTGGGCGTTGTCAAGCGATCCGACGATAAAATACCCAAACACCGGATGACTAAGTCGGGTGAAAGAGACCCAAGTTGATCAGGAACCCCAGCTGAATCATACACAGCAAAAAAAGAGACAGTTTTATGACAAGAACTCTCTTAAATCAAAGGTTCTATAGGATAAACTCATTTAAAAGGTATTAGTTAGAATAAATTGAGTTATATATAGTTTAAAGTTCAAAGATTTCAATAGTTATATTTTCCTTTGTTAATATTTAACATAAAAAACAATTTTATACAATTATTAGTATTCATTTAAGCTTCCAGTTATACATAATCATACTTATTTCCAATATTTATAGCTACCTCTACATCTCTGCATATTAAATATTTCAATCATTCCCCTAATTCCTAATTAAAACCCATAGCTTTTTCTATTATATTATTAACATATATACCCATTTCTCCCTCTGTACACTCGAGGGTGTTTGGCCCTGTACAAGAATGGGGACAATAAATGATATCACAGCTTGGGGTTTACCCTAATATCATCAACTTTGCAGCGTTTCACATTTCAGCGCTCCCAGCTCCGTTCTTTCATTCGCTCATTGCTTTTAGCTCCGATATATATGTATATACATAAAGACACAGATATTGAACATATCCAGTTGCATTTCCTATGTACATAAACTACCCCCTACTCTCAGCCCTCTGTCTATTCTGATTCCTCCGTGCAACGAAGGATTCAATTGGTGGGTTGGCGGGAGTCCTGTCCTTGTCGTCCCTTTTTGTGCCATTCATGTCTCAATACGGATCTGGAAATTTATGCGAGAGTTTCCTGTTTCAATTAAATTTTATTAGTGACTATAAAATTTTACGAGCATTCATTGTAGCGCAGACAAAATTGTCAAGAAAATGCCAATGGAATGTTGTCTGTTTTCTATGCGTTTACATATATAAACCTCTTTTTTTGCAAACAACTTGTGCAGATATATATGTTTTTACCTAAAAAAAAATACAACAACCAAGAGAAACTGTTCTGGCAAGTGTTTTAGGAATTTTAGCATTGGTTCAATTAATATTAGAATGTAAATACCAAGTGTCAACGACGTCATCGCAAGCAACCCCAAGTGACTCAGGGCAGAATGTTTGTTCTATATTTATCCCGTGACGTTGTAGGCAGTGCTTATGTTCCACACACCCGGAAAA
The DNA here is from genome assembly GCA_035046265.1 of Drosophila bunnanda. Classification (NCBI taxonomy): domain Eukaryota; kingdom Metazoa; phylum Arthropoda; class Insecta; order Diptera; family Drosophilidae; genus Drosophila; species Drosophila bunnanda. The sequence goes on from JAWNOB010000130.1 coordinate 1,727,192, forward strand.
ACAACCCACGCCCACCCACAATCAAGTGAGAATGGACTACAACCCCCGGCTAATGCCGCCCACACACCCACACAGCAATATCTGAAGCAGTTTTTCGGCAAATAATCGACTCATAAATAGGGAACTGCAATGGCAACAGCATTGTCTAATCCACATCCAGTGAGAGAGTACAAATAAAACAGGGTCAAAAGAATCCCGGCCCCCTTTCTTCCTTTCTTGTTTTCCTTCATGCTTTTGGAGTCGAAAGTGATAAGCAGTTGAAGTAAAAACGCTACGTAGGCAAACAAACGAGGGAACAACAATCGACGAGCGAGCAAACTCTCACTCGCAACGACATTACGTATACGCAGCGTGGCCGGGGACTATTGATGATGACGACAGAAATGGCACAGCACCAGATGCCAATGAAACGGAAGCCCTGCCAGTGGCCAGGGGCGTACCTCGCAGTACAAGCATCGCCGGCTCCCGAGAATTTCCATTAGTGGGTCATCCCTCCCCTCTTCGTGGCACCGCCCCTGTCAACGCCCCCTTTGCTTTTTGGAATTTATATGGCCGAAAAAAAGAAGTATGCCAAAGACACAGACACACAAATACGGGCCCAGACATAGACAAAGCAAAGGCAAAAGAGCGAATTTGATTGTTATGTGAGGTGAAAACTGTTAAAGCCCGAACGGGGGGAGGCGGTGTGAAAAGTTGGTAAAATTGGGCTTAGTGATGGGCAGAATCTAGCTACTTGGTTGAGTTTATTTATCCTTAGAAGAGCAGGATTAATGTACCAGGAATTACTTTTTCGGAAGATTCTATGTTAGAAAGTTTGTATTTAAGATACAACAATATTTTGAATATGTAGATAAACATAGGGAAGAATTGGAACAATTGGGAATAGAGAAAAGGACTTAAATTTTCCTCTTAAATTAAGGAACACTGTTTAAACTGGAACTATTTTAGGTACATAAATGCATTTAAGTGTACCAAAAAATAAGGTAGAAGATTGCTAAACTGAATGAAATGTACATTTTTTCAATATTTGGTACATTCTTTTGTATCTAGGTACAAAATTGGTACCTTTCTCCCAGCAAGTGGGACTCAAATTAATTAAGTTTTCCTTTAAAAATAAGGAAGAGAGCCTAAAATAAAATCTAAATATAATTTATATTTTATTTGTATTTGTATTTATTTGTATATTTGTATTTTACCCAAAATGGGTACACTCCACCGAATCTAGGTACAAAATGTGTACCTTGCCCACCTGCGAGTGGGCGCTAGGCCAAAAAATAAGTCACAGAAGGACGCGTGAAGCTGCCACAAAAGCCTATGCTTTTTTTTTGGTTATTTTGCATGCTGCACGAAACTCATTCAAGTTAATTTAATCGCGTAATTTACGCATGATTGGCATCGAAAACGCGTGAAGACATCGCAAACACACACACACACAGTAAGTGTATGTGTGTGTGTGCCGGCTCGAAAGCTTTTTGTTTCCCTCCGCACCCGGTGTAGCTTTCGAAATGTAAATAAACGAAAATAGCGCCCCGAAAGCGGTGCCGCGGGGTGGAAGGGGTCCGAGGGAGGCGATGACGTCGCCATCGCGCCTACGCGGCCAAGGGAAAAACGAAAGAGAAGAAGCCTCCAAATAAACACAAAAAAAAAACAGGCGGAAAAAAATAACTCACACAAACACATAGAGAGAAGCACAAGGGCGAGCGGGAGCGTAGGGCCAACATAACGGTGAGAAAACAAAATGGCGACCATATTGCGTTGTAGTTTTTCGGAGCTTGGGAAGCTGCCATTTTGTTTTTGCCGCCATCTCTTTTCCGCCCTCGTGTGCGTTTGTTTTGTTTTGTTTTCGCTTTTTTCGAGTATTTCTGTGTTTTTAATACTATATGTATTTTTTTGAAGTTTGGTTGCCCAGCCGGCCGGTGGCCAAAACGACAACCAACTGATTGACGAGACCAACCAACTGAATGAGAGTCTGGCCAACTGGCAGACGCCTGCATTCGAAATGCGGTAGAAAGTGGCCAACAGCCGGCAGCCGAGCGGCGGCAGTAGAAAGTGTGAAGTTTCGATTTTATTTCTGCCAGCCACTAGTATTATGTTTGGCATTGAGCTACGATTTGGCCGTGAGATTAGAGAAGTTTTAAAACACACGTAAATAAATATTAATTAATTATAATATTCCACATAAAGTAATTTGTTTGGGAGTCCATTGAAGGAAGTTTGTATTTAAAGGATTTTTATGCATCATAGCATTACAGAAAATGGAAAAAGAATAGCTGCTAAGGAATTAAAGTAAAAAAAACTTTACAAAATTTGTTTTCTTTCTGAGATGACTAGATCGACTCGGCTGTTAATGCTTAACAAGAATATATGTATATGATTTATAAGGACAGAAACGAGTCCTTCTCAATGTGACAAAAAAGTGTAAAACCCTTCAAACGTATAAAATTAAAAATTAGTAGTTTGTGTTTTTTATATTCATACATTTTTAAGACTTCAATATAAGTAATTTAGTAATTTAAATACACATTCTCTCCGTATGTATTGTCACATTTTATACTAATTATATCTTATAATAATTATAGTAATCCTGATATAAAAGTTTCGAAAGCATATTTCATAATTCTCTTCTTTTTTTTCGCCTGCCCCCATAATAATTATCTCCCAAAATCAACTTTCATCATCGACTGGCTATGGATTTTCTTGCCGCATGCTCCGCTCGGGGTTCCATCCGTCCGCTAAAGTCTTGATAAGCCGTATACGATAAGCGTGCAAGATTTACAATCGCCTTGCGTTTCAGGGATTTCCAGCTTTTGAAATGCGCCTGCCACTCGTGCTGCTGCGGCTCCAGTTGATTCCCCCCGGGTGCAAGTTGCTGCTGTCAATTGCACATCAGTGCCGAAGGGGGTACGGGTGGGGGGCATTAAGTGGCAGTGTGTGGAGGGGGAAGTGGCAACAAATTTGTTGAAATCAAGTCAACAGCTATAGCGGCTGTTGCTCCTGACACTACGGCTTCAACACACATGAATGCGAAGACATTTCACACACGAGAAGAATGAGTACTTGAACTTTGCAGTGCTTCTAAAATTTTGACATTTTGTATAATAAAATAAGTAATATTGAAAGATATGGTATTTAAAATAAAATTTTTAAGATATTTTAAAGTATACATAAGTGGAATTTTCTTACGCTTTCCAGCAAATTTGAATTCATTTCACAAACTTTTACCTTTGAAAGTTATTGGACATGCTTAAAGATTTATTTCCCAATATATATATATTTATTTTAAGAGAAGAAATTAAGTACCTTGGTTTAATATAGTAAAACCTAAAGGTTCTTAATGCTAAAATTGTTGTAAGGATATATTTTTAATAATATAGTTTAATTTAATAATCTTTGTTAGACATATTTAAGCTTTATATCAACTTTCATTAAAGTAAACTCGTTTTAAGCAATAAGTTGTAGAAACCTCATTACATCTCATTTTTTATTACTAAAATGTAATAAAAGGCTAATTTGTTAATAGCAATAAATCGTAAAATAACAATTAAATGTTTCCTAAGTACCTACTAATTAATTCCAGTGCAACCATTGCTACAATTTGGTATAACAGCACTTGAAATTACAATCAATTTGGTTTGCAGCTCAATGCAGCTCAACTGTTGCAAGTCAGCCCCTTCCCCTTTTCGGGTTTTCCACCCCAACCCCCTTCTCTCTATCCCTTGTTGTATAAAGAAGGGAAAACTTTTTTTCTCTCATTTGGGTGGCAACGACGGCGGCGTTGAAACATTTTAATTTGATTAAATTTCATGTGACCCAAATACCGGAAACAGTTATTCTCAGTGCCCTAGACGCAACCGCCGCCCACCGCCCACCGACCTCCCCCTTTGACCCCCCAGGAAGAGTGACAATGGCCTCGCATTACGAAGAAGCGAAACAACAAGAAAAAAAATGTGGAAAAAGGGAAAACGCAGAGAGGCGAAATGGGCGCAAAACAAAATCAAAATTGTGATAAAAAGCAGAAGGGGGAAAGGCTGAAAGTGCGATGGTAAAGCTACAGGGGGTGCGGAATTTAAAGGTACACTGTGAAAACAATGTGAATTATAGTTTCATTTTGTTGAAGTTAAATTTTTAATGACTAGAAAACTTATAGAAATATTAAAGAAAGATGTTTGTTTATGTTAAAATATAAATATAGGTATAACAAATAATATAATAAGTATAAATGTATATTTTAGAGGATATTTTATAATTAAACAATGCAATTTTTCCTTAAAAACAATTATATATAGACTAAAATATAAATATGTACATGTGGCTTGCCAGTAATCAAGGTTTTTAAAGCGTAGAAAAAAATATTTTAAAAATAAAAGCATCAACTTTCCACAGATACCTCAACTTCATTTAAACTTTAACAAATCAGAACATGGCTTAGATTAAAGAATCTCTTGTATATATTTTTGTTTTCAGTGCATCTGTTAGGGGGGTTTTGTGCTAAATGGATTTTTGGGGTGTTCCCTGGGCCAACAGCGTACTATATGGTATAGACCTTTAAACGTGCGCTGGGTGACGTTGACGTCTTGTTTTATTTTATACCCATGAAAAGCAATTTTCATGCGTGGCTTCTTCTTTGTTTTCTACGCCTCTGTGTGTGTGTGTGTGTGTGTGTGTGTGTGTGTATCTGTGTGTTTGTATTTCCGCTGGCAGAATCGAAACCAAACCCAAAATCCAAACTCAAAGCCGGTTTTTCTTCAAAGAAAAATATATATACAAAAAAAAACCACACGCACACCAGCTCGATGAGCGTGCGTAAAGTGCGTAACTGTTGTTGTTGTTGGTGTAATTGTTGTTGTTGTTGTTAATAAGAAACGGGTTTTGCGGGGACAACTTCTTCTTCTTCATCAGTTTCTTCTTCTTTTCTATGGGGCTCTGCTCTGGTGGCCTCTCTGTCGCACACTAGCTGGTGTATACAGCTGTTTTCTGTTTATCTCGCACTTTCCGCTTCTTCTTTACATTCGTGTTTTTGTTTACGTTCTGTGGCACGCACACAGCGACAGCCACAGCCACGCACACGCACAAGCACACGCACAGGCTTACGTACCCCCAGACATCCCTCTCTTTCCTTTCTTTGTATCTCTATCTGCAAGTTTGTTGTATCTGTGCGTACGAAAAAAAGTATCTGGGTTTGATTACACTGAGTTTGGCTTGATTCTGGAGCGGAATAAATTTCCACACTTTGCTGCTTCTTTTTCTGTGTATTTTTTTTTTTGTTTTTTTGGGGAAAATCCTGAATGCCCCGCGGCCTTACTTAATCACCGAAATTCGGCTTCAACGCTTTCACTTTTTCACTTTTAAATTAAGTCATAATAAAGCCAAACAAAAAACAGCCTCATAACGAATCAAGAAAGAAAAATAAAAAACTTAACCTACTTTCGTGTGAATATACTGCGCAGAAAAAAAAACAAAATATATGTATATATTTTAGCTACGAGTTCAATAATTAAATCTCTCACAAAACTGGACTTTCAAGTGGCCCTTGGCGCTGTGTTCCGCAATCAAATCAAACTTTTATAATGGCAAATATATTAGATACTCTTCCGGGTTAGAAACTGCAGCCTTAGATTCAAGTTTTTGGCAAATATTCATTGGATAAAGTCTCGTTTTTTATTAGCTCCATTTTATATGCTATAAGACACTATATACTTGAGACTATACGTTGTTATTTTTGTTATTTTCTGGCTGCCATCGTCTTTCTTTGAGCGTTAATCAAAACCCCATTTCAAACTGACCCAAATACCAAGGTGGCATGTACCCGAAACGCCAAAAACGCCAAACTCGCGCAGACACACACTCAAATAATCAGGTGTTCAGGTGTGTCAGTCGGTGTGTGTGTATCTGGTCAAGCTTATGCTGAAAGGCCGCTTTTGAAAATGAAAAAAGACTCAAATCAGCCAACAAAAAGGCGCTTTGATATCTCAAAACTCAAACGAAACCGAAACAAGCTGTATGCATTTTTTTGAAAGTAGTTTTTCGGCACTCGTCACCTTCGGTTTTATGTTTGTCTTTATTTGTCGTTGTTGTTGTTATTGTGGGTGAGTGTATATAGCTCCCTTTTGATTGGTTCAAACTGTGACTCAGACTGGAGACTAGACCCACAACCACTTGTAACCCAAAACCACCGAGAACAAGTCGTTCGTTCAACCTGCAAAAAGGTCAGCGAAGCAGCTTGACCGATTTCGAGCATTCCCCCCTAACTTTTATTTTATTTTTTATTTTTTTTTAATGTGCACTCTCTTTCCCACCCCGAATTTATGACCTCCAATTGGAGTGCATTGTTCGGGTGCGGGTATGAAATTGCTAAAAATAAACGCCGGCGACTTTCTACCTGAAAGAGATCTACGAGCTGGCCGGCAAGGTCGATTAGTCATTAGAGAGACCCAAGACCCGGGTGACCTGCGCCAGTCACTTTTTTAGCCTGTTTCAAACCCAGAAGGAGGATAAACAAAAACATGGCATACAGGCAAAAGGACACGAAAAAAAACCGGAGGAATTTATGCTTTTGCCGGTATCATAAAACCATAGCAATGCAGCAAAAGAGGGTTACGTGGCGAGCGAGAGGTTAGAGGATACCCTCGAGCAGGTCGTTAGCCGATTCAAATATCGAGTCCTGGAGCGAACAGCGGGTAGCCTGTAGATGTGGAAAAAGGAAGCGGCAGGACAGGCGACAGAAGCAGGAACAGACATGTCCCGCTAAGGACTAGACCCCGAATGTGGCTGGAATTCCTCAGCTGATCGAGAGCCTTGATAAATGAGCTCGTTGAGGTAATGGATTTATAAAAACACACACAAAATACGAGTTGGTGTGGAAAGTTTCGGGCAAATCCAATTAACGGTTTTACAATGTTTTTAAGGCCAGGAGAAAACCTTCAACACTGAGAAAAGTTTAAGGTTATAAATGACCCAATAAACAGTTAACAAATTTGGGAACAATTTGAAACAAGTTAAAGTTATTTGAGTTTTCAAGAACTTTTGTTTTTAATTCAAAGCCAAAGATACTTTTTTAGGGGTATTGTAAACAGTTTAAGTGATTTCTGTTTCGTGTTTCTATAATATCAAAGCATAATTTCATACCCTTAGTTTTTAAAACATATTTCCCTTATATATCCCTCAATTTTCTCTTGAATTTTCAGCTCTTTAATATACATTTTCCTTGATGTATTTCAGTTCAAAAGCAAAATTACAAATCAACTGTCATTGCCATTCACCTGACGGTCAGCTGGCTGATGACGTATGGCCAAAGTGCACTTTTTGCCAGACCCCAAAAAATGGGTCGCCGCTGGAAAAGTGAGAGGCCAGAAGAACACGTTAATTATGTATCTGCTTTGTTGTTGCTACCCCAAAAAAAGAAAGAAAAAACGAAAGTAAAAAGCTTGAGGAGAAATGGGTAACCCAGAAAATCCGTAGCAACTTGCGTGCGATAAAGAATCCACGGTGGCAATGTCAATTTCAATGTCATTAAAACCAATTTCGGTTTTAAATGCAAAACACTGGTGAAACACAGGTGAAACAGTGAGAGATAACAAGCCACTAGCAGGTACAAATTACTCCGGAAGTGGGCAGAAATTACGGGAATGGGAAAACGCGGCTACCAGTCTTGAGTCGTCGTCCTGACAAATGGATTCCCTGGCCCTAAATGAGCTTGCAAATTATATGCGCTCCTCGGACTGGACACTTGATTCATGGCCTGGCAATTATACGTCATCGTAATTGAAATGCGAATGGAAATGGAGGCAAATGTAAACGCAAGCGTGGCTGTGGACGACGTGGAAATGTAAATGAAAATGGAGATGGCGATGGAAATGGAAATGCGTGCAACAAGTTTCTCGTTTGAAATAACCTTAGAATTAATTGCCTCACGTTTCCGACGCAAACAAATAACAAACGAACAAAAAATGACGAAAAAAAAAACACTAAACAAAACAAACTCCCCAAACAAAGGCAATTGCTCAAGTTGAACCGAAAACAAATTTCGGTTTTTGTGTTGAGTTTTTTTGGAGCCGAAACTCATACACACATACACGTGACCATCATATGCCAGCGAGGACAACTATTGATAGATGTAACAAATTTCCACCCCCTTTCGTGATTACAAAATGAGAAAAAAATACACTCATACACACTCAGACAAAAAAACCAATTGTTGATTGACTTACAACGAACTTGAGCTCTTCACTTTTCTAGTTATTTTCAATTTTTGGTAGCAGCTCATGATGAGGTCATAGTATCTCAGAGCTTGTAACTCGCACGTTTCCCTAGCTAATTATGCTGAAAGATTCCGAATTCGAAAACTTGAGGTCTGCCGCGATCGTAAAACGCAAAGCCAAGCCACGATTGTAGATACATTTTTCAGTTTTTCCCATTTTGGGCAGGCAGGCAGACATATCAAACTTGATCGGGTCACAGTACGGGTATCCGTATCTGTATCTGTATCTGTTTGTGTCTCTGTCTCCGTTACTGCTGGATACACTGGGGCACACAATGGGCCGCCATCGAGCTGGGGACAAGCCCACACATCTGGCAGCCAGCTAACTGACAAATTTATCGACTCGCCGCCACACGGAAAAGATACGGATACGCGCAGCTGACTTGGCATTGAAGAGCGCGTATCTGTAGCTGTGCCTGTGCCTGTATCTGTAGTCTCTAGCTTGCAGTATCTCGGCATTCGTCGTATGCAACAATTACAAGCGTTTTAAAAGATTATTAGACGGGAGAGACGAGAGACAGAGAGAGAAAAACCCGAGACCCGCAAAAGCAAAAACTAAAAATGAACTGGGAAAGCCGAAGGTGCGGATGGGAAATGAGGGAGACGGAGCACAGCTTGATGCCGGCTCTAGCCCCCGTCCCTGTCCCCCTGCAGCGCAGTCAGCCGGCAAGGCGAGAGCATGTATCTCCCAGATGCATGTGTTTCGCTCATGTATCTAACTATCTTTGCCATCTATATTCAGCCGGCATCCATGTATCCGCATCTCAGTGTGCCTGTGCCTGTGCCGTGCCTGCCTGACTTATGACGCAATTCGAAAAGTTCATCTCCGATCTTGTTGCCGTCTCCTTCCCTCCACCGGCCGGCTGTGTCGGCGTCGGGAATTAATCTATATAATTAGCTGTAAAGCGTAGAAATATCAGGCCATTTCAATTGCCAATGTATCTCCATTTAGCCCTGAAATTGTCGCGCATTTATTGCAATTGTATCTCTCTTTAACAGCGATCGTGTTTTACTCTTTGTTTTATTTTTTTCGTTTCGAATTGTTTCACAAAAACCCAAATTCTAAACAAATTTTCATTACGACACCATCATCATCATCGTCGTCGTCATTGAGATTTTTTTTTTTTGGGTTCACATTCGGGGCGATTCTATAAATGCCCCAACCGATGTTTCACTCTTGAATTATTTTTCGCCGCTTTTATTTATTAATTTGTTGTTGTTGTTGTTGTTGTTGTTGGTGATGATGTTGGTGTTGTTGTTGAATTTTATTTTTCATGTTTCTGTGTTTGTTTAGCGAGCAGTTCAACGATTCGAGTGACGTAATGACCAAGGGGCTATGGCTGTGACTGGAGGATTAGTTTAGATCATGTATATTGAGTGGAATTAATCAGGAAATCGTAAAAAAAAAATCTAGGAAATGTAGAAAATCTTATAAGGTAAGGCTGTTATGAAAGATTTCATTGTAAGAGTCTGGATTTAAATAGAACTAAAGCCTAGTAAACAATTACGAAACAGTTTGATCTATGAACATATGATTTATAGGGAGTTTTCCTCCCAATTATAATAATTCAATCTTAAGGATGTTCAATCTAATCTTGAAGGCTCAAATTTGTGTTCAACCAAAGAGGGTTCTATATATCATAGTGTTCGCACAAGAAGGCCATCCCAGAGTGTAACCCAATTACGTGCCAAAAAGCGGAATGCGACCCTCGACGAGTATTTTTTGTGCTTTTCTTTCTGTTTTTTTTTTTTTGTATTTTTCGTTGCATAGTTGCACATAGAACGTGATTGCACATACACATGTACCATTTGCTGCGGTACTGTACTGGGGTGCGAGTAAATATGTGCTCCGAATAGCCGAGTACATAGAAGCATAGATACATATGCTGCGGCCATGGGGCAGGAACAGAGAGAGGGGGTTGTGTGCTGGTGGCCAAGTCAACCTTGACACACTTTTCAGTCGCCCCAAATGGTGATGATGATTATGCTGAGACGATGATGAGATGATGATGATGATGCCACCAGAGCAGCCACTTTTCTATTTATTAGCTGCATCCTCTTTCCATATATAAAATATCTTTTAAAATTGTGTTATGACTAACTTTGTATCTTTAAGATAAACTTCTCGTATCCATTAATTTTTCAGGCTGATTAATGAAACATAAACTCATGCCTTAGTGTTAAATATATTAAATAAAGGTACAAGAACATTGCTTAGAATTCCCAAGTAATGTTTCGTGAGGCAGCTTGAAATGGTGGAATCTTCAAAATAATATTCAAACTTCTTCAAATACTGCCTATATTTTATCAAAAATTAAACTTAGGCCTATATTTTAGAAACCTAATTAAAAGAAGTAATCAAATTAAGCTGGAAATTATAAGTTACTTGAAGTTTTAAAGGATTTCAAAGACCGATATCTTATATTACACAAGAAATAAGGTCTTAAGTTAGACAAGATACTTTCAGGAATCCCCATAAAACCCCAATTAGATCTTAACCCATAAAATATGATACTTCAGATAATATCATATACTTTTGATACTTCAGATAATATCGGATACAGATACACCCCCCTATACTTAATACTTTTAATACTTAAAATTCCCCGATTCTTCCTCTTCGACTCACCTCATTTCCAATTGTGGTTATCTTCACAATCACCTCATCCTTGCTGGCATCGTGCTGGATAACATCGCCACTCTGCTCCCGTCCATTATATGTAAAGTATACCCGCTGGCCGGGCTGCAGCTCCGTGTCCATGATGGACCGAAAGCCGGGCCCAATGAGATCCGACTCGCGGAACTCCTTGATCATGGCGCTGCGGCGCAAGGCCTGGGCTGGACTGATGTGGACACTAGGAACGGCGACGGCGGCGCGACGCGCCTCCACAATGACCGACGACGAGGGATTTGTGGAGGATGCGGAGGAGCCCGACGCGGCGGACGAGAGACCGGAGTCGACGGCGGTCTTGAAATCGAAACGGACCATGTAGCGTGTATCGGCGTTCAGCTGGGCGTCGCCGGGCGCCAGGAAAGTGTGCGACGACGACGACGGTGGCGGCGGCGGCGATAACGGTAGTATCGGCTTCCCGGCGGATGAGTACGAGGGCGGTGTCTTGACGTCCGCGATGACGCCGGAGTACCAGAGGCCGTCCGGACCCGGGGCACAGACCTTGGTGCCGATAATGGAGCGTTTGGCTAAGCGGCGACCGGTGGACATTTTTGTATGATTTTCGGGGGGGTTTTGCCAATTAGGGGGATTGCTTTTCCGATTATTTTTTATACTCCTTTAAGAGTGTTTTATCCTCTTAGCTTTCTTTATTTTTGCTGTTCTGTGTTTTTTTGTGGTTGTTTAAACTTGGAGCCTGAACTTGGCCTTAATGGATCGCCACATTTTCCGACACTTTTCGCTTTCTATTGCACTTTGAGTATTTTTAATTTGTTGTTACACTTATTGTAGTTACACTTTTTTGCACTTATTATTTGTGAGTTTTTCGGATATTTATTTAAGTCTGGCAGACGTTCTTGGTTAGACGGAAGACCTGGAACTTGCCCAAGCTACTGGCAGCCAGTTTCTTGATGACGTTCTTGTGGTACTGCTCCAGCGAGAAGGTGACGCGCTCGTTCAGGTGCTGGTTCCGCTGCAGGCGCTGCAGGAGCAGAATCGGCTGAGTTGATAGCAGTGATAACGATGATGAGGGCCAGGCAGGCGGCGATGGGAGCAGCGGCTTAAGCTTCACATGCTCGGCGTCGCTGGCGTCGTCGTGGCAGTTGCGTTTGGGGCCAAGCATAATCCAATTTTGGCCGCTTGTGATGTCAGCTTGCAGGTGGTGTTGCACTTTTCGCGGGGGAAGGGGCCAGCGTTCACTGTTTAAGGGTTAAATTTCGGTGTACTTGGTCACACTTTACGCTTTTTTCTGCTTTGTTTTTCGATGCACTTTCGGTAGAACTTTGATTTGTCGCTTGCGCTTTGCTTTGGCTTTCGCTGCCGGTCGTCGTTTCACTTTTCTCTCAGTTTTCTCTCACACTGACACGCACACACACACACACGCCGAAGCGGCTGCTGCACTGATTTGTTTTGACTTCGTTTTTTTCACTTATTTAGGAGTTCTCCGGAGCGTTTTTCCCGCGGGAAATGGCCAAAAGGTAAGCCCTTCGCTATGTGGCTATTGCATTTGTTGAATGCGCTGCTGGGCTCCGCTTTTCGCTTTTCGGTTGTACGGTTTTATTCGCTGCTGCTGCTGCTATTGCTATTGCTGGCGGAAATGATTGGAAAGAGCTTTCGGTCTGCTCCCGAGAGGTAACTATGAGATACTGAGATACTGAGGCGAGCGAATGTAGCGCTAAGTGCGCCAAGCAGGCGAGCGGCGAGCGGCGAGTTACAGTTACTCACACAAACACACGCACACACTCTCTCGGGGGCTCTCTCCATGGGCGCCTCTCTCTCAATCTTGCTCTCTCTCCGACGCTGTTGTCCGTTTCTATAGCATCTACCTGCTTGGAAAAGCAAAACAACATAGGAATACATAATTGGAGGGGGGCACTGGGTGTGTAGGTGTGTGCGTGACCGCGCTCGAGAGAGCGGGCGAGAGAGTGAGAGGAGGCAGCATAAAAATGTTAGAGGGAAACTGCAATTTCCACGGCTAACAGCACAACAAACGAATGGCCAACATTGGGAATTGGGGAACATTAACAGAAAAGTGACAATTGGGATACTGTTTACTTTGTAGATACAGATATTGAAGATATATTTATCAAATACAATGCTAAGATTTGCATAGAAAGCCTCCATCTAAAGAGTTAATTGAAATAAACTTGGTTAAGTATATATGTAAATAATACAATGTAGACAAGTTTAAACATGTATAGATTTCAAATAGTAAATAATTATTTTTGAATTCAATATTTTCATTAATGGAATCTTTTGAAAAGGCAATGAATAGGCAAAAAAAAAAGGGAGAGTCACGGTCAGCAGCTTTTAATTAATGGTTATACAAATAACAATCATGATAATAAAATTATAACATTAAGAGTACATAGATTGCTATTTTAATTAATTTATAATTATTATGGGTTTTTAGGTGTCAAAAATAAAGTTCTCTGTAGAAACAATAGTTTAAATCAAAGTTATTATAACTAATAATAATATTTTATATTAAAAATTCCTAATTTTTGTATTAAACTCTGTAAAATTGTACTTATAAATGTGCTTAAATTTACCGTTTAACACCTCATAGCACTCGAATATTATGTAAAAATAATATGCTAACTTTGCAACGCAGTAGCCTATATCGCCTTGGCTTTATCGGTATCTATGACGCCATCGCCACCATATCATCTGTTGGGCAGCATAGAAAAAAAACGAAAAAAGGGCAGCAAAAATATACTACGCAGTTGAAAAGAAAAAAAAAACAACAACACTTGTCAACAGAGCCCCCATCATAATTTCAGCAACTGTGTGCGTGCAAGCGATTGTGCGTGTGTGTGTGTCTCGCTCTGGTTTATTTTATCAACAACAGAGCCAAAACAGCGCGAACAACGGACACAGAGCAGAGCGATAACAGCTGTTGGCCGCTGAGCAGCAACAATGTTGCGAAAACAGCTGTTGAGCAGCGAACCTCAGCCTCAAAACAAACGAGAGAGACACGAAAAAGGTTCGGCTAAGGTCGGTCTTAGATGCGCTAGTGGAGGGAAAACATATCTAATATAAGAGCTCAAAGGTTTTGTTATGTTATGTGCCTGCTTTGTATTATTTTTAATAGGCTTACTTAAGAAAATTCTTCTAAAAAAAAACTAGTCAAACACTTTGCAATTTAATATACTTTTTGGAAGCGAGGATAATCATTGCTATAAATATTTAAATACATACCTCACAAATTTATAACCGTTGAAAATATACTTGATGTATAAAACACAACCGAATTTCTTATAAATTGTATTTTGACTTCATGTTTGTACCGTAGACCTGATATGCCGCACCATGTTGTGTGTAGGGAATCGAAAAAGAGCCGGCCGGTTTTCTGGTCTGCAACGATAACGTCACAGAATTTAACAGTTAAAGAGAGAACCCGAGTGCGTGTGTGTGTGTGTGTACCTTTACGCCTGCTTGTGTGTGTGCGGGGGAGCTGGCTGGCTCTCACTCTCTCGGCCGCTCACAGCTGTTATATGCTTCGAAATTCATTCGATTTTGTTTACATCGGGCACTGTTGTTGCTGTTACTGTGAATTTCCATGCTGCTGCTGATGGATATTCGACGTTTTTGTCGGTATTTTCGGGTGTTCTCTTCTCTTCACTTCTCTTCTATGTTGAGTATGCTGCTGGCGGCGTTGTTGTTGCCTTTGGAATGACCTCTGTAGGCATTCATTCTCCGGCGACGTCAGCAAATTGCGGTGGAAGGAGGGAGCGATTGCTCTGCTGCTTCTTGTTCTTCTTCATCTTCCTCATCTTCCTCGCCTCCTTCCAATCGTCAACTCCAATAACTGTGAAACTCATCCATCGAAACATCGAAATATACAACAATTTGCGTAGTTGTTTTGTTCTGGAGTTTTTGCGTTCGCAGTTCGATTTTTCGGGGTGGATTTTCCGGGATTTTTCACGCCGCCAGCATTTCCAAAGACGTCATTTGGCGAACGGAGTTGGAGTTGGAAGCAAATGTGTTAAAATGCACTGCGCATTTCCCCTTCCAACGGCAGCCCTAATGTTTAATGATGTAAAATGTTACCAAAAAGCGGAGGACAGTTGGAGACCTTGCCAGATAAAGAATGCCCGCAGGGCTTATCTAGCCGAAAAACTTTACTGATTACACGCGCAGGAAACGAACGAACTACACTGAAAAAAAAATATTGCTTAAAATTTGTCCAAATGAATTTTTACATATGTATGTATGTATATATTCAAATGTAAATATGAATACGTATGTTCAATTAACACAGTTTTTGAAATCTTTAATAAAAACAACGAAATATAAATAAATATAGCATAATACCAATATCTTATTGCATATTTTGTAATACTTTTTCGATTGATTTAAAGATCAAGACGATTTCTACATGAAAATGTATGTAACATTTTATTAATATTATGTGATTATGTGTGAAATGTAATGTAATATAATCAAGGATGCTTACAAATCAGTAAAGTTAGTGAAATAAATGCATATACAATACATATGTATGTACATATGTATGTATATTAATGCATTTAATCTTACTTTTTCAACAATATTTTCATTCAATATTCAATACATATGTACATACGTATTATAATTTGCAGGTAATTTATTTGCATATTCGTATTTAACTCATACTTTTAATAAAGAAAAGTATTCTTTAAAAAAGATTTAAGAAATAATAATAAACATATAAGGGCATTTTTTGAACATCGTAATTATTAGAAAATGTACTCTATTATTTGTATGTATTTATTTCGTTCTCTAAATAAACATACTTTAAGAAAATCGAAAAAATTATAGTTAAATATGACCATTATTACCTAGCCTCATAATTATCAGAAAATGTATACTTTTATTTGTATTTATTTCGTTCTCTAAATTAGGCGTACTTGAAGACATCTTTAAAAATGTTGTAAAATTAAAATAATAGTTAAATAAGTCTGTGCTTGGTATTAATAAAGTAATTTTAAATCTTTTTCAAGCGTTTCATGAAAATTTCAGCAATAAGAAAATATGTCATATGCAAACTCCTCTTAGAAGCGAATTTGCAGATTTCCTGAACAATTCAGACTCTCTTTCTTGTTATTCTGTTATTTTCACCATTTCGCCATTAGCACAGTTAAAGAACAAGAAGATGAAGATGAGTGGCCAAGTGCAAAGATGAACTATCTGGACAAATTCAATTAATCATTTCTCTAGTGAAAATTCCAAAAGCAGCGGCATTGCCAGCAACAAAAACAACAATGTAAGTCAACGGAGCGTTACCAGCGAGCAACAACAAATACGCAGTTACGAAAAGAAAACAACAAAGTGAATGGGAATGCAATCCACGAAGTTACAAAACCAACGAGCGAGCGAGCAAAGCGAACAAACGAACCAAAGAAACAAGGAAAAAAGGCAAAACGCAAAAGGCAAAACAAAAACAAAGCATAGGCGTTAGATGGTGGGAGATGCAGAGTGAGAGAGAGAGAGATACATTGGATACAGAAAACATGAAAACACACACACAGGCACACATACAAGCGCATTGACACATTACCCAAACTGGAAAATAGGTCAAACAGTTGAGAGGGCAATAGAGGCCGGCTCGCTCTAATGCTGTTAGCCTGAGAGAGCGTATGCAGCCACATTACAGCATGTAAGAGAGAGCCCCCGATAGAGAGAGCGAGAGAGAGCGCGTGCAATTAGAACGGGAAGCGACTGTTAGCTAACAGCGGCCTCAATTTGCTGGACGTTCCGATTGGACTCGAGAATCCAATCAGCAGCTGTTGCACTTGAGTTCCCCCTAGCTTCCCTCCCCTTGCACCCCTTAAGTTTTGAGATTTCTTTTTATTGGAATTTTATGAAAATTAAACCGGATTTTTCGAATTTCTTTGTAAAGTTGTAATTATTATTTTTTTTCTTTCCTTCTTGTTTTTATTTTCCAGCGCATTTGGAAGGGCGCCGTGTTTTTTATTCCCTTTTTTTTATCACATGCTTTTGAGAGTATAAGTGTGTGTGTGTGTGTGTATCTGTGTTTTGGGATTTGATTGGATTGAATTGCCTTCGAAACCGGATTTTGAAAATATGTATGTCACTCTCCATACCGTTCCATTCAATTACGATGCCTAGGCATCACTATATATCAGTATATAACAGTATATATCCATACATATCACTATATATAACTATAAATCACTATATATCAGTATGTATCATTATATATCAGTATATATCTTTATATATCTCTATATTTATTATTATATCTATTGCATAGTTTGTATTCTTAAATTCATCTTGAAATTAACCTAATTCGCTCAAAAATATGAAAAGATAATGACAATAATGAAGAAGATAATGAAGACGATGACACAGGGAAAGTTCAAGCTGTATGAAAATAAATTAGGAAATTAATTATATAATTATACCAGCGGGTTTTCACGAATTCCACTTGACCTAGGCAGGGTTGTGGGTAAAACACCCTTAAAATTTTGTGGCACTTTAGCTCGAGGCTTATATCTCGGAAAATTGTTTGGGAAAATGAAATATAGCCCAAATAAAGATATCTTAGAAGAGGAGAAATATTTTGGGTGTGTGATAGAAATCACTAAAATTCAATATAAAACAAGAAAGGTAACTAACTTAAAGTAGCCGAAATTTAAATACCCTTTTGGAATTATATGATTATATCGGAAATCGATCATATCTAAGCTTAAAACATTTGCTTAAATGTATAAAGATGTTAAAAAGGCATTGTACATAGAGAAAAAAATTAAGAATTTAGACAAAATTACCTAAAAATTACATTGCGTAATTTTAGATAACTTTTTGTGATGGTTTTTTAAGCCCCAATGACTTTTATAATAAAAATATATAATATAATAAATCATTCGTTAATAAGCAGTAGATGGTAATAATACTTGAATAGACTTTATTATTGGGGGCTAATTGGTTGAGAACAATTTAACTAGTGTTTATTATATTTTAACCATTTGTACATAAGGAAAACTAAATATATAAATTTATTTAGATTAATAGTCTGCTTGTAATCCTATGAATCTTATATATTCCTCATCAGCATCAACAGCGGTATCGATCTTAGGCTGAACATAAAATTTGATAATTTTTTTAAAAGGTTTATATAATATATATAAAAAATAAAATATATATATATAAAAATAAAATCATAAATCTTAAATTAAAATCTACTAATATCTGCTATGAATTATTTCCTATAAACAAATATATACTTATAATAAGCATAATTAATATCAATTTATATATTTTTTAACGCTACAATTTAAGAAGTTATATATTAACCAAGTAGTACATAAGTATCTTTATTAACTACCGTTGTAAATTCTTTTTATATAAGAATTAAAGTAGACCATGTGAAGTTTCTTAATATAAATGTATATATTTTATTATTACTTTAAATATTAACCAAGTATTACTAAGTATCTCTATTAATTACCTTTGTAAATTAGACTTTCTCCATTGACTTGTCACAGTTTAATCAGTTCCATATTTCCATTCCATTTCCATTTCCAGTTACCTGAAAATAGTGGTCGTTTTATAAGCATAATTAATTATTAGAATTAAAGTAGCCCATGTGAAGTTCTTAATATAAATGTATATATTTTATTATTATTTTAAAAATTAATCAAGTAGAATAAGTATCTCCACTAATTACCTTTGTAAATTAGACTAACTACATTGACTTGTCATAGTTTAATCAGTTCTAAGAAAGCTTATTACCATATTTACAGTTACCTGCAAATAGTTGCCTTTCGTTCATTTAAATTATGGCATTTCCCTTAGATTTTCCTCAATTATTAGGCAATGACGCCCCTCTCCCTCTCCCTTTGAGTAATGGTAACTAATTAGAGACGCTTGGGTTGAGGCCTGGAGTTTGGCCAGGCACATGTCAAGAAGTCTGGCAAATTTGCTGTCATGACTGCGAACTTGGATGTGGATATGGATGTGGATATGGACATTGGGGCCTGGATATGGACATGGACATGGACATGGATGTTGATGTGGACATGCCACCGACGCCGCGTCGAGTTGTCCGTCAAAAATGTCAGCGCCGAAACAAGAAACAAACAAACAAGCACAAAGCACACAGTTCGCAGATGGTGGAAAATCGCCCTTGACTCGGGCTCAAACTTTGACTTGGACATCACAGCTTTAACTTCAGCCGTGACATTTCCAGTTGCGTGCTGGGATCATTAGAATGTTAACCTGCATCTGCGAGGGGAGATCCGTGTGTTTGCCACGAAATGGGAAATCAAGTTACCAACGGGAGGGTTGTGTGATTGATGTGAACATGTCAGCACGGACAGGAAAGTGGACGGAGTGCAGCTCCAGGATGACGGCGATCGGGTTCGGGCTTGGACTCGAGAGGCAATCCAATGGCAGGAAGCATAAATTGTAGACAAAGATGAGCGCGGACACAAGATACAGATATGTTCGGGCTGCTATTACACGACTCACAATCAGTTGCAGATACAAATTTATGTCATGTGCAGTCGCTGGACATGTGAATGACAAAAAAGCAACGCTACACAGTCGGAGACTAGGAGGTTTGACAACCGGTTTTACACTGAGAGAAAAGGTAGCGAAAATGGAGACATTCTTGGGAAGCTTAGCCTGGCGATATATATATTATTTTGTATTTCTTAAGCAATATTACAAGATTAATTAGGGATTTTATTAAACGTGTTTTGAATTTGTCTAAAATGAAATGATTTTTAAGTACTTTATGAGTTATTGTTAGAGTAATTAAATTTATTGATTTATTTATTTACCTAAAGGTAACTATTAAGTTTCAATTAATAGCTAACTTAAGTCTAAGCAAGTTATTCTATTAAATCTATCAATAAGAGATCAATGAGATGCTTTTAATCTTTATAGAAATTATGTCTATAGATAATAATACATTTTACATGTATATGTATATATTGCAAATTATACCATAAATTATATAAATTATTTTATAAAGCATTTAAATATTTCCTTTATTACATATATAATAATTATTTAATGATATATAAGATGTTCTTGGACTTAAAATTAATTCAAATTGTTTGTAAATCTAAAAGCAAATATATAAAACATATAGAGAGCTTAACATATTTTATATAAAGAGAGGTTAACGTAGTATTATTTACTAGATTTATATTTTATCTTAAAAGCCTTGTAATACTTATATTATAGTATATAGTATATTATATTATATATTATTATATTTTAAATATATATTATAATTGATTAGGATTTCCTGAAAAACACAGAGAATTAAAATATATAAAATAAATTTTTAACTTAATATACTATAAATGTAATCAGTACTAGATGTTTTATGTCAAAATAAATTAAGTTCTGAGATTTAACCATCTTCTGCTGTAAATAATATTAAGTCATATATATATGATAGATATTTTATGAAGCTAACTAGTTATGAATTCGTACATACATTAATAGATATTATTTTTAGTTTAAATAATAGCATTTATGTATTATATTTTGTACATATATTTTATAAAGATTAAAAACCAATTAAAATATTTATTTATTTGATATTCGATATCTATAAAAATACACTACATTTTCATTAACATTTAATAATTAAATAAAAAAATACAAAATATAATATGTAAATGCTATAATTTAACCTTTAAATGTCAATATGAATCAGATAATAACTCTATTATGAAAATCTTTCCAGTGCACTTGAAGCTGGGATCCAAACTTTGAGCTCAAGTTGGAAGTTTGGAGGCTGGCCAACCCAAACCGATGGACGGGGGTCACCGGTGGCCACCTGACAGCCGCAACAACTTTCCTTGGCTTTTCCAGGCTGATTTCACCGCTGGACGATTCAATTTCCCTGCCAGGGGAGGAGCGGAACCGCTGCTCCGGCTGAAGCTGTGCGTGCTGTTGACATTGGGTCATAAATTCTGGCGGAAAAACAGACAACAGTTTTCATTGTTCGGCTGCTCAGATGCAAGACCTTTGTTTGGACAATACACAAATATGGGCACTAGGCAAACACACGCCGATACGCAGCAATAGACAAATAAATACCTCAAACGAAATTGGGTTGGGTTTTCCAAAGGGGGCAAAGAGTAGAAGCTGCAGCCAGCTGTCAGAGTCACTCTGTTGACTCTGACGAAAAGCCAGCAAAACTACCCCCTGACCCAGCCTGCAATATCCCAAAATTCCAGCCTCGGAATCAGGTTAAAGACTCTCCTCCGCCAACCTTGGGTAGCTCTGCTACCGTGCAGGTTTGAGGCCCAAATGGGTCAGCCGGCCACGTCACTTGCCACGACCTACTTTCAAATGCTTTTTTTTCTTTTTTCGGTAGCAGCATCCGTGTCAGGGATGTGGACCACTGCCACAGTATCCTTGGCACAACACATAAAAAAGTATCAATAATGAAGCATGCCAAGGCTCTGGATTAAGAATACGTGTTCCAAATTGGAAATAAATAGATAGAGATACAGATACAGGTAAAGATACAGATATAGATACAGATATAAAGCTCATTTCACGCTTTAAAAAAATGAAATAAGTAATTATTCAAATCTTTTGCAAATCCATCCTACACTCTCTTATTCAAGTTCCTATACTACTTAGCAAATACAATTACAAATTGACTTCAAATTAATTGAAAGCAATTAAAAGCAGACAAAATAGAAATAAATGTATATATAAATTAAAAATATATTATATTTTGTTACAATATTTATATTGTCATTTTGCCTTTGAGGCCTTTGATTAACTCAATTAATTTATTTGTACTATTAATCTCTATTTAAACCATTTATAAATGGTTGCTTTTAGAAAATTGTTTCTAACACTTTTCAACCCATAAATAAGTATTAAAACATAAGACTTAGCTCAGCAGCTTTCAGAATTAACTTTTACTTAAGGTTTATAAATAATAAAACAAAGTATTAATAAATCATTCAAAAGTTTTAATTTGATAAGTTGCTATTCAGAAGACAGTACACATCACATCAATAAATTTAATTAAACTCACAGCATAGTGTTTATAACAATATATATAAAGACAACATATATTTATTTTAAATTTTAGGGTCAGAAGGTTTATTAACTTAAAGCTTAATTTTTTTTATTAATACAATCTTATCATTTCATAGAATTTTGTATATATCTTATTTCGTAAATTAATAAATTAAATAAATGAAATTCATTTTTTATATTTGCAAAACTAATTTTGATTTAAATAAGGCAGATTCGATTCAGTATCCTTCCTTATAATAATAATAACAACATTATAAAAAAAAACTTTAGTAAAAACAATATACATTTTTCTTATCAACACAATAATTTTCAGAATTTAAAAAATTTAAAATCTTAAGCAATTAAAAGGATGTGTATAAATATATATATACATTAATATATTTTTTTTTGTTATCCTTGAATATTTATATGTTTAATGCAATCACCCAACAAATTGCACATAACTCTTGAAATATTTTTGAAACAAACAAAATGGCCAACATCAACAATGATTAAAAATGCAATATATAACTATATAAAACATTGTCATTATCTATGTACAATAAAAATATATTATAAAAATTTAAAAGCATGAGTACAATGATAAATATGGTTATAGGAAAACTGAGGCATTCGTTCAATAAAAGGAATGCCATTATTTTTCTAAATAACTGAGATGCTTCAAACTTATATATTCAAATGTATCGAAACATTGCAAGTAGATATCAAACAACAATAACCTTCAAGTAGTTACTTTTGAAATGCATGTGGGGTGTGACATCGATTGATGTGCAGACACCGCCCACAAAAGGTGTTAGCATAGAAACCTTAGCACATTTTTTTTTTCGACCAACATCAAGGACATGCCGCCAAGGGCAAACGCTGTGCGAGGTATTTGTTGCTTGACCCAGTTTCCCCGCTGTTGTGCATGTCAGGGCTGCTCTGCTCCGAGGAAATGGAAACTGGGACAGCACACAAACATACACAGATGTGGCGAGGAAAGCTCTTCGTGTTGGGAAAAGCTTCGAGGAAAAATCAGCAGCAACGGAAGTAGGGTGGTTCAGTGTTTTTGAGCTCATGAATGTTGCGCCCCAAAGTATGCAGCTTTTATTTACGATTTTTCTTGCAAGTACACTTTACTTTCTGTGTAATTTAATTTTACATACAAGTTAAATGAGAGTTTTGCTTTTTAAATATTAAAATGTAAAGAAATAAATTCTGAAATATTAAAAAAAAGTTAAATCTGTGAGTAGACTCAAATAATTTGAAAAATATCTCATATATATATTTCAATTTTTCGTTCGGATAGCTTTAAAACTGAGAGACTGAGAAACGGACAGAAGGACATGGCTAGATCGACTCGACTGTTGTTGCTAGTTAAAAAAAATAGTTATACTTTATATGGTCGGAAATGTCTTCTTTGCTGCATTTACTTGGACTAAAATTATAATACCCTGCAAGGATATAACAACATTAAATTTAATTAAACCTGCTTCTGCTAATGTTATTTCAAATAAATACTAAACCTGTGATTCTTTAAAGAATTTTTTTACGTAAACTTATAAAAACTTCGGAAGCATTTCTTTTGTTGAGTTTCTTGAAAGAGATTATTTTATATACTATAAAATTTAAATTTCGTTTGCTCTTAGTTAACTTGTGTTCCGAAATAAATCTGATAAAGTAGACTTAAGATAAAATTAAAGATTTTAAAGCAAATATATAAATAAATGTTTAAATGCAGAGAGCACCACTAAAAGTGAGCGGGATACTAAAGCTCTCTTTAGAGGTTAATGTATTAGGTAAAAGCTTTTTAACTTAAACTTGCCTAATAAATTAGGCATAAATGGAGTATTAAATTTTAAAATAATGTTTTAGTAAAAATAAAATATTTTGTTCACTTTTTTGTGAGTGTATTACCAAAATATACCTGTATACCTTTTACCGACCAACAGTGCGTATACTTGATGCGTATACTTGATGCTTATACTTGATGCGTATACGTGATGCGTATACTTGATCTAATTTAATAATAATAATATTTACATTTTACATTTACATTTAAATTTATATCAATATTATTCTTGAACAACAATTTTACTTTTTAACAAACTAAAGTACTCTGAATTAAATCAAGCTTACTCGTAAAAACTAGAATGATAACAAGCATAATAAATTTTTTGACAATTTTAATGATGTAACCCTTATACAATTTGAAAAAATTGGTAAATTTTTTGTTCTCCCCGAAATGTCTAGATCGACTCGACTGTTGATGCTGATCAAGGATATATCGTATATGATCCCTTCACAAAGTAATACCCTGCAAGGGTGTAAAAACCAAGAATCTTTGTAAAGAAGATTTTTATTTATTGATTTATTTTTTAATAACTACCAATATAAATTAGTTAAAGTAATAATTGTAACTTAAATTGTTTAATTTGCAAGAGAACGTGGCATTCAAGCAGTGTTTGTTATACGTAATACGAGCCCTGGTAAATCGGCAACAGCAAGCAGTGCAGATTTGTTGTGCCAACACAGGCTGCCTCCTCTCACGCTCTCTGCGGAGAGCGGTATTATCCGGAGAGCAGAAGAGAGGGCAAGAGAGCGAAATGCGAGA
The DNA here is from genome assembly GCA_035046265.1 of Drosophila bunnanda. Lineage (NCBI taxonomy): Eukaryota > Metazoa > Arthropoda > Insecta > Diptera > Drosophilidae > Drosophila > Drosophila bunnanda. The sequence continues at coordinate 1,751,741 of JAWNOB010000130.1, forward strand.
CGCGCGCACACGCGAATCCTTGACGCCTCGTCACTTCGCTGGCAGCGCTGCCAACGTACAACGTCGGCGTCGACGCACCGCCACGGCGCCGCCGCCCCCGCTAAGGCGGGGGTTAACGAGGGGGAAACGAAGTGAAGCAGGCGGCGGCCGGCGGGACAGGGACACGGCGGCGTACGGGGCAGGACTCCCGAGTCCGGGTAACACAGTCCGCAGTCCCGGAGTCGTCGTCAGTTTTGGACAAACACTCCGAGAGGCACGTCAGGGCCAAGCGCGCGCGCTTCTCGTGTCTGTGTGATTCTGTCTGTCTGCCTGTCCGCCGACTTGTGCGTGAACGTGAACGTGAACGTGTGAGGAGCGTGTGTGTGTGTGCGTGAGCCAATGGCTGCCGCCGTGTTAGCCAATTCCTATACTGTGGCAACACCAACAACAACAACAACAAATACCGTGCCGTAATCGCCGTCGAGCTAAAGCTACAAAGAAAGAAAAGAAATTCAAGTGCAAAGTATATATCAAATCAAGTGAAAGTTAAACCTTAATGCCATTCCCCTTGCTTTACTTTCTCTCTACCTTTTACCTTAAAAAGAAAGAATATCAGGAAACATAAAAAAAGGGGGAAATAAAAACAATAAGCAACAGAGCGGCAACAACAATTACAACCACAATCAGTGTTAGCAACAAAATCAACAAGAGTTGAGCTCAGCGGGGGTAGCGGGTAGAGCGGTAGAGCGGTAGAGCGGTCTGCCATTTCAGCCTGTCAAAAGTTAGTCGGACTCCCCAAGCTTAATGTTTTATTTTCATTTTCATTTATATATATATATATATATTCTATTCTATTTCCTTTCTAGTTTTTAGTTGCCTTTTTCCTCCTTTCCACCCACAGAGCTACGCGTTGCGTCCTCCGCGATTTCGCTGCTCTTTCTCTCTCCAAGGAAGGCGTGGCGTGGGCGGCCTTCCTCTGCACATAGAATAAATTGTATACTAAATGAAGCATTATATTTTTATTTTTAAAACCATGGGGAAGGTAGGAAAGGTAAGATGAAAAGAATATAGCTTTAGGTTTTGGAAGCTACATAATATTAATACAATTTAAACAGAGAAAAAAAATGTAAAGTAAACTTAAATAATAAATATTTTGCAATATATTATAATACGATAGACGGATATATAAATAGATAGATATATAGATGAAGACATATATATAGAGAGAGATATATACATACATAGATGGGAAGAAAGATGGATAGATAGATAGTTAGGTAGATTGATAGATAAAGAGATAGATTGTTAAATGGATATATAGATACATAGATAAATATATAGATACATAGAAAGATAGATCGATAAGAAAAGATAGATATATGGATAGATATATAGATTGATCGATAGACAGAGAGATAGATAGATATATATATATTTATCTAGATATATAGACAGATAGATGAATGATAAATAGAAAGTTCGTGTTTTCTCCCAGCGTTTTATATTGCTATTTAGTCTGTATAATTAGGGGCTTCAGAGAAACTATCTTACGATCCCCCTGATATCTAGACTTTGCTTTGTTTCCATGTGAGATTTCGCTAGGTTTAAAGAACTTATGAAGAATAAACACTAAATGAATATATTATTTCATAAATATTATTATTTTATTTAATTGCATACTTCAGTTCAAATAGACTAGTAATGAGATCAGCTGAAATTCGTAGCCTTCCCTTTTGTATAAGCAGTTTAAAGAATAGCTGATAAATTTTAGACGCCAAAATTAAAAATGGTTCCACAGCTTAACATTAAATAAAGAATACATAAAAAATGTCATACCAGAAACATTTTTGGCTTTTAAACCCATTAAATATATGGCAATAATTATGCTAAATTCTTTATACATTTCATAGCATACTTTTCGACAACATCTTAAGCGTCTTAAAACCCTTCGAGTATACTTAAGCACCGCTGATACCTTTTTCTCTTAATTTTCCTAAGCTTTTGTTTTCTTTATATATTTATTTCCAAGTACTCCCAAATACTCCCCGCACACCTATTTTTTCCCCGTGTACCTGCGACTTAATTCTTATGGCAATGACAGCCGCTCAAGGAGTTTTCACGAGCTTCCAGCGTTCGCCTGGTCTGCTGATGCTAGATGGCTGTCCGAGGGGGAATTCTACCACAATTTACGGTTCAAATGTCAAGTCGCGAGTCGCATGGATAATTTTTCTCGCAGAAATCTATGTGTGGCGGTGTGTGGCCAGGCTCTATATGTGCATTACTCATACGCCGCGTTGCCGCGAGCGAAGCATGAAAATGAAATCATACCGAACTACACTGGAAAGCAATAAACGTTAAGCTCACCTACCAACTGTCAGTGGGTCAGGGTATGTGTGATGAAAATTGTGAAATGCGTGCCATGGCAGAAAAACAAAAGGCAGGAAAATAAATGAAAATGAAAATGAAATGAAATGAAACGAAACAGACCAGCAGCAGCAATAAAAACGGGGCAAAAGGAGGGCCCCACTGTGGGGGCCGCTAATGTCCGAACCTGGTCGAAAGTCCAGAGTCACGCGAAGTTGCAACAACAACTGAAGCGGCCAACAGCAGATGGAATAACCATTTTTTGAAGGGGACACCCACTGCCAAGGTGAAGCAAGGATGTCGCGGAAAACTCGTTAGATCGCACAGAGCGACAGAGAGATCTGCCACATAAATCAGGGACGGGGACTGCAAAGAAATGCAAATAGATTGAAAAATAATAAGCAAAATGCCATGGCACACGCTGGCAGCAGCTAGAAAGGGAAAAGCCGCCGTCGCTAAAAATGTGTAGCATAAATAATTCCGCCCACAAAAAGGTTACACAGTCACTAGGGCGACACCATCAGCAGACAGGCGAACGCCGGCGTTGGCTTCGCAGCTGGCAGAGAAGCTCAGCTTCTCTCTATCTCTCAATGAGAACTCTCTCTCGCGTTCTATCTCTGAGAACTTTCTCTCTGCGAACTCTATCTGCCAAGCCAAGTTCTCCCAGAGCTCTCCCATTTTAAACTAACCTACATCAACAGCTGTGACTTTGAGAAAAAAGAGTGCCGCCCACGCAAGCCGCAAAATGTGAAACGAAAACCCCAAAATAGAGAGAAGGAAAAACTCCATTTTAAATTAATACAAACTTAAAATAAAAACTGCATAATTAATCTAACTAATTAAACTAAAAATTAATGGCTGCTCATCTTATTTTTTAGTGTTTTAAAAGTTAATGTGTGTGCAAACCAGCGAGTGGCGTAAACAATAGGAAAAGGACTCATGAAAAAGCCCGAGCGCGCTTTTCTCTGACTGTCGCCTCCTGACTTTCTCTCTCTCTGTCTCTGTCTCTGTCTCTCCACCTCTGTGGCTCTCCCTATCTCTTACTATCTCTCTCTCTCTCTCTCTCTCTGTCTGTTTCCTTTGGTAACTCTTCCTGCGAAACAGCTGTTTCCAAGCCACACTGCTTCTCTGGCGAACTCTCTCACTGCCTAAACCTGCGCCGACGCGTGTGTACATAACCTCAATCGTCTCTGGATGTTGCGGTAGGCGAGAGAGACGGAAGCCAAGTGCAACGCCAGGAGCAGGAGGAGCAAGAGCCAAGGAGCAGCGGCAGCAGAGAGGCAACGGAGCAGCGTTGATGCCGTTGCAGCTGCTGCTGCGCAGCAAGCGACGACAGCACAAGGAGCAGCAGCAGCAGCAACACAAGGAGAAGCAGCAGGAATAGCAGCAGCAGCAGCAGCAGCAACAACAACAGCAGCAGCAGCAAAAGCAGCAAAAGCAGCAGCAGCAGCAACAGCAGCAGCAGCAGCAACAGCAACAGCAGCAACAGCAGCAGCAACAGCAACAGCAACAGCAGCAACAGCAGCAGCAACGCCAGCAGCAGCAGCGGCTGAGGCAGCAGCAACAATCAGCAACATCAGCGCCCTGTGTGCACCGACAATAATATGAGGAGTGGCAGTTCGGAATTACTACTCGAGCAGCAACAACAAGAGCTACGGTTACGTAAAATCCGAGAACTGGCTCCAAAAAAGAAAAATGGCAATCGGCGCTTTCGTTCGTGGCGGGAACGTGCGCGTTTCTATGGCACCTCGACACTGGCCTTCTTCTCGGTGACCGCCGGGGCCTCGCTGCTCTTCCTCGTACCGCTCTACGTTGATCCGGCCATATCGACGCTGAGCCACGACTTCATTGAGAATCCCACGCTGTGCACGACCACGCGTCGCGAGGATCTCGTTGGCATCTTCAACTGCTCGTGGAGCTCCTGTCGCGAGGGCTGCACCTCGGACCTCTATCGCTGCGTTCACATCTACGTGACGTTCATTGAGCAGAATATCACGATACCGGCCAATATGACCGACTATAGCAACTACACAGCGGACTGGGAGCAGTCTGGCGAGGCCACGCTCCTGGTTAACATCAAGGGATGCGGTTATCCCCCCACGGTTACGTGCAAGGACTTCAATGGCTACTATGGCATCGAGGGCGCCATCTTTCCGTGCTTTTATTCACGCAAAAACAAGACGGTGGTCCTTACGTCCTACAACCACGACAACCAGGTGGCCATGATCATCCACTTCTTTGCGGTGCCCTTTGTGATAACGGTCATCTCGTCCATTGCCCTGTGCATAATGCACTGCGACTGCCGCTGCAAGAAGGATCGCAGCCACCGACGGAATAGGCCGCAATGCCGAAGGCCGCGCATCGAGAATCTCAGGTGAGTGATTATATTAAGGAGTGTAAATAGGAATTACTTGATAGTGGAAATAAGATTCTAGGCCAAAAACTATAGCAACTTTCGCTTACTTAAATATTTCCAAAACGGAATTAAGAACAATAAACTTCTATTCAGATCAGTAACAACAATTCCTGGTTTCATATTTGAATATATTTAATTCTATTACGGATTAAGCCTCTTATTAACATATAAATACCATTTCTATACGTAGCCTTTATCCAAACCAAAAATTCATTTACCATTTAGATGTTCTGCCTTCCTAATTTCATTTCTAATTAAATGAATTTGTATAAAACGTGCTGTCTGAATTTGAAATGTCGGGGATTTACAAATATTAGTGCTCCTGCCAACACGGAACGGGAGGGGGTGGAGGATTTATTTGCATATTCGCTGAATTTAGAACGATTTTCGCTTTATGTACATTCCTTCCCTTCTGGCCAGTAAGTTAATTTAACAAAACTCTGCCAGCAGGAACTTCCTTCCTGGCTGCGATATTTGCTTTCCTGGCGTCAGCGTAATTTAAATAATTCACTAATGACAGTTTCTGTGTGTGGTGTGTGCGCCGTGCTTTGTTGTTGTTTTCCTTTTTGGAGTAATATGCGGTCTAAATTATTTATAAGACCAGCAGGCGTCGCATGTACGTATGTATGAGCGCTGCCACTGTGCACCGCAGCCGAGGCATTAGCGCACGCACCGAGCACGCACCACACTGCGTATGATTGATATGTTGAGCTGTTGACAGAGCCGCCGGGGGTTTGAGGCTGTCTCTGGCTGGCATTGACTGCTAATGGAAGGGGAGGGGCATTAGCTCCGGCTGTGGGACAGCAGCTGACAATTACATTTGTCCTGCAAGTAAATAGTCCTGGCCATCGGTTCAGGGACACGCCAACTCCTTGCAGCTGGTCCTTAATGCTCTCTGGCGGTGTGACTCGCTCGTTTTTATTGAATTCCCTTTGACTCTGCGGCTTTATCGAATCTCCTGCCCCATTGTTTGTTGCCCACCATTCGCTCCTTTTATTTTTCGAGAAAATTTCCATCAGTTTTCAATTCTCATTGCACATCGATTCAATCGATAATGAATTGGTGGTCTGTGCCGCCCTCGTCCCCGCACTGCCGGCAGTTCCTGTGCCTGTGCTCTTGTCCGCCCATCCACTTGGTACGTGCATTATTCAAATGTCATGCCAGCCAGGGCTCTCTCACATGCCAGCCAGCCAGCCAAGTTGGGCAATTCCAGTTCGACGAGTGTTCCTCCATTTGGGATCCTTTGTTTTCAGCTCCTCCTTGCTGGGCTCGGGGCTTGGACTGGCCAAGAGCCTTTATCTGGGCATCGTCCAAGTGCGAGGAGGCGCCCTCTCGTTCGGAGATCATCGCAAAATTTCCATGTATAATCAAGTGTGGCCCAATTGCGGTCAAGTTGCACTCGAGGAAAAATATCCTTGAAAACGGCCATCAATTTGGTGGCTTTTTAATATATTAAAAGTGAACTGAAAGGAATATAGCACTGACAGTAATCGGGTGGGGATGGCAGCTAGGTATTCAAGATATTCAGCATTCTTTGAGGAGCTTAAATTTATTTTAGCTTATTTATTATATTAAAATTCATTAGGGAACTTTACCGGTATGTATACTGATTGATTTCCTATAAATGATGATTTCCTCTCCAGTTTCTGAAGCTTTTAGATTATTTCTTAGATTATTTATTTACCTTTTAATAATGGTTACCTATTAAGTGTAATATCATATTAAATTCTGCAAATTGTTTAATCTTTTATATGTAATAATATTTAATATTATTTATTTATTTCTCTTATGTCTTTTTTAATTTTGATAAGATCTATTTGTTTGTTTGTTATACATTGTTTATTTAAGGATAATATAGCAATTTTATTTTTACTTATAGCATTTAAGGAATACTTATAGCTTAGCGTAAAATTAATTTATATTCGAGTAAGTTTTAATACTTTTATATAATATTATATTAAAATACTTTTATATACCTATAATATATATAATACTTTTATATACTTATATATAATTAAATTGCATTAAAACACAACAAATAATTTCTGATAAAGATATAGTTTTCATCTTTATCAGAAATTATTTGTTGACTTCGTAAAGATGATAATTAACCTCTTTAAAAATTTTCCCAAAAAATGCAATACAAAAGGTACCAAATGCATTGTAATTTAGTTTAATTTTATGATAGACAGTTAGGTAGCAAATTTTTGAAGGTATTACTAGTTAGTAATTTCTGTAGCACCCCGACAATTAAGTATCTTTTTCAAACTTTGGCACATTGAGTATTTGAATATAAATAATTTAATTCTCAGGAATTCTATAAATATATTTATACCCTGCAGAGTATTGTAATTTCTGCCAGAAGCTTGTAAAGTAGTTAAGGAGTCATTTCTAACTCTATAAATCAGTTATATTCTTGATCAGCATTAACTGAAGAGTCGATCTAGCCATGTTCGGAAGAAAAATACAATTATATACATTTTTTAAAAGATATTAGAAGGGAATTTTAAATTTTCAAAATTCAAAAAAATTGTATTATTTTATATTTTAAACTAAATATGCAGTTTTTTGAACCTATGAAAAACTACCAAGCAAAGGTATTCCATTGGAAATGAATGCATATTTGTATTATTTATGATCGATTTTCATAGCAAAAGGATAGTTACTTCGGGTTCCTGAAATTAGCTTAAATATTTTGTTTTTTCTGCCATATAAAAAGTTGTATTACCTAAATAGTGACATGCCTATGTATAATAATATAATGTACATTGGGCCTTAAAACTTATAAAAATGTATTCATAATTAAAAATTAGAAAGGTGTATTAAGAATATTTTGAATTATTTATCGTGAACATAAAGGAATTATATCAAAACTTGGTCTGGGAGTTTCTAAGAGGTAGTGTTGTTTGAGTCTTCTTTAACAAATATTATTGTTTTGAATTTCTTGTAATGGTACTTATTTCACTTTCTCCAGTGTATGACAGCTATGTACAATGTGCGAATAAGTCTGTGGATAGCTGCAGGTGCATTTCCAACACATATTCCACCCCATGGAAAAAGTTTTAGTTTGAAAATTCCTTTCGCCACGAAAGCGAAGCGTCGGCAGGTGCTGTTTGAAATTTATCTAATGCGCATATTTTTTAGCTTGTTTTCAACGGAAATCACTAATAAAAACAATCGGGAAAGAGCTGTTGAAAAGTTGCGAAACAAAATGGCGTCAGCGTGCGCCGATTGTTAATGCTATCTGCCATGCACACACACACACAAGGACACCCCCAGGATACACTCACCCATCGTCCTGTGTGTGTTACATAATCAGCTTACCTTTCGCTGATGCTATTCCTTGTCGCTTTTGTCTGCGACTTTGTTACAGTCACAGTTGCAGGACTCGGATTTGTACGATATTCATTCACACGGCGACTACACAAAAAACTCTTTCGAGGAATATGCTAAATAAATGCAAAAATATCGCCTGCCAGTTGGTTGCATTTGAAAAAGGTTAAAAGCTTCAAATAGGAGCGGGACTAACCCAGTGCCAGCTGGCTAATGATTATGGGCCAGAGCTGGGCTATGGCATTGTGCAAGTCTCGCACGTGGCCGCCATTGTCGAGTGCCACGCATTAGCGCCACTCTCTCGGGCCACTCAATCATTTGGCCAGAACGCAACTAAATCGCAGCCAATAAAGCAGCAGCCAACTGCCTGAGCTACTAAGTAGCCAGCAGGAGTTAAAATCCAAGTAGTAACTATTTTCAAAAAGGTTTTGATAGGGAAATACCCTGGAGTAAGAGAAGAAAATGCACAGAAATTTAAATGAAATTAAGTAATGTAACTCATAAATTTAATTTGTTTTACTAATTTGAAGAACTCAACTCCTGGGCAAAATTAAAGCTTAAAACAATATACTTCAACTAAGTGGCATTGATGCTAAAGTTTTATCCCGGGATGATTAAATCAAGAAGCTCACCTTCAAAATTGCTATTCCGATTTTGCCAAGCAAACTGGCTTCATAGTTTTGTGGTTCCCCTGGCGAGGGTATAGACCCCATCAGCATCTTCTTCAAGTGCAGCTCAAACAAGAGTTTAAGGGTTCAGCAGCTGGGAGGGGGGGCAATAGGGGTTTTGTGGTGCAAGTCCGGGGGTGGGGTTGGGTTGGGGTGTCGGTCGGTTGTGGGTGCCAACGGGGACGAAATGCTCCTAGTGTGGCCTACTTCTGTTTCTGCTTTTGCGGCTGCCTAGAAGCGTTTTCTTTTCTATCCTTTTTTTTGTTCTTTGTGTGAGTGTGCGAGAGTGTGCCACTTTGTGCTGGCTTCCTTTTCTTTTATTTTATTTTTTATAGAAAAATCAATTTTGCTCCTTTTATGAACATCCCAAGCAGCTGAGAATGCAACGAAGTCACGTCTTTCATTTTCCTAAATGATTTTCTACGAATTGTGTTTTCCCTTGCCATCTAAATGCATGAATTTTCGTGCGGATGGATGGATTATTTGCCGAAAATTTGATGGCTGGCCAGTTGATGGTCAGGCGGATGAAAAACATATGTTTTTGCCAGAAAATATATCTAGAGTGCTTCAGAAATCACTACAGTTTTTAAAAATAGTTTAAAATGTGGCTAAAAGTAGGAAAAATAAATTATGTAGGTACCAAGTAAATTTGTATTGTTGATGATAATTTCAATTTGCACATAGTTTTAGGGCACTTTAAAACCCCCAGTAAATTTTTTAAAACATTAGTATAAGTATTTACAGAGTCACAGTCTGTCAGAAGAAACTGTTTTTAATTTTATAATAATACAATTAGGGCTTATACTTTAGAAAAAATCAAGGTTACCTTCAAATATTATTAAAGCGATTAGTATTTTTATTTAATATTTGACTAACAATCAAAAATAAATGTATTGGAATGTGTTACAGAAAGTAGTAGGGATATGAAAACCATATAAAGGTGTTAAAAATTATGTTCTACATCATAAAAAAGCAAATGTACACTGAATTTTATAGCGTAAAATGGCATTGGCGACTATTAGAAACCATTTAAGGGCTTCAAAACCCTTACTGTTATTTAGTTAATTATACTCTATATTTTTATAATATTTTCCAATATTTAAAGTTGCCTGCTGCAAACATATTTCTCTGGAAAAATTCTGGTATACCCTTCAGTTTTGTATCTTTGCGGGGTATAATTATACATTAGCTTTCCAACCAATTTAAAGAAATTTCACCTTCCGAGAAAGACACCTTCCTGGGCCCCCCAAAAGCTCACATAATCACAGGGCTTGGGTTCGATTTGGACTGAGTTCGGGATTTGTATTTGGATTTGGGCCCCGGTTTTTCTTCTATTTCCCTTTGGCAGCCTGCCGCAATCTAATGACAACAACAAAGGGCGCTTGATTATTGCTGAAATGCCGTTTAGTTGCGGACAGATGTTGCCCGTGCACCCGTCACGTATCCTTATGCCAGGCTGGAGACAATAGTAACACAGGCCAACGAGAAAAAAAGAGGATCTCCTTTATCTGGAGGGTCTAAGGACACACACACCCCCTGCCCACATTGTTGTAGTGGCCTATTTTTTATTTATCAGCGCCGAAAGGGAACTAGGAAAATGCAAGCTATCTCAATCTCGGACCCACAGTTACATATATGTGTATAGTGTATCCTCAAGATGCGCCAGTCACCCTGAGAGCGTGAAAAGTCGCCTTTTCTCAACTTTCGCCACCCAGAACGAACGCCGCCCACCCGAATCGATATTAATAATGCGCAGCATATGAATGCTGTTCAATAAATTTCCATTTCTTGCTCGGTTCCTGCCATTGAAATCGGCAATTGGAGCTGGAGATTGGCCTGCGATGGGCGTGGCTGGCGCAGTCCCAGTCATAGTCCTCCTCGTCGTCAGTCAATTCATGTAAATCCCCAGAAAATCCCTACGACCCTACCATTTGCTTTGGGGAAAAGTCCGCTAAGTTAGTGGAGACGTTGCAAATGCTTCATTAATAACATGAACTGAAACGCGCGCGCTCACACACATTCCTTGGGGAATACATATTCATGAAGGCTCTTACGTAAATGCCAAGAACTTTCCGTCCTAACTATGAATCCGGAATGAAACTGCAAACGCCACGAGGATGATGCGGGAGCAGGGACACTCTCCCTCTCTCTGTGTCTCTGTTTCATTGGAGTTTTGGGCAGGAAAAACAAAATGAAAAAGCCCTGAAAGCAGCGAGACAGAAAAGTTCAAGTCCTGGAATTTCTTGTCGTCGTCGCCCCCAGATAATTTAGGTGTCTACATAACTCGGTAAAGTTTACAAGCGTCTGACATTGCACAATCCAATCCGCACACTTAAAGGATATTCACATCTGTGCCGAGGAAATGCAAGGCATAAATATTGCACAAGAGTTGGATATTATCTAAATATGAATATGTTATTAAAAGGGAATTTATGGCCCTAGCCAGCTTATTTCCTTCGTTCTTTTTTCTCGCTTCTCGCTTAGCCTTAAGATGAAGGATCTCATAATAAATTACGCACACACACAGCTTCGAACACACACGCTTCTGGCTGCGTATGAGTTTTGCTAGGGAAACGCGTGCGATTTTTAATGGTCGGACATTCGGTTTAATATGGCCGTTAGGACATCGTATAAACAAGGATGTATAAATGTCCCCGACATATGGACTAAATTAAATGCCGTCAAATGGCGAAAAGCTGATAGCAGCTGCTTTAAAATTCAAAAAGTTGCTTTTGGGGGGAAATGTACTTAAAGCTAGAATTCATTCTAAACGATTACCATATAAACACTTTTGAATTAACAACATTTAAAGTTTTAACTGCACATTAAGGAATTCCGCTTTGTGAGCCCGAAAACACCACCACCACAATCGCAATTAAGCTTTAAATGTAAAGCGTGAATGTGAATTCGCTTAAGTGTGCCAGCAGACGCGCACCACGGGGCGTATGAGTTATTATTTGAGGCAAGCAAGGCACAGCCAGCCGAGCCACTGTGTGTGTTCATCTGTTAGTTTGTTTGTTTGTCTGTGCTCTGCCCATGAAACAAGGCAAACAAAGCTTTTATTGAAAGCAATTCACGTATATAAAACATTTATCTTTATGGCCGTCTTCAAGTGTAGTCGTGTCTACGTGCGCCTCTGTGTGTGGCTTTTTTAGAGGTGGCAGCGAAGACAACCCAAGGAGCGACCACGTGTGCTTGCTTAGGCTTAAATTGTCAACAATGTCGCATTGTTTGACTCTAATTTGGCCCGCAAGAGGTGATTAAATTTGAAGTTAGCCCCCGCCCCCGCCCCGCCGAAGTTCTTCGCCACTTCTTTTGCGGGGGCACAAATTTAATTACGACTGTGTGTCCTTTTGCCAGCCATGGCAGTCACTTCAGGCCGAAGTGCTGCTGCTGTTGCAACAAGGACATGCGACAGAGCAATCAAGTGCAGCGCACTGAGCAGTGAGCAGTGAGCAGTGAGCAGCGTGCAAGGACATCCAGCCAGCATCCATCCCAAGCATAATGCAACAAATTTCAATGAGAGACCACCTGCCGTTCCATCGCATTCTTGGCCCCCTTCCCAAGCCCAGCTCGATCCGACCCGCTCGAGGACCCAATGAAATGCCTGGGGTGTGGCCTCGGTCACGACACGTTGCACTTGTTGTTGGCCATGTTTTTGTGGGTTATGTTCCCGCTGCTGCTGCTGCTGCGCTGGTGGTGCTGCATCCTGTGCATCCGTCAGTGGCAGGCCACGCCGGCTGGGGCTCAGCTGGCATCGGCGAGCGGATATTACCGAGCCACACCCAAGGCTGATCCCACGCCCACCGTCTATCTGCCTGTCTGTCTGTCCAAATGCCAATCCATCTAGTTGGCGGCGCCCCCATTCCATCCATTTAGTTTGGACAGTCCATCATGCATTTTTGGCCCAGCTGCCGCTGTTTTAATTTCGTAATTACAAATCCTTTCTCTGTGTGCTCCTCCCCAGTTCTGGCCGCCTGCCAAAAGGCATTTTCTTGCCGGCTGCAGTTGCTCAATTTCAGGCTTGCCAATATATTGCAATGATTTCTGACAGCTCTTGCGGCCGGGCCTGGGCCAATTATCAAAGCCTTAAGGATATTTGATTTAATTAAAACAAAACAAAAAATAAACGAAAAAAGTGAAAATAGGAGAGAAGGAAAATTGGGGGAGCAGCTCAAAACTAATTACGATATTCCTTGTCTCGTTTGGCATTGACAGGCAATTACAGGAGCAAAGCATATTTTGGTCACAAGGACCTTGTGGCTTGTTTCTCGAATCGATTATTTCAATAGGATTTTTCAACTAAGCCACAGAGGGTTTCCATGAACTGAAAATCTACTAATTTAATAAAGTCCTTTGAATTAAATTCTTATGTGCAATAACTTACCAAAGGCATTACAGTTAAAAATCTGTATTTTATTTATGTCTCTAGTGAAGTTCTAACAATTTAATACTTTAATCTATAAAATAAACATCCTCTCTTCTTATTTTATTAAAAACCTTTTAACAATTTTCCTGTCATTTGAAGAGCTCTTCATCCAAATTTTCTTTCACAGAAATTTATTCCCTCTTCAAACAAAAAATAAATATCTAAATATTGCCTTTAATATGCAAGAGTTTTTCTTTTTTTGTTTGCTTTGGTTCAATTGTTTGAAGTAAGGCAAATGTTTGTCCTGATGGACAATTAAATCCGTTTTGCTATATGAAAAACCTTTCACATGGATTGCCTTCGCTTTTCAATTGTAAATGAAAGTTTAAATTATTAAAGCAAGTACCGAACCCTGTTTGCAATTGTGAACAATTGCTGCCCCCCTTTTCCGCCTGAAGTGTCACTTGTACATTCATTACATGATCAGCATTGTTTTTTGCGTTGTCTTATTTGTCGACCCTCCAATTTGTTATCCCCGAGGACAACAACAAAAAATGTGAGTGTGAACGGGCCTAACTGCTGCCGTTTTAATAAGCGTGTTTCACCGGATATTCCAGCGTTTAACGCCCGGCTACAAATTGTTGGGATTGCTCCACTCCGTTATCCTCCGTTTCCGCTTATTTCACTTTTTGTTCTTTTTTTTAACAATGTGACATGTTGCCGTTGTCCAAGCCAGATCCATATATTTTTATTACAAAACGGGTCTTACCCTTGTCCGTTCAGCCCAGAGCCCAGGAGGCGCACTTGTTCGAGTGGGCGGCGGCTGGGTGCTCAAAGGTGACAGCCACGGGATGCACTCAAAAATATTAGTGGGGATAAATCATAAATAATTGGAGCCACATTTTTCCGAGTTTCTAAAGTAAAAAGAGATATTAGAGAGCAGCAAGAGTGTAGAAAGCAACCTCTTTTAGTAAAAAAAAATATTTCGCAACTTGAAATAATGCTAATTATCTGAAAATATTAATTAATTAATATTTAACATGATTTTTTTTTTTAAATGCTGATACCCAAAAAAATAATTGGTAAAATAATAATAATCATATTAATACATAGCTAATTAACCTTGTGTAATTATACTCAAATTTAGGAAAAACCTGAATTAAAGAGGGCGGAAAGCAGAAGAAAATGTTGATAAATAAAGATTAATGTGGCTGGGAGAATGTTGAGCAACACTCAAATAAAGACAAATGTTGCTAAATACATATTGACAAACACTTGTAGGTACTGTCAACATAAATGTAGATGTTGCAGAAGTTGAAGGCCTCAAAAGACAGATGGGCATGGCTAAATCGACTCGCCTGGTGATATTAAAAAAATATATATACATATATGCGATCAAAGAAACAGCCTGGTGTCTCTTATAAACATACTCGGTTGGCAAAGTATCCTATGGGGTTACCTGGCATAAAAAAATACTACAAAAATGCATGTTAATACCATCATATTTCTCTCAGTGTAGCGGGCAGTTTGCATGTAACTCACCTAAACAAGACGAACATTTGTATATTTCACAATTTCCGTTTCTGTTCCGGAACGTTGTCGCTTGCCGTTGTTCGTGTCACATATTTTTTTGCTTTTGCCTTCGTCCTGCAGGCTTCCCATTCTTCCTTTTTTTTATTCGCTATTTGCTCCTCTCTCTATTTTTTTTGTTTTTTTCTGCGCTGGCCTTTTCCCCCTTACAACAACAACAAGGGGAACCACAGGAAAATGGGACATTCGGGAGCTTTCAACGCAATTTGAAAGGACACCGCCGCTGCCGCCCCCGCGATTTGGCATTGTTTGTCAGGGCGGCAACTTTGTTAGAACCTCGCTCCAAGTGCAACGCGCCGGAAACTAAAAGCACCCAGCCACAGAAAATATAAAAAAAAGAAAACCGGGAAGTAGGGAAAATATAAAGAAAACCCCTGACAAACATGCAAATAAGTCGACATCGTTTCATGTCCATGCTAGTTCTCGGCGGCGGCCATGGCAATCTGCAGAGAGGCGAACAGCAAAAACAACATAATAATTTCTTAAAAAGTTATTGTGGCTGCCCGCTTTTTGCTTAGAATCCTTTGTCTATGCAGGATCCCCAGTTCCCAAACCCGCCCACTCACCTGCTAGCCGAGATTTATGGGCGCCTTCACAGTTGGCTTTTAATTTGCCAGCGAGTCCTGAAGCCTTGCGAAAACGTATCCCGACACTGCGCATCGTCCTCGTCCTGGTCCTGGTCCTGGTCCTGGTCTGGCAGGATGCCTCAACTTTTCTGTTTGTTTTCACCCCGACTGGCTTCCCTTTGTGTGTTTCGCTCTCCTTTTAATGAATTGTTGTTGTCGCTGGCAAAGCATTTTGTTATTTATTTAATTAAACTTTTTTTCGCTCCTTCCTGCAGCCGCTTAAGACAAAAGTTTCCGCCGCTTTTTGAAGTTTTCCCCTGAAATGATAAATTTTCGGAAGTACAAACAAAGGATGATAAATAAATGCTCTACAATGTCACAGTTTGCAAACACTAATTGATGTATGCGTATAATATGTTAATTAATTAATTTAAAATCGAATAATATTGAATTTTATTCATGAATTTGTATGAAATCTCCTTATTGACTTTTAAGCTCATTGAAATTATTTAATCATTCGTATTTATGTGCGGAAAGTTGGAAAATATGAATTAAATTTATGATAAGTAAAAAAATTTCATTTGTATACCAAATAAGAATTTATAGGGAATTATTTAATGAAAGGTAATGCTTTAATAATACTAGTAAAAGTTTTTTAGTAATAACAATTAAGTATTGAGCAACTTATTTTCATTTTCTGGGATTTAGCTTTATTTCAATTTAATCCCAAAAGCACTCAATCCAAGCACTTACCTAATAACTAGTCGGGCTTCAAATACTTTCAATCAATATAAAAAACCAATTTATGTTTATTGGCCAAAAATTGCAGCTGCTCCGCATAGAATAGGCTTGGCAGGCAGGACAAAAGGAGACTAGCATTAAAGGAGGTCCTTTAACAATGGAGACCCCTTTTTTGTCGCGATTATGACAAATGTCCATAATCATTTGTCTAATTTGTGGAGCCCCAAAAATTGTTGAATAGAAAACCGGGTTCCGAAAAGTAAAGACCTAAATTGATTTTCCCAGGAGTTCAATGATTCAGGCGACAGCAGAGGGAAATTACAAAGGATCGAACTCAATATACCGGACATTGGACGCCAGGACCCATGGCAGGATGTGGTCGGGGCCCCCTGGTAATTTCACCCGTTTTATGTGGCCAATAAATGTTTTATCTTCGCATCCAAATTGCTGCCAGCTGCGTGCATGCGTGCCGATAAGCCTTGGCCCTCCTCCAATCTCCGCCAGGATCCAATTGTTCCTGCTCCTGTCCCTGCTCCTGGCCCTGCTCCTGTCCCTGTCCCTGTCCCTGCTCCTGCTGCTACTATTGTAACCAGGCTGCAGTGTGCGGCTTTGGAAATCGATTTATTGACCATTAAGCTTCGGCATTTGCCTCTAATATTTCAGCCAGTTGCATTTGTTTTTTATTCTCTTTTGTTTGTGGGTTTATCGCCTTAAACAAAATGTGTAAAATAATTTCGCTGTCCTGCGGCCTTTATTGCGGCTGTGTCTGTCCTTAGGCTGTGCGTGACTTTTGCCAACTGCCTGCATTTGGATTACGACTGCAAATTGCCTATTAAACCCGAGAATATTGTGCCCTCCGCACAATTTCACTTTTTGGTCACGTTCTGGCTTTTAATTTGAATTTTAACAGCTCACCAGACACTTGCTGCTGAGGCTGTTGCTCCGGCAGCCAAATGAAAACGCAATTAAATCATTCTTATTGAGCCATTGATTTAAATTTATCGCTTACTTTTAAGTATTATGACAGCCATCGAAAAAAAACGGCCAACGAATGCGGAATTTTGTAACTTTAAATTGAGTTTCGAAGCGGGTTTATACGTATTTAAATACATATATTTAAATATGCCCAAGGGTATTGAATTATTTGAGGAAAAACTCTTTATTGCTTGAGTTTCGAACGTGGTTTATAGGTATTTAAATACATATACTTAAATATGTCCAAGAGTATTGTATTATTTGGAGGGAAAAATTCTTACAGCTTAGCTCTAATTCTAACTCGATATATATTTATTTAAGAGAAGTAACTCCTTACTTTTTAACCTTTATTATAGCTTGGTTTTTTTTCTTTAAACCTCTTCTAAAGTTTCCTTTTTTTATTAACAATTTATTGCTTTATTTCCCTTTCAAAAATGCATCATAAATTCCACACACAAACAGTTTAAAATGTTATAAATCATATGGCATTGTCATTGATTCAGTGAATATTAAGTTAAGAACGGAAAAACAAAACCCGACGAGCAGCCACCGCACTTGATGGGCAATAAGTTAATTTTCCGCTCCTACCCGTGTAATGAATGTCTGGCCATGTGAACAGGGCATCAATTATGATGGCTTGTCAATTAATTGAAAAGCAATCAGATTGCAATGGACACTAGCCACTCGCGGGGCAGGGGATGCCGGGGCACACACTAATTGAGGTTAATAAAACATACAATGAAACCCAGCGGCTCAGCGGAATGGTGTCCTGGGGAAAAAGGACTAATTAAAACCGACCACAGATCGATGAGATTGGGACGTTGTTTAATTGCCATCCGTTTTGAGCCTTAATCAGAGATAGCAGGCTGCCGAGTTCCGAGTATCGGACGTGTCCATAACCCTTTGGGTTCGGATTAGCAGCCACGGGCATTTGCAAGTTGTCCTGCTTGAAAGTGTCCCTTTCCGCCCGACATCCACCCCCTCCTGGCGGACCCATAAATCTGTTGACCTTGCCTGGCCAGCTGGGTCAGTCGCTGGCACGTGTCGAAACCAACATGAATTCACAATGGCCATTTGTCGTCACCCCGGCCGAGAGTCGAGGAGTCCATGGACCCCGGCTAAGCCGCTAAGTAGCTTGCCTGGCAATCTCTCCGCCATCGGATCCTAAATAATTGATCAAGGTGGTAAAAATGATGAATG
This sequence comes from Drosophila bunnanda, assembly GCA_035046265.1. Classification (NCBI taxonomy): domain Eukaryota; kingdom Metazoa; phylum Arthropoda; class Insecta; order Diptera; family Drosophilidae; genus Drosophila; species Drosophila bunnanda. The sequence continues at coordinate 1,769,942 of JAWNOB010000130.1, forward strand.
TCCGTCCGGCTGGGAGGCTGGCAACGAAAATGGTAGCTCGCGTCTCATCACTGATTAATTTTTAAGCCCGAACAAGTGTCAATAATTAATGGATCAATGCGCATTGCCCGGCGACTGGTGACCCATCGCCACCTCCAACTCGGCCGGCAATTAAGCACTTCATCGATCGATTGAGTTCGACCTTTCACAGCAAATTGCACATGACAACTGAGTCCTGTCAGGCTCTGTTTGTCTTTGTAATTGTGTGTTGCATGTTTATGTTTGCCTGTGTTTGTCCCATGTGATTATACACGTATTTATATATATTATAAATATGTCCAGTGCTTGTGCGTCAGATTGACTTTCGTTCGTGTGAACGTTGAAAATTGCTTTTGCTTTATCACATCAATATTTTGTTATAATTAACCGAGATACCTGTCCTGGGGCTAAGGGCAATTTAAGCAGCAAAAAAATGTATAATTGAAATATATGGTGTAAGATTTTAATGGCTTATTACAGCAGTTTTGAGCTGCGAACTTTAATTAAAATATGCCGCTGGCAACATTCACACTAAAGAAATTCATATTCAGAGTAACTTTTGATTGCTTAACTCTTATTAAAGCATAATTATAATTCTCCTTATGTTCATCTAACAATTTATTGCCATATTTACCCAATTTTAAGCACTAAAAAACCATTCAACGACTCAGAATAAGTTTAAATCAAAGAAAATATAGGAATTAAGATAATTTTTTGAACTATCATATTCATGTAATTTGTCTGTGAGCATTCGAGCTATAGTACAAATTTGAAAACGTACTAATGCTAAAAAAATAATAAATAAATATAAATTAATAAGACAGTAAGATCCAATAGTTTCGTAGAGAGCACAAAATGCATCTTATTCTTAATATATTATTTTAGCATGGATTAGAGCCTACAAAATTCGATTTGTCAAAATTGTACAGCGTTATGCATCTTGTTGATTATATCAATTATTCATATTGTGTTCAAAGCTTTCTTAAGGCTATTTTAATACTTCCCCCCTTGAGTTTCGTTTATCAGAACTTCTTTAATCATTGAAAAACAACAAACTCCAGCTGATTCAGTTAATCGCCAGCTGTCAGGTCCCCGAATTAATGGTCAAGTTAAGTTAACATTATTCTGGCCAGCGTCAGCGGAAGAAACTTCGTTCCAAACTCCATGTCCAAGGGCGAGTATTCCGATGTCTTTGCGGACTAATTGATTGGTTACCGCACCGGCGGACCGAGTGACTTTTGGGCTGTCAGGGAGGAGCCGTGATCGGATAATTGACATGTGCCAGAAGCCGCTGCCGCCTAAGCACCTTAGCCGCCTTAGATTCCCGGCTGAAACTTCAACTGTTTGGATGAGTTTATTTACTTTATTACTCTACTTTCGCTTCGACATTATCAGAAGCGCAAAAGGACGAGGGAGCGGGGGAAAATCAGCTTGTCGTGCGGCAGTCCTGAGTCCTGAGGTGTGAGAAAATCAATTTGTATGGCCTATTGAGGGGTGGCAGCCTTGGTGGGTGGCCCGGAGTTCCCGCTAACACCGCTGGTCACCTCCGCGGGGGCGTTGACTATGGGCTGGCTACTTAAGCCCCGTAACTCGCAGAGCTTCACACGAATCGGAATTGCCTTCTGCTCTGTTTATGGACATTGTTGCCGTTATTGCCTTCTCCTGCCTGGCTGCCTGGCTGCCTGGCTTTACTTTTTTGTTGGGTTAATGGAAGTCAAGGCTCCAACGGTTTCAGTTCACCTGAACTCAATTTTTCCGCCACTCACACATGCAGGGGCGGAAAAAGCGGGCGAGCGGAAATGGTCAGTCATATGCCGTGCAAGAATGTGACATGTGGAATGACTGGCGATGACCCACAACACAAGGCTTCCGCTCCATTCCTCCCCAGTTTATGCGCTCTTTACTGTAATTGGCAAAGCGTTGCAACTGAAAATGCAATTTATTTTCCATTGTTTGCTTTACATTTTCCCCATTTCCCCAAGGTAAACAACTCATTAGCGTTTCGCCAGCGGGCCCTAAACATTTACTGAATAGATTAAAGATAATTTTTGATTTTGTTTAAGGTTTTATATATAGAATAGTTTTGTCCTTTTTAAAACGATATTTCCCCTGCTCAAATCTTTTGTTATTAGCTATTAAAGTTGTCTAAGAAAATATGTCATTGTATTAAAATATTTAAAAGATATTTTCCAAATTTTTTGTCGACTTAAAGCCTCAATAAATAAAAATATGAAAATAAAATGTAAGACATTTCCAAGTTATTTAAAATCTCAGGAGAAAGTGAAGGGCAATACAAATTTATATATAAACTTGATCACGAAATACAAATGTTTAATTGCTTGATACCATAGTTTATTAACATTTCTTCTACAAATACACTTAGTAAACTCCTGGAACCAAACTCCTCGAGAAGGAAACATTCTTTTTTCCTGTAAACTTTTTCTTTTCAACCATTTCCTCTACCGGGACTTAAGCTTTCCTTTGTGTAATTACCTTTTCTTTATTTTGCACCCACTTCCGTTTTTTGCTTCGCAGCAAATCGCTTAACCTCTTATGGCAGCTGCATAATATCTCTAAATTAAAATACACCCCTAGGTGGAGCACCTACAGGACCTCCAAGGACCCGCCATCTTAGGCAGGTCAGTTCTCACAAAAAAAAAAAAAAATGAAATGACAAAAGCCGAACAATAAAAAGGAAATTGCTGTACAATATTTGTTTTGCGTAATAAGTTTTTCTAGCTGCCAGAGGCTGCCTTCAGTGTTGTCCTTATAAATTTCACATAATTTATGCAGATCGACGTTACGTGCAGCAGCCGCCGATGGAGGCGGGGATGTGGCAAGGAGCAAGGACTCCAAGCAAGGGGCTACCTCCTGTGGGTGGTCTGAAAGGGGGTTCTTGGTTTCTGTGGCCATTGCGAGGGCAGTGGAGCATTTAACATAGAAATAACAATAACAATTTAACAAATTGTCGCCATTGCCTGTGCTACCTCTCTCTCTCACTCTCTATTTCCCTCTCCCTCTCTCTGTCTCTCTCTCTTTTGCTCACTGCGACTAAACGTCTAGCCGAACAACAAAAGAAATTTACTCGCAATATATTTTACTTGGCTTCCTGCTATATACCATACGTATAAATATATGTGTATATATATTTGTATTTCTGTGAATTATTTGCCTGCCTAAAAGTTCCTCCAAGTGTGTGTGGGTGCACTGGGAGAAAAGAAATATATATAAATAGTTAGACTCGATAATAAATTAATTTAATTAAGGTATTGGTCTATGGGGAATATGGTTATAATAATATTTTCTTTAAGATTGTTTGACTTAAGAAATTGAGATTCGACTATGTGTTGTTTTTATAAAGTCTGTGTTTAAATTCAACATATTATGTTATTATATAATTAAATAAATATATATATAAATTTAATATATATAATTATACAATTCCGACTGCGAAATTTGTAGAGCACTATTAGCACCAACGATGGTGGCGTATACGTAATTTTATAAAAAGGTTAATTATTTTTTACAACATTTTGAGACTTAACTTATTTTACTATAGAATTGTATACATATTTCTTTATTAAATGGCTTCATAAAAATAATATTTTTATTAGGAAAGTTTGACTTAACTTGGGAAATCGAGATACAGAGATACGAGATCAGAACACAAATGCAGAGTGTTGTTTTTATATAGTCCGTCTTAAAAATTAAATTAAAAATAATTATTTAATACCTAGGAGGTCTTAATTTTAACGTTTTTTGCTCATTTATATATAGTAACGTGTCACAGAGTTCAGATTTGGGAACTTATTAACGCATTCTTAGCATCAGCAATGGTGGCGTATACGTAATTTTATAAAGAGATTCTTTTCATTTTAAATTTTGAGACAGGAAGTGGGTTTTTTATTTAATTTTATATGTTTTATTTCCTTATTGATTGCCTTTCCTTTAAATTTAATTTAGTTATATCCGATGTCTTTTAATAAAACAATATTAAATTGTTATAAATAATACATTAAAATGGCCAAAACTAAGGTTCTTAAAACATAAATTGATTTATTTTAATTTAACCCAAGAACTCAATGTTCAAATATTCGCGCAGTGTAAATGTATATATTTTTTTGGGGAAGGAAGGAAGGACGGGGGGTGAACGGAAGTGCCAGAACTGTAGCAACAAGGGGGGACTGGCATGGGGGGTGCCCCGGTTCGGTGTTTGGAGAGTTTGGGCGTCCACCCACGCGACGAACGCCCCAACGCTCGACCCTTGGCACAAAAGCTGGTTAGTCAGCGAGGCGACTTTTCCATGTCCATGTGTTGGTAACTGTTTCCGTGAGCGTATGTGTGTGTTTGGTGGCCGTACACACAAAAAAGCGATGAACTCATAAAAAACTTATGAAACTAATTTTGTTTTGCTTGCTTTTGCTTTTTGCTTTTACTTTTGGTTTGTGTTTTTGTTGCTGGTTTATTATGATGTTTTTTTTTGTGTTTTTTTCCCTGCTGCCTTTGTTTGGCAACCCACTCGGCAAAAGTCGCGTCGCCCACAAAACATCTACAGCTATATACCCTTTTTGGCCCGATTAGCAGCGGGTATATATGAGCAAAGTTTCATCTGATTGCCAACTTAATTAGTTTTAGAATTGTCTAGGCTTGAATAACTTTTTTCTGGTTAAATGCCAAGGTATGAGTGAGTTATGTATAGTTAAGCAGTCACTTTTGTTTATATTTTGGTTAGCAACTTTAAAGAAAGAGCTATCAGAATTTATTTAAAATACAATGAAAATTATAGGAAATATATTTCTAAAATTAATTACAAACCTTACAATAGATTTTATATATATTTGAAACTTAAGATATATTTTAATATATAAACTAACTCATGAAGGCGGAAGTTTATATACAATTGGCAATTGGCAATTGAATTATTCGATTTTATGGGAAATCGATCATAATTAGGATTAAAATTCGCAACGATATTTATTGATATATTTATATGGCAATTACTTCGACAAATTAAAGTTTTAAAAACTCATAGGTCAATTTTATAAAATTATAACGATGTTACCCGTTCAAAAATTAAACAAAAAATGATCTTTTTGATTGCTGCTCAGGAATATATATGATTTATAGGGTAGGAAATGACTCCTTCATTGCGTTACAAGCTTCTAAATAAAATGAGCTACATGTTTCCAATAATTGGCATGTATTTCATTATTATAATTTTAACATTAAATTAGATATTTTTCGACAAATACGATTTCGAAAGTTTGGAATATTAGAGTATCCTGTGATTTTTGTGGTAATATCATAAATTATTCGTTTTCAATATATATATTTTATAAATACCAAACACTACATTTTATTTAAAATATATATGTATTTATTATTTGAGGAAGATTCATAATTTTTACATGAAACCATAAACACCCAACAAGTCAACATAAAACCAAAAGGCATCCCTTTTTTACACTTTTTAAAATGAATTTGGTGCGAAAATTCCAAGTGCAGAGTGCGGAATGCGGAAGCAGAGTTGTTAAAAAACAATATTCATAAAAAAAAGGTATTTCAAGGTCGTAACCATTCAGTGCTGTAAACTTGATGCTTGCCAATGGCAAAGAGAGTCGCCTTCGTTGACGCCAGCGCCGTTGTCCTTTGACTATTTAACTGGCCCCAGGACATGCCAATGGGTGGGTGTTCTATAATCGCCGTGCGGGTTGTGTGAGTGTGCTGAATGTTGTGGTGTGTGAGTGTGCTGAATGTGGTGTGTGTGTTATTGTTGGCTCATCGCTGACTTTTGCACGGCATTGGAAATGGCCAAGCCAAAAGCGTGCTAGAGCGTTCGCCAGTCAACTTTTTGTTTTGGCCATTCGGTTGGCTTTAGTTTCTGCTGGCAATGAAACCGAAAATATAAAACCAAAGCCCAAACTGAAAATGAAAAATCAATATTATTGCAAATTGGCCTGCGTAGCCGTGGATTCGATTCGATTCGATTCGTTTCGATTACCCCCTTTCCGCTTTTGGCAAAAAACACACGGCATGTGTGCTGCTTCCACATGTGTGTGTCCCTTGTTGCTATGCGATAGGGATGTTGTGGCGGCTCTGGCTTAGACTTTGACTTCTGACTCCTGCTCCTGCTCCTGCTCCTGCTCCATTTCTTCGTCCTTTTTCCCGCTGGCCAACGACGTGTCAGCTGTGTGTCCGTGAGCGGAATACCAAGTGACCGTCTCCTGTTCAGGACTTCAGGAGCCAACCCACAGACACAGAGACAGAGCGCACACAAAAGGGCGCTGCCAAGCGGAAATATTGCCATACGCTGCGTATGAGCAATGCGTAATTTTAAATACATTTATGCGCAATATTCTCGATTTATTTCGCATTCTCCCCTTCATTTTCCCTTGTTTTTTTTATTGTGTCAATCGCCTGCAAATTGCATAGGCGAATTTAATGATGCGTGCAGGAGTTGGAATTGGGTTTAAGCTTCTTTTAATTTACTAAGCCATGAACAACTCTCTTGGGACCAGAAAACATTATTGTTACGTGTTTATAAACAAACATCTTACCCTTTTCTATATTTATCTTTAAATTTAAGACAATTACAATTCAAAATCCGTCAATTTTTGAAAGTAATCCTGAAACTTTAAGGAATAAAATCCCCTCGTGAGTCTCTGTTAATTAAAATGAAAGGTCTTCTGGGGTCAGTTATCTATTATAATCCCACAAAAAGGAGTGAATTGTTCCTTGCTTTTGACAAAGGTCCTTATCTAACCATGTAAGCCCACCCTGCACAGCATTCCTGACTGGAAGCTGCTTAGTGTTTTCCAACCAAGAGTAAGTCTAAGCTGGGAAAACTTTTTAATTAGTAAATCCCAATTAAAATGCAAAATGTAATATTATCTCTGTAGACCGCTCTGCGTCTTACTACCAATTATCCTTCAATTTGCTGATTGGATTAAGATGCGAAATTGAATTAAGTTACCGCATTAACGAGCTAGAGCTGTGGCGTCCAGGTCCGGGTCCGGGTCCGGGGAATGGGAATGGGAATCTGTTTCGTAGCAATTAAAATGCTTCATAATTTATTTTTCCGAATAATTCCATTAAGAGCGTAGAAACCGAACTCTGATGAGATGAGTTTTGGCCGGCAACAATGGCAAAAGAGCAGAGCTGGGAAACGAAACTCAAACTCGGTTAGATAGAAATCAGCAGGAGAAAAACTGCTTGAAACTTTTATGGGTCGCGAGGATGGCGGTTGGGAAATCGGTCGGGGAAAATTTCAGTGCAAAGTGAAGCGCAAAAAGCAAAAACATGCCCGCTCTAAGGACACGGCGGCTGCTTTTAAGCACTTTTATGCTGATGCTGTGATTTTTTACAGCTGCCATTTCGAGACAGCTCCTCCAACTCCTCAAATGGTGGGGGGTTCCCCTGAAATTGGTATGGGTCCTGGCTGGGATGTGATGGTGCGTGCGGTTGTCGCATCTTCGACAAGTTGGTGGAATATGACGCAAGTCGATGGTCGGATCGTTAGGCAAAACGATGTTACACACGGCTAGGAATTAGTATCTCTCTCAAAGTAAAATTAAACTAAAAAATGTTTAAACATAATTTTAATTTTGGTTTTAAAATAGCCTATCTTTATTTAACAATAATTTTAGAAATCAATGAAAGCATTTCCTTCTCATTTAATATATAATTTAAAACTTTCTTTGTGAGTTGGCTTTCCATACACCGTAACAAACTTTTCTCTCTGTGCATTGCGACTATGCCAAATGATGTTTGACTATGGCAGCAGCTGTGCCAGCTCCTCCAGCTCCTCCAGCTCCTACATCCCATTCATCGGAGGCATCCTAGGGGTAGGGACCGCAGCTACGAGTGTATATATTGAATTTTGTGGTAATTACAAGTAACTCACTTGGGCTCATTGGCAAAAGGAAGAGAGAGAGAGATTGGGTGGAGTGGTGTGGTGTGGTGTGGAGTGGGACTTCCTTAGACTTGCTCCTCGATTCGTGCTTTGCATACTTTTTGGCGCCCAAACTGCTGACTGAGTTTGTTGACTCGCCCGCTCGTAATTGGCAACGCTTCACTTGGTCCTGGAACAGCCCACAATGTTTGCACACACTTTTTGGGCCCAGGCCTGCATTGCCCCAACAAGTTTCCGAAAATCCATGTATTTTTCCCTCCATTTTTTTTGGTTAAAGTTTTAACAGGCACAAGATGCGACAATAGACTGTTTTCTGTTTTTACTACAAAAATAAAGCCCTTCGAAAAACACAAAAGTTGGAAAGGCATCAAGTTTAAAGTTTGGAAATTTAAAATGGTTAAAGAAAAAAGGCCAGATTCTTTCGTGACTCAAAGTAAAATACATTCTTATATAGATTCTATTTTATGGTATATTAACATTAACTTGCAGTTAGTATTTTTATAGCCAAAATAACCCTGATTTCCCTAAGAATCTTAGTGCCTCATCTGCATTTGGAGTAATGATTCAGCTCACAATTTTCCGAGGAAAGCTTGTCATATACTTTTTGGCCAAGTTGTTAGTTTCCCGCTGAATGGCATCAAAGGGAAATTAAATGCGCTTAACCGCTGAAATTGTGCAAAGGATGTGCAACAAGGCCAAGTCTCCACATAATCCCTTAATGGATAGCTCCGCAGCCCTTTCTCTGAGCTGCACCTACTTTCCCCCCTCCTTTCTCCATTTCTCCGTTATCCTGCGGAGTCCTTGCTCTCTCTCTCCCAAGACTCCGGGAAAGTAAGCCGCAATAATTGAGATAAAAATGTGCAATTAGTGAGGAGTACGCGTTGGCTTCGCAGCTTTAGCTGTGGGGATTTTACGCAATTTACGTGGCCAGCTGCGGGGAAATGACGGGAAAATGGCACGGAAAATGGCTGGGGAAAATGAGAGGTGCTCCTTGGCGTTCTGCCATTTCTGTTGTGTGGTTTGCGAGTCAAAAAAAAAAAGAGAAATAAACGCGAGAGTGGCGAGAGTTTTGCCTTAAACGCTGCATTAGCACGCTTAGGTGAGGAGGAAAAGCGGAAAAGTGGAAAAAAAAAATGCGGAATGCTGCTACTGCCACTGCTGCTGCTTTGACTGCAGCTCTGCCTGGCTGTGCTGCTGTGGAATTTCCCGCAACTTTCGGGAAAACCCTCTGCGGTGCAACTCTGGTTTGCCCTTTGACCCGGGCCTTAACTCCGCTTCGAGTGGCGGAAGCAATTGTGTTTGTGTGTGTGCCGCTCTCGTTGTTTTATTTATTTGCCGCTTGGTGTAATCTCAATCGCAGCAGCGGCAAGGACACGCTCTATTGCAGGCAACCAACCCAAGCCAAGCCAAAAAAAAAAGGAAAACACAGCAAAAACCAACCAGAACGGAGGCCAAATAAATATAATAAAATAAAAGGACACCCCCGGGGCCGAGCCGGAGCAACGGCAGCGGTTATGAAAATAAATATTTGTTAATGTTTTATTCACTCAACTGTTATGGCACATTCGTTTCGGAAATATTTCATATTTGCTCTCTGCACCCACGCAAAAGAGGGCTTAAAGGATATGTGTGTGTGTGGGGGGAAGTGCATATAATTTATGGGCGTCCCAGTTTATGGAGTGCTCAGCCAGCGGCATTTCGATTTCATGTTAAGCGCTAAGCACTGCCACTGATATAACTAAAATATGTAATCCATTTGCAGGCTTTGCCCCAGTGCGAGCGCCGAACAATAGCAATCCAATTAAAATGCAAACTTGATTCCAATCAACACATTTCAATAATCGCATTACGCATACGCCGCGTTGTCGCGCACAGCCAAAGCACCGAATTCGATTTAACAATTAAGAGGGCGAGGACTCGGAGTGTGTGTCGCGGAATGATTTCATTAAGCCAATGGTGAGGGAAGTGACGGCGACACCAGACACCAGACATCAGACATCAGACATCAGACATCAGACACCAGAAACCGACTGACGAAAACCATAAACCAGAAATCGAAATTGAACTCGAAATCAATGCGGCCATGGCAAATAAATCATTTTGACCGAACTTTTAACGAAGCCAGGACCAAAATTAAATTCAGGACTCCATGATAGCCGGCACTCAACCCATTGGCTTTTCCATCCAGTTAAATTTTCAGCTGTCAAGTGGCAACGATATTAAAACGGAAGAAATATGCGAAAAACGGCGAGAGGCCGAGGACCCAATGATTGAGCTGTGAACGGAAATTAATCAACGGAAACTAAATTTCTGGGCTTCCAGGTTTTCCCGCCGCATCGATTGCATTTGCCAAGCCAGAACGTGCTGTTTATTTGCATAAATCCTTTTTTTCGGCCCGGCCAGGATTTTATTTTGTATTATTTGAAAAGACAGAATGACAGTACAGCCGGGATGGGTTTATTTATGGCCAGCGGGCTAGACATCACGTAGCTGGCTGACTGGCCGGGTTTGATTAATGGCCACCAGGCGGCAACATCAACATCTTCGTCTTCGATTCGATGACCAGGGGGAAAAGCCCAGAAACTTTTCACTACATTTGCCAAAAGTTTTGCAGCGAACGACAGATGATGAATTGTCCTCGTGTGCCTTTGGCCAACGGCTACTTAATAACAATGGGCAACGCCTACCGCTTAAGTCCAGAGTCGCAGTCCTTGTTTGAGTTTGCCGCTGTTGTTTCGAAATTTCCAATGCAAGTTGGCAATTGAATTGGGCCACGCCCACGCAAATGACAAAACAAAAGTTAGCTGGCAGTTTTCCGGAGTCCGCCCCGATTGTTTTGGGCCCACGACAAAAGCCTCAGAAATTCAGCAGCCCCAACTTTTGTTTGACTTGCTGGGGCATTGATTTGAAATGTCAGCCAGCAGCAGCGGCAGCAACGGCAGCAACGGCAGCAACGGTGACCTACAGGAGGTGTTCAAGGTGTGTGTATCTGGCAGGACGACAAGGACGAAGGCTCAACAAGTATCCGTGCCCGAGCCGAGTGTATCTGCAACTGCAGCGCCTTGACACACAAATAAAAACTTTGGCCGTCCATGAGCCAGTCACGTGCCAGCACCGCAAGGAAAAGGCCCGGCCAACCAAACGGCCAACCCAGAATATTCATTCTAGTTTCGGAGCTTTATGCAAATTTCCAGTCCGCGACGAGGGGCGCCTGAGCACTTCTCAAATTGTAACACGACCTCGACGCACAACATCGGCCGTCAACGCAGACGCCGAGGACACGCTCTGAGCTGTGAGCTGTGAGCTGTGAGCTCTGAGCGCTTTCATTTGCATTTAAAGTGCTGCCATATGGCCGGGAAGACAGCACCCACCGATATATACCCTATTTGTGTGTGTGTGTTAGTGTGTGTTAGCCAAGTTGTGGGGAGTGGCCGAGCGTCTCTGACGCCTCCATTTGGGGTTCGTCAAAAGCCCCGTGCATACAAACGGCTGTAGAAACGTGCTCGGGCATATTGTGGGAGCTGCTAAAAAATTTAAATATATACGCAAATGTTTTCCAATGCACTTTTTCAGCTCCCAAATATAGTTGCCAGTGGCAATGCTTTTCAGCCATTGTCGCACACACAAAAAATATTATTTTTTACTCAATATTCATTGATATCAAAATTTTAAATGTAAATTTTATTACTTTTTCATAAAAAAAAGCATTATTGAAATGTTTTCAGTTTGCTTTTAAGGCAATTTATTCATGGACAAGATTTTCCATAAGTTTTTCAGCACTCTATAGATGACCAATTAACGCTTTACAATAATCAAGTAAGCTATTTAGTGTTGGAAAACTATTACTACTACTAATCTTATTAATAATGTTGGAAACTTTTTAGAATCTTTAAAGTTTAAACTTGTTGAACATAAAAACCCCTTATGACGTTGTAAACAATTTTTTAAATAAGCTGTGCTGTATTGAATAACAATTATTATTACTTATTCATACAATGTGTTGGAAGTATAGACATTTTTTGGATTTTTTAAGATAAATCCCTTTTAATTCCTTGAGTAAACCCTCCTTTGCTTTTGTTTAGTAACCAAAAAAAAGTATATATAAGATTTATAGATTATAAAAAAATATTTATCAGCACTAAAGTAAGATATTTGGTGTTGGATAACCAGTTGTATTTTATATTTAATATTGGAAACCATAGTCATTTCATAGCTCTTTTAAAATAAACCCCTTTAAACTAACCAAAAAATATTTATGAACTATATAAATGATCAAACACCGCTTTATAACACTCAAATAAGCTATTTTGTGTTGGAAAACTTTATTTGCTATTTGTTTACTTTAGAAAATAGTGGAAATTTCAAGATAACACCCCTTTTTAAACACTCTTTTTTACTAACATATAGAAGACTTAGAATACTGAATACTTAAAAAAACATCTTAGATATCAGAATTTAATCTATAAACTATATTCATAAAGAAACCCCAAGCAAGCCCGATTTTGGGCTCTTAAACTATCAGAAACCAATGTGTAAGTGGAGTCTGCCAGGCGTAAAAAGATTTTCAATTATCGATAATACTTATAATTTGAAATATGCTCTTTGAAAGCTTGAATGCTTGGGCCAATTTTACTTTTTAGCTAGGCAAAGTTTTTCGCTCATTGAAAGATTTTGATTTTATCGGCTTAAACTATCAGAGACGAATGAAAGGCGGTCGGTCGGTCAGGTTGGCCTCGCCAAGTGGCACCCGAAATGGCTTTCCCCAGGCTCCAGAGAGAGAGTCAACTAAGGCGCCAAAAACTTCAAGTTGCTGGTGTTGTGAGCTGACAGCCAAAGCTCGTGTCCTCTCAAAAATGTAACTAATGAGATTTTAAGTTTCTCCCACCAACCCGCCCATCCCCGCAACTTGTCACTTTCGTGTGGGTGTTTGTTGGGGACCAGAGTGTTTGGTGTTTGGCCAGGGTGTTGGCGCTTGTGTTTACTTGTCGCCTGCAGGATGCGGATTTGGAAAGGAGCCGGGCGGGAGAGAATCCTGGCTCTGGCCCAGGTGCCGGCCGGGCCTGCTGTTGATGTTTTAGTTGGATTTTTGGTTGCCATAAGCCCCGAGCCCGCAGCAGTCTGACCCCTAAGCCGGGCAGCTCTTTCACACCGTCGCACTGTATCCGTGTATCTCTGTATCTGTATCTGTATCTGTATCTGTGTCACTTGTATCTCTATCTTTGTTGTTTTCACGCGCCTTGGGATACTCTGCTTGCAGCTAACGACGGCGACGGCGACGGCGAGTGCCTGCGACTTGTTACCAAAGTTTGTGGGACTTTTGGCCAAATGAAATTTTAATGTACCGTGTTTCGGGTTGGCCGGCCTATCCCACCGCCAGCCAGGCTGGAGGAGAGGCGTGGCGCGTGTAATTTAATTTACACCGAGCATTCAGCACGCCGCAGTGTCAGTGTCGCATTTTCAAATTAAATACATTGGGAAGTTTTGCAGCACACCAATCTCCTCCTCCCCACGAAGCCTGCAAACATTCAAACACTCACATATACACTCACTTACCTGTTTGACCTGGTTTCGCTTCCTCCGCACGGTTGACGGCCCTTGGTCCTGGCTGAGTGCCGCCTTTGGCCATTTCTCACTGCCAGTTGGCATTTACATTGCTTGTTGTCGTTTATAATAAGCTTCCTCTGACCCCGAGGGTTGCTCCCGAGTCCAGAGTCCTTGCGTCCTGGCGTCCTGGCGTCCTGGAGTCCTGGAGGGGGCGGGAGTTAATTGCATAAAGCTGTGTTGGCCATGGAGTTCCTACCAGGGCTCTGACAACCACTTTAGCTTTGGGTTATTGTTCGAGATGAGTTCCTGGCCCAGTTGAAACTTTTACGAAAGTCGTTAAGTTTCGTTGGAGAGACAAGCGGAAATCCCATAGTTATTCACCGGAAAATTCCTGAGGAACATATAGTTCAAACTTCATTCCCTTTGGGTATTATTTTCTGCAATTGATTTAGGCAGTTAAAATATTAGTTCGGGAACTATAACTTATATTTTATATGAAAAGGGAGGGATTTTCAATCGATTGCAATCATGTATTCAATGGGAAAGTTGAAACTCACACACGTGAGTGGAAAACATTGCTACAAAATGACACAAAGCAACCGACAGATAACCGCAGGCACTTTTAGCAGCTTTTCATGGTTTTTATGGCTCTTGAAACTAATTTCATGTTAAATGCAATTGAAAAGGCTTTTTAATTGCATTGGCATCCTTTATATTTTCAATTGCAGTTGCAGTTGCCACTGCAGCTGTGCCTGTTGCTATTGCTTGCTGTTGCTCCATGCGACCATGGCAGCAATTTGTGCTTGAATTTGTTGCATTTTTAATTGGAACAGAGTTTCCACAGCCTGCCAACTATTTGCAACACTCTCAGAGTGCCGCGTTCCCCTGTCTTTGCCAGATGATGTTACCCTAATGCCGCTGCATCCGCTCCCTTATTGATGCTGATGAATGGTCAGGACCAGATGCCATCCTTCTCACACTAGGAACTTAAAGCACTCGCCAGCTTTAGCACTTTGAAACAGGGCTTAAATCATATCCTGTTGCAGGATGTGCAGCAATTCAATTAAGTTCTGGGACTGAAACTATTGTAAGTTGGGAATTGAATTTAATAATTTCCGAGTGTGAAGTGCCGGAACTAAGGAGTCTTTCCATAAAAATATGAATGCAAAAAGTAATAATTCAATTTATTGTGTTCGTTTCGGAAAGTATATTAAATACAGGGTGTAAATATATTTTATTGTAGTATTTACCCATATTCAAAACTCATGTAACTGAATTAATTTAATATAGAAATATGTGCAGAGAAAAGAAAATTCTGGTAATATTTGAAATACTTTCCCTGAAGATTCTCTGCTAATTAATTTCGCTCAGCTATTTATTAAAATCTCTGACCTAAAATATGAGCCAACTATTTCTTGCCTTAAGCCTTGCCCAGCTTCCTTGGCGGTGGCTTGGGGAAAACCTTTTTAAATCTCTCCAATATGTTTTATTTTTGGCTTGGCATTTTTTATGCTTCTCGTTTTAATTATTTCAGTTAAGCGCATTTCGAGGAGTTGCCAACACTCGAAAGTTTTCATAATATCTTCTAGCCTTTGCTTGTTTTGTTTCGTTTATTTTTGCTTCGGGGCCGAACTTGCAGTAGCAACTATTTCGAACTTTCTATGAAGTGGCCAGGACTAGAGTGTGTGGTGTGTGAGCCAGAATTTAAGTCTGTGGAAGCTTGGGGAATTTACTAAAAGTACGGACATACCTTGGACGGAAGATACAACTTCCGTTTGGAGTAATGAGATTCGCATTTAACCCGATATGATGAGATAGCAGGGCAGCCAGCTGGATGGCGGAGACAGGGGCTGGGAGCAAACACAGATAAAACTAAAGTAGAGTGCCAATAAAGCGAACACAGTGGGGGCCATAAGTACGCGTATAAATTACATTTGAAATAGTAAGCGAAAATGCGATTGTTTCGCATTGTTTCGCTTTATTCAGCTACCAGTCTCCGTCCACATCCGCTTCCGCAGTGCGCGCTTGTCGCATGGAAATCCCCTAAATACAATAAATTTCACATTTCATTTAATTCCATTTCATTTACAATGCGAAACCGAATCCGCAACAAGCAAACAAAGGAGCTTCAATTCAGTGGGTGCCCCACGATAAAGAAGCCGAGCGACCAGAAGCCAACGTTCCTGGGGGGAAAGCAGCGAGAAAAATAAAGGAAAAATCCAGAAGAAGACGTGGAAAGCAGTTGGCGGTGGTGGTCCTAGGTCGTGGGTCGCGGGTTCTTGGACAATAAAGGGAATATATATATATATATGACGGTTTGTATAATAAATAAATGTAACAATTGAACCGAATAAATGAAATCAGGACTCAGCAGGAGCAGCGAGGAAAACGCACTGCCAGTGTCAGGTGCATACAAATAAACACACGCTAAAAGGGGGAAACCTGGTGAATGGAAAATCAAATTAAGTACAACTGTTGCGTTGCATAATAAGCTTGCAATCCTGAATGCTATGCTATAGATCGGTCTTAATTTAAAGCAATTATTTTATTTATATCTTATACTATTTTTCCCAAAAGTCAACCTAACCAAGTTGACTTTTCCTTGAAAAATAACAAAAAGCAAAACACACATACATTGCAATTAATGAAAACACTGCGAAATTGGAATTAGAAAGCTAACTTTTGTTGTTTTCTGGGCTCAACATGTTCCTGGGAGCAGCAGCTGTCTGCCTGCACTCGGTGCGATAAAGTTTTTAGCTTTCCTTTTTCCCAGCTAGCTTTTCCTCTCATACTCATCTCTACAGTTTCCCAATGCACTGGGTTTATTTCGAATACTTTTTCCCTCAACGAACGTGTCCTTAAACTTTTAATGTTTGGCAGCGGAACTGCAAGGAACTTTAATCAGTAAAATGTAGAAATGCTTTAAAGTTTATTGAGGTGACACACTCTGATTAATGGGATGTCGATCAACTCAAGTGGACTATTTAAAAATAGTACTTATGTAAATGGATATTCTATATTATTCTTTAATTTTTAACGTTCTTATGTATGAATTCTTAAGCTCATATTACTATAAATTGAGTTTTAAAGGCAATATAGGCAGAAAATATGTGTAATTGAAGCCAACGGCAGTTAAAGGTTTTAGAAAATGTTGGGAAAGCGTTTTTAAATTGAACATTTTATAGTAATATATTATTTACAGCACTTTTGTGTCCTTTTTGCACGTTTCTCAGGACTTTTGAGCGCTTAACAACACTGTTTTGCATACAACAAAGCTTCAGTTGGAAAACAAGGACTTCTATGCAAATAGGAAACATTTTTTCTGAGCTCTTGTAGCCTGATGGCTTGGTTTTAATTTTTTAATTAAGAATTTAAAAAGAGGGATGTTAGTCTATTCAAATTTTGACAATTTGCTAACAATTTAAAAAGAGGGATGTTAGTCTATTTAAATTTTTACAATTTGCTAACAATTTTAATAGATATATCTATTGATCCTCTACATGATGTACAATTTCTTCGATTTATTTTCAAATCTTTTTATGCTATATTTTTAACAAATATATATTTCTTATATTTGCAGCGATACTTCGATATCGACGCGAGTGGACATGCTCACGCCTGCTATTGAAGTCTACAAGCCGCCCCTCTGACACAAGGACGACACTGTGGAGAGCAATTTAGGGAATCCGTCGACGAGTAGCGACTTCTAGCAGAACCTAATATCAAGTCCTGCGGAACTAGCTAAGGATAATCTATTTGTTCTTCCAACATAGTGTCAACCCAATCGAAATTCGAATGGAGGTAGCAGAGACAGTGGAGCGGAGGTCGCAGCCAAAGGACTCGAGACACTGTCAGAGGCTACAAAGTAAGGCTCTAGACTAGCTGAGCAGAGCAGAACAGATGTGAATCGGATGAAAGAGACACAAATCGAACACACACACACACACACACACAGATAAATTAATAATTGATCCAACTGAATAATTCCTAAGATTGATTAAATTTAGTTACTTTTTAGCGTAAATGATTTTTAAACCGAGACGAAACCAAGGCAGGTGGTAATGAAACATAAATGAAGTCTAGTCCTAAGCTAATGGAAACGGCATATTATGTATGTTTGTATACAATATACATGTGTATATGTATGTGTTATATATAATATGCAAAATTTGGCAATGTGTACATTTAGTTAAAACGAGGAAATCATTACGGATATAAAACAAAGAGCAGAACGAGACGAAAAACCAAAACTAAAAAGTGAAAAAACTGAAAACTAAAAACGGAAAATGCAATGAATAATTTTTGTACTGCTGAAAAACAAGAGAAAACAATGGGAAACCAGAAAACATTAAAGTTAAGTGTACAATTTTGCATTAGGTAATGAATAAGTTTGTAATGCATTAGTAATTAAATACAACCAACTGTTCGGCTAATCACAAGGAAAGCGACAGCAACCGAGAACTACAAATGCAACAAAGTGTCATAGCAACCATAAACAGCAAAAAAGAAAAAAAGAAAACGTAATGGAAAATGCAATTGGAAATTCAATTCAAATGGAAATTCGGCCAGCGGCAAAACATTTTACGCTTCGGTTAATCGCTCCACACAGAAGTAGACGACACGCCACGCCTCATTTTATATAGAGAAACCGCCCACACCACATACGATCCGCCATCAAAACGCTTTTGGGTTTGTTTGTAGAGAAAACTACGAGGAGGACGAGCTTCGTCCTAGACGAAGTCGTTATGCCCTTCACAAAGTGCCCCAAGATGAGAAGATTAGTCAAGTATCATTTGAAATTTAAGTTCTCCTTACGTTACAGTTAATTCTTGTGCATTTTGTTCGATTTTTTAATGTGTAGAAAGTGTTAAAGTGTTTAAAAGTTAATTCAATAATGAACGTTTTGTGACTGTGATCATTTGAATGATATTTAGGGGAATACGATATTTGAGTAATGTTGTTGTTGACAACAACGGATTTATGAAAAGCAATTGAACTTCTCAGTCTTGATTCAATCATCAATCAATCACTCAATCAACCAGCAGCAGCACCCGTAGTGTAGTTAGATCATGACACCCCCTTAGTGATTATTCTTAATATTATTTATACCCGAGGCTGATCACACACTCACTCACTCAATCACACACACACCTTCGTGCTTGACAATATTTGATTTCTAAAAACGAAAAGCAGTTGGATGAGGCAGTGTGTCCTTCCAATTGAAATTTCAAATCATTCCATCACCACCACAAGGCACTAGTCACAGGATATGCTGCGCCCAATTTGTAACTAAACCGCTTATTCTGTTCCACATTGAGATACAGAGGCTTTGGAGACGAGCAGGACGAGGTTAGGGGATATTGAATGTTAACATTTATTTGTATAAGCTGCAGAACATTGTTGGAATTAGAGGAACCTGCATAGTTTTTTGATATTCATGTAGATACATGTAAATGCCACTCACTAAACTTAAGTACAGAGGGATATAGCTACCGATGGCATCAAGGATAATTGCATTATATTTGTAATATCAAACTGTTCATAGTTAAGGCACGGCAGGCAACCAGAAAACCGAAAGTAATAACTAACAAACCGAACACGGATAATACAAGAGTGTACATAAGCTGACTAGGGATCGATATAAAACTAGAAAACAAATGGAGAAGCTACAACAAAGTGCATATAATTTTGATAGTTAAGCTAATTTTAATACATTTTTTAAGATACAGCGAGGAGGAGAGCAGCCCAAGTACTACAATAAGCGAATCAAATAGGAAAATTGTGAGGAGATGCCGTGGAAATTACTCCATTTTTACACAAACCTCGCCCCCACAGGCTCGTTAATTGGTTTTGTTGTTATAACCGTAAAGCCGTAAATAATGCAATAAACATTCGCGTAATTCTTACTATTATTGTTATTATTATCATTGTTGTTATATAAAGGAAAGCATTTGAATTTGAGAATTGCACAATGTTTTTTTATACACCACGCAAATTGGCTTTGTCAGTGCAAAGGAGAGGAAATTCGTTTTACAAATTCGATCAACTTGAGAGCATGTCCCGCATTTAACAAGGACACACCACACCACACACGCATTGAACAATGGACATTAATTTATACATATATTATGACGAGAGAAATAATGGAAAATAATAGAACTAGAACGCATATTGAATAATAAATGAGACATACATATTATTGAAGGAAATTAAAAAGAACATAACAAAACAAATGCACTCCACTGGCCTTTTATTTGGAAAAGAATTTGGGGCACTGGCTGGGCCCAGTAAGTAAGCCTCGTCGCAGCTGAAATAGGCACCCAAATGGCCACTACGGAAAATCGCTTGCCATTTTCCATCCGGAATATTCGATGAAGTAAATTACACAAATCCCCAGCATTTTTACCCAAACCACCAGAAGTTATCGCCAGCCATCGTCCGTCATTCCAGGCCGTTGGCTTTCCCCAAATGCAGAGTGATTTCAGTTTCCCGGGGACTGGGTACCATCTCGAGGTGCGATGCGACGGGTGTTTCGGTGGGTGGTATTCCGGGTGGGTGGCATTCCGGGTTCAATCGAGTGGGTGGCTCGGTGGGCAGCCCACCTTGTGTATCGACGCAGTCGCGGGAACTCCACCGCCGACAACAAAATGAAATGAAGTGAAATGAAATCAAAGGCATCCAGCGTTGATGGAGGCACCAGAAGCCAGCGCATTGAGGCACACACATGGCACAGTCGCGGCACACGGGGGGTTGGGTACAAAGAATGAGGAGTGCACTGAAAGAAAATGTGGGTAACTTACTTTTTTACAAACCATTTTGAAGGGTTTCAAATTTATATATTTTTTATTTTTAAACTATCAATGCTAACTAATCAAAATTAATATTTTTTATTAGCACAAATTAATAGCAGTGTATCAAAAATTTTGTTTAGGGTTCTATAAATTTAATATATCAGATATATTTTAATTAGAATTCCTAATTTTGAAAACAAACTTTAGTTAATTTCAACACCTTTCATCAAGGTTACCACCAATTTAAAGCTAGACCCGGTTGGGAATTACAGTGAAATGCAGAAGGTACGTGAGGCCTCCTTGTACTTTGAAATGGGAATAGCTATGAATATCGATATATCGAGACAGCATTTATATTTCATGCAAATACCATTATATAGATTAATATTAAAGCAATAAACCAAAGAGGAAAGCTCAAACTTGGCTTTTACTATCATATAGGGATTTATGATATAAGGGTTATCAAAAATTTAGTTTAAAATGCAAATCAATAAAAAAAATTCATTTTGATAATTTATTTCTTGGATAATATCGATAGTTTTACATTTAATGTTATATTTTCAATATTTTAAATTTTGTAATGTATAAAACTATTTTTGAAACGATAAGAAATGCTATATTTTTTAGCCTAACTTTAATTATTGTCTGGGAAATTGAATATAACTTAAATTAAAATAAAATACATATTTAAATAATAGGCTTAATATACACTATTTCCCTGATCCGCTTCCTATTTGTCGAATCCAGGAAACATATAAATTTAAGAAGGTATTTCCCATTTGAAAAAGCCCATTTCTCCGCCTGTAGCTTTTCTCCTCTTTGATGGGGGAAGCTCGTCCGTCCGCACATCCTTGCCACCAGATGATGTTTACACTTGAGCTGCAGCATTGGCAAACACAATCTACATGCCACAGCCCCCCTGTCGCTATTCCGCCGATTTCCTTCGGTTTTTGTGCGTTTCGCTTGGGTGTGCGGCAGCGAAAAGAAATTTGCGTGGTTTCTGCGGAGCTGAGGGCCAACGCTGCCTTCGATCCAAGTTGTGTTTGTCCTGGCACAAGCCAAAAACTGAGTTAGACCGACTTTGTGGTCGTCCTCTGTGCGGGAATGTACCACGTGAGTGGATAAGTGAGGTTAGTGCCAAGAAAGAGGAAGGGAAAAGGATGTCATAACCGTAAGCCCCAGTTGATCCTGCATCGATTAGTCGGGAAGTGGGTCTTCTCCTACCGGATGCTCGTCCACAAAATCCTGCCGCAAAGTTGCGAGCACAAATCGCAACAAGGACGCAGGACCTCGGGCAACGCAGCCCTCTCAACAGGTTACAGCTGGGCCAGTGATGTAATGTCCCTGGTTAGTTCCATACATCTAAGGATTTTCGAGTACCCTACACAGTAAATCCTAAATCCTTTTTTAATAAATATCTTGCCTTAGTAATTAACAACTTTTACTTAAAGCAAATAGCAAATATTGAATAATATATATATTATAAGAAGTCGCTTAACGCCGCTGATAAAAAAGAGTCCTTGGGTTTTCCTGAAAGCATGTACCTTTCCCATCACTGCCGATTTTCCAGCAATTGATGAGTTGATGAAGCTGTGAGTGGGGTACCGAGGGTGGTGTCCAAATGAAACGCTCCACTTAGAGCAGCAATTGAGAGAACAACGAGCTTAACAAGCTGCCAGTGCGCCCCGGGCGCTTTTCGTTTCTGTCTGTCTCCGTGCTGGCGAGGATTCAGGATTCAGGATTGAGGGATGAGGGATGAGGGATGAGGACTGAGGATTGGGGAGCCAGGATATGGCAGTGCGGAGGTAGTCGGCACTTCAATCGAACACATTAATGTGTCACTTTTGTCGGCTCCCGGAGCAAGTTTCGTTGCGTCAGGAATGCCATAAATCAACACCCCGGCCATCGCCATGGAGAGCTATCGATTAGCCGCTCTAACCTTCGGCTCGGATTGGATGGGCTTGGGATTGGGCTCGAATGGGAAGCGTGCCGCTGCAGCGGTGAATGCGGCCGCCCAGCCTGGACAGGTGCTCCTCACCACCACCACCACCACCGGTCCTTGAGCCTCAAAATTTATGAACTTGACTTTCGGTTAGCCTCCTCCTCCTGCTGCTACCCGCTGCTCGTCATCGGTTCCGGCCAGACACGAACGAGTATGAAAAGGGCTTGCATGACTGCAGGAAATTACCATAATTTCAATTTAAGAAATTAAACGAATTCCGCCATTCTGGGCTGAAAAGAGAGCATCATGAAAAGACCAAGTTGCTAAGCATTTTTAACTTAAGAGGAATAAATCACAGGCATGTAGTTTGCACCTCACAATCCTTGGTTCCTGTTAGTAAAACAAGTCGCCTTGTTTTGAGAAATCAATCAGTAATAGAAAGGGGTTATTTTAACTTCCTAATATAACCAAATTACGATAGTATCGATTACGCAATAGAGTTGTCTTTGATTAAATTAGTGACAGCTCTATGAAGGTAAAGAATCCTTCTAGTCGGCGACCCTGAAAACTTTTTCCCCATCCCTAGCCGGAGCACGTTTTTTAATTGCTGCTCTTCCAGAAAATAATTAGCACTATGAATCGGCTCAAGCGTAATCCCCTCCTGCAGGTGGCCAAGTGCGAGATGTGTCCCAATCAGGTGACCAACTTCGTGACCGGTCTGTGCGGCCGCTGCTCCTCCGTTTGGGGCAACGCCCGCCACCTGAGTTGTGAGACAGTCAGCCCATATCAGGTGATGGCCGCCGCTGTTAACCTGGCCCGGACCATCCAGGACCATCCCCAGCCGATGCATCCAACCTTCAGGCAGGTCATCAATAAGGTGAAGAGCCGGCGCACCCAGAAGGTTAACCTCTTCCAGAAGCTGCGCAGCCAGTTCCTGGACAGCGTTCTCATCGAGCAGTTCTTCGAGCAGCCGCCTCGTCCTGCTGTCGAGGACGACTACTGGAATGTGCCGGAAATCGTTGACAGGGACTACCTGATGTTCCAGAACCAAGTGGACCTCCTGGAAGGGGTCAACGTCGCTTCGCCTGCCGGCTCTGACCTTAACAACAATAAAGTGTCAGGAAAGTAGAGGCCCAACAGTAAACTGATTTTACAAAATCATCAAGAGATTTTAGACTTATACAAACAATGTTTACTTAATTTATTACCATCATTTTAGCAAGTAACGAATATAAATTGTGATAGATAACACAGATTATACATTGTTAAAGACAATAAATAATATATATAGTATATTTAATTTAGATAATGAGAGCATACTTGATTTATTAATAATTAATAATTAATCATTTTAATCAGAAGCTTGCAACGCAGTGTCTGTGTGGCTTTCTCTGAGACTATAACTACAGACACTCTCTATCTCTCTCACTGCCTATCTCTTACTCTCTCACTCCCACATTCTCTGTTCTTCACTTCACTTGGAGGCTGAAATACAGGCACTCCCTATCTCTCTCTCTCTGCCTATGTCTAGAGATATCTCTTCTCTCTCGCCCTCACTTTCTCTATTCTTCTCTTTACTCGGCGACTATAAATAGAGGCGCGCCGTCGCACTGACTTAGTCTTTCCGCAGCCGCCCCACTGTGCGGATCTCTAGTGATAGTGGTAGTGATAGTGATTGATCTTGGACCGAAGAAAAACATATTATCACCTTACTTACAATGCAATAAATTTGGATGACCAGGAAGAAGCTCACAGCAACGATAATATGAAAAGCCGAATTGAAGTTACTAAGAATATAACTCTATACCTGTACTGGAAGGAATTAAGCAATGACGAATGAGGAAAAGCCTTGTGTCCTCTGCTGCGGTAAGTCTTTTCCATGACAATTATGTACATTATATATATATATAGATGCTATGGGAGGGATCAGGCATAGTAAGATCAGCTGTGCGAGACAATTAATTCCCTTAAATACCGGACTCCATGACATAACTTAACTTAGATTAAAGTGATACAGCATTTTGTATTAAGAATATTAACGAAGTGAACTGCCTAACTTAACAGGAAGTAACTTAATACTCTATCTTTGGCGCCAATTTATGCTAATTTAATATACCCTTGCAGGGTATTATAATTTCATTCAGAAGCTTTCAACACAGTATTTACGACTCTATAAATCCAATATTCCTATATTCCTAATCAACATGAACAGCCGAATCGATCTAGTCAGGTCTGGTGAATAGAATTTTTGGTCTCCATGTCCTTTTTTTAATTTTATAAAAGGTTACATTGTTAAAATTGTCAAAAATTTGCCAAAAATGTACATATTTTACTTTTTACATCCCAAGATGCAGATACAACCCTATAAAAAGTAGCACGGAAAAGCTATCGGAAATGAGGTTAGTTCAGTTTTGGCTTAGTTAATCAATTTCAAACTCGAAGTTAATTTCAACTCAGAAAAACACGATTTGAAAGAGTTTCTCAGTTATAAACCAAACTGCAAGCCGCAGTTAATAAAATTAAAAGCACTTGTCTATTATTTTTAATAAATTCTTATTCTGCTGAATTTCTTTAAATATACAATTCCAAGCCAAGCATTAGCAAGGCAACCCTATCATTATCTAGCCAATCACCGGCTCGGCCATTGTTCAATTGCTGGCCAGGGAATCTTCGAAAGGATTAAATCCTGTGTCCTGTATCCGGTGTTCTGTAATTGGCACTTTTGGCCGATATCATAAATTACCGAAAAAGCAGGCCCAATCATTTCCACACAGCCGGAACGCTGCTGGCCGAGTCAAAACCAATTGAACAAATTTGATGGCCAGGTCATCATTACAGGGGCCAGGATAGCCATAGTAGCTGCATATAGCTGGCCATCGGACATCGGACATCGGACATCGGCCATCAGAAATCAAGCTCTGACTGTCTCCGGGGGCTCATGGACATTTTGCTAATGAAAATGTTTATTCAAATTTACGTCAATGGATGTGTTTACACGAATGACCATCAATCTACATAAATAAGCGCAAGTACTGAGCCCCGGCCATGTGTATGCGTGCGTGTGTCGGCCAGATTGTATTGTTCTTTGCCGAGCGAGAGGCCATTGTTCAACAATTTGTTTAATGAGAAAACTAATAAATCAAATGCGCCATCAATTACAATCAAATTTATTCTGGAGCACCGCCGGCAATGGAGCCACTTGGACGGTGGATCGATGGATCGATTTCTGTGCAGATTGATTCGATTTGTATGGGAAAGTGTGAAGTTGAGATTTAAATGAAACAGGTTTTTAGTCCACCTCAAAGAGGCTTATATATTTCATAATTTTTACAGACAAAAATAATATAATATTGATTTGTTTTAATATGAAAAAATATAAGTTAATGGTTGGTAATAATTTATATTATGGAACCACAAACTTTTAATCCTTCTAAAATGTAGTATTACTAAAATGATTAACTTTATAAATAATTGGTATTTAGATTAAATAATTAACTTTTTAATACCAAAGAAAAATCATTTGTTCCGTGTCATTTAAATCTCTAAAAAATACTTTATTTATGTACATATACATATTTTGTATATATTCAAGAGCCCCGTCTGCTTTGCGTCTGGCCCAAAGGATGTTGGTCCTGTGCCGAACAGCGGTCAGTGGTGAAGAGGCAGTGTCTCTGCTGTCTGGGAAGTGAAGGGGTTTCCTCCTCGCCTGGATGCTGAGTGGCGGGGTGAGAGCCCAGGCGAAGGACATTAGTCAAGTGCAACAGCTCTCAAATAAACATAAATTGAGCGAGCTTGCTGCGCCAACGGAGAATGGGGCATGGCAACTGGAGCAGGGAGCAGGGAGAAGGGAGCTGGGAGCTGGGAGCAGGGGGCTGGGAGCTGGGAGCAGGAGGCAGGCAGGACTTTGGACTTGGGACACAGTTGCACTGCACTTGCCGCCTGGTGTCGTAATTAAAGGCATTCGCGCAATAACGAAGAGAAATGCCCGGTGCCAACGAACAGAAAGGATGCGCTCCTTCCTAATTTATTTGTTTTTCCCACTTGACTTTTATTTACACGTGCATTGGCATGTGAGTGGCATGGAGCGGAACGAGGCGGAGGCAAGCGACTGGAAGCTGGAAGGGATTGGGCAAAGCCACGGCAACATCGTGCCGCCGTTTGTTACCTTTGTTTGTGAAAGTTCTCCGTGCGCCTGTTCGGGGCCAGGGCACAGTGCCAAATTGGCCTAATGGCGTTAATGCGAATACGAGTCGAGACTAAACCAGCGACAAAGCCAGAGCCATCAAAGGTCGGTTTCCGTTTCAGGTTTCGGATGCAGATGCAAACACTGGTTCAAGATGGAGAGGCTGGGTGCAGTTGCCAAGCTGCCAGTCCAGAGCCAGTTTAATGGAACACACACCCACCCACTGCCCCCCGCTGGCCCCCACCTCACAATGCAAATCAAAGCACTTAAAAAGTTGAGCAATTTGGCAGGGAATGCTAATGGAAGTCGAGTGCACTCCTGGATTGCTTTTCGGCTTTGCTTCATTTAAGTCTTTGTGTGCATGTTGTATCCAGATATAGCAATGGGTTATGTCCTCCTGGCCTACTCATAATAGGCTTTTATTCACAGCAAAATACAGATTTTTAAGATTAATTATAAATATCCATACCAATCCAATTAAATACATTCGCATGGCAACATGGCATTTGTGTATACTACATACACATATCTGGCGAAATATGATTAAATGTATTAAAAAAAGGAAGCTAACATACATATCTGCATATTGTGCAAAAAAAACCATAAGTAAAAACAGATATTAAACTCTATAAAAAGCTACCTTTACCTTTGATTACATTCGTACCTACCGAACAGCCTTTGCATAGCAACACGATTGTTCATCCTTGTGTCGGCAAAGGTCGAGCAGAGCAATTTGTCGGCAATTGAGAAAGGGTCATTGTCATGCTACCATTATATAAGGTATACAAGTATACAACCAAACTAGTTAACGAATAGGAACGAGCTGTCAAAATAAGCCCCTAGATGCGAACTATTTGGAAGCCGACGAGACTACACTTTATAATTACACAATGCCATTTGGTATTAAATAATATTAAATAGAGTTGCCATGGAAAAACAAAATTCTTTATAGGAGTTGTTCTTAATGTTGCTGTTCTTTTTTAAGTTAAATTAAATTAAAAAACAAAATTTATAGATTTTTTTCCTCCACCGAAATCAATTCTATATTAAAAATTATAAAATGTTCTAAATATATTATATATAAATATTGCCTAAGAAATACATGTTCATAACATTTCTTACAACTTGAGTTGTAAAAGAGGCAACAACTCTGGCTAAAACCGGTATACGTGCATACTAAAAAAAATTACCAGAGCAGTAAAAAGCTTATCCATTTTGTTTCCTTTGTCATGTAATAGTAATCTCATTATATGCCACACTTTTGTGCCACCTGTCAACGTGTCAAGTTGAAAAAGAAAAAAATTTAAAAAATCGTAAAATCTCTATTTCGCAATGGCTCCATTTAATAAATGTACATATTGCCAAGTGAGGACCAGGAAAGTTATCAGAGATCGAGTAACCAGGAAGAATATCTATGTTTGCCCGGTAAGAGAACATTCCATAAATCAATGTGCCACAGTTTCTTAGTCCTGCCACTCCCAGACTTGTTTTAAGAAAAAAAAACACCTAGAAAAAGATAATAAGATCCAACCGGAGGAGGACATAGCCTTAGAGAATGTTGATGAGAAGAACTCGCAGAAGGATGTGCCGGAGCCACCATTGGAAGATCAACCAAACGACGAAATTGTTTTTGAAAATGTTGCCGAGAAGCCCCCAGAAGAGAAAGAAAAGTTAAATGAAGCCCTTGAGAAGGGCGAGGAGAACAAACCCCCGGAGAACGTCCAAGAGAAGTCTTTGCCAAACGATATGGCTGAAGAAATGCCATCGACTTCCACAGCAACAAATGCCAACAGCCCACCCAAGGTCACACCTCCACTGATGGAAATCGTGTTTATTAATAACCGCAAGTATATTGCAGTCAGTTCCACAGCAGACGCGTAAACGAATAAGTCAACTCTGTTAAACCTTGTTGCTACGCAAGCGCATTTTGCATGCATCCAAGCTGGGAGAATGCTGACAACTAAGCACAAATAAACTTCCCATGTATTATATCTATTAACCTTATAACAACTTAATTGGTATAGCGATCTGCTTTGATTAAGTTTTGTTCCTTGGGATTATACATTTTTATTTAATTAATACAATTTATATGAAGACATCTTTCTACTGTGACCAGCTAAGCTTTTCAGCTTAATACCAAGGCTTCCTTGGACGGCTGTATTTTCTTAGCCAAATCTGGGCAGTCTTTGCGTTGAAATTCTCGGTGTTGACGCTAAAATTCTTAACTAGTTCTGCCTGCTATAAAGGTTGAATGTTAAATTTTTGCATTGTCATTTATACTGGTTTAGTTCATTCAAATCTACCCCACCTTTAATGAACTGTTATTTGGTTGGACGCGTGGGCGTATTAAGTTCTAAATTTGTGTGGCTGCTGCCTCTTTTGTTGCACAGGATGTGCGTGATGCAGCGGTATTTGTTTACGTCCCATTTCCGTTTCCGCCACGCTCCGCTGAAACGCATTGCAACTGCGCTTTCGCCACCAATTTTTGGTGGCCACTACGTAACCCAATGCGAATCCAACTCCTTCGATTTCATGTGCGTGATTTTCCTACATTTCCCCAGAGCAGTTCCCACATAAAACTTTTAATGGAATTTCCATAATCATGTTTGGAGTTGCCAAGGATCCTGAAAAGTTTGTTTTCAGTGGAACCGATTAAAAGGCATTGTATATTTGGGCCCCTTTCTCAATTTCCACAGCAATGAGTGTCACATAAATTCGCATATATTTCAATTTAGGTTAGTGTGCTGAACTTGTATAAGTACACACACGTGTTTATCCTTTTGATCGGACTCGATTTGGAAGTCAATGTAATTCAGTGGAGCAAATAACCTCTGGGTTAATTAGCAAAATACAAATTGGTTTGGGTTCTTTCATTGCATACGTATTATTGCACAGTGAAACTAACAAATTTGGAAAGCTTTATCTCTATATTTTCCAATTTAATTATGATCAAATCTTAATCTTTCTTCATATGCCCCTAATAATGATAAGAAATCTGCGTAAGTATTACGAAAATTTTAGTGGGAAATCGGGGGAATACGAGGGCTGCTATATACATTTCTGGCATAGGCCATACTAATGCTAAGTGTTCCCTGGCGCCATCTGACTTTTTCATTCGGAAGTTTAACATGTTTTAGCAGACACGTGCTCAGAACGTTTTGACGAACGGTCATAATTTGTGTTGTTTACAGTGACTTAAAAAAATCAATTTGGCAGAATATGGAATTAACTCGTAAACATTTTCGCGCAATCATTTTTCACTGCTTTCGACGTGAATTAACACGACAAGAGTGCATCGACGATCTTAAATCTTTGTATGGCGATGGAGCACCATCTTATAGCACTGTGAAAAACTGGTATAATGAATTCAATCGAGGCCGACGCTCGCTCGAAGACGAAGGATGTGAAGGTCGTCCAAAAACAGTTGTTGTTCCAGAGAACATTGACGCCGTGCATGAAATGATAATGCAAGATCGTCATGTGACATACCGTGAGATAGAGGCATCCTTGGGCATTTCTTCCACCACCATACATTCGATATTGCATGAACACCTGGCCGTAAAAAAAATTTGTTCTCGTTGGATCCCACACAATTTGACAATCGCTCAAAAAAAGGCTCATGTGGATTGGTGCAAAAAAAATTTGAATAAATACAGTGACGGTGTTTCAAAAGACGTTTATAAGATCGTCACAGGTGACGAATCATGGATCTATGCTTATGAGCCCGAAACAAAACAGCAATCCACCGTGTGGGTCTTCGAAGACGAGCCAAATCCAACGAAAGTTGTTCGTAGAAGAAGCACTTCGAAGCAAATGGTGGCCTGTTTCTTCGGTAAAACAGGTCATGTGGCGACTGTTCCGCTTGAGCAACGAAAGACGGTCAATTCTGAGTGGTACACCACAATTTGTTTGCCTGAAATCTTCGGAGAAATTCGAAAAACGAACAAGAGAAGACGGATTATTCTGCACCATGATAATGCGAGCTCTCACACATCAGCTCAAACCAGCGCCTTTTTGACCGGCCAAAATGTCGAATTGATGGGTCATCTGCCATACAGCCCTGACTTGGCTTCGACGCCAGAAGATGCTGTTGAAGCGTTCAAAAACCATGTTTATGAGGTGTCTCAATCGGAGTGGACAAAGTGCTTCGACAATTGGTTTGAGCGCATGAAAAAGTGTATAAGTCTTCCTGGAGAATACTTTGAAAAACAATAAAACCATTTTTAATCATAAATTTTCGCATTTTCATTATAGGGCCAGAAATATATATAGCAACCCTCGTATAAATGCATTTTCGAACGTCTACCTTGTGCTATAAAAGAAGGACGCTATAGATAATGTACATAAATAAATAAATCACGCGTTAATCCCCCGATTAGCATTTGAGTTAATACCCAAGACAAACTGTTGAACTGATTAGTCGACGTTGCACCGACACCCAGACCAGACCTCACACGAATTCACCATGTTGACGAAGGTAATGGACTTTTTCAACAGATCCCCAGCGGATCCGGTGAGCTTTCCGCTTGCGGGCAGCAATAAGCCCGTTTTAACCATACTGGCCGTCTATCTGCTCTTTGTCAAAGTTTTGGGCCCCAGGCTTATGGCGAACCGAAAGGCCTTTGATCTGCGAGGCCTCATTAGGGCCTACAATATCCTCCAGATCCTGTACAACGTCGCCATGTTCACATTCGTAAGTGCACCGCAAGCCGTTGACACTTGGGCGCATTTCAATGCGAATGACTTAATCCACAGGCAACCCACTTCATCTTCGGTTCCGGCAACTACAACTTTCGGTGCATCGTCAACCTGCCGTTGGATCACGAGTACAAGACACTTGAACGCTGGCTAACCTACTCGTACTTCTTCAACAAGCTCATTGATCTGATAGAGACAGTCTTTTTCGTCCTGCGCAAAAAGGATCGCCAGATATCCTTCCTGCACGTCTTCCACCATTGCTGCATGTCGTACTTAAGCTTCGCGTACATGTACTACAACGGATACGGGGGCCAAGCCTTATTCATGTGCTACTTCAATGTGATAATTCATATCCTGATGTACACCTACTACTATCAGTCCCAGGCAGCCAATGAAGCCGGACGGAAGGATGTCCTTTGGTGGAAGAAATACATCACCCTCGCTCAGTTGATCCAGTTCGGAATCATAGTCTCGCACAGCATATACACGCTTAGCCAGCCGGACTGTCCATCGGCCAGATTCTCGGCAACTGCCGCAGGATCTGTTGCCACTATTTTCTTGATCCTTTTTAGCAACTTTTATGTTCACGCCTACATTCTACCTAAGAAGAAAGAGCGAAATGTGCGATGATTTTTGGGAGAGTTATGTGAGTACTTGGCTATTAAACATTTGAAGATTTGTTAATATATATATGTATATATATAAATTGGTTATGAGTTCATAAAAACACATTTGTTTGTATTCTTTCTATTTTTATACTCTTGCAGAGTAATTTTAATCGTCTGTCCGTCCGTCCGTCCGTCTCTCCGTCTGTCCGTCTGTACGTCTGTACGTCTGTCCGTCTGTACGTCTGTCCGTCCGTCCGCCTATCCGTCCGTCTGTCCGTCCGTCCGTCTGTCCGTCTGTCCGTCTGTCCGTCCGTCCGTCCGTCCGTCTGTCCGTACGCCCGTCCGTCCGTCTATCCGTCCGTCCGTTTTGAAGCTTTCTGAATGAAGCTTTGCAGTTAGTCGGAACGGGCCGGATCGGACGACTATATCATATCTGCCATAGGAACGATCGGAAATTTTTGAAAAAAAAAAATAACTTTTCAATTTTACAACAGATTTTTATCAAATTTGGATATAGCCATTTTGTATTATTCTAGAATTTGATTTAAATTTTATGAAAATCGGACTACTATATGATATAGCTGCCATAGAAACTATCACTAAATATAGACGAAAATGCCAAACTATGAATGTAAAACTGTAACTGAACAGTAAAACTGTGACTGTAATAAAATGTATATGTATATCATTTATATTGTATTAATTATTAATGATCGAATTCCAATTTGCAAGGGAAGCTTCCTTTATTGTTTTTGTTTCAATTTAATTTAAATACCGCGAAACCGTTTCGTTTATAAAAACTACAAAACGAGAATTTCCGTCGTAAAAACTTTTGAATAGTATTTCATTGTTAGTTTGTTGCTTACGCAATTAGAAAGGTATAATTGATACTCCTAATTATCGTGTAAAGCGAAATTAAACAAGTACAATGTTTGGCGATATGGTGTAGTTATCGAAGCACTGACGCCGTGATTGCATAGGTTTATCGCCATGTTTTCTGAGATATGCGACTTTTTAAGGACACCCACCGAGGATGTGCACCTGCCGCTCGTGGGCAGCCACTGGTCTGTCCTGACCATTCTATTCTATTATTGCACAGCACTGAAGTACACATTTCCGACCGTATAACGTATATATGATCAGCACCAACAGCCGAGTCGATCTAACCATTTCCGTCTGTCCGTCTATTCGATTATATGTAAACTAGTCCCTCAGTTTTAAAGCTATTTGAATGAAATTTAGGAGTGTCTTCTGTATACTTTCACTGGTATATATGCAAGTCGGAACGGGAAGGATCGGACGATTATTTCATATAGCTGTCATTGGAACAATCGGGAAATGTTTAGGAAAATGCAAAACAGCGAATGTAAAACTGTAAATATAGTATGTATAAGTGGGCATTACTTCATTGTTTTTAACATAAATATATATAATTTATATTGTATTAAATTAAATGTAAGTTAGCTTCCCTTCTTGTTTAATATTATTTCTCACAAAAGATTTTATCCGTAAGCCAAACCTTTTAGTCAAGCATAGTTAAACCCCTCCAGGTCTTAAATAAAGTGTGATGGGCTCATATCATAGACTTCAGCCTAACCATTTTTGATTATAAGAAGTTCCTTTGACGTGCATAAACCCTCACATCCATCGCTTGCATAATGCATAGACTAATTTAAAGGCAGTCGATAGTTTGTTCAAATGCTTTGAGGTCAAGCAGCCTGAACCCGGAAAGGATTGGGGCAATCGGGACACGGACACGGACATGCATGCAGGACATTGCTAACCGCTTTTAATTAGAATATAACCCAGGAGCCAGGCCAGTCCCACGATTTATGGTACCAAAAGGGCCGCCCAGCCTACATTTGCATGGAAATCGCATGCAGCGAATCGGAGTCCAAGTGCTCGTGGAGCCTGAGAGCGTGCTGAGTAATTGCCGTTTTAAATGACATTAAATGTGCATTGTGCAGTTCCCTTGGAGTCGCACGACCAGATCCCTTTGCCCTTTGCATGAAAAGCGCGATAGTCTTAAAAATAACTCTTTAAAAATTAACAGCTACAGTTTTATTATTAACATTTTTAATTAAGAAGTGCAGTATCCTTGAGCTTGTGGTATAGTGACATAGTGATGGGGCACCTCAGATTGTATGGCCTCACCATAAAAGGGACGTAAGAGGTTGGCGAAAGACATTCGTATGATGTAGTCCTAACAAAATAATTCAACTATATTCCCATACTCACGGCTACGACTATACTGCCATTGTAAAGTATCTGGGGAATATTATACTCCTTAATAAAGACCCGTAAATCGAAGGACATCCGATCTGCCATTAGCCATGGATCATCCTTCATCACGAACAGCAGATAGGTGGCCAGATTAGTCGCTGTGTCTCCAGGGACTGGCCAAAGAAGCTAACTGCTCGGGATCTACAAGTGTAAGCATGGTTCTGTCCAAGACAGCCGCAGTTACATTCACTCGAAAGGATTTTAAAGACTCTCTGCCGAATATTATATAAAAGGGCTTTAATTGATTTGAATATTGAACATTTGAATACATAATTAAGATACAATTAAGCAATATTAGGAGTTAGAAATTGGAATAGAGATAAACGAAGCCAGAGAATGGAGTTTGACGATGGATGAAAAACACTTTCCCGGCAACCATTTTTCGATTTAGTTAAAATGAACTAAGTGTAAATTGCAATTGTAAGCCACTCATCTATATTTAGGTATATTGGCTCAACTGCAGTCGACGAGGTCAAACGATCGTGACAGGGACACTGATCCTGCGGGTCGCACATGATTTGCATGCTTCCTTCACAGGACTGCGGACTTGGCCAGTCCGGCGATTTATGGCACCGGAAGGGCCGCCCAGTTGGAATTTACATTGGAATCGCATGCGGTGAATCAGAGTCGAGGTGCCAGCTGAATAATTGCGGCCATGCAGTGACATTAAAGCGAAGCCACAGTCAAGTGCAGCGCCTGGTCGATGCTGACAGTTGGGGGCTCAGGTGTTTCTGGCTGGGAGTTAGTCTGGGTCCCCGGCACGGGTTCGTGGCTGTTCCCATTGGGCTCCGCTGGCCGGGTCTGAGAGCGTGCTGAGTAATTGCCGTTTTAAATGACATTAAACGTGGATTGTGCAGTTCCCTTGGACTCACTGCAAGACCCCTTCGGTTTTCGATTTCTTG
Organism: Drosophila bunnanda; assembly: GCA_035046265.1. NCBI lineage: Eukaryota > Metazoa > Arthropoda > Insecta > Diptera > Drosophilidae > Drosophila > Drosophila bunnanda. The sequence continues at coordinate 1,804,823 of JAWNOB010000130.1, forward strand.
CTATTTTCGTTATAAAAATAACTAAGCTATATTTAGAGATATATTAAGTAATTGGCTTACATTTTTAATGTTGTCCTTAGAATATGATATGATGTGCCATGAAAAACAGTAATTCTTACGGATTCAAGGCATTAATTTTAGTCAATACAAGTTTTGTGTTCTTTAAATTGTCCAAAGATCATTACATTGAGCTATATATTATACATTAAGCTATAAACTTCTTGATGATTCTTATATGTTAAGAAATAATAAATTAGTGATATTCAATGAGGTAATAAATTAATTAACGCTCTGTCGGTACTGACTACAATCTGCAATTGTTTTCTAAAGTTATGTTATCATCAAATCTAATATTAAAAAATCCATTTATTTACTTAAACTTAAAACTGTACTGATTATGCTGTTTCTTTTTTATACCTTTACGTTTTATAAACTACGGGTTGGTTGCAGATACTTTTGTTATCTCAAAAATAAAAGCACAAATACAACCCCATATTTCCCTGCCATACATAAATACATTACATAAATATAATATAATATAATAAAAAATATAAAATAATATTATTGCTTTGAAGTAATTTGAAGTCAGGTGTAATTACTTTTTAGATACTTATATTGAAAAGCTTGTAAAGGAACAAAAAGCATTCCATCCGAGGTGGTCGGATTTCATTCGATCGCAAACTTTTTAAGAAATTAAAAAGGATTCTTTTGCTTGCTGAATGATATAAATATGTAAATGGCGTGACTGGCTTATATATTTAAAAAAATACTTTTTTTATTATCATTATAGTTCTTAATAGATATCTAGGGTCTAGACTCCAGATCTTCTTTCGGTTGTTCACTATGTAAACACGCCCGGGGAACTGTGGATACCAGAGCCGTTCAGGATTGTTTACTATACCTAGAGGACCATGGAAATATGGTGGAAAATGTGCAAGAATGACACCTGCCGATTCTTCTTATGCCGCACATGAATCACTGTCTCGACCAGATCCACGATTTGTTTTCTTGAGCTAGTAATCTAGTGGCACAGTGATGGGGCACCTCTTACCACAAAAAGGATGTAAGACATTCGGATGATGTACTCCTACCAGAACAATTGAATTATTACCATACTCACGCCGTCTTACAGTATTTGGATAATAATGAAACCACGGAGATGCCTGGGTTCTACCGGTGTAGGCATGGTCGCATAGCACCAAATATCGTGAAACAAAATTCTTAGGAAATTAAATAGCCTGTGGAACTTGGCTTAATTGAATTGTAAATTGAAATACATAATTCATGAAATACAGTAGCATATGTGTACGTGTTCCAGGTACTATTAGATAATCAAATACACTAGTGCTGTTCGCACTTTAAAGCTGACTCTGAACAACTATTTATAATACAGCCCAGGCCATGATACATCGACGAAATAGCGACACTATAGCTTCAATAGAGTCCGAGACTCGAGTGAACTTCTGGGTGCGAGTTGTATGGGAGCAGAATGTCGATAAATAGATACAGTCTCGATATTTGAAGTGAATAACGATATTTTAACATTGCTATACATGAGCGATAAATTCTTAATATCTTTGATATGGCGCTTTTATAGTTTAATATGAAAGTGTGTTGTGAAGATTTTTATACATATAATTTAGTCTGTGAAGGAGTCTTTCGTGATCAGTATCAACAGCCGAGTCGATCTAGTCTTGTCCGTCAGTCCATCCGTTCCTCTGTCTGTTCGATTCCAGTTTCAGTTTTAAAGCTATCTGAATAAAACTTTTTATTTACTCTTCTATATAACTGCAGTAGAAAATCAGTTGGAACAGGCCGAATCGGATGACTTTCTCAAATGTTTAGCTGCCATAGGAGTTATCGGAAAATTTGTAAAAAAAAAAGTATTACGTTTCCAGTTTTTAACATATTTTCATCTAATTTTAGACATGGTCCTTTGGTATTATTATAGTCTATATTATATAGCTGCCATAGCACCGATGGGGAAATTAATAATAAAATAAATTGTACAACTTCGCTGTTCAACATATTTTCATATATTTCTCCTCAATAAAATCGACATAACAGCAGTATCCTAAAATAAACCTGAAAAGTGTTTTATTCATTTTCCTTATTACTTCGCTTCATTACTAGATTTAGACTTTTTTTTGTTTGGGTTTTTAATTTCTGATGATCCAGTTCCGACATATAGTGGTCACCGCAAATCGTCTTTTTTAAGAGGAGCTCCCGGAGATCAGCTATAACTTAAATAAAGTTATATAAGTTAAAAGATACTATAATATGTGTTTACATTTTTTGATCAATAAATGAACAAATTTTTTCAGAAAACACTCTGGAAAATTCACTTTTTTCGGCCCTCTAACAGTATATAATCCCTTATATGACTTCCTAATATACAGGTTACAAATATGCAATACATATGATATAACAATTGCATTGCGGCTGCTTTCGTTAAATAGTGCCCACTAAAGAAATTGTTTATAAATATGGTAAATGTTACTGCACTGCCTTTCCTATTGTGCATTGGGCTGGGACTTCTTCTTGCCAGGAAGTATGTAAGCCTTGACGTAAAAGTTGGCGAACAGCAAGAAGAAGGACGCAGCCAACATCATTGTAAGGTAGCTCACCGTTCGCGACACATCGCAGTTGGGCTGCCTCAAGGTGTTGGCCAGGAATATAACAGCGAGTAAGAACTGGAGCAACTGGACGATGGTGAGGTACTTCTTCCACCAGAGACTGGCCTGCACCTTGGCACTGACCGAGGACAGGTAGTAGTAGGTGTACATGATGATGTGCACCGCCACGTTGAGTAGACACGGCACGAACAGAATGCCCCCATAGCCGGTGAAGGTAATATACGCGTATGCGGAAACACACATGATGGTGTGGTGGAAGACGTGCAGGAAGGATATCTGCCGATACTTCTTCCGCATCACAAGTATCCGGAAGGCATTAAGGCGATCAGGATATGGATACTATCGGCTACTATTTGAGGCTCAGTCTAGGCCGGTCTGCCGATGTGTCTATGGTACCGAAAGGTATTTACATAAAATAGAATAATTGCAAAGTTGCATTGAAATTAAGGCCCGGTGACAGTATAGTGCAACACGTGGTCGTTTTAGAAGTTGTGCGAAGATGGCAGACCTTTTTCTATTCTCCCATTAGGCACATTTACAATTATGGCTTATATCTTTAAAAGCCACGAAAAGTGATCGAGTGTAGAGATGTAATTTTTCTTTCTTAGCACAATCAGAATACTGTCTCGATAAGATACACGAACATGTTGATGGTATTACTCAAATAAAATTACTCAACAGACTCAACAGACGCTCTTGAGCCGTGGCATTATGATTGAGCGCCTCAGATTGTAATTTTCGGAAATTAAAAAGACTATATATTCTATTGAATGGTAAAATGTAATACATCTTTCTGATAGAGTATAGCATGCAGAGCATACGTGGATGTACTATACAAGTACTATTAGACAGACACTAGTGGTGTTCGAACTTTAAACGATAAATAATTTAATTCAGTCTTCGGCGCGAAACATAGCGACGCAGTCAAGCAAACATGATTTAAAATATATAAATACATGACTTAACATGTATAAATAAATAAATATAAAGGTTGTCCTCACGAACCATGTAAAGATTTAAATAAATAACAATAATATCAATAATAATAATTAAATAAAATCACTAAAAATGTATCCGTAGGCAAAATGTTTAACATATTGGTTTATTGAAAGACTTTCTTCGTGATAATTATGCAACACACTTGGCATTCTAATTATTTCATTACATTGTATTTGGATAAATTACATACAAGTCCCATCGCAGGGCTTTACCCCTTCAATAGCTATGCATATTCTAAGGTTGAGGTAACTTATTAAAACACAGCTGGCTTTCGTTAAGTAGAATCCATCTAATACGCTACAAAGTAACATTAAATTGTTTATAAAAGAAAAAATGTCAATGCAATGCCTTGGCTACTGATCCTTTAGCTGGGACTTCTTCCCGCTGGGAAGGATGTAGGCTTTCACATAAAAGTTACCAAATAGCATAATGAACGCAACGCCCAGTAGAATGCCAAGGTAGATCACCGTTCGCGACACATCGCAGTTGGGCTGCATCAAGGTGTTGGCCAGGAATATAATAGCCAGTAAGAACTGGAGCAACTGGACGATGGTGAGGTACTTCTTCCACCAGAGACTGGCCTGCACCTTGGCACTGACCGAGGACAGGTAGTAGTAGGTGTACATGATGATGTGCACCGCCACGTTGAGTAGACACGGCACGAACAGAATGCCCCCATAGCCGGTGAAGGTAATATACGCGTATGCGGAAACACACATGATGGTGTGGTGGAAGACGTGCAGGAAGGATATCTGCCGATACTTCTTCCGCATCACAAAGATCACCGTCTCGGTCAAATCCATATACTTGTTGATGTAATACGAGTACACCAGCATGCGCTCCCAGTTTTTGTGTTCGTGATCCAGTGGCAGTTGGTGGATGCAGCTCAGGTCGTAGGCCTTCAGAACAAGCAGGAAGTACAGGGCCTGCAAAAAGTATCCAGTTCGTTTGGTTACGTGCTGCAGGACTAACTAGAGTTCTTAAATGATCTCAGTAAATGAAATACAATTAAATAAGCAAAACCATTATATAGCTATAATTTCAGAACTTTAATATTCCATTATTATTTTGCTAACCCATACTTTTCTTAAGTTATTTTACTTACACCCGATAGAGCCACACTGTTGTACACGATCTGAACAATATTGTAGACTCTGATCACGCCTCGCAGATCGAATGGCTCTCGGTCCTTCATGATCTGCCTTCCCAGCTTCAGCACGAAGAACAGGTAGGCCCCGAGGACCATCATGACGGGCCAGGGGCTGCCCACGAGTGGCAACCTGACAGGATCCCCCCATATTTCCACCGTCATGTTTTGAACTTGTGAAATTGCGATATGCCGCGTTTAGCGGAATCCTCTGCTCGCGTTGCTGGGTAATCAGCGACTAAGCGAAGCTTGGTCCTTAATCCATAACGTTACCTTTTCAAGTGCATCACAAAACTGCCTACCATTTGCATTATTTGCATTTGCTTAAATGCAGTTTTCTAGGTCAAGTATCCGGAAGGCATTAAGGCGATCAGGATATGGATACTATCGGCTACTATTTGAGGCTCAGTCTAGGCCGGTCTGCCGATGTGTCTATGGTACCGAAAGGTATTTACATAAAATAGAATAATTGCAAAGTTGCATTGAAATTAAGGCCCGGTGACAGTATAGTGCAACACGTGGTCGTTTTAGAAGTTGTGCGAAGATGGCAGACCTTTTTCTATTCTCCCATTAGGCACATTTACAATTATGGCTTATATCTTTAAAAGCCACGAAAAGTGATCGAGTGTAGAGATGTAATTTTTCTTTCTTAGCACAATCAGAATACTGTCTCGATAAGATACACGAACATGTTGATGGTATTACTCAAATAAAATTACTCAACAGACTCAACAGACGCTCTTGAGCCGTGGCATTATGATTGAGCGCCTCAGATTGTAATTTTCGGAAATTAAAAAGACTATATATTCTATTGAATGGTAAAATGTAATACATCTTTCTGATAGAGTATAGCATGCAGAGCATACGTGGATGTACTATACAAGTACTATTAGACAGACACTAGTGGTGTTCGAACTTTAAACGATAAATAATTTAATTCAGTCTTCGGCGCGAAACATAGCGACGCAGTCAAGCAAACATGATTTAAAATATATAAATACATGACTTAACATGTATAAATAAATAAATATAAAGGTTGTCCTCACGAACCATGTAAAGATTTAAATAAATAACAATAATATCAATAATAATAATTAAATAAAATCACTAAAAATGTATCCGTAGGCAAAATGTTTAACATATTGGTTTATTGAAAGACTTTCTTCGTGATAATTATGCAACACACTTGGCATTCTAATTATTTAATTACATTGTATTTGGATAAATTACATACAAGTCCCATCGCAGGGCTTTACCCCTTCAATAGCTATGCATATTCTAAGGTTGAGGTAACTTATTAAAACACAGCTGGCTTTCGTTAAGTAGAATCCATCTAATACGCTACAAAGTAACATTAAATTGTTTATAAAAGAAAAAATGTCAATGCAATGCCTTGGCTACTGATCCTTTAGCTGGGACTTCTTCCCGCTGGGAAGGATGTAGGCTTTCACATAAAAGTTACCAAATAGCATAATGAACGCAACGCCCAGTAGAATGCCAAGGTAGATCACCGTTCGCGACACATCGCAGTTGGGCTGCCTCAAGGTGTTGGCCAGGAATATAATAGCGAGTAAGAACTGGAGCAACTGGACGATGGTGAGGTACTTCTTCCACCAGAGACTGGCCTGCACCTTGGCACTGACCGAGGACAGGTAGTAGTAGGTGTACATGATGATGTGCACCGCCACGTTGAGTAGACACGGCACGAACAGAATGCCCCCATAGCCGGTGAAGGTAATATACACGTATGAGGAAACACACATGATGGTGTGGTGGAAGACGTGCAGGAAGGATATCTGCCGATACTTCTTCCGCATCACAAAGATCACCGTCTCGGTCAAATCCATATACTTGTTGATGTAATACGAGTACACCAGCATGCGCTCCCAGTTTTTGTGTTCGTGATCCAGTGGCAGTTGGTGGATGCAGCTCAGGTCGTAGGCCTTCAGAACAAGCAGGAAGTACAGGGCCTGCAAAAAGTATCCAGTTCGTTTGGTTACGTGCTGCAGGACTAACTAGAGTTCTTAAATGATCTCAGTAAATGAAATACAATTAAATAAGCAAAACCATTATATAGCTTTAATTTCAGAACTTTAATATTCCATTATTATTTTGCTAACCCATACTTTTCTTAAGTTATTTTACTTACACCCGATAGAGCCACACTGTTGTACACGATCTGAACAATATTGTAGACTTTGATCACGCCTCGCAGATCAAATGGCTTTCGATTCTCCATGATCTTCCTTCCTGCCTTCAAGACGAATGCCAAGTAGGCCGCCAGGATCATCAGCGGAGGCCAGGGACTGCCCAGGAGTGGCAACTGGACAGGATCGCCCGATAGGGTCAGGGTGATGTTTCCAACTTCGTCCATGGTGCCAGGCTCTTCCGCTCGCGTTGCTGCTTAATTGTCGACTAGCCGACGTTCTGACTTTTAATCTGAACCACAACTTTTCGATTGAATTACAAATTCAAGTGGCTGGAATTTAATTATGTGTAAAATTTCGTTGCTCTGAACTGACATAGACAAGGAAATTAAATACCTTTGTCGCTCTCGTTTTTCGGAATTGTTTTAAACACATGTAGTATGTACTTCGCGCCTGTTGAAACTCCAATTAAACAGCTCTCGACAGCGCGGGCTATGGAATAAATCTTGCTGGCGGATATGTCTGGCAGCCTGAGTATTCGATTTTCGTTTGCCTTCCTTTAGTGTCGTGTGTTCCACAGACTTTTGTTTTTATTTTTCGCATTTTGTACGTGGCGTGCAGCAAAAAGCACACACAAACTAAAAAAAAGGCCATTTGTCGATGCGAAATTGCAAGAAATTTTACTTATAAGCCAAGTCATTTTGCCACTAACTATCCGTGGGCCACGGAATTACTCCTTATTAAGGGTTGTGGCAACGGTAAAAGTAATGACGGTGTCTGTTGGGACCCAAAGTGCTGCGGGCTGCGGTGGCAAGATGTCGGCCATTGCAAATTGAGTCATTTTTCATTCGTCGCTGGATTACATCGAAGGCCAGGCGAGGGCGAGTGCAGCGAGGCCTCAATGTGTCACAATTCCATGGCCATAATTGGGTCAAAGAATTTGTGTCCTTTATGTGCGACGCTTGGCCACTGAATAAGAAGGATTGTGCCGTTTTTCCTCGCAGCTCCCTGTTTTTTATTGGATTATATGGGGACAGGTGTATTAACATTATCCAGCCAAAGAAACAAAAAAAATGGCTAAGGACATAAAACCGAACAATTTATAATGCCCAGCCAACCTTTTCTGTTGTCTTTCTAGCCCAGGTTTTGCACTGAAACAATTAGGAGAGATACTTGATATGCATTTAACTTGTTAATTATTTTTAAAACTTTGTTACTATAATATGAGTATGCAAAGTTCGTTAGGTTTGTGTAAAACCATTTGTATATATATGTTATGGATGGAATGCTTTTATGAGATTTTTAATGGAATATATTTAGAGCAGCTTTCTTTTAATTGTTTTAATTCACAATTTGTCCTATGTATCGATGCCAAGGTGGTTTAAACAAAGCCAACTAAATTATATTATTATAAATTACATTGGGGAAGACAAACAATTAGGTCTTCAAGAATACATCTACATTAAAATTAAACATTTATTAACCCATTTCTCGCAGTGTGGCCATGGACATGTGTGACTTTGTAAAGTTTTCATGCCTGCCAAATTTTGTTAGCCAAATTGCGAGGTATAAAAATTGCGTCTCATTATGGTAAAGTTAATATTTCATGGGCAATTTACAGAGATTGAAACCGACACACTTCAAAAACTGCGAACATAAACACTCGCACACCCGCAAGCACACACGCCTAAGCTGCTATATAATTACGGTTGCCGATTTCCATTGGCACAGGACCTTCCATTCCATTCCATTCCATTCCATTCCATTCCGTTCTGTTCGTCCTTTCTTCATACAATTTTAAACTCAATTAAAAGTTGTGCGCATTAGACATACTTGTGGCCAAAAGAGCGAGACACGGCCTCCACCGCCCCTCGTGCCACCTCCGAAATGCGATTGAGCCGGGGCAGGAGTGAAAGAGGGCCAAAATGGGGGCACATCCAAATGACAGTCGCATTAGTTGTCATTAAAAATGTGAGTGATACCATCTAAATGACTCGACACATACTGACACGAGCGGAACATAGAGGCGGACTGCAGCTCTGCAGTCCTGGAACGACGGCAGGCGAATCCAATTGGAGTCAACAGCCCATTGACACACATTGATACGCTCCTTAGCTCCTTGGCAGCACAAAAAGGATGGAGTAAGCCAAGGAACCAGGTGCTTTTTTGCCTTTTGCTATTGAATTCTCAATGTGAAAGTGCATTTGTAGAGTGCTTTTTCACCTGAATAGTTTTGTAATTAAGCAATCTCTTCTTGTTTGATTCATTACATATCAATTTTTTTATTGGTTCACAAAACCATAAAATTTACCTTGAAGCATTTTATTAAGTTGTCATAATCATTTTGTTATAAATTAAATTAGTTCAAATATTATTTTGATGATGAATTTAAAAATAAAACAACTTATTTTGTTAGTAAAAAAATAAAATCAAGAGACTTAAAATTTAAAATAAAACAATAATCTCAACGGCTATTTTATTTTATACTCACTATATACATATGTACATATACTTCGAATAATTAAGACTGAAATAGCTAATTCAATTTAATTCTGTACATAAAATACAAAGACCTCGAAGGCCATGACTGCTACATGCGTTCTGATTTAAGTTAAGAGTTCAATTTTATGTGACCTAACAATAAATTAAAAGTAATAGTATTAACAAATGATTCATGATGATTATGGCTGGTAAAAGTTTCTTGTTAAGGATATTTATACTTTTATATATATTTTTGTAGGGACAAGAAACATATTTTAAGATTATTATTAAAATCCCTAATGTAGCGATTTATTTAAATTTTATTTTATTCAGTTTAATTCTGCAACAATTGCAAAGCAAAAAGAAAGTCACTGCATGCAGACCTACAAGAAAATACAAAAGAAATAAGACAGTAAAATATTTAACGAAACATGTGTTTAAATTCTCGGGAAAATTTATAATTTAATTTGTATCGTTTCGTTGGCCGACAAACATGGGCGACAGACCATTTACCCAGCTCTCCTGGCGAAATGTGGACTGTGAATGGCCGCGGCCACATGAATAATGAAAGCAAATCGGAAAGAGGCAAAACAGCAAAAAGTTAAATGCCTCTAATGACAGAAAATGAAGCAAATGACGAAAAATGGCGCAAAACAAAGGAGACAAATAATAACATGCCAAAATGGCCGCCTCGAACCGCTTTGCCAGCCGCCCCCTAGACACTACCGCACATCCTTGAATCCTTGAGCTGGGAGAGCACGCACAGGCGAAGATAGGAGAGGGCAGTGAATTACCAACAGCGGGCGAATCAAGAAAAGCATGTGCGCGGCATAATTACGAAGCAATTAGACGAAATTATTATTGAGGTCAGTGGCGAGCGACGGTTGCGGGGAGTATCGCCAGAGCAGGCCCCCGAGAACATATGGCCATAGCCCCCATTCCCCCACTTCCCACTCCCCACTCCCCTCTCTCTATCTCCCTTCCGGCTTCCTCCGGGGTGCCGTGCCAAAGGGATGCGTATGCCATTATCATTTCACGCCGGAGCGAGGACGAAGGCGCAGCGTAATGCCCACTAAATAGCGAGCACAAAGCGCACGCCAAAACAGTATTCGAAGAAAACGGGGAAAATAAATTTAAGGACAACTGTGCGAGGACTCACCGATGCTTAGGGGTGCTCTAAAAGGAGTTTTTGTAAGTTCTTACACTGATTAACAATTTATTTGTTATATTTTTGGGATCAATACTTTATATTCAAATAATATTACTTCAACTAAGAAAAATTTGTTTTCCCACTTAATAAAGTTACATAGTTTTAGGCTGCCCGTCAAAAGAACTGCAAGCCGCTTCTGTTCTAAACAATTTAGCCATAATTTATTAATTTAAATTTATTTGTTTATTATACACTCATCTTTTTTCCCTCGGTACATTTTTTATTATAGCCAAAAGTATTTTCCCACCATTCCTCAAGCTGGATCCCCCGAAAATCTGTCATCAACAACCATGCTGGCCGTGGGTTACTTGTTTGGACAGCTGCCACTGGGAAATGGAATTCAGCTAGCCGTGAAATGGCGTGAAGAGTTTCAATTAGGTAAGGAAAAAGAAGGTAAGAGCGCGGCGCGTGGCTTTGCACTTGATTCGAAAGTTTATTACGGAAACGCCGCCAAAATCCAGTGCGATGCTCGATGCTTCTCCATAGTCGATGCTCAGGTGGATCGCGTGTGCGAAGTTCAATGCTGGCCATTGAATAAAGCAGTCAAAACATGTCGCAAAATGACAATGACAAACAGGTGAACAACGTAACAACGCTTTTCCCCAGCGTTGCGCCATAGGGAAAAACAAGACGGAAAAAGGGGGTGTGGATCGACCTTAATTGTAGCTTGGCAGCGGCAAAAGACCTTGCATGCATGTTGACGGGTTGGCAGGCGCTCTCAAGCAGTTTAGTTTGTTGCATACAGTAAGTTCGTAGGTCACTGTCATGTGTTTTTCATGTTTTCATGTTTACGCGAAAAGCGCTGTTCAGTAATCAAAAAAGGAACCTTTAAACTATTGAAAACATTCAAATCACACGTCACTGAAATAATAATAAATAAACACTACTGTGCATTTTCATTTCGTTATTTCTATATAATCTTAACTTTAAATTTAAATTAATCGATTTTTCTACCCGCCATGTAGCGGTGCCAGATTTTCTTTAATCGAAATATTGATTGGTGCTGCCATATCTTGTACATTTTCAGTATTTTGATTGATATTAGCAAACATAGCAGTCACATTGTACCAATAACTCCTATATATTCCATTAAGATACTTTTTTAAAGTTTTCACAGTGTCAGTAGTAATAGTGAATCGAAAAAAGGCCAAACATTATATATGTTATGAAGAAAAAATGTATTAAATTTAATACCAAAAAAAACTGACTAATAAGTTGGCACCAACACTTGGTCACACTTTATTTTAACTTAGTGGCAATATCTCTTCAGATCGGATTAAAAATATTTTCGACACGGAATATTTTTGAATATATTGTGATTAACTAATTTAAGTGCAATGTATTTTCGTTAAGAATTGTATATTCGCATCGTTGAAAGTGTTGAGTCGCCGGGAAAATAGAAAAAGAAAGCAGTCGCTGCTACGAAGCAAAGGGAGAGACAAGAGTAACAATGAGCGAGCGAGACGGCAGGGCGAGTGTGTAGTACTGTGTAACTCCTCTAACCAAATAAAACAAAACAAAGGAGAGACAAAGGATAGAAACCCCGAAAAAGTCGCACACACACGCACACACTCGCAATTGGAAGTAGCAGCCGTAGCACAGCAGACAAATCAACTAAAACAAATGGAGTTTAATTAATTATAATCGAAGGATAAAGGCCTCCCCAGGCCACAGTGAAGCGCAAGTTTCTGTCAAATAGTGAAGGGAACGCAAAGACGTCGCCAAATCGTGGTCCCAGCGTGTGTGTGTGTGTGTTAGTGTAGTGGCCGTGTGTATGCCAGTGTGAGTGCGTGTGCATATGGGGTTGGAAAACCGTGAAAACTCGACGACGTCTCAAACGCACAACACTTTGGCCAACTAAGTCTCGCGGAGATCGCTGTTAAAAACAATGCCGAGTGCCTCGTTCACCTCGTCGCGCACCTATGTGCGCCGCTCCCGCCGGAAAGGAGCCAACCGCATCGCCATGCCCAACCGGCCCACGGGCAACATCATGGATCCCATGCTGCAGCAGAACGTTGCTGCCGCCGGACCCCAGGCCAGTACCTCCGGCGCCAGCAGCAGTAGCAGCAATAACAGCGGCGGCGGCAATACCAACAGTAGTAACGTTTCCGCCTCCAACACAGCCGGGGCAGCAGCAGCAGCGGCAGCCGCTGGAGTTGCGGCAGGCGGAGCAGCTGCCGCGTCCGCCTCCACTTCGGCAGAGTATTTCGATAGCGGCCAAGGGGCTAGTGGTTCCAGTGGCGCCAGTGCGAGCGCCGGCTTCTCTGGCAGCTTCTACAACGCCCTGCAGATGATGGACACCACCGAAAGCAGCTCAGGCGCCGGCACCAGCGGGGCAGCAGCCGGCTCCACACCACCAGCGCTAGCAGCGGGTGGAGCCTCCACCTCAAAGTCGAGCTGCGCTGCAGCCGGATCCAGTGGCGCCTCGACATCCGCAGCAGCTACAGCAGCTGCTTCTTCCGCCTCCAGTAGTCATCAAAGCCCGTACGACTTGCGCCGCAAGATCTCCGCCAGCAACCACGAGCAGTGGCCCACAGCTTCCTCCTCCGCCGTCGCTACAGCGGCAACAGCCGCGGCCATTCTTGTCGGGCCCTCGAGCAGCTCACCGCCGCTAGTTAACCCCGGCGCCTCGCCCTCCAGCTCATCGTCGTCCTCCTCATCCAGTTCGTCGTCCTCCTCGTCCGCCTCGTCGTCCAGCGCCTCGTCCAATGTACAGGCACCATCAACCAGTGCCACCTTCCCGGTGAACAATGCCCCCACCACGGGAGCCACGCTGGCGCAGCCGCCCAATGTGCACAGTTCCGTGCCGCAGCAGCATTGCGGAGCGCTGCCCGTGGGAGCGGCCATCGAGGACAACAACTATATGCTGCCCGCGAGGAAGCGCTCTCGTCGCCTGTACACGCAGGGCGGTGACATGGGACCAGCTCCAGGTGTGACAGGTGAAGCGTCCGGGGCGGGAACATCTGCTGCCGGCGGAGTTGCCTGTGCACCCACTGCAGCGCAATACCTGCAGTACGAACTGCCCGACGAGGTGCTCCTGGCCATCTTCTCGTATCTAATGGAGCAGGATCTCTGCCGTCTGGCGCTCGTGTGTAAGCGCTTCAACACCATCGCTAATGATACGGAGCTGTGGAAGCGCCTCTACCAGTCAGTCTTCGAGTACGACCTGCCGCTATTTAACCCGGAGCTGTGCAAGTTCGTCTTCGAGAAGCCGGAGGAATCGGAGTACGCCAATCCGTGGAAGGAAAGCTTCCATCAGCTGTACCGCGGCGTTCACGTTCGACCCGGTTATCAGGAGCGACGTTGTCCAGGCCGTAGCATTGTCTTCTTCAACACCATCCAGGCTGCTTTGGATTACCCAGAGGAGCGCGCAGCAGCCGGTGTATTTGCATCCGGGAGCGCTGGTGCAGGCAACGTTGTCTCCGCCGGACTGTCGAACACTAGTGCCGCTGCTGGCGGAGCCGGGGCAGGCGGTGCCAGTGTCAATGCTTTGGTCAACATCTATGAAGAGCAGGTGGCCCCAACTGAGCATCCCGGTCCGCTAATATTCCTCCATGCCGGCCACTACAAGGGCGAGTATCTATTTATTGATTCGGACGTGGCCCTAGTGGGAGCTGCTCCTGGCAACGTGGCTGAATCTGTGATCCTGGAGCGAGAGGCGGGATCCACGGTGATGTTTGTAGAGGGCGCCAAGTACGCTTACGTTGGCTATCTCACGCTCAAGTTTTCCCCGGAAGTCACCTCGACAGTATCCCATCATAAACATTACTGCCTTGACATTGGTGAGAACTGCTCGCCCACCGTGGATAACTGCATCATTCGCTCCACCTCGGTGGTAGGCGCTGCCGTCTGTGTGGGCGGAGTCAATGCCAATCCCGTGATCCGTAACTGCGATATCAGTGACTGTGAAAATGTGGGCCTCTACGTCACTGACTACGCCCAGGGCACCTACGAGCACAACGAGATCAGCCGGAATGCGCTGGCGGGCATTTGGGTGAAGAACTTTGCCAGTCCAATTATGCGGGAGAACCACATACACCACGGACGGGATGTGGGCATATTTACCTTCGAAAATGGAATGGTAAGATAAAATGAAATGCACATTAATTATCTCTAGTTCGATTTTGAAGAACCTCTAATTCCATCTAAGCAACTAAACAATTATATCGGATATAGCCTGGTTGGGTGCGTAGTGACTCTTTAAGCTCCTATAGCTTTAGCCTATGATCGTTACCAGGTTACTGTGTTGACTAATTTTGAGCCTGACATTCGGTTCCCAACAATGGTTTCAGTTATGATTAACTCCTATAAATTAAGGACTCTCTAATTAAGCTCTCTTACATATTCAGTTAAAAGTTTTCTATTTGATTCTGTAGTCAATTTAAGCTAAGCGCTCTAATTGCCTTATATAGAAGCTAATTCTTTTCTGGAAAAATCTTTTCTAGGGTTATTTTGAGAAGAACGACATCCACAACAACCGCATCGCTGGCTTCGAGGTGAAGGCTGGGGCCAATCCCACCGTGGTCAAGTGTGAGATCCACCATGGCCAGACGGGCGGCATCTATGTGCACGAGAATGGTCTTGGTCAGTTCATCGAAAACCGCATTCACTCAAATAACTTTGCAGGTAAGGCAATGGCTAGTGCTGTAATAATCTATATATTGGTTGCTAATGTGCATCCTTTATCTTAAAGGTGTCTGGATAACCTCCAACAGCAATCCCACCATCCGTAAAAACGAGATCTACAATGGTCACCAAGGTGGCGTGTATATCTTCGGCGAGGGTCGCGGTCTGATCGAACACAACAACATTTACGGCAATGCTCTAGCCGGCATTCAGATTCGCACCAACAGCGACCCGATTGTGCGGCACAACAAAATACACCATGGCCAGCACGGTGGCATTTATGTGCACGAAAAGGGTCAGGGTTTGATCGAGGAGAACGAGGTGTATTCCAATACGCTGGCCGGCGTGTGGATCACCACTGGGAGCACCCCCGTTCTGCGACGGAATCGCATCCATTCGGGCAAGCAGGTTGGCGTCTACTTCTACGACAACGGTCACGGTAAACTGGAGGACAACGACATTTTTAACCACCTGTACTCGGGCGTGCAGATTCGAACGGGCAGCAATCCGGTGATAAGGGGCAATAAGATCTGGGGCGGACAGAATGGTGGAGTTCTCGTCTACAACGGCGGTCTGGGGCTCCTAGAACAGAATGAGATCTTCGACAATGCCATGGCCGGCGTGTGGATCAAAACGGATTCAAACCCGACGCTCAAACGGAACAAGATCTACGATGGTCGGGATGGAGGAATCTGCATCTTTAACGGCGGCAAGGGGATTCTAGAGGAGAACGACATTTTCCGTAATACGCAGGCCGGTGTGCTTATCTCAACCCAGTCGCATCCGATCCTGCGACGCAATCGTATCTACGACGGCCAAGCGGCAGGGGTGGAAATCACCAATAATGCAACGGCAACGCTTGAGCACAATCAGATATTCAAAAACAAGTTCGGTGGGCTGTGCCTGGCCAGCGGCGTTCAGCCCATTACGCGCGGCAATAACATCTTTAACAACGAGGACGAAGTGGAGAAAGCCGTCTCCAGCGGGCAGTGCCTCTACAAAATTAGCAGCTACACCTCCTTCCCCATGCACGACTTCTACCGCTGCCAGACCTGCAATACAACAGACCGCAATGCCATCTGCGTCAACTGCATCAAGAATTGTCATGCCGGCCATGACGTGGAGTTCATACGACACGATCGGTGAGTAGACAACATTAACCAAAGTTGGATCGTTTATGTTATAGAACAAGTTATAGTCAGATACAGATAATGTATATCAAGAACAAATGATCGACAAAAGAAATATTACAAAAATATGTATATCGTACTTTAATACTTGGTTTCCTCCACAGCTTCTTTTGCGACTGCGGTGCTGGCACCCTGTCCAATCAGTGTCAACTTCAGGGCGAACCCACGCAGGACACGGACACGCTCTATGACTCGGCAGCTCCGATGGAATCACACACGCTGATGGTAAACTAAACTGGACCGTCATCGGCAGCTAGACCACGGTTCTTTTCTTAGCTATATCTTAAGTGTCGTTAAGGCCAAGCTCTCAACTCTCTCTAGCACATCTCACGTGTAGCTGTAAATATTCGAGAAACAAACACAAAAGAAAACAAAAAACAAAAGCAACAAGAGAAGCCAACAAACAATAATACAATTAATTGTATGTAAATAATAACTAATTATTCTTGCGTTCAAAATTTAACTCAATGTGCAATTTAGTTTAACACAAACACTCAAACACGCAAAGTTTTTTTCACTTTTTAAACTGAGCATGGAAGGGAATACTTGTGCTGTACCAGATTTTCCCATTTATGTCACAACGAATGAATAACTGAAGAGGAGAGAAGGAATACTTTTACTAAACAATGCATTTGTTTGTACGACTAAATGTTGTAAATGAAAGACAAGGAGGAGGAGCGAATGTGGTATCCTCTCGAGCCCAGTGAAGAACAATTTTGTAATGTAGACTAGTAGAGATTTTAAAATTACATCAAATAATATAAACTACGATTTAAGCCCATAGATATTAATGTTACACACAAACACACACAGACTCAGGCGAGCGTGTCGGCCCCTGTACTAACAAGAAAACAATTCGAAGAAAGCAATTCTAAGTATTAACAACAAACTAGATTAGCGGCAGCCAACTAACCTATGATTATACGAGTTTATTAAACACAGCATAAACATATATTTACGGCACACTACTATATTGTGGCATAGCGACATAAGTCCGCCGACATAAACTTGCCTCGCACATAGACATATGGAGATTGTCTTTTTTTTTTGCGGCTTATTGACATTTGAATTTGATATTCAATGAGACTTCTTTGTATCGTTTAGGACTCTTTCAAATGTCATAAAGTCGCCGCCGAAAAACGACAAACTGCGAAATGATGTCTTTTGTAATTGGCTTGTTTATGTCGGTGAACTTAAGTCGTCAACCCCCCTATATTGTATGCATTCAAGCGAGTCTAAGCGAATTCTACTGAAACAGCACACACGGACAAGATACAAGATACAAAATCAAAAAGCCTTTACCAAGCGTAAAATACCAAGCAATATTTCATGTCTAAATGTTGTAGAACAAATTTGTAGCTCAAACTTAACAGAGAGAAATAATAGTAACGAGACAAACTAAACAAAACAAAACGAATCGAACCATGTGTCATTTTAGTTATGTAAGCTGAGAGATCAACAGAGTTTTAGTATTTCGGAGTATTCGAATTATGCAAATCATTTACATACATATATATTTTAAGTCGGTAGCCACTACACTTAAGCAAACGCAGAGCCCATAACTATGCATAGATGACATTACTCGATAACTGCGCGTGTGTTAATTAAGTTCATGCTTATTTTGTTTGTTAATTGCCTAACCTATATATATATTTTATTTTATTTATACTTGTTTGCCTGTTTTTCGTCGTAGCCCTTTACTCGCCGTACGAATCAGATAACCATATACATAAATACTGCATACTACTATATACTACGTAATATAAAATATACGACGTCGAGACAGTGTATTGATTTACTAACCAGAATTTTTGTTTTTTGACCAGGCACACACACTCACACCTATATGCATATATATAGGACTATACTATGTAGAGATTGATTTTAATGTGTTACCTATTCAAGCTAATAACGTCGTCGTCGCCCTTTACTTGGACAAACCACTAAATATACATAATTATATATATATATATACACAAGGTATAAGTTAATAATATTTGAAATTTGAAAGAAGAGACCATTTTTATTGGGATAGTCCTGAGAGTTGCTTTAAGTTATGCAAGTAATTCCTACGTCTGACATAGGCAAGGGTCATCAATATTCTTCTCCTTCTCCTTGAATCGCATCAGGGTTATGATGTGCTCATGCTTGGCCGCCTTGGCGTAGTCGAGAGGCGTCATGCCCATCTCATCCTTGACGTACGGATTCTTGTAGTGTGGCAGCAGGTAATCCACTACCTCATGGTTGCCCAACTGGCAGGCGTAGTGCAGAGCTGTGCGCCCCGTCCTATCCGCGAGAGTCAGACAAGCCCCCGCTAGCCGGTAGGACTCTAAGCGCTCAACCTTGCCGCGCTCCGTAAGAGCACGCAGCATCTCCGCCTGCACCAGTGGCTGATCGTTTAACTTGGCTCCACGCTGGAGCAAGGCCTGGATAACCCTATGGTTGTCCGTATCGATGGCCTCGTGCAGGGGCGTCCGATTGAAGCGATCGTGAACATTGAGTGGACAACCCGACGAGATCAGGTAGCACACGCAGTTGATCTTACCCAGAAAGCAGGCCAGATGCAGGGCGCTGCGCCCGTCGCAGTTGGTGTCGCACAGGTCCGCTCCATACTGTTTGAGCTCGCATAACTTCTTTACATCACCCTCGCACACGGCGGCGGCCACCAAGGCGGGATAGAAGGTGGAACACATCTGCTTCTGCTCCATACCCGAGGACATGTGCAGCGTTCGCGCAACGCCCTCGACTAGATCGATGTCATTAATCTTGGCCACCTTGTTGGTGGTCATCTCGCCGCGCAGACTCAGCATTAACACCTTCTTCTTGTTGGGCAGATCCCATTGGCACTTGGACAGCACATAGGCCAGCTTGGTTAATGCGGCCTCCTCGGTCATGTCATTGCCGGATATTATACCCACCTCTTGGAACGTTTTGCCCGTCTCGTTAGTGGTTGCCACCTTGCCCTCGGAACACTGGGAAATATTAACGATAAGTACGCCCCGGAGGACAGCCTCTTTCAGTTGGTCCAATAGATCATCTTGTTGTATCGGAAAGTTGCCTTCACCGAAGGTCTGCAGCACCACGCCCTTCATGGGTTCGCTAAGAAAGGCCTTCAACACATTTGCACTTATGCCAGGGTAAACTCGCAGCACGCCTACGTCCTTCTCCAGTTCAGAATGCACCGAAAACTTGTTGACGTTGCACGACCGGAAAACCTGGCGACTGTCGATCTCGATTTTGACGCCCATCCGGCCAAGCGGTGGAAAATTGGGTGAGTCAAGGGCGTCGAAGGAGTCTGAGCTGCGTTTTGTGGAGCGACAGCCACGTAGAATCTTGTTGCCAAAGAAGACTACGACCTCAGGGATGGAGTAATTGCCTGCCAACAACATAGCATTGAGGAAGTTATCCCGACCATCAGAGCGCGCCTCGAATATAGGGATCTGACCCCCGGTAACCACAACAGGTTTGCTCAAGTTCTCCAGCATAAAAGCCAGGGCCGAAGCTGTGTAAGCCATTGTATCTGTGCCCTGCAGTACTACGAATCCGTCATATATTTTGTAGTTTTTCTAAGAACGGGAGCCATGTAAATTATGTAATATATCTTCTTCATTTTTATCTCTTTTTGATAATCATATTTTGATTGCTGAATATCAAAGAAAGCTCTATCATAAACTTACACCAATTTCCCTGGCAATCATTTGCCACTCGGCCGCCCCCATGCAGCTGGAGTCTACTAGTGGAGATAACTCCTTTATGTGGTACATAATCCGATATGGTGCATCCTTCACCGCGGGAAGCACTAGGAAACGAACCCCGCACTCCATTTTGCCGATGTACTCCTTGTCATGGAGGATGGGACTATCTAGAAATCGACGTGCGAGTGCATTTGGCGCGCTAACCAGCTCTGTTTGAACGGTGAACGTTTAGTACTAGGATCAGCGTAATCTTTGTATTTTTACTCACCTCCGTAATCATTGGGCACCATTCCAATTGCCCCGCCCACGTAGATCACAAGGACACGGGCTTCCCTCTTGCACTCGCACATCGCCGATATCTTTAAAAAAAATATATGTCAAATTTGGAATTTTGAAACCTAATAAATATTAGGCTTGGATTAGACAGACACGACAGCGAAAGTGACAGGACGATCAGTGACCGCTTTTCAGCGCTTTAAGTGAAATTTAAAATATTGCCGCCAAACGAAAATACCGTTGATGACAGTCATAGTGTGACCAAAATCGACGTAGATGTTAGTTGAAAGCTAGAGATGGGCAGCAGAGGACAGTGGAGACGATAGGTATGAGCAAAATAATAATTTATTTCCCCTTAAATAGTAATTCTTTATCCTTTTTTTAAATTTCCCAATTCAATTTGCAAGTAAAATAAATTAAAAGAGATCATTTGCCCACTTATCTCAGCGGTTCATAAATATGAAAAAAAATTAATCGCACACGCCGTGAGCTCGTGAGCAGGTACGTGAAACTAGCCCATCTCTAGTGTCCACAGCGCAGTGCAACAAATAATAAATAAATAAATACCACAGCACAAAGCATTAAACGAATAAATTGCACCCCGCAGCGCGTCAACTGTGCCAGGGACCGAAATCTCGAGTTATCATCGCCGTTGGCTGCTTGGCTGCTTGGCTGCCAGTGCGTCTGACGTATCAGTCGCTGGCTGAAGCGCTGGAAGCACGGAAGCCACACAAGTAGAAACGCATTAAGAGCGCCGTAGCACTCCGTCCGCTGCTGCGGACGCTCGCGACCGAGCGGGGCAACGAATACGGATTGAGATGTCCTACTTCATGCACGCGGCCAGCAGCGACCTGGTCAACCTGAATGTGGGTGGTCAGCGGTAAGACAAAGAACGAAATTACGTCGTGCATTGCAGAATGATGACGTTGATGACGCATGCAATCTCCATCTCGCTTTCCGTAGATTCTCCACGTCGCGGCAAACGCTTACGTGGATACCGGACACCTTCTTTACCGCCCTGCTCAGCGGTCGCATTTCGAGCCTTAGGGACGAGCACAACGCCATCTTTATTGACCGCGATCCGACCCTTTTCTCTATTATTCTCAACTACCTGAGAACCAAGGATATCGACATTAAGAACTGTGAAATCCGCGCTTTGCGCCACGAGTCCGACTACTATGGTATCACGCCGTTGACCAAGCGTCTGGCACTTTGCGAGGACCTCAACCATTCGTCCTGCGGCGATGTCCTCTTCTACGGCTTTCTGGCGGCCCCGTCAATGCCTTCCAACGAGGCTGTACCCGCGGCGGCCGCTGACGAGCCACTGGCCTCCACTTCGGCCAGTGCGGTGGGCGGTCGCCCTGGCTCGATGGTGCGGGTTCCGGAGCCTTCTTCTCGTTCCTCGCACTCGCGGAACTCTTCGTGGGATCTGCGCCTGGGTCGCACAGGCAGCAGCGGCAATGGCTCTAACCCGCCAGCCCCCATGCTGCACTCCCGGAACCCTTCCATGGATTTCATGCGTCACTCGCGCAACTCCTCGGCGGATCTGAACAAGGCCTTTAGGAACGAGGTGGGCATGGTATTTAGTCCCACACAGAGCTCGCATTGGGTGGATCCCATGCGGGTGCAGATTATCAAGGCCCATCAGAACTGGATAGCTGTGGCCTATGCGCACTTCGTGACCTGCTACCGCGTGAAGGACTCCAACGGGTGGCAGCAAGTATTCACATCGCCGCACATCGATGCCACAATTGAGAGGATCGCCATCAAATCGATGGTCCCCAGCAAGATGGTGGCCATCTCATACGGCAGTCAGATCAGGCTGTGGAGCATCCAGGACGGTGGCCAAAAGACCGACATCGGCACCTTCAACCTAAACGTGCGGGTGGAGTATCTGTTCTTTATCGGCAGCCAGTTGGTGGCCCTCTCCTCATCCGGCAAGATCGGAGTGTGGCACGCAATGACCCAACACTGGCAGATACAGGATCTGGTTCCGGTGCTCTCTTTCGACTCGGCGGGCTCTTTCCTGCTGCTGGGCTGTAACAACGGATCCATCTACTATATAGACATGCAGAAATTTCCGCTGCGGATGAAGGACAACGATTTGCTGGTCACCGAGCTCTACAAGGACATTACGCTGGACCCTATCACGGCGATCTCTGTGTATCTCACCCCGAAGACTTCCAGCATCAGTGGCAATTGGATCGAGATTGCCTACGGCACAAAGTCCGGAGCAGTGCGCATCATTGTCCAGCATCCAGAGACGGCTGGTCATGGGCCTCATCTGTTCGAGACCTTCTTCGTGCACCAGAGTCCCGTTACTAAGGTGATGCTATCAGAGAAGTATCTTGTGTCTGTGTGCAACGAATATCATCATGTCCGCACCTGGCGCCTGACCCGTTTCCGTGGAATGCTATCCACTCAACCAGGTTCCACACCGGAGGCTTCGTTTAAGATCGTCTCGCTGGAGGCCACCGACACCAGCTACAGCTATGCGGCTGGCAATGATTTCGGACCTTACGGCGACTACGACGACATGATCTTCGTGCAAAAGGTGGTGCCCGAGACGGATCAGCTGTACGTCCGTCTGGCGTCCAACGGAGATCGGGTGTGCGTCATCCGGTCCGTGGATAGCTCCACCATCTCGGCTTTCTGTGTGCACGAGTGCGAAGTATCGTCGCGCATGGGATCCCGGTTTATACTCACTGGTCACTGCAACGGCGCTATCCAGATGTGGGATCTGACCACAGCTTTGGCCCTGCACTCCAAGGACGAGCCGCAGCAGAAAACTAATGGCGGACCCGACACCAATGAGCTTCTCCGCCTACTTGACCAGTGTGAAATCAGCAATTCATCATGCTCAACACCGTGTATGTCACCGTGTCTATCAGTTATGGGCAACAGCTCTGGAATGGCCTCCTCCATAGCTCGGATGAAGGCCAGCAATATAGCCTTGCTTAACCGAGAGCAACCGGTCATCGCCGCCCAGATAGCTCCTGCTGCTGGCCAAATGCAGCTTCCGCTGGCGCCTCCGCAGCAGCAGCAGATGGAAGCTCCGATGCCACCGGCTGGAATCCCAATAGCTGATGACAACAACGAATGAGACGTGGAAGCGGCTGCTTGGTCAGCGCTTGTTGGGCGCGTTTCATCGTTCACATTTCACAGGTGTAGCCTGATCTTCGACTACCAATTTATATTCCTGCAGTTCGTGGTGTGCGCCCTCCTCTACGTGTGGGTGTCGCGCCTCACCCACGGACTGCCAGCAGGCCAGCCGGCATTTACCCAATCCAGATAATCTCCCTATTATGTGCTCGATGTGGTTGCAAGTGCAATGTATGTATCCATGTATGTATATCATCCCCCCTTTGTGTTGTTTTGGAACGAACGAACCATTGGATCCTACAGTTGGTCATTTCTAAAGCAAACCCCCTTTGTTCTATGTAGTTAAAGTTATGGAAAATTAGTTAAAACAATAATATATGTAAACCAGAGTATAAGACTTTTACAACCGATCTATAATTAGAAGAACTCTAACGAGGCTGCTGACACGGCGACAAAATCGATTAATTAATGGATTAGTTTTTGTGTTCTCGGCGAACAAAGAAAGTGTTTGTCCAAAAATAAGTTCTTTGTTCTTCCTTCTCCCTCGATATGCATTTCAAAGATTATTTCTTGTGATTTAGTATTGATTGATTGGGAGAGATTGTCAGGCATATCTCTGCACTTGATTTGTACTCGAATTTGTCCCGACGAAGCAAGCCTCACGCAACAATATATTGATCTGCCGGCATAGCGACATAAGTCCGTCGACATAAATCCACCCACATAAACTCCAATGGAGATTATTTAAATGGTAAAATCGCTTAATCTGTTAAAAGCGGCAAACCGTAGACGTTGTCGAGTTTATGTCGTCGGACTTGAGCCGCCTTGCTGCAATCCATAAACCATTATACATATGTATGCAATATGCAATATAAATAAACCTAATTATATATATCAGATATCAAAGGAATGTTCTTGTGAGTCATCAATAATTTATTGAACATTTTATCTTAGTTGCTTGCTTGATGGTTGAATACTTGGAAGTGTGTGTTCCATTAACATTTATCAATTACAAATACTTGGCGTGTGTTTGTGTATATATACCGGACATGTATCAGTAAAGTAAAAAAGCAGCAAAAACGCCAAAACATATAAAAATATATATATAATATACATATATATGTATAATAGGTATGTAAGTCCCCCCTCTTCCTAACCGCCGCTCCCGCCCTTAACCAGTATTGTGCTTATTTACTTTAATTTAAACAAATGGAGCGTTAATTTACCTACAAAAAATAGGACGCACTGGGATACTGAGATTGAGTAATCATCATCATAGTCGAGCAGATACTTGGAGCGATTACCCACTTTCGCTCGCTCGGAAGCAATTGTCGTCGGTCATACAAATAGTTTGTACACAAAGTCAACCTAAAGCTACGCTATATATCTATATTCTAAAGGACAAACCGATATGAAGCTGTGCACCACATGGGGTATGAGTGATGAAGGGTCGATGACCCTTTCGCAATCGCTGAACGAGCGCAGTTCGTAACTACGATAATATGGGTGAATGTGGGAAAGGGGTCTGTGCATCGAATGGATGATATGTGCATGAGGGATTGCTAAGCAAAAAATGAAGGGAGATCCAGCTCACTGGCCACTGTCCAATCCCATCCTGTGGACGAGGGCTATACGTGGAAGTAGTCGTCAACCAGCAACTGCTCGCTAGGCGTAGATGTTGCCCCACTTAGCGGACTGCTCGCCTGCGTGTCCGACTCGTGATCCCCTTGCAGCGGCTCGTAGCCAGGCTCCAGTCCACTCGGGCTCGTGCTGGTCGTTGTCGTCGCAGATGTGGCCGCTGTGGTCAGATAGCACACAGATTCGTAGTTGGGATCCGTTTCGCTGCCCGTGCCCGTCAGCGATTCATACTGCGAAGTCAGAGGCGTGCTGGTGGCTACCGTTGAAGAGTTTAGCGAAACGGAATTGGATGTGGAGCTAGGCGATGTGAGGGTAAGGCGACTGCTTCCGCTGCCTGGCGTTCCGGCAGCCGCTGCATTCTCCGCTATCCGTGCATAGTGATCTGTTTCGGCAGCGGCCTTCGTCTCTAGGATGCTGGCATAGTTGTGATT
Organism: Drosophila bunnanda; assembly: GCA_035046265.1. NCBI lineage: Eukaryota > Metazoa > Arthropoda > Insecta > Diptera > Drosophilidae > Drosophila > Drosophila bunnanda. Next base: position 1,830,401 of record JAWNOB010000130.1, read on the forward strand.
GGCATCCGCTCCCGGAATGGTGCTATAGCCAGAGGCATCGGCGGATGTCGGTGGGCGTTTCTTCTCCAGCACCTTGGCGTAACCGTCGTCCGAATGGGCGCGACTCTTAAGCACCTCGTAGTTGGGATCGTAGTCCGAGGACTTTTTGGCCTCCTCCTCGCCAGCGGGTACTGGGTGCAGGTGGAGTTGCTCGTAGCCGGGATCGTTATTGCTATTGGACGGCAGCGGTGGCGGCAGCTGTGGCTGTGACTGTGGCTGGTTTACAATAGTCTCGTAGTGCTTTGTGCTGGAGCTGATGGCAATTGCTGTCGCTATCACGGGCTGGGCAATCGCTGAAAGGGTGAGGGAAATACAAGTTCGTTAGTTTATTAGCTTGGCAATAGCAACGTTCACTTGGTTTGCAAAGAAGAGTTAATGGTTGAGCGTCCTGGAGGCGATACTAACCACGGCTACTTCCAAACAAAAACTTGCGAAATTTTCGCTGTCTTAGTTGAACAAATATGGAAATTTCTCATTTTGGCATAGCAACTAAATGAGTTTTGGGAAGGCATGGCGGAGGAGAGACACAAGGAAAGACAGATAGATAGATAGACCGGCAGATTAGGCATTAGGCAGGGATCATCGACTAATCCGGGGTAGGAACCGTGAGGAGATCAAGCACTAAACCCACCCATCCTACCCCGTCGTAGTCGTCACAAAGGGACGATTGAATAATAAAGTGGAAAACTGTATGAAACTGTGGACGTACCTCCTCCTCCTCCTTCCTGCTGTCGCTCCTTTTGCAACATGTTGGCCGCATAACAATCCGATTTTCGATTCTCGTGTAATGCCGCCTGGCCATCAGCAGGTATCGTCTCATAGCCATGATCCTTCGCCGAGTAGCTATTGCTTCTCCCACGACTTTTCTGAGCATCTACCAGTAGAGCTGCAGCGCTATCAAGGGGACTGACACCCAAGGCATCCTGCTGTTGCTTTCGGGTCAGTATGGGCGAGTTGTTTTGCGAGGATGGGGAATTGCGCGAGAATTTGTGCTTCTTCATTACCTACATGGCGAGATCCAAACAAATCAGTTCTAGACTCTATTCTTGTGAGTGGTTACGACTTACCTTGGCATACATGCCCTCGATATTTTTGTTGCCCTCGCCTTCCTTGGATGGACTGAGACTCTTGCTGTGCTTGCGCTGGGGCGACGCCTCTCCAACCTCCACCTCGTGTCCATGTCCATCGCCACCTCCGCCCGCCTCAATCACCGATATGACCGAGTTCCTGCCAGAAGCCAGGTTGCTAATGCTGCCGGCGTGAAGATGGTGCGACTGACCCACACTGGACTTGGGAGTCGGCGGCAAAGGCGAGTTAGCCTGACGCTTTTCCGGCTTCGGTGAACCCAAATTACAGACGGATGTGCTGTTGTTTGACGAGGACGAGGCCTGGCGGGAGTGCATCTGCGCCCGCAAACTGTCAACTGGCGCCGGAATAGGCATATTATGATCTGTGCCGCTGCTGCTGCTAACCGGTCTGTGCAATCCGCTACTGATGCCGCCGCCCCCACCGACCATGACAACGGACGGACTGGCGACCGGAAGGCTGCTGCTATTGTTGATCTCGACGGCCACCACAATGGGATTGGCCTGCATGGGCTGGATTTGTGCGTAGGTTTCTGAGCCGCTCGTGTAAATATCGGCGGCGGCGTTGGCTGCATGACGATTATTGGGATCCTCGATGGCGGCATACGTTTCATCTGGAAATTGTGACAGGCATTTCAATGCAATGAGCAATTGAGCAATGAGAATGCATTGACTCACCAGAATCGTCGGATACGGTGGCATAGTGGGAGTCGTTCACATCGCGTGATAATGCTGGGTTCCTGTTCGTGGGCTTGCCTGGTGGTTGTTGTGCCAGAATGTTGGCTAGCGGCTCCCTCACACTGATGCTCGTGTATCCCTCTGCGCAAAAATAAAACATGATTAGGAGAAATGACATCATCTAGAAGTCTAGAAACTCACTGGAAGAGTCTTGCGAGTCGCCGCTAAAGTGCTGGTTCGCAATCGGTGGCGTCATGTAGGGCAGATCCTGACTGGCGGAAATCATGCCTGCTATCGCGGAAGCAGCGGGTATTTCAGCCTGCACCGAAGCCGAATCATTGTGCTCCCTAGAACCTTCGCTATGCTGTGAGCTGCGGTGCATGGGATCGATGCCATCGCTGGAAGATCCTGCCACTACTGCCGCCGCAGCAGCTGCTGCTGCTGATCCATGATTTGCCGCATGAGAGGTGGACGGAGCATTCAGCTGGGCATATGGATGCTCGGTGCCACGCAGCTTTGCGTAGTCATGCGGAAGACCCTTGACCCGTGAGTACGGAGAACTGACATCGTCCGCTTGGCTGATGGAACTGTGCTGCGACACGCTGGTCTGCTTCTTCAGGCTCGGCTGGGCTGTAAGGAGTGGTGGATGTTAAAAGAGAATAAACATATATTTTATATTTCACTCACGACTCTGACTTCGGGCATTGCGGGCATCTAGCAGCTGCTTGTCCGCCACAGTCTCGTATAGTTCAGACCCATTATCGTTGCTCTCGGCCACAGGAATGTCCGGCAAACTACGATGAGCCGCAGTGCTCGACCTGGAATTAATGATTAGGTTATTCCCCTTGCCCACCGAAATATCGGGCAATGAATACTCACCGCTTCTCCGAATCCGCATTGGAAACTGTGGAGGCATTTAGCTCCGCCTGGGACTCACTATTATTTACTAGGTTGGTGACCACTATAACCTCGTCGGGATTCTTTAGCTTGACCATGCCCTCGAGGCCCATTAAGTCATTTCTGCGTGAATGGAGAGAGAGTAAATAGTGTGTCATTAGTGGTACGGGCGCGACCAACTGGAACTGGGGCGGCATGCGGCGGTGAGAGAGCCACTTTCACTCCCTCGCTGACCAGAAAAGCGCCTTCTTCGCAGAAGTAGCCCCAAGTGATGGGCTTCCAATTCACAGCAGGATACAGAACTACTTACTTGGGAATGCGTTTCTTGCAGCAAAGACAAGCGCCCAACATCACGATGAAAGTGAGCGTCAGACCGAGAGTCGCCAGGAGGTACGTGTACGAGTTTTGGGCCTCCAGGCGCAGCTCGGACGTCGTCGCCTCCACCATGCCCATGTCGCTGTGTGTACATATGCACTATGTACCCATTTATAACCTACACTGGCCACTACACATATATATTTACTACTTTTTGCTGGGCTAAGCTATTATTTTCTTTTTTTATTTTTTATTTGTAGCTGCCCTCTAAATAGAGATGTGACTTGGTCACGGAACTTATCGATAATCCGATGACTTGGATGTCCCATCTCTATCAGCACTGAAAGATGGTCATACTGTTGTAATGAAAATATCCAGTGGTTATGGTTTAACCCTTGTGTATTCCTCAAAATTTACCGATAGTTTGTATATTATTTAATCATCAGATTTGCATAAAATTAAGAACATTATATTTGTTTTTTTCTGTATATGAATTAATAGTTATATCTGCCTTGTTCCGATTTATATACGAGTGAGAAAGAAAAAGATAATAGAACTGCCAAGTTTTATTCAAACAGCTTCAAAACTGAGAGACTATTTTGCTTAGAAACGGAGACGGTTTATAAATGTTTATGTATTTGCTTGCAGCTTTCGCTCTAACTGCTTAAGTTAGACCGTTTAAAAATGTAACTGCCAAGAGTTTCCAACTAAACTTCATGAGATTTTATTTCATACAATTGATATTTGGTATCAAAAACTATACCTATGCTAAAAGCAGGAGCTGTAAAGGTTTTTGTGCCTTACACAGTTGCACTTAATTCTAATTGATCGCTTGGCACGTTTTGTGAATGCTGTAAGAGTTTAGAGTTCTGTGTGCTTAAAGATGGTTCGTTCAATGTTCTCCTGCAGCTTTTCGACCTTGCGAGTTTGCTTTTTTAGCTGATCTTCCATATCTTCGAAGCGGTTACTCTTGTCCTTATGCTTCTCGTCCTACAAGAAAATAACACGATAATATATATATATATTTACGCTCTCCGCTCGGTAATACCTTGTACTTCTCCTTATGCAATGCATGCTCGGCATGCAGATGACGCAGCTTCAGTAGGCGACTCTCAAAATGGAACAACTCAGTCTTTATGGACGCCAGTTCCTTTTCGGTGAAGTTACTAGCTTGTGCCACTCGCCACAGACCCTGCACCTTCGGCTCTATGAAGTCCTGACTATGGGGTCCGGAGGACACAAGGCGCTCCAATCGATCGTAGTGATCCTTGATGCCTACATGATGACCGCGCAATGTGTTCAGGTCGTTTTCAAATTTCTTGACATTCTGTGAATGCGTCTTGATCTCATTTTCATTGGCATCGTTCGAAATCATATTGTAGTTATCCAGGTCCTCGGTGTTGATGGCATCTTATTTGGAGAAAGCAAATTAATGAAGCAAGCTTCCTTTCGTATTTCACCAAAACTCACTCTCATGCTTGTCGGTGTCCACGGTGCCAATGTTTTCCAGCAAGCTGTAGTATACATCAACCTTATCCTGGTGGTGATCAAACTCTTGCTTTAGGGATTTTAACTCCTCAGAAGTAAAGCCCGAAATCTCTGCCTTCTCCCAAAGCCGGTTAAGTTTCTTGTCCTTGAACAAGCTTTTGTTTTTGTGTCGCTCTTCGGGATCGTGGAATTTCTGCAAAAACATCAAAACCGTTAAGCGCCTGTTGCTCTAGCGCGAAAAGAGAGTACCTTAAAGGGCTTTATCTTCTCTGCATCTTGCGTCTCATCAAAATGCTCTAGGAGATCATAGCTGCTCATGATGCCAATCAGCTTTCGGCGCAGCTCGTCTTCCTTCAGACCATCCTTGTCCTTGTGTTGTGAATTTAGCTGCTTCCAAGCAATCTCCTCCTTGTCGTGGATTTTCAGCTCCATATACAGAGACTTAAGCTTGGGCTCCGTCAAACGCTAGAATTGGTATAATTATGTATACAGAGATTCCCGACAACTGCCCGCACTCACGTTCTGCGCCTTCGCCCACACAAGATTCAGCTTAGCCATGCGAAAGGGTCGCTGGATGCTCTTGAAATCGGGGTCGTACTTCTCTTCTCGTACTTGCTCGAAATGCTGCGGGTCGTTGGCCTCTCGGCTATACTTCTTGCTCTGCTTCTTATCGGCACCAACGCCCTGCGAAGCCACCAGCAAGGCAAGGGCAAGGATTGCCAGTATTGGTCCTGCCTTAATCATTTTCCCGTGATCTTCAACAGGATCAAAAGCACATGCAAATTTTCGGTGCTGACCTGGCTAAACAGTTATTCACAACAAGCCGTGCTGCCAACTTGATACGAAGGCAAGAGCGGCGATTCCCGGCCAGTGGGCCCAGCTAGAGATCACAGAATGAAGTACGCAGTATGCAGATTTGTTAGCCCCATTAAAACAAGTCTACCCTCGAATTGAATTAGGGAATACGAATATTTCATGTTTTCTTCAGGGCATAAGATACCAAAAAATCTATTTAAATTAATCAAAACAAAGAAAAAAAAATTACATTAATTTAATTATTTTAAAAAAAATCAACAAACCATCAATAGTCCGACGATGTTTTTTGCAGCACTATTACTTGGTTTTCTAGATTCGGGCACACTGAACTCGCACCGCTGCATTATTGCGCCATTCCATTAGTTCCTCTTAATATTATTTGTATTTAGCTAGCCATTGCTTATTGGATAGAGCCGTGACAATGAGGACAGAGGCAGCGGTGACTTGTTTTCTGGTGATAATCAACGGAGTGTGCTGCCAGAGCGGCGGTGGTGTCGGCGAAGAGAACTGGGTAGAGCCTCATTCAGCCTGGTCTGATTTCGCAATGGACTTGGAGTGCAAGTGTCCAGCTGTGGACCGGTCTCCGGCTGCCATTGAGGATGCACTTGCTCTTACCTACTTTAGAAAGTTCGTGAATCTGCTGTTCCAACGGAAGCGTTTGCAGGTGAGATCGGCGCTCGCCGAATAACCAATTTTGGTGGCATGACGTCATGGATGCTAACATGTATATACTTGTGTAAATAGTTCGATCAAGCGACAAATGTCTACAAGCGGTCCCTGCTTTTCTCAGTGCTGCCATCGCAGGTGGATGAACTGGAGACCGTGAGCGACCCCCGGGATCTGGACGTGGTGCTGACCAAAATCCTCGAGAGTGCGCAGGCGGCACCATTGTTTAAAGGCCAATATGGTTGCTCTTATGCGCACAAGGGAAACGGGGTGTTCGCCTTAATTACGGATATTTTCAAGGATTTTGTGGCGCTGGCGAAAATTTCCGAGGTACCTGTTTCTCCTTCTACGGAAACTTGACGCTTTAGATAACGGACTAGCCTTCATGTTTTTCCCAGGTGCAGTTTCTGCTGTTTATCGCGTTCTCCATCACACTCGGATACATTGTACGCAGGCGCTACCAATACGGGATCATTACAATTTTCCTTGGTGGTGTTTTTCTGTTCGGATATCTGCACACCTATTTGGAATGCAACAGAGTAGGTTACCTCAGGCTGTAATCAACAAACATTTCAACCGTATTATTAACCGACAGAAACTAGAAGTCGACGCCATGCTTGAGGTTATTAATACTAACCAGGAACCAAAGAGCTATGCGGAAATGTCTTGGTTTTCTCGGTTGAAAAACTATATAAGCAGAGCCTCCCCAGCCGATAAACAAATGAAGATGATTAGGTGAGTAGGCAATCTTTAGATCGCAAATATCCGCTTTATAAGATTTGTTTTTGGCTGGTTTCTTTTAGAAAATCTTCAAAGATCAATCTTCCATACTGCCGGCCAGATGAAGTGTTCCTTATGTATACAAACGATTTATTCCTTAAGCAGTTGGAAGTGTTGTTGGAAAGAGTATCGCATACCATGACAAAACTTACTAGTAAGTCTCAAATTCCAGGGAAAATTTGCAATAAGCCAAGTGTGTTTCACAGGTTTTGCTTTCAGAGAGTATTAAGTACTTTTAAATTATGACCAAACTACTTTAGAAAATGTACGGTGATTCCAGAGAGGATAATGAATTGCCTGGAAGTATAACTGTTGTCACTTTATAAAATTGTTCATCTCTGCTGCAAAGAGAGAAACAAAGGGGTTCCTTTAATTGTTATAACAGAATTGGTATACATCTTTAAAAGATACAACACTTCTCTAAGTCACTTTTTCTTTAACTACTTTAATAACGAAGGAAAAACTACCCTTAGAAGTACCCTTAGTAGTAAATCAACGCTTTAATTAATTAATTACATTTATCATCCCGCAGCTGGATTGTCATTTCCTTATAACATGATTGCTCCATTGTTCTTGGTTGCTTTGGTTGGATATATTATAAAGCTAACGTTTAAGTATGTGATTAGCCCCAAAGCTTGGGCCTCACTTATCCACAACCGAACTGCCGCCCCAGTCGCCCAGCCGATCAGTGCTAATGAGCCCACTCGTGACTGCATATCTGGCGAGAACCTGAAAATGCTACTAAATGTAATGAACGTCACAACTGCTCAGCAACAAACCCAGCAGCCACAAGCCCTACCCTCCGTTTCGGGCGTCCAGGAGCTAATCGAGCCACCGCAGACTTCTTTAAAGCCATCGCCGAAGAAAGAAGGAAGTCTGAATGACAGTAATGGCAGCAACAAGATTAGCAAGCAGGACACGTGCTGCGTTCTTGAGGCAGAAGGTTTCACGCTGGTCGATGATCACGAGGATGATGTCGATAATATCGATACGTTGTAACAGAACGTTTTAAACGTAATTTGTAGTTTTTCCTTGTGTTATGTCCGTGATTTTAATCCCCTAAAGTATTTTTAATTAAATTCCCATAATTTACATTTTACATCGATTTGATTTGTCATAGTTAAATTTTTATTTAAATTATTTTGCGTGTTCTCATTTGCACGATAAGTGTTAAGTTAAATCTTTAACAATAAGATCATTTAAGTAGGCCACCGAACTGTTTATATTATGCTGCCGGGCCCTTCAAAAAATCGGATATACTTTATGTAATTTGTTGATCCTTTTTTATATTTACAACGTGGCGCTCAGGCTATTATCGATTATCGTCAATATATATAAATATTATAGCAGTGGGCGCTCTGTGGGAGTTGCATATTAATTGAGTGTAAGCGATAATTAAATATTCGGTTTGTCGAATCTTGTAAAATCTAGTTCAATATGTTTACAACTAATAATATATATTTAATATACATGTGTATACATCTATGTATATAGATCTATATGATGCTGTGTATATATATTTTTGTAAGAAAAAAATTAGAAAAGAACCTCGGTGTAAATATATTTATTCGTTGTATTTTAAATCATGCACCTAAAATGTATTATGCTTTAATTACAATTCATTCGTTATTATTATTATAATTGTTATGCAACAAAGGTATCGCATTTGTTAGTGGAATGTATTGTGTATGCAATATATGTCATCCAATACATATTCTGAATAGCCAAAAACCCAGCTTGCCGTCTCCTAAAACTAAAGCTAAAACTAGGAAAACACGAAGCAGAACCCAAAGCACAGGCTAGTCTGGCTACGACAGCCACCTACTACAAGTTTCAACTGAGGCTGGCGGCTGGCACATCTGTGTGTAATAGAATAGTCCATGTCTATGGCAAACCGAGAGAATTTATCTAAATTGATTTCACAAATCTTATACGCAAATTGGTCCGCTATCATAATCTTGATTAATAATTTTTCTACTCGAATTCAACAATTTCCCTTTATTAGTTCTAGTGTGTAATTTGTCACGTCCTCTTGATTCCTGTTAGCTGATCTGTTTTGTTCTGTTCCAGCCAAGAGTGTCCAGCTGTGTCCTGATTGGGCGTATCTATCAGATGAGCAACATCATAATTAATGTAATTACGCGTTTAGCAGCGATTAAAGCATATCATTCACTTAGTCTGATTGGTAAAATTTAAAAAACTAATCCTCTTAATATCAAACAACAGCAAACTATGCGAAACAATTCGTTCAACTCCTACGCCTACGCACAAGCCAACCAACAATTAAAATAACGAATACCACATTTGGGAACGGCTCTTGTTATACATACGTAAGATACTTATGTGTGTGTTTTAAAAACAGGCAACTTATATACTTCTTCTACATGCTACTGCAAAAATGCACCAAATGCTCTTCAAATATCCTTCGATGTACGTGTGTTCCTTGGCTCACTTGATGAATGCAATTGTACTTGAACTCGATTCGGTTCTCTATATTTTGTTTGTTTGGCATTAAAATGCTTTCCTTTCTCTCTCTGTGTTTCGTCAATGAATTTCAGCAAAATAGGTGTAAAATTTTACATACACATTTAATATAATACAAACGTACAATGCCATCGTCTTGAAGGAGTTTTATGCTCTGCGGATCTTCGGGGTATGCACGATGTGGGCATGGCAATGAGTATTTTATACATTAGCTTACATATGTGGCGATCGGGGGCTCATCTATAGTTCGTCTCTATTATTCTGGTTAGGTGGTAAATAGTTAAACAGCAATGATAGTCGGGGGAGGCATCGGCATCAGTGCGTGCTCTGTTGCCCCACAAGAAGTCTTCCGTTAATGGATCCAATGTAAATATTGTATTCGTATCGTAGTCGATACAGATTCTATGTCTTTAAGTAGGTACTTTGGCTTTCGTTAGAGATATATTTATAGTAGTGTATAGCTTTTCGTTTGATACCTGGTTATGAATGGTTGGTGGATCATGCAAGTATGTAAACATTTGATATGTATGCCGTTACGTTTCAGATGCGATTATGTGTAAACTAAGGGTTAGTTAGCTTTGTGGTGTGTCCCGTATATTATCGTATGTATCGTATTCTTGTATCGTGTGTACTCTGTGCGACTAGAAGGATCTGATCTGCTCGAATAGAACCTATATATGCAAAATATACTCGTAATCGTAATTGCAATCGTAGTGTGACTTACATCAGTTCCTAAATACATGTCTTGTGTGGCTGTAACTCTAGATGTGGGCACTGGGTATGGGTGTGGTGTATGGTGCGTGGTGCGTGGTGTGTGGCGCATGGCGCTTGTGGGTGGAAACAGCTCCCCTTTACGCTGCTGCCCCAAGGCGAGTATTTGTCTGTCACCGTCTCCCTTCAATTAAACTCGACGCAATGCGACCCGGGCCGCATGCCATCCGATGCTTACATAACGCGACACTTCTCCTTGGCCCCTCCGCTGGCACTGGCACTGGCATCTCCGTTCTCCGGAATGGACCCGTTCGTATCCTTGGACTTCTTCTCCTTCTTCTGTTTCTTTTGCTTCTTGGTATCCAGCTGAAGGGAAACAGTGCGCGTCTTCTCCATGTTAAGCAGCTCCTGGAAGAGCTCGGTCACATTGTGATTCGTCTTGGCGGACGTCTCCATGAAGGATATGCTCCAAGTGGTGGCCTGTGCCTGACCCTCGATTTGAGAGACCTGCGGAAAGAGGAAAATTTTATATGAGACAGTGTTTAGTTAAGGCCAGAAGCTCCTATCTTCAACTATCTAATGCCAATGAAAGGTGTTGTGGCTTGTGACTTTAATAAATATTTGCCAGGCGTACGGCAATTATATCCTCTTAGTTACTTCCTAGTTTGACCACCAAAAGACTACTATCGCCTATTGCCACCACAATAATGATTGATAGATTCAGTTGGCTGCTAACCTCACGCAATTCGGCGGTCTCATCACACTTGTTGCCCACCAACATGACGGGTATGTTCGGTATGTCCGCTCCCTACGGAAAACAAGAGGTTAGATATTCAGTTTTGTGTTTCAGGATAACTCCCCCACCTTCAACTCCTTGATGAGCGCCCAGATGGGTCGCAGCTCCTCCAGACTCTGCTTGGAGCAGACCGAGTATACCATTATGAAGGCATGACCCTTAGAGATGGACAGCCGCTGCATGGCCGGGAACTGATGCGATCCGGTGGTGTCCGTGATCTGCAGCGTGCAGATGTTCTTATTGCAGCTGATGACCTATGGGATGAGGAATTAGTTAAGGGACATTTTACACCTGTAGATGCAGCGACACTGACCTGCCTATAGGTGTCCTCGATGGTCGGTATATAACTCTCGCGGAAGGTACCCTTGATGAAGCGTAACACTAGCGAGCTCTTGCCCACGCCTCCGGCGCCAAAGACCACCACCCGGTAGTCGTTGCTCTGCTCCGGCGCAGCGCGCGTCACCTGGTTCTTCTGCTCCGTCATCCCGATCCCGGAACGTCGGAAGCGGCGGGTCTATTGGATTCTAAGTGGAAACAGCTAGTAGAGATAGAGAGAGAAGCACAGCTGGAGCTGGAGCTTGTTGGCTTGCTGTCGGGCGCTGGTGGAATGTTCTACTTGGGCGCCATGCTTTCGTTTATCTGCAACGATTAAGAGCAAAATCAGTTTTTGGCCACAACGCCCACGCACGCACAGGCATTCCAAGTGGGTGTTGGAGTGGGTGCGGAAATGTGGGGGTGGCACGGCTTCGGGTCCCCCCAAAAAAAAACCAAAACAACCCAAAAAAAAAAAGGGGAAACAATGCGTGTGTCGCTAATTTTAGCCATGTGCCGCCAAGGAAGGGTATTGATTTTTACATGGCTGCCAGATAGATCGGCATCGCCATCTCCTCATCATCCTAACTATCACATTGCTGCCACTGCGATTATGATTGCGTTTGGCCGTGCGGTATAAATAGTCAATGCTTTGAAGGCGACACCGACACCGTCCCAAAGGGTTTCCTGCCCACACACCCCACACACACACACGAGGCGTAACTGCTCACTTCCGCTTGATTGTCCTGGTGGCACCTTTTCCGCATACCAAACCCCCGCTGTACGATTCTTCCCCCTCGTTTTGTTTTCACACTTTTTGTTTTTCCTCCTCGCACTTACAAACACACACACACACGCGCGCTCTCCCGCTCACCCACTGGCACACCTCACGCACTTTGCTGTTGATTTTTCCTTGCTTTATTTTGGCTTGGATTTATCGATTTTATCTGTGCTGCACTTCCCACTCGACCAAACACACACACACACACGCGGAGAACCAGAAAGGCATAAAGGTTGCTTCCTCGCTATATTAAATTTCCTGCAGGATCAGAGGTGCTTTTCTCCGTTACGGTATTTACTTGCATTTCGTTGCACTGGAATTCGTTGCAGGACAGGATCTATTGCCCGATGTGACTGAGCTCTCTGCTGCAGGCCGTCCTATCCTCTGCTTCCGATAACGGGGACCCGGACCCGGACCCCGCCCACCCACCGCCCCCACACACAACGGTATTTCAGCGCCTGCGCCGGCCCCAAAAGTAACAGAAAGCTTCTCCTCCAACCAAGCTGCCGAGACAGCAACCGCGCGGCAAAAGCTTCTGCACACGGCTCCAAAAAACCGGGGAAAAGCGCCGGCCGGCGTGTGCAAAAGAATTGAACATTGCAAGAGAATTGAGAATTGCCGGCCGTGTGGAAAAGCAAAGCCGCGTTTCCAAACTGTATATAACCGGGAGCATCCGCTCGAATATGCATCAGTTGTGGTCAGCAGCAAAGTGAATCATCATCTAAAAAAAGCAAAAAGGCCTACTAAGCCCAAAGTCTACTAAGTTGTGAAGTGAAGTTCCAGAAAAACCAAAAAATCCAAGATGCCTTGCCCATGCGGAAGCGGTAAGTTTGAAAATGGCGCCGAGTCAAAAGGACTTTTCCGTAATGGTGGAAAAACATCGACGTTTTTATAGATTATTTCTTTGACTTAACTTCCTGCTAATCCCTTATCCTTTTTGCTATTCCAGGATGCAAATGCACCCAGACCAGCAAGGGATCCTGCAACTGCGGCACTGACTGCAAGTGCGGTGGCACCAAGAAGTCGGCCTGTGGCTGCTCCAAGTGAGCTGGAGAAGATCTGGAGAAGAATGGATCACACTCACATCTCCGAACTGATTTCCTTTTATTTACCCACTCAGACAGCTAAATTGTATTAACAAACATGTTTTCTCATTTTCCCTCCATACAATGTTCAATTAAAGGCAATTGAAACCAAAGCTGACTCTTTTCGTGTTGCGCAATCACTCCGGGTCTGGGTCTCTCTAGGTTAGATTCTGCTTTACTGGATGCTCATACATGTGTATGTACATACGTGCCGTGGAAAATGGATGGTCAAGTGTTTTCCACATGTGTGCAAACGCGTTTTTATGATTAAATTCAGTGGGGCAAATATGGTAATCTGAGACGTTCTTCTATTGTCAGCGTGTGCGAGTGTGGGGGCTAAAGACGCAGACTGGGGATCAGATTTCAAAGCACAGCGGTTTGAACTTCTGACTTGTAGATACGGAACACAGCAGGGGGAAAGCAAATAGAGCTACGCCCAGTTGTGATGGCGTATAAAGACATTTTAACACATTCTTCTATGTACTGATTTAAAGGTTTTACAGGTTTAAACACATATAAACACATTGTATATGACATTCTCATAATAAAAATGAATAGATCCACTTTCTGTCCGCTCTGTGCTGCACATAAACTTAATCTTTATGGCTTGAAAGCTTCAAAGTGATCTCTTCAGGTAACAAGAAAGTGCAAGAACCTTAACACCTTACACCTGTACTCAAAGTCGTCACCGGAATAAGTCAAGAACAAGAACCCGGGCGGATGTTGGCTGAGAAGTGCTACTTGGCTGACCTAGGGGGTAGGGTTTCCATAAACCCCGCAACCTTTGACAGAAAGACCGCCACATTAAGAGCTATAAGTAAGTTCGCATTTATTTTTGTTAGCCTACGAATGCAGCTTAGATCTAATACTAGGCTAGGTGAACACACTTATGGAGGATTACGGGAACTCATTGGAGGGTAAGCCTAGTGCGCAGTATTTATACATATATGAAACGAATGAGTGTGTGCATGTCTTCTTTTTGGTTATCAGCGTGGCCAAACATTTACGGGCGGGAGATATCACGGCAATTTCGAAACGTACAAGGTAGAAAATAGTGGGAAACGGGTGTGCTCGGCCTACTTGATAACGATGTTCTGGGCCAGCCGCTTCACAAAGTCTACGTTCAGAAAGTTGGCCATCAAGGTTAACACGGACTTCTTGGGTGGTCGGCAGTGTCTCAGGCCAGCCTCCTGGCAGCACACGTTCGGAAAGCAGTCCAGCGTGGAGGTGCACGCCTTTGGGTGTAGATCAAATATGGGCGGTGGAGGAGCAGTACACTCAAGGTACTCGGTGACTGACCAAAATAGGGTAGGGTTTTCATATAAGATTCACATAGTTTATATATTAACTTTAAACTTACGATAGTCAAAGGAGCGCTTTACAGGCACAGGCGCCGTTTCCAGTTCCGGCTGCGAGGTGCGACAGTACCGCCTCCGACCATCCGGACAGCAGACCCGGGGCCAGCAATCCATGTCTGTATTGCACTCTTGGACATCCCACCAAAGCTCCGCCAGCGGTCTGCTAGGGCACTTGCGAGGTATCAAACCCAGAATAGCTGCACGAAGTTATAGACACATACATCATGGGGGTGCACAATCCCTGGTGACAAGATCTACTCACGTGCATGTGGAGTCTCCTCCAGTGGCTTAGGAACACCCGACACACAGCTGCTAGCTCCGAAGATGTCGCAGCACAGCTCATCACGCTGCCAGACGGAACAGTCTCGATCCGTCTTACATATCTTGGGGAAGAGCTGGAATCGCACCTCGTTCTCCCGCGGACAGTTGTATCTCAATCGGAGCTCAGCGGCCGCCCGCTTGCCCTTTTCCTTGTCCGCATCCTTGTCATCCGCACTCGGAAAATTTAAGGTGGGCAGCGCAATTCGAAAGGGTCCATCCGTGGAGGGTTTCAGTGTGGTTGTTGTGGTTGTGGTTGAGGACCTAGGTGTCGTTCTACCTGTTGTTGTGGAGCTATGTCCCCCACCTAGGGGTTTCCTGGTGGCCTTGACCTGCTTGCGCTGGCTAGCTTTTTCCTCCTTGGGACTGAACTTCTTGGGCGGATGTGGCTGCTTGGTTGGCGGCCGCACTGCCACCAGACTCTGCTGCCCAAAGCTCCAGAAGTTGGGGTTGAAGAAATTGAATCCGTTGGCCAAGCTGGGACGCGGAGCTGGGGAATGTGGAAAGTGGGTTAGCTGTGTGCTCAGTGGCCATTAGTGTTTCTGCTCCAAATAGCAGACATTACACGTCAAGTAAAGCGCAGTTCCCGCCGCTCATAAAGAGCATTTGTTTCATTATTCAGCCAGCAGAAAGCTGGCATGAATGGTGGATTAACCAGTTGCCCCATGCTTTCCACCCACTCCACGGAACCGCGTTCCCATCGCAATTACGTGCATCGCTGTGGCAACAGCAGCCCGGACCCCGGTGAATCACCCATCGAGATCTCCTCAACTGGCAAAGAGCATTACCCCCGTCCATTAGCGACACTTCCACTTCCTCAGAAGATGGTGCTTTAAATTTCCGAGCCATAAAACGGGCTAATGGCGAGTCAAGTTCAGGGTGCCAACAATTAGGCCTGCCCACCCTAAGCCAGGGTAGATTATGACTACATAGATTCTAAGCCGCCGGTGTAAACGATCGTGATCATGCAAATTACCAAAGGCCTAGGCCCCAATAATTCGCGGCCTTGTGTTCGACACTCCGGCTCGGATTTAGCCAAGGTCTCTTGCTGCTGCAGCAGTCAAAGCCGCCGATTCGAAAGCTCCGCTGCTCCAGTTATCGACGCTCCACTCCTAACCTATGCACCTATGTGGACGTTGGCGAACTCCAAACTCCAGACTGCAAACGGGTATATCAGGTTTTGGACACTTTGAATACTCAATTGCGGTCAGAGTAATGGATTTGCAAATCCAAGGCGAATCTATTTATCGATCTCACTTTGTTGCATAAAATCTAGATTTATTTTGGTTACCCAAGACGTCTGGCCAAAGTCTATCCTAGTCATAACAAGTTCTCTCAGTATATAAAACTCATAAAGTAGCTTTGACATTAAAAAAATATAAAAAGATTCCATAAATGAAAATGTAAGTAAACATTTTAACTGAATTTAAGACTATATTTTTATACCATTGCAGGGTAATATAATTTTAGTCAGAAGCTTAAAACTGTGTGAAGAAGGCATTTCCGATCCTTTAAATCGTATATATTATTAATCAGTATAATATAAAATTTAAATTTCTTGAAATTTTAAATTGAGTATGCAATTTAATCAGGCTTTTAAAAATTAACAAGGAAACGTTTTCCGAATTAAAATTAATTCTTATTTGGCTTAGTTATGAGTTTTTAAATTTTGATTCCCCGAAAAAAAATGTTATCTAAAAAAATCGATCACCATAGATTTAATTAATTCGAATATTTTCAGCTTAGTTACGATCGATTTCCTATTATATCCTATAACCTATAACCTGCAAGGGTATAAATACTTCACCTTTCCCAAGATAGTTTCCTTTCTGGCTTAAGTTAAATTGAAGCGGGCGATTTCTAAAAATATGGTATACTCTTGACCTTTTATCAAGTTCAAACTGAACAATTTCATAATACGTAATAAAATGTAAAACACCTCTAAGTTAAACGATGGGGTATCCCTGTCTTCGGTGCTTTGATTCCACTCATTTTCACACTTTTCGCACTCAGACAACTTCTTCGTCAGTATTGTCACTGTTTTTGCATTAGGAATATCAATCTTTATGGCCGAAACCGAAGCTAGGTCAGTGCCAGAGCCAGCATCTTCGACCAGTTTACCTGACATTCGAACGTTCACCAAGCCAAAAGCAAGTCACACATGGACAAAGTCTAGGTAAACCAAGCTGGGAACTAATAGCTCTAAGGATCTAAAAATTATAATTGCAATGCATTAAAAAAAAAGTGTTCACTGTAATACTTTTTATCAGATTATTCACTTGGATATGATTTTGTACCTCATTTCTTTTAATTATCTTGTAATGATTGTGCACTCACTTGTTGTCGTGGTTGTTGTTGTTGTCGTGGTTGTTGTACTTGTAGAAGTTGATGTTGTTGTTGTGGAGGAGGCGACGGGCCTGCGCCGGCGTACGATCTGCGTACGCTTGCGCTGGTTGGATGCACTTTGCTGGTGCCGCCTGGCCTGATCCGCTCCCACTGTCGCCTGCAGCTCTCGTGCAGCTTCATTGGTTGGCAGTGGAGCTGGGAGCGGGAGCTTGTATTGTGCAACTCCACGGCCAGCAGATGCCTTCGCCGCTGTTGCACAAGCGATGGATACGGCAGCTAGAAGCTGCAGCCACAGCAGTCTCATCGCGTCTGGATCTCCTTTTGGGGGTCACTGGTCCGATGACCTCACTTTTGGGAGCGACTGCAATCTGTGGCACCTGCGGACAGCTAATCAGTCACCATGGTTAGCAGCGAACACGGTGGGAATATATGCTGGTGGATTGGTGTTGGATATAAAGTTGGGCAAGCGCGACCAAGTTGTTTAAACACCGAGCGACCGCTTCAGACTCCCAAGCTAAATTGGCGAATGTGCAAAACCGAATTTTCGGCAGCGGAGTCGCCAGCTGAGATGGAGCGAATCGGTAGGTAGCTAAGAGAGCTAAGCGGGGGCTGACCCGCTCTTTAGCGGCGCAGTGGGGCAGGCCCCAAACTGGTTTTGGCTCTCGGCCTAATGGGCTTTTAGCTGGCTTCCACTGCACTCGCTGCGCTGATCGGATCGGAGTGGCGCTGTTGTTGGTGGCTGGGGCACCGTTGATGCGGACGCCACTAACCCACTGTCGTAGAAATGAGGAAATGCAGGCCACCGCTCGCAGGAGATTGCTTCCGGCTTTCCAAAAGGACTCCATCAATTAAGAATACACAATGTCTTGACCAGTTCGCGTGGGATTGATGTCATGTAACTAAGCTGGCCGCTAGGAAGTAAAGGAGATTGGAAATTCAACTATGAAGCATTTTTAAGGGTACCTTTCTGGTTTTAAATTCTACTATTTTTAAAACAGGTATTTATTGAATCCAAAAAGTCGCGAATGTCGGTAGTACAAGTACTGCCTCCAAAACCACTAAGTAAATCAATGTAGTGTTAAACGCATTGGCAGCCCACACCTAGATTCCAAGCTATTGGCCAATCCGCCCATTAATGTTTATTATCTACTCAAATTGAATAGCGGCTTTGCATAAAAGAACCTGCTAATATCACAGCTGATAGGGAAAAACCTATAAAATGGATTTTGAATCTCTAATAAAATATTGAATAGTACACAGAGAAATATAGTAAAAATTGAGTTTTTACCTTTTCGATTAAACAGATTTTCGTAACATCTTAAGCTTGCTTGTAGCATAAAAGCCACCGCTTCAATTTGCAACCCGCCAAATAGCGAGCTATTAAGATCTGCATCTACGATTCGACTCTGCCAGCAGCAAGAGTTAGTTTGGGGATGATCCACTCTTTAGCTTGCGAAACCGGTTGTTTTTGTTTAGCTTACCGCTCAATGCGAATTTAGATGACACTGACTGATCACACTCGAGTTGAAATAGATGTACATCAGTCCAGGGAAATGCACTTTTCCGGCAGTCATTGTCGCACCACAACATAAATTACAACACTCGTTCGATTACGTGGTTTCTTGTTATGGATTTAATTAGATGGAGATTTAAACAAACTGGTATTTTAACAAAGATCCTTCGTGGAAGGTGGCAACTGTTAGAATCCTGCGTGCTCTGGCGTTGTCGGGCGGGCCCCTCTGGTTTCTTGCTTAAGAGATTACTGTGGAATCGATGCCAGATGTTGTGTTGCACACGTTTTAGCTTTGTCGTCGCTTAAATCTCCAAATGATTATATAGTTGTTGCTGCTGCTGCTGTTGCCGGCATATTAATATACGGAGTCCTCATCATCTGAGACGACTGCGTGCATTAATAAGCCGAATTTTTTTTCGACACGCTCTAGGCGTGCCTGAAGGCGAAGAGGACGTCTAGTCCAGCTGCAAGAATAAGTTCGATTAGTTTGGAGTCCAATTTCACTTTATTCTGTTGAAGAACTCACCTTCTTGAAGCCAATGTCGTTGGCGTACTCCCTGAAGCACTGACGGCAGATGTTCAGGCCGTACTTGCGGATCAGACCGTGGCGGTTAGAGCAGGCACGGCTGGAAAGTTAAAACGGGTATGGCATTAGATTGGTTCTACACAATAATCGGGTATCTTCATAAGCTTGGCATAACAACAATTCTACGGCAAAGCGCTGTCGCCGCACTCGGCTGCTCCGCTGCCATGGGCGAGCGTCGCACCGCCTCGGACGGCTTTTTCTTTGGCCACCCTCAATTATGGAAACTGTTCAAGATGTTTAAACACGTATTTCCGTACTCAACCGGGGGCAAAGGAACAATAAACATTCAGCAAATGAGTGAAAACCGTGCAGAAAGGCAGGCGCCATGCGTGCAGGGGGCTGGGCGGGATTAACCTCACTTTCTACGGACATGCCAAAGCAATACAATAATGGTATATGGGGAAGCATTTACACAAATTGTACACCAAACGGTGCGCCAAGTAACGGGCCACACGAATCTTACCAGCATCGGGAGCCTTGGCCGTATTTGCGGGGATGCGAGTACCAGAGAGTAGCGAAACCCATGTTGGCGTTTTCACGAGAAATTCGAAAAGAAAGAGGATCTAGAGGTGGGAGACGGGCGATGGTTCGCTATGCGCCCCTTCTGAAGCAACTATCGATAAGGGACAGCTATCGTGGAATTTTGTACCCACAACAACGCTTCTAAAAGCAGTGAGAGAGCGAGAGAGCCAAATGTTTGAGAATGACTTCTTGTTAGCGCTGCAGGCTTGCAGAAAATGTATGTATTTGGTATTGTTTTTAAAAAGATCGATGCATCGAAGTTTCTATCGGTGATGTTTCAGTGTGGCCAGTTGGGAAAACAAACTTTCAACTATTGTAAATCTAGCTACTATTTCAAAAACTGTAACAACCTCAATTGTTAAAAGCCTCTTTCGTATGTGTAGTACAAACTTTCTACTAGAGCAAATCGCTCTTTTTATAAATAAGAAAAATTATTTTTTTTGTGATTTTTCGAAGCCACAAATTTTGTGGCCCGCCGTTATCGTTTCATTGCGCGCGCAGTGTTGAAAAGTGTGTTTGAAAAATTAACGCTTTGTTTTTTTCTTGTACAGCGTCGGTTTTTCAGCTGCTGTTTTTCTGTTTTTATCGTTTACCAGTTAATTTCCCAGTTCCCCCTTCCGCGTAGCCGATTAGGCGTCGAAATAATATAGTTAGCCATGGACGATTCGCGCAGATCGATCGCGGAAAAGGAAAGTATACAAAAGGGGGTTTTCCTTTAAATATAATTGTTCTGATTGTGATAATTCGTGTTGCGGTATGTGCATCGTTTTAACACTTGCGTCTCCCTGCAGATAGACACTCGCCGTTCATCGATCATGACAAGCGATGAAAGCACTATGTATTTATCCTTTGACTCTGACGAAAAGTGGCAATCGGCGATGGTTACCCAGAGCAGCCAGTTGCTGGAGATCCACGCAAGCGGTAAGATGGAGGCAGGGGATGACAAGGATCTCAGACGCGCAGTCCTGAAGGATCTACACCAGCTGTCGATCAGCAACGATCCGGATCTAAACTCGCCCCTGCGTCCTTTTGACAAGAGCGTTCTAAACAGACACAACGCGTTGAGCTCGACGCCCTCCAAGGATACTGTCCCGACAGTGGCAACACCAACGCAGACCGTTCCGCTCGACCTGACCAGCGTGGATAACAAAGAGAACTCGCACCCAGAGGGCGGCGACAACTCCACACTGTCCAATTCGGACTTGACTGCCAACACGGTCAAAGCAATCACCCTTAAGACCGAGGACGCCACCATTGACGAGGTGCCTGAGCAGGAGGTGGCCAAGCCCAGGGTAAGCACAGTTTATCCACTGAGTGATAATGTCGTGCTGGAGAACATTACCGAGGGTAAGAAAGTCCATATTATCTGTGAAGTCTGTTTTCATTCGCTTCTTTTCAGTTTCCAACGAGGAGGTGTCTGTAATGTCCCCGCCTCCTGTACCGAAAGATATTCCTTCGAAGGGATCAGAGGAGGTAAACGAAGTCTCCGAACTGATCGCAAAAATTCTGAAGATGACCACCGACACTATGGAGCCATCTACCGTCTCCACATCAAAAGTGGATGCGGGCAAGAGGCAATCCATTACCTCTTTATATTCCGCGCCCTTGCCACGCCCCCGGCGCTCGTATCTGCCCGCGCGCATGTCTGTGGTGGTCAAGACCACACTGAACAGTCCGGCCCGCAAGCGCCGCATAAGCTGCCTTCCCATTTCGCGCAAATCGGTCGGTCCATCAGGGCCTTCTCGTAAATTGGACGTTGCCACCAACACTAGTGACCAGAAGATCGTGGCTATGCTGCCCAAGCCGCCGGCCAAAATCTCTCCCGTTATCTTCAACTGTAAGACTTGCGAAGCCACGTTCCGCGTGAAGAGCCTGCTGACTGTTCATGAGCGCATGCACAATTTGACTGAAAACGGTCCCAAGGCCGTGAAGCGCTTGGCAAGCGCCAGTGCAACTAGTGCCAGTGGGCCGCAGAATCGCTGCAAGTACTGTGACAAGAACTTCGCCCTGGAGCGCGCTTTGCACATCCACCTGATGGAAAAATGCGACAAGATACCGCCGGGGGAGAAGCGCAAGCTGAAGTTCACCGAACTGAACCATGTGAAGAAGGCCCAGCTGCCGAAGATAGCCGTTGTCAGTGCAGCAGGAAATCCGCCAAAGCCCCAGCCACGCATGAGCAGTATTCCGACCAAGGGTAATTTTGCCACCAAGAATCCTGCAAGCAATTCGGTTAAGAGAAACGCCAAAGTAACCTTACACATGAATTTGAAATGAAAGTAACATATTGTAAATATTAAATATTTACTTGGAATATAGAAATATAGATTCTCTTAGCCGATATTATTCCAAATGTGTATTATAACTCAAATTTGTTCCTATTTGCAGCATTTTCGAATGGACCCCAACTGATGCCACCACCGTCCGTGAGGAAGGTATCCAAGAATGTGGCCCACCTCGGGGTCTATCGCACTCCCACCAAATCTGTTCCCTGTCACCTTTGCAAACAGTCCTTCAAGAGTATCCTCGAGTTCACCACACACAGCCTGAAGGTGCATGGAAAGGGACCGGTGCAGAAAATCGCCGTCGCTGATGGGGAAGATGACGCACCGAGTGCCATGGATTAAATCAAACGTTTCGAGTTTAGCCTTAGTCTAGGTCTAAGTTAAGTGTACTTTAATCTCTTCCCCCCAGTTTGAATACACCTTAACATAATCACTTGGTCTTCTTTTCGGGCGGAGGCTTCATGTCCACTCCCTCGGTCTTGATGTCTAGAGGTCCTGTGGCGTTGTTAAGCTCAGCGGCCGCATTGATATCTTCTCCCGCTATCGCCGACTGTTGAATGTTCTGCAACATGGGCGGAATGGGTGGCGGAAATTTGCGCAGCAGCTCGGCCAGCAGCATGTCCACACGCTGCTTCTGAAACAGAGTGCCACTATTTTCCTCCTTTGCCGCATTGGCGTCCTTCTTGTCTGCCTTGGATTTCTCCGATACTGAAATTAATCAGCTTTTGGAATCAAAAATCTTTGGAAGATAGATCACCATGTCTACTTACAAACTTTGTTAGTGGAAAAGTCCCAGGTGTAACCCTTATTGGGATGGTAGCGGGCATAGCTGCTGGCTTCCTCAAAAGCGGACTGCAGATTCACAACGGTATTGAGCTGAAAATATAAGCCGTTAAGCCCAGACGAATCTCATATCAGGCACGAATACTTACTATACGGGCATTGATGACGTTGGCCAGATCGGGGGCCTTGTAGACAGTGCCGCCGATGATGTAGTAGTCGGCAATGGGTGTCGCCTCAGAGGGATTGTGGCGATGCTGTTTACGGATAACATACAAAATGGGCTCGGCCACATGCAGCAGGATGTACTCGAGGCCGATCATGTTGCTAAAAACGTTTGAAATAAATATATATTCTAGATGCACAGCTCCAAGCTAAGGGATACATACTGTAGATGCTCTGCTCCCAAACGCTGCATCCGAATGGTCTCGTTGTTGCATATATGATCGTAGAAGGGATTGGATTTGCGACAAAAGTAGTCCATGACGCTCTGCGGACTCAGGGTGGCCATCATCTGGGTGTCATGCCAGGAGAGACGCAGGTGGTCGTTGGTCATCTGTCGGCTAGCCATGCTGGCGATGCGATGCACGTGTCCGGCGTCCGGAGCCCGATCTGGGAAGTACTGGTTGCTACGTTCTGTGGCCGGCGACGCGACTTTTGGCAATAGCACCGACAACGGCAGCGGCTGTTTTCTGGGTCAATGACGACGAGAACGCTTCTTCCGATTCCTATTCCTATTCCTAGCGATCGGTTTGTTTACAAGCTATTTTCGGCTGCCAATTTGAACGATTGATTTTTTTTATTTATTTGTTGTGCAATAAATAATTTAGCAACGCGCTGTCGTACGTCGCTCCTGTCCTCACTCCTCTCTCTCGGACCTGATCCTGTAAGTTTGCTGCTAATCCTTTGTTCTAATGCAGCGTTTATTAAATGTGATTGCAAGTTCGTTGTGTTTTTCCTGCACTATAAAACAAACAAATAAGTTTTTGTTGATATTTTTTCATTTAATGAGTAAGTAGTGTGACCTCAGGAGAGATTCGAAATTAGCCTGTCTTCAGCCATAATCGTTCAGGAAAAATCAAGTAAGCAAAGCTGGTCGCACTGTCACACGGATCGGAGCAGTATGGCCGGTATTAGAGTTTCGCCAAAACCCCATTTCCCACCATTACCGCCAGAAATAACAAGCACACAAACACATTTGGTCCTACTGTCACATATTTGCAGGAAGTGGACAGTCCCGACGAAGAAGAAGCAGGAGCTGCGAAAAAGTTTAAAAATAAACTAATTCCGTTTTAAATCAAACTGATATTCAATTTTCCGGCGCGCAACCACCGCAGCAGCCGCTCACCGCCCAGTCAAGACATAGCTGCCGTACGATCGCACACGAACACAAACAAACGGATTTGATCAAAATTTCCGCTCTCACGGATCTTGGGTCGTTGCCGTCGCCATCAATATTGGGAATATCAGTTCGTTTTGTACCCTTCGTCGTGGCGCACGGGAAGCAGACGCTGAGCAGCGCACGGCTCTTGCAATGGTAACACCAACCACTCATCCGTAACCATAATCAGTCACAAAATCAATATGTAGCACCCTCTGGACCCAGTGTACTTGTGCCTGTCCAGCTCTAGAGCATTTGTACATAGACAACGCGACTCCTCGTCCCGCATATTGGGCCTTCAATCGTATCATCCGTACAATACATATATGTATGTGCGTACGCTTTTGTAGGCGGCCAGTCAAGGTCGCATGATTCTCGGCCAGGCGCGCACATACATACACCCGAAAACGTTCTTTTTTTACGCCTGCCTCACCTTGATTTTCAACAATATTTTTTCTGTTTGTGTGTGTGCCAGTATGTGTGCTGTTTCCATGGCTGCACCAAATATTTGTTTATTCCACCTGATGTGGAGGCATCTTGAGAGTCCAGTGTAATCTCTCTGTAACTGTCCCGTGTAAATAGACTCCGGTGTGTGTCCAGTGTTTAGTGTGCGCCTTGCTGATATCCAAACGGAAACGACTCTACTCTATTCTCTTCTAGATTATTGCACACTTTAGCACCTTAAGCGGACGCCGGATCCGTTCCAGATCCGTATCTCAGTCAGTTTCAGCGAAATGCGCTACATAAAACCGGAGCCGTATTACGAAGTAAACCGTAACAGCGCCAAATCTCTTCCAGCCCCATATCGCGTCTATGGAATAGATTGACTAATGCATATCTATTTGCAGGGCCTTCCACCTTTCAATGTCACCGGCAGCCCGTTCAATGTGGTGCCCATCCACAACTACCCGGAGCTGATGAAGGACACCTGCGCCTTGATCAACGCAGAATGGCCGCGCTCGGAAACGGCGCGCATGCGCTCACTGGAGGCCTCCTGCGACACACTGCCCTGCAGCCTGGTGCTGACCACAGAGGGCATGTGTCGGGTGATTGCCCACCTCAAGCTCAGTCCGATCACATCCAAGAAGAAGGCCTGCTTCGTGGAGTCAGTGGTGGTGGACAAGAGCTACCGGGGTCAGGGCTTTGGCAAGTTGATCATGAAGTTCGCCGAGGACTACTGCCGCGTGGTGCTCGACCTGAAAACCATCTACTTGTCGACTATCGACCAGGACGGATTCTACGAGCGCATCGGGTATGAGTATTGCGCACCCATTACTATGTACGGTCCGCGTCACTGCGAACTGCCGAGCCTGCAAAATGCCAAAAAGAAATACATGAAGAAGGTCTTATAGACGTCAACGCCAGTAACTGTAGTGAGATTAGCCCAATTGGGTCATACCGAGACCGATCAGCGTGTGGCGGTTAACTAGTCAAATTGGCAAACGCTTGAATTCTTCACGGGCTTACCTGCCAGCAGCTGCACCGGGGCCGCAACCCGTGGGCACCACGGCACCCTGCCAATTGTCAGTTGTCAATGGGTAGGAGTGCTTCCACGTCCACTCGGGGGTCTCGGGGTGCAGCCAGAGCTTTTGATTCCATTACACCGATAAGCAAACACTGTGTTGATTTTTGGATATTACTTTCCGCGTGTATTTTTTAATCTTTTTGGTTCTTTTTGTATGACAAAGGTGACCATGACCCCGCCCCTTTGCCTGTTCGTTACATGTATAAGGACTATATGTTAACTTAAAGCCCACTGTGTATAGCGTTATGATTTGTTATATAGTATTTGCTCAAGCGTGTGCCTAGGCATAGTTGCTCCTAGACGAAAATCTACCTGCCTGCGATGATAATAAGTAGGAAAGAAGCTCAAGTATCTTCCAACGAAACATAGCATATACATAGACATATCGAGCCTTAGCATTAAGCACTTAACGAAGGCAATAACTTCCAATAATAAATCGTGTAGAAATCGTAATTGAAATGCCAAAGAAGCCATTTATGTTTTAGTTTCTGGGCGGAAGTGGCGAGGCGTCGCTACGGAAGCAGCTGTCTGCAGCATGAGCGATGCATCCCCATCTCGCCGAGATGACAAGTCCAAGTTCACGGCTGCGGCTATCTATAAATTTATGTTATTTTTGCGCAGCCAAATTCGACGGGGGCTCGGACGGGCCCAAGTGGTTAATGCCCGCCGCCGCCCAGCGAGCAGTGTCATGAGAATTGCTTCTGTTACAGAAATAACCGTGCAGTGATGTAAGGCGCGCAGAGATCTCTGCGTCTGCCAAGAAATGTCTCTCTCGTGTCCCGGGTGGGGTGTGCGTCTCTGTTCTGATAGCAGAAGCTGTTGATCTGATCTCTGCTGGCTTGGCTGGCCCACACGGTGATTTTTTATGGTTACACATTGCTCGAATACCTGAATGGCGTTTGGTGCGACAGGTGCTAATGTGCCGACATTTCGGGGTGTCCGTGTGTCCGGTGCCAAAGCGAATCTGCACGTAATTGCAATTAAATACGTACGTTATCTTCTAAAATGGAAAGTTTATTGTGCGCGCACTCACATTACATATGTACGTACTGGTTACGTATCATTTGGGGAATCAGGGGGACTGGGACTACGATAGGAATATCAATTTAAATGTATTTGTACGACTCGAATGATCATCAGCTGCAAGTGGATATGTGGGGCCCATACTGGACAATGAAGCTCTAGGCAGTCTTCGGAGTCTTTCCAATGCCGCACACCTTGCCGTAGTGCTCCGGCTGGTCCAGACTGTCGATGATAAACTTTCCCAAATCGAACTTGGAGACCAGACGGTAAGGGGCCTCGTCGTGCACCACGGTGTAGGCGGTGGATGGCTCATCGGCGATATGGGGCGGTAGGATAGCAATGTAATCCAAACCGGAAGCCTTGGTCAAGTCCAGCATGCGCTGGTGTTCCTCATTCAGTTTGTGGAACACAGCTGGAACCTCCTTAAGGGTACGCAGCAGGAACGAGGACATGACAATCGAGAACTTGGTGATCTTCTCTTCCTTCATCGCCTTGATCAAGTTTGCGGTGCCTTGCGACAGCTCAGTGGTAGCCTCGAGTTTGTTACGAGTGCCCAGGATCACGGCCACTCCCTCTACGCCCTCGATGAGGCGCTTCACATCCTCGTAGTTGGTGGCATCCCCCTTTACCAGATCAACTTTGGACTTGAAACGCTCCGGAACGGTGGCCTCGGTGCGATAAAGTAGACGGACCTTCAGACCTGCAAGATACAAGAATTAGCAGCGGTCGTAGACACCCCAATGATCCCGCTGATCCCGAGTACCTACCTTTCTGTAGGGCGTGATCCACGGCACACTCGCCGGTCATGCCGGTGCCACCGATGATTGCAATGCGTTGCATAATGCCTGCTCCTTAATTCCGACGGGAATGTAAAGCCTAATGTCCACTCTTGGTTGTGCGAAACTGCAGTCTCACCTGTGATCCAGCAGGTGGTGATGGTTATCTAGCAAGTTCCAAATCGCAAGTGCCTCCAGCGGACTGCCTTCTCTGCGTTCTCACCTCGCCGGCTGATTCTATATCTCTCTCTCACGCACACCAGCAAACAGGTGTGTTCGTGCAGCACAGAAATACCGAAGGGGCCAGATGTATGTATGTACATACATATATAGATAGCAATATCTCTGGTAAAAAGAACAATTTTATTTACAAACGCTTTAGGTGCTCATTTGTCATGGTGATTAATGTTAAAAATTAAAAAGAATTTGAATTGGCAAATTGCGGAATTGCTCAGTCTGCAGCACTGGCCGCCGCGGCCAGGGTTGTAAAGTGCTCCGCTGTGTAAAGTTTTGCCCGCCAAAATTTTGGTTACGCCTGCGACTCGTCGGAATAAGGATTGTCTGCCGGATTCTTCACTCGCCGCAGCGTGATACCTAGCTTGAGTTCGCTCAGGAAATCCGTGGTCGCTGGCTTCCGTTCGGGTCGTGGCTTGATACCGCTTATTGTGGCCGCCTTCTGGTCCACTTTCTGGAAGGATCGGAGGAGTATTAGAAATTCGTGTACAGTTGTTATTGCTTGTGAAATATGGACATACCTTCAATGCTACTCCCTGGCGTATACTGGCGAGTAGCGCACCCCGATCATCTCCACCTGAAGAGGCTGCAGGAGCAGCTATTGGCTGGGACTTTTGCATAGGCGGCGGTGGCGGTACTCCGGCCATACCAGCTGGTGGAGGCGGCGGCGGTGGCGGCGCTCCACCTGCAGCGGCAACCGGCATGGGAGGCGGCGGTGGCGGAACGGCTGCAGATGCTGCTGGAGGCGGTGGTGGAACAGGTATGTGACCACTTGCAACTTTGTTATTTTGCATCTGCATCGGTGGTGGTGCAGCTGGAACATGACTGTACACTTGCATCGGTGCCGCCGCCGGCGGTATATAGGCTGATGGTGTCCTAGCCCCAGTCGGTTTAACTGGAGGAGCAGGTGGCGGCGGTTTAGCAACTGGCGCATACTGCACCTGTGACATCGAAGCCATCGAGTTGGTGTTTGGTACTACAGTAGGCTTTGGCGGCGCAGGTGGAGGAACGCGCATGGTGCCCGCCTTGCGCTGTGGTGATATGGTGGCGTAAGTCGCGTTCGGCGCCTTCTGAGGAGGCGAGGGCCGCACCTGGCGGATGTCGATGGCCGCCGGATAACCATGTGCATGCGAGTTGTTCGCTGTGACCGCCGAGGGAGGCGGAGGCACTTTCGACCGGTTAACCTGCTGCTGGTGTGGTTGCTGATGTGACTGGACGTGAACGGGAATAACAGATCCCACCTCTTGTTGTCTGACGGCAGTTGGAGCAGCTGATCCTGGAGCAGGCAGATCCATGTCCGAGATGTCCACGAAGCGTGAGGTGAGCGAGGCATAGTTAGAGAAGTTCGGAGCAGGCGCAGGCTTCACAACGGCTGCCATTGGTGGCGGCGGAGGCGAGGGCGGAGGAGTAATCTGATTGTTGGTGGAAATAGTGGCGTAGAGTAGCGTCCTGGCCGGTTCCTGGACATGGGTCTTGGTCTGAAGATCACTCTTGGTGGGCTGTGACAGCGAAAATCGGTTTACTTGATGGCACTTACGCTTCAACCACTTACCATCCACGTGAAGTTTGAGTGCACAATCTTCTTGATAACGTCCTGGCGCCGCATGTCACTAATGTCCGCCTCCGTAATGCCCCTCTCCATCATGTACTTCCGCAACACATTGTCGTTGGACTCGGCGTTCAGGTCGAAGGCGTTCCTTGTGCGATCCCGAGTCACATCTCCGGATACGTGCTGAAAGTTGACGGGGCCGCTGATCTCGTACTTGGAGCCCTTGTTGCTAACCAAAACGCTGGTGGCGAAGCTAGGACCCGCCATGGCAACGGCTGGCGGGGCACCGGCATACCTGTCCAGGCTGTTCGATGAGGAGGAGCTCTTCATGCCGTCAAGACTGCCGCTGATGCTGGCGTTGTCGGCGTAGTATGGCGGCGGGCGGACTGCTGGCGGCGGATGGGCAAACACGTCACTGCTCACTTGCATAGACGGCGGCTGCAAAGAGAGAAACGGCTGCGTTCAGGACCAGGGAGCGAGCGGAGATGCGTATGTATGAATGATGAGGTAAGGAGGAGGAGCTGCTTGTCGCCGGACATTACCACCCAATAACCGGGCCCCTTATTACTCCTAATTATGTCATAAACGTAGGCGCGCCGCATGATGGCCGGCAGACGATCGAGGTCGTCGGACAGGTTGGCCTTCCGCAGGTACAACTGGAGCATTTCATCGACGCCCTGGCCCCGCACATCGAAGGTCTTGCGGAAATCAATGGCCCTGCCCTCCAGCTGCCGAAACTCCACAGGCTCGGAGATGTACGCGTACGAGTAATCCTCCATCTTGGCACTAGAAAAGCGGATACGTAGTTGGGAGCTGCGTTAGTACGGCTGCTAAGGATCGCGCTGGGTGCCGCCCACTTGGCTTTGTCTCGGATCTCTCCGCGGAGCCGTGCGTCCACAATATGCCCTGCGGTATTATCTAGTTGCCAATTTGCAGATAAGAGGTGCTGGCGCAACCTGCGTTTTTATCAATTTCGGATTCGGATCGCGGTGGGCCTTCACCGCCGCTGACTCATCGTCCGGTTAACTCAGATCATTTAACCTTTAGACACACGTTAACCGAGATCAAGGAGCAATTACCGTATGCACCGATGAGCAGAAAGATTCAGGCAGTTACAGCAGTACCGGGAGTGAAGACGGAGTTGGATCAAATCGAAAATGGAATAGGATCGGCAGCCGGAGAAGCAGTTTGAACGGCACAAAGCAGTTTGGCGGACTGATTAACCGCGGTGGTATGCCTTGTTAGGCACAGCGTTTACTCATTTCGCGAACCGCCTTATCTGGAGCCGAGGCACTGATAACTGATAACCGGGGGCCAGTAATCACCTGGGGCCGCGACAACCAAGTCTCCCACTCCGGCAGCGACAGCCTGAGCCAAAAGAAAACATAAACAATCGGCGTAAACTATATTTTGGTAGTGGCTTCATGATAAACGCTTCACCTGTCAACTCGCTGGCTAGGTTGGGTAAGTCCAAGAAAATTGAAAGAAATAACGATAATGAGTAATGCCTTCACAGAAACCGGAAACGGTCGTCATACGAGTGAAATAGCCGGCTGTTAATTAGTACCATATTCTTTACTGGAAGATCAGAATGTCACATTATGGCGTATATGGCCAGATTTCAAGGATCTTTCATCCGGGAATATCATGAAGATGGGAAGGTATAGGTCATTTAATTTTAATATTTTCAAACTATGATTTCATAATTTAGAAAATTCCTATGTATCAGTTACCCAATCATCAGTTTAAGTCCTTTAGTGTCGCGAAGGTCAATTCTATAGGATTGGCACTCAAATTTCCAAGTTCGTGTCACGATTAACTGTCAAGTCTCACCATAGGGACATATGGAAAAATCCGGTTTTAGGGCAACCCTGTAGAGTTGCTTGGGCTTCTTTGAGTTATCTGTCAGATCTGATGACTTGCTATACGGCACAGGAAAGGCATACCTCAGTTACCCAATCATCAGCAGCCGAAACGTTTCGAGAAGTTTAAAGTTTTCGTTGTCTTTCTGGAAAAACGTAGTCTTTCGATCTGTTCAAAAAGTTAGCCGACTACGTCGACAAAACTGTAAAAAAAAAACATAACTTTTGGTTATAACCCCAATGCCGTAATGGACCCTGAAAATGTTGAGAACCTTCAGGAAGATGAGCAGCAGGCGGGGGAATATACACTGGCCGAGATCGAGGTTGATATGGAGTCGCAGCTGGCTCCCAATGACCTCGACCCCGGTGCTACGGTGCTTCTCTCCATTGAGGGGGAGGGAGATGGCGAGCGCATTATGAGCCACGAAGAGCTATCCAGGTGGTTTTTGGTAGAGCCGGCCCCAAGCCCGGCACCAATGCCCACAGATGTGGTGGTGCAGCGCACCCTGGAGGACCCCGCTCTCAAGCAGATTCTCCAGGAGGCCGACGGCAAGCCAGACTTTGATCCCGAGGCAGAGCAGATGAAGATTCGCAGCTTTCTGGCAGGCTTTACCCACAACAGGATGACCACAGAGCAGTCGGTATTTCAAGGTACTGTCGTCCGCAGCCTTAAAGTATCCCCTATTACTTGATGTTTTTCTTTGTCCCTTTTTCAGGATGTCGCGCGAATGCAAATGTCTTTAGCAACCGGGTCAAGTGCCCTGATTGTCTTGGTACTTTCGATCCGTCTTCGTTCCAAAATCACCCCTGTCCCTTTGGGGCCGAACGGATGTCGAAGTCAGATGACGAAATCGGGAAACGGACGGCAGCCGCAGCAGTAGCCAGTGCTGCACCTGAGCCTACCGCTCCTCCTTCCCCAAGCAAACCGAACAGCTTGCGTGTGATCGAGGAGAACCAGGTCCGCCTGCGTCGCTTCATGAATGATGAGTTGAAGTACGACATAAACACAGGCGTGGATGGCTCGCGCAGCCGCAAGTCCAACAAGGGCATCAACGAGTGCAGCAAGTGTGATCGCAAGTTCGTTCACGCCTCTGGGCTGGTGCGCCACATGGAGAAGCACGCTCTGGACCTGATCCCCTCGCAGACAAACACACAGCCGGCCACATCTTTGGCGGCCGGACTCACTGCCGCCGTGAAGTGCAACGCCTGTGGGCGCATCTTTTACGATCCGCAGGTGGCATTGGCGCATGGCAACGTTCATTTCAAAGTAGAGAAAGGTAACCAATCAGAAGCTCCGGTCAAGTGTGCCACCAATACAGATTTTAAGCAGCTTCTGAAGGATAGCGAGTCGCTTCTGGGCGAAAATTGCTTGAAAGCAGAAAAGCCGAATAGTCTGGAGACCGATTTGTTCAGCACTTTGGTGCTGGGCAGCGTCCTGCAATGCGAGTTCTGCGAATACCTGTTCGCCGACATCGCGGAGCTGCTCGCCCATTCAGCCACTCACCCGGTAAAGCGACGTTTCGAGTGCACCGCCTGTGACATTAAGATGGATACTGCTAAGGAGGCCAGACTCCATTTCGAGACGGACTGCATCTTCATGCGCGAGGCGGGGAAGCCTCTGAGTGTTTCGGTCAGCCGCTTCTTTGTGTGCAATGTATGCGAGCTGAAATTCGCCAACTCAGAGCTGCTGCAGGACCATCGGTAAGGAGGATATGGTTGTGTCACAGCCAGGATAAAATTTATTCCGTTTGCTAGCTGCACCTACCATCACTACTTTCCGAGGCTCAGTCTGCATGGGACGCGCCTGCTGCTTCCCTGCGATTTCTGCGAGGCAATGTTCGAATGCGCCAGTGAGGTCCAGCCGCACAACGAGGAGAAACACTCTAGCAAAAAGAAGCGGGAGAAGGACTCGGCTAGCGGCCGCCAGCGCCAGTATCTGTGCGACATCTGCGGCAAGTCCTACACCCAGTCAAGTCACCTGTGGCAGCACCTTCGCTTCCACCAGGGTGAGTACAAATCCGAGTACGAGTTCAGTTCCAGCCGTTGATCTTACACTTCATCCGGTGCCAGGTGTGAAGCCGTTCGTCTGTCCGGAGGAGAAATGCGACCGCAAGTTCACCATCCGACCGGACCTCAACGACCACATCCGCAAGTGCCACACGGGTGAGCGGCCGTTTCACTGTCTGGTGTGCGGAAAGCGTTTCCTCACCGGCTCCGTGTTCTATCAACATCGTCTGATCCATCGCGGCGAGCGACGCTACGAGTGCGAGGAGTGCGGCAAGCGATTCTATCGCGCCGATGCCCTGAAGAATCACCAGCGCATCCACACTGGGGAGAAGCCTTTCAGCTGCCTCTTCTGCACCAAGACATTCCGCCAGCGTGGCGATCGGGACAAGCACATGAGGGCCCGTCACTCCCACCTTGATGCCAACTCGCGCCTCATGATGCAGATGCAGAAGTTCCAGCTGGAGTCGGCCGCAGCCGCCAAGGCCAAGGGCAAAAAGGCTACGGCCGGAGTCGCTGTATCTGCTCGTGACAGTCCCCACACTGCAGAGGGCTTGGAACCCGAAGAAGGGGCTTCAGAAGAGCACCTCCACAATCCCGAACAGAACGAGGACGAGCCCAACTATTTTATAGTGAAACAGTACGTGCAGCCCAGGGAAGATGATCAGGACGGTTTTAATACGCGGGAGGGGGCCTGCGCCCTGGAGGAGGATGGCTGTACCATGGAGGAGGAGGACCAGCAGATAATTATGTATGGGGCACAGCCGGCACAGGGCTTGGAATTGGGAGACGACCAGCGAGTGAGTCAGGATCTGATCACTTTCGACTATAAGGAGCCGAATGAGCAGCCAATGCAGGACGAGGACTACGTTCAACTTCTGCAGGGCGACGAGAATGCCAGAGTTGTGGTTGTGCAGAACAATCCAGCTCAGCCTATGTTTTCCAATTCTTACATGTGATCGGATTTAAATTCAGGCAAAGCGCCAAACAAATAAAACCATTTCCGGTGTTGGCGCATACGGCTACGATATCGCGATAATTTTTTCTATGTATATCGATAATTCTTATGTTTGAATAAATAAAAATTAGTTTTTAAATTTAACTAATTTTTGTATTTAATAATAATATTTAAAATAATTAGATAAGACACTTAGTTTCGTTTTGAGAAAATCGTCGAAAAAATTGCATTGGAACTTTAGCGAAGACTCAACCCCGTATATTTGTAAATTTAAATCTGGTTGGCAACGCGACATTTCGCTTTAAGTGCTGGTCACCTTTAAAATCTTTTAAAATGACCGTTAAATTATATATTCACTTCATAAGCAACCAAATAAGAGCGAAAAAAACTATAAAATATAAATATATATTTGAATGAGCCATACATGAGTTAATATCAATTAACCTTTAAAATTTATCGAAATGTGTAGAAAGTTAATACAAAATTATATATATTTTGTTAAACACATTCTTATACAAGCTTAAAAATTAAAGTAAACCTGGCCAAGGAATTGGTATGTTGCAAATTTAATAATTTACACTGAAAGTACATACATTCGTGGTATGACTTACCGACTAAAACTTCAAAAAACATTCACA
Organism: Drosophila bunnanda; assembly: GCA_035046265.1. Taxonomy (NCBI): domain Eukaryota; kingdom Metazoa; phylum Arthropoda; class Insecta; order Diptera; family Drosophilidae; genus Drosophila; species Drosophila bunnanda. Next base: position 1,864,989 of record JAWNOB010000130.1, read on the forward strand.
GAAGACACAGGACAAAAGGCAGTTTTGGGTGATTATAATTTATTAGAATTTTTATTGACTTAAGGTATATATAAATAAAATATTATTCAAGTACAAAGTTATATATACTCATTAATATTATTTGATTCAAGTAAATATATATTTCAAAGTGGCGGTGTTTTATTATATCATTTTTTGTTGTCAATTAAGTACAATTTACTGTTCCTGCTCTATTACTAAGGGTTCGCGCGTGGCACAGCACAGACGGATAGTGCGTCCGAGCCCCGAGATCCCAAGAGATGTATCATATATGTGTGTAGTATTGTGTATTATGCGGGCAAGCCCCTTCTGATTCAGGTTTGGAACCTTAGCTCACGTTTTCGTCTCGGGGACTCGGGGATCGCGAGTGCTTAGCGAACCCTGACTTTGCTTCAAACCTTGCCCATGCAACATTGTTTTTTTGTTTTGTTTTTTGTATCTTTGTGTGTAATTTACGTTTAATCAATGAATTTTGGATCACAAACAGTAAATACGTCTTTAACGATAATTGCAGTTGAATTAAACATATATTAAGATCAGGGAGGGTTGTTGGGTGTTTGGGGTTGTTTTTGTTTTTGTTTTTTTTTTTGTTTGAAGGTTGGGGTGGGGGCGTTGTTTTAATTATAAAAATATGGTATCTGCATTTTACATGATTTTTGTTTTTGTTTTGCTACTATCGTTTTTTGCGTCGAAATTACCATAAGTCCATCCAGCCTTAAACAAGTAATTTTTCGTCACCGATCGCACACTCGCGCGCACGCTCCATTATCCATAACACTCGGTTTTTGTTTCTCTTCATTCAATTTTCAATTCAATTTTGCATTTAAACGCTACGTTGCCTTAACTTCAGTCCTTTCGCAGAAAACCTAACCCTAAAATGTATTTAGCTCTTCGCCCGTCTCCTCATCATCATCTTCGATCCTCTGTTCCTCACATCCCCCGCATGCTGCAGACACTAAACATAAATTCAATACGTACAGTTGACAGTTTAAAGTTTACAGTTTACAGTTTCAAATATTGGTATTGGTTGGTTGTGTGTTCTTTGTTGTTTGTTGTTTGTTGTGTGTGTGTGTGGCAATTGGCTTGTTAAATCGTAAATGGATCCATCAATCATACGCTCCTTGCGCTAAATGCCACCATATTCCCTCCGATCCGCCTCTAACTGCATCTTTGGCCACGGATCCCTGCTCTAGCTATCGTTCTACGCTCCTGTAAATATTGTTTTCTGTATTTTGTTTGAGTTTTCAGTTTCAAGTTGATTTAAATGCACTAAAAGTTGCACGGACCTTTCGCTCGTTTGCCTGTGTAATTCGGTTGATGTCCTTCTTCTATCCTGTAATTGCTATTTTCTTTCTCGTTTTTATACCTTCGCTAAGCCAATGAAATGTGTGTGAAAATATGTTTCTATTTTGTTAGTTCGATTTAATGCATTTATTTGTTTGGTTGATGGTTCGTTTTTTGCGTTTATAAAATGCCAAAAATTTGTGCAAATTTCTAAAACTTTTCCATTTTTTGCTTTTTGTCCTTCTCGTTATTATACTAAAATATTTGTTTTTGTTTTTTCTTCTTTTAACTTTAAAATGTACTTTCTTTTTAGATTAAATTTTTGTTTTCTTTCCATTTTGTTTTCGTTTTTTGTTTTCATTTCGTTTCGTTTAAAATATTGCATTTTTATTTTATGTTTTTTTTTTCTTTTGGAGGCTTTATCCCTGAGTGATTTAATTTCATTTGTTTGTCATTTATTGCAACTTTTACTTTATAAACTTATTGTTTTATATTCTCTTATTCGATTTAAGTGTGTGTGTGTTGTCAAGAAAGAGAGAGAGATTGAGTGGGTGAAAGAGAGAGACCAGGAAAATCAATGGCAAATAATAACTCCATGTTTGCGCTGAAGGTAGCTTAATTATTTATAAGTTTGTCACGTTATGTTTACGATTTGTATCCTGGGCCCCCGCCTTTGGGGCCAACAACGAAACGCGTTAATAATATATCCTGCTGCCCTCTAGTGTAGTAACTGTATTTAGATCTGTTTTGCATTACTTTTTGGCTAATATACTTGTAGCTACTTGTGTAGCTGCTGCATTGTGTCGTGGCTGCCTCCTCATCGTCTGCATCTGCTGCTGTCGTTAAAATATTTGTACTTCACTGCAAGTGTTTCAATTACAAACTGCACTGTAAGCTGCTATAGTAGATCTGGCATCGGACAGATACACCAGCTCTCGATGACAGCCCAAGAAGTGATTAAGTATCTTTTTCTGTGTGTGAAATGTGCCCGAAAAAAGACTGATTTGGAGTGTGAAAATGTCGCTCTGGCTCGAACTTTTGACCTTCTGATTGTACAGAATTGGGTATAGATACATTTTCACAGATACAAGAATAAAAGAATTTGATATCTTCAAAAATGTGTGTGAAATTGTAGCAATCCCCATTCAGTGGAAGGTAGAAACAGAGTCCAAGGTTCGAGCTCAGTGGGTCATTAGCAAAATTTGCAGAGTGATCGAGACAAACAAGGAAGAAGTGTTCGCTTTACAGTATTCGTATCCGCATCTGTATCTGCATTTGTATCTGTATCTCTATGTGTATCTGTTGGCTAGCGTATTTAGTTGAAGCTGCGTATATAACTATACAAGTGTTTTGCAATAAGTATGCTGCATCGCTATATGTCTGCATATGGATCTCTGTTAATCGTTAATCTCAAAAAATGCTTTGTATTTGAACAGTAAATTACGTTGTCACTTGCTCGAAGTGTTTGCACTTTATTTCGGTTATTGTTTTATGCCTTTATATTCCTATTCGGTTTTCATATGCTCTCTCTTTTCATTTGTATTTATATATATAAAAATATCGATTTATACAGTTGTGTTTCGGTTATTGCATTGCATTTGCTTTTGTAATCTGCTGCGATCCTATGGCTATTGCTGCTGCTGCGGCTGCTGCTGCTGCTGCTGTATGTTGTATATATTTGTGGCTCTTAACGCTATTTGTGGTTATCAGTTATCGGTATTGGATTGGTAAGCTTGGTTATATGTGGCTCTGTACTGTACTGTGGTAGATATTGCAGTTTGCTGGCAAACAATGACGATGGCTGGAAGTCGGGCATGAATGCTGCACGCATGCAAGTCGTGTCTGCTGTCTAGTGTTTGTTGCTGTGACTCGCGTCCAAGTCGAAGGTTTCCTTTTGAACATTCAAGTTTAAAAGCTTAAGATTACGCGACCTCGATTCGGGGTTTCCCTCTCTATGCCTACTATTGGTAAAATAAAATACAAGACTAGAAGTATAAATTTTGCTTTTAGAGCAGCTCTTACTTCGTTAAAATGTGCATAATTCTAGACGAATCTCTCCAAGGGAGCACAGCACACGTGTACCATGTGTGTCGTGGTGAACAAAAGCGCCGCGAGGGCAACCAAAACAAAAGGCAAATTAAGAGGATCATAAATTGCACATACAATATATAGTAAATCGGTTGCAGACACATATTAACTTATTCTTAGAACAGCGTTCGATCGATCGTCTCTCGTTTTTCCTTCTTGTTTATGCAGCGACTACAGATCACAGATCCCCGAAAAATTGAGAAACGAAAGCTACGCGACGGCGTTATCTTCCCCTAACATATGCGCATACTAAACTCGAATTTAAATCTGTCATTCTGCTGATTTGTACATTTCGATTGCTATACCTTTTTTGCTCGACTCTGCTAGTGTGTTTGTGCGAAAATCTCAACTGAAAGAACTAAAGCTAAAGAACTGAAAGTGTCGTGAACAAAATCGTACTAATACTTGCATCCAGTAAGTATAACTCGTGTTTATTCTTGAGGGTTATTGTATTGGAGTTGGGTGACGCTCAGCAGGACCCCCGGTAAGCCCCCAGCGAATTTCAAAGGCAGCTCGGCTGCTAACGGCCACAGGCGACACGATCTGGATCTATGCCCGTCGCCGCCAGCAGCCTGGCCGCCCATTATGGCTTGAAATTCGTCTGGGAGTTTACCAGAAGTCCTTGTACGATCCTCAGGAGCCGTGCAGCGCGTTGTTCTGCGCACTGTTGCCGCCGCCACCACCGCCGCCGCCGCCTCCTCCTCCACCGCCACCGGATCCGTTCACGTTCTGCGCCGACACCTCCGACTTGACGCGTCGGGCGATGTGGGAGCGCGTGTGCTTGCGCAAGTGGTCCTTGCGATAGAAACCTAGGATAACAAATTGATAAGTAACCACATAGGAGCTTTGATTCCAGGACACTAACCTTTTCCACACTCAATGCATACATGCTTCTTCTCGCCGGAATGGATGACAATGTGCAGAGTTAGCTGCTCCTTGCGTTTGAAGGACTTCATGCAGATCTGTTGAAAAGACGGCAGAAAGTTAGTATTTCAATTGTCTAGAATTTTTCGAGCTCTTTAGAGGGTCTTTATTTTTTCCGTGACAGATGTCTCGACTCACATTGCACACATGTGGCCTGTCCGGTATGTGGGAGAGCTTGTGCCTGGTCAGGTGGTCCTTGCGCTTCAGCGCCGCATTGCAGATGTCGCAGACAAAGCGCCGCTCTACGGCGTGCGAGATGACGTGCTGCTCGATGAGGCTGCGGTCCGGATAGGCCATCTGGCACTCCGGGCAGCAGTAGAGCGTTGAGCCATCCAGCGCCTTCGTCTCGCGGATCTCGCCAGGCTTGGGGCGCGGCTTCTTCTCCTTTGGTGGTTTCTTCTTTTTGGTCTTCTTGCCGGTTGCCGTGCCGGTGGCGCCGCTGGCGTTCGTGGTACCCACGGATCCGGTACTCGATACCGCCCCGGCGCCGCCATTGCTCACCGCACCATTGGCATTGCCATTCACCCCATTGCTGGCTCCGCCTCCATTCGTCAGCGCCGCACCGTTGGCGTCCGTCATGTTGGTCATATGACCGCCGTGCTCCATGCCGACCAGTCCGTTGTGGTGGCCCCCATTGGCCCCATTATTGCTGGGCGTCAGGGCAACACCGCCCAGCGCCAGGCTGGCCAGATTGGTGCCGTTCTTGAGGACATCTCCGGTGGACTCCTTTTTGATGGTCTCCGAGTACTTGAGGAAGTGCTGTATGGAGATGGGCAGTGTGGCGGAGAGCAGGTGTGACGAGTAGTCCACCGTGTTGGCCGTGTTGGCCAGCGTTTGCCAGGATTGGTTTACATTTTGCAGGATCTGCTGATTGAGGACTATGGAAATGGGAGAGGAAGAATTTATTGTAGTGCGAAACAAGGGAAATCTTCTATGGTTAATTTTCTGTCATTATCATTTTTAATTCTCTAGAATTTTATTTGGTCCCATAAAGTATTACCTAATAACCTAGATTTATTTTTAATGGATTATTTTATTGATTATAAAATATTATTGCATACTTTTTAAACCCCAAATGCTCATATTTCTTATCTCATTATTATCTAATCAAGTCCTGCATAATTTTTCTTGGAGATAGAAAGGAAGCCTACCCCAACAGCAATTTCCCAACACCCTTTTCCTTTTTGGGGGGCGTGTCAGCTGCTTTCTAGTATATGTGTCTGGGTAGCAACCGAATTTTCGTCCTTTTCCTGTTTTCTTTTACAGCTGGACACTGTCAATAAAAATGAAGTAATCTAGGAGATACTTAATTAAAAGATTTTCTATTTTTTACAAATATATTGTTCAACTTGTACGAAAATATACTAAATCAAAATTATATTTACACATAAATTTATTACTTTAAAAACACTCTTAAAAAACAACGAATTTGGATTTTGAAGGATAAGATTCGGAAAGGGCTGCCTGTTCTGAAGAATCCCCGGATAGTAACCATTATTTACTGCCAAGGACACACCCACCCCACCTCACACTCGAGCGGTGCAAAGTTTTCGCCTTTGCAGCGTGCGTAATCATTGGGATGAGAGGAGCAACATTCACATCCACTTGTTTAAGGTGGCTCAGCGTAAAACTGGATGAAAAAGTGTGCTATACCCAACCCACCTACCCACCTACCCACCTACCCACCCACCTGCCCCTTTCACTGCCCCTCGACTCGGGGGATGGCAGACAGGCCCAAAAACATTTATAAATAACGAAGCCGAAGGGAGACGCACGACGAGTGATGACTGCGTCCTTGAAATACACATATACCGACCCGAAAGCGCTGTACATACACCAGCCAGCTCAGCCTCCCCCAGACCCAGCCAGCAACACGAGCACCAGAACCAGAATCAGACCCAGACCCGGAGCCAGAGCCAGAGCCAGAGCCGGAGCCGGAGCCGGAGCCGGAGCCACCCACCCACGCAGTTCCGCCCACTCAATCCCCGACTGGCGGCTCGCCGACGACTCACCTTCTTCCCGGTCACGTTCGATTTTTGGATGGATTTTACCCTTATGATCGGCCGCAGCGGCTGCATTCAGAAAGTTCAGATCGCCCTGCGGCTGTGAGTACGGTATGGATATATTCTGGCCATATTGCATGTTGTTGGCAGCCGAAACTGAAAAGATATCAAATTTTCACAATTAATATTGGGTTTTTGGCTTAACTCGGGCGTGTGGAGCAGGATAATATTCAGACAGGGGGGATATTTACACATCGTGAACACCCTGCAGTGGAAATATGGTGTCTGGTTGTGTTTTTCTTTTTTTTGTGTGTGTGTTTAGTTAGGGATTTAGCACTATTAATGGTTAAAACACTGGAACACCACTCGATTCGGCCCGCCGCTCTCGCACAACGCACTCTGGCCGACTAACTACAACCGACTGGGCCTAACTGGAGTTGCTCCTGGTTCCGGCAAACGCTTCCCTTTGCCGATGGCCTCCTCGTCCGTCTCCGGCCGGCTCCGAATCGAATCCCGTGGCTCAGCTGGGGAGCCGAATAAAGATCGGGTGCCGGCACAAAAACAACGTACGGCCGACAAAGTAACGACGATATGGCACGACACACGTACGCCTATATACGGATATATATACGCGCCTATATATGTACGCATGTGTATCTAGGGCCAGTAACTTTGTGCCTGTGTGTAGGCAGCAACATTTTCAGCATACAAAAATATTGGGGTGGACTTTGATTCGGATAGTAACGAAAAACTTGACCCAGTGCTTTTATACCCTTGCGGGGTATTATAATTTAAATTAGAAACATGGCATGCAGTGAAGAAGTCATTTCCCACCCTATAAATCATATATATTCTTGATCAGCATCAATAGCTGACTCAATTTATCTATGCCCGGCAAAAATTTAATTTTTTCAAAATTTTGAAATTTTCATCGTTAAAATTTTCAAAAATTCGATAAAAATTTTTAGTTTAAAAACTTTAAATTCAATTAGCCCAAACTAATAAATACTAGCATAGAAAAGTTTTTCAATTGGATATTAATGCATTTATGACTTTGTTACGACCGATTTTCTATACAAGGGTATATAAATTTTGGGATTCCCGAATATAGCCTTCTTACTTGGCTTGATATAAAATAATTCCCATTAAGTTGCGTATACGCCGTGGTAGACTGGATTTAGAAAGCGATATTTAATATTACATTTTTAACTTTTATATATATTTTAAAAGGAGTTTTTAATTTTTACAATTTTCCAATATTACTATATATCAATCACAAATTACTGAATGCTGTTCTATGAAGCAATAAACAGGTACAAGTCCTTTAGAAATGCAAATAAGTAAGTGCTGATTGATGCTAGGCCTAGTTATCTACCTTAAAGGTCCACCCCAACGACCATAAATATGTATTGGTGTAGTATAGTTAACGGCGCTTGTTCCTACTCGCCGAACGTGCGTGCCTACAAATTGTTGTTGTCTGCTGGCTGTCGTCGTCCTCCCCCCAAACCACCCGCTAAGGCCTCCCTCTTTTGGGCCACACGCTGCCGTCTGCCAAGGCCAAATTTTCACACACACACCCACTCACACAGAGACGCACACACGTGTTGTCGGGGCCCCCGACAACGCATACACATAGGAAAAAGGAAATTAAAACTGAAACTGAAAATGCCGGCCGCGCACACGCCCGAATGTATGCCATAGGAAAAGCGCTCGCCGCTTTTTTCTTCGCTTTTTCGGTGGTTCTCTGTGTGTCTGTGTGTGTGTGTGCATCTTCCCCGCTTTCCCCCGGCTCCGCGTTGCCTGCTTCTTGGCTTTTTCTTAGCCGGGTGCTCGGTTTTATAAATAACATTCTCGGGCTGTTGCCAATTGCCTGGCTTTTCTATATGTACGCCTGCCACAAATTGTTCCTGTGCCCTCCATAGGAACGATTCTGGATAGAAGGATTCGGATTCGGGAAACTGTTCTCTCTACATTTTATAATGATATTCACAATTAGGCAAATCAAAAAACAAAGAACAACGCCTGCTGTCTGAGGAAAAGCATTTCCCTCTCGCTGACGTGGTGAAATTTATGTGTCCCTGTGCGTGTGGCCTGTGCCGGTCTTAGTCTCTGTATAAATTACCATTCGACCTTGGGCCATAACTTAACATATTTCCGAATGCTTTAATTCTTTTCGCCTTTTTTGGGAATACAAAAAAACCGTAGCTTTCCCTAAAGTGTTACTTTAATAAAGTCGTCCAAGTGGCAGTAATTTAAATTGAAACCATATGGTTATGCAAATGATTATGCGTAAACGTCACGAGAAATCAGAGCAATAAAACACGTTATTTGTTTATGCAAAACCTATAAGAGAATTGAAATCAAATGTATCGTTGAATATTGCCTTGAGAATTAAGTATATTAAGGGGGGTGTTACAAACATTATTAAGGCATTTAAAATCCCTAAAAAGTGTTAAGATCAATGATTAAAAATTTCCCATCGAAAAATAAAAAATATTTACGATTAATATGGCACCTCATAAATACTTTTAGACATTTCTTAAAGGGTTTTACAAACTCTAGGTATTTTTGAAGCACCCTTGATAATATTCGTTTATAAAAGCACCTATTAAAAATAAATCCTTCTCTTAAAATAATTATAGAATCTACTATTAATAAATCAATGTTATTGACAATAACACATTTTGAGAAAGGTGCAAAATATGGCAGCATACTTTTTAAAAGATTTTCAAATGATTTCTGATACTGCCTCAAATGATCATAATGATTTTAGTTAAACTTCACAATAACTATCCTTATTAAAATATTGAATATTTAGAAAAGCCTTTTAAAGAAAATTAAATAAAGAAAATTATAACTTAGATAAATAATAATTACATAACACTTAAAAATGTTAATTTAAAAGAAGAAAGTCTACCTGGTCAACAAATTACCGAATGACATTATATTTAAGGTAACCCCCCTCGTTTACTTCCTAAACATAATCCATAGCCTTTTATGCCGTACTTAGTAGTAATGAATTACTAATGCAATTGACTAAGTGTCAATTGGTTAAGGCATCTTCATCATCATCCGGCAAACGGTTTTGAAAACAAATGCAAAAAAAAATTAAAATTGAAAGGTAGCCATAAAAAGGGTTCAAAGGCATCCGGAAAATACGGACTGGAGTGGCCAAAAGCACGGGCGACAACAACAGAGATGTGAGACGGAGACATGGTAACAACAAAAAGCGGGATGTGGATGTGGATGGCAACCGGCAATTGTCGTTTTCGTCGGTTCGGTCGTGGCATTTCACTTTTCACTTCACTTTCCCATGAATAGGATGACGACAACGACAACGACAACGTGGAGGAGGCGAATATATTGCAGGATTCGGACTCGGACTCGTATTCGGAGCTGGAGCCGGAGTAACGAGTCAAAGTCGGTGAAGTCGGAAACACGGCCAAGCGAGAGTGAGAGAGCGGCGAGAGTGGAACAAAATGGAAAGGAATGCGCCGGGCAGCGATTTGGAAAACATGGCGTTTATCTCGTCCTATCCGTGTCCACGTCCCTGTCTATGTGTGCCGCTCGCCTCTGTCTGCGTGTGTGAGAGGCAGTGAAAGCGGTGAGAGCGCCCGCGCGGTAGAGGGAGAAGATGTCACTTCCGATTTTTTCCCGTCAAATTTGTCTTTTTTTAAGTGTGATTGCGGGAATAATTTCAAAACATCGGGTAGCGGGAATTCTAGTTCTTTTTAGAAAATTTACGCAGCTTTTTTGAAGTTTTTTTTTACTGACTTTTGAGTGTTGTTTAAGTGCGTTTGATAGTTTAAATGTTAATAATATTAAGACGAGTACCATGAAATTAGCCTGGTATTGTGAGAAAATGTGTGTAGTTTTGAAATAAAATGTAGACATCCTTTTTTCTAATTTTGTATTCTTCGGAATTCTGCTTTTTTAGCTTTTTCCTTTTGTTAATCCAGCTTTTTTGTTCGGAAATAAATGTCATCACTGTTGTGAAAAGCTGCAACCCCTAACGGAGTTGGGCGAAACTTGACCCGAAGTGTGCTGCCATCAGAGAGCGAGAGAGTGAGAGCGTATGTCAGTGAGGTGGTGTGGCGGGGGAGGATGAATAGAAGGGGTGCAAGCATGATACACTTCAAAAATAAGGCAATTAATCAATGAAAAATAAAATTTTTTTAAATATCTACACATATGTATAAAGAAGAAAGCAAACTTAACAGCACCAAAGTGTTAGTTGTGATTCTTTAGTGAAACAGTTTATCTAAAAGACTTACAATTATTTGAATATAATTAATAATTATAAGTCGAGGTATGGCCTGAAAAAACAATTTTCTAAGTCCAAAAGCTATTTTAAATATATTCCCATATTTTCCTCGCTTGAAGTAAAAATAATTAACAGAATTAAGAATATATTACACTTCGAGGTTTCTCAACAAAAACAGAAATCTATGTAAAAAGTAAATAAATGGTTACAAAAATGAAGCAGGTTAATAATTAAATGTTTTTAATGTTTAGCATAAGGAGTAACGCTTTTCTAAGTGTACAGTTACACGACCGAGACTGAGAGGGGTAGAAAGCCAACGGCGCCATCGCCAGAGTTTAAGTCATCAGCGCCAGCAGGACGAAACAAAAAAAAAGTCGAAAGCTCTACAGCCGCTTTAAGCCTTAAAGTCAATGGTGGAGCAACAAAGAAATAAATAATCAATGCTCGCTAATATTTATTTATCTATATCCATTAAAAGGAGCGGGCTTTTGTGGTTTGGGGTCTGTGTACCCCATCGTAATTGCTTTATCATGCGCACTTTTTTAGTGTTGCATACATCCAGGCAGCGATTTGGGGGTGTAACCAGTCATTCACACCCGCGAAGCACATACCTCTATGTACAGTGCACATAGGTACATAACTTTATACATACAAATGTATGTGCTTATGTATATAAAAAATGCAAATGTTTTATGGCTGGGGTGTCTGCTATACATTAGGGGGACGTTAATAAAAGGGAGCGCGGAGCGTGTCCTCGACAACAAGATACCCGGTGTCCACTGACATTTCAAATATTTCTAATAAAGGCTTACAACCCACTCTTTTAATATTTTCAACCGATTTAGAAAGCAGAAAACGTGAGGTAATGTTAGACAGAACTTACATTTATTGATAATAAATGCATAAGATAATTGTAACATATAATAGAAACTAACGATAAACAGTAACCAATTCAAAATAATTTAGAAATATTAATAATTACCTAAAGTTACTTCGATTGTTCTTGCATTTTTGCCTTCCTTTGGCACAATTGCCTTGTATTAAGAGATAATGTAACTCAAAAGTGAATTATAAATATATGGAACATAAAACCTCAGTTCGTAGAAGAGTTAAAAACAGACATTCTGGTTTTCTTTATTACAATTATAGTAATATTGCCAAAATAAACATAATTGTCTATACTAAGATAAGGACACAAAATCAGCTACATTATCTATTATGCTCTTGGATCAAATAAACAATACTACAACGTTTTCATATAAGTACTTCCATCTCCATCTCTATCCATATATCTTTAAATGCGTTTTATTTCTATCTTAATTATACTTCAGTTTCGGGTTTTCCAACAGCTGAAGTCCAAGCAACATTCTCCCAATCTCCGTCAGGTATTTTATCTGTTTACATTTCCAGCAAACCATGTCTGCTGCCGTACATTTCCCGGTAACCCAATAATGATTTATACAAGCAACCCGGCCAAATTATCGGGTAGGTATCGAGAGATAAACCTCGAGCAGGTCAGAAAGTCGCAGGGCAGCGATAATGCAGCTAATAAGCGAGAAAAGCAGGAAAATGCAGTGGCTCGAGTGAGTACGTGGGACACCATACCTGCCTGGGATCAGCTTGGGCACTCGAATACCACCGAAAGCCGAATACTGAATACCGGCGACCCGTGGATTACACACACTCTCGGTGTGGTGTGTGTACAGAGGCAGATAAAAGAGCAACCCACAAATACAGGAACGACACACACACACACACACACTGGCAAACGCATTTTCCTGTTATGGCAGCAGGTAAAAAATATATAAAACGCTAAACTGGAAATATAATGCGTAGCTCAAAAGGCGGGATCAATGAACCTAACCGATGCAGAGGAGTTTGGGCCTGGGTTCGGGCTTGGTTCTCCACTTTCCAATAAATGCAAGTGGAATATAATATCTGTGCAGTTGCCAGGGCAAAAATAAATTATGAAATGCAGAAGTGGCTGCGGTGGGGGATGGGGGATGGGGGTTGCCCTGGGAATCTAATTATGCAAGGAAATGCAACTAATTAGAATTGATAAGAAGAAGGAGCCGATGGTTAGGGGATGAACCTGGAGCATGAGGGTTTTATGCACTCAATATATAAGGGGTGGGCCTGGTCACACCCTGCAACTACAACAACAACGAAAAGTTGCAACTTGGCAGGAAGTCAGTGCAATTAAAAAAGCAATGGCAGGCTCTTTGGGGGTTGGGGGTTGTAAACTCGCACACTCACACTCGCGCACAGCTAACACAACAAACGTACACACATATGTATATGTATTTAATTGTATTTCTATGTGTGTGCTTAAGTAGCTGGAGAGAACGAAACCCACCCCTACGACAAAAACAAAGTGAAATGCAGCAAATTCAAAAGTTATTTGAGTTCATTGCATTTTCAAGCCACGCAAAACAACAACAAGAGCAGCAGGAATGGTTCGCACACACACTCACCAATACACCCCCACTCGGGGGTGGGTGGTAATGACTCAAAACATAGAGCGTCGGATACTCGTAAAAAAAGAGCGCAGAACAACAAAAACAACGACGAAAAATCGTTATATTCAGCTTTGATGACAGGGTATACTCGTACTCGTACTCGTACTAAGTCGTCGCTCCACCCCACGACCAACCCCCAAAAAATTGTAGTGCGGTTTACAAATTGGACTAGCTGCTGCTCGCCTGAGGAAGACATCTTCTTCGCTGGCCAGCGTTCTGCATCAGGGTTGGGGGTGGAAAACTTGATGCCAGTTTCACTTACACTCACATATGTCTACACGCGAATGTCAGTAAGTAGATCCAGATGGAAAGCAGCCTTTTGCTGGCAATTTACGGAAAATATTGTTTGAAGCACTCTGGGGGAAGTTGTTTTCCAGAAAATGGTGAAATGCATTTTAATATGCAAGATATTAACATACAAAGTAATTGTGCAGTCATATTAATTAAATAAATTCAATTATTTTAAACCACATTAAGTAATAAGTACAATGAAGCATGATAAACTACTATTAGTATTAATACTGTGAATGTAAACAAACTTTCAAAGTACAGAATGTCTTATGAATCTGATAATTTTTTTATGTGAATTTAAAGTTTGACATTGTCAATGTCTATTACATTTTAATAGGGAATAATTTTTTTTTACTTTCCTACTCAATTAAATTCTTCTGCACTTCATATCCATAAATTAATCTTAAACAGATATGCAAATGCAATCTTGAAAAGAATTAATGTCTTAATAAAAACAATTTCATTTTGTTAAGGTTCCTTAAGACTTTTGTATATGTGTTTAGTAGTCGAAATCATTGTAAAAATAAAAGAATAACTTCATTGTATATTTTCTTAAGCACGATGTTAAAACTAAAGTTTAGTTTTTAAGGCAACTTTGAATTAAACATTCCCAAATCACGATTTATGAATCAAATTAGTTTTATTGGCCATAAAAAATAAAAGACTACTAATACTACCATTATCCACACCATAACTCGAACTTACTTTGTTGGGAAGTGTAGGTAGATTGAAATTGTAAAAGTTTTATCATACTTTTATGATAGTTTTGTTGTTCTTTTAGTTAGTTATGTTCTAGTGGTATGACCATAGAAACTTTAAATTTACTTATTGCGGCAGCTCTCTTCTTAAAAAAAAAACTCCTTTTAAACCATATTCTAACTCAAACTAAAAAGAATCAAATAACTTTTATTGACATAGCGGTTTAGAAACTCAAGTAAAAGTAATCCAAGTTCTTATGGCAACGTTTTCGCGGTCTGAATCATGTTTATTGCTACCCCCACAAGGCCCCCAATAGCGAAACCCAGTGTGTAGGGCATTAGGCGAGCCCATAGCCCGACCCTCTCTGCCGCGGTCGCTGCCGCTGCCCGAGTGAGAGTGTATTCGTTATACCCCCCTGAACGCTATGACGCCGGCGTCGCTGCCCGCAGCGGGCGAAAATAAATCGATAAAAATAAAATAAATTTTTAGTGATTATGTTATACAGACACATGTGCATGTGCATGTGCATGCGCTTGAGCAGGGGGCAATGTATGTATGGCTTATGTGTGTGATGTGTTTGTGGCAGATGCACTTACCGTTGGGCACATTCTGATTAAAGTGATTGCCATTGGTCTGATAGCGCTGCACATGGTTATCGGTGCCGGCGGCCGCCGCAGCGGCTGCTGCATTCACGGCGGCGGCGGGGGGCGTACCGAAGGCGCCGGGCGTCTGAGCATCAAATTTAGCGGCAAACTGATGGATGCCGGAGAAGGGGCCGCCGAACGCGGAGAAGTTCATCATGTCAGGATCGGCGGGGCGGCTGTAGCAATGCGGATGTCGACGCGGCCACGCGGGGCCCTCTACGGAACAGTAATAATCCTTTAAGTCGCTTTGGTCGCACTCTCTTCGCTCTCTCGATCGGTTTCTACGCGAGTCCCGTTTTTCGCGATGACGAAGAGTGGGTGGTGGAAAGTGGTAATCGTAATGGTAGTGGTAGTGGCGTGCCTTCTGTTGTTGTTTTCTTCCTCTTTTCCGCCGCCGCTGGTGGGGGTTGGTTTTCTTTTCTTTCTCCTTCTCCTTCTACTTCTTCTCTCCTCCTTGCCTCTTGCCTCACACACTCACACACTGGCGCGCGTACGAGCGCACAGTTTTATGCTGTGCTTTGCTTTTTCGGGGGTAGAAAAGCAGGCACCAACACAACAAGCACTCACTCACTCACACTCGCACACGCACACACGCGGAGAACCACTTTCGGTTTCGATTCTCGACTGCGACTCTGGCTTGGTGCTCTGCTCTGGCTCTGCTCGAACTAAACACAAACACGCACATAGACACACACCCCGGCGGAACGGAGCGGAATCGCACTAAAGTCTCGCTTACGATTACGCTTACAACCGGCTCGGCGAGGCTCTGACATCAAACTAAAAGTAACATTACAACGAGGCGAAAGAAAGCGGAAACACTGGGCCAGGCAGAAGCAGAGGCAGAGGCAGAGCGACGCGGACGCGGACGACGGCAGCGCTGCGACGCAAATGACAGTGACAGTGTGCCCAGGGGACAGCGGGTATATTAGTTCGACGGGAGGTTTGGCTGTAACTCTGGTCTCGCCTGTCTTATCGTTTCCTCTTGAAAGCTTTCCGCTAATCCTTTTCGTTGAGTAAACCTGCAGTTAAAATCCGTAATTAGAGATGCACAACAGTCGAACTTCCATCAACAGTAATTTCTTAACATATTTTGGCACGACTAAATTGTACAAAGCTGAATAAATGGAGGTTACTCTAATATTTCGCATAACCCTACTTTATGCATTGCCTGTCTCATTAAAAATATGGCAAATGTACATATGCTCAAGTTTGACTGTTTTTTGATTAATTCTCTCAGCTAATGAGTAGCAACTGGGTCGCATACCCTGTGCCTGCACGACTGCAGCATTCTTACATGTTTGTATTAGTTCGCTGTGTGTGTTTGTACGAATGTCTGTATGTGTGTGCCGCTTTGAGGGTGGAAGTTTTTCTACTTCTCTGGAAAATGCGCGTTTATTTGTACGTTCCGTTCCTTACATTTCGCTGCACCGAGCGCCGGGCATATGACACTGGCCCCAGGCCCCTGCTCTTGCTCCTGCTGCCTAGCCGAGATTAGCCCTTGCTCC
Source organism: Drosophila bunnanda (assembly GCA_035046265.1). Lineage (NCBI taxonomy): Eukaryota > Metazoa > Arthropoda > Insecta > Diptera > Drosophilidae > Drosophila > Drosophila bunnanda. The sequence goes on from JAWNOB010000130.1 coordinate 1,881,228, forward strand.
TGGTCACTTGCCAGAGATTGCTGGGCGGCAGAAGATATTCCATGCGCGATCCGTGCAGGCGAAGTGCAATTTATGCTGGAACTGAGACGCCAAAAGCAGACAGACACGCAGCGAGACACGACACGAAGTTCGCTGTAAGTTATCAGGATGAAAACCGGTTGCGAGCGTAGCATAAAAACTGGTTTCCACCGAGAGATGAGCTACTTTTTGTGGCCGCCAACAACAACTGAATTGACAACGCGGAGCAGGATGACTTTTTGAATATGTGTGTGGATTTGGATATTGAGTGCGATCCAGAAGAGGCCATAAAGATTGCACTTTTTTGTGGCAGCGGAATTAAATTATATGTATGAAACATTGTATTTCTTACACGATTTCAGTTCTGGTATAGGGTAAGTACTGAGAGTAATGATGGACTTTACTTTTCTTTAATAAGTATGAGAACACGTTCCAGGTAGAACTTGTATTTCTTATATTATCTTGACAATATATTAATATTCTCAAGAATCTCACTTACATTTTAGTATCGTAATTTTAATAATTTCACCACATACCAGATTTTAATAAGTCAACATTTTCCCCAATTCCGCCAATTCTGTAAATAAAAAATTACATCAAAAATCCTTTTAGGGTATTCACCCGTCGGCGCTGGCTGGCCGTAAGAAAAACGCACACACAATGCGCCTTGTATTTTTATTTGGTTTTCCAACTTTTTGGGGTTGTGTGTGGTATTGCTGTGCACTTATACGTTTACATGTGAATGTCTGTATGTAGCAGCGTATATACGCCGTGTGTTTTAAGTATCTATGTTTGGTTATATGCTTGTGTGCATGTATCTGGATCTGTTTGCCCACGGCGACAGGGAGACGGACGGAGAGAGAGGCAGAGCAAAGCGAAAGAGCGATGAGCGGAGAGCGCAGCGTTCTCGAGCGCATTGCTCTCGTTGCATTTAATTCTGCTGCGCTGTATGTTGTCTTTAATGAAAGTGAGTCCAGCGGCAAAAGAAAGCAGGCCGTGTGGCTCAGCTGCACTACGACGACAAGTTCTGTTCTGTTCTTGATTCTTATTCTGATTGTATTTTAGAATCTTTGCTTTGCCCTTTGGCTTGCAAGTGTTTCCAGGATCCTCAGTAAGATTTCCAAACATTTAAAAAACATTCTTCCAAAACTAAACTACTTCTACACTGCTAAATTAAATTAGTTATTTTATATTTTAAATTTAAAAAAATAAAAGTTCGAATAAAATTTAAAAGTTTAATTTCCAATATAAACATTAATTTATCCATTCAAATTTCCAAAAATAATAATAACAAATATTCGTTGAATTTAAATTTCACATTTTATAATTAATGTATAAAATCGTAACAATCGTTGAACCCTTTTCTTCGAAAAATATTCTTCAATTAACAGAGCAGCGCACTTACAAGTCGTTTCGATAGGAGCCTAATTTTTATGTGTTAATGCCATACACACACACGTGCACTTGCATAAATGGCAGTGTATGCACGTCTGTATGTCTTTGCTCATTCTTGTTTTTTCCTGTTGCAGTCTTGTCTTCTACTCGTTTAAATTTAAGAGGGTTGGAGTTTTTACGTTCTCTCGCATTCTCCTTGCTTCGCCTCTCAGTCTCTCTCGCCCCATCCCGCTCGCTCGCCCGCTTGCTCGCTCCCTCTTGCTCTGGCGCGCTTGAACCTTTGAATGCAATGCTTTGTTTAGCTTGATTTTTGAGCGAGGCGGCTGCGAATGTTACATGTGTTTATCTAGAATTTATATGCACATTTTCCAATTATGAATTTACGCGCAGAAAGGGGGAAATGTGCCGAATATCGGACAGTTTCCTTTAAACTCGATCACCGGCACTGGAATGTACAGACACGCACACACGGGCGTGTACCGCCGAATGTACCTGCAGATACATACACACATACGTCGCATGTGCATGCATAGTTGTGTATGTTATTATGTTGGTGCCTGTGTGCGGGGCAACTCGTTCCCTATTCCAGTATCCTCCGCCTCTGAAGACATCTCTCTCTCACTCGTGCAGTTGCATCCCGCACTCTTTCTAAAATTCGCCGCTAATTCCCACACTTGGAATTATGAAAACCCCCTCTCCCAGGACAAAACCCCATCGCCAGAGGGCAATAATTGGAAATGTCAAGGCCCATCATCACTCAATGGGCTTAGGATAACAAAAAAATTCAATTCTTAATGGCGTTTATATTCACTTTATTAATTATCATGAGCTTTTAGTGGGACTGGAGAGAAAAGGCTTACCGGAGAAGACGGGGGCGTCAGGATGGGATATTAATCTAAGCTAATTGAAAAGGACAGGCACAGCTTTGCAAAAAAATATATTAAATCCGCCTTTTACACCTTTCCTAAGAAGCTTTTACAAATATTTGTATGTATTTCATAAATAGCCACAAAATCGTTATTTGTATATCGTATGGATATGATCCTTGGACCAGTCGTGCACCCCCGAAAACATAACATTTTGGATTACAAGTTCAATATTTATGTGTATAAGTTTACGTATAATATATGTATCTTAGTTTTCTGTGCAGTATTTGTACACATGTATGCATATATGTATGTATGTATTTATAAAAGGTCTGAATAATCAATGTATAAATCAAATATAACTTAAATAGACTAGAAAAAAACGTTTTCCAAAGATCATCGATTTTTAAGGTTAATATCACAAAATTATTCAAATGTATAACAGCGCAAATGAATGGGTTGAGTCAAGCGGAGGCAGGCATTACAAAATCATAATACATAACACCGACTATATGTATACGTCTATGTATATAAATATCAATACTTTTTGTTCATTATCTATTTTGAGTATTCAGGATAGAATATTTAACTCTTGAGTTATATGGAAATATAATTGTCTATTTTGTAAATGGAGTATACATATATTGCCAAAGCCACGGGTTAACCCAGCGCAGCCGTTAGCAGAGGCTCCCATGCCCTGTTCGTGTCCACATAGAGTTGGGTACACTGCTCGGCCAGGGTGTCCCCGTCGTCCAGTATGGTTATCGGAAAGAGATCATTCTGTAATGCAAATAAAACATCATTGTTATATTGTTATAGTTAGGAAATTTAGTGGGGCAACATACGTTCTTAGACTGCCAAAGTTGCTCCAGCAAGCGCAGGAAACGCTGCATCTCCATGCTGCTAGCAAAGAAGATCACCAGATCATCCAGACTTTCCAGGGGCGCCTCCTGGCAGGAGAACTCCAGTATGCACCACCATGTTTCGGCTCGCGAGGTTATCTTAATGCTTGTCATAGCCTTTATGTCCGCACAGGTGAGTATGGCTAGGCCGGAGTCCTTTCCATAGACACTAGTCATCCGTTGCGACTTTCCTGGCGAATTCGTGTCGTCCTTGGATGCCTCCGCGTCATTTGTGTGCTTCGTTGGCGTAGAACTCAACGAGGAAAGGGATTGCTGTGTGCCACGCGTTGGCGTACTCATGGTAGAGCCCATCTGAAAGCGAGCTAGGATTATTACCCCTTATTGTTGAGGTAAACAGCACACACTTACCAAGCTACTGGTTTCAAAAACACTGAGTAGATCCTCCTCTAGCAAAATCTCCTTATTCTCCGGTGCTCCTGCATTTTTATCAGCCTGCTGTTGGCTTATTTGCCGCAACGGAGCCGAAAAGTCTTCGCGCAAGGTTATCAAATGGTTTTCTGTAACTATCAAAGTGCAACCTAGGGTTTTGTGCTTTTCCTGTGGCACAGCAAGCTGAAAGTCAGAAAATAATTAAAGGAGTTCAAAGTACAAACGCAATTCCTTCACTTACACCACTGGCTGACTGCAGGAGGGCCTGCAGCCACTCGGAGGCCACGTACTCATCGGGCGCTGCCAGTTGCAGCAGCTCGCCCTTCAGCACTATCTCAAAGCAGTGTGGCCGCTCCGATTTAACAGTCCGCCGGGCACCTTGGCACTCGGCCAGGGCCGTCGCCCAGCTGGGAAGCCTCTGTGTGGAATCGTTGAACATGTAGAAAACGCCGGCCCTTGAAGGAAATTTACTTATTAAACCCAAAGCCCTGGGAGTCTCTCAAGCCACATACTTCAGTAGGAAATATCCTGGTTGCCAATATATCCTTGAGGCAGCTGATGTGCTTATGCTTTGCTTAAGCCGTCGGTGCATAAGGAATCCTTTGATGGAGGGACCCAGGGGTTCGCTAGGCGACTCCACGCGCAAAGCCCCGCCAGTTGGCACGTTGACTACTGCGTAGAAAAGCCAATGCTCATCCCTGCCCACGCAACTGTTGGCGCGCACGAATGCCTGTAGGGGAGCCAAATGCTCGAGGGTAAGTTGACCCACTGCTGGCAGGGTGGAGCCACTGCGCCGGGCGCACAACTCCAGATTTGCCACTAACGATCCGGCCGGATAGGGTCCGCCCGCGAGCAGGACCTGCTGCATATCGCGAGTGCTGTTGCTTAGCAACACTGTATTTCCAAAGGGTCCCATCTAAGAGAAAAGCAAGAAGTTAAATTTTTTAATGCCTTAGAGTTCAAAGTAGGGATGTAAAATAATCTTACCAGTATAACATCTAGGTCCTTGTAGGCCAAAACGAACCTGGCACGCAGACAATTCCGATCAAGATTGGCCACATACAGTGTTTTATCCGTCAGTAGGACCAGAACAGGAGTCATGATGCCATCGAAACTGTATCCCGTATAGAGTTTGAAAACCTTAAAGAAAAAAGCATTTATTAATTTCAGGTAATATAGAACGTACGTTTAGAAAATACCTTCATTAACTGCTCATTTGATTGCTGAAGATTCAGCAAAGTTCTTCCCTTGAATAGATCAATTGAGATCTCTCCAATGCCTAGTTCGAAGCAGGACGAGCTGCAACCCGGCAAATCGGGGTCCAGGCTGATGGCCAGCTCTCGCCGCGGCGAGTTCGTGCCGCACATCTCAATTTCCATGGCGATCTCCGCATTTAGGTCGTCAATCAACTCGTAGTTCTTGGGCCGCGCACCCTTCACGTAGAGATCAGATCCTGTGTGCCTTTGTTCGGTTCGCAATTTATCCGCAAAGAAGTTGTTCTTGCGTATGGAAGTCTCCATGATTTTCTTTTGCGTGACATTTCTAAGAAAGCGATTAATTAACGAGGTCTTGGCCGCCGCCGGAGCTGGAGGCTTCAGCAGGTGTGCGTAATCCACGTCGTTGTAATCAACAATCACCATTTCACTGTCCATTGAGCGTTTGTCGTTTGTTGTATCCGTTGTGGTTATGGTCAGAATATCGTCAAATTCCTCGCTTAGAATTGTGCTCTTAGAATCTCTTCCACTGCCACCGCGTCCCGAAGATAGGTATGTACTGGGGCTGTGCAGACTGCGGCTCTGGTGAGGATGCTGCTGGTCGTAATATCGAGCTGGCTGTACGGGTTGTCCGCGCTTCTTGAGCGGAGAGGCGAGGTGCCGGGACTGACGCTCCGCGTTGCCCAGCTGCGGATTTACCGCGATCTGATGATGGTTACTGCTGGTGTTGGTGTTGGAACTAGGTTCAGATATGGTCGATGAGGAGTAGTTACGAGGGAGCTTGTTGCCGGTGCTGGCAGGCGCTGGTTGCTGTTGCTTCGACATTTTCGATGCTGGAAGTTCATTTATAAATTTAAGCTACACGTTACGAATTAAAAAATAAATGCTTACCAAAATAACTGTCTGTGTCTGCCTGTTCGTTCTTTTCCACGGGCGTCGCCGCAGCACTTGTGCTTTCCTTGAAGCTGCGAAAGAAGTTGCTGAACGTCTTTGCAATTGGAGCGTCCATAAACGACTTCTTGTGGCTGGCCGGCTCTGCAATGGGAGTGTTCTGCTCTAGCAAACTGGCCACGCTGGTGTGCTGAATGGAGGACGAGAGCTCGGAGTATGGCGCCTCCCCAGTTTCGTAAGAAACGCCCGTGTGCTCAAAAACGGTGCTCTCGCAGTTTATTATAAACTTGCTGCGAAACTCCCCGTGTGCGTTTGAGCCCATTATCGGTGGCCCTGTTTCCTTATCAAACTCCTCTTGGCGCTGCAACGTCTGCGGGTGTTTCGTGTCCAAGGGAGAGGCTTCCGTGGAGCTGGCACCTTCGTCGCCATCGTCGTTTTTACGCCGCAACTGTTCATCCACGTTGTGCACGAATTTCTTAACTGGTTGTGCCTTCTTGCTGCCATCGAGGCTCTTGCTCAGGAATGGCTTTGCTTTGAGCGGTGGCGATTCGGCCACTGGTCGGGGTTTGTGATCGGGTGTCAGTTCCGGGATGCATTCCACCACGGCCTGTAGATCCTCCGAGCCCTCTGGGACACCCCGCTCGGGCAGAGGCATGGTGAATATGCTCTTTAGCGAGCCAAATATCATCTTGCTGCTGTTGTCCAGCAGTTGATGCTTGATGTCATGCACATTGAACTTCTTCACTCGGCCATTAAGGTCCTGCTCGAGTATAATGTTCGTCTGTCGCTTGGATTTCTTCAAGCAGCTCGACTTGGGCATCTTCTCCTTGTTCCAGACAGACTTCACCTTGGGGCTGTCGGCATCTCCGATATTGGGCTCCGAATAATAGCAGTTGTCACCTAATTAATTGGGATTAAGCAAGGTTAGTTATTATTTTGAAGGCAAGAAATAAAGAGCGATCTTACCGATTAGGTTGTTGTTGGCGTTGCTCATGCCGATGCAGTCGCACGAGCTGCTCTTGGCCTGCTCATACTGCTTTCGATTGCCATTGGAGTTTTTGTCCTGCTCGTCCGAGTCCAGGCTGGAGTTGGAGCTGCTACAGACGCACTTGTAGAGGCGCGATGGCTCCTCGGCCTTCGGTCCGTATTCGAAGACACCCGATGTGTCGTAGTGCAGACCAGCTGCCTCGTCCGTATCGAAAATATCCGTATTGGCATAGTCCAGGACATCGGAGCATGCATTCCGGTAGACCAGGTGTCTCTTTCGCCTTGCTCCACTACCGTCGCCAGTCGCATCCTCGCCATCGTCTTCTCGGCCAGCGGCACTCAGTTCATTGGGTCCCTCTGGACGTTCCCGATCCGGGCACCAGGAATAGCGACCCGGAGCACCGGCCACGCCCGCCGAGTTGGCAAATGCCAGCTTTCGACCGTTTTTATAGGTGATAAAGCCGTGCTCAATATGAATGTTGTCGGTGCGTGTGTTCTTCAAGATGTCCTCGTGGAAGGACACCCGCTTCTTAGGCGTCTTGGCAGCGGATGAGGTCTTGTGCACCTTGCGACGGTACACGATCTTCTCGGTGGTGTCGAACGTGGAGCATTCGCTGATGGTCATAGACTCCTCATGCGCAGCGACGGAGGCAGGAGCCACATTCGAGTTGGGGTCCACCGCGGATGTGAGGGGATAAGTGGATGATGGCCGCAGGTTTTCCTCATAGGAACATATGGACTCCACCATCACATCGCTATTCTCCGAGTCCAGCATTTGGACGCCAGAGTCGCTGGGCGTAGTGTCCTCCATAGTGCTGCTACTGTTCAGGCTGCTGCTCATCTTGTCCACGGGCGAGATCAGCTTGTTGGAGCCCATGCCCAGGTTGTTGTTGGCCTTGGGATACACAGGGGATTCCATTGTACTACTAGTTGTTTTTCGCACTTGTTGGGAGCTTTTACGTATTCTTTAACCTTTGAGAAAAAATGAAAAGTTTATTGTGTATCTCGGCATTCTTGCAATTAATCAATATCCACAAGTTGCACAATGCGCCGCAGCGGAATCGCGTCACCCTGCATAAAGGAAAATTATGACCCCTGACCCCCCGCCCCCCATCCGAAAATCGCACCGGGCTTAAAAATTTTCAACACCTCGTTTTTGTCACTCACCTGCGATTGTCGTGCAGATTTCCATGTTACTCTAGGTATCAACAATTTTGTTTATTCTTTCGCACCTGTTTGGGGGTCTTTATAAATAGCTTTTTCGCCCCACTGCCAGCATTTTAAAGTCGCCAAAAACCCAAAAGTGAACAATCAATATTGTGACCTGCCAGTGTTGCCAACGTTGAGAACAGCTGATTGAGCGCGACAGTGCTGCCAGATCTGAAACGTGGTTGGCAACGCGACCGTTATTTCTGTGAAATCATAAGCTTTGTTTCTTTTCTGATTATAATAACAGGGATTGAGAAGCTATTAATTATTTAAATAATTTAAATTATTTTTTTGCCAAATGGTTTATACAGAAATAATATAATTATAAAACCTTACTTCGTTTAACTCAAACATCTTCTAAAATACAATGACGTTCTATTCTTCCTTTAAATTTCCAACCACTGCATAATTTAATTAATAATATTAAAAGAATCAAGTCAAATTCAAATTTTTCAATAAATTTCATTCGTCTAGTCAAAACTGAAATGCAATCGGAATCTTTTGGTGAAAGCAAAACCTGGAACTTGCGCGATAAATCATGTTTGCAACCCATTGGCGCCCATTTTTTTAATTTCGTAACTCTGCGTCGGTCAAGCTCTTTTTGATACATTTTTCGCAGTTATTTTTCGCAAAATACAGAGTGCACATTTAAATTAATGCCCTTGTCCGTCGGTACGCACACCATTTCCTGTTCGCCGCCCTTTCGTTGGGTCCCGGGGTCAGTTGTCAATTTGAAAAGTGGAATGTGCGAATGCCAATGAAAGCGAATGAAACCATAGAAATTAATTTATCACACTTTGCAGCACATCACAATCGTCGCGATAACTCTGCCTGCCGTTTGTTTATTGGTTTTTGCAACGGCCAGAAGAAGGCGAGTAAAAAATAATTCGCTGCACCCGTTAAATAATCCTCCAATCGAGTTCAGTTCCGCGCGGATCCCGAAATGAGCGACTTTGGACAATGACATGGCGGCTGCTGCTGCACCTGGGCGATGTGTTGTGGGAAAAAAGCAATATTAAACCCAAAGCTAGTGTGTTCATAATAATGCAAGTTCCAACTGATAAATTGGTGGCGTTTAGATCCCTGATTGCGCTGGCAATCTGTCTGCACACGCTGGAGCAATCGATCCAGCCGTGCCACTGTGTTCATGGCTTCAGGTGGGTGCAATTGCCATTGCCCCCAGTTTCATCAGATTTCGCCACAAGGCTGGCTTTTCAACGTCCACATGTAAACGTATTTCCCTTTCCGTTGGCAGAAACAACACGGAGAGCGCCGAGCTGGTCTCCCACTATGAGTCGAGCCTCTCGCTCCCGGATATTCTGCCAATTCCGTCGAAAACGTACGACAAGAACAGGGCTCCAAAGCTGCTGGGCCAGCCCACCGTTGTCTACTTCCATGTCACGGTCCTCTCGCTGGACTCCATCAACGAGGAGTCTATGGTGGGTAATTTTATTTTAACCTTATGCATCCAAAAGCTACTTACATACATATATGGTTATTCCTCCGTCAGACCTATGTGACGGACATTTTCCTTGCACAAAGCTGGCGAGATCCTCGCCTGCGGCTGCCCGAGAATATGAGCGAACAGTATCGCATCCTGGATGTGGACTGGCTGCACAGTATCTGGCGACCCGACTGCTTCTTCAAGAACGCCAAGAAGGTTACCTTTCACGAGATGAGCATCCCGAATCACTATCTCTGGCTGTACCACGACAAGACACTGCTCTACATGTCCAAGCTCACGCTGGTGCTGTCGTGCGCCATGAAGTTCGAGTCCTATCCTCACGACACCCAAATCTGTTCCATGATGATTGAGAGTTGTAGGTGGAAATGTTTAGTTTCACAAATCCCTAATCCCATATCGCTTGAAGGTTTCCCGCTATTTGCTTTCTTTTCAAAATAACTCTCAAGGCGACAAAACTTAAGCAATCTTTGGTTGACAGTATCTCATACGGTGGAGGACTTGGTGTTCATTTGGAACATGACTGACCCACTGGTGGTCAATGCAGAGATTGAGTTGCCTCAGCTGGACATATCTAACAACTACACAACCGATTGTACCATAGAATACTCAACGGGTGAGCATAGAAGCATATAATACTCAGTATACCTCAGTATACCCGGATAAAGGTGCTTTTAAATCAAACTTTTAAGTACCTTAGTAGGATTTTAGGCACTTAATTTCCATTTATTGCTAATCTATCTATGTTTTATTAGGCAACTTCACCTGTTTGGCCATCGTGTTCAATTTGCGACGACGCTTGGGCTACCATTTGTTTCACACCTACATCCCCTCGGCTCTGATCGTGGTCATGTCGTGGATATCGTTCTGGATCAAGCCGGAGGCGATACCAGCGCGGGTTACCCTGGGAGTGACCTCGTTGCTGACCCTGGCCACCCAGAACACACAGTCGCAACAATCGCTGCCCCCGGTTTCGTACGTAAAGGCCATCGACGTCTGGATGTCGTCCTGCTCGGTGTTCGTCTTTCTATCCCTGATGGAATTCGCAGTGGTCAACAACTATATGGGACCGATAGCCACCAAGGCCATGAAGGGCTACTCAGACGAGAATATCAGCGATTTGGACGATCTCAAGGTGAGATAGATGAAAAGTGATGCCAGAAACTCTCTCGACTAACGTCTCTTAGCCTGCCCTGCAGCATCATCGGGAATCGATTATCGAGCCACAGTATGACACTTTCTGCCATGGCCATGCCACAGCCATCTATATAGACAAGTTCTCGCGCTTCTTCTTTCCGTTCTCGTTCTTCATACTCAATATTGTCTACTGGACAACGTTCCTCTGATGACGATGTGGATGGGCTGAACGGATGTCTAAGAACACCAACAGTAATGAGTAATAATACCAAGGGCATTTGTTTAAAAATGTATATTATCGTTTGTAAGCCACAAATAATTGCATTAAAGTATGTATTATATATTGATTACCATGTAGTGTATATAAATAAAGGAAAGCGTTTAATAATAATAATAATAATAGGGGTTAGTTTAAACTTTAGAGGAAGCAATCAAGAAATGCATTTCAATTGCGCAACAAAGGTGGAATATTCTTTGGTAAATTCACTATATATACCTACACATTTATGTATATAGTTTGTGTTGTTTATGCATAAGGCTATATATATATGTATATAAAAAATGTATGTATACAAAACTTGCGGTCGTGGCGGTTATTCCATATTCATCGTTAATTTATAATATATGTAGTCTGATTTTGTGTTTGTTTTGTTTTGCAATCACATAATTTATATAGTTTCTTTACATTCACATTTACAGTTGTGGATTTCATTGTTTAACTAACGTTTCGTTTCGCTTTCTGCTAACATAATTGGCATAATTGTTGCTATAACATTTTTGTTAATGAGTGCAAGCGATTTAACAGATCAAAAATCAACTAGGCCAAGGGCTTCGACGTACGCAAGACAGTTCAGCTATGATGATATGATACACAGATTCGGAATATTAAATAAGTAGTGCTACAAAAGGATACTGGTTAGTTCTACGACGAAACAGCGGATCGAAGTGAAGGGGATAGGAAAGTGTACGAACAACCGAACAAGATGTTAAGGAGATCTTGTTTTATTGCAAGCACGCTTGCAACTTTTCAATCCATTCCTGTGCCAGATTCGCGTTCATCGCATAAAAGTTGTAGGTGCGCTTGGACGTTTTAAGCTGGAATCAAGGCAATAAGGTTAATATTAATAGTTTACGTTAAAATATATCGATACATCTATAACATATTTATATTATATCATTATGTTGTACTTACATCAAAAAATCCCTTCTCATCCACACCTTTGGCGCCAATTTGTGCAGGTTGTGCGGCAGTTACAGACTGCACCTCAGCCAGTTCTGAAATATTAAATAAAAACCTATAATATCCAGCCAGAACTAATAGTTCTATATACTTACCAATGATGCCCTTGGGAGCGGTATCCTCAGCTGTGTCATAGTAACGAAGCTGGTGTTTAATCGAGTCCAGGACAAACCAGCGCTGTTTCCATCCTTTGAGCAAAGCGCCTCGTTTGTAAAGGTGTCTATTTGGTTTTTATATTTAATATTAATTTAATTTTAAATGTTAAATAAATTATTGCATTTAAACTCACCCTTCGTGCGTCCGATTTTCAGCCACGTTACTGCTAAACTGATTGTAGAAATGATGGCTGGAGGTGCGCGCCGTCGTGGCGGCACTGGAGGCAATGCTGGCCGTGTCGCCCTGCGACATGCTCACATTCGGTGGCCCCACAGTTCCATCGATGGCCTTGTACTTGGTGCAGTTCTTCATGGACAGTTCGGTGCACTTTTCGTGGTAAGAGTTGCCGCAATCCATGCACCGATAGCCGACAGGTCCCCAGAGGAGCTTAGTGCAGTGGTTACAGTTGGTGGGGGTGGTGTACGGATGCTTCTCAAAGCGATGGGGATGGAAGTACTTGTCCTGGTAGCCCGCTAGACGACCCTTCATGATGATCTCCAGCGTGGAGCGCTTGTGCTGATGCGTTTGCACGAATATTTTACCGAGGGAAGCGTTGCGAGGGATGGTCTCCACTTTGGGCACTTCCAGACTATTCCACACCTGCAGCCACTTTTGGGGTAGAATTCCCCGCTCCGTCTCCGCCTGCCTCACCTCGCTGAGCAGGCAGACATAGGCATTGGGATTGTACTTCTCCGGGTTGTCGTAGCCGGCTGTGATAACCATGCGCTTGCCCTTCATCTCGGACAGGTCGATTTCGTCGTCCACGGTGGTCACTTCCAGATCGTATGGCGGTCCCTGGGCCAGTTCCTCGTTGGTGTAGTAGCTCCACAAATCCAAGGCAGCCACATTGTTCTGTGGCCGCAGGGTCATATCCTTGTCGCCAGAGTACAGGAAATTGTAAAACACGGGCGTTTTGTTATGCTGCCTTTCGATATAGTCAAAAATGGAGTGACCGATGCGACTCATTGGCGCCGGGGTCCTCGGACTCCTTAAGTCCATTGGGTACACGTTGCACTCATCGTCGGAACCGTTCGATGCCATGCCACCACCGCCTCCAAACAAGTGCTTGGCGTTCAGCGACCCGCGCTTGTCCTCCATGGCAGCGATGCCCGAGTCCGAGCGCTCCAGCTCGCAGTCGAAGAGGAAGGTGCGGAAGCGACAGGACACAGCATGGTAGGCAAGGAATCTCAGATAGAAATCGTTAAACTCGAATGCCATGGGAAACTGGCTCTGCAACTGATGGACCACGTCCAGGAACTGCAGGAAAGTGGGTGCAAATGCGATGTTTGTGTTGGCATGCGAGGGTTTCAGGTTGCTCCGATGCGCAAAGCGATGACCAAATGCCAGCCACTCCTTCTCCACCAGCACACGGAAGCCGTCGAGTGTTCGATAGTAGGGGTCCAGGCAAAGCTGGGCAATCGAGCTGAGCTGGGCGGTCACATCGGAGCCATCCTCCAACGACAGCATCACGCTGCTCTCCTGCAGATCAATGAGGTCCACTACTGCCCCGGATAACTGCATTAGTGAGGAGATCTGCTGCAGCCAGTCGGAGTGCTCCACCATCTTGGCAAAGCTCTGGCCATCTGCCTCGTTGGTGTTATGCGATGGCATGCAGGCGCGTATTAGCTTCTTGAAGGCCGGACGCGACTGCCTGATGTCCGGGTAATCCACGGGAATAAAGTCCGCGCAAAAGTCCACATTCATGTTTGATTTCGCTTGCGATTTTTCACCCAATGCGTACAGTCGCATCTTGCGGAATGCTCCATGAGCGTTTGAGGCGCTCTGATTGCCCTTCATCGTTCCACCTTTGCCTCCGCCTCCTTGGCCGGATTTGCTGCCGTCGTTGACCATGTCCAGGTTGTTCTTGTGCTTGCGTGACAACTCCGGCGTGAGGCACTGCCGATCGTCGGTAGAGGGGCCGTGACCAAGCAGCGAATTCATTGAGAGATTCATGCCGGAATACTGGTTGATGGCCAGCGGAGTAAGCTTCGGCATCGTGTTGATCAGGGCCAGAAAGTACTTATCCTGCTCTGGGTAGTGAGTGACATCGTGATGGGCGTTCGTGTTGCTCCCCGTCGTGTTCTTTAGCATTCCGATAACCGACTTGCTATTGGGCTGAGCACCCCGGATGAGCAGGGCCCCGTTCGTGTGCCGCCAGGTAGGTAGCGGGATGCGCTGGCCCTTGAAGCAGCGGCCCAGGTGCATAATGGCCGCATCGCTGCACTGAACGGGCGCCACAATTATGGCAGGATAGGATCGGCAGGTGGCGTAGCTGGCATTCACATTGCTGATGCGGAATCCACGCTGCGACTCTGCATCGAAGCCAAGTCGTTTCCAGTCCTGCACATAGCTCCGCTCCCGCATCCGTTCCACATCTTTGTTGGTGAGCACCCTAGGCATGGCATTGTTTTGCGTTTCAAACTCATCGCCATCTTGCAACTCATCGTCGATGGACTGCGAATCCGCTCCGGCGTCTGCTCCTCCGTATTCATAGTCGGAAACTAACTTTCGCTTGGTCTGTTGCTTCTGTTTGTAGCCTGCCTTCTTAGCCGTGCGGAGCAGGGTCTTCTTGGCGAATCCCTTTATCGTCGAGTACTTCTCCTTTGTTTTGGGCGGAGCCACGCCCTGAAGTATAGTGCCGTACGACTGGAAGGCAAAGTACTCGAACTCATCGAACGGGTGGCGCGCCTTGCTCAATATCTTCCTAAAGCTTTCGATTTGCTCCGGCGTTACCTCTGGGTCAAAGGCGACTTTGAGCAGCTGGAAGCTGCTGGACCGCAGCTGCAGTCCTTCAGGCAGCGTCTGATCCAGGTGGGCCAGATACAGCACCGATATCTTTTTCTCCTTCAGCAGGGAGGCGATGGGAAAGGAGCGCACTATGACCTGTTCGCAATAAAGCGGATCGCAGGGTGAGCCCTTGAAGACCACGCGATAGTTGGTAAGGAACAGAGCTCCCTCTGCGGGTATCAGGCACTGGGTGTCGTCTTCGCGTCCATCTGGCATAAGGAAGCACCGCAGATGGTCGGTTACGAATTCCTCGGCCGGCAGCAGGCAGGGCGTCTGAATCTTGGGCTTCTGCACATGGGGATGGCGCTTCGCCTCTAGGTATACCGGTTCCAAAGACTCGATGTGCATGTGCACCACACCCGGCACCATATCGTGTAGGTTGCGTATGTGATCAGAGGTCACTCCACCCTCGGTGCACACGCAGTCAATGAAGCGCGAAATTGTCTTCCCGACAGAAACGCCGATTTCCAGAGCATTGTTCTCCTCGAACCCGTCATCGGAATGTTCGCTTAGGCTATGCGAGCCAATAATACTGCAATTGTAAAAATAATTTGAGCTACAAATAAAATTCAATAGAGAGCCTTTCTCACCTATTTGAAACACTCTGATTTTCGTCCAGGCGAAATGCGGGCTTCGGTTTGCTGGCCGCATCCACGTTGACGTCGAGCGGAATGAGCAGGGAGACCATGCGGTTGGCAAAGTGTATGGCCTGGCTGTATAGCGTTGACTCCTCTGATTTGGCCAGTTCGGCCTTTTTCTCCTCCTCGATCGTGGGACTTTTGCGCAGTTGCTCGGCCGTAATCTCCAGGGCGGTGGGCTCCTCCAACGGTACCTCATCTAGCACACAGTTGGCCTCCTTTTGATGCTCGTTTTGGCGACGGTGGAGCAAATACAATGCCTTGATCTGGCCCTGAACATCCTGGAAAAATGTGGACTCCCAGAACTGAATGTTCTTCCATATGGCATGGTCCTGGATTTCCGTATAAGCGAACTGCACCACTCCCGTGGACAGCTTGCGGCAGAAGATCGTGGACATGGGCAGCAGGGCTGCTGCCACCGTGTACTCGTCAATCCCCGACGAATTCTGCAGTGCCTTGTTCATGAATCGAACCACCAACTCAAACTGTTGATGATCCAGCACCGACTTGTTGCCATGCACATAGCCAAAGAACTCCCGACAGAGGATCAGTCTCGCATCGCGATGCTTTAACGTTCGCATCACAGCCGGCAGAAGCTTCCTGGCATCCGCAATCCGGTTCTCAAAGATATAGGAAACGCACGTACGCAGCACCTCCAGCCGTCGCGCCGAGTTCTGAACATTCGGACGAACATCCAGGGCTTCCGGTAATCTGGGTCCCATCGGTATGATCCTGTGTTGATTGCGCGTCACATGGAACCGCTGTGGCACTCCGTTCTTCCGTATTCCCTCCTGAATGATCTGCTCCACCTTCTCAGAGCTAATGCGGGGAAGGGCGGGCTGGTGAATGCGATGAAAGGAGCCCTCGGGAGGACGTAGCACCTTCTGGGCATAGCCGGTGTGGGCCAAAGTGCCCTCGTTCTCGAAGAGAATGCGTCCCAGTTCCTGGATATGTGTGAGTATCTAAAAGTTGAGGAATGTAAGATGATTCCTTGATCTCCTTGGCCCAATGCTCCCCTTAATACTCACGAGATTCCGATTCTGCGCCTCCGACTTGAGCAGTTCGTTCATGGAGCTGTAGAGCTCATCCCAGGCATCGGAGGCTCGCCAGGGGGGTCCTCGCTCATTGACGAACGTGGTGAAGAACATGCTGTCCAGAACCCGAAAGAGGAACTCGCTCTCGATCAAGTCCCGGGCGCCGAGAAAACCAGCCTTATGAAACGTAATCACTGGCTTCGGATGAATCCTTATAATGGTGAGGCAGGAGCGGTAGCCCTGCAGTAGCTGCGCGAAAAGGCGCATGAATATGGCGCGAAGTTCCTTATCGATTTGTGCGTCAGTCTTGGACAGGGCACTTGGCCGCTCATGGGTGGGAAAGGCCAGGTCTGCTTGCGCCAGATTGGGAAACAGGATCATGCTGAGCTGCTCCTGAGTTTGCTCCCACAGCGGCGACGGGAGGATGGGGACCGGCGGGGTAAGCGACGCTGGTATGGTGACCAGACCTCCATCCAAGTCCACAACTATGACATCTAACAGATCCGTAATCTCCGTTTGCAGCGAACTGTGTATGCCCATTATGAACGGCGTCGGCGTGGACAATACCTCCATAAGCGGTGCCGGCAGAATGGGTATGTAAACGTGTGTGTATCGAAAGGGATACATCAGTGCCACCAGCGCCTTGCAGCTCTCCGTCAGGTGACAATAGCACTTAGACAGAAACAGTATCTTGTTCTCCGTCATCACCGCACAAAGCAGGATCAGCACATTCTTAATGCCCAGTTGCTTAAAGAGGAAGTGCACTCCACTGCCCGTGGTGGGCAGCGAGGAGCTCTGCGGAGGTTGCAGGGACTGCTTATCGCCCGCTCCGATTGAGAAGCGCACCTGTGGCCCGCCAGCCGGTGGCACTTGTATACAGCCCAGAATGTTACCGATGAGCGTCTCCATGCCGTACGCGAGGTTCTCAATGTACACGGTGTAAATAGTGCCCAGACAGTTCTGCGAGAGAAGAGAGTGTGAAAAGATGGGATACAAAGAGAAGCAAGCTTAGCTAAATGCATATAAACCTTGAAGGTGTCGGCACAATCCAGACGGGATATAAGCACCAGGCACTTTGGCGCATACATGACGCTGTGGTGCGTAATGGAGGTTGCGGTCGTGACGCCATCTGTCGCGGAGGGCGTGCCGCCTGGCAGCAGCCTAGTGCTCCCAATGGTCTCATCCTCATCGTCGACGCTGCGCGTCTGCGTGATGGCCAACGTTTCGTGGAAGCTAAGGCAGGCGCAATAGTGTTTGTTCGTATCGATGTCCGTCAGCACGGAGACGAAGAACTTGGGCTCCTGCTTCTCGTACGATAAGCTCCAGCCCAGCGGCTGGCAGAACTGCGGAAGAGGGGAACATCGATAAGGTGGGGCGTAAGCCGATATGGATATGTATGAGCTGGCGGGGAACGCACCCATTCAATGCCTTCGATAAAAGGGGTGTCCGGCCAATCTTTCTCGGGAAAGCGCTGCACGATCTTGCCGCAAGTCGGCTGCCCGCCCACATTGCTGGCGGTCTCTGCGGAAAGAAATGGAGACGTTGTTGGGTATTACTCTTTTGGGGATTGTTCTTTTCAAAGGGAATTAACTCACTCTCCTTATCGCTGTCATAGCCGACAATTACGAAGTAATCAGCGAGTCGGGACATCTTGTCCAGCACATTGCCGACCCTGCTTGGAGGAGCGATGCGTCGTCAGTGGCCAAAACTGGGAAAACAAGGGAGTAGAGATGATGTTTTAGTCGTGGTCTCGCAGGGGGAAGATGACCACCTTCTGCAGCGGCAGCAGTGCCGTCATCCAATTTGATATGCTAATTAGGCGCTCTCTCTCTCTGCGTTCGGCATAAATGATTAGCTAGCTCCATGCTGATCGAATGGTCAAATTGTTATTGTATTGTGTCTTAGCCCCGGAGGCGTTTTTTCAGGCTTCTCGGGTCGTCGTCTTCGCTACTTCTTTTTTTTTCTTTTCAACCACACCCCGCGCCACACAAAGTAGAACGAAAGCACCGGGAAATGGGTTGCGAAGTCTATATATATATATGGGAGCACACACCTCGCAGCCGGCTGCAGCCAAACGGCCGCTCACGATACAATTTTAATTAATTATAATTATTTTTAATTATAAATCCTATCATGTCCCCGCTCACCAGTGTTGCCACTTATTTATTTTTTCAACTAGCCATAGCCTCTTGTTTTAATTGGGGTATTCTATACGATGGAATTACTAAATATCGCCGATATATTTAGCCCTAAGAAGTCCACCGCTACATTTTACAAAATCGCAGTCTGAAAATACAATTGTATTTTTCTCGATTATATGTAATTTTTTTTAAAAAGCTGTACTTTTAATTTTCATTCCAATATGTATAACCTCTGGCAACCACGGCAGAATATATATCGAAAGTGTAATTTGTATGGAAACAGCTGTTTCCAACTGTCAATGTTTTTAGTTATTAGATCAATTAGTTGAATAGACAGCACTTTTTTGTGTTAAATTATATAATACCATATTGGGTGTATATTGTTTCTTCAAAAACAACATCGAAGTAACTATCGTTATTTTTAGGCAATGCGATACATCGCTTTTGTTAAATTCGTACATGCGCTACTCAACACTTCTTAAGCGAGATGCCTATCGATTGTTGGTGCATCCGGTATTAATCGTTTTTGAATTTGTTTAATTATTTTATAAATGGCTTTTTGTACAACACAATGTATGGGAAAATTTCTTAGAGAATCTTTGAATGTATTCCAAGTAGAAATATGAAATTAAAAACATTTATCACATTCGTAAGGTCCTCAAGCATTAAGCCCAAATAAAAGCAAATAAACATTCGTTTAGTGACTTAATTTTCTTTTCAACTTATATATAAATCACGATATCTTTGACATTATGAACTAGCGAGATATAAATACATAATAACATTGATGACTAACTCGTGTAAGAAATAACTTATGATAGGTTTTTTTAGCTGATCTTTACAAACATATGACGTATACGTAACGTATGTACTATTCTGCAGGGCGATCTCATCTGCTTTTCAAGCGTGATTGCCGTTCTCTGTGGCCTTTGTGTCCGCCGATGTTGGCCCTTGGTTAGTGCCCTCTTGTGGCGGCATGGCGAGCGTCACTGCGCCCTTATCCGTGTGCTTTATGTGCTCCATTTCAATGTCCGAACAATTCTCGGAGTTAGACAGGGCCGAATCCATCGAGGTGACAGTCATATCCACCGCCTTATCGCTAGTGTTCGTCGACAGAAGAGGCTTTTCCACTGCAGGCTTTTCCTCCGCATCCTCATCCCGGCTGGGGGCCACGAAGTTATTGCTATTAATATCCTCGATTGCCTTGCGCAACTGTTGAATGGAAATCGTGCGATTAGAAAGAGTTCTGTTGTAGAAGACCCTTTGAATCTTACCTCCTTGAGGCCCACAACGCCCACAAGTCGCCCTATTTTGGTGACATAGGCGTGATTGATGCCCACCATGGAGAACAGCGAGTGCACCTTGAGTATAGAGGTGCGTTCCACCAGCTGGAAAGGCGAGGGATCGATATGAACATTGGCTTTTTGCAGATCGATGGGCTTCAACATCTCCTCGAGCTCCCACTGCTTCTGGTCCTCCGGCGACATGTCAATGACACGTTCCCTGGGCTGCAAATAAATAGTAAATTATATTTACTTAGGGTAATTAATTGAAAAATGGAAATTATTTTTCCCAGACCTACCAACTGCACTGACTTCGTCTTTTGTATGCTCTTGTTTTGGATTAGTCAAAAACAGAATAGAAATAGGGTTTTTATTTTTAGTATTTATTTATTGTACTATTCCTCATGTGTCTTCCATAATGAATATAATCACCTACCTCCCCTTCCGTTTCCGGAGTTGCTAACTCATCGATATCTTCTATGGAGTAACCCATTCCATTTAATTCTTTGGCAAAACATTTCTTACGCGAAGGCGAACTCTGGTCCTCAACTTCGTTGGCAAATCGAATTTTCGTGCACCTTTCTTTGGGAACTAGATGTGGCGATCTATTTACATCTGCTACTTTATTTGTTTTAAACTTAATGCCTGGCCGATCTGGGGATGGACTGGACTTATCCCCACTGTTTGATAAAGCAATTTCCGTATTATCACTTTCAGCAGGCTTTGTGAAAGGCATAAAGTTCATTTATTACTTTATAATCTAGTTCATCCGTTGAAAATTTTAGCTTTTCTACTATTATTTAAATCATTTTATGCCTTACCAATGTTGTGGGTTCCGTTGAAATAGGGTTTACTTGCTTGCAGATATTAAATGGGGTTAACATTTCTCTTTGTCATTTTTATTATCTAACTACGTACTCGATGAATGGCAGAACGGTTAGGGGACCTACTTACCAGCATAATTTGATCGGTTACAAAATCCCAATTACTTTGTGCATGCTTGAAATGAGAGATTCCCAAATTGGCATCCCGGAAAAGGCAAACCAAAGCCCAAGATAACCCCTTTATTAATGAACTTACCAGCTGAACCTTTTTGGAAACACCCGGAGTGCTTGGCGTGCGCTGGACCTCCACCTCGTTGTGGCTGGCGGCCGGCGAGAGGGAGCCCGTTTCCGGATCCGGCTGGACATCCTGCAGCGTGGTGGACTTCTTGAAGATGGCCTCAAAGGCCGAGCGGATGCGAAACTCGGAGTTCCCCGTTATCGTGGTGTACGGCGTGATGCTGGGACTATGGGCCAAAGGCTGCGGGGTGTAGGTCTTCAGGTTGAAGGAGTTGGTCTTCTTCAGGATGGATTTCCTGGGCGCCAGCGAACTGTTCATCGTCTCCGCTCGCTTCTTGGGCGGCAGCATCTCGTCGTTGGCAATCTGCCGTAGGCTGAGAATGTCCGGAGCCGGTAGCACTTCGAATCGTGATGGTCGTCGCATCTTCAGCTCCACTTCTTGTTTCTTCTTCTCCTCCTCGAGGGCCCGCTCCTGCGCCTCCTTCTGCCACTTCTGAGCCACCTCCATGCGCTTCTCCCGCCCGATGTGCTTCTCTATCATCTTGATCAGCTCGTAGCGCTGCACGGAGCCCAGCAGGATCATGTTATCCGGACTGTCCACCAACGGCAGTGACCGCAGCGTCTTGTTCGCTTTGAGGACTTCTTTGAGCTTCTGGTAGGAGATGCCATGCCATATGTACTTCACGTCCCGCACCATGAAGTCCTCCACAAATATGCTGTACATGCCGGAGCTGGAGGGCAGGAGATCGGGCAGGTACGGCAGCTTCTTAATCAATATAATACTGTCGTAGATCGACGGTTGCAGCAGTGCCGCCACGGCATTGGCCACCAGCACAGCAATCATCACCGGCACCACATGCGTGATCTGGCCCGTCATCTCGAAGATGATCACCGCCACGGACACCGTGTGCGTCACGGAGCCAGAGAAGGCGGCAGCCCCGACGACGGCATAGCCCCCGGGCATTATGGGCGACAGCCGACCGCCGTATCGGACGCCATGTGGAAAGGTAACTGCCATGAACTCGCCCACCAACCGACCGAATCCAGCGCCGATCTTGAAAACTGGAATAAACATGCCCGACGGGACTGGTATCGTGGAGGCGATAATGGAGAACATGAACTGCAGACGGAACGAGGGTTTGGTCAGTATCATAGTTGATTTCCTACCAGAGTTACTCCTACCGTGAAAAGGGTATATATCACCAGGTTCCCAAACACGCTGGTGTAGCCGGTCATCCAGTTGGTTACCACTGCCGCCTGCTCCACGGTCAGGTCATCGCGCGACCAAGTGAAATTGCTGAAGAGCTGCGTCACCTGCTCATGGGTGCTCAGCTCGCCGGCTAGGAACTGCCCAGTGCCCAGGGGAAAGGATATGCTGGAGACCAGCAGAGCCAGGAAGCCAGGGTACAGGAAGCGACTGGAAAGATTAAAGATTACCCAAGGGAATCTTGGAAATCACCAGGAGTTAACATACTTCTTCTGTAGGAACTTGTTCATGCGCTTGTTGGAGCGCATGAAGAGGACGTATCGCCGATGGACCCACACGTAGGAGGCACCACCCAGGCCGCACACGAGTCTGGAAAGGAAAGTAAACCCCTAAGAATCTTAAGAGATCCGGGTGCTCAGATCAAGTACTTACCCAATCAAAGCAAAGACAAACAGCTCCTGGGGATCAAAGGGGAACTCGGTGGTGAAGTTCGTGAGGAATAGGGCCCGCACAGTGTCGGCATTCTGGAACCAAACGGCCAGGAGCCGGAAGACAGTGGCGCCGCACACCGCCGCAAAGAAGCCGCGCCAGTAGTTGCGCACCGCAAAGTACGTGGTGGTGACCTCGATGCTGAAGAGCACACCTGTGGGGGATTGGGATCAGGAACGGCTCGAGAAGAGGCGGGGAAAGACCATGTTGATATCTACTCACCACCGACGGGCGCGGCAAAGCAGGAGCCCACACCGACGGCACAGGCTGCCGCCAGCATTTCGGAGTTTCGCGACTCATTCTCATATATGCCTTGGAATGATGTGACAAGTTTACTTAATAATTGTGCTACAATACTTGCTATATGTACGAAAGGACCCTGGGGAAGCACGGAGAGAGACAGAGATACGGATGCGAGGCATGTAGATTTTCCAAATTGCACTTGCTGCGCCTCAGCGGCATGTGGCATGCAGTGTGAGATCAATTTTTATACTTACTTCCTTTCCTAATGGCATACCGCTGCCCAGAGTTGCCGTTAAACCAATCACCTTGGCCACTAATGTCTTAAATGTGAGATACTCTTTCAACTGAACGCCGCGCAGTATGGTCTTCATTTCGGGTATACCGGAACCTAGACACAGGTTTTTGGTTGTAGTTATAAATTGATCATACCCGCAGGGATTAGTAAGTAGTATTAGTAGTAGGAGTTTAGGAGCAAGAAGCTGAGTTGTTAGTGGTTCGAGTATTTAACATACAGACACAGGGGGTCACTGGTTCTTTTGGATGGTGCCAAGAGTGCTTGGAGTGGGCAGCTGCCGGAGTGCAGTGGTACTATGTGTGGGTCAGTATCACTATCATATCTTTAATATCAAACTTAAGAAAACCCTGGGGCCCTACTATTTCATTCAGAGCTTTTGGTTGTGGGAGAAGAGAGCCTAGTCCACTGGGGAATTGTTCATACAGACTTTAATCTTTCAGTTCGTTTACCCTAATCAACCATAGAAGTAAAGTAAGTAAGCACAAAATTCATACAATTTCTACAATTTTGGAAAACCGATTTCATTTTTAAGACAGTTATGAGGACACTTTGTGGGATAACTCATTAAATTACTCAAGCAAACTACTTTTGAAAGGGAATATAGAAATCAAACTGGAAAACTATGGCTGTTTGTATTTGGGAAAATGAAATTTAGCTAAAATATACACATAATCTTCCGAAAATTAAACTATTTAGCATGTGTTACTGAAGTATTGATTGCATACGAAGGTATAAAGTCTGAAACTATGTCTAAATATAAGCTCTATGTTGGTATTTAAAAATTATGCCTTTCTGGGATGTGTAAGGATTAACTAGAAACGTACCATTGGTTAGCTAAACAATTGGTTATAAGGGGTGAGAGAACTACTCAAAAATATGACGTGATATCTGAGATCCTGAGACCTGTGAATCCAAACTCTTACCTATACTTTGCGGTGCGATGAGATGGACAAAGCCGGCCGAGAATAATATGAGGCACACTGGGAGCGAGACCCACGCGATGTACTGAACAAAAGGCTGTGACGTCAGGTCGCGATACAGCCAAATGCGCGCTGGCGGAACACAGATATAGAGAGAGGTAATGGGTACTAAAATCGGGCTAAAAGAATCGATTAAATGCGGCACTACCGTTTGTACAGATGGATATGCCCTTGTCCATGATGAATGAGAGCAGCGCCATAATGATGCCCAGCAGCGCCAGGAAGACCCAGTCCTCGCCCAGCCGGGCTATCGTGTGCTTCCAGATCCATGAGGACACTCGCTTCGCCCGCGTCGAGTGCTTGCCTAGCAGTTCCTGCAAATATTTCCCAGCACTGCTGCTTTATAAACTGATACGTTCTCGAGGATCCCCCACAGATGGGGAACGGACATGGGACATGGGGCCACCTTTTCGAATTACTTGGCCAACGGGGACGTAATGATTAATATTTATGAATGATCATACCTTAAATATTTAGTTTTCTCGTATAGTTTGCATTCAAATTGAGAGCAAGTTCGTGAATAATAATAAATATCTGTGAGTGGATGAGAGATGCTAAAGCGTTCTATTTTATTTTACCTTATTCCTTTGTTTATCTTCCTGCTTTCGTCGCTTTTCGAGTATTTTGAGCTTTCTGGCTTCATCCTTGGCAAATTCTCCTAGATCTTTGGTATAACGACCATACATCTGTGAAGGGAAATTGGAAATTAGTTAACTGCTGAGAATTTTGAAGAATTCTTTTAAATGTACCCATTTTCATGTTATTATTAACCTAAATAAATATATTTAAAACCGAAAAATAAGCTTTTTGTTTTGTTTTAGAAACAAACAAAAACGTCTGCACAAAACATTCTAGTCAAATGCCAAGAGCAAGCGAACTGATGACAATGTAGAGGAAGTGCACAGACCACTACACTAAGAAATTAAATTGTACATTATTTGTTTTGTCTTAAAATCATAAAATTATGTTAAATTACAACCGATAAACTAATACAAAGTTCAACTATTTGTGAAGT
Source organism: Drosophila bunnanda (assembly GCA_035046265.1). Lineage (NCBI taxonomy): Eukaryota > Metazoa > Arthropoda > Insecta > Diptera > Drosophilidae > Drosophila > Drosophila bunnanda. The sequence goes on from JAWNOB010000130.1 coordinate 1,906,268, forward strand.
ATCTATACGATTTTGAAGGAAGCTTATGGAAGCTTATTTTGAAGGAAGCTAATTAAAGAAATTATTAAAAGATTTTTGAAATTGTGTTTATTTATTATTAAAATGTTTTGAATATTACAAATTCCTGATTTATTAATGATATATATTAAGTTGAACTATTTTCCTTTTACTAACTGGTTAATTTACTTTGTAGAATACTCGATTTTCCACACACATATGTATATAAAATTGCATTTTTTCCGCTAGTGAATCAAATTTATTTCTGATTTGAAGGACAAACTTCAGGGTAAATTCTTTCTGTGCATGTTCTTTGAGGGCCAATGCAAGAAGTCTATTGTGACAACTGAAAAACAAGTACCTTTGTGTTTATTTGAGAATTCAATGTTTTTAAACTACTAGGTCATAATGAAAGCTTAGATAATTCAGTTATATTTTATTCTATAGCTAAAGATATAAAAGAAATAGGTAATAAAGCATATAGCATTTAATTTGAACCTATTTTAAAATATATTGTCGTTGGAAGTAGAGCTGGAAAGAATCGAAGCCTTCGATGTTATATGCGACAATTGAACTTAAATCGATAAGCAATAATGTTTTTCCAGCTCTAGTGTAAAGTTTTTAGTTTTATACAGCTTACGTTTTAACACCATTTCAATAAATTTCAAATCCTCAAAAATTACTAAATCCTTGCTATAAAAACGTTTTTGAAATCCCCTAAATTTAATTACACAAAATAAAATTACTTTGCCACAACATTTTACTAACTAAATATATAAACTTAATATTTTTTTTGAAAATGACGTTCTCGAAGCTAATATTGATTTGCTGGGTAAAAACTTCAGGGTGATTTCTTTCTGTGTTGCGCTTTGAGGGTCAATGTAAAGGGGGTATGGCTGTGTTGCTGCAACTGCTGGCCATGAACATGGATGCGGACTACGACTACGTGGCCCTACCGGGGGGCCACTCACATAGTAGAAGGCCTCGATCTCGATCTCAATCTGGTTCTTGTCATCGCCGGGCGGATCGATGCTCTGATTGCGATGCTGCTCCTTCTGCTTGGCAATGATATCATCCCAGCGCTGGCGCACGGGCGTGGAGTGGTTCTTGTGGGCGCGCTCCCGCTCCTCCCTGCGCCGATAGTCCTCGCGGTTAATCAGCAGCTCCGGCTCGAAGGCGTATTCGCGAATGTACTCATCCTGGTGCGAGTGGCTGTTGTTAAACATGAAGCAAGCGATGCACACGAACGAGGTCCCGCACTCAAACTCAAAAATCACACTCAAGTCACGTCACGCAATCCCAGTTGCAGTTGCAGTTGCAGGTGCAGTCACACGAATTCGGGCGGCGGCGGCGGCCTTTGACATGCCCGCGGCTGTTGTTGGCTGTGGCTGTTGGCCGAATATTTGTGTCGCATCTTGTTGGCCAATATTATTTTTAGTTCTCGGTTATCTCGGCCGCCGTGGTGGTAACGTACGATGAGTCCCCGATTCTCACTGCCAGACGTAATTAGAGGTGGACGACGCAGCTGCCCTTGAGCCCCCGTCTCGGAAATGCGGCGGTTGTAAAATTCATTGCAATTTTATTTATAACATTTCACACAGCACCCCATGCCTGGGTTTCCTCGTCTATAATTTTATGATTTATCGAACTGATCCCAGAGCACGCTGGCTCTCCTATAGCTGCCCAATTAATCCGCCTTTCCAAGCGACCGTTTCCATTATCTATTGATTTCCGATCGCGGGCGACTTCCGACCGCCACGAAGGAGGCTTCTTGCGGTGGCGTAAACTTTTTTGAAACTAAACTGACTTGTCGAGCTTTCGGCGCTCTGTGTGTGGAAAATTATTGAAAATTTCTTTTGGCTAGACGCTGCGCCAGGGTAGCACGCTGTGTCGAATATTTCTAAAAAACGGCCCCAAGGAATACTTATTCAAAAAAGCGCGATGTTTACACAAATATGAATATCGGGGAGGAATTGTTTTCAATTTCAGTCTGCTGGTAGGCCATCGAAAGCAATTGCCTTGGTATTTCGAAATGGACCATAAATTTAATTGCACGATAATGTATTATCAATTTAAGATGTGCTCTTGAAATAATGTTTTGCGAGTTTTCTATAATCAAAGCGGTTTTCGCACAGTGCTCACCTACTGTTGGCCACTCTTTTCCGGCACCCTACTACCCTTAGCAATGGCAATAGTTGTTGCTGGCTTTAAATATAATAAACACTATTCATTATAATCGGATTAAAAATAGCTAATGTCTTTTGCCCGCTGCTTTGACATTCGTCGCACTGTGTTTTCGCATTGCTTTTACAGAAGGAGAACCCCAGATGCGAGTAGACGCGGGAAAATCGCCCAGAGTCAACTGGCAAACTGGCAGGAAAGGCGGCGAAAGCGAACGAAAAGCTTGGAAAACCATTCAGAAATCGTAAAAAGTTTTTTGTTTTGATCGATGGCTTCACGGCAGATGTGTGTGCGCCGAATAAAGTGCAAATAAAACAGCGTCTGGCTACATTTCAATATCGTTAAGACTCAAATAATAAACAATTCAAAATTGCGAAAATTTATATATGTATATAGCATACATTTCATTTCAAAAGCTACAGTGCAATGAAAGGAGGCGCGATTTTTAATTGTTTCACTGAGCTCCAGTTAAATCACTGTTGATCTGGCATAATTTTGTTTCACAATAGCAAAACAGATGTTCAAGAAATAAAAAAAAAAAGATTTTTTACGACAGCCTTTACGTGAGCATTGATAAAGGTACCGACGCTCTTTGCGTCATGAAAATTTGGTAATAATAATAATATGGATAATCAGACTTATTGGTAGTACTATCACGACGATGTGTATATATACAGTCAAGGTAAAGATTGTTTAGCGAGATATGTTCAATCGAGAAATAAAATATTTATAAAGAAATAAAAACCAAAAAGTATGGTTTAAGTATAGCTTAATCAAGGCCTTATTTATTATTAAATAAATTATGAAATTATTACGAATTTAAAGGTTGATTCCGTCATGGAATAAAAGTTTGTGTGGGATTCACTTAACCCCAGGTCAGATAATAACACAAAATGCATATGGATTTCTTGAAAGATGAAATCATATTTAAAAAAAAATGTTGTGTTTTAAATATTAATATAAAATACTAGTGCCCTAGTAATATTTAATAGTTTTTAAAATAGACCTGGTTTTACATCGATATTTATCGATTTAAAATAAATGTTTTATATTAAAACATTCATTATTTTTGAATATTCCTATATCCTTTACTACTCTTTACTCTATTTATATTTTTGCTCAAGGGATCTGGAGGAACTGTAAGGATTCTTATAAAAATGTTAATAAACTGACCATATTAAAAGGTCCTTTTTATTTTAGTCTTCTTTTTTCTATATTTTGTTAATAAAAGACATAAAACATAAAAAAAGTGAACACAACTACCTTGAGTATTCATCGTATTTGTTAAATATTTCTTTCTTTGTCAGAAACATACTTATTAAATGATGACCGCAGCTGTACGAGCACTTATAGAACCAGTATGCAAGCTCCTGAGACAGATATATACTATATAGATAAGACTTTATTGCCCTTTGTTACCAAGCAACAAATTTGATTTGCTTTTAAGTAACAATATTTCTTTAATAGAGCCTCTGGAATTCTGGATGCTTACAAGAGTATCGATGTATCCGATGGGATCATCGTCGTCCGAGGAGTCCGAGTCGCGGGCATTTTCGGCAGGCGGAGGACACGGATAGAAGGCGTGCGACTTGATCTTCGGCTGGCGCTGCACATGGCGGAGCTCCTCCTCCATGGAAATGTTACTGCTGCGCCGCTTGCGCAACTGGCAAATGAACTTCTCAAAGTCGGCCCACTCCGAGTCCACCAGCTCGACGTTCTCCTCCCCGAACTCCTCATCGTGGATGATTCGCTCGACTTTCTGATTGTTCCGATCGCGATTGCGATCACGATCACGATCGCGGTGCCGGTCGCCGAAGTATACCATGGTGCAGGTGTCAGCTATATCGGATGGGGAAAGGGAACGGAACTTCGATCGGATTTAATGGGTTTATGGCAGTTCAGCGCGTTCGATGGCTCACTATCAGAGATGGGACCGATACGGACACGATTTCGTCACATCCATGGCACAGAGGGGGCTCATTTCCCGAAATTCGATTCCGATGTGGGCCAGATATTCCCGACCGCGTGTGACCCGGGCAAAGTTCTCAGTCCAACTGAATAGTGTGATGAGGATGGCGACCGATCCGGTGCCGTTTAAACTCAAGATTCCATTAAATTTAGTACACAGACACCGACGCACTCGTCTGGACGATCTTCCCCCTGTCTCAAGATACACTTTATAAGTAGTTCACATCTACGCGTACGTATGAGCCAGTGAGTGACTCTCGAGCGGTCAAAGTTTGCGTGTAAACATCAATAGAATTTCATAAATTTAATAATCTGGGGCCTGCTCAACGGCAAAAAAGTGAAAATGCCCAGCGCTTGGTTGACACTAAACTCGCACAGTGGAATGGGTCTGCTGTTTTGCGACTCAATTGCTATACATTTTTGTATTAAATTAAGAATTGGAATTTTATAAGAACATATTTCAATTTTATCCATAAGTTGACTGCATTCCTAGATATATTATATACTTCTCGATATAAGTGATGCCTGTCATAAGATTTATCATAATTGTATTAATTTTGTTCTAACATCATGTTTAAGACATTTTATCCATAAGTTTACTACATTCTTAGAAAGTGGGTTTAAAGATACATGTCTAGGAATTCCCAAGTATTAAGTTCGTGTTATAAGTAATGCCTCTACCATAATTGTATCAATTATGTTTTAATTGTAGTTAAAAGGTGATTAAATAGTTTCAAATATTTTAAGTCCAAAAAAGGTTTCTTGTTCTGGACTTCTCAACTGACACATTCTATTATTAATTCAACCTAATTATTAAACAACTTTAAGTAGAGAGGAGTAACTCATTGATCCTTGAAAGCCTATCCTGAGTGATTTCATGACTTAACAGAGCCTTTGGTAGCATTTAGCCCACTGTGTTGGATCACTTAAGCCGCATAAATTGTGATTACTTGCTTTAATAGTCTCAATGTGTAGACTAGGCATTGGGTCACATGTCTTTGAGCATCTCTTGGATTTATCATATTTAAGTGAAGCGGTTGTTTTAGTACAAGTACGCCTGCACTATTTTAAATTTCATTATTACTATTATTATTATTGTCTTGGTCCAAGCTGCCTTCCCCCTTAAAAGCGATAAAGATGGCCCTAAATGGGTATAGATTGTTGGTCGGGGTGACAATAGAGTGTTGAGTCCCTAATCTTTTGAGTTTTATATTTTGCAGGAAACTGATATATGTAGAAATAAACCATATCGACAGTTTAAGAGCGACAATAAAGAGAGCGAGGCTTTATTATAACGTTCTGTTAGATATCAGTGCACTGCTTAGACCATTAAGCAGTGCAGGACAGACATCGGGCATTATGTTTCTGTTAAATTGAAATTTGTGAAAATTGTTTCCAAGAATGTTAAATAGGTGTTAAGATTTAATTCTTAAGAATATATATTGAAATATTTAAAGGGTCTTTCAAGATCAGCTTATACATGGAAAAATTAAAATGTTAAGATGTTCAATAATCACACTAAGTAATCGTTTACCTCGACTGCATATCCCTATTTATTTGTTATTTGTATTAAATCAATTTAGATCAATGTTAGAAATTACATTCCCTAAAACTTGTAGAAATGTTCGTAAAGTAATTAAACTTCTGAAGCACTTAGAACTTCCTGGAAGTTTTCACTTTAATTTTTTTGAATTTGCAAAATATTTTCAAGTATTTTGCTTTTATTTTTTTTGTTTTTAAATTGAACTTGTATATATTTATTTATTTATATACGCTAGTCATATTAGATAGTGACTACTTTTTCTTCTATAAATGTAAACAAATCTATACAAATTCTACCTAAACTAACCTTTGCCAAGGTTATACGGTATTATTGAAAGTGGCTATTCAATGGACCCAAAAGCCGGAGAGTGTAATGAATATCACATGATAACTCCAGTGTTATTTGGAAATATGAAGGAATTAACTTTGGTATATTAATTATTCCCCAAATCAAAGTTCAGCCTTTACAGATATTCCCATATAGAGAATGAGAGAGATCCGCTGTGTTTGCCATTATATCGGCGATATGATAATTTACTTACTTTTCCGCGAGGCGACATTTTCGAGCTCATATGATAGAAATTAGCAGGCTTGCGATAAAACAAAGTGATCTTGGCTAAAACTGTGTGGCGACTGGGGAGCCAGCCTCTCAGGCGGTGCCAGAGACACCTCCCGATCCGCCAGAAGCTGCGATAAGGGCCGAATGGCAACAACACCTGGCGCACACCCAAAAGGATGAAGCCGCAAAAGCCACCGAAATTAATTAAAAATTGAATGAAATCTTTGGGTAAATATCGCGTGTGCTTAGCATCTCGCGGTGGGCTGTATGTGGGCCACTGGCCAAGATCCATGGCCAGAAGATAAATCCGCAGCGCGTGAGAGCAAATACCAGGCCATAAAAAATATATATAATTTTAGCTAGATTACTTTATGATTCAAGCGAGAAGGAAAGCATATCTCTATGGCCCATTAAGAATATTATTTGCAGAGCTCTTAATGGATGGGGGAATTCGGTCTAATGGCAAAGCAATAGAGCTGTCTTATTTGGGAAAAACCCAAACAAACTAACTAAATCGAAGTGATTATTGATAAAGACTTGATTTTGATGGATGGATTGCGATAAGAGTGGAGTGGATAATGCTTTATTTCAGCTATCGGGGAAACAATCGCTTGAGAAGCTCATTTCCTTTCATAAATTGCCGTTTAATAAATTAGAATTTATATTTTTTGTTGTTCAAGGTTTTTTGCTTATTTGCTTTATTTGATTATTTTATAATACCCTTGCAGGGTATTAAATTTTAGTCAGAAGAAGAAGGCGTCAGTTCCGACCCTATAAATCTTGATCAGCATCAACAGCTGAATCGATCTAGTCATCTCAGGAAAAAAAAAAATGTTACATCGTTAAAATTTTCAAAAATTAATAAAACATTAAAATTTTTTAATTTTAAATTGAGTATGCAGAATTATTAACCTAATAAAAACTAACATAGGTAAAACTTTCCGAATTGAATGCTTTTTGGCTGTTATGAGTTGTTTAATATTTGATTTGTTATATACATAATTAGATTCAAGGAAATTGAATTATTTAGGATTACTTATAATCGATTTCCAATTCAATCCTATAATTGCAAATTGAAAGGGTATATTAACTTTGGCTTTCCGAAGTTCGTTTCCTTTGTTGGATTTTTAATTACCTCTGTCAAACGATAAGCTACATTTTCCTCAGATTTATTGCTGTTAAGATCTAAAAGTGTTAATTAGAATGTCTCAGATAACTTCGGTTTGCGTTGGATTTATCTGGACTACAAGCGAAATTCATCAATAAACATTCAGCGAGCGATTGCATTTAAATAATAAAATAGAAACCCTTTGTTTGAGTCATGGGAAATTTGCTTAATATTACAAAAACACCTGATCAGCATTATCCTCAGACGAAATGTTGTGTCAGTCGAATATTGGCCAGACATATGACAGGAATTAAAACACAACAAACAAAAATTGAGCAAATAAAATGAAAAAAAAAAAAACAACAAGTAAATAGTCGCATGTTAATCACATGAGCGGAAAAAGTAAAACAAGAAAACATGTTTGTAAAGGCATATCAAACACACTGATACCCTAACTTGAACTGAAAGCTCTCTATGGTATACAGTATAGGATATATAATAGATAAAGAATTAATTATTTCCTCAAAGTTTTCATAGAAAGTTAACTTTTTTAGATCAATCTCTACCTCGAATGCTAACGAAGCTATAACTCCGGAGGCATCACAGAAATATATTCAATAGAAAGAGTATTCCGGGATCAGTGTCAGTCCTTAAATCAATTCTAGTCAACTAATTATAATCGAGTAAAGCCCCCGTGCTAATAAAACCAAGTGTGACAAGGCTGGAATTGCCGAATCTAAGCGCCATACCGATGTGTTTATGTAAATACAAATATAATACAATGCAATTTATTATCAACAACGGAGTTTCCAGTCAACCAATTACGATAAAAAAAAAATTAATAACAAACAAGCTCTGGTGTGGGGGTGTGGGTGTGGGTGCTCTAATGCAAACACATTTGTGGCCTTTAAATAGATAAATGTATTTTCCCATTAGCACGGGTATTTACGGCTCTGTTAATAATCGAATATTTATTTGATTTTCGCTGCGGAAATTCGCCAAGGCATTACGCTATTAAATAGATTAACACTTGATGCGCTACCGTTATAGGCATTTGCCACGGCAATATACCACAGTTTACGCTTATGAATCGGATTGCCATTGTAAAACAATCAATCAATTCTCGATCAATAAAATTGCCGTCGCGATAACTGGCCGATTTCAGCGGCGCCCTCAATAAACCACACGAACGATAATCGTAACTGGGGACTAAAAAAGGTGCTGTGATTCACAAACAAAACTCTAATTATCGTTGAGTAAAATATGAAGGTACTGCAAATATTAAATAAATCATTATAAAACATTCACTTTCCTATGTCTTTGCTCTCCTGGATACAGAATAGAACTGACTCACAATGAGATTATTGTTTTACGAACTGAAGAAAATATTTTCTGCCAAGCAGAAAAATTGATGTGGAACCTAAAAAAATGAGGCGATGGGTCCGGGGGGAAATTTCGAAAAATATAATGGAAAAACCAGCATCGATTCTACTTTTCAGTGGAGGGCATTATGTTTGTATTTATGTTATTGCCTAGCATTGAACAACATGCCTTTGATCAGGCAGATCAGTATTGGAGAAATATTGACAACCGAATGCAACTAACCGCAAACAAACAAGTCAATAGAGAGTGACGCCGTGTCAGGTGATAGCCATCTTGATGCAAAAATGGCTTATTATGTAATCTAGAATTAATGATGATCGAAATTATCTTGAATGGGTAATAGCGTAAGCTATCTAGATGCTAGATACCAGATATATCTTGAGCTATTAGAGGGGCTAATGAAATCTTGATAGTTGTAACAATAGTTTAGGTTTCCTGTTGCTTAGTTTGAAGATTAAATAATCTCAATTAGCACTTTTATTAGCAGAAATTAAAAGGAAAATTACACAATATAAATAAGCAAATTTTTCTAAATCAGTATATAAAATATATATAATAAAAATAGGGTAAAAGATAGAATTTCTCATGTCTCTAAATATTAAATACTGAAATCCTTCGAAATTCGTTTTATTTTCACCTACATATACATAGTATTGTTTCTCTTTTAATTTAATTTAATTCCCAGGATATCCTTGAACATTTCTAGTACAGTTACTCACCAGCGTGTGGGTGTAGCCGAGACCTCCTTCCTCGTCATCTCCCTCCGGCAGAGGACTCCCAGGGGTCCTGTCATGATGATGGCCCAAGGACGAGGCATTGGAGTAGGTGCGCAGGGGCGTCAGCCGCGCTTGTGGCGATGGAGCGATGAGCAGGGTCTGCCCTCCATTCTTGGTCACCTTCATCTTCGGCCGGCAGTGCTAAGCGGCGACTCGGAAGTGAAATATCTGGAGCTCGATCTCGATCTCGATCGCGTCAGCGGCTGTGGCACACAATGCCAGCGGAGGGATTGCATTCGTCACTGTGACTTTATGAAAGCAAATTCCTGGGTCTCATTTGTGCATTAAATTCAATTATCTGCAACGCAGCGAAGTCACAAGACCGACTTCCTTTTCAATGGCCACTACTTGGGAGTGGAGTTGATCCGCTGATCCGCTGATCCGCCGATGTGGCCGCGGCCAAAGATTATTTATGAATATGCTGCTGCTGCTGCTGGCAGACGGTGACTTGGTCTGGGAAAACTGGTGCTGCCTCTGATACCGATACCGAATCCGATTCCGATTCCACGGCTGCGTTATCTGTGAGATCACTCTTTACTTTTGTCTACACCGTTGGCCGAATCCGGCTGGCGATAAGGTGGCCTATACGAGTGTGTACATCTCAAGTGGCACACTTAAGTGTGTGAAGGCTTAATTAACACCGGCAGAAGCGGTGGCAAAATGGCCCATCAGGGAAATGTATTACAGTTTAATTATCTTCTTATCGGGAGCTATCGGGGGAGCAGGAGCTGGTGGCCAGGTGAGAGAGTGTCTGCAACGAATCGGAATAAATCAATATGAAGTACGGTATATAAACAATCGTATCGCATCGTGTCGGCTAATGAATTCTCCATGGGCGGAGCATGAGGGCCTAACAACCTGTGCAAGCATCTCAACTGATAAGTGCCGCTAAAATGGGCAAAATAATAACAAAATAATAACAGGTGTATAACATGCCGGTGAGCAGGTAACAACATCAGCGGTTAATTCAAAGCGGCACGATATGGCAGCGATTGGAAACTGTATTTTTTTTTTGCACATAAATGCTCATCACATTCGATTTCCGTTTTCTGTCAGGTGAGATTGTAGCTGAGAGTAGGAATTATGTGAAAATCTGTAAGCTTTTAATATAGGTAGAATTTCCCTATAAATCTTTAAGAAGGAATATCGTTATATTATAATGTATAAATATAATATTCATTGATTTATTTAAAAGAATCACTTTAAATGCTTAGAAGTTTAAGAATACAAGAGTATTGGAAAAGTGGTGAGATGTTCAAGTGGAACTAAGAACTCATTGTCTAGTTTTTCCAAAAATTTAATAGGAAAACGTGTCTCATTTACTAGGCAAAATGTTTATTTTGATTAATTTCCCAACTGAACTTAACATATATACTCATGTACATATATGTTAGCCTTATCATTGGGTGACATTAAATACTACATGGAGCACAGGAGCTGTTCTGCCGCAAAGTGGATTATGGCGGAATAATTTATGAGGGTATTATTTGCTATAAACGCCAAGCTCCCATGACCAGCTCTTCAATATGGAAAAGATTTATTACATTATTTTAATCTTTTGTCACTATTATGGCGCCTATTTTTGCTAATTTATTGGCTTGCATTTCTCATTGATTCGGCGATCGTAGTGGCCCTTAGAAGACTCAATAGCCAGTGGAAAGTGGTTTTATCAGGCTCTCTGGCACTGATTTCCGAACGAAATACATATAAATGAGTTTACGTATACGTTTTTGTATTTTTCCCATTTTTTTGTTTTGCCAGCGACTGAAAACCAGATGATATTCATGACGAATTTAAATGGCTCTCAAATTATAATTTAATAGCTTTTGCGAGGCTTTGATTGGATTCGTGTTCATTCGTAATCCAATTAGGGCAATGAATTGGATTCGAAAGCCTTTCAATTGAGAATCCACGTTCCCTGAATTCTTTGCAAACACTTCGAAGGAGGAAGTGAATTCCTAAACGCTGGGCAATGGGATAAAAAAGAATGCTTCACATAGCTAAAAAGCTTTGATAATTGCAAATCTGAGTCAGGGCATTACGACACGGATTCAGCGAAGCACTCGAAAACCACACACAAACACGAGGGCACACACATCCGAGTATTTGTTCTAGCAGATAACAGAAACCTTACACTCTCCGCCGGGGAAGAAGAATCTTGTTGGAAGCGGAATGGGGCCAGTTTCAAGTCTCTGGAATACTTTTTTAATGGGGCCTTAAGCCAGAGCCCCTCAAAACTTAAGCCCTAATGAATTACCACACTTAAGATATCCCTCGGATCTGCAGTCCGCTCGGCGACTGTTGCCGTGGGTTAAATATACAACACGAACATATTGTTCCATAAGTCTAAACAAAAAACTCAAAGCTTGCCAAAAGTATACCTAAATTATTTTTGCAAACACAACAGAGGCCAGAAGTAATACGCTCGCCAGAAGCATTTGTTGTAGACCACTCGCACTACATAATTATATATTTTTTGGGAATTATTTAACGCGGGGATTTACGGGGGGAGATTCATTCCAACAGGTGAGAGGTTTCTGGTTTGTTTTGAAAGTTTTTTAGCCTCTTTTACTACCTTTGACTGGGGCAGCACGGGCTCATTGTACTCGTTATAAAAAATGGATTAAATTGGCGCAAAGATGCAAAATGAAAACGTCACGAATGCGAATGCGAATAATGAGAACACAGACACCGACACCGCCGGAGCTGCCATCACCTGTGCACACCTGTAGCGCGTGTTTTGGTCGCCTTTAGTGCTGTTACGGCGATCGCAGGCACAGGTTCCACATGCCAAGTGTGGAAGTGTTCGCACTGGCACTGACACTAGGCAGACGTTGGGAGCTGGGGATTGATTCGAAGTGGCGATGGATCCGTTCGTGGGATCCCCACAGACTCTGTATCACAGCGCGGCAATTAGCATGGGCGATAGCGTCGGAATATTATTGGAGAATTATTGGAGAGCAGCTACCGATGTCAACGCGACCGCTTCGCGCTCTGGCATTGACTGGCGTCGTCGTCGTCGTCGTCGTCGCCTGCTCCCGCTGCTGCTTCTGCTCCCGCCGCCGCTGCTGCTGCTGCTGCTGCTGCTGCCGCTGCTCATTCTCGCCAAATAGGTGTTGTGCTGGAGTGGGGCCACTGCTGCTTATCACCCGCAGTCGCGGTCTCGCTGACGGTCTCGGCCAAGATTAATGGCGTTCACAACGTTACAGTATTTTCCATATTCGCTCGCTCTCTAATCGTACGTGTCCGCTCACATCGATCAGCTGGCTGATTGTCATTTTGGGGCGGGAACTTTGAGCCTTTGGAAAAGTCACATAGCCCACCTTGGCCAGGATTTCCCCACTTAGTTGGACGGAAAATTCAACTTCCAGGGAATATGTTAGGGAACGCCGTACGGGAGCTCGTAATCATACTCCATACGTAGCACTTATCTCCATTGGGCTCTTTATAGACCCAAATAAAAATCTGTGTGTGTTCGAGTGTGAGAGCCCCCGGACTTGACTTTTGGGCGAGTTTATGAATGGGATTTGAAGGGCGTTATAAAAATTCTTCACTGGCACTCCTTGGACTCGGTCTGCAAACCAAATAAACAGCCATTAAACTGGTTTAATGAGTTTTATACAAAAAAACTAATCCTAATTTAAAAGTATCTCGATTTTATATTATTACAAAACTTATATAAATATGATCCTTCAGGCAGGAATCTAATTTAGCAATTCATTTTAGATGGTATGGTTCTATAATATATCATTTATTATATTTTATTATATAGCAATTACTTTTTATATTTCTGTTTATTACGGAATTTTCAGATCATAAATATCTAATTACCTATATATTATATTATGAGATGCTGTTTCTTTTGAGTTCCCAAAACCTTTGTCTTTCTTATCGCTTGGGATACAATTGCCTTTCCATTCATCTTGATCCCAGGATTATCTAAGATTCCAGGTGATTCGGTTTCTTATCTTATCAAAATTCAAAGAAATCTGTTTTGGTAAATCATATATCAAGATAATGTCTGCCTTGGGAAAATTTAAGTAGCCAGCACAATATATTTTTAAGTTTTCAGTGTGAGAATATTACGGATAATCTACCAGATGTTTATCTTTGAGTTATTATTTGCAGAAGGTAATCTATATTAGATGATCTACCTAAAGTTACAAATAATACATATACATATGTATGTGGCAAGATAAAAGTCGGGGATTTTTTTAGATTTACAAAAAACTAAACTGGACTAACGCGTTTTTATTGATGGGTTTCCCTGCAATCCGAAAATTCTTAATTTATTGCTTCTATTAGGCCGGCATCTGAACGCTTGTTGGGCAAATTTTTAAAATCACTCTCTCAATAAACAAATCAGCGAACATGTTTGATTCATTAGCACCTGGTATGTGAATAGCGACGATATACGAGTGTGGAAAATATGGCGGGAATGTACGAAAATACACAGTACAGGTAAAGCAGCAATTTATATATAGCTGCGATAATATATAATGCCACAAGTCAGCTTATTATTTGCGAACGTTTTTTCTGCTTAAGGTTTATAGAGTTCAAATTGATGGGGTTGTTGAAAAATATTTCCCTCATTTACTATAAAAAACAGATCAGTTTTCTAAGAAAAATTAAGGGAATACTTTGTGTACAGGAAAATTATAAGGGCATCGTTTTGTTAGTCGGTTCGCATATTTTATTCTGTGGTCGACACGCGCACCAAGCAGAGTCTATCAAATAGATACAAGTGATTAACATGATATCATTTCTGTATCTTAACAAGGGGTAAAAAGCTGAAGCCATAATTAGGTAAATATTTGTCGCACAAAGAAAAGATGTGTCACTGCGTCGCCTGTCAAAAAGCTGAGGTAACTTTGAAGCCGCCGTCGGCCGTCAGGCGTCTGCCAAAACCCCCTCCGAGAGTATAAGTATAATTAAATACGTTTTCCTTTATTTTACGAGATCTCATAACCCGCCGCAGGGCAAATTTCTTGATACTACGTAATGCGTTATCTATTTTCAGCATACATTTTATTGGTACAATTATGAGAAATGATCATCGGATCAAAATAGACACACGAGCCTTTATTGACAGGTTGCTATCTATCTATCTATCTTTCTATCTATCTATCGCGGCTGAGATACTGCGCTGTCAACGGTGTCTTAAAGAAAGTGATATGTGAGACCTAGTGGACTTTTGTCTCTTCTCTGTAGTTCACAAGTGGCGTAAACGCTAATGAGATATCATTAACTTGGAGAACCGGAGACGAAAAAGGCCGTAAAGCCTTATAGTATTTTAGAGATATTCACTTTTGAACTAGAACTAGAATATCTCAATGAACTTCACATGGAAATTTCCCATCCAAAATTATCTTTGAAATAGCGCCACTTTGATTATGTTTAATATACATATATCCTCTTGACATCTGTTAAGTTTGCACAGTTTATAAAGTGAGCATGTTTACACGTTTAAAATTCTTATTAAGAGTTCTCCGCAATTACTTGTTATTTATTTAATATAATTTATAGAGGCAAATATTACAATCTAAATCTAATCATGTAACTAAAAAGCTCTTACACCAACAACTGGAAAAACAAACGATTACGATTGTTTAAAATAAAACTTTATATTATAAAATCTTATAAAGTTATAATCTTGTAAAGAGTTGTGTCAACTATTAAACCGTAAAAGGTAATTTTATAAATTTTTGTGAATCAATTTTTTAATACTATCTGAAGCATGTTATGACAACTTAAGAGAATATCGAAAACGTTTTGATTTGTAAAAATAATAGTTTTTTAACTACCTAAAGTAGATCGCTAATTATCGAAATATAATCTATTAATGTTATGAAAATTAGCAAAAAATTTTATTTATAAATGTTTTCTACACTTTAGTTAGATTTCCTGCCAACTGCAAAGGTATACAAACATTAATACACCGATTTGGACCTCAGATTGAATACTGGAATTATGCATGCAATTATAAAATAAGTCAACGAATTAACTTTAAGATTGTGTTCTTAAATTCATACATTATGAAATTTAAAAAAAAAATTATCTAAATATTACGCCTTAGTTACCTCATTTTGTATTTATTTTCCCCTCGATTACTTTTATTAATGTAGGGGAAAACTCGTTCAATCGTTAAACCCATATCATGTGTTACGCTGGATGTCTATTTATTACATAACTTACCTTTGTATTCAAATTGTTTGTAGATCATCGTGTGCTTGAAAGCTAATGTCGAAACAGTAAAGCAGCTGTGTATCCATAAACCATCCAATTCCAGCGAGGAGGCTACACAGCTTCTATTTCCACACCACATGACAAAGGGAATTACCTAGTACTAAATACAACTATCATATTGTGTAAAAACAAAAGTTTATTTTTAGAAAACTTAAATGTACAATTGAAACTTAGATATACGGATTGAAATTTCTAGAGAAGAAATCATACTTAAATAAAACCGAGTTTCTTTCTCTTTTATGAAGTATATTGGCTGGCAATCAGCAGTGATTGCTTGTCTGACCAGGTCTTGTCTGTCCAAAAATTAGTTGGTTAGTTGTTTGGTGCAATACGTGGTTGTAAGGGTGCCTTAGCATTTTATAGTTGCGGCTTGATCATAATTTTATTAAATACTTGGATCTACATTAATTTCAATGTAATTGGGACAGAGGAAGAGCTTCAGATGCGTCGCGAGAAATTGCCTCCGCCGTTTCCACCGCCATTGTTGCCCATTCCACCGCCTCCATTGCCGCCATTACCTCCGTTACCGCCGCCGTTGTTTACATTGACTCCTCCTCGGGTCTTGCCATCGTAGAAGAGCTCAATATAGCGGGAGCCCATCTGCTCTCGATGGCGCTTCATGGCCACCTGAGAATCCTCGTATGTGTCGAAGTAGGCATCAGCAGTGCCGCTGTGCAGACCCTTTTTGTTGTAGTTGATGCGCACGTTGGCTGGCCGGATTGGCTCGAAGAACTGCAAAAAGAACACGATTAGTATCGCCAACAGACTGTCAAATCACAAAAAGGGACTTTACCTTGAAGACATCATTTTCGAACGAGGTGTAAGGAAGTCCTCGCATATGGATGGTGTAATGTTCGACATCGTTTCCACGACCTCCGCCAATGGGCCCGAAGTTACCACCACCTCCAGAGGAGTTTCCGCCGCCAAAGTTGGAGCCATTGTTAAAGCCACCACCTCCGCCGTTGTTGCCACCTCCGAAGTTCGAGTTCCCGTTTCCATTGTTGTTGTTTCCTCCAAAGTTGCCAAAGCCAGAGTTTCCAAAGTTGCCGCTGTTGTTCCGACCACCTCCGATTGGACCAAAGTTACCGCCGCCGCCGCCGCCGCCGCCTGACGATCCGAAGTTGTTGCCGCCATTATTGAAGCCTCCCCCGTTATTACCACCAAAGTTTGATCCTCCATTGTTGCCGAAGTTGTTGCCTCCTCCAGGGGAACCGAAGTTACTGCCACTGTTGAAGCCTCCGCCGCCGTTGTTGTTGCCGCCAAAGTTGCCGCCTCCATTGTTGCCGAAGTTTCCAAAGTTCCCTCCGTTGCCACCGCCTCCGTTGTTACCACCAAAGTTGCCAGTGTTTCCGCCTCCGCCGCCACCGTTGCCGCCGCCAAAGTTGCCGAAATTACTGGGTCCAGAGTTGTTCCCGAAATTCCCGTTATTTCCCGGGTTGTTGCCAAAGTTTCCGGAGTTCATCAGACTAGGCAGATTGTTGAAGCCGAGCATGTTGTTGGCGCCAACACCAAAGTTGCCATTGTTGCCCCAATCTAAGTTGTTGTGTGGAAAAAGCGAAATAGGTTACTGCATTTCAGGTAAATATTAAATTTAGCGACAGAAAAACTATAAGCAACCTGCAATATATTAAATTATAAATTATATGCAATGTGCAATAAAAACTTACCATTGCGTCCGCCGCCAAAGTCATTTCCACCTCGATTGGCGCCACGATCACGGATATCATATGGGCCAGGGCGCCCACCGTTGCCACCGCCGCCGCCGCCACCCGTGGCTCGCTTCATCTCAGCAACTGAGCTGCGGAATATCTCAATATACCTATACAAATTAGACCAGAAAGGATAAGTATGTTAGAAATTGTAATTGCTCGGCAGATGCTAGGGTCGGTGGCATTATCTTTTTATCGTTAAGTGTAAAATTCGTAGAATCAAACTATAAATGCGAATGCAATTTAAAAATCGGAATAAGCGCGTTACAAAATTATCTGTTATAAAGACTTTGACTTCATATTAAATATTGTTAGAATAAGCACGTGTTGGCGCGTTTTCAAGTACAAGTATTTAGAGCCCCACCAGACCCGTAGCCATGGGAGATTTCTTGCTAATTGATTGATAGTCGGTGACTGAAATAGAAATTATTTATGATATAAAGGTAGATTGTTTTTTAATATTTTATGAGTATATTCTATGAATAATAATTGGTGTTCTATTTGCCCTTGTGTGTTTCAACAAGTTCACAATTGATTACCACTTTTAAATATATATTTTTTTTTACTGTTTTTGTTGTAGTAGAGATATGTTGAATAAGAAACCCACCTGTGCCCAATTTTTTCCCGATTTCGGCCCAAGGCTTGTTCAGTGTCATCCTGGCTTTCGAACTGAACAAAAGCTTCCCCAGTTGCACGACCCCTTCTGTCCATAACAAAAAGTATGCCCTCCCGATCCGTTTTGATTTCCAACCCTGCCCATGACGATAACCAACAAAGATTTATACAAATATATAGATTTTATATATATATACATTATGCAGGAATATTAAGCTTAGATAGAGAGAAACAGAAATACAGAGGTTGATAAATAAGGTTACAGTTTGGTTCTCGCATCGCAGAACTTTGCCAGGTATGCGGAAGGAGCAAGTTTTCTTTAAAAATAAAAATTTTATAAATGCAGCCGCGTAAAAAAGGTGGAAGGTGTTGCAATCGAGAAGTCTTGACCACAATGTACGCTACAGAACCCAGTTCCATAAGCTCTCGTAGATGTGTGAGTAATGATCGGAGTTTTACCCAAAAAATCATTGGGATATGCCAACAAACAAAAAAGAAGAAAATATTAACCGGACCAAACGGACGGGACTTTATGGGGGAGCTGCGTGGACCGCCAACCCCACAACATCCACAGAGGCAGGGGCCCAAATCAAATGTAGTTTATGCAAGTGTGTAGTTATTATGAAAAGTGTAAAGTTGAAAAAGGGGCCGCAGACCAAATCTCAACGAAGTGCAAAATAAGTACATGCGGTCAACCACTGTTTGTTCCTTGAGGGTACCTAGAGTACGGAAAGTATGACAGAGTAGGGGAAACTCACCCGAGAAGAACTCCTCGATCTGTTGCTCGGTGACGGCATACGGCAGACCACGGAGCTTCACCACAAAGGCATTTCCATGTCCGCTGATCTTTCGCATGGCTTCCTTGGCCTCTTTGGGTGTGGCGGTGAAGACTGATCAGAAAGAGAGAAAAAAAAACAGCTATGATAAAATATATAGTTTATTAAGATCAACTTGGTTTTGGAATTAAGAAGATATTAAAATATCAAGTTGATTTTAAATCCAGCTTGCTTGCACTTTTACTAATACAAGTTTTGTTTTTTGCTTATGAATGTCACCTAAAAGCCCTTGATAATATATATATTATATACATATATTTTTATTGCAATTTTACTTGATTAAGTGTCGAGATAATATTGCGGTTGTAACCGCCAATGCCTGCGCAATTCTTTACCAAACCGCTTTGCTTTCAGGAACCTCAATTTTAATTATAATAAAATCCAAGTAAGTACAAACCGTGCTTCTCTTAATCAGATAATTATTTTTTTAGAGTAACTCCCTAAGGGTTGTAAAATGCTTCAATTATTAAAAACGGAAATGAATAAGTGATGTTTTTTTGAGCAATGATTTCTAATCCCCTTAATGGTGGCGACTAACAACAAAAGATGGATACGATACGTTTTGACTAAATATAAACAGGCAACTAGTCAATAAAAATGCCCATATACTTGAAAAATTTGTCAAACAATGGTAGAAAAACCGAAGATCTCATTTCCCTTATCTTCTGCACCCATCTGTTTCGATTGCAAGAAGAAATTGCCAGGAATTTTAGTAATTTAAAGCCCACAAAGGTACAGTCAACCCCTTTAACAAACCCTCAATGTAGCGGTGTCCCATGCTGGCCTTGTTTAGCTTCCGCGCCTCCTCAACATCTTCCTGGCTGGCAACCTCCACATAGGCCTCGCCGGTATTCTTTCCGTCCACCCGGCTGGTTACCAGATGGATGCCCTGCGAGCCGTTCGTCACGTTCACATTCTCCAGGAAGTCGAGGATCTCCTTGTGCGTGGCGGACCAAGGCAGGCCGCGCAACCGAACGAACTTGGGGCTTTCGCCCACGTTCTCGATCTTCACGTTGCCGCAGTCGCCGTCATATTGGTCATCATCGTCCTGCTGCTGGTTGCTATCGTCGTTGTAGTTGTCGCCATTGTCCTGCTGGCCGTAATTATACTGCACGTCAGCGTTCGCCATTTTCTGAGAAGGAGATGGGGAACGTGTATTAGCCAGATGTATCAGATATCGTTGATAAGCGAAAGATGTAGAGCTTTAGTACTTCAAATATTGCTAATGAAAACTAAGAAAATTGCTTGTCGAATGCTTTTTTCAGCCGGTTAATAGATGCGACGCCTTCGACTCCTAACACACAAATTTTCGCACCGCGTTCGCCATTTTGGATTTCAT
This sequence comes from Drosophila bunnanda, assembly GCA_035046265.1. NCBI lineage: Eukaryota > Metazoa > Arthropoda > Insecta > Diptera > Drosophilidae > Drosophila > Drosophila bunnanda. The sequence continues at coordinate 1,926,527 of JAWNOB010000130.1, forward strand.
CCACCCTCGCACAACGCTAGAGGTTATTGTAATGCTTTTACACAATATGTACGCGTGAAACAAGCTGCAATTTATGCCGCATCGACGTAATTACCTTTTCCTAATATATTGCAAACTTCTATAGACCCTGTTCCTTATCCAGATCGTCTATTTAACACGAGTTTTCTGAGAGATTTCCCGTAGAGCACGCGTCCAATTTTCTTCTAGAGATGTAAGAAAATATATCGATATTTTATATAAACAAAAGAAATTGTTCACAATATTTTCTAGCCCTTATATCGGAATATCGATACGAATATCGCCCCGTTTTGCAATCCTGCTTTTTGACTAACTACCACCACTAGCTAGCTGTTTTTTTTTTTAAATATCATTTATTTATTTTTTTCCTATGGTGGAACAATTCTGGCTACTACTATATGAATTATTTTGAGTTGGATTATTCATGTTCTTTAAACGCAAATGGTAAAATCAGTTGTTGCCCGATCATGTTGTAGCCTGGGGGAAGATGTGGCAAGAAGACTTGGCGGTCCCAGAAGACTGGCTTGGGGAAGATAAGACTGCGAAAATTATTAATAAAAAATGCACCGGGGAAAGCATCATTTTTGTGAAAATTTCAGTGGAGAAAACTGCAAAAATACTGCCAATAAGAATAAGCTTTTCGTTTTTGACAACGGTCACACCGCTGGTAAACTTTTAAAGTGATTCTGGTATATTTTAAATCCTTTTGGTATGTTTTTCCGAGGCTGGCCACGGTCACCCTGTGCACGAGGCTTGTTTATTGGGCAAGAAACTTAATGATTCCTGTAATCTTTGTACATTTGCGTGAGTTGTCAAACACAGGACACATTTAAATTCCGTTGCGGAAGCCGCCTACAACCGACTTGTATATATCCAGAAAACACCCGTAGCAGCAGCAGAACAGCGACGGCGGTCGCGGGCAGAGCAACCGCAGAAACACCTCTTCGCTCCGAATTCAATCGACTCGGGGAGCGTGTCGTCTATCTTAGTCGTGCAGCAGCAGTGGCGGAGAAGCAGTAGCAGCCGCAGCAACAACAGTGTCAATTAGTAGTTTCGCATACCACCTCATTCACACACCGCATACCTCACCACGGCACACACCATACGGCTCTGCCACCCCCGCCCGCGTATCGTTTTCCCCGTCGTCCCGTCGGGTCCGTGTTATACAACAAAATTGTTCCGTGTTCATACCGTTACGCCGGCTAAAGTCGCGCAAACTGCTGACCAGGCAGCGTTATCCCCATCCCGGCTCCGGTTTATGTGCGTGCGACCTGATCCTAGCGGAGAAAGCGGTTGTAACCGTGTGTGCAAACTGGAACTGGCTCTAGAACTGGTCCGGGCTAGCAGGTCATCGCCGTCGTAAGAGGAGCACACACAGCAAGGGCACAACCGCAATTCGCAAGCAGCCCGCAGTAGAAGTAGAAACAGAAGCAGAGGCAAAGCCAGCAGCTCCACCGGATCCACCATGAACATAGACGACTACGAGTCACTGCCCACTACCAGCGTGGGCGTGAACATGACGGCGGGAGGCATAGCAGGTGTGCTGGAGCACTTGGTCATGTATCCGCTGGACTCCGTCAAGGTGAGCGCCCTTCCAGCGAACCAGCTGGTAACCGGAGGAGCGTAAACAAGCAGACCTAACCTCACAAACGCGCGTACACAATCGAATTTTGTATGTGCCAAGTGCCCACTGCTTAGGCATAATCGTGATGTAATTCCTCGGGCACCTCGAGTGCAGCCAAGAGCTCTTGGGGCTTCGGTTTTTGGGAGCCATAGCCACTGCCACTTTTGTGCTTATCGGAGCACGTTCCATTGGTTTATGCTGCGCCGATAAGATTAGCCGCACGGCTTGTGACAGTCGGCATGCCACCTCCATTCCATTATCTCTTATCGAGCAGGTTGATCTGTTACTCTAATGTTTGTGAAGCCAAGTGATTCGCCACTTATGTATATGCACTATATGCAGTCTGCCTTATGTATATGCATGTACCTATGACGCGTAAGCCATTGCTACTTATTATTGACCAATTCTCGGTTCGCCATACCCCACTCGGGTCTATTGATTTTCGTGAGCTGTGGCCCCCACATGTGTCGTCAAATGGCGCGGTGACAGCCGGCAGGCAGTTTGGTGCCAGCCTAAAGCCTGACCGGGATTCCCGGCGTCATTATTAGAGTCTCCCCGCAATCACTTTGACGAGTTTCGTGAGCCAGCTCAACGAACTTTTAATTAAGAAACGGCAATCGAGGCACTTTAATTCGCATTATTTTGCGTAGGTTTATAAATAATTACGGGCGCAGCGTTGTCATTCTGATTTCACACTTTGTCCGTCTTATCACTGGCACTGCTGGCGCAATGATCGGATCTATGAATCACGGAGACGCCTACTCCCCCTCATCGCGAAGTTCAAGCCTTTATGTAAGATTCTCTTTATCTTCTGTCGTTTCGTAGTACCATTTAATTAGGTTTCCATTGCTCTCCAGACTGTTTTTCACCTTGAATTGCCTGTTGACTTGTGATTGATAGCACTATATGTAGTATATATGGATAAGGTGGGGGTGCTATCCGGGAAATCTTATCTCCATCGCAAAGCCCACGTCCCCTGTAATTTACAACTTGGATGCTGCAGCTCTGTGGCTGACGGGCACGCCTATAAATACATATATGTGCAATAAAGTGCATATGTTAGTGTGTGTATTACGTTGACGATTGCAAATATATCAGCGACTTGCCTATATATCAGCGAAAGTTTTTCCCCAGCAATGCAAATAATATATATTTATTTATATATTTCATTCATATCGGTTAATACGATTGTCTGTTTGAAAACAAAAAGTAATTGCTTACGGAGAATACTTCAATGTAGACTTTTTATAATAATTTCATTACTAATTCATATAATTTTTAAAAATATAGCAATTTGGCTGTTCCCTTCCTAAAAAATTCCACTTTTAATGATGAAATTCATTTTGAGGTCTCGACAATGTCAGCGAAAGAAATGGAAAATGGATAGCCCCTGCAATTAGGTTTGGGTTTGGAATATATCATGAGTAACAATGACTGGCAGAAGAGCGAGTCTATAGAGCCAAGTTCTCTCAGCTTAGATTAACTGGCTGAGTGTTTGATGTTGCTATCAGGGGAACCAGTTAGTAGCTCTGACGCACCAGCGATTACCCACTTTATTTTAGGGCAAACAATATAAAATACTACAAAAAAGGGCCTTTGTATAATTCACAAATATATATGCAATTATTTTAATCGCTCTATTACTGCCAATTTACAGACCCGCATGCAGAGCCTTTCGCCGCCCACAAATAACCTAAATATATTGTCAACCTTTCGGAACATGGTGACACGTGAGGGTCTTTTAAGGTAAGCATTAGCACGGGAACATAATTGATCACACGACTTACGCCTCCTTGTGATCCTTAGACCCATTCGTGGAGCCAGCGCTGTGGTCTTGGGCGCTGGCCCAGCCCATTCACTCTACTTTGCTGCCTACGAAATGACGAAGGAGGTGGCGGCCAAGTTCACATCAGTGAGCAACCTCAACTATGGTAAGCTCTGAGTAGCAAGTAAGCAAAACCATCGACAACTAACAACAATCGTCTTTTGCAGTGATTTCGGGAGTGGTGGCCACACTCATACACGACGCCATCTCCAGTCCCACGGACGTGATCAAGCAGCGCATGCAAATGTACAATTCGCCCTACACATCGGTGGTATCCTGCGTCCGGGACATTTACAAGAGGGAGGGCTTCAAGGCCTTCTACAGAGCCTACGGAACACAGTTGGTCATGAACCTACCATATCAGACAATACATTTTACCACATACGAGTTCTTCCAGAATAAAGTAAGTGTCCATGAAAATCACTATGCTTTGGCAGCTTGAAATAACGCGTCGACTCCTCCTTTGCAGTTAAATCTGGATCGAAAGTACAATCCTCCGGTGCACATGGCCGCGGGAGCGGCAGCTGGAGCCTGTGCGGCGGCCATCACTACGCCCCTGGACGTAGTGAAGACGCTTTTAAACACTCAGGAGACTGGTCTGACGCGCGGCATGATCGAGGCCAGCCGAAAGGTGAATATTGCTTCAGAAAAACCTTTCAAATTGCCTTCAAATGTCCTAACCTGTCTATGAACTTCCTTCAGATCTACCATATGGCTGGACCATTGGGCTTCTTCAGGGGCATGACCGCCCGTGTGCTCTACTCAATGCCCGCCACGGCTATTTGCTGGTCCACGTACGAGTTCTTTAAGTTCTATTTGTGCGGCTTGGATCGGGAACAGTACAAATCGTCAATTGCTGGACGCTCGGAACCCCGCAAAGCGGACTACTTGCTGCCCAGGACCGATGATGAGGAGCGCAGCGATCTGGATCGCGACAGAGAGACGGTGAAGGACACCACCGCGACCCTTCACTCGGCTCCCACCTCGGTAAACGCCTCCGGTGCCATCAAGACGGTGTGTGAGCTGTCCACGCGACCCGTCGCGCCTACAATTAACCTGCATACCCGGCACACGGACGTCGAGAGTCCGTACGAGCGACGTGGCTTCTCCACGTAGGCAGCACCGTGGGGCGTGGCCGCGAGCGAGGCCTGCGTTCGAAACGTTTGCAGCAGCAGCGACAGCTAAACCTAAGCGTAGCTATTAGTTGGCGGTCGGGGTCTGGGACGTTGGATCTGGCAACTGTTTGCAGGTGGACGACGACGACACGGTGTTTGAAACGCCTGCGGGCGCTCCACTGACCACCCACTTTCACCTCTAACCCCCTGGCCCCAGCTGCTTGTATGAATACTCTGCGGGGAGTCGGTGAGAGAGTTTTATCACTCCATAGTCGGAGGTTAAATCGTAGTTGTTGTTCTGCACAAAACTCTCGCTCTCACACCTACGCAAAACTCCAAACACACACACCCAGCCTATACACAAACACAGTTTTAGGAACAATGCGAAATTCTTGTTAAAAATAATGCTAATGATAATGAAAATGTATCTGTTATATTTCGAAATGAGAGAACCTTCTTGTAAAATACTATTACCTATTATTATGTATTACAATTATGATTTACTACATTTATACATACTATTTTTTTTAAACAAGTTTCAAAGTATATACGCCTATATATTTATGTTGATCGTTGTAAAGTAATCGAGAGCAAAAATGTAAAGCACACACGAAGCGAGCCAGGCTTCAATAATTAGTAATCAAATTACACACACTGAAATCTTCAAACTGAGATGTTACAAAATATAAAACGAACCGCAGATACCAGAAAACCAGAGAACGAACTGCATGCCTGTGTCTCCCCAGATTTGCCCAATCCACACCCGATCCTATGTAGTTTGCCAGACTCACTGTAACCTATGGTCCGGCTACAGTTGTCCTCGCCGGGGACTTGATCGCTCGTTTCTCAGAATTGTTTTACCCATCAACCATCACACATTATCTTTCGCGGATCCCGGGAACAGCTAGAGTCCCCAGAATACACAATAATGATGCATCATATTATTACGTTCACTGTTATTTTTGTTTATATATATGCATAATATATATATATATATACGAATAGGCTACACCGACTATTATTAAACTGTAAGGTGTAGCTGTAAAATTACAATTTTATTGTTAAAGAATTTAAACGAAAACAAAAGCAGAAAGAAAAACCCATTGGCGAAGCAAAAAGGCCCATTAAACGGATGAAAGAAGAAACATTTTGTTTTATGTCAAAAGCATTAACAACAATTGCCTTTTTTTATTTTATCCGGATAACAGTTCGATTCGATAGAGCTATATGATTGAGTCCAGGCCCCGGCGACGAGAGCGCTGCGACAGGATTGGACGGGGCTTGTAGAGATCATCATTAGTGTACCTTTGCTGCTGGCAGAGCTTCTGGTTGAATCGGCGGGCGTTCAAAGCGTCTGCAGAATAAACAAGCGCATTAATCACTCTTCGCGGAATCACTCTCACAGCGTCGGCAACCGGAAGTCGCGCGGAGAGGCGCTTACCCAGCACGGCTTAGATTTGGTTAGGGCTAGCCTCACACACAGCTACATATGTATGTTTATTAATTTATTTAATTATGTGGATGCATGTGGAGAGAAAATAGAGGTGGTAGAGAAATCACAATGAGGATGAGCTTGAGATGTTTTAGTTGCGGGATGGACCGATCGTCAAAAGATTCGACGCACCCTGATCAGTGGATTCCCTCCCATTCATACTAACCGTTTTAACTATATGATACTTGGTCATGAGACTGTACGTACCGTGATCCTGCTTCTCGAGAGCCTCGTTCTCTTTTGAGTTGACGCTTGCCTCGGAGGGCGTGGGCGATGATTTCGTCTCTTCCCGTCGGAGCCTTTTCGTGGGACTGCCAGAGGTACTACTACTACCCAGGCCGAGTGGCGGCGGTGGTGTCGATTCCCGTCCAACTTGCGGCTGTTCCTGAAGGCTGCTACATCGTCGCTTGACTGATCTTCTGCGAATCTCACGTATGTGGGATGCCTCTACCTGGGAATTGTCCTCGCTAAGCTGGTTCACCAGATTCTGGCCATCCTCAATGAGTCTATTGATGAGCTGCAGACGGTGCGTAAACTCGTCAGAGTTTTCTTCAAAGTGGGTTACAAGGTCTTCAGCTGGTTCTTCTTGACTGGAGCTAAGGTCTGGAGTAGTGGGCATATTCTCTGGTTTCACAGTCCCTTTCTGCATAGCCTCTGGTAAGCTTTCCTCAGAAGACTCTGAGGTCTCGGTTGCTGCAGGATCCGCCGATATACACTCGGTCTCAGCTAATGGCTCTTCCGTTGCATCACCGCGATTGCTTTCTTTGTCAGGAGAATTAGGTACGAATTCAGCCTTATCAGGCTTTTGAGGTTCTTCACTTAACCGATCCTCTTCGGTAGCAGGCTCCTCAGTCTGATGTACATTTTGTTCAGCCACTTCGTCCTTTTTGCTATCTTCCTCCTTTTGGGACTGGGAACCAGCAGTCAGCTCAATGAAGCTACTCGACGATTGCTGCAGTATGTCGCTGACGATGACAACTCCGCTGGTGGCAGTGGACGCACTGTCACAGGCGCCATTGCTCCCACTGTTATAATTGGAGTTGCCGTTCGTGCCATTGCCATTCTCCACCGACTCGGCCACTTTTTCCGGTGCAACCTCTGGCCGCGAGCTCTTTGGCGGACAACCCGAGCTAGGAGGTTTCCCCTCGTCGTTGGAGTCGGAGCTCCTGCGCTTATTTAGCTTCGCCTTGCTCTCTGTGTGATCATCCTGAATCGGTGCTGTCGTGGCGCTGTTAGATTTGTTCCGATCTCGATCTCTTCCCCGGTCTTGATCTTTTCTCTTGGATGAGGACGAAGAACTGCCGTTGCTGTGGTGGCTCCGACTGTGACTCTCCCTTTCCTTATCCTTGTCTTTATCCCGATCCGAGCGTGACGAAGATGAACTCGATTTATGTTTCTTGTGCGAGGAGGAGGAAGAGGATTCGTGGCGTGATGAGGACGTGGAGGACGTCCGTTTAGAGGAGGATGACTCACGGTGACTTTTGCTCGATGAGCTCGTAGTGCTCCTGTCGTTTTTGGAGCTACTGCTCTTGTCGTGTTTGGAGCTACTGCTCCTGTGCTGCGAGCTGGATGATCGCGATGAGGAGTGCTTAGAACTGGAGCTTGAGGAATGTTTGCTGTGCGATTTGTCTCGACTGCGATCGCGGTCACGGTCGCGATCCCGATCTCTGCTCCTGCGCCGCTGCTTATCATCCGTGTGACTGTGATTCCTTCGCTCCTTATCTTTTTCCTTATCCTGTGAGCTACTCTTAGACTGTGATGACACCGAAGAAGGCGAAGCTGTGGATTCAGAAGCTTTGGTGGCCTCTCCTTTGGGTGCCTCAGCATCTTCTGGGAGGGCAAATACTTTGGGTGTCTCTTCTTTGACGTCGGCTACCTTGGTGTGCGGTTCCTGGAGTTCCTGCTTTAAGGGACTCTTACATTCCTTCGGGTTGACATCCTGAACGACAGTCTCTGTAAGGGATCCAATGCTGCTCTCGGTCGCTGGCGGCGTGGCAGGTGGCTCTACGTTTTGGCAGGGTTCACGTTTTGACATAAGATCTGGTGGTGTTGGTGGCTGTACAGTTTCCAGTTTTATTTCTGGAGGTGGTGATGGCGGCACTAGTTCCAACTTGATTTCTGGGGGTGCTGGTGGCTGTTCCTCCTTAATTTCTGGTGGTAGCGGTGGTGGTGGTGGTGGCGGCTGTACAGGTTCCGGCTCAACATCTGGAGGTGCTGGTGGTTGAGCGTGTTCCGGCTCTACTTTTGGTAATGGTGGTAGTGGTGGTTGTGGACCATACTTCAGCTCGATGCTGGCATTGTTGGCATCGTCTATATTCGCCTTCACTTCCGACATAATAGCATCTTCAATTGAGAGTTCGAGTGGAACACTGTTGGTGCCCGATACGGAATTTCTTCGCTCAGTGCCTAAAAAAATTGTAATGTTAGTCATAACATAAACATATTTCGGTGCAACGACATGACAAACCCACCCTCGAAGGTAATTGCATCCTGCTTAATATCAAAGTGCAGTTGTCGACTGCCGTTATCCACTTCGACAACGACACTCGCATCGCTGGAGTTCTCGCTGAACTTTGGCATCTGCGCCTCCTCCGATATATTGGCTGGCATGTTGGCTATTAGCTCCACGCTGTTGGTGACGTGCCCAGCGCGCTGGACCTCCGCCACAGACTCCGTAGAGGAGGCAATCGTGAGGCGGCTGTCGCTGGACACCTGCGAAAGCTGCGACGCTTGCGATACCCCATTGATTGAATCCGAATGATTCAGCAATCCGTTGTTAAGTGCTTTACTCGATCCAGGTTTATCCTCGCTCAACGGCTCGTACGAGGGAGACGTGTCGTCGTCAGAGTTCCTCTCGTCGTCGACTCCGGGCGGCAAGTCATCGTCTTTACTCTCGTCCTTCAGGTCCGACTTGATGGTGGCCTGGTCGGAGTCCGGACTGATCTGTTCCAGGTCGGTGGGCATCAGCCCATCAGCCCCAGTCTCCACCCTGAGCAGGCTACTGCCGTTCATGTGGCCAGCAAATGGCGGCAAAGGTGGAGCGGGCAACAGAGGCCCAGCAGGCCTCGGCGGCGGTGGTGGCGGGGTGATGCCCAGGTACTTGTAGACGATGCTCTCAATCTTTGGCTCGAATATGGTGGCGACCTTGGGGTTAACCACCTGGTCCACTATTTGGTCGACGCCCTTGTCCAGCACCTCGGAGCTACAGCACACGAGATGTCTATTTATGTCACCAAATCTTCATCCCATGTACTCACTCTAGGAGGTGCTTGCGCAGCCTCTCCCGCAGCTGCACCTTGTTGGTGTCTGGCGTCCAATGCTGCTTGGCCAGGAAGTCGTTGACCGCCGTCTCCACGCGGGTGCGTACATTCTGGTAGGCCGGCTTCGTGTCCACGTCCGCCAGGCAGCAGTTGAAACGAAACTCATCGAAAACTCCCTGGGACTTTACCTCAGCAATGAGCGTTTTTATAAATTCGTCCATGTTTTGTTGGTCAGTTGCATTTTATTTTTTTTTTGTCTATTTTAAGCACGGTATGGAGAGCAGTGAGAGAGAGAGAGAGGCAAATAGCTTCGGCTGTTCGTCAGCGCCGTTTCAAAGGCCTGTACGGAGACACACAAAAAAATACTAGAAAGTTGGATGGCGTTAGGTAATTCCTGAGGGCACAATTTTTGTATTTCTGGAGAGGAGTGCGAAAAAGAATAAAAATTCGCATTTTTCCCGTCAGATTTGGCTTGTGTGATTGAGGGAAAAATGTTAAACATAACTTACTTTACTTCATTTTATAAGTATATGTTTTGTATAAACATATGAATATAATATGCATTTTGCCTTCTTTTTTGTTATGCCCGCTTTTTATGCTCAGAAAAAGAATGCCATCACTGCTCATGACATGTCATTGGCGATATATCAACTATTATTTTTGAAGCATTTCGGTCACACCGAAATCTAAAGATCGGAATTAAATTGCTAAGCTCTTGTATTTATGTGATTAAAACGCATTTTTGCGGCGCCATGCAACCCACTGACAAGCTTTACAATCTTTCCCAAGTGCCTTGCGGACCAGCACTTGATTCAACTTCTGAAAATAATTCCGTAACTTTAAATACATTTAACTTAAATGCACATTCATATTCATACATTATTGTTATTTCAGGAAAGCAGCGATTCGGATTTGGAAATTCTGAGTAATGGAGTTGGGGATCAAACCCGGGTAATCCAAGGACTTAAAAGAGCTATTAGACGGCAGCAGACTCAAATAAACGAGCTGTCCAGCAAGTTGACAATAGCAGACATTCATTTAGCGAGTGAAAAGGAAAAGACCAAGGACAAAGAGGATGTAATTAAGTCGCTGAAAATTTCAATCGATGTAATTACGCAAAGCAAGGACTTAATCATAAAAGCCCTGCAGAGTCAACTAACTGAATTGCAAACTTCGGTGGACTTAAGGAGAAAGGAACTTGTAACCAAGGATGGTCAAAACGCAAAGCAAACTGAAAGCGCCGAAATCAAAATATACAATCGGAACGCTAATATTGATATGCTAAACGAACTGCATGATAAATCAAAGAAATATGAGCGTAGTCTAAGAGAGAAAGATGAGCAAATTGCCAAACTTGAAGCCCAAGCTAGAACAGATACTGGCAAGAATTTTACCATGAACGTTGAGACTAGTCAAGACAAGAGTAATGCTCTAGTCCTTCTTAACTGCACCAAAATCCCTTTTATTCAGTTTGTCACACTTCCTTGGTCCGGTCGCTTCGCAGCAGTTTTTGAGGATCTCCCATCAGCTGGTCCTGGTTGGATGGTTATACAGCGCCGAATCGACGGACGGGTCACATTTGAATCTAAGGGATGTGGTCAGGATTGTTTTGATGGCTTTGGTGACCTAAGTCGAGAATTCTGGCTAGGTTGTGATAAAATACACGAGTTGACCGTAAGCAGAAGACATGAGTTATATATTGAACTCGTTGATTTCGATGAGGCAAAAGCTTTCGCTAGATATGACCACTTTGTAGTTGGCGGCCAAGCAGAACACTACAAGCTAAATAGTCTCGGTCAATATTCTGGAAATGCTGGCGATTCCTTGCGGAAAAGTCAAAATAATCAATATTTGGTTAATAAAAGTATTCGTGACTCTAAGGCATACGAATTCTTTGGATGGTGGATCGGTGCTGAATGGTAACAATCATAAATATTTATATAACACCACAATTTGACTATACTAAATATCCAAACTGTATGTTATTGTTATTTTTCAGCAATTTAAATGGAAAGTACTACGAATGTAAGACCTCATTGGACTCCGATTGTGGGATTTGGTGGGGTCTGTGGAATTTGGGAAAACGACATTCTCTTAAGTCATGTAAAATGCTTCTAAGGCCAAAACCGTAGCCTGATATATATATTTCAATTTAACTCCAGAATAGCAACTAAGAAGAAAGTATAAAACACATAATGCATTGAGACAAAGAATATGTAAATTAATATATGCAAATGGTCTCTTCAAATTGCGCGCGTTTTTTCTTATCTGAATAACGAACATCTGATAATAATTTCACACCCTGGTCACACTTCTTTTAAATGTGACCAGTTGCCGCAAAGGAGGACACACGGATGCACGGATACGGTCCCACAACAGCATTTTTGGCGCACGCGAAGGCTTGTTATTTGGAATTTTTTCCATTGTTTTTGTGTTTGGTTTATAGGTAGCTCAATTAATCCACAAAATGAAACTATCCGCGGGTTCTCATTGCGAAATAGAGGGAGGGAGAGCCCAAAGCAATGTGCTACTACATTCCGCCGCCGATCTGTCCACCGACGAAGGAGCTGCGGGCAACGCCGAATCGGTGGCTTCAGAAGGCTCGGACGCGCAACAGCCCACGGAGCATCAACCTAAAGCGACTGCAACTTTAGGTGCAGCTGCCGAGGCTGCGTTGGCGGAACAACTGCAGCCCGTTGCGGACGTGGACACCCAGACGCCTACAGACAAACACCAGCAACAGCCACGGCGCTCCGCTATGATCAGTGAGTATAACACTAGAGCGTTCCCGCCTTCTGCCGACCATATGCTAATGTGTGTGCGTTTGTGTGATTACTTGGTGTAACCTCTGTTTGTTGTTTCAGGGAAGCGCGATTTAATCAATTTACAGTCGAACCTGAGCCCCAAATACATTGGCTTTGCCAACGCCAATTCACCAACGCCGTTATCCGACTCTGACGACACGGTTCGCTCGACACGCCGTCGCGCCAACCAAGCAGCGGCGGCCCTCAACAGCAGCAGTACCTGCGAGACTATTTTCCAGGACAATGCATCGCCTAATTCCACAAGGGAAGGTGACGCGGTAAGCGGCACAGGCGCGCAGCTGCTCGACCGCGGCGGAAGCCATAACTACTTGAGCCCCATCGAGAAACTGTTGATCAAGAACGGCTCCAGTTCACCTAACAGCACAGGCTTTGAGGCGGATGCCGAAGACCACGGGAGCTCGCATGTTCGAAGGCAGCTAAAGCGCAAAATGAGGCGAATGACCAAATCAAAGGCGGTTATGGATATAAATGCCGAGGGCCAGCACATAACTGAGGTTCTTGGAGAGTTTGAAGTAAAGAATGAGTTGCGCGACAAGGAAGGACTTCCTAATGAAGAGGCCACTAAAGAAAGTAGAGAAATTGCACTAATTATCAAATCCGAGACTGAGACTGAGACTGAAACTGAAACTGTGTCTGCCGTTCAGCTAGATGTTAGTCCGAATGAGAGTTCTAGCTCAACAGCTGAAAAAGTGAATATGCAAACTATCGTGTCAACTGAAGCTGAGGCTGTAATCAGCGAAGAATCAAAGGAACTGATATTTGCCTTGCCCATGGCTGCCTCCACAGAGGTAGATGTGAAGTCACCACCACCTGAACTGAGCTCCACTGCATTCGAGGTAAATGCCATGGTAAAATCGCCGTCTTCTGTGAGCATAGACAGCGCCAAGGGCATGTCCATTGTCACCGATCCCGGTTGGCCCACTTATCAAGTGGGTGATCTGTTCTGGGGCAAGATCTTCACGTACTGCTTCTGGCCGTGCATGGTGTGTCCGGATCCATTTGATCAGATCGTTGGCAACATGCAGAGTCATCCACAGCGTGTGTCCGTTGACAATATTTCGATGCCCATTCAGGTGCATGTGCGTTTCTTTGCGGACAACGGAAGACGGAACTGGATAAAGCCTGAAAATCTACTTCCCTTTGCCGGTCTGAAGGCGTTCGAGGAGCAGCGAGAGGAAGTACTTGTTAGGCACGGTCCAAAGAGCGCCAAGTACCGGCAAATGTTGCCCAAGCGAACGAAGGTTGCAATCTGGCGGCAGGCCATTGATGAGGCACAGATCGTTGCTCAACTTCCTTACGCCGATCGCCTTGAGAAGTTCTTCGAGATCTACGAGACCGTTGTGTAAGTGTACATCTTGATTTTTAACTCTTTTTTTTCATTTAGCGATATTAAATCTGGTAATTCGAGACTGACCTATGGTGGCCGTGCAATATGTAATCGCAATCTGAAACAACTCTTCCCCTTCCCCTTTTTCCAGCACAATTAATAAGCAACGGCGCAAACGAACCAATTCCATGATGCAGGACACCTCGGATGTTGGAAGCAGTCTGTACGACTCGAATGACAACCTGCACAACAGGCCATCGATGCTTGACTTGAAGCGGGAGCGGTCTGAGTCTCCCTTTAGTCCCGCCTTCTCGCCCGTTAAGGTCAGGAACGAGATGCGGGCCAAGCGACGTAAGCTGAGCGACGGCAACGAGGCTGAAACTGGCACTTCCAATTCCATCGCCGTGACTCCAATACCAGGCCAGGCTCAGACTGGAAGTAGCATTGATAAGATCCTTACACCGGATGCCAGTATCTACGAAAATCCCGAGTTCGGTCAGCTTTTCGATGCCGTCAAGGAGTATGTGATGTTGCACCGATCGGAGGAAAAGGTGGAGAAGGTTTTGCTCGGCGTGGTCAGCAACATCTGGTCGCTAAGGTACATCCAGATGCGCGAGCTAGAGCGGGACATAGCCAGTGGCGAGATGGATCAGCAGCTGGGCTCTTCTGTGTTAGAGCGTGGCCGGGGAGTTGGAACCATTAAACGTCTGTCGAATCGATTGAAAACTCTGATGGTACGACGCAGCATGACCCCTGTCGTGGCACCCAGTCCTACGCTAACGGAGCCATCGGCAGAACGCCGGTCCTCGGATGTGCCGAAGGCTAAGAAGGCTCTCAACCGACCCATTGACGAGGTGGTCCAGGACATCTTACAGCTAGACAGCAAGTATCTCTTTCGTGGACTCAGTCGCGATCCGGTGTGCAAATACTGTTACGAGCCGGGCTGTGATCTGCAACGCTGTTCGAGCGGCTGCAACAGTTGGCTGCATGCTGACTGCTTGGAATGTAAGAAGTCAGGTCAGAAAATGCCCAAGCCTGGAAATCGAAAAATGACGCAGTCCCTACAACCGTCAACCTCCAAGTCGCCCAGTCCTACCGATTCGGAGCACATAACAGCCGACGCCGTGGTGGCCACTACCGTGATGGACACTACAAGCAACGCTCCATTAGTTTGCCAGGAATGCGAATCGGGGGAAGTTGAACGCTGTGTTATATGTCACCAGGTCGAACCGCCCTCTAATGCGGCGCCTGGTTCGCCGACTAAGGAGCAAGAATCCCAGCAGCCCCAAGCCGCAACCGAGAACATGCTTCTCTCATGCAGTCAGCCCATGTGTGGGAAGCGATTCCACACGGACTGCTGCAAGTACTGGCCTCAAGCCAACACCAGCAAGTCCTCGCCGCGTTGCCCGCGGCACGTCTGCCACACTTGTGTGTGTCTCGATCCCAGCGGCAAGTTCCAGCAGGTGGGCAACTCCAAGCTGGCAAGGTGTGTCCGCTGCCCGGCCACCTATCACCAGGACTCGCACTGTATTCCAGCCGGCACTAGAATGCTCACATCCACTCATATCATCTGTCCGCGACACAGCATACCCAAATCGGATGCCAACCTCAACGTAATATGGTGCTGTATCTGTGTGAAGGGCGGCGAGCTTCTCTGCTGCGAAACCTGCCCCATCGCTGTGCACGCCCACTGCCGTAACATTCCCATCGAGAAGAGTGAGAACTACATCTGCGAGGAGTGCGAGAGCGGGAGAATGCCGCTGTACGGCGAGATAGTCTGGGCCAAGTTTAACAATTTTCGCTGGTGGCCGGCAATCATCCTGCCGCCCACCGAGATACCCAGGAACATATTGAGTAAGGCACACGGGGCTAATGATTTTGTCGTCCGATTCTTCGGCACCCACGATCACGGTTGGATATCGCGGCGCCGCGTCTACCTTTACATCGAGGGCGATAAACTAGCTGGAGATTCTCAAAGGACAAAAACTCTGTTGCACCGAAGCTACAACACGGGCGTCGAGGAGGCGACGCGCTTCCTGAAAATCGTCAAGGAACGTCGGAAAGAACAGGCCGTTGGTCGCCAGAGCGCCAGCAAGCTGCATCCGCCGCCCTACGTGAGAATTAAAGTCAACAAGGCGGTGCCTCCGTTGCGCTTCAACCTGAATATGGAGGATATAAGTGCCTGCGGGTGCCCGTTCGACGCCGAACATCCCTGCGGCCCCGACTCAGGCTGCATCAACCGCTTGCTGTACAACGAGTGCAATCCTGAAATCTGCGGCGCCGGTCAACGTTGCGAGAACCAAATGTTTGAACAGCGCAAAACGCCTCTATTGGAGGTGGTCTATATGAACCAGCGAGGCTTCGGACTTGTGTGCCGGGAGCCCATTTCCCAGGGTGATTTCGTGATCGAATATGTCGGGGAGGTGATTAACCACGCCGAGTTCCAGCAGCGCATGGTGCAGAAGCAGCGGGACCGGGACGAGAACTACTATTTTCTAGGCGTGGAAAAGGACTTTATAATCGATGCGGGACCGAAGGGCAACCTGGCGCGGTTCATGAATCATTCGTGCGATCCAAACTGCGAGACCCAGAAGTGGACCGTAAACAGCATCCATCGCGTAGGTCTATTTGCCATTAAGGACATTCCTGCGGTACGTAAAAAAAAAAAAACACAAATCGTAAAGAACATATTGATCCATTTTATAATTTTCCTGGGCAGAACACCGAGCTTACTTTCAACTATCTGTGGGATGATCTAATGAACAACCGCAAGAAGTCTTGCTTTTGCGGGGCAACACGCTGTTCCGGGGAGATCGGTGGAAAACTCAAGAATGTCGGAGCTAAGGTGAGTAAGATGCCGACAAATAATTTCATCTAAGCTTATATTCGCTCTTCAGGAGGGAAACAAGAGGAAGACCGCTGATAAGCTGAAGCAGATGCGTCGCGGAAAAGGTGCACCTGCATTTCGCATCCATGTGAAGAAAACGAAGAAGCCTACATAGCTAGAGGACACGCGAGCGCCAATAGAGGTTACGAAAGCATTACATTATGGTAAAGCAGAAACCGAAGACGCATGACGATGGCTCACGTATATATTTTTTTAACATGGCATTGTTTTTGTACTGCGGAGCCAAGCCTCTGCTTTTTACCTGCGCCACATGTATTTATTTACTACAAAGTTAATGTTACTTACGCTTAGTAGACCAATTGGTTCATATTTTGTTCATATTTTCTTAAAGTTAATAAAATAAATTTATATTCATTTTTAAGCGTCTACTTGTCTATATTTATATAAAATGGTAAAGTTTAATCAATCAGTTCCGTATGGATGATATATTGTTTTGGTTTTCATTTTATACATGGAAAACGTTTGTTCATATTTCTCGGTTTTCGGTTTTAGTTATAGTAAAACTAGCACTTTGGCATATATAAACTCGTATATGACTATAAAACTAGACATATCCAAGGCTAAGATCTAGGAGTATGCACTTTAATCTTATATGGATGATATGCACTATACAAGGAGTACAAAAATGTGTTCCAAAAATAAAGCAAGGCCCAGGAAGGACGTCAGTGTCGGTTAGGGCATTGCCTCAGCAAAGTAACCAGAATTAAATTTTGGCACCATGGCGTCAATCTTCTTAACGATCGTATTGAGTGACTCCCGAGACATCTCGTAGAGCGTGTTGAGTGAGATCAGGCGCAGGCCCTGTTGGTTGCACACTTCGATCACGGACCATTTCTCCAGCAGCTTAAGGCAATTGCGTACCGAGTCCGTCGATATACTCTCAGCTGGAATATAATTTAATTATATAATACTCCGCGGGGGTATTGCGAATGCCCTTACCATAGATGCAGCTGCCACGCCTGACCTTGCCGGTCAAGTCGTTAATCACAAAGCTAATAAACTCGGACTCCAGCATGGAGTTCCGGTGGAGTATTTGCAGGGAGTGCGCTACAGTTACGTATGTCCATGCAAAGGGTGCCAGCACCTCGCAAATGTAGCGCTGTTGCTGCAGGGTTTCGCTGGAGAACAGCAACTGTGTGTCGTCACCGCCGCCCTCACAATCTCCATTGGCAACGTGCAGGTAGTCATCGTCATTATCCTCGTCGAGACAGTCAGCGGCCAGGCTGCGAGCCAAGCGCTTGGATTCCCCAGGATTTTCGGACTCACCTTGCACCTAATAATATAAACATTAATCTCTCAATCTTAGGCCTAAAAGGACTACCATACCTGTTCTGCACATATGCATCCACTGATCAGAAGGTCGTCCAATTGCTTGTAAAGCATGCTCTCCAGCACTTGTGTGGGCTTGTTTAATATGAACTCATAGCGATAGATCTGGCAGTTCTCTAAGGCAGTGTCTATCAGCTTCTTGCGCGGCACCTTGGCTTCTCTTTTTTTCTCCCTCTCAGAGAGCAGTGCGTGGAACGTAGTCAGCAGTATTGAACTAAGGGCAAAGTGTGGGGTTAGCATGTTCGAGTAGTAGGCCAGCTCGATAAAGCTTTCTACGGAATTCACAGCCCGAATGACTAGCCGACCGTTCTCATCTCGAGTGCGAGTGACCAAACCTGCAATACAAAGTCAATTAAGCAAGCTGTTAAACACACATATACGCAGAGCATTAGCTACCTGAGCCAAGCAGGTCGCAGGCGTATGCCAGTATCTGGGAGGATTCACCGGAAAAACCAATGTCCTTACAGCCGTATAAAGAGTTTCGCAAGTCGTCCAAGGCTGCGGCCAAAATTTGCTCCTCGGCTCCGTTCCGGTAGCGGGTAAGCAGCAGGAAAGCGAGCGCATTGGTAGACATCACCGAGGTGGCTGAGGCACAGTCGAAGACCACCTGGCGAGATATGCTTTCGATGAGATTGCGATGCTCCTCGCACACCACATCGGTACCGTACAGCGAGGAAGTAGACTGATTGTGCTGGAGTGTTCTAGAAATAAGATAAAGAAATTATCGATGGGAGTCGACAAGCAGTTTATATGATGATTTTCCTACCTGGCCGCAGGCTTGTATACTTTGGCCATGTTGCCATCCTCCCGAGCGATCTTGTTGTACGAGTTGACCAGCTCGCGTATCGAGTACGGTTCGTTGAAGTCGATTCGCATTAGGCCGTAGTTTGATCGAAGAGCCTTCCATATGCCTGAAATGGCTTTGCTGAAGGACTCGGGAACTTTCTTCTCGCCCTTCTGCTCCCGCACAAAATTTCCGTCCACCAGTCGTTCGTAGTTCACCGACACGGGCACCAGCAGGGCGTCCGGTATGCTGCCGTCCATGAAGGCGTTCACGATCACAGATAGGATACCGCCCTTCGGCATGCAAGGCTTCCCGGTACGCGTCCGTCCGCCCTCGATGAAGAACTCGACATTGTGGCCCTGCTTCAGGGCGTGAGTAAGATACAGATGCAGGGCGGCTCGATATAGCACGTCCTTCTTGCCCTCAACTGGGTCAATCTTGCGCTTGATAAAGAAGGCGCCAAGTCCGCGCAGCAATCCCCCGAAGACAGGTATCTGCAAATTATTGCCGGCGGCTACCAGTGGACTACGTATGTCATTGTTGGTGAGTATCCAGGTAACCATAATGTAGTCCAGATGGCTGCGATGCAGCGGCACAAAAATCAAGGGCGTGCCCGGTGACTTCTCGGTGGCAGTCTTGAGCATTTCGATCTGCTTGGTGTTCGTCACGACGCCGGATAGGAAGCACGGCAACAGCTTATACAAAATCCAGGATGTTAAGGCGAGCAGACCATTGTTTAGGGTGGAGCCCATGTCCTTCAGGATGCTCATGGCGCGTTGCTCCTGCTTGCGTAGAATGGCCTGGTACGAGATTCCCTGCTTTTCGTCCTCCTCCTCTGCCGCGGCCGACTGATCGCCGCTAGCGCTACGGGTGAGAAGCCGATGACCGTTTTTGGCGTACCGCTGCTCTCGCAGCGTCTGCTCGGCCGCCTGTTTGATGGCGTGCTTGAGGACGACATCATTGTGAACTATTTCGGTAACCTAGGAGACGAAGACAGGCCAAGTTTAGCGCGTACGCTGCACGGCGTCAAATGGCAAAGCTCACCTGTCGGTACTCAAACTTCTCGCTTCGCAGTACCTGTGCTACATAGGGAAATGCGACACCCCAGTCAAAAAGCCTCTTGAACGGCTTTTGGCCCGACTGCGGGGTAAGCTCCAACATGTTCTGGGTTCCAATGCCATGTGCCACCGAGTTCTGCACTTTGGGCTCCTGCAAAAAAACGATCAGAGCGGGATGCTGTGATGCAACTGGCGCACATATATATATAAGATGTGGGCGAGTGAAATATTGATACCTCGAACCAGCCGCGAGCGTGAAACCCCTCCACACCCATTATTAACGCGAAATTCTAAAATAGTACTTTAACTTTTCCGAAATTCAAAGTCGAGAGGAGCAAATCCATGCGCCCGGCTTTTGTGCATTTGGATTTTTTCCCGTCAAAACTGGCTATTTTTGAAGGGTAACAGCGGGAAAAATTTGCGAATTGCGGGAATTGTGAAAAGCGGGAATTCTGGTTCTTATCGAAAGTTCGATACTTTTCCCATGGAGAGAATTCTGTTAGGTTACGCTCACCCCGTGTTAAGTTACGCTCTCTCTCCGATCTGTTAATTTCAACATGAGAATTCGACCCCAAACATGAGAATTCGACCCCAAACATGAGAATTCGACCCCAAACATCTGTTAACGTGTAGAACCGTTCTGTAACTGTGTCAAATGCTACTTACAATATGTAAAAGCGTAACAGTAAAATGTAAATCTACGTCCAGGAAGGGGGAACTTGCGAGGATCCTACGGAATAATATTTATAATCAGCAGGATGTACGATTTCCCATGAAACCACTTGTGACGAGGTTTCCCAAAATCCAGAATCTTCCAATTTATGTTTGTTTATGTATTCATTTGTTTTGGATCTATGATTTGATTTTAACTTTTGCGGGACTTCAATTATAGATAATAGATTTGTGTGATTAGTTATTTAATATAATTATTAAGAAACCCTCGTGTTCTTTTAAGAGTAATATTTGAAAACTGAAAGTTAAATATTAATGGTTTATTTGGAACTTTGCAATGAATATTTATATATCTTTTTCAAATATAGAAAAATAAAAATAATAACAAAAATTAACTTAATAAATTATTTTTGTTGATTTTTTTTTTTTTTGCTTTTTTATATATTTGTTTTTAATTGGATTTTTAAATAATTTTTTAAAGATTTTTTCTTTATTCTTCCCGTCAAAAACCCCTTTTTTGGTCAAAAGTTGGCAGCACTGGCGGCCGGCTTTTTATTGCGAGGAAATGGTCGATTGGCAGATAGATCCTGCTGTGCTTTCAGGACTGTTATCGATTGCCAGGATGAGGTGGCAACACTGTGCGAGTTTTGAAATTGAAAAACAGCTATTGAAAATTCATTGAGTGGAAATATTTTCTTATCTCTGATACTCGATGCTTCAAGCCAGAGGCGTTTTTAATAGGTGTGACGAGAAGTTAGACCCCATTACTTTTAATGAACAAATTTACATTTCACAAATCACATTTCACAAATCTTCATTTCTTAATTCGTTTTTTTAATGTTTTTTTTAAGTTTATTTTTTATATTTAAGCTAAGTTGGTTCAAATTTATGACCACTTAACCCAGCTGCAAATACAATTTAGTTATCTTAATAACCGGGGTATAAAAATATTATAATGATAAAACGTTCAAAAAAGTTAAATTGATATTTTATTGCACGAAATGGTAACTGGACTTTTAGAACCCGTTTATACTTTTTAGCAATTATAAAAAATATAGTATGTAGCTCCTCTTACGAGGCTCTGGTTACGACCCTGATGCTGCGTCATAATACTATATGACTGTGGGGTTAATGGGTAGTGATTGGTGACTGATAGACGGAGAAACTTACATTGGATGAGCGCAGCGTGACCAGGAGGTCGCTGCGTATGGTGTTGATCTTGCCCAGGGACGAGCGGTAGCTCAGATTCAGGTTGGGAAACAGGCCAGCGATGATAACGGGTGCCCTGCAATCGAAGAAGCGCATAATCAATATATTTCAATACAATCATCGTGGGTGGTGGCGAAATCAGGAGTACGCAATTAAAAATACGGCACCACTCTCAATTAATATTCGACCACTTGAACGGGCTACAGTCCAACTTTGCAAGAGTTCAATACCCGCTTGACAAGGGAAGTGGGTATTTTTATATGGAAACGTACAGCAGTTTTTTAGTAGTGCCTGCTACTGATAAGTGGCTAGTTGCTCATAAAATATGGCACAGATCTGAACTTTGAGCGTGCTTTGTATGTCGGAATCATCACTCGAAAATCAGCTGATGTTGGGCAGAGGCTAGGCATGCATTCATATGTAAACATTGCGTTTTCTATATATATATATATTTATTTGGTACCCCTGAACCTTTCTTGTTGTAAATATAATGTCTAAGTATATTGCAAAGTCCTCTGAAATCCATTTCCATGGGTATTGACTTTGTAAGTATTATATAAATATCACGTATTTCCTACAGATACCAGTTTTTAAACGCCACATTACTTTGTTTGCGCCATATATTTTTTAATAAAAATAAGCTACAGGCACTCGCTCAATTGCATAATTAATCAATTAAATTCAATTAAATATTGGAATATTGACATTTTTATGATTTCAAAATAACGCCTATCGATATTTTCTAAAATTTTCAAAAACATCAATTGATAAGTGTACCCATTGAATGTTCTGCATCACCTAGCCAGTGTTACCACACACAGCAGGATAATCCGTTAGATTGAAGCGGTTGTTTACTTTGATTTAATTTTTTGAGACGCAAAAGATAGCATTTATTATGTTTCGGCTTCACTGCAACAAGTGCTATCGCAGCCGCAACCTTGAGCCGGCCTTGACCTTCCACTTTTCCCGATGCCATCACATTCTCTGCGCCAGCTGCGTGGACGACGCCTCAAACGACCAGCAGTGTCCGCTTTGCACTCTCACGTTGCAAACAATCCCCATCTCCGGGAACATGCCCAGTGGCATGGCACAGTACTTCGAGGACCCCAATAAGTTCCTGCAACTCTATCGCAAGATCAGCAAGTTCCAGTGCGATCAGCGGGCGTCGGACAACTTGGGATTCTGGCGCCAGATGCACGAGCAACAGGCCATGGAGCTCCAGCTCGAGGGTTTTGGAAAAATGGAGGCGCAGCTTAACCAACAGATCGATTTAGAGAAAATGCGCATAGCGGAGATGCGCGACTACATTTCATATCACGAGCAAATAGCGCGACGTCGCAGCATGGACGATTACAAGGAGTTTAAGAGCGCCCACAAGCGTCGTCGTCCACGGACACCCTGTTGCAGTTCCTCGGATAACACACTTTCGGACGAGTCCCTAGGGGCTAGCTTCCGCCTGGATGCGGGAACGGATTTCGCGAAGGAGCAGCTTAATCTTGGTAATAACCGTACAATGACTACCTACGAGGACTCTGATTTTACTGTTTAATATTATCCTCTCAATTTAATCTTATAATAATATTTTCAAAATAATTTGCTTTACTAACTGTCCTATAACTTGCGATCTCTGAGAATCGAACGGACCAATCTAATAAGTAATCTCGGAGTACTCTCAATCTTCTCTCAGACTGTGGAAAATTTCAGCGGATTAAGCCACTTGAATGTATTTTAGACTTCGCAGGAGGCTTGTTTTTCGGCAATTAATAGGAGAGTATGCCGAGTAGGAATTTTATGGCCGATACGAGATGCGGTGTTACTTTCTTTGTGGCCCGAAGCTGGTCGAAATCCAGCGAGATTACGGAAATAGCTATTGTTAAATCTTAATCAGATAATTAGGTGCAAATTTAACAGCGGCAATCGCACCGATAATTGTTGCCAAGAATGATTTTACGGGCCAAATCAAATAGGTGTGGGGGTTTAGTTGTTATCTCTTCGAGTGCAACATCAGTAATTGCGCCTCGCGGAGACCTGGGTGGGTGGAAGAAAGGGATGATGTGGGAGCTGAGCGCTCGGAAGAAAGTGTTAGTTCTAAGGTAAACAAAAACACGATTGACGTCACCGAACAGATGACCCTAGGAGTCAGCCTCCCCCTAGTCTGAATCTACCCCATTAACACGAAGATGATAGGCGGAAAATTACATTTTTACACTATGGAGGCCCAAGCGCATGCGTAAGTAGACAAAGGGCCATGAGTCATGGCCATTGAAGCAACCACCTGTGCGGCCAATAACAAAACAAAGCATATCAACAGTCAAAACTCACTATCAAAGAAAACTTTGTACCTTTCGTTTCTTTTTGAAATTATTTTTACTGATTATTTGTGAAAAAAGATACGACAATATGATTGTCACATATGTATATACATTTGCTTTGTTAAATCTTGATTTTCATTAAATCAAATAACTTCATAATAATATAAGCAAACAAATTTTTAACTTTGAAGCACATAATTGTTGTACACTAGGAAAGTATTCTTTTTATGACAAATTTGCATAATCATTAGTTACAATCATTTTTTAATAGTTTGTAATTTTAATTTTTATTTATATATGCTACTGCTATTATTTGTTGGGTTACATTTTCATAAAAAAAAGTATGATTGGATCAAGTTCTAATCAAAATAATCTTTAGTACTATTGATACCATTGATCTGGTGAATAATTTTATGAAAAATGTGAATTTAATATTCCAAAAATTATATTCTTATGTCTGTCTTATATTGCCTTGAACGACTCAAAATTCGACTTAGGCAAGTCTAACTGTGGTTCATTTTGCATGCATTGGATAACTTGCGAGTGCTCGTCTAAAAATAACGGCGCTTCTTCCTCAGCCGCGTTACTTAAACTAGGAGGAGTAGGAGGAGCAGGGGTGGGCGGCACGGTCGGTTAATAGGTGCCCGCAAGGCGAGATTTATTTGGCTTCCATTGGCGCTGCAGCCCATGAACACTCACCTCGTCTTGGCGAATATGTAGTAGACAATAAGGGCAACTGATGCAATCTCGATGCCGCCGAGCAAAGAAATCTCGGCGAAGCGCTGGGCAAAGTTCAGGACGGTCGTCAACATGGTTATGTATGTGCTGTGCTATGCTGGACTCCCTTCCAAGTATCAGCCGGCGGCCAAGTGATCGGAAGTACTCTCCGATTTCCGATGCGGACCGACCCTGGTGATTAAACCAGAGACTAGCGGCGACCCTTTTGTGCGAAAAATATGGAGACGCAGAAAAACGGCGCGCATCCAGCGCTCTCTACTCGCTTTACGCTCTCCGACAGAAGACGGCTGCTGCTGCTCTCGCTGTGCTCCGATCGGTGGTGGTTGGCTATATTATTGCGTTCTACTCAATATAACCAGACATTTGTCGCGACCCGCGCATGAAAAGATCGTATGATCCGTGGCTTGGCTTGCCGTCCGAGATTACCGCCCGATAGCATCTATTTTTTGGCCACCATCCGATGCAGTGAATATAAACCAAGCTTATTTCCGAAACCGGTCCGGCTAGCTTGTTGGTTACTGCTCGAAATTACAGCGACGGTTAATTGAATCAAGTGCGCGTCGTCCTTTATTATTTGGCTGCCTTTGTTGTTTTTATTCGGACCGGGAGCGAGAATGGGGATGTGATTGCGATTCACTTTTTGTTGTTGATGCGCGACGTTCGACCGCGCAGCTCAAGCGTTCACCGTGGAATAACGTCGGCAGCGACGCTCGACGCTTAATTAAATGCCAATTAACGTGTGACAATAAATATGTACGGTCGGCGTGGCGAGCGAACGTGCACGAAGACCGAGATCGGCGCAGTACGAAGATAACAAAAGCTACAGCCACACAGCCACCGTTATCAGGAGAACGAGTGATAATAGATCACTCGAGCAGCGAGAGAATCTCGAGGCGGAGCAAAAAGAGAGCGGTACTAAATGTGCCTAAGACTACGAGTTTAATATGTATTACTTTCGCTCTGTATTATGAATAAAATTCATACAGCTTTTGTGGTTTATTATAATATAAAAGTGTGTCAGCTCTATACGGGGAAAGTAAGTTACTTCTTCGCTGGCTTCTTGGCGACGACCTTCTTCTTGCGGGCGGCCAGGAGCTTGGCGCGGTTGGCCGCGGCCTTGGTGGCCACGTTGGCGAAGTGCGACTTGGCCAGCTCCACGTTCTGCTTCTTGGCCTTGGCCAGCACCTTGGCCACGGTACGCTTCTCGGCGGCGAGGGCGGCACGACGCTTCAGGACCTCGGCGTAGGGGTTCAGCTTGACCAGCTGGCGCACGTTGCTCAGGGGGTTGAGGCGGCGCTTGCTGCGGAACACGCGCTTGCGGGGATCGCGCAGCACCTTGCGGATCTCCTCGGACTTGAGCAGACGCGACAGATCGGTGTTGGCCATCTTGGGCTGGGGCAGGTTGTAGCCCTTCTTCAAGGTAGATGGCTTCTTCCAGGTGCCGAACAGATCGTTCAGGCGCGAGAACGCAGACTCGGTCCAGATGACGAAGCGACCGACATGACCGCCGGGAGCGAGCTTCAGCAGGTTAAGCTTGTCAACGCTAATGGTCTCGATTCCGGGGATGTTGCGGAAGGCCTTGCGCAGACCCTCGTCCTTGTGGTAGACCACCAGGGGACCACGACGGGCGATACGGCGACGGTCGCGCATGGTACCACGGCCAGCACGGAAGCGCTGCGACTTGTACACCTAGAATCATTGAAATCAAGCATTAGTATCAGACAAGTAATTCTTAAAACCTATAAAATCGACTGTAATAAGGCTATTTAATTTAATTCAACGACTAACAGTATTTACGATGTGTTTAGTTTAAGCTCAACTATGTTAAAATCAAATATTTTGCATGCATTGAGCTGTAGCTCTTCCGTTACCACGCTGGAAACTTTTGATCAGGTTTCAAACGTAACGCCTAGAAGAGCAGTTTATCTGGCAACGCAGGAATCCTTGCAAACATCTGACCACCATGGAGTAAGCCAGTTGTTTACACGCTGCCACTTTTAAAGTGTATAAATAATCACAGATATTAGTACTTTACATCTCGATCACTTTCATCTCGCGGTCTAAAGATAAATTCCTTCAAAAAGGTTATATTCTCATCTTTTTTGTCCTGCAAACTTGTTATTATTTTAGTGTTGAACACTAGTGTGGGGGATCAAAAAAGGTGGGAATATTATATTGTTAAGTAATGTTTCCAAAGCAAACAATAACAAAACTCAAGGTCATTAAAGCCGCTTAGCAAATTAGAATATGTTTACAAGCCACTGAACCGGTTTCTTAAGCCTTTCTACTCCACTTCAATACGCACCTTCTGGATGTCAGCCCAGACCTTTAGGCGACGCAGGAAGATGACAGCCTGCTTGGTCTTCTGGACCTTCTGTACGTCATCGGAGACGACCAGGGGGATCTCAGACACTCCATCGATGACATGACCCTTGGACTGGACCAGAGCGGGCACGCCGGAGGCGGCGATGGCCGACACCAGGGCGTAGCGGCGCTGGTTGACATTCACCTTGCGGTGCCAGCGACGGAAAGTCTTGGTGGGGGCGAACATGCGACCACCACGGCACATGTTGCCGAAGGCTCCCTGGCCGGAGCGGTGGGTGCCGCCGCCGCGGACACGGGGAATACGGGCCACGGCACGTCCAGTACCCCAGGACTCGGCAGAGGTCTGGTGACCTGTGTAAATAAATTAATCCGTGTTAGTCCAGGCTGTTACTTCCATTTCAAGCGCATTCCACTTACCGGCCAGCTCGCTCACGGCATAGGGCTGACGGTTGTTGCGGCGCATCAGCTGGTGCACATCGTTGACCACATCCGGACGGATGGGGGCCTTGAACACGGCCGGCAGGCAGATGTTCTTGTCCTTAGCAGCCTCGTTCTTTTCCGTGTACACGGAGACCAGAGGCCTAGCGTTGCCTAAGCTCTGAAAGCAAAGAAAAACGATTTCAGTTTTAGCTTGAAGTTAGCATCACAAACACAACACTGCATTTCGCCACCGCCACACATTCCAAACACGTGGAGGTTAGGTAGACACTTTCGCACTATTTTCTGCTCCTTTCGTGTGTAAAACGCACTGTGCCGGCGCCTCCGGAGGTCGCGGCGCGTGTCCCGCTCAGATTCTCACCATTTTCGTTGAATTTCAAGTCCAATGAATGGTGTTTAATATTCTGCAAACGCAGATACCGTCCTCTTTTTATTAAGAAGAACGAAGAAAGAAAGAGAGCTGCCGGAAATGGCGGAAAAGTGCTGGCAAACGCGCTCGGAACGCAGAGTTGCATTTACTAACAGCGGCGAGTGTCAAGTTAACAGCGCTTTGTTGCGTTGCTCAACACTGTCCTGTGAGGCGGCATTTGTTTATGTTCTCTTTACAGGGCTGCTTCTGCGGTCTAGCAACGCGACATGTGCTAAGGCACATGGATAGACGGTATTTTGTTACGATAGTTCCACGGCCACACTGCTTGACTGCTTTTTATCGATACTATTTAATTTTAAAGCCATGCACATATTTTATTTTTTATATTGAAATATTACTACTATTATTGTGATTAATTTTTGGTTAATAAATTAATTCTAGCCCATGTATCTGTAAACGTGTAAAAGTCTACATGCGTAAGAGGTAAAATAACAAACAAAAATTTGAAAAACATCGCTGGCTTGAAAATCGCACACATCGATAGTATCGATAGTGCTCCCATGTTTTGCCGTACTTCCACGGCCACACTTGAAAAGTTACAAACAAAATAATAATAATATAATAATAATGGCCGGCGAAGTAATTGTTGACGCTTTACCGTACATTGATCACGGCTACGACGATGTGGGGGTCAGGGAGTCGGTAAGTGGATGAAGCTAGCACGCAGTCTGGTGTTGCTATATTTGTATTTTACTTGTCAAGGCCCTTGCTATGGTGGAGGAGGAGTGCAGACGCTATCGCCCTACGAAAAACTACCTGGATCACCTGCCGCTGCCGGCTTCTTCGCCATTTGAGACTCCACTGATGGTCAACGAGTTCGAGCGAATCCAGAACCGCCTGCCCATGGAAACGCTCTCCATGAAGCGCTACGAACTGCCCCCGCCTCCCTCCGGGAAGCTGTCCGAAGTGTCCGCCTGGCAGGAGGCCATTGAGAACTCCATGGCCCAACTTGAGCACCAGTGGGTGCGCTCCCTCAACCTGGAGCTGATGCTTGACTATGGCACGGAGGCGTGGAAGTCCTACCTCGAGGTATTTACCGCCATGCAGGCGAAGGCGCAACTGCAACTTCAGCAGCTGAAGAAGGACATCCAGGACGTCAACTGGCAGCGGAAGCAGGCGCAAACACAAGCTGGCGAAAGACTGCGCTCCCTGGAGGCCCACTGGGTGCTGCTGGTGTCCAAGAACTACGAGATTGAAACAGAGTCCGCGGAGCTGGAGAAGCTCGTCCATGCCGCCCGCCTAAAGCTGGAGAGCCTTGCTCCGCCAGCTAGTAGTAATGACACTGCTCCTACTCCGGAGCACACCAACGGATTTGGCCAGGACGAACAGGACGAGAGCAATGGCAGCAGTTCGAGTGCTACTAACAGCAATAGCAATGCTACCAATGATGCTGAAACTGGTGGCCAAGGCGAGGGCGAGAATGATGAAGGTTCAGCCGAGGCCCAGGATGAATCCTCTGAGTCATCAGCTTAGATATTTCAAACTTTGAATAAACAATTACACAAATTATGAATGATAATGACTAAAAGTGCTTAAAAATGATTGATTTTTCGGTTAAATGTATTTGTGGACTTCACTATTATTTTAATATTTTTGTAGATGATTAGATTTGTGGAAATGAACTAAATTATGTTAAAATTAATATTAATTAATTTTTAGAAGAAATGGTATGACCATCCTTTATTTTTATGGCAATTTTAGGTTCTCCTCCGAATATAGTATATTTAGGCGTTGTGCCTACGGTCACACCATAGTTACGCTTGCGCATTGTAGACATTTCAATTGTTTTTAACAAATTAATGGCCACAAAGCCGCCCGAACTAACCAGTGCAGACTTTTTAACAGTGTGAACATGAACTTGAACCCAAGAACAACCTCGTAGAAGGGTACCTAACGGCCTAGAAAAGTGTAACAAAATACGCCTGCCACTCTAGGCGCGCGTGATTGTGTGTGTGTCTGCCATTGATTACAGAGTTGGCATAGGCAATCTGCAGGTGCGAGCGAGAGGGCCGACGTGCAGCATCCACATCCGAAAAAGGGGCAGCAACAGAGACTGCATTCCATTCCCCGAAAGCAGCCTCAGCATCAGCCTGCCTCCATGAGAAAGGTGCGTATGGTACGGCGGTATCGCCAGATGTGTGCCACGATCTGCTTCTAGTTTCCTTTTTCACTGTCCCAGTGAGCGCCATGCATCACCATCATCCGCCGTTGCCCATAACTGGCGTTTCTTCGACCGCCGTCGGCGCAGGAGGTGCTGCAGCGGGATTAGCGATTGACTCCTCGCCAGCAGCTGCCACCGGACCAACGGCGCCATCAGCCACAACGTCTAATTCGAACACTCAGCAGCAGCAGCAGCGACGGCGCAAAAAGCGACCCAATTACAACTACAATGGCATCCGCACCGTCGAGGTTCGCAGGGGCTACAACGGCTTTGGGTTTACCATCTCCGGGCAGCAGCCCTGCCGGCTGTCCTGCATCATCAGCAGCTCGCCCGCGGAGCAGGCCGGCCTGCGTTCCGGCGACTTCCTCATCTCTGTGAACGGCCTCAACGTCTCCAAGCTACCGCACGAAACCGTAGTGCAGCTGATTGGCAATTCCTTTGGCAGCATCCGGATGCAGATTGCCGAGAACTATTACTCGGACAGCTCGGATGAGGAGAACGCTAACGCCACCCTAAGGGGGCAACTCCTGGCCGCTAGCTTGAGGCACAAACCGCGCTTTCTGCATCACAAGGCCAAGCTGCATAGGCTCCGGAACTCGCCCCAGAAGAAGCTGCCTCTGCCGGAGGCAGTGGAGCCAAGTCCAAAGCCATCCTCTGATCATCTGACCCTCAGACCAGTGCTGGAAGATGCTCCGCTAGTGGCCAGTCTGTCCAAGGCGGCGGACGTAGCTAATGTCAGCGCCATGGTGCGGGCGGTGGGCAGCGCTGCCCTGGAGTACCGCGTTATCGTGGGCTATTTGGGCACCATCGAGATGCCCAAGCAGATATCGCACAGCTCCAAGCTGCAGACGGTGCGCTCATGCATCCGCAAGCTGCGCCAGGAGAAGCGGCAACCGACCATAGTGCTCATGTGCATCACACCGGACAGCCTGAGCCTGCACAGCGCCGGCGGCGGAGTCCTTGCCACGTACTCCTCTGCAAGACTGAACTTCGTTAGCTCCTCCTCGGAGAGCGAAAATCGGTTCTTCGGCTTGGTGACCAGCGCCGTGCACAACACCCAGATTGAGGAGGAGTACGAGCCGAGTGCCGGCAGTGGAGCAGCTTCTTCTGGCCACATCAGCATATCGCACAGCTGCCATGTGTTCGTCATCGATACAAAGCTGATTGAGCATGCCCAGCACATGCAGCGGGCACACGAGTTCCGACTGCAGTGCACCCGTGATCCCATTTCCAATTTGTGCCTTGAGTTCCCCAACAACTCTGAGTACGTGGTAAACCTGGTTCGGAGTATGTACACCATGCGCATCTTGCCGCCGGCCAGTCGCAGCCACCAAGCGGACTATGACGCAGGAGCTGGAGTCGCGGGAGCCGCTGCTCACTCACCGCAACCCTCGAACCACAGCGAGATATCCACCACCACCTCAAACTCTGACTCGGGCATTGGTTTCAACAACGATTGCACCAATATTTCGGATCGTATTCTGGTCGTGGATTTCCTGGGAGCCGAAGCAGGAGGAGCACATGCCGGACCGCCAGCCCATCCGGCGCCAGCGCGACCGTTGGGCATCGTGGGGATGCCGGACAACCGATTGACTGTGCGGGCCATGCCCGATCCATCTGGGCATCCAAAGTCCCCGCCAGGAGGCTCTTCGCTGCGTCGACCCAATCTCTTGGCCAGCTTCAATCTCATTAAGAGTCCAGCCACGAATCTCACGTCCACCCGCTCTTGCGATGATGTGTTGAACCTCTTCGTGGATGATTCGCCGCGTGCCCTGGGCGCTGTGGCTTCAATGGACGACATTTCCCTGCATTCAGCCGCACCTTCTCTGGACGAGGCGCACACCTTTGCCCATCCATCTTGTGTGCCCCGAAAGATACGCAGATCCCTGATCATGGAGGCTCCCTCAACACCACACAAGCTGAGTGCCCAGGTCTTCGGGCAACGTGGTTCACGTCACTCGTTGGGATTCGAGGCCATCGACAATGTCCAGTCGTCGTCGGCCAGCGTGAC
Source organism: Drosophila bunnanda (assembly GCA_035046265.1). Taxonomy (NCBI): domain Eukaryota; kingdom Metazoa; phylum Arthropoda; class Insecta; order Diptera; family Drosophilidae; genus Drosophila; species Drosophila bunnanda. The sequence continues at coordinate 1,958,388 of JAWNOB010000130.1, forward strand.
CTGCATCGATCAGGCCATGGATACGTGGGCCAGTCTACAGAACTTGCACAAATCTCACAGGGAACGAGCGAGCCTATCAACATCTTCGTCTTCGCATTGCCTTTTAGAAGCTACCAATAGTGAACCGGATCTGGGGGTAAGTGATTTTCTTTGGAATTTTCTTGCATTTCTTTTTATTATTTAAATAATGTTTAAATTGAATCATGTACATATGTGAGTTAGTGCACTTTGTGGGGTTCCTAGGAAAGAGCATTACTTGTAATGGTGGTGGGGTTTTTTTATGGGTATTCATGGTTAAATCCCATATACTTTACAATTCAGCTAAATTTTAAATATTGCAAATAGTTAAAATCTTATTTCGTAATATTCATGATAAGTTTTTTAGCCTTGTCTTGTTTTCAAACCCTCTACCTTTGTGAACCGTTCCTGTGCGCAGGTAACAATCTGTTTACCTGGACGCCGCTTCAAGTTATCTGGGTTCTCGGAGCTTATCGCCCCGCTCCGCTCCGCTCCTATCCCACTCTCCGGGCGGGTAAGATAAGCGGCCAAAACTCTCGCACGCTCTCCGAGTCCCGGTGGCCATATATTGGCGTTTCCTTTGTCATTCGTTTGCCGGGCCTTGCTTCGTCCGGAGTTTCAGTAGCCGCGGTGACGCTTTGGCAATAGGTGGGCCATTGTTCCGGTGTTTGCGTGTTAACGGTTCCCTTACGATTTACAGGCATTACAATTGGGAGCTTCTCCCCCTCCTCCTGTGGTGTAGTCGCTCCGATCGGTATTATCTGGGGAGCGCGTCATGTGTGATAAGAGCGGAAATCGCCGGCTAAAAATAGAGTGCTTCGCTCCAATGACGTCATAGGCGTAGGTCACGACGACGACGGGAGCCGCATCAGAGCAGCTGCGTCGACGCCTCCTGGGCCAGCGAGCTTAATTCAATCTAAAGCAATTAATGGCGTCGACGTCTGGTGACCTTTTCGCTGCTGCCGCTGTGGGTTCCCAATCTGCCGATTCGAACTCCCATTCCCATTCCCGATCCGAATCCGAATCCCCGATGTTTTCGTCGTTTCCCCGTAATTTAGTTTGATTTTCGATTTGAGAAACACGCGATTCTGTACGATTTGGTCACCCGTTGCGGTTTCACTTTCGCTGTACGGCGACTGTTTACTTCGTGCGTGGAAATTACAAGTGAATAAAATTACCGTCGCGAAAAGCTGCTCCATAAAAGGTTCAACGCCACTTCAAGGAGCCCACTCAGCAGTTGTGACTGAAATAAAAATATATAAATTGTCATTACGATAAAACAAGAAACAAGAAGGAACAAAGTCTGACAGAGTAAAACGTGTGCGACGAATCGCAAGTTCAATTGAGTGAGAAAACAAATTTAACATCAAAAAGTTAAGCAAGCGGCCAAGCAACAGCCAGCTCAATGCAAAAATGTCATTTCGAGAACTCGTTTGTGGCCTGTACTCGGAGGAGAGCCCGGTAAGCTGACAACATGTGGATATATCTCACACTTTTCATTGTTTTCCCACTGATCGATGACGCGGACTACACCCCCGAACTCCCCCGAAAGTGAGCTTGCCAGTCGGTATTGACCTTTCAGGCCCGAACCTGTGATTAAAGTGCTTTCAAAGTCCCATTTTTGGAAAATGTTATTCATTGTGTCAGTTGCTATTAGCTTTATGCCCGGCTGACTTGCCCACCGATTCATTCATTTATCGCAGGGCTCCTTATCCTACGACAATGGTTACGGGGAAACAAATGTGTTATTTGGAATTAGTAATCTCTGTTGAATGTTCGTAGGCTTTCATGTGTTTACTTCACTTTATTTCAGCACGTTCTTACACCTTCGATAGCATGCACTAGTTGCCTTCTCATGGTCGTAATCAGCAAACAGTGCCTCCTTTGTCCACAATCTTTTTGTACGGTGACACCTGCACAAGTGTTAATTAAACAATCCTGATTACACTAACCTGAAGGTGGAGCAGAATGAGTTAGAAGACTTGTTAAAATATAGAGCATTCCGTTCAGTAGCTTTAACTTTAGCCGCACAAATATTTGTCCTGGCTAATGTTATTTAATTAATATCTATTTATATCGAACATGGCGACATTACTTTAACAAGTCGATCAATCATTGCTTTATCTGAAAAACACCTGCTGGTGTTGTGCCCGAGCCATTTAAGGTTAAATTAAATTAACAAAATTTCATTTAAACTAGTTAACTGTATGAATTCGCTTGTAGCGTGCCTAGTTTTTAAGATTTCCACCACGATAACAACCAATTGACTAATGGGTGAGCCAGTGTCAGGTGCCCTTTTGACCCCATACCACTCCGCGGTGACTTGGCTTATTTCCAGTCTTTGCTGGCACGCAATCCGGAACATGGTTGGCCCGGCTGTGCCAACAGGTTGACTCCGCTCTGACGGCATTTTGGCGGCAACCTGCGCGGTTTGCCCCTGCGCCGAGGTGGAGTGGCACATGCCGTCACAGGTGCAAAAGGAAACAACCCTCGTGCTGCAGTCGACAGTCGAAGGAAATTAGGGAAGTCTAGAGGGAGGATAACCTGCCAAGCGAACGTTACCTACTCGGCTTCCCCGCTGGCCAAGCGGATCGTCATGGGAAATGGGCTCGGCCCGAACGCTTGACTTTGACTATCTGGCAGCGGTTTGGGTAATTCAAGTTGTTGGTTTTTACTTTGTGGAGCAGTTAGCCACGAAGCGGCCTCTGTCTGCGACTTCTGTTACCAAGGCCTAGGAACTTGTAACGTATTTGCCGTCTGACGCACGTGGGAATGGGAAAACCTTAGAGCTACACATGGCCAGCCGAATGTATCTGTCAGATACATAGGTCTAGCGTCGCATAGCTGCAATTATAATCAGTCGCTTATCAGAAGCTGCTCTGTCACCCAACCCTCTGTGCCAAATGCCAAACTGACAAAACAAAATGTTTATTTTTAAAATGCATTATATTTAGCTGGCTCAACATAACCGCCTGTGTGATTGCCTTTGTTTTTGGGGCTCCATGTTTTGATAGCAGGGAAAAAAATGAACGAACAAGAGCGGTGAATGGGGCTGGCGGTCCGAAGTACGTCAGAAACGCTGCTAATAATAAACACCTTGCGCTCCAGGCACGTAACCTGCCAATTGATATAGCCAAAAGCAGTTGTCTGAAAAACCCCGCGGCAGATCTTTCTTCAGGCCCAAACGGCCCTTGGGCGATCACATGATACCCTGCGGATGACTGACTTCAGTTCTCTGCGGAATTCCCATGCAGTTATTAAAGTCAATAGGGTTTGAAGCTGAATTTAAAATGAGTTCATAAGTAAAACAATTAAAAACAGGAAAGGAATCTAGCTCCGGGAAGCCGAAGATTGTGTACCCTTGCAGCTTGCTAGTGAATCTGGGGTCCGATTTTTTAATTGATCAAAAACTCATCGAGTTCAATGTGTTTTTTTTTTAGTTTTTATTGAGTTAATAAGAATATCTACGATTTATAGAGTCGGAAATGATTTCTTTGCTAAGTTGGAAGTTTCTGACTAAAATTCTAATACCCTGCAAGGGTAAAACAAATTCGTTTAACACAATCTATATAATATTACCAATACAATTACCTTTAGTTGAGCAATGTCTTACGGATTAAGTCTGAATGACAATCATGCACATAACAAGGTGGTTTTAAAATTTGTATGTACTTATATTTATGTGTAAATCAATAACTCTTAATGTGCACATAAAAATGTAATGCATTTTAAAGATGGAAAATAACCAATTTGTATAAAAAATTCCAGTCCTCGGTGTACATTTTCATAATGTTCTCTTTCCCCCACTTTGTTACTTTGTTCCTTAATTAGAACTATTATAGCTTTAGTAACTGAATGTAATCGTATACGATTTTTAGGGTTGGCCACTGCAGTGACTCAATGCCTGAATGCCGCTCATTACAGGGTATAGATAATAGTATAAAAAATGAACTACAGTTTAAAATTTATGCATTCAGCAAGTGCATGGAAAACACCTGACTCGACTGTTCATTTTCCACCCTGTCTTCGGGCTGGTATGTTCAGGTTTTAGTGCTGTCTAAGTGACTAACTGATCAGCAGCAAAAACAACAAAGAGTGTTACAGTGGTCCCTACCTAGTAAGATTCGAATGAATGATTAATGAGTTCCCATTCTTTTTGTATACCCTGGCCGGCTATTTTTATAAAGGAACTCTATAAATCATATACATTTGTATATATTCGTGATTAGCAGGAGCACCTTTTTTTACATTTTATAAGAAGTTATTTGCATCATTAAATTATAATTGTACAATGAATTCTTTTTTTTTTAATTCTTCTAAATTAAATTAATCTATTTGTTAATTTAAAAAATAATTGACACAGAAATGATTCAGAATTAAAATGAACGCAAAGATCATTAAAAATCCATTTAAATTTGAAATAATTTGCATATTTAGGGTGTTCTTCATTGCATTTAATGGCCAGAGAGCAAATTAATTCAAAATGTTATAAATATTCTGAGTTACCCTTTAAAATCGGAATAATTAATTCCTTGAATATTGAAAAAGATTAAAATTTTTACTAGATTTAAAAAATGTTAAAACGTAAAACGCCTCTAAAGTTTTATATATGTAAAAATATTTCATTTTACTTACAAGTAGACACCGAATTTGTTTTCGGTACCGAGGATGCACTGTAACGAGAACAGCGAAAGCGGCAATGTCTGAAAACGCTTGTAAACCGCGCGCATGCGCTCTCTTTCTCTCGCACTCCCTTAACAGCTGCTGCTGTTGCCGCCGTTTCAGCTGCCCGGTGTTGTTTCTGCTGCCATTGGTAACATGTTGTTGTAACTGCTGTTGTTGTTGCCTTCGATTTGAGCCAGGTTAACAACGATCGGAGCTGCGAACGTCGCTGGCAAAGCGTGAGTGAGTCAGTCATCGAGCGCAGTTCATTCGATCACAACGTATATTAATAAAGCGCCTGAGAGTTGCGGAAACTCAAAGTCAGCAGGCAAAATTAGCCGAATAAACAGAACGTGAACTCCGTGGAACACCTTTAACCGGGTTAATTACCCGGACCTAGAAGCGAATTATTGTGTACGTCCAGAAGCGATCCATCAACGCCCCCTGAAGCGAGAAATCTCGCACTCATCTCATCGCTCGCCCCGAAGAGCATCAAATATTGGCTGGGGAAATAAAAACAGCAGTCAATTGAACTTTTGGCGGCCACCAGAAATAGAACGTGCTAAATAATACACAAACATAGATGCTGGGGCAAAAAAAAAAAGACAGAAAGAAATGAGAAAAACATGGAAATGTTTTCACCGATTCATAGGCTGTGCGCAAATTCCATTGCACAAAACACATTCCATTTCCATTTGCCTTGAGCTATGCAAAATAATCAAACAAATGAAATCCCCCGTCGACGTCATTGCTAAAAACGCGTAAAACTGGAAAAGGCACAGCATAAAGTCGCCCACGAATCGCATGCGAAACGCTAGCGACTTCAAATACGAAAAAATGATAATGGCCAAAATAATGATTCGATTGCTCTGCTGCGGTATTTCCCCAACGGGGCCAATTTGATTGATAAGTTCGTGTGGGCGTGTCTGAATGTTTTTATAAACTTTTCCGAAAAAACACTTAAGAACGTCCAGTGCGGCGAGCGAGGGAGCGAGTCATTCGAAATGAAATTACCATCTAAATACCAAACTGTGCAATAAAAACGCAAAGTTTTATACGGAATTAATTGCCACTGCCGCGTTGTTCGACTGTTCCCTGAGAATCCCCTTAAAGAGTCTGCCCACAAGGGTCTTATTTATTTGGTTTTGGTGTAAACGAGCCCAGTGATTCTCCTTTGCCACCCCCAGAAAACGATGATTCCACTTAAAAATCGACCAAAAGCTGAAATCAAACAAATCCCCGCCGGTGGCTACTTCCACTTAAATGCCAAAAATAGTCGAAAGGGGGAACAAATATTCCGATTTTGACCTATTCAATGGAATAGCCCCAGACAGTTTTTCAGATTTATTACACTTGCTGTGATTTCTGTGGAATTTCCCCGAATTTCGCCAAGCATAATGCCAATTTAATCAGTTTCCTTGGGTATATACGTATGTATTCATTCCCATCTCGTTCGATTTGTTTATATTCTCCTAATGATGTCACATGCAGTTCGTGGCGAAAACAATGAGACGCGCAATACGGGAAATCACTTTGATCTATCGGTTGTCGTCATTGAAATTCATTCGATTTCTGTTAAGAGTTAGTCATTCATTAAATTATAGGGAAGAAAATGGTTCACGATTAAAAAATTATAATATAGGGATTCATTTGGGAAAACACATACAGAAATCTTACGATTTATAGAGTAAACCCAAGCTTAACTCATGGTGTATAAATATGACGGTTGTATAGTGAATTCTCACTTTATTTTAGATCTTTGTGGTATGTGGAGTTTATGCTTCACTGTATCTAGATCTGAAAGACATCATTCTAACGTGACTGAAGAAACACCCAAGTGAGCGATTGCTTAGAGACATGGTATTCACCTTACCCTTAAGACCCTCAACGCGATAAGGCAGCCCTGAGTGGTCACGATTCTCGGGTGTCTTCTGGTTATGCCGATACACATATATATATTTTCCCCATTTGGGTCAGAGCTATTAAGTTCTTGGCTCATATTGCGCAGTCACACTTTTCTTTCTAATGTTTACACGGCAACTTTCAGCTATTTTTGATACCCAAATATTGATAAGAGAGTTTGTTGTTGGCTTTAGTCGAGGTAAAAGTATAATGCCAGATGCCAGATGCGGGGGAAGCGAGTAAAGAGTTCATTTTATGGGCGCCCCATTAGTTGTGTTCTATATATTATAACTTGAGCATTTCTTTATATCTCCCCATCCAATGTTTGGATTATGAGGTTTCTTTTTGGCGGCTGCGAGTGTGCCTTTTGATCCCACACACTGCGATTGCGTAAACGAGCCGCTGCTGGCACCTCCTTATGGAGGAGCCCAGTGACGCATCACTGAAGTGACAATTTCCGTCAGTGTCGTCTCCCTCCAGTCTTTAGTTATTTCGTATGCGAATCACACGTCTTCCAGTCGCCTCCGAAGAAAGCAGTTATCCGCAGGGAAATGGCAAAGTGCTTACTCAACATCGAGGTCTGGTGTCTGACGTCTGGGTCTCGAGTGCGCAGGCGTCCCAGAGATGTGTTCTCTTCAATTCGCATAGCTTTTCCCCTTTCGCATTTCCACGCTGCTGCTGCTGCTGGTGTGAGTGCGTGAAAAGTTTACCTTAGCCGGGCCATTTGGCCGGGAAAATTCAGTCGAACGCGAACAGTCGAGCAACGCGAACGTGGCTAAAACACATTGCGGAGATAGACCAAGCGATCTTGGCCAGAACTTTGCGTTCCGATTGCACAGTGTGTGTGCTAAGTGCTAATTGTAATAACCAAATCAAACCCATTTAGGCAAGTGCGCGTCATGAACAATTCCACCACCAGAGGCAGTGGCTCCAGAATACCCGTCACCAAGCACGATCATCATCATCAGACACCAAGTTCCCAGAGCGGCGACAGCATCGCCAGCATGGTGGAGCGCTTCGTCCAGTCGCTGAGCCAGCTGAACGACTCCGGCACCTTTGACAGCAGCTTCGAGATCAAGCGCATCCAGCCAGGATCCTCGGCGGGCTCCACGCCCAAGCACGTGCGCCATCGGTGCCTCACCGAGCTGGATCGCGAGAACCTGGCGCGGTTCGTGCGAGAGTTTGAGGAGCGGCAGGCGAGCACGCCCAAGGCCAAGTCCAAGATGAGCTCACCATACATCTGCCGCAAGGCCAGGGAGTTCTACCAGAGTGCCAGTGGCCGACGCAGTGCCTCGCCGCAGATCAGTATTCGCCCAGAGACCGTCAAGGAGGAGGAGAAGTCAGACAACGTGCTGCCCAGACGATGTGCCGAGGCGGAGGACCTGATGCCGCCACCTTTGGCCATGGCTCGCGTCCAGGCGGAGCGACGCAGCTGCCGCAGTGCCTCCCGGGTGCTGCAGTTCCTGAGCTCGGCCACCAAGCGGCGCAGTGGCAGTCGGAAGCTCAGTGAGCCGGAGCCGGAGGAGATTCGAGCCGATTCCCCTGTACTAATCCGTGTGACCAGTTGCCAGGATCCAGAGCAGCTGGGCTGTCGGCCACTGGCCGTGGGCGCTGCAGGCGAAGCAGCTACGAGCTCTGAAGATGAGGAGGAGGAGGAGGAGCACGACGACGGCATCAGCTCGGCCAGCTCCAACCTGACCTCCCAGTCGGGCAGCTCCAACAGCCGCAACCTCTCCCCGGACTCCTCCTTCGAGATGCACGCCCCCCTGCTGCCCAGCTTCAAGGTGACACCGCCACGGGCGGTCTGTCGCGCCGGACGGAACGCAGCCTGCGAGTTTGCGCGCTTCCTGCGAGGTTCCTTCCACGCCAAGCGGGCCTCGGTCACCACCCTGCGACGATCCCTCAGCGATCCCGATGCAGTGCAGCAGATGGATTTCAGCAAGCCGCCGCCACTTCGCGATGCCACCAATGTCATGCGCGTGAGTCACTTTTAGATCCCAGCCCTCCTCTTGTCCCGAGGGAATGAATAGCTCGCTGAGTGTACACTCAACTCATTAATGGAGCTACGGCTTAGTGGTGGATAATGTTTGCGAATTTCAGCTAGAGGGCACTCTTTAAGACTGTATTTTATAACCTAAGACTAAATTAAATCTAGCAAATGTGGGTTTCCAATACTACATTCTTCAGGTTAGATATAGATTCCATTGTTTATGGTTTCCAAACTAAACTAATGCAGGCAAATATTTCGGTTTAGTACTTATTTAAAAGCATTTAAAGCAAATTATAAACATTGATAATAAAAACAAAAGCGTGTGCAGATGAATTCTTTTCTTTTTTTCGGGATAATCTTTAAATAATTCCTTTTAAATGTTAGAAATTATGATTCTAAGAGACCCCCTTGCAAGTTCAGCTGTTATAAAATACTTAAACTAAGTCTTATGATGCCCGTCTTAGTTGGTTTTCCGTGAAATACTTATCCATTTCTAACGCCTCAAGCCAATATAATTAGCTGGGTGCTCCTGCCCAGCTGGCGCCAAGGTAATTCGCCCCAAAGATTCATTCCCCGATCTCTGTTCCCCCCATTTCCGAATTTGTTTATGCCAACTCTTCATATTTTTTCGCTGGAAGCTGTTTATTTATGCCCAAGTCGTCGTCAATCAGTTCCCATTAATACGAATCCGCGCAATCCGTCGAGGATTCCGTATGGCGGCACCTGGCTTCCGATTAATCCCCCAGAGAAACCCCAGTGATCTTCGGACTCGTCGACCTCACAATGTTTATCTTGCCATTGCTCGATGCATCCTAGGTCTAGATGGGATTATAGTTTATAGTCCAATAAAATGCGTTTGTTTGTAATGCCACAAATCAATCATTGATATTGGTCCCTGCACACGATCAGGTTGCAACTTGAGGAAGATCTCTTTTGATGCACGATCACAAGTCAGTTTAGTTACTTAAATAGAGACTTAAACTAACGGAAGCAGTGATCAATTAATCACCCATTAACTTAGGTATGCAAAGTGCCAGGTGAAGATGTCGCGTCCAATTCCTAATCGGGACACCACTTGCCCGCCATAATGACTTTCTAATTGTCGCATTTGTATGGGCGGCGCGTGGCGCATTTCACTTTTCAATGAGCCCCATTGGCGACCCATTGGAGAACCACTGGCCTCCGTCTCCGTCTCCGTCTCCCAGCGGTTTTCGGTTGCCAAGTGGGGAAATAGCCCACGCTGCTTACGCTATTTACCATCTCCATTCATCGATAAAGAAATTAAGTAAATATTCCTTTCGGGTTGCCCACATGGGCCGTATAAAAGTCGTAAAATGATTGTGGGTTTTGTAAAAAGTCAAGCTACGCATCCGTAGGATTCCTGTACATATATCTTCCGCCTGGAGAGCATTCGGAACGCATATGACCCGCATTAGCTTCCATAAAATTAACGAAAAACGAAAAGAACCAAGACAAACAAGCGGCATGCCGGATATTTAATTTAATTCACAGCGAGCCGCAATTGCTCAAAAAATACAATACAGTCAAACTTCAGTTGAAATGCTTCTGCAAAAGAGTTCGTTTTCCTTTACTAAAAACTAAGAAATAATCTTTGATAATTTATAAATATTTTAATTATTACATATTTGTAGAATCGTGGATTATAATGACATAGAGAAAATATTGAAGACACAACGTTTCGTATTCAAGAGTCTGGGAAATTTGTATGTTTCAATAAATTTCAGAACCTTAAGTTTGTAATTATACCCTTCAGGTTATTATAATTTTAGTCAAAAGTTACTTGATTATTGTTTGATTCTTGATTAGCATCAACAGCCGAGTCAATCTAGACCTCATAGGCAGAAACAATTTCTTTAAACAATTTTTTCCAAATTTTATAAGGGGTTACATCATTATAATTGTCAAAAATTTATACGCTGATTTATTAACCTAATAAAAACTTGCATGTAAAAACTTTCCGAATTAAAACATATGGTTTTTGGCTTAACTTTGAGTATTTAAACTTTGAATCTGTCGAAAAAAATGTTCATATAAAAATGTCGATAAATTATGATTTATAGAATGCGAACATTTTAAGTTTAGTTATAATTGATTATCGATACTATCATATAATTCCACTGCAAAGTGAAAGGGTATATAGAATTCGGCATGCCGAATTTAGCAAGCTTATTATTTATTATATTTATTTTATTTAATATTGAGTATTTAAACTGACCTAGGTTCTGTATAATTCAGAAAGTATTCATAAAATTGGAACAATGTATTGATTACATTCCATGAGTTTGACTTAGTGAAGTTGTACTGTAATCCAGAAATGTAAAATGCTCGGTTGTTTTTGCATTTCGTGGGTTTTGGGAACGGAACAGATCCGATTGTTCGAAATTATACTCATACAAATGGCTACTGTATGTGGTTCACGCACAAAGCGCAGAGGAAAGCCAGAGCAAAGTGCGTAAAATGTGGAAAATTATCGTTCCCTTTTTTTTTTTGCTATCCATTTTAACTAAACAAATCATAAATAACTGTGAAATTATAGACAAAACGCGCACGCAGTGCAAAAAGAAAAATGGAGAGGTTTCCAGTGCGCTCACATGATCTGGAAAGTGGCCGCAGTTGGGGGTATCCACGCGTTCTTTGCGCTTCCAATCGCCCACCGCCCACCGCCACCGCCCTCCCCCTGCCTCTTGGATATCTGCAAATTGCTTAATTTATCAACCAAATGCGCAGCAAAGGCGGTAAGAGCAGCAGAGGGAAAAGCAAAGGCGGTGGCGGTAGTGGAATCGCAATAAGAACAACAACAAAGCAGCTGCCGCCCGCATTCCAGTTTGCCTTTGCTTGGCATTTTAATTATTCCAATTGTCTGGCTGTCTTTGTTTACATCGCTCGCGAAGGGAGATCGCTTAATTTATTTGCCAGCGTTTTTGGCTAAAAATAGAGCAATTTATTTACTCGGCGGCATTTTTTTTGCGCACCCAACTTTGTGGCTCATTAAGCCGCTTTGCCATTGCCTACTTAAATGGGCATTTGTGTTGAATTTGCAAGAATGCGCCAAGCGGCTTAATTAATTGGCCAAAACCAAAATGGCAATTAATTAACAAGCAAAAACAATGCGTCACACGCCGAGAGAGGGAGAGAGAGAGAGAGAGCGCGCGAGATGAGGCAGCACTCCCACAACATGCTGTACACACACGCGTTACTTTGAATGTGTGCGTGCGGTTCATTCATAAGCAGCAATGCAAACAACAAAAGCAAATGCCAGGCAACAGCCGGTGTCGGGCAAATAGGCAAAGGCAACAACAACAGAAACGGCAATAATAGCAGCAACAAAGAGCGATGTACGAACAAAAGGCACATTCTCATTGAGAATGAGTAAGCAAACACACTCACACACACAAGCATCCAAAAGTCGAGTTCGAATTTCGAAAACCGGAGAGCCAGCGAGAGCGAGAGCGCCAACTATTGGTCGCCTCCCCCAAACGTTGAACCAGCTGTTGTGGGGCCACGATCACACAGTGGGGTCGATTCAGGAAATCTATGTTAAAATATATTTTAAAAAAAATAACAAGAAATCCAATTCAATGAAATCAATACACATACTTTTAAATTTTTTAATGCCTATTTAGTTTTATATAAAATGCTTACGATTTGAAAACGAGAAGAATTAATAAGTAACATTTTGTATTATCTTGGATGACTTCAGTTTACACAATTTTTCCCACAGTGTGTATCGCTCAATTTCGAATGCACTCTCCCTTGCTGGGCTACTCTCTGCCGCTCTTTTGCTCTCTTTGCTCGTATCTTTGTATATTGTATCTGGCGTTCGAGCTAACGATAATGTAAAGATTTCAACTCGCATCCCAAAGATACTTTTCGCGTTGAAGCGGCTGGTACGCGACTCTCGGGGTTTTCTTTTTCCGTGAAACGCCGAGCTACTGCTATTGCCCGCCCGCCAGTGAAATAAAGCAATTACATAAAGCCCCGGGGCATAGAGCGAAGTGCGGAGTGCCGAGCAGCATTGAATTCGAGTGCGAATAAAGCCAGAGAAAATTGAAGTAAGCGCCAAAGCGAGTTGACAAAAGCGGCACGTTTTCGCTTTCTGCCATTGCATTGCCCACGCACACACACCTTTGGCAAAAAAAGAAAATATATTAAAACTCCACAGTTTAGAAAAAAATAAAAGTTGAATTGTTAAGTCGCGAGAATCCACAGCAAGCCGGGTAGGTTCTGGCTAAATCACGGTTATGGTTAGTTTATCATTTGCATTCCTAATGTGTTGAATCTCTTAAATGTATCTCTCCCTCCTTTCCTCTCGCATGGTCCACCCTCAAGACGCCCATTTTTTTTAGAATGTATTTCCAATCCATAATCAAGACTTCTCCATAAGCAGCCTTTCCTTAGATAAGATTCGATTTCATTGTTGGAATTTCACAAATACGGCATATGTATGGGGATGGAGTTGAGTGTGCAGTACCCACTCACAGTGGAGGTCATAATAATATTATCGAAGTGGAAAAGACTTGAGGAAATATAGGCTAAATATATGTTCTGGTAGAATATCTATTTAGATGGCTTTAAGTAATTCATTTACAAAGAGGTTTTGGCCGCAGCTGCGTAGATACCGAAAAACTCACATAGTAATATAGGGGCTGTTTATGATTTATCAGCAATTCCCTGAATTTGTGGCACACTTCGGGGAACTTTTGAGTCTCTGTATGGGGGTGGCGGCTCCCTCGGTAACATCTTCGTCATATTTGATATCAGTTCACTCAATGTGTACACTTTGTTTATCGCCCGAAACGTATTTCTCAAGAAACAGATATGCGTGATATTTGCTCGAGCCAATATATGGATTACGGGTGGGTTTTCGCTTCCAAACGAGACTACGTGATATTCTCGAGTGGTTCTCCGCTCGATATAGTGGCGCCTCTGACGAAGCGTACTCCCCCAGTGAAACCCTTCGATGGGACTCGATTTTCCATCAAGTTCAGCGGACCGTCAAATATTTGCCTGTTGCGGCTCCGCTGGGCTTCAATCGGCTCCAGACTCCAATTACCGGAGCCCTGCTAATTAGGTGGCACCCCAGATGGCGACAAACCTGCCGATCGGGCAGTGCCTGCAGAGAAATTGTAATGTGGATAAGCCGGGCAGAGTGGTAACCCGAGCCGAAAGCCACTGTGGATAATTTACTCGTGGGACCCTGTGAGGTTTCAGCTCAGCTCTCCGCCGCCGCAAAGTGCAAACTCAGCCCAATGACTTGGCACTCGGCTGGGGAGAGCTCAGCCAGAGAGTTAAGCCAAGTCCATGGCTACACAGGGAGCAAATACAAGACACCAAGCTAGGAAAAGCAAACCAAAATGTTTACTTCTTTTAGATACTTAAAAGATACATAAGGAATCTTTAGAAATGCGATCTGTGGGTATTAAAATCCAGCCTAGAGTTGAGGGATAACTCAAAATTGGAGGTGAAAATCGATTAAAAGCAGCTAATTCAAGTTGAAATCTTTAATTTCTCGGTGTACAATGATGAGTCTGTTTAAAAACAGAGCCGAGAGAGAGAGCCATGTAAATGGGAGTGTGGATATGGATGTGAATGTACCCACCAGCAGAGGCACCGGAAAATGTCCAAGTCAGTGCCCACTGAAGCGGAGAAATATGCTCTCCACTCCCCTAACTCAACATCTGTCCAGTGAATGGAACGGAGTGGAGGTTGCACTGTTTCAATGTATTTTCTTCTTCAGTTGTGTGATTTTTCAGTGGCTGAATTTAAATGCGGCTCGTATAGCCTTGAGGTCTCCTCTAAGTCACAGTTGACTTTCGGTCTCTGGGAGTCAACAATCTGCGAATTAGCCAGCGTTTATTTAGTTTAATTATTTTCTTTGGCAAATTGCTCACTTCCTACTTATGACTGGATACCCCTTGCACCCGGCCATTGTTTGGCAATCAGCGTTGATTTATGTTCGCCTCGCAGCTCTTTCTCGTTGATTTCGATGAGTGTTTGTCAGTCTGCTTGTCGCGCTTGGGTCTTTTTATTTTTATTTTTTAAATTGTGCCCTTCTTTAGAAAAGAAAAACAAAGCCAAACTCGAGTGCAGCTTAAGTAGATTCAGAGTGTTTTATGTCTTTTGACCCACATATTTAATTTGCTTTTCCTCAGAATGATAAAAAGCCCATTCCGAGGGCTTATCTCTGTCCATTGCATATGTACATATGTATTTCCCTGTATTTTGTTCATTTTACGTTCTTGTGGAAATTTCTTTAGATGATGAAATTGCCATTTCTTGTTGCTGAGGACTTATTCATTTATGTTCATATTGACGTAAATGTTTTTACAGCATTTTTCAATCCGCTCAATTGGCAGCGTGCGTCCGAGAAGCTCTTTATGAGAGCCCAGCTCTCGATACAAATTGGTTTCTATTAATGAACAGAAATGACTGAAAATTGCTTTTCCCCTTTTGGGGTTCATGAAGACACATACAGAGTAAGCTAAAACCGACCGGAAATGTTTAAAATTTCTCTTTTATCTATATAACGATCATCGGCAGCCGACAAAACGAATGCTTTTTTGTGTGCTTGAGCCGGGGAGTGAGTGAGTGAGTTATGGTTTCTGCGAAACCCGAGATCTGAATAGAATGATGGGTCTAGTAGAGTTTGGGACTGGAATTCATTAATCTCCCGCAAACAGGGGGATGGCGCACCAAAGCTGTCGTTAAACAAGCAGTCGGTGGGAAATGCACAAATACACAATGATCACTCTGGGAATGGTGATGGAGAGACTCTCCGTCTGTTTTGAGCAGCGATTATCGTGGCTCCAACAAGTGCACTAAGCAGGGGAATAGCAGCCAGCTTGGAGAACCACCACTACCATCACCATCCCATTATCATCATCATCATCATAAGCGCAAGGGACTCAACTCCCCATGGGGAATAGAAAAGTTCTGGAGGGGAGCCACCACCATGTGCGTCACACAAACAAATTTATAAGCTAACTTGAGGAGTTCAAAAGTTTATCGTGCCCGTCTTCTGACCATGATAATGACATGCCGGACTCTGGGTGCCCGCAATTTGTAGTTGTAAATTGTCCATGAATCGACATCTTCTTTATCCTCCAGCTCATTGGGCACTTGGACTTGGAATGACTTGGTCTTAATTGAAATGAAAGAATGCTCTCTGTGTTGGAACACTTATAGATACAAAAATGTATCTAGTCATTCTTTAAAACATATGTTTTTTGCATTGTTTATCTATGAATAACAACAGAACTTTAATATTATATATTAATATTATAATTAAATTAAATAATATTATTATATTATTATTATTATATCTTATGCATTTATACTGTCCTATCTCTTTAACGATATTCGTAAAATCATATTTTTAGTTTCTTTTTCTGAAAATGAAATAGTTATTAATAGCCACAACTTTGTTTATTTCTTCCAGAACCGCGCTCTGCCCGCCAATGCCTCGCCCTTCCGCCGAGCCTGGGGACAGTCTTCCTTCCGCACGCCACGCTCCGACAAGGTGGCCAAGCAGCAGCAGCCGCAGCAGGGCCACTCGTCGCCCCTGGTGAGACGTACTGCATCAATGAACGCCTCCGACAACGATGTATACATCAAGACGCTGATGCTCGATCCGGATCTGAAGCCGACGCGCAGCCAACAACAGCTGAGCCTGCTGCAGGTGCCCAAGATCCTGACCACACCCGCCCCGCCCTCGGCCATCTCAGTGTCCGTGACCAATGCGGATTCGGCGCAGGACCATGGCGGTCCCAGCAGCTGGGGTGGCTCCTTCGAGCGGATGCTGCAGGACGCCGCTGGTATGCAGACCTTCTCCGAGTTCCTCAAGAAGGAGTTCTCCGCTGAGAATATCTACTTCTGGACAGCCTGCGAGCGCTATCGCCTGCTTGAATCGGAGGCGGAGCGAACGTCTCTGGCCCGCGAGATCTTTGGCAAGCACCTGGCCAACAGCAGCAGCGATCCCGTCAACGTGGACTCGCAGGCTCGCAGCCTCACCGAGGAGAAACTCGCCGGGGCCGCTCCCGACATCTTTGCGCCGGCCCAGAAGCAGATATTCAACCTGATGAAGTTCGACAGCTACCAACGCTTCATCCGCTCCGATCTTTACAAGAGCTGCGTGGAGGCGGAGCAGAAGGGCCAAGCTTTGCCCTACAATGGATCCGATCTGGACGAGCTGCTCAAGACGAATTTTCACATGGCCGCCTCCTCAAAGGTGAGTTACCGAAAGATCCCCTAGAGATCAATGATACATTTTCAATCTTGCTTCGACAGCTCAAAAAATCGGCTAGTAATGCGGAGGATCGGCGGCGTAAGAGCCTACTTCCCTGGCACCGGAAGACGCGGAGTAAGTCCCGCGATCGCACGGAAATAATGGCCGACCTGCAGAGTACATTGATGCCGGCGCCACCACTACCACCACCCGCCCTGCTCACCAGTGCATCCCTTAAGCTCGTCTCCGGACAGAACTCCCTGAGCGATCTGCACAGTTCTCGCTCGTCGCTGTCCTCCTTCGACGCAGGCACCACAGCCGGCGGCCAAGGAGCCAGCGCAGAGAGCGTGTGCTCGCTGTGCCGGGTGATTCTCACAGATGGAGCCACCACAATTGTGCAGACAAGGGCTGGAGAAACGGTGGGACAACTGGTGGAGCGGCTGCTGGAAAAGAGGAACCTGGTGTACCCCTACTACGACATCGTGTTCCAGGGCAGCACCAAGTCCATTGATGTGCAGCAGCCGTCGCAACTGCTGGCCGGTAAGGAGGTGGTCATCGAGCGACGCGTGGCCTTCAAGTTGGACTTGCCCGATCCCAAGGTGATTTCGGTAAAGAGCAAGCCCAAGAAGCAGCTGCACGAGGTTATCCGGCCCATTCTCAACAAGTACAACTACAAAATGGAGCAGGTCCAAGTGATCCTGAGGGACACCCAAGCCCCTCTGGACCTAAATCAGCCGGTGACAATGGCCGATGGCCAGCGACTACGCATCGTGCTACTCCACTCGGATTTTCAGGCAGGCGGCGGTAGTAGCGTGCCGCCGAAGCAAAGCAAACCGATGAAGCCTCTACCGCAGGGCCAGCTGGATGAGCTGACGAACAAGGTGTTCAATGAGCTGCTGGCCAGCAAGGCGGATGCAGCGGCGGCAGCTGGCAGTGAGAAGCAGCGCCCCAGCGACCTGTGCTCCATGAAATCCAACGAAGCGCCTTCGGAGACGTCCTCGTCCTTGTTCGAACGCATGCGGCGCCAGCAGCGCGACGGCAGTAACATTCCCGGCAGCAAGCTGCCCAAGCTCAAGAAGAAATCGACGAGCAGTCAGCAGTCCGAGGAGGCGGCGTCGCAAGCCACCGCGGTCGCAGATCCCAAGAAGCCCATTATAGCCAAGCTGAAGGCGGGCGTGAAGCTGCAGGTGACGGAGCGAGTAGCCGAGCACCAAGGTGGGTAGCCTTGCAGTGCCACCGCAGAAGAACTGTCAACTAATTTTATGATTTTTCTCTTTACAGATGAACTACTCGAGGGCCTGAAGCGGGCACAACTGGCACGGCTGGAGGATCAGCGTGGCACCGAAATCAACTTCGATCTGCCCGATTTCCTGAAGAACAAGGAGAATCTCAGCGCAGCCGTCTCCAAGCTGCGTAAGGTGCGGGCTAGCCTGAGCCCCGTTGCCAAAGTGCCACCCTCTCCTACGGAGCTTCCACAGCCGGCGCCCAGGCTGTCCATCACACGCAGCCACCACCCGGTGTCGCCCATGAAGGTGGACCAGGAGCAAGAGACTGAATCGCCTACCGAGGCACAGGACCAAGCAGAATTCGCCAAAGCACCGCCACCGCTGCCGCCCAAGCCAAAGGTGCTGCCCATCAAGCCCTCCAACTGGGGCGTGGCCGTTGCCCTTCCCACGAGCAACTATTGCAATAAGTTCTCACCCACCAAGCAGGTGTCACCTACATCACCCAAAGAACCACCTACGCCAACAGCGACGTTTGTGAGCAAAATTCCACTGGAACTGGGTCGCAAGGCTTTGGAAGAGGCGGCGGCGGGGTCTCGGTGTGCCTACCTGGATGAGCCCAGCAGTAGCTTCGTGTAATACGGCTGACCCTGATGCAATTTAATTGGCTTTACTGATCTTTCTTGTATATATATCTGTGCACTATTTATTGACCCTGTCTGGTGTCTACTGTATTCCCTACCTAATGTCCACACACAATCCATGACGAGCTCTCGTATGTAATTTACTGGGCGAACGTCTTCGCCTGTATTTATAGATATCAACCATAAGCATTAGCTTTACTACTTTTTGTATAAATATATAAACAAACATATATCAACTATTGCGCGTATTACTGCTTAATTGTTTGCCTGTTCACAAGGTACTGAATATTGAGTTTGACGTAGTATCCGATTCGGGCACGATTCTGAATATTTACATCTATTTTTCATGCTATATTGCAGTAAACATAGCATTTATCCTAAAGTTTAAAGTTTTTAAGATTAACTAACAGGAATATATGAACTAAAATCAACAAGGGATGAAATGACATCCGTGTTACGTTGCGTTAGGACACACTTTGAATTGTGCATAAACTTTTAACCAGAAGAAATGTAAAAAGGTTCATTATACAAATTCATACCGTTTGTCAATCAGCTAAGTTAACTCTTTTTAAAACATAAAATCAAAAATTCCTTCTTAGTTTCTTGGCTTATAAAGAACCACTTCAAATCAAAAAGTAACATATTGAATTAAAATATTACGAAATAAAAACAAATCAAAATGATTTTTAGAAATTATAATTTGTAACTAGTGGCGACTCAAAAATTATTGGACAACATTAACGTGCAATCTTCTGAGCCGCCAGGCGGCCCACAAAAAGTACAATCATATGGCCATAGACGGCTTCGCCCTACTCTCCACTGGGGTGGCCAGCTGTAGTTGCTCCTTTGGCTGTTCACTGGCCGCCTCCAGTTGCTTGGTCTCCTCGCCGGAACTCAGCTCCTTTGGGGCCTCCGCCTCGGCATCTTCGATCAGGCGATAGGTGATGGGCGCTGGCTGCTTGGCCGGCAGCCAATCGGGAATTATCTTGTCGTGCAGCCTCCACTTCCCGTACTCGTTGGATATGTGCTTCTCGAAAACCACATACTCCAGGACATCCTTGGTGAGGATCTCGCTGCCGTGCATGAGCCGACCAAAGCGATCGTAGATGGCAAGCATCTGTTGGGTGTGGAAGCGCACGGTGACCTGGGCGAACTGGTTCTCCTTGGTGATCACCTCGGTGCAACGGGCGTGCACGACACGAGGTGGCTCCAACGACTGCAGGAACTTCCAGCGAATCGTCTTGTCCTTGACATTGTGCATCATCTCTGGATAACAGCGCTCGCTGACGAACTCGCGGATCTGGTACTTTTCCTTGGCCGCCATGTGCGTGTGCGCCTTGATGTAGATCTCCTGTGCCTCAGCCCCGAAATCGTCGGTACTAAATGATTCGTCGTAAGAGCGGATCTTGCGCACGGCCATCAGGCTCTTCGATTTCTTCTCCAGAAACTCCAGCTTTTGCTTGGCTCCGGTTGTCGAAATGAGCGACTTCTTTCCATCGCCTTCGGGCGGGACATACGCCTCGAAGATGCCGCCAGTGCAGCTAATGTGGAAGGGCCGCTCCATCCACGGACGGGGCGGCAGCACACCACGCTCCTTCATCCGGCTCCGCATCTCCTCCTTACTGATGTCCTCCGGCTTCTCACGCAAATTGGGCAGATCGATTTTGACGAACTTCATCTTACGCAGCCGCTTGAACTCCGGCTTCCAATGCTTAGTCTGCCGGTGGCGCACCTGCTGCATCTGAAGCATGTTTTGCACAGGAGGAGCCAGCACGCCCAGGCCACTAGATGAGGCTGGGGGCATTGCCTGCAATTATCAATGAAAGCGGTTTTGGTAGAGATATGTATGAAGACCCACGGACTCAAACACTCACCTGAAGCAGCCTAAGACAAGTTTTTGCCGACACAATCTTCTCCATTGCAGTTTATTTATTATATAAAAATAATAAACCTTCGGTTTAGACCTGCGTATTATGCTTGGAATTTGGCTAAAAAAGCCAGTTTTTAGATGACTTAACGGCAACAAATTACCCCACTTCGGCAGCTGGTCACACTTAAATAGTAGAGGTGGGTAAGCATCGATGTCAGCCGATATTCCTAAATCGAGTGCAGAGTGCAGAGATCGAATACTCTAAAAAGGCAGTTAGATTTAAAATATATTTAGTAACAGAAATGTGACATTTCATTCAAAAATACGCTTTGGGGTTAGCTCATATATTGTTTCTAATTTGGAAGACTTTAGATTTCGGAAAATGGCTATTGGAAATTAGGAAACAAAAGGTGCGTTCCAGTTCGTAAGCTATCAATCCTCCTCCTCCTCACAATCCGCGCTACATTCACGGCAGTCCGGTGGTAGGTCGTCAAGGAAACGATAGCCTGCGGACTTGAACATCTTGGCCTTCAGCTGGAGGAGGGGACAGAAGGTACTTACATATGTATATGGTCTCAACAACTCACCGGTGATACTTACCATAAGCTGCTTGTACTGGCAGTCGTAGGCGTTGATAGCAATGTCCCGCTTTCGCAGCTCGTTCCGCAGAACGTCGATCTCCATCTGCTGGCACTTGGCCCGCTGGGCGGCGCTCTTGGCGGCCATCACCTCCTGCTGCATTTTTTGACATCGACACTGGGAAGAGGAAAGATAATCAGTAGGATTTTATTCAAACCTGGTTTCGATGACTTACTTTGAGTATCTCCTCGTTTCCTTTCGCCTTCTCCACCTCGTTCTCGTAGTAAGACTGCATGTCCTGCATTTCACGTTGCATATTATTCATGCAATGGTTCTGCTCGTGGAGGTTGTTTTCGAGTGCGCCCGAGTGGCGTGCCGCCTCGTTGGCACATTGTTCCAGCTGGTTGACCTTATCATTGAGTTGGGCCAGTTCTTTGCATTTCTTTCTTAGGGCGTCGCGCTCCGCAAGGATCCGCTGGATGTTTCCTGGATCCTTCTCCGGGGAGTATTCTCTCTTTCCAGAAGCACCGCCGCCTTTCATTTTCTCATCCTCCGCCTGACGCAGCAGTGTTACCTCTTTTCCCAGATCATCAATCTTCTTTTGCAGATAGGGAATGTCGTTGCTCTTCTCCGGGTCGATATTGACGTTGTCCAGTCGGCACCTCTTCGACTGCTTCTCGATTAGACGCTTAAGGTTGCCGTTCTCCGCCTCGAGGATGTCATGGGCCTTGTTCATGTCGTCGACGGCCTTCTGTAATCTGGCAAGTTCCTTCTCGTCCTGAGGAGTGATCTTGCCGGCATCGGCTAGCTCCTGGATCTTCTTTTTTAGCTGCTTGCTCTTTTGCGGATCGTAACGCTGGTCCATTATACGTTTTATATCATCACTCTCCTCCCTGGCCGTCTTTAGTTTGTCATTGGAGTCGGCCAGCTTCTTCTGTAGCATATTGTTCTTGACCATTAGATCCTGCATGCGTCCAATTGTGTCGTCGGCCGCATTTATCAGGCTGTCGCCAACCACCAGATTACTTCCGTACACATCCTCTGGACCTCCATCAGCTCCCCTATTTCGTGATGAACCACTCCGTCCGCCATCTGACGACTTTATGGGTGTGTTGCAGGCCACCAGATCAGCGACGAATTGTGACTTTTTGTCCTCGCTAGCTGACCAAGATCTGTCGTCCACAGTGGACGGATAGGTCTTCAGTCTAACGCACGGGTCGATGCACTCGAACTCGTAGGTCTCGTTCTTAAACGGCACGTGAAAGAACCCCCGTTGTGTGGAGTACGCCATGGCTGGGCAATCTAGGGTTCAACCAGAAAGAAATCCAATTTTTGTGACGACTCCAATCCAATTTAAATTTGAAATAAAACACTTCCGACATGAATTGAATCCTCAATATACCTATGATGCTAAAAAGATGATGATTACAAACACAAACAGATCCGACCCACCTAAGGGTTGGCAACTGACACCCGCCTGCTGATTTGCGACGACTATACAACAAGTTAACAATAATCATTCCTTTATTCCAGACCCTGGGCTCGCCGCTCCGCCAGCGATTCGTCCACAGAATTCATGGAAGAGAAGCCGCATGGTTGCATGGTCATGCTGGCTGTGCCCGAGCTAATAGTGCGCAGAGCACTGGAGTATCCGGACAGCTCGGCCAGTGGGGCATTTACAAGAATTATCTGGGAAGAGATTAGGTCTTAGAAAGTTGTATAGGGTCTTAAAACTTTTCTAAACTCACTTTATTCCGGTCACCTTTCGGAAGGACATCTTTGATCAGGGCTCGCCGTCTGGAAAGGTCTGCCATAATCCCAGAAATACGTTCACTGGGCGCCACAATTTGCAATGCCATGATGGGCTCTAACAGACGTGTTGTACTCGTGCTGAGCAACTAACATGCATTAAGTGTTATTAAGACATCAATATTTATTATTTATCAATGTTCTAATTTACCTTTTGGACGCACTGAGCCGCTGTAGCCATGACGAAGGAGTCGGCGGTGCCCCGACCAATGGTGGCATTATGCAGACGAATCTGTGTCTCCACCACCTGTCCACCCACGCGAGGTCCACGCTCCAAGGCACTAATGGAACCCTTTCTCAGGACCTGAAGAATGCGTGGTCGCAATGTGTTGAGGTTCGGCATATTTTCCGGAGACTTATCTAAGCTTTTGTGGAAGATCATAGCAGTCAGATTCGAATTCCAGACAAGCGCCACTTTAAGTCACCTAAACAAGTCGCTTTGGTCCTTCACTAGCTCCAGTGTAATGCTGACATTCTGCTTGCTGCCAGCGATTTCCTTCTCCACGCTCAACGTGGTCAATGTAGGCGATTCAATAGTCTCCTTATAGGCGATTTGTAGCGGTCCTAGGTCGACGTCGATTTTGTACTCGCTCAGGATGCGTGACTTGATGATGTCCATATGGAGCTCGCCCATTCCCCCGAGCACCGTTTGTCCAGTGACCGTATCGTAGCTGACCCGCAGACTGGGATCTTCGCGCTGCAACTGACGAAGAGCCTGCTCCATGGCCGTTTGCGAGGATATGCTGGGCGGTTCGATGGAACAGAAGTACACAGCGTCTGGTATAGGCGGATCCAAGGCGAAGAGCTCTTCTGATTCATCGGAGTCTTCATCTTCCTCGGCCTTGCTAGATGTGCCTAGACTTTGCTTTAAGCGTTTCTGAGCATTTTTAAGAGCTGACTGACTGGAGGTCAGCAGGTCACCAGTCACTGTGGACTATGTAGTGGAAAATCTTAACTATTGAGTGTGTGTATTGAGTACTGCCTACCTTTAGGCCCGCACATAAGACCACATCTCCGGCCTGCAGGGAACTGACCTCACGATACTCGTCTGCCAAAGGCTCATAAAGTTTAGACACCACCTCCGCCTGGCCACGAGCAGATATCAGACGCATGCCTCGCTTTATCTCGCCGCGTAGAATCCTCATCAGCGTCAGAGGTCCTCGTTGCTTGTCATGCACAATCTTAAAAACCTTGGCAGCCACCTCAGTTCTGCAATGTGAAGGCGTGCTAAGACGATAGGGATAACACTATAATATGAACCATTACCCGAAGCAATCGTAGATCTGATTGCGTTCCTCCGGCGCCGGCAGATAGCTATTAACGGCATCCATTAGCCGCTGAATGCCAACGTTTTTGTATGCCGAACCCAGGAGTACGGGAACCACTTTCTGCTGACTTGTTGCGCGACGAAGAGCCCTCTCAATTAGAGCGGCATCAACATTGGCAAAGCTCTCTGTGCTGATAACCACGTCAGCCAGTTCATCGTCCAATCCCGACAGCGTATCAATCAGTTCGTTACGCCTCTCCTGCAACTCTCGCAGATCATCCGAAGGCTCCAATTTGGTCCTCTTGTAGCTGCGGCCCAAATACTTTTGCTGCCAGCTCAATCTTTCCAGGTAAATGACATCATTAATGGCTGCGGGGAAATCCAGTTCGATTATATATTCATTTTACTTAGTTTATGGCCAATTCCAACCCAATACTCCATCCCCACTTTTCACAGGATACTGTAGGCAAACGGGCTGCGTTTCCAGCTTTGCCTTCAGATCGTTTACACACTTCTCAAAGTCTGCATCCGGACGATCCATCTTGTTGACGAATATCAGACGAGGGAGTTTGTGCTTGTCGGCCTGCGTCCAAACGGTGACCGTCTGGGCCTCCACGCCAGCCGTTCCATCCAAAACCACAACCACACCGTCTACGGCGTACAAAGATTGCTCCACCTCCATGGTGAAATCAATGTGTCCGGGTGTGTCCAACAAATTAATGCTAAATGGAGTATTAGTGGTGAACCAGAGTAATAAAGACACAGGACCTTACCGGTGCCCGTTCCAGGGAAACGTAACCGCTGAGCTGCATATCGTTATGCCCCGCTCCCGCTCCTGGGTTAGGTAATCAGTCACCGTATTGCCGCGATGCACTTCGCCCAGGGCCCGCGTCTTGCCCGCATAGAACAGCATGCGCTCCGTGGTCGTGGTTTTGCCTGAAACGTGTTTATTTGCCAGGTAAGTTTAATAGAAAACAGTATTTAAAGACAGACAACTCACCTGCGTCGATGTGCGCCAAAATACCAATGTTTCTGATTTTGCTATTGTATCTTCGCTGCGGGATGTGAACGGAGAGTTGCCGGGGCCACCTATTGCGCTGTTGTAAGCCAATTTGCCAGGCATATTTAAGCATTTTCATAGATAAGTTAACGTAAATATAAAACAGTTGCAAAATAGAGCCAAAACCCGCTGCTTGGCAGCAACAGTTATCGATAAGTGCCGCTAAGCAGCTGATGGCAATCGAATATTGAAGATTTTGCGGCTTGAGTCTAAATATTTATTTACTCCAACTTTTAAGTGGATTCTTTTGCTCTGTTGATTTATTCAAAATGTCCACACGACCGCGACGAGCCGCAGCCAGTAGAAAAAAGTTGGTGATTGACCTTTCCGACTCAGAGGCAGATGTTGAGTCTCAAGAGGCCGAGGAGTACAGGCCACGAGAAGAGAAAAACCGCAGGGTAGATCGCGCTGCTGAAGGCTTGGCCAGCGGGTTAGTGGGATAATTCCCTTAAAATATGTACTGGCTTAGAGTTAGACTATTACTAATCCCACACAGCTCAACTCGCAAGCGTTGGCCCACTACCAAGGAAGCAGCCTCCGACGCACCGGCTCCCAAGAAAAAGCGCGCCAAAAAAGGGAATGAGGACGAAAACGCCTGTCCCAACGAGACCAATGCAGAGCCGCACGAAGAGGCACCTCCGCCACCAGTAACACAGCCAGATGGGGCCCCTGACATGCCGTCGACCACAGGCCGCAGTTCGTTCTGGGAGCGCCGCAAGGTTTGGAACATACACGAGCTGTTGGCCGAGACGGAGAATATACAACCGCAGGCAGCCAGAAATATTGTGCAGTTGTTTGAGAACGAAAACACCATTCCCTTCATATGCCGGTAGCTGTGGTATTCATTCCTACAATCAATAGATACCAATTACTGCGTATTTGTAGCTACCGACGAGACCTGATAGACCACATAGCCCCCGATCGGCTACGCGACATCCGGAACACCTACTCGGATATCGTGGACCTGCGAAAAAAGGCCGAAAACATTGTCAGTCAGTTGGAGCGCGAAAACGTTCTCAATGCTGACATTCGGGACGAGCTGATGTGTGCAAAGACCAACGAGGAACTGGAGTTCCTTTACGCACCCTACAAGCCGGCCAGCAAGGGCACCCTGGCAGAACGGGCTAAAGCCTTGGGCCTGGAGAAGTACGCCGATCTTCTGCTCTACGGCTCTGCACCTAAAGTGGATATCCGATCGATTGTGGACCCAGCGAACGAGGGCTTGGCCACGGAAGCCCTGGTAACCAGTGGAATTTGCAACATAATAATGCACAACATCAGCAAAAACACCAATGTTTTGGAAGAGATCCGAAGATTGTAAGCTTTTCGTGTTACGGCTACATATTGAGGATACATTTATGTGTAATATGGTTCTGCAATTTCAGACAAAGTGTCCATCGCATGTTCCTTAAGTGCAGCAAGACAAAGGAGTCGGCATCGTCCAAAGCTGGTTCAAGCAAATCTAGCAGCAGCAAAGGATCCAGCGGCGTTGTGGACAAAAAGTTAGACAGCTCAAAGTTTGAGAATTACTTTAACTTTCAGGGTGACATCAAGACCATAAAGTCGTACCAGATGCTGGCCATCAATCGTGGCGAGAAGCACAAGTTCCTCTCGGTGAAAATCGAAACGAGCGACTATCTTAAACGGGATTTGATGCGCTTCATAACGGATCAGTACATGTCACAGGGTCTGCAGTATCCGCTTCGAAGGGAGATCTTCACGAAATCCCTGGAGGAGTGCTATTCAAAGAAGTGTAAGAAGAGTTTTTTGTACAATATATATATATATATATATATATATAACCTAATTTAATTTCAGTGCAACCTCTAATGTGCCGGCAGATTCGAGCTGATCTGAAGGAGAAGGCTCAGAAGGCAGCAATCGATGTTTTCGCCAAGAACCTGAAGCAGTTGCTGTTGATGTCACCCTTGAAGGGCGAACGCATTCTGGGTATCGACCCGGGTTATACCAATGGCTGCAAGCTGGCCGTGATATCAGAGACAGCAGATGTGCTGGACACAGGTGTTATCTATCCACATGGTGCCAGGCCCAACAGGCGGGCCGCCGAGCAAAAGCTGATTCAATTTCTCTCGGAGCACAAGTAAGTCTAAGCGAGATCCTTTTACTGAGTTAAGTAATAAGTGAACATTTATTTTGCAGCTGCCAAATCATTGCTTTGGGAAATGGAACTGCCTGCCGAGAAACCGAGCACTGGCTGACCGATATGTTCCATGCCGGAATCCTGGACAGTCGAAGCATACGCTACAGCATCGTTAACGAGAACGGTGCATCTGTTTACTCCTGCAGTGACGTGGCTACCAAGGAATTTCCTAATATGGATACGAACGAACGGAGTGCAGGTTTGAGAATTGGGAATTGGGCAAACTCCTAGTCTTCTAACCGCTTTTCTTATAGTTTCCATAGCACGTCGCCTGAACGATCCGCTGAGTGAGTATGTGAAGATAGAGCCGCGTCATCTGGGCGTCGGCATGTATCAGCACGATGTGTCTGAAAAGACCCTGACGGAATCGCTAAAGGACGTCGTCTCCGAATGTGTAAGCTATGTGGGCGTGGACCTAAACACCGCCAGTCTCAGTGTACTCAAGTAGGTTTTAGTCAACCAAGAGTAGTATCAGATATTAATTATTTAACCCGCCGCTTGCAGACACATTGCTGGACTATCGGAGAAGAAGGCGGAGAAAATCATAGAGCATCGATCGCAAAAGGGGCCGTTCAAGACTCGCAAGGACCTGCTAGCAGTGAGAACTATAGGCGAGAAATCATTCGTCCAGTGCGCCGGCTTTGTGCGCATCGAGCCGCTGAGCGTTGGAGGGCGTCTGGAGAACCCCTTGGACTGCACCTGGGTTCATCCCGAAAGCTACAAAGTGGCGGACAGGTATGTGACCGATTGGTAATTATCTTTATTACATAACAAGAGGGGGAGGGGAGGGGGAGTTTTACTACCTCGGCCTCTGTCTTTGCTCCTCGACCTTTTTCTCCAGCATCGAGGTGTCGCTCGACTCTTTCGCAAAATCACACTCGTCCAGCGGAATCTGGGCGCAAATCTTAGATTTAGAGACAAAACCGAACTTTGCCTTAGTATGAACATCACAGGGGTTGGAGTGTTGACACCAGCATGGCAAATAAGGCTTTAAGGGATCTTTTTTATCGCATCGTTTGCAAGTGCAGTTCTCCATGCCGGAGCTCATAAAGTCCTTGAAGTTGCTCTCCTTGGTCAACAGCGCCAAGTAGTCCTCTACAGAGTGCTCCTTCATGGGATCCATCAGTTCCGCCCAGGATTTCATCTTGACAATCACACCAAAGAAGTAGGTGTTCAGGTCTTCAATGGCCTGCATCACTTGGTCAAGTTCCAGTAGGAAGGGGCTTTTTAGGGACCTGTCTAGTCTGGCCAGACGTATCTCCAGCTCAGGCATGGATTTGCGCATATCCAGGAACGCTGTCATCAGCTCTGTGCTACAGGGCGTAAAAGTTAGCGATTGAAATGGTTACCATTTTTGGGATCATGTTACTTGGACTCATTAACGTCATTGTACGCACGCTGGAACTCGCAGAGGGCCCGCTCCTCGGTCATCCGGCTAAGGTACTCGGGATACAATTTAGTGCAGCCGGTATTGCTGACAAGGAGGCGATAGCGCACACCGTGGTACCGCATCTCCTTCACTTTCTGGATCTGCAGAGGCTTGGCCTTAGCCAGAAGTCGCGTTAAATTGGCCAATTTTTTGTCAAGCACGAGAATCTGCTGATGAACGCACTGCTCCAGCTGGAAGTCACCGCGAGTGTAGGGATTCTTGCAGTGCTCAAAGGTGGGCTCTAGTAAATGCAAAGGAATGGTCGAGCCGCGGCAGGGCGGCGGTAGAGGACGACGCTTGTATCGCTCCGGCGGATAATCCCAGCAGACGCCGAGTCGCGTTTGAAGGGGCATGGCAATGGGATGTTCCCAGCATGCCTTGTATACGGGTCTTTCGTTGTACCCGTAGATGGTTTTATCGCCGCAGAAAGCGGGCTCTGCGCCGCAGGGGATATCGGTTACCTTTCCCGTCGGCATTGCCGGTGGATAGTGCCAGCGCTCGTCATATTGGCGCTGCAGTGCGGCGAGCTTCGACATAACGAAAATGGAAAATTTCAAATATGCATGTGAAAATTCTAAGATCTAAACCAAATTTGTGTTTTCAGTATTGTGGCGGAATGTGATATGAAACTGATGGATATAGGCAAGGCCAGCTTTATAGCTCGAATCAAGGAGTTTGCCGCATCAAAGCCAAAACTAGATCGTATGGCCAAGCAACACAAGTTGCCCATGGAAAGGGTGAGTGAAATCGTATCCAGGGGTAATGAGCGTAAGCTACTATCTTTGTATCTTCAAATATTTTCGGACACATTCGATTACCTTTTTTATTTTGTTGCAGTTGGAATTCGTGCTGGTTGCTCTGCAGCGCGAATTGCTGCAAGATTATCGTGCCGATCTGGACAAGCGGCCGCTCTTCAAGCACGGCCTAACACGGCTGGATGAGCTCAGTATAGGCGATGTGGTGACCGGTGAGAAGTGGTCTTTAATGGATTATCTTTAAGCACGCAACTTAACCACTCTGCCTGCCTATTTAGGAGCGGTGACTAACGTAACCCAGTTCGGGGCCTTCGTGGACGTCGGTGTGGAGCGCAATGGACTGATACACAAGAGCCATATGAACAACAGTGAACTCAGCGTCGGCGATCGTATTGTGGCATCGGTGGTAAAGATGGATTTGCAGCGACGCCAGTTTGGCCTGCGGCTGGAGAATATGCTGGAGGAGACGGACACCTCGTTCACCTTCAAGATGGAGCAGTAAAAACAAACGACTGAGTCTTTATGCTTTTGGAAGTATTTAATGAGTCATATCGTAATTGTTGGATTACTCACAGGAGCATTCATATATATACTATATATAGATCATATATATATGTATATGTGTATATGCATACATAGTATAACGGCATTCCTAACTGTACTCAAAGCTTATCTGTTAGTAATAAATGTTCACATAAAAATCACCGTCTCTACGATCTCCTCCGCATCGCTCTACAAATGGGTTCAAGTTCTCTTAAATGAATTGCCGAAGGGTGATTTATTGCTTTAAAACTAAGTGTGTTGCCCTCGAAAGCCAGCTTAAAAAGGTTTTACCAAACAAATATACAATATGCATTCATTTAGGCGCTTGGTTTGCTCTCACTGCGTTTTCTTAATTTCACTTTAGTCGGTTTGTTCATGTTTTTGTTTCGAATTTATTGCCGTTTCAGTAGAGTTGTTAAAAATAATTATAAACAATGTTATATTATCTGCATTTACATAATTACACAATACAATATAATATATTATAATATATTCAAAAATATATATATGTATATGGTGTATTTAAACTTATTGTTCCTCCCTCCTCCTGCTCCTCTTCAGGCCGTACTCGATATCAATTTCATATTCTAGCTACATGGACATGTCGCGTAATCAACCGATAATTGTTTGTGTAAATAAATATATTTGCCCGTACATAATATTGGAGTAAGTGTGTAATGTAATGTGATAATGCATAGCAAAAGGCCAATAAACAAGTCGTACGCAAATCAAGTGGTATGGTAATAATTGCTCAGGGTTATGCTAATGCTCCTTCTTGTCCTCGCTGCCATCTGCTTTGCGCAGAGATATTCAATAATTTATAATTTTTATTTTTATCATTTATAATGATAGCATAGGTAATGATGTAAGTATTGTTTATCAACTCTCATAATAATAAGTCTATGTGTGTATAAGCAGTTTTCATTCTCGTTCTTCGTCAGCAGCCATTCAGCAGAAGAAAATATGACTTAAATAGGTCGAATCAAATCGAGCATATTGCGTGCAACAGATGAAACCGATATCATCGTGAGACCCAGATTTGAGTCCTTGAGATTGAATTTGATTTTAAATTTTAATTTGGGAAAATCTTCCAGCCAAATATCTTCTGCTGAACGATCTTCAAAGGTATATCGTTTCTCCTTCGTAGAAGCTTCAAATTCTCGGTTACAGTTAATTATCGAGTGTGTTCTTCTTGTTGGTAGTCTAATTATCTCAAATGATCGCTCCTTAACTCGCTCCTTAACGGTTATAGTTACAGTTAAAGTTAAAGTAATTGAAGTGCACAGATTCCGAATTTCTTCAATGGCAGACACGGCACAGCCGCAACGCTTGAGTGTACGTACAGTGTACGAGTGTGTAAGTGGAGATGTGTGGTGCTGAGTGTATGCGAGTGTGTTGATGTGCTCCCGGCGGAGGAGGCAGCGTGTGGCATTTCGGAGTATTCTATTCAGATTCGATCGTGTGGCAGTGCCTGCCCGCTCCTGCTTTTCTGGAGGGAAGACAAAAAAATATAGTTACATGCTTGATCGGGATGTGTATGGATGAGGAAGTCCGATAGGATACATCGAACAAAATCGTACGCTTTGATTACTTAAATTTTGAAATATCGAAAAAAAATTCAATTTACGATAAAATGTCGATATCAATCTTTTTCGATATACCGACTTCCGTGTCAAATTGCAATCGGGATTACGTGGGTCTGGACTTACCGATGGCCAGGATGCGCAGGATGCGGATGTGTGGGAGGTGTGTTTGTGTGTTGGTTGGTGGTATGCGAGTTGGAAATGATCGAAATCAAGAGCGAAACGAAACGAAATTATTTCTTTTTCTTCTCTTTTCTGCAAGTGTAGAACGAACGGAAAAATAAGCGGGATTAGCATTTGTGATTCGAAACAAAACAATAGTATTTGATGGGTGAAATTCGTATTTAGTATATATAGAGTCGCACTAAGCCAAGCTGGACACTGCAGAGTTAACGAGTTAAACATTGGGTATTTGGCCTTAGCCTGCTCACATTCAAGACACAGGTACGGGTCGGGTCGGGGCATTTACAGGGAGAACCTCTCTTGTAGCGACGCTAGCCTCCTGCGTGCTTCGTGTGCTGTGCTGTGACTGTTGCTGTGGTTTGCTATGGAGCATAAATCTTGGCATGAGACTAAGCTGGCTAATGGCTTTTCGAATAGAGCAAGCGCCGCCAGAGGGGGCTGCTGCAGCAGCAGCAGAAGACATCGAGCCATCTGTAAGATTGAAGAATTCTTCCATTGGGATCTTGCTTTTGAACGGGTGTGAGTTGAACGCAATTGAACGGGGTAACGAAATGCAACGGGGGCAACGAGTGACAGCAACTGGTTTGGGGTCCACCTAGGGTCCGTCGCCGGGTTAGCATGAGTCCCATGTGGGTGATGTGTGTTCGTGGGTGCTCATAACCATAGGTTAGGGTGGGTGTGAATGGTTGGGTGTGTATGAGTTTCTGCTGGGTGTATGCGGATTTGTAAAAATTGTTTAATGCTATTTGGTAGGTGAGAATGTTGCTGGTATATTTTTTATTTAGAATGCTTTTAGCTTAGGTTTAAACGCTAAACGACTGCTACTGATAATGAACCACATTTCGTGTTTTTCTACATTTTCTTCGCTCAATTTCATTTATAAATATATATATATATATTGTAACGCCAAAACTTCGGTCAGCTACAAGTGCTACAAAAAACAGTTTGTCTATAGTTCTACGGTTTCATTTAAATCTTGAACCGAATGCCTTTGTTAGCTTCTAACTAAGTTCCTAATTATCATTTACGAATTGTTCATTGAGTTTTCACAGCATGTGGTGTGGGTGTGGTTGTGGTTGGTTGCTTCCAAAATAAAACCAAGAACTAATTACATTAGGGGTCTGATCTGGTCTTCGTCTCCTCGTAGTTTTAATTGCCTACGCGCAACACTTTAGTCTGGGATTCAGTTATTGTTTGTTATACGTAGTAATTGTAGTTAAATCTATTCAAAATAAATATTGTACATCTGGGGGAATGAAACGAAAGAAACAACAACACACACGAAATATATATTTACACAGAGATGGGAAACACATTAGATCATAATGGTGGAAATAGTACAGTAATGCCAGCAACACAACAAAACACAACAGCAAAGCGAGTCCCGGAGCAGGTAATGCCAACAGATATTGGTCGACCCCGAGATCCGGGGAGCTCTGCGGAACGAACAATACAAGATTAAGGGAGTCTCGGGGAGCACAGAAAACACAAAATAGCAACACAAGCAACAGATAAAAAAAGAAAGGGATGCGAACAGAACAGGGGCCGATCGGAGAGCGATCGCTTAAACCACACAAGCTGAGAAAACTCCCATTACGCGTCAGCCAATGTCCTGCTGCACATTGCCGGAGGACGAGGAGCTGCTGCTGCCGCTAGGGCGTTGCTGTTGACTGTACCTGTTCGTTGGCGGTGCCTGTTGCTGCTGTTGCTGCTCCTTTGGTTGCTGCAGGCTAATACTTTGCGGCGTGGAAGGCGGGCATGCGGTGGTGTTGCCCACTGGGAATGTGTCGGCCTCTTCGTCGTGCGCCGCCGCCTGCGCCGGCTGTTGGGCCTGCAGCTCCAGCTGCTGCTGGTCCGCCAGCAGCTTCGCGCTCAATATGCTCACGTAGGTGCGGTATCGACGGATCTGCAGGATAACGCAAAGCTAGAGTAGGAAGCTCCAGGAAACGTGCCGTACTTACCTCGTACTGCAAGTAGCTCTCCTTCTCCTTATAGTTCTGCAGAGGCAGTCCCTTGCTGGGAATCGGACCCTTCTTGTGCTCATTTAGATCCTGCTCTAGCTGGGCCAACTGCAGCTCATGCGACTCTAGCTGCTCCTTCTGTAACATGAACAAATGCATCATGATATGAAAATCTTTGAGAAGGAGAATCTCTCCCTAGTACCCACCAGCATCAGCTTGGACTGTTTGCTGGGCAGAAGCGGACGCTGGAACCTCTTTTGGCTGCCCACGCCGCCTTCGAGAGGCGGTGCCGAAATTGCCGCGCACACGTAATTGATCGTCTCCACCCACGACTGGAGCTCCTTGGAGTCGCTGGTCTGGAACAGATATTCGGCCTGATCGGCCGTCTGCAGACGGAACACATGTTGCTTCTTGGTATAGTCGTTGGCCTTGGTGGCCAGTGCGTGATGTATGCGTATTGCATTGTGCAGATTGTCGGACATCTGCGCCATAGGAACAATTAATAAATGGTATACTTTAACCCCGGTCTCGCCATTAACTCACTTGACTCTTGCGAAAACCGTGTTCGTCTTTGTGCAGATACAACACAAGATCACGCAGCGTGCAGTAGAACATCTTCCAGGAGCGTTTTCCAAAGGGAGCTGTAAATATGACGACAGAATATACGCATGAGAACCTTTAGCATCGTTTTCTTTGGAGAATGGCACTCACTCTTCTTGGAGCTGCTGTCGTAGCAGCATTTACGCATCACATAACCCTTTTTATATTCCACAGCCGTAGCCAGTTCCGGCGGATCAAGGAACGGATTCTGTCCCACATTGCCCAGAGCACTGTTGTTGGATCTCTGTTGTTGTTGCAGTTCGGCTGCATCCTCATCCCTGAAAAGATAAATAATGATTACAATTTCGAGCTATATACCGACTTTGGAGTCAAATATCGAAACATATTCAATAATTCAGACTTACAGCGCCCATTCCAGTGGCTTGGTCTTGATGGCCTGATATAGAAACTTAAGCACATCCTTGGGGAAGTTCTCGCCATCGTTGAGATCAGCCAGATTGTCAACAAACTCCGCACAGCTCATCTTGCGATTGATGTTGGCACCATGCAGGTCCGTATTTAACAGCATTATGGCACAGGTGAGCGTGTGCACGGCGTCCTGCGAGTTAAAGGTGCCCGGATTGCAGTCGAGGAAGCGCTTGGAGAAGTGCACCAGCACCCGTTCCCGTTCCTGAGTCTCGCCGGACAGCGAGAATTGTTGCAGGAACTCGCGCAACGCTTGGTCTAGTGACTTTTTCTCGAAGGTGAAGTATTTCAGATACTCATCGGCCACCGCCCGGCTGAAGTCGTTGCTGTGCAAATGGAGGAAAAAGAAAGGAATTGGAAAAGTGATTGGGAGGATTTGTTTTGTGGTACTCACTTTTTGCTGAGGTGTCGCGACACGTCGCTCTTCTTGAAACCGTCGAGGGAGTGCAGTCTTTTGGCCAAACGAATGGCCGAGGGCATGTCGACGGCCTTCGGCGAGTAGTGATACGAGTGGAGCGACTCCACATCACTGCCATCGTCGGAGACGGGCGGCGATCCGTCCCGCAGTCCCATGCCCGTCGTGCTGAGCGGTTCGTCCGTCAGCGTGATCACGTCCTCCTCAGAGCGGGCGTTGTTGCCGCAGCTACTGCTGTTGCTGTCCAGGCCGCGCACTTGGATGACCACCTTGTGCTCAGACTGTTCCCGGTCCCGATCCCTCTCCCGCTCCCTCTCGCGCTGCTGCTGCTGCTGGGCACGCAGCTGCTGCTTGAGCTGCTGGCGCTGCAGCGCGGCCGCGTCCGAAACGAGTATGGTGGAGTCCGAGTCACTGGGATCGCTAAGTACCATGCCGCCTAGAATATCGCGAGAACTCAATAAATTATCGTCGTCTTGGTAGTCGGGACTAGAAATATTCGAAATGGCCTCTGAGACGCTCTGATCGTTGTTGCCACCACCACCAGTTATACAACCACCACCACCAGCTACGCCATTGCCACCGTTGTTTACGCCTGGGCAGCTGAGCAGACCGGGCATCCCGCTGGGCGGCTGCGCGACCTGACCGCCCTGCTCCCGCTGCTGTTGTTGCTGCGCGGATGTGGGACCGTTGCTGCTGCTACCCAGGCCCAGGGCGCCCTTAGAACCCGACGAGGACATCACCGACGAGGACACCGATGTGGGCGATGCCGGACTGCCCACAGCCGAGTGCTGGGGCGACGAACTAATGGAACTTGAATGTGAATTTGAATGCGATTGCTGACCGTAGAATGTCTGCTGCTGCTGCTGCTGCTGCAGTTGTTGCTGTTGCTGCTGCTGCTGAAGTTGCTGCTGCTGCTGAAGATGCTGCTGGTGTTGCTGCTGGAGCTGCTGTTGGTGCTGCTGGAACTCCTGCTCTTGAACCTGCTGCTGTCGCTGTAGGGCCGCCAATTGATGTGGCTGCAGTGGCGCATTATAGGTCCACACGATGCGATCGCGATCCGATGCCTAGGATGTGCAACAAACCAGGGATTAGTAACAAAGAAATAGCAAGTGGATAAGATATTTATATATATATATATGTATGCTCTATGGATTTTATGTCAGATCTCGAATTTCCATTGGCCGGCCGCTGCCCAATCTCCCAAGAGCGGGAGGAGTCCTAACAAATTTTCCGAGTGCCGGAAGCGTTCGGTGTCTGTGTCTGTGTCCTTGTGAGTGTTGGATACAGGCTGTTTGGGGTGTTGTTCGAGTGTGTGTGACAAGCGTTATAGAGTGGCGATGTTCTTTTGCTCTCTTCTACATACAAAACTCTTTCCAAGCGCAGGCACAAATCAAAATAAGCAAAAATCGGAACGCAATCGAAATGAAAAGTCACATTAATCAGCATGCCAACTATGCGAATGGCAACCTTTTTGCATAAAATATAGTTTAGTTTGCTGCTGCAGTTCATCGTTCTTGGCACGGCGGCCACCGCGCAAGTTGCCGGGGGTTCGCTGCTGTCGCTGCCGCAGTTGTTGTTGTCGCCGGCCTTGCCGCTGCTGCTGTTTCTTCGGCTGCCGCTGTTGCTGTTGCTGCTGCTGCGGTTGTTGTTCCGCTCACCATCGTTGTTGTTGGAGGCCAGTGAGGATGAGGAGGAGGAGTTGTTTACAATTACAGTGGCCATCGACTAGAAAGCTCACGGGGACAATAAATTGCGCATATCAAATCGATTCGAGAAGAGTAGCCAAAGTAGGAAACAAGACAATGGAGAACGGAGAACGGAGAACGTAGAACAGAGAACGTAGAACGGAGAACGGAGAAACGAGAAAATGAAAAGAAGAAAGAAACACGAAACCAGAGAGTAAGATAGACAGAGAGTAGTTTAGTAGTAAGTATAAGTAATTAAGTGGAAAGTTCAAAGTAACAAGTGATCAAGAAAAACGGTGGCTCTAAGTCCAGATCTAGATATAGGTCTAGGTCCAGGTCTAGGAAGGATGGGGTAATGGTACTGATGACTTATATAACAATGCATTGGCTAACACACACACACACATAACATGGACGTGGGGACAACAGACTACAGAAACCAACAGTTAACGAAAACCGAAACTCTACAAAAGCGAAACTTCTCAACGGGAGCGGGAAACTCATTAACTACGAGTCGAGGGGGTGTCAAGTGTTGTGGGAGAGATCTGGCGGGAAATTCGACGTTGGCTCTAGCTATGTAGCTCTATCCAGCTCCAGACTGTCCTGCGGAGTGAGAACTGCTGCACCACAGCGACGACTCACCTGCGAGTCCTCCGAGTCCTGACGCGTGTCCAGCAGCGTGTTCAGCGAACTATTCACATCCTCATCGATGTCGATGGGTATCACGGCTGCGATGCCTTCCCGCTGGATCTGCTGCAGATGATCCTCTGACTTGCTGGTGCGGAAGCCGGCGGCATCACACTTCCGCACCACATGCCCATTGTGCCGGCGCACAACTACCGCTCCGGCTCCGGCACCGGCGCCACTGCCCGACTCCTGTCCAGCCAGGGAACTGGGCTCCGGACTGGTGGGCACCGAATTGGCCGTCTCCTTGTCTATCAGCGGCGTTGACAACGAGATGGGGGAGGTTGGCACTGAGAAGGAGGTCTCGTCCAGGCCCAGGCCACCCGCCTCACTCTTGACCGTCGTCGACGATGATCCCGATCCGGAGCGCACGGCACAGTCGACGGCATCCCGGTGCCGCTGCTGTTGCCGGGTTGCCGTTCGCTGCTTGAGGGCGCGTAACCTCTGCTTGGCTGAACCGGAGCCCAGCGAGTTGGTCGAGTAGTCCTCATCGCCGGCATCATTCTCCTCATCGTCGTAGGCGTCATCGTCGTCGTCGTCTACTAGACACTGGCGATCACTGTCGTCCTCGTCACCCCGCCCCAGTCCGCTCTGATAGGTTTCGATGTTGGTGATGTCGTAGTGCGTCTGGTCTTCCTCGCGCTCCTCCACCTCCTCCTGCTCCTCTAGCTCGTCCTCGTTTTGGTAGTACTCGTAGCGTTGCTGATTCTGTTGCTGGCGGTATCGCTGCTGTTGCTGTTGGCGCTGCCGCTGCTGCCGGTTGTCCTCATCCTGGCCGAACTCCGCCTCCTCGTCCCGCTCCAGCTCTTCGCACATTAGCAGCGTATCGTTGGTCAGCGAGTCCTTGCGGTTGTAGCTGTTGTTGATACTGTCCCTCTGCTGCTGCTGCTGGTGCTGCTCTGGCTGTTGCTGCTGCTGCTGTTGCTTTCGCAACACCTTGGCCTCACGCTTCACCGAATCCGAACTGGTGTTGGTGGGCGAGTCCACTGACGAGGAGGACGTGGGCGAGGATTCTCCGGATGCACGCGGTGCAAGGGCGCCGTTGATCCGCGGGTTAACTAGACGGCTAGGGGAGTCCCTTAGACTGTCCACCTGCAAGAAATGTGTCAGAGTAAAGGCATATGAAGTGTGTAAATCTCGCTCACCTTTTTGGCCTGGGCGGGCAAGAGATTGCTAGTCTGCGGTGTCCGGGACAGGTTGAGGATCAGATCACCGGTCATCATGTAAGCCTCAAAGCGTGGCGCCTTCGCCGGCTGTGGTGGTGCCGAGTTGGGCTCCGGCTCCCGTTCCTGCTCCCTTTCCGTGGAGAATCGCTGCCGGGTAACCGGACTGCCGCTGTAGCTGTTCGAGTGCTGCAGGGACTGCGGCGGCAGCTGGGTGGAATGCCCGATCCCGTTGCCGTTACCGTTTCCGTTCCCGTTCGCTGCTTTCGTCGGAATCTGCGAGGGGCGAGGCCGCTTATTCTGGGGCGAATGGAGTAAGGGCACGGGCTTGGAAGCGGGGCACTTGAGCGCCTGTGGAATGCGTGAGGGGCGGAAGGTGGGCGAGGTGGCCTCCCCTCCGGTGGGCGATGTCGGTCCGACTATACCCGTGGTGCTGCTGGTCGTCGAGGTGGTGATGCTCGTCTCCACTACCTTGATTTTGGTGGAGCTGGCCGAGGAGTTGCGGCTGTGGGTGAGCGTGTGCGAAGCGGTGGTCGTGGTGGTGGTGGATCCACTCGCCAGCAATGGGGACGAGGTCTGGCGCAGCGAGGGCAAGTGCGTGGGCGACTTATAGCGCAGGCCGCTCTGCGTAGACGTGGGCGTGGTTGCTGTTCCCTTGGCGCCAACGGCGGGACGATGGTTGGGCGAGGAGTGAGGGCTGCTGCTGTGGTAGTCGTAGATGTTCGGCGACTCAATGTCCACATAGTGCGGACTCTGGGTGTTGGCTAGCTGCTCTTTGATCCGCGCCTTGAGCTTAGGATCTGCGGGTAGAATCGTGTCGTAGGTTATTAGTCAGGCGTTCTGATAAATCTTCAACAAGGATATAGGCTGATCTTAAGTGGCTACTATCGTGGATCTTTAAATTTGAAAATAATACTAAACAAGATGAAGTTTGATGCCTCCAAAACTAATCAAAAGCTAATATTTTAGGCATTAATTCGCTGCATCCATCAGTAATTAAGTTTATTTCAGTTCAGTTCGGTTTGAGTCAGTTTGGTTGGGTTTGCTGCAGAACAGGTTTGCATCCTTGAGTTGGCAGACGCATTTCCACCTACCTCGCTTCAGCTCCAAGGTCACCAGCTGTTCCGACAGGCGCAGGCATTTGAGAACTATTTAAACAAAA
Source organism: Drosophila bunnanda (assembly GCA_035046265.1). NCBI lineage: Eukaryota > Metazoa > Arthropoda > Insecta > Diptera > Drosophilidae > Drosophila > Drosophila bunnanda. The sequence continues at coordinate 1,998,407 of JAWNOB010000130.1, forward strand.
AAATATGTGTGTTTAAGTTAAGTATTGACTGCTTCATCCGCACACACTAACCTTCCTTCGTTGTGTAGCGATGGACATCCGTGCCGTTGACTTTGAGGATGACATCCCCGGCCTCAACCTGAAAAGATCCAAGAGATTGAGTGGGCTAATCATTGACGGAGGCACAGAGTAGGAAAGGGGATGGGATGGATGGATTGGAGGGTACATTATATTGACGAGAAAAGCTTATTGATTTTCCTTCGACTCGCGCTGCCTTTTGTTATTATTATTCGCATGTTAGGCGAAACCCCGGCTGTCGGCACTTGTACACTATTTTTAATTTTCTTCTCGATGGGCCTTCGCAACGCGTGGAAAGCGGCAACACGGCAACGGCAACGCGGCTACGGCGGTGAAGAGCATGAAATCACGCCGTGGGACGACATTGGCGCCTTATTTACTTGCTGACGTACAACGGATGAGCTGACGGAGCAGAGCTCTCGGTATCCGGGGCTGGTACGAGAGTGGTACGTGGAGCCTTCACCTCCGGCCAGTGACAGCGGAGGCGCTCATAGATTATTCAATAAATATGCTAGGCATTATTAGTGCCGGGGATTCCGGCCAAAAGCGCGACACGCGCCAGGCATTCAGTGTTTCGGGGTTCATGCAAAATGCACAAGGAGCAGAGCAAATTACTTTCTATATACTTTTATTGCATAATTAGTTTGACAGGCCTCCCGACTCGGCTTTTATTATTTATGTTATGGCCCGCTGGAGAAGAAGGAGGGACCTGCCGTGCTGTCAGTGCGTTGCAGGAAGTTGTGTGCGCCTCCTTGCGAGACACTTGACGCGGACTGTGGCTGGCAATTAAAACTAAAAGTCGCACTAATTCATGCTCTCACAATTGCAAGGCAGGCTCGTGGGGCATGGTTATACCCTGCTGCACGAGAGCAGTCTGCACGAAGAGAGCTACAAATGGGGCTGGGAGAGAGCCACCCGACCAGAGAACTTTGCAGCCATGTGAAGCTCGCTCCCTTGCCAAGTGCAATATATGTTGCTGCTCCGCCTGCTGCTGCCGCTGTTGCTGTTGTTGCTGCTGGGGGCGGCGTTGCAATTCAATTAAAAACTGCGCTTAAATTAATTGTGCCACCAAAAATGGTTGCCTGCCTGTAATACGTAACCCCCGAAAGGGACTGAAGGTGGGGTGTGGGAACTGCAATTTCTAGGCAAAAAGAAAGTTCGTAATGCAAATTTGATGTTTTCCCCCTGTGGCAGGCAGCATCTGCATAAGCCAACAGCACGACATCCCCTCTTCTTCTGTCCAACCACTGTGGAAACATGTTCGCCGTCTTTGATAACAAGCCGCGATTAATGGCTTACGGCTGGGAGGAAGCTCCTCTCTGAGATTCGATTAGGCACTTTGCCCACACAGCCACACACAACTAGACACAGCTGGGAAGAGCAGGTGTGCGCATATACACGCATGCAAAAATTGCTTTTGCATTTCACTTTCACGCTCCGAAGGGGAGCAGCGAACGATAGCGATGGGATAGGTCTACAGTGGAGCATGGATAGGGTCAACTCAACTGTCAGCTAATCACAGATTAAACTTCGTTTAATAAATATCTTTCTTTATAATGTGAAAAGGCAATCCCAGAGATACATTATTGCAAGAGACCTGCTCTTGAAACCGATTTGCCTTCAAGGACTTAACAACTAAAGTACTTGTACTTGAAATTTTCGGCAGAACGTGTTGTGGTCGTTAGACACGATTGCCTGCCAATTACGCTGGACTCAGGGGGAATTCATCTCAGGGAAGCCCGACTGTATACTGGAATTGAGATACTTGGGCCCCCCGGGGCCAAAGTTGTTTAGCCGGGCAGGCAGTCAAGCTAGTCGAGCAACCAGCAACCAGCAACCAGCAACCAGCAGGCTGCACAGTTAAGAGTTAAATCAATCAGTTACACTCGGCTGCCGCTTGTTGCAAGGCCCCTCCATCCGACTTTCCTGGTGACCCTTCTTCATCTCTTCACCGCTGCTCCGGTGCAGCGTTGGCTGCTCAAATTGAAATTGGTCTGAATTGATTTGTTTTCACATCCAACGACACCAGCGACAGTCGAGGAGAGTCTTCCTGCATTCAGTCGGCAGCCACTCTTCTCCGCCATCTGCAATGTCATAGGCATGCCCCTATTCCAGAGAATAACAAAGCCAACTACTGCTGGGGAGTGTTGCAGATACGAGGCACAAGTGGATAAGCCGGTGCCCCTTCAAACGGGAATAAAATCCAATCTATGTTGAGGGCTGGAAAATGAGATTTCCAAAATATAAGGCTTTATTATATATCCAGGGGGAATTTCTTTAAGAATGTCTAAGTTGGGTTTTCCTTCTTTTCATAAACCAGCCAAACTTAGGTCTTTCCTTACAAATAATATTTGTTATTGATATCGTTGCCTTATCTTAAACAGGCATTAACTATCAATTAAACTGGCAATAGAATACTTGTGTTTATGGAATTATCTTCAGATCAAGTCTGATCTCGACGTTATCGGAATTTTTCAATTTCCCAACAACACGTTGATACAATTGATACTGATAAATGGCGAACTACATTGCCCTGATGTGTCCATTAGATATACTTAACATGCTATTTAGCATTCACGTCACATTCGGCTTTCAATTATCGAGTACTTGAAGCCGCAATTAATGCCAAGTGAACAATGGTTTTGTTGGATTTAATTCTGTTTTGTTTATTTTTTTCGGTGGTCTCCTTCGTGCATTTATAATCGAGTTTGCCAGTTTGCTAGTTTGCTTGTGTATGTTTTGATTTTGGTTCAATGGCGCTTTATTGACACGAACTAAACCAATATCAATTAACAATAGCAACAACCGAACCGCACCGCCGAGTGGGCGGTAAACAAGGCGACTGATTGATTGTGTTAGTGGCAACGACGACGACCCAAGTCAAGTACGGTTCCGTTCCGGGCACTACCTTCGCCGTTATGTGGATGTGGATAGTCTATTGCCGCAGAGTCGTTGACAGACTGCAGTAATAGGAAAACCCACTAACCTCCTTTTCGCCGGAGCCGAGGAGGAGCCCCAGAAAATCAATGTTGAGGCAGGCGCAGCCAGATAGTAGAAGCCCCCACGTGGGCGTCGCAATTGACGCACACAACAGCCAACGGTGGAAATGTTGAGGGTCGTAGTCGTGGACTGACAAGTGGTTGGAGAGGGGGCTGGCCGTAAGGGTGCGGACGGAGACAGACACCTGGGACTGGCACTGGGACTTGTGGCTCACTCAATCCACCGCCTGTTATTGGACTAATGATTTTGCCACTTCTTTGGCTATTTGCATTCTACACGGTTTCCCTTTCGTCTTAGCCCGCTCGGCTTACCAGCTCTGTCTTCACCCTAGGCATGAGGTTTACATTGGACATCAATCACACCGCCTATTAAATACACAAATTGAAAGGTTTAAACTTGATACGAAAATAGCTTTTCTGATTACTGTTAACCCAAGGCACTAAATTTCTAACTTAATTAACAATATATTTGTTTATTCCCCAACTCCAGTTAGCAATTTCTGAGCCATGCCCCATGGAGTTCTCTTCTTTGCTCAATGCAGATACATCTCTTATCATGTTTGATTAATAAACAAACATGTACACAGACAGCAACAGTAACAGATCAAATAAATAAAGGCACACCAATGCTCAAATGTGGCCCACGCTTTTGTCGCTCTGCTTTATTTATTTCAACGACCTTGCAGCTATGGCCATTCATTGTGGATTTCCTTTCATATTTGCACCAAATAAAAGGGGGGAGCAACGCAAATTAGCATGAATTGGTTTATTTCATTACCACGCTCCGGTGGGTGTTGTGTAATCGCGGGAATCGGAAGTCTCGGAACGGTCTGGATGCCGGGCGGCGATGTTATCGCTGCGCCGCTTAGCTAAATAATTCCAGTGATGCGAGGTGTTCCGACGGCTCATTATGTTAATATTGTGTGAACTGGCACCGTACTGCGATTGGAGGAGAATTGAGTGATTCACACCCTGTCACCCTGGCACTGGAAGGTGGCAATTCAAGTGGGTTGGGGTCGAAGCAAATATCGAAATCACCTGCTGAAGCTTCTTTTAAAAGGGCTTGTTCCCTCTGGATTTTGGGGCAGGTTTGATTGCTCAAATTCTAGGTAATTGTTAAGGAAGATTTCTCTGCTGTTTTGGTCTATATTTTCTCTAGCAAAACCCGGCAAATTGGTTTTAATATGCTCTTATGGGTTATGACCATGTTTTTTTAACGTGGCTTAACTAGTTGACATCCCATTTATGTTTTTTTAGGGTTTATTTTTTGTATACCCTCGCATAGGGTTATTTTGGTTTAGTTATAAGGTTTTTAAACGTTAATTTTTTGAAAAAATGGTCATCTAAAAATATCTAAATGTAAACGATTCAAAGAATGCTAATATTTTAGCTTAGTTATATCTTATAATAGCAAGCTTTGGCTCCCCAAGTTACTTTCCTTTCTTGATTTAAACAATAGTTATAAATATTAAACGTTGAAGTGTTATATTTTGTGACTTATTTATTCAATATCTCCTGGGTATTATAATATTCGAAGCTTTGGTCGTCCAACTTTTCTTTTTCAATTAATTTTTGCACTCGTTTCGTCTTAAGTTTCAAGGCTGAGTGACGATTGCGTCACTCAACTTGTTATTTTGTATTGAAAGTACCGAATCAATGATTCATCAAGCTACATTACGCTCCATAACTTTATATTTTCGGCCATGTAAATATTCAAAAATGTGTGCACTTTCTATGGCTCTCACTCTGCCGGAAAATCAAAATAGCCAGGACGATGGTGGGGAGCTATGGAATTTACAACACTTGGGGTGTGAGAGCGAGTGAGGCGCTCGTGCGAGATTTGCATTTGTTTAAAACGCGTAAAAATGACTTTGCAACAAGAACAAAAAGTAGTGTGCGCGAATCTATGTATTCTCTGGTGGCTACACTGAGTAACAAAGATTTTATATACAACTGAATGGTAATTTTCTGTACTTTTAGATTTTTAAAACTCAAAAAGTATTTAATTTGGGATTTCTTCATTAAGCCCTAATATCCTGAAATTTCATAATATTTAACAAAGAAAGAAAAATTACATTTACCACTAATAGCATCTCTTTTAGGTATCAATCTGTATATCTTTATATTTTCCGCAATATAGTTTCTGTTTTTATTGATTGCAACAAAAAGCTTGTTTAAACACTAAATCGTTTTGCCTGTGTATCATCGCTATGTTTATTTTTTATACTCTTGCAGAGGGTATTATAATTTTAGTCAGTGAAGGAGGCATTTCCGACCCTCTAAATCATATATATTCTTGAGCATCATCAACAACTGAGTCGATTTAGCCATGTGCGGAAAAAAAATTAATTTACAAAATTTTTTCAAAATTTCCAAATTTTATAAGGGGTTACATCGTTAAAATTTTAAAAATTGATAACAATTTTTGGAATACAAAATTGTTAATTCGTTTTACAGATTTATAAGCCTAATCAAATCTAGCATAAACCCGCTTTCCGAATTAAAATAAATGATGTTTTGACCAAGTTATGATTGATTTTTAATTCGATCGATTGATCGAATTTTTATATAAAAATATCGAAATATATCTATTCAAAGAATGCGAATATTTAAAGCTTAGTTACGATTGATTTCCGATTCGATCCTATAATTCAATTGCAAACTGCAAGGGTATATAAACTTCGGCTTCCTCAAATTTTTATACTTTCTTGTTTAGACTTTATTTTAAACAGTGTGCCTATGGGCAGGGTTTATTTTTGTTATTGATTTGCATTCGCCTTGGTTGCCGCTGCAGTTTGCTGCAAAACTGCCAAATGTGGGCCAGCAATAGCAATGCCCAGGGAAGGCAGCACAAATTCCTAACACAATGTGCTCCCGACCAAGAAGGAGAGGGCCAAGCAAGCCGGCTAATTGAGCATTCCAAACAAAGCCAGAAAGGGAAACAATGAGGCGAGGTGAGTTCAGATGATAATGAGATGAGGACGAGGACGAGGACCAGGATGAGGCCGGGGCTGAGAACTAAGAGGGCTGCCACTCAATTTGCAGTCAGACAACCGCCAAGTGGCAGCACTGTGTCGGATGCATTACGCCGGCCTGCAACTGTTGTTGCTGCTTCTGTTGCAGTTGTTGCATCTTTCGCAATGCTTGGACGCACACGGAAGGGAGTGAGTGAGTGAGCACAAACAACGCCAAATATAAATGCTCGAGATTTAGCGCAAAGTTTACTGCCACCGCTCGCCGCTCAGCTTTCTACAAGACTTTTTGCACGCCTGAGTCTGAGAATCTGACTCAGAGAGCTATTTTATAGCCAAACCAAGGCATTTTTCAGCAGTCTAAATGTTTAAAAACTTTATTTAAGGACAAAGAATTGGGTTTAATTAAGCAATATCTATCTAGTTTTGTAACTTGTGAATTTCACTTGATAACTTATAAATTTCATTGACTTTATTCGTTGGCTTTATTTCCATATTGCAGGAGAAAAGCATAATTTATAATTTATAGCTGGCAGCACTGGAGGGTAGGCCAGCTTGAGTGGCTTATGCACTTATTGTTCTTATTATTTCTCTGATTGTTGTAGTGTGTGCTAGTGCCACTACTTCTCCTGCTGCCGACGACGGTGTTGCTACTGCCACCGCCAGAGCAGTGCTCGCTGTGCCGTGGCGTGCAACGAACCGCAGCGATGGAGCGCTGAGTGGAGTACACCTCGGCCTCCGTCCTACTCCCGTCCAGCTGAGCCGCGCCAGCACCACCCCCAAAAAGCCCAGCTCAACCTCAAGAAAAGCCGGGTCGAATGGAACTGGGCTGGGCCTGTTGCCATCAAGCAGAAAGCAAAAAGCACCAAGAAAACCAACTTAATAAACGCGTGCGCAATTTTCCTACTTTTGTAATTCAATTAAAGCGAGTTTTCTCTACTTTTTTATTTTTGCACTTTTGACTTCAAGTGAACTGGGCGAATGTAAACTTTGAATACTCTGTTCTGTGATTTCTGTGATTATATTCAAGTCAAAAGTCGAAAAGAGTAACCTTTTAATGGAATTAAAATGTTAATGATAACTTAAATTGTTATTTCAATTTTCCCTGTATTAATATAGGTTTCAAAGTAAATATTCCTTTTATAATTAACAAAGAATTCCATCTATTCTATCTATCTATTGAATTTAAGGTAAACCGGAACTGATATGAAACGCATCAAATATTTTATGCATAGAGTCCAAAATGGAGTACATAGCCTTATCTGAATATTTTCTAATTATCAAGTTAAATATTATATTAACGCAATTTCACTTTAAGAAGACCTTTAGGTTGAATGAGATTTATGAATATTTTATAAGTCGCATCTACTTAAGGAAAAAAAGCATCAAAGTAAAGATATCACTAAGATATCTCTAGCTTCGAAGATTGATATCCTTCAGATACTAGTCCAAAGATAAACAAGTTCTTGTGTAAGCTTCGTAATAATAATAATTCGAAAGACCCTTGGTAAGGGCATGAAATAGCAGTAGCTAAAGCGGATTCCCATCTCTTGACATTTACTTCTATCGCAATTGTAATCGAGTGAATGTGAATTGTTGTTGCTTGGCCGTGCTTTTCAGAGCTTGAAGTTGTGTGTGGCCGAGCCTTCAATGTATATATCTCTATATACTTCACTCTGGTCTCGTTTGTGAACTTCTTAAACGTGTCAATTGTCATTACCGGACAATTGGCCAGCGGAAACGAGAGCATTGATCGGGATCGCATGTGGCCAAGTGTAACCACTTCTCCAAAAAGGGGTACAAAATCAATAAATAGCTCAGAGCTTCTTCTATTTTTTTAAGCGTTCTATTTTTCGTTTTTTTCTTGGTTGTCTGCGGTGGCAATTAATTTGTTACTACCATCGGGCGGAGCAACAACAATAGCCGGCCGTAGCATTAACAACAAAAGCGGCAATGGCGAAAAGTCGTTTGTCATTTCCAGTTAACGAGTAATTAAGCATAGCGTTAGAATTTTGCAACAACGCCACAGAGAACAAAAGAAGCTCCCAGCTCCCAGCTCCCAGCTCCAAGCTTCGGTTTCAAAAAGAGGCGGTGAAAATGACAGCGAAAAAGTCTGGCGAGGCACACCACACACACACACATTTTATGTACATTTATATGATGTTTAAAAGGTTTTTGGCCGTTATTCTTTTTGCTTTTATTTCAGTTTTAGTTTACCCTAAAAATAACGAATATTATGTTACTTTTCGTGAAAAGATGAGCAAAAACGGAATATTTATTTGAGGGGAAGCAATCAACTGGCCAGTGGAAAAGATTAATGACTAAACATAAAGAATATTCTTTATAATTGATCATCTATGCCTGTTTGGGAAGAACCTTAACCCTAGAATGTCCCTGCCTTTTACGGTTGAAAGAAGTTGCAGGGGTGGTTTCCAAAAAACCTCAATTATCTTTTGTGGTTTTTAGGGGCATTGATTACCAAAAGTAATGGCCAAATATTGTGCAACTAAACTATCCCTTAATAAAACTTAAAATTCCCTTTAAAATGCTTGTTTCTCTTTATTTCAGAGTTTGTCTTTCCAGCATCGGAATAGTGTAAAGAGTGAGTACATTGTACATACATATTTCTTGTGCAATTAATGCACAATTTGCCACTCCAGCCACTCGAGAGTCACGCTCTTTTGTCGTCGGGCGAGTATCATCTCTCATATCAAAGTAATGTAATGTAAAGTGAAGTGAAGGAGAGGTCGGGAAATAAACAAACGCGAAACAAATGCAGGGGGGGAAACAACAACAAACAGAAACAGAGTGCAGCAACTGCAGTGAAGAGAGCGGAGATGCAGGCAAAGGCCGAGCAACAGAGATAGAAACTGAGAAGAAAAAGGAAAAGCAAAGGCGAAGGCGACAACCGATGACAGCGTGGACAAACACATGTACATACATGCATACACACAGTTTTGTACACACCCAGTCGAGTGTGTGTATGTGTGTGTGTGAGTGTGCTTGTGCATTCATTGAAAAATAAAAATGTACCGCAACAAGAATGACGGCATATAAAATGTACAAGAAATTGTCACTGAAGTTCCGACATGTTAAATTCCCATTAAATTTTAAAAGAGAGAGATGCAGCTTAAACATTTTCTTTTAATTTATACCGAATTTTAATGTTTTAATGATTAATTAATTAAAATCATTTATACACAATCGCAGACACATACTTTATTCCTGTGTACAAAAATTACTCTACAAAGAATCTAAATTTAATTAAAATTAAATTTTTTAATTTATGCATAAACAATGCATTTTTACAAATTTGTAGTACGGTTTTAGACACCTTAATAAGGGATTTAATTTTAATTAATTAATTATAATAATTAATAATAATTTATGTGTAATTCCCATTGTTTATAAAACAAAAAATTCAAATTTGCTCGCCAATTTGTAACTCAATAACCAATGCTAATGCCCTTATTTACCTGATTGAACAAAGCAATAATAATTTCTACAATTAACATGTTTGTAGCTACAACAGAGATTTTTTTGTTAAAAAAAATACAACCACAAAATCCAGTTTCGATTGTCAATTTAATCAAGCAGTTTTGACATTTTTTTGGGGAAAATAGTGATTTCCAAAGTGCGAAGCGACACCTCCCTCCCCAACCATGCCCCTCTTTCCGAGCATAATAAAACCAAAACAAAACAAAACAGGCGATAGATAGACAGATAGAAGACAGGCGATACAAGACGACAGCCACAAAACAAGCCGGGCAACAATAACAACAAGTTGCAAGCGAAAGCGATAAGAAATTGAAAAAGTGCGTGCCGCCTGCGTCTGTCTGCGTGCGCAATGCGAGTGTGTGTATTTTATGGATACAGATACACACACACACATACACGCACACAAGCAAGATGCAGTTCGTTGCCTGAATGCCGCCTTGTACCTGGCTTCTTGTTTTGTTTTATTTATTTGTTCGTCTCGTTTTGTCGAGGGGAATTACTTAATAATTTAACCAATTCGAAATTCGAAATTCCCAACGCGTTTTTTGCACTCTGCTTTCACGCATTTCGGCTTTTGTTTTGTTTGCTTCAATGCTTCTTTGGCTGTGGTCGTGCGCATAAATTTAAAAGCCGAAAACCGAAAACCGAAAACGGAGCACAATTCTGGTGTTGCTTCGTGTAATCGTGTTTATTGTTGCCACGTCCAATAATTATAAAGTGAGTCTGCCTGCCGGTGTGCTTCACACATATGCCTGCGACTCTGTTGACTGCGTCTGTGTGTGCGAGTTAAGTTTATTTATAAATTGTTGTCTTCGAATTGCTGTTTATAGCGCTGCATTTGCATTTTGTCGATCCGTTAAGTTTTCCTCTCTTCTGCACTTTTCTTTTGATTTTCGAATTAGAGTTGCACACACACACCCATTGATTGCAATTGAAATGTGGCCCACGTAGGGCCCATTCTTAGCCAATATCCGCTGTTTGGTGCTACGAGTTTTCCTGGAAGCCACCCATTTCGTAATAGTCACCAAAATGACAAAAAATAAAGCAGCGTTTCCAATTAAATGTTTACTATTTAAGCGAGATACAATATCTTTTCTACAGATAAGATATAAGCAGTTCGTGAATTCTACAGTTTAATTATATTTTACCAAAAGCAGATGAATATAAGCATGGATCTTTATGCAATTATATATGAATGCACATAAATACTAACAAATGCAAGTCTGCCTCAACTATCTATCAGAGAACATTATTTATCTGGCCATTGTTCTTGCCATTAAATTGACAATAAATTGATCTTTACATGGACAAAAACAATCGTAAAGCCAACAAATTGCCATTTCATTTACTTTTGCTTTTCAATATTTGCGCCCGCCTTTTGTTGTTCCTATTTTGCACTCGTCTCTAAACATTTAAGTTGAGTTGAGCGATGATGCGACGACAGTAAATAGTAAATGAAAGCAAAACAAGCCAGAAAATTGATACAGAGTGTCTTTTGTGTGTTCTGTCCACCCACTCCCCCGCCACGGACACTGCTCCCATCAATTAAAGCGACGATGACATCACGGGCTACGGCAAACAATGATGACACGTCAAAGGAGGACTCTCTCGTTTCATTTCGCATAGCTTTTTCGCCTTTTTATTTGCTTTCTTTTTTTTGTGGATGGTGCAAATTGAAATGCTTTCACATACACGATGCTCCTGCCAGACAACAGCCATGGTCATCACCATAAAAAGCTGCAAAAGTGGAAAATATTCTTATCAACGCTGAAGGGGCGGGCGCTTGGAAATGCGCACAGTTCAACTTTTCTAACAAGTTCAGAGTCTGTTTAAAAAAATATTACATTTAATAAAAGTTTTACCCTAGGGTGAAGGGAAAATCACAAACACATTTGTATATTGACTAAATTCTTTGAATTTGGTAGTTTTTAACTAAAACCCTTGATGCTATTAGTTTTACGAGTATATTTGCTTTTGCAGAAAGTTATTTTCCCAGAATTACAGCATTACTAAACACTGCACTACATGATTACACTTTTTCTTCTGCTAAACTAATAAATCATTACACTTTCAGACATGTTCCTATATTTTATTGTTATTTATTTAATTTTGTTAGGAGTTACGATTGCCGCCTTCAAGTCGTATAATCTGATTATTTGTGTATCTAAATACTTCTAGCGGTTGCCATATTTCCTTCCAGGAACTCAATTGTTATAGAGATATTTGAGGCATGCAACCTTAAAAGAAATTCCACTGCGCTTAGTTTACACTATAAATTGGTGCACATTTTTTCAGATATTTAAGCCTTTTCGTGGAATTGATATTGACATTCAAAATATACATATGTATATTGCAAATTGGTAAATTTTATGAAGAGATTCTATCATTTGCTTATATTATTCTTCAATAAATGCAAAGTTCCTAAGAAATATATAAATATCGACGCATTTCCGCAAATGTAACGTCTGTTGAAAAATCTAATTCTACAGGAGAAGCTTTTTTGACCTAATCTCTTAGGAATGAGAAAAGCATGGAAATATTTTTCAACGTTTCGTGGTAATAACGAATGAAAAATTAATTTTTGTCATTAAAGACGACATTTCATAAAAAAAAAAAATTTTGAATTAAAATCTCAATTTCAAAAAAAAGCGAAATACGATAGTTTCGCGGAAATACGTCGATATGTATATTTCTATTAAGAATTTATAAGTTTATGGAGGTTCTATCATTTGCTTTCATTATTCCCAAGTTATCGAAACAAGTAGGGCAATATTTGCAGGGATATCCTTGACATTTTGGTCGGGTTAACCGAGGGTTCCTTGGGGAATTGCGACTTTTACAGTTTGTCCTGTAAATGAAAATGTTGCAGTCCCAAAAGTGAAGCCAGCAGCAGCTGCCCGGTGGTTGATGAAGTCATGGTTGGGTGGGGGTCAGTGGGCGGGGGACACCACCCGGCCCAGACGGGAATGACACACCGAGGCCGAGACGGAGACCGAGACCGAGACAAAGGCAGGCAGGAGGGTAGGAGGAAGAGGCTATTGGGCTACTCACCGCCCCGCAATCGGCTGCCGGCGAATTCTCGACAATGTCGTAGATGACATGTGGCGGTCCGGTGGTGCCGAGAAGCGAAAACCCGAAGCCGGAATGCTGCTCGCTGCGGCGCAGCACCACCTTCAGTTCTTCGGTCATGTTGCGGTCCCTTCCTTCCGGCGTTCCTGCGGCTCCTTGTTCCAGGGATCGGCGACTGTCCGTCCCTATTGCGTGTGGCACTTTTCGCAGTTGCGCTTCACTTTTTTTAATTAATTCTCGTTTAGGGCTTGGCCAACACTCAGATCCACTTCATTTACACTCAGACTGCGGCACACTCACACTATACACTCACAACACACGCAGGCACACACGCACTCACGCACTCACGGTTCACAGCCTAAAACTGACGCTTTTCTGCATTTGTTTAAACATTATTGCACTTTTATTTCCCTTTCTTTTCACGCTTCTTTTCGTCTACGCAAACTTGTTTTATTTTTTCTTCCTCTGTCGCTGCTATTCGGTTGGTTTCGTTTCGGGTACGCGGGTCGCGGGGCCGCGGACAAAAGGGGCTTAGCCAGAGTTAATTCTAGGACGCCCGTGGGTGCCAGCTATGGGAGCCGACATTGCCGTCGTGCTTAATTTAATCGCACCTCTATTTAGCCACTAGTCTCACACTTTCTCGCTAGTCACTCGAATTTCGCGTCCGATTCGTGATGTTTTATTTTTTTTTTGATTTTTTTAACGCGACGTGTGTTTAGTTTGCCCGAATTTTGCGACATTTTTAAAGAAATTTTGATATTTTTGGCTGGTCACTCTGAATTCCGCAGCTGTTGCTTAACATTTCTGCTTTTACACGCCTGAAAGGCGTTTTACACGTTTACAGGTAGATGGGGTCGAATTCTCACCCTTGGGGTTGAATTCTCATGTAGAATGTAACATTCATAACATGCCCGCGCTCACCCAGAGAGAAAGAGCGTAAGTTAACATAATTCTCTCTCGTTTTGATATTTTTTGATATACTTGGATGGTCACTCTGAATTCCGAAGCTGTTGTTTAACATATTACATCTGACACGTCTGGAAAACCATTTTACACGTTTACAGATACATTGGGTAGAATTCTCATGTAGAATATAAAATTTAAGAGTTAACAGAATTCTTTATCGTTTTGATATACTTAGGCTGGTCACTCTGAATTCCGAAAATTTTACATTTTACAGATACATGCTGTAGAATTCTAATTTAGAGCATTGCAGCTGGTTACACTTAATGAGCAACGTATCTAAAAAAGGTTGACAACTCGGATAAACAAAACCAAGTCTGAAACTTGGTTGGCGTCCTTGTTGGCCAGCCGGCAAGTTTAATCTACTTGGGAAGTTTTCGCGCGAAATTTAAATAATAATTGTCCATTTAAATGAAGGAGAAATTTATTTCTTATTTCTTATCTTTAACTTTGTGTTATACTGCGATAACAATACAGTTAACACCCCGCCAGGTAGGGAAGGACACTAGATCCAGGCAAGTCCTATAACTTTTATAATTTGTGAAAATAATTTAAAACAAGTCCATTGATAGCTCAGTTTAAATAAATATATAAATAAAATAACTATGAATTAGTTTTTGTGTGAAATCATAATTAACCTTTTTTTAATTACATGCGAAAATAATTAATAAAAGCATCACAATCTTGTCGAATAAAGGCTTTCTTACGTAAAAAACCAAAAATGTAGCTTTCGATTTTGTTAAAAAAGTAAACAAAATAAATTAAGTTCTTATTATTTTACACCATTTGTATTGAATTTAATGATTGTCGAGCCACTTATTTACTAAATTGTTAATTGTGTGCCAATTATTAAATCAAACTCCACTTTGCATGGGGGGAATCCGGGGATCTACGCTCCATAGCCAGGCGTACTCCATCGCATCATCTTAAAAGCGCGTGCAATTGCGACTTTCAGATAAATATCTCCGACTTGTTTTACGACCTGCCGACGGTTAGCAGCCTATTCAAATTTTATAGCTCCCGCAGTGGGCACAAAGCACTTGACTCATGCGCAGCCACATGGAATTAGATGTCTGTCCTGCATCCACTTCCGTTTCTGACCGGACGACGGGGGATCGGATTCGGGGTTTGTTGTCACAACAGTTCGGCGCTGAGACAACAAACCGATCTGTGGGTGTCATAACCGCTCATATTCGTAGCTCGGGCACGCGACGATTCCCGGGGTCTGTCTTCAGTGGGTCCAGATGTTGTGCGCAGCACAATTATCATATCAGCAGCACATCATTTGCAGCTAAGTGAAAAAGCAGATTGAGGCGGTCGCAGAGGCAGGCTTCCTTAATAAGTGCCACCCGCGGGTCCGAGCTCTCAGTATTAGTTGTGCCCCAGAAGAGAAGAGAGCCGAAATGAAGAACTGCAGCAACGCCAATGCAGGCTACGAGTCCAGTTACTATGTGGATATTACCAGATCTTGGCTAAATCAAGCTGAAGGATATGCGGACTGCAGCTATGGATTCGACCAGAGTGGAGCTTACATGGACTACGACAAAATGCAGGCCAATTGGTCCAGAGATGCCACCGATCCATGGATGCTAAATAGTGCCGCCTCCACCTTCCAGGACTTCTCCAACCAAACAAATAACAAGCCGAGGGCCAGCTCCTCCAATCGCAAAGAACGCACGGCCTTCACCAAGTCGCAGCTTAAGGAGCTGGAAACAGAGTTCTGCTTCTCGAACTACCTGACCAGACTGAGGCGCTACGAGATCGCTGTGGCCCTGGAGCTGACGGAGCGGCAGGTCAAGGTGTGGTTCCAGAACCGCCGCATGAAGTGCAAGCGCATCAAGCTGGAGGAAATCGAAGGAGCCGATACCAAGACGCCACAGTTATAGTTTGTACAAGGACATATTTTTAACACGATTCAACTTACAAAATGTTTTTGTTTACTTAACAACTACAGATAGTAAAGGTATTCTAAGCTACTTCTTCGACTTCTTGGCCTTGCCTATGGGCAGGGGTTTGGCCAGCTTCTTAGCTGCGGCCAGCTGCAGCTTGTGGGTGGCGACATTCTTTGCTGATGTCTTCGCTGCCTTGGCGACAACTGGTGCGGCTTTCTTTTTCTGGATTCCACCAGTGCCGGGCTTGCGCTTCAGCTTATCCGTCAAGTTTTCGGCGGCGGATTTGGTCTTCTTTTGTGCCTTTTTCGGCGGCACCGGAAGATCCTCCTCTTCTTCGTCGCTGTCATCGCTGGCCTCGTCCTCCTCCAGCTCGGACTCATCGTCGCTAGCGTCTTCATAGTCCTCATCGTCGGAATCCTCGTCGATGGTTGTGCCCAGCAAGTCCTCTAGCTTTGGCGACTTCAGCTTCTTGACGGACTTGGCTGCCTTGCTGGTGGAGGCCTCGGCTGTCTCTGCCTTTGGAGCATCCTTTGTCTTCTTTATTGGCTGCACGAGTAAGTTGGAGAAATCGATGCCCAAGTCCTTGTACTTCTCCTGCATCTTCTTGATTTTGTTGAGGTTGGTCACAGTGCGCTTCTGGCAGGCGGATTCATCCCAGTTGTTCTGGTTTTTAACGCTGCGCTGGGTGGCTTTGGTCACATGCGAAACGTAGATCTCCTTGCCAGCCTAAACCAATGGTTATCCGTTTATTTTGCGTATTTTGAAGACTTATTACGGATGAACTCACCTTATTCGTCACTTTCTTCAAGGAGGTTCTAAAGTAATTGAAGGCCTGCTTCTCCGGGGGAATGTACGAGGCCTTAACCACCTTCTGGAACATAAGGTAGTTGTCCATGGTGTCAGCCGCCACCTTGGCCACCTCCGGATACTCGAACTCCACGAAAGCATAGCCCTTGCTGTTGCCGGTACGTAGGGAGCGGGCCAGGCGGACACGGAGCACCCGGCCGAACTGGCGGAAGTACTGGCGCAGTTGTTGCTCAAAGAATCCGTGTGGCAGGTGTTTCACAATGATCACGCCGCGTTCCGGACCCTTTTCTTTTTTTGGCTTGGCCTTATCCACTTTTTTCTTCAGCTGAAATATGGAGGAGGTTTACAGTTATCCGGACATTCATCTGAGCTGTTGTTTTCGTTGGTACTCGTTCTCACCTGCCCGGAAACGACTTCCTTGGGTTTCTGTATTGTTTTTATTGGCGAGGCTTGTTTCTCAGCTTTCTGGGGCTTGGGCTTCTTTACAGGCGGCATTTTGAATGCTTTTATTTATATAAAATCGGTTCTAAAAGAATAAAAAGAATAAAATCTACAAAACGCGCCGCACGTGGAGCTACAAAACATCGGTGTTACTATCGATACATCGATATTTATTTTTCAAACGCGATTTGCGTTCACTTTTGAATTGAATTGTTGAATTGAACTAACAGGCGTTAAAACCAGGCAACCCAAATAATCTGCATTTCTTGTATTATTAAAATATAAATACAATATTTAACTTAAAAAAATAAATTATATCAAATATGTCAATATCGATAATTTGAAGCTCGAGCTGATTAAATCATCTGGTCACTCTTGATGTGATTTTTTGCGCATTTTTTGTTTACAACAACACGGAGAAACATTTATAAATTATATGGATATATCGGTGGCATCGCTAAATACCTCCATTCTGGAGGAGGACGAAATACGCTCAGGGTCTACTCACTATGACATTAAGTCATTTCTCGACAAATCATCCATAGGGCAGTGGTTTCCTTTTGTCCAAGAAACCAAAGACGCCAAGCTGGTAAACTTAAATTATTTTACATTAAATACGTTATAATTAAAAAATTTTTCATTGTTGCCTAGTTGCTGGATCAGTTCGTCGCCCGCTTAACATTCTGCATTTCGGAGAGTCAACAGGAGGTCCTGGATCTGCTCACGCTGTCCATCATGATGATGACCTACCAAAAGGACAACTCGCAGCTAATGAAGGAGCGCTTAAATCTAGTCGACATAGTCAGCCACCTCCCGGTCCATCTGGACACAAAAGGCGTAAGAACTGCTCCTGAAACACTATTTTCCTATTCACATTAACCTTTTTATCCTAGGTCCAATACATTGTCATTGGTTTGCATAAAAACTTGGTGGGTGAAACGCTTGGAAAGGAGCGCTTGGAACGGGTGCTGGACATACACGCCGCCATTCCCGCTTTGATGAAGTCCTCGAAACTAGGCAACGACATCGCAGTGGCCCTTTTGCTCACCATTATGGGAGAGTACGCAAAAGTACAAGTCGATTTGGGGAGCAACAATGTAAGCTTGGCAGCTGGTGCTTA
The DNA here is from genome assembly GCA_035046265.1 of Drosophila bunnanda. NCBI lineage: Eukaryota > Metazoa > Arthropoda > Insecta > Diptera > Drosophilidae > Drosophila > Drosophila bunnanda. Next base: position 2,016,225 of record JAWNOB010000130.1, read on the forward strand.
GTTATTTAATTAATCTGATTATAAATTTGCAGGCGGAGAAGGCCTTCGCATTGGCCAAGCAGGTCAATTGGCAGCAGCTGGCAGACAGTGACCGGCATGCGGACATGTTTATGCTAATCCGCACTTTCAGCTTAATTATCAACTGTCGCAGCTCTCGCGACGAGTGTACGGATTGGAAGAATCTCAGTGCAGAGATTCACAAATACTTTCTGCTAGTGCAAAAGACATTTGATAATTCTATGGTCTACGGAGCCTTTGAAATGATGGTTAGTGTTGCATGAGTTCCTATAGTAATTATTTAATATTAGTTTTTTTTTTTTATTACAGATAGAGCGATTCATTGCGTATTGCGTGGTTCGTGGGGCCACTTCAAAGTACGTTAAAGGGAGACATGTATATTTATTGAATGTTAATCCTTTATTTCCTATTTTTAGCCCCCAATTATGCAACTATAAGATCTGTGACGATGCAACCGACGTATAGCCAGTCGCCCGAATTTGTTTTGTTAAGTTTAACGTTTTGTTTGTTTGAGTTTGAATTAAGACAATACCTAAAGTATTAAGATTTTATATCTGCACGTATTAAGCATACAGCTGAGATGAAATAAACACACCAAATTACCTAGTTCTTAAACAAACAGTTTTTGGGTAATATTCAGACAATGATGACCCTGTCTTGAAATCGCCCGCCTGGATTGTACCTCCGGCTGGTCCCACTGAGAGCTACAAATATCAGCTTTGTGTGTGATTCTATTTCTTTTAAGTTTCTATTTAACTCTTATATTATTACTTTTATCTTAAAAAAGCTCTTTAATCGGGGTGAAACTGAAATCGCCAATGAAATTTTAAAATTAAAACAAATACTATCTGAAGCGATTTTAGTACATCTCACCTGAAAATTGTGATTTTTTGGCGCTCTGGCTGCGGTCACACAGAACGCCCGACGGCACGTGTTGACTGCATTTAAAAAGCTTTTTTAACAACATTTGGCAGGAGTTGCAGTGGCCGAGCCAGTCGCAGTAGTTGCTCAGCATGTTCTACCTAATCGGCCTCGGCCTTGGCGACCTCAAGGACATCACGGTCAAGGGTCTGGAGATAGTGAAACAGTGCAGTCGTGTGTACCTGGAAATGTACACCTCGATTCTGGGCTGCAGCCTTGAGGATATGGTAGGTATCCCTTGAACGTTGCCTCCACACCCACTCACCCGCCCCTGCTTCCGCAGCAAGAGTTCTACGGGCGGCCGCTGCTGCTGGCGGACCGCGACCTGGTGGAGCAGGGCGCTGATGAGATCCTGGCTGGCGCTGGCGAGTCCGACGTGGCTCTGCTAGTGGTGGGCGATCCGTTCGGGGCCACCACCCATACAGACTTCATACTGCGCGCCAAGGAGAAGAACATCCCCTACAAGGTGGTCCACAACGCCTCCATCATGAACGCGGTGGGCTGCTGCGGCCTCCAGCTGTACAAGTTCGGCGAGACGGTGTCCATTCCGTACTGGGACGAGACCTGGAAGCCCGACAGCTTCTACGACAAGATCAAGCTTAACCGCCTGCACAACATGCACACGCTGTGCCTGCTGGACATCAAGGTGAAGGAGCCCACGCCAGAGTCTCTGATGCGCAAGCGCAAGGAGTATATGCCTCCGCGCTTCATGAGCGTGGCGGAGGCTGCCCACCAGCTGCTTGCCATCGTGGAAAAGAAGGACGCCCTGGAGCGGAATACGGTTCTCAACGAGCAGTCTCTGTGTGTGGGCCTGGCCCGCGTCGGCCAGGAGTCTCAGCAGATTGCCGTCAGCACGCTGCTCGAGATGCGATCCACCGACCTGGGTGGACCGTTGCACTCGCTCATCATTCCCGCCAAGGAGATGCATCCGCTGGAGGTCGAGTTCCTGCAGCAGTACGCCAGCCTGAAGCTGGACGACTACAACCATTAATTAACCGCTGCAAGTTACCTATTTAAGTGTCTAGGAAATGTCCGTGCATGCATCTGAATTGAATTTACGAAGCAAGAAGCTGGCAGCTGTAAGCTCGAGGCTTTGTCTGCGCAAGAAATGAAAGTGATATCGCTTGATGCCACCCGTATACGTATGTAACCCGCCTGCCCTCCGGCAGTTGAAATAAAACGCATTCACCCATCGTACATTATCGGGGGCTTTAATGGGGGGCAGCACATCAATAGTAGAGGCCTCGCATGCGGCGTGAGGATCCTTGGCGGTCGTATAGCATGTTGAACTTGTTTACGAAGTGGTGCATGTCGTTGCAGCCCTTGGTGAGGGTACCCAGATAGCTGATCAGTCCGACGTCGTTGCACTGCGTGTAGAACTCTTCCTGGAAGGCGGGCACCTGCATCACTGGCAGCCGGTGGCACAGGGCGTAAGCCTCGCGTAGAATCTCTTGGTTCGCCCGCAGTTTGCCGGCCTCGACGTCCCGAATGTACTGGAGGACGATCTTGATCCGCGTGTTCAGCATTTTAATGGCGCTGTCCTGGGCCACCAGATGTTCGGCCACCACACTCTTCTCGCCCGACTCGTTGGAGGTCATGCGTGCCACATGATCCACTCCGATGCGCTCTGCCTCCTCTGTGGCCAGTGTGTAGGTGAGAGGCACAAACAGCATGGTGGCCTCGCCGTCCACCAGGTCGATGAGCGATTCGAACAGCTTCAGTGGGAGCTGGTCAACACTCCGGGAGAGGGGATTGAGCTGCAGCAAGATGGGACACTCGTTGATGGCGGCGATCTGTTTCTGAATCTTTATGTCATCCGCCGTGGGGTTCTCGCCGGTTGTGTACCAGCCTATAAAGTCGAGATCGCTGAAAACCTGTGAAAGTCGACGAGTATAGTGTTTATATCTTAGGAAGAATTTTGGCATTATCCACCTGCTTGTACTGCTGCTCCTTTTTGTTGTAGTAGTCTTTGTTGATCACCGTTTCATCCCCGATTACGTCCGTCTTGAGCTCGAATGAGTTCATAATCTCAATGTTGCGTCCCTTCTGCTTGCCAATTATGGCTCCGTACACCTGACGCGGCTCTCCGTGCTGCGCCCGGAATCGCGTCCAGTGCTCCGATATATTCATTATGACCAGCGGGTGCAGCGAAATGGTCACCGAACCGCTGACACCCGGCGCAGCCATGATATTTCCCTTGGGCGGCTGTTCCGCCGCGGGATTCTGGTTTGGGGTCGGATCCTGTGAGTTGGTGGCGCTGCCGGAGGCTGACGAGGTGCTCGGCTTAGCCGACATGTCCACATCCACTTCCATTTGCTCCATGCTGTCAGGCGGCTCTCGATTAATCGTGGTTAGCGGTAAAAAGTCAACTTCAATTCTTTTTGTTTCTTTTGTTTAATTATAAAGCTAGTGTGACCGTAAATTGGCCGATAATAAATACAACGGCGTTTTACAAAATGCCAAAACGTCATTCTTGTTGCTTCTTTAGTTCATTATATGAATTTGTTTTTCTTTTTTTTTTAATTAAGATTAAAACTAAAATATCTTTAGGAATATATTATTCATATAATTAAAATATCTTGTCACCTAAATACTTAGTTTACTTTCCGAGTCGGGAACTAGTTCCAACTGATGGATTCTGTTCCATTAGCCCAAAACCCACCAAAGCGTTGCCAGACTGACTGCAGGGGCAGTTAATAATTTTGAAATTGTTTCTGTTTTAATTTTTAAAAAACTTGTACTTTATAACAAATTAAAATACCATTAGACGCATATTGTATTATATAAAAAGGGCATACGATTTCGTATTTGGAACCTTAGTAGGAGGTCCCATGCTGTTGCTTCAGATTTAAGAACATGCTTTTGATTTATTGCCTACTGGTCTTACTCGTTTTCCATTTCAACACCTTTAATAGCATTAGAACGGAATTTGTTATTTTTCAGAACATATGCTACTGCTATTATTGATTTCCTATGTCGACACTTTTAATTTAAAAGTCGGTCTTTGTGCTTTTTGCAAGAAATCTTTAAAATTCCGGTATTTCCGATTCTGATCGGATTCTATTGCCAGCTTATGAATATCTCTTCCGCCACAATGACCCTGCCTTTCCACCCCTCCCCCAGTTACTAAGAAGGCAGAGCAGAATAAGCAAACTCACTTGGTTGGTTTTTTGAAATTTATCTTTTCTTCGCTTTTATTTGTCTTCGCTTTTAATTTTGTGCTCGCGCCGGTTTGTTCGTGCGAATTTTGTAAGTTAGACTAGTTGGCTTAGGACTACAAATATTTAACATTAACATTTAACAGGCTATTTACAAATCGTCTATACACATTTACAATTATCACTTATGACTATGGGCGGGCAGCCAAGCGCCCATTTCGATTAAATCTAAACGCGTTTCGTTTGTGAGGTTCTAGAATTAGGCGACTTACACTCTAGGCAGATCTCGAAAAGTGACCCAGTTTGTTGTACAGTTCCACATGCGGATACAGAGATTACAGAATGCAGAAGCGGCTGGCCGATGCAGCAGCATGGGCAAGCGAAGCGGTCAAGCAAAGCTGGCCGGAGGCTGAGGGACGAACAGATTGCGTATACGCCCCATGGCTCGCCTGTTCCTGTTCATCGATCGGTCGTCAGCCGGCGCTTCTCTGTGTGTGCATGCTTGTGTTTATGGCTCTTAAGCTTAGCTTAGCGTTAGTTGAAACCTTTGTACCAAAACTACTTCAAACGTTTCATCCGTTTTTCGTCTGTTGCCAACACCAATCTGTTTTCAGTTTACACATTATTACGAGTAGTTCCCCCATCAAGCTGAATCCCTGGGACTGAGTCCGTTTTAGTGGGCTTTCAGTTTCTGTGTTGCCATCGCCGTGTTGTTGTTGTTGCTGTCCGCCTTGAGGGGCGTGGCCGTTAGCTGCTGCTGCTGCTGCTCCAGTTGCTGCTGTGCAGCCTTGGACTTCCTGTAGCTCTGCATGTAGAAGTTCATGAAGAGGCAGAAGAAAATGGAGGCGTTCAGCAGGAGCAGGGCCGAGATGAACTTGGAGAACTGACACTGGTTGCTGAAGAGGGCGCGGGTGGTGTGAACGATGCATAGCACGAACTGGGCCTGCAGAAGAAATAAAAGGAATAGAATAATTTCAATGATATATTTTTCCTATATAACGCTGTCATGTAACTTCGATCTGCAGTGCCTAATCATAGGTGTCTGGCTTGACAACCTGTGGGAAATAAAGTTATTACACCTGAATACTGGGAAAGTTCTACCGAGGTAGGATACCCGCCCCTCTAGTAGGCCACAATCAACGCTCGTTGGGCTGGACTTGACCCTCCTCTTTCTGGTCATTGCTGGACGCATGAAGGGCAGAGCTAGTCTCGTTACGGAAGTTGTAACGTCATCCAATTAGCCAGGCCAGTTAATGTCGAGTCATATAGCCAACTTACGGGTCTTTGAATGCGCCTAATAAGCGGCACTCGTGGAGTACCCTTGAGCACTTGCCCCGAGTAATCAATAAGCACTCAATGCTGTTACAACTTGTGCGGATTGATTAGAATTAGCCAGAGTGTCTGGCTATTAACTAGCCATGATGTTAGCGGCTATGTTTAGCCAAGTCCAATAAATTGCCACTCGACTGCCCCTTCCATTGGCCTTTGGCAACCCCTTGGCGCGTGTTATAAAACCCATATTTATCGACCGTATTTGATGTTGATCGATCATAAGATACATGCTTTGATGGCACCCACTTTTGCTACTTCCACTAACTATCCAGTTAGATACACTAAAAGAAATTACAATCAATAACAATTATTCATAGGAGTTGGTTAGAAATTAATTAAGGAAATATCACTCCACCAGAGGTCATATAAAATTTAACTTTTATAAGAACTGATAATAGATTGATTATTTTAAGAATACAATTTCTCCTAAAAGGTTATGCTTATTTACATTAATAGAAGATATTTTTCCCAATGTATACGCATCTATCTCGGCAGTGTGCAGTTTTCGGTGACCTACAAATAATCATGCTGGCCAGCCAAGCGATGCAGGTTTCCATTACCACTGCAGCGCAAAGTCACTGAGCCAATAGCGGCAGCAGCGGCAGTTGGCCAAGATGGCAACTGCAACTGCTGGCCAAGTTTGCGTCTTGCGGTCCGGTCCGCTCGTTGAAAGCCAACGTCGACGCTTAGACGCCCCAATGCACGAGACACGAGCCTGGTGGCGGCACCGTGGCCTGCGATGATTGATGGAAGTGGGCCAATCTCCGTCGCGGAGCCAATGGCCAGCTTCCTTCTTCTAAAATTTGTGGGAACTACTTCTATGAAGAGGGTCTAAACGGTTTCGTAACGAGGCTTCAATATATGCTTCTTTGTTTTCCTCACAATATGCATACAAAGATTATACCTCAACCGCAGTAGCCTCTTTCATAAATTGTTTGCAATTAAATGCGAAATTATTTTGCACGTTTTCTTAAGAGTTTTGACCTCGGCGCTTGCTTGTGGTTCGTGCCGGATTTTCTTAAATTAAATTGGTGTTTTAAATTTGTCTAGTGAATAGATTTTGAAAGTTTTTCGAGCGCTTGAAGACCGGCAATAACTTTTGCCAATAAGTGCTCTAGTTTAGGACAATCTTGAACGTAATCTCTTGGTCACTTTGTTTAAATTTTATATTGATTTTTTCTAAACTGATCATTTAGTCAATCTTCCGAATTTACTAAGGTCATCTTAGCACCTTTCAAACAAGTTTTTGCAACATTTTGGCAAGATCTTAAAGGTTTGCCTAATTGGAAATTTTTGTTTTTACGACCCTACTGACCTTAGGGTTCAACCTTAATTGGAAGACATTTTGGACGTTATTTTAACAAATAGTAACTAATTACTTAGCTGAAATTACTAGTGTCACAAGTTTACTTTATCTAATTTCCCAGTAAATATTCATTAAGTATTTTTACCCACTGTTGCTACTGATTGCGTAACGTTGCCACGGAGCATTGAACGTTGTGGCTGCGTGTGCCGGCAAGTGCCGAAGAAAATGTAGTTGCACTTGCAACATGACTGATCGGAGCGAACACCGGCAATTGAAAGTGGCAGATTACTTGTTGACTTTTACCCAGTCACGGAGCCAAATGGCTATAGTAGTCTGCTCAGTGGTCACCATCGACTACCACAAAGTGGTGGCCAAAAGCTGCCACTATCAGTGTTGTCAATTTATCTTTTTTCAGAATAGTATTAAATAATTAAATTATACATTTTTTATTCCGATGTGTTGCCAATGTTGCTCAACATGTACTTAGCAACCTTTTCTTAGAAGCATTTTCTCAGGCACTCCATCTTGATAGGTTTAATTTGTAATACTTAAAGCATAAACATAGGTTTGAAACTTTGTAACAAATAATCCAAGTAATATAGCAAAGTCATTTAGTCTATAAATTTTACGCACTAAGCTTAATGTACAGTGTATCTCTTCTTTGATTCTTTTCTAAAAATTTTTTTAATAAAATTTTCTCTTGGCAGCACTGACACCCATTTAGCCGGAATTGCCGGGACTCCAGCTGGAACAATAGCCAGGGGCAGAGGCAGACCCGGAGGCACATGCAGGCATCTTTGCAATAGCCGACATAGACACTCACCCAGTTGGTGTGGCAAGTTCGTCGCGGTGCTGGACAAAAGTGAACGCTCCGCGCCGCTCAGCTCCATTGGAGCTCCACTGAGCGCGCTCGACTCGCTCGGCAGTGGCGGGCAACATTCATTGCCGCAAAACGGAACGAACACGAAATGATAATGTAATCGAAACTGGTCGGTTTGGTGCACCAAATGTGGAAACTGTTGGTGGAATTGGAATTGGCCTACCTCGGCGAGTTGCGGGGATGTTGCAACAAAACGCGGCCAGCTAGCCAGCCGAAATGTTGGCAACGGCAGCCGGCAATCCAGCAATCTGGCAATCGGCAAATCGGAACTTAACTTCAACTTGGGCTTGGCGGCGTTCCTAAAAATTTGGAGCACGGTACGCTTATTGTGGCTAATTGGCCGGCAGGAACCGAAAGAAGGCAGCGTGTTGCGCTCGCGATTGCTAACACTTGGCCAATCGAGAATCACAGTAAGCGCCAGCAAGTAGCAGCCGCAGGCGTGACAGATAAATTATCTATGAGATGCGTTTGCTTGCTCATTAAATATGTCAGTGCGGCGCAGCAATTGCACAGGGAACACAGAGAGAGAAATTTTTAAAAACTAAAGATTTGCTTTAACTATCCCTTTCAGAACGAATTTCATGAGTTAAACTCACTGAAATAATTAGGAAAATATGTCTATAAATTGTCTAAAGAATTAATCTGTAAGATTATTCTACACTTGCATGATTCAATATAATATGAAATTTTTCTAGACAATTTCAAAGGAAGGCTTCTTATTTTCTGTCTGTGTAGAATTAAACTGCAGCAATGGGAAAACAACAAGTAAACTGCACTACGACTTCAACAGAAACAGCAATCAAAATGAGCACTCTACTGGCTACATATGAAAAAATTTTATATACGCATAAAACGGGCACAGTGAGCACTCCCCTGCAAAGACAAGGCCGGATCTAATGGGTTTATTTGATGTGGAAACAATTATCGATTAGAAACAAACATAAATTTTATAAATTTTATGAGCTATTTAGAAAAGGAAATGGATTTCAAAAAGCATTTAAAATAGCAAGTTAATGAATTGCCCATTAGAGACATACTTAAGTCACCCGTAATTGGGCCAATAAGAATACGATAAATTGTTCTTTCGAAATAAGACGGACATGAATTTTTTAATAGTAAATGGCAGCTGCTTTTTGTAGAGTAAAAAATCTATTTGTAAATGGACTTTTAAAGAATGCCTACTGCCCGGCTCCTGCACAACCGCTTGTGTAGGAAAAACACAAACCAGTGCTTGCTACTTAAGTTAGTCACCGAACGTTTGACAACTCAACTGTGGAGCAGAACTCTCAAGGCAATTCACTAACTAGCAACTACGGCAATAACAACTCTAAGCCAGGCCCGCCAGTTGAATCTCGTAGCGAAGGAGGCCAGCCAGCGACGGCAGAACAAACTAAACTTGCCATATTCCATGCGTTTCAAGAATTTCGACACTTTTGAAATAAGAGAGACAGAATGCAATGGAACCTACTGTATGCCATATGCATTGGTCGTATCTGTCAATTATGCGTGGCCAAAGATTTTAAAAGACTGGTCAGCAAGAACCGTTCAAGTGGAGCCAGCCAAGAGCCAGTCCAATACGACATCGAAAAGCCGATAGGAAAAACCAGAACAAGACGAGATCTCGATTGTGTCGACATCCCATGGATTCGCTTTAGTTTCTGTCGTAGATTCACTTCACTTTTGCTTTCGGCGACAAAGATCTCGCCTCGCCCGGTTGCGCAACTTGGCCAGAATGTGTGATCGATGCCCGAGAGATTCGGCCTTTGGCCCCCAGAAGTTTAGCCACATAGAAATCTATGGCCTATGACAAACAGCCGGCGCGGCGGAGGCCGAATCTTAGTTTCAGAGTGGCATTTCGGAATTTTGGCAAATGCAAGAGACACAGTTAGAAGCATTAGCCAACATTTTATTTTGGCAATATAAACACAGACAGCAACAGGTATCCGTGGTGCCGCCTCGGTGTGTGTGTGGCTTTGGGCCCAATGAATAATGCCAATTTATGTGGCAGAGGCTGACTCTGCGTCCGAATCTCTTGGTCCAAGTCTGAGGCACGGCACGGATTGCCGGTCTAACTGGTTTGCATTTTTGGCCAGCCAGCCAGCCAGCCAGCCTGCCTGCCGATTGCCAAAATCTAATACCAACTAATGGCTAAATTCGATCTATGTCCGAAAAATGTATTTCACACATGCCGTGCCGAACTTCTAAACACGTTTCGTTCAATTTTAATGAGACCTGCCCTCCCGCTGTGTACTTACGATCTGCAGCTCGGTCATGTACTTCTTCCACCATAGGAACTTGGCGTACTCGGGGCCCATGGCGGCCATCATGTAGTAGAAGTACATGCAGACATGGACGAAGTTGTTCAGCAGATTTGGGAAAGTGGCGTTTCCACCTGCAAAAGGTAATTTCAAATGGTTGCTATAGCGGGCTCTTCATTAGGAGAAGAAATTATAACTAAAAAGTATCATTTCCATATTGATATCTTCAGGTTTTTAGAACAGGCTGATACGAATTCGAAAATGTTAATTATTAAACAAATCATTTGCTAATGTTTTAAATCTAAAAGTTCTATTGATTATATGTGCATTTAAGAAGAGGAAATTTGCCTAATTTCGTTATTTAACATATATATCTTCTCCGGTATAATGGAATATTTTATAGAGGCAACTCATATATCGAAAATATACTTATAAATAGAGCCTCATCCAACTCACCTGCCAGGAACTTGACCAGCACCCAGGTCTCCAGGGGCGTCACCGAGTGATGGTACACATGCAGCCAGGTGATCTGGCTGGACTTCTTGCGCAGCACAAAGAACACAGTGTCGGCGAACTCAGTCAGTTTGGACAGGTAGTACAGGTAGCACAGGTTGAGCATCTGTGGGGGGTGGAAAAGAAATAGGTTGGAGTGTGACTTCGGCTGACCTAGCAAGGTCGTTGGGCTAGCCAACATCTATTAGGTACATATGTACGTGCTCAATTAGCACAGAAATCGCGGCGGCGAAAAGAAGAGCTTGCGCAATGACATTGACAACGTTTTCGTTTCGCCGCGTCTCGTTTGGTTTCGTTTCGGGTAGTTTCTTTTCTTGTTCAAGCACTCAACTCTTCTGTTTTCATTTTCATTTGCTCGCAAGTATTGGCCATGCAAGAATCTTGGCTGAGTGAGGCTAGTGAAACGCTTGGCCATCTCGCGAGTGCACGCGGCGTATGAGCAATGTAAACAATGACGACTTTTATGACGGTGCTAAGGCGCCGTGGACTTATGTAAATTACTACTAAAACTGGATGACGGATGCTAATGACGCTGAGGTCCCAAAACAGAGTTTATTGACTTGTCAGCGGCTGGGTTTTTGATTTTTTTTCGGACTCTTTGTTGCCCGTGGCGGATGTGAAATCGATCAAAAGAACGGAAGAATCGGAAAAGGCTGGGGAAGCTTGGTCCGGTCAGTGTGTTTTTCTCAGATTTTATGCTCTATTGACTTAGAGCCCAAACACAGACAAAGTACAATCACAATTGCAAACAAATGCGCGGAACAAACCGGACTGTTTAGGCCCGCTTAAAAAGTTGTTAATTTGATTGTAACATAAGCAATCGACAGAGGCCTTGAGGGTGTGGCAGTCTCGAATATTTATTTCCAATACTGGAGGGCCTAAGTGATTGCAATTGGTATACTCTACAGCGGAGGGTCTTGCATTTACCCGTTGATTTTGTAAGGTCTAGGGAATATTTTGAAATGGGTTTCTGTACGAGTAAAACATAGTTAAAATATTTAATATATTATCATAATTATTTAAGGGGTAATCACAGTCTGGTCTTGCCTCTGTTACACTTTTACGAACATTTAAATGTCTCATTTGCGGTGCACGGTCAAATTGGCATGAAAATTATGCATTTAACTTTAAATCTCTCATTACACAATTATTTATTTTAATTGCTGGCTGGGAAAAAAGGGTACACAATCGATTGAGAGGCGTAACAAATTGCTGCCCGAAAAGCACTTAGATTACATAGAATTGGGCTTAAGAAGCCTTCTCCAGTCCAGTCTCCGTCTTCAAGTCTTAATTGCCCCGCCGAGTACATTTGAATGTGAACTTTGTGCCGTCATAGAGTCGTAATTAAAACATTTAGCTACCGTCGCTTCAGCACTATGACTGGCCAAAAAGTTTAGCTTCGAGCTGAACTCTACGGGCAACTTAAATTGGTCTCGAGGCTTGAGACGGAGTCAATGAATCATCACAAATAGAGGCAACGAACTTGCTGGCCAACGGCGGAAGATGAACCCACCGGCAAGGTGAGCAAAAACACAAAAAAACAAAGAAAACCCAGCGAAAACCGGCCAACTGACAAATGTCAAATTATTTAATAGAAGCCATAAACTCCTTAAGTCCACGCGTGCCCCGCCGTATAGAAGATCACTTTGAGGATGGGCGCGGAGCTCGATATGATTTGGATTCTAAATTCTATTTGAATTTTAACGGACCGGTTGCGTCTGTCCACTTACCCTCTTGGAACTGGGACCATCGGAGTAGTCAACCGGTTGACACTTCAGATTGTAGTAGTTCAGCCAGCCGGCCATCAGGTGCTGGGGGAAACCGGAAAGGGAACGACGTAAGCAGATCAGTAAGCTAGACCAAGTCCAGATCCGGACGCGGGACTCACCTCGTAGAACATGTAGCCGCTGAGGGCCACCTGGAAGGCGTTGTAGATGACCAGGGTGCGGCGCAGCTGGAAGGGCTTGCGGTCGCGCATGAAGAGCGGCCCAAAGACGAGGACCCAGGAGAGGTAGATGGCCACCAGGCCGAACGTGAACATCGGATGCTCCATGAGCGGGAAGCGTTCGGCACGCGGATCTGCGAATGGAGGGGAGAAAAGCCATCAAATTAATTGCTGCAATATTGCTTGAATTAATCGCGCTTTCGGCTTTGTCTATGCTAATGCAGACCAGCTTCGATTTGCATTTCATTAGCCTGTAGCACTTCGCATTAAGATAACCATTCAATTTATCCCCGCTGAATGGAATCGTGGCTACGAAAATAAAAACAATTCGTCGCCGTGTTGTCACTGAATCGTTTAAAGTGTCAGCAATGTCGCCTTTCCAGTAAGCAATAATTGTAAGCTATGTGAGGCATTCGGTTAGAAAATAATTCCACTTGCACTGCTTAATAGACATTGTCGTCATAGCTCGATAATGTGGAGGAACCCCCTGATATGGAAATTAGTTGCAAATGGTTTTGCATTATATTTATTTTTTTAAATAGACCAACCTTTCTACAGCCCTGGGTTGTTACTATGGAGAGTGATTAAGGCACAGTAAAAACTTAGATTGTAGAATTAATTACAAATAAGACTGAGATCACGTTTGCTGCTGGATATTCTTGACCTGTTTAACGTAGTTATCGATTTTGCATTGTGTTTATTAATCTAAACTTTATTTGTTTACAATCTTAGTGATTAATAATGAAAAACAGGAAATAGTTGGGAATGATTCTTCCAAAGACCAATTTCTATAAAAACTGTATTGTAAATATAAATTATAATTGTATACTGTTTTAAGCTTGTAAAAAATACTTTGTTGGGTCCGGAATAGTTCAAATTACCCTTGCTTTATTTCGCAAAATTCTAGAACTTTTCGCCTGTCATCGTCTCAAGTTCGTGTCCTAAGTCTTTTGTTTTCAGTCGCACATTTTGAATAATTTCGCTTCGTAAGCATGATTTTGGCACTGTTTAATCCCTCTTAACTTGGTTTAGGATCACTAAAGCAGAAGTGCTATTTGCACGGGCTTTAATTGGCTCTGCCAGCCATTGACCTTTCTCCGGTGACGCTTTTCATTGCCAGGAATGTCAATATGGATCATACAACCCAACATAAGTGCTCGAATGACGCAAAAAACAAAACCCTAGGGGCAATCTGCGTGTTCGAAGTGCCTTTATTGTGCCTAATAAATACATGCTCAGCTGCACACGGCAAAAACCAAAAGGCAAGTCGTTGTCGTCGATGTCGACGGTCGCATCATAAAAATGGCTAAGATAAGCAATGTAAATACATTTTAATTACGTTAATAATTGTCAAAAATACAATTGGCATTGCCAAGGCTGCCATTTAAGACGCACAAACACACAAACATCAACAAAACACACACAAGGTACTACGACAACAAAACAACAAAACCTTTTTAATTGTCCTAGAAGCTTTTTGTTTTGGGTTTTTTCTTCTTTCTGGTTTCATTTTCTCTTTAGTTTCATATTTAGTGTTGTTTGTACTCGTTTTGTACTCGCTTTATTGGCGCTTACGCTTTTGTTATGATTTGACAGCCATAAAAACGCCAATTCATCATTTTTATGCATTAATAATTAGACTATGTTGGCTGATTCACTTGACGGCGGAGTCTTGCAAAAATCGATTGGCACTCTTCATAAACTTAGAAGCTATTTCCTCATATAGAAGGACTAGAACACTGGGACTGACTGGGACACCTACCGCCATAATCCTCTTCCACCAGTTGATAGTAGCGCTGGACCAGGCCCGTGTAATTCCGTGAGTTGTGATGCGTTTTGAACTCGTCCAACGCAATGTTGGCTATCTCCACGACCATTTCGAACCGGGTACTGCTGTTGTAGTTGTGGTAGTTCATCGTCATGATGCTACTGCTCCTTTCGGTTTCTCGTTACTATATTTTTTTGATCCGAAGTGCAAACACTTTTTGCTGAGTGCTGTTAACGCTTTTGTTAATTAGTTTTTATCAGAGGCTCGCCGCAGGATTTCGCATGCTGCGCTCAAGCCGCTCAAGACGATCACTTTCTAATCCTTTCGTTGCCGCCGAAGCTGCGGCTGGCACTCGCTCAGAAAAATCACTCTTCGACTCGCTGAGTTGCTCAACTCGATTACTGGGATTCGCGCAGACTTGGCTGATTCTACCACCACACCGTAGGAATGTTTATGCTCAACTGAATCTGAAACTTCTCAGCAATCACAAGATAAAGTAACTTTTTCGCGGCGGCAGCGCAGCGACGCCGGTGATCGCGGCTTAGCTGCTACAACAACCACGCCGATCGCGGCGGCGGCGGCGGGTTCGGAAACTCAACGAACGACGAATGCGCACAGAACAACGGAAGTTTCGTTAAGTTAGCTCGCCGCCGCCGCAGTGCATGCAATTGAGTGTGTGAGCCAGCTGCACCTGTGTGTGCGTGTGCTTGGCCCAGTGAGTTGCTTTTTGGCTTGACTTCTTGTTTTTTTCTCTATTTTTTAGCATGTTTCGTTTGGCATTCAACTTTTGATGCTGCTGCCGGCTGCCATTCGATGGCTTCTGCGGCTGAATTTGCTTTTTTATAGGTCAATGCACTAAGATATGCTGAAAATAAGTCGTGTTTGCAAATGAAAAATACCTTTTGACGAGAAAGGAATTCAGTTGGCAAAAAATAACGGTTTGCCATACTAATTACAAGAGGACTATGATTTTGAAAGGCGATTTGTGTTAAATTTTCTTATTTTTTATGCAACTGTTAATCATGAACTTAATCAATTTCAACAATTAAAATTGATTATTTACTGATATCATATTGCTTTTATTTTCATAACTATCACATATGTAACTATATACAATTTTAGAATATTTAAATTTTAATTGTAAATTTTATAAAATAGAATAATTAGAATACCATAATAGAATAATGTAAGTATATATTTAATTATATTTATATACCAATTTAAAAAAGGGAATCCTATTTGACAAATTATAAAATCAAAGAATGATTCTATGGAAAAGTATATAATATTGTATAGTCATTTAAGTAAATAATTTAAGAACTATTCATAAATATATTCCTTATGAAATCATTGTGGTTAATCAATAACCCAGAATTTAATTTATTTATTTAAGTATATAATTAATCTGTAAATACCTTACACCTAAAGTACATCTAAAGAAATAATAATAATGAAAGATGTACAATATTTCCATAAGTACTGTACTTGGGAAAGTTTTTTAATAGCTTTGACCTACGTCACTTTTCTGACTATATGTATTATTTTTCCTTATTATGAGCAATACGGGGACTCCCTCACCACATTACACCTTACAATTTAATCCCCACTTTTACAAATGGAAAACAAACTTCTTGGAATGTAATTGCAAGTCACATACATTTATTTTCCGTTTCTAAGGAGACAAACAGGTTATCTGTCAGCCAAGTAGTAACAATTAAAGCACGCTTTTTTAACAACATCGTAATCGCACATACATGTATAAACCATATTAAAGGCTTGAGCTAGGTTAATTCCTGGACTTCCGGCTTGTCTGCGGGTGACCTCAAGTGGTGTTTACTTCAGCGCTTCAGAGTATTTTTGTAATTCCCATTCATGCTTACAGGCCAAATGTCCAGCCAGTATAACCTGTTATTGGGCCATCGGCCCTGGAGGTGTTGCTTGGGGGTCTGGTGATATGCTAAACAAATTCTCGATGGGCTAGACATAGACAGTCGGGCAGCATCCATACCAGAACGACCGGCGTGCGATACGTGTCAAGGTGGTATCTTATTCTAGATCAACAACAGATGGCACGCGGCAGACAGATCCATAGCACTGTCCTACGCGATTTTGAGATGATTTAAATATATGAATATTCGGGAACAATATTGTTAAATTTAACTCGTTGAATTTTGATTAAGCTTTAAAATAGCTCCTTTTCTGCGGTTTCAAAGTTCAACTCTATTTTGTAAATAAATTAATTGCAATATATAGGAATAATATAGTACAGTATATAGTAAAAAATAATATTTGCAGACTAGTGCAATCTATCCGGATACACTAGCAGAGTGCCATCTTTTATGCTTGCTTAAATAAAGGAATTTTATTAAGTTCCATATTTTCTTTCTTGACAACCTTTCAAGTTCGTGTCCTAAGTCTTTCGTTTGAGGCCCTAAAAAATGATAATACTTTCTAAGTAGGCATGATTTGATCGCTCTTTTATATACATTTGAACCAAATTTATGATCTATAAATAAAAAAATGACACTTTTTGCAGATTTATATGCTAATTGACTGCCAGGCATTCCCGGAACGTCCGACGTGTTACACGTGTCAAGGTGGCATCTAATTGAGAGCAGAGCTAGATCCATAATCGATCCGTGGATACGTGCAGAATGGTATCGTGATCAAGGCAAGAGCCACTGGGCTGTGCGTCGTTAAGCCAGGCCAAGTATCGGACGTGTGATGGAACCTTCATCGAGGCCTTTACGACAATATCTTGCAGTAATTATGCCATTGAGTGCCGCATGAACGACTCTCCGTACAGAACCATTTTCGTTTAGTGACAAATTAACGCCGCGCGCATTGAGCGCCTGGCAAATTGTTCTTTGAAGTTCAGCCCGGCCGGTTCGACCTTTGGCTTGATTATTTTGGCCATGTTGGGGCCGAGACCGGATCGGCAAGGATGATGACGTTGCCGGCTATGACTACGGCTACGCTGCTAACGGTTGAATGCGGATTGGCCACGCTTGGCTTGGACTCTGCGCTGCTCTCTGCTCTGCCCCGGCATTTGGTTTTCACCCGTGGCAGCTCCTAGCCGCGGATGAGCTTGGCAACAGCCCCTCGGATCTCACGGTCTAGGTCTAGGTTAGTCGGAAGTCAAAGAAGGCAGCGCCGTCAGCCAACCGGACCAAGATTTCGATGATAAATGTATGCTTTGATAGCTCCAGTTTTGTTGTGATTTTCTGCGTCGCTTTTTCTACTTCAAACGCTTCTTTATTTTTTATTTTGCAGATTTCCGTTCCATCAACGTGATATTTTTGCCATTGGCGAAATAGCTTTGACTTCATCATAATCAATAAGTTTTGAATATGTTTATTATGGCAAATGCTAAATGTTTGTCGCTTATTATTCGCCTGATTAATGGCCCTGGTGTTGACAAGACTTTTGTATTTTGGTCGAGAAAGTTCGGCTAATTGCAAAATCACTAAATTAGTTTTATATACAATGAAATATATTTAAAATTAAGGTTTACTTGTTAAAATAATAACCACGCCTGATTAATATTTTGGTTAAGATATATATTTATAAAGAATAAGAGTCATACACTCGACTGCATTTATCCCATTTGTTTTTATTGATCATTTTTTTATCTTAATGTTTTTTAGAAATACCATGACTGCCTGCAAATATTTTAGGTAAATAATTTGTGAGCCGGAACTTGGCTGTATACACTCGAGGAATCTGCAATGAGAAGCTTAATATTATTCGTCTTCGATATTAATATCAATATTTGAATCCATCAATTGGTTAGCAAGATTTCGTAGATTCGAGTAAAATATAATGTTTCGCATTGTTTGCTTTATCGCTTAGCTTAGCTAATTCTTCACTGAGCACAGAATTACTGCCGGGACCCATCATGATTGTGCATAAATTTTAATTAGCAAGTATATGTAGCAAATAATTAGCAATCATAAATTAATTAGCACTGAATAGAATAAGGTGTGGGTGTTAACACGTCAGACCGGGGACATGATGGGGCGTTTCTGGAGCGTTTCAGAACGCTCGTGCGCTGACAGCTTGACCGCTGACCGCGCTCGTTTTTCAATTTCTAATAACGGAATGTTTTCGAAAGGCTGGACCGGAGACTGGCCCCTGATTAAAAGGTCGGATCGTATCGGGGCCGGTAAACAGCAATTACCAATTATACTGCATCAGCGACGGCTTATTAAGTGTTTTTATTAATCGCGCCGTGGAAGTAACAGCATTTTTGTTCGGAGTTTCGCAATCGCTGCTATTGGATTGTTAAATGCTTCATGTCAACTCCGCCGGCGATGGTTTATCTTCAGATCTGGGCCATACTTAGTCTTAATTGCGTTGCAATTTGGTGCAGAAAATCCAGCAGCACGCCCTGACCTTGGGCACGATGGCCCGAAAAAGAGACAAGGCTTTAATTTAAACACTCGAGCATATTTGTATCGCACACATGTGCAGATGATTCGGGCTCTCGGAATTTCAAGCTCAAGCTGAGACCTGCCCAAGTGTGCGGAAAACACTTTTGGCCCTAATTGAATGGGCAAACCCAGAAGTTGCCTGCCCAGATTTAGTTGGGTAATCGTCAAAGAATCGGTAACTAAGTCGCCAAGATGGCACGTTCGATGGTCAGCTCACTGAGATGGCCAGCGGCGGGTGCGAAAAATATGATTTGGGGGTTGAAATATACTTTTTAGAGGGCATAATTTACAGGGGGATTTTTCTTTAATAAACTATACAGAAATAATGATACATTTTGACAAATTGAGAGTCAAAGATCTGCTGAGGATTGCCAAGACTTTGAACCTGATTTACTCACTTGCTTGACTCACCAACAAAGTTTATTTAACACGCAGAATTATCTTTACTTAATAACATCTTTGAACTAAATGAAATATTTAAATATTAGTATTTATTATTTGTAGTGCTGTCACTCCATTTGTTTCCGCCCCTGAATTTGGCTAAATAAAGTTAGAGGCCGAGAGCTGCCGCCGCGTCTGCTAATCAATTGGCCAAACTTGCGGCCAGTTACAACTGAAGTACATCCAGACAAATGCACAAACATTTCAAGTTTCAAAAATAAATGAGCTCAGCTCGGTGATTTTTCGTAGCTGCTCATCAGCTTTTAATTTTCGGGTTTATGAGGCACAACGGCAACTGAAATGATAAAGTTCTCGCCAAACCGCAGCTCGACGCTGGCGAATTTTGAACTTGAGAGCGGCGAGATACATATTTTTGAATATAATTAAGAGCGGGCTGCTCCAAGAATAGATCTGCTGGCAGCCAATTAGCAATTAAAAGCTAACTTTGAACTTGACACAGTTGCTGAGCGCGAAAAAATCACAGACACTGCGTATTGCCTCAGATATATCGCCGGTATTGAGAGCTGGCGAAAATATCGAGACTAGAATGTATAATTATGCAACTTAATTGGCGGCGGCTGCCAAATGAAAACCGCTCTGCGCTATCGAGTCTATTAAGCTTCTTAGGCATTTTCTGCTCCATCGTCATCGCGACGTTCGATCAGGAAACGGAAGTACGATTTCTTTTTCTCCACATATTAATCTTTTTGTTTTTCTCTCAATTTATCGCTCGAAACGAGTTCCTCCCAAGGGCAAGCCAACGGTAGTTGCTAGTTGGCCAGCTACGATCCGAAAATTCGATTGATCGGATCACGCGGAGAGTGCGCGAGAGACCCGCTAGTTGCTTCATATACTAGATATATTTAGATTCGGCATTTCCGTGCTGGCAAACGAGTTCGATTTGCGCAATTAAAGCCACTTTGGATGAGTGGCCATAGAGCAGGAGCATCGACCTGTTACAGCTTCAGGTGGCTCCGGGTCAGCTCAACAACTCGTGTCATGTAACCCACTAATCAGCACCATTTAGCCTTTGTTTACACTCAGGGGGAACACCCAATTAATTGTATGGAAATTAGATTATGGATTGACCCTTTTCGCTGACGTATTAAGAACTTGTGCCCCACAATTAGTTATAATTTATAATTACTAAGAGGAAAGAAATGGAGTCTAGAAAATTTGTTATTGGGTCAGGAGATTTTCCTAAGAAATTATAATGGGGCAGTTAATGTAAAAAGTGTAATTAATATTTTTTATTAAATAATGCTGATTTGTCTAACTAAAAAAGCTAAAGACGCTATGCCCAACTGTGAAAAAGCTAGTATGAAAAGATTTAAAAGATTCATTTCACTGGAAAATGTTGTTGGGCACATATCATTAAAAACAATTAAAGGTATTGGAAAAACAAGATATAAAGATATAAAATAGATATAAAATATATCGCTAAACAATATCTCGAAAATGCAGTAAGTTTTGATACAATTTTAACTACAAACGAGAAAGCCAAAGTTTGAATGCCCTTCCAGTTTCAAACGATCATAACTAAGCCGAACAGGCCTTTATTTCAATTTGCAAAGCTGTTCTTTGCTAGTTTATAAGGCTAAAAAATCTACATACTTTTTTTTACCATTTGTTAAACTTAAAATTTTTGTCAAATTTTGATAATTTTAACGATGTAACCCCTTATATTTTGTTGAAAAAATTGGTAAAAATTTTTTTTCTGCCTGAGATAACTAGATCGACTTGGCTGTTGATGCTGATCAAGAATATATATGATTTATAGGGTCGGAAATGACTCCTTCATTGCTTTGCGGTCTTCTGACTACAATTAGAGTACGCTGGATATATTACATATTATTTGAAATTATTAATTATTTTCGATGACTGATATAACTAAATTGACTCATCTGATAATGCTGATCAGGAACAAATAAATAAAATAAATTAAGAAATCAATAAAATTGATTTGTATCCATGCAGGAATAATTATAATGCTATAAATGATCCTATAAATGATCATCATTAACCCCTGAGTCGATATAATCATAACCGGGAGAAGAAAAATGTTAAAAATTTTTAAAATAATAATATAACTAAATTATTTTTTATTATTTTAATTTGATCGAATGAAATATTATGTTTCCCAAGAAATGAACATATTTTCTATGTATTGGCTCAAAGCGAATTCCTGTAAAAACTTATATATGTTTCGATTTACCATAAAAATTTTGAATAATTCTGAATAAAATATTTGAAAAATTGTAAATGGATGCTGGTTTATCAACTTATTAAAAATAATAAACAAACAAATAGGTTTCTGTATTAAAATTAATGTATTTTTTTCTTAGTTGTGATATATTTTTATGATACAATTGCAAACTGTAAGGCAATTTCCCACTTTATTGACATATTTTATGGAGATTTGATGATGATGATGGCGGAAATATATCCACATAATTTCGAATGATTTTTTAAACCTAACGGCTATAAGCTTGAACATTTTTCAAAATAAGCTGGCAACTCTTTGGCAAGCTTTAAGCCGAGTTTTGCTAGCACCAAACCTAGATGCCGCCAGCAGCGTGTGAAAAAGCCAAGCTCGGCTTTAGCCAGCCGTCGGACCGCAGACAACTTTAATGCGGCCAATTAAACATTTAAGAGCCTCATTTGCAATTGCTGTTAGCAATCTTACGACTAAAGAAAAACAATGCTGTAGGCATAGAAATAAACGCAGGTTTAATGATTTCATTTCGCAGAGCTGGTAGGAGATGCTTACCCATCGGAAATCAATGATCGCAATCAAATTGTTTGGCGCCCTTTCCGCCGGCCTTGGTTAATAAGTAACAAAAAAACCACATAAGTATTGATAATTAAATTATAATGTTGTGTCTCATCGCCAATTAGGAATTCTACAAAGCGTACACGCGAAACAAGCCGAGGAGATTTTGCACATTTAATTGTTGTTCGTGTGACTGTTTTTGTCTACGCAATTTGGCCCAAACGAGGCGGGAGGGGGGAGTACGCAAAAACTCAACAATAATTGTTTAACGGTTTGCTGGCCAGTTTGGCTCTTGGCTATGTAAATGTTTGCGGAAGATATTTGCATAACTGGCGCGCAGCTCGCAGCTCCCAGTTCGATCGCATGAATCGAACATGAATCTGCGTTTGCAGCGACGCAGATAATAAACTGTCGTCTTTTGCATACTATTATGATTGGATATATGTGACTGTCTTTCTGTCGGTCTGTCTTTCTGTCTTTCAGTCTTTAAGTCTGTCTGTTTAACGGACAAACAAAGACGCATGCAAATGGCGGCAGGCCGGAAGAAGCCCCTCTTAGCGGCACACACGGCGTATGATTGATTCCTGGCAGCGGCGCAGCCATCGAAGGGATTCACCCTCCACTGGGCCTGACATTCACCCACATCTTATGCAGTCCAATCGAATGCGAACTGGCCGCGGCTCACATAAGTTTTAGCCAAGTTTAGCAGCAAGTTCAAGTTCAATTCGCCGGCGACACAGTTAGCTGCGAGTGACCCCAGCCTCAGCCTCCGCTTATGGTTGGTGTTGTGCTGGTTAGCTGGTTTCATTAGCTTTCGATTGGTCCGGTCTGCGATTTGACCCGGAAGTGGCATCAATCGGTGCGGTCTCTAGAATCCGAGCCCTAGGCCCCCAGAACTCGTATGTAAATTGACCCACCGAACGCGTGTCTCCTTGAATTAACGCCACCTCACATTCAATTTTAGTTTCGAATTAAAATTTCTGTCTGTAAATTAGTCGTTTTATCGTCGTTAATCGCGGTTTCTTGTGTTTGTTCTGGCATTGCTGGTAGAGTTGTAAGAAGAATTTCGTTGACGCGGCACAAAAAGGTCAACGGAATTCTTGACCAGCTACGCATTTTCTTCTAGAGTTCAACGTGTTGGAGATGGAGCGCCGAAATTGTATCCGAATGTGGGTCAAGGTCATGCTGAGATTCGTATGAAGCTTGTGAAGAATCAGAGAACGGGGAGAATTACCCGAAGGGAAAAACAAAATAGAATGAAAATCTCATTCTGCCGTCATTTGTGTTTGTTGGGTTTCTCTAATGGCTAATGATGAAGAATACTCAATAAAGACATGGGAGAGCGTTCAAAGTATAATTGAGGAATTGTGGAGAAAATGAAAGTCCATTAGGTGTATACTGTAGTATATTTATTATCTATTATATCTGATTAGGTGTTCACATTTTTACCGCTTTACAGCGAAGTGCTGTAAATTTAAATTAAAATATTTAATATTTTATGTAAAGTCCACCCAGTGCTAACCCTAGCTTCCGTACTTCGCACTTCCATTGAAATAAACAGTTTCCCTAACCCTTAAACCCAAGCTCGAATACTTTGCTTTCAAATCAAATGCCTCATCCTTTTAATTTCAACTCAATTGCGTTGACCATAACGATCGGGACTGACAACTATTCAGGAATATTTTATGATTCTTTAGTATGTACAAAAGGCTGCCAGGCCAAATAGAAATCGAATTAAAATTCAAGCGAATTCAGCCAGCAGCAGCAGCAACAAAGAACCGGCAACACGCACGCACACCTGAGCACTTAAAGCCAAGAACATCGATATTATCATAGAAAAACGAGACCAGGCGGTCTTCCGATATGTGTACGTATAGAATTATATATGCAGGCGAACCCATACCCATGAAATCGAAACGAAACGATCGCACAATAGAACATTTCGACTAAAACTAATGCCAATAGCAATGCTCAAGTCAAAGATGAGGATGAGCAAGATGCCAAAAAGCCGAGACAAAAGTTGGGCTTTACACAAAAACTAAGAGCAGATAGAGATAGATGGAGATAAAGACTAAACTGCGACTGAAATGAACTGAAACAAAAACAAAATCGGAAAAGAGCCAAAGATACAGCAACACCAAAAAATCGAACCTTTAGACGAAATTTTTATACATAGCCGCGCACAGCTCGGCGTAGCAGTTCAGTGCGCGTACAAGTCTCGTGGGTAGCGGATGCCAGCAAAGGTCTCTCCACCACTCCATACACTATACTATACTACACTCATACCGCAATCCAGCATCTTAATATCAGTCATAAGAAGCAGATGAAACAAGACTCAAAATACAGTTGTCATGGTGTTAACATTAAGCGTTCCCGCTGCTTGTCGTTTGCTGTTGTAAATTAAGTGCACGGCAATCGAAGAGATTGCAACAGGTGCCCCAAGCTCTTGATTTGCAAGTGCCAGTGTGTGTTTTGTGTCTAACAGAGTGATCAATCAGATCAGAAATATAAGAAACTTATCTTAGAATCCGTTGCCATATCCCTCAGATAAGGACTAGGACCCTAAAACTCCGAACTCAGTGGTGTAGGAAAGTGTTAAATGTCATTGGGTTTTGATTGAATTTGCAAGTAATGGAAGTTAACTTCACTTCGATAGTCCTCGCAAAGATTTACAATATTTGTTCTTAGAATATATCCTTTTAGTTGTAATTTAATCATATAGATGCTTAGAATAAATTGATCTTTTTATGATTTTCGTACTGGAAATGTGTAAAAGAGTAGAAGTAAAGATTCAATGATTTGATTGTGCCAAATAAAAGGAGCTTTTTATAAAGTAAATATTAAAAAATCTCAACAATCCTTATAATTTTTTTAAAGTATAAGAGGCATTATTTAAATGCTTTAGAATATTAGACAAGGCTAGACTCAAAGAGGTCCCTCATTAGATATGCAAACACACTTTTTAGAACACTAAACAATTGCCATATATGTTTATTGTGTAGATCTTCGATTCGCACCTGACAAGGTCATTCAACTTTTGCGACATAATTTAATTAGCCAAAACGAAACCGAAGCCTTCTTCGCATGGTCTTCGGCTTCGACAGTTGGGCAATAGGTGACACAATTTTCTATTTGCTCGCTATAGGCGTGGCCAAGGCCCGTTGACAAAAACAAAAGGCCAGAGTAGAAATCCCCGAGACCACCGGCCATTTAACAAATGACTAACCAAGTGGAAATGTCTCTCGAGATGGGCGATGATCAGCCAGACACGACGGGGACTGTGCCCCAAGAGATGCGACAGTTGTCCAGATCGCTGGCTCTTCCCACCCATTCCCCAGAAGTTGGAAGTAAACAATATAAAACTATGGCAAGGTCACGATATGGAGCTGAAAATTGATAAACTCGATTTTTGGAACATTTCCGTGCATACAGATACAGAGACAATACAGGTGGTTAGCACCTTAGCACCTGTTATTGCCGCCATTTGTCGCCCATATTCTGTGGCGTCAAATGTTGCAGATAATATTCAAAAGGCTTGAAGTGCAGGAAATGGCTGGAAAAAACCTGATAGCTACCGCAAAGTGTTGGCCAACTTGCCCTTCGACTTGGAGGTATTTCTGCTTCACTCATTTATTATTTCAATTTGTTCGCACACTCCAGCCAGTCCAAGAAGCCGATCAGAATAGCCTCGAAAACGACGAAAGAAATCATAATGCTATTCGATTACCGCGCTCTTAATCGGCCTTTGCCAAGTTCAAGTGTGAGACTCGAAGTCAACGAACGTGATTGTGCCTTTTGGCATATGTATGTAGGTGCCAGTGCTCGTTGGCTGCTCGATGCTGGCTTGATGGCTCTCTAATGGTCCTTCGAAGACCTGGGCTGTGAATCTAGGTTCTCGGGATGATTAATCATCGTGGAGTGCCACCGCCAAGTGCTCCATGAATGACTCTGGCTGCTTCTGTTGAGAGACTCGCCAGACAGGCAGACAAACATAATTTTCACGCTGCGATGCGGATGGGTGAGAGGGGATCTACACACGTGAGATGCCGTCTCGGTACCTTGGTGTCTCTTGGGGCTTTGGGATCTCGCAGTCGGAGTCCCAATTTAGCAGATGTGAGGCAACCGCGGTCTGTGTGGTGGCCACCTTAACCAATTTGTTGCGGCCTGCTGTGCGTCGCCGCGGTTGTTTAATTCATAATAATGAATATAATTTACTGTTACTGTTACATGATAATTTCACGCATTTCACCGCCACCAAGACACAGCGACTCTTTCGGGTCTGATGGCCATTGTGGGTCTTTATTTATACATTTCTGGGCTCGGCAACAGCAACTAGCTGGCGGCATTAGCATAACTTAAACGGAGAACTCGAACTGAAACTCATCCAGACTCCCTGCCGTTCTTCCCCGTTTAGATTTCGCAAAAACTCGTTCGTTGCGACGCGTGCTTAGCAGATTTTTAATTCCCACATCGAAGCGATCAGCGACTATATAATCGTAAGAGTCCAACAAGAATTTAAAAATGGCAGCCGTCAACGCAACGCAGGTGGACTATTGGAACTTTCTGTTCACCGATCTGGCAGGTAAGTGGCGTCATGTGCCCGCATATATCTTCGATACCTATAGCTGGTTCCCACTTTCCCAGATCCACGCACCAATGACTGGTTCCTGATCAAGTCACCGCTGCCGCTGCTGGGCATCCTTGCCTTCTACCTGTTCTTCGTGCTCTCCTGGGGCCCCAAGTTCATGAAGGACCGCAAGCCCTTCAAGCTGGAACGCACCCTGCTCGTCTACAACTTCTTCCAGGTGGCCCTCAGCGTATGGATGGTGTACGAGGGTGTGGTCATCTGGCGGTACTACAGCTGGCGGTGCCAGCCGGTGGACTGGTCCCGCACCCCCAAGGCCTACCGTGAGGCGCGCGTGGTCTATGTCTACTATCTGGCCAAGATAACCGAGCTGCTGGACACCATATTCTTTGTGCTGCGCAAGAACGATCGCCAGGTGACCTTCCTGCATGTCTACCACCACACCGTGATGCCCATGATCAGCTGGGGCACCAGCAAGTACTATCCCGGCGGACACGGCACCTTCATTGGCTGGATCAACTCGTTTGTGCACATCATCATGTACTCGTACTACTTCCTCTCCGCCTTCGGACCCCAGATGCAGAAGTACCTGTGGTGGAAGAAGTACATCACCAACCTCCAGATGGTGAGTAGAGTTCTGAATATGCGAAATCTTTCTCGCTTTTCAAGCTTCCAACTTGAGTGAGTTGCTACGTAAAAAACATTTAATTAAATTTGTTTACTCATCCATAAAAGCTGTAGTGCAGATTATTGATTTACTTATTCAACATCTTCCTGATTCTTTGAGTTTCAATAAAAGCAGTATTTTTAAGTAGCAAACATAGATAGTATCCTTAGCTAAGACCCTCAAAATAACCACTAACCGTTTGATCTATGTTTTGTTCTGCAGATCCAGTTCTGCTGCGCCTTCATCCACCAGACCCAGCTGCTCTACACGGACTGTGGCTATCCCCGGTGGTCGGTGTGCTTCACCCTGCCCAACGCCGTGTTCTTCTACTTCCTGTTCAACGACTTCTACCAGAAGTCCTACAAGAAGAAGCAGGCGGCTGCCAAGGCCAAGGCCCTCCCTGCGGACAATAACAATGAGAGCTGCGCCAAGGACCTCAACAAGGCCGCCCAGCAGCTGCAGGAGCAGAAGCAGAAGGCCTTGTAGGCCGTCACACCCACCAACACCATACCAGGCGCCCCCTCAATACTCGTACAAAGCGGGACACCACTGAGAGCCACCACGTTCTATGTGCAACTTTGTTGACTAATTTCTTAAGCAATCCGCCGCCAAAAATCAGAAACGAGACACAATATATATACATGTATTTGAGCAAACGAGGTTTCCCGGTCCGTGAGACTTGGGGACACCGATACACCCATTATGTAAATGTTCAAACAGTTGAAATTGCTTTTTGCAGCCATCGTCATCATCGCTCGCTCCGTTTGATGTTCGCATCTGGCGGACAACAAATGAAAGAAGTCGTGTGTCTTTCGGCCAAAACTGAACTAAGTTAAGTAAACAGGCAGAAGAAGCGTTAGTTGTGTAAATAAGTGTAGGTACGCATATGAATACGAATATGTTTTCTTTAGATTTTATATACTTGTGGTATGTAAAGTAGGCATAAGCGAAGTGAAAAATAATAGTAAATAGCAAATAGCGAACACCCATAAATTCAAACACATTTTACAAATAAAAATCTAGAATTTTTTCTACAACAAAATATCGAAAAAAAAAACAGAACAATGAGAATTATTCTTTTGAATGGTATTTGGGAGGGGACAAGAACTTAAGGTCACTAGAGTCCATTGATCTTGAAGGTCTCAAAGGGTATTTAAGAATCAATGGAATACCATATTATCTTGATGCTTTTATAGAGACCCTGTAAACACACTATAAACAAATTGTTAACATAATAATAGTTATGGCGAGAATGTGACAGCCATTTAATTAACCAACCATATTTTATTATAAAAATATTGAGACCCTGTGACAGTTCAAAATTAAATGAAATAAGTTATTATTATTACTTTTCTTCTTTTATCAATCTTTTTCAACAGACACTTGAAGATTGCTTTTAAATTATATCAAACCAATAATCTTAATTATGATTATTGGAATTTATTGGCTCAATTTAATTGATTCTTATATATTAAGTCAAGATACAGTGTTTGCTAATTCTATTAACTTTGACCTTGAAATTATTGCAGACGAAGCCATTTCCTGTAATCAAAATCATAGAACAATCATAAAATTTGCCTCATTATTTGGAGAGCCACACAATCTTAATTTTAATTAACTTTGTTTGGTTAATGTGTCAGTTAACTTGAAGGAATTTCCCAGCTAGCCCCACCCATTCGGTCAACCTTACATAAATCTCTCGAGGAAGCCTTTGCTCAAGGAGCTCATTTAAATCGAATCAATATGTAATATTAAAAGAACAATCTTCTCATTCATTCAGCGGCGGAAGCTGCGACATCCGTAATGCTAAATCTGATTTGAATTTGAATGGGCGTGGCCAGAACAGGTCTTTTGGGGTGATGATGGTGATGCAGCACGTCCAATTTTTACGTGGCTCTGGGAACGCTGACCACCGGAGCTTAATTCGGAGGCACCTTGAGCGAGATAAGAGTTTGATAAATTCCGCAGCCTTTTATTGAGCAATCAGTCAAAACGGAACCACAGCGAAGCGGAAGTGAAACGCATCTTCGAGTGGGGCTGCTGCTGCTGCGGATACAGTATCGAACCTCGAGCCGGTTTCCTCTATTCGACAGCTGACCTTGATCTTGACCACAAACACGAGAAGACAAAGACGAACCTCCCAGCGAAAAAGTCGTTGTCTGTCTTCAACTGGCCCCAACCGGAGCTATATCTCTGGTTACCAGTTTTATGGCCTGATCAGCATAGAATTGATTGAAGATCGAAGCAGAGGAAGAACAGAACCTGTGCGAAACCTTTTTTGAAAAATTTCCATACTGAAAATGGCCGCAGGGGAGTATACTTTTAGGCATTTTTCTTTCTTCGTCTTTGCAGCCAGTTGAGGGGCCAGTCTGACCTATGCAAATGTGGCGTGAAAATAGTAATGCCATCGATAAAAATACACAACACAGCACAGGAACCCCGCAAGATGGCACAGATGGCATTCTAAATCAGGCCCTTGAACTTTGACTTCAACCACAAAAACATCGTCTTCTTTTTATCTATTTATATTGAAAATCTGCATAAATAAACGGGCTGATGCTGGGCATGTGTGTGAGTCAAGGCGATGGAGAAAAAATTGATTAGAAATTCTAATTTGGCAGCGACATTCACCCATCGCCATTCGTCGCCAAGGTGTCTAAGCCGGTGCTGGGACCAGTTCTCTTTCTGGCCAGCAGAACGTGTTGCATAATCGCGCCAAGCACGCGTACGCAGTTACCTAGGACAATTGGCAGGTGAAATCCCATCGATTAATCGACAGGCATTAATCACTCTTTATGCCCCGGAGAGTATCTAATCCATCTGAATGGCTGCGCGGCCTGCAGATCTGCATAATTCCGCCGGGCGGGAGGTGCGCGTGGCCCGGGAATCGATTTGGCCACGAATGTGCCGTCATAAATAATGGGATCCAACTGGTTTTCGATTATCTAACCACCAGCCTCGTGCAGAAAACCCGAAAAATAAAGAATTTCCAAACCCCCCATCGGTGAAACCCGAATCGAGCCGGCAAAGAACAGAGACAGAGCGCTGGGCTCCTTATTAAATATACAAAAATCAAAGTTTTATTGAATTTTTCTTGTTCTTGTTTCGAGAAACGATTTACGGCTGCATTTCATTAATAAACTCTATAACACATTCCCTCGCACACATTCGCACACACAGGCACTCCGGCTAGAAAAACATAAACACGTAAACATTCGCACACTTAGGGATCTAGCTACTTTTTGGGTTGAAATATCTTCGTCTGTCCGGCATAAACATTACGCTGGCCAATCCTCCTACATACAGAGATACAGAAAAACAGATACAGATACAGATACCGATGCAGATGCAGATACAGATACAGATACAGATACGGATATGGATACCTTACGAACTAACTTCTGAAGCCCCGCGCTACGAAAGTAATTGCTAATCGAAACCCCTGGAAATCTCCCAGCTCCCGGTCTCACTCCACCTTCAGCGGCTTCACACTGTTGTTGTTCAGATCGATGTAGGCCTTTCCCGGCATCGAGTTCTGCAGACTGATGGCCGCCGCCGTCTTTCCGTTGCCCACGTTCATCGTCTGCGGCATGCATCCCATTCCGCCGGCGGCCCGGAGTGCGGACTTGGCCAGATTGCTGCCCGTCGCCGATCCTGCGCCATCGACGGTCTTGGCCTTCTTGTAGGTCTTGCGGTAGAAGTTGCCGAAAAGATATAGGAAGATGACCGTGTTGCCCACGAAGAAGAAGGTGAGTGTCTTGGGCATGTTGCAGCCCTTGGCGCCGACAGCCAACATGTAGCCGAGGATGAGGACGAACTGGATCAGCTGGATGCTGGTCATGTACTTCTTCCACCAGAGGTACTTCTGGTACTGGGGTCCCATTGCCGCCACCATGTAGTAGAAGTACATGATGATGTGCACGCCCGAGTTGAGGATGCCAATGATCACGCCCTGCTCACCGGGCACGTACTTCAGGTAGGCCCACGAGAAGAGGGCCGTCACCGTGTGATGGTAGACATGCAGGAACGATATCTGGTTGTCCTTCTTGCGCAGCACGAAGAATGTCGTGTCCAGCAGATCGATGATCTTCGAGAAGAAGTAGAACCAGGCGCCGGAGTACAGGGCAAGGGTCTGCTCCCGGGTGCGGGTAATCTCGCACTTCTTCGAGAAGATCGAGGCCATCACATTGCTCTCCCGGATGGACTGCGGAAAATGAAATGAAAAGAAGTTATTACTCTGAAGATTTAAAAATTACTCAAAACTACTTAATGAATCAAATGAAATAACTCATTCACAATATCAATTGACATTCATTCATTCATGATTTGCGTTTTCTTTGTCAATTGCCGAATCGAGTATAGAATTCAGAACAATTTTTTTGCCTTTCATCTATATGTTTAGCTTCAAAGTGTGGAATTTGTAATGCAAATATTGCCCCGCCCATCATTTTGTATGTTTAACAAGCACTTCGCCCTGGTGTTTATTAAAAATGGATAATACATAAATCGGGATCAGTGCTCTGAATAATTGTGACGCCTTGTGGCTTTATGGACTCACCGTGCGACACATCCAAATGGAGTAGCAGACCTGGAAGGCATTGTAGAACACCATTATGCGCTTTAGATCCATCGGCTTGCGATTCTTCATGTACTCAGGGCCGATCTTAAGCACAAATGCGAGATACACCAGCACCACGCCCACCACGGGCGCCGGGGAGCTCATGAGGAACCAGCTGTCCACCGTCTCATCTGGAAGATACAATATTTTATTAAATTAATACTTAAAATTGTTTAAAGGATTTTTTGAGACTTACCCACGCCCTTGGCCAGGCCGGAGATGCGCTCCTCGACAATCTGCATATAGGTGGTCATCGTGGCTGACTCGAACTGCAATTGGCAACTGCAAAGAGCGGGGAAGGGGTGGGAGAGCTTTAGAAAATTTCGCCGAAAATCGAGAATTCAGAGCTCGACGTCCGCACGCCGCGTTGCCAAAATATTGAATGAAAAGATATTCTAAATCCCGAACGCTCAGCACGTTTTCAGCTCGGAATGGGATTCGGATTCGGAATCGAAATCGGAATCGCGAGCTGCGAGTTGCGAGTTGCTAGTTGCTAGTTGTGAGTTTCGCGTCGCGAGCGTTGATTATGCTGGCTAAGGAGAAGCCTCAAAACGCTGGGGAGCCGAGTGGAGAGGAGCGTGAGCTGCATTGGAATTTCTGGGCGAGATACGCCAGTGATTTTTTAATGAAAGGCGCGAAGAAATCGCCAATTGAGCTATCCCCAATCGAGTGATGAATGACGACAGCAGTCGCCGGACAGAGATAAAGCTGGCTGCCATCGCTGCACTCCAATGTCGTCCATATATCATATATATCATTTATATATCTATATAAGTAGCATATGAATCTGAAGACGACTTTAATAAGATCTTAGATTCTTGGGGCTGGCACGACCGCAAGTCATTGGCTTGAAACCTGAAAAGAGTCGCACCCAAGGCTTCATTTGAATTTCTTGCCTTGGCACTAAAGTTAGTCCAACTTTGGTATTCATTTTGTATCTTGTATCTCCTCGAATCTCTTTATCTTTGTATCTCTGTATCTCGCACACTCACATACTCACATTGGCCTAATGTTCTTGCCAAGTGGATGGATGGCCGGCCTCGCTTCTCGTTCTTGCCTCTCATTGTTATTTAAATTGCACGCGGAAAGAGTTTTGATTGAAAATGGCCTATCAAAAATGTATTCAATTACAGTGTGTGCCGCGCGGGAACTTGTTTTTATGTAACTCGTGTCTTTCCGCGTGTGTTCTCTTCATTAACCACTGACCTAGCCAACTCGAACCGGAACTCGTCGTCCACCGGGCAGCAGAAGATTCTCGACCCTCGACTAGTTAGCTCGCCTTGTATAATTAGCTGCCCAATTCGCATAGATTTATCCAGTCAGTCGTCGAACAGAATTGATTTTAATCCCAGTCCAACTGATTCGGCAAGTGTGTAAGCAGGGCTTGCTCGGATGGCAGCTTGGGTCTCTAATGACAACCGAATGACTGGAGCTTCTGTTCTAATTGCAGCAATGGATCGCATGGCGTGCCATTAGGCGTGGAGAGCATTCGCCTTGAGAGTTTCCCGAAGAACAGATCAAACACCTGGCTCCGCCGCTAATTGGACCCACTTGGCGTATGATTGATATGTGGCGACTGCAGCCGATCGACAGCGACTGAGACTGGGTCTCTGTCAGGGCTAGAGCGATCGATCGCCTTCCCACTTCCATATAGCCATATTGCCAAAGCCATTCCCCATCGCTATCGACAGCCCATACCCATTCCCGTTCCCCATTCGTATGCAAGGCACCTGGCATCCATAGACTGACACTGGAGACAGGAAAAGTGAGCTCGCATCATCATTATCATCATCATCACGGCCAAAAATGTGACGCCAACTGTCGACAGGTTGAGTCAGGCGACTGTTCCGCTGGCTGCCTTCGGGGCTGCTGCTGACGTTGATGGGCCACCCGCCACCTTTTTGGGAAACCCCCAAGCTCGGTCCAGCCCCCCAAGCACCTTCTGCAACACTTTTGGACACCCCCAGAGGCCGCTGTGCCTCGATTCTAGCCGGGCCCAGCTCTTCCGCAGTTGGGGAAATAAAATGTTGGAAAACAAAATGTAAAAATAAACGCAGACACCGATACAGAGGCGGACTGCCGCGCACGCATTAAAATTATGTGTATTGTATGCATAATTGATTTCGCTTTTGCCAATTTGTACCCTTTAAGAGGTGCTTGTCGAACGCCGTGTCAGCATTATCAGAACAGAGAAGCTCAGTATAAAGTATAGAGTACCGATACTCGGAATTGGATTTACCCAGCTACCAACACGGGTTGTCCATAATTCCAAATGTTTCGATGTTTCCTATTTGCTTCCCTTGGGCTTGTGACTAATTCGAATAAGTTGTGTCTAAATGCCCAAAAAGCGTCTGGCCGGTGCGGAAAAGCACCCGAAAAAGCGTTAATTTTTATGAATTCGCCTCTAAAAATAAAAGGTATTAACTCAAACAACTTAATTTGCCACTAATTCGAGATCTAATGAAGGCCGATGGGGCATTAGTCTTTCATCGGCCAGCGTGTTTATTTGTATCTGTACCTCTGGTTGCGATTTAAATGTTGTTAAAAAGTTGCAAGTTTGCATGTCTATTTTGCAATGTTGTGCTTAGAGGCAAATGTTTTTTGGCCACGTGTCTCCACAGTCATAAAAAATAAAGCATAAATATAGTAAATGAGGTAAACTTAACATTTGTAGGCTAGGCTAATGTGTTTAGGAAAGAATACCATGTACTCTTTAACTGATCTCAGCAAGTCGTCGATGCATTATTGAAAACAAAATTTTTTTTTAAGTAATATTATTTTGAATGTTGAAATATTTTAACAAAAGTTGTAAGCTAAATTTAAATTTTGCTTTTTGTTAAGAAAATTAATTGAAAAAATTCGTAATAGCATTATTAGCTGTCTCTTTAATTGTTAGATTCTTATATATACTATAAATGGATCAATTTTTTCCCGTGCATATTCTACTCCAATGGGGCGGATGTTTATTACAGGTGTTGCAGCACCGATTTTTCACACGCACTTGTCTGTTTGCCAATGACAACAATTAGCCATGTGAAAAAATAAAATTCCCGAATACATTAAGGTTGGCCCATTGCAACTCTGAGAGATGTTGCGATGCACCTGAATGTCTCACAAAATTCATGGGTTCTGAGTAAAGGGTATGTGGTATCGGGTCGGGTTTTCGTGCTTGTCTCTGTTTCGGTTTCTGATGTGTTGCGCATTGTTTTCCCGACGTGTGCAACAGGTTAATCATTTAGTCTTGCCTGTGTCAAGTGCACATGTTTTATGGTTTCATGCTTGCTTAGCGCTGTAAATTAATTTTTTCTGCCAGCCGAGGCATTTGCACAGAGGAGGCACCAAAAACGCGCCGAGTCAGTTAGCACTTGGCAACCACAGCAACGCCACATATACACCCAAATCCATACCTATATCCAGCAACTGGCCTAAGTTGACACCGTGAAAAATAAAGATCATAAACTATAATCGGATTGGATATTGATTATTTAAAAAATAATGAGAAGTAATGAGTTACAGTACAGAGCTATGACTGATTGGGCCGTGTAATTGGGGTTGTTATTCTGTGATTTGTGTGAAATATAATATATAATTATAATAACTATAGTGGAAATAACTTGTAAAACTTGATAGAATCCTATAGCTATCCATTTAAATTTATAAATATATATTTCATATACTTTTCAAGATGTTCTTGTACTTCCCCTATATATTTATATATATCCTAAAATATTCCATAAATTAATCTAGTATTTTGCGAGAAGCTTCAGAGCTAAGATTTATAAATAATATATTAAATTAGCATATTTATGGTATACAGATCTTTGAGAACCGGATCACCTAAAGAATTGTTTTGTAAATGCTCTGTTTTTCCCTGTGCACAAAGTGTGTCATAATTTCTGGCACTGTCGACCATCCGGACCAACTGACGGACGATCTCTGACAACCTTTAATTACTTGGCAAATATTTGCGGCGTTAATTGGATTTTTCTGGGACCGCTGGGCCGCCGGTGCCCGTGTTATCTTTAGGAACTGTAACGGATATGGCCCGTGGCCTGTTCGTGGGAACTCCGACTTCTAACTTGTTTGCCTAACCATGAAATGTGGTCATCTTCGCGAGGCGTGGGCTTGCTCGCCGCGATGCGATGCAGCTGCAAATCGAATAGCAATCGATTACAAGTTCAAATCGTTTACTTTTGGCCGCCTCAATGCAGCAGCCAGGCAGCCAAGGTCTTGGCCTTGGCTGACTGGCAAAATTGCAGCTCCTCAAGCCAGTTTTCAGCATTTAATCTATGAGCGATGCATTGGGTTAAGGTCGACGAGAAAAATCAGACGGACCATTGCCAGTATCGCAGTGGCAGTTGCAGTAGCAGCAGCCGAGTTGGCCAGGCCTAGAGCGGCTTCTGGCCCACTTCGCCTGCCCCAAAATCGGCTCTCTAATTTATGCAACACTTTCGCGCCAGGGCTGGCCCCAAAGAAAGTCCGAAAAAGAATTCCAACACTTCCGTACCTGTGTTCTGTGGGCTCTTTTGGGGCACGTTCCGCGGACTCCCTCCGTTGACTTGGCTAACGCACACACACTGGCACAGAGACACACGCACACTGTCGCACAACCGTAGCCTGAAGCTGGCAGGGGTTCGGATACAGATTTAAGCTCGGACTCGGACTCGGACTCGACCGTCTCTACTGCGGCCAACGCCAAGAAGACACTAATATGGAGTTCTACACGCTCGGCTGTATAAATAAACAAAATGAACGAGCTCCGTGCGGCTGGCGTCGCTGCCGACGCAGCGGGGGCAGCGCAGTCGGCGCTCGGCCCGCTCGGCGTATACTTAATTTTTGCTTCGCTTTCGTCACTCGTTGCAAGTCGAAGTCGAGCTAATGGCGTTTTGGTTACTTTTCTGATTTTTGGATTTCTGGTGCTAAGGTCAAGTTTGAAGCCATTAAAGCGAATGGGCATGGTTACCACTTTGTGGCTAAAAAGAAAGCAAAATTGCTTACGGCAGCAGATACTCGGCGGCGGCGATAACTTTTCTTGGTTTATTTTGAACAAGTTTATTAACCCTTTCCCGAATGCCAAAAAAAAAAAAAACATGCAGATCCTATCGCAAAAAGAGCGCTTAAAAAGCAAAGAGAAAAACCATAAAAACGTACACAGGGGAAAAAGTGTCAAACAAGAAGTATGAGTATGTTGCGTTTTAAAATCTCTAGTTTAATTTAAGCTAAATAATTAAAATAAATAGTATCCGCAATTTCAGGGTAAATTAAACTCTATTTTCTATTCTTATATAATCTAGTTTTAATGCACATGCTCAACTTTGTAGAAACCCCTTGACTCCCAGTAAAAATGTTAAATAATTGAATTAGTTAAAATGAAAAATAAGAAGAAAGGTAATTAAAATATATTATTTATTTATTTGTGGATCAAGACAAAGTTAAAATAAATTAAATTAACGCAAAAGTGTAGCCTGGTTATCATCAACAATTGCTGACCGACTTTATTGATATTTTTTCCTGTGCACTTACCTAGCCGTCACACGAATTGGCTTTAAATAAACCGCTAGACAATTGATTTATTATCGCCGTCACGTCATGGAGCTGGGCTGGAGCTGGAGCTGGGCTGCTGAATCGGCCGGCCTAGTGAGCATATACATCGTCTGGGACACGCCCCATTCATCGGCGATTCCGTCCCTATTACGGGTATTTAGTTATGCAAACTTAGGGGTTAACACATTTCCAGCTCGCTGGGAAGCGATCGGTGGGAAATTTCACGCACTTTCCTAAATCAATTATGCCCCCCGCCCACGTGCTAAGTGCCGGTCCAAATATTAGCCAAAGCCACCGCCAAAGCCACAGCCAAAGCCGATGCAGTGCAGCCGCTCTTCCGGGTCTTTAGCATTTCCATTTCCATATTGGTCGCATGGCGGGGCAAAAACAAAAAGCCGTTTTGCATTTGTTATCGTTCGCTTGTCATTCGCGTCGCGTTTATTATCGGCGTTTCTCTTTTGTGATATTGACCCTGAACTTCAGCGGCAACTATTTTAATACCGCCGATTAATACCGCTAGTCGGGGTCTGTGCGAACTCTGCTTCAGATCCTTGGCCGAGTTAGCGGCGGTGCTTATCAGAACGTCAAGAGCCGAGAGCCCAGAGCTCAAGTCTCATCGTAGTCGGCTGATTGATGTTATTGGACTGGATTCGTCTGCATCATATTGTTGCATATCGTCCATGAGCAAGATGCGAAGTTCTTTGAATTTTGGTCTCGTTAATATTAACTAATTTCAAAAAAACATAGGGAGAATGCCTAGTGCAAACTGCTTTAAGCTATCGTTTTTTATGGGCCATAAAAATTATATAGTCTCGTAGCGACAAAAGCTATTAAGTCCGAAAGCAATTGAGATTCTATTGGGTTACTAAATTAGTGAATTTTTTACTAGTCACTTATTTCAATTCAACAATAAATATAGAAGAATTTGATTGTGATTTTAAATATATTTATACAGAAATGATAGAGTATAGATGACAAAGGTTTACTTGAATTTAACTCATAATCAGCTTTTGAAACACATGATTGGCGTTTATGCAATCTAAGAGCTCTTAATTAACGCTTTTCTATACGAATTATTTCGAAACTAGATTTGAGCTGAGCTTGTTTTAGATTTATACAAAAATAATATTCTATTTAAGTGCTTTGGCATGAGCTTTCTCGGCACTCGGAAAATAATAGTGACATGTGTGTATGAATATTTAAATATAATTTAATCCCGAGTTTTAATATGGGAATTCGCCGGCAATCGGTTGTGCTATATCATAAGCTCAAGTTTTTAGGTAACTTTCCGTTTATAAATGATTAAAAGGGGCTTACAAGGTTAATGTAGTAATTTTTCCGTAGCACTATTATTAGACAGCCGATCAATATCAATAAATAGTAAAATTGAATTAACTGCAGAATAATAGATTCATTAAACGTTTAAGTAATTATATACGTTATAGAGGTATACAAATATCGTTTTATGATTAAATCTTTTAAATATCTTTTAAATATACATTCGAGTCGCAACCCCAATTTTTTAACAGTGACTCTTCATTCATTGAATTCAATAAGGAACCAATAATTTATTCAAGAAACAAGAAAGAGTGTATTATAATATTATGAATTTTGTAATTTCGTCATGGTCGACAGTTTCCCATGAAAATAATTTGTTTGTAAAATATTAGGGTAAATAACACTATTTAGCAAGCAAAATTATCACCCCATTGACTGCCATTAAAAAGCCGTAAGTGACTAACAATGTTTGACTAATAATGAAATCACATTGTTTGCCGGCTGCAACGTGACTTCGCTCAGCCTTTTTTGAATGTCGGCGCCACTTTGTGGTGCTGCCAGACTTCTCGACCAAATTGCCACAAGCAGATGTGCCAGCAGCTGTTCATTCCAGTGTGCCCGTATATGCATGAGAAAATCGGCCCTTTTGTCGCTGGAACATATGGTGGCTTGAGATTTTCCTTTTCGTTCAGGCAGCCACATTAACAAGAAAATTAAAGAAAAACACATGAAGAAAATTGCTTCTGCATCTAATTAAATCAAGTGCAGCGTGCTTTTCCCAGGGCCAGTGTTAACTTCAAGAGCCTTCAGTTGAAGTTACGCCCATCGCGCGACGTTCGAAAAGTGAGTGAAGCACTGGGAGTGCAACGGTGAAATTACCTTTAACCCCTGGTTGCCCCAAGTGTTGTGACACCAATTGCCCGAAAAGCCAATTCAGGGAAAAAACTAGAGTGCGCAGGTGAAAATCTTGTGTGGGTCAATTCCCAGTCACGACTCCACGTGGCCCTGCACTTGGCTGCTTATCCATGGGAAAACTTCTAGAGTTCAGATTGCACATTAACCCCGCGCTCTCCTCCCCATCATTGATCTTATGTAAAACTTTAATTGGCAAGCTTACTCGCTAAACGATAAGATCAACAACAAAAGCTACGCAAACAGAAAAGCGATAGATATATAAGTACACCATGTACAATGCTCACACATCGTGGGATCCAAAGGTCACCCGATACTTGCTATATGGCTGGGCATTTGGCTGGGATCGGTGCAGACCCAATAAACAAATAAATTCACACTATATCAAATATCAAGTTTTTCTATTCAGCTGGCGGCGACTGCGTTGAACTAACAAACGTTTCCGAAACTAAACAAAATTTCGAAGTATCTAGTATCTGATCAGAGCGTATTTAATTTCAGAATCTTCTTTTTGGAGGCTTACACAAAGGTAGTCCGGGAAACCGAAGATCGGCATGGACTCAGCCACGAATCTGCTGGAGCACCACAGCTCGACGGGCAACCTGAGCAACGCCGAGGTGGAGGTGACCACCAACGTTAAGACCACCTTTGGCATGGACTCGTCCGGAAACTCCTCCGCGGAGGCGGTGACCACCACGACGGCCACGCTGCGAGGCAGTGGCAGCGATGAGGTGGAGGAGGACATCTTCGAACAGGTGAAGATGATACTGCGCAAACGTCGCGGCTGGGGACCCGAGGATTCGCTGAGCGCCAATGACTTGGATTTGCTAGAGTACGACGACGAGCTGGGCGAAGAAGATGATGCAGGCTGTCCGCTGCCCTCTACCCCCGAGGACACACAGC
Organism: Drosophila bunnanda; assembly: GCA_035046265.1. Lineage (NCBI taxonomy): Eukaryota > Metazoa > Arthropoda > Insecta > Diptera > Drosophilidae > Drosophila > Drosophila bunnanda. The sequence continues at coordinate 2,056,478 of JAWNOB010000130.1, forward strand.
TCATTGAGGCGGAGGTGAGTGTTGGTTTGCGGAAAATTTGCAGTTAATCGATTTGCGCTGCCATCTGTGGTATACTCTTATCGCTGACCCGTCTGCCTGTGGTTATCACCTACCACTTGTTAGTCGAATTGTTCCGACTGTCATTTGAATGTCGGACTCTTATCGGTTGGCCCACATTGTGGCCATTGCATTGCCTCGATGCACAGGTGGTGCTCTCCTTAGTCACAGTTCTGCTTCGCTGTGTAACCTTATCTGGGCTCTATGTGAATCAAATTGCCCAATTTGTGGCCAATTCCAGCGCTATCGGAAAGAAAAGCCTTATCTATATGCTGGCTATCTCTTCATTGTGCGACCGTCAAGTATGTTTCCTAATTCTGGTCTTGTACTCGGCCCACCAGGATATTTCGTCGTGCCTTTAAGCAACAGCTTGAAAGGTCACGAACGGATTAAGCGCGTGAAGCGTCGGCTTGGCTCTCGCGCTCCAACTAGGCGTTCAGCTTCCGATGCGTCGCTGATAACGATGCAGAGAGAGAGAGAGATAGGCTCGGGCGCTCTTATCTTATCGCTTGACGTACTCTGTGCTTTCTAAACAAATTGTTTTGACTGAGTATGCGACTGCCACAAGTCTCAAAGTACGAACACTCGCCGTTTCGCACACTTAGTTTTAGTTTTGCACGAATCTCTGCTGGCCGCTCCAGATGCCCGACGAAAAGCTGAAGACACAGCCAGAGGTTGTGGTGCGGATGAACCCGGACCTAAAGCCGGATGTTGGTCAAGATTCAGAAATCGCCAAGAAAAGCCAGAAAGAGGACGCAATTGAGTCGAAGGCCGGCGGAGTAATCGTTAGTCCCATTCGCTTTTAGATTTCCATTGACATCCTACTCAAAGTATTCTAAGCTTACAGTTTAATTTGTTATCAATAATTTTCTCAGATGACGGAAGTGCTGAAGGCTGGCGTTCTATCCGATGAAATAGATCTGGGCGCACTGGCCCACAATGCCGCCGAGCAGGCGGAGGAGTTTGTTCGCAAGGTAAGATATATGGTCCGCCCAATGTGAGGAAAGACTTAGGCGCAAGTTTCCAAGCAATATTTTGTGATTTTGCAGCGCAGTTTCCAGTTAAATAAATAGATCAAGTGCTTTTGTGATTTGTTTGTTTCTTTTGTGTTTTAAATTGTAGTTTGTTGTCCTTTATTGTAGCTAGTGTCCTGTTCTTTGCATACAACTAATATCGCTTATCTTTTCATCATAGGTCTGGGAGGCTAGCTGGAAGGTTTGCCACTATAAGAATCTACCTAAATGGCTGCAGGATAACGACTTCCTGCACCGTGGTCACCGCCCACCTCTGCCCTCGTTCCGCGCTTGCTTCAAATCGATTTTCCGTGTTCACACGGAAACGGGCAACATCTGGACACATCTGCTAGGCTGCATCGCATTCATTGGCGTAGCTACTTACTTCATAACCCGACCGTCGGTGGAGATTCAAACACAGGAGAAAATCGTATTCGGCGCCTTCTTTATCGGGGCCATTGTGTGCCTGGGATTCTCGTTTGCCTTTCACACACTCAGCTGTCACTCTGTAGAGATGGGAAGACTGTTTTCTAAGTAAGTATCTGCTGCATCTTTTTACGATTTAACCGGTATTAATTATTTGATGTATGTGCTTGCAGACTAGACTACTGTGGAATTGCGCTGCTGATTATGGGCTCCTTTGTACCCTGGCTGTACTATGGCTTTTATTGTCATTACCAGCCTAAGGTCATTTACCTGTCGGTGGTGTGTGTGCTGGGCGTTCTCTCCATCGTTGTCTCGCTGTGGGACAAGTTCTCGGAGCCGGGACTTCGGCCATTGCGCGCGGGCGTGTTCATGAGCTTTGGCCTGTCCGGTGTCATTCCAGCGATTCACTACAGCATCATGGAGGGCTGGTTCAGCCAGATGAGCCGCGCCAGTCTGGGTTGGCTAATTCTCATGGGTGAGTGTGCCTCCTGGAAAGGAATAACATTAAAATAAGTTGTATAATGTGTAAAATATTTATATAGGCCTGCTGTACATCCTGGGGGCTCTTCTGTATGCCCTCCGTGTGCCCGAGCGCTGGTTCCCTGGAAAGTTCGACATTTGGGTAAGACTTGGAAACATACTTTCCTCCTCTAGGCCTTTCTAACTGTGTGTTGTTACCCTTCAGGGTCAGTCCCATCAGATATTCCACATACTGGTCATTGCGGCCGCCTTCGTGCATTACCATGGGATATCTGAAATGGCCATGTACCGAGTGATGTACAGCGAATGCACCGTTCCCATAGAACCAATAACCTTCTAGAAGCTGGAGTGAAATGCCAAGGAACAATCATCAAATAGAGTACCCACATACAATCCACGCATACTTACTCATAAAACATTAATTAAAGCGAACTAGCGCAGTTTTACAATGCAGCCTTTTTAGCGTTTGGTGAGCATTTGTACCTTGTTATACGAGTCCGACAGAAGCAAAATCACGACACAAAGAAACATAACTTCAAATTACGCGCATTTATCATCAAAATCCTGCTAAATTTTTCAAATGAATAGTAGCGAAACAGTTGATTGTCGAATGGATTCTCCGCTAGATTAATTAATATATGTACAATTATTTATACAATTTCCAATCGTTTACTTAATCTTACTCTAAGTTGGGTAGAGTTGCTAGCAGCTGCTTTATTGGCTGAACCTCAGCCAGCTAAGGTTCGCTCAGGGTTACCATTGCTAAAAAACGTTTTTGAAAAGCCAGTCAAGCAATTTAGAAGACCCTTTCATTGCTTTCGAGTCATTAGGGGTTTATGGAGTAATAAAAACAACACATTCAAATGAGGTCTGAATTTACACTTACACATCACTTATACGCACTCATCCCACACACACACACAAACCAGGAGGGCGCATTGGAGCCATAGATATTATCTTACTATATAAACATGATGAAAGCGAATCAAAACAATAAAAATCTGAAAAGACTTCTCAATCAGATCGTTTCTACTGCTCTGAATTGGGGATATATCTGCATTAATTCGCATATTTAATGGCAATGAGGCTTCAGACTGCGATTTGGCAACTGCGATTTGGCAACCATCACCCTAATGCCTCGCCATAAATATATCGCCCCAGAGAACTAGAAATCGGCATCATCGGGGTTATTAGTTGAGTTCAGGCTGCCAGGCGAGGGCACAGCGCTTGCCGCTGATGACTGGGCGAATGCTGTGCGGATCTCGAGTTGACTTTGACCCCCTTGATCGAGTGAGCAGCCGTGGTCTAGTCTCGGATCTCGTCCGATTCCCTCCTCCGCTGCCGTGTGTTCTATGCGGCGTCATTGTCTTCGTTATGTGCCAGTTTCTATTAATGAATCCGCAGATCGTTAAGCCTTTTATTTTGTATTATTTTTCGCAAATAATCGAACTTTGTACTTGACAAGTTGTCGGCACGTGTCTTTCAACTAAATGCGATTGCAGCATTTTTTTTTTGTTTTACTCCACAAATTCAAGTTCAACAGCACAAAAAGAAAAGAAAACCAAAATAATAAATCCAAATGACTCGGTTAAAAAAATGGGCGAATATCAATTCGGAAGTTGAGCAAAATGGGAGAAATCCGAACTAAAGTCAAATAGAAATATTTTAAAAATGTCTTAATGAGGCTTAAGCATGTGCATAGCTAAATGGTACAGTAGATATTGGGTATGATTTATCATCTCTCCTTTTTTATTTTTTAAAATTGAGAAAGCAATAGAGATACGATATAATAAAAATATTATATACAATTTAAAGAAACTATTGCTAATTCTTTTTTCAATATTTTTCCACCTACTCCCACATTTGCCGTTTTTTATGATTGAATTACAGATTTTTCTTACTAAATTTACTTTCTTTAACTAAAAAATCTTGAAATTTGTTTCATCTTTCGTAATAACAGTTTCCAAGTGCTTTATAAAAATAAAAAGTCGCAAGTAATATAAAACCATCCTTAAATGCCTATAAATTAACTTAGAAACAATATATAAAATCACTTGTCTTGGGTAGTTTTTACCTATTTCTAAAACAATTCGCTATTATTTTGTAATAATATAATCAATGTTGCCTTGCCAAAGATAAAGTTAAAGTCTCACAAACGATGTGTTACCAATACCTGTTTTCTGTCTTGTGGCTGGAACTGACTTTGATTACTAGTAAAGATATTATTGAAACATCACTGTGCATTCGATTCCCCACGGCAGCATGTTGGTTCCATTATAAAAATACTACTAAAAGCCAAAGCTTTTCTTCGTTTTATGGTTAGGTGTCCGGAGATCATAAAACACCCTACACAGTATCCCCAAAACTTCGCGCTGAATAAAAAATGCAAATGAATGCCAGATGGGGAAATGGTCTCACCTTCGCATTTGGGATATAACCTTTAGTTTTCCTACTCTTTTTCGTACCGTTTTACCCAAAGCTCCCGCTCAAGTGTCATCTTCAATTCAGACTGTCTGAGTCGCGTTTTCTCGGCTTTCACTTTCAATTAAAGACCAATGCACGCGACATGTGTGTACTCTAATTACTTCCCATCGCACTTAATTGGACAATTTGCTTGACCAAGTCGGTCAGTGTGGGACCTGCTCTACGGAGCACTGGGCCAGCCGGAAGAGAAGCTGCGTCGATTTATGTATTTGGCTGTCATCGTAATTATGAGATATGCATCTATATCAGAGACCGAGACCGAGTCCGAGACCGAGTTCGTGTATGTCTGGTGTGCAGTTCAATGTCGACAAACTTCGAATGCGTATGTGGAGTTCATGCCGCCACCCAGTTTAAGCTTTCGGCTGTTTATTAATGGTCTTGTGCAGTTGCTTTATGCGTTAAGTTCAATAAACATCGACTCAGCCTGGTGCAGACGCAGAGCGAGACTTTGGAGACTGACTGACTGACAGCCAGCAAGTGGCAACTGGTCTTTGAAGGTTTTTGGCGTTTAAGTGTTATGGTCAAGGCTGTCGCTAGCATCCGCTGTGTGTCCAGTTCGTTAGTTCATTGATTTCCAATCAGCCTCAGTTCACCTCGGACTCGGACGTGGACTCAAAGCCTGGTGCTAGCCAAGATTGCCGATTGCTGCGTTTTTTGCTCCATTACCCTTTTTTTTTTTAAGACCGCGTTCTCTAAGTGTTACGCATTAATTGAGTTTTAATGTACGCAAGCGATTGCCACAAGAATTGCCACAAAAAAGCTTAGGGACAGGCCAAAATTAGAAAATTAGGAGCAAAACAAGGTGAGGAAGGGGCAGAATTTTTTGCTCAATCAATTGTATTCTTGCAGAAATCCCCAGTCAGATGATTTTCATGCAAATTAAGCTATCTTGTCAAGTTCAAAAACATTAAAGCCGTATAATGTACGCCACAAAAGAGTGGAAGTATGTTATTTCTTTTATACCCTTCCACAGGGTATTATAATTTTAGTCAGTGAAGAAGTCATTTTCGACCCTTTAAATCATATATATTCTTGATCAGCATCAACAGCCGGGTCGATCTAGTCATGTCTGGTTGAAAAATAAATTTTCGAAATTTTTTCAAAATTTCAACATTTTATAAGGGGTTACATCGTTAAAATTGTCAAAATTTGACAAAAAATTTAATTTTTAAAAATTCAAAATTGAGTATCCAGATTTATTAACCTTCTAAAAACTAACACAGTCACACTTTCCGAACTGAATAATATGGATTTTTGACTTTGTTATGGCTAATTAAACTTTGATTTTTCATAAAAATAGCATATCATTTCGATTCCCAATTAAAATCTTTGTTAATTACTAATAAAATATTAAGAAATTAATGCCTTATTGCCTTAGTAATGATCAATTTGCACTTAACCCCTAATCCAATTCCAAACAGCTAGGGTATAAAATCTTCGGCTTCCCGCAGCTAGCTTCCTTTCTTGTTTTTATTTGCGTTCGTTGTAAAGGGGCTGTCTGTGAAATAAAACAAACTTTGAATAAAAACCCCTAATCGAATAAGTCGTTAAATGAACAGCAGCAGTCGTATCTTCAAATCGATGCTCCGGGGCATCGCAGCGAGTTCGTGTCCGAAGTCTTTTGTTTCCGCCAGGTGACATTGACTTTGAAATGGCTTGGCCCGAAGACAAAGTGAAAATTCGTATGGAAAATTTACGGAAATCGTCACCCAAACAATGAACAGATTGATTGAATGGATTGAATCGATCAGGAAACATAGTCGAGCATCTTGAACCTGAACCTGCCTCGACTGTAAAAAGTGTCTCGATAAAACTGTAACATGGAATGAGATTCACTTAATTTTGAGATAAAAACCACACTTCGGGAAGTGGAACTGTATTGCGATTGCCCACTTTGATATCGATTGGGCCCGGCCCGCCTTGAAATGAGTTCAGACGGAGGGTTCGTTAACGTTTATGTACAAAAAGCTGCGTAGAATCTTCTTCGAATTGTCAAAAATATTTAGCAATTGAAATGAGTCGAAGCACCCGCCAAATGAGATTCGGGCACGCGTCGGGCATTCCAACGCCGGCGACCTTCGCAATAGCGGAAGCTCGATGAAGCTACAGGCAAAGCTGATTTAGGCATCGGCCGGATCGCAATCCAAAGATCATCAGCGAACTGTGAATGAATCGATTGATGAAATTTGGCAAAGTGCAGGCCCCTCGCACGTTGTATCCGTATCCACATTCACTTGCTTGTATATATAGTGTTTTATTTGAATTGTGTGTGGGAAGCGAGGGCGTGGCCCGGCGGCAATCACTTGACAACCAAATGAGGCTCGAACCTGCATTTTTTTTATTGCTTTGTTTTCTTTCCTTTGATTGAGCAATTAGCGATGGAGCCAAATGTCAGGGAGTCGGAGTTGGAGTCACTGCGTCTCGCCAATTGTAGACTTCTTTTCAGTCCCGAACAATGTGTAATGCAGTTGGCAGTGCAACCGTGCCGCCGACTTGGAGAGTGAGTGAGGGAATGACGTGGCTGAAATGCATCAAGTGGCCACTGGAAGCGCGGCTCTGCTCCGTGCCCCTTTGGCTGGGAGGCATTTTGGGGCCATTTAATTGCACAATCGCTTTTGCACATCTAGTAGCATTCAGCTCCCGCCGCCAGCCGGCTCCCGCCTCCAATGATGAATGCCCGCCCGGAGTAGAGCTGGAGCTGTCAGGTGGCTGCTATGATTTGGCGCACTGCAACATTCTCTCCCTTCTTGGTATGCCGATGTAAAAATAGTTTCGCCACGGGAGACGGCGGTCGTTCATTACATTAATTATCGGCATCTAATTAATTTCTGCATACATTTCACGCCACCTCCGATCCGCCGCGATCGTTGGGTAATTAGCCGAAGTGTTCTCCACGCAGATCCTAGAACTGGCCCTCAAAAACATGCAATGACTGTCCACTGAAGTGCTCACCTGTTCGCCGTTGATCGGTTGCCGAACGGAGCCGAGTCTGAAAGCGAATCCGATTGCGACTGCGACTGCGAATCCGAATACGAATCCGAAGACCGTGTATCTGTGTATCTGTATCTGTACCTGTATCTGTATCTGTGGCCGCGGCGCATAGAAGACGGCTTGTAGGGCCCGGATATCGCTTAGTCTGCTGTCGGAGCGCCAACTGCCAAGTAATCGCTGGGTACTCGTGGAGCTGGCCGAGATCTGCCTTCTGCCGCCTCGTGTTCTGTGTTCTGGCCGCCAACGCCGCGTATACGTGATATTACCTCGAAGGATAACAGAATCCCAACGCCGTTTAGTGTTCGTTCTTTGCTGGATTCTCGTGTGCATTTGTGCCGTGTGCCGTGTCGTGCCGCAAATAAGCCACAGACATATCCGTCCGTTCAATATTTCGTCCCGAGAAATTATTCAATAAATTCAACAGAAAGGCAAGTGCTAAAGAACAAGAAATACAATAGGAAATTGTGTTAAGATTTTATGCTAAATTATGCGCACACGCTCAGCTTTTGTTTGGGGCAACCTGTTAAAGATTTTGAGACATTTTTGGGGTCATTGCGAAACGACCCAAGCCCGAAGCAGCTCCACAGACCCGGGCATGGACGAATTCGAAAGAAAAATACAAACTAAATATTGTATAAATAAATAACATGTCGGCGGCGGTGGCCAGGCCTCGAAAGAGAGGTGCGGGATAGGAAAAACAAAACTGGCTTACAAAACCACCTGTAATGCCCGCCCCGAGATGAAGATGGTGCCCCAAACTGGAGACCCAAGACCCAAAACCCATGCCCGAACCCAGCCAGTCAGCCAGCAGGTTGTCGGTTCGTGTGGGCCAAGTCAATCACATTGCTAATGCGGCTGATATGTAAATCGCACATCGATTGATCAATTTCGATCGTTATTGTAATCCCTCGCATCTCTCGACCTAAAACAAGTTGCCACTGTCTGCTGCCAGTTGCATTACCCCCGATTTGTGCACAGTAAAAAAAGTCTTGATTGATGATCGATTAACTCCTAAATCGTTGCAAAAGCAAGCCATACCTAGCCACTGTTTTTTGCGAGTGCACGTCGCATCCGATTTCATCTGGCATTATATCATCTTCGCCGCTGAGCTCTCCTCTTTAGCCCTGAATTTCGCTTTACATTTCGGACACAATGGGAACAACTGGGACAAGTTTGCGATATATAAATAGCAATCAGAAGAAGTGCTAACCGAAGAGATACACATCAACGGAAATCCCAAAGTCAACTCTCGCTCATTTACGCATATACTTTGAGCCAAGTTGCGATGTGATAAGAACCTGACAAGTTTATTGGGCGACTGACTGACTGACTGACTACTGCTGTTAATTGGGTGTTTGCTGATCTGTTATTTCGAAATATATTCATTCATGAACGCCGAATGGACTGATCACGCCTTGTCTGAGCATACAGTTACCCATGTTTTTCATTTTTCACCAATGTAATTCGGTTGCCTGCCCTTGGAAAGAGGCACTGGCGCTGACGTTCACGCATGCGCACAATTTGTTTATTTATGATTTTATTGCTGTTTTCTTGGCGTCAACAGACGTCAACAGTCGCTCTGGGCCCAGAGGGGGATAGTTAGAGACTGTCGCTGAAATTATCTTGGTATCACACAGAGACGAGGCCTGGGATTGGGTCCACAAAAGGTTTCTGCTGCACATCCGTTCGCACGTTGGCGGTCGACTTTAGCCCGAAAAAGGGCGAAAATGGAATTAACAAAAAGTCGCGGGTGACTTGTCCCCATGTTTATGACCACTTCGGTGACATTTCTGCGCCCTGGCAAATTACATTTTAATATTTTGGATCCAATTGGGGTCACATGCGCCGGCGGTCACACCCACAGTTAAAAAATTCATCTAATTTCCATCTGGTTTGGGATTTCTTAATATTTTTATTTTCATTCGGCCGAGTGCGCCCGCGAGTGCCTTGTTTGCCCAACAAGCCGACAAAAAAAAGTTGATAATAATGGCAAGGTAAATAAATCGCGAGGCAGAACAAGGCGATGGCGATGGCGATGGCGATAATGATGATGATGATGTAGGTGATGACAGTGGCAAATATTGGAGGTCAGAAGTCGCTGAGAATAAATATTTATGGGAGTTGTGGTGGGCACCCAATGGGCCCCGACTTGCTTATATGAATGACTAGGTCACTCTGGGCACCCTTGGGCCGTACCAGAATGGCTCTTGAAACTGCAAGTGCAATGACATTAATATTGGAGGCAAGTACGGTGACGGAGTCGAGTGTTGTTGAAAACAATGATCGCTGAAACGAACCACTTGCTGCCTATTTTGCCGAAGCTGTTAATTGTCGCGGTACTTTTCCCTCATATATCGCAGCACCTAATTGATCATAATTAAAAGAAGGGCCTGTCATCCAGCCGGCGATCAATGGGACTGCCTATGAATATTTCTACTGAGTCGGCCTGGGGTAGGTGCAATTAGTGGCTATTTGTCTGCGATGTAATTTATGCAGTCGTCGTCGCTGCCCAAACGAAAGACTGAGGCGACGAACTTTGACTTGTTTTTCGTTTGCAACGGGTGGGGCAATATCTAAGAATACTTAAAGGCACTTGCATATTTATAACGGAAAATTGGCAATATTTGAATAATTCAAGTGGAGAAGAAAGCTAATGCGGAAAATTTTATATTAGCATCGCCCTCGTCACCGGAGGGCGTAGAATGGCCGATCTAATCGGCGCCCGGTGTAGATCCCACACACGGGACTCGATCGCCAACATATCGCAGCTGAATAGACTCAATTAGCACTCACAGAGATCTGTTGTAATGGAAACCTTGTCAATTCCGCGTAATTGCTCCCAGGAATGCCCGCGAGTCAGTTAATCTCACTTTCCCAATGGAATTTTTCTGCTAAGCCACACGGAAGTCATCGATTGCTCAAATCGACTAATTTATGCGCCTGCATCAGCTCGCTCTAGCGACTAGTTCAAGGTCAGAGCACGAACTAAGGCTAATGCAAAATAGTTAAGCCAATAACACTCCAATCTGCATACGAAAAAGAAACATTTAGCGGCCAGCGGGCATATAATACGCCTCCGAAAGCTGCCGTTGAGGTGTTTATGTTTGCCTATCCGGCATAGGCACGCCCAAAAAGCAAAAAAGAAAAAGACACCGAACTGGGAGCACAAAATATGGCGACTGCTCTCCAATGCAAGAGATCTCTTCGGTCGATTTGGGGCTTCAGATACAGATACACCTTCAGCTTCAGCTCCAGCTTCGGCATCGGTTTTTTGTTTCCTCAAAACGTGCGACCTTGGTAGCGATTTTTAATGAGTTGCCGATGCCGATGCCGATGCCATTGCCTTTAGGTCCATTCAATCGCTTGATCAGAGGCTGCCGCTCCGGCTTCGACTTCAATATTATGCCCTGTCTTTTGTCGCTGCCCGTCCTCAACATTCCGGAGCGATGCGATGCTATGCGATGCTTCGTGGCCTCTTATCAGGCCTGGGCCTAGAGAGTCTGTAAATGTAGGAATCCGTGAAGCATAGTGGGAGCACATTGCGCATACGCCACATGTGCTGTGCGAACCAAAAATGGTGGCCAGAGCTTGGCGACAGAACAAAACGTGCGACTCTTTGGGGCGGCGCGTGTCTAGAATTTATCGGCCGACTTCTGGCCCTGCTGATTATCGCATAATAATAAACTGGAATGTGACGTCAGGGCGGGTGATATTTCTATCTATTTACTCTGCCATTATTTGGCTTCATTTAATATTTACTCGGCTGGTGCCGCTTTTGCTGCCACGCACTCTCGTTCACTGTCAATCGCTAATTGACAGGTAAATGGCTGCCAGTTTTGCTGGAAAAATAGCGATAATTTTGCGCAATTCTTAGCCTGATTTTATGCAAAAAGAGATCAGAGCCCAAGAGTTTGTTGTGGCAATGTTTTTCGGGAATTTCAGCCTGCTGGTTGGCGGGAATCAAATTCTATAATTTTTATGCAAAATAATGCTGACCAAACAGTTCGCCCTACCTTTTGCTTTTTGGCCGAAAAGTCCAAGCTAATTTGCATTTGAACATCAATCGTTTGGATCAAAAATCCAATAGGCAAATAAATAGGCAAAAGTTTTACAGCAATTCCGATGAGATTTTGTTGTGCGGTGACGAGCTGGAGAGTCCGCGACTGATCTCAGAGACCGGAAACCACATGGCCTCCTGATACTAAACTTGAATTCTCCAATACTATCCAACTATTTATAACTGCTAAGTGGCCATAAACTTCTTCTTTTAATACACGGTCGAAAGTCCCAAAGCAAAAGCCTCGATCGTCGAATAAATCAAGAATTAAATTTCGCCCCTGACCGTGGCAAACCGGTAGAATATATATTGATTTTGATTATATAATGCTTCGAATTTCGCTTACTATATTATTTGAGTTTTGCCGGTGAAATTCGACCGATGAGAATTTCGAGTGGAAATCATTAACAGGTTAGTGGAGCAGTCACATATATATTGATTATAGATCGATTACTGTGGGCACGTAGAACAAGTTTGTAACGAACGAACGAGGATATTTGCATAGATAGATCCGATCAAAGTTCCTGTTACTTACAACCAATCCAAAAACAACACTATTCCCAGCCGCTGGTTAGTTCTGGGCCACTTCGAAGGCTGGAAATGGGTTTCTTCACACCCTCAAAGCCTCACGAAAGCCCTGCCTTGCAGCGGTCGATTGGAGCTGCCGGCCTTGCTAAAGCACTCGACAATGGTACTCGAATAAATGCAAATAAGTCGGACGAAATTCTCGTTAGTCAATATATCGCCGAATGAATGCATTTTGGGCGCGCGCAGCTCCGCCAAGAGCGCGATGACTGAACAGAAAACGCTCGACTCACTGGTGATTCCATAATGGCGTTCACTTCGAGTGCGAGTGCGAACCGGAGTCGTGGATGGCAGTTGCCCACGTAATTAATAGAGAGCCCCGAACCGGCCGAATGATGGCTCAAATGGCCAAGTGAGTTAAACGAATGCGCCAACTGGGCCAGCTATTTGGCCAAGATCTCTGCTCGTTGCCCAATGCGGTGCGTTAAGAGAGCCATTATGAGGCGAAACTGCCTAGTCACGGGGTCACAGTTGCCAAAGGACCAATAATACGGACCATCAACGTCGGCCAGAGTGACGTTCATCAACGCGTCTCTTGTCTGTCCTCTCTGAAAACAATACCTTAAAAATATAGCCACTTGGGCCTGCCAAAGGTCGTCCTTGGCTGTCCTGTCTCTTACGATTCTTCCGGAAAGATACGAAAGAAACAAAGGGAATAGTTCTTAACTCTTTACAAAAACTTGAACTTGTTTTGCTCTGTCACAAAAAATAAAGTATCTCATATCCAACACTGAAAAAATCCAGTTCATGAAGTTTAATGAGTTATTATATAAATTAAAAATGATTTACATTTTTCAATCCTTTCCTGGGTTGTAGAAAAACCATAAGAAGACTGAATGAAATATAAAGTCCATATCATAAATAAAGTAAATACTACAATTTTATCAGGAGATACAACCTGTTAAAATTGGCAATATTGATGAGTAGTGACTGACCAAAGGACTCACGCTGAACTGAGCTCCATTGTCTAGCCAAGCGAATCTCATAAACATTAAAATTGAGATCCAACAACCAGTTTCTCCTCCCTGAACCATAAAATTAATGATGCATGGACCTGCCGCGCTGTCCTTGGACTATCCTGCCTCCTGTGGCCTTTTCGGGCTGGGTTTTTCCAACAGCCAGCGCCAGGAAGGCGGAGAACCAGCGGCTAATTTGGCCAAGTTAACGAACGATGAACATGAAACCAGTTCTGGGCACGTAAGCCGGCCGCATCGTGTCCCTTGTTTTCGTCGGCTAACCGCCACTTAACAATAACAACACTGCAATGTAAATCATAATGTTGGCCGAAAGAATTAAACGCACAGCGAGGAATCGCTGATGCGACAGTTCGTTTGTTGCTGAACTTTTGGTAAATTGTGAATTTAAGCTGTTTGCCCGATCGACTTTTTCGTTTTCCGCCACTTCGACATAAATCGCCAGGTTAATGGCACTAGGGAATTTGCAGAGCTACGGCTGATTTACACGATTAAACTAATATGACATTTCGCACCCCCGATCATCCATACACTACCATATAGGTATGCCTATATAAGCTAGTATATTCTGATCCGGCGTAGGCGAGGCTTTGCCTTGGCCAGCATTGGCTTGTGTGCTCCGCTGATTAACAGGAAATGCTCGGAGCGCTTAAACCAAACACAGATCGAATGCGTTTCGCGTCTATTAACTATCTCCACGGCCGCCGAAGGTGCTAATACACGGCAGTGCATCATAATATACCCCCTTATCCCCCGTGTATCCATAAATCTAGACTAATAATTTAAATTACTTTCCATTTGCAGTTGGCAAGATGTCGTCGGTCAGGCTTAACGAAACGACAACCATCGTTGACCGAATGGTCAACTTCTTTGTGGAGCACGAGGATCTGCGCACCAAGGTGGGTCTTTGAAGCAAACGAATCTAGTCATTTATTTAATTATTTTATAATTTTGTGGTAAAACTTTCAAGTTGAAAACTGGATTTACGATCAAACTTTGATTCTATAGTTTGTTGTCTTTAAATATTTAAATTTTCAGTGGAGTCATTCTGATTTCTTATAATTTGATTCTTAAACTTGATTCTTAAGAACATGATTTCGCGATATTATGCCATTGAATGTATATATTTGTATATTTCGTACAGAAAGTTTATTAATTAGGGATATACCATAAATTATTAAGAAAAGAAGAGACGGCTGCTCAGCTTTGGCATGTTAACAATTAAAAAATTTAATCTTACCAATTAAATCTAAATTTCTTCTCATTTTCTTTTGATATTCCCTGCAGAGCTGGTTCCTTTCCAATGCCCCCGGACCGCTGTTCATGATCCTCGCCGCCTACCTCTACTTCTGCCTGTACGCCGGACCCCGCTACATGCGCGACCGCAAGCCCTTCGAGCTGAAGAACACGCTGCTGGTCTACAACGCCGTCCAGGTGCTCCTCAGCTGGGTGCTCTTCTACGAGGGGTACAAGGGCGGCTGGGGCGGCCATTACAGCTTCCGCTGTCAGCCAGTGCCTTATGAGTCCGATCCGATTTCCATGAGGGTGAGTACTCATAGATTGCCCGCTTTTATTTAAGTTTATACCTAATCCACTTGTCCCCATTTCAGATGGCCCGCGCTGTGTGGCTGTACTACATTGCCAAGATCACAGAGTTGCTGGACACTGTGTTCTTTGTGCTGCGCAAGAAGCAGCGCCAGATCTCGTTCCTCCACCTGTACCACCACTCCCTGATGCCCCTGTGCGCCTTCATCGGTGTGAAGTACTTCGCCGGCGGCCACGGCACTCTGCTTGGCTTCATCAACTCGTTCATCCACATCATCATGTACGCCTATTACCTGCTCTCCGCGATGGGACCCAAGGTGCAGAAGTATCTGTGGTGGAAGAAGTACATCACCATCCTGCAGATTGTGAGTGCCTTCAGATGAGTCAACTTGTGGATGTCCTGGCTAACCCTTCTGATCTCTTTAGGTCCAATTTTTGATCATCTTCGTGCACACGCTGCAGATCCAGTTCCAGCCCAACTGCAACTTCCCCAAGTCCATTGCCGCCCTGCTGACCTTCAACGCCGCCCTGTTCACCTACATGTTCAGCGCCTTCTACGTGGCCAACTACAAGAAGGAGGCGGCTGCCCAGGCCAAGTTGGCGGCGAAAAAGGAGTAGGGAGCGACGTTAGTTGGAGCTTCCCAAATCTGTACACACTTACACTTACATTTATGGTCCTGTCCCTCCCGATCCCGATCCCGATCCCGAATCCGAACCCGATCCCATCCCGCTCCCATTCACCCATTCCCGTTCCCAACCCTAGGTATATAGATGAATATTATACAGCCTTTAGTTGCGTAAGCTTGTTTCGTAGTATTTCGTTAGTTTGAGGATAGCGGCCCCTTTTGTACTTGTTTGGATCAGTCGCCATTGCAGAGTGCAAGAGATCGTTGCACTTTCTGTATTGGGATAGTGTAATGGAACCAAATATTATAGTTTAGTGATTGGATATTATCCTACGGACTTGGCATGCAATGAAAGTCAATGGCAAGGGCCGCCACAAGGACGGGCGAATGGCGCGGGTAACTCTGAAGAGTCACCTGTGAACTTTTGCCTGTCAACGGCACCTATTTTGCCAATGCCCCCACTTTATGATGCAATGTAATCTTGTATATTTTATTTGCGAACAATAAACAAACGATTCATTAGGTAAACTATGGAAATTTGCCTTTATTTACTTGGGACTTCTGCCATACAGACTATTAGTACCTAGACACGTGCTAAGTACTATAAAATGCACTTCAATATTTGAAGTTCCATAAATGTTTTGGGGTTTCCAAATAAAGACTCTTTTTAAAGTCATTCGGAATACTGTATTATATACTTTACTTACATCTTACTAGGTACAAAACCACCCAAAAGTATTCTATGGAATTCATTCTTTTAAAGTACAATTAAATCTCGTTTATTTAGCTTTCATTTACTTTCTTGTCGGTTAGTCTTTATTTGCCTGCACATGGGAAAACAACAAATTAAGCTTGATAAGCATCATTGATAAGCTGCATTGTTCTTCTCAAAATAATAATGGAAGCTGAACTCAAAACGCTGCTATCGCGAAACGCTGTTCCGATTATTGATCTGGAGAACTGCGATGGTGGCGGGACCGCTGCCGTGGCCCTAAAGCTAAGGAAGGCTTTTTCTGAACAGGGATATGCGTTGCTTATAAACCACGGAATTTCGGATAAAAAGGTAAACTAGTTAATACAATTGCTGAGTTACAAGTAATTTTCCTCTAAGATCAAGACTGCCTGGGACTATTTCGATGAATTTGTCAACTTGCCGGATGAGGTTAGGGGAACGTACGAACGCTCAAAGGCTCCGGATGGGGAAAACCACGGTTATGTGAGTCCCGGATTGGAACGATTCGATGGAAGGACGCCGGAACTGAGGCATGCGTACAACATCTGCAAGCTAGAACAGGATTTTTTGCCTGAGAAACAATTGCCTGGATTTACTGAGCACATTAACTCCCTGACCGATGACTTCAATGCCCTCGGTAGGTTTATCCTCCGGGCTCTGGCCTTATCCTTAGGTGTTCCGGAGTCATTCTTCCTCGATAAGCATTCGTACATGTTGTCCGACGATCGCTTCAATCTCACCACTCTGCGGATGCTCTACTACCCTCCGGTAATGGACATAAGTTCTAAGGACATGGTCCGCTGTGGAGCCCACGCCGACTACTGCACCTTTACACTCCTCGCCCAGGACTCGGAGGGCGGGCTGGAGGTGAAGCTGCGCGGCAGCGATCAGTGGGAGCGAGTTGGTCATCTGCCGGGAGCACTCTTCATCAATTGCGGCGAAACTATGGCCTCGTGGACGGATCAGCTATATCACGCTTTGGTATTAAAGGAGAGACTGTGTTAAGTTTAATTTTAAATATTACTATTTAATTTATTTCTAGCAACATCGAGTGGTGGTTCCTGAGCAGCAGGGCACTCGCCTTCGTGGCCGGCACTCCATTGCCTATTTTTGCCATCCCGATAGCTCGACGCTGATTGATCCGAAAGACTTAAATATTGATTCAAAAGATGAAGTGTAAGTTAATCCCTGAAACTAATACAAAAAATTTAAAATTTTTGAGGTTTATTTTTCTTTTCAGAATATATAATGCATATGATATAACAATGGCTTTGGCGAAAGGTGCCTATGGGCATAATTACTCTGAGAGTACAATTAAAAAATAAAAATTATTTGATTATTTATTTAAACTATGAATAGTTTCAAATATTCTTCAAATTTAATTACTTGTTACCTACATGTATTTTAAAAACCCTAAAAGTATATAGCATACATAATTCAAGACAAAGATAAGAACCAAGTCTGAGTACATATAAACGCGTATTCCGGGTCAGAAATGGCCAGTCTTCTCGAGAACCTCGCCTCGCCCGCATCATAATCGCTCCACCTCGCAGATAACAATCACTTTTTTAGGCCCAATCTCGATTTCTTGTTGATTTACCTTCCGACAGTTCTGTTTATAATGATAAATACGAAGATAAGAGAGGACAAACTTCAGACGCTTGTGTCGCGCAGCGCTGTGCCGATCATCGATCTCGCCCATTGTGGTAAGTTCCCGCTACCGCTCCTCAATTAAATAAGTATAATTTAATGGGAAAGGTCAGAGAATGCTATTGAGATCGTTAAATTAAATTATCAGTGCGTACTTCAGATCGATTGAAATCGAATAGTTTCTGCAACATATTTTCCATGGAGCACTTCATACTAGGATTCGGTATCCTTTTATACAGTTGCGAATTAGCAGAATTCATTTAAGCTTCGGTTAAAAGAACAAAATTGGGTATATCACAGAGGGATTGTTTAGATAACTTCATGGAAAGTCGTTGGGTGTCAAAACAAACATATAACCAATCCCTATAAACCCTTAATTTTATTAATTAATGATTTCAATTCCAGGTAAATCCCTTGTGAACCGTGTGGGCCAGCAACTGCACAAGGCTTTTACCGAAAAGGGTATTGCTTTCCTGGTGAATCATGGGATTTCCGAAGAGAAGGTAAGTTTGGCTTACATATTCCCATCTTCAATGTTATGTCTATCCCAATACTTATACCCCTGATTAGATAAAAAATGCCTGGGATCAATTCGACAATTTCTTGGACCTTCCGGCTGATATTCAGGATCGCTACAGGCGAAAGGATGGTGGGAACTCAGGTTACGTGAGTCCGGGAGTGGAGCGGCTCGACAAAAAGACGCCAGAACTTCGACACGCCTTCAATATTTGTCAACTCGACGATCGGAATATCCCGAGGGAGCCCCTTCCAGAATTTGCTGATGACATTACGACTGTAGCCAACGACTTGAAAACCATGTCCGCATATATACTCAAGGCCATGGAGAGCGCCTTAGAGACTCCTCCCGCCAACTTTGTGGACAATCACTCCCAAATGCTGGCTGGGGATGAGGTCAACATGAGCACTCTGAGAATGCTTTATTATCCGGCGATCGTGGACGATGAGCCTGGTCAGAGTGAGGGTGCCATTCGATGCGGTGCCCATGTGGACTATGGAACCTTCACTCTTCTCGCCCAGGACTCGGAGGGTGGCTTGGAGGTGCAACTGCCGGGCACCGAGAAGTGGGAACGCGTGGGCCATCTGCCAGGGGCCATTCTCATTAACGGGGGTGAACTCCTGTCCATTTGGACCAAGCAGCGCTATCACGCCTTGGTAGGGTTACTTAAAACCAGAATATGCGGAATCCACTCATCTGATTTTCCTAATTATTTCCAGCCACACCGCGTTGTTATACCTGAACAGGAGCAAGTTCGTACACGTGGCAGGCATTCCATTGCCTTTTTCTGTCATCCCAATAACTCCACATTGATAGCTCCCAATGATCTCCTGGCCGATGATGCGAAACAGAGTGATGACAAGTAAGAAATGGCAAATGACTATGTTTTGATGTATTTTTTATTTTTATTTTTTATCTTAATTTAGAGTTTACAGCGCCTACGAGTTGATACAGCAAAAGTTTAACGACACCTACGGAGACCGCTCAAAATAAAAAAGGGAATCTCGAACATGAGTATTTTATTGAAGTTCTTTAACAATTAATAAAATATAATAAATTATAAAATGACAGTTTATAAAAACAACATCTAACATCTAGTGAATTCAACACTTTTTCTGGGGATTCATCGAAGAACCTTCAGGCGAGGTATCATCGAGATTGGACGTACGTACTTAGGTCGGAAGTCGTAAGCACTTCCTGTGCAGCATTCCAAATGTCCTTACAACGATCCTGGGCGATGCTGAAATATGATACCTACCACGCGGTAAAGTTAAGGCTGGTTAAGCGCCGGTTGTCCAGGAGTCTCTGGTTCTACCATTTTCTTCTGTTTGTCAGACGACTTTTTTTAGTTGACTAAAATGGAAATGTTAACGGTCGATTAATATTATTCGTAGAGATGTGAGTGCTGGTCCCAACATCGATATTTCCGCCATCAGATACTGATGTTTGTGCGATCGCTCTCTATCTAGATACTTTCTGGTTTGTTATTGAAGTTCAACTGTGTTTTCTTTTTAAGCCATGAATATATTATATAGTATTTTTATTATCGGTCGGGTTAGCAAGGTTTTCAGTTTCCCTATATAGTACTATTTCGATCTTCGATTCTTTAGCAAAGTTTCCCACCAAGTTGATCATCAGAGCTATCGACCATTTCGATGTCAGCATTTTACGAATTTCTCTTTATGGTTTTGAGACCGAGACAGACGCTGTATCTCTCCGATGTATCTCGCACTCAGGTGTATCTAGGTTAAATTCGCGAGTGTGTTACAAAATGATGGAAAGTGTGCAAAAAAGGCATCAGAAAAAGATACAGAAATTGACTAAGTAGATTGTTGGCCAACTTTTGTGCTGTCGTCGTCGTGGTCGGGTCGAGTTCGAGTCGAGTTCGATGAAAAGCGAAACCTGTGCGAAAAAAGAAAGCGAGTTTTCACTGTAAGCAAACGCCCCGCGAAACCACAGCGGTGTGTAAATCACAATTTCAGCTAAATAGACTCCGGCTTCAAGTTAATAATAATTCGCAGTGTGCCTCCTATATGCTATAGATTCGTATTTTGTTTTTGCCACGAAAGGCGAAGCGAAATGGAAACTTCACGCCACCGCGGCAAGCGCTTACTCACTCCCTGCTCCGAGCCCCTGGGACTACTTGCCCTTCCAAGACCCCTGGACCCTCCGCCCCTGTGTTTGCATGCAGATGGACGAGCCAGACTTTGCTCATCTGGCATTTCCTCGGCGAGTCTGCAGCCGCCTGGCAACAGCCGTCTCTGCGATCGGTCGCTTGCTCGCTCAGCTGGTTGCTCAAGGGGTGAAAAGACGGCCAGCAGGGCTCACACCTGAGGCGAACGGTAAACGGCATCCGCCAGATACAGATTCAAGCAGAGTATCTGCGCCTGTATCTGCGAGCACACACACACACACAACGTTGAGTCGCTGAGCTACCTGAGCCACGGCCACGTTAATGGGCATCGCAAATATTGCAAAAGCAAATCGAGAGACCGACTGGAAACGTCTGGCTCTTTGGCTAGTCTCACCTTTGGCTCGGGCATGTACATACGTACTGCTGGCGCAGTGAGTACGTACCCGATTCCCCCGCAAGAACGACAAGTGCTAATTTAGTTATCACAATTTTTGATTTGATTAAATTTTATCTAATTGCGACGCACCTGCAGAGAGAGTACACCTCAGGGCTCGCGCTCTCCCTCTCCCGCTAGCAATCAGTTTTGCAAAATAAAATCGTAAACTGACGCAGCTCTATAGCCAGTCAGGTGCGATAAGTCTGAGAACCCAGAACTGGGAACGGAACCCCGCCGGACCAAGACGGTTTGCTTAGTCCGCAAGAGAAGTGCGCCGATCGCAGCCAATTCGGTCCGCCACGCGCCCTTCTAAAGTCGCCCCAATCGCCGAATCAGCCGTTCGAATTTCGGATCGGCGGTGGTTCCCCTCGCAGCCCCTCCGGTTTCAGCTGTCACTCAAAGCCATCACTCGCTCGCAAGCCAAACAAAAACAATAGCGGTGGCAAAAGCAAAATACGATAATAAACTAAGCAACTGAAACAAAACAATAACAAATGAATAGCACTCGGATGTGTGATTCGAATGTTTGTTTATTCGATATTCGCTGAATGGAACAATAATAATAATAATAATAATCGAGTTCTGTGCGGTCTGTCATTCAGTTCCATTTAGTCGTCGGCCATCGCTGGAAGTGGTGCACCTCGTCTGCGGACCGCCGAAGTCTGTGATAAAGCGTCCCCAAGTGCGGCGAGTGCTCTTCGCCCCTTCGATCGCAACCAAAGAACTTAAGGCATACGCTTCCAAGTCCGCGTCCGCCATCCAATCCAATCCAATCCAACCCAAACCACACACACAACGCTCCAGCAAAATGATAAAAACCAAGAACAGCGACGACAAGCTCGACACGCTCCTCTCGCGCAGCGTGGTGCCGATCATCGATCTCGCCCACTGTGGTAAGTACGATCCCCCACATGGAAGCCACCGTCATCCATTAGATCTGATCACGACCCATCACATATGCTGCTGATTGTTGCTAGGCAAGCGATTTAAAGTCAGATTTCCTGCACTGTGAAAAATGCTTTAAAATAATGCTTTCAAATAATGGGAAATTTGTATACCCTTGCAGAGTATTATAATTTCAGTCAGAAGCTTGAAACGCAGTGAAAGAGTCATTTCCGACTCTGTAAAGCATATACATTCTTGATCAGCATCAACAGCCGAATCAAACTAGCCATTTCCGGTGGAAATTTGAAATTTTCAAAAATTTATTGAAATTTCAAAATATAATAAGGGGTTACATCGTTAAAATTGTCAAAATTTTACAAAAAATTTAATTTCTTTAAATTTAAAAGTCAGTATGCAGATTTGTTAGCCTTATAAAAACTAGCACATAAAAGTTTTCCGAATTGAAATTAATGCATTTTTTTCTAAGTTATGATATACTAAAATCTTTGATTTACCCAAAAAATTAGCAAATATACCCATTATCCATCAAAACTAAAAAATATAATATAGAAGATATGTATTTATCTATAACAAACTGACGTTTGAAAAATTTGATAACGCCTTGGGAAATCCCGCTAAAATCTATTTTAGACTTGCCAAAGAAGACAGACTCTTTCCATCAATTTTTTAAGTTGAAATAATTGTACGAAACACATGGTTTTCAGAATAGGTTTCAACATTAATATAAGTTTTCACTTTGTATCCTTATCAAACTCAGAGTTAGTATTATCGTCTCATTTGGGTCTAGGAACTCGTATTTATAGGAATTTCAAAGAATAGTTATAAAACCCAATGAATCATCTATTAAAGAAAACATGAGTTCCGCAAAAGCTATAAACATTTGCAAAATTTCTGAATTGTATTTATAGCAAATATTTTTCGCTTAAATATTTATAAGTATGGAAATTATTTATGGGAATTTCACAAAGAGTATTAATGTGATACGAACACATATTTACTATTGAAATACATATATAATATTGATAAGATTGAGATTAATTTGTCACGACATAAATAAGTTAACAATCTGTAGTATTGTCATATTTTTATTTTCTCTGTACACTGAAAAACTCCAGAGTGAGCTGGGCATAATTAAGTGCACTCGTCATTGAGTCATCGACAGTTCTGTTTGGGGGTGACTATGCTCGATCGTTCAGGGCTGACAGGGCTCCCTTAGTTAATTGCAGTTACTTAATTAGTTTGTGGCTTTGCAACTACGTCGCAGTTAAGTACAACCAATTATTCACTTGTGTAGTCCGGCAGCTTTTCTCCGAGTGCGACTGCCAATGAAAATAGCGAAAACGATCTTAAAGTCAGCTACGGAAAATCTACCTAAGAACAACAGAGGCCTCATATACTCTTATCGTATTCGCAAAGAGCCCACTAATTGGGAGTAGATAGTTAATCTATGAAGTGCTTTAATGGAACTCTGTACGTAGCGGCAAATATCACGCTGTTACGGCCTGGTAATTCGGTGTGATTTCTTGGAAACATAGGACATGAGTAACTTGTCAATGGTTGCTCTCGAACTCACACCTTGCCATTATTAGTTGCCAGACCGTGGAGCATAGTAAACAAGGCGCACTGCTGGATGTTTATTAAATAATTGCCAGTCTAAATGTCGATTCACATTGTGCAATACCGAAACACATAAATATTTATAGATTTAATGGAAAAACATTCCCTACTTGCTTTGTGAGTTAAAAAAGCTATTCCCTCGTGAGCTCCAGTATCCCTGTTATTCTCAGAAATCCGCGATTGAGGCAGTGCAGCTAAGACACACAATAGATACACATTATCTTACTGCACTTAGAAGCTATTCATTTGGCCCTTGTTTATGTTTGAGATTATCAAAATACGCAGAAGCTTGGAGATACATCTGAACCCAATGGGGGTTACTGATTTCATGGCTTTGTTTGTTCTTCCGCGCTTCATCATCGGCTGGCCCTTTTTGGGCCGCAACAGAACGAAATTTTCCATTTACCCATTTTGGAGGCAGTTCGGAGCTAAGAGCCGTGCCCGTGCGTTAACTGGGTCTTTGCCGATACGTGACACAGTTTCCCTGCAGTAATGGAAATGTACGCTTATCTGGCCGCAAGTGGGGCCCCGGGCTCACCTCACCCAGTGCGCTCGGTTGGGTACAGTGAGGCTTGGCCTTGAGGGCAACACTCTTGACCTTCGCGGAGCACTCTCCCGAGCGGCTGAGCCATTGACCCCCAAAGCAGCTAGAAGCAATTAAATCGCTGCCTTGCGGCATTTTTGTGTCAACGGAACTTCAATTGGTTATTTTTTCTTGCTTCTGTTTACTTTTTGTTTTATTTTGTTGTGTTTTTATTGTCGGTTCCGAGGTGGAGAGGTTTTTGAACTATATGGCAGTGGAAATCGTGGCATTTGTGGAATGTTTCGATACGCAATGCCACCGCCGCCATAGTTTAGTGCGGAAACTCAAACAAAAACGCATCGGAACATTAACGCTTGTTTGAGTTACGAAACCTGATTCTGTTTGAACAGCGACTGCGATTCTCAGGCGTCATTTGCTTAGTGGTTGCAGCCTTATTTGCTCACTGCCGTTCGACACTTGCCTGTTTGCCAGTTACCAGTTACCAGTTACCAGTTCGGAGACGAGCCTCATGACGCATCTGGTTAGTGAATCCCCCGGCGTCATCACCGGGCCTCACCTTGTCGTGTTCGACTCGGAAAGACAACACAACACACACACACCAGCCAGCAGATACTACCAAAAATAAAAGAATACAGCAAAATGAGGGGTATAGCCAGCATGCTAAGTAGTTGGGCTCTCTGGTGGAACCGATTGAAACCAGCTTAAACCTGTTGATTCTCGACGTGCCAGGCGCGTTGTTTAATGGCCACCTCTCTTGGTGGCTCGACTTGGCCGGCTGGAAATGGAAATTGCCAGGCGGATTTCACCTGACCCCGTCAGGTAATTGACACAGAAATATGTTGTTAATGCAGGCTGAAAGCCCAAATTAATTCCAGCAGCTGGCCAAACAAGAATGCAGCCTTCAGCCGGTTCACACCTCTCCGTCTCCTCCGCGAGAATGGATGATAACTAGCATTATTCTGCTATCGGAAAGTCGTTGACTTCGGATGCTTCAATGCCATTGAAATTATTTTTCCATTAACCCGACATTTGCAAAGCGCGCTTCCCCCAACTCAAACCACTTTCCAATGGCCGCAGTTCGGCTTTCTATAAATAAATTATACTGCACGGCCATATTTCTCGGCGGAATTCGGCAACTAAATTGCCACATAACATATGGATGTGCATACATATATATAGGGGAACCAAATTGGTCTATAAATATTGAATTGAGTTAATCCGAGCGAGAAACTCAAGTGGCGAATTGGAATCTATTTGTGGATTATGTTTAAGGGGTTATATTCCGAGGCACAACCGACCGAACCGAGAGTTCATGCGGCCATCGCAATTAAATTGTAAATACATCGAGTCAACAATGGGAATGCTCGACGCGTGCCCGCCATTTATGTTCCGACCATAAATGCATAAAAGCCAATCAATTTCAACGATAAACTTGTACAGTAAACAGAACGCAGTGCCAATCAAATAAAATAGAAAATAGAAGAGAGGAAAACCCAATCGAGGCACCGAGAGACTCTGAGCAGTGGCCGGCAGCGAGGCGAGATGATCTTTGGCCATGGGATGCTTCTACTTCTACTGACTACGACTGATTCAGCTGAAATACCCTGACTCAATTAGCTAAATTAGCGACAAGTTAGCACTAACTACACGCTGGCATGTGGCGCTGTTTTCAGCTGGCAAATTGAAAGGCGACTCGCATCCCAATTGTCGACTAATTGAATTGCATGCAAACAACACGGAAAATGGTCGAAACACAAATAAAACTGGACCGCTGCCTAATGAAAACGAAAGGCGATCCGATTCGATCCCCGGCCTGGCGTCAATTGGAATCATTCAATTCGCCCGACTGACCTCTCTCCGCCGTCGGCGCCTCGTCCTCATCATCATTCCCACATCATCAACTGCCATCTCAATCTTCATTTGTGAATAATATTAAATGTGCCGCCTGGCGACAGCGCTCTATAGGAGCCACTCTCACGCCGCTACCCGGAATGATAAGAGTTGCGAAAACGTAATTGTTATTAACTGTGAAATTCTGAATCGAAGGAAACCTTATCAGTCCGCGCTGCAGTGCGTCACTGCCCCAATCGGGAGCTGAGGGCAGGCCGCAGTAATTTCCAGTTGAGTCCAGGGAATGCTATTAATAGATTGCGCATACGCCCGGTGTGACACCGAGGGCTGGGGCGGAAAATATAATTACTTTGCTTTCATTCATGACTTGTCTCGCTCGCGGTGAGTAAGTGATCACATTAGCGACCAAGGGAAATTCCCGGCCATCCGATATCTGTGAGGGACGCTCTCCCCCTCCAGATAGAAGAACTTGTGGACTTGGGCCGAATGGGAGGCGGGGCGGAACCTCGCGACTTCCGCTGCGGTTTTCCTCGCATTCTCTATTTAATTTTCCGCCATGCATTGTCAATGCCGCGGCCATTATCGTCGGTGCCATCGCATTGAAATTGATTGCATTTACCTTTATTGCATTCGGTATGGCAAATTACGAGCGTCTATCGAGCTCGCCTCTTGCCCACCGCCGCCGTTGCCGAGTGCAAATGCGGCTTATTCGAGATTCCAAGTGACTGATTATCTCACCTGTGAGTATGTAAGCGGCACGTGGCCGCTTAGCCACACTTCTCAATGGGCCCTGACATTCAAATCAACGGCCAAGTGCTCGAGAGCCAGCTATTTATTGGCCTTAGTAGTATATATATGTATATACAATCTACCATAAAAACGGGCAATACTTTATGGGGGAGCACAGCTCCGGCGCTGGCCAGGTGGAAAAACATTTCCAAGAAACCATAAAAGAGCGACCACAAAACAATTAGCGATTAAGTGGCAGTTCCTCTGGTTATTCCCACGCCCACTAATTCATTCTCGTATCATGGTTTCGTTTCAGGCATCGAGGAGGTGCCGGTCAAGTCGGTGGTCAACCGCGTGGGTCACCAGCTGAAAAAGGCCCTCTCCGAGAAGGGCATGGCCCTGCTGGTCAACCATGGCATTTCAGACGAGAAGGTAAGCCTGTTTTACTTTTTTAGTCCCAATTTAAGAGGAATATATATTAAAGGAGGTCGGTTGTGTATCTAAAAGTAGTATTTTATAGTCTTTCAAAGTATATGTATATCCAATAAATAGAGAATAAATATATACAAAATTTATTGTTCCTTTCGAATTTCTTCTACCAATATGCATTGGGTAAAATTTATGTGATTAGCACTAAAAGATCTCTAAACAAATATCTATTTAGTATAATTAAAAACCTCTAACTTATGGGCCTCTGCTTTTGTCGAACAGCTCAAGACTGCGTGGGATCATCTGGATGACTTCGTGGACTTGTCGCCCGACGTCAAGCAGCACTATATTCGCACAGACGGGGACAAGCATGGCTATGTGAGTCGCGGCCAGCCGCGCTTCGATGGCAAGGCACCGGAGCTGCGCCACGCCTTCAATATCAGCACACTGAACGCCCAGAATCTGCCGGAGGAGCCGCTGCCCGGGTTCGCGGACCACATCAGCACACTGGCCACGGACTTCAAGGCGCTGGCCAGCTTCATCCTGCAGGCAATGGCCGTCTCGCTGGACATTCCGAACACCTTCTTCCTCGAAAAGCACTCGCACATGCTGTCCGGCGACCACGACAACATGAGCTCCCTGCGCATGCTCTACTACCCGCCGGTGGTGGACGACGAACCCGGCCAGAACGATGTGATCAAGGGCCGCTGTCAGTACAGCTATCAGCGCTGCCTGTCCAACCAGCCGGACTTCCGGCCGGAGCACAATCCCCGCGACGAAGACGACCTCAACGAGGTCGATGGCCCCAATGGCCAGCTGTTCGAGCACAAGCTGGGCAACGGTGCGGTCATACACTGCCCGGCCCACGTCGACTATGGCACCTTCACCCTCCTGGCCCAGGACTCGGAGGGCGGTCTGGAGGTGAAACTGCCCGGTAGCGAAAAGTGGAATCGCGTGGGTCACCTGCCCGGCTCCATACTCGTCAACTGTGGCCAGATCTTAAATATTTGGACACAGGAACGCTATCCCGCATTGGTGAGTATACAGGAGGTTACATTTAGTGAAGTTCCAACTAATCCATTTCAATATTTTCACCTCAACAGCAACACCGCGTGGTTATTCCTGAGCAGGAACATATACGCGCCCGCGGCCGTCACTCGATAGCGTTCTTCTGTCATCCGGATAACATAACCATGATATCGCCCAACGATCTGCCCAATCCGGATGCGGCCCAGGACAAGGCGTGTCTCAAGCAGCGCAAGAAGTCCTTCAAGGCGGCGAAAGAAAGGTGAGTTTCGCTGGCCCCAATCGCATTTCCTGTGCTAACTCGCTCTTCTTTGTTTCTTTTTCACTTTTGGTGCTTATCGCCGACGATGGCGGCCGTAAATTTCGCAGAGTCTACAATGCATATCAGTTAATACAGAAAAAGTTTAGAGATACGTATAGCAATAACAATCACTCATAACGGCGAGCGAATGCCACGCGCTGAGCCCGTCGAGCCATCCATCGCATCTCTACCTGAACCGGAAGGAATGAAGTGAATGCTGTGGACATGGAAGCGGAAGTGGGAGGGGAACAGTAAAAGTGAAAAGCCAAGGACACATCCGATGTTTTGAACCTTTTTATTATTACCTTTACTTTTATTCCATACGATTGTAATTGCTTCATTTCATTAATTTATATGTATCGAGATACTATATACAATACATGCATACATACACCGTAAACATATCCCTTTGTATAATAAATATATCTGTATAATTTAATATAGTTTCCACTGAAAAACGCACATGTTAACATTAACACTTCTTAGGTCAAAGGGGTTTCTTTCGCCTAATTTTGTTGCTCGTGAAAAGCGGAAGGTACACACACTGAGTACGACTCCGAAATTGACCGACAATCGACCACAGGAGTCGTGCTAAAACGGACTGTTTTTGCCGCTTTTGTAAATATTTTCCGCACTTTAATTAACATATTTCTCTCCCGCTGTCACCTTGTTGGTATTTGTTGTTCATTTTAATGCCACCTGGCCGAATGAATATATGAATTTCGCATTACGTTGTAATTATTTGAATGTGGTCTGCTTTAAAATTCTCTTTTTGTTCGCTTCCCAATGATTTCCTTGCAACTAGTATTCACATACATAATACACACATTACATAACAATTATTTGACTACCATTACTAATAGACACTCAGTTTAGTAGTTTTTGTTACAAAATAAGCTTCAGCTCGGCATTGGACATTTAATTTATTTGCGAGCGATATTAATTTCGTTTAATTTGAATCGGTTATGGATTAACCCATAATCTGGCCATAGCTTAGGTACACTGTATCTCCTCTGACTGGCATTATGCTCTGTCGATAAGGTATTCGTAGGGAAATAAAATGATTCAGTCTGAGTACAGTCGCTGGCAGAAGTACTCTCACAAGTCACAGTCACTGTCCCACTGTCACTGTGTGTGCAGGAGGCTGGGTGTACGGCAGCTTATCTGGGATTGCATCACGGAGTGACTGGCCAGCATACCTTTACCAGCGACTGTAATCGCCGTTGTGAGCTTAACACAAATTGCCATAATTTAATTATTTACTTTTCGGCGTTAACGCGATCTTTTCGGGTTAGTTTTTTTCTCGTTTAGGTGTCACATGCTCGCCCCATCAGTTGACATGCCAATTTGCTGTTTAACCAAATCGTATTTTCTGTTATTTATGGCTTTTATTGCGGTTGCTGCTTTGAACAGATTATTATGGTGCTCTACACGGACACGTGCCGCACTGTTCGGGGGGCGGAGAGTGTGCTTAGAATACCCTACAAAACACAGGGTATTGCTATCTCTTGACAGCAATCGGAATTCCTTATTTTCCGATGCGGATACTTGCATATATTTCCTTGTTGAGCAGTGCAATGCACCTGTCTGTGCCTGCAGCACTTGGGTAAACAAAGCAATATATCCGCACTTGTATTTATGCCCAATTAAAAATAAGTGTTTCCAAATTATTTTTAATTAAGGAGGAAAACAAAATGGAAAAGCGTTCAACTCAAATGGGCAGCTGGGAAAGGGCATCGCGCAGTTTGCACTTGAGTGGAAAGCTTTGGGCTTAATTTAGTTAACAATATTTGGCTACATTTCAAACGTTATCAACGCTGCTGCTGCTGCTGCTGCTGACTATAAACTTTTTCGTGGGCGTTCCGCAGTTTAAACAAAGCGCCGAGAGTTAAATAAAGCAAATATTGACATGCCCACGGGCCGGACAGGGGGGTAGTCGAGGGAGGGTGCTGCTATGCTCATTTGTCGACGACGGTGAGCTCTTAAGCCGGCGCTTTAAATAATGACTATGAATCGTAAGACAAAGTCGGCGTTTTATGCACGTCCTACACACATATATATATATATATATATTTATTTGCAGCGATTTGATATATTTTTTGGCAAAAACAATTTTAGCCAGCTGAACACACTCAACTCCCTTTGATTTATGGGGCGGCGGCGGTGACAAATTCGGCGCGGGCGTGGCAGTTACTGCGATTGTATCTCTCCTACTGCTTTCAACAAATTCGCAAGTTCTGCTTCTTGCAATCGAAGGAGAAACTAAACAGACTTGTCCTTAAGATTGGGGCTTCGCGATTGTCCAAGCAAGAAAGTAGCGTCATAGGAGTTGGTTTCATGAGTGTCAGTTGCATCTGGTTAAAGGTACTTGGCTACACAGGTATAGTTCGTATATAATATATTATTTAACTGCAGCAACAGTGAGAGACTTTGAGTCGGGAAACTGGAGGCGGCGGCTAAGTATGTGGCTAATAGACCCAATGGATATGTTAGTCGTGCGCTAGGCTCTACATTTAAAGTTAATATGAGCGGTTATGCGAATTTATATATATGTATATATAGTTGGTTTTAGCCTAATGAACAAGATTACTTTAATGACAAACACCTCTTAGAGAAATGGGAAACTAAATTAGGGCTGGAAATCAAGTAT
The DNA here is from genome assembly GCA_035046265.1 of Drosophila bunnanda. Classification (NCBI taxonomy): domain Eukaryota; kingdom Metazoa; phylum Arthropoda; class Insecta; order Diptera; family Drosophilidae; genus Drosophila; species Drosophila bunnanda. The sequence continues at coordinate 2,087,239 of JAWNOB010000130.1, forward strand.
GGGAGTACTGTTTGCATCTCGTATTTTATAGGATAACATCTAGCATTTTAAATACGTATATCAAACATTCAATATTATGTTGTACATATATATTAGCTGCATTTCGCATTTATAAACATCGCTCTCTAAATGTCAATCGATTATTTTGTGAAACTCCCGACTCCATCCTATCCGTGACACATACTAAATATGTATGCCATCGGAATATTTTCATTTTCATTTTCATCTCAACCTATATTTCAATTCATTTCGCACGTCAATTTTCTGCACTCGAAGGCTTTCTTTAATCTGTGGGATTGTCGTTTTGTTGTGGTTGCTGTGGCTATTATTCGTGCTCAAATTCTTTCAGCTTTCGGCTTTCAGCCGGCGAGTGGGCGAGGCTGGTGTGGCTGAGTGTTGTTGAGTTATTTCTTTTTAATCTGGCCGGCAGGGGGAAAACACGCAACGCACATCGATGGAGCGCTGCAGCTGAAATCAAGTATACGCCCCCTAGTTGGTGTACAGGGGATGCAGCTGCTGCATCTGGGCATCTGTGGTGGGCGTGGCGGCGTATTGACGGGCGCGCATCACACTCATGTGAATCTCGGACGAGGCCGTGGAGTTGACGCAGTTGGGCATCTCGGCGGATCCGGACCCGGCCCTGGCTCCATTCGTTCCCCTCCGGCTCGGGCCGCCGAATTCCAAGTCCCGGTCATCGTCCCGTCCCCCGCCGCGGCGGCAGTAGGAGAAAGGGTAGGGAAAGAGGCTCTGTGCGTGTGGAAAGAAAACAGCCCATTAGATATAACGATATGTGGATAAAGTTCGTATTCTTCAAGGCTCGCATATTTCAGTTGGAGTACGCTATATAACTTAATAGACTTGGCTTGCTAGCAGCTACTGTACAGCACTCAAAGGTTAAGCATACGACGCGTGGGACGGTCCACAAGGGTTGGTTGGGAGGGAGCCAGGAGCCAGGAGGCAGGAGCTTGGATGGCGGCGGCACATGTCTGTGACAATTTGGTTTCACACACAAAAACAAAAGGAAAAAAATAACAAGTGGAGCAGAAAAGGACAAAAAAATGCTAAACGAAATGAAAGGCCGCCGCCCATACATACAAACGTATAAAAAAAGGACCTGTGGGAGAGTGAGTGTGGTGAGGTGGTGTGGTGTCAAAGTGTGCAGCATAAAAGGGAGAATTTTTAGAGAAAAAATAACATTTCATCATCACAATACACGCTTGTGTGGAGCAGGTGGTGTTGTTGTGCGAGTGTGCGGGTGAGCATTCGCATACATACAGATTAGAGTAGATCGGGTCAGAGGATTTCGGTTTTAATTTAAATATTACATTTCGTTTTAGGCTTTCTGTTGCATACTTTGGCGCGCTTAGCCCGTGCTGGGCCAGAGGCAACGAATCAGCAGGGAAAGCGCCAGCTGTGCGTGGAAGAGAGGGAAGAGTATGTAGTATGTGGCAAGTGGTAAGCTATGAAGATGTTCAAACGATTAGAAAGCCAGACTGGGACCCATATCACCAGCAATTCACCCCCAAAGACGGAAGGTCTTCAAGCGATGAAAGAGAGAGTGAAAGCAGTGATTTAGCTAGAGACAGAGAGAGAGACAGAAAGCAGGCAGAAGAGCAGAGAACGTGCACAGTTTCCAGTTCTTCAGGCAAAGGAAAAGCTATTTTGTCTTGCTTAGCAACCAGAAGTAGAAGCAATCAGCTAATAAGTATAACCTCTACGCTTTCTACACTTTCCACCAGCCACTGGCTGCACAGAGAAGGAACATAGGAACTCAGTTCCACTTATAAGCATCTCTGAGATTGTAAATTATTTTTTAGTATTAAAAAAGCAAATATCCTTTCATCAATTCATGATTTTATATACAATAGTTATTTATGACTTCTTTTTCATGCAGATTTATTATTCTCAGTGGGAAAAGGTTGGCAGTTTGAAAGGATAAAATCAACAAGCTTGGCTTAAATATTTTTAATTCATAAACTAGCGTTTAAATTAATACAAAATTTATTAAATAGCGATATATCGATCATATATTCTTTCTCTGTGCCCCAATGCTACTACCAATAGCTACCAAAATAATTGCTAAACGTGAGCCTCTTCGTGTGGGCGCTGCTGTGGCTGCGGTTGTGTCGCCAGTTGCAGTTGCAGTTGCTGTTGCTATTGTCGCTGCCGCTGCTGTGCAATGCATTGCCCGATCCTTGGCGATGGCAGCTCTCGCCGAAGCCCTTAACTAAGTCTAAGACGGTGCAGGGAATTCGGTTATCGGATGCCCAATTAAAGCGGATTCGAATTGAATAGAATAAAAGTCCCATCAAGATGTCGAAGTCGGAAATACATAAATGCAAATTACTCCTCGCTGGCAGCCCAGCCCAGCCGCAACTCACCTTGAGGGTTTTCTTGAAGGCGGCCCTGAAGTCGCGATTGAAGTATGCATAAATAATGGGGTTCAGGGCCGAGTTGAAGTAGCCGATCCAAAACAGGATGCCAACCAGGAGGCGGGGCGTGATGCAGCTATCGCACAGCGAGGACACGATGTACCTGCCATTAAATTGAATTAAAGGAGAGTTTAAACTTTAAGCTAAAGGCCCTTCAACAACTACCTTAAGTCGATAGTTTATTTAAGAAAACATACAAATATATAGTAAGAGTACGCACCAGAGGAAGAAGGGTAGCCAGCAGATGAGGAAAGCGCTCATTATGATGCCCAGGGTGCGGGCGGCCTTCCTCTCCCGCCTCATCGTCGTTATGGTCGACTGCTCCACCTGGATGCTCGGGCGCGGCTTGGGAATTTGGCTAATCTGCAGATGCTTCTCCAGCAGCAGGGCGGCCACCTTGGATCTACCGAGCACACACAAGTAATTAGCGATAATTGGCCAGCGCGACAGCCCCTCGGGCAGCTACGTTACCTGTACACCAGCCGCTCCTGGCGGTCGGCCTCCTGGTAAATGCGGTAGTACATAGACAGCATCACGATGCCGGGTATCCAGAAGCTCATCGACGAGCTGACTATGGCGTATGCCTTGTTCACTTTGAACTCGCATATCTGCAGCGGAATGGTAATCAGAATGGGATCGGCAACCCAATTAGTGTCAGATTCGAGTATCGATAAATCAAAACGCATACTGATTCAAGTCCAAAATGCGACTGGATGGATGCCAGTGGCGCGTTCTAATGGTGCTTAATGCACTGCAATTTCCAGCTGTGGCTGTGGCTGTGCCTGTGGCTGCGGCCAACGCTGCGTATGAGCAATGCGATTACTGCAGCGTTAAGTGCGGCAATAAAAACTCAATTACATTGTGCATTACCGCAATGGCGCTTGACAAAAGGCCACCGCCAGAAGACGTCTAATCAGATTTACGGCCAGAACGCAGGCCTTCCGACTTGCGTCCTCCGTCCTCCGTCCTCGGAGCTACCTTGCGCCTGACAGTTATTAGCATAAACAAGTAAAACTAATTAAAGCCCCGCGCAGATGCTAATGTATGCAAAGGGCCTTCAATGACTTTCATGACTGGCAGGCGGAACGCCAAAAATTATGCACAGCCTGTGCCCCAGTCAGCCGCAGTCTCGCGCACAAAAGCGGAATGGAATTACGTACATTTATTTCTACATCAGCATTTTTTATGGCGCAATGATAACCGCATTGCCGGCAAAGGCAGCTGCTGACTGCTGACTGCTGACTGCGCAGGAATCGGAATGGGAGCGGATAGGGCCAGGACCGGAGAGGTTCCCGGAGAGCTTCCTAGCAGGCGTGTCGAATGTGGCTGGAGGAAACCAATAAAACGGAGTAATAAATATGCTACCTGTCGGCTGTGTGCCTGAAAGGCGTAAAACTGCTGCTCCAGCCACAGCCACAGGAACATAAATCAATTTCCCGTTGAGACGGGGCCAGGCCAAAGTCAAAGACGGACGAACAGACTCACGAAGCCATGTAAAATGCATGCAAAGTCGATACACAACGTGCGTATCAACTAAATTAGAATTTTCTATTAGTTTGATGTGCAAGAAAATTGAATAAATAATGCAGGTCCTAGAGCGACCCCCACGCCGACATTGAAGTCGAAGGAAATCTGTAGGTCACAGCAGGACCACTCGAGGCGAGTGGCAATGGCTCCTCCAATGCCATTCATAGGTAAATGTAATTATCCAATTAAATGCATTGTTACCCTCCAACTGAGCTACTCACATGCGGATTTGATTTGAGATACTTGTAGTTCTCGGTCGTTGTGTACCATCCAGAGCAGATGGGCAGGAATGAGAGCAGTGCCGGCGACAGCCACACCATCAGCAGCATGATGTACACGCGCCGCTGCGTCATAATTAGCGGATAGTCCAGCGGCTGGACAATGGCATAGTATCTGCAGGAATAGTAAAGCTAATTAGATCCACAGTTCATGTATTTATTAATACAACATCTAATCTAATCTTAAAATATACCTTTAAGTGGTTCTCGTCGAACCTCAACATTAATCTGCGTTGGCAAATGGGGCTCAACTCACCTGTCGACGGATATGCAGCAGAGGTGCATGATGCTGGCGGTGGAGAAGTAGACGTCAAAGCTGTTCCACATGTCGCACATCACGGAACCGAACATCCACTTGCCCGAGATCATAACGGAAGCATTAAATGTCATCGCACAGAGGGCGACCAGCATGTCGGCGACGGCCAGTGAAACCACAAAGTAGTTGGTGATGATGCTGCAGGGCGAGAAAGTGTATTTAAGGATAAGATTAAGGGTGCAACTGCGGAAAGAAGAGACCCGACTGCAATGGAACTCGAGATTACCAAAGTTTTCAAGTTGAATTTGTGCATTAAGGTTGCCAGTCACTCGCAGCTCACAACGCTAATCGCTTTCAGACTTGCCTTCAAAGTTGAGTTGAAAACTTTTGGGGCGCACATTACGCCGCATGTGACCGCCGTTAAATGCGGCACGACGCCTCTCCGAGTGGATTTCATTGTTTAATGGGTTAATTAATAATTAGCTTAACGCCACCGCAACTTCCACCAGCAATCATCAACGTTGCGTGGCACCGCAAAACGTTAAGTCAATTATGTGCACGCGGCGTATGCGCAATGCGGAGCAGCAAATACGTTTATCGGCCGTCAGAACTGATTTTCAAACATAACCCCTTGCCTCAGATGAAACCGCAAGCCCCAACAAAATGGGAAGTAGATGTATACCAGCTTAAAACCGAACTGCCTGTGGGGAATCGGAGCGAGCCACAACTTCTCAAATGAAAGTTTTGCTTTCAGACTAAACGGTTTCGCCAAAGTGATTTAATATGAAAGGTGAACTTATAAATGCAGAAAGTTTGGTTGAGGCTCTCAGTTATATTAAGGCCTTATCTATTAAACTCGTTAACAATCGCCCCCCACTTAGTCATATTTCAGCAGGACATCGAACTGAGCTCCGCCCACAAACCTAATTACAACAGCCCCAAACAGAGCCAGCCGCAGACGGGCGGGAAAAGGTCGAGTATCTGAGGGTAAACTTAAAGCCGCAGAGTACGGGTACAAAGGCAAAATGCCCGCATCAAAGGCAACACGAAAGTGTTATTCAGGCGATGCCCAAAAGCCGATTAAATGAGGGCCTGGTGACGGTGAATGGAAGCAACCCGCCTCGGCGCTTGTTAGGTGTCAAGTTTGATTACAATTATGAGACGGCACTTTCCGCTTGCCGCCGTCATTCCTGGAAGCTTAACTTAATGGGGAAAGTGGAGAAAGAGCGCCGCAACTTGTCCTGCGTTAGCTAAACTTGATCTCTGGGCTCCAACCTTTAATTTGTCACCCAATTTATTGATTCGGGGCGTATTCTGTGTTTGCCATGAATTATTTAAGTTGGGCTGGGCTACTGGAAAGAGAGAGGCACTCCTTTGAAGCCAGGACATGGATATGTTGAACGAAATAAAAGAAAAAAAGATGTGGGTCCCTTGGCCATAAAAGGGCGGCGTGGGCGGCCGATGTGTACGGCCTAAGTGGGAATACATGTTGTTTCGTAATTAAGTCTAATTTGCCATGATGATTTAAACTGCGTAGCGAGGCAGAAAAGGTGAAAATGGTGCGGAAAACGCACATCACAATGAGCACACAATAATGAAAAAGATGCTGGCACAAGCAGTCGAGATAAAAATGGCAACATGGAATAGACATAGTCAGGGTCAGGTCCCAAATTGCCTGTCCCTGGCAGGCTAAATGAGCCTCAGCCTCAACCTCAGTCTCAGTCTCAGCCTTATGCTCAGGCTCATCCTTAGGCACAGACTGAGACTGCGACTGAGTCGCAAATGTCAGGTGTGTGTTGCCAAGGCAAAGGTAATATGGCAATGGCATTGGCAGAGCCTCTTCTTGGTTCTGCGCCTTGACATTGAACGTCCCGGGGTTAGGCCGCACACCATTGTCACCTCGCCGCCCTCCCACTCGTTGGGGGAGTGTTTTATGTCGGGTTCTTTAAATGCCACCGAGTTGAGCTTATGAATTTGCGACTGAAACACGTACATACCTGGCTGCGGGGCTGCCAGGCCTACTGCCTCGTTCCCCACGGCCTCATATCTCATGTGGAGGCGTCGCTCAATTCATAAATTTGACAAATTATATGGCCGCACATAAAGTAAATGGCAATGGCACCCCGAAAGCAGGCAGCAATATTTTTATGCTCGCCCTTTATTAACATTTCTAATGTAATTACGCACGTATCTAGCATTTAACTCGAATCAACCAGGCATGGCCCGTGAGTCCTGAATCGTGAATCGTGAATCCTGAATGGCGAATGATGTTGTCCAAATGCTCGGGAGGCGGCTAAGTTGAGTCCTGTGCGCTTGACACGCAAAAATGATGGAGAATATGATAAATGATGATAAATTAATGGCCGCAAAAACGAGGTGGCCAGCTCGTAAAGCCCTGAGTGGTCAAGTCGCACAAAGCCGCTCGCTCGGAAGGTGCAAAAAGCGGGGACTACAAGCCAAAGCCATGTCCTTGACAGCCACAACATCCGCGATTCGTGGACAATGTGTCAGTGCACAGCTCAGGCAATTGCACAGAAACAAAAGCGGGCAAAAAACGGAATGATTGTGGCACAAGTTGGGTTTTGCCTTTGACCTGAGTTACTGGTTTAAACAAATTTACACTTTTTATAGGCCAACCAACACGTATTTTTTTTCGATATTCAAAGGGTTAAAATTTATGCAAACAATTTATATATTTTAATAAATATTTATATTGATTAATTCGAATTTTTCTCCTGTATCCTTAAAAAAAATTGTCAATTGTTTTATACGTTTATTGTTGACCCGGGAAACCAGTTTTATTGAGGAATTAGTTTTTGCACTACACTTTGTATCTGTTTAGGTTCAATGGCATTTTAAATAAAATAAATATTCTAACGTAAAAATTTAATGTAGCGACTACTTTTTTTATTGGGCAATGAAAAGGAGAATACACATTGATGTTTGCACAAAAAAATAATAAAATAATTGATGAAATGTCAATTTTGTAAATTTTTAGAACAAACCATAAGATTTCTAGTTTTAAATTTGGTTTCAATTTTATACAAATCGGACGACTACAAAATATAGCTGCCATAGAAAAGATAAATGTAGGGAAAAATTTAAAATTGTAATAGGAATGTACATCGAATCGAATTGATATTTGCAATGGTTAGTTAGCTTCCGTTCTTATTCTAAAATAATATTGCAATGATAGTGAGCAACTTGCTCTCTCTCTCTTTCTCTGCCTCTCTCTGTATCTCTAGAAACGTCCCAATCTTGCCATCTCAGGCTGCCTACTCAGAGACTGTATATACACGCACTCTCTATCTCTCGCTGCCTATCTCTAGAGACAGTTCTTTCTCTCGCTCTCACTTTCTCTGTTCTCCTTAAACGGAGACTATAAATGTAGGCTCTGGCTTCGTGCTGGCCTCATTGTTTTCGCAGCCTCCCCGCTGTTTACATCTTTAGTGATAGTGGTAGTGATTAGTAATTGCCCTTCGACTCCAAAAATAACACGTGGCCAATGCATTACATCTGGATAACTAGGATGATACCCTGAAAAGCCTAATTGAAGTCACAAAGAAGGAAGGAAGGAATTAATCAGTATAACATTATCAACATCGGTAAGCCTTGACCATAAAAATTATTCCATGTGTATGTGTAGATGCTTTAGGAGGGATCAGGCCTAATTCTAGAATCAGATAGGCGAGCTATGCGAGCATGGCATACAAAAATTTTTATTGGGGATATCTATAAACGTTTATAAAAGTTAATTATTCACAAATATTGATTTATTACCCTTACGATTGTTGCAAAACTGGCTCTGACTTTAGCGCTAACTTTTGCTAAAATATTATACCTTTGCTGAGTATTATAATTTCAGTCAGAAGCTTGCAATGCGGTGCCGTTTAAAAGTCGTTAAAATTTGACAAAAAATTTAACTTTTCAAATTTTAAATCTCAGTATGCAGATTTGTTAGCCCTATAAAAATTAAAGCAGAAAAGCTTTTCCGAATTTTTGACTTTGTTATGATATTTCAAAAACTCTGATTTAGCCCAAAACTATCATATAAAAATATCGATTTAATATTTAGAGAGTACCCGTATTTAAAGCTTTTTTAAACTTTTCCAACTTCAATCCTTTAACTTCTTAGGGATGATTGTAAATGTAAGATGCTTAGAGGAGTGATTAACACTTAGCACCTAATCCCTAAGGCTTCGGGAGAGTGTAATAAAGCCACAATGTGTGTTTTGTATACAACGAAATGGAAACCCTGACTGGACAGGGGAACCCCTTGATTCAGAGAGACAAATTAATGGAGCGGTGGCGACCAATGTCAATGTAGACACATGAACACACAGCCCGAGGATGAATGGATGTGGAGAAAGGATGAAGGTGGCCACTGCCGGCCGGGACTCACCGCAATTTCCGGTGCCGCATGACGGACACAATCACCAGCATGTTACCCAGGATGGCGGCCAGGATGATGAAACCAATAACGAAGCACTTGACGAAGACTAATGTCAGATGTGTGCTGCCGTCGGCGTCCTCCGAGGAGGCGTCGCCGGCGTCCATGTCCTGTGCCTGTCCCGCCACAACGTCTTCGACGGTCACAGCGATGCTGCTCCCACTCCCGCCCGCGCTTCCCAGGCCGCCCTCATCTATGAGGCCCTCGGCAATGAATTTCAAATATCGGGCATGCGACGCCGAGTCCTCCAGCACGGGCAACCGCTGCCTTTCCAGGGGCTGCATGTGGAGCTGGAGACGTGGCTCCTTTGTATCGCCAACGCCGATGCTGCCCTCGAGCATCGTCCTGGCCGTGGTGGCGGACATGGCCTGAAGTCTCTGTAGGAGCGTCATGGTAATGGCCACAATCGGTGCTGCTGTGTATGCGCTCAGTTATCGGTCCGGTCAACTGCTGCTCTAACGCCAAGAAAGAGGACACTCAACGGGAAAAGCATGCTGCCTGACATTTGTTCTCGGTGGAGTCTTCCTCTGATGACTGTTATTATTGGCCAATCGTTTGCCAAGTCCTGCAATTGAAAAAGATAAACGATTTATTATATTTTCTCTACCACTTTTTCTCTCGTATTATTTGCTCTGCATCGAAAGGAGCAACATTGATTCAGTGGTCAGTTTGTTGAAGAAAAAATAGGATATTTGTGTAGCAGATGCTTTAGCCATAATTGGCCAAGAGAATTTTAATTTTCACAACATTTTTATTGACATTTTAGTTTGAGAATATCAGATTAGCTCGGCTAATTACTTAAATATTTTATTGGAAATTTAATAGACACTTTAAGATATTTACTTATGTGATCAAAAGCTATTTAAGAACATTTATAGTTGCCATTATGGCCAATCCTTACATTCTTTACAGCAATAATTTCAAATGACTTCAAGCAGCTAGAGATATCTCTTTAATCCTGCAGAGCATTGGAGCATTCCTCAAGCTCATCTATTGACTTCTGCTTGAGATTCCGCAGCCGCGTTCGGGATTCGATTTCCATTTACATTTGCATCAATTTGGCATTTGTTGTGGCAGCTAAATGAACCGCAACGTGCTGACTATTTGTCTTCCAGCTGCCCCCAAGTTTCCCAGCTACCCAAATCCACCGATTCCAGCGATGCCTCCGATTCCGCGATTCGTGAAGCATGCAAATCTCGGAGGCAGAAGAATAAGCTGAATCGGAGCCGAGAGTTAAGCCCATAAACACCTTGCGTCTTTGATGGCGTTGTGTGTATATAAATTTCGCTAGCCGCAGGCTCTGCCAGACAATGAAATTGAAACCTGGCTTTGTGCGGACTGCGGACTACGGAGAGTAGTGCCTGAAACGTAATCCCACTCAATTGGTTTAATTTACCATAAACAGCCTCGGCGGAGCGAGGGGAAAATTTCCGTTTTGGGCCCTGAAAATTCGCTTCCTTCCTGGCCAAGGCAGGCAGCAGCTGCCATCTGCTGCTCGCCATATTTTAGCATCAGCGCGACAGAGGCTTATCATTAGCAAATGTCAATTTTCAAATTATGTACATTTATTTTGCAATTTGCTTGCCTCGTAATCGATGCCAGCCCCGCCGGCTGCCACACAAGTTTCGCCTCATTTCGGCAAATACTTGAGTGCCACTGCCGGGGGCTATACTTTTCCATTTGGAGAGGGGACCCTTGGAGGCGGAGCAGTACTTACTCGCCCCTCGACGAAAGTAGGCAAACACATTCGTAGGAACGTGTAATTCCCATGTTGGGCAAACTAAGCAAACTCCGGCTAACAAATACGAATGTCAGCAACGGAATTGTGTTTATTTGCGTGCGGTATATGTGCCCTGGGTCTCCATTTCCACAGTCTCCTTGCCGCACCTTTAGGGAAATGAGTTTTATGTGGTTGGCTCCCGTGTGCGGCTGACACTCGCCAACAAAGCGACCGCGACTGAAGTGAACTTTAAATCAATAAAGAACAACAAATTGAAAAGCCTCGAAGGTGGCTCGCCCGCGCTTTCGCTTTTCGCTTTTCGTATTTCCCACCAGGGAGATACCATATACACGCGGAGTGCTTTTGTCAAACGCATTGACAATGCGCCATAACAATAACGACGGGCGTTCGAGGCAAGAAGGAATCCCGGACTCGGTCCCGGACTCTCATCCAGACCCTCACGGGATCCCAGTTCCGGTTTCAGCCTTTGTCTGGCCACGAATCGGAGGGATGGTGGTGCTCACTGACGACAATACATCACTCACAGCAGGTGTGTATCAACGGTTATTCTTTAATATATATATTTTTGGGGTAAGCGAAGATACCGCCAGCATCTTCACCTTTTCCTCACTCGAGATTTGGCTTTGGGACTCGCCTTTCTTTCTCGTTTGACCTTTCAAAGTTAGCCGAGCATACAGTGGATGCAAATGCTGAGCGGCCGATTAAAAGGAGCCAAAGGAGCTGGAGCCCGAGGTACATACAGCTTGAGAGCTGAAAGAGATATCAATTCAATTGAAGTTTAAATCAATCAGGGCCATCAATGCGCACATCAAATGAAATCAGTGGCATGTTTTTGGCCAAATAATATTTCACTGCTCGTCCTCTGGCTGGGCTAGGTCACGGGTCGTGGGCTGTGGGCTGTGGGTCGTGGCTGCTCGGGTCCTTGGCTCGGATGGGTCGTTGCCAGGACATGCTCCACGCTCCACGCTCCACGCTCCTCTCGCATTGTGTGAATGGATGTGATTTATTTCAGTCCGACACGGCCCATTGTGGCGGTGCAGCCGGGAGCTGGGAGTTGGGAGCGACTTTGGCTTGTTAGTTATTTATTCTTACTTATTCTTTGCTTATTTGAATTTGCCTCTGTTTATTTACAGCCGAGCGCACTGGGCCAGGCCACAAGCGTTGATGTTTGCTCTTCTCAACCCTGGCAAAGTCAAGGGAAAAAATTAATTTGGAATCTTTCTTGTGCTTGGATTTGGTTTTGGTTTGGATTCGGGTTCGGTACGGCTGGGGTTACGGCCTGAGTCTCCGGCTCACTCGTCTGCGGTACCCACCAGATTGATGGTCAGCTTTAATTACTTTTCGAAGAGCGTTTTAGCCCGCCTTTCTTAGCTCTTAATTAATTTTTAATTTATGCAAAGAACGGGAAAAATCCTCTCGCCCATTCCTTTATCCCTTTTCGCTAATCGATTTGGACAAACATCCGAAAATGCCACTTAAGCACACGCAGCGCCTTCTAATTGAGTGACCCAATCGAGTCGCAGTCATTTATCACTGAACAGAATTACGAGCCGGACAGGCAAACTCATAAATATGACCCTCGAAAAGCGATTTAATTGAGTGCTAAGAGCCCCGAGAGTCCCGAGAGCCTCGAGACAAAGGCGCCGGACACTGCCCGCTGGCAAGGAAGAGAAATCGGGCTGAAACGCTTGTCACCCGACGAGCAGATCGAACCCAATCGAAGGCGGAAATCGAGTCGAATGGCAGCGAATCGAAACTAATTGGACGCCTGGAAGTATGCAAGGATAAATTGACAGTGGTCAGCCGCCAAGGGGAAAAGCAAGTTAACTTTGTTTCGTTTATGTCGACCATTTGCCAAATCAAACAGCAAAAGAAGCGAAAAAAAAGATAAAGAAAAATGAAGGAAATCAAAAGTATATATAGCATAAAACACCACGTGGGTGGCGGTCGAGGCAATCAGGCTGGCGGGCCGGAAGTGAAAGTTCAATTATTCATCTGTCATGTCCCCAGCTCCTCGCCTTGATTATGGCCCGCACTGAGGCACAGAAATACAGACACTGACGCATATTCATATGCTGGCCATCAGCGGACTTGGCCTTGCTCGCATTTACATTTTAAATTGCAGTATTACGAGCCCTATTTGCATTGCTCCTGGCCCGAACAGCGCGCTGCCCATTTTCCAGCAGCATTCTTTGTACACACAAAACACACCAGCACACAACTTGGCTGGAAATAGATGGGCATTTTAGTTGGCATTTTTCAGGTCTGCATTTTCTGAGGCCTGACAGCAAGCAGCCGTTGACAACGACAGCTGCTCTTGCGGCTCCTGTGGCTCCTGTGGCTCCTGCGGCCTTACTCGCCGGCCGGATCCTGGGATGAATAATGAACTGCATAATTTGGGCAGTATTTGGAAAATATTTACAAAATAAACACAGGCAGGCAAGCAGCAAATATTCGTACACACAAATTACAATTGCAAATTTGAGTTCGAATAAAGAATGTCATTGATATCCATTTATGGGAAACGCAAATATAGCATTAATTAGTTTATGAATTATTTAGGAAAGCTGACCTCGACTGCGTGGCAATTCACGAATCAGGGCGAATTTTAATTGATTTTCTGAAATGTAACCAAAAAGTACATTCCTCAACCAATTACTATGTGCAAGTTTAGCAAGAATGTCCTGCTCACATGAACCTGTGTTTCTTTCCTAGTAATTTTAAACTATTTTCCCAGTCTGTGTTCTTCCTGCGGGGCTGCTAATTAAATTGCATTCTTGTCCACTGGAAATTGGGTCAGACATTAAGGCTGTTAAGGAGGGGTGGTTCTGGCTGAAAGATCCCTGCACTCGCACAATTGCCAGCCGGTGCCAGGCATCGCCATAAAAGTGGCGGTTATGCAATTTTTAATTAATTTCACTGGCTGCGGCAGCGTTCGCGGCTGTTGATGCCGCTCTCAGCATGGCCTCACATGTGCGGGGTTTTATCTTACGGCTTACAAATATTTTCCCTGCACGGGCGCTCTTTTTGCCATTTGCCATTTGCATGGCAGACTCCGAGGCACCTCACCCGCATCCATATCCACATCCACGTCCACATCTCTCACAGCCGCCCGAAACTGTTGAATATTTAAGGATATTTACACGTCGAGCGCCAGGGCCGGGCGATCCATGATGCATGTCGGTCCGCTTCCGGCTGTTGTTTATATCATTTATACGGTTACTACTGGCCAAAAGCCAAAAAGTGTGAAAACTGTTTACCCACATGCGCCCCGTCATAGCTGGAGCCTGTGGTCCCTTTGACCGCTGCCCTGCCGCTTGTTAGCTCAGACCCTGTCGCATTTTCACACGCGGCCAGCTTTATTAAAATAAATTTACAACTTGCGGAAATGTCTTAAAGTACGCATACATGCGGAGGGACAAAGCACATAGTATAATTCTCCGGACTTCCTTGATGACAGAAAAATAACGACTAAAACGTGCTGGCAACGCTTTAATTGACATACAGGGTGATGCTTGCTCTCTGCGTATTTTTCAAATATTTAGCATACTCTGTTGACACATTACAGCGAGTGGCGCCCGAACAGGGACGGTACAGTTGCTACCGATTGCTGAAGTGGTTGTGTGAGGTTAAGTTGAAATTTAATGGGAGTTTAAAAGGGGAATCTTTATAATTTTAATCTACAATAAATCCCATTACTTTCTGATAATATATTCACTATAAAAGGTAAAGATATCCTTCACTGTACATTTACATTTTTCTATTTAAAGCTGTACAGAGTTCAATCAAAATCACTCTACAGCCTTGCGTAGCATCCCAGCTAGTACGCGAATCCGCGCTTAATGTATCTCTTGGTGCTTAGCTATGATACCTGAAACCTATTCCGCTTCACATACACCCTGTTCAGGACGTAATCCCGAGGTAGCAAATTGCTAAAAGCTACGCACGACTGCCCATCCACTGTGTGAACCTATGCACGGTTATCTGCCAGCCTGCGGGTGCGTGTGCCATTGCGTTTGTGTGTTTGCGTGTGGGTGCGACTGTGTATTTGAGTATGCTTAGGTGCCAGCAACAACAACAACAACAATAACAGGAACAACAAGTGCCAGGACATTCGGTTGGTGAACGGCGCGCAGGTGTGGAGCTCTCCAGCCGCACTGCGCCTGCCTTCCGCATGATTTTGCATTTCAAATTATTTCCGAGTGCACTGGAGGTGGGCGTCAGGTGGAGAGTCAGAGCCGGGGGAGTGTGTAGGAGCACGTGCAGTCATGTAACATGTAGGCAGACACACATACTTCAAAAGCCGCTGGCTTTTGAGGCAAAGCGATGGTGGCAGAGGGGCTACACGCTGAGAACATTTTTCAAAATGCCAGGCTAACAATAGAAAAGATGCATCCTTATCAAGGACACAAGCACACACTCGCCCAACTGCTTGGAACTGCTGAAAGCAAAAACATCATAGAGAACCCCATTGTTGTTGTGGCTGCTGCTGCTGCTGCTGCTGCTTGTGGCACGGCAGAAAGTAAAAACAAAAGTAGAAAAATGCCAGAGGAAAACGGGGGCAGAGGCAACAGAAAGAGCTGGCAAAGACTAAAAACACAGGAAAGTATTTTGCCCAATTGTTGTTACTTTTAGTGCCGATTGTTTCAGTGTGCTCGTGAGCCAGGTAAGGACACAGACACGGAATCGAGGCAGGTGGGCCAGGAGGGGCAACCTGCTCTTGGCACGAGTGCTTAGTTGGTTTTGGATTTGTCTGCTTTCCGTGGCTCTAAACGAACTGCCAGCTGAGCAACCTGCAGCCCGGACCAGGACCTTGAGCGATTAGGGGGCTCTTCTTGCCCCGGAAAATAGCAAACTTTGCCAGACAAACGGCGGCAGCCGGAGAGGGAGCCAGTCGGTGGCAGCTTCATTAGCGTTAATTAATTGCATGGCCCCGAGAAGTCGACGACGATTCAAAAGTTCTCCAGACGACATTGACAAACGGAGCGCAAAATGGCCGAAGAGTATTTGGGAAATGGCTAAGCAAACTTGAACCAAGTGGCCGGTGCTGGTGCTGGAGCTGCTGCAATGCCCAAACAATTAGCATGAAATCACGTACGTGGCACGGCCAGGATCTCCGACTCCAAAGCCAAGTCGAGTCGAGTCGAGTCACTCACCTAAGGCGATAGTCAATGTCGATGGCTTTGGCTTTGACTTTGGCTTTGGCCTTTTCATGCCAAGTGTGCGACCTTCGCTGGCGATTGAATTTGACATTGTGCTCGGCAGCGGCGCCCAGGACCCCGGTCTTTTTGCGCGCTGCATCCGCCACGAAAGTCAATTGCCATTTGCATTTATACCCCTGTGAGTGAGTGACTCTGCCCGTGTCCTTGTCTCCTAACGGAACTGGCCCCAAAAAAGCAGGCTACACAGGAGGAAATAACACCACTGATCAGATAAGTTACAAAGAAGATCCTTTGAAACGATCAGGCAGATGGCTTTACAGGAAACATACACACATTGTGGAATAATACGATTTATAAGTAAGTTTAAAAAAAAAACCAAAGTACCCTCGATTTTCTTGCCGTGTACGATTGAATGTGTACGGGGCACGCAAGTGAATCGAATGTCTCTGCTTTGTTCTGCTCTTGGGCTCCAACTTTTTATGGGACACCGGAGCACACTCGAGTGTATAAAAGTGAGCACATTTTTATGGCATTTCGCTGGCTAATATCCCAGCAATTTTCTACCTATTTTATTTACCCCGGCACACATCCCCAGATCCAAGGATGCGTAAACATCTGACGGGGTGCCATCCGCTCCTCGCCGATTTGGGCCAACTTTCCACAGCCATTAGCAACAATTACATACTTTTCACAAATTGAGTTTTGGATTTGAGGATTTTTCGGCAGGGGGCAGGCCGGGCATAAACATAAAACGTAATGGAATTTCAATAAATGTACAAGTTTTCGGAAAATTAAAAGGCAAATTTAGGAGCGGGCCACTCACTCTGCTCCGTGTCTGCACTCCTCAGTCTTAAACTTCAATTATTAATATTAAATAGGTAGGCGGGGTCAGCCTGTAACTGAAGCCAGTCAATTTCAGCTTCTTTTTCCAGACAGACAGTTTCAAGTGGCACGTGCTGAGAGGTCGGGCCACGCATTCGGGCCATAAATAAACATTTAATAAGCCAGAAAAAGTTCAGTGTCCAAGAGTACATATTGAAATGTGATCGGGCAAATATTAAATGGTAAAGGGTGCCCACAACTCAATTGATTTTAATGCAAAAACCCATAAGAAAATTGCTTTTCCGATTTAATGACTTGTTATTTGCCAGTAAATTTGAACTGTAAACAAAGTCGGAACGGAGTAAAAACTTGTTAAAATGCAATCGCATTTCAATAAATGATTTATCAGGCCAAGAGCTCAGTCGCTTTGCAAGTGTTAGTGACAAAATACAATGAATTATTGCTGCGAAAAGTTTGCACAATGCCAACTCTATTCTGGATTCAATCAACTGGCTGCTGCCACACAGTCTAATTTCGTTTTTATTCGAAAGCACACAGCTTTTGATAAATCGCATAGGGAGTGGAGGGAATCCTTTTTTGTTCAATTCCGATATCCTTTTCACGGCCACGCTGAAATATTAAGCAGACAAATATGAAATCCCATATTGATGTCCTCTCGCAGTTGGAGGACAATTTAACTTTTATTGCTGCAGCATATATAATGCGATTTGGAAATGGAAACCGATTGCCAGCAAAGGTCATCCCCATTTCGGATACCCCAGCTCTATCTGCCAGATTGCTTGGGGCAGCTCTCAGACATGGCGGGGATGTTGAGTGGAGTGGTGTGGGGAAAAGCTGGAGGAGAGACCAGCTTTCCTTTCTGCTCCTCTGCTGACAGACAGCGGCGGCAATGTGCACACGAAAAATCACAAAAAATTCAAGCTGACAAGAAACAATACGGACAAGACTGGCATCAACTTCAGCCTCAGCATCCGGCGCACTGAGGATAAATATAGATATGGATACATCCCAGCAGGCTTATGGCCTGTCCTTTGTCTGCTTTACGATTTGCGGACGATTTCCTTCAGCCAAACAGGAAGGAAATTTAAAGTTTCACCGTCGAACCGAACCAAACTGTGCCGAACACCATAAAAGTGCTCCATAAAGGTCGAAAGGCGGGAGTTTGATGATCCCAGGACTGTCCATAAAGCGGCCATGCAACTAAAGTGATTGAATTAATATTAGGGGAGGGATATTGCAGCGGTAGCAGGCGCTAAAGGAGGAGGTGTCCGAAGACAAAGGACAATCTCCGGTTGGCAGGCCACGCACGCAGCATACCCAAGTATACGAGGCCATATAACCGGCGATATGTGAGTTCGGCCACGCATCATAACATGTCCATATACTCAGAGCACGGGGCACCAAGCACCGAGCACCGAACTCCGAGCACCGAACATCGAACGCCATTAAAGTCAAATGCTCTACGGGGAATTTTCAAGGCGAACACGCCTGCTGGAAGGTGGCTAAGCATCCGCCCTTATTGCTATTGTGTGTTTTTTGGGTTTTAGCAAAATACAAAATCACATAATGACAAGGACAGCCCCATGAAAACAACCAGAGCGCTGCCGAAATCAAAGTGTAAAATGTTGAAAATCGAATTTGGTCCCAGCAATGAAAAGAAAGGAAAATAAAACAAGAAAAATGTATAAAATGGAGGCGGCGGAAACGGAAGTGCGGGATGGATGGCGGACGAGAAGGCGAACGATGGGAAATGGCGAGGTGACTGTCAGACATGCCATTATTTGTTGATGTATTAAAGCTTTTATTTACATGCAGGTGAGCGCCATTTGTTTATATTTGTATTTGTATTCAATCAGCGTCAACAAGAGCCAAACAAAAAGAGAGAAAAGAATCGGAAAAATCACATGAAAAGTGAAGGCAAATCAAATAAAATCAAATCACTGCCTCGCCGGCTCGCTGCCTTCCTGCCTTGCTGCCTTGCGAGTGTGTGTCAATTTTTTTTCGTAGGATTCCCGCAGTAGCAAGAAAATGTCAGAGCCCAAGTGGTAAACACTCTGGGGCCTCTTCAATGGCTTTTTGGGCCGGCTAATGGCTGCAATTTCGCGCTGTCTGTTCATTATCATTCCTGCGATAATGTACTCGACGCTCTGATGCCGATGATTATGTTGACTGACATGCCCCGGCCCTGAGAGCTGGGGAAACTAGCTGCCCGGATAGATAATAATATGTCTAGGCCAACGCCAAATGGGTTGCACATGGCCTACTTGCCGCTGGATGTCCTTCGTCGGTGCTGGCTGAGGGCGAGGTTGGGAAGTGGGAAGTGGTTGTGGCTGGTAACTGGTAACGCCATTCTATGTTCCATCAGGCAGCGCAGTAATGAAGCTATAATTAGATAAGCGCAGTGCCGCAGCAAACTACTCGGAAAGCCCGCCAGCAGGAGCAGGGGCAGGAGCAGGAGCAAGAACAGGAGCAGTCGGGTATCTACTCCTGTGCCGTGTGTATCTCACACACACACACACACACTGGCAGCTGCCTCTGTATTTTTAGCCAGCGAAATGTAACAAACGTTTGACTAACCAAACTCCAGCTGACAGATGAGCAGGCCACTGGTAGGGGGAAGAGACGGCTGGAGGCAGCACCGGAGATGGAAACCGAGTGAGTGTGTTTATGAATGGGTGATTCCTTTCCTCGGCACTCATCCATACAATGCCAGCGAAGGAGGATGAGGAGTCCTGTCTATTTGCTGGCAGCTAGTTAGTTGGGCATACATTGTCAACGGGCATCCGTTGCGTATACGTAACGTGCCATGATTTTCGGCAAACGAATCGATTGAGTTATTCCGCTGGAATTGCGATTTGTGTTTCTCTAATCATGGATATAATTGAATCCGCAAATTCTCTGAATACCTACATCTCATGCCAGGCGTAATTATGTGGGTAAATGGGAAATTAGGTATATGATTGTTACCTAAATTGGACCCTTAAAGGTTGAAAGGGAAGTAATTTTGCTTTTACTAAAAACTAAGGTAGTATTTCCTCTGACATTTAGCTCATATGCGCAGCAAGTTGTGCCCATTAAAATGAAACGAGGATTTGATTTAAAAACTTAATTATTCAATTAAAACCTGTCTATACATCTGGCCACTGCTAAACTTTTCCAATTTCCCCTGATTCAGTTAGATAATTGACACGTCATTCAATCAATTCACTCAATTCAGACAAAGCACCATTATTTCTATAGCATAAGCTTATTAATAACACACTCCAATTTATTTCCAACCAGGTCATCAATCAAAACTCGCCCCGAGCTCCGCCCAGCTGCAAGTCGTTGCAGTGTCGGATTCCTCAAGGTCGTAGTTCTATTTCTCAGCTATCAGCCCGGCTATCCACTTGGCCGACCTTGTCGAGCTGGCCAATTAAGAGCCAAACAAAGTGCGGTCTCGGGCAATGAAAATCAAATCAGATCACAACGCAGATGAAGATGCTGGCAGCTCAGTTGAGGCGGCTCGGGAACGATAGCCCATTGAGCCATCAATCAAACAATCACTTAATGAACTACTTCAAAAGCAGACGATGGCTCATTCTAACTTTCACTTTCACCGGCTCCGCCTTCAGCCAATTTCCCCCGAAACAAAAAGCACGAACAACAATCGCAGATAAACACGCCAATTTCCACTTACAGTTGTGTGTTTTCCCGTTTTTTGGGGCATTAATTGCCAGGCGCTGCTTTTGTGCCATCGATTGAAAAAGTTTTTAGCAAGCTCCTCTGTCATCCTCCTCCTGTGGACACCCTAAGTACTTTGCCACAAAACTTTTGGCAGCACATAACGCTTAAAGTGCGTTTAATTGAGAGTCATACTCGTAGGAGTAGGAGCTGGAGCCAGCAGGGCGCCAGTTCGTGTTGGGGAAATCCCCCAAAAACTTTTCCCCCCAACTATTCAAACAATTTCGGGCCAGCAAAATATTATTGCAAATAATTCGTTTAGACAGTTTACACATTGTTAAGCGATATCCGATCTGGGTCAAATTTGGCTTCGAGGTATTTTTCTAAAATTTCAATTGCTTTCCTGCCCGCCCCTAGCTCTCGGCTCAGGCAGCTCAGGTGGAGAGGCTAATCCTGGGGAGGGACTACTGACGGAGGCGGGCTGAAATTAATATTGAAATTGTGGCCACAAATTCCACTTGCAGTTTGCCCAAGTAAGTATATACCGAGAAGTTGCCTCCGTCTTGTATGTATTCCTGGTGGCCGACCGCAATTTGCCGAAAAACTTTTGAACTTTTTCGAAAAGTTTACTTTATCAACTTCTTGTTCATAGTTGGGTAAGACAAATCAAAAAAGCCCCGGAAAATATACGGCTGAGCAGGGACTACGAGGCCGAGGAGGAGCAGGTGAGGGAGGCAACCAAATTACTACCCTAATGCCCAACAAATCGATCCCCGGCTACGTGACAGTTGCCAGTTTAATTAAAATGAAATGCGCTAATGGAAATCTGAACCCACGCTGACGCCGCCGCTGCCGCACACCGTCATGTGGGTGGGTGGTGTATATTGGTGAACCACATTTGGTTATGATTAAACAGGCCCACGAAGAGTCCTGATGCGCGAATAAACAACCATCAGGCAGGACGTCCCGAAATGGAGCTTCGAGGAAAGCCAGTGAAGTAAAGTGAAGACGGGCGAAGGCAAGATCCAACCGTGCGAGTGTGTGTATGTGGAAAGCATTTTCCGTCGGTCATGTCTATATTTCGGTACGTGAAATATTAATAATTCCATTTTGAACAGCTCAAGGCAAAGGATAAGCTCGGCGCGGCCCAGACTTTATTTTTAGACACTCGAAACCAGAGCAAACGTGGGCAGGTGTGCCCGGAGGTGGGGAGGGGGACAGGTGGGCGCCGCCGAGGTGAGCACATACCGACAGTCCGTGGCCCGAGGGCCACTTAAAGCATAGGAAAACTATTAAAATTTATGCGTGGCTAACAAGAAAACAACAAAGCTGTCGCGGCCATTACCACACTCACACAGCCACAGCGAAGGCACACACAGACGCACAGCGGGAAAGTAGGATGAAGGACAGGGAACGTAGGGACATGTAAATGCTGACAAACAATAAAATGTGGCCAGCGAGGCAGCGCGGACGGAGTAATCCCTCCTGCTGACAAGTGCCAGGACCTTGGGCGGAGTTCGCTGAACTGGCGAGCGGAGCATAAGAGCCTACATCAACGAGTCCTGTGGAGATCGGGAGGAGACACCCCGGGGACATCCAGCGCAAAATATGCCATATGTGGTGCTAAAATTCAAGCCCACAATTCAAGTGGTTGTGGTGTAGACTCCACGGCGTATACGCAATGTAATCTAATCTGGTCAACCAATGGAAATGGAATCAAATTAAGGAACAGTTAAATTATTGACGAGAAATAAGGCAAGATGAAACTGGTAATGATACTTTCTTAAAAACTCATTGGTTAATATGCTGAATATAATATTCACTGCAAAACGTTATAAATAAACTATAAAAGTTAAATATCTTAAAATTTAAACAACAGAAAATTACGTGTTGTTCCTGTACTCCAAAATTAAAGAAATCTTTGTATAAATAATAAAATGAATAATCAGCTTAAAAGCTAAGCCATTACACACTTTTTCACTGTCTATTGCAGTTAACTATAAACAAACTTATGTTAATTTGTACTAATTGTAGAATCGGAAAAAATGTTCACAACCAATGCCACTTGAATTAGTTAATTTCAAATAAGTTTCTATGAAAAAGGTAACTCTCGTTCACTGTTTTTATTCTGCACGTAAAACTTTATTAATTGAGTTTAAAGGAAAAGTTTTTAATTCATGTCCCTGGCAAGCTATCAGGACTTCACTGGAAAACTAGTGGCCTCATTATGCATGTAAAACGAAGCACTTTCCGCGATCTTTAGAATTCAATAAAGCAACTATAAAATTCCCCGAAATTGTTGACAAGATGTTGACTTGCTCGGGTTTTCCCCTCTTATTTTTTCTTTAAGCCGCCAGCCAAGGAGCTTATACAGATTTCTGTTTGGCGGAAAAACTTGGGCCCGCGATGGCCAACTTAACGCCTTCAAGTTGTAAAACACTTAGCGGTTATTTCATGTTTTTCCTGCCTTCTGCGGAACTCCCCTTCAGGGAGTATATCAAGGATTGGGGAAGGACATGGTGCGGGGCACACGCGGAAAAAATCCGCGCCAGGCAAATTTTTGCTGTGTTGTAGATAATTTAGCGCAATTTACGTGCAAATTTGCTTACGTTACCCGCCAGTGGAGCAGTGGAGCAGAGGAGCAGTGGCGCAGCGACGGGAGATAGCGCACAGGTGTGTGCCGAGCCTGTGGCCCAATGTGGCGGCTAACAGGCTCCGAGAATGTCGAGGTCCCTGATTCAGCGTAAGGATACGTAGGCACCGGAGCGCGAACACAACCGACAGCAGCAAAGGACAACGCACGACTGCTGCCGCCGACCAGGAGCCGATGTCCCAGCAAGCCACCCGGATCCGAGGGCGGTTCCGAGCCACTCTGCCTCGTCGTCGGTGTCGTCGTCGTTGCTTCCCGCGTCGTTTGGCTGAAAGTAAGCAGAAATAGAAATATGAACGAGAAGGAATGGATGCATGACAGGTCACGAATGGGAAATACCTGGTATTTTGATGATTTTGGTCGGTCTTGAAGAGACTTAGAAAAAACCCATTGATAAAGCTGTTATCTGTGTATAGAATACCTAAGGCATGAAGGAGTATATTTGGGGTACATGAAGTTCTTCCTAGCTTACTTTCGTTTCAGATCCTTTAGCTCAGTTGCCGTGTCGATTTCGATCAAGAGTAAATATCAAATCCTCTAAAGACCACATACCTTCAAGCTCCAATGGGTATTGGTGGGTATGAAAGAAGTAACCAAAATAGCAGCTGGGGCAGCGGAGTCGACTCCGACTCCGACTCCGTCTCCGTCTCAAATAAATCGCTAGTAGATTATTCGTGCTGGCACCCAGTCGCTCCTCACATCACCTCTCAGCCCCGCTGTCCATCGTCGCCGTCGCCGTCAGCGCCACGCCACGTTTGTTTCTTTTACCAAAAGTTTTTTGAGGCCCGCGCCTGTGTGTATGCTACGAAAAATTGACAGGCACAACGCGAAGAGGACATTTTTTCAGTGCTCCCGTCTGGCTTTGGAGTCCTTGACTGCCCGTAGCCTTTGGATAAGTAATTTTCGCTGTTTCTATTTAATTTATGACTCCTGTTTCCGTCTTGTTTCATTATTTGCCTTTTATTAATTTGTTTATTTGTTTATCTCTGCATCGCCCAGGTCCGCGCACGACTCCGAGCTGCTCACTTCCTTGCGTTAAAGCCGTGCCAGTCCACTAGGCCAGGGAGCTTTCGCATCCCGATCCCATTCCCGTTCCGTGTGAACGCAGTGCCCCCGCTTTTTATGTACTTTTAATACACTCACATAACCTGGAGCGGGCTTAGGTCGGGATAGACAGCTCCATGCAACCCATACATGTGCCGTGTCCGTTGCCTTGGCTTACTGTTGCTTCGAATCCGCTCTGATCCGCACAAGTTCTGTTCCGGCTGTGGGCGAACGTTTCCCTGGACGTCTTTATCTTGGCGTAGGCGAAGCCGTCGACATTCTGCCATTTTCCGCCACTCGCCACCACTGTTGCATGCACAGCAGGCCCGGTCGTAAACATCTTCGTGGGAAGCAGTGCTGAAGAGTGTCTGTCTAGGAAGCTGTACCCAGACTCAATAGCTGCCAGTGTTTTGTACAAAGAAATTGGGAATAACACTTTGTTGTTTAAAATACTTTTATTTGGTTTCTTATACCAATTATGGCTTTATTATTTTCTAAAGGAAGAATATTTTTGGGGTGTAAGTTATACGCCCTCACCGAACCCAGTAAGAAGTACCTTGTACCCTAAAAACGTGACATAGAGTCCCTCCATCATCACTGGCTGTCTGAAGTTTAGCTCCTTTATCCCTTACCGCTTTTATTATACTCTTCGGGCTGCTGGGTATTATAGGGATGTCAATGCAGAAGAGGTGGATTAATTAGAGCCCTAAAAATGTGGATCACGGTGAGCCAGCGGTCGAAGTACGCCTGTATGTGGTCTGGTCTTGCCTCACGTCACGACATCTTTAAATGCCGCTTCAAGTTGAAGTGTGTACAAACTTTGTCTTGGCCACATTTGCCTGATTTATGTACTCATATTCAACTTTTAATGAACTTTAGTTTATGCACTCTCTCACTTTCGTTCTGCAAGGGTCCGTAAACAGTTGCGTCCTGTTCGCAGGGATTTTAGTGGCCATTCCGAGTCCCTAGCGCTTGTTGCGCACTTGAGGCATAACGCTCATACGCCTTGT
Organism: Drosophila bunnanda; assembly: GCA_035046265.1. Taxonomy (NCBI): domain Eukaryota; kingdom Metazoa; phylum Arthropoda; class Insecta; order Diptera; family Drosophilidae; genus Drosophila; species Drosophila bunnanda. The sequence continues at coordinate 2,112,295 of JAWNOB010000130.1, forward strand.
TGCACAAGTCGCATAAAGATGATGGCATATTTTTCGGTTTAGTGCGAGCCACTTAATAGACCACAAAACGCAGCTAAAGCCTCATAAAGCACACAAACACACACGAGCACAACCAGCCAGCAAATGGCCACAAATGACACGTTTGGTGTTAAATGGAGGTCGTCCAGTTCGCATACCGAGTTGCCGCTGTACGTGTTGGTGTGTGTGTGCGAATTGTGCGATTGTTGGGGCAGCCTGGCCTGTGTGTGTCGCAGTTACAGCTAAATTGTTTGTACAACATGCATGTAGAACAAGCATAAATCCAACCGCAGCCACATCCTCATCCACATCCACATCCACATCGACACACAAACCCACACAGCAACAAGGCGAGACAAGCTGAGCCCAGCCGGCTGGCAATTAAAGCCGCTGAGCTTCGCTTCGGCTCACGCACACACACACAGGCACTTTTGGCGTGGCGTTACAAGCTCACGCACACGTGTACAGGTGGCTCCCATTGTGATGGCCCACTTCATTCATTGTTTTATTTGTACTGCGGACTCTTAATCGTATTAAGCATTGCAACAATAAATCAATCGGAATTGCTGCCAGCCATCTGGACACTTTTACGCTTCATTTGTACGGCTAAGCCTCGATATATTGAGCACTTCAACAAATACCCACGGCCTTTGATTACCATAAGTAGGTTAGTGGATGGTGTAATAATAATACTAAGGACTCTTAAGTATAGCCATTTCCTGACTTAAACCTATTATTAAAGCACCTCCATGAGTAAAAATTCACATTGAAACTTTTAAGGAACGTTTCTTTAAGTTTTAAACTTATTTTTAAATTACTTTATGACTTTGAAGTAGTAAGACGGATGCGCTATTCAAACCTTCTTGATTTTAGTTATTTTTGGACCTTGTTATAAATCGATTAGATTTCTGGATAATCGATTTAGCGAAAACTTAAAGAGCTATTTTAAAAAGAGATTTTAAAAGCAAAAAACTTTGACTATAGAACAAGAAAACCACCTTTATTTATTGATTTAAAGTTGATTTTTAAAGAAACTTATTATTTTTCAGATCTAATAAGGACAATGCTTTACTGTAATTAACATTTGTTTGATCGCGACGCTTGCGTATCCTGGTTCAATTTAAGTTAACCAAAAGCGCTATCAACGCATCTGTATGTGTATATATTGGTGTCTTGTGTCTGTAGTGGCAAGTGTATATGTGAGCCTTTGCTAATGAGCTGTAACCAAAGGCAACAGAAGCGACCACAAGGCCCAAAGAGCCAACAATACATTTACGGAAAATTGAATTCAACAATAACTACAGACACGGCAGGCCCGGCACACATATACAAACATATATATAGGAGAAAGCCCCGCGGCCGTCAATCACACACACACTGGGGAGAAGAAAGTAGAGGAGAAAGCAGGGAAAGCTCTGTCGTGAGCTGTCGCCATTGTGACTTTTATTGCAGGAGGCAGTTGCCGTTGCTGCTGCTGTTTCCACTGCAATTATCAGCTGTGGCTACAAATATGGGTGTACCTATGCCAAAGTACACAAGCAAAAGCCCATTTGTACAATCAAGGTTGAAATATTAATACCAAGCCAGAGTTGTCTGAAAGATATCATCTATCTATCTGTGGTTTATTAAATTTTCAAAATAAAATGGCTTCATTTTATACCTAAGCAAATATGTATACAATATAATATGGCTTGCATTAGAAATTCTGGATGTGTCCTATATACGTTTTATAAATTGAAAAACCCATTAACACTATCATTCTACCCGCATCTGTAACTACTCTTTGCACGAGGACAATTTGTCTTAGTTGCCACTGGAGCAATAGAGAGCAGAGGAGAAACGGAGCAGTGGCAGGCAGCTTTAATTGCACGAAGCAAAAAAAAAGCAGCCAGAACAAAAACATTGCACGATGTGCCGGCAAGAGCAGCACAAAAAGCCAAATTGGCTTTCGGCCAACGCGGTGGAGAGAGACAAAAGAAAAAGCTAACTGCAAAGACAAAATCCAAACTTCTTTGGGCACTTGTTGGGAAACAAGGAAATTCAAAAGCTGCGATACAATTAATCAACTTCCTTTCAGAAAATAAAAAATTGTAAGGGCACAAATATATTTAAGACAACTGTTATTAAATATTAAAAGTAATAAAATATTGGGAAATGTTTTAAAAGAATATTTTATTAGTTTTTCCATACTTTCCTTTAATTTTATAAAACTCTTCTGATCATAATACTTTAATATGTACCATTTTATTGTTAACCTCTTTTGAATTTAAGAAAATTTAAATTTAACGTTTAATTTACCCTGGACACAAACCGCCACAGACTCAAACCTCCCTAGCAAGTATTGTGGCTATGCTAGCCTACGGCCACTCTAGACGAATCCGGTCACACTGAAAGTGAGTCAGGCGGTTTAACGTGCGGTTTTTGCAGTATTTGATTTATCTCGTTTTTTATTAAAAGTCGCCGAAGCACAGAAGAATATGTCGACCTTAGCCTCTCCTTTGTCCATTGCTGGCACCCGCCAGTCGGGCGCTTCGGTGCGCACACAGAACGGTAAGAAACACGGGTATTTATCAACAGCTGCAGAGCGTCTGCCGGCAGAGCACGTTTCTTACTCAGCAGGCGGTCACGCTCCGGCCCAGAAGGTTCCGGAACGTTCCTATGGAAGAGCTGTCTGACAAGATTGATGGGTCTTCCCATGCAGGCCACTGCAAATAAGAAGTTGCAAGCTCCCAATTACAAGCCCCGCAAAGTGAGGTTATGACAACTATGATTCTCTCATTTTCTTCCAGTTATGGCTGCTCTGTCCATATCGAACATCGTGAAGAGTTCGCTGGGACCGGTGGGCCTGGACAAGATGTTGGTGGACGACATTGGCGATGTCACGGTGACCAACGATGGAGCCACCATCCTGCGTCTGCTGGAGGTGGAGCATCCCGCTGCCAAGTGAGTTTTGGTAGAGTAAAACCTTCGAATGACACTAATTGTATGGTTTTAAGGGTCCTGGTTGAGCTGGCTCAGCTGCAGGATGAGGAGGTCGGCGATGGCACCACTTCAGTGGTCATTCTGGCCGCCGAGCTGCTGAAGAACGCCGACGAGCTGGTCAAGCAGAAGATCCACCCCACGTCCATCATCTCTGGCTACCGTATCGCCTGCAAGGAGGCCTGCAAGTACATCTCTGAGCACTTGACAGCTCCCGTGGACGAGCTGGGCCGCGACTCCCTCATCAATATTGCCAAGACTTCTATGAGCTCCAAGATCATTGGCGCCGATGCCGAGTTCTTCTCCGCCATGGTCGTGGATGCCGCCCAGTCAGTGAAGATAACAGATCCCCGCGGCCAAACCGCCTACTCGATCAAGGCCATCAATGTACTGAAGGCCCATGGAAAGTCCGCTCGGGAGTCCGTGCTGATTCCGGGCTACGCCCTGAACTGCACCATTGCCTCCCAGCAGATGCCGAAGAAGATCGTGAACGCCAAGATCGCCTGCCTGGACTTCTCGCTGCAGAAGACCAAGATGAAGATGGGCGTCCAGGTTCTTATCAACGATCCCGATAAGCTGGAGGCCATCCGTGCCCGCGAGCTGGACATTACCAAGGAGCGCATCAACATGATCCTAAGCACCGGAGTCAATGTTGTGCTGGTCAGCGGCGGAGTTGATGATCTGTGCATGAAGTACTTCGTGGAAGCGGGCGCCATGGCAGTGCGTCGCGTGAAGAAGAGCGACCTGAAGATCATTGCAAAGGCCACCGGTGCCGCCTTCCTTACCTCACTCACCAACATGGACGGCGAGGAGAGCTTCGACGCCGCCATGGTGGGTGAGGCTGCCGAGGTGGCCCAAGAGCGCATTTGTGACGATGAGCTCATCCTCATTAAGGGCACAAAGGCACGGTAAGTAGAGAAATCCAATAAACTAATAAAAACCGAACTCACACTCCCGATTCTCTCTGCAGCGCTGCTTCCTCTATTATCCTCCGTGGTCCCAACGACTTCTATTGTGATGAGATGGAGCGCTCTGTGCACGACGCTCTGTGCGTTGTGAAGCGGGTGCTGGAGAGCAAGAAGGTGGTTGCCGGCGGTGGCTGCGTGGAGGCTGCCCTGTCTATCTACCTAGAGAACTTCGCCACCTCGCTGGCCTCCCGCGAGCAGCTGGCCATTGCTGAATTCGCCAAGTCGCTGCTGGTCATTCCCAAGACACTGTCTGTGAACGCCGCCAAGGACGCCACGGATCTGGTGGCCAAGCTGCGCTCCTACCACAACTCCAGCCAGACGAAGCCCGAGCGCTCGGATCTCAAGTGGACCGGCCTGGACCTGATCGAGGGTCTGGTGAGGGACAACAAGAAGGCAGGAGTGCTGGAGCCGGCCATGTCGAAGATCAAGTCGCTGAAGTTCGCCACGGAGGCGGCCATCACCATTTTGCGTATTGACGACATGATTAAGCTGACGCCAGAGGACAAGAGCGGCAAGAGCTATGCCGATGCCTGCGCCGCCGGCGAGCTGGACGGTTAGACATTCTCCTCACCTGCGAGGGACACTTCTTCTATTCAGTTTAGGCACTTAATTTTAATTAAATCACTCACAACTGTCGCCCGCCTCATTTGATTGTAACAACAATGTAATTGTGTTGCCTTTTGCGATCTGTATTAACACCGCACATCCGTAATCCTTTCTCATCCACGCTTCCTGGCATAATAAATCGAACTTCAGAGTATGCTGAGGCGCCAACTAAACACTGGAGTCACATTGTTTACGTTATTACGGGAGAGTGGTGGTCGAGAGCAGCGCACCCAGAGAGCCGGAGAGTCGGACGAACGCTATAAATAGCGTCTGCATCTATTTCGTCTATTAATACAAAAAGAAAACAGAATAAACGCACATTGCTCGGCGAGTTTTTAAATCTTAAGGAATACTTTTCAATAAAATGTCGGCAAATAACGAGGAAGGAGCCGTTGGCGGCGATCTCAACAACAATGTCACAGCTCCAGCCCCGGCAAACGGCCAGGAAGAGGTGCAGCCGCCGGAGCAGCCGCAGAACGAGCTGCTTGACATGGTGTTCACGCTGGAGAGTGAAAAACAGGCGCTGCTAGAGGAGTCTCGCAAGCGAATCGGAGCACTCCGCAAAGACTTTGAGGTTAGTTCACACGTCTCCATCGGATGCAGTCATCCACTGATCCTGTTTGCAGGAAGCCAAGATCGAGAATGAGCAACTAAAGAGGCGAGTGGTTCAGTTGGAGCAGTCTCTCAAGCAGTCCGTCATGCTGGGCGGCACCGACGCCCCCAAGTCCCGGCAAGAGCAGGAGGAGTTGCTTGTGAGGGCAAAGACCCTGTTGTTCGAAAAGACCAAGGTGAACAAGCAGCAGGAGCAGCAAATAGCCGTGCTCAAGAACCAGGTGGAATCTGTTAAAGACGTGCTCCAGGTGACCAAGGATATGCTGCAGCTGAAGACCACCGAGTGCGATCACACGCAAGCGCGTCTGGAGAAGAGCCAGCAGTGGATCAAGGCGGAGCAGGACAAATGTGCGCTCACAGAAAAGAAGCTGGTAATCTCGAAATCTGTGTATGACAAGCTGCGGGCTGAGTACGACACTCAATCCAAAATTTTCAAGGTATGTTACGACCCCTAGATGACATTTGTATCTGAATCTCTTCCCCTTGCAGGAACTGAAGTCCGCCTACGAGCAAAAGCTAAATGTTCTCGGCAAGGCACTGGAGCAGGCCAAAAAATAGTTGAACAATTTAATAAACTACGTTAATTAAATGCACACATCTCGTGTATAAGTTTAATAATTTAATGCTCTTTGTTCTGTCCCGTCGTCCTTGTCGTCATCCTACGAGCCCTGGGAGGCCGCCTGCTGAGACTGCTGCTGCTGGGCCTGCAGCATCTTGGCGGCGGCCGCCTGCTTCAGCTCCAGCACACCGATCACAGAATTGAGGAAGCGCGTTTTCTGCAGGTGGATCTTCTCGATTTTCTCAATCTGCTCCTGTACGTACTCCACCCGCCGCTTGAAGTACTCCTTGGAGCCCTCCAGGTCCTGTTTGAAAAACAGATGGCGCAGAAGATTAGCAGGTGTCCCATTGGGAATGGAATAAACAGTAATATAATGTACCTTTTCGATGTAGTAGCCGGTGCCTATTTCTATGACGAAGTTGTTGAGATCCTTCACACGTCCCGGCACGTACATACTGCTGGTCAGCGGCACCAGAATCTGGCGGTTCTCCCAGTTCGGCTGGAAGGTCTCCAGGGCTTCCTTGGATCCGGCATATTTAGCTTTGCAGCCGTGCAGCGTTGACAGCGACTCCTGTATGTTGGTAATCGCCTGCAGGAACCCAAAAACGGAAACTTTTAGAAGCATGTGCATGTGCCACTCGCAGTCCCCTCCGCTCCACCGCCCGACACTCCTGACTCATCGTGGTCACCCGCACGCGACTCACCTGCTCGAACTCCTGTTTGATCTGCACGAGCTGCTCGGGACTCAGCTTGGCCAGGTCAATCATTTCGGTCTTGCCTGGTGCATTTGCGGGGGCAGCCATAGTTTGTGCTTAAACTTATAATTTACAACGAGATAATTCCAATTTTATTCAGTCGCCGTGCGAGACAGGGTTGTCGCCGTTTTCAAAGTGCCGAGAGAGATGCCACCATTTACAGAAACTTAAGTGCCTTAGGGAGTTGCCACCCTTCTTCAACTAAGAGAAAGCTATCAAAAACAAGCGCAATGTTTAAAAATGTAAAGCCAAATATATGTTAACTTCTGAATTGGTAATTTTAAACAGTGATTTTTGATTTGACTGATTGATTTTGTTTTTAGCCTACTTTACTAAGTTTGGTCGAGTAGGCTTTGATAATTATATAATGGTTCATGGATATGGACTTTCAGTCATTATATTGGCATAAATGTTTGGTGTTGTCTACAATTCAAAATTTTAAATTTAACTAACCTTCAGAACATAGTGGAAAACATGTCCGCTGCACAAGATGTACCACTCCCTAATCCAGGGGTACCTCTGGATAACAACAAGCAGCCGAAGACCAGATCGGTGAAGCGTTTCTTCAAGAATTTTGGGATCGGTCGTCTATTTGCACGAAAAAGGGCATTTACCAAAGGTAAGAGGTCCATTAAGGGTTTTTTTCGAAAATAGGTTGGTCAATATTGTAACGAAATGAAAAAAAAGAGAAAACTTTAAATTGTTTTGACCTACGCCTTCGGTTGTTGTCTAAAAAGTTTGTGTATTTAAGTGAGCGCTGTTGCGCCAGTATACTTCTCCAACGTACATTTCTTTTGTGTTTTCCTTAAATCTCTTCATACATTCATTTCTATTCTTTCGATTTACCAAAAAAGCGGATATTCTACAGTATTATAATCCCTGGAGATATATACATAATTCTGACTTTGCCCTTGGCAGGTGGCAATGGGGTCCAGAATGCGGCACCGGCAGTCAAGGAGCCAGGGGAGATACATGAAATGCAGGTGCTACCGAACAACCGTACCTGGGAGGAACCAAAGCCTTATTCCATTCCGCAGCCAGAGCCGCAGACTGCATCTTAGCTTAGAGCTTCTGCAGACAAAACCTAAGCACAGCCTTAAAATTGTCCTGCGAGCAGAGGCTGAGTTCATTGGAGGGCTATAATTGGAATCCGAACCAAAAAGGCCCCATACCACTATCCACTGTCTGAAAAATGGCTTGAAGGTTTAAAAAAACAGCAGATCATTCAGTACTCACTGACTTACAACTTGCACAAAATTGATTCTTCGTAAATAAAACCACCCCACACCAAGCCCAATGCTTTTTTTGTTTTCAATTATATTTTTATTTATATTTATTATATGCAATGTTATAATTCTGTGTTTTGTCAGTCATTCTGTATTTGTATGCGTTTTACAATTTTGTTTTTTGGGTTTCTTTTCGTAAATTAAAAAATCTAACACAAAACAAAGCAATTTCTTTAACAATCACTGCCGCTACATATACATACACGATACAATTTGTTAAATATATATATATATATATTTATTTATAAGTAGGCACAGCTCAAGCGCTGCGCGTCCAATACATATTCTTTGTTATATGTGGGTGTTGTGTTTCGGTTTATATATTTATGTATAGATTAGATAACAATGATATTAAGCCTAAGTAGAAGTAAGTTTTAGTACCGATACTGGCGATCGTTCCTTGCTGTCATCTGCCCGGCACCTGCGCTTCCACACCGCTTCCGGTCCTTGAACTATTACGTTACATGCTTTAACTATGTTACTGTTACACATACAACTAACTGTACTCGTCCTTTACGCTCCCCCTGTCACTATATCATACATAACATTTACCTTGACTCAAGTGTGTTTTGCCCTTGATATTATTTTAGTTTTCATCAAATTCGGATAAATACCTTGTAATTAATTTGTGGAAACACAATGAAGAGAAGTTAGCCGGGCGGATATTCGAAATTCCCTTTGAATTGGTATGTGTCTGAGTGTATGTGTGTGCTCTCTGATAAATCGCAAGGCAAATTTTAATATTTAGTTATATATTTAATTTGGTTTTGGTATTCGTTTTGGTTTCCTCTTGAATCGAAATGAATAAACTTTGTGGTTTAGTTTAAATGCAGAGTTTTCCTTGTGCAGCATTAACATTGTGAAGAGATAGAGAGAAACAGTTTGTCGTAGCCGTTTGGGAGAAAGTGTTACATAGATAAGTGGGAATGGTTGTTTTATTTATTTTTTTTTTTGGTTATCAACAGCGCTTAAAATTTGTCGTTACTCGTTACTCGTTTGGATTCATTATCAAATCGAAGGGACGTACGTAATACATAATAATAATTGTTTCGTTATAATTATACTCGTAAGTTATATGCGTGTATATGTTGTATAGATGTACATTTATAAATAGTATAGTTTGGATGTAGCGTGTATGTCTTGTATAATATATATATATACTTATGTCCGTGTACGTGTTTCGCTATGTACTTGTAATTGTCCTAGGTGTTCATTTCAGCTAGATTCGCTAGTTTGTCTGCCTTCCCTACATACGTTTCGCCTGCCTTCCTCATTCTTTGTATACAAGTTAAGGGTTTAAAAAACTCGAAAATATATCAAAAGTTCCTTGAAATGCAGTATATATGTATTTTAGTTTTTAAATATATATATATATATTCTTGTTAATATATAGTACTTTCCTAGGTATATACAGCATACCTCGCCTTGGTTTCCATTAAGAATTTGAGAGAAGTATGTCCAGTAATTTCGCGTGAGAGTGGGAGTGAGAGTGAGATCGTGGTTGTGAGTGTGTGTATGTGAATGGTGAGTGTGCGTAAGTAAGTATATCGAGTGTATATAGTTCTTTGTATATTTGATCCAAAATGATACTCTAATTTATGTATTTATAGTGAAGCAAAAATTTGAGTATAGCGCATCAAAATGATATTTTTGATATTATTGGATACTGAATTCATTTACCAAATGGCGGCTTGCAAAAAGTCGAATCTCGCTCCGGATCTATAAGGACGGACACAGGAATTGCCAAGGATTCAAAAATAATTTAAGTTGCGCCCAGAAGCAGGCTACAAAAATCATGCACTTCATCAAATCCTTTGCGATTCCTGTGTCATCCCCGTATGCGTCAGTGTCGGTGTAAGCATGTGAGTGTGAGTGTTGCGGTGACTGCTGATTGTGTATACGTCACGTTGGCTTCGAAAAATACGCTTAAAGCTGCTATAATACTGTAAAATTGTTGCATGTTCTCCTCGTCTTTTGGTTTTTTGTTGTCGGTAAAGTAATTTTCGCTCACATTGAATAGCAGTTGTAGTTGTAGAAAAGCTAGGTAGGTTCGCTTCAGTGTCTTAGAGTGTCCTAGAGTGTGTGTGTGTGGTGTGGTGTCTTGTCTTGTCACTTGATATGTCTGAGTTCATATTGCATGCAAGGCGATGACAATATTTAGTCTCAAATACATATAAAAAGTATATGTGTCTTGGGCTCGGGAGCTGAGGAATTGGGACTAACCAAAATTTGCATCAAGTTGCTGCACGCAAACGAAAAAGTCGCATCACGTTTACGTCAACCAAATCAAATCGTGGGGTAACTACTGCTGTGTCTTTGTATTATTCCGTTTGATTCTCCATAGTTTGTTATCCGTTAGTTTATATCATTTACATTTTAACTAATTAAAGCCGCTTTCAATTCAACAAACAATCCGTAGCATAAATTCTTGCACTCATCCTCATCCTCATCCTCGTCATTATCATATTATTGTAGTCGACAGACTCTATCCTGTCTCGTACGTCTACAGCACCACATATTTTTGTAACTTTACACGCTGCCTAGGCAAAGAAAGAACCCGGTCAGAGTCCCATTACCGTTTACCATTATTTTACGTTTACATTGCTGAATTTCTGCTAAATTGTTTAGTGGATTCGCTAGAGGACTTGCAGTTTACTGGGGCTTCGTTCTTGTTCGTAGCATTCTTTGTGGCGAAATATTTTACACAATTACTTGATTGGCTAGTGGCATAATTTATCATAACGCTGTGATATATAATATATATATATATAGTTTACTCGTTTAGTGTATTTTATATGCTTATTCGCTGATGGTTGTGGCCGCACTCGCGTGCTAGAGTTATTAGCAAGTCTTGAGTTGAAGCTATAATTTCTTAGGCGTAATCTAAACGTTACCGGATGCTGTCGTCTAAAGTATTTGCGTTTTTTTTTGCTTGCCGCTAACTTATCAGCTTATCAGCTTATTAGCTTATTAGCTTATTAGCTTATTGCCCACGAACCGAGCTGCGCAAGGCGCACCCTTATTATCCTTCCTTTCATTTGTACACTCTCGTCTCGGTCTCGATCCAAGTGTCGTCGACTGTTTCTGCGTCTAATTAACGTTATGAGGCTGCTAAATAAATATATATTCATATATATACGTAATGCGTGTGTGTATCTTAGGGGGACATTCACTTCTGCTTTCGGCTTTGCACTAGTTGCATTTTATTGCTAATTTGACGATAATTCCTCGCTACCCCGACGCCTTACACATACCACTCCTTAACGTCCTTGGAGTCGCGCTTCTTGGCCTTGGGCTGCACCAGTCCCGCCATCTGCGGCCGGCCATCGCTGCCGTAGCCCAGTGACCCACTTCCGCTGGACATCATGCCGCCGCCGCCGCCGCCACCCCCATTTCCGTTTCCGTTGTGCCCATTGTGCATCTGCTGCTGGCCATGGTGCTGCTGCTGCCCGGGTCCACCTCCGCCCTGGTGATGGTGCTGACGCTGCTGATGGTAGGATCCGTTCGTGCTGGTATTTCCCAGGAGCGCCGCATTCGGATTGTGGGAGCCGTAGGCCGCTGCCTTCTCGCTCTCCGTCTTGTAGCCACGATCTCCGTTGGACTTGAGCCACAGGACCAGCAGGATGACCAACACCACGGCGATGAGAATGCCGGCCACGATGCCAATGATCATGGCAGTACGCTCTTCCTCGATGGAGTTGATTCGGCCACCCTTGCCCTTCGGCCGGTAGTTGTTCATGTTGGTGTTGTAGGTGTTGCCTCCATATGGTCCATAGGGTGGCGATTCCTGTGGCGGTAGCGGTGGCGGAGGCGGTGGCAGGTGCTCGTCCGGCAGCTGCATACGATCGTGATCGTTGCGTCCAGAACCGCCCATGCCTGCGTTGTACACGTCATACGGCGTGGTTTCCCGCTCCGTGACCGTATTCCTAACATCCGGTGACGGCGTGGCCTGCGTAGTAGTGGTTGTCGTGGTCGTAGTGGACGTAGTCGTACTCGTGCTGGTACTGCTGCTGGTGGCTCGCTGCGTGGATGTAGTGGCCGCGCTGCTGGTGGTGCTCGGTTGCCCAGGAGTACTGCTTCCGCTACTGCTGCTGCTGCTGCTGCTGCTGGACTGGGTGGTGGCATAGGACGGAGTGCTTCCACTGCTGCTGCTGCTGCTGCCGTGCTGCTGCTGCTCTGTGGTGACATCGCTGCGTCCGGTGGTGGTTATAGTGACCATCTCATTGTTGGACTCTGCAAGCAGTCGGTTTGGGTTTATTCAAGTGTTCTCAAGTGGGGCTCTTAAGCATATACATATGTTTTCTTGTATGTGTAGGTATTTGTGGTTTGACTTGTATAGTATTACCCTAAAATAATATGTAATTTAACCTATTTTGAAATAGTTCGTGAAGATATAATACGTTCTTTATGAATTTTCCATTGTTCTTCAGGAGTTTGAACCTTGAGTTGGCTTTCCCCATCCCAAAAATCATCTCAACTGCCAGTTTTGCTTTGCTTTTCATAGTTTATTCAACACAGTTAGAGAGGATAGAGATTTAGATATTGAGAGATATGCTTGTATGCTGGGAGTGTCTGTGTGTGTCCTTATCTGTGGGTGCTACTTGACCTGCTCGCTCCTGGCACGACCTTCTGTGCTGATATGTACAAATTGGAATTGGAAGAACGGGTACAACTAGGCGATAACGAGGAGGGAACAAATGTGAAGGGAGAGGAGCAACTGGAGAACGGGAAAAATCACATCTTACACTTGTTCAGAATTGGCTTCTTTATCGCTACTATGTACAAAACATATACATCATCGATCGGTGCACCCATATACCTATACATAACCGTACATATATGGGTATATATCGCTTAACCCGTATCGCTTATCGCTTATCGCTTAACGCTTAACGCTTAACCCTCGCTCAAACGCAAAACCCTTGCCAATGATTGGTGTGGCTGTTGTTCTGGTTCTTGAAGTTTTCTGGCTGTTGTTGTTGTTGTTTCTGGTTGTTGTTGTTGTTGCTGTTGCTGGTGGTTTAGCTCTCGTTAATGCTAGAAGTTAGTTATACAGTTTTTGACAGAGGCCTAGAGTTGGAAGCTTAGCCTAAGTGCATTGCTTTGGTTGTTTTTAATTGCTTGTTTGCTTATGGGAATTTACAGAGTATCCATGGCGCAATCACAGTCAGAAATATGAAGGCGATTTCACATTCTGAAAGAGACACATAAGGCGTACTCGTTGTCAGTTCAAATTAGAAGGCAATCAATCATCAGCAACAGAGTGGAGATGAAGGAGAGGCGACATTGCATTGTTGCGATTCGTTTTTATATATTTTCTTTTTTTTTTTGGGCTGATCTGAGCTGAGCTGAAGATGACACGGCGACTGAGCGACTGACTGATTGGTTGGATTTTGGTTCTGGTTGGGTTGATGCATTGCAAGGGGTGCGATATTGGCGATATATATATATGTATATATATAGTTATATACGTTTGTTCGGGGCTGTTTTTTTATTGGCTGTTTCAATGGTTTGATTTTTTGTTAAATGTGTAAGCGGTCAAAGCATTGGCATAGCTTCCTCGATCTCCGTGGAGCATTGAACAAACAAACTGAAAAGGCAAAGCGTCACTAGCTAATTGGTTATATGATTATATAAATTCGATTATAGGTTACAACTCGAACTGGAACTGGAAGTTGAACACAACGGAACCCACAGCTTAATCGTTAAAACGTTCTCTACTTTACTAGGGTAACGGAGCGTATACTTAATGCGTATACTTGATGGCGTATACTTAATGTGTATACTTGATGGCGTATACTTAATGTGTATACTTAATTCAAATTTTGAGTGGGACTAGCTAATGTCTGAGATGAAGTGTGTGTGTGTTTTACTGGTGTAGTGTGGTGTTTCCTTTGTTTGACCGTGTGTGTTTCTTGTGATTGATCCAAATGCCAATGACAAAATGAGACCACCACACTGCTGAACAAAAGGCCACTCACCTGCACCCGCTCCTCTGGCCGTGCTTGTTGATGTAAACTGCTCCGTGGTCTCCCCATAGTCGCCGGATCCATGGACGCAGTCCTCGTCATCGCAGGCCCTCTCTGTGCCGTTGGTATTGCCACCGCTACCTCCGCTGCCGCTTCCGCCGGTGCTCAGACTATTGCCCTGCTGCGAGGTGGTCGTCTGCTTGGTGGGGGGCACATAGACGGGCGTGATCAGATCATCGCCGCTGCCCGACTCGAAGGGCGGCGTGCACTCGTCCTCGTCATCGCCACGACAACCGGACCCAGCTCCAGAGAAGATCAGATCGTCTAGGGCACCGGGGAAACCACTCGCCGGCGTCTGTCGAGTAGAGTTCAAAGTCTAATTTTACTTCAGTTGATCTGGCGGCAGCCGGGCCAAGCGATGGTTATTGTATGGGGTTTTGTTAGTTGCATTAGTAAGTTGCTTAGGTGCTGCTTGATTAGGTATATATGTATGGATGTGAGTATGTATGAAGCCACGGGAGATAAAGTATAATATTACAGAGGGATCTTGAGTATAGTTGTCAGAAAGTTTGAGGATTCATTTAAACTTTAATTATTGTTTTAAATCGTAAGATTTATAGGTATTAAGTTATTTGATGTCTTTACTTATCAGAACTTAGATTACTTTCGAATCTCCAGTGGCTTCTTTAACAAGTGTCTGGGTATATGTATGTTCGATGTGAGCTTTGATTAGAGTCATGCAGCATTTGGTGCGGACAAGTTCTAGTGCATAGTAAATCGGTAGTATCAGTTTATATGGCTGTATATATATATATTCACAATTATTGGTTAATGTGCGCTGTGCAGCAATTGATACAAATTGAGGGAACTCAAAACGCTGGTTAGTCTCGATTTTGTTATTTTGTTGGTGCGTTCAAAAGCGTTTACAGAATAAAAACGAAGGCTCCCGAGGGAAATCATAATTTCAATTCAAATGCAGCATTTACACTAGATTTATACAGTTAGTAGTTAGCTAATACTTTTGGTTTAGTTGGAACAGTTAACGTTTATACTGAATGTCGAACCGAATTTCCCGCATTTGATTTTGATGACGATGACTTCAATGTACAACGATTAAAGGCAATGCGATTTATTGGGCTATATCGAGATTGTGCGTGGGAACTGTACATTATTCGGATTTATCGGTGGTGCAACCAAAAAATCAAATCAAATCATGTCAAATCGTTTTTGGGAAAAGGGGTTCCACAACTCATGAAGCGGATTAATACAGTAATTTTGGTTAGATTTTCGTTTTTGGTTTCTTTTTTTTTTTTTGTATTTAATTAAAGAAAGAATTTTGAATAAACTTGGTTTACGATGAGAAAAATACTTGGAAAGTTGAAAGTTGAGAGGAATTCAAATAAAATTTCAAATAAATTCCCTAACCTGCTGCATTCTCTGCAGATCATTTCTATCTAATACTCCAGTTACCAATTGAACATCTCCGCGAATGGTGATATGGGGGTCGCGCTCGACGGCCAAGTCCAGGATTCGCAACTTGTTCACCGACAGTCCGGCAATCACGCCAGCGAACGGCCGCTCGATGCGACTGCGGCCGTTGCGGCTGAATTTGCCACCGACCTGGACGTTGGACATGGTATTGAACACGGTCGAGTGGTGGCCTGCAAGTCATCCCCAAGAAGATTGGATATGGCATTAGATAACCCCCGGTATCAGGTGTCCCTGCACTTACTCTGCGGCGTCAGGGCCTGAACATTGTAGTCGTCCAGCTGGAGTGTGGCATTGCCTCCTTTGCGCTGGAACCTCACCACATGGTAGGCATTATCGTTCACCTTTGTGCCGATCTCGCCCAGCGGAAGATCCACGCTACCAATGTTGTACACCATGAAAATGTTCCCCTCTACGATCTCCAGCTCCATGTAGTCCTGGGTGGTGTGACTCTCCACCCTTAGGAGCACTGCGTCCGGTCTGGTGGTAATGAAGCCCAAGGCTATGTTGTCCTCCTCTGTGTCGGCCTGTGCGTTCTCCGGGAACGTGTACTGCACCATGCCCTTGTTGTTGCCAAACTCGTAGGCAATGGATTCTGTAAGGAAATTATAGGATTAAAGGAATTAATTAATCTAAAGGACTTCCCGTCACCTACCATCATAGCATGTGGGTCCTGTGTAGGATGTCATGTCACATTCGCAGGCATAGGCATTCCATTGCTGCACACAGATTCCCCTATTGGCACACGCGTTCTGGCTGCACTTGGTGGGTCCCTCGCAGCCACTGACCACCAGGGAACTGGGCACTACAGCATCGCTAGTAAGCGATGGAGAGGCGTCGCCCAGATCCAGCGAGGACAGGCAGCCCTCGAATCCGGATCGCGACGAGATCGAAGCCGGCAGCTTGGCATACATGTCCTTGAAGACGCCACCGATGTAGAGGATGCCGGCCAGCTCCAGATGCATATTATTGCCGGTCAGGCTAACGATCTCGAACGAGTCGTCCACGGTGAGAGTGTGGGTCTTGGGCCCAGGTCGTCGGATGCTAACCTGGTGCCAGCGGTTGTCGTTCATGTGGATGCGCGACTTATCCCGCATGGTCACCGGCCCGTCTCCCAGGTCGAAGGTGTAGTGAATATGCCCATTCACCAGCTCCACTGCCACGAAGTCACTGCGTCGCCCTCCGTTAAAGACAAGCAAACCATTGGGCTCCACCGTCTTGAAGCGGAAGTCAATCGAGATGCTGTTGTAGGCCTTCAGCATGGCTAGACCCACGTAGGAGTGCTTGGAGCGGAATGTGGCCGCATGGTAGGGTTGTCCGGCCGGGGAGTTCACGAAGCGCGCTGTCAGCTTGAAGGTGGCGCTGGGCAGAGCCGAGAGCTCTGGTCCCAGGCTCTTGACTATGTCCAGATAGCTACGGAAATAACACAAATAGGGGTCTAGAAATCAATGGGACTGAAACGAAGAGGACACCCACCGCTGGCCGTTGAACACCAGGCCCTGCATTTGTCCGACGAAGTTCGGCATTGTCGAAGTCATCTGGATCTCCTCCTCGGCGTGGAACAGCCCGCCCAGGTGGATCGAACGGATCTCCATGGTGCTGTGGCGCCCCAGGATTGTTTCGGCTGTGCAAAGAATATTTCCAAAAACAAGAGATGGATAAAACTCGGGCGCCTCGCCATGGGGTTGTCAAGCCAGGCTCGGCTTTGCTCTAAGTTGTTGACTAGGCGGAGTACCGTTAACATTGGATACATATGGATATACTTGGATATATATAGGTATTTTTTGGTACGAGTAGTAGAGTATATGGAGTATAGTTGGTGACAAGAAGCACATACGCATTTGTAGTCAAAGAGTATATAGTTGAGTATTAAGAGTATTGAGTAGATATAGGTATGCGGTTTTAGTAGACATAGATCTAAGTTTGGTTCATAGATTTTTCAAGCATTTGTTTTTTCACTCGACAGGTGGCTGAATGTTGTTGGAATTCGATTGGAGTATTATTATAGTTATTATTGATTTGTTGCGTTGCATCTTGGTACATACTAAAGAAAGGTGCAGATTACAATACATATGTACTGGTACGGATAGTAGTTGTAAGTTAAGTTAAGTTAAGTTGTTAATTAAGACAAAACGAAATCGGTAATCGGAAATCGAAAATGGTAAATGGAAACTAGCTCGCGCTAGTCAGCGCAAACCAAAGGAAAGTAAGTAAAAGTAAAGAGTTCGCTAGGTTAGATTAGTTAGTTGGTGCGCTTTGTTCTGGTTTACATACGAATATGCATTGATTGACATTTGAGGAATACTTATATATCTTTTCTTAGATTAGTTTTGGTGTGTGAGATACATTTTCAATACGATTACGGTGGCGGTGACATTTCAGTTAATTTCATTTGAGTATTTTCTCTCAGCTGTGCATGGCTCAAAGAACAGATTAAACCGATGAAACACAAAAACATGAGAAAGTAGGCAACCTACGAACGGGCTAGTAATTGGAAATAAAAAGGTCACAGAGATATAATATCGGTAATAACCATGTTAATTAAAAAAAGAAATATATAGAAAACAAAAAATAATTTCGGGGGTTTTGCTTAACGACATTGAACTAAACATCGATGGGTATCGGGGTTACTGTCCAGGTTTCTCTCGTGGCAATGGTAATGCTTTTGTACTTTTGTAAACGTGTTAATCTGTGCCCTAGAGAGTTCCATGTTTGTGTGTTGTGTGTGGTTGGCCTGAGTGTAGTTCGGTGTGTGTGTGTGTGTGTGTGTGCGACGACTACGTCTAAGTTAATAAGGGTGCATTAGCCTTAACGAGCGGCCACATTGCGCATACGACGCGTTGGGCCACTGAATGATTGACATCTTGACATGCAAATGACTTTGGCGACAGAGAGAAAAGGAGAGAGCGAGAAAGAGGCAAAGAAAGAGAGGAATATAGAGAGACAGAAAGAGAGAGACAGAGAGAGCGATGTGGTGGGAAGAAGTCGAAGTAGGCCACTGTTGTTGCAGCTGGCAATTTGGCGCATTCACAGTTACTTATTCATACACTTGAATTGCTGAGTGGACTGAGTAGAGTGATACGATGCGGTGGCGAACGATACGATATATACGATATACACTGGTTAATACAGACTATTATACACTGTACAATGGCTAGCCGGATTCGGGGATTCGGGGCTCAGATCGTGAGCAGGTCATGCGGTTCGCTATTTCATTCTGACTGACAGTTATTGGTTTTGGTTCTGGCTACTGGTTACTTATTGTCGTGGTTTCATTGCTGTTGCTTCTGCTGCTGCCTGTCTTTCGGGTGCTCACATGCAAACACTTCACGTGACGTGAGTGTGTGTGCAAACGGTGCGAGAGAGAGTGTGGGTGTGGGTGTTGGTGTGTGTGACTATGCCTGTGCCTGTGCAGGTGTGCAAGACTTCCGGTTGGCAGTGTGAATGTTTGTGTCCCAGTGTGTGTTTGTTATGGCAGGAGCAGGATCTGGCTACAAGGACGCAAAGCCTTTGAAGGCCGAAAATCATTTATAAATACAACTGCCAATATAAGTTGTATAGTTTATGAATAATTTAAGGAATGCTTTCTCGAAGAATTTATTTGATTTTTAAATATGCAAGTTTCCTGGTTTAAGTTTTGGTTTGCAATATAATGTAATAATAATAAAAATTTTTTAAGGCAATAAATTGATCATCAAATTGCATGTAGCATACATTTGCGAATCATTGTAAGAGAATTGAAATCGAAAAGGATTCGAAATTTCTGGTAAATTTTTAAAATGATCAAAGGAATGCCTTAATTTATTAAAATACAATAATTTTACCACTCAAGTTTCCAAAAATTGAAAACAGGAATGAAATTCCAAACAAATGTGCCTTTTCAGCATGAAATCCTTTAGACTGGCACTCATTACAATCCTTTTTCTTTCTGTGTAGCCATCCCCGTAGCCTGCCATTGATTGATTTTTCCTTTCGATTTTTTTCCTTTAGGGTGCTTTGTTTTTGTTTATTCACACTTACACAACAAAAATCTAATTGTACGTGAGACACGTTAGGCTTGATTAGTTAGTTGCAATTTGGTTGCGGTTGCGGTATTGTTGTTGTATTGATGTTTACGAATAGTTGAGTTTACTTAACACAAAGCTAATTACATATTAAATGGTGCAAAATTACAGCCCTGGGCGCTTCCAAACATTGTTTTGCCCTCTCGTCTCAATGAGCCAGGCTAAAAAGAGCCATATTTTGCAGCAATTTGGCAATAGCAATCCCAATTTGCCGATGGCGTGACTTTCATCGAGCGATTTGGGCAAAAAAATGTTTCCCCGCGTTCTTGCGTGTCGATTTTTTTCTCTCGCCTAAAACATGAAACGAAAAAAATAACGATATTGTACATTGTAAATTATTTACGTTGCGTTCCCGTTCATTTTGCATTGTTTCGCCTTACTCATTTTCTCTGTGGCATATTTTTTCTTTTTTATTATTCTCTCTCGGTTGCATTTATTTATTCGTTTTTTTCAAGAAGGTCATTAGATCACGTTTGTGATTAGGGAATTGCATTTGCATTTGACATTGTTATTAGCTGTTGTTGTTGCTCGTTGTTCGTTGTTCTACATTTGATATTCGTCTGAAACAAACACCTTTTAACGTTTACATACCGCACGTGTCGTTTAAGTTATGGTACAGCAATTATTTAAGTCATTTTCATTGTTTAAGATTATCATAGGTCTGTTTAACGAAAACTGTTTTCCAGATATATATATTTACAGAAAACAAGAGGATAAACAAGGGATCTTTTAGAGGGACATAAATAAGAAATAATACAGTGGATTGCCAAGGAAACGAATGTTTAAATATTCTTGTGTCATTTATATATTAGCTTCAAATCGCTTGCACAATTTATTCAAGAACCTTTAATTAATAATCCATAAGGACCTTCTTTGGCAACCCTTAATAAACCCAAAAAGAACCAAAACAAATTAAGATTAATCAGGGACAAAACAATTTACAAGACAATCAATTTAATTTAAGTATTGATAACATTTAAGGCTGATACTTTACAGCTGTCCAACTTTCACTTGCGTTCGCATTTACTCATTTAGATTACATTACGTTCGAATACGTCGACTGTGTGGGCTTAGGAATTGGAATTTGAATTGTAATTGGAATTGAATTGGCAATCTTAACTGGGAAATCAAACCAAGTAAGTAAGTAAGTATCGCAAATGAAAACACAACATCGAGATGTTCGAAAGAGTTTTGAGAGAGAAACTTACAAGAGCAAAGTATATAAAAAATCATTACGAATGAGTATTTGATAATGCGATCGAGTGCGACACCCATCAATCCGATGAGTACTTCGACTCGGCTCGCATGAGTATATGCCATGGATGATTTAAACGAACTTTCAGAGAGGCGTACAATGTGTGGAATGGTGTGGAATGTGGATGTGGATGTGGATGTGGAGCTTGGTGTCTTATGATGTTCAAACTATATTGCAGATGCTTAACGATGTTCAGAGATACAGAGCGAGGTAGACATAGGTGGATAGACAGTAGAGCTGTTTAGTTCATCATCATCATTATTGGAGTAAGGAAGTTTGAGAGAAATGTGTCATGAAAAATGAGAGAGAGAGAGGGAAATAAACTGGCTAAATACTTTTCCAAATAGTTTTCTTTCGAGTTTTTCGTTAGTATTTTAACTGCATTTCGTTCAGGTGTAATCGCATGTGTGTGGTGTTCGTATGTGTTCTGGTTGTTTCGTGAGGTTGTGTTTCGGTGTGCGAGAATCGTTGTTAACTGAAAAGCTCTCAAATGAAAAGGTTTAAAGTGAAACTTAAAAACGGAAAACGCGCTGCTGACTGCACTTTCCTTCGTTATTGATTTTCTTCTTCCTCCTTTCTCTTTACTTTTTCTTTGCCTGTATCTTTTTGATTCTTCAACTGTCCTGAAGCACCTTCACACACCTTCCTGCTGAGAGGGGCATTGGCATTCCTACTTGATCTTGAACCTGGGTCTGTGCGTGGAGCACTGGTCATTTGGAAGCTAATCGGACTCGGACTCGCCGAGGGGAATTCTTACAACTCGTGGAGTCGCTTGGTTGCTTGGTTGGTTGGTTGATTGGTTGATTGGTTGACTGGTTGGTCGGTTGGTTGGTTGGTTGGTTGGTTGGTTGGTTGGTAAAAAAAAACGACACGGCACGACACGTAGTAGGGCATAGATGTGCTGTTGATACATACATAACATACCCCTGACGGGGGGAGCCCCGTCAACTTGTAGACGCAGATTGGAGGCTCTGCGCGAGAAGCGGATCGTGTGCCAGTTGTTGTCATTGAGCACCGACTGGCCGGCCAGCAGGTTCTGCAAGGGATAATTCAAAAGCTCAGAAAAACTGTCCCTACATCTCGGAAAGTCGCCTTTAGTTTTGGGAATTCATTTAGCAATTTGTGGAAACATTTCTCAGAGAACTTAAACCTTTATTCCTTTGAGAAATGGTTCCTGCCTCACGATAAAAGGCGACTTTCCAGTTTTAAGGACAAACCAAATGACTTTCCCCCCGGGCCAACTCACCTTCTCCCTGTCGCTCAGCCGGACACTGGCCCGCACCCTTCCCGCCACGAGAGCAATCTCCAACCGATCCGGCGAATTGGACTCGGCGCTGGTCAGCAGCAAAAGTCCAGCTGGACGCGAAGTCTTGAATCGGATGACCAGCTCCTCGGTCTGCGTCTTGGTGCCCTGTCCATTGCCCAGCCAGATGGTCATGTGCTGGCTGCCATTGAAAGCCAGCGTAGCCAGCTCCCGGCCGCAGGTGGGTCCGCCGTACAGAGTAGCCGAGCAGTCGCAGATGGGGCGGTTCCAGCCCTCCAGACAGGTGCCGCCATTCAGACAGGGATTGCCGTTGCACACGTTGCTCTGAACGTGGCACGAGGGCTTCACGGAGGCTGCTCCCAAGTGGGTTATCAGTGGCTGACCATCGCTGGCGTGACAATGCTACGGCACTACTCACCCGAGTCCTGGACGCGTGCAAAGGCCGCTATATCGATCGCCTTGCCACTCAGCACCAGGTCACGCAAGCAGCCCACGAATCCCTGACGCAAAGTGGCGGTCCAAATGGCCGCCGGCCAGGCCACGCTGTTGTATGCAGGTCCCACGCCACCCAGGTACATGTGTCCGTCCAGCTCGAGGATGGTTCCATCGCCGGGCGTGCGGAAATCGTTCCACACCCCGTCCACGCTCACCTTGGCGTCGCGTCCATTCCTCCGGAGAATTAGGTCGTGCCAGTCGCCGTCGTCCACGCGGCGCCTTGAGGCTCTCACCTTTGAGGCTCCAGATCCCAGGTCCAGGTGAATGTAGATGTGGCCATTAAGCAGTTCAATCGCGATCAATACGGGCTGGTTGATAATGGGGAGTCACCTTAAGTTAGATTTGGAACATTATTCAGGCAACTTACATTCTTGGCCCGTGGTTGCTTGGACCCGGTTGCCAGGACGATGATGCCGTTGGGCTCCTTAGTGCGGAACTTGAAGCTGATGGAGCTCTGCTTGCCAGTTTCCCAGGGAGGCAAGACCTAAGCAAGAAAAAGAAACAACATAATTGGTGAGTGCTACTTTTCCCAGTTTAGAATCTGACTTACCAGATGGGACTCGCGGGTGGTGAAGGTCACGGGATCCTGTGGGTCGCCACTGGGGCACTGGTACTCCAAGTTGCCAGCCACCTGGATGAGCTTGGAACCGCTCTTGGCCAGGTCTATTAGGTTCAGATTCAAAGTGTCCGCCGAGAACTCCACCTTCCGCAGGCAACCCACAAAGTTGTTGTGGACACGGGCTCCCAGAAGCGCCCTCGGATTGACAGCTCCGCCCACATAGACCCGCGACGAGGATAACATGGTGAATTTACCAGCGATGTGCGAGTGATCTGTATAGACATCGTCCACCACGGTGACCAGCTGAAAGATAAGAGCTCCCTTGAAACTCTAAAACTCTGAGAAACAATCAGATACTCACCCGACAGAAGCTGGTGATGGATGAGATCTCCTGGATGCGACGGTGCACTGTGACCTTGTGCCACTGATGATCATCGAAGCGCACCTTTGAGGGCTTTATGTGCATCTCTTGCTTGCCGTTGGCCAGTCCCATGGTCAGAGAGACGCCTCCATCGCGCAGAGCCAAGTTTAGATAGTCCGTGCCGTGTCCCGTGTAGAAGAGCAAGCCGTTGGGCTGGCGGGTGCGAAAGTAGAAGGATATGGCATCCTGGGCACTCACTATCGGCTCGGCGCCCGTCTGGCCCAAGTCGTACGAGAGGAACTGTGTACCGCGGAACGTTGCTTCGGATGGCGCCTTCTCCTTCTCACAATACTGGCCATCGTACTCGAGGTTTCGACACTCGCAAATTGGACCGGAATCAGTGGATATGCAGATGCCGCCATGCTGGCAGGGATCGTTCCGCTCGCAGGCATCTGTAATGTTGCCCCGAACACCCTGCGGGAGCAATTTTATATATTGTGATATATTACTGACCTGTATGGGTACAACCGAGGCTAAGGAACTTTGTTATAAGGATATATTTCAGTTTACATAAAAGGTAAATAGGAGACTTTAAAATAATAATTCCATAATTCGATTTAAGTTTAAATAAGAATATATTTATTTGTGATAATAGCAAGAAACGAAACTAACTTCGGGATGCCAAAGTTTATAGTTTTCATTTTAGAAATGTATCATAATTAAGCTTAAAATATTCACATTCTTTAAATCTATATTTTTATATGACAATTTTTGCAACAAACCAATTTAATAAAAACTCATAGCTCAGTAAAGAAAACGTTAATTTTAAATCAGAAAGCTGTGCAATGTTAGTTTTCAGAAGATTAATAAATGTACATACTGTATTTAAAATCTACAAAAATTAAAATTTTTATCATTTTTAAAAATTTTAACGATGTAACCCCTTATAAAATTTTGAAAATTTAAAAAAAATTCAATTATTGTCGGAGGTGCCTTAATCGATCCGGCTGTTAATGCTGATCAAGAATATATATGATTTATAGGGTCGGAAATTTCTCCTTCAAACTTCTGACAAAAATTATAATAATTCAAATATGTTAAAGAATGGTTATTTATAAGTATAAATAAATAAATAAAGAAAAATATATAAATAAATAAAGAAATATAAACTATATCATATTTATTATAGAATTATATATATAAAACTTACCCTTAAAGGCCTCTCGCGGGCGGGCAGCTCTCCATGATCGCAGGGCACATCGCCGCACTTGATGTCGCGTGGCTGCTTGATCTCCTGGCGCCGTGTGGAGCCACCCGGCTGATCCGCATAGACCAGATTCCGGATGGCGCCCCGGAAACGCGGCTCGAAGATGACGCTGGGCAGGGCAAGCAGCGCCAACTTGCTGCTGTACCAGTTGGGCATACCGCCCACATACACATCGGAGTTGCTGGCGAACTTGCCGAACTGGAACTCCTTGCCCTTGGTGGATCGCTGCTGGGAGACGCCATCGACAATGAGCGAGGTCTGCTCATCGTTGCGCAGCACCTGCACCTTGTGCCAGTGGCCATCGTGCAGCTCCCGGCCCACGGTGATGATCTGGGCTCCTCCGCCCAGATTATATCTCAGCCGGAGGGCGCCTTCCACGAGCTTGAGCTCGAAGAAGTCATAAGTGCCGCCGTCGTCGGTGTAGAGCACCAGTCCGTTGGGCTGCTCCGTCTTGAACTCCAGCTCCAGGGTGCCGTTCAGGCCGGTGTACCACTTGCGAAAGGTGTAGAAGGAGCTCTGCGATCCGTCCAGCTGGAAGCCGGCGCTGAGGGTCACAAAGCTGGCCGCCAGGCTGACCAGCAGGGCGCTGACGATGAGGACGCGGTAGGAGCGGCGGTACTCCACCACCACGGGAGGCACTGCTGAGTCGCTTCTCCGCCGGCGGCGCGCCTTGTTGAACCGCAAGTCCGGGCAGGCGAAGGAGGCGGAGGCAGAGGCGTGGGTGGGCAGAAGCCGGAGCTCCGCCGGATTAGCGTGTTCCTTGTCCATAATCGGTGGCTTGGCTGTCGTCACTGACACAGGAGCATGGTTCTTAATAATGGCGGAGTCCTGATATGTTGCACTTGGCGCCTTCATTCACACGCACAGCGCCACGTACACGCGCAAGGATACGCACACGCACGGCACAGTCACACGTTCACCTCACCCACACAGACGCACCTACGCACGTTGCGCGCGTAAACGTAAAGTGTCGCTTTGTTCTCGCGTCCTTCTCTCTCTCTCTCTCTCTCTTTTCGCGTATTCCAGTCCTTGAGCGAGAGCTTTCTTCCCGTCCTTCCTGCGTCGTGTGTCCTTGTGTTGGTGTTACTCGGGAATCGTTTTATCCGCGCCTGCCGCTTTTATCCGGAGAGCGCGCGACAGTACAAGAGAACGAAAGCTTGGGCAGGCGAAGTTGGCTGCGGCTGTTAACGGTACTCGGGCGCTGTTAACGGAACTGCACTGATTATTGCTTCGGATTTCGCTTGGTTTCTTGTTCTTTAATGCTCTGCACTTTAAGTTTTTGTCATTTCGCTTAATTCACTTGATTTTCACACTTAATTTGGCCAACTAATTAGAATTACATCCCATCGAGACCGTGTCACACCATGATGCTAGATGGAGCGGTGGTGATGGCTATGGTGGTTGCGGGGCCGAAAGCTTGCCGGATACGGATACCCCTGCCACCCGAGCCTGTGGCGCCCACGAGCGCTCCAACGTACATGTACATACTAAAAATCGGAAAAAATTTTCACTGCATGTCGAGGATATAGGCGAAAAATTTTCCAAGACCAAAAGAAGCGAACCGTTTTCACTGGCCCCAGAAAGGGGGCTTATTCCTTCATTCAGCTAACTAATCAGTTATTTATGCGTATCGATTCACAACTATTGATTTGATACGATTTTTTCACACACTCTGATTTTTCAATTACACAATTGCTATCTTCTTTGGCTTTTATTTTATGTAACGATTCTGGATTGCCTTTTATCGCGTCGCGTTTTTATTTAATGTCGGGGGGTTGAATTTATTTTTGCAGATTTCTTCTTCAGCTTTTGGGGGTACAAAAATTTTGTGTGTCGAAATTTGCTCCGCAGCACCTTCTTCCGCTGCTCTTGGCTCCGTTATCGATCCCGCGCTGCATCCACGACAAGACTGAACTGCAATTTCAAACTTAATTTCCTCGCACTGTTTCCAATGGATAACGAAAGCTCCGCCAGCTTATTCACAAAAAGCCAATGGAGCGGCCTAGGCGACGTGAATTCGGCGCTCTAATAAGCGAAACAGCGAAGTTGTGGCTTCATTTTGGTTCATTTACATTAAGAAATTATTCAAAACCAATTTTTAAGAGAGGAACAAGTGATGTGTCCTTTTCAAGCCACTTTTGTAATGTGCTGCCCTAAAAAGTATGCTACGACCAACCGAAAGGCCGTGCGCCTTGTGTGTAGTGTACGGGGGAATGCCAAAAATTAAAAGCTCGCTTACTTCGCACGAGGCATGCATATGCGTACTACTAACACACCAACGCGTACACACACATGCACAGAAGCAGCTGCCCACTCACCCACACAGGCGAAATGTGCGCACAGCACGCAGGTTCATAACCTGCACCACTCAAAGCGTATTAGATGGGACACGCATACATACACACGAACTCATGTGTGGGCGTCCATGTGGTCACACTCGCTCCCCCACTCCCCCGCACACTACGTTATCACTGAGACGAGACGACCCGTGTAAATTCCTTGACATTTACTATGCAACTTCGACAACTCGGTTTCGAATTTGATTTGCATTTGCAACGGAATATGTAGTCGTGTGGGTGTTTGTAACTCCCCTGCCTTGATGAGCAATTGCAAGGCCATCGCCGCTATAAATCGTGGCCACAAGCGAACGCACATTAACTTGAGCACACCAATCACGCACTGACCATTACGCTGCAGGGGCAGGGACTTCTCGGTTTCCTGTGGCACTTACATTTTTTAATAATTTTTTAACGCACGCTAAAGGCTAAACAAATGCCAGCACGTGCTGCCCATTGTCCTTCGTAGTGGTGACGTTCGAGGACTAAAACGGGAAGTGGGAATGACAAAAAGCTAATGGAAAAGTAAAAGCTCACATTTCAAAAGAGCGCCAGTCGTAACGGTTTTAGCCAGGAAATGTGGCAACTCTTTCTTTATTTCTTGGATTTTAATTTTTCTCAAAATTCAGCGTACATGTTTTTGCCAAAAATATTATTCCATTTAAAATTAATTATTTTGGTTTCTCTTTAAAACAGCTTTCAAACTATTAACGGATTATATGCTTTTACATAATTTAGTATATTTATTTAGTATTAATTAAGTACGCTAAAAGTGCAGTCACACCAATCCGATCGTTTACTTACAGCTGTTCTTATCAGCGGAGCTTTTCCAAGTGCACTTTACAAGGCGTCTTTTTTCCAAAAGATTTGCACAAGCCGCAAATCATCTGCCGGATATCTGAAGTGCTCTCGAAACCCAACCAAGTTTGTTGCCATACTCCAGAGTCACTGCGGATCCGCTTACGTAATGCTCGCCAATTTGAGCAGACGATTGGGCACCCGTCCCTCCCGTATCGCCCGGTTAATACATACGGAGCGGAAAGTACGGGTTAATGGAACCGACTTGCACATTGTGGAGTCCGGCAGTGGAGAGCGTAGTCTGCTGCTGATGCCTGGAGCTCTGGGCTCTGCCTGGACTGACTTCAAGCCGCAGATCGAGCAGCTTCCAAAGCTGCTGCCCGGACACACGATCATCGCCTGGGATCCGCCGGGTTACGGTAAATCAGTGCCTCCACAACGCAAATTTGGACTGGAGTTCTTCCGTGAGGACGCCCAGGCTGCGGTGAATTTAATGCGAGCCCTTGATAGGCCAAAGTTCTCTATCCTGGGCTGGAGTGATGGAGGAATCACAGCCCTTATTGCCGCTGGTCGTCATTCGGAAGCTGTGGACCGCCTGGCTATCTGGGGAGCTGGGGCCTACCTGAACGCAGATGAAGTCAAGGCCCTGAAGAACATCCGGGATGTGGCGAAGTGGTCGCCACGCATGCGTGAGCCGATGGAAAAGGTTTACGGCGTGGAGAGATTTGCTCAACTCTGGGCCGAATGGGTAGATGCCGCTTGTGCCTTCTACGACCAAAGAGATGGCGACTTTTGCCGCTCGGAGGTGGAGCAAATCAAGGCACCAACCTTTATACTGCACGGAAAAAAGGATCCCATGATAGCAGCTGAACATATCCCCTGGTTGAAGGAGCACCTACCCCAGGCTAAGTACCACGAGTTCCCTGAAGGCAAGCACAACATCCACCTGCGATATGCGGAGGAGTTCAACAAGCTGGTGGCTGACTTTTTCAACCAAAAGGCATAGGCCAGCAATTTGATTAAGGCTTCAAACTGGTAAGGCCCAACTTTTTCGTTAGGTAATGTGCACAGTGAATAGTGAAACAGTGGTTTGATAATCTCTTTTATATAGTTATAGTAGTCTCCCTTTTTTAAATAATGAATAAAAATGTTTTCACTCGATAGATTATACTTTTTGTTAACCAGATAACAGTCTTCAGTTATAGAGGTTCCGAGTATGCAGGTGTCCATAGGTCGTATATGGAAGTTTTGATGAATCAATTTCATATCTAAACTAAAGGAAACTGTCTATCTATGTTATGAATCACAACGAAATTAATTGAAAAATACCCATACCATAAAATACGACGCCTAGATATGTGTAGAAATTAAACCTTTCGATACTCATTTGGGTTCAAGAAATTTTCCATTCCTGTCTAAAGAAAGTAAGAAATTGAGCTTTCTTAAACCCAATTTAAAATACAAGATTAAAATTAATTTAACGTCTTAATATGTTCGATTCCCCATAGATCTTATGATAATCTCAACTCCCTTAGATCTTCACCCGCTAGGGAATGGTAATTCTTTGTTTTTTATGAGAACTAGAATTTAAGATTTATTATTTCACAGAGCGCAGATCAGTTGGTGGCCAGTTTACTGGACGGTCTCGATGAGGGTCTTGACGTACTCATCGTACTGGGCCTGGAAGAAGTTGCCGGCCACGGGACCGCCGAAGCTGTACTTCTGGATGTAATCGCGGGCCTTGACGTTGATGCGGCCGGTGCGGCTGGTCTTGGACGTGAACTTGTCGGTGGTGATCTTGTCGTTCTGCTTGAACACCAGGAACACGTAGCGGTGCAGGCCAGTTCCCTCACGGGGACCAGCGCCAATGTACTCGGCGATGGTCTGACCCTCGGACACCTTGTTGCCGGGGATGTTGATGACCAGCCAGTGAAGCAGCTCGCGGAACTTGGGGTCCTCGCGGCTGGGTGCATCGGGATCCACCATCAGAAGGGTGTACAGGGAGCCGGCCTCGGCATCGAAGGCGACCGTGGGCTGGTCCTTCACCTGAGTGGGAGTCAACTCCTTGCCCAGCTCCACCTGAACGCCGGACGGGTAGGTGATGGTGGCCTTGGCGGCGGGCTTAACATCGATGATGTCGGGAATGATGCCGGCGGTGTCCATGTTAGCGGGTTCTGCTGCTTCTGCTCGGTGTGGCGTTAGCGAGGTGACTCTGGCCCGGATTCACGATCGTCTGCCTTTTATCACGGCACGGAGTCCAACGTCGCCTAATCAGTTCCGTGCACTTTCGGTTAATACCCCAATGCATAGATAGCGAGATAAGCGATTGGTTATACTTTATTGGCTGGGAATAGAAAACCCGGCATGATATATGCATATGTATAAACTAGCCGGTCATGGTCTTGTTACGAATGGGCACCCAATCATCGTACTGAGCCTGGTAGTAGTTGGCGGCAATGGGATTCCCCAGGCCATACTTGGCAGCGAAATCCCTGGCGTTGAAGTTCAAACGACCCGCACGAACACTGTAAAACCAAAAGAGATGCATCACTACTGGGATGACATTCGGTATAAGATGTCTTACGTATTGGGAATGGTGGGCGTATCGATCTCGATCTTGCCTTTCTGACGGTAGAGCAGGAAAATGTAACGATGCAGACCAGTGCCCTCGGGTGGGCCACTTCCGACATAAGCCGCTACAGATTGACCCTTCGACAGATCGCTGCCCGGAATGTTAACTACGGACCAGTGCAAGATCTCTCTGTACTTGGGGTCCTGGCGACTGGGAGCATCGGGATCCACCATGAGCAGAGTTATCAGATCGGACTCTCCTACGAGACCTTCCCAATTAACACTCGGCTGATCCTTCACCTGGGTGGGGGTCAGCTCGTTGCCCTGCTTCACCGCGTTGCATTCGCCGTAGGTGACCTGGATGTCGCCAGCGGGAATCGCATCCAGAACATCGGGAACTATGTCATCCATGGTGTTACGTGTAACGTGTCCGTTAAGAAAAATGACGCTACCGTTTTTTCGGGGCTCTTATCACTCCACTGATGACCAAGCCGGTGGGGTGATAACAAAAGCAAAAGCTTCAGACTGACACAGCGGATGTCTTTCGGTTTTATTAAAATTTTCAGTTCTAATTAATTAATATCTGGATGTTGAGAAGCCCCAAGGTTACTCGGTCGCGCTGGCAACAGCTAACACCAACAAGTAATAGTTTTATGGACACTGCACAGTAAACTTTATCGCGGTTGCTAAACTGATTGGTCGGTCGGTCAGTCAATGGTGCGACATTGATTTGTCTTCAATGGAAATTTGTGAAAAGCCCTTTGACGATAGCACAAAGCTTTCATGCTAACTGGCATTATTTAGGCAATTTTTACCAGAAAGGCAAAGATCACTGAAACAAACAAAGCTGAGGCTGGCCGTGATGAGTCACAGCTTAAAACTAGTTGTTCCGTATTTTGGTAAAATCATGAATTATAAATTGTATTTGCAGATTTCTGCATTTTAAATTATAAATTGTTAGCTCAAAATGTGGGCTTGTACCACAGTGCACACCTGATAGCAAAGACAGTACTTGTTGGGGTCATAAAGTCGCCCCCCATTCTTCATTTATGGGGCTGTAAATGTATTTTTGCTTATTTTTATTGTGAGCAATACGGGTCATCAATCTATCATCTGATAGCTATCCGATATTATACGAAGGCTAGAAGGAAAAATATGTAACAAAGTTATATTTTTAGGGTATTAATAATTCAAATTAGAAGAGAATCAGAGCTTGGGAGTAACTGAAGCTCAGATACAGATGGATAAATGGGATTTTAGTATATATATCATGCTATTTATTAAACAATTCGAATATTATTAACAATTGAATATCAATATTGATAGCGCTGACAGAGAGTTTTGGTCTATTAAATACGTTTAGTTGCATTTATCGCCTTTGTTCTTTGCACAATGAAAATAATGATTAATATATATATATATATATTTATAATACGATAATACAAATAATAAGAATTGTGAAAACGTGAGCGTGAGATTTGAGAGGCGTCCCGCGACGCGTATAAAACAACATAGTTTACAATTACATAGAGTAGGGTAAATAATAGTACCTAGTGGTATGTCTATGGGGAACACGCCCCACCCGCATAACCAGTGCGAGCGGTGGCTATGTGTGCGGTATACGGCAATATATGGGATCCGGGGGACGGACCCGCTATTCGGGCGCCCTCTGGCCTTGCTGGAACTAATCTTGGAATACATTAACTGCTGGTTCAATTTGATTGAGGAAATACCAATAGATGCGGTAGCACGTTCTCCTTTCATTTCGTTAAATTCAACTGTGATACTTCTGCTCCATGATGGCTGGCCGCTGGCCAATTTAGCAGCGCGTTTCATACAGGCCACTGCGGCCGATGTAGCGCACCCATTTGACCACATCGTGATCGGAGTAGTTGATCTTCGGCTCGAACACCTTTAGGTAGCGCACCTTGAAGCCAGATGGCGCGAAGGGTACCTCAAAGTTCATAGAGATGGGCGGTCGGGTCCACTTCTTTTTCGTGTCCGTCTCGAGCAGCTCGATCTCGGCCGAGAGTTGCGTCTCTTTCATGCCCGCCATGCGCTTGATCTTCCACACAATGGCGTTCTCCGAGGCCTTGTACTTGGCCTTGCCCTTGAGGCAGATCAGCTGCACTCCCGAAGTGTTCAGCGGCGTGGGTATTTTCACTTCAATCTTCTGTCCCAGGAGCGAGGGCTTGAAGTTGGATTTCAGCACCACCTTAACCTCCATCTTGGTGCGGCCCACCTCGCGTACCAGCGGAATGACGCGGAATGGCAGTGAAATGTCTTTGGTGGTGCGGTAACGCATTAGCTCGAACTCTCCGTCCGGCGGGATGAAGCTGATACAGTGCTCCGTCTCAAACTTGCTTAGCTTCACGCACTGATGGAACTGACAATCGTCGATGACTACAACCGGCTTGCCGGATCGGGAGGTTTCCGCCTCGGAGTTGCCCGAGAGACCGCGGCCCTTGGACTCCATTACGATCTTGTCGTTGATGCCGAACTTGCACTCCGGCATGCCTGCCAAATGGGATTGTAAAGCTTAATGATTTGTTTAAACTTAGTTTAAGACTACCAACCCGACAAGTACGACTTCATCACCACCTTGCCGGCCACATGAGCGGACAGCACCTGACCCTGGGGGCTCATCAGCAGGTTCACGTATTCCAGGACGTCTAGGAAAAGCTCATTGCGCCTGTACTTGATGCCCTCGCGGCGCCAGCCAATCTGGCCAGTGACCTGCGAGGTTATCTGCATCTGCTCCTCCTTGGTGGCCGACTTGATGCCCTGCTGCGTGATAAAGGTCTTCAGCGTGCCGGAGTCCGTGTTCTGAGGATACCCAAAGTCCAGGATCTCGTCCAGCAGCTCGTAGATGAGCACGAAGTTATTCTTGATGTTCTCCTCGGAGATCTTGCCGAAGTACGACTGCATCACCTCGATGATCTTCAGCAAGAACTCGAACACCATGGCGGCGTTCACATTCTGCTTGGTCACAGCCGCCAGCCAAATGTTCGCACGCTGCAAGCGATAAAAGAGCGGATGATGACGAATATCCGGGGGGGGATGCTAGACCCAAATCTCACCTTGATGTGGAAGAAGCTGGTCCGCGCAATGTTGGTCACTGGCGAGCGGACCTGCTGGCGGGCGTGGATGACGTTGACCCGAAAGGCGTCCACGGCATTGCGTCCGATGTCGTCGCGATAAACTCGCGAAATCAGCACCTCGCCCTTGTGGTTGTAGACGAACAGGCCGCCGATCATCTTGTGCGCTGTCTGCTGTTTAGTCTGTCCACCTGTTTGCAACCTGTACGGAAAGTTTGCCTCCAAAGGATTTGCACCGAGTTCCAAGCGAAAATTTTTATCAGAAAATCAATTTCACTCCCCTTTAGTGTGACCGTTGGCTGAGTTTATATACCGACAGACCAAAGTTTTTGCAATATTTTGGTATTTTTGCAATATACTAACGATAGTTTAACAATCAATAACTTTTCGTGGAGATCCGGCAACACCAACAGAGCTGCCACAGCCGCGAGAGAATTCGGTTAGTTTACGCTCTTTCTCACTGGATAAGAGCAGGTCTGTTAATGTGCGTCAAATTAGCGTCGGTGAGTTAGCGTCGATGTGGAACGGTGGGAAAATGGAACACCCTATGATTTTGAGAAAATCGCATAACAGTGAACCAACCTCGGGGTCGGCCCCATACAAAACAGGACGAAAAAACTTGGATGGCTGATAACTTCGATATACGAACGCGTGCACATATGCACGGTATATAGGCTAACTAGGGGAAGATTAAGGAATATCTGGTGAAAATTTCATTTATTTGTAACCCACAGATTTTGAGAAAATCAAATAACAGTGGGTGGTGCATTTGGGCTGATAAGTGAGGCGCGAACTATGAAAATGGAACCAGATATGAATGTGCAGAGAACCAGTTGAACCAGCTCATGATAATAAAATACTGAATTCAATAACAATAACAAATTGTTGACTGAAACATTCATTAAAGTGACTGGCCAATAAATGAAAACGTCATTCAAATCAATTTGGCAAGCGTTTTAGTAAAAGACGTTCACTCGTTTAGGAGAAATTGATGTTTCATATTATTGCGATTATTCTAGTATATACCACAGTGGTATGAAAGTGTGACCCGCTAATCAGCAAAATCGACGCTAACTTTTAAAGAATTATTACGCCCTTAAATGAACGCGTGCAAACTTGCACGGTATCTCAAACGATAGAGAAAAGTATTCTCCAACTTCATATAAAATCTCAATTAATTCTAACCCACAGATTTTTAGAAATTTCCGTTTTCCTTTTCCGAACCCATTGACAAACACTGGCAGTCTCCATTCGATATTTCGACGCTAACTTTTTGAACGCGTGCAAACTTGCACGGTATCTCAAACGATAGAGAAAAGTATTCTCTAACTTCATATAAAATCTCAATTAATTCTAACCCACAGATTTTTAGAAATTTCCGTTTTCTTTTTCTGAACTCATTGACAAACACTGGTTTCATATCGATAGGAACGCTTCCCACACCCTATCGATGAATTGCCTGCCAGAAAAATTCCTATTGTCAATTTAAACAATTATATAAAATATGCATGCCCCATAAATGGAATTGACATTCCAAGCATTTTGGTAGTTGTTTTATCGAAATCCGTTCAGTCGTTTAAGAGAATTTCCCACTTTTGCATTTATTTCCATATATGTTCCTGCGAAGCATATATAGATCTGGCAGCCCTGGCTGCAAAAATATAAATAAACGTGATTAAAGCTTTTTGGCAGGGTTTTAGGCAAAATGAAGACTGTATTATAAACGGTATTGCAGTTCTGAACATTTTGATCCATGTTTCATCAAAATCCGTTCAGTCGTTCATGAGAAAACCCAACTTTTTCATTTATTATCACATATATTCCACCGAAGAATTTTCATTAGGAAAAATTCATTTAAAACTCTACTGTAGGGCTTATGAAAAATAAAGACTGTATTATAAAAGGCATTGCAGTTCTGAACATTTTGATACGTTCCATTAAAATCTGTTCAGTTTCAGAGAAAAAAATTAATTTTGACAAAAAATGTCACCCTGAATCCCACTGTCACAAAAATCTTTGCGTTGTTACCATCTCTGCTGTTTCTCGTCTTTCGCATATGCTTGTACCGTTATAACGGTAGTTCTGCTGCAATTAGCTGGAATTATGTGTATTCAGAACATTTCAAATACACTTTTGTGACAGTGGGATTCAGGGAGACTTTTTTTGTTTTCGTTTATATTTTATTAATTGATGAATTTAAGTTTAGTTTTTTGTATATTCTTAAGAAATAAATGTATAATATAAAATAAATTAAAATAAATGTTCAAAACTTATTTCATAGTTATTTTATTTTAATAAAATTGGAAAAAATATAAGAAAATGTTCATGCGAAGCAATTGGAGATTGTTTGTTTCATAATGCAATGTATATGTAATGCAATAATAAACAAAAACAATAAATCTAAAAATTTCAAAACGTTTAGGCCTTTTGTTCCTAAGAAATTTACATTGCATTTGTTGCTAACTAATAGACGAATAATAAGAAAAATTAATTTTCTTCTCTGAAACTGAACAGATTTTAATGAAACGTATCAAAATGTTCAGAACTGCAATGCCTTTTATAATACAGTCTTTATTTTGCATAAGTCCTACAGTAAAGTTTTAAATGAATTTTTCCTAATGAAAATTCTTCGGTGGAATATATGTGATAATAAATGAAAAAGTTGGGTTTTCTCATGAACGACTGAACGGATTTTGATGAAACATGGATCAAAATGTTCAGAACTGCAATACCGTTTATAATACAGTCTTCATTTTGCCTAAAACCCTGCCAAAAAGCTTTAATCACGTTTATTTATATTTTTGCAGCCAGGGCTGCCAGATCTATATATGCTTCGCAGGAACATATATGGAAATAAATGCAAAAGTGGGAAATTCTCTTAAACGCCTGAACGGATTTCGATAAAACAACTACCAAAATGCTTGGAATGTCAATTCCATTTATGGGGCATGCATATTTTATATAATTGTTTAAATTGACAATAGGAATTTTTCTGGCAGGCAATTCATCGATAGGGTGTGGGAAGCGTTCCTATCGATATGAAACCAGTGTTTGTCAATGAGTTCAGAAAAAGAAAACGGAAATTTCTAAAAATCTGTGGGTTAGAATTAATTGAGATTTTATATGAAGTTAGAGAATACTTTTCTCTATCGTTTGAGATACCGTGCAAGTTTGCACGCGTTCAAAAAGTTAGCGTCGAAATATCGAATGGAGACTGCCAGTGTTTGTCAATGGGTTCGGAAAAGGAAAACGGAAATTTCTAAAAATCTGTGGGTTAGAATTAATTGAGATTTTATATGAAGTTGGAGAATACTTTTCTCTATCGTTTGAGATACCGTGCAAGTTTGCACGCGTTCATTTAAGGGCGTAATAATTCTTTAAAAGTTAGCGTCGATTTTGCTGATTAGCGGGTCACACTTTCATACCACTGTGGTATATACTAGAATAATCGCAATAATATGAAACATCAATTTCTCCTAAACGAGTGAACGTCTTTTACTAAAACGCTTGCCAAATTGATTTGAATGACGTTTTCATTTATTGGCCAGTCACTTTAATGAATGTTTCAGTCAACAATTTGTTATTGTTATTGAATTCAGTATTTTATTATCATGAGCTGGTTCAACTGGTTCTCTGCACATTCATATCTGGTTAAATTTTCATAGTTCGCGCCTCACTTATCAGCCCAAATGCACCACCCACTGTTATTTGATTTTCTCAAAATCTGTGGGTTACAAATAAATGAAATTTTCACCAGATATTCCTTAATCTTCCCCTAGTTAGCCTATATACCGTGCATATGTGCACGCGTTCGTATATCGAAGTTATCAGCCATCCAAGTTTTTTCGTCCTGTTTTGTATGGTTCCGACCCCGAGGTTGGTTCACTGTTTTGCGATTTTCTCAAAATCATAGGGTTTGAAATTAATGAAACTTTGCAGGCTAAAACTACAATAAATGGCCTTTATTCTGGCGTATCGGGTATTGCTGCACGCGTTCGATAATCCGAGATATAAGGAAATCCGTGAAGACATGATTTTTCACAGGCTTTTTTTTAATGTACATAAAGGTCAAACACTCTCAAACCCAGTAAAAATCAATAGTAAATTCATTTTTTAGCATAAACAAACTTTATTTTGTTCGAATTGGTGCCTTAATTACGAAATAAATTAAAATTAAAAAAGCGCCACGTGTTCCATTTTCCCACCGTTCCACATCGACGCTAACTCACACATGGTCTGTTAATGTATTTAACTTCCCACATTAAAGTTCTACTTCCTACTTGAGAATTCTACTCTAATGGCGAGAATTCTACTCCATGTATCTGTAAACGTTTAAAATTGTTATCTAGTCTTGTAAGGTGTTAAATGTTAACTAATACAAATTTGTCCAAATCATCGATAGTGCAAAAATTCGATGTTTTGAAAATCCAAACATCGATAGTATCCGGA
Source organism: Drosophila bunnanda (assembly GCA_035046265.1). Classification (NCBI taxonomy): domain Eukaryota; kingdom Metazoa; phylum Arthropoda; class Insecta; order Diptera; family Drosophilidae; genus Drosophila; species Drosophila bunnanda. The sequence continues at coordinate 2,150,052 of JAWNOB010000130.1, forward strand.
GATCCGGCAACACTGAGCAGCCAACTTAACTTCGTACATGACTTTGCGGCTTTGACAAAAACAAAAATCAAAAAAGAAAAAAAAATTCAAGAATTTCTGTAAGCTAAACGAAGCGAAGTCAAAAATCCAAACACAATGCCTGCCGAAAACCTGGAGGAGCAGGGCCTGGAGAAGAACCCGAACCTGGAGCTGGCGCAGACCAAGTTCCTGCTGACTTTGACGGAGTACAATCAGGATGCGGCACTGAAGTCGAAGTTGCTGGAGGCCATACGAGCGGACAACATGGCTCCGTGGTACGAGCACATCTGCACTGAACTCGGCTGGACCGTGGACAAGGATCTGTTGGCCCGCATGAAGGAGAACAACCGCGTGGAGGTGGAGCAGCTGGACGCGGCCATCGAGGACGCCGAGAAGAACCTGGGCGAGATGGAGGTGCGCGAGGCGAACCTAAAGAAGTCCGAGTTCTTGTGCCGCATCGGCGACAAGGCTGCGGCGGAGACCGCCTTCCGCAAGACCTACGAGAAGACCGTGTCGCTGGGCCACCGCCTGGACATCGTGTTCCACCTTATCCGCCTGGGACTTTTCTACCTGGACCACGACCTCATCACACGTAACATCGACAAGGCCAAGTACCTTATTGAGGAGGGTGGCGACTGGGACCGTCGCAACCGTCTGAAGGTCTATCAGGGCGTATATTCGGTGGCTGTGCGTGACTTTAAGGCAGCTGCCACATTCTTCCTGGACACCGTCAGCACCTTCACCTCTTACGAGCTGATGGATTACCCTACATTCGTGCGCTACACCGTGTACGTGGCCATGATTGCTCTGCCCCGCAACGAGTTGCGCGACAAGGTGATCAAGGGCTCCGAGATCCAGGAAGTGCTCCATGGCCTGCCCGACGTCAAGCAGTTCCTCTTCGCTCTGTACAACTGCCAGTATGAGAACTTCTACGTACACCTGGCTGGAGTGGAAAAACAGTTGCGCTCAGACTACCTCATCCATCCCCATTACCGCTACTACGTGCGCGAGATGCGCATTCTCGGCTACACCCAGTTGCTGGAGTCATACCGCTCCCTCACCCTACAGTACATGGCCGAGGCCTTTGGCGTCACTGTGGACTACATCGACCAGGAGCTGGCACGCTTCATCGCCGCCGGACGGCTGCACGCCAAGGTGGATCGCGTGGGTGGCATTGTGGAGACCAATCGGCCCGACAACAAGAACTGGCAGTACCAGGCCACCATCAAGCAGGGCGATCTGCTGCTCAACCGCATCCAGAAGCTGAGCCGCGTGATAAACATCTAATGTAGTTTCATAAAAAAGGTTTATTCAAATTCAACATTTATTACAGTGTAAAGCTAATGCAACGTACAATAATAAAAACGATAAAATCTCATGGAAATGCTCTAGTGAATTGCACGCGCACGCTCGCCTATGTATTAACTAAATTCTTTGGAATCCTTTGTTTTGGTAACGCCGTCATTAGTGTATTTGAGTATTATTGCAATCATTCAATTTTTGTACTTATCTGTCATTTGACCTGCTATTTGGACCTAAGCCTACGGAGGCGCTCATAGCGCATCGCCCTCGTTCTTCCCCTTCCATGACGGCTGCTCCTTGGGCTCGTGGGCATGACCGCTGCCGGATTCGCTTCCCGGGAAGGCGATGGAGGGCTTGTTGGCCATAAAACTGCGCGCCATCTCTTCGAGTGCCGCCGAGGAGCGTAACCCGCAGTCTAGCGGCTCATCATTCAGCTCCTGGGCCCGCTGCTGAAGCTGGTGTTGCTGTTGCTGCTGCTGCTCCGCCGATGCCTTGGCCATGTCGTGCAGATTCTGAACCATTTCGTGGATGGGCGAACCCTGGGCCAAAGCCTCCGGCACCATGGGCAGGGTAGCCAAGTTAGCTAGATTGTGACGCCGCAGGTCGGCCAGGCGGTTCGTGCTCAAGTTGATCAAGGCGTTCATCATCACCTTGTTGCGCTGATAGTCCTTGCGCAAGTGCTGGCGAATCTCCGTGTGGCAGTGCTCGTTGTTCGTCACGATGATTTCGCCGGTGTCCGTGGTAGTGACGCGGGCCTTGCAGTTGAACTTGCGCGACAGATTGCACTGCCAGTACTTCTTGTCCTTGCGCACGTACTGGATGCCGAAGGTGTGCCCGTCGTGGACTAGCAGCGGCTTGCCGCGCTGGCTGAGCATGAACTCCAGCTTGCCCTGGAACCAGTGCTCGCCGGGTGCGACTACAAGATAGGACGAGAATACTGGTGAGGATCGGTACGGATCGGTTTGGCTTCTCCGATGAGTATGTCTAAGAGTTGAACTCTTTGCTCTTTCCCGAGAGAGGTTGATTATGTATTTTGTTTTGGATGCGCCAGGACGTACACGAATGAGCCCAATTATATGTGTGTTTGTGTGTGTGTGTGTATGTGTGTGTGTCATGCAATTTACTTACCTGCCAGGTGGTGGTTAGGTGGATGCACAGAATAAAAGCAAATCATATTGGACCTGATATGGGTAGGGGAATATCCATTCAGAAAGTTCAAAGGAATAATAATTAATACTATTAACTTAATAGTCATCATAACTTTTCTATCTTATAACAGTAAGTTTCAAAATTATTTAATTGTATAAACTCATAGTTCAGCTTTGTTCAAAGTTCGGAAATAACAGTCTATCAGCGCATTTTAAGGAATACGACTTAGGAAAACAAATTATAAAACGGATAACCAATATTTTCGAACTCTGATCTTTAAAATTTTATAATATCAGGTCCAATTTGAAATACAATTATAAATATTCTACTGTTTTCATTTCCCTTTTTGGTTAGTGGCTGAATGATTACCCACAGATATACGCACAGGGCCACGAAACATATCCAAAATTACACTGGTTAGCTTAATCTGGGATTCATTTCAGAGCACCTCTTGACTCGTTCTTTTCGGTTTATCAATTCGCATTAATTTATAAAATACAATATGCACATCGGTACTGATATTTACAACATTGGTTCTTCTCTCTCTTCTCTCGAATCAAATTCAATTGTCTACTACAAACTCTAGCTAGGCAAAAATAAATTACTCCTCCTCTTGCGGGGGCAGTGTGGTGTGGGCATTCCCCAGCGACAGCCTTACATGTTCTCCATTTTGAAGCTGTGTCTGGTGTTTGGGGATATTGTAATGGAGTTGATAACGTGCGCGGTGCCAGGATCCGTTGCTCCTTCCGCTGCGACCACCTCCTGCTGCTGCTGCTGCGGGTGAGGTTGTTGTTGCTGTTGCTGTTGTTCCTCCACCGGCTGGGGCGGCGGACTCTGGGTGTGGAGGGAGTGACTACTGCGATTGGACTGTGGGCTTTGTTGCACATGTGCCGGCGACAGCAGCACTCCTCCGGCTCCAGACCCACCTCCCATTTCCAGGTGGTGCTGTTGCGGAGGATTGTGAGGCGAGTGCTGCTGCTGTTGCTGCTGCTGGATGTGGTGGTGGTGCGTCTGTGGCTGCAGGTGCATCAGATTCGGATTATGCATGAGGTTTGCCGACCCACCGTGCTGCTCCATGTGCGGCGGTGCCGGATGCTGCTGTACCAGAAGATTCGGCAGCGCCTGTCCGAGGTGATGATGATGGTGCGGGTGTTGTGAACCGGCGGCTCCAGGAATTACTGCTGGAGGCGGTGGCGGTGGAGGCGTCTGATTGGCAAACATGTTGCTCACTCGGTTTCCGTGCTGCAGATCCGCACCCAGATGCCCACCACCGTCTGCCAGGGAATAGCCCGTCTGGCTGGGATTCGAGGCGGAATTGAGAGAAACTGGGGAGCCAGCCACTGATGCCGATGCCGTCGCTGGCGCTGCGGCTGATCCCTGACCGCCGCGCATGTGCGGCGTGTGATTGTGTACGCCCGTCGCAGAGATAATCCTTCCCAGGTGGGTTATGCAGCGCGCCCGGCACATGCTGATCCGGTACGACTTGCACAGCCAGTAGGTCTTCATGCCCTGCTGCGTGGCCACCGTGTTGTTGCGGTTGAACACGCAGTTGCCGTGCAGCAGCGAGGTGGTGGACAGCATCACCATGTTGCTGCCGTCTGCTCCGACGACACGCCACAAACAAACGGACAATGGTGGATCATTAGTGGAAAGTTCTTCGCTGGAGCGCTTAACGGGTGTTATTTACAGGTAGGGAAGAAAAGGAGCGGGCGGGTCAAGCTATTCAGTGGTGGGAAGTGGCTGTGGTTGGTGGAGTCGTGCTCCACCACGTGGAATATGCAATTAGGGAGTGCGTGTTCTCGTGTCTGTGCGGTTTTTGTTAGACGTTAGCAGAATCAATAGTGTGTACCACTTAAAGAAGCTATTCTAAAGGCAATTTTAACTAAAAAGAGCTACTTAAAATGTCAAAAACTCAAAAGATGAAATTAAATGAATTAACTTGATTAAGATGCATCGAAATATTTGCCTTAAGTAAAGCTAGCCTCTTTCAGTTTCCAGTTTTCCCCTCTCTTCTCTAATAAACTGTAATAGATTTAGAAATATCTAAAAACTTTCGGAAACTCATTTTCAAAAGCTTAAAGAATGCATTTATTAAAAATAAGTAATCAAATTTCTTTGGCTTGTAAACCCAATCTCAAATCAATCCCTTTTTATATACATAGAAAAACTAATGTTTCGTTATAACAACATTATTAGATTTTCATAGAAACAATAGAAACTACACTGTCTTCAACCCTGATCAAAAAATAACTCCAGAAGCCTATCAGTCTGCCACAATTGGATCTTGACAACAATGAAAGCCATCAGTTGTTTATCTAACTATACCTTCGGTTCGAGTGCGTCTGTTTAAGACTTTTACCCCAGTTAAATCAGCAAATATCCCTCAACAATCAATAGCGGCTTTGTTAGTTTTTCCATTTGGTTCCATTCCTGGTTAGGAGGGGGGCAGTGTGATCAGTGATCAGTGGGCTAGTGGGTACGTGGAATGCATGATGATGTTATACGGGCGGGCCGATGCTGATGGATGCAAACCAAAACCCAGTCTTATAAAAAATAAAATGATAATTATGAACAAAAGCCAAGCTATGTTATGAATGTACATGCAACAGAAAATTGATCGAAATAGGCCAAAAGGCATACAAATGGAGGGCACCTACTTGATGGAATGTCCATGTGGTTGGCAAAGTTCTTGGAGTAATCATTGGGCATGAACAGCTCGTTGGGATACTCCGTTCCCGAGCTGAGGGGTCCATTGTTGCTGATGCCTCCGGGTCCGCCTGAGTTATTGGAGCTGCCGCTGGGACCACCGCCACCGCCGCTGTTCCCGCTGTTGTAGAACTTGTAGTTGTCCAGATTGAAGGCCGGCGCAAAGGGATTGCGTATGGCTGTCGCCGACGAGGCTGAGGAGGTTAGGCTGCCGATGCTGCCCGAGCTCCCGCCACCGCCCGACGACGGCCCGTGATGAAGGCCATCCGATTCGCGCTTCAGTCCGAGATCGTAACGGGGCTCCACCATTGAAATGTGTGGGATGGGCGGCATAAAAAACTCTTGTGTGTTCAGGGTATTCTCCATTTCCGAGCCATTGTCCGTATTTTCGGCTCCCCCTCCGTCACTTCCACCGGAGCCGTGATCCTTTAACGAGCGCCTCAACTGTTTTCCCGAGTAAATGGACAGGGAATCGTTGTCGAAATCCGACGGCGCCGTCCGTTTGCTTGGTGTGTACAGGTGGTTGCCGGCCTCGTTCGAGGCTCTGCTGGCACTGCCTGGCGAGGCGTTCCGTGAGTTGCTCTGACCCTTACCCTCATTGTGATCCGTTTCCGATTTGCTATTGTTATTGCTATTAGAGTTTGAGTTGTGATTATTGGCGCCGCTGCTGCTGTTGTTGTGGGTATTGCTGCTGGTGTTGGGTGATTCTTCCGTCTGAGGCGTCTGACTAGTGGATTTCTCCGAGGCACTTGAGCCCGGTGAGGAGTTGGAGTTGGTGGCCAGACCCTTGATTTGCAGCAACTGGCCGATCTTCATGAAGGACTGCAGTTCCGTGTGCTTGACATTTACCACGCCCTGGTACATGAACTCCAGGAGCTCCAGCATGATGTTGAAGCTCACATCTTTGAGTATAACTGCAAGGAAGTGGGAAATTTTTTAGAATTTAATGTGCGGAATATTTTGAAACGAATTTCAACATTTGGGGGATTTTTAAATCTTCCCGAAGATTACGGACGGAGGGTCTTATGACTTCCCCTGCCCAAAAACCCAAAAAACATGATTCAACGTAATTACTTGTTTACATAAAGACTCGGGATCGGCAATAACATCACTAGGAAAGGAGGTCACACTCGGCGTGGAGATGTTATCATCGAAACGCTCAAATACTAAATCAATACATAAAAACACAGCTACGATAAGAAATCTGAAAACTTAAATATAAACTCAACAACAGCGCAGTAGCACAGTAGCAGCAGCAGCTATAATTATAAAATAAGCAGCATGGAATATGTATCATGGCTGAGCTGAGCTCTCGACACGGCCTAAGAAGCTGTGAGGCAGTCCGGGAATTGGCTTCGATTCTGATCCACAGTGGTGCGGATCTATCATGCTATATTTGATAATAGTTTTCTTATTTAAGACTTTCAACATTTGACAATCATGAGCTGAAACGGTTTTATGAAATTTAAGCACTTGGGGGGGCACAAGCCATTAAGCTTCTATATTAGTCCTGAATTTATAGAAAATATACTCATAATTGCAGCTTATGGGACATGTTTGTTCATGTTTTCTAGGGCTGACAAGCTTAACTTTGTTTCTGCTTTAAAACAGCCTTAATAAATATACAAACAACCCTTAATTAAGGAATATATGCACATATATTTTCACATTTTAAAAACTGTTGTACAGATGTGCATCATCAGATCAGATCATTGCGAGGGATCCTTATCAGTACTTTCCCCATCATCGCCCCCTGCCCACTGTGCCTGTCTCTCGCAGCATCAACATCTAGTTAAAAACAATATTATCACTTGTTCTCAATAACAATTTTATTACACAAACACCCGTACATGCCCCGGTACGAGTGTGGTATGTATGTAAATATATTAAATCGACGATCAGCAACAGACAAACTCGGTTGCTTAATCTGACCGCCGCCCGACGACATCAATTGTGCCTATCATTTGCCGTAGTCGTCATTACGGGACGTTTTGTCTCTCGCCTATCTATCTATCTGCGCCTTGGCATGTCCGTGTTCGTCCGAGTGATCGCATGGCGAAGATCAAAATCCGGGGTACAGTACGGAGCCGAGCTTGACTGCCCTGATGCCGGATAGATACGTGATTACATATAGCAGGGGGAGGCAGGCGGTCAATGCGTACTATCAATCGCATTAGTTCTGCGCCGCACTGAAGCCTCCAGGACAGATACACACCGAGCAGCGCCGGAGATAAAGACCGGGCGGCCCTGGATCAAGACAAAGAGATCAACACACTGAACCCTCGATCTCTCTCCGAATCAATAAACTGTTTATGGGCTTCGGACTGTAGATAAACTTTGTCTAAAGTTCACGGAGAACGTGATAAATCCGTGCCAGCGGCTGCTGCTGCTGATAAGGAAACCGAGAGTGCCCAAAATTCCGAATCCGGGCATCTCCGCGGGAGCTCAGTCATCAGATCTTCGAGTCTCGATCGCTGTTTGCTTAAATGTGTGCCATGCTTCCCGAGAAACATTTAATGGGCGCCTGACCCGCTGTGATCTCCGCTGATATCAGAACGGTTCGTAAATAGATCGAGGGTGCTGAGATTCGGAGCTGGGGAATTGGAACTGCAGCGATATCTTCCTCCCTAGCTCGCTTTCGATTTGTTTCGGCCCCGCCGAGATCACGCCCACTCCACAGGCTTCCACCAATCGGATCGCAGGCGATCGATTTCGAAAACAATTTTATTTTATGATTATGATAAATGTTTATCGAATCAGAACGCCAATAGGCTCTGTTGTTGTTCCCCCGGCCAGCTAGTGGAGTGGCCTGCCTCATTTTGACAATGTCGTCGCACAAACATTCATAAATATTGGTTATCTCCGAACGCCATAATAGTCGAGTAGTCGAATCGAATCGAGTCGTCGCGCTGGTAGTAGTACAACCTGATAAAAACCAAGAAGCCCAGCGACAGCGAGAAGGCTGGCCTTAAGGTACCTCCTATTCCTATCCCTACCTATACGTTTCCCTTTCCTTTCCTTTCCAACACTCGGTGAATCCGTGTCTCCAAAGAACCGCAACTGGCCGAGGGATTAGGCCAGCTAAGCCGATTGCCAGGTCTATTTGCGGCTACTGGCTATGGGCTACAACTGGGCCCCATAAATTACGAATTGTCAACACAAATGGCCAATAAAGGCATTTATGAAATTTTGTATGCTCAAAGTCAAAGTTTGATATAATATGAAGAGTCCATAAAGTGCTCACTCCCGTACGTAAGCAGCGATTAATGCGATCGATTGGGTAAGGCCAGAAGCGGAAACTGTAGAAGGGTTCCAATATATTCGATAATTGGTTTCCACCCATAAGGGTATTTTCAGGAGGGGATTCTATAGCAAGAGCAGATTTTATATGAGCCTTGTGACTTGGTAACTCTTAGCTAAGAAAATGTACATCATTTTTAGGTATATTTTGTCTAAATGATTTATTCTTATTAACGTTTAAGTTAATAAGTTAACACACTACGCAATTCAAAGAATTATAAGGAAATAGTTTAAAATTTTTAAGACAGAGAAATTAACAAAAATAGAATAAGGAATCCCCAACAAGCTTAAAAAAAAATTAAAATACAACATTTAGCCATTCCTAATCACTCCTTTAACTTTAACTAAATGAAAGATATTTTGAGAAATTATACTTATAAAAATCACTGATCTTTCCACACAAAAACCATTATAAAGCACATTTGATAATCTCTAAAAATGCTATAGCTTCTAGGCAAACAAATTGAAGATTAATCGCCTCAAAAGTCCGAAAACCCAAAGTCCAAAAAGTCTGAAAATGGATTAGTTTGCTGAAATAAATAGTGCAGCCCTCTATAAAAAAATGTTTACCCCCTCTGGAGCTGGTGGAAAACAAAATTCCCGACGTCTTTGCTTTAGTCACGGTCCGGCAATATATTAATAACATTGGGTATTTAATATTTACGACAAGTCCATCGATCGATATTATATTATCTACCCGGACCCGAACCGTTTATGGCTGGTAAGCAACCGCAGCTATATTCGATCGCCGTGGCTACTTGAAATCGTGAATGGCAATGGGGCGCAGGGGATGCGGACTGCGGCAGTGGAAGCCCAGTGGCTTTGGAGCCCGTTCTTGGAGAGGGCCCAATATCACACATGGCACATGGTCCGGTTGTCTGAGTGCGTTATCTAACGAGCAATAAGTTCAAAATCTTATTTTACGATCAAGAGAGTGATACCCAAAGTAAAGTGGCTGGCACTAAACGCAAGGCTGATAAAACGCTGCCCCCAGACGATGTCCGTCTTGTTTATGCCAATAATAAATAGATAATTTTCGAGGATTAGCATTGTATTGGGTTGGGTTGGGTTGGGTTGGGTTGGCCTGGGCTGGCGTAGATATAACCACTCGACCACTTGGCCAGGACGGAGTGGATTGATTTACACGGCCGCAGCAGCAGCGGAAACGGCAACTAAGCAGCAATGACTGCAACAACCACACCAGCCCTCTTCTAATCAATATCTCGAAAACTGACGTCTCCGGAGTCCGGACGGAGTGGAGGTGGCGACTGGTGGGGACCCAGTTGCTCAGTTGGGCAATAAATGATTGTTAAACGCGATAAAAAGATAAAAATATTTAGACTATTGTTGTTGCTGCGTGTTACACACACGACGAACAATGGGGAGACACACAAAGCAACATCGGGAACACCGAACCAAACGCCATTTGGCTTGTTAGCACCTCGATGACTGGTGTTGTTGCCTTGTTTGTTGGTTTATTTTTAATAACTTGCCCCCGCTTGCGCATAGCGTTATTTATAGGGTATATTAATATTCTTTATCTTTGGAAATACCTCTTGTAGCAGCGTTCAGTTGCGGGTTTGGTAGGTAGCACCTTCCTGCTGCTACTTGAAAAGATAAAACCTTATTTTTTATTGCCGCCTGATCAGATAAAGCCACCGTGCAGCAGGCAGCCGTGTTCAACACGACCGCCAACGAAATCGGACCTAATAGAACCGGGAGGGGTCGGTCGGTCTGTCCCGGCGATATGATATCCATATACCATATATACTACCACCGTTCTAGAGTCCATTTGAAGTACATTTGATGAGGTCAGCAACGCACCCAATCTCCCCGATCCGATCAAAGTGGGGCTCTAGCTCTGGCTCTCGACGTGCACCTTATCACGGTGCATATACTCCTATGCGTGTCGTGTGTAAACAATTCGAGCGCGGATCTGGAGGTGGAGGACTCCTGCAGCTACCACATAGCCATAGACAACGTGGCGGCAGCCCTGCTCGACGGAGGAGGATTATCATCAGACCTCGATTCTTACTGGGTTGCTTCTGTTTGTCTTTAGATTTACAACCATTTTGCAGCTTAAACACAAAATTGACAGAGTCTAAATTATGAGCCTTGTGTCAATATTGCTATGATTTCTAAACTTTAATTATTAATTGTATTTAATACGCTAGTTTCGAAAATTAAAGGAGCTTTTTGACATTTAATATTCATTACTTAAATTCGCAATGAAATTGATATCGATTTGAAAAGCTATCATTGAATTTTTAATGAAGCGATAGTCAATCGATCATCGTTTTAGATCTTTTTTGTAGTGCCTATAAACATTAATTGATTACTTTTGTGGAACTTATCATAGTGACCACAGTTTACTTCGAGTTTTGATGAAATTCGAACCTTAAAAAGAGTGCTGCCTAAGACCCACATTCTTCCCAAAGTCCGGGTAAGACATCAATAAGCTACGGCAAAGGATATTATCTACTAATAAATTAAGAAACTTCTTGTAACTCCAGTTTTGGCAATTGTTCTCTCTTTGGACTGGAGCAGGTCCTGCACGTGCAGCACAGGGCTGGGACTCGAAGTGGAACCCCAGCTGGAGGTTGAAGTGGAGGTGGTGGCGTAGCTGCCCTGATAACCGACGAATGTGTCATGGAATTAAACCCAAAGGTTGATTTATATCTAAGCGGCTGACAGCAGTGACGAACAGACAGGCTGACGTGCGGGCTCGGCTCCAGTCCCCGACAAAATGACACCTAGGCATCCAGCGATGAACTGACCAAAATAAGCGGGAACCGGAGGCTCATTGAGGAAGCACACGCAAGAGTATATGCCCCCAGAAAAGCTGATACAATGGAGGACAAAATGTCGCAGCTTGCCAACCAGTGGTGACCGGTGGCGAAGACGTCAATTGTTTGGACAAACACAGAGATGGGAAGCAGGTGCCGCCGCTGGGGCGGGTACTTACTGATGGGATGCTGGCAGGGATTGGTGGTGAATATCTCCTGGAAGTAGGGGCTGCATATCGCCAGCACTATTTTGTGCGCCTGGAGCAGCTTCCCGTCGCAGGCGAGCGTCACGTCGACCAGGTCGCCGCGGTCGTAGAGGTTCTGGAAGCCGCTGGCTATGTTGTCCTGGAAGTTCTTCCAACAAAGCTTGAACTCGTCGTCCATGGCGGATCCGCGCCAGTCTCAGGCAATTCAGACTTTTTCCAATAACAATTGATGCGCACAGACGATTTTGCTATTCTCGTGCGAATCTGTTTTTTATGGCTTTTGTTTATCCGCTTTCGCTCGTGATTCGTTCACTGTGGGCCTTCGCTTTGCGGCCAAAAATCACTATTCACGCGTTCTCACGCTACTCCGTTCTTGGTTTCGTTTGTTTCAAGCTCTTCTTAATCCGCGTTCACGCGCTCACGATCTCGAGTCGTCCGCGTCCGCATTGATTTTGATTTCGGCTCTAATTAACACAGTGTGATTTAAACATTATTATCGGATGGCAGCGACGCTGTTTACGTTCCGGCTGATAATGAACCCCTCCGCACCCCGCCCTTGAACGACATGTGTGAACTGTGAAAACGTGGCGTTTTGGCCACACGGCCGAGCGGTCACACTGGCTGCAAGTAATTTTATTGCGAAAAAGAGTGCAATGGCGGAACAAAAAATTATTGTATTTGATTTAATTGTATCTATCTACGTACCACCTTTAGTATGCTTTAATTATTAAAAACAAAACTGTATTTTTAAATTAAATGCAATTTATTAATTTCAACAGAATAGCTGTCATGAAATACCAATCAATTCAAGGAATATTATTTTAAACGGTATAACGGTATGGACAGACCATTAATTATTGTTTTGTGGTATTAAAAACTTAAATATAAAGTAAACTTTGATCAGTTTACGTGAAAAGCAAAAATGTTCCGCGGTCAATAACGGTTTTCTATGTTTTTCAGCTACTAACCCGTTTCAATCGATACGCAAAATCGATAAACGATTCATTTGTCAATTGAATTTTTGCGCCAACTACAAAGCACCATAAACTGTTTGCCTGATAAGCCTCTTATCTTAATTGGTTTGTTAGCTGCACCGTTCCAGGTTTATACGACTGGCTATGTGCGCTTTTGTTATAGTTCGAAGCTCATTTTGTACGGGTTCATATGCCCGACTAAAAACTACAATTTGATAGCGGGCCTACCCACTGTCATAAATAACCCACTTTACATTTTAAACAAAAAGAGAATAAAAGTAACAGGGCGGCTTATCAATTAGCCATGAGTCGTTTGCACGCTACAGGTACACACATACGCATTCGCAGTCAATAGGCCACCGATTTGATTTGCCTGATTTAGTGCTCAAAGAACTTTCAGCAAATTGGCCCACTCGCCTCGAGGAGTATTCAAGAGCATATCATAATGGGTTGTTGTTGTAGTAAGTGATTTACACGTACATACATGCATAAATAACGACGAAATGTTTACAGGCACGAGTAAATCTGTCGATTTGCCACCTGTTCCTCCCGCACCGGGCAAACAGCGCTCAACTTTGCCGGAATTCCCAGTCTCTGGCAATGTGATCACAACCCCTCCAGGAGGACCTGGATTTAATGGAGTCACCAATGCGGCGCTGGAAGACGACTAAGCCGGTATAAATTAGCAATTCAGCCACAAGGAAAACGATTACGCAGAGGGAAATTTTCTAAATTATCAATTAGCCAATTGGATGAGTCACTATCGTGCTGGAGGTCGGTTTCTCAGTTGACGAATTCCCGTACTTATAGTTTTAATGAAAACATGTTCTTTATTGTTTGAAAAAAATAAACCTTATGCTAAATTAAAAACAACCCTAATCAATTCGGATATCTAGATGTTTTTAGTCTCAATTACCATTTTAATTGCCCGCCAAAATAATCGCCTTCCAACACTTAAAGAAAGTTGGTAATTCGGAAAGAGGCAAGTGCGGTCACACCATTCTCCTCCAGCACGTGTGCGGTGTTTTTTGTATTTAATTTTTGTTTTTTACCGAATTCTATGAGAATAATTAGCCGATAATATAAGCACAATGGCCATACAACCTAACCGGCGAAAGAGGAAACACGAAGAGCCCGACGCGGAACACCAGGACGACGGCGAGGTGGCGGTGCCCAAGAAAGTTCCGAAAGAGTCCAACACTCCAAAGAAAAAGAAGGATAAAGCTAGGAAAATCGCAGAAGGAGAAACGGAGGAAAGCCTGCCGGAAACGAACGGAACAGAATCAGCAGACTCCACACCAAGCAAGGAAAAGGGGAAAAAGCCTGAAGCATCACCTGAAAATGAAACTCAACAGGTGGAAATGGAGGTATGCGAGTCTCCCCCCAAGAAAAGCAAACGGAGGAAGGATAAGCAGAGGGGTGAGGACGAGATAAGTCCCGACTCTGGCATCGAGCCTGAAGAGAGCCACCCAAAGTTTCCCAATGACTTCAAGATGATGCAGTTCCGCACGAAGCTGCGTAGCAATAACTTTATTACTGGTAAGTAGGCTGGACATTGCATTGAGTCTATATTTACCTTTTTATACCACCCAGAGCTGCGGCACTTCCTGTTCATGGTCACCACCCGGCCAAAGATCGTGGCCAAGTACATTGAGAAGCGCGGTAAACCCTTAGAGCTGGCGGAGGCCTTCGACAGAATCGACAAGAGCAATTTATTCCATGTGGATTACCTCACCGAAGCTCTGCAGCGTGTCGTTATGGAAATACTTACCAATCAGAAGAGCCATATGGAGTCGGCAGCGCATGGCTGTCGATATTTCCTAAAGGCCCACGGCGGAGTGCTCGAGAATCTGCTGCAGTCGTCGCGACCGAGTCATCGCCGCAATGCGCTAAAGCTGCTGACGGCGATCGTGTGCGTGGAACCTCAGCTGGGTCGCCAGGTGCTGAACTCTTACGACGTCCTCTCCAACGTGACTGTGATGCAGAAGATGTTGTCGCACGCAAAAAACGATTACCAGAACAAGGAAACGGTGCGCAAGGCGTACATACACTTCATTCTGTCCTTCCTGGTAGATGGAAATTCTATGCTCATTCGGAACATCCTGGACCGAGGTCAGCTATTCGGCGTGTTGGCCAAAGGATTGGTCTACGATGATCATGTCACCGCCTGCGTGGTACTGAACGCCTTGAGGCAGTACATACTGGAGAATCCCGAAATTCAGAAGACGAAGAAGGTGCTGGTTTTTGACTTGGAATGCTGCAAAAACCTGCGACGCCTCTACGACTGGGAAGGACCCAACGGCCTGCCAGAGCTGTTTGACAAAAAAGGTAAGCAACCGCCGAACGAACAGGAGGCAGAGGCTGTCTCGGCTGCAGTTCATCAACTGCTGCTGACGCTGCTAACCTCCCGCAAGCACGGAGTCTGCTTTGATGCCATGACCCACTACCGACAGAAGCAGAACAAGCTGCAGGGCAAGGTGCTGGGTTCGCTTTACAAGCCCTACAAGAATCCTCGAAAAAAGGAGCTAATTCTGCAGACGTTGAAGGCGTGTCCAGATTTGGGACGCAACACCGTAAGGAATTGCTCGTTCCTGCTTAGTCCGGTCAGGAATTCAATCGAGGAAGTGCCCGATGCAGCGCTTTTCCTGGCTCAGGTCATCGAGGCTGTGCCTCCCAGTGCGCTCTCAACGGCTTTCGACAAGATGACACTTACGGACTTCAGTTTCTGGATCAAGGAGCTGTGCCTGCCCATTGAAGCCTTGATGCACATCACGGGCAAACGTTATTTGAGCCACGGCGAATTTCGACTAAGATTTGCAGTGCAACGTCTCCTGCTCACCATGATGCGGCAGTACAGCAACTATATGCGCGCCATTGCCACCCGGGAGCAGTCAAAGAAGGCGGGTAACTCCCTGCGAAAGTTCAAGTTTGATTTGCTCAACCATTTCCTGGTCCATTTCCCCACCATGGAATCCATTTTGTACTCCCTTTTCCTGACCATCAAGCAGCAGAGTCAGGAGGGAGTGGATGTTCTGGAGTGCCTGTCAATCACCTTAGACCTGGTGCTGCTCATGTGTAAGGAGAACCGTGCTTTTGTGAATAAGACCAGTCAAGTCCTGGATTACCTAAACGTTCTGCGACCTTTGTACGAAACCGATTTCGATGAACTTAACAAGCCGCAGGACATCGTGAAGATTCAACTGGAGTTGAAGTCGATCAAGACCACCATGTTGCTGTTTCCGCGCTGCTTGAATCCCAGGGAGAAACTCTTTGAGCGGGTTTTTCAGTCGTTCATTAAAGCCTACATGCTCGAGGATGTAGCTATAAAATTTGAAGCCGGCAACATGCTAAACCGTCTCTTCCACAATACGGGGTTGTTTGATTCCTGCCGCCACGAGATCAACATCTGGCTAGAGGCTCTCATTGGATTTAAAGCCGAAACGGTGAGCGAAGTGGGGACAATTCTGTTGACGATACTTGGCCTGGATTGGAGGCAGATTGAGCTGCCGGAGCTAAGCGTGGCGGAAACAGCCATCAAAACTAAGAACCTAGGCAAACTGTTTGCCCAAATCGAGCAGGGGCAAACGGTGCAGGCTTACGTGGAAACCTTGACTCTGAGCAATATGATGCCCCTGATTTTGAAGGGAGTGAAAGTGGTGGCACCCTACGATGCCTATGTGGAGCAGGTCTTTCTGCTCCTCTTCCACTATCACAGCAAGCCGGAATGCGTGCTTCAGCTGTACGAAGGTCACCTAAAGAAATACAGCGATTACATGAAGAGCTGGCTGCCCGGGCAAGGGATGGACAAACCGAAGAAACTACCAGGTATCATGGCCGAGAAGTGGCCGCTGCTGAAGCAAATGCGCACAGTTCTCACTGAGGAGGATTCGAAATCTTTCGCTCATGTCTTTAATGCGGAAAGCCCCGAAAATAACTTTGAGCTGCAGCTGGGCGAAGGTCAAACCATGTTGCTGCACTCGAGCCTCAGTAACCCACGTCGCAACATGATCTATGTCCAGGATCTACTCTTTGTCTTTAACCACCTCTTCTCCAGCCAGCAACTAAGCAAACTGCAGGCGGAGCTCATAGCCGATTATCTTATCAAGTTCCTGCAAGTTGCTAGCCAAATTGACGGCGGCAAGGATGAGGCCCAGGGGGAGGACGATCAGGAGCAGGAGGAAACGTATACCCAAAGCCTTCTGCACTACATTTACAATATCCGTCTGGCACAACTGCATCCCACCGAACTGCTGAGTGAGACCAGTGCCACGCGCTTGAACTACGTCATCTTCCTGCGACGATTAACCGAGTTCTGCAGCACCTTGTCTCGTTTCGAGAGCTACTCGGCCAACTACCGCCTGCACCTAATCAAAGCGTTGGATATTGCGCTGGACACGTCGGTGGATAAGCTGGAGGAGCAGCAACAGCTCATGGAGTGCGTGGCTCTGGTGGATGCCTTCGAATTGGACTCCAGAGAGTGCTCCCAAATGCTGGACCTACTCACAACAAAACTGCAGGCCAACGACTTTATGACGAGCAATAAGCCCAATCATTACTTTGACCTGCTTCTTCGCCTGCTGGCACGACTGACAAAGCTAAAGGAGCCCATTGACTGTCGGAAGGCCTTCAAGGTCGTTCTGAATTTCTACAAGGGATTCTGTGAACTGAGCGAGCAGCAGCTGGAACCCCTGGAGGCGGCTCTGCTGCAGTTCCTAGTTCACTACCATCACCACCTGGCCGAGTGCGATGAAGAGTTTTTCTCCTGCTTCTTTACTGCCTCTCGAAAGCTGAGCAAGTCCGCCATCCGTCTGGCTAGCTTGCTCTTGGAACGTCAGCCCTCGTTAGCAGAGAAGTTTGCGGAGCTGCTGGCCAGCAATTTGGAGCAAAAGGAGCTGGTGTATCCCCTCCTGGACATTGCTTTGACCAAAAACTATCAAATACCTCAAGCGGTGCTGCAACGCTGCTATCAAACCTACAAGAATGGTTTCATGAAGAGCATTGAGAAGCCCCAGAAGGCTGCCCTCATCTACAGGGAACACGCGGAGGCCAGCGCGCACCTCATCGCCCTGTGCATGCCCAAGTCGGAGTGTGTGGATTTTTGCCAGAAACAGTTGAAACTCGACTCTGTGGAGCTCTTTCAGGTTCGAGTTCTGCGGGAGAGCTATTGGCAGGCCTTTGCATCTGCCAAGGACGAAAAGCAAAAGGCAACCGTATTCGTCAATTACGTAAACCTCAATGTCCAACTGCTTGCACTGGATTTGAAGAAGCAGGCTTTGGATTTGCCCAAGCTGGAGCAAATAGCTTGGAACTGCTACGAGTGGTGGGAGATGAACCGTGAGAAAGATCTTCCTCTGGATTGGAGTCGCCTGCTGAGCAACCAGCAATGGATGAATTTCTGCAAGAGCTCTTTAAAGCTGGCTCTCCACCTCGGTGAGGAACGACAACCAGTTCAGGATGAAACCAATGGGCTTTTGCTCAAGCTACTGGCTTTCCTCTGCGACAGGATGTATGCGGATTACAAGATGGAGGAGCCGTCGGAGGAGGACCCCACAACTGCCTTGCTTTACGAAATGATTTGCACCCATTCCTGCTGCTTTGAGCACCTCCTGGGAGCGAATAGTGACACTAAGACCCATCTTCTTCAGCTCATGGAGATTCTGGCCAGAAAGGCACCCAGCGCCCTGCAATCGGCTCACATACCCGTGATCCTGGGATCCTACCATGCAAAGCTCTCCCCCTCCGATCGTTACGGACTGGCGCTGTTGGAACACTACGAACGGTTTGACGTAGGCTTGGATCAGTTCAGACCCTTCATCTGGGGAGAGAGTGCCGTGGCACATTATGCCTTAAGAGCAGCCGATGACGATGAGCGGGCTCGCTTGCAGCAGCAGGAGACCAATGTGGCCCAGGTGCTGGCCTTAATTGTTCGCGAGACTAGTGAGTACACTATCCAGAATTTCCCCATTTGGAGGAGCCTGCATGCCAGCCAGCAGTTGCCAGCGTCGACGTTCCAGAATCCTGCGAAAAAATCCCACAATTTCGGCGACAATCAGCTGGAACAGATGGTCGAGCAGGGCCGGAAAGACTTCCCCCAGGAACTGCGTCGCATCTGCCCGAAGCGTGAGAAGATCTACGAGACCTGCTACGATCCCGCCTTCCTTCTGCCCCTGATGATGCACTGCTTTGCACCGGAATCCGTAGTCTGGGCTCGGTGGCCGGTGCAGAATGGATTGCTGGCGGTAAGCTTTTGTGGGCTATCCTCGCTGGACAAGGATATGCGCCTGGCGGCGGCCAGTTGCCAGCAACGCTATCGCACCCACTTTGAGCTTTCCAAGTTCTACGAGAAACCGCTGTGGACGCAGGCCTACGATAACATCCAGGCGGGACTGAGCGAGCTGAGGACCACATGGCTGGCACAGAGGAGAACGCATGGAGGAACTCCAAGGGTACCTCTGATCCCGGCCTTGTTCATCGCACACAGCTTTAACCTGAGCACAGAGCCAACACATCTACTGTACAAGCGACTAATGATGTACCTCCGGCTAAAACAGAGCTTTAACTTCCAGACCATACCCGACTTCAATGTGTTCTTCTACTCCCAGGAGCCGGAGCACCAACAGTACCGCGAGTTCATCATCGAGTTGCTGCGGTGTGGTATCAAGTGCAGTGCTGATCTCTTCCTGCTTGTGTCCACCAATACTTTTAAGGTGTTGCTTGGGTTCTATGGATCTGGTTTGGCTACGCTAGAAATGAATCTGTTGCTGCTATCGGTGCTCTCCACGTGCGTGAAGATCCCCGGCGCAGTCAAAATAATGCTGGAGCACGTGGGCATACTGTCCTGGCTGGTAGGTGTCATCCGCGACACGGAATTCCATCAGTTCGACATCATCGAGGGTATCATCAGCATCATCAACAATCTGTGGTATTCCCTGGCTGCTGCGCGGTCGGAACTGCCGGACTACGACCATGTCCAGTTGCGTCTGTACCGCCTGGTGCTGCAGCTTTTGCCGCTGCTCTCGCCTCGCATTTCAGTGCCCGGCTTGGGACGCCTGCTAAACGTGCTTCGGAAGACTGGCTCGGTCAGCGGTCAGCATAGCGCTTTGTCCGCTGACCAACTGGATGTCCTGATCGAGTGCTTGGCCCGACAGTGGCCGGATCAGCTGGCAGGAGTGCGTTACGTGAAGAGCTACGGCGGTTCGGGCGCCTCTTCCCGGTCGGAGTACTGCGACTGGCTGGCCAGCGATCAGAAACTCGATGTTCATGCTGTCCTCGCACTGTCCAGCCTGCGGGAGTATGTCAGTGATTGGTGGCAGGCTCACAACCAGGAGGAGAGCAAGCAGGAAGCGAAGGAAGTGCTGGTGGCGTTAAAGGAGTAAGAACCCCATTTTTTAATAGTTTTTGCACTAGGTTAAGCTATTGAATTGTGTTTATTGTGTAGGCAAAACGAGTCTTCAATTTATTAAACTGTATGCAAAGAAATCCTAAGCGTCTCTGAGTGTTGTCTGGCGATGATTGAGCGGTCTTCTAATCTTCCAAGCTTGACTTATTACTGCCGTAACTCATGCTGTATCAATATTTGTGGGAGTTGCCCCGAAAGCGAATCACTCAGTGGAGTGTTGAAAATGAACTGTCATGTCCCCGGCTGCTCCATAAGCCTCGTCAACCTTCATTAGTCGGCCCGCAGCGTATGACAAATTACGGGCCATCAGCATAACAAAAGATCGGTTAAGCCAAAAAATGAAGAAAATCCGAAAAAACAAGGCATATGGCAAAACCCTTTAGTGTTTGTTAATTTGGCCAATCCGTTTTCACACGCAGCAGCCACCCGGCAGAAGTGGGCGTCCACCGATAGACTGCATCACGGTGTCTGCCGTGACCCCAGGCACCACCTACAATTTGTTGGGTCAACAAAATGTTAATCACCCGAAAGAGCTTAGGGCATCACCAGGCGAGCGATCTTCGGTCGCCGGATTTCTACTATAATATGTAAAGCAAAGTGCGCAGGGTTGACGCAATCGGCGATCGAAAATATTCACAAGATTTATGATCTGACTAGATGTCTCGAAATCTAAGCCACTTGGTTACATAAAACCCGGGGTTGGGTCGCGCTCTAGAGTTGCAGATGGAGATGGAGCTCTGGATCCGACATAATTGATTGATATTGCCTGGCATCTTGTTGTTTATGAGGCGGACGTCTTGCCAAAAGGTATCAAATGTATCGTCGTTTGGCCTGAAAAATATAGTGGATCGAATAAATGTATAAATTTTGATTAGCCCCGAGGCATAAGCAACATGGGAATATATAAATGGAGTCGGCGAATGATCTGGGAAATCATCTTGCCTGATGTATTATATTAATATCGCATGGCTAGTTATAATCATAAGGCCCTTAAAAATTGGTCGTAAATCGAAGCGTCATTAATTGGCCACATTGTCATAATCTGCATGGACTAATAGCTTCATTGGATTGATTGGAGATGCAAATAAATATATAAAATGTAAAGGTTGTAGATACTTTCAAGGTTTTAATAATAATACTAATACAATAATATTAAGAGAGCTCATTGATATATTTTGAATACCTTTTGAGAGCCTGCATTAACCTATTTGTAATTTAGGTGCATTTAAATTGATAACAAGTTCTTAACCCTCCGCCCTGTTGTAAATAATGGGTTTTCTCTTTCCGAGTGACTTTGAGATTCCACTTACTTCACGCATCAATCAAAATCCTTCAATAAATCTCAGAGTTTCTCTGGCATTTCAGTTTCTCCAGCAATAGGCGTGAAGAATCGGAACCCAGCCATGGCATTGAACTACGCACAATAGGCCAAAATATATTTATATATATATATATATAGAGTTCATAAGTTCAGCCGGTAGCCGGAGCAGCATCCAGCAGCTGCCCAAGATTCCGACAAGACAATGAGGCGGGATCCCATGGAGGCCCCTCTGTGGGCGTGACCACATTTCGCTGGACAATTAAGCGGCTGTCAAATGATTGATTTAGCTTACTTAAAAAGCGATTTCGTCTAATCCGGAACTGACAAGGCCCCGCCGCAGTGTAACCAAAGACCCCAAGCGGCGACGGCGGATCTATGGGCATCCCCGGGCCCCTCGGAGCGTGGATGCATATGATTATCCATAGTGATGCGTTAGCAAATCTTTTC
Organism: Drosophila bunnanda; assembly: GCA_035046265.1. NCBI lineage: Eukaryota > Metazoa > Arthropoda > Insecta > Diptera > Drosophilidae > Drosophila > Drosophila bunnanda. The sequence continues at coordinate 2,171,660 of JAWNOB010000130.1, forward strand.
TCAGGTTTCAGCGGGTTGCCTCTTCCTCTGGATTTTGGGATTGGAGCTGCTTCTGCCGCGTTCATATTTCACACCTTAAACGACAATCCACGATGACTTTTTCGGCTATTTGCATTTTAAATTATTAGTTTTTAGTTGTGGCCCTCATTGACACGTTTATTTCGTGGCGCACAAAGGCCTTTGTCTTATGTCAAAACGTATGCAATTTATACAAATTTATTTATAAACAAATTTCTCGATAGTCTGCGGGCCTGTGTTTGCCATTTATTGAGCTCGTTGCTCTTTTTTTCTGCTATTTATGGTTTCATTTGCCACTGCCAATCATAAATGCCAGGGAGCTCTGGAGCTCCAACTCCTACCGGGAAGGCAGAGAGGGGACATCAGGTGTCACAATGGAATAAAGCTAAGCCCCAGGCCTCGCTGCTGATCGCTTGTCCAGATGGATGGATGACTTTATTATGCGGCTGATGAATTATGTGAACGGTAGTGGGAAAAGGGCGTGGCCAATTGAATCAGGTTGCTAAGGTCAGCGTTGTCAGTTGCCAAATCGAGCACGGCGGAGGGTCAAACTTGCGGTTAGCTCGAGCTATGACAGCACAGAGGATCGCCTCTGATGGGATGCCAATCCGTAACCGCAAAACTTCATTAGGAATCCAGTTCACATAGCTCGCTCAGGAGCCATGCAGCTTGCATTTTCAATTTGTCATGCACTTGGGAGAAATTTCACCCAAAAAAAAAAAACGTTTCCTTAAATCTACAGAAAATAAATAACATAAAGAAAAATAGGTACATTTGTTTTCTAATAAATAGTTATGTTTATATCTATAATTTAATTACATTCCTTGACTTCCTTAAGAGGGATTTCCTTAGTGTACCATAGCAACTACCCCAACTCCAGCTAAATGGCCCGCAGCTCATCACGTTGCGCCTCCAGTTGGACATGGTAGCATGTGCTGTCTGTCCTGGCCACAATCAAAATTTGTTCAGCATACGGAGCAGCAAACGATTTTGACTTGGAAAGAGTCAAATTGAAAATTTGCAGGCTGAGGAAAATGCATGGAGCAGTTGGAAAAGGGTGCAAACGGGTTCAAAAGCTCACCAGGCAACGGCGTCGAGGCGTCTCGGCATCATTTCAAATATCAAAAGTCACGACGAAGAAAGCTGGTTTGCCGCGCGACGTGTTCGATGTCTGGATTTTTGGTTGTTTTGGCTCGCTTTTATGGCTTTCGTTGGTCTTTACGAAGCATTTGGCAAATAATGTGCTGCTAAGAGATGTGACTCCGACTCCGACTCCCTTGCACTCGGTGGCACAAGGAAAACGAGTCAGCTGAAAATGCCTGCCGATTCCCCATTGACAGCGGATGAGGCTCCTCCTCCGGCTGCCTCACTCCCGCACCTTTGCCGCGGGGTTAATTTCTCATACAGGTTACGGTGGCCCAAAAGGTGTTATCGCACCTACCGCGGAAATTTGGCAATGTACACAAAATGTGTTATTAAATGCAATGGTGCATTTGCATTTATTAAAGAAAAAGAAAATGGGTTTCTATATATTTATATTCAGTGAATTTCAGTAATGGAATGTTTGATAGTCTGCAAAACAAAGCATGATCCTGTGTCGGTGTAGGCTTTCAAGAGATTGAACTTAAGGTGTCTTTTTGTTATCCTACTTCCTGGCTACCTTTGTTAATGAACTTTTGCTTCTAGGATATAAAGTAAATTAAGACAATTAAAACGAAGAAATCCTTGATTTTCCTTAAGCTGCCTTTTCAGTTAATAATTACCATACATGGCGCTACAGAGCTCTTCCAGGTTGCTGCCTCTATGGCATTTAGCGGCTCATCAAAACCACTGCAGCTTTTCAGCCATGTAAAAAAAACCGAAATAAAAATAATTGCAAAACTGGCCAAGATAAGCGGACTTTTTTCAATAAACGGAAATGGAAAAAGGCAAAGCGGAAATCGAAGATTCAAACCATGAACCATCTTCAAAAATGAGTTAATTTACATGCTGAATTGGCGTTAATACGGGAGAGATTTGCACGGCGGAGAGGTGGCACGAGGAAATGGCCAACTTCAGCTGCATCACCGCCACCAACTTTGATCTGCGGCACGTGTGTGCGCCTGAACTGGCTTGGAGCTTGGAGCAGAGTGCTCATTTAGAGCTCGTCTGCTGTGGGCAAGGATTTGGCCAACAACGAAACGAGTTGGTAGCAAAGATGCCCCAGCGCGCGCTGTTGGGTAACTTGGAAAGTCTTGGGACGAGACACGCATAAAACACCAGCGAAAACAAAAATACTGCAAGCTACCAAAAATTATATATAAAACTTAATCATGCCGCAGGCTGCGCTGTTCCACTAGAATTGAGTTGCGTCATGGCCGCGCCGCTTAAAGGTGTTGGGCGCTCTTGTGAATTGGCCGAGCTGCGAGCCAAGTTCAAGCCCAACACGGCGGCAGGGGCAGAGAGCCATAATGAGCTTGGCTTTCATTCATTAGCCGCCTCCAGCTGCCGGCAACATTCGCGCCATCTGCAGCATCTTCAGCGAAACTCCAGTGCTTTTGTCTTCGGCCAGGAAACCTCGACACGCTCGCGCCTCAGTCTGCAGCGAGCGTTCAGACGGTTTGGTTCAGTTGTTGTCTGCCAGCAGCGGTTAGCCGCCCCAGCGCCCAACTCCCCCGAAAAAAGAAACAGTCTTTCCTTTGGACAAAACTCTTAGGCGAAAAAGGCGAGCGAAGCCAAATCGATAAACTGCCAGCCGCGAAAATTATCGGCCGGTGTGTGAACTGTACGCTAATTCGAAAATAACGATTCGAAATTTGGCAATTAAAGGAAAATAAAGTGCAACGAGGAACGGATCGGAACGGTCGACAGCCAGCGGCAGATAGGCCGCAAACCCACCTAATGAATACAATATAATCCCCAATACAATAAAGGAAACGTTAGCAGCTAATTCGCATTTGATTAGTTTATGTTTCTGTCTCGATTCGAATATTACAATTTGATTGCGTGCAACCACGTCTGAGCGACTAGGAGAGAGCGGAGCGACGTGGAGCAGAGTCATCATCAGGCCAGCTGGATTACGGCGCTATAAAATTGGATATATCCTACAAACACGATCAAAATGCTTGTGGTGAGTATTACATCAGACGCGTAAACTTATTTGGCAATAAATGTTAAATTTAAAAAATGCGAGGGTCTTAATTTGTATTTTTTAGTGGGATTTTATTATTTGAGTTTAAAGTGTTTGTTTTAAAATATATATGTTTTTATTTATTAACTAGTATTCATTATCTATAAACATATGGTTTATTTTCAAAAGATTACTGGCTGTGGTAGTTATCATGGATTAGCCATATCTAATGTTAATTTTTTTAAATGAATAAAGCATTAATAACAAGAAAGGAAGCTAACTTTCCGAAGTCGAAGTTTGTTTAACCTTGTTTAACTGAGATCCTTCATAACTTAGTAAAAAATTCATTGATTTTAATTCGGAAAGCTTTCCTATGTTATTTTTCATTAGGTTATTAAATCGGCATACTCCATTTCAAATTTTAAAAAATTAAAATTTTTATCGATTTTTGACAATTTTAACGAATTTTGTTTCTTCCCAACATTGCCAGATCGATTCGTCTGTTAATGCTGATCAAGAATATATATGATCTATAGGATCGGAAATGAATCCTTCACTGTGTTGCAAGCTTCTTACTAAAATTATAATACCCTAAAAGGGTATAAAAATATTTTGGTTGTAATCAAAAACCTTCTAATTTATTATTTTAATTTATTACATCTAAGCAAATTCTACTTGAAATTGTATCTGTGAATTTCATTTCAATTTCCTTAAGATATATAGAAAATAAAACAAATAATATAAGCTGTAATGAAATAGATTCTTGTATAGATAATTTAGATTCTTCTCAGTTCTAGTTTGAATATTTTAAAATATACGAATTCTGTTCTCAAAAGATTAATGACAGGTGATAATAAAGTTATTTTTCACTAATAATATCACTTAGCGCTTCCGAGGAATCCCCCAACCCGCATTAAAAACTTTACTTTTTCTTTTCTTTCCACCTAAAAGTTTGACTAACGACGAAATTTCACCAAGTTTACTAATTAAATTACCTCAATTAGTGAGACACAAGCCATCTGGCGATCCCCGCCCATTTTTGGCACATCGAAGAAACCATCAGTGTGGGAGTTTCGAGCTGCGATCTGACATCTTCGATCGACGCCAATCGATCAGATAGCCCTCGCTATTCATGAATATATGCATGGGATCTTTTCGTTTTTTCGATTTTTTTTTGGCAAGACCAAATTATTAAAAGTCATTGGTCAAGTCATTTGTGTAATGGCTTTTTAATGCCATTTAATGACTCCATTTCAGCCCTGGACACGGCCAGAGAGGCAATAAAACAATTTAATTAGCGACATATGAGACGCATTTAATTTGGAGATCACAATAATGCGTGGTGCCCAGCAGCTACGGCTACCGATCAAGTTGTTTTACGATCGTTAATCACTCACTGAAAAGCAGAAAGTCCCTCCGATTAAGACCGTTAAAAGCGACGTCTAATGCCGTGACTTTGGGGCCAGACCTAGTTGGAGATGTGAATGTGAGTGGCGGCGCTAACAAGACCTCCAATCGCAGTCGTTTAACTCAATTGGATTGGGCAACCTGGCGGAGCCATTTACAGGATTTATATGCCTTCTGGCCCGCATGTAATCCAGAGCCGGAATGGCAATGGTCGCAATAGCAGCTGTAGTAGTCGCTGTCCAAGGCGAACCCATGTCCAAGCCCACACCCCGAGCATATCCGATTTCGGCTTATGCAATCGACAGTTTATGGCCAAATTCAAATCGACGGCGACCTGTTCGCCAGCCAAAGTTGAGAGTTGGCCAAAGCCTGCGACTGGACCTGGTCGAATCCCAGTGTCAGTACCAGTCCCAGTCCCAGTGCCAGTGCCAGCCAGCAAGTCATCTGTGAAGACGTCCCAAAACGCAAGATGTGTGCAGATGCCTGCCGCTGTTGACATGCAATAAAATTTCACTTTTCACCGTTGCATAATTGCAGTTTGACAATGCTTAAAATTGATTATGCTGCGTTTTCCTTTTTTGCTTTGCTGTTTGCCTTGGCGAAAAAACAGCGGCGGCTTCCTTGCCTTCCGCTGATTTCACCATCCCAAAATTAGCCATCGGGTCATAAATCATGCAGAGACATCCAGTGTCAAGGGATGAGCTGGGACAGCTGCCAAAATGGGATTTTCCCAGTTGGCTTAAAAACTAACCAAGGCTTAGTTGAAGTTCATTCTTTGCTTCAAAATTTGTACAAGTTACAAGTTAGATTAGGCAAGAAATTCCACTCTGTAATTACCTCTAAAAAATCTTTCCAATTATAAGTACTTCAAAAGATATTCCCTAATGTCCATAAAAGAAAGCTAAGGCGATAAAAAATGAAATGGCCTTAACAATGCTTCCAGTCATTAGCTTGAATTTCCCCCAAAATAAAACCAATCCCATCCAATCCCCCTCTCTTCATTATGCCACCGATGGCATCACCCCCGCGTTATCCAGTTTCTCCAAGGCATTTCAATTAATGTTTTCAAGTGCCCCGGGGCACCGATTTTCACAGTCATTGATCGGCAGGGAATGGTATTTGATTTGCTTATCGACGCGCTGCCATTGTGGCTGGGTAAGGAGCGAGTGTAAGGTAACAAAAAGTAAAAGTGCCATACACTCGCTCACGATCGGCGTTTCATTCACAAGATACAACATATTCAATTCATGGATTCAACAAGAAATAAATAACAAGAAACCGGCGCCCGCCCGCACACTGAGCAGCAGCGAGCACATATCGTGCCGGGAGATCTGTATCTGGATCCAGGGTCTGCACGAAATTGTGCAATTGTCAAAATAGCAATTTACAATTTACCATATGATGGATGGCCAACGAAGAGGATGCCGCTCTCAGGTGGCAGAAATCAGAGCCACCTGAGTTAATAGGCAAAAGCCGCTGAAAAGTGTCGTTGGCAAGTGCAATGGATGATTGCGGTCATGCAACGCTTTTAAGGGGAGTTTAGTGTCGAGTTCGTTGCCTAAGTCTTTTGTTTGGTAAACTCCGCCACGCACTCCTCCTGGGTCCCAGCTCTCCGCTAAAGGTCAACAGCAGCCCCGGCTGCCCTGGCAATTGTGCGTCAAGTAGCAACTGGCACACGACGCTGCACACACAATGTAAGCGATTTACATAATAATATGTAACTATATAGACAGGTAAACAAAGCACTAGGCGCTGGGCATAAAAACATTTACCACTTCCACTGGCCGCCGCCACGGATGGGGAGCCGTCCCTGGAAGCCCCATGATGATCTCTTCTTCCTCAAGAGGGACAGAGGCAGAGACTCGAAGACCTGATGCCCGGGCATCGATAAAAGTGAAACCGAAATTGCCGAGTACACGGCCCAATGATGCCATTGACATTGCATTTTTGTCTCAACGCGCCATTAGATGTAAAGAGCAAAACAAAAAGCGAAGGTAAAAAAAATGGAAAAAAAAGAGAAGAAGCGATAAAAATAAAGAGTTTCCCTCCCGAGTGGCTCCTCCCAGCTCCGACAGCTTCGAACTCCCGAAACAATGGGGCAAACATTACGCGAACGCGCCCGCAAACAGTCCACAATACAAACAGAAATTGCTGTGGAAAAACCTTACAGCCATGTCTGGGTGTGTGTGCATCTTGGAAATTTATTGTAATATGCGCACATTGGTAATTTTGTCTTATTTTTATTATTATGAAATGTGGCCGTCTGGCTAAATAAAAGCCGGGAAGATGGCAAAAAAGCATTGGTCAATAAGCGGCGGCTATAGCTGCAGATGAAGATACGGATTTTCACTCAGCCGCCACTAATGTCAGCGAGAGTTTGGCGTGGCAAAAAAACAAGCAGTTCGCTGCGGAAACCTGTTGTAATAGAGAAACTGACAGTCGGCATAATATTATTATTGCCATTATGCATCCCCAACTCAATCGGGGCTGCGGCTGCCTGCAAAATTGAAACCAATGCTTGAACTTCGCCTGCTTATCGGTTGATCATCGCTAAACTTGACCTCTGGCCAATCAGCCAAAATATGGCTAACCTTTGTCTTCGACTGCGATCCGATCTGCCACATCTATGACGGCTTACACGCAACCAAACCCAATTAAATGCACATAAATATGCAAATAGCCGTCAGCAAAATGGGCCCTAATCGAAATGTAAACAGCTATGGGTTCGGAGAAGATCCCCTCGCGATACCGCGTTATTGGTCAATATCCCGAAACCGAGATCCAATCAATGCCAATCAAAAGCTCGCTTCCACGTCAAAACAGCCTAGGCCCGGCCACCGTCGATCGCCTGGGATTAGGCTAATATCTGGCCGAGACAATAAGCCACAGATCTTGGAATAGGGCGCGTCAGCCTCGACATTTGAGTGTGAAATTATGCAAATGCCCGGGACTTGTTATCTATATGCTATCGGCTATCGCCAGCCACTCCGAACGAGCTGGAAAGCAGCTTCAACGGAGGGAAGATGCTGCGGCTGGTGGCCCACACAAGCAATTACAGAGGTTTTTTATGCGTTTTTTGGACAACAAAGCTTGGTAGCCACAAAGGCAGTTAAAAGTCCATAAAATACTGTAACAAATTTATTGGGTAACTGAAAACAAGAGGAATCATCAATGGGATTTGACCAAGTGGTAGCAAGCACATCGATTTGTGCATGCTCTGTTGGAAATTACTCAATATTTATTATTATACAAATAATATAATGGTAATAAACAAATATAGTATAAAGGTATGTCATATGTCACAGAAGATGTTTCAGAATATGAAAAGTAGGAGAAGAATCCAAATAATCAAGCTTAACCTAACGAAATGATGCATTTTGATATATATAAGCTCTGTCCCGAGACTGTTTCGTATCCTACAAGGACTTTTGTAAAAAAGGAAAGATACTATACAATTATGAATATCTATTATTTATTTCTATAAAATAAAGAGATTTTTATTACAAAAGAAGAAGTTAAGCATCTCATATCCATCGTCAAGATCACCTGCAAAAATATATAAAAGCAAAACTATATTTGACATTTTTATGGAAATCTTTTGGTAGAGATTTTTGTAACACCTTCGGCCAGTGATCATCATTTTGTTTGTTTTAACTATCGTCTAAAATTTGGTTATGAATCAATACCAATTTGTATAACACAATAATAGGCAATTTAAACAAAAGTAGTCTTGGGTTAAATATACCCAAATAAGTTTTCCTTTCAGTCGCCAGACAGTTCATGGCATCTTTGGGCGTGAACTTGGGCCGGCCATAAAAACGGCATGAACTGGATTTTAATCTAATATTCGTTTCTGTATTATAATCTTTGATTGCAATTCATGCGGTTGCATTTTATGACTGTGCAGGGATTACAACATCATCTTTACAACATTAATATTTATGCTGGCCCACATAAAGCATAAACACCAATTTGCACCGGCTCGCCAATTGGCGGACTGGTTGGACTTTTGATTGGCGGGGATGGGTCTGGGAATGGATTGCGCTATGTGGCGAGCGGTTACATCCAGAGCCAGATAAACAACTTTCGGCCGGGTCTCGAAATTCGGGGTTTATCATCTGCCAGCTGCTTAATAATGCGTGGCCAGTGGATGCTACTGGATGCCACACTGCATTAAACCACAGGCTTGGGCAATGCAATCCTCCGGCGGCAATCCTAAGTGCAGCATGTAAAATGTAAAACTGAAAAATGCATCTGCAGAATGCGAAAATTTCAGAGGTGCAGCGGGGCTCAGCAGGCGTGAAATTAATCACAGTAAAGGCGGGAAATTCCAGAAAGGCCTCCCCCCGCCTCTAACTGACAGCTTGAATTACTGGCATACGAATATGATGTACCATTTCTTGATTGTTTTGTTGTGGAGTGGAACTGGGTTACCCAGTCTTCAGGTTTTAGTTTTCAGTCTCCAGTCTTCGCCTTCGAAAGTGAATTTTGGTCAGTTTAGGCTTATGCAATTGCCGAGATTGCGGAGATATTTGCTTATAAGAAGAGGTAACCGAACGAACACACAAAAGAAAACACTTTCAACCCACACACCAGGGGAGAGGAGAAACACAACGTTAAATAAATAATACAGACAGCTCTGGGCCATTATCCATTGAGGTATTGCTAATTTATTGGCGTTGTCCGATTGTTGTTAAATCACTTTTTACACTTTATACACTTTGCCGCAATTTTGTGGCCACGATTGGCTTGGTTGTGGCGGCTTCGGGCCTTTTTGCGGAACTCAGCGGCCAGTGAATATAATTATGGATAATTAAAGGAATTTTATTAAGCTGCCTTATGGCATTTTACGCGCTTGTTAATTTCGTGCATTTACCATGTGAATATCTCCATCCAATTAAAACGGAAATTTAAGGCCCGGGAGGGTCTTCGCTTGATTATAATTATTATTATTAAGATTTTGCCTGTGAACTAGTACGAACATTAAGCAGAGAAATTTGACAATCTCTTTTCCAATTAAATTTTGTTCACTTAATTGATTTTTAAATGTAAATAAACTGAAATTTTCTAAGATATTTCTGCAGTTACTTGGTAAAGGGATTTTAAACTATTTTAACAAATATATACAACTAAGCACTTCCGCTATTGACTGCCTGGGAATATTCGTGTCTTCAAGTGCCAAACATTGCAGGGAAATAGCCCGAAATGAAATAAAAATGGAAATGCCTACATGCAATTGAGCAGTTTGCCTTTTAATATACATACCTGCAGAGGTTTCCATTTGCCTGGGACCGACGACCATTACAATTTATGATGATTGCTATTTCTGTTTTCTGTGGATCCACCATCTCCTCCTGCCCCTTTATATATGTATATTTATCTTTATCCCATTCCGCAGCGAATTCAAAGCCGGCAAACTTGATTAGCTTAGCGCCAAGTTGACGCCACTGACGAACTGTCCAACTGTTTGGCTGACTGACTCGATGCCGACGATGATTTCCATGGCGAAATTGACGCAAATGAGCAGCCAAGCAGGCGCAGCCATTGATTTTGTGGCCAGAAAGCCGAGAGAGGCAGCCGGAAAGTCAATGGCGAACGCGACGAGAAATTATTTCCCATCAAAATGCGCCACCTTTGCCCTTTTGCAGAACTTGAACCCTGGCCTTGGCTCAAGCGGAAGGCAAGCTGCCAGGCTAAATTGTGAAAAATAATGGTTATTTTCACCAGTCTATTTAATGTGAAAAAGGCGAGTCATGTTCGATTTTATAGTGACGGACTTCAAAGGAGAGACGCCTTTGGTTTGACTGAAGGCGAACAAGTAGAAAGTTTTCTCGGGGGCAAAGCCCCAGAGTCAAAGGTGTTGAGCAGAGCTGAAAGATTGAATCGATACGGAAGATGGATCGATACGAAAAGATATCGGGAAGATACAATTGAATAATTGGGATTTTTCGTATTTACTTCAGTACACGCTGGGAAAATTTTAAAATTTTCAATTATCCTTCCCTTTTGCCTTTTGCTTAATTAATTATGAATTTGATTTCCCCCAAGATCAAGCTTTTCTATTTACACAAATAATTTGTGGCTGTGTATGGCAAAAGATTTATGCAACATTGGCATACCACATCGCTCGAGTCCTTGCTGCGAATCCAATGGGCTTTTCATTTCATCTGCTGCTGCTCCGACTGCTGATGATGCTGATTAAATAATTTCCAGCCAACGACTGGGCCACGATCGTTCAGCTCGGCTCAGATGTTGCTGGTAACTCGAACTAATGCCCAGTGCCAAGTGGCAACAACGTGACTGCCACACAAAACTCCTGGGCGCCCACAACGATTCCAAAGCCCAGACTTAAATCGAAAACAACGAAAACGAAACCAAATCAAAGCGGGAAACTCGCGTAGCCGCGTCTCTGATCCAGCAACAGGTGGTCAGATGGGTTGTCTGGACACCAGCCAGCAACCAGCATCCAGCATCCACTGGTCGTTGATGCAACAATTAGCCTAAACTTTCAGCAAACAGCCAAACGAGCAACGTTGCAAGTTGCTGGCCAATTTGCAAACTCTCAAGACTCTCTTGGTGGAGCATATACCACCAGAAATCAATCGTCAAGCTGTTGAAAATGGGAAATTGTGCAAATGGCCCAAACGCAGCCACAGACGGATTCCCCTCGAAAAATTGAGAAAAGCCAAGAAAACCCCCATGAGTGGGCAGTCCGACCAACAAAAAACTGTGTATAATGCGTTATGATTTTCCATGTGCGCGAATGCCGGAAAGATTACCGCTCGGCGATTAGCGAGCTTCACATGGAAAACCGAAGGGGTCACAGACTCTGTTCAGGCATTTTCCAGCAGGTTGCACAAGCGCACTTTAGCAATTGGGCTTGGCCAGGAAAATGCACGGGAAACTTGGATATAAATCATGAAAGTTGCCAAAAGTTAAGGGAAATCAAGGCGGTTTCTATGCAAAAACTCATAAATTTTAGAAAAATAGATAGATATAGGATTGAATGTCACAGATTTTAATGCAGTTTCCCAGCTGTAGTCCCAGTTAAAGATACTTGCTTAAGACTCCATGAAAATGCTGAAGAGTTCAGCTTGGCAATATCACCTAAACTAATGCTTTGCCATAAGAAATGGTTAAGGTGTCACAGGCAATTAGCCCAAAAGCAACTTGGCCCTAGCCCAAGGTGTCTCCAACTAGCCGAGCATTAAGACCTCAATGGTTATTAAAGCAAATGAGGCTTAAAACTAAGACCCCATTAGGAATGAGTGAACTTATTAAGTTATTAAATTTAAAGCCTAACCATTAATACATCCTCCTTATTCTTCTTCTGTTTCTCCCTGAAACAGAGACATCTGAACAGCTTGCCCTGGGCTTTACTGGCGGTCCTCCTGCTGGCTGCTCTCAAGCTCCATATGATTAATGCCGATGCCAGTGCTGAGGCGGACAACTCCAGCACGGAGAGCAACGAGATCATTCCTCGGGAGGCCATTCAGAAGCTGGACTACTCGGTGCGCCAGGCTCTACTCCGGGCTATCGATAAGCTGGAGCAGGAGGAGGCAGCCGCTGCCGGGGTTACAGAAAGCGGAGAGGACAGTCCCAGCAGCAGTGCATCCCGATCCTTGCTTCGTACTGAGACATCTACGCTGCCATCGCATCGCGAAAAGGATGAAATCCTGGAGGAAAGCACCCACAAAGCGGAAGCAGAGCCTGTTGTGCCAACCGTTCAGTTCTACACAGCCACCTTCGACGAGAAGAATGCCCAGGAGCAGCTGCTCTCCTCCTTTATCGATCGCTCCAAGCTCTGGAAGAAGACCACTCTGCGCAAGCAGAGCTCTCCGTCCACTGCCCTGCCCATCGAGCCGAAGTCAGCGGAGCCCGAGGGTCCAGAGAATCGGCAGCTCACCCGGAGCGTGGACAGCTCCAGTTCCGGATCGGTCAGCAGCAACGAAATCTCCCACGACAGTGGCAGTCATGAGATTAAGTTCGAGATCAGCAATATAAGGAAGACAGCTCCCACTACACCCCCAACAACTTCTACGTCCACGACTACTACGACAACCACTGCAAGACCCCGCACCACCCGGAGGCGAACCACCACAACGTCGACAACGACAACCACCACAACTCCCAGGCCCACTCACAACGAGGATGGGGAGAACATTGAGCTGGTGGACAAGCAGGACATTCGTATCCAGGAGGCGCCACTGGTGACTGCCTTTACGGTGGATCTGGATGAGCGTGGTACCGCCCAGAAGTTCCGCCCCCTGCTGTCGGGTAACCAGCGGACTCCCACCTACTCCCAGCAGCAGCAACAGCAACATCAGCATCTGCTGCCCCACATTGGACCCACCATCACGAAGCTGAACGTGCTAGAGTCGGAGCCTCCGGCCACGCCGCTGCCCACACAGTATCCACCCACCAGCAGCACAACCACTACCCAGATCAGTACCAGCACCAGCGCCAACGGTAGTTTCTCCACCACGCCTGCTTTCCTGACCAGTTCCACCAGCAATTATGTGAAGGTAAGTATGTAGGAAAGCCATGAAATCATGTGTTTATTTCCCCAAATTATCATTAGGAAATTGTATCTTGCCAATCAGGCAATCATAAAAGGTTACACCTTAAAAATCACACACACCGTTTTACAGTGAATTTCAGTTTTAAGTTTAAAGTTTAAAACTAAAATATGCCATTAGACTAAAGTAACACCTTCCGACCATCAGGAACCCCTGAACACTCTGCCGGAGCCTCCCAGCGTTAACAACTATCTAATCGAGCGACAGCGGGCTCTGGAGCAGCAGATCTACCAGTTGAAGGTACAGGCGCAGCAGCAGCAGGCTCTGATCCTGCGGCAGCTGAAGCTCCTGGAAGAGCAGACACAGAGCCGCTTCCAGGCATCGCCAATTGCTCAGCCCAGCACATTGCAGCCGCAACAGCAACAGGTACAGCAAACACAGCAACTCCAGCAGCAGCAGCAGTCACAGCAACTCCAGCAGCAGCAGCAGTCACAGCAACTCCAACAGCAACCACAGCAACTCCAACAGCAGCAGCAACAACATGGTCCGCTGGAGGCCATTCAGACTGCGCTGCAACCGCCCTCGGTGGGTTACTCCATAAGGCCTTCGGTGGAATTTATACCCAGCACACATACCAAAACTGTTATTTATCCCACATATCCAATTGAGCAGCAATTGCCGGTCCGCGATGCCGTTTCGGGTCATAAATTCGCCCTGCACGGCGGCAACAACAACAACAACTATCAGAAGCTTCCACCACCGTCAAATGCGGTGCAACAGATTTTCCAAAACTTGCAGCAATCTCTGCAGAAATCGAACGAAAACAACGTCGGTGGCAATTTGCAGGGCCAGCCCTCGAATCAGTTCGGCTTTGCCCCGGCTGAGGCGTCGCAACTTCAGGCGCTGCCCCAGCACAATTACAAACAATTTCAACAGCCGCAACAGCAACAGCAGCAGCAGCAGCAACCTCAATTGCTGCTGCCCAACTACGTGAGTAATGCGCTGTTCCAGCAGCAACAGCAGCAGCACAGGGCGCGGCAGTTCCGCCAGGAGACTGGCGTGGGCAACTTTGGGCTGAATGCCAATGTGGAGATTCAACCGAGCACCTCCTTTGCCACCACCATCGTCAGCCAGCAGCCTGCTTCTAATACCAATCCCAGTCTGGAGAACCAGAACTTTTACCGGCAGCACCTGACGCCGCAGCTCAGCAGCCAGCTGCAACAGAACGCCCAGCAATATCTGCAGCACCAACAGCAGCAGTTGCAGCAACAACAGCAGCAGCAGTCGTCCGGTGGCGACACCAGTCCAGGTAATCCACCCTTCAAGAGCAGACAGGGCAGCCCCAGTGGCAACCTCCTTAGTCAATTTAGCAGTTTAAGAAACCTTGACGAATTGAAAGTAATCAGTAAAGTTTTAGCTCTCAACCACGGGATACCGCAGTTCTCCTCACAAAACCTGCACTTCAACGGGGCCTTTTGAGCACTTGCACCACCACCTGCACCACAATCACCACCCGACGCACAGCCCATAGCCCAGTCCATGGTCCGAAATCCCCTCACAACAAAAACGAACCTCCAAGACCCACTGATTCCTCTTACACCTGACCGAAAAAGAGTCAGTCGTCCACAGCCCTTCTTCCAGTGGATCTAAGTTTTACGCACAACATCTTTGTAAATATTCATTTTATTTTTAAAACATAAGCATTAAGACCTAAGCGAAATAAAGAAAAAAAAAGAGAGTGGGATGATCGACTGGCGGAGAGGAGGAGCTCAAGGTGAGGCAGTTGGCAAAGGAAATTGTTGAAATGTAATAATTATTTATTTCTTATGTGAATAAAGTTTATCTTAAAGTACAATGAAAAGTGGTTTTGATGTATAGCTTGAAATGCATATTACAGTTCCTCCCAAAACCCAGTTTGAAATATAAACATTAAGCGCAATTAGTTAGTTTTATTAATCATTTCAAGAAAGGTAAAAAGCGTTTGGAAACAATGTCGGCATAACGAAGGTACGGCTCTTTGGCACATCCGTTGGCTCTATGGGTACAACAGGACGGCCCAAAACAGAAAAAGGAACTACAAAAATACTTAGTATATGGGAAATGTACTAGTTATTAGGATTAGTTCACACACCTTTAAAGACATCAACAGATCCTGCGTCCGATCGGCAATACGCCACTGAGAACAGAGCCAAGAATACCAAAACCACACGAAGAAACATGATGTCTATGCTGAAATCCAACTAACGAATGTCGAAGTAAGGGGCTTATATACCTCATGCAAATAAAGCTAATTACTTCTTAAGTTCAGTCATTAACTAGTTCTATCTATCACCTGTCAGTCTTACTTATCCAAACTAGGTTAATTTATGATTTTTATAATATATATAATATATATATATATATATAATATATTAAGGGTATATTAAGTCCCGTGCGTTTTATTATTTTGAATTAGATCAAGAAGTAATCATTGAGTCAACAAAGAACTTAGCATTCAAAAACTCCTTTATAACCCCGGCATTGGTTTAAATAAAAAATTTATTTCCAAAGGTAGGTCAGAAAATGTCTATGATCGATACATATTAATTGATTTAAAATATGTCGTTTCTAGAAACAAATTTCGGATATCTGTTAAAAATTCAAATTATCATTTTTGTATTTAATTTTTTGTGATTAGCTCTTATTATTTAAAAAGATAACAGATACCTAACAGAATGTTAACAGTGACGGTAAATCGTCGCCAGCGGTTGCCATCTCTAATGCCTATCGATATCGGTGAACGGTAAATACAAAACAACAAAGTCAGCTCTTCTAGCCAATCAATTTGAATTTAATTAATCCAATTGCGCGAAACGCAACAATTAAGCTTGCAATGGATAAGCAACAGTGTATTTTTAGCAATCACCAGTGCGAAATGCTGACGGAGCGATTAGAATCGGGTAACGCAGTGTGCGGCTGACGTGAAAGCTTTATAAGCTTTCATTTCAATTCTTCGATTCCCTTTGAAACGAGGAATGTCGCAATTTTTGTTTATAAACAATAGTTTAGTAAGCTCTCAGCCATCGCCACCGGAGGAGCGCCATGTGGTCGCGCAGCAGCAGTTCCAGGCGCCAAGTGGCCGCCAGCGACGACGATCCGGATAAGGTGTTGAGGCAGGTGCAGGAACTGAGGGACTGGCTTTTGGCCAATCCCCAGGTGAATGGGTACAACTCGTTTGAGAACCTGCACTTTTTTCTACGCACTTCCAAGTACGACGTGGAGCGGACTAAGAAGAAGCTGAAGACCTTCTACCAGATGCGAGCAGAGCGAACGGAATGGTTCGAAAATCGCGATCCCAAGTTGCCCGAGATCCAGGAACTCCTCGACCTAGGCGTTTTTCTCCCCATTGGCTTGGATGCTGAACAGCGAATGGTGGTTGTCATCCGGACGGCGGCCCACGATCCGAAGAAGCATAACCAGAACAACGTCTTCAAGGTGAGTCAGCTAAACGTTCCGAGCTATAGACACATTTATATCCGACCTTTGTTCCACAGACCAGCAAAATGATATTGGATCTGCTGCTAAAGCTCGAGCCGGAGGCTTGTGCCCGCGGCATGGTGGCCATTCTGGACATGCAGGGCGTCCAACTGGGTCATGCCCTGCAGCTAAATCCAAAGCTTATCAAGCGTTCCGTGGAAAGCTGGACAGCGTATCCCTGTCAACCAAAGCTATTGGAGTTCACCAACGCCCCGCGCCATGTCAACATCTTTCTGAACACGTTCAGGATTTTTATGACGCCCAAGATACGATCCCGACTGTTTGTCCGTAAAGAAGGAACTTCCGTGATCTGTGATCAGTTGCCCAAGGAACTGGGTGGACAAGGTCTCGGCTACAGGGAACTCGCCCTTAAATGGAAACAGTTGCTGGAGGAGAATGCCGATTTCTATGTGGAGCAAGACAAATACAAAAGCAAGCTCAAGTGATTTGGGGTTAGTGTGGCGACGATGATAAGAAGGCGATTAGCCAAACGCCTGAACGCCCGAGAGATTAGTTGAACACATTTTCAATGCGCATATGCATCGGTCATGCATTAAGGAAGGTTGCCATAAGTAGAGCCTAAACCCCCACAAAACCATAAATGTATTGCGTCACTTGATACCTTTTCAAAAGAGGTACTTTTATCATATTAATCTATATCATTTCTTTTTTGTACATAAATTTTTTGTTTCTCAATAAAGTGTCAATGCACGATAAACCAAGACGATAGCTGACGCTGCGGCTGTATTCATAATATTCTCTTTATTAGTATAAAACGTATCAAAAATGTTTATCAAGTCTACAATTATTATCAGTTATTGGGTGCTGGTCGACCGTCGCCTCACGTTGCCTGGGTTTTTTGCATTACAAAATCGTTTAATCCGCTGCAGGGCGCCGAGCTACATAGCGATAGTTTAATAGTAATAAATACATACATACATACATACAAAAAGAAAAACGATAAACAAGGAAACACGCTTAGTTTTGTGAACGTAATATTGTGGATTCTCGTTAGCAGGGTGTGTGTGTTAGTAATAGAGGGCGTGCTGCTGCCGATGCTTTCAGTTTTCTCCCTTACAAATACATATAAATATGATTTATATATCTCTTAAAGTTACGATTCACATATAAAAATATAGTAGTTGCTCTGGATCGGCAATTAGCCAGCCGCCAGCCATAGTTCGGCTCTCTTCTCCGATCGGCCGCGTTTTTAGTGGGAGCCCGCGAAGCACTGAACAAAACTTAAAAGCTATAAACGAGGAAAAGAAAGGAAAGGCGGTAACTAACTAAAGCGTAATACACAAGTTTGCCAGAGCGCTCCCATCACAAGTCCAACTGCAGGCCAACGCCAACAGTACAGCGACTGCTGCCACCGCCGCCGGAATCGGCGGCACCCTGCAGTGATTCCTATATCTGCCGCTCGTCCTTCGCCGTCAACTTATCGATCAGTTCCTGGAGCGGGGCCAACTCGCGCCGCTCGATCAGGTTGAACTCCTGCACGAAGAAGATGAAGTGCTTGAAGGACGTGTTCAGGTGGGCCTCCTCGCCCAGCGTCACCACCTCGGTGAAGTGCTGGTGGTAGATGTGCGCGTACACCCGAAACAGACGCTTCAGTATGGTCTTGGCGGAGGAGTGAAAGTTCTTTGGAAACGGCACACCGATTTTAGATGGAAATAGGGTCTCGTCGTCCAGCTGGTCCTGCACCCAGGTCATAAGATAGTCAATGTACTTGGGGGCACTGCATTTGATGGGCTTCTTCACGGTCAGGCCGTCTGCCCAGTGGTATTCGTATTTCGGGCCAGCCGACATGATGCCACAGGTCTCCTCCGTGCAGAACTCCGTAATGGTACCGTAGAGCATGTTGATTTGGTTGAAGAAGTCCACGGCTGTATGCAAATGACCAATGATTGACATTAACTAATGGCTTTCGTAGGTTAATAACCACTCACTGTTGACGGCCACCCACTCGTTCAGATCCTCGCCATCCGGCAAAGCCACGGCGTTCCGCAAATTGCCCGATCCCAGCGTGGCAGCCGCATGCTTCATGAGATCATACTGATGGGTGCCCTCCGGAATGTTCTTTTTCGGCTTGAAGGTCTTGCTGGAACGGGAACCGCTGCGCAGAGGGAAAGGCGATTAGTCGTAGCCCCAACAACCCTCCGAAAAAAGCAGGAGATGGGGAAATCGCCCCACCGCAGAGCTTGTGGCGAACAAAGCGAACTAGGGGGCGGGGTGCCCCAAGCTTTCTTTGTGCTGCACACAGGACTGCCGATGGCGATATCATCCGTGTTTTTTGCCTTTTTTTCTGATTAACTTACAACAAAAAGTCCATCGCATGCAGTTCTTGTGCTCTGCCTTTCACCTGCTACAACTTGGATTTTCCGCTGCAAACCCTTTTCCGGAGAATGCCACTCTGATTTTCCTGTTGTCCTACGATTCGTCAGCCAGCTAGTTTCGCCGTTCTTCCCAGCAATTACTGCCGAATAATAATCAACAAAATCGCTGGAATTTGCAGCAGGTTTCTTTCTCGGCCCAAGAGCGTATGGAATTTGAGCTTCTTAAGCAGGAGCTTCGGAGAGTTAGCGTGTCGCCGCGGGACCGCAATAGTTGATGTGAGCGATTTTAGGAATTGTGGAGTGAAACTTCTGATTTCTGTTGTGTTTATAAACGCAAAAAATTGTTATAAATAAAAATAAAATTGCTTTCACACACAGAGACAGTTGATGGAGGTGCGAACGGGACAGCACGACAGGTTATCGGGCTATCAACGTGGCCAGCCTGTTGAAACTGCTGTGATTCCGTCACATCGGTATTTTTTTTTTTCATGCTGATGATACCTGGCTTGGCCCGCTTTGGTCACACTACAGTCGCAGCACGTGGGAAAAACAACTGTGGAAGAGTTTTCTGTGGATAAATATATAATTCTCTGTAAAAACGGCATATATTCGGCATAAATATGGTAAATATTTAATTGAAAGAGAGCTAACATTGAACTGCAAAAGAAATCGCTAAAAATTTGTGTTTGATTGAGGAAAACTAACCTAAACTGAAGACCCTAAAGGGAGCACCCAGAAGCACATGTGTTTGCCACCGCACCAAACTGATAATCTCTCGTTTTCCCCTCCTCCAGTCGAATCTGTATGTGCTGTACGAGCATGCGGCGGGATTCTCGCTTTTCTCCGTCAAGGAGTTTGAGGAGGTGTCCATGTTCTTGCCCCAGGTGGAGTCCTCGGTGACGGACATCGCCAAGTTTAACTCCATTGTGAAGCTGGCTGGATTTGCTCCCTTTAAGACGGCCATCGCCGCGTTGGAGAACATCAATGCCATTTCTGAGGGAATTGTGCCGCAGGATCTGCTGACATTCCTCGATGACTTCTTTGCCAAGCTGAAGAAGAAGAAGTGTACCCTGGGCATTGCTGATGCCAAGTTAGGAGCAGCCATCACCGAGGCGATTGGCGTGCAGTGCAGTCACTTTGGAGTTGTTCCTGAGATTCTGAGAGGCGTGCGCTTCCATTTCGCCAAGCTGGTCAAGGGTGAGTTCATGTCAGTTTTTGGTAAATTACTGTATCTAACCACAATGCTCTCCCTTCCACCGTAGGATTCACAGACAAGTCGGCGGGCGTTGCTCAGCTGGGTCTGGGCCACAGCTACTCGCGTGCCAAGGTTAAGTTCAATGTTCATCGTTCGGACAACATGATCATCCAGTCAATTGCTCTGCTGGATCAGCTGGACAAGGATGTGAATACTTTCTCCATGCGCATACGTGAGTGGTACTCGTACCACTTCCCAGAACTGGTCAAAATCGTTCCCGACAACTACATGTTCGCCAAGTCGGCCAAGTTCATCAAGGATCGCAAGAACCTCACGCAAGATCAGCTCGAGGACCTTGAGAAGATAGTCATGGACTCGGCCAAGGCGCAGGCCATCATCGATGCCGCCAAGATGTCCATGGGCATGGATATCTCCATTGTTGATCTGATGAACATTGAGCTCTTTGCCGAGCGCGTTGTGAAGCTCTCCGAGTATCGTAAGAAGTTGTCAACATACTTGCATAACAAGATGAACCTGGTGGCGCCCAATCTGCAGTCTTTGATTGGCGACCAGGTCGGCGCTCGCCTAATTTCGCACGCTGGCAGTTTGACTAATTTGGCCAAGTACCCGGCATCGACGGTACAGATCCTGGGCGCTGAGAAGGCGCTTTTCCGCGCTCTAAAGACCCGCTCCAATACGCCCAAATATGGTTTGATCTACCACTCCTCGTTCATTGGACGTGCTGGCCTGAAGAACAAGGGTCGCATATCTCGGTTCCTAGCTAACAAGTGTTCCATTGCCTCACGTATCGATTGCTTCCTGGAGCAGCCCACCAGCGTTTTCGGCGAGACGCTGAAGCAGCAGGTCGAAGATCGCCTCAAGTTCTACGAGTCTGGCGATGTGCCCCGGAAGAACATCGAGGTCATGAAGGAGGCCATCGAGGCAGCCGGCCAGGAGACTGCAGCCACTGCTCAGTCCGAGAAAAAGAAGAAGAAGAAGAAGCGCGCAGCTGAGGATGGAGCGGAGACGAATGGCGCCAGCAATGGGAACGGAGCCGCCGCTGAGGCAGACAATGGCAACGGAGACGTTGATGGGGAGCCAAAGAAGAAGAAGAAAAAGAAGAACAAGAACAAGGAGGCCGTGGAGGCGTAATTGTCCCATCCACATTCAGCTTAGTCTTAAGTCTAAAACAACGTTTTACTTTACACACTTCTTTTGTATTCTCTTTGACCCCAACGGATCCCATTTAAAATTCAATAAACCATATTGCTTAAGGTACTTTTCCCCTGAACTTTTTTTTGTATCCTGAAGCCGGATGAGTCCTATTAGCGTTACATTATATCTGATTAAAAGCAGAGTCGATTTTTATTGAAAGCGCAAGTTAATCTGAAAATATTTAACCAACAACTAAAGCAGAGAAAACGCAGACGTGGAGAAAAATCGTTGCAACGAAGTTTTTAACAATTAAATTGAATTAATCTGTCGGCTGCCTTTCTTGTTTATACGATTACAGGGTATAATAATTTCAGTGAAAAACTTGAAACGCAGTGAAGAAGTCGTTTCCGATCCTAGAAATCACATATATTTTTGATCAGCATCAACAGCCGAATCGATCTAGTCATGTCTGGTGGAAAAATTGACCCATTTTTTGAAAATTTTATAAGGGGTTACATCGTTAATATTGTCAAAATTTATCAAAAATTTTAATTAAAAAAAAAATTAAAACTAAATATACAATATTTTGTAACCCTATAAAAACTAGCTCAGAAAAGCTAACCGCTAATGCATTTGTGGCTTAGTTATATTTGAAAAACTGAAAATTTATCAAAAAAATTAGCACATAAAAATATCGATATCTTTAAAAATAAAAAACAAACCATTGGATATCGACAACAAACGCCATTAACGTCATTAAAATTAGATAATAATTAATACAAATTTAATATTTTTAAATATTGAAGCCGAATATGCGAGTATTGTACTACGACTATACAGACTTCGGCTTCCCGAAGTTAGCTTCCCTTCTTGTTTTAAATTCTTATTAAACTACAAAAAATGTTATAAGTGATGTTTTTTGATATCTAAATTTATCTTTAGCATATATCCAAGTACGATATTTTGTACATGATACTGAGCGGCGGTACCTAACTTTTCGTTCCGATATACATATGTATATTTACATGCTTTCCTTAAATAACACTCCAATATTAGCATTACACTTTTTTTTAGATAAATATGAGTTATAAGTCAAGACTTTTCATTATAGTTTTTAATTTCTTTTATATTTCATATTTCTTTTACATACATTTTTTATATACAGACACATCGTAACTTTAACTATTGCTAAAATTGTTTGATTTCATTATTTGTAGTATTTATTTTTGTTTAACAATTTCATTGATGGATCGCTCAGCCGTCCGTCCGTGCGTTGTGCTAACAAATCCGTTCAGTACAACCATTTATTCAACTAGTACACTCACTGTATTGCATTTGATGACGACATTCAAACTCTGAGTGGACAATCAGGACGGATGTGGTGTTTATGCATGGGTGTGATCCGAGGACTGCATCAGGGGTGGGAGAAACAGGAGAACTGCGATTGTTTAACAATTAATTTAGCAACAAATTGCACGCTTCGCAAACTTTATACAGCACAAGGAAGGGTAAAGCTAAATAATAAAACTGACAAGTTCAGCGAACGTGGAAATGTGAATGTGTGTGAGTGGATATTGGAAAAGTAGTTCAGGGCGCAGGAGAGGTGGGGATAGGTGTAGCGGAAAATTAGGCTAAACAATATCATTGAAACAAATCAAATGCCGACGAGCTATTATTGTTATTATTGCTGTGGTTCTGATGCTGCTGCTGCTGCTGCTGGAACGCTCCAAAGTTGGCAAATGCTGATTGGTTTTGTGGAATGCTTTGCTGGGGGGCCTGTGCTCCGAACAGATTCGGACTGGTCATCGGCGACAGTCCAGGGAATCCGCCGCCGCCGGTCTGAACATTTAGCGGCGCCTGGCCTGACTTCGCCGGACTCTGCGTCTTCATGCTGTTCATCGAAAGAGCTGGTGCATTCGTCTTGCCGGTCTTGCTCATCAACAGGTTGTCCAGGTCGATGTTCAGGTTGCCGGCCTTCAGATTACCCGACCAGGTGGCGCCCACATTGATTGGCGCGGCGGCGGTGACCGCTCCGTTGGTATTGTTATTATTATTAATATTATTATTGTTGTTGTTGGTAACAGACATCGGCTGGAGAAGATCATTACCCGTGACGGCGGCGATGGGAGGCAGCATATTGTCTGAAAAAACAAGAGCAGTAAAAACGTTATGATTGGCTTTTGGTTTCGGATTCATTTGGTGTACAAAGAAGCTGGCTTTAGATGTGTGACTTCGATAGAGTTGCGAATGCGTCTACTTGGTGATCGTCTAATGAGGTGGTGGTCACTACTCGGAAGCAATTGCGCGGCAAATCAAGTTGACAAGTGCAGTTACGTAGACAAAGAATAGTTTCGTATATAGATATTGAGCTATTGCTATGGCTATGGCGCTTATTGCTGCTAAATTGGGTTGCTTTTCGTTTACCTAATGAGTCCGCGCCGGTGGCGCAATGCCCGGAATATTGAGAAATGCTTTTCAATTCACCATTTTAAGTACATATATATTTGGGAAATTTAAATTAGATCCGATGTGTGTGTTTTGTTTGGGTTGCAATACAAATATGCAGTGGGAGAAAAATAAATAAACAAAAGAAAGTAGTTTAAATGATATAAATCCGTATATACCTGGAATACAATGGCTTGTGTCGGTTTTAAACTTATGGCTAGTCATTATTGATGAATAACATTGTAAAAATACTGGGCAAATGTTTAAGGACACGGTTTTCAATGCTAAATGTATGTGTGTATTCTGAAAAGTTCAATATTTGGATATAAACTAAATCAATATGTGGATATAAGCCAAATCAAATTCAGCTAAATCAACAAAAATATAAGTTCCGAAATAGTTTTAAACTTGAAATATTCGAAATGTTAGCATGTCTCCTAAGAAGACATAACAAAAAAAATTCTTCTCCAGTTGTATTTCTATGAATAGATCCTATGTTCCTCAGGAGCTATAGTTAGGCAGCCTGTTGCATGGCGGCTGTATCGAAGAGCTTGTAGCAGGTATCCAGGATGCTCTGCGCCAGATCTCGGCATTCTTCTGATGTCTCCCCACCTACAAGGGGCGAACGCACAAAGTCCTCCAACCAGCGTTGCAGCTCGTTTAGAGACTCGGCAAAATGCTGGGCAAGTACGTGGGCCGGGGTGGTGACAAGGGCGATACCAATTAGCTGCAGCGTGGCCGCACGCACGCGAGCTTCAGCGTTAAACCGGACAAAGGCGCACAGGTCGAAGATCTCACGGGTCATCGCCGGCAGAAGTGGGCAGTTCTGGGAGCACATGACCAGCACAGACAGAGTGTGCAAAAGATTCACCAGCAGCTGGGTGTCTATGTCGTGGGCAATGTCCTCATACTTCACGAACAGCATTTGCCGCGTCCGCTGGCCCCTCACCAAACTGAAGAAGAAGGTACCGGCTACCGGATGGAAGGGATTTGCTCTTTCCACTCGATCTCCTGTCTTTGGCTTGCTGAAGTATCGCTTTGTCTTAGCTCGAAGGCGTTCGCGGATTACCCTCTGAGCAGCCGCCAGACGCGCTGCTGGACTCTCTTCCTCGTGCTTGAGCTCAAACTTTCGCGGTTGTTTGGCAGCGGGTGGGACAATGTCCAGGCTGACAGTCTCATTTGGCTGCATCTCGTCTCCGGAGAGTTCTTTGGCCGCCGCTGCCAGAACCTGGAGGATTAGGATACGCACATTAGCCGCATAGGTGGAGTTGTCCGTGTGGAACTGACGGCACAAGTACTCGGCGCATGGGCCAGGATGAGCAACACAAATAGCCACACAACACTGATACTGGGTACGTTCGAAGTTCTCAAAGTAGAACTGCATGTCCAAAGTGAGGAACAGTTGCAGCAGATCCACCGCCAGCTTTGCATCGTGCCTGGAGAGTTGACCACGAATTAGAGACTCTGCGGTGCCCAGAGCGCCCTCAAACACCTGATAGTTATCCACTTTGGTGCGAAGGAGGTGCAGCAAGTCCAACAGGAACTTTGGACGCTGTTCGAGGGTACTGGTTATGTCGTTAGACATGTCATAAGGCTTTAGATCGTCATCATCTTCATCCAGTGGTTCGTCATCGTCTGAGTCCAGCTGCATATTGAGATTTACCGGCTTGGCCTTTGGCTTCTTATTGGTATCGATCTTGGTGCGAGTCTGCTGCTCCATTTCCTCAGAGCTACCCATAAATTCCTTGAGATGTGACTCCAACTGCTTCAGGTGGTCTTCGTCGCTCTTCTCATCCAGATTGAACTTGTTGGGGCATTCAAACATCGCCAGCTCGTCCAATTCCTCAAAGATGTGCCACTGCGGTGTCCCCTTCATGGAGTCGTAATCAAATCGAAGTCGATCCTCCTCCTTTGTATCCGACGAAGTCATAAAGTTAAAGAGCAGTTCCACTGTTTTCATTCCCACGTATCGCTGCAACGAATCAGGGGACTGCAAATGGTTACTGAGTCCGTCGTGCAACTGACGTTTGCTGTCTAGTTCAACTTCCAGACCTCGAAAGAGACACTTTCCAGCCAACACTATGAGCTTAGATATGGCCAAGTGCTCCTGGCTGCTCAGTTTATGCAATGAAATGCGCTTGGACCATATACCCAGTAACTGATTGAAAAGCACTTGTAGTTGACCTGGAGCGGACACATTAAGATAAGTCGTCAGTGTCTTAATCTGCTTGTTTTCCACGGGTGTCCGTTGTAGGGGTAACTTTTGCAGCAGACAGTGCTTCCAGTGAGAGGTCTCCAGCGCAGAGGGTCCCAGCAGCACGTACAGATTTAGTTCGGCCGACAGTGCCGATTGGGCGACCTTTATACAAGCACTCGGATCCAGGTGCATCAGCACTGTTTGCACCAGCTTTCTCCCTCTGGATGGGACCGCATAATCCTTTAGCACACGTAGAAAGCCCTCCAGAGTTGAGACATCGTATTGTAGGTTTATAAGCTGTGCCAATATCCACGAGTGTGGTGTTAGATCAAAAAATTCCCCGTCATCCTCGCATTGTACCAGAAAGTGCATGGATTTTAGCCACTGACGCAGTAGGAGCTGCTGATAGGAAATGGGAGCAAACGTCTGCGGCATCTGGCGACCCAGACGATTGGCGACATAGGCGGGCAGCCCGACGAGCAGTTGAAAGAACGCCTTCACCTGGCCATCCAACTCCTCTAGCCGTCTCTCTGGCATTACTTTGATGGTCCGAGCAAATCGCTGCATTAAAGAGCCCCTCTGACGAGAGATGTGGAGCAAGGCAATAGGAACCAGGCAGTCATCCTTCAGCAAATTTTCCAGCAAAAAGGCAACGGTGCCCGGAAACTTATCCAATCCTGTCTGAAGCGTCTCAAAGGCGACTAGAATATAGTCAAAGCTGTGATCTAGCTTAAACAGATTTATGAGGTCCACATCCCTCGATGGTTCAGGCCAATCCTGATTGAAGAGCTCGATCACTTGGTTCAGCAGCGCGGCGTATTCTCCGTTGGCCAGCGAACTCCAGTCGCATGTCTGACGATCGAGGCCCACCATCTGCTCCGGTGTGGTAAAGCCAGGCAGGGCATTTGCATGGTGTAGCTCCCTAAGTATGACAGCAACCTGGTTGGCCGATGAAGCACTCTGAACCTTCTCCAAGTCGAGCAGTTGTTTCTGCGCCTTCACCAATGCCAAACGCACCGATTCCGGCGGCGGCGGAAGAGGAGGCGACACCAAATCGCAAATGGATGCCTGCTCCTCGACAGCTGCGAGAGAGAACGAGAAGAGAACGTGTGCATCCGATTGGAATATGTTGCCGTTTATGTGTGGGAGGGTGAGAGAGTGTTTCACTGTGTGTGGGCGAGGGGAGCTCGAGGTAGAGATAGTGACTCTAGTCAAGCTCGGGAGGCGCGCCGGCATGCAGCGCTTCCTAAATACATCATGAAGTGACTGAGCCAAGACAATTACTATATAGCTAATCTTAGGCCTAAACCGAAGCTAAAACTATTAGTCTACGCGTATCGAGTTGCAACTCACCCATGGGCATGCTTTGGTGTATGGACAGATCGCCTAGACCCGCCAGGAGATCCGTAGCCGTGGTGGTCGACGCCGTCGGTGTGGTACCAGCATTGAACAGGTCGAAGGAGTCGTTTGCCGGCGTGGCTGTCTTAAGCAGATTTCCATCCAGAGCAGAGGTCGACGTAGTCGAGCCTTGGAAAGCAGCAAAGTCTGCGAACTCATCGTTGGTGGCCGGGATAAGACCCGTGGAAGGCGGCTCGCTGGGCGGTCCTGCCGAGTCACCACCGAAGGCCGAGGCAAAGTCTCCGAACTCCTGCTGGCCACCATCGCCAGCCCGCGGATTAAAATCGTCATCGTCATCCACAATCGCTGCGGCGCTGTTCAGAGTCTTCTCCTGCGTCGGCGTCGGCGAGCAGGTCTTGAATAGGTCGTCTAGCAGATCATTGCTATTGCTTTGCGTATTATTGTTTGCCTTGGAGTTGGAGGGCGAGCTAGCGCCCATTAGGTCCACACTGGTGGGTGTGTCACGGTGCGTTGGCGAGTGGATGCCGGCAGCACCGCCGGGCGCTGGCTTTCCAAAGCTTGCCGCCGCACCAAGATCAATCTTTTTCTGCGACGCCGCAGGCTTAGTGGCAGCTGTTGAGGTTGGCTGCTTAGACACCGGCGAGCTGACAGCCTTCGATCGGATGTTCATGTTCAGGCTGGAGGGTTTTGCCTCGCTGGCCACTTCGGCGGGACTAGCTCGATCGTTGTAGCGGTAGTTACGTCTGAGGGAAGGAAAGGATTTCGTCATGTCCCTGGCTCCTGGTTATTTTTATCGGAAAACTTGCCTTGGACTTGGTGAGTCGCTGTCGGATCCCTCTCGCTCTCCGTCGTAGTGAGTATCATCATCCTCATACCGATCCTTGTCGTTGCTCTTGTCCGAGTCTGCAATAAAATCGAAAAGAATACTTAAGGTCGGTCACAAATTTTGAAATTGTTGCTTTTACTTACACCAATTGTCTCCACGACTGGACCGGTAGTCTCCGCCATCGTTGTAGCCTCCACTGCCACCACCACCGCCGCCTCCACTGTAGCCGCTGTACCCACCGCTACGCATGCCCATCGCATCGCTACTCATGCCGATGTACTTGTCCTTGTTTTTCTTCGCCTTCTTGCGCTCCTCGCGCAACCGATCGTCGTCCTGAATGAAGTCTATAAGCTCTCGTACCTTATGCCTAACGTTAATACCCTGATCCTTGCCGCCCTCGTCGGTGAAAGTGTAGTTCTCCAGCGAGCGCAGATCGTAGATGTGCTCCCTAGAGGACGTCACCACCCGCTCGGAGCCATTCCGCACCAAATAGTTCAGCAAGAGGAGGCTCTGTAATTAGATAAATGCCATGAGGAACTGAATCGTTTGAATAAGTGTTCGAATGTCACCTTGTAGGTGCGGCGCCAGTTGGTTTTGTTGTCCTGCAGCATGCGCTTCCACAGCATGGACATCACCTCCGGGAATGTCTCGTATGAAAAGGTCGCGTAGGCAAGCTCCTGCATCAGTGGCCCAGTGGGCCCCCAGGGATCATCGTTAGTGGCCTCCCGCACCTTGCCCTCCGTCTCGGTGTAGTTCATCACGACATTGGTGCTGCAAAACAGATGGGATCGGGGTTAAACTAAGTTTAATATTTGAATAAGAATAATACAAATAAGCTGACTACCAAAACGGAACGGTTACGATGTCTAAATAGATTTAGAAATGGAATAGACAAAGTAAAGCCGTAAAGTTTGAGCTTTTCATGTGTAAAGAACGCATTTTCACCTTAATACTATAGTTTATTTATTTTCGCTTATACGTAACTCCCCGATATCCATGTATAAACGTTAGATAAGACCTATTTGCCTTGGGCTTTGATTTATTTATTGATTGCATTTTTAAAGCTGGTTCAAGCGATATCCCCTGTTAATCGGAGGTAGTATCTTTAAATTAACGATGTGCGACAACAATGCGGTTTTACAATGCTCAGATAGAGATAAATAAATAAAAAGCGAATAGTCTTGGCCGGCTTGATAGACATTCGAAACGTGATGGTGACGGGAGAGCGGCAGCAAGTGCCAATTGTCGCAACTGGGGCAGTTTCCCTTATCAGGGACAGATAAGACCCAGGAAAAGTGTTCTGTCTGCCCTGTAGAAACCTGGAACTCGACTTCACCCGATAACTAGCCATTTTGTTTGGAAATACGAGAACTGTGCGCCTGATTAGGCAGAGTTCGGGAAAACTCTAGCCAACCATAAAAGGGGCTGGTGGTGAAAGGGGCTCCCGTAATTAATAACAAAACAGAAACAGCAGTTTCATTGGAAAGCTAGCTAGCCAGTCGATGTGGCTGGAAGTGTTAACACAGGTGGAACATTTTGTTATATTTGGGCAGCCGCAGCCGAAAGCAAACAAATTGTTTCTTGATAAACCCCCGCTCACGCTCACACCGCCACTACTCACACCCCTGCGCTCGGATATCGGGGTATCGGAATGCGGCTGTGTGAGTAAGCTCGTTCAGAGCTGCGAACAACCTTGAAAGCAGCAACAAAAGCGACCATAATCCAGCAACCGAATGCAGCGGATCCAAACTAATGGATCCGCTCCGTGAATAATCTGGGACTGGGGGCACGGAAACCAACTATTAACACCTGTGCGGAGGAGGGGGCGTGGCGGGAAAATGTAGAATTTCGGGGCGTGGGAGCGGCCACAACAAATTCACTTGAATCGACGGGATGCAGTGGTACAT
This sequence comes from Drosophila bunnanda, assembly GCA_035046265.1. Lineage (NCBI taxonomy): Eukaryota > Metazoa > Arthropoda > Insecta > Diptera > Drosophilidae > Drosophila > Drosophila bunnanda. The sequence continues at coordinate 2,201,649 of JAWNOB010000130.1, forward strand.
ACAGACGGGGAGCTATCTACACTCATTCCTGGCTACTTACACCTTGTCCGCCAATTCGCGCACTTTCCACATGCTTATGAACTTATCAACCATTTTGGAGCAATCGAGTGCTACGGAATTTTTCACACAATCTCGACGAACGGTGGCTGGAAAACCAACTACAACAACTCGAACTTGTTTTTGCTTGGCGTGCCGTTTTTGTATTTGCTCGTGTGCTGCCGCACTTGATTATTTAATTATTTATGTATTTATTATTGTATTTATTTGTTTTTATACTACACTTGCAAACAAAAATCTAAAAAGTTAAACCAAAATTTTAAAACGAAATCACAGCAGCAATTTTTTTTGGTGAGTTGTCGTTGTTGGTGTCGATACTATCGATATGGCCATTCGATGTATATCGCTTGGCCGCAAATGATTATAAAGTAATGAGACCAGGTGGTGTTTTTCCAATTATCCAAATAAAGAGTACTAAATAACGATATTTTCATTCATTTAATTTCGTATTGTACTCTTTAATATTAAGATAATTAATAAAAAACAAATTAAGTGTTAATTTTTTTAAGACAAAGACATTAACAAGAAAAGAAGCTATCTTCTGTATATCGAAATTCTGTATAGATCGAAATTCTAGAATAATACATAATGGCTATATCTCAAATTTAATGAAAATCTGAATAAGTTATAATTTTTTTTTCAAAAAATGTTTCAATTGGTTCTATGGTAGATATATGATATATATGATATATGATATATAGCCCTCCGATCCGGCCAGTGCCGACTTATATACAAGTGAGAGGATATACAAGACTAACTGCAAAGTTTCATTCAGATTCAAAACTCAGAGACTAGTTTGCGTAGAAACGGACAGTTCCTCCTATCGATAGCCGGGGTATCGATTAGAGATGGATTTTGGTTGACTAAGCTTTCGATGAAATTAAATTAACCCTCTACTGCATGAGCATAGTAATAATTAAGAAAAATTATGTTTGCATGTTAATATGAATTTATTTAGTTAGAAATATACTTCTTTTCTGGGCTTAGTTTGGCAGAAAAAAGATTATGGCTTCTTAAGGTTTTATAAAATAGTCTATGCTATGTATACATACCTTTAATTAAGTTATATATTTATTATTTTTTTTAGGAGATAACTTTATATTCTTTTATAGTAAAAAAGCTTATCGGTGATAAAAGGTTTATTTATTTATTTATTTATTTTTTTTTTTTATATAAAATGTAACTTAGAATTCTGCAAACATTCTCATTCATCCTCATTATCATCATCATCAGCTTCAGACGCTAAGCCAAAATTAATCGTAAATTAATATAAGGCAATCAAATAAATTTCTAAAAATGAAATTCGGACAGAAAATTGTACAAAAAGTAATTAGTAATAATCGCTTAAGCGTATGTGTCGTTGTGTCTCAACAAAAATTTTTTGAAAATGAAAAGCCATATATGGCTTTGTAAGCGGTAGAGGGTCAAATAAAAAAATAATTCAAAGTTTTTTAAATTGTTATTAATAAATCAATAAAATTAAACTGAATTTCTGAAAATATCGGCGATAAATTTTTCCGCATGTGGAACGACCCACCTGCTTAAATTTTTAACCGATATACAAGGATATTGGTTTTGTATTCTTCTATTTAATCTTTTATTATTTTAAACTATTGAACCTTTCATTTAGCAGGAAAAACGATTTACTTAGCCGCATTGGCCTTTCAGTCATTTTAGCCGATATTTTTAGCCAAATCACAGTGTGCCCAATCAGCCAAATAGCCCAAAATTCCATTAACTCGAAGCAGGCTTCGCTTTGCTCATCCCTCCCCAAAAGTCAACAACAAAAGTCTCGTCGTCGACATATTTTATTTTGCAAACCAAGCGCCGCCGACAATCGAAAACGCGCGCTTGAACACAAGGACATCACCAAAAGGTGCTCATTAATTTGAACACAGCTGCTTTTAGAGGTAGAAGATCCAAGCGAGAAGTGCGAAAATGGATGACTCACGCGAAGAAAGTCAGTTCATCGTGGACGATGTTAGCAAGACAATTAAGGAGGCCATCGAGAGCACCATTGGCGGCAATGCCTACCAGCACGACAAGGTTAACAACTGGACCGGCCAGGTGGTGGAGAACTGCCTCACCGTGCTGACCAAGGAGCAGAAGCCCTACAAGTATATAGTGACTGCCATGATCATGCAGAAGAACGGTGCTGGTCTGCACACAGCCAGCTCCTGCTATTGGAATAACGACACCGACGGATCCTGTACAGTGCGCTGGGAAAACAAGACCATGTACTGCATCGTCTCCGTCTTCGGGCTAGCCGTCTAGAGGCCATCTGAGGACCGGAAGATCAACCAGGAGGAGGAGGGAAAGTCAATAATCGATACTAACTTATAAGGGGGGAGGGATTAACAAGATTGCCGTCGAAACACAAGCAATTTTCGGTCGGCTAGCCTACTGCGAGGACGAAATTAACCATGATCCATTAAGACATGTTGTATCCCAAGGAATTAAGCGCCTAATGTTACTCTTGATTTTCAAATAAAAAAAACCTAAATAAAGTAATGTAAACAAAAAGGAATAGCCCTTGGAATACATTCTAGTTCCAACAACACTTTTCATTTGGAATATTACTAAAATAAACTTTATTGACCCGCCGGCCCGGGTTTGTTTAATCGATGGCGGGTTGGGGTGTCCTTGGCTCGCCACACCCCGACTCCTACTTCTTGCGCTGGAACCGGCGACCCGCCTTCAGTGGTGGAACCTTGCTAGGCAGGCGCAGGCTCAGCGTATCTGAGCGGGATTTTGGCAGGGCGTTGACGATATGGGCGTACTGCTTGATCCGTTCCTTGCTGGTGGCCAGTAGGCGGGAAAGAACGTTGATATCCACTTCGTGCTTCTCGCTGATAAGCAAAGCCAGGACAATAAAGTGTGTTAGTGCCTTCTCTGTGCTGAAATTGGTGCGAGTTCCCCGCTTGGCGACATTGGGATCCGCGAAACGATGCCGGATATCGTTCTCAATCTTCTCCGTGATCCGCGAGAGTTCCACCTTCTGCATTTGTCGGGAACGCAGGGAAATCAGTGACTGCAAAGCGTCTAAGTATATGATTATCTTGATGTGTAGCATGTCCTGCTTGGAGGTTATGCTTTTCTCCTGGATCCGGGCTATACAATTCTTTAGGTATTCCGACTTGATGCTACAAGGAAAAGGGTTAAGAAGAGGTATATGGTTAGCTAGGTACCCGATTTTATGTAATTTTGTACATACGGAAGCGTCGAAGCGGGCGTGGCGAACACCACTTTGGCCTCTTCATCCAGGCGTTCCAGCAGGGCGCTGGGAATGACATCCTCGACATCGTACACATGGTCTAAATCGGTGGCCTCCTTGTCGCACTTTGGTACAATGGTCGCCAGATATGCTTCGTTACTAATGCTAACATCCGCCAGTGTGTCGTCGTCCTCGTTATCCTCCTGCTGAACCGACGACTTTACCGTTTCATCCAGATCCTGGCGCACCACATCCACATTGACCAGCATCTTCTCGTGATTGTCCACGAACCGGGAAGCCTTCCGTCCGCCGAATTCCTTGAGCAGTTTCTTGTTGGCGAGCTCTCGGCTTAACATGGGAATCTTGCGCTTCTGACTATCCAGTCGCTGGTAAATGTGGTTGGAGACCAACGCCTGCTGTACAGGGACAATCCGCATCGTGTTGGTGGACTTGTTGCGAATGCAGATGTAGGTGTCGACCTCCTGGTTGTCCTGCAGGTCACCTGTGTATGACTGATCGCCCGCCATAAACAGGACTTTCTTCTTCTGATCCGTCTTGCTCTTCACGATAGAGAATTCACCGGTGCCTCCAAGTGATCCATTCTGAAACCTCACTGCAAAGGAGAAGACTTTGTTTTTTATGTAAAATTCAAGTGTTTTCACCGCTCACCTATTGTGGGCTGCTGCTCGTTGTTATGGTCGCAGACACTTTCGATAAGCACTCCATCATCATCACCCATTCTCATAAAATTTATCAAATTACTTAAATCTTAAATCTTAAATCTCAAATTGCACGTGTAAAGCAAGACAGAGCTGCCAATTTGGATTTTTTCCCGTCAAAACAGGCTTTCTTTGAAGGCTAACAGCGGGAAAATTTTGTGACTTGCGGGAATTGTGAATGTGAAAAACGGGAATTCTGGTTTTTATCGATAGTTCAATACTGTTCCCACGTAGAGAATTCTGTTAGGTCACGCTCACCCCGAGTTAAGTTACGCTCTCTCTCTCCGATCTGTTAATTTCTACTTGAGAATTCGACGCCAAACATCTGTAAACGTGTAGAACCGTTCTGTAACTGTGTCAAATGCAAACTGCAATCAGTAAAAGCGTAATAGTAAAATGTAAGCCTACGTCCAGGAAGAGGGAACTGCAGGGCTGGCCAAACAGGGCGAGCTGTGATGATCCTAAGGAGGATCCTTGTTTCTTCATTCTTCCCGTCAACAATAGTTTTTTTTGTTGGTCAAAAGTTGGCAGCACTGATGGGCACAGTACGATTTTATCATCGATACTATCGATACTACATTTGCTATAAACAGCTGCAGCCAGAAGCAAAAACAGCTGATTCCACTATAAAGCAGGGTTACCAGAATTTTAAAATGTCACAAGGCGGGTAAAATTTAAAAATTAAATTTTATTAATTTTATTTTAACTATATAAAATATCTTTATTGAATTAAATGTATACATTTTTAAGCAACTTTATTATGTTCGCTGGACAACTTCCGGTGTAATGCTAAATCCGGACAATGTGTAATGCTTGCTCTTCACGATCTTTACCACTTGCTGAAATTTGAAAATAAAAAAATGTATATATTTATTATTCTTGAGTTGGTTTTCCTGCAGCCTACCATGACCAGTTTGATGAGAAAAACTGCAAAAGTGAGAAAGTTAATAGTCATAATGGCCGCCTCGGGTGGGAAGTCTATATCCGAATCATCCAGTAATCCACGGCGACGTCGTCTTTTCCGCTCCGGTGGCTGCCAAAGAACCGCAAATTGTTGCTCTGCATAAAAAATATACATATATATATATATATATATTTAAATTTGTAAATATTTACCATATATAAATTGAATTAATAAACTATAAACTGATTAAAATTTAATTAAATTTTAATTCTTAAACTAAAAGGCATTAAAAGTATTTTTTTGTGCATCAAATTAAATTTGTTAGAAACACATTTGAAATTTAATTATAAATTTCCATTTTTACGCACCAATTAGTCGCATAAGATTGTCGCGTAGATTTTGCAGCAGCTTTATCTTCTTGCCAAAGGTAAGAGCCGATTTATCGATCCAGGTCTTCTGCAAGGTCTTGAAGAACTTGAGAAATCCTTGCATGCTGGGCAGCTCGATGCCATCAGTATTTTCCGAAGGCTGCTCGGTGGTCTCCTCCTCGCTAGATTCTTCACTGACGTTTTCCGGCACACTTGACGAGTGTCTCCTGGATGTGGTCTCTACTTTGGGGGTCACCAGGTTAGGTGGTGCTTTTGTAGAACTTATCATTATCGGTGGATTATTGACACCAAATCGCTCTCTCTGATATTCCAGCCATGCGGCACTGGGCGTGTTGAAGTCATCTCCCTGATGACTGATCCCGTAGATAATTAACAGAAGAAAACACTGTAAGACCCGACGAAGCATCTTCTTTGTGGGATTGCTTCTCAAGAACTGATAGGAAAAAGTGTGGAAAGTCTTTTTCCACAAAGGGTGTCAGCCGTTGCACGCCAGTGGTTTTTTGTGATGCACTGACACAGGTGGAGATTAAGACAACCATGCGGATGACAAGGAAAACATATACAGTCATGGGTAGTAGAGAATGGTAGGAAACCTAGATTCTTTAAAGTGTTTTTTATATAGTCTTCTGAGTTTGAGAAACTATCAATGCCTTTATTTTTTAAAGTTCTTCTTTGACTATTGGAGCCACTATGTTCGCATCCATCTTCAATCACCTCACAGGTATTTCGAAAATAGCACAAGTTCTTCTCTTTAAACACATTTAAGAAAACTCAAATTCATCTGTAAAAAAATAACTTAAGAAAGTGCACGCACCACTTAATTGTCAAGCATTGTTTATTCAGCTATATTTTCTCTGCCATTCGTTTTGTGGTTGGATGTATTTCTGTGTCTTATGGCAATTGGTTCTAAGCTGGATCTGAGCTCCGCAGTTACATCTGGGCCTTGTGGTGTATATATGTATCTTTCGTGTAGAGTTATTCATAAGAGTTGCCTTTAGGTGGTTAACGCATTAAAGCTATCGACTAATTTTGATTCTAGAGAAAAATTTAGCACACCGAGTTGTAAGTTTTGAAGTATTATTCCATTGTTAGCAGTTATCGAAAGCGAATGTTAAAGAGAATAGGATAAACTTATGGGCTAGGCATTATGGTTGTACTGCTATTTGATGTGCCGGCAGAGATGGAACCGCATCCATTTCAGGGCCTTGTCGCTCATCGCCTCCGACTTGCGCGAATCGCCGCAGTCCGAGAGCCGATGGCAGCCGGCGCAGTCCGCCGGAGATGGACGATAGCTCTCGGTGGTGATGGTGTTATTGGTGTTGCTTTTGGCATTCGCGGTCATCTCCATTATCTCGGTGGTGCTCTCGGTTATCTGCCCGGGCTCACAGCCAGGTCACATGTCACCCGTGCAGTCCCAGCGTATGTCGTCCGCCTCATGGGTGAGGTACCGTCCGCCACCCACCTGCGTTTCCAGGTTCCGAAGGTCACGGTAGGTCTGCTTGTCCTGCAGCCAATAGTGCTGCAGGCTCTTGTCCACCGTGTACCTCTTGCGCTGCTTCACCTGCAGCAGGTTGTTGATCAGATCGATGGCTGGGAAAAGAAAGAAAAAAGTGGGATTATTCAAAGATTTCGCTGAAGATTTCTATTGGGACTCACCATTAGAGGAGATCTCCTTCCACGGATTGGGTGGATACATGAAGGCTGCGTTCTGTATTTGGTCATTGATGTCCTCCTCCTCGTTGAAGGGAAACGTGCCGCTCAAGCTCACGTAGATAATGACGCCCACGCTCCACATGTCCAGGGACCTGTTGTAGCCCTTGTTCCGGAGCACCTCGGGGGCAAGATACGCCGGAGTGCCAACCACCGATCGTCGGAAGGACTTCTCGCCGATGATGCGGGCATAGCCGAAGTCGCAGAGCTTCACCTGCGGGAACTCGGCGTCCGAGGAGAGCAACACATTCTCTGGCTTCAGATCGCAGTGGACTATATTTTGCGAGTGCAGGTACTTGAGGGCAATCAGGATCTGGGTGATGAGGAACTTGGTCACCCGCTCGCTCAGACGACCCCTGGCATGGGACAGGATCATCTCCAGCATGTCGCCCTTGAGTTTCTCCATCACCACGAATATCCGCTCCGGCGTCTCGAACATACGCTCCAAGTTAACAACTCCAAAGTGCGCAATGTTCTGCAGGATGGCCACCTCGTTCTTCAGCTGTGCCTCCTGTTTGGTGGGAAAGCGGAGCTTGTCGATTACCTTAATGGCCACCTCGCGCTGGGTCTTCTTGTGCACGCCGCCATAGACCACACCAAACTGGCCGGAGCCGAGCACCTCGTCCGGAAAGATCTGGTAGAGCTGACCCATGTCCTGCACTTGCTCCTCGGACTCGCAGCATTCTGGGAAAGAATTAAGTTGTTTTTAGGTATTATCCTGCAATCCCCTATGATCCCCATTAGTGTCCAAAATTACCCTACTCACGTGTGTTGTTTACGTGCATGAAGGCCTGCCGGATGCTCGTTTCCCAGCTCTTGGCGATGTCACTTCCAATGCCACTATCTGGCGGCGGCAATCGCACGGCCTGCTCCTCCTTGGCTCCCACTTGCGGATCCTGGCCCACGAAGTAGCTAAGGTTGGGCAGGCGCAGCTCGAAACAGTAGTTGGACTCGGGTCTAGGATCGCCCCGATGGCTCTCGATGGCCAGGAGCTCCGCCAGCGGCAGCTCCTTGTGGTACTTGCTGCCCTGTTCCGAGACGAAGAGCGTTATGGTCTTGGAGTCCAGTCGCCAGTAGTAGCGCTTCACGGCCTTGTCCAGCGAGGTAAAGTGCACCAGCCAGCCCTCCTTCAGGGCCTGACCGCCGCGCTTTTTGGTGTGCTTGACGGACTGGACGATTCTCATCAGCGGGATGTTGGCACTGGGCGATGAGGAGGAGGAGGACTGCGACTGCTCCGACTGGCCGTCACTCGACTTGCTGGTATCTCCGCCGCCACTGGAGTCGTCGCCCAGGGCTCCGTTCACTAGCTCCGGCGGTGAGTTCTGGGCATTGGTCAGGGCCTTGGGTGCTTCCCGTGGTCTGCCGGCCACCAGATTCACTCCACCCGCCGTTTTGTACTTCCCGTAGTCCGTTCCCGAGCCCGGTCCCTCGTCGCAGTCACTGTCGTCGAACTCCTCGCGGAAGAAGTTGTCCCGCTCCTTGGCGCCCGCTTGGATCTGCAGCTGGCTCAGCTGCGCCTCGCCCGTGCAGTCGTGCGGCACCTTGTCCATGCACTTCTTGTGCGTGTTGTACTGGCAGTCCCGGCACTGGAGTCCCTGCTTGAACAGGCCCTTCAGGAGTTTCTTGCACAACTGGCACACCGTGGGGATGCCGTAGGTGTGAACCATGAAGGTGTGCGGGATCCGGAGTCCAGTCAGTCCGTTCCGGCTGCCCGACGAGTGAGTGCGCTGGTGGCGTCCAGGGATATTCTGAGAATTGAGAGGACTTAATTAGCAATTTGTAAATTTGGTTTCAGTTGGAATGCGAGGACACTGTCGCTAATTTCCCTAATTTTATTAAAACTTACTTTAATAGTTAGGGTAATGTAAAGCCCAATTCAGAAGACTATTTGGAAAAGTTTCCTAATCTCTTAAGGACTGTGCCTTAATACTGTTTTGCTTAATTTTCTTTTTGTTTTACTTTGTGAGATTGAAAATAATGTTCATTTTGAAATACTTCATACGGACAAATGAAACTAATTTCAAGGAGTGATTGATTTAAAAATAGCAATTTATAAAGATGTTCATAATAGTAAATAAAATACTAATAACTTTGTTAAAAACTTTGTCAATAAGGAAGGGTTATTAATTGTCAAGCATTCTATTCATTGGAAACAAAGCTCAATCAACAAATGTTCTAGAAAATAAATTACAAGCTAAAACTAAACGAAAACAATCTAAAATTCCAATTGCAAGTTTGTCCATCTAAATAACCATTCATCACATGTCAATAGCAGCTTCTATGTAATTTAAACCACAGCAAATCTATGCAATTTCCAAGACATTTTCCCATTAATTTCCCTCTGAAAATCCCTTACGAGTATTCAAAAGAGTTTAATATGTGTGCACAGGATAAAAGTTTATTGAAAAAAACATAGAAAATAATACAAAGTAAAAGTGTGGCGCCACGTTAAGTACAAATTTAAATACTCGTAGGATAGCCGGAAACTGTCACCCATCACCCTTACTCACTATCGCAGTCGCACGAACACGCACACGGACACGCACACACACGCTCTTCAAGGATACAAGGACACAAAGATACAAAGGGGACCGGAACCCTCCGGCTCCTCCTCTTTCTGGCTGTCAATTCTTAATAATATCATTCATAAGGTCCGACATGCGCTTTACCAGTGAGCTGCTCGAGTCATTCCGCCCGGTGGAGTCCTCCGTGGAGACCAGTGACTGCTGGGAGCTGCCGGACGGACTGCGGGGCGCCTGGAGCGTGAAGGAGCGCCGCGAAGTGGCGTCATTCGACCGGTTGCAATTGTTCGGTATCTTCACCACACAACGCTTGTGATAGTTCTGCCCGCATCCTGTGGGTGGAAGTGGGAGTGGGAGGGGTTTTTAGTTCGAGGATTAGTCGGGTGCATTTTCATTTTCGTAGCTGGCTGCCAGCCACATTTCCACATACCATCGCATTTAAGACCCTGACGCACCAGACCGAACAGCATCTCGCCGCAGAAATCACAGAAGGTCGGTCCCTTGTAGGAATGCACGTTCAAGCTATGCGGCTTGAGGGTCGGCATCTCGGAGGTTGGGTACAGGATTGCTGCAGAGAGAGAAAACGAGAGGTTACTTTGAGTTTAAATAAAAAAATTATATGATTTAGCTTTAATGGAGATGTTGACTATTTTTTAACATGGAAAAATTTCACTTACGACTGGCGGTCAGCACAATTTCCACAAGCGTCTCATCGACCACCTCCGCTGCCGAGTTGATGATGTGCAGCACATTCGGGGTGCTGTAGTCGTGGACAAACAGGAGTATGCGTTCCGACAGATACGTGAGACCGCTGTCCGGTATCTGAAAAGGGCCAAAACAGAATGGAAAGAAATATGGTTAATAGAGCACGAGCTTCCTTCTCAACCGGGCGACACAATCGCAATCGCAGCGCTACACTGTCCATTTGCGATGTTTGGGCTTCATTTAACGCTCATTTTTGCATCGGGCGAACCATTATCATATCATATTCATATCTTAATTGATTGGCGATAAGATCCAAGCCCCAGCCATATGCACAAAATATCATATTGATTTCAATTGATACGGCGCAACGCGGAACTGAGGAATTTAACATTGTAGACAGACATTGTTGCAAATGCTCTAACAAATTAAAAGATTATATTGTTTAAATTTGATCTAAAACTATGCCAAATTTAGTTGTCGAAATGACTGAACACTGTTGGAATTAAGACAGTTTGTGGTAGAGAGCTAACCAAATTACTTGCGTACTCTACTCAGAAGCAGATAGCTGCTGTGGTACGCATTTCCGGCTGGGAGGGATACCGGAAGGTAGGGAGTCGTGCCAGGAGCAGATGTCGTGGTTATGGCTGCACGGAGCACCACCAGTTGCGGCTCAGTTAATTGAATTGGCCATGGATAGCTGCCCGTGAGCGACGCCGGCCGAGCGGAAATGAGTCCCTGCCTATGTAAGTTGGACTAACTTAATGAAATAAAGCAATTATTGTGCACACATACATTTATTAATCCGCCCTGTAGTCTTTGTACCCCTCTCTGCTTGTTAGAAATACAGTGGATAGTGGCATAGTATTTCTATTTTATGGGGATTTTCTTTCTACAGAAAATATTATGTAATAAACATCAAAAGGAAATATCTTCCTTCGCTTAACTCAAGGAAAAACTCAGAAGAAAACTCTCTGGAAATAACATGGGGCATTGTTAGCTACCCACAGGAACTACTGTATGTTTATTGGCTAACCAAAGTTGGTTAGAAACCGTTGGCTAACTGACTTCTGACTGTAGGTAAAATATTGTACCATTGATATGACCACTAAGTTGGCTTTTGCATAATTAACCAAATGGCAAAATGGGTCAGGTCTGGTCGACATGAACATAAAGCCAAGAGAATTTAATATATCAAGCTGATTTGTTGCCTCAAATAAATACTAGTTAGGTATATAATTATTTAACTAGACTCGGCTTTTTAATTCTCATACGAAAAGTCACATCTGGTCTCTCACCTTTGTGTTGATGAAGTCACAGGCCAGGTCCTTGAGTGACTTGAGGGTCAGGGCGTTGGCAGGCACGCAGACTGCATCACGGACGCTGCCGAATTGAAAAAGGAAGGTGACTTCCGGTCCCTCCATGATAACGGGAACGCTGCCGACACCGGCCCCGCTGCCGCTACCGTTGGACGCGCTGTGGTTTCTCTGGGCCAGGATTGCGGTGGTCTCGGAGATTCCCTCCTGTCCTGGTATTCAATAAAATTCCTTCCCCGCTTTTCCGCTTCGCTTGCAGTGATTTCTCGACGCTTGGTCACTCCCCGCCGGGATTTTGTTATTTTGTTATTGCAAATGCCAAGGACGAATGTAAGTTTTATGGTATGACTGCGCTTTGGATTCGGTTTGCGGTCCAAGGAATCCAGTCGGTCACGGTTCTATGTGTCCGTGCCAGTACTCCGCCGCCTTTGGGTCATAGAAACCAACTAGAACGATATGGAAAGAAGTGGGAAAAACCTTTTAGTTTGACGAAAACAGCACTTTACCTAATGGGTGAAATTATTTCAATTGGAATGCAATTTGCTGGGGTGACCAATCAAAGGCATTGTCGCCGAGGATACTTATTCAATGCAACAAAAAAAAGAAAAAAGTATTTTATCAAGGTTAAAGTCAAAACAAAAGCTCCTTAGGAATTTAAGATTTACAGACTGACATTGCCCGTGTCTTAAGCTGACCAACCTCAACATTCTGCTTGGGTTTCCCCTAGTTTAAGGCTAGAACCCAGTGGGAATTCTAGTGCAATGTTAAGAGGGCTCCTTGTGTACTTGTGGTAATAGTTTAATGCCACTGAAGAGCCGCACTGATATCAAATTATATTGATGGAGTAACTGCTAGCGAATTAGTAAGTTAGGTCATGGAACGTGTACCACTGAGACAATGGGGCCATAAATAATCCTCCAATCAATTAGTCCGTTCAATTGCCATTACGTAGCCCTCTTGACTAACCGAACATCTGTGTGCTGTGCACACCCGTCATTATATTTTTATACACATTATACAAAAATAAAACTGGTTGTTAATTGCGATGAGAAAAACTGGACAGATAAGATCACACTTTGACGGGGAGATTTGAATTCTTTTCCAGTATTTTCAAGTGCCCTGCCCATGTGTGTGTGTGTGTGTGTTGTGTGACCCATTTATGGCGTGGAGTAGAGTGTGTGGCACATTAAAAAATAATTAAAAAATCATGATGGAAAATATGTGTTGGCCATGAAAGGAATGCCAAGAGATGTAAAAGAAAGGGAGAGAGGAATATGAGAAAGAAAGCTAATTTCGGTCTGTCGCTCTTGAAAGATATATATACAAATTTTCAATTATTTGTAGGTATTGTATATAGTTTATTTGGAAATTGATTTGATCGAAAAGAGGCACTCATTTTAAAGTATTAATGCATGAATCAATATTTCTCTGATTTTATTGTTCTCAATAATTATATGATCTAGAAACAATAAATATAGGCCTTTAATTTATCTAGTACATTTTAATTGTGCGCGGTATTACCAACTTTACAATACCCCCGGAAAGGGTATTCAAGTGAAAGAACAACAAAACGAAAGCCATGAAAGAGACTCGGCAACTTTCTAAATTTGTATCTGAGAGAGTCTTTTTTTCTGGATTCTCGCTCGTTGTTGTTTTTTAAGTAGGTGTATCAGTCAAAAGTCGCAGCTGGGAGCTGAGTGCGTTTTGAATTTCAATTGAGGCTGCTTGCTGGTTGCTGGCATCTGGAAGCGGAGGAGGCTGCTCCAAAAAGTCCTCAAGTGTTTGGCCCCAAAAAGAGTCTGCACAATAAACGAGAAATAGCCGAAATTGGAGCACAAACAAATGACGCAGCACAGCACGGCCTAAAGTCAAGGCTGAAACGCACACACACACACTCACACACGGCGCAGATATTAAGATACTTGACGGTATCCATGAGATACATTTGGCATTTACATAACAACTCAAGCAACAAGCTGGCGTTGCCCCTCGGCGAAATTCCGTTAATAATTTATTAGGCAAATACACACACTTCTGAGAACGTTTTCACCGCCTTGCATCCAATGGATGCCACTTGGCCATGGTGACTAAGCCGAATTCTTCCTCTTGCCTCGATTTTACTGCCACCACACACTACTGATTCCTTGGTGCTGCCGCCGTTCTAGTTGTTTTTGTTGACTATTATTCTTCTATGCGCTGCAATTTGATGTCACTGCCATCGCCGCGGCACGTTCTGAGTTTGTTAAGCCAAAAGAGCAACTGACTTGGCCAACTGACTGCCAAAGCCGCCGATGCCGATGCCGGAGACCCAGTCCCAGACCCAGACCCAGTCCCAGTCCCAGTCTCGGTCCCCCGTCTCTGTCTGCTTGCCTGTCCGAGACCCAGACGCAAACCCAAACCTAAACTCAAACTCAGACCCAGTAGCCAGCGCAAAAGCAACTCAAAACCCGTTTTATTACACTGACAAAAATATTTAGTAAAGCTAGCAGGTATTTAGGAAGCTTTTAATTTTAAACTTGTAATTAATTTTATTGAAATAAAAGTTAGGCGTGTGCCTATCATTTTTAGATTAGATTGTATTTAATTTTTTAATTATATAGCAAAAATATGAATATATGAGATGAATAGATCAATATGATTTTTATTAAACTATTTTCAAAAAGCATAAAGCTTTGTGTTAGCTAAAAGTATGGGTAAAAGTCATCAGGAGAAATGTTTTGCAACATATAAAGTTTATATATATAACGGTTTATCCATTATAACCATTTCTCTTTTATGACCGTCTGTCCTTCATGTCCGTCTGTCCGTTATGCCCGTCTATAAGTTATATTCGTCTGTCAGTAGGTCCGGTATTCCCCCTGACTGACTTTGAGTGAGTCTTAGAGACTGTAAGAGCTGAAACTACCAAATTTGGTAACAACATTCTGGTACTGCTTATTACATCTTAAGTTATCATCTCATAAATTTAAATAAAAATCATAAATTAAAATCGTAATATTAGGATTTTTTTAGGCTTGGTCATACGCTTGTTAATATTTTTTTACTTGATTTGTTTCAATTTGAAGTAATATATTTATTAAACACATAATTTGTTGACCCTATTATTAAATTCCATTAAATTTCGCTCTGTGTAGGCAGGCGTATAGAGAAAGACTTGGCAGAGCAAAAAGAGAGAGAGAGAGCGAGAGAAAGGCAGACACAGAGGCAGGGATAGAGATGGAGCTATAGTATGTGTGTGTGCGTTGTTGTGAGACATGAACCAAAGCACTCGACCCGGCATAGTCTTACCCCACCCCCTAGAATCTCTCCCATTTGTTGCCCAGTTTGTTTGTTTCCTTTGTTTGTTTGTTGTAACAACGGCGCTCTCCAATTTCCCCTCCTGCTCCCCACAATAGGGCTTTCTCCCCTCTCTTACTCGGCTTCAGTTTTTTGCACTCTTATCCCCCCTCCTAGGCCCCCAATCTTCATCCATTTAACGCCCATTTTCTTCGCTCGCTGTCATTGTCAAGGCTGTGCAAGAAAAACTACATACCTGTGCGGGGAGGGGGAGGGCAGGGTTGGGGCAAGGGGTTCTGTGGCTTGATAAGCGATTTTCCCGTTACCGTTAGCCGGCCCCAGGGCCAAGGTGATTTCCTTTTTAGCGACAGGAAAAAGGTTCGGCCAAGGCTGCAGCCGTTGTGTGTGTTCCAAGCACAATTCCATAAATTAAAAAACAACAAACCGGTGGCAATAGAAAAATGTTCAGTGAAAATAAGAAAATTTAATAAAAATATATATGAATATACTCTTATTATGTTTATACAATTGTAAGGGTATTATCATTTTAATCAAAAGGTTGCAACGTATTGAAGAAGTAATTTCTGAAACTATAATAATTCTAATTATTGCATTTCTGACTTTGTTGTTATCGATTTAAAATTGAATTTCCTGAGTCAAGTGTATGCAACCGTCGGCTTTCGGAAATTTGTCTTATTTTTTATACTTTAATTAGCTATTTTAATAACTCTTCCCTCAAGAGAAATTTTATTTAAATAAATTTAAAGCTCCACCACACCACACTCTTTGTTACATTAAGATTAAGCTTAATTTTGTTAGTTTATTACAATTCAAGACAATATTTTAAGAAGTATCTCTTAGTCATTTTGAATTTCCAAAAGAACCAATTACCAAGCAATGATTTTCCTTAAATTGAATTGATTTTAACTAGAAAATGTACTTATTGATGTTCTTAATTAATGTTAATCTATCATGACCTAGTTAGAAGGTTAAGCAACGAAAATAAAATAGATTTATTATGACTCGATTTTAACTTAGTTATAAATGAGTACACAAATGAATGTATGCTTAAAATATTTTTAGACAAATAGGTGATCAATAAATTATAAAAGCTCATTGCCAAAGATGCCAAATTAAATTCAGTTCATTAATTGCGACCGTTAAACGGCAAACACATGAATTTTCAGACGTGCTGCTTGTGTTGAATATGAAAATCATTGCATGGACTTGAATTTATATTCAAAAAAGCAAAAAATAATTGTATTCTTTAATAGTTTATTTAAAAATATGATCTTTTGATAATAGACAAAGGAAAACTTTCGTTTAAAGTTGGCTTTTTATGGGTTTCTTACTTTAGCTCCCACTCCCACTTGTCTGCTATCGGGTGGCTTTATCGTTCTTTTGGAGGTTGTGCCACCGTACTCACATGTTTATTTGGTTTGAATATTATTAGATTTCTCGATTCATGTGAAACAAACCAAAAAAAAAAAGAACGAAATAAAATGCAAATAGACAAAGACGACGCAAAAGTCGCGCGCTTTGTTCTGATAAGGGATTCGTAGGAGACTGGGCTACGGGGCGGCGATAGAGAGGGGATTCAAATGGCATCATCGTTATCATCATCAGAAGCAGCATTATCATCATCGATAGATAATTAGCAAGGTGATAATAACTCAGAGCTGAGCACGAGAACGAAAGCGAGAACGAGATGCGATGATGATGCCACGACAAGTTCAAATTCCACTGCGGGTGGAGCCCAGGCGAAAGCCATACAGAGAAAGAAATGTGATCAATGATCATTCAAGAAAACATTTGATAAGGATTTATTACTGACACAAAATGTACTTTTATTTATATATACTACTATATTTATTATTATATTTATTAAGCCAAATTCAAGGAAATCTTTTAATAGGAAGTACATGCCTGATAATAACTTTATAGATCATGCATTTAGGATATCTTTAAACCCTATTTAATTGAGCGAAAGTAATTTAAAATGTGCCAAATTTACTCATAATTCCAATTAGTAAAAATCAAATTTAAAGTTCCTCAGCTTAATTATATTTTCTATGGATAATATTTCAGTAATTAAAGCCTTGAAAATATATAAAAAGTTCTATAATTCTAAAGAGATATAGAAAAGCAAATTCAAATAAATTAAATGAATCAAAAACTCTCATAAATCATTTGTCAACTTTTACTTTGAAATGACCGGTGTACATTTCCACTTTAAAATGGGAAATGGCACAAGGTTTCTCCCAACTTTTTCTGACAGTGTCAATCTCGAGGGATGGAGATGCGATAAAGGGACCAAGAGTAATAGTATTCCATGTTAAGTGTGTGTGCCACAGGCTGACGCACCGGCCATAAATACCAAGGCCAGGATATAACTCGAATGTGTTTTTGTTTGCTTTTCTAGCTCAAGTGCCGGGCGGAGCGGATGGAGGACACCAAGCGGGCGGTTCTCCGGATAAAGGAGCAAATAAATATTAACGGGCGCGGGCGCAGACAAACATTTGCATTGGAGCGTGGCAGGACAACAGCCAGTACAGTGGCTACTCGGTAATTATTATGGCCTCGAAAGTTCAAGTGAATTATTGGCAATATAAATTTTAAGCAAAATAAGGCAAGACATAATTTTTAGGGCATTCAAAAGTTGCAGAGTTGTTAATATATATATGTTTTCCAATCACTTGATGCTACTTTATAATAAATATTTAATTTGGTGTAATAAATAGTTCATTGTCTTTAGTAAGAGCTTTAAATTCAAACAATAAAAGATAATATACTATACTTGAAGAGGCATAATTCCTAAATATTATTCATAAATCAATATTCCTGGTAATGTATGTTCTTAATTCACCCAAATATGATAAATTTCGTAAAGAAAGCTTCCAACATCACGTAGTTACACTTAGTAAATTAACAGGGAAACATACTCCACTTATGCACAGGATGATATAATAACAGGAAACGTCCAAGGAGCCACCGAGTGTGGCACTTAAACTTTATTGTTTCTCGAGGAAATTTTATTCATTTCATTTAATTTCTTTTCTGGTGGCGTCACTTGACGACTTCGCCATGCCCCGGACACAGGGTCGATTATTTTTTACACTCATTTAAGATGCAACACTTGGCAAAAGTACACATATATGTGTGTAAGGTATATATAGACTTGTTGAAAATTTCTTGCAATTAATTTGAATAATTAATATGCACACAAACACACACGAAGCCGAAGCCGTAGCCGTAGCTAGATACCAACACACCTGCACTTGTGCCCCATTTCCCGGGCGCGCTTTCCTTAGAATTTTCAATATTTGTATGGTGAGTGTGTGTATGTGTGTGCCGTAGTATTTTCCTTTTTTTATTATTCGTGTGGCAGCATCGTGAATGTCCACACGTTGCCTTGTTTTTGTCGCCAAAAAAAAGGTTAACGAGAAAATTTCGCACGTTTTCACTTCGCCTCGGCCACCGCGCAACTGAAGTGAAATTTTCAAAAGCAATCGCAAATCGCAAAAATCAGCAGCGGCAGCGGCGGCGGCAAAAGCAAAATCCAAATGGAATCGCCGAGCTAAACTCAACTCGGGCTCGTGCTCCCTGCTCTGTGCTCTCTCTTTCTCGGAAATCTCCCCCGAGACATTCTCCGCGAGAAGGCGGAGAGCACAGTTGGCGGGAGAATTCAAGATTCTCGGGATGCTGGAAGCCAAATACCGCATCGCCTTACACATGCTTTCGACGTTCCGCTTGACGCGTTTCCGTAAACCGCATTTATTTTATTTTATTTTCGCTTTTTGATTGTTTATTTACTCATCTTCTCGATTTCGGCTGGGCGTTTGTTTACAATCCGCGGCAGAGGTGGAAAACCATAATCGCCAAGCTTTCTCACAGGTGTCTGAAAAGCTTCAGAGTTGTAACAAAGAGAGTTAAGCGAATTTTTGAAAAAGGAGAGTGTCTAAAGCTTAAGAGAATTGCAGGGTTGTTAGGTGGCTAAAATAATATTTACAAATAATTTTAGTATTTTCGATTATATTAAGCGCAAAGAAACTAAATCTTATGTATATATAGTTTACATTGAAATGAAATACAAATATGTGAAATTTTTACAAGTATAAAATATTAGTCTTGGCCCACCTTGCGTATACGTAATATTTTAATAATTCAAAAATAAAAAGAGAGCAATCAAACGTTTAAGAGTGAAAAAAGCCTCTCGAAGAGAGTCAAGCAGGCTTGGGCTTTTTATGGGCGGCTGTTGCTCCCAAAAAGCTCTACTCTACACTGAGAAAAAATTATAGAAATTGCAATATATGCTTTTCAGATGCACATGGCATCGGTGTAGAGGCTTTAGAGAAACCCCTCCCCTTCCGGCAGTTAAATGGAAGCGCGTAAACTGCATATTATGGTAACACGCTATGGCGGAAAGGTAACCGGAAACGTAAAGCTTTTCGCCAGGAACGTAATCGCTTTTCCGCACTAAGAGCTTTCCAGCAGGGCAGAGCAGCGTCGGAAAAACGGGGGAAAAGAACTGGGCCAGTCGAACGTAGCGACTCCGAAAAAGGGAAGCATCAAATTGCTCTAGCAACACATGGCGCTTACCCTCGGTGAAAATGTTGTGTGCCGAGGAGGGGTGTGTTGGATGAGTCTGGATGATGAGGGTGGTTATTTTTCCGAGGGACGACCAGAGGCTGGCCTTTGTTGTTGTCGTGGCTGTGCCGCCTGCCAACTGACAACAAAAGCGCCGCACGTAATATAATAAAGAGATTTTCCATAGCATACAAAGCGGGGCTGCGTCGAGACAGTTGCATGCGTCCTGCTGCATGGAACGAAATTTGCAAAGTTTTTTAAAGTATACTAAATTAATTAAGAGTGAAATTTAATATTTGATAAGTTAAATATATAGTAGCTAGTAGTTTCTGAAACGAAATCTGTTAAATTATATATTCTTAATGAATTTGATAAATATTAGAACTTAATTGGTACTAATATCTTAGAAGACTTTAAAATTCTGACATAGTTTCTGAAGACGTATCCTAACAATAACTACCCTATTTAATACATATGTGTCATATAATATTGAATATATAGTTCTTTAAAGGATGAATTTTATGAGTTTAAACCCCATATTTCTCAAGCAAATAAATCAATTTATAGGAAACTTCACTAAAAAGGCTATTTGTTTAGATAATTTGTATTTTATACAAACTCTTTCAGTGCAGTCCCTGGTCCTCTGAATGCGCCGACTGTCTGCCAGTGCCAGGTCCTCATCTAAGCCCCGCATTGTACAATGTACACACATTATAATAGAAATCGGTTTTAGCTGAACTAAAAATAATTGGCCTTGCATCTCTGTCTCTTGTTTTCCGTCCATACATCCATACACAGCATACATACTATATATATGTGTATATGTATATAGATCCGGATTCCGGACTCGTGTGCGTTTTGGGGTCCTTGCTGCCGCTGTTGTTGCGGGTAATCAACAGTTTGTTGGCACGCGCTGCCATTTTGGCCCAAGGGTTGCGAGGGGCGCCAAGGAAAGGCATTTCGCAATTAGCCCATTCTTGTGTTCATGGGAATCCCCCTCGGCATTTAGATTTCCGAATTTACGATAACCATTCGAGAGTGCTATTTGGGTTTTATTTAAAGAGCATGAACATGAATTCCCTAATTGAAATAAGCCTTAAACAATTTATTTATGAGCTGGCTTCCAATTGTCTGCCTTTTAGGTTTTTGGAATATGTTATCAATAGTTTAGTGTAATGGTAATGAAATCTGTAGTTCATATAGCCTATGATCAAATAGGTTTTACAATGTTTAGTAAATTACTTGAGCTCTTGTTTAATTAAAATTAAGTTCAAAATAAATTACTTTCTCTAGCTTAATTCGACTAAAAGCCTTCATAATTATTAGAAACTTATTTGTAATATATATTGGTACATTTGTTCTACTATAAGAAACATTATTTAAACCTGTTAAAAAAGTTATTTTTTGAAATAAATATCCGAGCCTTCGTAAGGACAAACTTTTTTCCTTTAAAATCCCCAAAAGTGCTTTCTGCGCTTTATATTATTTATGCAAATTTCTGGTGACTGTCCATTCAGGTCTTTGGCAGGGATTCTCGTTCAAGCGAAAGCATTTGAAATTGGAAATAAATCAGAGGCACAAGCGGCAACATATTTAGCCCTTCGCTCTGTATAAAGAAAAGTACAAACTCAGCGAATTCTCGGTGCTCGCACATTAAAGTTGCATTTATTTCCGGGATATCAGAGGGGCGGGCAGTGCAGAGTTGCTGTATACATAAAGTCAGGGAGCCATAAAAAAATGGAGAACGGACTGAGGCTGAGGCTAAGGAGGAGGCTGCCTAATGCGGCAATTGTTAAACCAAATGCAAATAGACGTTGCAGTTGGCAGTCCCTGAACAACTCAGGCCGCGTGCCAGGCATAAATCACTCCACCAATGTCTGCCGGTCCACCGAAGCCCCTTCCGCCGCCCGGCTCGTTTCCGTTTCCGCATCCGAATCCGCTTCAGCATCCGGCGGTGCCTCCAGCCTCAGCTCGGACTCCATCTCCAGCTGCAGCTCCTTGGCGACGGTTAGTTTGGTAACGCTCTCGAGAGTTCTTATGGTTTGCATATACAGCTTCTTGGCCAACTCCTTGTCTTGGCCCGGCTCCGAACTTTGCACGATTTCGCAGTCACTGCAACGAACAAGAAAGGCGAAACGGTAAAATGGCAAAAAGGCAAGTTAGTTGTAGTAAAAAGTGGCCAACAAAGTGGCGCTAATGCGGCCAACAGGATCTGGAGTAAAGCGCGGCGTGGCCATGGCAACTGCACTCACTTGAAGTACTCGCCGGTGACTTCCTTCAGCTGGGGATCCGTGGCCAGGCGGATGGCACACTGGGCGCCCTCGTAGGGGTTCTTCATGAACAGCCACATCCATGGGTAGGTGACCGCCTTTACGCAGATGGACGACATCAGTGGCGAGCTGGCCGGAAACGGAAATGGAGGCAAAAAGTTAAACAATTATGTAGCCATTGTCAATGCGAACAAGGAGCTTAATTTCGGCGTCAACAGTTTTAACTGAAAGAGCCCTCTTAAATGGATTTTACAGGTTTTAGAAAGTGTTTATTGTAAGGAAATATCTAATGAAAATTAAACTTAATTTAGGAAGCATTTCCGTTTAAGTATAGACATAGATAAACCCCACATTTTCCCTTTAAGGTTCCCTTAAAAAAAGGATAGTCCTGTAATTAAATAATATAGCAATCATTTCCATCATATTTTTGTACATTTATTTATACAAAAATTCCATAAACAAACAACAAACCCTGATATTTATTAAATTACAAAAATCTACAAAAGGACTTGTTTGCGAAGTTTATAAAATATTTGTATGTCCATCATAAAAGGAAATAAATGCGGAAGAGATTTCTTCTCTGATTTATTTACATCGTTTTACCCCAATAAATGTTGTGGGCAAGGAGAGTAAGTACTTATTCTGTTGATTGCGCTTGGCCAGTTAAATTTGTTTTGATAAACAATCTGGAAATTTTCGTCAACTTTGTAAGTTATGCAGAAACTTAAAAATTAACAAAACAATTGCTCAAGTTTCTGTCCATGCTTAGCATTCAACGTAGATTCCGCTTTAATTTAAATAGTTAAATCCCAGCTAAGTTTTCTGTAAAGTTTAGACTACTAAATCCAGCCTCTTAAGGAAACTTCAAACAATTTCCTTTTGGTGCATTGTTTTAATGACATTTTCAATTGGGGCGATAAAGGACTTTGGGTGGTGGTTGTGATGGTGGAGGCCGCGTTGGCCACCAGATGTCCTCCATTCAATTCAACCGCTCAAGCGTTGATCTCCAGCTTTTGGCCAACTCCGCTGCCGGCTGCTGGGCGTTGGCCAATTTCAGCGGCTGAGCCCAACGAGTTGTGTGAAATGGCCACCCACGACCCCGCGCCATGCCATTTCTTTCACTTTCCGGATTTTCTTTTTGCACTGAAAGAAAATAACCCCTAAAGTGTGCGGGTTTTATTTAAATTCTTACTGAATATTTTCTTTGGCAATAAGTGTGCGTAATTTCTTTAAATATAGCAGTAAGAGTGTAAAGTTCTTGATTGAAGAAAAAAAATATATATAATATATAAAATATATATCTTTTTTTTGTGTGGTACAGATGTTGGCCTTTCAGGAAGGATTACGAACTTGCGCGCAATTTGCTTAGCTGTCGCTGTTAACGTTTCGAGTCCTTTCTTCCTTTTGTTTTTATTTTTGCCTTTTTTTTCGTTGTCAGACGGGCAACGAACGGTGAGCAAGTTCACCGACACTTGAACACGATAAAACGATAAATAAATAATTAATGCGTTTAACTTTTCCATTTACGCTTTTTCCCTGACTTGAGCATTAACTGCTTTTCATTTTCATTCATTTCATAGTACGCACAGGTCCAGGATTCACAGAAAAGGGTCATCATGTGTGAACAGAGTTGGGCGTATCTAAGGTACCCGCGTAAGTACCTAGACATTTAGCTACAATTGTACTTAACTTTAATAATAATGCTCATTATAAATACTCTACAAAAGAAGGTAAATTACTTTAGTTTTGAAGGTCTGAACCCAAATGGTGATTTACACCAATCTTTTAAAAATTCGTATCTTTAAGGCTTTGTTATATATATTTATGTAAATATGGATTACACAAAGAAACTCTTCTCTTAGTTTTTAAATGTAATATCCTTTAGTATATTTACTTTTAAATTATATATATCCCTAAAATAATTTGTACCTCTCCCACAATAAAGTACCTTTCCCACCACTATGCGTTCATGTGCCTGACCTGGCCCTGGACTCTCCTCCTCTGCCTCTTGAACCCCGGGAACATCCACTTCCCTGCAAAAGTTTATACTCCTTGTCTCTGGGTCGAGGCTGGTGTTGATTCCATTCATCGTTTTACGCCAACGTTTTCATAGATACCAGTATCTGTCCTTGCGCCCTCCGACCACCCACAGTCCACCCGCCATTAAGCCCTTCTCCCATGCCCCCTATCGCCACACCACTGGTTGCATTTTTAAAGTGCATAGAAAGCAGCTGCAGGGGCTGCAGAGATGGCTTGTTGGATGAAATGGGGAAAAAAACGAAAACCTCTAAGCCAAAAAAATAAATGTATATGTACTAGGTCGTGGCTTAGACTCGGGGGTTACTGCTTAGGTCCATTGATTAATGGGTGTTTACAGAGTTACAATATATTGGTGGGATTACTTAACGGAGACTAATAAATTTCGGTATAAAATGGGAGAATTTGGGTGTTTTTGAGATATTGATTAAGGTTTAATTGAATTTTTATAGAGAGAATGAGAACGACAATCTAGTTTCTAGGTTAATTAAATTAGAATTACTTAATACACTTTTGCCAATATATCAACAAATCGCACCTCTATTAGATAACTTCTCCTGCAATTACACTCCATTTGTGCTATTCAATAAGCCATAGTGTGCTGCCTCAATGGTATTAATATTGCGTATACGCCCCGGTACCCGCCATGTCTGATATACTCACACACCTTACGGGTGTCGGGTCGTTCTCGGGTGGGTGGGATCGGCAAGTTCAGCTTGACTCGCTAAGCTGCAGCAGGGCAAAGTTCATTTAAAGACCCGACCTGCGCCACCTGCCACCGGCAGCGTGGAAAATCTTTTACCTGTTCGTGTGAGTGCGCTGCGAGCCAAATGAAAAAGCGCAGCAAAGTGGCTTGAATGGGGAACAGAACAAGCCTTTTTTTCCGAGAGTTTTCCTTAATGCCACAATAGATGTGCCACGGGCGGAAATTGAATCCGCTCTAGGGCAGGAATTAATAGCATATACGCCGCGTTAATTGTTTTTATTGGACGGCCATTTAAGCGACAGAGGAGAGTTCGATGGGGTTAAGTGGCTTTCTACGGTGATTATATATTAATGAAACATATGGGTTGTTCATATGGCTGTCAAGGATAAAAATAATGGGTTATTGCTGCATTTTCTTTACTGGAAAATTTGTAATGGATTTTCTGGATTGAAATTCCTATCAAGGAAAATATTTCAACAAGCTAGTTTTTAAGTAACGGAAATAGATTGATTTTCTCTCAATTTATTGAACAAACTGCTTTCATTACGAATCACATGTTCTGCTAAGAATCAGAGGAAAAGAAAATCTGCATTGATTCCCAAATGCACAAGAAAAGCGAAGCCTTGTTGATAAGCATAAGAGCCGCAATCTCGAAAGACCAGCAGGTATCAGCTTTCCATCAATGGCAGGGCATAAAAAAATCGCCTGGAGTGTCAGGATGTGGGCGGGGTCCTGGCAAAAAAGGGAATTGCAGTGCATGGGTGAGCCTGACAGCTGCTTCAGCACTTTTACAGTTGCCAACGAAAGTTGCAGCTATCTTCGATATATATGTATGTATAAAAAATATACATATAGGATTGTAGTATGCGGGAAACGGAAGTAAGGAAGGAAGCGGGGGAGCTAGGGGTTACTAGGTGAAGCACAACAAAAGTTCAATTTGGCGCTACAAAGTCTGTAAAAGGAAAATCTACTTGCAAAGGCAAAACATGTAACAGAATGCAGCAGCAAAAAGCACAGCAGGCAGACATCCGATGGACAGGAAGCCAATGCATGTAGGTTTTGAGCACTGTAAGAAATTTGCTTAAATTCGAATATAAATTTGGAAAAAAATTAGGGAAGAACCAGGACATAAGAATTATCATTATATAATCTTTGAAAATTGTTGGTAAGCGATTTTAAGACTATGTTTCAATCCCAGCAACAGAATTTGTAAGTTTTTTATACTTTATGTTTTACTTATAAAGTATAAAAATATGTAAATATATATAAAATGTTATTCTGTTTCAATTAAAAAAATATAATCCCTCAGAAACTTCTTTCCAACTTTTACGAATTTTTTCCAGTGCTGTGTAACATATGTGCACTATGTTATGTGTGTACATCAACCAGTCTTGCCATACATCCAAGCCCATGCAGGACCCAAACTCAACCCACTCGGTACATCCATAGCCACTTGATGTTGCTTCCGCTGTTCATTTGGTGTTTTATTGCCGCTGCCCGCAGCAGTTGGCCAAGTTTGGACGAGAATGGGAATTTTTTCCTGGCCACTAGAGGTGAGCATGTGTTTTATTTTGTTTAATTTGCTTTGACTTTGCTCCCTTCGCTGGCGGGTGTGCCAGTTGCAGGATAACAAAATAAGGATACTTTGTAACAGGTTGAAAACAAATTTAAAGTTGAAGAATATTGAAAACAAGCGTTATCTCAACAGATAAAGTCTTTAGCAAATTAAAAGTAATTGAAGACTTTTTGAAATTAAGATCCAGGGGTGTTCTAGCATTTTCCCCAGACTCCAATTGGTCTCATCTAAGATTCAGTGCTCATCTCTACGATGTGAGCTTGTTGGCTTGACGCTTCCATTGTTCTTGGGTCACGTGCTATGCCAATAGGAGTGCTATGCGGCGGAGGACCCATTACTCCATTGCTTCACATCTCCATTTCCCCATTTCCAGGTAGAAGCATCCGCCATTCTGGCCTTCACCTGTCAAGGTGCTGCGTTTTATGTCCAAATGATTTGTACGCTCGCCGGCCGAGGCATTTGATTTCCTTCTTTCGGGCCACTTTTTTTGCTGCTGTATTGTTATGGCCTTTTGCAAATTGTAATGACGCATGTTAACAATGTTTCTAACTCCTGGTAGGCAGAGCAGGAAAACGGGGGACCGACTACACAGCTCCAGCCGGCATTTCCATCCGGTAGTTAGACTTGTACGAATGCAGACAGTACAATTTGTAGCTATGATGGATTATGATTTTCTGGCTTGTGACAGCCCAACTTTTGCCACAGAAAGTGTGTCTAAATCTGAGCCACTTCGCCGCCACTCCACCCTCTTGCCACTTTACATCATTTATTGCCATTGAATTGTGTAATTTGTTGTACGTGTTGGCCGTGTTAACATCTGCCATTGTGTGGGAGCGAGAGTGTCTGTGTGCTCGTGCGTGTGCCACACACTTGAGCACCTGCCCCATTGTCCTCGAGTGAGGTGTGTCCACCTATTGTCCTAGGGTTTAATGTTTGGGCTCGCTTTTAATACCCATTTACATGTGTAAATGGCTTTGTGCACAATAACTTCAAAATCTAATGGAGTCTTCGTAATACTTAATTAGCTAACAAGCATACATTTGTGTGCAAGGTAAGCTTCAATAAATCCTAGAAAAATTTTTTAATCTACTCAATCATTGAAAACGTAGTTGTTTTTGGCTATTCCAAATGTTATTTAAATAATAAACATGCCACGCGTAAAAAATCTACAAACATATTGTTGTCCCCAAGCTCATTCGCAGTGGACATCCTAAATATATGCGTTTCCTGAGAAATGATTTCGCTCTACCCGCACAATGTCCGAGGATTCTAATTTATAACTGCCAAAAATAAAAGGAAATCAAAAGAAAAACAAGGGAAAACTTTTGTGCCAGCTTAGGAGAGCATCAATAAATTTCGCATTAATTCTGGACCCGTCATTAGGCGACTGGGCCAGGGCCACGTTCATGTTCATGGCCAGGACTTAGTTCACAGTGTGGCGCCAACTTGATGCTGACAACCAGAGATGCCAGGATCTAAATATATAAGGATACCTTATACTATTATCAAGGATTTTTAAATGGTTTTCATGAAATCAAAAATAGAAATAATATATAATAATACTAACATAAGTTCTTTAACTTATAATATCAAAAGCAAGGCAATAAAAGGCTTTGCTAAAATAAAATATGGAATTTATAATGCTATCACGTTTTTTTACATAAAAGGAAAACATTTCCTAAACTGAACTGAACTAAATATATTTTCAATATTTCAAACCACTTTTGACATTCCAGAAAATAAATCAAATATCTTTCTTTTGTCAGACATTCTGTATCTGATATATATTCTCTGTTGGCGGTGATGATGATGATCCCAAAAGAAGTATAAATCTGTCCAGAAAACTGCCAAAATGTCAACGTTGTTGGCAACATCAACAAAGCCAGCAACTGTCACCGGGGTGTGTGTGTGTGTCTGGGTCATAACTCAAAGCGACGACGTGGCGGGCCGGCGGGCGAAGTTGACCCAAACGGGAGCATGGCCTGGCCTGAAACTAAGTCCCCCAGATCCCGACCCTCTCGCCTGCCGTTTCAATTGCGGCCGACCCGCGTCTCTGACTTGGCCACTTTTAATTACCGCATTTGGCCTTTGTTGCTGCCGCCCGTGCCTGTGCCAGGACCCAGGACGAGTGCCAGTGAGAGTGCGAGTGCCACTCGATGGCAGCTCATCTGCATCTGATGATGAGGAGTGGGCGTGGTTGGGGCAAGTTCATTGCAGCTGTTGTCGTTTGCTCTGGTTGCCACCCACTGCCATTGCTGATGCACAGCAAGAAATATCTATTAATTTGTTAGCATTTAAAAGAAGGCCTAAAGATAAGTGTCGGCCAAAGTAATAGCACTTTCCTTTCATTTAATTAAGGTTTTTTCTGTTTCAAAGAATTATATTATAACCTTTTCTTCCAGTGCACAATTGATATGACTCCTGATAGCTGTTGTTGCTGGCATTTAGTCCTTCCGCAATTTGCAACTGTTTCTCGTGTTGGCACATCCTTTTCTGTGTATTGTGCAAATGCCCTTCTCTACTGTCCTTGCTTTTTTCTCACAAACTCACAACTAATTTGCATGCCTTAAAAACGGATTTAGAAATCAAATGTAGATCCCAATGTTGGGAAAGTGGTTACGGTTGAATATGCTCTGGCCTAAGTGCTGGCAACTAATGGTAAACGTGTACGATAAAAATCGATGGCAGCCAGAAGTGGCCATGGGCCGTAATGAGATTCTGGTATGGGGAGAATTGTTTAATGTTCTTTTCTTGGGTTTATTCTTGTGCATTTGCGGGTGTAGGTTTATTTGTTGATTTATAACTATTATTTAGAGGCTATTAAGTTTGGAAATTCAATAAATCTAAGGGAAAAGGTTGCCTAAGCATAATTTTTTAAATGAATCTATTTCAATTATTATTATTGTGTTTAATTTGTATGTATTTTAAGTATTTATATTTTTGAGTTTAATATATTTCTCATACTTTTTTTCTAGTTATATACTTTAGTTATATACTTCACTATCCACGGTATGAGACATGTGGCTCATTTCATTATTATTATTATTATTATTTAAAACTATTTATCTACTCAATAAATTAATCTGAAACATAAGCTTTCGCTTCAACAAAATCTGTATTTTGTTGGGTATTATGGAAAGTATTTATTTAATAATATAATTATTTCCTTTAAAACCACTGCTGTCATTGGATATTTTCGTATTCTAAACTTTACATTAGCATTAGGCCGGTTCTCAGTATTTGGCTAACTAATTTGAAGCGTTTAAATGAATTTGTCCTTCGGCGACAAAATTTGCCTTGATGGTTGCTGCCTCAAAAAAAAAAGGAGGAAAACGAAAGGGGGTTTTCCACGCCCAAGTGACTTGGCAACTTTTGTGATTGCATCAAAACGAGCCGCCCCCCTTTAACCGACATCGGACATATAGAGAGAAATGGAGAGAGATAGGAAGAAAAACCGACAGAGACAAAAACTAGTCCTGCTTAATGAAAGTGCAAAACTTTCCCGCGCGGCCACGAAATGAGCTTAAAATGTAGTTAAAGTTTCAGCTGCATTTTGCACTTTGCTCCGCTTTCGTTTGAATTTCAATTTTGGCTGCGGGTTTTCTTTACCAAGTTTCGGGGGTTATTTTTTTGGGATTCCCTAGAAATTCTCTACTTACTATTTGTTGTAGTCACTTACTTGCGAAAGTGTCGGGTCCCACGAACCAGTCCTGGAGTGCAGCAGTTGACCGTGACCACGGTACCTGTGGGGAAATTAGCGCACCTTTGTTATTTGTTTTACCAAAATCAAGAATGCGCACAGTGAATGCCTCAATAATTCAGAGTGCAAGCTATGCAAAACCTGTTCACTGAGAGGAAATTAATATTTAATTTGGAATTTAAATGGTATGTACTGTGCTGTAAATATCTTTACAATTTACTGGTTGGCTTTAAAATACTTTAAAAACTTAAAAAAGTCATGCAAAAGCACAAAACTCATTAATTAAACCTTCGCCGACTTAATGAGCAATTGAGATAGCCTCCCAAAAAAGTGCTCAAAATGATTACAGTTCCTCTGAGTGCAGTTCCCGAATCCCCGTAGGGTTCTCCTCCTACCTTTTAGCTCCCTGGCCAGCCAGCGGGTGGCCAGCAGGACGCAGAGCTTCGAATGGGCGAAGGCTTCACGGGCATGGAACTTCACCGCCCAGGTGCCCACATTCAAAGGATCGTCGAAATCGATTTTGGCCGCCTGGTGGGCGTGGGCCGAGACGAACACGACGCGTCCCTGCTCCGAGAGCTTCAAGTGCGGCAGCAGTAGGTGGGTGAGCAGGAAGGGAGCCAGATAATTCACCTGGCTGTGCCGCTCGAAGCCATCCTCCGTGGGCACATGGGTGTTGGCGAACACCACGCCGGCGTTGTTGATGAGTATGTCGATCCGCTCGAACTCTGCCATCAGCTGGCTGGCAAAGTGATGGACACTCCGCAGCGAGCATAGGTCCAGGTAGCGGGCCTCCACGAAGTACCTGTCCGCCGGATCGTCGTCCTCGTCCGGCGATATAATGGGTGTGCGGCATCCCAACTCCCGCTTAATTATAGCCGCCGCCCGCTCACCCGCCTTGAGATTGCGGCAGGCAAGGATTATGCGGCCACCACGTCCGGCCAGAGCCTGGGCTATCTCGAAACCAATGCCGCCACTGCCTCCGGTGACGACAACGATTTGCTCGTTGATTTGATTATCGTTCGGACAGCGCTGGCCGCTCATTAAGGTCCTGGCATGCGGGAGAAGGAAACGTGAGATTAGAGGCGGAAAGGAAGGGGAGTTTGCCTGTGTGGCCAGTGGTTTATAGGGTTAGTTAATGATGATGTCCTGCAGCCAAGTCACATGTATGCACTCGGCAAATATTATGTATACAAGTCAGGATTTACTGTAGTTACAGTTACCATAATTATACAGTTTCTCAAGACATTATAGTTATAAAAGATCAATATTTTTTCCTCAGTGTTGTGGGTTGACATTTGACTTAAGTTTGGCTTATTGATAGGCGTTAATACAATCAGCAGGCATAGTTGCATGATGCCCGAAGACAATTACGAACTTGACTAAGTCCGCCCTCAACATTTCATCGGCCTGTGCAATGAACAATAAATGTTAATTTATTGAACATTTAGCCCAAGGCAACTTACTAAAATTGATCAGCTAATATTACATTAAAATATTGCATTTAACAACTTAAATATTATTCATTTCATAGACTAATTAGTGCTGATTTGCAGTCCAACAAAAAAAATAATTAAAAGTCCAACCTAAATACATTTGTTTCCATGTGAAAGATTACTATAGAACTCAATTAATTTGCCTGACTGTATTATATTTCATTTGCAATTAGTTTTATTCGTTTAATTGGCTTTCAATTCGCTGTTGGTTAGTGGGTTCTAATTAAGTTGAACTCAAAAATTTACCAAATTTCAACTAAAATCAATATTAATTAAAGCCTCACTGTTTGCAGTTAGTCATTTTCCTCTTATAATTTCCGCCGCATTCCATTTACTGCACTCCATTTGACACTTAGATCCTAGATCCTACATCGCATCCTTCATTTTGGAATTCATTTGGCATTTCATTTACTTTGGGCCAAACTTGCTCAAATCCACTTTGTACATATTTTGAGGTGGCAAAGGAAGGAGTCAAGGGAGCGAAGGGTTGGCCAGAGTTCCATATTGCAGTCGCTGCCATTTCCGCTTCCGTTTTTCCCTTTTGCCAGCTTATACTAACACCTGCAACTGCGAAGTGCGAGATAGCGCGGGGTCACAAAAACCGCGATGCTCTGAGAGCAGGAATAACAAAAAAAAAAAAAATGTGGAAGTAAGAAAGCTATGGTTGAGGTATCCAGGCTAAATGATACCTATTAGGTAAGGCAACTGGATTGAGTTATCAAAGAACTATTTCTGGCTATAAAATCAAGTTAAATTGTGTTGAAAAGGCTTCGAAATTATATAAAAATACTTATATCTGATTTTTAATATTTCATAAACCCGTATACTATTTATTTTTATATTTAAAAATAAGTAAGAAATATTTAAAACACATCTATACGTTCTGCAAGCCTTAACTTATACGGAAGACCACAACAATGGTATTTTGTGGGTACCATATAAGAACGAAACTTGAAAGCTCTTTTTTATGGTTTAAAATTTTTTAAATTCAAAACCAGTTATAAAATATATAAATTATGCATTTCACTTTCTAAATTTGTAAATTTAACAATCAAAATGATTTTATTTTTCAATGGAATTCACTTATATCGCTTTCATTCCCCCTACAATAATTTACTTTACCCAATTAGGTTGATCTCCACTAATTGGAAATACCCTACAAGTACCGCGCACACCGACACACCCAAAAAAGGAACTTAAAATAATCTTTAGATATTACATATTATCCGGGTCTTCCCTGCAGCGAACTCCGGCTCGTCCGTCCCTTTATGAAATCCACTTAAAAAGTTTTTCGCGAACGGCGACAGAGGGGCTGAGTTTTTACTGGGGATGCTGCGACATTTATTTACGTGTGTCCGAGGCAAAAGTTTTCATCCCACCCCGAAGTGAAGAGGTGTCAGTGGGGGGAGGGGGGGAGGTAGCGTGGAAAAACAGTTTCCGTTGACTCATCGCACTCACCGCACTGTAATCACAACGCCCACCGCCAGGGCAGCTATCGTGGGCCACCATGTGGCGAAGGGATCCGCCTCCTCGAACATGGTCAGCAGACGCTCCATCCTTCGGGTTGTTTTTTTTTTTTTTTTAAGGAACTCTTCTCCTCACTTTCTCACTTTCTTCCGCTGCACTTTCCCTTCCTGCCGGATTGATGAATGGAATGAATGGAACGAACGGTGACGTCGTCTGCCCGGCACAATTGTTGAACGCGAACTGGGAACTATAGTAATAACTATAAATTTTCGTTGCGTGGTCACCCGCTGGTCGTGGGATGTACACACATGCCTGTAAAATGCAGTGATGTTTCCCTAATGTAAACGTTATTTGGGAATTATATAAAGGTCTAGAAATTATAAACTATGCAACATATTTTGTGTTATTTTACTTAACTTATAGCCTACTTATTTTACGTTATTTTGGTAGATTACTTGTATTAAAAGCAAGGTGTATTATTGTAATTAATTTGTTGCTATTTAGTACCTTGAAAGTTAAAGAATGAAATAACCTAAAATTTTTATATCCTTGCATAGGCTATTATAATTTTACTAAGTTATATTTATTTTCAATCAATTTCAACATGCAGGTTGACCTAGCTAAGTCGGGATTTCCATACTTGCTTAAGAATAATATGCTTAATATTTTTTTTTTATAGATTTTTCTTTCAATTATAATAAATCTTTTTATAATGTGTACAAATATTTAATATATAAAATCCAGCTTTCTAAGGTCGACTGCCCTTTCTTTTTGTTGTTTAAACACGATTATTTGCTAGTATTTATATTGTGCATGTTAATAATTAATAATTCTTAACTTTAACCCTTACCTACAAATTTTATAATTTCTTCTTAAAATTAGTTCTTTTTCTGATAGTTTCTGGAAAGTTCGGAGGTTCCATGCTTGCCCAGAGAACACTGTAAAAATGCGGGCTGGTGACTGATGTCGAGAGCCCAGATTTCCCGAGCCGTTCCGGGAAGATGCTGCTGACAATTGAATTTAAATGTCCCCTCCGCCCGGAATCGCCTCCTATTTTCTGCGCCCCTCTCTAAAAAAAAGTCACCGGCATATTTTCAATTTACATAAATGCTTGTTGCCCGGCATACGAAATGAGCGCTGGAGGAAGATGGCATTAGATAGAGAGACCCCTAGTTCCTCTTTTTCGGCCAGCTTTTCCACCTGTCGCCGCTTTAAAGGTAAGGTGCAAATTTGCACAAGTCGCGATAAAGGAACGTGCGAGGGTCGGGAAAATTCCGCGCGGTATTTACACGCATTTTCCATTTTTTAATTTGTGTTTTTATTTCGCAGCCATTTTTTCTTCTCTTCTTGTGTCCTCTGCGGCTTACGCATTCGGTTTGCATATTTTTGTATGTGAAAACGCAGACTAATGTAATTCAATTAATCTTCCAGGCGGCGGTCCTTGCAGATCCCCATTTTGTCCTTCCATTATGTACATTTTTTTGCCTGGCCGCAAATTTTAATTACCATTTAACAGCTCTTGGGCTTAAGTTAAAAGAAGTAAATAAATATGGCAAGATGTGTGATATTAGTGGTTTTTCGTCTTGCATGGCTGTTATATTGGAATTATTTTAGATTTATTTGTGTAAAGATGTATATCTTTTATGGTCTATTTAATAGTTTTTGACATAATTGATTTTATGCCTTTGTAGAGACTTTTAAAAATGAGTAAAATTAAGTAAGTTTCAGAATGCAATTTACCTCACTTGCATTTTTGTTAAAAAAAAAAAAAAGAATTCTAGATACTATATTTTCAAATAAAAATACATTTTAAACAATGATCTATGATTGAGTAGCATTTAATGGGGAAAAATGAGTCTATTTAAAATTATGGATTTTAAACTATAAACAAACAATAATTAACCTGTTAGTTGAAATGTATTTATTTAGCAAATTACGCTTGGCATACAATGTTAAACTTTTAACTTTTTAAATTGTTTTATTATTATTTTCATTCTATATTAAGAGAGCGTTTTGAGAAGTGAAATGAAAATATTGTTTATTATTTTTGAGATCCCATTTTTTATTTGACAAAAATCGTAAAGCTCTTAAAATGAAATACTAACCTTTATTTATTATAATCCGATGACGTGTACAACATTTTATCTGCTGGAAAATACAAGCCTTTGATAACCATCACCCCCACTTATGTGAAATTTCATACCCAGACGAGGTCTCATCACACCATATCATCCCCTGGGTCTGTGAAATACCGATGCCGATACTCAATGGTGGCTATTCACTCCTATTCGGTCCATTTCATGGCAGTCTGCTCCCTCACCCTTTGGGCACTCAGATTCAATTACAATGCATCCATAAAACATGCCAACAACTAAATATATTTTTCGAGTAATTTAGTCTGCAACACACAAGCACAGTAGCCAGCATCGTGGTTGCCCTGGCCCCTATAGAGGCTATGGAAATTGCACTCAATGCACTTTACGCCTCCGCACTCGGAGTTTCCATTTGTTATTTCCATTTCCGGTTTATCAATTGATTGAGCAGCCCCGCCCACCCGGCAGCATCATCACCAGCATTCGAAGGTGTCCCCGACTCTTGTCCAGAAAACCAATGAAATTGCACACTCGAATGGATCTTTGTACGTGTATTAATACTTTTGTTATATTTTTCGCCTTTGTTTTTATTTAACGTTTCGTCAATTTACAAACTCTCGTTTCTAATGTCGCCTATGTATGTGTGAGTGTGTGTGTGTATGTTAGCCAAATTTGAATATTCATTTCAATTTTCATCTGCGTTGCCTTTCGTTTCAATTCGATTCGATTCACTTTCATCGTTACATTAAGTGTTGTTTCATTGGTTTCATTTGCTTAGTCGTTTGCTTTAGTTAGTTGTTTTCTTTTTTGCTCAGACAGTTGGTTTTCCCATTAATCTTTAATGCTAAATGGTAAATTGTTTCATTCAGATATTATGCATCTTGCATTGATGTGCGTGTACTTATAAACGTAAGTGTAAGTGTGATGGTATGATAGAGGGCGGTTAGAGCATATATTATGTAATTACTCGTATGGGTTTTAATCTTTGATCATATAGAATTACGTAATATTTGCCAGCCCCTAGATAAATGTAAAGATAGATAGTGTATCTGCATATTTTTGTGGTTTGAGTTGCGTGGAACTTGTTCTCCCTTCATCTGCAAAATATATAGTTTTCTTAAGCGAAAGTGCTCGAGTGTAGGCGTGTGTCTATGTCTTTGTGTTAATCGGTATACGTATGGATAGTGTATTTCAAAACTACAAATATGTAAAGAAAATATTTCAAATATTTATTACATAAAAGAACGTTAAAAAATAAAGTTAGCATCTAATTAAAATTAATTGAATTGTGACTAAGAAATAAAGTTAGCATCACATAAAGTATAATTTGCAAAACCTTTAGAAAAGATATGTACTTAACTATTTGTAGTTTTGAAACGCACTATATGTGTTTAGATCTTAGCTGATATATTTACTTTTCAGTTTTTGGTATTTTAAAGAAGCTTAAGCTTTCGAGCACTGATGTGTGTTCAAGAACCCTATATACAGATGAAATTGAAGTTTGCTTAATAACAAAGAATTAACTAACAGAAATTTAATAACAATGTAAACACTTCCAGATTCACTAAGAATTATCAAACGTGTTCAAGCTGTGGTTTTGTGTTCTGTTTCTTTTTCGTTTTCGTTTAAAATTAGTATCACTAACAAGCTTTTGTTTTACATTTCATATTTGCTATGCTCTGAGATGTGAGTGGATGATAAATCTAGAACCCTTTCGGGGATTCCCCTCACCGCACATCACCAATGTCTTATTTTCAATCTACTTTAGTTCAGTTTGTTTCGTGTAATCCGTGTTTGAGTGTGTGGTGTGTTGACTTGTTACTAAAGTTAAAGTTTTACTTTTGCTTGGTCGTCAATTGTAAATATATATAATTATAGGTATAGAATTTGTAGTATCTATAAATAGGTATATGTAACCGCTTATATGCACAACTAATCTCAAGAATCGATGCAATTCTGCAATTTTCATTTCCTATACAATTTGAAAAACGTCCGAAGGACTTGAGTGTATCTACTTAGAGCATACTCCTAAGAGAAGCCATCTGCCACGCCCAGCGACACAGCCTCCCCCGTAGCCGTGGCCTTACCTATTTAACTATATCGTATGTATATAAGGGATTTACAGGCTAGAAATTGTAAATTTATGCTACATAAAGTTGAAAAGGACAATAAAAATAGTCTCTCGAATATTTACAGCGGCATCTAGGGTGTTGAAGGAGGTATTGCTTTCGGCCTTTGGGTGTGGGTATGGGTGTGGTTGTTTTTGGTGGATATGTGGAAACTACCGGGGAGGGGTTCTATCATTATTGCCATCGTGGCCTCGACATATGCATACTAAACTGGAAAAATGTTTTGCAATATTTGTGTGTTGAATAAATTCCTCTTTCGCCTCTTCTGTTTTGTGAAACTTTGTGGTTGTTCCTTCTCACCCCGTTGATATTCAACTTTATTTGATGTTGTCAGCTTTTTGTTTATAGTTTTGTCTGCTGTTCTTGTTTCTTTGTCCGCAGAAATTGTTATTAATAATTTATTGATACAACAATTTGTGATATTTTTAGAATTTGCGTTGCGTGCCATCCCATTTATTTATTTATGCATTTTTAGTATTCGGGGCTGTCATCGTGGCTGCGAGATGGTTATTTTACCTAGCTGGTGTGTGTAGTTAATCGATTCTGGCAATGTGCGGATTTATGCTATACTATATACTATGTACAAATTGTTTCGCCGCTTCCGATTTATGCTGCAGACTTCTCCAGTTTGTTGCTTTTTTAAATTTCCACTTTGGTGTTTGGTTGATGCTTTCACATTGCTGATATTAGGGTCATGAAATCTGCAAATATAGCGAAGCGAACAAATATGAAATTAGATTAGCGGTCGCCAGAATATATAAACATAATTCCACGGCCTGTCGATAACAGACCATTGAATCTGCCACTTATTTGTCTAATATATGTATATGTTATATAGAAGCGTATGCTGCTGGTTTGCATATCCGTTCAATGAATATCATAGTGGTGCAAATATTAAATTTGTGGTCAATCGTTAGACGTTTATTCACTTAGTGTGCGCCGGAGTATGTTTATTTGCCAGAAAAATGAAATGAAAATAACATTTTTTAATATGTGTTTAAACCAAAATTTGTATAACTTAAGTAAATAAAAAATTCAAGGAAAAATAGAAAATCTATCGATGAACACATCAAGTAATTGGTTTTCCTTTTTTATTAAACTATTTTATGGCTTGATTTAACTCCCCTGAACTATCTCATAAAACGTATGTATTATAATCTTTTATGGCACATTAAAGAAAACTAAATATTTTACTAAAAAAAAGTATTTAATAAGGGATTAACTGTCATCATAAAAAACACGAAACCTCTTCACATTTAAAGGCCTTTAAATATTGCTTAATATTTACAGAATCATGCACTAACAAAATTTAATGGGTCCAATAAATTATGCTCATGGCACCCCATATTAATGAACTTTTGCTGGCAATTAGCTCATATAAATTTATTACGCAATGCATGAGGGGTAATTTCCGGTAATGCGATTTGGAGGGAGCCCCGAACATATATAATCTACGGCAGCTATTTGGCAGCTGCCAGTGTCAGGGCCAT
The DNA here is from genome assembly GCA_035046265.1 of Drosophila bunnanda. Taxonomy (NCBI): domain Eukaryota; kingdom Metazoa; phylum Arthropoda; class Insecta; order Diptera; family Drosophilidae; genus Drosophila; species Drosophila bunnanda. The sequence continues at coordinate 2,240,006 of JAWNOB010000130.1, forward strand.
TGCCATTGGCTCTCAACACTTTCCGGCCATGGCTGAGACTCATTTCGTATAATGGACCATCCAGTTATTTGTTATTAGCCCAAATGGGCATTCAAGAAACCTAAAAACCGGACGGAAAATATGGACCCAAAAATGTAACACTGGCAACCAGAATCCAATCGATTTTGATAGTCGCAACCCAAAAAGGTTTTCTCCAGGGAGCAGTGAGTGAAGGTTTTTCCTCCCGTATGGGTAGTACAGTACGTCACTAAACAATAAATTTCTAGCAAATATGTATTAAATTTAAATTAAATAACTTAAGGAGTATGTAGGTTTTATATTATTTAATATTGGTTTCCTTCTGCTGAAATATAATAATCATCAGCTTGCCTTATAGCCCTTACTGGTACTGTACAAGGAGGACTGTAAAAAAGGATAAAGGGGCCATGAATTTTCAGAACCTGACAATTTTTTAATCAACAGCCAGATGGCCAACAGTAACAAATGGCCCGAAACAAAAACCAGAAAAGAACTCGGCTAGGAAATGTCGCTAAAGCAAATAATAAAAAAGCTCAAAAAAACAAATGCAAAATATTCCCTAGCAATTTTGGCACGTGCACGCCTCGCATTTGTTGTTCTTGTGGATATTGTTACTGTTTAGTTGTTGTTGTTGTTGGCGATTGTGTGAACCTTGATTAACGCAACAGGATGGCAACAAGGGTTGAGGGTTAGGCGGAGGGGGGCACTGGGGCTGGCAACATCAGCGGCAGGAATATTGTTACTGTTTGCCAAATCTCTCGGCGCTGTCTCTCTAAATTTTAACTATGAATGTCCTGGGCCAACGACAACAACTGTAAATGTGCACTTGGCAAAAATATATAGCAAAAGGATGTGTGGGAAAATATGGGAAAAAATCAAGTAATCGCTGAGCTCTATTTTTGAGCAACTTATATTCCGTTTTATTAATAATAAAATCACTTAAAAATCATTTATTAATACTATTAAATTAAAATTAAAATTATTTAGCTAAATAATAAAATTATAAGAAACGATTTACAGCTTAAAATGATATGTTATTATATTAAGTGGCTGAAGATTAGGCAATAGATTGTAAATCTATTTATAAGAATTTGATTAAATTGTACACAAATGTATAGAAAACATTATAATTATGAATAAATTCGTATATATAAATTAATTAATATTTCATCTGAGAAATTCCTGAATATTTTCTAGGTACACAAAGGATTCCTTCATCATTCACTAGCTTTTAGATTTTTAAGCTTTACCTCTTTAACGATATTTTTTCTCTAAGAACCTCAACTTAAGCAAAGTCATTAAAACTTAATTACTTGCAACTACACACAGAAGTTCATATAGACTATTTGCGGAGTGTATTTGCCAGTTTGTGTATGGGGGCTGTTTGTGTATGTGTGTGTGTATGAGTTGGCAGTAAAATTTGTTTACCAAAACCTTCTTAGCTTGGCTTAGTAACCCCCGCACCGCCATTGTTTGTGTATTTGCATTTCGGCTCCTCTGGCTGCCTTGTGAGTCCCCCAAGAACCCCTAGAACCCCAAAAACCGCCCGAAACCACCGAGTCACCCACCGTTCCGCCCCCTTTTCCGCACTCCTTCACCTTCACCCCCTTTTGGGTGTGAAATTTCATGCATATATGTATGTATCTCTATGAGTGCTGGTGTATGTGTGTGTGTGTGTGTTAGCCTGTGTTCGTGCCTCGCCTTTGGCCTTTTTGCAGCTTTTGCTTTTTAGCCACTTTTGTTTGCCTTGCTGTTGTTGCCTTTGTTTGCCGCTCTCACCGACTCCTTGTTCCCGGTTCCTGGTTCCTTAGCTTTCGGTCCTGGCCAGCCTCGAGTCCTTTGACCAGGTTGGCAAAGGACGCGGAGCGTTGCCTTAATACATCTCAAGTAAGTGAAATGTAAATCGTTTTTCTGCCACTTTTCTAGCATTTTTTTTTATTGTGTGAGGGTAAAATAAAAGTACATGCGGGCAGGATCATGTTTAAAACGGAAAAACCTTTTTTTAAGTTGGAATATATTTTATATTTTAAAAAAGCTAAAGAGAACAGAGGTCATGTTAAAAAAGAAAACTAGAATTTAATTTTATGAATTTTGAATTTATGAATTTTGTGATTTCTTTCTTTAAAATTGATATACATTTGTACTTATGGAAAATTTAACTTGTATTGAAAATCAATTACATTAAACGTAAATTCATTAAAAATAACCTACTCTGGTAGAAATAGGTCCCTAAAAATAGAATATTTTCCTGGAAAACCACCATTAAATGTTTCTAAGGGGTATTTTTGTGTATTGTATATTTTATATCGTACCTTTCTGATAAAAAAAATAGCGTTTGGTGATCTTTAAAGTTCTAATCAATAAAATGTAGGCTTGCCAACGATTTGTTGCATTTTTTAAACACAATTCTATATACAATTTAAGATCAAATAGTAATAAACTCCCAGTTAAGCAATTGTTATATAATCTCATTGGCTGAGGTGTAGGGTACCCCCAGGGTCGAGGTCAGAACATTTAAGCCTTCTGCTCTTGCCAGAATTTTATGTGTCACCGCAGACAGCGGCGTCGGATGGGGATTTAGGGAAAGGTGGAGCGGTGAAATATATGAAACTAGCCGCAGCTGCACAGTGGCCATGGGGTGGCAGGAATCTCGGACTCGGCTTTTTTTTTGTTGACGGGACCGCAATGTGGAACGTGTTATGCAAATCTGGTCGAAATTGTAGGTAGGTATGTTTTCCCTACCGGTATTTGGCCAGCGATGAGCTCTGTTGACCATCTGCAATGCCAGCGGTGGCATCAAAAACAATTTAGCCGCTCCGCTCTGCAACACTCAGCACTTTTTGCCGCCGCACTCCTTTTGCGCCCCTATTTGATTCACTCAAAATGGTAATTTGAATTGCAAAAAGTCCATTGTTTCGTGCTTACTGCTCCTTTCATGTTTACCTCTGCCGCCAAGCAATTAGCAATGCAATGAGGGAGAGCCTTCCGGGCCGGGATGTCGCATTAAAAATGATATCCTAAGTAGATCGTACAAATTGCTCGCAATTATATTTAATAGCCCGTTCAAGTGGGAGCCGTAAACGTTGGGACTGCTAATGGGATGGGTTCTTGAGACGCCCACGACCCCGTCCATTCCGATTCGCTGCTCAAAGGCAAAAGCAATTTATCAAAAATCGGTCAAGAACACTCGGGAAAAGGAAATGGGAAACGCGTGACCTTTTGCCATCCAAGAAAAACTGACTTGAACTGTTGTTTCTGATGGTGTGCCGTAGTGTGGTCGCCATTGAGAAATAATTGCAAATGCACTTGGTATATGTTAACTTAAGGATATAGTACAGGATAAGTAATTTAATTCAGTCATGGCACGATCAACCATCATTCAACATGGGAAATACATCTGAAAACTAATTGTTACAGCTCTCAAAACATTTATCGAAGAACTTCGCTTAGTTGTATGTATCCCCCTGAGTTAATTGTAGACTGCTGATAACTTTGAAACTAAACAAGAGAGCACTAGGTCAGGCATATGGTATAATAAATGAAGCACATGTCCAATCACTTGTGCCATTTTGTTCGCCAATCAAAGTTTTCACGGTGCTTGATACAAAAAAAGGAGAAACAAAAGGGGGAAAAACTGAAAAGTTTTGTGAACTTTCTGCAGGCCAACTTATCGACGGTCTCCGGGCCACAAAACAATCAAAGTGGCACCAATGCCCCCCGGAAAAGGGGCGTAGGGCCATGTGGGCGTGGCGGCACACATTCGAGGGTAAACAATAAACTTCAATTATGAATATTTGAGCAACCTAGCAGGAGGGAGGCAAAATGCAGGGGTGAAAGAGTTGAAACACGCTCAAGGTGCGACACCGGCAGGAAAAGGACAAAGTTTTGCGGAAACTCTCCGTGGGAAACTGTGGAAACTTCGGCGCAAAGAAGGTGAGGACAGGTCGGGAGCAGCGAATTGACTTTGATCTTGGTCCTCTTACTCTCTGGCTTTGTTTGCCATTGAAACGCAAATAATAGGGGGCGAAATTAAACAAGCACTCCTCGAGTTCGGCGCAATTAAATTGAATTTGCTTTCGGCTTAATGGCCATAATAAGCCCGGTCGCCCAGTCCCGTCACGTGGCCCTAGTCTTGCCAATTAATAATTAAATTAAATCCGTCCGTCGCTGGGGCCGTAAAAGTATTAATTGCTGTCCACAAATCTGGCTTAGTCCAATCCCCCCAAGTGGCCAATAACCAACCCACCTACCCACTGACCCAAAGCCCGTCAATCTTTCATTCCCAAAGTGTTGCCTTGTTGCTTCCGGTGGCGGCAGCTCGAGAACCAATTGCACATCCCGGCAAACCCAAGGAGTGCCACAGCACACCGAGATTGGATTGGGCGATAATAAAAAATGAGCAATGCTCCCCCACCTCGATGTTATACGATCCCGGGCACCCGAAGGTTCTGGCAGGAGCTGGGGGCGACGACTCTTCCGTTTCCCGTTGGACAACTTCCGGTGGCAGCAGTTTGGCGCCATGTCATATTGACAGCCTCCACACGGTCTTATTAATATTGAAGTAACGTGTTACGGGTGTGTTTGTGTATGTTTGGCCTCCCAATGGCCGCATAAAATGCTTTAGCAATATGGAAGAGGGAGTTTGGCTCTAACTGCACTGGGAGAAATGGTAAATGTTACAATTATGCTGGGAAACGCCGAATTAATTAGCTTAAAATATATACTATCATTAAGGTTTTTTAAAGCCTTAAAAATATGTCTAAAAGTATTTTTTAGGTACCAACATCAGTGTAAAAATATCTCTTTTACGATGAAGAATGTTGTATAAAATATAAAGTGTCAAAAGACACTTTTTAAGGGTTTTAAAACATTATTTGATTTCCAAACCAATATGTTTAAAAATTATTAATAAAAAATATTCCAATAAAGGAAAACTTTTTATATCAGTGTTAAAAAATTCCTAGAAAAGCTACTGAAAATCTTAAGGATTACATAATATCATACAGAATAATCAGAATATTTAACATTGTAAAAATATATATATCCCTTTCAATGAAATACTTTTTCTTTCAGTGCACAAGGCGTGATAAACATCCGCTGATGGTATGAGAGCAAAAAGACAGAGATCCGAAATTGTATTGCAATAAAATGATTTATTTGGCCATATTTCCATTCGACAGGAACCAGGGACTTCGGCGGAGTCCAACTAAAGCTGGAAGTGGAGCCACTGACAATGTTGTGAAATATGCCATTGTCTTATGGCACGCGTCAAGGACAGGAGCTGGATTCTCCTATGTGTCCGCGTGTGTGTGTGTCAGGACTCATAAAAACGTAATAATTCCATTGGTGAAAAGGCCAGCCTAGACATGGCATGTGGAGTGTGTTGATAAGACCGCACACGGCCGTAGCAACAGATTTCGCATCTACCAGGGCCCGGCCCGGGTCTCCCTCGGACTTGTTATGTCATCCGTTCCTTCGTTTTATTGCAGCCGCAACTTTTATTAAATCGCCATGAGGAACAACCGAAGGAGCGGCCCAAAACGAGATGAGGGAATGAATACATTTTTTGACTGGCCTGCAAGGACCCGAAAAAAGGAAGGGAAAAAACTGAAACCTTATCTGCAAATGTCGTTCGCCTTCCTGCCTCTTTTTTTTCTTTAACGATCCGGATCCGGAGGATTGGCGGAACGAGTGAGGGAAAGGATTCACTTTGGCCTGCCTTTAATGGCCTTAAAATAGCCTGCCATGAATGCTATTTGCCGGGTTTATCAACGGCAATTGAGCCAAGCCATTGACGTAGATAAATTTAATTTACCTTCTATTTGGCTTGTCGATTTATTTGTCAGTATATGTATGCTGATTTTGAAAACGAATTTGCTTGATGGAACAATAACAACGAATTTCGTGTGGCGGGGCTTATCAAAGGCCAAATTAAGTTAAGTCGGCACAAACGCCAGCCATCTTCCAGCAGCAGCAGCAGCCAACTGCCAAGGGAGGCGGTCGATTTCCTTTGACAGGTCACGGTGGCGTATGAGCAACATATCACGCATACGACGTGGTATCCGAATACACTCAATTCCCGCAGACACAACGATTCAAGCACGCCTCATCAAACCCATCGCCATTATGCAATGGATTTCTAAATATGCAGTTTCGTTTGATTTCCCTACTGATGCAAGCGATTGCATTTGCATAATGTCCGTTTATTTGCTTTTGACAAATTATTTCGGCTGACAGACCTGAACAAATAATGCAAAATTAAATTTAGCCGCTTTTATAAAATAATAATTCACCTATCCAACATTGATTGGTAAAGTATTTTATAGTGGGAATAAAAAAGAAATGTTTTCCAGAAATAGAATAGATATGAAAACCAATTATACACTTGCCCGAAATTGATTGGAAAATTACTTTATTATTATTTATTCGTAAATGGAAAGTACTTACAGAAATAGAATAGAAACAGAAGGGCAGCTCAAAGGCATTTGAAAGGCAATCACTTAATCAATTTTCGAACCTGCCGGTTAGGGGCATAGAAAAGCCTTCAATTTTTTTTTAATAATTAATTGAGGGACAGGCAGCAGGTAGGCAATAGGGAAATTTCAACTGGGGAAAGGTAATTTAATGGCATTTTAATTACAAAAACCGAAACGTAACGAAAAGAACATAAAGGCATGGCCTTCGCTATTCAACCATTTTGTTGCTGTTGTTATTATTATTAGTATTGTTGTTTTCGTTGTTGTTGTTCTTGTTCTTGTTGTAGCTTGTTACAAATGGCCAAGCTATAAATTGTCGGAGCCATAGTGTCCATCATGTTGAAATGCTTGAATTTTTCATCGCTTGCATTTCAATTTCATGGCCAGCCATTAAAATTGACAGTCTACCGCACACACACTCCCTCGACTGAACGCCCCCGAAAATGTGTTGAGGCAAAGATATATGTATATAGAGGGTGGAGAAAAAATAAGGGAAAATAAAAGTGACAGTAGGAAAATGTACTAAAAAAGTCGTGTCTATGAATCAAGGCACCCAAAAAGGGTTCGAACTTGTACTGGTTTCGTTTCCGAATGTTATTTTATAGAGTGTCCCAAAGAAATATAGCAGAATATCCTTTTTATTTTTATTATTTATTTTAAATAGTTTTGCTTAATTATCAATCCTGAGACCAGGGTATAGACACATTCGAACCCTTTGGCATTCCTCGCTGAACTGTTGTCAATTTTTCGCTGCTCCCTTTGCTGGTCTCAGTTTTCCTCTGGTTTGTGCTGTTTTTGCTCAGCACTTTTCCTTCTTTGTATCCTTGTTGTTTCGCAATCCAAGCGCGATTGAGTTTGGCTTCTTCTTCTCTGTGAAAATCTGCTGATTTTTTTCGCTGCTCGTTCTGTGCAGTAATTTCCCTGCGTTGCCTTTCGCGCTGCCTGCCCGGCTGGCAGTGCCTTAAAAGCATGTTGCATAATTTACGCGATGCGAACTGCCAACTGCCGGGTCTGAACCGGGTTGGGTTCAGCTGATTTGCCGTTTGCTTGGCTTTTGGATTTTGATTTTGATTTTGATCCGGCGGGTGCTCGCTGGGATTTTGGGCCGGAGAAGTATGCCACTCTCGGTTTGAAATGTTTCTTTGCATTTAAGATATGTGGCGGCAACAGCGGATGGCACTCAGATTTGCCAAACTAGCCGTGGAAACGGCTAATGTCAGCGAAAATTACGTATTCATGGTTCACCAGGGAGCTCTCGTTTTTTTCCAGCTGGAAATTGTTTGACAATTATGGCAAAATCCATCAAATCTCTTTCATTTCTCCCTGTGTAGTCTATAAATCTGACAATTACCGAGTGTGCCGGGGGTTCAGGCGATTGATTTATCGTTCGATTGAAACAATTTGATCTGGATGCGCTTGACAGTCGCTTGATTTACGCAAGTGACAAACATCGGATAATCGGCCGGCAGACATCCAGCCATCAAATGTGTCCATCCAACCTCCCAAAAGCCGATGACTTCGTGATTAACCCTCCACTGGCCCCATCGTCCACGGGGAATTCGCACTCAGCGCGATGGCAATATTAAATTTATGCTCGCTAAACTTTATAATTAATTACATTCGCATAATAAACGAACTTAAATATGAAAATGAAGTGCAAATACAAGCAGCCAAACAGGGAAGGTGCTTAAATTGGATGGGGATGGAATGTTGTTAGAACTTGTCAGCATCTCCTCCCAGCGACAATTTAATGGCGCTTACATGAAATAAATTTCCACAAAATCAATTTCAATTTGGAATATATAAACTGGGTGGGAAAAAAAGGTGACAAAAAGAGGCTAAAAACTTACTAATATGGCTGGAAAGGGGACACTGATATCCGTTGTTGTGCCATTGCGGCATGGCTGTCAAATTTGCTTTTAAATACAATTTGATGAAACATCAAAATTGCATTTAGTTAAAAGTCACACATACTTTTATCAAATGTTTTGAAAGTCATTAGGCATTAAATAAGAGTCCTGATTCTTTTTTGGCAATAAGTAAATAAAAACAATACGTCTGCCTTATATAAATACATTTGTTTGAAACATTTGCGCAAAGGAATTGTATTAATTTACTAATTGATTTTCAAGTGGATTTCTAGAACAAGTTTTCTTAATTTCTATTTTATAATAAATGTATTTAAATGTGACTTAAAAAACGCTATAATATGCTTCCCTTTTGAGGGATACAATTATTATTCTCCGCTTGTATATATGCGTGTGGTATTATGGTTTACACCAACAATAATACAATTTCCCCATGACAGGATAATGTGCACGAGAGGCCTGGCTCCAAGGAGCACACTTACACACAGATGCACGATTGCCTGGATTAGTCGTGTGGCATGTTAGGTACCCCCTGGCTCCCTCTGCATCTCGCCTCCCCTGCCAAGGATAATATCATCATCAATCAGGACAAAACAGATCCGATATGCATGTGTTGTACGTACTGGCAAACGATACTCTCGGGCACGCCAATTTGTAGGCACAAATCAAAGGATATTCCCGGAGGGAAAAGGACTTGTGTCTCTCCCATATATTATCCATATTTTATAAGCATGTGATCGGAATGAATATCTTATAGAAGGGAGACCTGCTGGGAGTCGGCAGCAATTTAGAGTCAAATTTAAAAGGGTTTGGCCATGAATTTTATAGAAAGTTAGAATTTATGAATTACTAATGATTTTTTAACTTTAACTTGAATTTCACTATTAATAAATGAGGTTATCTATATCCTATCTGCTTCAGTTAGTTTACGTTCAATCTTATCTGCATGAATTCGCTATTATTTAACTTTTTTAAGAGCTGAGCAAACTCCCATTTATATGCCGATTAAGTGAACAGCAAATAGTTAGATAAATGCACTTAAATTTGAGTCAGTTTCAAATATCTAATGCCTGTGTGTGTGTAAGTAAGTGTGTATGTGGGTGTGCACTTAAAAAATTTCAATGCCTGCTTTCAGGCTGCGAATCCGGCTAAAGTGGAAAAACAAAGTCGTAGGGAGATAGCCTCGGGGCCAAGCCTATGCAAATGGGTTCCGAGCCCGAGCTCATGGTAATTGAATCACGCTGCGAGTTGTAAGCGACTTGTAATGCATTCCCATACCCATTACCCCCCTTCAATTTCACCCAAAAGGGCCCCAGGCTGGCCATTAGAAAAGTGCACGAGTTGATGGTGGATGGTGGGTGGTGGTGGCATTTCTGTTTGACAAACGGCATTTCAATGCTTTCAACGCACACGCAAACTAGCAAACAAACAAACAAATAACAAATATCATTACAGCAACTTACACATGCAAACGGCAGGCTGGCTGACAACTACACGGAGCACATACAGCCAAGGTCATGATAATAAAACAAAGAAGATATTATAAAAATATAGAAAACCAAAGAATTACTAGGGATTATTTGGCTTTCACCAACCACTAAATAAAACATTCATAACCAGTCTTGAGCTACTTGAAACTTAGCTCAAGCTTCACCATAAATTTTAATGATTTCGATATTTTATCATTCATTTCTTATTGCTATTTTCTTAACCTTCACTGTGTGCACGTACATATATGCACACTCGAAAGGATATGAAAGCCGGCGACGACAACGAGCATACATAAAAGATGAAGAAAAATTGCATATAAATACGGAAAACACTTGCCACGGGGAGTGAGGGCGAAAAAGGGGTGCTGGTGCCGGGCAGGAGGCTGATGTGATGCTGATGAGAGAGCTGCTTGCGATTGTCAAGAGGATGTTCGGATGGGAGGCAAAGACAAGCCATCCGCCGCCGCCGTCACTTCGATTGAACTTACCATGGCGTATACGTAATTTATGCATCTATCTGCATACAGTCAAGCGTGGCTAAGAAAAACACGGTAAGGCTTGTATTTTTTAAAAAATACCTTCCTTAATATTTTTATACACCTAAATACTAGATGCTCTTCGAGGAATTTAACCAGGAAAAGCTTTAACCAAATCTTAAATGTTGGACTTCCCGAAGCTCAACTGTTTGGAGTTTTAAGTATGCAAAATACATGTCCTTATGTGTACACTTTATGCATACATCGCATACATATATATGTACATATATCATCTTGCCTCTTCACATACATCTTCATGTCGAAAGAAATTTCGCGTTGAAAGCAACAACAATAACTGGGAAATAGCATTACAAAAAAAAAGAAAAGAAAAATATGAATAATAAGAATAATGTAGGGGGGAGTTTAACATGGAAGGCATCAAACTCACAAGGACCAATATTAACACGTGCTACATCGAATGACATTCAACCCTTTGTCAAAAAAAAAGAATCGAAAAAAAAAGAACGGAAAAACTATGGTATTTTCCAGGCTACTAGTTTGGAGTTTAATAAATATCTCTTTTCTTGTGTGATCAAGACTTAATTGACTTTAAATTTCAATAATTTATATAGACATTTTTTGTTTCTCTCGGATTTAAAATAAAACCTTAGAATAATCTGTATATATATTTAAAAGCTTTGTCTAAGATGCTTTTCCAACATCCCAACAATCTTGACCGACACTCTGGTAAGATATTATTAAGCTGCCCGTAAGGATTTTCCATGCTTCTTATTCCCTCCCTTGTATCCATCTTTATTTTCTTTCTTTATTTCCTAGTATTTCTACTTTGACACCTTCTTATTGTTAGAGAGACCCCAAAAGGGTTAAGTCTGTGACATTTTGCTATATTCTACATTTAAATTTAAATGCTCATGCATTTTCTATGTTTGCCGTTGGCTTAGAGGGAAAGCTGCAAAAACAATCACACTAAGAGCAGATATTCCATCAACAGTCGGACCTTAAACAATGTCAGCATATATACACTTTGATAGAAATCGAGACATATCTTGGATATATTTTCAAATACATGCTAGTTTATGGGATCAATATGTAGTTAATTAGAGTTATTTTAAATGATAATTACTTAAATTATTTATAGGCAAAGATTTAGTAATTTTCTACAAAGGTTATTCATGATTCATATTTCTTGAAGTTATTATTTCTTACTTTAATGAAATATAAAATTCTTCAGAAAGCATTTAAGCACTATCTGTAACTAATATTTCAATGAATAAAATCTTGAACATTGTGTAAAGACTTGAATTGTGATCTTTCCCGAGTAAATCTACCATTTCTTCTCTATCACTTCCACTGGCAATGCCTAAACGTTAAACTGTTGTGCAAACTATGACCAAGGATTGGGGATGGGAGCACAGCCAGATATGGATGAGGGGCAGAAATGGGGTCCAAAAGACGGATGCCAGGGGCTGGCAAAATTGGGGCTGGCAGTACATTTGTGCAGTAATCTTTGCATGCACAATGAGCTCTCGATGACGTCGCGTGTGTGTTTGCTCACGGCCTATCTGGCAGCCGCAGTGGCTGGCAACATTTTGGCCTCGCATGCAGCACAAACAACTCGAAGTGGGCTTAAAGGAGGCGGGCTTCGTGGGGCTTGCAGCAGGTGAGCGACTGAGCCAGGGAGCACAGGTGAACGAGAGCGTGTGGAAAAACAGCCGAGGGCCTCGTTTTCACAGTCCGTTTGCACTGCAATTAAGAGTCTGGCCAAGAACAAATCCACGCAATTTTGCACTTGGCATGATTACGAGCCTAATTACACTGTCAGCTATCAGAAAGTGTGGGTAATACTCGAAAATTACATATGCTTTTCTTTTAGATACATGTGTGTGCCAAGAATAGTGATATTTTGCAGTTGTAAAAGTCCAGAAATTATAGCTTCAAGTCATAAATTGATTTGACAACATAACCCTACCATGAAAACCCTTTAACAGGACATTTTGTGGTCACTCTGAAATGACCCAATATTTCCCCTACACTTTGTACCAATTTAATCTGGGAAGGCAACGAGCTGCCATCGACACTTGCTACCTGCCGCCATAACCATAATACAAAAAGACGCACTCAAAGCGCTCATAAAACACTTACACTCAGTGCCACCGACCCCACACTCATACTCATACTCAGACTCACACTGACACTCACACACTCTCGCAAAGACACACACGTGCGCTTTTATACACTCATTGTGGAATGGGTATAATTAAATATGAAAACATATGTTTCCCCTTTGCTTTTCACAAAAGCCCGGAACAAAGTCAGAGAAAAATCAATAAGGAGTCCGATCCCGTAACAGGGCCATTGAATTCGCAATTTATTTACCAACAACTGGGTATGGCTGGGCGTGGCCAGTGGCCAGGACACTGGATAATTTGTATTTAAGTAAGTTAAGTAAATCAGTTGACGAGTTGGCGAATGAAAATCATCAAATATTTATAAGCTCCACGTTGAGCTCGCTACAAATTTTACGACATCGCGACCCGGAAAATGGGGAAAGGGTCTTGAAATTAAGGGTGGCGGCCTAGTGGCATTGTCAATTATGGGAATTATGAGCAGTGAATGCGTCAGAGAATACCGGCTGTTGGAGCCCATCCACCGCCAACTTCCTGCTTACCCACTTCCCTCGTTATCCACGGCTCTCCCTTGGCAATTGCGTCAGCAGTTAATTTTTATGTATTTTTAAAGCGCTGCCATATCCCCCGTTCCCTGTTTACGGGCTTAATAAGTAGGCCCCGGCAGATTAACGGCCGTAAGCGACAAGCCGGATAAATATCTCGGGAGCGACGAGCACTCGATACAAAATTTATGCACTTCACTCAAGTGCTGTTCTTCGCCAAAGAAAAAGAAAATCATTTTGAGACAACACAAGAATATGCAAATAAAAGAAAGTCGACTGTTTTTTGCAATGTCGACAATATTTTTGTATCTTGTTTTGTCTTTATTAACGTTTAATTGAAGCAGATGTTGGGGTATTGATGGGGAGAAATCATTACATCAAAGTAAAGTATTCTATGATAAGTAATATGATATTATATGATAATTAAAGTAAAGTTTTAATTTACTATATTATTCTATATATTATAGACTATATAGCTTCTGGTTTGGTTGACTGAGATCTCTTTAGTCATATTGAATTTTATTAAAGTAAAACATTGTCTTCTTTATTCTACATGTTATTTAGCAAGTAATTATGGTAATCACATTTAAGAAGTTTTTGCTACTTAGGCCCAAAACTGGTCCATCCGGCTCGAAGGAGAAAGAAAGAAAGATATCTTCATCACCCTTATTCAGATAACAGAACATATATCAAAAACATGGTTCGTTTTTAGAAATTAACCCATCTTTTCATTTTAAAATATCAGTTTAATAAGCATTAAATACAGCTTATATACCCAGATATCAGCCTAAGTAATGGGTATTTGGCAAAGAAAAGAAACCAAAGCCAAGATCATGCTCGACGCATTGAGGAGTGCACTCAGCTCGGCTGCTGGCATAAGTATGATGATGAGCGTGTTGTCGATATACTGAGATAAAGCCATCGACTTGTTGTTTCCCTTGTTGTTGTATATGTTTTTCTTGTTTCTGTTTTTGCTGCAGTATATACGCTTAAGTTCATGCACAGAAAATTACAAAGAACCAAAGGAGAACGGTGCGTCCTGGCTTCCTTGCTGCTATCTGTATTATGCTCTCGCCCCATTATTGTCTTCCCAGCTCACTCCCCCCCGGATCCGGCAGCTGCCTCATCTACACAATTGTTGCATTAAATAAATGTTTTTTGTGCCGGGCTTCGCTTTACTTGCTTACATACGAGTACACGGAGAAAAAAAATCATAATATAACATACTAGTGAGAAGGATTACTAGAGACCGATTAGTGGAGATACAAATTGTATTTATAAAGGGACCTAGTGATATCTTAATCTTATTGAAATGTGTATTTTTCCTTTTGGTTAAATTTCGCTATATAAAGGGTCTATATTTATCTCAGTGCACATAAGAAAGCATTCCAGCAGAATGGCGGGGGAAGCCTTCCAGGCACAGACGTTGATAGATTTCCCTGCATGGCCGACACTCCTGGGCGAAGGAAGCGGAAATGGCTGAGAGAGGGGTGGCATGGTGTAGGAAATTTAGAAAGCTCAACCACCCACACAAACACACACACACTTGCTGATGGCGATGTTTGCGGTGTGTGCAGTGCGTTTTAATGAGTTTTTTGTTCTGCCGTAATTATTTTTGCAGTCTGTTGTACTAGCACATGCACAAATATCCCCGAAGGACCGACTAGCAATCAGGTCCTGAGCCATTTTAATGAAAAATGCTAAATGCAGGAAATGCAACATATTCTCTCTGGGTTTCTCTAGGTTTCATTTAGATTACATATTAACGTCCCAAGGAATGAGATGAGAAAGCTGCAGAAAAGGATACTGTCTTTGTGAAATAATCACATTTCCTTGTCCTTTATTCATATTCCAACAATGATAATATTAAAACACTGGCGTAATAATCTGATAGCTATTCATCTTGCAAATGCATACAGTTCTTCGTTTTAACAACAATCTCTTCGCTTTAAATGAAACATTTTAGGGCATTACAAATTCCTTGGGAAATATCTTTGAAAAGGGCTTTTCATGGCATAGCAATCAGCAAATTGGAAGCGAAAATGTAAAATGCAAATGCCCAGCGATTAAGACTGAAACTTTGGCATTAATCGCCTTCACATGTTCGACTGTGGCATTATGTTGTTGCCATTCCATATTTACATTTGTAAAATTGGAGCGCCACAAACAAATCCTCAGCCTCCCCGATCCCCCTGTCAGTCGGTCCGCTTGGCCCCATTATTATTATTATTATTATCGGTGGAGCAGCCAACTGGCAGACTGTCCAACCACCTGACATCCCTGCCATTGTTTACATTAATTTGATTTAAAATGCAACGCCTGCGAATCAGGCTCCTGCTGCAGTCCCTTGCTAAGCTGCCAACTGTAAACAATTTGTGATTTGCGAAATTCTGGCCCATGACGCATGTTGGGTTAATTAAAATGTTATTAAAGGGGAGGCTTTTCAGGAGAATTTGCTATTTCCATGACAGCATCGCGTTGCGTATACGCCATGTATGACGGCATAAGAAGCAAAGAGGCGAACAGTGAATGCTACGCAGCAGAAAGTTTAATGAGTTTATAAAGCTTTATAATCAGTTTATATATAATTATATTTTTACAAAATTGAGGGGCTTCAACGGTTTTTTTAGATTTTTAAAATGAATATTTACAATAATATGTACGAGGTTTTAATGCAGGAAAACTTGATTTTTATATTCAATTGTAAGTAATTGCAAGAGTATGCAAACTTCAGCTACCTAAAGTTAGATTTCCTTCTTGTTAGTTTCAGGAATTTATAATTCCCACCACTTACTCGCAATTTTCTGCATAAATAGCAGCAAAGATTAAATACCATAAAGGGCTGTGTGTATAGACAGGTAATAACGAGCAACACTAAGTCTTTATATCCATTATAAAATGTTGTTTGTTATGCTTATTATATTTCGTTTGCGTAAATATTTTGACCGCCATGGATAAACATATGAGCACACAATGAATCCGTGTGTATACTCTACGTGGTTTTTCTGTGCAGCATTTAATTTGCTTATTGTGGGAGAATTATTTCCCCAGTATTGACTCAGCGAAAAGCACTTTCCCTCTTTTTTAACAGTTTGGTATGAAATATAAACTAACATACTTAATGTAGGGCTTTAAAGGTCGACGGGTCGGACATGTGTATAGTGTTTTAATTGCAGCGTTTACACGCAATTTCTTATTACTCATTTAATTCGATCAATTTGCTTGTGCAGCAATTTTGTTTTATTTACACACACATAGACCTGAGATCCGGTGAGGTCAGGGAAGGCTATTTTTATGCTGTTGTTGCTGCTGCAGTGGCATTAAATTTTGTTTTCAATTTTCAACACTTTTAATAGCCAATTAATTAAACGGGCAAACAGCAACAAACGACTATTTACCCAAATATGAGCGGGAACAGAGGAAAAAGTATATCAGGAAAATGTGTATAAGGTTTTTAATTATATCATTATTTAACAAATATATCAAACTTTGAAAAACAACTTAAAAACGAGTGAGTTCAAATCAATAAATTCTTCTGTCAGCATAAAGTTTCCTTCTTACAGCTTCTTAAGTTGTATACAACCAAAGAATAGATATTTTTTCTCTTAAGATGAATATTTTACTATAAAATAAATAACCATCTCCATATTTCAAAATTATATAGTTTCTGTGTAACCATGCATAAAAATATACAAGAACATAACTTTGTGCGGTGTATGTTTTCTTACTATACCATACCATATATATATTGAAAGAATTTCCCCGTCGGCTTTTGCACATGAAAAATAAAAAATAAAAAACCAAACATTTTTATAATTGCTGGCCGAGCTTTTATTATTCCGCCGCCAGCTGCTCGCTTCCCAGACTACGACCTGGTACACCTAGTATACCTGCCACACCAACCACCTCCCATCACCATCCAGCTGGCGACTAGTTTTGAGGCAAGGAACTTTTCGCTATCGCGGCATGCATAAATCATCGACCTACTTGACCCTTATAATTTATGCTGGCTAAAACAATTGCTAAATAATGATTTTTTAAACAAAAGCCAGCTAGCCAGCCGGGAAAATTGTAAATTATGAATGCGAATGGCGAGAGTCAATTAAGAAAATTACTATTTATGAGGCTAACATGACAAACATTTGGGGTTTGGGACCCCAGGAGATTAGAGGTAATTTGCAGTTTATCCTTGGCCCTCCACTACCGCTTTTGTCAAAGTTGAGTATTTATATCTACGCATGAATAATTTAGGCATCAAGAAGGTCCCCAATGTCCGGACCAATCTTGGTTTCTGGTTAATGGGTGAGCAAGAGACTCGTCCTCTCCCTTGTCCTCGGCTTGATTCCTTTCCCTCGAACTTTCTGTGTTTTAGGTTTTACAAGTTATTAGCATGTGCCAAGCGCCACACAATTTCATTTGTGTTTAATTTAAAATTTTAATGAATTAAGCAAATACAAGTGGGTCTGGTGTAGTAAAAAGTTAAGTCAAGTTATAGTCATGGAAAACCTAAGGTTTTCCTAATACTCCCTTTTATATATATATATCAGTTTAAATTTAAAGCGTTAGCCTTAGATGTGGCTAATCGATGGCACGCTTAAAATAACTTCCCCGCCCGAAAATGTAATTAAATTATAGGAAAAGACAACATGTTGCACATATAAAAGCCCGGGGGTTGACAGCAAGTTAGCCACACGAAAAGACTGCGGTCAACCCTAAACCCATACGCATATATATGTATTTATAGAACGAGTACACGAACCCAGACAAGCGGTCATCAATTCAACAATGGCCGTGCACACATTTATTTTCTGATTCCAAGCTCAAGCCAAGGGCGTAACCTTTTTAAAATGACTTTTGGGCGTTACCAGGGGCAACAATTAAAAACGAAATCTCAAATATATATGTATATATACATAAGCTAACCCCAAGTGGGGCCAGGAAAAGGGCTTGGAGCGGCTCACTGATGTGGCAACATTTGTCCAGTCCCCAAAAAGGTAGTCCTGGCAACGCACAAAACTCACTTTCACTTGATTAACAGAGGGTAAAAAAGGTGAAGGCAAAATCTTAAAGGGAAATTGGCGGCAGGTGTGACAGGTGACAATTTAATAACAACTCGCAAACCCACCAACTGACTCAATGATCATTCGCATTCATATTGAGACTGGCGACGCAGCAGCTGGGCCGACAATCAATCAAAAAGTTGCCGAAAAGTATATAATTGAATGCTTTTGTTACTTTCTGCGAGAGAAACTTCAATTGATTCGATTTAAATAAGCCAAAAAGGGAATAAGCGAACGAGAAAACTTTTCAAAAGTGGGTCCCTTCCTTTTTGGAATATAAAAATGAATAATATTTAAACTCAGAAGTTACCATTAAGCTCTTAAGATGCATAATTAAGATATTACTGAAGAGATTATGAAAACGGATTTAAACTGAATTTAAAGTAGCATTTCTTAGCTCTAAACTATTTAAAAATATGGAAAAAACTACTCACACAATGAGAACAGCTCCCGTTCCTGCTCCGGCTCTGCATTTGGTTCAGCTTCCACTTCCGTTTCCGGTTCGATCTCCGACTCCCGTTGGCCGTCGGGGATTGGTTGTCACTATGTACTGGCCGAATCACCGAGCGGCGAGGCTATGTTGCTATTGCTATTGCTATCCGAAGCGGAGAGGGGGCGACAGATGCCCAGGCGAGTGGGACCCGGCGGCATGGACTTCAGTATGGCCACCGCCTCGTCCAGCTCCAGGCCCTGCAGCAGGCGATCGCCGACACTCATGAGGCGGTCGCCCGGATATATCTCGTTGGTTGCCTCGGCAGCACCACCGCGTATCAGGCCACGAATCACGATCACACTTCCCTCAGAGTCTAGGGGATCCTGGTAATCCAGGATGGAGAAGCCAAAGCCGTGCTCCGTCTTCTCAATATCCACGGCGGTCACTTCACAGCTCCACAGGGCGAGGCCGGACACGTTCTCAAGCGACTTGGAGCGCACTCCTGCAGTTCCATTTCCTCCCGATCCGCCGGCTCCGCCGCCTGCATCCGTCAAAGTCGCCGTGCTGGACGTGTACAGCGAGCTCTCCGATTGGGCCTTGCTTAGCAAATTCTGGAGACTCTGGTGACCACCGGGAAGGAGGCTGCGCGTCTCGAAGGCCTCCGGGTTTTGCGAGGTATTTATCACCGACGGAACGCGAGTGCCCCGGGCACACACCAACTTAACGCGGGCGGGCAGCTCTTTGAGGATTTTGACCACATCGATGTGGCGTAGGCCCTGGAGCTTATGCTCGTTCACCTGCAGGAGCTCATCGCCCGGCCGCAGGATGCCCTGACGGCCCACCGGCCCGTCGGCGAGTATAGAGCGTATATAGTGATGCGGGCGCTTCTCAATGCCGCACTCCACGTCCACGGTGCCTTCGAGGCTGATCCCTAGACCTGAAAGTTTATTTATTTCGGCAACTAAAATTTCACTGTCGGGAAACTCACTTTTCCAGGCCACGCGCAGGGAGGCGGCGGTCGGGCTGGCCACCTTGGCAGGTGCCTCGTTCGTGGGCGTGGGCATCTGACCGGGATCGGGATCGAGATCTGGATCTGTGCCGGGATCTTCCGGTTCCTTAACCTTACTCGACTCTGCTCTGGACCCCTTTCTGGCCCTTGCCACACCCATTCCCGTTCCAGTCTCCGTCTGCGTCTCCGTTTCCGGCTCTGGACACTGCTCATCGGTGTCATTGCCACTGTCATCGGCCAGGTTCGGGCTCCTGCCATTGGTTAGGGGCGCTACTGGACTGGTCGTGGCCAGTTTTGTCACCCCGCCACTGTGATCGCTGCGGTCCAGCACGTGCGACATGTTGGACTCCACGGTGTCCCGCGAGGGGAGTTCCACGAATTCCTCGCCGGCTCCCGAAACGCCCACATCCTCCGCCTCGGCCTCGTCGCCTTCAGTGGCTATAGAATCGGCATCCAGCGACTTGGGTGGCAGCCAGCTGAGCGTTGCTATCGAGGGTGACCCCGGCATCGAGAGCTGTGACTCCTGGTCCTGGTCCTTCTCCTGATTCCTGTCCAAGCCGGATGGTCCAGCACTGCCCTTGATCTCCGTGAGAGCCACTTGCAGATGCTCGAATTTCCTACCCCGCAGAAACCGCTCCAAAGTCAGGTGAACCTCGATGTCTGTGTTCCGGAGCAGCTCCACAGCTTGGTGGTTGGTCACCCCGGACAGAGACCTTCCATCCACGGCCACGATGCGGTCGTTGATCTGAATTTGACCGCTAGTCTCCGCCGCACTGCCCTCGATGATGCTCTTCACGAATATCCCCGAGAGATCCTCCTCCTCGCAAACGTAACCGGCTACGGTTATGCCCAGGCCATAGACGTTCTTGTGCAGCTCCACCACGTAGGTTTCCGTTTCCGGTGAGTCCATGTAGGAGTCGGGGGAGCCGGAACCGGAGCCCGACCCCGAACCCGAGCCGGAGCCGCAACCGCCATCCTCATTGGCCAACAGCTTGCGTTTGCTGCCGGCTATCACAGTCTCAATGTGCTGATGCTGTTCCTGAACGGACCGCCATTGGGTCTCTAGGGGCAGCAGCTGCAGGGCGGGGCGTGGCGGAGGCGATAGTATCGAGAAGGGCACTATATCCAGATCCAGTCGCGGGCACGGTCGCTGGCCAGCATTGGATTCCGCGCCGTTAGGATTGCCGCCCGGAATCGGTGGCAGTGGGAAGTCGGCCAGGTCGCCGAGCTCCGTGAGCTGCAGCTGCGCCGCAGGCGCTTCCATGGCGGACATCTCGGAGCCCTCGACGGGACCGCCGCGCACCAGACCCACCAAACTGGCCACGTCCATGCCACCGACACAGACGCCGCCTCCGCCGCTGCCATCACCACCGCTGGATGCTGCTGCTGCTGCTGCAGCGGCTGCTGCTGCCGCAGCGGCGGTGGCAAAGCTCGGATTCTGGAAGAGATGACGCGACAGTTCTTCCGGGTCGGAGAGGAGCTTAGTTGGTATAATCGGCGCCTGACAGGCCAGCGTTTGGTAATCGATGGCCGTCGGCTCCACCGGCCGCGCCACTATCAGACGCACCTGAGCTCCGGTCTGACGAAGAACTGTGGCGACCTGCTCCGAGCTGAAGCCCCGCAGATTGACCTCGCCGATTTGCAGCAGATGATCGCCCAACTGAAGACGTCCATCTCGCTCGGCCACGCCCCCCGGGGTCAGGGCCTTGATCACCACCCCCGTGCTGCGGCCGCCCACAAGGATGAAGCCGAGACCGTTGCCATCGTTGATCAGATCGATAACCTCCACCTGCGACCATTCGGTGCTTAGAACCATCTTTCCCAGCTGCTGCTGCTGCTGATCCGAATGCCTGCTCGCTTTCTTGTAGTTTTACCAGATGTCGTCGACGCTCGTCGTTGTGTTCTGTCGATTGTTTGTGTCGCGGCTCCTGCTAACATGTCGCAATGTCCGAAATTTTCGGGTGGTGCTGTCGGCAATTTGGGTTTTGTATTTATTTTCGATGCTGCTTATGCTCCGCCGTCAAGTGTGACATTGATGAATATTATGATTGCCGCCGCTGCCGATTTGCTTGTTATTATTGCTATCGCATCGAGAGTCATTCAACCGACAATTATGGCCCGGCAACTGCGCTCCTGGCACCGACAGCGCCAGCCGCATCATCCACGACCGCAACAGCACAGCGCACCTGTAATTATGCAGCACACGCACGCCCATCAGTATGGGTGTGTGTGAATGTGGGATGTAAGGGGAATACGCGGCGTATACGCAATGTATGGTAGAGTGAGTAGCGTACACGCTGCGTATACGCAATGCGGGGACAGGAGGACTGGGGACAATGTGGTAGTGCAGGAGTAGGCGTGACACGGGCGTGAAGCGGGAATTTAAATTGCTGCCCCGCCAGGCATAACATTCGCCTTTCCCAGCGAATACCCTTAGTCACGGCAACTGATTCACATATGTATGCATATCTGCTAATAATTCCACTTCAAGAAGAGGTAGGAAGTGTTTAAATAATTAAAAGCTGTTAAAATCAGGAGGGTGTCGCAATAATATCTACACAGTTTCCCTAAGAATCTTATGTTTATTTTAGTTAAAATAAAAGTTTGCAAAAGTTTATGATAAATCAGGAAACAAAGGTTATATTTAAATAAACATAGGAACATATTGTGTTGAATAATATATATTTAGCTCTATGGGGGAAATTTAAAGAGATATTTATCTATTCAAATTCACCCCCTTTTTTATTTGAAAAATCCTATACTTGACCCATCTGCTTAGTGAGCTGACATTAATTTTTGATCAGGACTGCCTAGGGTATGCATAACTCGACATCGGTGTTCTTTGAACGTATCCAACGTGCCCCCTTTTTTCTTTTTGCTCTTTCTGCCTTTTTAATGGCACCTTTTTTGCACGATTTTGTAATTTACATGCACACACACGCACTTGGGCAACGGGAAGTTTTTACCTTGCCGCTCACGTGCCACGCATGTTTGGCACCAGTCTCCTCCACCCAGCTCCCTACCCCGGCAGCTCTAATTGGAAAATGCCATGCCACGTAGGAGGCTCGAAGGACGAAGGACGCAGGACGTAAGACTGCTTAGTGCTGCATACTCAGCGGCGCCGTCTTGGCAGCCAAGAAACAATCTGCAATCGAGCGATAAGTTTCGAGCAGCAGCCGCAACTGCCACCAATCACTGACAAGCCATATGGCTAATAATGGGGGCATATATATAAAGAGTATGGGGTGGAGTGTATACTAAGGGTGAACTGTCGGGGGCGAACTTCTTCCTTCTGCCCTCTCGAAGTCAAGTCTGGTCGGACACAGCTAATACAGCTAATTGTGCAGCGGACAGCAAAAACGTTGATTTTATATAACCTCTCATCAATAAAGTTTATGAACGAAGGCTGGGAAGGCCAATTAGGTTTTTATATAAATGGGAACTGAAGGCATTTTCACTGAATGCATGAAACTTCTTTAAAAAGTTAACAATTTCCTAGTATTTTCACTTTTTTTATGAAAATCATAATTATAATATGTTATACAAGGCAGTTAAATTTAAACTTTGACCTTAGCAACACAAGCACAAGTGGCTGGCTCAAAATATTCCATTTCTTTAAACGCAATTGAATTGCCAACTTTCGCCAGAACTCATTAATTAAAAAATACTTCCTACTTGGACTTAAGTTGGAGGTCTGAGGCTTACACCCTCCTTCTGGGAAACTGGAACTGAAAACCCAAAAAAGCCCCACTAATGACCTCCTCGTACAACAGCAGCAGGACGCAAAACCGAAACCAAATCCTGTTCACTGGGTTGTCGTTTTAATTGTTGTGCTGGTGAAGTGCCCGTTCCTGTGCCCCCTTGCTGGGCCATACGATTTTTTGGCCCATTGTTGGGACGCATCTGGCAGTGACTGCAGCTGTCAATTAAACGCTGATTGACTTTGCATTCACAGGACAGGGACTGGCACACGGTGCGTATGATTAACGCTACTTGTGCCGGTTGCTGCTTTTCGTACTGTGCCAGTGCACTGATCCCGCCCATCGCTGGCCACAACTTTTCGCTCTTTGCCTGGGCCCTGGACATTTTGTTTACAGAAAAGCTCCCGCTTTGACAGAACACAGAGAAAGAAAATATTAAGGAACATATTAAATAAAATAATAAACAAACCATATATTAAGCTTCCAAGTAAACAGTTTGACTTTAATATGAGGGTTTCAGATATATATAAATATATTTCTTGTGAGAATTAAAGAACCTTCTGTACAATATCGGTTAAAAACAGACCTTGATTTTGCAGTAAGGATTAAAAAGTACAAAATAAATTATGAAATCATGTTCTATTTATTTTTCTCTGTGTCAGTAAGTGTGCTTCATTTAACTTGGTTGCGGTCCGACGGGAGTGCTGAAAAATGTTATGTGGAGCGGATGATGGAGGGGAAGGAGGACCCGAAGCAGGAGCAGTTGACGTCCCAGGCCCATTACCCAGGAAAGTAGGCCAAGCGCGTTTGAAGTTGCCACTGCGTTTGTGTGTGTGTGTATGCTGGCTGCTATTTTTGTACGCCTCAAGTAGAGTCAGCGGTTCGTTTGCCTTCTCTCTCTCTCTCCCTATCTCCCTCTCTTTCGCTCTGTCGCACTGGGACTCCAACGTCTCCTACGCCAGGCCTATGCCCATCTCTCTTTCACTGGGCCTGTGCCAGTTTTCGGTTTCGTTTCAGCACGCCGTTGGCCACTGTTGCTTCTAACGCACTTCAAACTGCCGCGGCGCTGACCTACTGAGCATTATTAGCCGGCTCACGGCTGACGGCTCAGGGCTCTGCTCGAGTTTTGGCCCAAGACCCGACGTCAGTCAAGCGTCGAAAATCGATAAGCGGAAAAAAAGAAAGCGCCCACGAAGAAAGGTTATGCCCATGTTGCCAAAAGCGAAGTTCTACATACCCTTTAAGGACAGCTTTAATCCTTTTGGTTTTATTCATATTATAAGAACTACGCTCCATGAGAAAATCAAATGATTTATTATTAATAAAATTATATGTATCAAAGGTATTATTCCTATACTCCAGGTGTCAAAATAATAAATCACATGGTTCATGTTGTTAATAAACAACATATATATTTCACAATACATTTTTTTGTGTTTCAAATAAATAATTATCTGTTATAGTTAAGTGTCTGGGGTCATAAATAAAATACATTTATTTAATAAGAAAAACTGAACCAATTTTATCGAGTTTCCATTTTACTGCACACATGAGTGCTAACTGCAAGCATGATTTAAGAGCAACAAGGTGGTCTTTTATAAACAAAATTTAAACACGCCATAAGCATGGATACAGAGGCAGGCAAGCGTTCCTTATCGAATTACTGTAAAAACAGTATTTAAAAGCATTAATAGTTTAATATTTTTAGAAGCAAATACATTTTATAGTTTGCTTTTGTGCAGGGTATGCCCTGTCTTAACGGATGGCTCTTCCATGAACTCAGGCCAAGTCAAGACTTCCTGCTGCCATCGGAGCTCCTGGTCTTGGTCTAGCCGCATTGACTGTGGCTCAGAGCTCTGAGCTTCGCTGTTCGAGGTTGTAGGTTGGAGGTTTTAGGTTGTAGGTTGGTGGCTGTGGCTGCGGCTGCGGCTGTTTGCTGGTGTCGTGTGGCTGCGCCTTTTGACCCACCTAGCCGCCATTGCCACCGACACCGACACCGCCCGGCACCCGGCGCCCCACAAGCTCTTAGCCAAATTGCTGCAACCAAAACAGGGCGAGAGGGTAAACGAAAGAGAGAGAGAGTAAGAGGGAAACGGAAACGAAATAACTTGTAAACTTGCGGCACGCAATTTGCAATTACTTAGCCGACGGTTGCAAAAGGACATTAACGCATGCAAAGGACAAACGAAACAAAAAAAAAAAAAAAAAAATACCGAAAATAAGGAGCGACACCCCCCGAATAAATATTTCCTATTGATTTAACAACAATATGCGGGGCAAAGATTGCGTATACGCCGCATGCTTGCTTCCGTTATTTGGAATGGGGCGCAGAATGCGTATACGCCGTGTATTTCAGATGCGTTCACAAGACTTGGTGCGTTGGCAGAGCCTAGGGAACTGACAATACTGCGTATACGCCCAGAGTTCTCACAGCTGGCCAACATGGAGCATTAGGCAGCATAATTACCCGCACTGGCTGGCCAGTCGATGGGCCAGCAAACGATTTCCGCTGCGATTCCGTGGCACTTCATTCACGCACTCCACAAACACAAGCACATGGCACGCACCGCACTCGTTTATTTGCTCTGCCAATTTTCCCGTTGCGGCCACAATTTTCTCACACACACTCTTAGCGATTTACGCGCGCATTTTCCGGCACAGCAACACGCCCGCACGCCACGGAGCTTCTTGGCCAAATGAATTGCCCGCTGGCCAACACCAGCCGCTACTACTCGGAGAGATGGAGAGCAGCAGCGCTAAAGGAGCAAAGGGGAGTCGAGAGGCTCCTCGGAAGGATTTGGACTTGCTCTCTACGGCCATGCGCATTCGCCGGACACATGACTCCGTAAATGCACTGGAGAACGGTGGCGCGGAGAACGCTCGTCGCTCGCCGCTCGCAATATTTACAATTTGAAGCTGCCAGGCGGTCTTTCATTCAACTGTCAGATTGCTGGAGAGACGCTGAGAGCGCAAGCTCCACTGCACATAGACGTGGCAGAGGAGCTTTTAAGGGGGGTGTTGCCGAAAATATAAATATATATGTTTGACCATAGATATTGCTGTTACCATTAATGACATATAATTAGCATCTTAACATCAGCAATTTGCAGTTTTCACGCTATATATGTACTTATTGATCAGACGTATTTGATAAAATGATATATAATTAAATTAGGGGCGCGTGAATGTTTACTGCTATATATACTCTCTGATTATGCATTTGAAGTATTGTGTTGATCAAAATGAACCGAAAACATTTACTTCTGATACTCATTTGGCATGTCAGTTATTCATGGCAAATTCTATACCAATTCACCCTGGAGGATGAAAATATATATTCGGACTGCATAAATGCGCCGCCAGGATCTCGCAATATAAGCGGGCTCTTTGACCTTTCCCGCATGACTTTCACTATGGATGAGAATGGAGTATACATTGAAGGAAATTTAACAATCGTGTGGAATGTACAGCCTACAGATAACGTTATGGTAATTAAAGCTAGCTTAGAGAAGCAAAATTAATACACAGGATTTACGAATAATAGGCGGAGATATCCATATCATATTTTGACCGTGGGTCATGGATGCCGACTTTACTTAATTTAGCACACAAAAACCTATGCGAAGTGCTATACGACGAGAAGCAGTTCATGTATATTTTCTGGTTTCAACACGTCACAAATATCAAGGATGTGAAAGATAAATGTATAAACAATCCCGGAGTATGTATAGTATATTTCCCGGGCTATTCAGTTTAATGTATATCATTAATATTTATTCTTTTCAGACAATATTAATATTTGAACCATTTTATAGCAACGCCGTCGTAAACTTAGGTATGTCATTGAGAAGTGGGCGTTATCTGATTACAATTATGATTACTGCTCAGGATCAAAACGGAGTCAAGCGGGAAAACTCGATTTGCTTTGGGATTCGCGGTGAATTTAATAAGATTCAAGTAAAGAATTAAGTGTCGGCGGCAATTTCCCATTTGATTTCCCTTTTAATTTAGTCCTTAAATAAATGCGCGCTGTTTTTAAATACTGACTCCAGAATTGCCGGCGATTGCTTCTCAGGCAACCAACAAACCGCCTGCGCCTGCTCCGTTGTCCACGGCAACCGATGGCAACGATAAATAAATACCCAGGTGTCAGGTGTGCGGCTGCTGGGTGGCGGGTTGTAGGCTAGGGTAGGGTGTCATGCGGCAAGCGGCAGGTGGTGTCCGCTCACCTGGGCTCCAGTGACCAAACGAACAGTCGTCGGTTGGCAGCGCCACCGCAAGGCAGCCAAAGGAGTAAAAAGTAACAAGAGGCGAGGAATGTGCCAAGTTTTTCCAAGCAGAAGGAGGAGGAGTAGGATGAGCACCTGCCCCAACTCGGTATGGGATGGGGGTCATGTGTCAATCAAGGCACCGCATCAATCCAGTCGGAAATCGAACCCAGCAAACCATTAAAACATAGCCACAGCTCCAGGCTAGCGTCAAAATTCATAGTTTCACATCAAGTGATTTTGGGGCAGTTCTCGATAAAAACTACATCAAGGCACACACAAAAAAGTTCTAAAACGATATTTTCCCACAAGCATCACAGTACACCCCAAAAATAAATATAACGTTAGTCTTTTTGAGCAGCGGAAAAGCGCAAAAACGTATACAAATTCGATTACAGGATGTCGGGAACCGCAGGGAACGAGAACTCTGACGAGGAGTACTATGTAGATGAGTCCTTCGAGGAGGACTCACAGTCCGAGGTTGAAGAGCAAGAGGAAGAAGCAGAAGATGAGGACGTGGAGGAGGAGTTTGAAGTGGATGAGCCGGATGCAAATGGCGTACTGCT
This sequence comes from Drosophila bunnanda, assembly GCA_035046265.1. NCBI lineage: Eukaryota > Metazoa > Arthropoda > Insecta > Diptera > Drosophilidae > Drosophila > Drosophila bunnanda. The sequence continues at coordinate 2,268,063 of JAWNOB010000130.1, forward strand.
CGAGGAGAGCGACACGCAGAGTGAGAGCGACGTGGAGGCCGAGTTCCTGCGTGGCAACGTAAGTCCTCCTCGCCAGGAGCTGACCATATCCCAGTTCAGCTTTAATACCCCATCCGCACCGCGCCCACAGCCTCACGCCCGTCGCCAGCAAATTTTGACCGGCCGCTCGACCGGTGGCTTCAACCGTGATCGTATGATGGGCTACCCGAGCTCTTCGGATGATGAGGAGAGCCAGGTGGTCATCACCAAGACGGTGGCGGAGGTGAATCAACTCAGTCTGTGCTTAGACAAGCTCGTTGACGATGAGACGCCCTCGGTGCGTACTCTGGTGCCGGGTAGTGCCCATGCACAGACTGAGGATGACGACGACGATGACGACGAGGTCGATGAAGTCGAAGAGGTCGAAGAGGTTGAGGAGTTCGAAGAGGAAGAAGAACTAGAGGAGGACGATGACGGAGCCCAGAGTGATGGCACCATGGCATCGAATCATGGTCGCCAGTCCGACGAGGAAAGCGACGCGGATGAAGCCACAGATATCGAAGTGGAACAGCTCGAGGAGGATGAGCCAGTCGTCCCTGTTTCGAAGGAGAAACCACTGCTGCCGCAGGAGGATCTCGTTTCACTGGTGGATGCCAGTGATAGCAGCAGCGAGTATAGTGTAACTACTATTGACATAGCCGGTGCAGAAACAGAGGCCACTATAGTGGATGCTTCTCCAAGATTACCAAAGCTGGTGAGCCGGGAAAGGCAATGAGTGTGGTCTTTTTTCAAAAAATTTACTTTCTTTTACTCTGCAGCCACCGGAAACTTGCCGCCAGACTGAGCCGGTTACAGTGATGGAATCCAGGATTGAGGAAGAGGAGAATAAGAAGGAGTCCGTTGCAGATCCCCTAGAGTGCCTGAATAACATCTTAGACTGCAGCGAACCCAATGTGGCCCAAGAGCCGGACGAAGCTACCGTAAGGTATTTGGAAAAGCAGATGACCCAGATGTCGGAGATGATCATGAATACATTCCGGATCAATGGCGGAACCACTAATAGCCAGGCGTTTGAACAGCTGGCCAGGGCCACGGAGTTAATGCAGCAAAATAGCGGGATACGCATGGAGACAAGCGAGTCCGAGGTAACATCAATGACGGGATCCGCACTGACTAGTGCTCGCAGCTATGGCGGCGAAAAATCTCCCATGAGAATGCGCTTTCAGCGCTCTCAGGAGGCTCTAATCACAACACGATCGTCCAAAATACCCAGGCCGAAGTGTAGGTGCCCGTCGGAATCTGAACTCCGGGAGCAGGAACAGCAAATGAGCCAAGGCATGGGAATGGGCCAGGAACTACTGGATCCGAGCATGCAACTCGGTATGGGAATGGAGCATGGTTATCACATGGATGAGTGTGGGCAGGGGGATGGGCTGATGCGGCATCCGTCACAGGGCAGACCATCGGAGTTCGACAGGCGCGTAGCCAGTAGCACTCCGAGCAGCTTTGCTAGTGACGGACGCCAGTATCCCATTAACGTGTCGCGTTCCCGCTGCTCCAACGAGAAGGTTAAGTGAGTATATGCCTATTCCTATATACAGATCAAGACCTAGAATCTATATATCCCTCTGGCACAGTTACAAAAACTTGGGCCGCAAGAGCTTCACCTTTACCAATGTTCAGGTTCGTGAGATCGAGCGCCAGAACCAGATCCTACTCCGAAAGATGATGACAGTGAAGCCTACGGCCACTATCAAGGCGAGCACCAGCTCCATGAAGTTAAACGCGAGTGCCCCTGAGGTGAGTTATGCCTAAAGAAAATGTCCGCATAAGATTGATTATTTATAACCCGTCGGCAGCGTCAGCCACCGCCGGCGCCGCGTCTCACCAGCGCTGCTGTGAACCGGAAGAAGTACCAGCGCCAGATCGATTTGGATAACGACGTGCTCAAGCGGAAACTGGAGGCCATTGGCACCCGGCGCCCACAGTTCAAGTGACGCCTCCAACTGTGTTCATTATATGTGTTTAATGCGAATTTACAATATTAAAATTAATTGCAAGTTTAGAAATGTAAATGAAACTGTATAAATTTAATATAATTAATGGGCGTCTAGAATTCTTAAGCGAGTTGTAAAATATAAAAAGACAGAACAAAACTTGTTCTTCATTCTGGAGTGAGAAATATTAATATCTTTTATATAAATAACTAGTGGTAAACATATATTCCTCCTAAGAGGTGAGAGTGTAAAATTGCAAATTTGTTTAAAAGTAGAAAGGATTTCGAATAATTAAGAAATTAATAAAAATTTAAAAGCTGTATAAAGACATTAGAAAACAAGTCTTATTCTTACAGAGTCACCTCGTTAATCTTGCTTAAAAAGGTTTCGCCCAAGGCCTTGACTGCTTTAAAGGCAGCATCGCCATTTTGCTCTTTGAACTCCTCTTCATTCTGGAGCTTCACTTTCTCGCGTTTCTCCAGATCGCGATATATAACTTGTCCAATCTGAAATGAAACAGTGTTTTAAATAATTTATTTCGGAAATTCGATGTGTTCAACTTACATAAACATCAATGGCGGCGTACATAAGCTGGTTCTCGTCCAGCGGAATAACATGCCACTTGCTCATCCTGACTTTCTTGCTCTTGTCCATGGCCTTCTTGGCTATGAAATTTGCCAAACGCTCCAGGCTCCAGCGTCCCCCAGTCTCACAGATCTCATTGCACCACACACCCAAATCAACGCATTTCTCGATCAATGGTTCAGCAGCTACCTCGGGAAAATCGCGGGCCAATTTACGGAAATCTCTGAAAGTTAACAAAACTTTAGGCTTAGCAAAAAACAAAATTTTTTAAATTAATATTCTTACGCTTTAATATTGACACCGTGCAAGCGAACCTTGGGATGATTGATAAGGGCCACCAGGGCCGCGGGCAATTTCTTCAGGTTGCTCAACTGGTACACGTAGCAGCATTTTTCATCCACACAGATTTGGATGACGGAGGACTTTCCGGGCCCAGTTTGGAAGGAGAAGGGCCACTCCATGTCAAAGGCCATGGGAACGACATCCTCCTTTTGCTTTTCTACCCATTGCCTAAGGGTTATTAGGAAACTTGGTTATGTTTTTAGGGTTCTTCTTGTTGCGTTAAAAAACAAAAAACGTACATCACATCGTCCGCAGATGCGGCTATATCCTGGTTTTCCGTGTAGTACTTGATGGCTCCCTTGTACTTGATAAATGGCAGCTTCACAGGTTTCTCTTTTTCCGGGGATGGAGGACAGTCCTCAGCCATGGAACGGGTGCTCCTGGTGGTTCTGGAGCTCCGGCGCTTGGGAGGATTTTCGCTCTCTGCCGTATTCTTCTCCTCTTTCTAATCCATACGGTTATTACTGTCTACGTTTTAAACAGAGAATAAAGTGATTTTCTTACCAATTCCGGAGTATCGATATTCTTTCGCTTAACCGCCGCCGGCCGTCCTCTCTTTTTGCTCTGCTTAGGAGTATTATCCTCTTCCGCATTTTCCTTGTCCTTCAACTGTGCTACTTTAGGGGTATCCGGCTTGGTTTGTTTGAGCGAGGTTTTGGGCGTCCCCTTTTTAGTGACCGCCTTCGCTTGCGCAATGAAATTTAATTATATTTCAAACCTTATTTGATTACTTGGCTAACTTACCTGATCGGGGATTTCATTGGTCTTGGATTTAATGGGCATTTTAATTAAGTATTTGTCCATCAGCGGAGCTCTCTGTATGTTTTTTTCGGTGGTTTGTTTATTAATGACTCCCGCCAAAATCTTTGAGTGGCTGTAGTACAAAAATACCGGATTTGGCTTTTGAAAACATACCAAATAAATTTATCTATTTTCCCGCTAGCTCTGATATAGACAACATACATATAAGGGAGGGCTGGTCGTATTTTATCGATTGAATAAGCTTTTAAAAAGAATTATTGTCCTTTTTAAATGGCTTTCTGATGGATTTCCTGAGAAACATAGTTGGATTTTTTAAAGTCAGCGTAAAACCAGTAAACGCGCCGTTTGGCAACACCAGCTGCTCATGAGCCATTTAGGTGTGACCAACTGCCGTAGATGGATAATCCGCTAAAAGCCGGCAAACACATTTGTTGATAGGCCTGCAATTTTAATATAATATAATTTGTTTATAGTTAATTTTCCTGAATCGCATAATAATCCATAATAATGTCCTCGACAGTGGTATCCACACACTATATATCCGAAAAGGTGGCTCGCGTGCGCTGGCTACCTGAAGCGCTGCACCAGAGCGAGCGGTTTGTGACCGGCAGCTGGGATATGGACAGGAATTTCGTCCGGGTCTGGAAACTACAGTCGAACCAGCATGTCAGCGCCACGGGCACTGATGATGTTGACCAGATACCGCGTTGCATGGACAAGGTACCGATGGAGGACGATGTTACCGCCATGGAGTTCGTGGACAATTCCACGCTGGCTGTAAGCTGTGCTGATGGTATGTTTGTGGGATTGTCAACGATTGTCGGTAACAAAATATTCGAACACCATATAGGTCATCTCAGTTTGATGAATGTGCAGCGAGCAGTGGAGGAGGATCAGGTGCAGCGGCTAGCTCGAAGTGGCCGGCTACACTGCTTTCAACGCAGCCAGGAGCCAGCTCCCTGCACTGACCTTGCCGTCTACGGCACAGACATCGCTACCGCCGGCGAGGATGGATGCGTGAACATTGTCTCCTCCGAAAATATTCGTCTAGTGAAGCGCTCCATAGAGGCGGACAGCATGGCGTTGTTCTCGTTGTGTTACGTTAGCCATCAGGAGCTGGTGGCCGCTAACCGCATGGGAGTCCTACGTATGTTGGACGCTCGTGTAGCCACAGAGGCTCAACCCAAAATCGGCATCATGCTGCCCTGCCGAGATGACAAGTCCTCGAACTTTGTCTCGTCGATCACCACACATCCCAGCCAACAGCACATACTGCTGTGCGGCAGTGAAGAGGGTACCATTACAGTGTGGGATTTGCGCAATCTTGAATACCCAGCCTCCTATATCAGTGCCCACGACAGTCCCATCAATGAAATTGGCTTTCATCGTCAAGATACCACTAAGCTGTTCACCGCTTCCGAAACTGGTGAGGTGTGGATGTGGTCTGAAAACAGAGCTTACGGAGGTGATGCTAACCGAAAAGATGGAAATAGCCCCTGGTTAAGCGGCGATCGGGTTCGAGCATTAATCAATGTGGAGGGCGTTATCACCGGCACTCGCAAGGCTATGAACTCCTTTGATGTCCACGGAAGCCGTCTGGTCTGCGGTGGAGATACTGAAGCTGTTTACATAATTGATAATATCGCCTGAAAGTAATAAGTTTCGTAGATTATTTTCCTACAATATATTAGAGCTGGCCGTAAGTTTTATATGATTCTTTTTTATTTTTACATGTTTTAGCTACATATACGAGAGGTAGGTCATAATTGTGTTTCGAATAGAGAAAAGTATTAGGCGTTATTAAAATATTTTACTAAGAGTTGAGTTAGTCAAGAGTTTCACAGACTCAATACTTTTAATGGAAAAGGAAAGGAACAGGAAAAACTAATAATTATGGCAGCTATATGATAATGGGGATCACGCAATGCAATGGAATATATTCTTTAGGGCTGAACTTACATTCCTTTTTTCTGCATTTCGAAACATTTTAAATCCAGAGCGATCTCAATTGCATCTCTCGAATAAAGTCACAAAAAATAATGATAAATAGATACAACTATGGCATGCTTTAAAATGTTATATTTGATTTTATTTCAATATACGCAAAATTGGCTTAAATCAAAGCACCTGTCTTATTTTAGGCCTACAAACTAGAATTATTTATATTTCAATATGTGTTTTATATATGTTTTGGGTGCTGCTGTGTGGTTGGTCGTCTCATGACTCGTACTCGTTACTTAATTCCTATTTCGTTGGCTAATTTGGAATAGATTTATGCGTGTTTTTTTCAACTACATTATTATACCATGAATACACTAACTTGGACTCAATATTTATTATTATTCTAGCGAAACATAATAAATACATTATTTATATTTACAGTGTTGCCCTAAGGCCTACTACAGTTAGTCGCTTCTCCACGATTTAACTGAAATTTCAATTTGAGCATTTTCATCTGCATTTTGGGACCTAGGAAAGCATTATCGGAGATTTCGTTATTGCTTGGAAATCTCTTGAATAAGGTGTCTGGATATCATAAGTTGCATAATTTGGACACGTTTTTAAATGAATTAAAAACCTTAGCAATTTCTGTGGCTCCCCGTCATAAGTATATATTTAAGCTTTTTAGAGGAACCCAAATATTTGTTTTCATAGCAACTCATATCGATGTGTTATATATCCATGGGATTATCTAGTTGAAATACCATGCCTTTACTTTCGTCACTTTGTTCAATTACCTCAGAGCTAGTACCTGGTAGATACTACCTATTTATTAATAAATTAATCATTCTCCTCTTGTGGATCCCTCAGATTCAAGGCCCCCTAGTAGAATCGCTCGAACTTGGGCGGCTTATTGAGTGCGCAGAAATAATACCCTGAATAGTTTTGTGTGGCTCCGGGTGGAGTGTAATCGCCGATGCTGTAATTCCCGTAGTCATAGTTGCCCATGTGGGCGGCGTGGTGGTGATGATGCTGGTGGTGCACATGATGGGGATGGGCGTGTGGGTGTGTGTGCGGGGGGTGGTAATGCTGGAAACCGCCTGCACTGCGTGGCTTTTGTCATGTAAGGAGGCTGTTGCCCCCACCACCGGCTCCGGCAGCTCCTGCTCCAGCTCCAGTTCCACCATTGCTTCCACTACTGCCATTGTTGTTATTATTGCCGTGGACGCGCATGTGCCGATTCAAGTTTCCCGATTGCGAGAATCTATGGTGGATGGAAAGCAAATAATTATAGTACAATTTTCATTGGTTGGTAAATTTTTCTATACATTTTTCAAAGCGGAGTGAAAATCTTTTAAATTGTAGCTTTTAAGGAATTTTAATAAGTTATGAATTATTTTGATTTATACTAGTTTTTTCTAAAGGGATTATCTATTTCCATAATATTTAATTTATTCGATATTACATTAAATGGCTTAAAAAATGCCTTTAAAAATTTATGTATCGCTTGTCTGGAAAGCCAATTATATTGTCCTAGTACTGCCCATTTCAGTGAGTAACTGAGATTGAAAAGTTCGTCTTGTTTCTACGAAGGACTCACCTGAGCAGACAGAGCTTGCACTGGTACGGCTTCTCGCCGCTGTGGATGCGCAGGTGCTTGGTGAGGGTGCTGCTGTCCGAGAAGGACTTCTTGCAGGAGGAGCAGCGGTACGGACGCTCGCCGGAGTGGGTCCGCATGTGCGTGGTGACGCTGGAGCTCTGCGAGAAGCGCCGGTCGCAGATGGGGCAGCGGAACGGCTTCTGGCCGGTGTGTGTGCGTACGTGGGCCGTCAGGTTGGCGGCCTGCGAGAAGCTCTTGTTGCAATCGGGGCAGCGGTAGGGCCGCTCGCCGGAGTGCGTCCGCAGGTGGGTCTTGAGTGTGCTGGGACGTGCGTAGGTCTTGCCGCAGAGCCGGCACAGGTTCGGTTTCATCTCCCCACCACTGCTGCCCTCGTCTCCGTCGGGATCCTCGTTGCTGTCCTCCTCGTCCTCGAAGGCGGACAGACTCAGACCGAGAGCGGCTGCCTGGTAGCTGGTGGGACTCTTGTGGGGTGGCGTGTATCCCTGGTTGCCCACTCCTGTTGGGTAGTATCCGCCCAAGGCGGAGCTGGCTGGCGGCGACGGTGACTCCTTCTCACCCACGGTGAGCGGGGCCAGGGAACCCAGGCCCGATGGAGCTGGTGCCCGGAAATCCGCCGTAAAGGAGTATGTGGCTGAGGTGGGATAGTGGCCCGGACTCAGGAGCGGCGGGTACAGGACATTCACCGCCGCTGCTGCTGCGGTGGAGGAGTTGCTGGGCGGAGTCCAGTTCATCTGGGAGCACTGCATGGGCACACCGCTGCCATCGGCTGCTCCGTAGCCGTGATGCATCGTCATGTTCATGCTGACGTTCACACTCATGCTGGGATACATGGCTGCCGTCGGGGGCGGAGGAGGTGGAGCACCACCAGCGGTCTCGTAGTAGCAGGCAGCTGCATTGCCTCCTCCGCTGGAAGCCCCATTGCTGCTAACGTTGTTACCGCTGCCGCCTTGGAGGAGCGAGTTGCCACCGTGCGATGCCTGGGCTTGGGATTGCTGCTGGAGCTGCTGGTGCTGCGAGTGCATCTGGCCGTGATTGTGGGAATTGGGCGATATGAGCATCTGGTGGGGATGCACCGTGTACGAGAGCGAGGCCTGGTGCGGATTTCCGGCGGCAAAATTATAGGAGGCGCCGCACGGCGAGAAGGGGAATAGACTGGGCAGCGGATCAATGTCCAGTGGCGGCAGGCCGGGAAACGTGGAGGCCATCTCGTCGGTGCTCCAGTAGCTAGGATTGCCCGATGAGCCTCCGCCGTTGTTGGTACTCCCGTTGCCGCTGCTCGCCGGCGGTGTGGTGTTAATCTGGATGTGGCCGCCTCCGATACCCACGCCCACTTCCACGCCAACGCCCACTCCAATTGTGGGATCGAAGCAGCCGCCGCAGTCGAAGTCGCTGCTGGTGAGCGAGGAGATGGGCAGAGCTGTGTTGCCCTGGCAGGATAAGCAGCCGACGCAGGAAGCGGCACACTCTTGCTGCACAACCGGAAACGGAAATTGAAGAATAACGGTGTTCGGTTAACAGTAATAAATAAATAAAAAAGTAGAACTCTCCCTCTAAGTTTTGGGAAAATTCACTATTCAAAATGGAATCTTATTTAATTATTTAAAAGTTATTTTAATTTCATTTTAGAGGTTACAAGATTTTTAGTTTAAAAATATTTAAGTATTTAAGCCACAAAAACTTAGTTTTAAACTATGATTGACGGATGACTTCAGTTTCTCAACACGTAAAACAACCTCAAACTTACTTCTTAACTTATTAAACAATGAAAAATGAGTTGATAAATAATATGAAATTACACTATTTAAAGGCTTTAAAGTAATAGACGAAATTTGTAAACAAATTTTGAAGCAAAGCTATTTTAATAGAAACATATTAAAATGACATTTTAATCGCTTTTAATATCTAACTAAAAATAAGTTTTTTATTTTTTCAGTAAAATTAAAATAATGAAAAATACCGATAATTAATGATTTAGCTGTATGCAACTAGCACAACCGAACGCGACCCGTTTTCCGAAGAGATTGAATGCCCTTTGACAGGGATTCCAGGACTCACCTGGGGGCTGTCCAGCGCCAAGCCGAACAGGGGATTGTTGGGCACATAGCCCGTCTCTGGTTCCACAGGACCGCCGTTTGAGACATCGCACGATATGTACATAGCTCCACCCTCTTGGTCTTCCAGGGAATCTGCGCAGCCAAAAAGAATGGCAACGAAAAAGAACGTTATAACCACTGCAAACAGAGCAGAGATGCTCGCCATCAGCTCGTATCCCACGGATACATTTCGCGTGCGGATACAACCACTGTGCGCTTAGCTCCGCCCCTCGATACACACGGAGAGGCCGCCATTTGCTTTGCTCTCTCGAGTCGCGGCGATTGTGTATCTGTGTTGCTGCATCTTGGAACTGGTGATTTCTATGTGTGCTGTTAACTCACCCAGAATTATGTTCAGGAGTTTGGAACCCTTATATAACAATCCCATGACATGACTCCAGTTCTGGAACGTGTGGACTCAGCGTTCGGGTCTTTGTTTCTGCTTTTCCTACGCTTCATCTTGATGCGTTAGCTGCCAACTGCAAGGCGAGAGAACAATATTTCCGGGTTACCTTTTTGCTCATTGTGTAGTTTTTGTTATTAAATCCACCATTAAATGCACCACCCCATAAAATATGGGGCATGGGGTTAAGAACTGATTTTAAATATTTGAGAGGACTTTAATCGTTCACTTGTATTCGTGTGTAAATAAATGTACCATTAAAATAAATGAAATTGTAAGGACACGATTTTCAAAGGAGAAATATTTATACTAGTTGTATTAAGAGTTGGACTCTGAAGAGGTGGGCCTATTCTATAAATGAAAAAGTAGCAACAATATTGTAAAAACAAGAATTTGAAACGATATCTTTTACAAATTTTAGAAATATTTACCAAATTAAATGAAATTAAAAAAGTGTGTAAGTACACAAAGTTAATAATATCTCTGTATAAATGGAAATGTTTAAGTTATTGCCATAGGGTAGGCGGTTAGAGTATTCTAACTCGTTTTGACTATAATAAACATAATCACTGAACTTTTACTTTACTTTTAAGTTAATAATTGAAACAAAGAATTTATTTGAAATGCAATTATCAGCATAAAAGTTATATAGTTTAGTTTACCCTAATGTGTAATATTCAATGGCCTTTTAAACTAGAATATTGAGTATAAACTTCACATAATAATATGTACAAATATCTCATTCAAAATATTTAATAAATTAAATTAGATTTTAACCTATTTTGTAGTAAACATAACATTTATAATCGTATGAAAAAATGATGAAAATGATATGAAAACATAAATAAAACAAATTTATTTTATTTTTTTTTTTCATTTTACAAAACTTAATTGTATATTTAAATTTAATACATATTAAAATACTTTTCCATATTTAATTTCTTGTTTTTTAATAAATGTATTTACTATATGTAATCTAATAATATGTAATTATAGATTAATATTTTAAGATATAAAGATTTTAAGATAATAAGATTCAAGTCTATTCAGCTTAATAAGTCCTTTTTTAAAAGAAACTTTCCTTTAAGGAGACGATTTTTTAATAAAAAAAAATAATTTTTATATTAAATAAAATAAATAGCAGAGACGCTTTGAAGAGGAAATGAGGAAGCGGTTTTAATGCGATCAAAGTATTTAGGAAACAGACAAAAGTATCCTTAAAATTTAACCACTTATTGCCGAAGTTTTCATTTTTATTTTTTAACATAAATTATTTATATATCCAGCATATTTGTGGTATTCCGGGATTTATATAAAATTTAATTTGTAGCACCTTGTATATAAATTCACGGATTTCATGATCTGAAGGACACCAATAAACAGGAAACTTCACTGGTTTTTCAATATTTTGTTGTTTTTTTTTTTTTAACTTTTTCTTTAAATATTGAGTATTAAGCACGATCGTTGCTTCCCGATTGGATATTGGTTTGGATGTGTAACCGTTGTGCAAACTTTGTTTTCGATCTGAGTGCGGGTCAAGAAGCGACTTTTGGCGACGAGCATAAGACGGCGACTAATTGTCAGTTCCAGCTCGAGGCACCTCGTCCCAATATCGACTGACATATCGGCAGAGCGGCAGCAAAGCGACAACCACAGAGGAAGAAGCAGGGCGCAAAAAAATACTCACTTAATTATAAACAAGCGACAAAAGGGCGCAAAAGACAACGCAGCAGCGGCAGCAATCTCACTCGCACTCACACCCAGTACCCAGATATAATGACACAAGTACCCAGCACTACACATGCCAGACCCTTGCCCAGTGCACCCCTCTCCAGGGGTATAGAATGCCCTGCCCTACCAGGCCATCCGCACACTGTCCCACAGCCATACCCACTCCAGATCCAGATCCACCACCACAACAACGTTGCCGTCATCGTTGTCGGCCAACCAATGCGCTCCGTCTACCGGCTTTTGCGGCCACTACCCCTCAAGTACCGAGTACCCCGCTCCGACTGCCGATCCCGCCCAGTCCCAGTCCCAGACCCAGTCTCAAGCCCATTCATACGTAGCCGGCAACATCGGAGCAGCAGCAGCAGCAGCAGCAACAGCAGCAACAGCAACAGCAACAGCAACAGCAACAGCAACAGCAACAGCAGCAGCAGCAGCAGCAACAGCAACATCAGCGGCAGCAGTTTTCAGTAGTTTTTATTTGTCACCCAATATCTTTACAGCTCGACATCAGATATCAATGAGAGGGGTGTGAAAGGAGTACACTGCCAATAAATATGGGGTTTTATACAAGACTTTTAAATAGAGCTTAATTTTATTTATTAATTCTGTCTTGTCATTTTAAATATAAATACAAATAAATGTAAGGGATAATAATAGATACCAGAATTTTAACTGAAACATTTTCAATATTTTATATCTGAAACCTCCGGGGAAATTCAACAGTGTCATGTTCCTGTTCTTGTTTCACCTTTTATTATTTAAATATAATTTTTCATATCAATATTATATGTTTTATTGCCCAGTGTAAGGACTGTCCGGGGGCGTGGGTAGGGGTAGTTGGTGCGACCTGGCTGGCAACCATTGATCGTCTTCGAAGGCATTCTGCTTCCTTTGCTCCATTCCTTTTGTGGTTAAATGCGACAGTCCATCAGGCTGAGTCGGCAACCCCCTGACTTGACTGCTTCTGTAACTCGTAAGTATCTTTGTACCAGCCGGCTGCATGTGTGTATCTGCTTCTGTGTTGCCTGCAAATGTATCTGTATCTGCCGGTGCTAATTCTCGTTTGTAGCTCGGCCAATGACGACTGTCTATCGATCGATGCTCTTGTAGCCGGCCGACAATTGCATATAGTTTTGAATGTTATTTGATAGTTCGATTTGTGGTTGCCGCAGAAATAGCAGGAAAACGAAGACAATCCAAATGGAAAGGCGATGGAAAATTATGAAACGCTAATGCCCCCGCTAGATATACATATATCAATAAATGTAGGCCCAAAATCCGAGCAATTCCCATTAAGCTGAAAAAATTCACACGCCTGAAGGAAAAAGTATTGGCCGAATTGGCCAAACCAGTTGAGTGTAAGGGCTTTGCAATGATCGCTCACACACGCACTCCGATGCCCAGATACCCAGATATCCAGCTATATCTCCTGTATCGGCTTACCTTAACGATGGGAATTTCAGGTCAACCCCGGCCAGCGTCGTGTGAGTTAAAATCAGATCGATAGCTATAGTCCGATCGAATCCGAACCAGTTTTTTTATTTTATTTTTTTTTTGGTTCGGTCTCGGTGTCGGTTTCATGTCAACAACTTGGCTAAGGACCTGAGCCACTCGGCCGTTCTGCTGCCGATTGTCAGATCGGATTAGGATCCGCTGCTCTCGGGGCTAGCTGGTAGTTAAGTCAATCCGGGTATCAATAACAATTAGGAGAGCTCTCTCAGGTGTGTTCAGGTGTCAGCTGATCAAACGCCCTCGACTGACTGACCACAAGAGTCCTGGGATCAGCGGGTTTGCAACAAATTGAGCCGCTGGATAAATATTTAACCACCCCATCACTCTTTTCCGGAGACCTGTTATCGCACCAGCCCATCATCCACCTCATCTCGGCCTGATTCCGGACACGTGAAACTGTTTGCCCACAGGCTCATCGGTAGCTTCTGTTTGTTTTGCGTATTTAACATGACAAACAATGGCAGGACATGATCCTGGCGATGCCAATCCCGCCCTGCGATACACCCATGTTGCCACCAGCAACGCGTATTTCCACTCATTCTCATTTGACGTTATATGTTCGGTGTGTTTCTTCGCCTTTGCCGTTCTGTTGTATTCCGTTTGTGTATTGGCGAGGCTTCGAAAATCAATGAAATACTTTTCGGGTGGCATTGATGGGGCTTCCCCGGGTTTTGGCTGCGCTTTGCTTTTTTTATGCTGGCTGCCACTCACTCGGGAGTCATTCAACATGTTAATGCCATTCGGTCATATTAGATGGCGGCCAAAATGAACTGAACCAAGTCGGGGAAGTCTGTAGGAGTTGGAGTTGCTTATTTATTTCACATTTACTTTAAGGTTTTGCTGAGAATTTATTTATGACTTTAATCTCTTGCTGATATTGTTTAATTATATTTCCATATTGTTTTCAAATGTTGAGAGAAAGTATATCTCAAGGGATTCATAAAAAAAAAAATTGTATATTCCCTTTAAAGCTAAGTATTCTAAGAAATCGGTTTCTTTTTTTTTTGTCTTGAGAGGCTTTAACATTTGGAAATATCAAACTTTTTTATAGAATCTGATTTAAACATTGCTTAGTTCTATTGTTATATAATAAAATATTGTTGCAAAATACATACAACTAATTTAAAGGAAGTCTTTTGGTTGTTAGTTAAATGTCACATCCTTATATATAAAATAATAAAATGTATTATAAACCATCATCCTTTTCTAGCTTATATTTCGACAGAGACTGTCCATCAAATGGTAACCAATATATCCTTTCCAAATTAACCGACAACTGCTGCTGCTATATATGGTTTCCTTGATGGGCAATGACTTAGTGGGAATTGTAAAGTTCTGGAACAGGAGTTCCTAAACATCTGTGAGTGCAATTGCAGCGGCCGATGGAGAGTATCGATGACCGCGTGACAGGCGCAGCCGTTGGCAGTTGACATTTGCCGGACAGGACGAGCGGCTATCCTTAACAGCTGGACGAGCCGGGATCGGGATCGGGACAGTCGTCGCATAACCCACTTCTTATTAAAAACCTAAGCCAGCTTATTAAATACGCGAGACTTATTACAAACCCTCCTCCACCTCGAGGAGCTGAAATGCAGCAAAGGACTCCCCCAAGAAAGGAGCAACCTACTTGAATTACAGCCGAACTTGGCCACGACATTGTCTCTTCTTCACTTGAGCGGAGCGCGCCAAATTGAATTTGTAAGTCGATACTTTTGGAAAAACAAGGAAGAGGAGTTCAGGGCCAGCCTGGAAGGGTTGCCCACCGCGTCCTGGGCCAGGCACTCGACTGACAGCGACAAACCAATGCAGCGATGAAGACGCACTCGGTGTTTGTTTTTTATTGAGGAATCACTTCCGCAAACAAATGCTGTGAGAAGATTCAATTGATGACAGCGAACATAGGGTTTCCCACAGGCCTTTTTTTGTCCTTCAATTATCTGCGGTGCCGCACGCTTCCGTTATCTGCAATTGCATTTTGGCGAACCGCAAATGATTATCCTGTAATCCCTTGGATAAATATTAAATTTCAATTAGGCCCGTTAACATATTATTAGCCACCGATCGGCACTATCATCATCGCCGCGACCAGGAGCAGGTCGCGTGCCCGCCCCGAGTAGCTGATGATAATCTACGCAAAAGCGAACAACCGCAACCCTCCTCCATCGTCAGGACTCGCAGGATAACGAGGTGGTGACAACCGGCAGGAGATGCGACTACAATTTTATCAGATTATGTCTGTCCGTGGAATCCCCTGGGTGTCCTGCGTGCCCCTCATCCCTCCCTCTGAGCCACTCAACAGGTGAGCGAGCTCGGCGAAATTTTGTGTGAGAATATTTTGGCTTTTTCCCCGCTTTCGCCGGATTCCCCATGTGTATCGGGTTACCTTGTCTGCTTGGCGGCGCTGTGATTTGTCGCTCTCAATAATTCTCATGGGCTGAAATTGAAACGTTCTGACCAGAAAAATCCACGAAATAGTTCTTAACTGAATACCAAACTTTATTCAGAATTAACTGATTTACTAAACCTCTAATGTTGGACGGTCAAGCGCTGTTATTAACCGCGCTGTTGTAACCCGTTTCATGTTTACAGCGACTGGTGACTGTTATATTTTAGGGTGGACCAGTAAAATAAGACACATTTAAAGAGCTTTGAATGCAAATTATAAGATTTATCTTACTCTGATATATAGAATAAGTTTTAAAATATATTTAATTAGCTTAAAAGGTTTGAATTAATTAAAAGAATAGAAAGAATCTTTAAAGAATTAAAAAATGTAACTTAAGTGTTTTGACTTTTACATGTAATACAATAAAAGAATTAATAAATAAATAAAATATATAAAAGCCTATTATATAAGAAAATAAAATGCTATACATATTCTTTTTAACTTTGATTTACTTTGTCCCCATTAATCAAATAAACTAATACATCTTTTCCAACCCTTCGTTATTTCTGGGTAATATAAATATTTCCAATTCCTAGAATCCCAATAAACAATAAAATATAATACCAATAATATTATTATAGAGTTTTATTTATTGTGATGGAAAACTTAGGCTACAGTAAACTCCCCCTTAATAACAAGAAAAGCAAATCAGTTGAATGCGCATAAGCGAGTGTATCTATTGCTAAGAGTGGCTGGCCAAGACACTACTCCGGATATCCATCCGCTTAGATCTTGGGGTCCTGGGGCGTGAGCTTGACAATCTTGACAGACTCCTCCCAGATCTTGCGACCCTTCTCCTCGTCCAGGGCGGCGGCATTCAGGGTGGCCTCCTTGCAGTCCATGTAGTACTTGCCGGACACATTGGCCACCTCATCGGACGTGGCCAAGTAGATGGTGGTCTGGGCACCAGCCTTGGTGGTCTTGAAGAAACCCTTCGTGATGGCCATCATGGGCAGGTTGAGCGGGAAGGGCACGTTGCGCCAGATGCCCGAGTCGATCATGCCCGGATGCAGGAAGTTCACGGTCACCCTGGTGCCCTCCAGCCGCTTGGCCAACTCCCGAGCAAAGTAGATATTGACAAACTTGGACACATAGTACAAGTACGCAGCCGGGAAGGTGCCAATGGGATTCAGCTTGGCCAAGTTGACCGAGGACAGGCGGTACAGCTCTGAGGCCACGATCACTATGCGAGCCGGAGCACTCTTCTTCAAGACATCGATGAGCAGGTGCGTCAGCAGGAACGGGCCATAATGGTTGGTGGCCATGGTCAGCTCCACGCCGTCCTCGCTCGTCTGTCCGCGGAAGGCCAAGGCCATGCCGGCGTTGTGGATGAGCACATCGATCTTGGGCTCCGTCTTCACGATGTCAGCGGCGAACTCGCGAACGGACTTCTGGGAACCCAGGTCCAGCTTCTTGACCAGGACCTTGTTGTTGTTCGTCTCCTTAACGATCTCATCTGCAAAGTTTTTAAATTAAATTGTAATCAAGAAATAGTAAATAAGTAAGAGAAACCATTACCCTTGACGGCATTGGCAGTTTCCAGGTTCCTGCAGGCCATGATGACGCGAGCTCCACGTCCAGCCAGATCCTTGGCCGTCTCCTTGCCAATGCCACTGTTGGCTCCAGTAATGATTACGGTCTTGCCTTCCATTTTTGTCTGTAATCAATGTCAGAGGTTAATCAGTTAATCGGACCCACAAAGCGAATATTATGGGGTCTTGGGGTGGCTCGGAAGTATCTGTACAATAGTAATTAGTATGGACAATCCCAGTTATCGGAGTTCACTCGGAACGGAATGTATCTTAGCTTTGATATTTACTAGCAGAGCTCTTAATTGCTGAGAGAGCTTTGTGTGACTCACAGGTAAGCAATAGCCCAGATTGTAATCAAGATACTACACCTTAGACGTTTATGGGATGCTTACAATGTAATGACAGGCGGTAACTGTATCTCACAGATGTGACGTACCCACCGCTCTCAGAAGGTATCTAATTAAATCTGTAATTAAGTCGACGCGCCACAACTGACCAAGGTAATAGCCGGACAGTACATATTTTGTAAACTTGGTAAATTTCTTAGTATATTGGAATAATATATATTAGTCACTAATTGAAAATACGCCTACATGTAATTAAATTAGTTGTAGGAAAAGTTTTACATTCAATGTGAACCATTCTTAACCTCAAGCTGGAAATATTCACTCGGCTTTTCAGTTGATTTTTATTACCAACTTCATTTGATATTTGTGATATCTGTGTGAACTTGGCTTAACATATCCTAAAGAAGACAGCCGACATTATTATTGTTCCATTGATTTTCATTAGGTAAGGCATATCATTTGTATTTCTAACTGGTAAATCTGAAAAGAATTCGCAACCGGAAGTGGCAAAAACATCCATTTTTAAGGCGAGAACTGTGCGAGTCTGGTCACGATTTTTGGGAGCGAACAACCATGGGACTTTGTTTTTGGATGAGTTTTGGTTACTAGGACTGGGCTTGTGGTTCGGGGGAGGTGCTTTCGTTACCTCGGTGAAGCATCGTCCCGCCGTGATGCGCAGATAGAACCGAATGCTCATCAGGGTGGCCACTATGGCCGATAACAGAGTCAGGAAAAAGATGTCGCGCACATAGTGCTCGGTTGGCAACCAACCGAAGACGAAGCCCATCCTACAAATAGTCCGAGGTGTGTATACTACGTGTACATGTATATATCTGTGTCAATATGCAAATCAGATTATATAATTTCGGAGACTACAGAGGCCAGACGTTTGTCTGAGGGCGCCACGAAACGGGTTTGGTTTTGGGGTTTTTAGTTTTTCGGTCAGTCTGCCAAGATTTTCACAACTCCAATCGTTTATCAGAGCCTGTCATGAAATCGATTTTTGGGGGTCGGTTGTGAAAACTTACACTTTCACTTTCACACATGTGCGTAATTATGGCTTATTATGATGAAACGCCGAAAACAAAGTAAAATAAAGTTCATTGGCTGCCGAAAAAAACGAAGGAAGGTTGAAAACAGAAAGAAAGTCTGAGGTTTCATGTAGTTTTGAGTTTCTGATTTTTTCCTCTGGGTATTTTTCTCCACGTCCACGTCACAAAGATTTCTGTTTCTGCTTTCCTCACAGACTCGAAGACTGGAAGACTGAAGACTGGCTCTGGTTACGCTTGCAAGCACCGCTGAAGAACCCCGCCCCGATGCAGTCGCAGTCCCACAGAAGATACATATATGCACAAAGAGGTCTAGAACTGACCCGTTTTCGGCTTCTGCTGGCCAACAAGTTTTTTTAGTGCACACTCACCTGTTTTGGCTTCTTGGCTGATCTATGATTTATTGCAACTGCTGGTGCTTCTGCTGCCTGCACTTTGGACTATCTGCGCGACGAATTGAAATCGGATTCGCAAGCGAAATCGGAAATCGGAAGATCCAAGAGCTTGGTACAACCTTCGCCTTGAACGACTGTTCGGAGACTGAATCCAAGCTCCGCCGAGGCTGCGGAGAATGCGCGATCGTCTCCACCTGAAATTGGTATTGCTTTTGCCATAGCCGCGTTGATAGCCATAGTTATAGCCGTGGTAACAGGTTAGCCGGCGGAGAACCCGCTTTCTTGGCTCCTCTTTGCACCCGTCTTCATCGCCGGCTCTCCAAGCGGGGTCATCCGCCGAAAGAGAGGAGCGCCGAGGCAGAAAACTAGTTACCAGCGGTAAGAGAAAGATCCGCGGCTTGGATATATATATATTTAGCCACCTGTCGAGAGCTTTTCAAAGCTGGCCAAGTCGAATTATGGCTTAAATAATAGGCCACAATTTATGTGGAAAATAATGAGGAGTAATTCGAGTTTGTTTGTAATGCAAGAACACAAGGGGAACCCGAAAAGGGGCAGAGCGATTAAGCTCATATACTGCATCAGTAAAAATGTAATTACGTATAAAAATAATCATAAAAGAAAGTTCTCTTGTGTTATTTACGATTGAAACCAGGTAAAAGCATTAAGAACATTTTAATTTTTTATTAAGACAATTAATCAAAGCTACTAAATATTCTATAAGACTTTTGTAATGCTCATAAAAGTACAAATTAAAAGTAAAGCGCTTTCAAAAAATAGTATAAGTTTAAAGATGTTTAACGCCACATATTTATATTATATATTTTATATATATATTTATATTCTTTCTGGGATTTCTTATTTCAGTCAGAAGCTTAAAACGCAGTGAAGAATTCGTTTCAGATCCTATAAATCATATATATTATTGATCAGCACGAGCAGCCGAATCGATCTAGTCATGTCTCGTGTAAAAATTTTTTTTACCCATTTTTTGAAAATTTTATAAGGGGTTACATCGTTAAAATTTTCAAAATTTGAAAAAATTTTATTTTTTTCAATTTTAAAAATTAATATGCAGAATTGTTAACCCTATAAAAACTAGTTTAGAAAAGCAATCCGAATTAAAATTATTTATTTTTGGCTTAGTTATGATATTTGAAAAACTTTTATTTTAGCATATAAAAATATCAATTAAAAAAACACATATTACAGAGACCAAAAAGCCAATGAACGCCAAAAGACATATATATTTCGGTTTGCAATTAAAATCTAAATCAATAACGAATAAAGCAGTGGAAAAAAATGAGAAAACAAATTTATATAAATTTTTAAAAATGTTAAAATCGTTAACAAAAAACGTATATGATTTTGATTTCTTTAAATATTTAAAATCAATATAGTGTATCCAAAAAAAAAAAAAAACCAGAATAGCTTTCCAAATTAATTTTAAATCATTTTCGGCTTTCTTAAATAGGTAATGGGTATACACACTACCTCATCTCGAAGTTAGCAACATTTTTGATTTATTATAAGGTCATAGATCCAGGTTGTCTGAAATAAATCTATTCAAAAAGTAAAAGATTAAAACCTTTATTTAATTTTATAAGTACAATATAAGTACAATCTTTATAAATACAATATATTAAGCGAAACGTTCTAGCAAAAGCTTGGTCTAAGCCCATCTAGTTCGTTGCCTAAGTCCTGCGTTTTTCATTTGAGAGCGATAATTCCCCGAGAATTATCCCACAAATAAGATTCCCCTAAATGCAATTAATATTGTATTGTACATAAACACATATTTACATTAGGTTCTTGTAATATCGATTAGGTACTATTTGAAAATGTTCCTACTTTTCGATGGCGTTTTGCAGGCGGGTTCTCTGGTATTCCATGTCCGTGTCCAGGTGCTTAGTTAAGGTGTTGTACCACTCGTTCATGTGGCTGGAGATGATGTTGATGAAGCGAGATACCTTTGTTTTTACGGTGCTTACAAGGCTTTTAGATAGAGACGTTATGCTGTGATCCTTGTTTGTGCTCGATATGTTCTTGCTGATCTTCATTATCCTGGACTCTGTTTCCTCCTTCGGCTGGGCTAAGTCCTTCGATTGAGCATCATCCACTTTGTATTCGTAGAAGCTGTACCTTCCCAGAGGCAGCATTTCATCGCGATCTGCCTTGTCAATAGCATTCGATCGCATTTGCTCCAAAGAATTGGTCAGGGGAATGGCTCGACGTTTCCTCATTGCCGGCAGATCCCACCAAGAGGTGATCCCCTCGTCGGCTGGCTTCTCTGGCAATTTCTTTGCCAGGGAAGAGATTCCTTCCTTCCCAAATATGTTTAAGGCGGGTGAGTTCTTTGCCGAACTGCCAGAGTCCAAAGATGCCTCTCGGATAGCTTCATCGCCCAGAGAGAACTCGTGCTCATGCTCGCTGATGTGGCTAAGGAAGTGCTTGCCCAACTCCTTTTGTGCCTGCAGAAAATCATTGGCCACATGACCTAGCTTGGAGTGACGCCTTCTGGCAGTTGGCACGGGTTCCACATCCTCTTCGGGCTCTTCCGTGGGTTTCGGTTTGGCTGCACCGCTCTTGGCCAAAGTTGCCTTGCTGGAAAAGGGCTCTGGAAAGAGCAGGGAGTTTAAGGTAGCACCTAGATTCAATCGCTTGTTCGGCCTTGGAGCAGGCAGGGCCTCAAAGAACTCTGTGGGCAGGAGACGCAGCTTGCCTCTCCCCTCGGTTGGCTCCTGTTCCTGTTCCGGCTCCGGTTCATCATCCCTTTCCGCTGGCATTTGAATGATTTTCAGCTGACTCTTGGCCTTGGACCTACGCTTCTTGGGCACAACGGGCTCAGCTTCCTGCTCAGCGTCCTCGCCGTCCACACTCTCTATATGCTTTAGGTGTACATCACCCTCTGGGAGGCGGGTGTAGGTTGGTGGCTCCTCTGGCTGCTCACCCAGACGCTTGAAGAACTTTTCTTCATCGAACTCGTCGAAATCGAACAGAGGCTTGCTCTTCCTTTCCGGCTTACGTATCTCCGTGATCTTCTTGGTCAGAGCTGTTTTCTTGCCATTTCGGTTGTAGAAGAAGGGGCCAGAGTAGCTTGAAGTGTCTCTCCTGGCCCTCTTCTGGGTCATGTCGCTAGTTTCCTTGAGGACATGATGCAACCAGGCCATTGCTTCATGGGGCTTTACCGATTGAGACTTGCCACCCTCCGTTTCCCTCTTTGCGGGATTTGCTTCTTTGAAGTGCTGCAGCAGGCGCTCCAGGAGTGTGTCCAGGCTCTCCTCCTTATCCGGAACAAAGCGGCGATTCCGGTTGATCGAACTCTGAACCGACCCTCTGGCCACTGCTGTCTCCTCGATCAGACGCTGGAGCAAGCGATCCGCAGAGCTGTAGCGGGAACGCCGCTTATCCGTAGAGGATTCGCCGCTCGACTCGCCCGCCTCAACCTCCGTAAACTGGCAGTGCTCCAGATTGACGTCTGGCAGAACCCAGAAGCCCACCGACATGCTGGGAGTGATCAACTGAAGCGGCTTGTTCGCATCATGGGCCTTGATCAAGGGAGGCAGTGTGGAGTTGACATGCAACCGGACATTGTTCAACTGCACCCGCTGGTCCAGTCCAGTGAGCACAAACTGCCAGATCTCGCTGCTGCTCAGGCTACTGGCACTTCGCACCGTGATCGTGGTGGGCTGCTCCTCCGTGTTGACCACCATAAAGGCCAGGCCACCGGACACGGCATTGGCACAGTGCGTGTACAGCTTATTGCTCGGAGCGAAGACATTCAGGGGTCGTGCTGGGAAGACCCTTGAGCCCATGACCTTCTTGAAGACAGCCGTCACATACATACTGAAGTTGGGGCGCTCAAAGTCGTCCAGGGTCATGCGCTTGAAGAGCACATCAAAGCCACTGCTGGCAGCATCTCCCAGGGTCTGGGCCCAGCGCAGGGCATCCGTGGTCTCGTCGCCCACCAGTCGTTGCGAGGATCGCTCTTCAGGCAGGGACAGCCATAGGGGCACAGCCTGCTGCTGCAGGACTCGCAGAGCAGGATCGCTGTCGTATAGGTAACTGCCTAGACTCGACTTGGGCAGCATGTTGACAGGCCTGGCAAAGAATTAGAAGTTAAGCAAATCCTTTATTAAAGCAAGTTTCCCTTACTGCGTCCAGCCAAAAGCTGTATTCAGATCCTTGGATATATCCACATATCTCTTCGTTTCATCCGCACTGCTACCCGCGGAGATATCGGCCCCCATCAGCCGCCAGTCGTCCACATATGGCTTGAAGGTGTCCGTCATCAGCTTGAGAGTGCGCAGCTCCTGGACGTAATCCTTGGCCCTCGAGGTGCCAAAGTCTGTGCCCAGCTGCCAGATGCAGTCGGTGATGCCCACCATGTAGGAGGTATTCAGGATCTTCAGCGTATGCATCGAGTCCCACTCATCGGGGGCATATGGCACCGGGATGATCATGGTCCAGTTGACGGCTCTTCAAGAAGGAAACTTTCGATGAAAAGGAAGGCTGGGTAGGGGAACCGGAACTCCTTGACTTACCGCGTCCAGCGATTGAAACCCTTCCAGATGATCTTTGTGGGATTCCGCAGTCTTGTCGGTGCATTGCTGGCAAAGTAGAAATCGCCAATGAACTTGATGTGCGCATCCCCCAGCAGATTGGCCAAGTTGGTAACGGCCTTGCGTTTCTTCCCATCCAGGGCATCGTACAGATCCTCTGGACGAACGGCAAAGCTAACGAACTTCTCGTTCACATCGTTGTAGGGACGATTCACATTCAGCTGGACCAGGGTGTCCGCCCGGCACACCACCGCCAGTCCCAGCAGCACCACAGCCACGCGCAGGTACCACATTTTGTAAGCTATAGTCCAGAGTTGGAGATTCGGATGAAAAGACCGGAGACCTGCCAGTTGCTCGCTGGCTCCGCTACTGGCTGGAGCACTACGTCGACCCCAGTATAAATAAACTCCCCCGGGTGCCAGCGGATTCCGCTGATCTCGGCAATACTTTTCCGCTGAGCTCTGCCCTCGATGTACTGACCTTTTTGCGCTGCACCACCGACGTAACCCAAACCCAAAAACTGGGCCGTGGGTTGGAATGCTTCGTTTATCAATGAACCAGGTGAACTGACCTACTAAGGTTGGGGTTAGACCACGGAGGCCATATTCTTAGACATCCTCGTCCACGGTCGGCCGTGGTTATATGCCGAAGTTGCCTTGGTCACCAGCATTTAGTAGAATTTTCCAGTTCTTATTTTTTTTATTTTAGCAACGTGAAAAGTATAAAATTACTATTTTAAGGGATTCAAATTATTAGACACGTACAAGAAGCCCACAAATATTTAATACGCTCCGAAGAAAGCGAGTTCGCGCTTCTTTAAAAGATTTACTTCTTATTATAGTTTTAATAAAATGGTAATGACGTGTACATAAATAAATCGCATATTTTACTGTCAACATTACGATTTTATTAAAAATAAATTAAAGTTACCCTTTACACTAAGGGGCATAGAGGCCTTCATGTTGGGCATTATAATATTAGTCAGAAAACTGCGAATATTTCTGATCTTGCGGGCTTAAAATTCCAATCTCCATAAATATACTAAAATATTGTTTAAAATATTGCGATACAAAATATTTTAAATTCATTTTTTATAACGTATGTATTAATTACTAACGACAAGTAAACAAAATATATTACACGATTCCACCTTTTATGGCAAATATTTATGCGTTCTTTTAATTTTTCTAAAATTGGAAATTGTTAATTAGCAAACATTAATTTATTAAGTCTTAATTTTTTTTAAATCATCCCGCGCAATCCAATTCCAGCATTCCCTAGCGCCACATACTTTCCGACGTCACATTGAAACAACGGAACATGGAACCAAGTGTGTGGCTTGTGTGTACACACTGGCGCGCCCTCTGAATTCCAAAACCAAGACCCAAAACCCAGTTATCCAAAATTTCAAGTTTTCTGCGCTCTTTTTATTAAAATCAATAAAAAATTAAATGAAAATAAATAAATAAAAAGGTTAGTTGTATATTATATAACCGGTCCACTTCGCGGCTCCATGGATGCGCGTTGACGACCACCTGAAAATGACAACAATGGCCAAAGTTGTGTGCTTTACTTACCCTTGCAGAGAGACTGGAGGACTGGACTGAAGAATCGTCGAGTCCCACCGGCCAGGTGCTGTATGTTGCAAGTGCGGAGCTGAGGTCCGTGGCTGCGTAAGTGTAGCGCGGCGGGCGTCTCTCATCGCTTCGCATACTTTTCACAGCCGACTTGCAACGGAAATTACAATAATATATACATGGTTGTGGTAAATGAGATAGGGGCGTACAAGTTGGTGTTGGGCAATTCAATTAAATTCAAATAATCGGGGGGAAACGAAACCTGTTGACCGGTTTTAAAGGGGAGTAACAAGATAGTCCCGCCCATGATAATTGCTACGATAAGAACAAAACACAATTGCTTTCGGCTGGCTTTTGGACTAGGTCCTACTTGCTGGCTGGTGGCTACTTGCCTCTGCTACTTGCCTCCTTTAATCCTTTTGCCTGATCGATCCTCCTGCTTCTGCTTTGCTTTGCTGCTGCTCCTGCTACAATTACAAAACTACAGGGCTGTGACTACATTGTTTTTGGGATCGAATTGATAGCAACAACACTCGGGTTGTGTATTTTTTGAATCTTGTATTTTTCGCTACATTAAAATGTAAATTTTGTTAAATATAATTATGCTGACTGACCTCAGACAACTGCGTGTACAGACCGCTTGCTAAAAGGTATAGATTACATTAAATGGTGTTTCGTTAAATCTAAAACAGAGGATATAAGAAGTTAGTTCCGTGTCGGAAGTAAGATCCTCCACACACGGTCAAGGTTCGCTTGGAACTTGAATTGTAAATATTAAGTCTAGGGCAGCGTGCGGCGGCTGAAAATGGCCGCAGCGCTCTACTCGATTTAAAATTATGAGAACTTATTCTAGTTGAAAGTCGTAATAAGTAATACATGTTTCTTTTTTTTATATAAATTGTGTGTGGTTCTGCGCACTGATTATCAAAAAATTACCAGCGGCCTCCGGGCTGGAGCAGCTTTCTTTCTACAATCAAATTAAACATGTCTCTCGGCTACCGCTTTGAAGATTTACATACAACTGATTCATTTATGGCTTGGGGTGGTTGGTGTGGAAATACAAATGTTTAGCTTTTGGGCTTTATCGCAAATTACAATGTTACTTAAGTTGCTTGGTTGCTTGGTTGCTACAATCATGTGAAATTAAATTAACAATTCTATGGATACTGGATATAGTTTCGATGCGCCTTAAATCAATCATTCGATCACCATGTGCAAACACAAATCGAATGGAATCCTGGCCAGCTGCTGTTGCTGTGTTCGTGTACTTCTTGCTTGCTGCTCGCTGCTAGCTGTGTGCGATCTGAGATCTCTCTGTCTCTGAACGATCTGTTAGTAGTCTGTTTATCTCACACACACACTGCTCTGTACTGTACTGGACTGCACTGGTATGGTCTGGTCTGGTCTTGCTTGGTTTTGGTACTGATCTCCCTCTCTGTTCTCTGTTCTACTCCAAGTCTGAATCACGACTGCACTGCACTGATCCTGATTCACTCCCTCTTCTCTGTCATGTTTGGTTTGGTTTTGTGGTGCTCGGAAAACTTCTTATGTCTATGAACGTGCGTTCATACTCGTTATTGATCATTTAATTGCGTATCGTTTACTTGACTTTCATATTTGGGCTTATACTGAGCGACTTTTACATTATCACCTATAAAATGTCGATAAATGAGAAACGTTATTTAAAAACAATTGGTATGCAAAAATGGGGATTCTTAATTGGTTGGTTGGTTGTAGGTTTGTTCTCTAAATACGTTAAGAAACTAAATACGTAAGGCTTAATTAGGGTTGTACTTGTTGTTGTTGAGTAGGGTGGGTCGGACTGTCTTAGCCATGTTTGCTTTTCAGTCCCAGAGATGCTGTTACAAACTACTACAAAGGAACTGCCGATAAGGGCACTAGTTTATAAAAAAAAAAAAAAAAAAATTAACAAAAAAAAAAAGTCAAACAAATGGTTAATTGATGGTCATAGAGGGTTGGATTAGTGTTTGGTTAAGTAGATGGTCTGCCTTCGCCTTGGGGCCTTAACTAGGTTAATTTATGCTGCTTATGGTAATGTCTCACCTCGTCTGGTATCTCATCTCTTTCTCTCTGTCTCAATATCTGCGGTTGTTGCCACTGTTATTGAAGCCCTGATTGTTTCCTCCATAGTTGCCTTGGTTTCCACCGCCTAAAAAAAAATCGAGGATCGTTTAGAACAAATCCACTTTCTTTCTACTAATCACTAAGTCCACACTAGTGGAGGCTGATTGCTGGCTACTGAAACTATGGCTGCGTATAAGGCCGAATTTGGGTACGACCTTTCATACGCTTGGCATAGCATTGGCCAGCGTCACAATAATCTCCGAACTCTATTCACGTTCTAACAGCTAGGTGTCAGGGTAATATGTCTCGTTATCTGGGAACTGTTCATAGTTTTTTTGTTGCTACTACTACATACCTGCTTTGTTGTAGTTACCGCCTCCTCCCTGGTATGGCTGCATGCGGTTGTTGTTAAAGTTGCCACCACCACGCTGCGGCCCGCCGCCATAGCTCTGCTGGTAGCCACCAAAGTCATTGCCACCGCCGTTCCAGTTGGAGCCACCGCCGAAGTTGCCACCGCCATTGCCATTATCCCAGGGACCCATGTTGTTGCCCCAGCTATTATTGCCACCACCGTAGCCGCCGCCACCACCGCCAAAGCTATTGTTGCCCCAGTTGTCGTTTCCGCCACGGTTATTACCCCAATTGCCGCCGCCATTCTGCAATGTCAATTGACCAGAGTACGCATTGAAATCACTATTCGTTTGGAAGGTCATCTGACAGTACTTACCCAGTTGCCACCTCCATTCTGGTTGCCATACTGGCCCCCTCCACCGCCCATATTGCCACGGTTACCACCGGGACGGCCGCCCTGACCGCGACCACCTCCGCCGCCGCCTCCCTGCATATCATTCTGCTTGGGCAAGGCCTTCTTCACGTCCACCATTTTGCCATTGAGCTGATGTTGCTTTTGCACTGTAAAGAGAGGAAAAGTAAACTCAATTATTAGAAGGAGAATTAAATTAATTAGCCCGACAGCGTACGTCCAGGTAGTAGTGTGCCAAATACTCTTTCATCATTGATGCACAGGAGCAGCACCAACAACAACGATATAATACTGGCTGGGATTTCATCTTACAGTCGCAAACGCCGCACGAGCGCATCAAGCATCGCTGTGCGGAGCTGGGACTGTGGACCCTCACAGAATTTACTTAATATGCATTTGTAACGAGGCTGCGTGTTACACAGAATTGGTTTCTAATTATACATTCGCATAACATAGCGTAAGCCGACGCTCTAATTCATCTCACAGCATTTTAAGGAAAACTAACTAGGCGTGGGAATCAAGCCCGTCAATTTGTCAGTACTGTGAAGGCAGCGAAAGGGGTCGTGTTCGATTAACTTATTCAGAAAGATGGTGTGCCATATACTCTTTCATCGTTGGTGCACAAGAACAGCACCAACAACAATGATATAATATTGGCTGGGATTTCATCTTACAGTCGCAAACGCCGCATGAGCACATCGAGCATTGCTATGCGGAGCTGGGACTGTGAAACGTCAATTCAATTAACCTCAGAATAAAAATAATTTGTTAAAAATTGTTGTTCACTTTAAATATACTCTTTCTGGGTTAAGGGGAACTTCGCGTGAAACTAAAAAACGTTTATGTTGATAAAGAAGTTGTATTGCATTACTTGCTGATTGTATTTAAAATTGTAACGAGGCTGCGTGTTACACTGAATTGATTTTTAATTATACATTCGCATAACATAGCGTAAGCCGACGCTCTAATTCATCTCACAGCATTTAAAGGAAAACTAACCAGGCATGGGGATCAAGCCTGTTAATTTGTCAGTACTGTGAAATTAGTGTTCGGTTAATCTACTCAGAAGGATAGTGTGCCATATACTCTTTCATCGTTGGTGCACAAGAACAGCACCAACAACAATGATATAATACTGGCTGGGATTTAATCTTACAGTCACAAACGCCGCATGAGCACATCGAGCATTGCTATGCGGAGCTGGGACTGTGTACTATAATCGAATATACAAAGTTTGCATTTGTAACGAGGCTGCGTGTTACACTAAATTGGATATTAAGTACATTCGCATAACATAGCGTAAGCCGACGCTTTTATTCATCTCACAGCATTTTAAGGGAAACTGCCGAGGCCTGGCATGAAGCCCCGCAATTTGTCAGTACTGTGTGTGAAGATACTAGGGTTGTTTTAGCCGGAGGCCACTGTGGCACATACCTTTTCATCGGCAATACATGAGGGGTGACTAGCCAACAAAGATATAATACAAGCCGGGTTACTCTGACAGTCGCAAACGCCGCACGAGCACATCGAGCATCGCTGTGCGGAGCTGGGACTGTGGACACAAGGTATAACAACAAATCCCCAATCCCACTACTTACACACAACTTTGTCCACGGGATCATAGTCATCGAACTCTACGAAGGCAAAGCCGCGCTTCTTGCCTGTCTCCTTGTCCATCACGATGTTGATGTCCACGATGTTTCCGAAGTGCTGGAAATAGTCGCGAATGCTCTGCTCGTCATGGTCGTCCTTAAGGGCTCCCACAAACAGCTTCTTAACGGTGGCTCCGGCATTGGGCGAGTCGATCTCCTGGCGGGGCACAGCCCGCTTGGGCTCCACCACGCGGCCATCGATTTTGTGCGGACGCGACTTTTGCGCCTCGTCGATCATGCTCGAGTGTGAGTATGTGATGAAGCCGAAACCGCGAGAGCGCTTGGTACGGGGATCCTTCATAACCACCACGTCTACGATGTTGCCCCATTTCTCAAAGTGCGCCTTCAGATTCTCGTCGGTGGTGCGGTAGTCCAGGCCACCGATAAACAGCTTGCGCATATGCTCCGGCTCGGTGATGGAATCCTGCGGGAAGACCCAAGATATTGATTTTCAACAATGACTCGAAACCTAACCTCACTATACCCCAGCGAGACACATGCATAATTTTCAAAATGGCGACCGGTGAGACACCAGGGGGCACCATAGCGATTTTTCAACTGCATTTTACTGCTTTATACTTACGTCATCGTGGCCATTGGAATTTCCGTTTTGGTTGTCGTTGTGTCCGCCCATACTCCTACTTGTTAATAAGAGCTAAGTTTTCTGTATTTTGTTCTAGTCAAAAATAGAAAGTTTCGGGTGACGCACACGCGTTTGAGTGAAAATGCGATGGACAGTATGACCGTAAGATAGTGCTGGTAGTGCGGCAGCTTACGGGCGCTGGATAAAAACCACGAGGGTTGTTTTCCCCCTTCGCTATGCTTTGGTCACACTTTGCATCGTAGCTGTACGCCCCGTTTCCACTACGGCTGCTGTATTCCAAAATGCTAAATTTACAGTATATATAAACCCTTATTTTAATTAAAATTACTTTTATGTAAAACAAAAAATAATTTAAATAAGCCTTATTCTGTAATTTTGATGGTGCGATAGTATAATTGGTAACACATTACTTTAATGCCCTTCCATGGTACTATAATTTCAGTCAAAAGCTTGCAACGCAGTGAAGGATTCATTTCCGACCCCGTAAATAATATATATTCTTGATCAGCATTAACAGGCGAATCTATTTCCGACCCTATAAATAATAGAAATTCTTTATCAGCATTAACACCCGAATCTATTTCTGACCCTATAAATCATATATATTCTTGATCAGCATCAACAGGCGGATCTATCCAGCCATTTCAGGGAGAAAAAAATGTTAACTAAGATTGGAAAATATTAAAATTTTTTCAATTTTAAATTAATTATGCAGATTTGTTTACCTACTGAAAACTAACATAGAAAAGCTTTGCGAATTAAAATGAATGTCTGTAGGCTTAGTTATAGTATTAAACGAACTAGAATTTTACCAAAATATTTGCACATAAAATTTGTAATATTTTAAATATTTTTAACTAGATGAAAAGATTTTGAAAAACATTGAAGTTAATTTTTTAAAACTATTTTTCCTATGGGAACTACATGTTTTATTCGTGCGATTATTAACTTGTATATTTTATTCAGATAGATTTAAATCTGAGGGACTAGTTTGTATATAATAGGACAGACGGACATGGTTAGAGCGATCAAATGATCAAGTATATATATAAACTTCAAATGGTCGGAAATGACTTCTGCACTGAGTTTAAAATTTCTAACGAAACTTATAATCCACTGCAAAGGTATAAAAATAAATAAAATCCACTTCTAATTCTTGTTTTAATCAATTCGACCAATGCAGAGCAGAGCAACTAAACCAATTCATATAATTGTAAATTTTTGATATTTTCGGAGATTTCAAACTTAATTTCAGAACTTTAATTTACCACGCTACCAGGCTAATGTCATTGTCCTCACGCTCAATTTTTATCAATGTTGGAATATTTCACACTGTTAGTTATGGAAGTCGAGCCTATTTATTTATGAAACAACATTTCAAACTGTATAAATAGTAAAATTAAAAAAAAAACAGCTTTGTTGTGATAACAAATTTAGAATTCCTATCTCGCGATTTTTGTACATTTTACCCAGAATCACTTATAAAAAAAGGCTAAAAGTGACGGGAAAAATAGTTTATTACGATGTAGAGGCCACATCGAGAGTTCGCTAAAGTTGAAGTGTTTTCACCTTCGCAGGAGCTGGGCATACTAAAACTTCTAGAAACTCGACACCGAACTATCTGGCATCGCTGATTGTGCGAGACCGACAAGTCTGGCAAGGATTGCTCAAAACTCGGAGGTCTGGCAATACTGTACGACAGTGATGGAGAGCACTTGAAAAGGCCAACTGTCGCCATTGTTAATGGGCGCTATTTTTGAATCAATTTTCAGATTTTCATAACAGCAAAGGTCATTTTAGTTTTGAAATATTACGGAGCAGTTCAAATTTATAACAAAATGTGATGAGTTTAGGTACTGCAGAAACATTGTCGCACTATCGATACTATTCATGCGTTGCTATTTTTGTTTAACATCTAGTTTTCTATACATTAATGACTTTTCTTAAATGATTTCATTTTATTAATATATTCAGGTGTTTGGATTAAGTCTAATTAAATGGCGTGTTTATGGAAGCACGACGAAGTTTGTATGTCTCTGCAGTTTAAAATTTTTGAAAATACTTTTTCCCTGACATATATAGATTGACTCTGCTGTTAATGCTGATCAATAACATATATGCTTTATAGAGTCGAACTTCATCACTGCGTTGCGAACTTTTGATTAAAATTATAATACCCCTTAAGGGTATAATAAATTAATTTAATAAGTATATAACAATTATTGAAAATTATTCATCCACAGAAAGAAGGTAAAATAGATAGTGGAAAACTTAAATTTTCTTTAACATGCAAAATTTTTTGAATATTTCCTGACTTCTAATAGATAGATATACTTTGTAGTTTGATATTTTTTTGTGATAATTTTTAGCCAGAATAAAAGGTTACACGCAGAGCTGCAGAAATATTAAATTAAATCATAAATCACATATATAATTTTTTTACTGCCAGAAGAAGATTTCATTTTGAGCTATCTTTCCCAAATGTAATTCTCTTGTTAGAGCCGCAAGCCCACTTTACTTGCAACGATAATACGAGTCCTCTTTTAGTTGTATTGTTATTTTTTATTTACGCCCATTAAATTGTCGCATATAAATGGCATATCTCTGGTTTATTTTCATTTGACTTTGTTTTTTGTATGCATATCAGCAGTCGGCCGCCTTTTTGCAGTTCAGTGGCCAGCGCTCAAGAAATTACGCCTCCGGTTGTCCTGTGTGCCTACGCGTGGAAATTTGTCCTGCAGGCAGCGACTTTTCCAGCTCATTGAATTGGCCGGGAGGAGAGGCCAGGTCAAGATTCTGCCATGAATCGGTGGCGCGAAGGGAGCTTGGCAAGCACGTTTAACAGCAACCACGTGACGGCAGCGTAATCTAAAGCCACATCATCATTAAATATTTACACTACATTATAATTCCCGTTCTTTTCTTGCGCGACTCGTGTCCCACTCACACGATCATTGGGAGAAAATGGTTGTAAATGTTATGATGATTTTATTCGCCAGTGTTAGTTTAATTTTTCGAATAAATAAGCACATTTAAAGTTGACTACTTTATTTTAAATTGTAAAACGTTGGTGTTTTAAATTTTGAAATCAATTCTAAATATGTTTAAATGAATGCAATAATACATTAACGTTTTTATCATCTCGCTTTTCGCCATAACTTCTATCAACATCGATTTCCAGGATACCTTTGTATGTTTTTGTTTTGAATCGTTCTACCTTTTTTTCATGTGAGTTTTCAAATTTCCTTTATTTTTTATTGTGTACCCAGAGTGAGATAGAGATAGAGAAATGATAAAAGCATGAGACCGAAGAAGGCTCACGACAAAAGGACGAAGAAAGAGTCGGCTCTGGCGACACAACCGCAACATTCAATTAAACGTAATGTGTTGTTTGTTGTCCCTTGAAGGACAGGTTGAGCCTACGCCCCCCTTTCGGCGGACCCAAACCCGCCGTTTCTTGATAATAAATGTAAACTTTTCACTTGAAAAATTCACGGCGCGCATAAAGAAGGAAATAAAATGAGATGTCTACGGATAATACAGAATTGCTCGGGTCTGGGTCTGGGTCAAGTCAAATATCACAAGAGAAATCCATTAACCTGTGTCTCATCTCTGCTCGCTCTCTCACTGGCTCTCTTCCCCTTGAGTGACTTTCGTGTGCAGCTTATCTTAGGGGTTTTTTGTTAAAGAAATGTAATAGAGGGAGACTCCTTAAAGTAATTTGCCAAGTTTAAGGCCGCTCCGCCTGCAAGTAGGCAACACTTTATTGCTGCTCGACTCAACAACTTGGAAAAAACGCAACAATATATAGCATATGCACAGGCACACCCATTGTTCACCTGCCAGCACTTGAAAGAGGAAAAAAATAACAACCACAAGGACAACAAGTGCGGTAACAGAGTTTAGTTTTCTATAGGCCGGAAGTTGGCCGGGCATATAAAAGGCTTTCCGCTGCTTTCCTGCGAAATGTTGCATTTCAAGCATGCCCGGACATGAGCAGCCAATAATATGCACACCAGAGCAGTGCATCAACTGAGCCAGAAGCGTCTGAAGGAGCTCCGGGCACAATGAACTTCAAGAGAATGCTTAATTCCGACAGACAGACACTGACTTGGACGTGTAAGGTTAACTTTAAGGGGAGAGGAAATTAGAATGCTTAGGAAATTTCCACTGAATTAATTTAAATTATTCGGAATCTAATAATAACTGGTATAAGTCTCACATAAATCTCGTAAGAAGAAATAATTTTTCACTGCATTTCTGCCTTCAGCCTTCAGTTCTCAGGCAGTGAGCAAACATTTGCTAGGCTCTGGCCAAGCACATCGCAGGATCAAATCCAAAGGACCTTGCTCAGATAAGTAGGCAGACCGAAGGGGACGTGGCTCGGTGTCCGGAGGGGCTGTGTGCACAAAAGGCGGTTGAGAATTGATTTCCTGTTTAGACATTTAGGCCGATTCGGTAACCATTGGGCAAAGTTCAAAGCAAAGACCGAAGCCACCAGGTGGTGGTGCAGGTGGCCAGTGGGTGGTGCGATGCTGGGACAAACGCTGCAGCAGATCAAACGGCCAGCGTGGAGCTTGAGTCCCTGGCTTATGATAAAGCGCCTCCTTCCATCTGGGGTTAAGTATGTGTGTACATCCCTGCCCCCATTGTCCACTCTAATCTTATTTATTTGTTTGGATTTCCCGGTAAGCTGAAGCCTGACCGTTAGCCAAATGAAATCGTTTTTTTTTTAACCCTGCATTCGTATTTTCCGGCTTCCTTTTTCCTGATTTTTTGTTTTTATTTTTGTGTTACTGCTTGTGTGAACAATTTCAATTGATTTTATTTCATTCGCTCTAAGTGGCCGCATGGCATTAATTTAATGTAATGTAATGTTCAATCCAAAACTTATGCAAATGAAACGGCAATTCAATGAAATTTAACAATCTGACGGATTTTTTCTCCCATGTTTCGATTTTATTATATTGTTTTATTTTTGTTATTACACTTGGCAAGGGCGGTGAGCTAATGAAATGCGTTTCATTATATATATAGAGTAATATTATCTGA
The DNA here is from genome assembly GCA_035046265.1 of Drosophila bunnanda. Taxonomy (NCBI): domain Eukaryota; kingdom Metazoa; phylum Arthropoda; class Insecta; order Diptera; family Drosophilidae; genus Drosophila; species Drosophila bunnanda. The sequence goes on from JAWNOB010000130.1 coordinate 2,303,093, forward strand.
GATTGTGGTTCTGAAAGAATACTTAATAAAGTGTATCAAACAACTACTCTTTTGTACACTTAATCGTGCTGTAAATGAGTAAATAATACAATTAACATTTACAGTGATTCATAATCTTTAAAACAATACAAATACTGATAATTGTAAGGCTAATAAATTAATGTTATTTACTCCATTAAATATTACTTCAAAGAGTTACAATTATTTTCTACAATTTAGCTGAAAAGTATTTAAATTTCCTGAACAACGCAACTCCAATATCCTGTTAATGGCCTTTACCTCCTTGGCCCATTAGGGAAGACGTAATTTTCTGAGCTCCAACACAAGTTGGCAATTTGCAATAAAACACTGTCAGAAATATTATGTATATTTGGGTGCGCCCATCTGCGTTTTGCTCTTCATTTATTTCATTAACTACAAAGGAGAACGAACAATGGGGTGGCGGTGGATTTACTCAGGGGATCGGCTACCTCTCGCACTGCTGGACAAAAACCCGCCACAGGCACTTGGCCAAAAAGTGACAAATTGTTTCAATTCAACAAAAGGCGAAGCCAAAGGAGCAAAAAAAAAACAAACGAAATGAGTAAGAAGGCAAAAGCACAAAAACCAAAAAAACAATAAAGCCTGCACAATAATGGCCTAGACCGAAAAGATAAGGGGGTGTGGAGAGGGCGAGTTTGGATGGAACTGAGCTTTATAACCCTTTTCTGGGCTCACCCCTTGCTTATTCTACACTGAGAAAAGCTTTACTTGGAATTGAAACCGTGTTCGATATTTTATCATTAATATTTTTAATTAAATTTAAAGACAAAGTGGAAAAATTATGCAGAAAAGAAGTTATCCTTATGGAGAACCATTGAGCAGAACGATGAGTAAGATGATGAGAAAGGATGACAAGCAAGGATGACGAGAAATTATAACGAGTTTCCAAGAAAACGACGAGCCGGCGGACACCTACAGCAACGAGTAAGTGCGACGAGATTGAAAGGAGAAAGACGAGTTTACTAGCATCCAAATGACGATTAAAAGATGGCTGAGGTAAAGAACTGCATCAACGAGATTGAAATAAAAATGACTAGAGCGACGACATACCGACGATTAACATTATTTCATATTTATATATACTTGTCATTTTAATTCGAATTATTCTTCACATTTGCGTAAAATATATTTAACAATTAAAGGCATTGTTAATTTTTCTTTTTTGAGTGCAGCAATTTTTTGTAATATCCTTTTCCGTTGTTTTCCGCTGTCGTTGTTTTCTTTGTGTCATTAGCCTCCATGTCCCTGTCCCTGCCCCTGTCCGTGTCCCTGTCCGTGTCCTTTTTATCTGTTGTACATGACATTTTGGCCTTTCTCATAAGTCCGGGACAGGCGAGCAGAAAGCCGGACAAAAGGTAGCTGCTTTCAAGAATGATGATGGCAATTTGCGGCTGATCCTTGCTGCTCTCTCCAGCGCACCTACTCACTCCGATTCTATTAAGTCCTGCCGCTGTATCTAACTTTTCACCAGGATGCATAATTATCTTAATTGTAACATAAAGCAGGTACAGGAATTTTGACACTTTTTTTTTTGGTATTTGAACAATGCAGTTTTGGACACGCTCCGTAAGAAAGCCAAAGACTGAACAGTGGTTCAAATGCAATTTATATTAAAAGACATCTTATTGAAGGAATTTCAAAATGTTTTCTTACTTTTCGGCTTAAAACCCGCAAAAGTACCATATCTGTATGCAAATTTAAAGCGAGTGATAAAAATTGAGTCCTGTTCTGCAATGGAAATGCAGTTCGGCAAAGCAAATATTTCAGCGTAAGTAAACTACATTAGCAACAGAAGCGCACCTACAGACGGACATAGAGCTGAAGCTATGCAAAGGGACCGGAGCTAGTTGGCCCTTGGTGTATTTGCCCTGGTGCGTCAGGTGCAGTTCAGTTGAGTTCAGTTTGGATTCATCCCAGGCTAGGAGCGAGCTAGCCACCTCAATTTATCCGTATTACCCATCCGCCCCGTGAGCCCGAGCTCCGTTTCCCGTATTTGTATCTGTGCGGTTGACAGCTCCAGAGTCGTCGCTTCACTGGCTGCCGAGAGAGAGAGAGAGAGAAACGGAGGAAAAGGGACCCGAAGAGAGCTGGCCAAAAAATTTAAAATAGGTTTGCCGCAGGGCTAAGTGGAAAATGATAGAAAAGGTAATGAGATGTTTGTGCATACGAGATATACTCTCCAGGCAGCAAGAGTACACAGAGAATTAACTTTAATATTGATACTTATAGATATGTGCAGGACCTCGATGAGTCCTCCACTTTTCCTACTTATGTACCTCGACTCAATAATCAAAGGCTATAATCAAAGTGTCCTTCCTGCGCTACTCAAACATTTGTCTACATTTTGGATTTATAAGTTAAATATTGACAAAAGCCGGAAAGCCACTCACGGAGGCCAAGGAGAGCGAGGGAGCGATGACAAACAAATGCGATTAAAACTTTTGCTGAAGACAAACAAACAAAAGTTTTAAAGACTTCTGGGGCCGCACCCAGGCAGCCGAGCAACAAATTAATGAAATAGTTTTGATGACTTTTCGCTCCATGTCTGTTATATCCTCCGCTGCCTCACATGTGCAATGAGTACAGCACTCTGTGGGCAATTAATCGAAAGTGTTTGCTGCATAAATCAAGGCGACTCAGCCGGGCCAGCGAAAAGTATGCAAAGTTATTTGCCAGCCAAGAATGCGGCATGCGCCGTAAGTTATGCAAACTATGCCACAAGGAGCACTTCCTCCGCACCTCCAAGGGTGTCTCTGTGTGTGCTGGGTGTTTGATTCGGAATGTGTGTGTGTGTGTGTTCTGTTGGGTAATCAGGCAGCAAGTAGGTCAGCGGCAATCAAAGCCAGGGATCCCACCGAAATGGAAATCAAATTGTATTGTTATTCGTGCCTGCACACTCAGCTTGGGCTCTGCCGGCGCCTTGAGGTATAATTTCTTCCTTCCAAGCCACTGAATACTAGGTATTTATTGCATTCTTGGGTAGTATGTGCGGTTTCAAGAAATTAGTGTAATCACCAGAAGTTATTCAGCCACAAGAAAACACAAAGCAAGTGTACAGAAATCAATACAGTTCTGGAAACCCCTTAAAATGTGTCTTAAAGTATTTAATTCACCTTGTTTAGATATAATTTTGAAAACATTCTTTTTACATTTTTATAAGAATATTCTTGACATTTTCTTAACTTATTGATTTTTAAAATATTTATTTCTGTTGCAAAACATATTTTCTTTTCTAAAAGCACATTTTTGTTATACTTTATAATCTTGTAAAAATACAAAATTTGTTCTACATCTTGTCGTGATATATATTTACCGTAAAAAATAATTTCTTTATATTTTCCCATTCAATTTTGGAAATTTCCGACGGATCTCGCTTGGTAGAAACTTTCCAAAGGTTAAAGTTCGTAGGAAAATTTCAAAAATTTCAAATACATCATCCAATCTGCCTGTCCCCTTCTGCCATTTTACAGAAAATTACCTTCTCCTTCCCAGAAAATTGTTGTACTAAGTTAACCCTAATAACATTTGCTTTTTATAGCACAGCCAGCCCTCGCAGCGCTGAAACACGCCCTAATGCCAATTCAATTTGACTGTTCCTAATTACTATAAAATATCGCGGATATTTAGCATTAATGAGGCCAGTGCGATGGGAGACGAAACCAATTCCCATTTTCCCCTTCTCTCCCGGGGAAGAAGTTCAAGTACAAGTTTTAATTGAAATTTAAGCACTTAATTTTCCCAAAAAGTAGGCAGAGGGCAAAATGTGAGACGCTGCTGCCTGGGGGAAGAACTCATTGATTGGGGTTGGCCTGGGGATCTGGGGTTATATAAATAGGTTACAACCGGGAGGTGCTGACCCCAAAAGTGAGAGATACTCGTTGCTGATGATGTCGCGCAATAATTTACACCGGCCATTTCTCTCCTTCTCTTTATTTATGTCCCGCAGATGTCACGTGTTCCTTTTGTTACTTTTGGTCATCGCAATTTTTGGAGCAACTTTGGGGCTGAGTTCAGAGTTGTCAACTTGGATATCTTAAGGCTAAATCGGGAGGTTCATTCCTGATCTCCTAGAGAGCAAGTTTATACACTATTGGGATTAAACTGTGATTTCTTATTGTCGGTGAAACACTTTGAAATACATTAAACATTTATGTCTATAATTTTTAGGAGTAATAAATATTTAATTGTTGTCTCAAAACTACGAAAGATCTATAAAGCAAATACTGATTATATTCAAATTTATTAGTTTAAAATTAATTTTCATTTGTAGTGTTAGTGAATTTAATACGACTTTCAATTTGTTCACATGTAATCTTGTATGAAGTAATAGTATACATATGTATACTTTTAAATATTTAATAAACAATTTTATGTTAAAATATCAAAGCTTATAAAGTGGTGAACCCTTGATCACAAACTGTACATAGTAAGAACATTTTTATACTCGAAAACATATTGTTAATTAATTTTTAAAGCATTCAATTATGTAAATTAAATAATCGCGTACTAGTTAGTAATTTATTTCATTTAAGTTTCCTTTATAAAGACGACAGCACTGGCGTGATCCCTGGGCGTGTTCCTTTTGAAATGTTAGCCTTGAGTGAAATATGGCGCAAGTTCATGGGGATACGACATCAGAATGATGATGATGCCTCCAAGTCGGACGGCGGTGACAACATTGTCGACGTCTATTGCAATCAAGAATTTATGTTTTCAGCGCGCAGTTTGTCTTGACGAAGGAAGGTGGGCCCTCGCCTTCGTCCTCGCCAACGCCTTGGGGACTCCTTCCGGGCTCTGAGCCCTCCGGTTCCGGCTGAAAGGGGAATGGTTTTTGGGCTTTTGAATGACTTTAGTTGGAGTCCCTGTTCGCTTGCTTGGTTAAACGCAATTTAGCTGCATGGCTCAAATTTCCGCTCCGCTATCGCATTACCTTCCTTCACATCTTCACACCATTTTCCTCTCTTCCAATATTAGTATCTATATATGGTTATCCTGTTGTGACTTGCAAGCCAAGTTGTGTAAAAATCAGACGGAATAGTATGTGAGTTGGGTTTGCAGTGGGTCGCAGATCATTAACATTCAACTTGATGTTTGGCCAAAACAAATTTCGATCGAATTGCATAAGGGTTTGTCAGAAATTGGATTGAAATTTGTCAAATAAATTTGGTTTTTAACGAGTGTCTGAATTCTTGATAGAACATGTTGTGGCATCAAATTATTGATACAAAGTTTTTTAATACTACTCCAAGATTTTCTTTTTTGGCTAAGCAAACCCTAAAGTATAAGTTATAAACTCTCGTGTCTGTTTTATACCGTCTTCAGGGCAAAAGCATTTTAAGGAAACCACCGAGATAATTCATTAGCTGGCTTTCGGTTTCCCGGGAAACCAATTAGTACCAACAAGGAGCAGCTCGGACCCATTTCAACTCCACAAAGCCTGGCCTACCGCCTCGAGGTGGCCAGTGGATAATGTGCACTGGGCTTTGGCGGAAAAGTAGACAACGTTTGACTGACATCCCGGCATATTTATGGGTTGGAGTTGCGAGGAGCCCGGACACAAAGGGACGGCGGGCTGCCCGGCCATGTCAAGTGCAGTGACTGGAGACAGGTGAATGTTCCCTCATCCAAGGCACAAGGAAGCATCGGACTCGTGGAATGCCTGACGATAAGAGGCACTTGTCTCGGGTGTAATGGATTATTCGACATTTTTCACGTGTGTTCTGCCCTGCGGTTAGCGCTTAACACATCCTGAGAGCCACACGTGGCAAATATTAATTTGCGACCCCCTTTTCCTTAACTCCCAAGCGAGCTTTTGGTTAAACAAACTCTTTTGAGTCTATTTTCGGTGTCTTGCCATATATATATATATATAAATTGTGCACTGGGAACTTATAACTCAGGATAGAATAAATAATACAATTAATTATTTGAAGGTGACTTTAATACTAATTTGTATTTATAATCTTATAGTTAAAAATATTTTGGGTTAGAAAAAATATTAATTGGGAACTTTAATGTTTAGACTAGAATCTTTAATCTTTTAACTTTATAAAAATAAATTATAACTATGATATTGAATCCATTATATAAATTTATATTAATGCTTGTTGAAGTATAGTTCTAGTAGTTGTAGTATATATAATAAAATCGATATAACATTTTAGTATTCTACTGTCTTTTTTATTCGAAGAAACTTTAAAAGTAAGATTATAGAATTTGTTGTATATTTCCTTATACTCCAATATCTTTCATATGTTTTTTAGATTTTTCTCTCTGTGTATGGGTGCGTTTTGGAGCCGACGATAGTCATGTCAGCTGCCTATAAATAACCCCGTCTTGACATCAAATAATCATGGCGGTGTCAGCTTTGACTACATTTCGTAAAGGCACGACCATATCCTGTGTAAAATATTACCGCAAGCGTTGAAGTTGTTTGGTTTAATATGCGTGAACTAATTCAGGAATTTCCAGGATGTTTTTCCAGGGACTTTAGTTTGTTACTTCAATCATAAGAAGTCAAGGAATCAGAAGAATACAGGGGTTGTGTAAATTTAAAAGCTTTAGGAGATATTAACTTACAGTTGTATTTAAAGCATAATTTTATATATTAATAATCATCTTTAAAGCCCCTGAGTAACTTAAAAACTATAACTTAAGACCCAATCTTTTGACACTTCCTCAACTTCTCGGAAACGATAGGAATCTAGGAACTCGGTTTATCATCTCTATTATAGATCCTTGCCCCAAAGCACTTTACCCTCGCCCCCTCGGCGACTTTCCGCTTGAATTCTTGTTGTTTGTGTTTGGGCTAACCGAAGAACCAAAAAGAATTTTGCGATTTCCATGCACGTTTTGCATGGCAAAAGGCAGAGCGGAAAAACAACAGTGCCCGGGAAAATGGGAAAATTTCAGGAGAAAGGTAAAGGCAGCTGAAAATAAAACATCAATTTTTATGCGACAATTTATTGCGTTACCTCCGCATTTCGTTCCGTTTGTCCTTTCCTCTTCAGTTTTCGGCGAGTGGCGAGCGTGTTGGGCACGTGTACTTTGTATTTTGGGCATACCTCTGGGCGTCTGATTACATAACAGAAAATGTCAATGTTTGTCAGCCGGCAGCTATTAGATTAGACAAGGCGGTTACCTCGAACCTCGAACCTCGAACCTGGAGCCAGGAACCTGGAATCGGTCCCTGTTTCAGTTTCAACTTCCCTGCCACATTTCTAAAAAAAATATATATATATTTGGGCACAGAGAAAAATAGGAAAAGCTAAGGTATTACATAACATGTATCAAGAAAGCTTTAAAAACATTTTTGAATCCACTATTATCCATGTATTTTAGCCAAAATTGCTTTAATTATTATTGATTTAAATTTCTTTATTAAAATAATACATTAATATTTTCAAAATTTCCTAACTTTTTCGTTTTCTGTGTAGTTCTGGGTATTGGTAGATGGAAGAGTTTAGATGGTAGATGTCGTCCGTGTTGACTGTGTGCGAATTGTCTGCTAATCTTTACAAATTTCAGGTGCGCATTTGTTTACGAGCTCGCAATGGCAGTGTCTGAGCCATGACTTCTGGCTAAGCTTGGGCTTTTCCTCTGGCCAGAAAAAATACAAAAATAAACAGAGGAGGCGCGGCAAAATACGAAAAGTCAGTGGAGCAGAGTGCCAGCAGCTTGGCCAAGTAATCAAGCATACGCCCCGTAAGCCACTGGAGTTTCAACCACCAGAAAGCAAACTGGCCAGAATAGAGGTGGTTACATATATTACCCAGGTCGGTTAAAGGGTATTTAATTGTTATTTTAAATAAACCATAAACAAATTGTGGAGAATTTTTATCAAAGGTAAATTTTAGTAAAGTAAAATTTTTTTAAATTAGCAAATATTAATTGATTTTTTTTAACGGTGAAGGATACCTAAAAATATTAGAGATCCCAGCTTGCCTTAAATTTTACCTTACAATTTTGAAGCTCTCAAAGCTGAAGATACTTCTATTAATTTCTATTTGGTTTTACATTTGTTATTAACCCTAGTTACTAACTGATATTTTACTAAATCAAATTAAATTTCAGTTGATGTAATTTGGTCTAAAATTGATTCAAATCTATCTTTCTGGTAAATTATTTTACTATTCATTTAATTACACTTAAATCCTTGCATTAACTTCTCTCTGAGTGAATAATTCCTATCTCCAAATTCTATTCATTTCCCGTGTCAGCCTAATGTTTGACCTGTGAATTCAAATTCTGGCCCCTAAAATACGAGCTTTCAATCAACCGAAGAGACAGCTCAATTGATGCGTTTGTACGTGCCCTTAGCCCCGTTCACTGGGCATCGATATCGTTCCGAGAATCAAGAATCGAGAATCCGGGAATCCGAGAGTCCGACAATCCGTTTCCAAGTAGTTGGAACCACCTCCTAACACCCCCACCTGAGGGATTGATACCTTTCAATGGCATTTCAGAATCGAGTCGAAAACAAAGCCTTTGGCCAGTGGTAAATGAGCGAGGCTCACACGTCACAGCAATCAAGCTGAGATCGGGTTTGGGCCCAACAGATATGCAATTAATTTGGCCATCAACGCACCGCAGGGCGTCGCTTTCAAGCTGAAAATTTAATAATGACTTTAATCCGGTCCGTAAAGTGCGTAATAAAAGACAGCAATCATACGGAGAAAATCGTTGATTGAAATACATAAATGATATTTTAAGAATTTGATTTTAAATCCAAGTCAAAAGCAATTATTTACAATATGTGTTTAATTTTCACAATAATTAAGTTCCAGCTCTAAGCTATTCGAGTTGAATTCCAAACAATTTCCACATCAATAGAGATAATATAAATGTTTACTAGTAAATTATTTAATTTATATTTTAGGAAAAGTGTATAACCAGCATGTGTGCTCTTCTGTTTGCACATTTTCTGGTTGGTTAAGCCTTTTGAAATATTTTGCACTCATTATTTAATACAAAATTCCGCAATCGCATGCCAAAGTGGAAATGCCAGAGACTCACCTCACTCTTTCTTATTTTTTATTATATATAATATTTTTTTTTTGTATGGGCGTTATTAATTTTCTTTGATAACCAAATTTTTGTGGGGCCAAGGAAGAGTTGGGGTTCAGATATAAAAAATGTTTGCAACTTCCTGGTTAAAGCAGGAGCGAGAATTCCAGGCTGCAGGCGTCAATAAATTAAGCTTTATGCGTGGCTAATAGAAAAAACCGCTTCCACCTGTGTGTGGCCCACATATGCAAATTGTTGTGCCACCCCCACATACACCCAGCCTTTTTCAAGAATACATAAATTACATGCTTAAGCAACAAAGGGAGAATGGCAGAAAAGGTTTCATAAAAATGCATAAAAAAAGAATAAACTATTTTTCCAACGATTTGCATTGCATGAAAGGAACGCATAAAATGCGGCTGGGAGAGGGGGAATGCAAGGGCGATGGCTGGGAAAAGGTTATGCGGAAATTGAAATAAAAATGGAGAAATGCAAGGAGGCAAATGTCGGCTGCATAAACCTGGAGATCTGTGCGATGACGGGGCGTATGCGTAATGCAAGTGGCATAAAGGTTGCCCATATCCTTGTAACTAAGGGCACTTTCCTAGCTTGCCAGTGAAATTTTTCACTTTATAATAGAAGCTTCTAGCAGATGCTTTCACAATGGAAAAGAGCACTTTGAAATATATTAGATTACGCAAGGAAAATTGAGCTCTAATAAGGGTTGAAGTCACAGATATAGTTTTAAGCAAAACTATAATTTCTTCATCGGCGAACATCGCCATTATTAATTTTATTTGTATACAAAATTTGTTTAAATCAAGCTTTAACGTCTGTAGCCTTCTTTTATATTTAAAAATGAAATTTTTCAGTAGTTTTAGTATTTATTATAAATAATTCCCTTCTTTGATGATCTGTAGCATTATAACACAAACTTTTTTCAAGTTTTCAAAGCAGAAATAAACTTTTAGTTTGAATAAGATATTTTCCTAGTACAGAGTCGACGTAAATTTCAAGAAGTTGCTGCCAATTAGGTAAACTTGGGACCCATCTTCAACTTAATCTCTTGATATACATCACTTAAAACCTCCTCTTGCATCAATTTCCCTGAAAGCAAATCATTCAACTTTTCTCACACTTAACTGCCACTTATTGGCACTGCAAACGATGGCAAAAATTGGTGAGAAAAATAATTGAACAGTGCACTTTACACTCCACTTTAAATGTTTTGGCTATTATATATTATTTGAAAACTTTTTATTTCGAGTGGCTTTGATTCTTGGCTCAGTTTTGGCCGAGAGCCATAGGTGGTATTTCCATTTTTTTAAACCACATCAAATACAAATTCATTTCCCCTTAAAACGATTAAGTTGAGCAGTGTTTGTTATTTGATTGATTGAAAACAGTTCGAAGTTAGAAGAGCAATTGAGAAAAATCAACAACATGTCCTCTTAAAATATTAAAATAATAAATAACGAATAGGAATAGAATAAAACATGAATACCTTTAGTTTCTTAATATTATTTGCGAAAATTCTTTGGAGAAAATCCTCTTGCGAGCCGAATCTGTTGACCAGATGTTGGCCACGTTAGAGCTGCCATGGTGCACATGCTTTGTCATGTGTCCAATTGCATCAGCCATTCGGAAGGAAACGGCTGACAGCTGCTGCGAGGTGCCACATCCATCACATCCCGGTGCAGCCAACTGGACTCGAAGAGCCTTGAAGAACTGAGGGATCCGAAGAAGCCCGAAGGTTGGGATGCCGGAACAGATGCTGCCATTGTCTATTTGCCGGATTGCATTTTTCAGCAAACTTAATTAATTCTGTTCGCTCGTGCCGGTGGTGCCATAATAACAGCAATAATAATAATGGGTTATGATGAGACAGCACGGCAGCAGCAGTGGCTCATTGAATTGGCAGGGCCATAAATTGCATCGACCGTTTGATTTATGGCCAACAGCCATAGCCATGTGCAAGGCCCAGCTCCCGATCCGCTGGACTAGGCCTCCTCCTAATTTGGCACTTAAATGCAGCGACGTGCGTGGGCCGTCGAGTCATTGGTTGACTTACGTATGTCCAAGTTCTTCCTGGCCCTTTTCCCTTGGATCCTTCCGGTTTTCTCTCGCGCCTTGGTAGGCATATGCACACGTCCTTGCTATGGATTCCTATCACGCGCCGCAAAATGGCTTTACGTGTTTGCCGCCTCCGATACTCCGGTGACTGGTGTCCTGCGCTTCAATGCCATCTACCAACTCCCTCGCGAATTTCGCGACTCAGTGATGGCAACTGTAGTAATATAAGAGGGGCTTATTACTGTGAAGTAAAAATTAAATGAAATGTAACTAATTTTGTATTATAATAAATGTAAATTCTTAATTTATAATTTGTTGTTGAATATCTAGTATAGAAATAAGGATAATTTAATTAGTTCTAAATGAAGTATTTGTGATTTTGACAATCCCCTGCAGAGTTAAGCTAATCTAATTTTTATTTCCTCTCTAAATATTCTATATATTATATTCATAGCATACATTAAAAAACTAGCCAAATGTTCAACGCTTGTAGACCATTTTCCTGATCCTTTGGGTTCCTGCAACTACATCTCTGTTGCCCCTCTGATGCTGCCCCTCTGGCATATTCAATAATTGGCGCCTCTGGTTGTGTGTGGGTTGCTCTCTTGTGTGTGTGAGTGTCGGTGTTTGCTGGAGTGCGTTGGAGTGTGCGTTGGTGTTCATAGTTTGACGTGCCGCCGGAAAGTATGTAGCATTAAATTCTGCGCGCTACACATCAGTGCAGGCTCTGCAAATTACTGCGAAAATTGATTCACAGCCGTGGAAAAAATGGGGGAAAAATCCAACAAAAAATATTGATAGTTATGTCTATGCGGCTTTTTTGCACGTTCTGTGCGGTGCTTCTTTTTTGGTGGGTAGTAGGTGATTTTGGGTAAATTTGTGCTCGTTAAAAATTATGAAGTACATATATAACTCGGAAAGCCGAAGTTTATGTACCCTTGCAGTTCTCAATTTAATATTTTTCTACCTGAAACGGCTAGATAGATTCGCCTGTTGATGCTGATCAATAATATATATGATTAATAGGGTCGGAATGCAAATGCATTTTATATAAAATCCTATATTCCTCTAACTTCAAACTTTGTATGCGTTATTATGTTATTTTTATGAATTTTTATCTGAAAGCGAACAAGTTTATCAATTTATTCACAATTATTAATTGTCAAACGGATATTATAAAAGGCCTTATTTATAGATTTAATTAAATATCAAGTTAGAAATAAGCAACTGTTACATAAAAATAAAATAACCTCCATTTAGGGTAAAACAATATATGGTAGATAACATTTGTAATAATTGTGCTGTGATTTATTTATCTCATTAAAATTGTTCTAAAGGTAAATCTAAAATTTGAGTTTATCATTTATTTCAGACAGCTTGTGATTTAATTTTGGTGCTGAACACATATTACTGATAAATCGACAATAAATTGGGTTAATTATTTATTGTCAAATTTTATGAAATATTTATTTCTGAACTAGATTTCGGTTGCATAGATATTGGGTGTCCTTATTTAATTGGCAGCTAGCTAAATTAAGAATTTGTACCCTCGGTTCCAATTGAGCTTCGTAAGCGTTACTTGCACTTTAATGAACTGCCAATTGCGCCCTGTTCACCGTTCACTGTTCTCTTTTAGCTCCAATTGGGTTTTAGCTTTGCCTTTTTTGTGGTTTTTGCTGCTGTTGTACTTGTTTTGAGCGCGTTCTGGTCTTTTTTTGCCTTCTCTCTAATTGAATTGTTCGCCGGTGCAATTTAATTTCTGCCCAGCATCGCATTTTCTTTATCGAGAAAGGCAACAACAAAAGCAAAAGCAAAACAAAAACAAATTGGGGGGAAAAGGGTAAAAACAATGGTAGGGAAGTCTGAACCGGTCTGTAAATCGCAAGGTCATCGGGGGAGGTGGCGGGGTGAGCCTGCGTGGCCGCCTCTGCGGATGCAGAAGTAACAAGTGTTTTTGGGCTGCCGGCAAAAAGGAAGCAGCGGAGAGAACCAAACGTGAAAGGTAACAGATGCGTGAAATGATCGGTCCACGGGGATGGGAACGAACAGTGGCGCATGATATTAATTATTTATTCAAAAGGGGGGTTTTGGAAAAATATTTGGAATTTATATACATAAATCTATAAGTCAGGTAGATTTTGGTAAGTCATTATTATGTTCATATCTGAAGTATTTTCAGGATATGTGAAAAATATATAATATCTATTAATGTAGATATACATTGTGAAAAATAATTCAGTTATGAACATAATAATGACTGACCAAAATCTACCTAACTTATAGATTAATCTATGTAAATTCCAAATATTTTATATTATATGTATTATATTAATATTTTTAATATAAATGAATTTTATGATATTATATATTTATTTTATAAATACATTATATAGCTGATTTAATCATTATTAATTAAACTATGTTTTAAGCTTTGAAGAAAGCTTATGTTTTGATATAATATACACCTAAGTACATACATGTTTATTTGTACGTTAATCAACCAAATTGTTAATATGGTATTGGAAAAAAGCATCAATAGAAAACATAACTAGGAACTAATTTTAAGTGCTTCAGCTTTGCTTACACATGTAGTGTAATATATTAAAAAAAATTTAATTCTATGCAAATAAATTTATGAAACTATAAAATAAAATAAAATAAATAAAATAAACCATATTTATAGATTTTAAGCTTTGGTGAAATCTTTTTAAAAGCCTATACCATCAAAAATCCCCTCTGCCAACGCCACTTTATGATTTTGAGTCCGTGGTACACAATATGGGCTGACTTCGATTTTGGGAGAAGAAACAATTAAAAAACAACTGCAAGAGCGGCATGTATAATATTTTAGGATGCCCATAAATGTTTACTTTTATTAACGTAAACAATGAGAAGCTCTCCGCATTAAAATTATCGGGCATCTCTCAGCAACGCAGGCACCGCCTTCGCTCTTATTTATACACCAGTTGCAAAAAATATGAAAATGTAGTAGACTCTCCGATTAAATACAAATATGGCAATATTGTAATATAATAAGAATTTCAAAACAACATAATTTCTAGTTAATATATATGTATTATGAGTATTTAATTTTTAAGCTAACAATAAAATATTCTATTTAAACATCTATACAAAGAAAATAAATAAAATACAATACAATTTGAGTGCTTAAAAATTAAACTACTAATTAATTTATATTTTTCTATTGCTTAACTCTTTAAAATTTTCAGTTTTAGGTATGTTTTTTTCCACTGGTGTGGCGAAAGGGTTTAGAAGACAACGATGAGAGCGGACAAAGGCTATATACAAAACAGTGCGAAACAAAACAAGAAGCAAAACCCAAAGAAGAGGCCAATTGAAGAGATCGAACGTCGGGAACGCCGTTCGAATGGCATCAGTTGAGATCGAATCGTTGCCGGGAAAACAACTCAGCCAAGAGGTCGGGAAAACGTTCAATTTCGTAGCATCGCGATCCGGCAAGAAAATAACAACAATACGACATTGACATTCAGGCGGGCGCTAATTGATCGACGAACCCCCTTAACGAGCGGCCGGGTCAAGTGCTCTCAATTGGAAGTGTCAGGTGGCAGCATGGGGCAGCTTGGTGTGCCCCTGCTGGGGCTTGCGTTTCTTGGAGCTCTGGGGCCGGTTCTGGCTGGATCCGAAATTGCCTGCGGATCGCTGGAGATCAACGAGATTGCGGACTTCCGAAGACTTCAGAATTGTACCCACGTGGTGGGGCACGTACGGATTGCCTACTTGGAGGTGCCATCGGCAAACTTTAGCCTCCAGACGCTGGCCAGTAACATTTCTGAGATCAGTGACTACCTGATGGTGCACCGGTGCACTGGGCTGAGCAGCCTGCAGGGGATCTTCCCCCGCCTAAGGATCATTCGGGGTCAGGGTTTGCTCTTCGATCAGTACGCCTTGGTGGTCTATGAGAACAGGAATCTGAGGGAGTTGGGTCTGGTGGAACTGTTGCGTATCCAAAGGGGACTCATTCGCATCGAATCGAATCCAATGCTTTGCTTTGTGGAGACCATTGATTGGATGTACCTGATGGGCAATGGAACACAACAGCATTACAACTTGAAGGTAAATTAGGGACTGTTTTCTTTAGTAGAATTAAAATGAAGATACCTATTTTATTTAATTAACAGTACAACAAGCCGCCGAGTCAGTGTCCCTTGTGTGGTGGCCTATCCGCCGACTACGATTTCCGTCAAAACCAATCCCTGGAGCATTGCTGGAACCAGAACTCCACCCAACTGCGTCCGGGTCCGCTGCGTATTAAGGATTGCCCCGAGGCCTGTGCAGGTCTGGGGTGTGACAGTGCCGGAAAATGCTGTGATCACAACTGTGTCACCGGTTGCTCCTCCCAAAATTGCTCCCTGTGTGCTAATTTACAGGGGAAGTGGGGTTGTGTGAATCAATGCCTGGCCAGCTACGAAATAAACAAGAGGAAGTGCATCAGCAACAGGGAATGCCGTGATCTGGGCAGAATTCCGCAGGTTCGTGGTTCCCTGTGCGTGGAAAAATGTCCCGGAAACCAGAAGAAGGTCGTGGATGCCAAAGGCTTGGTCCATTGCCAAGTGAAGTGTAAGGGCGACTTTCATGTGAAGACTGCAGCGGACTTGGAACTCCTGCAGGACTGTGTGACAATTAATGGATCATTGATTATAGAATTGACTAATATTAAGGGTGAGTTTGTAAGGAAAAGATTAAAAAGAATACTAATTAATGTTTTGATTTTATTTTATAATCATTTCTTGCTATTTTTCATTTTACTTATTAATAATTTTTGTTTATATATTTAGAGAAAATTGTCGAAGCCTTGGAAAATACATTGGTCACTGTCAAACAGATCACGGGCTACCTTAAGGTTATGCACTCTGCACAACTGTTGACGCTAAGCTTTCTCCAGAATTTGGATTTAATTCGAGGGGATAGACTAGTGGAAAATAAGTAAGTCTTAAATTAATGGATAATAAGGGAAATTGCATCAGTTATTTTATAATAATCCACTGCTAACAGCTTAAATCTAGGTATTTTAATGGCATTATTAGGCATTTCTCTAAGATATACAAATAATGATTAATTAAATGTTCACAAAATTCTCCCTTTAGATACGCCCTCTTCGTTCTGAATAACTACCACCTGGAGCACATCTGGCCGCCCAATCACCAGGTGATCATTCAGCGTGGTAAGCTCTACTTCCACCTGAACCCCCGACTCTGCTACGAGAAAATCCAACAGTTGCAGAGCTCGATGAAGAGCGCCGAGAATATATCGGTGGCCGATGTGTCCCCGAACTCGAATGGGGAGCGCATGATTTGTGTGGACGCAGTGCGGACCCTAAGTCCCAAGGTGGACGATTTGAATTCCACTGCGGTGCGCATTATCCTGGACTACATAGACGGCGATGCCTTGCAGACCCTCATAGGTTACTCCTACTACTACAAGGAGGCCCCGCTGCAGAACGTGACCATGTACGATGGTCGGCATGGCTGCGGTCATGACAAGTGAGTGAGAATACTTACATCCAGCTCCGGACCCCACCTATAGTTTTCATTTAATTGGTTTTTACAGCTGGCTCATGCAGGTTGTGCCTTCCAGGAGCCGGCGGCATGTTATTGGCGGACTAAAACCATATACTCAGTATGCGTATTTCGTAAAGACCCTCACGCGAACCGATTACCATCTGAAGGTGGATGCATACTCGACAATAGGTTACTTCCAAACCCTGCCAGATAGACCCAGTCCCGTGTTTCGGATCCATGGCAACTCGGAGATCAGCTCCCAGATAGTAAGTCTCCTTAATGATATATCAACACTGTTAATTAATGAGGTACTTCCTTGAAAGGTGCTTCACTGGTGGCCACCGCGTCGTCCGAATGGAGCCATCAAAAAGTATTGGGTGACCTTTGAGAAGCATAACACCACCAAGGGGGAAAAGACCCACAACTATTTGAGTTCCATGCCCTTGGTCTCAAAAGGTGCGGAGTGTGAGTGCATGGATGTGGTGCCCTACAACTCAGGTCCTCAGCCGGATGACGAGGAGTACTACAATAAGGATGCTCTGACCTACGAAGAGGCATTGCCCAACCTTATTTATGTTTCGTAAGTTTGATCACAAAGAAAAATTAAAATATATATCCTGAATAAATTAAAATTACTAATTTCTTTCCCTTTCAGGCGCAATCAAAAGACCCCACAAAAGGAGTTCGATACGGTTAAGGATTATGCAGATCTATTGTCCATTGAAAAGGACACAGAACCGTCAACACCACCGACTACTGCGGCTCCCACTGAAGCTGAATTATTATATGAAAAGCTACATGCCATGAACTACGAGCGGATTCGTAAGAAAATCGAGAAGAAACAGATGGACCTTCAGGATACAGACATAGACTCCTACAATATCCGTCATGCTATGCCAAAATGCCAGAGCTCCCATGCCTCCGTTGGAGAGCAGGTGGAGGAGAAGTGTGTCCTCGAGGAGGTGCCGGAAGGCATCGATCTACCCGGTAACCAGCACTTTTACACTCTGGCCCAGCTGGAGCCGGAGACTACCTACCGGGTCACCGTACGGGCCTGTGTCGATGGTGTGATCAATGGCTGCTCCACTCCGGCAGAGGCCTTGGTCAAGACCACCAGTCTGCGGATGGAGCGATTCATGAGGGGTGTTTAAAAGTGATAAATATCGGTGTCCATTATGACTGGGACAAAGTGTAGAGCCTGACGCTAGAAATTCAGTTGTTTTGTCTTTTAAATTATTGATTTTTGAACTCCCTGACGAGTAATTAATATTGAGACATTTTTAAATAAGTTGTTTTTGTAGAATTTAAAAATTGTTGTAGGTTTTTTGTTTTGTATTATTTATTGAAGGAGTTTTAAAGTGATTGAATTTTTTAACTACTATTTCACATATCATTAAGATTTTGTATTGTTTATTCTTCAACACAAATAAGGTTTCATTTAGGAATAAATATATATTATTTATTTCTAATTTCATATTTATCTACCAGAAATTCTCGTAATATATGTTGATGATTATGTTTTGATTGTATAATTATTACAAAAACCCCTTCAGATATTCTATAAATCACAGCTTTAATATCTCTGAGGTTCTCTTAAGATTTCTGTAGAATTTTTGTGCGCTTTCGAAACGTGAAATATTTTTTTAGTGTCATGTTCTCACTTTTTCGCCGTGTCATTTGGGGGCCAACCGAGTATTGTAAGTGTCTTCCGACTATAGTTGTGTTCATGTTCCTCGCAATGTATTGTAAATGTGTAAATGCCAAACAAATCCTCGACAAGCGACAAAATGTTTTCATCAATCTATGCTAATTTGACTTATCAGCTCGTTGGGCTTAACAGGATGTCGGTACAGGATGTACGGAAACCCGAAGTCAGAAACCTCTCGCAGGGAAGGCGTGGAGGAAATCCCGCACTGACAGCAGTGATTTTTGAAATTCCCAACTTGGCCCGGAAGGCGGTTACCCTGTTTTGGGCCTGGCTAGGGCTTAAGCCTAGGCGAAACTAGCAACAGCAGCAGCTACCTGAAACTGCCAACGCATGCCACTTAATATGCAAATGTGCCACAAAAGAGCTTTAAAACTTTAAAACACTGACAAAAACTAAAAATAATCCCAGCATTCTGGGGTCTGGGTGGGTCTTTGGCAACGAGTCGAGTCAAGTCGAGTACGTGTCATGTGTCGCCTTGTTTGCGGCCAACTTTTCGGCGCAGCTGGGAAACTTCCATGAAAACGTGTCCCACTCAATGGGGGAAAGCGTTGGTTGATTGACGCAGGATGCGGCCGGTCGGTGGGTAAACTGTGGAAGGGCTTTCTGAGTGCCTGCAGAGGAAAAGGATTTCAATTCTGCCGCTGACACTGACGCGCAATTTAACTGCCTTAGACGAAGACGAGGTCGCGAGCAAAGTACTCCAAGTTACCTGCTGACTATGTATGCCCATCCGTGCTCTTGAACTTCCACTGTGAAAAATCTATAGAATCTAAATCGACGCATTAAATAAAGCCGTAAGATAAACTTATAAATGCTAATAATTGATATAAAAATCTGCAGCCCTTGACATAAATATTTGTTAATTTGTTATACATCATTTGATCTTGTATTTGCCTCAGTGTAGAGCTAAAATTTTGAATAAGCCTTTTAAATTTTCGCGTCTTCTGAATACAGGATTGAACTAAGCTTCCATTCAATATATGATGCTTTCCATTTAAATTAACTAATAGAACTTAAAGCTAAACTCGAGCCAACTCAAACCCACTTATCCCATATCCTTCAGCGCTATCTTTAAGTGCCATCCTGTGGGTCCCCAGGGAGCTGTAGGGAGTGTAAGGTGTGTTAGGTGTGTCTGAGGTGAGGTGTGTGTGTATCCTAAACCAATTGTATTTCAATATTTCACTGTCTCCCCTTTTGCTTTTACTGTTGCGCCATTTTTCGCGTTACTTCCGCTGTAGTTGCAGACGTAGTCCTTGCCGCGTAGCCTCGTTATCCTTGCACTCGTTTGTTATCTATGCACTTGCCAGGCCAAGCACTTTGGGTGCGGTTCGGCGGTGTCGGTGTGTCAGTGTCTCAGGTCGTCCTTCGTCCGTCAGTCAGACGGACAATATAGCTGAGTGCTCAACGGTTTCCCAATAGTGTTGTTAAAAAAATAAAATAGCTATCTATGAAATAACACATTTGGAAAATATTAAAATATTATTAAATACTAAATATTAAGCTGCAAAATAAAAAAAGAGTAGAAGATATAATATTCCTTGAATTGGAAATTAATATTTGAATTATATTTGAAACTATTATTTTTCAAACACAAATAAATTTGCAAAGCTTTATACTTAATAACAATGAATTAAAGGAAAGGTTACTGTATAATTTTTATTTAGCCACAAAACACCTGAGTTGGCAGCACAGATGGGATGGGTTATATGTATGTGTTTCAATTGTCCTTGCCCCAACTGTGGAAACGAAAGTGTCGGCATCACCTTCACCATCGACGCATTTAACTGTGGGTTTTCGGATTTCGCCCGGTACGGTAATGGTAATGATGTGTACTCGTTCGGTTCCGAGGCATTGATGTATATAGTGTACTCTCGTCTTTAGAGCTTGTGCGTGTGTGTGGTTAAAGCCGTGCCATAAATCTTTTCCCGAGCTGGAAAGAAAACTATTTCGAGGAGATAAGAGCATTGCAGTTATAAAATTCTAGAAATAAAATTATTTATTAGAGGAAAGTTAAAATAGAATTTATTTATTTAAAAATGGGAATAGATAAAGCAGGGTATCCAATAATAAATAAATTTATTAGATGCTGGTGAAGTTAAATACATTTAATTAAAAATAAGAGATATGTAGATTATTTTAAATGTCATAAATCAATATATTATGTATGGGTTGAAATTATTTGCAAGCCGTATTAAAACATTCAAACTAGTGAGGTCAAACTATTGATTTGAGATGAGCTTGAAACCTTTTCTTTTTGATAACCTTTCATCATATTGACCTCGCTCGATAAAAAACACACAACTGTACCCCATCCACTCCATCTTTGGGGTCAGCAGTTCGTCAGCTTGGAAATGCACGTCTCGCACACACAATTGTCCTTTTCAATGACCATTGCCATTGCTTTGTTATCCTGTCGTTTTGTCTGGCTTTAGTCACATTACAAATCCAATTGGCAATGCGAGATAAATGCGCTCGGATAATATAAACTGGCGTGTGTGGGAAACGGTCACTTAGCCGACAAGGACATGCACTAAGTGACAGTCAGAGGGAAGGTTGGTGGGAGATGGCAAATAGCTGATTTTAATTTAAGTTAAATCAAAATGTGCTGAGGCAGGAGTCGGGTTTATAGCCCAGTAGCAAATGGAGCGCTCAAAGGATACGTTTACACTCTATTTCGGGTAACCTCAATGCGATTGCGCGTCAACTATGCTCTTTAAAGCATACTGGAATGAGTATTTTAAATTAATTATCATTTCTTTCAGGTGGAACTAATTTTCTACAATAATATATTGACAACAACTTTAATTTTCCTTCCCCTACTTTCGTTTTTATTTTGGCAGTTCAATGTCCTATACCGGGACAAGCAACAGAGGACCTCCATGACCGCCTGCCAAGGGTTCGGTCTGCTTTGTCTTCATAAATAATGCAAAGCTCTGGAAATAGTTTTTTACAAGACCCCAACCCTTTTCTATTAAAAGCCAGGCATGTCTGCCATTTAGATGGCAGATAGTTAGTTTTCCACTTAATTGTTCTGGATATAATTTAACCCCGTCAAGTACTTGTCAATTTCGGTTGAATTATTTAGCACGCCATTGACTTCATGACCTGAGTCACCACGGAGGCGAGTGTGCGTGTGTGACATAAGTGAATTCAATTTGTCGTCATTTTTCTTTTTTTCTTCTGGGTCATTATGTATTATTTTTGTATGGATAAGCATGCAATTTCCTACAGCCCAGGGGCTGTATGGAATTTTTCCCTGTCTGGTTCACCGGATCCTGACAATCAGCAGTCATTGCTCTAGTTGTGTGCGCTAACCGATTTTGTGGTATGGGAAATGACAAGTGGAAAATTATGAAGGGAATATTACGGGGCGGAAATAGAGGAGAGGACGGTTCTCCTATTGATAGGTTGAGTGGCTTGAAGATTGGGAGAAGTCTAGACTCAAGACTTGGATTGAAATGGGCGGAGACTCTAGTTAGATGGCTTGTGACTTGGCAATATTTTTGAAGGAGTCGATTTTCTCTTTTATGAATTAGATTTTATTAATGTTTCCCTTTTCTTTGGCAGACTGTAATATAGAAAACACTTATACATTTAAGTTATAATACTGTCAGTGTTATTTAACTGACAAACAAACCCATAAAAGTTCTAGTCTCACCACTTATCGAACTACAATACCTGTTCCGCATATCCTTTATTGCTTGCTTTCCGTTTCCAAACTCGGGCATTTGGGGAAAGCCCCGTTGAAAAACTTTGCTTTGTCTACCCCGCGCGTTCAATATTGAAAATTACACCTTAATTAAGTGCCGTGAGCGCATTGAAAATGTCAATAAACCGCTTCTGCCCAAAAACCAATATCCTCTCGCACTTGTCGTCCCCGTATCTGCCCCTCCTCTATTTCCACTCGCCACGATGTTTGTCTGCAAATTTGAACAAAAACAGTTTCAATTGTTGCCGCGGCGCCATATTTGTCAGCCATTTGCGAAGCTTTCTATCCCGCCCGGGGTGGGATTTCCACCAGGAGAGGGTGGGTTTGGTGGTCCTTGTTCGATTTCCGTTATGACAGGACGCATTCATTTCTGGCATCATCACGGTTGCATGATGCGTTGGCAAAACGTGTCATCGGCACAACGATTCGTTCCGCCTGACAGTTGACAACTCCATCAGAAAGGTAAGCTGATGGCCGAAAAGGGGGTATGTTGTGGTGTGTGGAGGCAGGTGAAGAGCCAGGTGTAGTCCAGCTGCAGGTAAGGGAACAGCTGCTGGCACGGAACTGGAGCCGGCTTCTCCTCGGTCGGGGCTGCTCAATAAAATGTCATTTAGTGGTGCTGTACGTGTTAGTGGCAGGAACAGTAAATCCTGCGGAAGTAAAACCGATATTGATGAGCTCGAAAATAAATGAACTTAAAGAAAAATTTAACAACTTTTACTTGTAAGTTGTTATTTCATTATTTACAATAGTTAACAATTAAGTTGAACAATTTAAGGAAGCTTAAGGCTCGTAAATTCGAAATGAGGGATCAAAGTATGAAGAAGGAGTAGCACCATCTACTTCCGTTGGTTAATAAACGTATTTTTTTGTGAAAATATACACAAAGAAATTAAAATATACATGCCGTTTCCATTTCCGGTTTAGAATAAAGTATTTAGCTATTAGTGTTCCCACTGTTACTAATGTGTGTGTGCGCTCGCAATTCGTTGATGGCCGGGCGTAATTGGCCTGTAATTGAAAACTTTGCGGATAATTAATTGCTGAAAGTTGCCTCACGACATTTATATGGTTTTAGCTGAGGTTTGTCCCCTCCATTTGTTCCGACTTCTCCCGCTCCTCTCCATTCCATCCTCATGTACTTCCTTTGAGCTCCCTGAGCTGCAATTGTAAGTTAATTAAGCGACAGCTAGAGAGCGAATTGAGACTACTTGGAGTTTGTTTCTGGGCCAAGTAAGTTTTTGAGACTTGCCAGGATATATAGTTGAAGAGATTTTGCCATGACATTAGAGGTAATAAAATGACTAAGTGAAAGATAAAGGAAAGATTAACTTTACTTTTACAAGGGTGTCGTTAACTTTTACATTTCAAATAGTTTCCCTTTCGCAGGCTTTAAATAACTAAAGTGAATTATTTTCAGTAGCTTTCCTTCATTTTCTTTTCCTCCTTAATTACCTTCATCAAATAATAATCAATATAACAATGCCTTAGGAGAAGTTATGCCTTTATTAGCCTTCAGTGATTGCTTTAAGTAAGTTTACATTCATAAATCTCAATCACACGAGTATTCAATAAATGTGCCCGGCTGTCTGGGTAGATTTCATTAATTTTAATTTGCCTTTTACTTAAGTCGCTGTCTTTCATTCAATCAAATAAATATTTGGCCCTTTGTTTATGGAAAATCTCTTTTCGTGGAAAGTCCATTTGAGAGCAGAGCCCATAAGTCAGAAGTTAATGCCATCTGTATAAAATTAATGCATATTTAAGCATCGGCCATTGACACGGGGCTACACTCCAAGCTTGGTTCGAGTACTTAGGAATTGAGAACTAATGAATTCTTAATGCGTTTAATAACACATTTCAAAGGGCGCCACACCGGGGGTCTGCTTGGGTCGTTAACACCGGGACGAAAGTCATTTGTCCCCATTCAATCCACTTTGCCCCAACCTCGTCCTTGGCATATGTTCCTGGGGCTCATCAGCAAGCGAAACGGGCATGCATTGGCCAGGACTATAAACAAAGTTCTTAATTTCCGCGCCACATAAAACTTATCTTCATTTGCCGTCCATGGCATTGGGGGACTGCCTTGGAACCCCTCGATCCCCAGGGTTCTTGGGTCATAAAAATCACAACATAAGCTAAAAACTTTATGCTGAATGCAAACTGGCAAATGGCAAACCCAAGTTTCCTTTTGCCTTTTTGTCCAATGCATTTCGACAAGGTTGAACAGTGGCCCAAAAGTGGGGAATAATGGAATGAAATAAACAATTTAAAAGGTGCAGTTGATTTACAAAATGAGTATATTAATATTACAATAATAAATACTTCGGTATTAAGTTTATTTAAAATGTAGTTTCCTTTCCTTTAAAGTATCTGGGCTACTATAAAGTTATAGTCAGTGTGCCAAGATTGTTGTCCTTCGCCAAGCTCGTTGTAACCAAAAGTTTTGCGGCTGAGCTCGAATGCAGGACTACGGAGCCGTAGGGAGGAAGGACATCGGCGACCGGAGAAGGCGTATAGCTTGGACCTGGAACTAGTTCTAGCTAATCATGTTGTTGCATTATCTTAATGTTCATTAGGTTAAGTTTTTGTGCATTTCCTTGCCGTCTGCTGGCTGCTAGGTTCTCGGTGGTTGTTACCAGGATGCGGTCGCTGCTCATTTGTGCGCCAATCTCCCGTCGACATCCGGCGATGCCGTCAATCCAGCAGCGACTTCCATTTCCATTTCCACTTCAACTTTTACTTCTACTTCTTCTGTATGAACACTTGTGATATTAATAATAAAGCTACAGATAAAGAAAATATATATAGGAGAGCCTTTTGAAGAATAATGATTTTTTTTAAATGTCCTGTAAAATAAATACATCTACAAACTCGAGATAAGAAAATAATTTTGTGTAGAAGATAGTATAGAAGTATCGTTTTATTTTTATTTGAAATACTTGTAACTTGAATCAATTTACTATTATGTACTATTAGTTATTCCCATAATTATGGTATTTTATTTTTAACCACAACTGTAGAAGGGGTATGCTTTTTGATGAGGGTTGGTAAACTTTTGCATTCCGTTTCCTAGGCAAACTCGTCACAACTTTTGTGTCTAAGCGCTTATTTCTCTCGTTCTTGATTTTTATTTCTGATGGTGTTATTTTTTCTATTTCGAGATAGCTCCTCTCTGGTGCTCTGTCTTCGTCTTTGTGTTGTGATGAATATAAATTTAATTTAAAATTTAGCACAACTTAATATTACCGAATGGCACCGTAATTTTTCTCCGATGTTCCTTAGAGAAAACTTGAAATCGAAGTCGCGATGACTTTTGTGTTTCACTTATTTCGCCTGTGACAGTTCATTAGTATCTTACATCCTGTCGGATTTGTCGCGATTTGACATTTTTATTATAGCTCGTGTATGTGGCATAACGGAGGAGGAAAATAATATAAAAAAAGAGGAGAAAAACAAAGGACTTTGTGCATAAAACCAAGCCCATAATAAAAATGGCAAATGAGAGTGGGGTGAAAGTGGATAATTCTGCCTCCTTTGACTCCTTTCGCCTTCTCGCCTCCTTTTTGTGTGCCTGCTTATCTCCTTTTTATTGTAGAATCTACTGCGTTTTAATACCCTTTCCTAGGGCTAAATGGTATTTCGAGTCTGATATTTATTGAATTTAAATAGAAGTTCAAAATCTTCCAAGGGATTTTATTAGTTTAAATAAATATAATCCATTTAAAAAGTATTGCATTTAGAATAGTATAAGAAAAGCTAAGAATTTAGCTGTAGTTTTATTTACTATAAGTCCAAAAAAGTGTATACAAATACCATTCACTCACAGTTATACTTTCCCTCACGCTTTCCCAGCTTTTCCTTGGCTTTGGCTTTATAATCAGCCAACCAGTCGACTCTTTCGCTGTGTGGGATTTATTAAGTTTTTGGTGTTGCTAAGCTTTTGTTGCTGTTGCTGCCGCTTTTGTTGGTGGGTCTGACTTTGACACTTCTGTTGTAGTTTCCCTACTGCTGCTGCTTCTGCTCCTGCTGCGGGCAAAACTAATTTGTATAAAAGTGCAACCGACTTTTATTTGATGCGACACAATGCAACTCCTCTGACATTCGGCCAGAGATAATTGAATAAATTTCCGTTCGCAGAGGTGAGCAGATCTCACCGGAGGGCACAGCAGCCACAGCGCTAATTGGAACTAACAAATGGAAGAGGGTCTTTGCTTTAAGTGAATAGTGGTTGATGGAATAAAATTAGAAGTTAGAATTACTAAGGGAGAATGAGGTAAGAAAAAATTTTCTTTGAATTTCAATGAAAAAGTTCCTGACTGTTGCTTCAGGGCTGGGAACACCCACAAATTCCGAGTAGACCGTTGCCCAAAGTGACCGAATATGCAATTGGTTATGGGCTATGCTACAGGAACATGTGTAGAACATTGCACACAAAAAGGGGCACACCTCAACCTGGTTAACCTGGCAACGGCAACAGCACTCTCCAATAGAGACCTTGTTTGGCATTGTGCTCCTCCGAACTCCAGAATCCAGGCTCTGATGCTCCGATGGAGACCGGTTACCGAATGTTAACCAACGCCCGCACCACATCTGGCTACCATCGCCCCTCGTTGTACCAATCAACGGCCGTGTCAGTAACAGGCCAAGTTGCATTATCACGGCCGAGGCCCTGGGCTAAACGTTGCACTCACAAAAAGGGAAAGGTTATGGTAAGAAAAGAGATTTAAGTTTGCCTACAAAATATTCTCTCTAAAATAAAAAATTCGTTTTTAAATTGTAAAATATTGGTTTTAGTCAATTAATGTGTCAGATAACTAAAAATGTTTTATAATTTAATGCATATATTCCTTTCAGTGATATAGCTAGAGGTGCGGAAAAAAAGAAGTGGAGAAAACTGCACAAAGGCAAATCGGAAACGGAAGTTGCATGTGAAAACGGTCGCAGTGTCCTCCACGGAGCGGTTGCACACTGAGCTAGCTTCGATTTTTCCTTGTTCTCTCTGTTGTCCTTGTTGTCCTTGTTGCCCTGGCTTCTCATCCTTCCTCCTAACATTCTGTCTGGCTGGGACTCTTGAATGGCTAACTGGAATTGACAGGTTTTGCCTTTTTGTGCCAAGTTCTCTATCCCCAGCCATTGCATACATCGCCTCAATGGTCTCTGTCTTTGGCTTGTCAATGTTGGCTGTCAGGTTTTTCCTTTATTTTCCTGGCTATGAAATGAGATTTTCAGCTTTCCGACATGCTGCATAATAGTTTATTCCATATTTCATAGCAATCCTCCTGCTCCCGCTTCTCCTTGATGGGATTCACATTGTGCCATCGCTGCTGGCCACTTAATTTGTCATTGATGGTTTGGCGAAATGCAATTGCCAAATTTGTTTTTCCCAGGGGGATGAGGGATAAGGGAATGACCGCTAAACAATTAAATGCTGTCTGTCGACGCTTATAAATTTTTGATTGGCTTTGGGCTGCTAATGTGTTACGTCACTGCGTACCACTGGTTGTTACTGGGAACCCCCAGAAAAATGGCATTTCGTCTGTATTTGCATCGCTCGTCGACTGAATTTTATGCCTCGTTGGTTATCCCAATCCCTTGCCCTTCACTTCCCTTCTGCGGTCCATTGCGGTCGTTCTTCCTTCGACAGTTGCCACCCAGCCACCAGGCCACGCCACGCCCAAAGGGTCATACGCACATTTCAATAATTGTGCAACAACTGGAAGCGATTATGCAATTTCATCAGACGAAGAGGAGGAGGGAGACACACAGTCATACATTGAGATCGAGTGTAAAAAAATCGAGCAAATGGGGTCTATGAGACGGAGAGGTTGAATTCAATTCGAGCGAGGAGAGGGTTAAGCGACAGAGAAATGCTCTACCTTTTTATATTACAAATAATTACAAGAAACAAAATTGTATCTATATTATTTTACAATGAAAGTTTATGTTTACTCACTCTAAAGATTATTTCTTCAATTTCATATACATATTCATAATATTTTTCAGGGTATTCTCTCACATCTATTTTACTTTCTGTTTGCAGATTGTTATATGTGGAAATATTGCAAAACGGGCTGGTAGTTGGGCCTTGTTGTTATACGAGTATTGTATCTTTGGCTGTACATCTGCTGAGCTGATATGGCATTTGGGAAAACGAGCTTTATATCATTTGTGGGCCTCCCCTGTGCCGAGTCCCCCCATCGCATTGTGTTCGAGTTTGGATGGGTGTGTGCATGTCTGGCTTTCATTTTGAGGTTATGCAAATTGTTATGCTGATATCATAATTAATTCGGTGGGGAAACAGGCCGGAAACAAATTGGGCTTTGAATGAGTTATTGTATTTTTGCGGTGCGCTGCATTTTTGTGCTCTCTTGTATATCCTTGTTGTGGAATAGTACAGTACGAACACATATTTCCTTTGTACCGTAAAACAAGACACCAGCGACACATTTGGCCACCAGTTTCACTGTTCGCTTTTAATGAGTTTCACTGCTATTGGTTTTAGTTTCCGTGCTTTGGCTTTTTTATGGATCTGGCTAACACCAGCTTACACTGCCAAACATTATGGTCTGTCATAAAAGGAGCCACAAAACCCAGAGAGCCCGTCATCAGTGGACTCTAAAAATGGGATAACTCAACTAGCTGGAGGTTCTCAGCCACAAATAATCAGCGTTTTAGTGTTGGGTTTCTGTCTTGTAATGTCCATTGTTTGCAGGGTTCCTCCTCATCATTCGGATATGGATATGGAAAATCTAGATGTTCGCTAGAGCTACCACCACCACTTTGTTTTTTCCCTCAGCTGGGAAAGGGAATGATAAATTAGCTGCATATTATAAATTCCTTTGAGTTGAGTTGAGTTGTCGCACATGCGATGCGATGCGACGATGGCTGCTGGAGGGCTCATGGAGCCCATGGAGCTCATGGTTCATGGCTGCTGGCAATTGTCCGTGCATAAGTGTGCGTGTGAGGCGTAAGTAAGCCACATTTGCATACGTCATGGGGAGGTCTTAACGTTTTCAAGAAATATTTAAGAAATATGGGGAACTTCGAGTAAATAATTATGAAGATGTGGGTCAATTTACATTGTAAAATGTATTTCAAGCTAATTAACAACTTTTCCGGACGTATTATTTATATAAGTATATTTAATTTAATATATTAACAATGTTAAATACTACTTGCAACTGTAAAGGCCACCTTCGTGACCGCGTTCCTGTGTCTCCGAGTCTTGGCATGTTACGTGGCCTGAGTTGAGTCGAGTTGAGTTGCTTGTTTGTTTGTTTGTAGGTGGATGGATGCTGCCCGACTGCCTGGAGTGTGTTTCATTTTACCACCAAGGCCGTAAATACTGAGGCAACAGCAGCAACAATGGCGATGGCAAGTGTCCGCCCGCCAGGACCAGCCTAACGGACCCCCTTTTTGTGCCATAAAGAGAGTGTGTCGCAGGGCGCAGCATTTGCCTGCTGTGTGCGGTTGTCCCGGTTGTCGGTGGTCGGTGGCGTATACGCAATGTGGCCGACATTTTGCCAAAGTGTTTGTGTAAACAAAGTTGTAGGCCGTCTATTTGTTTGCTGTTTGTTTGCCAGTTTGTTTATTGTCACCAACACTCACACACACATGCTGGTCTGGTAAGCGTTTACCGAAGGCATTTCCTTTTTTTCGGCCATTGTTTGGCTTACCTTAAACATGCTTTGTACAAGGGGTCGTTATGCTTCCGGTTCCTCTTCCGCTTCCGTTTCCGCTTGTGTTACTTTTTTGGCATTCGTCATTGGAATGATCATTTTGATTGATGGCCAACACATTTATATCGGGCATTTTGTTTGTCCTTTCTTTGCACGGCCTTCTTCTAACGTTTACTTTTACTTTCACTTTCACTTTCCCTCCGTTTCGCTTGTTCTCCGCGTCACGGTTCATTGCCAGCTCCACCTGATTATGCCCCACGGTCCATGTGACATTTATGTAATTGTATTGCCGCTGAGTGAATGAGCGAGTGAATGATGGCCCTGCCCTGTGGGAAACTGTTTTGAGTGAAATAACCGCGCGTATACACACATCCATCCGGGCTTAATGGCATTCAATTACTAAGGTATCGCAGGCTCGAAAGGGTTGAGCCAGGTGCGAAAGTTTGCAAAGAACAGTGACGAAATGTGATGGAAAAAGTATAGTAACTTGAAAGTTTTTTATGAAATGAATTATTAAATACCAAAGAAAAATCTTACTTCTATAATCTTCATGAGTTCTTTTTTTTATAAATTTAAATCTAGCGCTACATGAATTTTCTTCGAAATTATTTCCTAAGATTTGTTCTTATAGTTCCTATGAGTATAAATCCACTGAATTCATTGTAACTAGAGGCTTTGGTTCTTCGTTTTCATCTTTTTATTAAATATATATAGATATATATAGAGCATGATGATGAACAAATTTGCCTAATTTCTCTTGACACCTTAAACTTCTTTGTCTTAAATGGCACAAGGTCACTTCCTTTTTCTTGCCTCAAGCCGGCATTCCATCAATGCCTCCTGCCCCCATGTGTGGCCATCTGCTGCTTCTCATCTCCTCATATTTTTTTTTTGTGGTGTGTCTGTGCCACACGGATGCCCTCATTTTGTTTGGCTTGTTTGATTTCTATTATCCTTGGAACAAGATGTCCTCTTTGGGACGAGCTAAATATATGGCCCTTTGCTTAGGCGCTGGCCGCATTTGTTTGCCTTGTGTCCTGTCTAATTCAATCTCTTTTTTTCGGAGCCAGAAGCCTGGGCCGTCTTTGTCTTGGCCTAGATTTGCTGGCGGAAAATTAATGTGGCAGGTTTTCGTGTCAGCGAATGGCGGGCGACCAATTTGTTTGGCTGCCGTTGAGCCTTGAGTCCTGAGTTGTGAGCCTTGAAGGATCAAGGTGAGCTCTGGCTGCTCCTGTAGCTGCCTCAAGTTCTCTCCATCGCTTTAAGTGGCGGGAAAAGGAAACTGCACTTGGCTTTAACAATTAAGAGCGTCATGCCACCTCGTCCTCCCCCTCAATCTTGCGGCGGCAATTTCAGCTAATTTGCTGGCACTCATAACATTTGAAAGCGTCGTAAAAGGGGGGAGAGAGAGAAGCGCTTAGGAAAACTGACGAGGGGCTCTGAAGCCCCTACCGGATATTAGCGCAAACAAAATGCAACACTTGAGCTGAAAAATTACCGTAATGAACGAGCTGCAGACTCTTACTCTTCCCCCAGCCACGGTCGCCTATTTTGCCCCGAAGGGTTGCAGAAATTGTTTAATTACTGCAAATTCTTGCACCGGCTCATGGCTTGCTGCATAGAGAGAAATATATTAGACTTATTGGTGAGTTACTTAGTATTATCGTTGTATTTATATTCTTTTTATAACCTTGAAAGGTGTTTCAATTTAAGTCAGAATTTTGCAACGCAGGAAGGATGTGATTTCCGACCATATAAAGTATATATATTGTCGATCAGCCATTTTGTATTATTTTTTTTTATACTTTCGGTTTTAATTTTATTAAAATCGAACGAATATTTTATTGTGCTGACAGAGCAACGATCGTTAGATGTAAAGGGAAATGCAAAACTGTGAGTGTAAAACTATAAATATAATATGTATCAGTGAATGTAATTAACTAAGGCATTACTTCGTTTGTTATCTCTTTCTCTATTCCTCTCTCTCTCTCTCTCTCTCTCTCTCTCTCTCTCTCTCTCTCTCTCTCTCTCTCTCTCTCTCTCTGTCTGTCTCTTTATCTCTAAAGATATCATTGTCTCTCCATCTCTCTCTGCCTATCTTTAGAGGTATTTCTGTCTCTCTTGCGCTCTTGCTCTTACATTCTCTGTTCTTTTCTTTACTCGGAGACTATAAATACGGGCATTGCCAGTGCGACGGCTCTTATAGTGTCTGCGGCCTCCGCTCTGTTTACACCTATAGTGATAGTGGCAGTGATAGTGATTACCTTCCGCCCCCAAAAATATCACATGACCACTGTAATACCATTGGATAAAATCTGCACTAAAGTCACCAAGAATATGGATATATAGAAGATATATAGAAAAAGAATAACCGAGTGAAAAAGGTAACCTCTACTGTGGTAAGTCTTAACCATGACTATTATATCATATATAATATAATATATGTAGTATAGGCGCGATCAGACCTAGGTCTAGAATCAGCTGTGCTAGTTATGCATTTATTATTTCAATTAATTTCCTTGTTGCCATGAACTCAATTATTAAAATTTTTATAAATTTATAAAATGTATATTTTTGGTTAACAATCTTAATTTGCTGTGGAATATAAGTCTTGCATCTATAAAATGCATTTTAGTTTAAAAGTTTATCCAAATTTTGCTCTCTGTGTAGCTGGAACAAAATTAAGGGAAAACATGAAGAGTCAGCGGACATTGGCTTGACACATTTTCCAGTTCTTGCTCCCAGCTCCGTTTTTCGGGTTGGCTGATTCTTAGCCTCAACTTTATCCGCTCCCTCTGCTCGGTGGCTGCTGCTCCTCCTGCTCCCGGCGACTCCCTACATTTCATTAATTTGCTATTAATTTGTATTTTCTTTGCAGTTGTTTCCGTCGTTCTTTTTTTTTACCCCCGCCGGCCCGCCGCATTATTTCAACCCATTTGGGGGCTAATGAACTTGCTGAAGGGTTCTCAGTCACCCAGTTTTCCGTTTTTCGCCAACCATTTTCCACACCCACCCCACTTGATGTGTGCCAGACTGGCTTAGTTTTTGACGAAAAGCGCTTTGAAAACGCTTCTTCGAGTGCCTGAAAGTAGGCAATGATAAATTTGCTCGGGGTGCGGTGAAAAGCTGTTTGAGTTTTTCGGTTAATTCGAATGACAAATGTGCCTGGGAATCGGGCAAAGAGCCCAGACATCGTTGGCCAAATGATTGTTGACTCTACTTGAGTTCACTTTGCTGCAAATTGATTGGGCCCCACAAATGGAGAAGAGACACAAATGGCTTGATGTCTTTGCCGGATCCCAATTGAAGTTTCGTTGGAGTGGGAATGTTGGTACATTTATCCTGCCTCGGGACTCTCTATCAGTGATCTTTGTTTTCTCTGTCATGGTCTCGTTTGTATTTCTCTGCTAGCGATTGCCTTATAAATAATTAATGTATAAGCAAGAATAAATATTTAAGTAGCTTTCTTTAAAACTAAGGTAAAGGTAGTGTGTGCTTTTCAAAGTTTAATACTAAGTAGCTCCAGTCTAATCCAGCTTATGGAGAATCACACTGTTAGGTTAATTAGAACATATTGAAATTAACCTTAACTGACCCCCAAAAAACCTTCTTCAGTTATTATTATTATTTCTAGATATTTGGGCTAAAAATTCCGACGACAGGCAACACGATTAATAATTGTCAAGACTTGGCCTTAATATTCCAGGGATTCCATCTCATTCCTCTGCTCCTTCCTGGTAGCTGCCTCTTAATCTGCTCAGAAATCTCCAAGCTGCGAGGGTGAAAACTGTAATTAATGACAGGGAGGCTGCGAGTAGCAACAAAATTGTCCATTTCACTAATCTGCAGTACAAATATTTTATGAGCACACTAACATGCCCCGTGTCTCAACCCCTCCTCATGCATATATCTTTATTTATGTATCTGTGTGTTTGCTTAATATTATGAACTGGCTGAAACTCACCATCGCAACCCAGGGGCAATCATATTCAAATTAATATACCCAATGTGTTGTGCAGTCATAAATTTTAAGGCCCGGCCAGTAAATGACTGCCACTGGTTACAGCCACAATTTGCTGTTGGTTTTTTGTGCCCAGTTTCGGGTTCGGGCTCTGGGCTCTGTGCTGGGGGATGGAAATGGAGATGGCGATGGGAATGGGAGTTTTCCTGGCACAGCACCTTCACCTTGTAAACAAGATAATTATGGCAGCAACTATGACAGCGAGCTTCCTGTTCCTGGTGGTGTGCTGTGTGCCGTCCTGGCCCCAAAAGTAAATTCATTTCCTGCCAGACAATTTTGACTGCTGCACGAAATGTTGACAATGTGCTGGAGTCCGCATCGAGGACTGTGGGCCACTTAATGAGAGCTGTACTGAGTCATTTTGGGCCAGGCCAAAAGTTGAGGCCTCTCGCCTCTATTTACTTGGCTTGTTAGCGCGGCATGGGTAAACAGGGCTAGATGTCTGATGGAATTTCTGACAGTCCTTTATCTTCTGGGTTAATGGAAGCACAGGGGTTTAGTTTCAAGTGTTGCTTTATGGCTAACCATAGTTTTGGTTTTAGGATTTGGTACCAAAACGATTTAACCATAATTTGCGAACAGCTAAATTAAACTTTATGTACTACCAATTAAAATGTTCTTAGAAATAATTAAAATATTATAAATGTATTGGATTTCCATGGCCTAATGTTCTAATATCAAGGCTTCATTATAAACATGGTTCTTTCTATATATAAATTAAATGCAAAAATGCTTTTAGTCTCATTATATTTATTTTGCTTTAATATATAAAAATAACGACCGCGAACTTTTCGATTAATTACATTGATGGCTATGTTTGTTCGCCTTTCATTTAATTGTTTATAATAAAGTGATCTTATTTTATTATATAAAGTTTCAGTGTGTGAATAAATAAAGAATTTACCAAATTAAATATTAAAACCTTACAAAAAAGACTTCACCTATTTGAAAGGCGCTTCTTGCTTATCTGCGTGGCCTTCAAAAGTATTTAAGTTTTTATTTCAACCTTTTTTAAAGAGATTAATTATCTATCCTCATCATATTATTCCCATAAATTTTAATTTAAAAAATAATTCAAATTTCAACAAGGATTTTAAGCCATTTCGTTTTATTTTTTGATCATATCTCAGTTGTAAATTGTTTCAGCCAGGGCTTAAATCAACTTTTCGTCCGAGTTAAGACGCTAATCGAATCGGCCCAATCATATATCAGAATGGCAAGAAGTTAGCCCCAAACTGGACTGGGAGGAGCTCATTGCAAATCATATTCATTTGAGCCTATTATTAGAAAAGTTACTTCGATAAGCTTTTGTTATGATGAGCCACGATGATGATGATGATGCGATGAGCCCTGGGAGATGCAAAGGCCACCGCAGATCTAGCCAAGTGCCCATTAATAAGTGGCATGCCACAGTTTGTTGTACGAGTATTATCAACTCTCCAATGGCCAACACGTGGCCCCTCCTCACTCTCTGTTGGCCAAAAAAATCATAAAACTTTTCTGTGTATATATTTTTTCTCCTCTTCATATTGATGAAGTTATCGACAGCTTAAGCTCACTCGTTCTTTCTAAAAAAATTTTTTGGGATAAATAACAAATATAACGAGAATGAAAGTTTAACTAAGTCGAAAGATTTATGCCCTTACTGATTATATATATAAAAAAAAATTTGGTTAGATATTTTAATTCAGGTATTTTTCATTCAATTTAGTTAAATTTAAACTACACAAACTATAAAAGTTTGACGTGCGTCGTATATTGTCGTAGAACAGTAATAACCTCTCTCGATCTTCTTTAATTCATTATTCATTCATAGTTCATACGATTTTTCTTTAATAATATTTTTAAAGATTTTGAAATTTAAATACAAGTAAATTCTGTAATCCTTCCGGTGCACATCTAGGCTCTGTTGTCTGACCAAAATTAGAATACCCTCTGAGGAGGTATAAAAAGGAGAAGCAAAAGTTTGTGCACACAGATCCGCCCGAAGCTATGAGCACCGCTCCGGTGCTTCGTGGTGCTCCGCCGTACTTTATCTCCTGGTCCAGATCTCCCAGCTACACCGCACCGCACCACACAGCATCCCCCGCGGAGCATTAGAGCGTAACACGTACGCCAAACTTATTGATTTTCGGTCTGTGTGGCATGCAGTTTTTGCGGCTTTTGGCTTAGTTAGCGAATTATGAAAATATTTGCGCTGCGCCAACCGGAAGCAGTCCGTGATGAATCACCGGAGCGAGGTGAGCAGTGAGGAGGACTCCTGGATGGGTGGGATATCAGGTATGAGGTATGAGTGTGTGTTGTCCGGGTGTGTGTGCCGGCAATTCAGAAATCTCTCGTGCGTGCCTTGCGTAGCCACACATGTGTCCTTCAACCCGCTCACTCTGCAGGAGATTCGCTCCAATGGTAAATAAAAAATAAGAATAAAATGTTGTTTTGAGTAGAAGGTCAAGGATACGAAGGGGAAATACCTTTTAAAAATTCGAAGATGGTTAATAAATACATAGAACATTCACAAAATGTGCATCTTAAGATGAGAAATAGAATTTTTATAGTACATTTAATTTAATGTTCACATAAATTTGCAAGCTTTTCCATTACAAATCAAATACCTAACAACATTTTCCTTGTTCAAGTGAATGGAAGGCAGTTACCTCTTGCTGGGTCGTAAAACTAAAAATCCTAAAATATAAAACAAGCTATGTAGTAAAATCATCTATAAAAAAATTGTTTTTCTGCTATCGAAAAAAACAAGAAAATATCAAAATAAAACGTGATCATTGAACAGGAGCCATACGAGTTAGACAGTTGGCATAGGAGTGTGTATCGAACTGTGCCGGGGTGGGGTCTTACTATATACCATATGGAATGAGGGCGAGAATGAGTGGAGACCTGCAGCAGTTGAGCCATTTATGTGTTAAAGTTGCGGCATTAAAACACAGACCCAACCGGTCGCCAAAGGGTTAAGGCACTGGCCGGGGCCACCATAAAAATTGTTTGTAGTTCGCCTCGTTTTCCATATAAAACGAATTTGATGGATGATGTTATGTTGTTGCCCAACTTGGGGAGCATGTGTTTTGAGACTTTTGCCGGGAGCTAAGCAAATGGTATGCTGTCAAGGATGCGGGGGATGAGGCAGAGTATCTGAGCTCCAAGGGAGTGGAGTTGGGCTTCCGTCGAGCCGGATGCCTGGATGCGCTGAGATTGGAGCAAAAGGCTTGGCGGCGACGTGTGGCCAAATGAACTGGAAAGTGGAAGCCCCACGACTGAACCGAAAAACAAACAAGTTGAGGAGGAATATTTGTACGAAATCAGGATAAGAATACACTTTGAGATATGAATGTAGAATGGGTATTACTTTTCAGATATTTTTTTTAGCACATAAATCAAATTTAAAATCGGATAAGGTAATATATAGTACTTATGTCTTTGAACATTTTTTATTTTAGATATTTTTGACATATTTTTCTTCCTCACTCAATTCGAAACGGCTTGAACTTTGAATAATTGCAATTTCTTAAGGCCTGAAGAATCAATCATGTTTAAGGATACTTTCCTTTCGGTTTCTTGGGCGAGGTATCTGTCCGCCAAGGACTCGCATCGTCACAGGGGATCGAAGCCCATCGAATGAAGCGAAAATCCCCGCCCAGGACATCGAAGCGACCGTTTCGGGGCCTAAGCTCCAAGTGAATCCCTTGCAAATCCCTGCACATCTCCTAAGTGCGTGGAGGTTTTCTTCCCAGCTCTTCGCTCGTTTTTCTCGCAGGACATGGCTGTCAAGTTTTACACCGTTGGGTGCTAAAAATCATAAAATCAATGCGTCATAAAAGGCAACTCTGGCCTGTGCGGGTCTAGAAGGAAATTGTTTGAGCTGCGTATTTTTATTTTTATGGCTTTTCAATGCCCGCATCTTACACACTCACACATATGTGTGTTTAATGCTGCACTGAAAAGAATCTTTAGTACAACGTCTGTTTGGGAAGGCCCTTCAACCAGAGATAGTTAAGTGCGCGTCTGAGATTTCACACAATTATATCTTTGGCTTGCAAACTAATTTCTGCAATTTCCGGTAAACAATCGGACGTCTGCAGAGCTAGAACAACAGCAGCGAAAATATAACAATAAAGTAAATTGCACAAAGTGAGCGAGAAAGCATATCCATGACAGAAAGGGCTTCCCGCTGCGAGTACGAGTGGAAAAAGGGGAGTGCGGGAAAGTCTCACTCGGAAATAATTAAATAAATGAAGCAGCTGCAGAAACATTGCAGAATTCCGCATCAGACAGTCAGACAGAAGGACAGGCGCAGACACAGACAAGATAGACATCGAGTCAGTTACGAGAAGAGTTTTCAGTTAGAGATGGGTGGCTTACTCAACTAGAAACTAAACTTAAATCACTAGAAATAAATAATTTAAGAAAAATGAACCTTGTCTCTACAAATGCTTAGAGAATTTTGAATATTTCTTTACAATTCTTATAAATTATTTTTTTTGAAACTCAATATTGCGTATACGTAATATTTTATGCTTCAGGTGTGCCTGAGAACAAGGTATGATGCTAAAGTCAAAGAAAGGTAAGAATATAAATGCGTTATATAAGGAATTCTCTATGTAAATAGCAGATATTATTTATGCTGGATTACATCTTCAAATTCTCATAAATTTAATTATTTAATGCCCTATATTACGTATACGTAATATTTTATACTTTCGTTTTGTCTCAGAACACGATTTGATGCTTATATAAGGAATTCTCTCTGTAAATAGCACATACCCTATTTTTGCTGGAGTATATCTTCAAATTCTTATAAATTTAATCATTTAGTGCCCAATATTACGTATACGTAATATTTTATGCTTCAGCTTTTCACAAAATCCAACTTCATGATGATAGATTTGTCTTAAAATGTATATATAAAATAGTTTAAATACACAATTGGATTAAAACTGTTGACACTGTCATCGCTAGGCTCCAGTGAAGCGTTTGAAACTTTTGCCTGCTGAATGGAGAACATTTTTAAGCGACCGTGTTCCTGCCACCGTTGCCATGTAATTTGATTTGATGTTCCCTGCCGTTCCAGATACTGTATATACTATGTACACTTTTTTTTGTCGCTGCCTGGCGTCATACTTTGCGCATTTCTGGCACATTTTGTGTCGCCTAATGAATGACAGGCAGCAACAGCCGCCGCCGGCGACTGTGTAGGCGTCAGAAGTGCGGGTAGTAAGGGTAGATCTCGAGGAATAGGGCAGCATAACTGCCATAATGCTGATGATAATGGGGATGATTTTAAAACGCGCGTGTTTCGCCTGCAATTGCTGTCATTCCGAAGTCATTTGCGGGCTGCCTCTGCTCGTCTGCGTGCCGGAAAGTGTTGCCTACTTATTTGGATAGTAAGTTAGCAGGAGTTTGAGCAGAAATAACAGGAGAAGGTAAACGTAAAAAGGAGCTGAGTGCGAAGTTTTGAGGCCAAGGATTAAATGGAATTTAAATTGGAGAGTGGAAAGCTTGGTCTGCAGAACTGTTACAGTAGATGACAAATTATAGACAAAGCCACTTGAGTTTTATTCAAATAAAACAAGATGTATTCTATACATAGATTTGTTCAAAAATTTCCAGCAAGGATCAACTAAAGCTTAATGTATTATGAATCACTTCTGTGTGGCTTTGGCTTTTAAAATATATATTCAAATAACTAATACGAGCTTAATAAATAACACATCTATGCAATTCAATTTGTTTTGTCCACCAAACAAAGTTCTTGATCGATTGCAGACATTGTTTGTTTTTCATGCGAGTATTCAGTAATAAAGTCACCAAATTTCCCTTGTGCTAAGCCGAACGAGTCATAAGCTCTGGCCAGGCCATTATTTAAATAAAATAATTCAACAGTATCGAGAGAGTGCTAAGCCTGCGCTCCGAACGCCAAACTCGAACCGACACCGAAACGTTTGGCACTTGAATAAATGCAAACAAATAATAAAATGGTTATAAATGCACTTTATACAAATATTTTACATGCCAACACAACAAACAAACTTCCATGCCAGAAACGGCCTATACTCTCACCACAGAACAAACCAGCACCAGAACCAGCACAAGCAAAACATCATCATAAAAAGCATAGCAGCAACAGAAACTGGAGAGCCACCGCCAGCAAATAATAAAAAAATAAACAAATAAAGTATAGAAAATATAGAAAAAATCATGAAGCAATAAAAAAGGGGAGAGGTCTGCAGCAAATGCCATGACAGGCGGATCCATAAAAAGTTATGAAAACGTGTAAAAGCGACTCGCCCCCTGACTGCCATTGAATGGAAAATGTAGGTGGAAATGGAGGGAAAGGGGTCATGTTCAAGTGTTCGAGATGGCAAATAGATACATTCTGTACTGCATTTCCAGTTCAGGTGGGAAAAACACAAAGACCTGTGCGGCCAGTGTTTACAGTTATAGTAGTTGGCCCAAACCGCATTTACATTCGTTGGTTAGCCAGGTAACAATGCCAAAAAAAAAAAAAACAATTATTTGAGGCTATGTAAAGAAGAGGTAAGGCTGAGGAGTCCGTTAAAAATAAGTTCTTATATTAAAAACCAATCAATTTATATGAGATACTCTTAAAGATAAGACTTTCAGGTGAAAATGTTTATAAATTAAATGCTCATAATTGCGTCAAATAAATTACAGCACTATAAAATATATAAAGTGTTTATCTAAATATATATAAAATAATCACAATAATTAGTGTAGAAGCTATGAAAATATTTTCTTTGTTTATTAGATTCAGCATCTAGCTATTAAAATAATTCATAATTCGTAATCACAATCTATTTATGAGTGAATCCCCCCCTAATTTATATCACTGATAATTTTGATCAATTAGGATGCCTAATGGAGCTTATTATTTATTGACATTTAACATGGAATTAATTCCAACTGCAGTTGAGTGGAAAATGCACAAGGCTTAAGTGCCACACCAATGACTTCCTTTTCAAATCAAACAATTTAATTTAATCTCGACAGCAGTTGCTTTTTTTGCCGCTTTAAGAACATAAGCTCAATGCCACTCCGCCATATGAGAAATTGCTTGCCCAACTTTGCCTTTGTTTAGTTCTGTTTTTGTTTCTGTTTCTGTTTACGTTTGTTTTGTATTATTTGTGTATTTCTGCTGGCAAACAAAGTTTCCAGCTTGTTTTTTGTGTTCATTTTTTATTTCCCCAGCAGTGTGCTTCTGTTTTGCTACGCCTAGCAACAGAAATGAATTTATTTCGAATTGTTTCCAGAACTGTTGCAGAACTTAAACACACTCTTAATTTAAGCACAGTGCAAAAGGCATACAGAGTACATATAGTCTTCATATTTGTTGCCGAAATTAGCGCAAAAGTTGAGGGTTTATTGTACTTACGTGCCTTCGGGGGGCGAACTCTGGAGTCATTTCTGTGAGAGAAGCCAGACTTGAAGAAGTCCTGGGAGTCAGGACACAACTTTTCTTACACTTTCGTGGAAAGAATTTTTTGCATGCGAAAATGTATTGTCTGGTGTGCAAATAATTTTGATAAAGTTCAAATGTAAATGTTCTTTTCTTTAGAGCTTACTTTAAACAAATGGATTTGTTTAAGCAAATCAATCTTGTAAAGCTAATTGTATATTTTAATTAAATCTTTGAATAGTTTTGTTGTCTGATTGATTTTTGATTTGTCAGTGATTTATGTACTTTAGCAGTTCATTTACCTATAACATAGGGTTAAGTACTTAAATGTCAACTTCGCAGGCGATCAATACACATTAGGAGTCCGCAAATCTAAACAAAGACAATACTCCCTCTTCCAGCGGGTAAGAAAATGTCTCAAGTAACTTGGCTGGCTTTGAGTTAAGTTGTCAGAAATCTCTTGGCAGACACTTGCCAGTCTGAGCGGATACAGACAGTCTGCTACAATTGAACTTATTTGCTGTTGTCGGCGTCATTAGCCGCATTTGTGTGAAATTAAGTTGAGTTTATGACAAAGACAAGAACAAAAAAAAAAAATAAATATAAGAAACGACCAAACCCAGGGCGACAATCGAATTTTCTTTTCATTTGGCTTGCCTTTTTCCTCGGTCTGCACCATTATGGTTTTTATTATCATCAATATCGCATGTTACTCGTATCCTATATCTGTATATATTGTGTGCCATGTGGAGCAATTAATTTGGTTTGTCTTTTTATTTGTTCTCGTTTTAAGTGTTTTTCCTTGTCTCCATCTCCTCGAGTGTCCCGCCGTCTATATATTTTATTCCAGGACACCATTCCCTCCTCCCTCGTGGACCGTCGTTTTTCATGGTCCTGGCTTTATGACAGCGACAGCTTGAGACAAATAAAGGATGTACGATTGTATCGCCCCGCGTTCATTAGGTTTTTGGTAACTAAGTCCAAGTGCCGGGTCCCTTCTCTGGCGGCAGTTTGCGCACTTTGTTCTTGCGGTCGCTTGAACTTTATGACAAAATAATGTGGCTCATTAAAAGGCTTCGGCTCGGTTGAGTCCGCGAGTAAACAGGACTTGCTGCTTAATGGTTTGTTTAAGGACTTTTGGTGCGTGTACTTGGCTTTCTGATTGATTCACTGATTGGGATTGAATTGGTGTTAGAAACTTTGAAGTATATTTGTTTTTGGTTGTTCGGGGATTTATTTCTTAAGTGTGACTCAGCTCGATTAATGTCGTATTAAATTAGAACAGGAAGGTAATTATATTGACTTTAATCAAAATGTTACTATTTTTTAAAATATTTCTATGAGTTTATTCTCTTAAAAATAATATACATTTCAGCAAATAAAAGTGTTCAAGCATCGAAAAGGCGCTTCCGCTTCCGGTTGCTGTAATGACAAGCGACAAGTGAGCGCGACTGTACCGCAAGCTGCCGCCAAGGACCTTGTGAGAATGTGTGCGTTCTTATTGGCTACTTCCTTGGAAATAAAAACAACAAAAGTAGTACAACGAAATATGTCAACTATCACTGCTCACTAGGAAAAAAATCATTAAGGTTACTCACTTTTAAACTGGAATATTGAAACCTATAAAATAAAACCTAAGAGTCATACATACTGAATTGTTAAGTTAAATGTACACATTTAAATATTTAAACCAGGATATATATTCTTGTAAAACACTCGAGTGTTATATTAATTCGGTTATTAAAGTTAATTATAATTACATCTTCTCATTAGTTTATAATTTCTTATTGCTTACACAAAGTTTAAAGTTTCATTTACGTTGGTGGAGGCACCCCCATTTTC
The DNA here is from genome assembly GCA_035046265.1 of Drosophila bunnanda. Taxonomy (NCBI): domain Eukaryota; kingdom Metazoa; phylum Arthropoda; class Insecta; order Diptera; family Drosophilidae; genus Drosophila; species Drosophila bunnanda. The sequence goes on from JAWNOB010000130.1 coordinate 2,346,142, forward strand.
TACAGTTTTTGTCCCATTTAACGAATGAAAATCGATGGCGGCATCGTTTTTCTTTTCTGCTGTTGTCTTCTTGGTGTTCTGCCCCTGTTTGTATTTGCTCTTCCCCAGAAAATGAAAAATAAACAAATTTCCTAATGACAATTCCTGGCATCGCATCGCATCGCATCGTAACACGAGAGAGTAAATTGATATTGATGCCGAGTGTTGGACCGAATCCAAGGGGCGTGAACTTCCTACGGTTCGAGTGCCTTAAAGTTCGAGCTCTGCATGAGTTGAAGTGGAAAATTAAATTTTTAAGTTGTCCTCTTTTCACTTTTATCTCTGGGTGTGGCCTCCTTTAGAGCTTCCTTCCTGTTGAGCCCGGCTTATCTCTTCCGATGTGGCTAGCTCTCTGGACAGCTTTCTTAGCCAATCAGGTCCTTCCTGTCTGGCCTAGAAAACTTATTACCCAACCCGTCCACTTGGGCTACACACTTACCTCCTTGCTCACCTCACCTCAACTCATTCACCTTTCCAAGCAGTATGCTATATAATCGCATTTGCATAATGTTTTGTTTTTCAGCGCAACGTTTGCTTTATTTCCATTTCCATTTATTTCCATTTATATTTCCATTTAATTTTCCTGTTCTTTGGTTTTTTGGCGCGGCTTTTGCGCCTATCACAGATCACACATCTAGGCCTTGGCAACTCTTTAAGTGGAACTCCCGAAATATATACTCCCTCTATGCATTACGTTCGTGTGGCCAAATATTATATAATATGCATAAATCACACAGACAATTAAGTGCGTTGTTTTTTGTTTTCCTATACATTTCATATGTAAATGAAAGGGAACCGAATTGTTATTGGGCCACCTTCACTCGGTTGTACCAAGTCTGCTTCCGTCTGGCGTTGGGTCCGTTTGTCACAGACTCACAGGCAAAAGCGGAAAACTCATTGGAAAATTGTTTAAAAATGGCAGAAGAACAAAGTTAATATACACTTGGTAAATATAATAAATAAATTTGTATAATAATAAATAATAATTAATTTCTTTTTAAACTTTGTGGATGTTTATATTATTTATACTTTTAAAAAATTACAAAATTTTCAATGACGTATTTAATATGCTATTTAAGGTGTTCTCCAACAAATAAAGGGCATACGAAACCGACAAAAAAATAAAATCATGTTAAAGTAGAGGAAAATAAGTTGCTCACTCACTCACCAACAAGCAAACATACATATAAATCACATAAATCTTTTTATTTGTCACTTTTATTGGTTTTTATTATTGTACCTTTTTGCGATGTGTGTCCCTGTGTGTGTGTGTGAGTGTGTGTAATGTATGTGTCTGTGTGTGGGTGTCTGAGTCGTCGGCAGTTGACACATGCGTGCCAGATAATGTCGCGAAATATTCGCTTGTTCGCTTGGCTCTGTCAGACACTCAGACGGCAGCTGTAAGCAAAAAAAGGAAAGCAAAAATAAGAAAATTCGTATTACAATTGCGGTTTCAAAAAGAAGAAAAAAAATGAAAAGAAAATAAATAAATAAATAAACAAAAGTGTGTGCATGTGCGAGGGAACAACTACATTTTCGCCAAACGCCAGAAATATTAAATAACAATAAAAGCAAAATATATGTTTGTGTATAAATGTATTTATGTGTTTTGCCATTTCGTTTTTACTTTTATGGCGTGCACACCTCCATATTTGTATCTGGATAAGGGGTGTATCTGAAGCTTGTATCTGTATCTGGGCCTGGGCCTGGGCGATTCTAATCAGCGGCCAGAACACACACATAGAGAAAATGTAGCTTAGAAAGGATATGAATATTAATATAAAGGATACATTAACACTAAAGGATGAATGGTAACTATTATGAGCGAAATTCAATTTTAAGAACCTTAACAAGGCATTTATATGGTATTTCGTAAATATTCGCTTTTAAATATATTGTTTTTCGAGTCAGAATAAAATGATTTATTCAATAAATAATTGACCTACAATTATTTGACAATGGTCCATTAGACGTATACTAAAATTAATTGTTTTATTTTTAATTTTCCCCCGGTGTACAATGACAGCAAACAGAGACAAGCAAAGCAAATAAACAAACAAAACGCACGAATAGGCAAAAGAGCTTTCCTCCTTTGTGCGACCTTCTGACCCCCGGTTGGCTCCCCGTTCGATTTTGGCCAAGACCCCGAGACCCCGAAAAACCCATTGCCAATGCCAGACAGCAGTTTTTCTTTTTCGCCTTTTCATGCAACACAAAACTTGACAAATATACTATACCCCATGCCCCGTTTGCCACTGCTTGTGTGGCAGCCTCAGATGGCGTCTTTTGGTCTTTTGTCGGTGGCTCTGTTGTCAAAGCGTTTTTAATTTGTGCGGCCACCGAAATTGAAAACTGTCAAAACTGTTAACGTGGCCTCTTTGTGTGCTCCTGATTATAGTTATTTATTGTTAATCCTTTTGCCAGGCGAACAGGGAGCTTAAGCTGATGTGCGACGAAAATTCCAAATGGACAAGCATCAGATGTATTTTAAAGCCACTGCAAAATGGCTTACGTATCACAATGTACCGGCATTAATTGACATTTTTGGCTATAATGCAATATTTTAAATAAAACTGCTTATTTAGCCCAAATTAAAAGCAATATAAATTCATGAAATTCCTGGTAAAGTGCTTTATTTAAACCTCCTAAAAGCCAATAACATATTTTTTGCGTAACCAGGACATTAGCTGACATAAATAAAAGTGCTGATCCTTTTATTCAGATTATCTCAACTATTTTTATTGCCAGGGTTAAATTGCTGGCAACACCCGCTGTTTTAATTAAAATTCAAATTAAAAAATTTGAAACGTTCTACTCATCATTGTGCCACAAATTAATCAATCAGTAAAAATCTTGTTTCATATTTTCGCCCGGCAAAGCAGATTAAAACAAACCCCAGAAAGGGGCGAATGTTTTTTAAGCTGCAGTAAAATTTAATATTTATAAAGGAAGGATCGAAAAAAGGCGGGGCCAGGACGAGTGGGAAAAAAGAGGCGGAAAGCAATTTTGCTGAAAGGCGTATGCCATTTTTACCGATAACTGGCAATAGTTCGAGCTTAAGCGCATATGTAAATGTGGCTGTACGTGTGCCTGCTCGCCAGTGTGGGTAAGTGTGCTTATGTGTGCGTATGTGCGTGTGTGCGTGTGTGTGTCTGTGTCTAACGGTAACGGTGTGAAATGGCGCATACGTAAGCAGCGGCACCATGGATTTATGGGCTTTTACCCAGGAATTATAGACGGTTGAGCTTTGGGCCTTCATTTCTTGTCCGTTGTCCGCTGTCCGTTGTTCGTTGTCCGCTGTCCGTTGGCTGTTGTCTGTTTTCGGTGGCTTAAAATCCAATCGACACACAGGATCCGCACACGGGGATATCCTTCGAGTCCTGCTTGGCATTGGGAAAGGCGTGCGTGTTATTTACTGACCGGAATTACCACTTTCAGCGGAATAATAGATTACCACGCATCCATACAAAACTTGTAATTGCTTTTGCCTGTTAACGTGCGAATACAGATGACCAAATGGGGCGTGGCCCGATCCGCCTACGCCCACACACTTGTGCATAGCTAATGGCCTGTACACCAAGGAAATGCAATTTGCTAAAGTTTACGCCTAAGTTGCAAAATCGAATAAATTTCAATTAATTGTGGAAAAGATTTTATTAACATTTTCATACCTGAGATATTTTAAATTATTTTGCTTTTGTCAGATTGGAGATTATATGCATACCCTGTTAGGAAACTAATTTTATTCACTTAAAAACTAACAAACGGAAGTCTTCAATAAATCAAGAACAGAGTAAACTAGAGACACATAGTAAAATAAAGTCTTATAAAATTGTAATAAAATGGTTTTCATGCAAAGAAAATTAATATACATCATTTTTCCTCATAGGAAACCCCATTTATTTTAATTTTTTATAAGAAAAAATCTTTTCTTTATGTTAGTTACTTTATATTTAATGTAACATTGTAGCCATAGAATTTCGTCTCAGTGCTGGCCTAAATCTGGCGTTTTTCTTGGTGCCTATCATTAGACCAATATCATACAAATTCGTTTGGATTTCTGGGTTCATGCCTCATTTAAAATGCGAATTTCTTTGGGCTCACTGTGCGCCCCACTCACCGAAAATTGATGACCCAAGGCAATCGCTATGACAGCCGCATTCAAGTTGGATTTCAGTTATATAATCGGAAAAATTGCACATTTCGCACAAAGTCCGTTCCGATGCAATGATGACGAGAGAGAACAGCGACAGCAGCTCCAGAGCAGTATTAAGTGATAATTTCCAAAGTATACACAGACATCGGGATATTTGTTATGGCTGAGTAAATAACCAGATGAAGTTGTAAGGAAAAAGGGAGATTCCAAAGAAACGAAACGAGGGGAGAAGAAAACATTATTTTTCGTTGGAAATTGGGTGCGGAATGAGGGGATTTTGAATGAGACATGAAATTACATTATGATTAATGATGGTATTCTCTGAAATTTATGAAGAAATTTTAAGTTTTGATGTGAAAATGCAATTGGTTATTAAGTATAATGAAAAAACTTGTGATATAAATTATTTAGTTACAGCCTTGTTACCAGGTTAATAAATTGTCTGCCTTTCAATTATTCTTTTTTACTCTTCAATTATATGTATCTTGAGTATATCAATTTAATCACAAATTTAAAGTAATTAATTTTAATATCACCCATAAACACAGATCATAATTAATCGGATTTCAACACCATTTTGCCGATAACTATACCAATTACAGATTGTCTTGCTGATATCATTATTTTGTACATCGGATTCGTGTTGAGAACACTTTAAAGCGTTCTGTCACGCCCAAAGGCCAACCCTTCGCTGGGCCATCATTCATTATTTACGCGCATTATGCCGAGTAATCTTTCATTAAGCCCAAACTTTTAACAACAATTTCCAATCCCCCTTCCCCCCGGGTTATCTGTGAATTGCCATTATTCCGCCACCCCTCCATCAACCCACCAACCCAGCGACCAGTTTAATTTTCACATTGGCCGCAGCACGCGCCCAAAGAGTCAATAATCTCGACTGTCAGCACATCCAGTCTGAGCCATAAACAAAAACAAACAGTCAGGTCCGGGAAAGGCGGGGGGATGGTGCGGCATTTACCTATTTTTTTAATTACCATAAACAAAAACAACCAGCGAAAAAAATAAAAACTTTTATCATTTATCAAGCGAACATTGTTGTTGCTCTTCGTTATCGATAAATGCAATAAATCAAAGCGAGCGCCACGTAAACAATCAAGGAACAACCGCGGGCCAAGGATGATCCAGGACTTTCCATCGGGAAGGGGGGAAAAAGAGTACCTACGAGAGCTCCCTCCACCATTTTCACGAGCTCAAAGTTTTCATTAATTTTCAAGGCAATGCATACCTTGCAACTTTTATTCATACATATATTCGTTTATTATTTTTTGTGCTATAAACTTGAAGAGCTTTCGGCATCGCCTCAATTACTTCTCAGACTTTTTTTTTGTGGGCTTCAGCTACAGAAAATAAAGAAAGTAATTTTAGTCTAGGTTGTAGGGGATCCAGGATTAGGGTGCATTGACTTGGTTGTGGGATTTTAAAGAATTTAAAGTTTATTTTTGGGCAAAAATAATATGGAGAAATTGCTAGAGATTACGTTTAAATTTAAGTCTAAAGTATTTTAAGAAAAATTTACAGTTTGATATTATTTTTACCAACATTCTCAAATGAACTCTTGGGTTATACTATTTCATTGTACCATAATACCACTTAAAAGTTTGTAAAATACAAAACTATTAATTTTCGCTTACTCTGCAATCTAGAATTTTCCATTTAGCTTCGCTTAATTTTCACGAAAAGCGCACCACCTTCCACTGATTTCAATAAAAAGTAAGCTTTAATTACTTGTAATTTGTTTTAATGCCACTTGGCGAGTCAAGTGGCCGTATGGCAAAGCGTTGCAGATTAAGGTTGGAAGAGTTGCGGCGGTTAGCCTGCTTTCGGTGCAGTTAGCCATTTGATTTGATTTACTGGAAAAGTTAATGAAAGTTTACCGGTTGCCAACAGCTAAGTGAGTTATGAAACAATCTGGGCCATATACCTACAGATATATACGGGTAGGTGCAATAGAGAGCGATCATTACACATTAGAATTGAAATACAGTCCCACGAGCAAGGCTTCAGTTCTCGATTTTCCCCTTATTTTCCACAGATAGCCTCAGTGGATAATTTCGTCTGAAACTCATTTCGTTTAATGGCGTTCAGGTTTATGCGTCAAACAGACGCGGCCAAGGGTCTGACGAATGCCATTGGGACAGGAAACGGATGCCATACCAATGATGTCGCGCATTCAAATGGCGGATTGACAAACTTTCCCCTGCATGTGTGCAGGACGAGTGTCCCTCGGCTGGCAACAGAGAGAGAAAAAAGAAAGGAGCGGTATCCTTTGCCGCTTCGTAATACAGTGAAACCCAGACCATTGATCGAATAAAGCATTTCCAAATCGATATGCTGCCTTTCCATAAATGGCATTTTAAAAGTTAGAAAGAAACTTGAAAGCAAAAAACATTAACCGCAGAATACAGGATTTTTGGCTCGCAGAAATCATTGCATATCTTCTGGCGCTACACTGCTTTACTCCCAGCTAATAGTATTTGAGGAACACCACACACACACAAGCGCGTTAATTCAAATAGAGCCATTAGTTCGCGGCAGGCAATCACCACTGTGGCCATGTGATGTGAGCAGAAGCAATTAAAATGCGGCAAACGACGCAGTAAATGAAGCAAATGCTCCAAATGCGTTAGCCAAAAGCATTCTGCCCCTGCACATGTGTGGGTGTGAGTGTTGGTGTGAGTGTGGGTGTTGCTCTGACAGTGTGTGCGTGCGGTTTTGGGAACTAAATTAACAAAGCAACAGCAACAACAATGCCAGCCAGCGACTACCAATAACCAAAAGCCAGCAACTTGCGTCATGTAACTTTGGACAATGAATGGCGACGACTATATGCCGGATAGAGAGAGAAAACATCATTTAACGGTAGCGACTAGAAAGAGAAGGCAACTGGAGCGGGAAAGAGATAGAGATGTTAAGTTGGGGCGCTGACGATAATGGTTAACAGGGATATTGGGCACTTGGACAGCCACATGGACACGCGGAAAGCCCTACACGAAGGACACTTACTCTGCTAGGCTCTATTAATGTTGGGGTGCATCAATCTCTACTTATCAAAGTAAAGATTATCTTCTGGATCCAAGTTGCATGCTTTAATTTAGTATAAATACAAATACCATTGCTAAATAATGAAAATTGATTGATATTAAATAATACAGAATAGTAATCATTCATAATAATTAAAGCGTATCATTGTCTCGACTCCATATAATGAATAAACAAAATTCAAGTATAATCTTACTGATATTTCTTTAAACCTTGTTATTTATAATTCTTAAAATTCGTGTAGAAAGTTACCTTAGTTCCTGAAACCAAAATTTCACAGAATACCTACGATAGAGAGCCACCCTACTGTGTGTATTGGCAGCGTAGCAAAAGGATTCAACTGCAAAATTACTCAAATTGAGTTGGGATTTGAAATTGCGTGAAAAGACGGCAGCAACTTGCCATTACCATTCCATTCTAGCTAGTCGAGCGGCAATCATAAAAGTCAAGCGGAATCTGCTGCTGGCCCCGACCCTCGGTGCCATCCGCTTTGAAGTGCGGAAGTCCTTGGAGCAGCGACCAGGACCAAGACCCATCCACACTACATCACCCGCAACACAATCCACCCACCATGGCAATCACTTTCACTTTGCCATTGTGCATAGTTGATGTGCCCGGGCCACCGCCTCCCCCATCGCTCCTTTTTCCGCGCCGGTCCTTCCGCCCGCCTTTGTTTTGGCGTTTTAATTAAGTTCTCGCACTTGTAATAAACGACATCGCTTGATTTGCTCAGTGCCGGAGCCTTGACTGCCGCCACCGTACCCCGCTGTCGCCCACTGGCATTATTATGGTAATTGGAGGAACAAATTTGACAGTCAGAACTGATTGAGCCCGGGCCATCGCCTTTGGCTGGCTGACAATTTGCGCTGATCAGACTTATTTTTATTTATCCCCCTTGGACTGCAGAATGGAACTAAGCAAAAATATTGAGGATAATAAGAGATTGCGAGTGTCCTTGTGATAAGCAGAGGTAAAAGCGGGGATTTAAGGAGGTGGTATCTTAAGGACTTCCCGCTCGCAGCTGGACGATGATTTAATATTTATCAAGTAGATGCTAAGCTATTTCTTAACAAAATATTTACCAATAATAATTGATTTTAATATTTCTCAATTTACATAGTTGTAAATGCCAGTTTAAGCTGTCCTTTATATGTTTCTGTTTTGTCACTAAACAAATATGAAATATGTTTATGATAATCCAATTCGTACAGTTGATGTCTTTGTTCTATTTTACAATGCATGGACAATATGAAAATGAATATTTCATAGCCTCATTTTGTGCTCTAAATGCAGAGCTGAAAGGGCCTTACAAAATGAAGCCATTTTGGGGTCACTTATCATACTTTACGAGCGCCCTCCAAGGTCGGGCATGGCTGAGGAGAATCAGGCGATGTTAATGCTTCCTTATCGAGCAGAAGACACAAACACAGGCTCAGGCCAGACCGTGATTTGTGGCCATTAAAATCCCACCCAAAAAAGAGTAAACTGCCTTTGATTTATTTGCTGGCTTAAAGCAGGCCGTCCGACTTGGCCAAACAAAAAAGTGCCAAAAACGAAGCCACTCCGACATGCAATATTAAAATTATAGTGAGCTTCTGTTGGCATGATTACATGTTTATTTTGCAACTAGCCTGGGCACAGGCATAAATAAACAAAAATACTACAATTTGTGTACATATATAATTACCTATATCTTTCTTGATAAACTTCCAAGAAATCCAATTTGCCGAAGCCTCGTAGATTCCTTTATTTGCATTAATGAATATTGATGAATTTCATTAAGGGAAAATCAATTTCACAGAATGTGAAATTTGGTGGAAAATTACAGCTCATGAGATGCTTTTAATTGAAAGCATAAAACGTAAATTACATATTACAGGTCTTGAAAAATTCAATTTAAGCCCAATCAGTGCATTCTGTGACGTATTATTAAATTGTAAACAACCTTTGTGGCCGCCGCAAGTGATACATTTACGGCATTCGATTCGATTTTCATCAGCACACTTTTTCCGGTCTATAATTAACGTAGTATCATCACCCCGGACAGGACAGAACTTGATTATGGTCGCATTACTCTCATTTGATTAACCCAATACCCTTTGGCGCGACTGTACGCGGACACTCACAACCACGAAGGTTAAATTGCTTTAAATTTCTGAATTTAATTCCAATGCGGACATTTGCTTTTTGTACTCCGTAAGCTCGATTTTTTTTGTTTGCCAATAAGTTTTATTGAAATTTTAATTTATTCATATGCTGCGACATTCGCGTGTGACTCGAGGGCCTTCCCCGCACAGAGAGTGAAATTTAATCCACGTAGAGTAAATAATGGAATAACAAGAAAAAATGTTTAAGCAAACACAGGGTAGAAATTAAAATATATATAACCGATATTTGTAGTATGCGAGTTGAATATTTATCAGGCGCCGGCTGAACCCAATGGGAATTTCCAGTGCCCGGCCAGTAATACTTAACAAATTGTCCCGGATGGATTTATTTGTCCATTGGCTCGGTAGTCAAATACAAATGTTGTCCACTATGGCAAAATATTCGATTTGTTTATTCAGATCTTGAATGGTTAAACTCTGCAGAAATATATGTATATGAAATATAAAGAGAGTTAAAAAAATTCAAGCACACGCTGGAAAAACATGAAAATATAACAACTATATTTGATGTTACGTTTTCAATTAATCAATTATAAAAGCAATAGCACTATTTGATGGCTAAAAATCAATAAAAAAGAGGCCAGTCTTCCCAAGGATATAGTGCGAACCCTTGGCCTCAATTATGGCCACGGACAAGTTAATTGCCATGTAAAACAGAATGACATTAAAATACACATCATACACATGTACGGGTACAATGGACAATCCTTGGGAGCTGGCGGTGCGAAAAAATTGATCAAATGATAATTAAAAAAAAAAAAAAGCGAAAGCAGGCCAATAAAAAATGGGCGCTTAATGACATAATAACAGATGACAAATAATAAATTGTTCGCCGAACGAGGCGGACGAACTGCGCAAATTATTGCGCCAAACACACGCAATAAGTAGGGGAACGGGATCCGAATTCCGACGCAGTAACAGTTGCCGGGTCCTTGTGAATTATTGCAGTAATTAATACACAGTGGCAGTGTTCATTATTTTGCAGCCAAAGGAAGAGAGGGAGACGCGGTCCAAGACAGCAGAGGGATACGGGGGAACAAGGTATTATGATTACCATTAAGCATTAAGGCCGAAGACCCGATTCCTAGATATACAAGCCAGATATATGGCAAGAGCGTCATTAACATAAGTATCAACATAATCTCATGTTGAACACAACAGCCCAAAGAGGCCCAAAAAATATGTAGCATGCAATGAACTATGGCTCACTCAGGGCTTTCTCTCATTCTGACATAATTTGAGAGGGCATTATGGCTTTTCGATCTTTTAATATAAAAACAAATATTAAATACCTTTAATAAATGAAAATACCTTTTGTATTTATACGAATTATATAAAGAAAATAAATGTTTAATGGGTGATAGGACATAAGTGATTTGAATGTTTGATACTTGTCAATCCGGCTCGAAGGAAAAAACTTGAAAGACACTTATATCGATTGAATTCTGTTTTACTTAATTATTTTTAAAAGAATCAAGCGTTTAATATGTATCTACAACTTACTTTTGCAAATCCTAGTTGTTTAAAAAAATATCCTTAAGAACAGAGTACACTATGGTCGCCATGCTGAAATCAGCATCCTTTTTCACCACCTTTTAGCACCTTGTCCTTGGGGGTGGTTACCTGTTCGCTGGCATAACTTAATTATGACGAACGCAGTGAAACGTAGCGAATCTCGAGGCTGGTAAGCCTCGGAAGCGATGGCGGCTGTGGTGGTTGTTGCTGCTGCCTGGCCGAGCAAGAAAAAGTGTAATAATAACTATTTGCATTTTATGTGGCGCTTATTTTAGCATAAATTTCGTAGCTTATGAAAATTATTCGTGTATCCAGCCCAGCCACCAAGCAGCCTTCACCTCTGTGCACCCGATTCCCAGTTGGCTGCGCCCCCAAAAGTCACAAGGCGAGGCGAAGTAATGACCCGACCGGTCACACGGTGCGTATGGGTAATTGTGAAAAATGCATAAAATAGTTGTAGTCGTCAGCTACGGCTCAGTTGTGTGTTTCACCTGCTCGTTGGGTCGGTATTTAAATTTAAAAATACGGGTATGCATAGAAATTGGATGAAAGTTTTCAGCCGAGAGGATGGGAAAGTTTTGGCAATTATGCAAAGAAGGCCAAACACCAATTGGGTTAACTAACTTAATTAGCTTGCCAAAAATAAGGATAATTTATAAGTTTTTATTACGAAACACTTTTGATATTAATGGGAAAATAGAATATTCTTCCTGTGCGCTGAAAAATAAGTCCAAAGTTGGCATATCTAAATGTATACTCTCGTACTTATTTATAATTCGCGAATAATTTCTTCTACAGATAATTTCATTACAATTTTATTTTTTTAAACTTCTTAACTCTATAAATATATATTAAAGATTGGCAAAGTGAAATTAAAGCTTAGTAGAATATTTCGATTTTATATTATAGTCAACATTTTAGGCTGATTGCTGTCGTTGCTTTTGGCATTGTGGAAATTTATTTTCCCCTCGCGACCACTTTATTCTCCCATTTGAATATGTTGCCGGGCACTTTATATCAATCGGATTCAATCAGCACTTACCAGTGCTATATTCCATATACACTCGACTCAAGGTCAATTACAGTCGTTTGCCCTAAGTGATGCCATTCAGTTGGCATCCTCGTTGTGGTGCTAAAAGCCTGGCCAACAATATAATCATTAGCCACTCTGGACATATTCAAAACGCATTTTATAATGGGCCCAGAGGCTTTTCGCCTAAGCCCATTTGACAATGGGACAATTCCCCATAGAATATGGGATCCACCGATTCGCAGCCATCGATTTTGATCATGATTTTCAGAGACCAGAGGACCAGGACATTTCAAAATATACGACAATTGTGCATGTCAGTGGTAGTGGAATTCAGTTTATTGACAAGACGCCGCTGTGGCGCATTTATTGATTTTGTTATTATTTCGAATAATACAAAAAATACCGGAATCAGAGAAATGCAAAATAAATAAATTTAAATAAAGTACTTGGCTCCGGAGCCGGCCATTTCGTGTATAATGTCATTTGGCCTGGCTTTCGGGATTGTATGTTGTCTGTGGGGCTGGTTTGTTAACCAATATTTACCAAAATTGTGGACGCATAAAAACTGCAAAAATATTTTTGTTTCCGTTTGCCTCTGTTTTTCTCGGTTTTTATTTTTCTTCTTACTTCGGCAGGCGCGTGTGTTTCACATATTTAAATATTTAATTAGCGCCCTCAGGAAGCCGACATCCGACAGCCTTCAGCTATGAGCCGCCGGCATGCAGCCTCCTCGCAAAAAGGTCAACTTGAGTGTGGGCCTGATTCTTTAAGCAAAAACCAATTAATTAAGAAGGTCAATATTTGTGCCTACGGGGGGCGGCATAGGGAAAAGCACTTAGAGAGGGAGCCATGAAATATTTAAAAATGTTGAAGCACTTGCCTGGAAATTTGAGCAATCGAAGGGCCCGAAAGGGAAACAGGAATTAATGAATAAAACAATTTGGGCAGAGGCGTGAAGTAAACAATAATTAAGTACGTTTGGCCCAAGAAGGAATTGTATTTCTATAAAGATTTTTTGAACATATATATATAGATACAGTTTGGCGCATTTTTAATACATTCATAAAACCTTTAACAAAAACGTTTCAAAAAGACGCTTAAAATGAAATGAAACCAATTATTTGTTCCCACTTTAATCTTCCTAATTTCTCCTTCCACAAAATGTTGTGTCATGTTCTTCCAATTTATGTTTATATAATTGCTCGCCCAAAATGTAATTTCTAAAAAATATTACAAAATAATAACGTCAAAACGGAAATGTTTCACATAATGAAAGCAAAGCAAAAGCGAAAAAATGAACCCAGTGCCCGGCGGGCAAGGATAGTCCATTCCCGAGCTAAACACGAAAAATTCAAGGGAGACTCGTATTAAAAATGTGAATTTCCACCCAGACAAGGAAGTTACCCGCTGTTGGCGCATCAGAGAATGTTAATTAAACGCAATTGTAGTGGCGCACAAGTGCGGGAGCAGTTGGCCCGCTCTGGTTTCAGCTGCCCACGCAAGATGTCAGGAAAATGTTTTCATTTGTCATTAACAAAACGGCCTAACAGACCGTTAAGGAGCCAAAGCGGAACGGGGCGACACGACAGGACACACAGGACGCGGCGCACCGAAAGGTCGTGCTCTCGGCCATAAAAGCAATTCAGAATGTAATTACGCCACGACGGCATGAATAATGCCGTCTGGCCGGGATGTGTAAGTGAACTTATTATAATGTGCCGCACGCGATTCCGACCGGCGACAATTGATACTGTCAGCGGTGTGGCATTGAAGGGTTCCCTCGCGTCACTATCAGGCTCCCGTCCTGATCCGGATCCTGGACTCCGGCCAACTACTGCATCTGCCCAAGTGGTTAAATTCAGATGAGCAGCGCAACCGGACTGGACTTAATGGCGGCCATAAAGTCGGTGAGAGTCGTGCGAGATTTAATTGCAGATCCGTCACACAAAGAGAAATAGGTTTTCAAGTTTTAAAAATAAGTACTTATATTATTAAGATAGAAATTTAATGTGATTTTCGACCTGGATAGGTTTTTAACTTACTTATAAGCCTAGGTAAACTATTTGTATTTACAATAATTGTAGTTAGAATTGTCTTAGATAACTTTTGTGGCTTTCAAATATTTTTTTAACATTTTTAAAAATTTAATTTCAATAATAAAATAATTTTTTAAAATGCTGGGCAGCAAATATCTTTTCTTTCTGTGCATGCACACACACTTTCATTCGGATTTAGCCCCAAAATGAAACAATTAAAATGCTCCGTGGCGAGGACTTTTGCGTGCTGCCCCCAACAAGCAAAAAACCAATTTGAATAACTCAATTAATGACAAGGCCAACAGGGCCACAAGTGGAATATCCTCGAACCCTGCCAAGAGAGCAGCGGAAAAAATGTGCAGAAAAAAAAATCCAATTTTGATTTCAATTATTAAATTTACTCGGGAAAAAATAAAAGACAGTCCCGGCAGCATGGAGAAAGTTATATTAAATATTCATTATAATAATCTACAGGCTGGAATAAGTCAGCGCGAAAGTAAAAGTTGGCATTTGGTTTTCTCGGGCTTTTCACACAGCCACAGAGCCAGACAGTCAGACAGCAAGTCAGTCCCCATAATTCAAGGGACTTTCACTTTGCCTAGAAGAGAAGTCGAGGGAAAAGTTTGCCCCACAAAGGAGGAGGAGCAAGGACCAGCGTACATTTTATATGCCGGCAAACATATTGAATTCCAATTTTGCGCTTCAAAGTTAACGTGCTGCCATTACATTAAACGTGATGAGAATTAACAGCCCCCGATTCACTCAGCCTGTGTTTCTGTTTATTTCCCATCCCCTAGCGATCGTGTGTGTGTGCTTAGGGGCGGATGTCCTTCTGATTGGAGGCGTGGTCATAGGCAATAGCAACGCCTGACCTTTTGCCAGCAGTAAATTAAATTTGATGGCCCACAAATAATGCTGAGTGTCTAATTATTTTCCTGCTCATCCTCCATAAAGGGATGGTCCTTCAAGTATCCTCGGCACACGCTGCGTATACGCAATTAGCTTATGAACGTCATGGGCGGAAATGTATGGGAATATGCAAAATATTTACTCAGCACGTTAACTGCAGACATTTGCACTTGAAAGCAGCAAAGTGAGTAGGCAAGCGCACACACGAAAATATCATATATCAATGCATATTAAATGACTGAAACTATTTGGTTTCATTAAATCTGGGACAAGGCAGATGACAACATTCCTGGCATGTCGGCAGGACTAAAGGTCCTGAGGCTATATGTGGAGTTGGCACTTTCAAGGATGAACTAATCTCAAGTAGTTGAGTCCCTCAGTTGTGTTCTTCGTTAAGTAAATTCGGTGTAACAAGTATTCAATACTATGTTTAATTAAGGTCACTAACAAGGGCCATTATTAATGATCAACGGAATTAACTTATTATTAGCCTAGTTGTTATTTTTATTATTACCAAAATCTATAACAAAATGAATAATTTTGCACAATCTAATAAATTTATATAGATATTTACAGCTCTAATTGAAATTGCAATAAATACCTAGTTTAATTATTATATTATGTCAAATCCGTTTACAATGTCACCAAAACTTCCGTTGAGATAAACTCGGGGCAGAAGACCCTCGACCCTCGCCCAAAACGTGACTGATTAAACCATTTTCAGTGTGCAGTCTCCACAACTAATACGCTTTTAATTACAATTTGCGGTTAAATGGCATAAAATGCTGCACAAATACTCAATGGGGGGCACTGCCGGATGCTGCACAACAGAGTCAAACAAAAATTGTGCAACTAATTTGAATATTTGATGAAATTGCCAGGCGCACCCAGCCGCTCCAATCAAACTAAACTAATTTAAATCAAATTTGCCAATACTCCAAACAAAGACCACTGGCAAAAAGTGCACCATAATGAGCGCCATTAAAAGCACAAAAGGGAATCCCCTCGCTCGGATCCTATTAAAAGCACCAAAAGCGGATGTTTCCCCTCCTGGTTGATACAATTACGTGTGAACGTAAGGGGAGGTTGGCAAAAGTTTCGATCTATTTCTCCTTTTTTTTGCCATATAACTTATTTAGCAATTTGTCATTCCAGTTTGCGTATGCAGTTTTTTCCACCGCAAAGTCAATAAAACAAAGTTCAACGGGGGGTAAAACGGCAAAAAGGAGAAATCAAAACCAAAATCAGTGTGTGCCAAAACCTCTGCACATTGAAAAAGCACAGGAGGAGCCAAGGAAAATCGAATAGCAAGTGAACAAGTAGCCAATGAAGTATGGTGCAATCAGATGCATTTTCTCTGGCAAACCTAACGAGGGAAAAACTCCGATTCATTGTCTCGCAAATTGATATTGTCCCAGCAGTGTGCCGGGGACTTGAATCGACAGCAAGGCACATACACATATATATATATATGTATATATATGGCGAAAGTTGTCAAAGATTTCGATTGAAATTGGCCCAGTTTGTTAGGCAACAATTCGTTTACATGATAACAATAAAACTGTTTTTGCGGCTCTCTCTCTCTGCATTTTCTTTAAATATTTGCCAGATTTATTAGCCTGCCAGATGCACACAAAACTTTTGCGGCCATGCTGCATTTTCGTATATATTTTTTTCCATTTTAAGTTCTTCTATATTCCCAACCCCTCCACCCCATATATTTTGGGTGTATTTTTTTCATTCTATACATACACACACACTTTCCTTTTGTTGTACTCGCCGTTGCCAGTGGTAGTGAGCTGGTGGAATATAAATTGCAAGCCGCGCAGCGGAATGCGCAATTACAGTGGCGAGAGTTGCTAAAAAACGATGAGCCCATATGAGTAAGTTCAGGTGGCCAAGATTTCAAGTAGGAAATCTAAAAGAATACTAGATTTAAAAAAAAAGCAATATGACTTGAGAGCTTGGAGAGTAGATTAAATATTCAATTGGTTCCGAGTTAGACAACTTTTTGGAGTTCATAAAATAACTCCTTGTAGACATATTAATAAAGTAAAGCTTATCAAAATATACCTATGGAAACTTTTTAAAAATTCGACTAGAACATGTAAGATATTTATTAAATATAATTATAAATATACATATGTCAGTTACTATATAATTATATTTATTTTATTAAACTGCGAATCAAGTACTTAAAGAGTTTGATTTAATTTTGAAATCGATTAAAGTAGTCAAGTCAATAATACAATCATATTTAAACCTAACCGCCTTAGAAAAAACAAAATCTCCGTAAATTAAAAATTAAGGAAATCATAAAGTATAAAGTTTCTTATAAAATCAAAGGTTTCAACCCGAGGGAATTTTTAAATTGAAACGTATATTTTGTCGGTTGGTTGGTTGGCTGATGGAACTTTGCACACAACATACATAGGTACACACATTCCTCCAAGTGTGTGGGTATCCATTTTGGCGTGTATCTACGTGAGGGGCGGTGGGGGAAACTGTTATTACAAAGTAAAATTTGCAGTTGGTGTTTTCTTTGGCATTTTTTGTATTTACCAGCAGAAGAAGAAGCAGCTCGCTATTGTGCCGGCAGCTCGCTCTTTCTAACCCTCTGACCCTGTCTCTCTCACTCTTCCTAGCCTCATTTATAAGGCTTGTTGTGAGGTTAACTGCTTGATGAAAGCAACATTCTGTAAACCAAGGCTTAAAGCCTTTCGAGTTCTACACTCAGATTAATTACCGCTTAAGAATAAAGTTAGCAAAATGATGTATGAAATATAAGAAATATTTTAATTTTAAATCGAAATGGAATAGCTTAATTTTCAGCTTACAAAACACACAGGGACATCGTTTTAATATTTAATACTTTAAGGCATTCATATTTATGCAAATAGCATTAAATAGTACAAAAAAAAAAAAATTTAATTAAAGAAAATTTTATATCCCTTAGAAAAATTATTCACATAAAAGCTGTAACAATTTCTTCCACTGTCTGAGTATATACGTGTGCTAACGAGTTTATAACAATTGTAGCCTGGTCCTGGCAATCTGGCACTGTAATTACAGCCATCTACCGGCGAGGATTCGCATTAGCAGCCATCAATGTGTATAGCACCTATGCGTATGGAATCCACGTAGCCCAGGAGAGATCTCCGCCGACTGAGCATTTTGGACACGCGCGTGATTTTTATGATTATCAATAATACTTAGCCTCGGCAGGCAGGTGTACAAATTTCAGTGGATTTGGCAGCTAGAATTTATGACCCTGATGGCCTATAAAAATGCATGATGCGTACGTGTTAAGAGGGCTTTGGCCAAAGGCCAAGGCTAATGCGGCAATGGGAATGGGTCCCCGTGGAATTTGAGTGCTTTCGAGAATCTCTTCCGGTGCTTATGATTGACAATTTTATTTGAGCAACGTACTTTTCAATTACTTTCCCCTTCCCATCACGGTTCATCTTAATTGCATTCTGTCACTTACCACATATGGAAATGTGAAATATGAAATGTGGCACATCTTTCACATTTTATTCTCCCTTTTTTGCGGTTTCATCTGTCACTAGACGAGTAAGATTTTCCAATCATTAATATGCCGTCAGCATAAAAGTCTGCTCCTGAATCCAACTTCATGGCTCTGTTTGTCTGAACATTTTTGTGGTTTTATTAAAAAGTTGTTCGTAAATATTTTCATGGGCTCCCTGGCTCCCTTGATTACTTGCCATCGTTAATAGTTTGATTTTATAGTGCTGTAAATTTGTGTCATTAATTGCTTTGGCAAGGGCCCCTAAACTTTTTACGACGTCCGGCACTCTTGAGATGATGAGTCGGAAGCTGAGTCAGCGGTGAGTCAGAGACTTAAGCCAAGTTAATTGCATTTGTAGAAAGTGTTTATATATGTGAAAGCTTGCATTTTTACCAGAACAGAGGTGAGCTGAGTTTATGGGTAATAGATTTGCGGTGGAAGCAAGTTGATGAATATACAGATGGCCCTCTTGTAGTCATGGTTATGTCTTTATATTTGTATCCTGGACTGTGATCTTGTTCTACAGTGTTCTTGTTCCGGTTTATCTACACAAAAACAATCAATGTGTTTTGTCTTGGCTAACATATTCATTTACCACAAATAAAAGCATTATCCCATTGATTTTTCCCTTTTCCCGCATTATTCCAGACCAAACCAAGACTTCAATAAACGTACTCTCCATTATTCGTTA
Organism: Drosophila bunnanda; assembly: GCA_035046265.1. Classification (NCBI taxonomy): domain Eukaryota; kingdom Metazoa; phylum Arthropoda; class Insecta; order Diptera; family Drosophilidae; genus Drosophila; species Drosophila bunnanda. The sequence continues at coordinate 2,365,278 of JAWNOB010000130.1, forward strand.
TCCCCTGGAAAATTCCTATGGTTTCTTCCTTTATTAGCTCTGCTCTATGGCAATTGTCCGAGTTAGTATGCAAATTATGATGCGCAAATACATTACATGACTTGCCTTAAACGCTCCTATTACTGTATCAAAGCCATCAAATCAGCCACAGAGTCCTGACCTATGAATATATATATCTATAACCCTGTATATCCATTTATCTTAATGCCCGACTGCCGCTGATCCGCGCGTGTGCCGTAGAAATGTCAGAAATAATAACGCGAGATAAACAAGCGCAATTGACATGCAAATACAATTTTCGCATTGGCTTTGGGGTGGGTGGCGGGGGGTTTTGGGAAATGGAAAAATCACGGCGCCAGGATAGGAAAACGCTGGCTGAGTTTCAGCTGAGCTCAGTTAGTTGCCTTTGTCTCAGCCTGCCAAGAAGGAAAGCTTGCAATACTTTTGTTTTCAGCTGCCAGCCGCTTTTGGCTACGAAACAAATATAAAATATTTGCCCTGCCCGATTCCATTTGTTGTCACAAGAAATCAGACTCTGTCTGGGTCCCAGCTTGAATATCAACCTGCGGCCATTTTTAGACACAAACAAACCAAATTGAAGACGTCAGCTTAACGTTCCTGCTTCTTCATATATATAATAGAAAAGAACACACAAAAAATTAAGGAAACAAACATCTACTTTATATGAAACAAACTTTATATGTGACAAACCGAGCAATCCTTCTTAAGACAAGATTAAAATATATAAAGGGAAACGTATAATAATAAATATGTATTAATATTCGTAAGTATCATAACAGTTACATTTCAGTTCTTTCAGTGCACTTCTCCCTTATATATTTGTTATCCAGAGAGATACAAATATGTTGGGCCACACGCACGGGTAAACAAGTTCAATTAGCATAAATATTTCGGGCATAGAAATTCACATTTATTGGCAACGTTTGCGTTTTTATGTTTATGTTATTATCCTCCTCCATGCTTTGTTGACAGTGAGCGGAAATGGCAAAGCTAATTTACTAATTGTTTTCATTAATTAGCGGGGGATATGTGCAAGTGGCTTATATGCTTAGTGACTATTTGATTGTTGCCCAGAGATACGGAGTTGGGGCAATGAAACATATGCCGCTTCTCTCCGGCAGGAAGTGGCGCGGGATGAGGCTGATGGGGAGGATGTGAGGGTTCTGTTCAATGACCCACTTGGAAAGTGACAGAGGAGGAGCCATGGAGAGTTCACTTACTGCCACACTCTGCCGTTTTGCCATTGCAAACCAAATAAATAATCAAAGAGGAAACATGACGTACGAGTCGAAGTCTAGCGAAAATTAGATGCTCTTTCGGAAAGTGTAAATTATTTTAAACACTTCGCAGAAATTTATTTAAGGCCTATAAGGTGGAATTGTAATGTGGTATATTGATTTTTAAATATTAAAGTGTGTATAAAGTGTAAATACTTCTTTTGGAAGATAAGTAAATATACAAAGATAGATCTCAAATTTGTGAATATTGCAAATATTAAATAAAATATAAGAAAACAATTAAAACGGAATGTTTCTAGTTAAATGTATAATCTTAAATAACCAAACTTTAAGAGTATGTCGTTCTACAGGCTTTACCAAACTTCAGGCAGCTTGGGTTTCTACTTCGTTGGCTCTTCAACAGAAATGCACTTGATCAAAAATGGCGGGCTGTGGAAATGTACCAAGAAATAATAAAAAAAACCTGCCGGAGAATGTGGCCAAGTGAAGTCCTGGCGTGGCACAAAACCAAAAGGCATCCACACGTCTGTTGCCATTGAGTGCAGTCGACCCATTTCGACTCCAAACAGATTTGAGGGCAGCTGTCGCCAGCGAGTTGGTGAGTCAGCCGCCCGAAAAGTGGCCATTTGCCATCAGAGGCCACCCAGGCAGACTCGAACTCTGGACCGGAGTTCGAAGTCCTGATGCCTTCCGCTTCCGCCCAGCTAGGTAATGCTCCTAATTGCAAAAGTTCAATGCCTGCGGCTGCATATGCACACGATGACCTGCCCCAAAATGGCGAATTTGGGAAATTGCGAAAGGAGCTTGGCAGGACACATAAGTTGGCAGATCATTTTGAGACCAAGTGCGGCGGAACTTGCTGACCAGACCCCGAGGCGACATCCTTCATTAGGTGAACACCAAGCCTGAGTTGGTTGGTGAACTTTTTGGGAGAGGTTGAAAATTAGATTACAAAAAATTTCCCAGAATTTCATGGGATTACCTTTGGACACTGTCCCTTTAAATAAGACTTATACAATAGTTGTTTCATCTCCTAACTTATTTTTCTGTTTCATTAAAACTACACAACATTTTTAAGCTGAAATGCCTTAAAACTATATTGGTTCAAACTTAAAATAAATGTAGGTTCATGACTGCTCATGACAAAAAGCCCACACTTTGCATTAATCATTAATCTTCATAATTTTCCTGCCTTAGTCTTCCATGGAATATGTTCGCAAACATGGTTTGCGTAAGGAAAATAAGTCCGCCAAGCCTATCCTAACAATTTCCCAGCATTTCCCGTCTCCAGCTCAACTGGGGAAACTTGGCAAAGATTTGAGACGCGGCTTATTAAAATGCGCACGTGTCGACATGCACTAAAGCCAACTGCCACTTAGAGATACTCTAAGGCTAAGTAAATATGCAGCCTGACTTTGGCATTACTCATACGCCATGTTGTCGCTTATGCATGCACGCGAAAAATCAATTATTTAAATGGAAATATTTCTCAACGCTGCGTCGTCCTTGCTGCCCTTTTTTTTCGCTGTGCGAGAGAAATATGAAATGCATGTGACCAGGCAGGCGGCTGGTGGTTAACTAAAAATATTAGAGGAACTTTGGAAACATTTTTAATCAATTTGGCCATGCGGCGGGAAAGCCCCCGAGCTGTAAAATGAAAATGACACAGAGCGGTGTAAGCTGCCCCCTGCAGTTCATATTGCTTGAACTAAAAAAAAATCATAATAAAGCATTCACAAGAGCTAGGAAAAACGAGAGGAAAATATGTGCGAAGGGAAACTTATTGCATACTCGCAGGCGCGACACGTTTTTGGTCTGTTTGTATGTATGCGTTAGCGGCGGCTAATTTAATTGCAAGCGCTAAAAGTTTTGTGGCACGCATGGAATTTTACAAAAGTTTCCCATTTTTTTCCACTGAATTTATGAAAAATTACTCTTTCCCCTATATAAGGGCTATATTAGGGGGCATATTATATGGAGAGGGTCAGAGGACCAACGAACCAGCTACACATGTGTGTCATTGTGGGTCGCTTCGGGCTAATTGAACAGAGCTCACAAAGACATGCCATACGAACATATTTTAATTAATTTAACAGTGGGTGAAATATTCCGGCAACCTGTAATCAAAACAAAAATAATATCGTTCTGGACTTTGCTCAGTCAATGTAATTTAAATTACATTTTCATTTGCCTAACAGTATAAACTTGTCAACTTGCAAATTGTTTTTAAGATTGCACTTGCGCACTGGAAGTTAAGTGTCCTACAAAGTTGAGGTCAACTTATAGCTAATGGGAAAAATTAACTAAATGGACATTTTTAAAGGATTTCTTAGGTAAATATTTTTTCAAAGTTTATACGATATGTAGTTGTATACGAAGAATAACATTTCTTATGTATAAGTATAAGTTCCAGAATATATTCCAAACTCTGACACTTGCTGGCCGGTGCTTCTCGAGATACATCAAGCCAGTATATTGGCATTTGTAGACAAAAGTTGCTTGGTAATTATCTTATATGTGATTAGTTTTGGTAATTGCCTATATAGCATCTTGCCTTTTCTGATGCCTCTCTGTTTGCAGAACTGAAGCGGAGTACTCAGGCAGCACATGCATAAATCATGAAATTATCTAATAAGGCCGCCGCATGACTTATTAAGCACTGCTCTCGGCGGATTTGATGGATATATATCTGGCTTGGTGCGCGCGTGTGTGGGTTGCTAAATAAATAAAAGCTTTAAGCATATTTTCAACTAATTTACTAAAATTTGTTTGAGCAGCACCCAAAACGATTTTACTTTCCCACGAAACCATTTAACTTATTGGCCATCTGTTTGTGGGTTGAGATGGTGTTTTGCTCCTTTATCGTTTGATGTTGGCTGTAAGAAAGTTTTAAGCTTCTTTACTGGCTAACCACAAACTCTTAACAAATAAAGTGTAGTCTTGGAGCTTTGGACTCATTAAAGGATGTTCTGCTGACCAGCAAGGGTAAATCTGAATAAATTCGCATTATTTATTGTCATTTTTGGAACAAAGCCAAATTTTACTTTTACCATTAATCTTCATAATTTTTATTGCTATTGCCTGAAAAGCTTTTACTTTTCTTTGCCATCTCTTTCAGCTTAAAGACAAGGCAAGTCCAGGGGATTAATTTTTATCAATAAAATTACATAATCTTCTATAAAATACATTTTCTTTAAGATATCACTTTATTATTTTAAAGGTTGTTTCCATATGGAAATGCATTTGTATCCTTCCGCTCCGCTTTTCCATTTTCTTATTGAGCTTTTGTTCTGTGCATCTCCATACCATTTTATTCGCTTGATTCAGTGCGTGATGACCAAAACCGAAACCATAATTGACTTGTTAAGCAAACGAATGCAACGAATAGTCGGGCTCGAATGGAATTGGAATTGGCTTAGCAATGGGCCGAGCCATTAAAGTTAATTTAAAATGGCTCGACAGTGGCTCTCTGGCTAAATTAATAATGGTTTATAGTCACAGAGGGAGACAGCCATATTTCTGTAGATTCGTGTGTGGCACATGTGGCGTATGCGCAATGTTTGTTTCCCGGCTTGCAGTTATTAAAATGCAGCAAGCAGCAGCAGCGGTGCCAGAAGCCAGTAGCATCGGCAGCAGAAATAGTGGTGGCAGCTGTTGTTAGTGCGCTAATTTCGCTAAACATGCAAATCACATGTACGAATCGCTGCCAATGGTCGTGGTACTTCCCCTGACCCACTCTTTTCACCCACCACACACATACACACACACACACACACATACATATTTATATATACACTCTAATGCAAAATGCACCCTAACTGAGTTCAAGCACTTGAGTTGATGTCGTGGCCCTGGCACGCGATGTGCGATGCTCTTGCCTGCCGTAGGCATTTTGCCTTGCAGGTTGTCATTACGATGAAAATTGTGCGCACAAGTACTTAATAACAAGTGCCACACAATGTGGCACACACGCATACCAACAGGCCAAATCCGTGTACGCAAACACGGCGAAAAATAGTGGAAATTACTTAAGATATTTAGGTGATACTTTCAGCTTTAAGTGAGTTTAGCTAATCATATTGTTATATCCCGTAAACATATGAAAATAATTTTTATATAGAAGTACTTGTAATATTTATTTATTTCATTTCTATATATTTCTCTCCCTGTACATATTTATATAAGTACTCTGTTTTGGGGCACAACAAAGTGTTGCTAGTGAGACAACGTGTCGCATTAGCAATGTGTTGAATTTTCAATGATTTGTAAGTGGCAGAGCTCAGCAGCATCTCCCACTTCAAAGTAACTGCGTCGCACACGGCGTATACGCAACATTGTTGTCCGCTTCTTGCAATGGCAGCTGTTGCCTCAAGCCATCGCCTTCTCCCTCACCCAACCCCTTTGCAATTGCATAAATTGGCAAATAGTGTTCAATGTATTTTTAACTCTTTTGCATAATAGTTCCCTCAGCAGCTGTTGACTGAAAAGAAAAAGAAACCAACAGCTCAAACTGTATAAAACCTGTTCTTGGATGTAGAATTTAATTTGCAGCATTTTTCGCTGCGGTCAGAGAAAGAGTGCCATTCAATGGCTTTGATTAATAAAGAATTTATCTGTGCTGAAACTAGGAGCAAAGTTCACTTCAAAGCACATAAAGTTTAGCATTTGCGATGTTTGCATTCTTCGAATTCATGGCTCCTAGTTGCCTGATTGCTGCCTTGCCAGCCGCAGCTGTAGCAGTTGCATGTTCATCTGTCTGGCTAGGGACAAACATCATCAAGGAGCAGATGCTCCTGTTGGGAATCCCATTCTATTCCCCTTATCTTCCTTGCCTCAACTATATTCCCCGGAGGCTGTTTCTGTTGCGGTAAGAAAATTCTGAGGCTCTCAACATTTCCCCGGGCTGGATGCTACGTCCTCACACGTCTCTGATTTCCCGCTGTGCTCGTCGTAAAAAGAAAATTAAATAAAAACAACTACGGGCGAAGGCATCCCGTTGTTGCAAATTTAAGACAAAATTCCCTCGCTACACTGGGTAGTGTTTGAGGGAGTACTTGGGTCTATGCAGTTTATGTAACAGGCAGAAAGTGGTCCCGAGATCCTTTGGGGAAAACTGACTTTGACTTCATGATGCTTTACACTGAGCATAGTCGGTTGGGATGCTTGAAATATTTTTCACTGACCTACTGGGTAGTGGGTATCCCATTGTCGGGGCACAGCCTCAATTATTTCTTTATTCCGCCAGAGTGTTGACTAGTTGTAGGCGCCGCTCCGGGCCAAAGAGTTCTCGCGTTTTTATTTCAAGCAATTTACATGCGTCCTCGGCAGTAATTTGTAACCAGAGAAGGCACGAGGCACATTCCGCACACCCATCAAATGCAGCGCTCCTTGAAGGCACCCACGGCTCTTTCCCACTTTCTGCCATTTTTGCTTTCACTTTTAAACGTGAGTTTATATTCAATTTATTTGATTGTTTGCCGTTCGCCAGTTTCGTACTACAAAAGCGGCGAATTCGCTTAGTTTTGTGGCATTTGCATGCGACGTCATTCGGTTTGAATTCCATTTCACTTCCCATTCAATTTCACTGGGCTTTAACTTTGTGCCATGAATGATAATTGAGTTTCACTTGCCCTTTGTTATGGGCTCCCTTATTGTTGTTTTGGTTTGTCATTGTTTGCCGTTGGCCAATAAAAACGGCCCACAGAAAATAAATAAATGGTCATATTTTGTTTAGAACACAGACTGCAAGAATATCTGGGGTTATATTTTAGCTTTAAGGGTCAAGCTGTTGAACTCCAGGATAAATTTCGAAATATATTCTGTTCAAGCAATTTAATATTAGTAATTGTAAAATGAAAACTTAAAACGAATATTAATTCGATTTACGGTCTAAATATTATACTTATATTGAGATTAAATAAAAAATTCATTCTCCCACTAAAATTATAAAATATTTTTTCGATTCTCTCATTCAAATAATTTTATGAGTACTTTTTGCATGCTGATATTTGATAAACGCATCTAATCAATCTCACTTCAAGCGCTGAAATCACTCATGAATGCATCCATAAATTTGAACAATGCCGCCAATCGCTTTGGCCAAAATCCCCCACTTAATCATCCCCTTTTAGCCACTGAGTTATGCAATCAATAAATGTGGCTAGTGGATTGTTCGCTTGTTGAGCATTTTCAAAAATTTGTCGGTATAGTTTTTAGTCCGGTTAGACCGCGAGCCTGTTGTGCAGGAAGAGTATTTCAATTATTTTAATTACAGTTGGCAAACTGTAAGTTCGGTTGCCTATACGCAATTATTTGCCAATTGCGGTTGTCACTACCGTCCCGCCTTTCGCCCCGACCGTCCATCAATTTGGCTGGCAATTAATTTTACATAATTTTCGCGATGCTCTTAACCCGTGTTTGTTTGTGTGGCCTGCCGACCAGGTTTTGGCTAACTTAGCTCAAGAGTGCGAATGAAAATCAGTCAAAATGTTGCAGCAGCGGTGCGCGTAATGAATGTGTGAATAATTTACGAGTTGCCTGAGTGCCTGAGCGCTGCGATGGTGTTATAAAAGCGACAAAAGCCGTGTGAGCCAGTAAGGGAGTTGGCAAAGGGGTGACTATAGCCTCAGGGCACCTACAATATTTATGCACAGTGAAAAATAAACGCGAGGCAACTCTTAACTCTTGATGGCTAAAGCACAAACTTTTTATATAAAGTCAGTGAAATTATAAAAACATCCCAACACAACTATATAGGCATTGGGTTCTTATAACGGGACATAATCTTCATAAGAAACACGCAATACAAGTTAGAAATCTTAATTTTAAGCACCTTGAATTTAAATATTTATTGCATAAAATATATATTTAACAATATTAGTTACCTGCTAGCTATATTTTTCTACGTATTTTCAAGTGAGTTTCCCGCTGAGTCTCAAAGCTGTCTGCTTGTGGTTCTCTTTTGATTGTCCCTCACTGGTCGGCAATCAATCAGGGCGTCCACTCGAGGCATTCTGGCCGAGAATCTGGCTAAAAGCAGCCACAACTCCGGCACCAGAAGCGGCAGCTGCACCTGCTGCCCGTCGGGCAACTTCTTCTTCTGGCCAGAACCTGGAGGTTCAGAGCTCCGGCTCCAAAACGCATGAAATGCATTAGGGCTGCTTAATAATTCAGCAGTTGCTATAAGCCACTGCAGCTTAGCTCTGCTCAGCTAATTTCGAAGAGCTCGCCGACATCTAAAACTCCGGAGCAGAATGAGATGTGGTGGCAAAATGCAAATGCTGTGCTGAGGAAAACCAAAGAAAATGGGAAATAATCGCTTAGCTTAACGGAAAGTGTTTCTACGCGGTGGGATGGAGTATTATTTCATACCGAGTTCAGACCACAGACAATGAGATCAGTAAGGGGATAGACAACACAGCAGAAAATCGCATTCTGAGAGCCTTACCCCTCCTTTATTGAATTTATTGACAAGCTAGAGTGCTCAATCATACAAACTGATGATGTCTTTGAGAATCGAAGTTATTACTTTCATTTATGGTAAATAATTGATTACTTGTGATTACATTTTTTTATTATTACTTTTTAAATTAATTACTTCAAGTTAATGTTGCTTGCTTTGCGCTTTTGCCATCGTTTCTAAATCACAAAGCCAGCATCTGAAAACCCTTGTTCACTTTTCGTCAGCTTAATTAAAAGCCCTCTATTTTTTGACCACTTACTTACTTTTTTGTAGTCAAAGAGGAAACGCCATAATTACGGGGCGCACTCTGCATCACCGTTTACTATTTATATTGGTAATGAGCGCACTCTGCTCCTTCCCTCGGTTCATAAGGAATGCCTTACTAATTATTTGTAATTTGCTTTGATTTGTGCTACTGCTGCAAGTTGGCAGTCAAAGTGCCGCTTAAGCACATTTACGTGCTGTCCATTAATTGGAAATATTCAAGGCATTCGAGTAGCGCGTATTCCCTGTGGGCTATATTCCTTTTTCTCTCCCCTGTTAAATCATTTAGTTCGCCCAATTAAAAGTTAACGTCTAATTATTACGTACAAACGAGTGCAGCTGACCCCGGGGCTGTGTTACGCGGCCCACGCGGCGTATGAGTAATTTCAAGCATAGGGTGTGAGGCCAGCATTACCTGGCCTTCGGTGATATGCAAACTATTTTCGCGTGCAAAATGCAAATTAAATAGATACTTAGGCTGCTAAAAACAGCGTTCCTTTTTGTGCACCATTTTCCTTTAATTTTCGGTTGGCTTCTGGTCGGCAACGGTGGCCAACAATGCATGACGTTGATTGGGCTAACGTTCCCTGCTGGCTGCGTGTTTTTGAAACTAGGCTTAGCATTTGGGGTCACTGCACACATGAGGAAATCTGGTTTAGTTTGCATTAAAGTAAATTTAATATGTACATATTTTTAAGTAGTTTTCTTTCTTCCCGCTGGTATTAAATTTTCGTTTCTTTTCAAGTCCATGTTGGTCTTTGATAAGCGTACATAAAGAGGTTACTTTTTTGTAACATTTTCCCATAGCCTTAACCATATTTAAATGAATAAAAATCCTTGGTACTCTGAGAGCCTTGTCTGCTGAATTTTCATCACACTTTTTTTGCAGCACAGTGTAGTCAATGTTAATTTCTGGCAGCGATAAAAAGAATTTCTCCTTTTTTGACCGGCCAGCAGCCTGCTGTTGTCGCTTATCTCGCGAAACACAAACAGCTAAATAAACAGGTACACAGGACCATACGAGCACACTCTCACACACACGGACACTAGCTGCAGCTGCAGCAACAAGGACTTGCCACACATCGTTGCACGTTACAGAAATCCAACAGAATGGGATTAAAACTTATTTAGCTCCGTGCAGCGTTTACTTTTTTGCCGCCGTCTCCACACGGGCTTCTATAAATTTATGACACGCTTCGGTGTCCTTCCGCCACCCACACACACACTCTCCCCGTAGAATGCCACCGTTTTATCCTCAAGTCCGCTTTTCAAATTCGAAATACGCAAATAAACTGGGCAGCATTGCACAGCTGCATGTTTGCAGTTTTGCTTTATGCCATGCTTTATCTGCCTCGGCTTTTGCCTTTTAAGGTGCACCACCCTCTCCCACTTGGAAAAACCACCCTCCCAAAGATAAATGTGATAAATGCGCACAAGTGCGCAAATAGCGTTATAAGCCGACCGCAAGCTCTCCGATGATATAGTTGTTGCTCTCTAAACATGGCTAATATGCAGCTTTATGCGGCGGTCCGAAACCACAGGGGGCCAGCAATGAAAAATAGGAAACTTCAACTTCTCAAAAATTAATATTTAACAAAATATTTTCGTATGCCCCAAGAGTTGACTCTTTTTCTATTTTAAATCAAAACTCTTTGCCAGCGGGAAACTTGATATCTTCAGGTGAGTTTGCATATTCAAAATATTTGCTAGGCAACCGCAGCGCTTTCAAATTTTTTTGGCACTGTTTTTAGCTTTTGACCTCAGCAAACATATATTTGTCTCTATGCAAATTAAAGAAACACACCGACTTTTGCATACAAGCTGCTATGTTTTTCATTTCCCTTACGGCGGATACTAACCTTTTATTGGAATGTTTGCTTTTAAAGTCGTAATTCTATTCGAAGCAACTATGAATACTTTTTAAGCTTCTTTTCATTGTAACAAATATTTATTTTAATATAAATCATTTTTTAATTTAATCCCTACCTATATTGCTATATTCCCAGCTGGGTAAGGGCAACTCTATCCATTTCTTTTACTTTATTTTAGATTTTTTTAGCGTTCTAGAAATGAGTACCGCATGGTGAAGAAATTTTCGCAGTGCCTCACACGTGGCTGAAGCTGTGGCATTTGGTGCACTTTTGTTTGCATTGCGGCGAGGCGAATGCTTGTCCCCTATTCTGCCCTCCCAATGGCCCCGTTCTCGGTTGTATTTAATTAAAAGTGCACATTTTTTACATATTCGCCAAGTTTTTAATTTCCATAATTAGCGTTTCCAGCGTTAATGTTGTTGTCAACCGCCAGCAGGAACAACAAGAGCAAGAACTACGGCCAAATGGCATTTTCGAGTATGTTGTGACACCAGGGCTCGCCTCACTCACACACAAACACAAACATACAAACAAACATACAAACAAACATACATACACACAAGCAGCCTGAGCTGTTTTCGTTTTCGTTGCCTACTTATCCGGGCCGCAGTGTCACATGTAAGCAGCTGCCAAAGTGCTCCACTCACAGCAGCGGTGTGTGTCTGGTCATGGGTGTACATATGAGTATGGGTGCCTGTGGGCCGGTGTGAGTGTGTTGTGCAACATAGTGAAGAGCGCTTGATGCCCCTGATGATGTTGTGCAGTGTTTTTGTGGCGTTGATTTTGTCGTAGGGGCTTTGATGTAAGTCCTGCAGACAGAAAAACGTGCTTAAAAACTAGCATTTATCAACAATATGGTAAAGGAGAAACAAAATTCTTTTATCCAAATATTTTTCTATTTTTAATTTATAATTACCTCAGAAATGTAATCTCCAATTGTGTTCCTGGCATTTTAAATATTCAACCTTTTTATTTATTTGTATTATAAAAAACTCTCTCTTTAAGTGTAAAAGGTGTTGAGCAGACTAATGTATATTTATTCAAAATGTGCCAGGCCTTCGAAGCTGTCTCGCTGCTATTTACTTAACCCCTTTAGACATTCGAGATTTGAATTTAGCCTGCTTGGTCTTGGCCGCATTATTAACTTGTCTTTGGTCTGTCGGCGGTAATTTGTGCACTGTCAACAAGCCATTTTAGCGGTTCACTCACAGCACGTGTCTTGCCTGCGGACTGACTTAACGTGTCCTCCGCCAATCGGAGTGACAGTGACAGTCCCGCAAATCAACTTGTCTTCGCCCTCAGCGTCAGTAATTACACCCAATTTCAGTGCCAAAAATGGCAAAGAAACAGAATAATTATGTAGTGATTGCAGACAAAATATATATTGAATTAAGACAAAGGCAGCTAGTGGTTAAATTGGGGCTTACACTGCCCCTTCTGAAGTACGACCAATGGAATTAGAGTCTAATTTCATTGCAAAACAATTTCGAACAAAGGCAGTGGCAGGAGGGACCTAATAACAACTTCCAAATGTGTTGTTTACCCACTCATTTTGGTTTTCGGACCAACAAAGGCAATAGAAAAAGGGAGGATTTTAGGAGGTACAAGGGGAGTAACTCCCTATAATGCAAATTGGCTAAAGCTTCACAAGGCGATCGCAGTAGTTGTTCCGCTCTGCTATTGTCGGTCTGCCTGAGTGTATACACGTATGTGTGTGTGTGTATTCAGTTAGCCACAAAAGCCGGAAATAACAGCATGACCTAGATTTGCATTGCTCACACAAACACACACAAGTGGTGCTCGTAGGGTGCTATCCATGTTTATATAAACACCCACCTTTACCTGCTGCTTGACTGCCTCTTGCTGAAATTTAAAGTGCAAACTGCATTTGACATTTTGATGTTTAAGTTGGCCAAAAAGGTACAAACTTGTCCCGTTGTGAGTGCGCATACCAAGAAATAAGTCTAATAAGCATTCATGTAATGGATTTTTACCCTTAAAGCAATATTTTATCATTGAATATTTATATACTGTTGTACTTTAATAGCTATGGTAATTAATTTATCCCTTTAATATGGAAACCCTCTATAATTTGGGCATCACACCCACGTTTACCTAAACTATTTAACTGTTAAGCCCTCGCTTTGTATTTCTATACTGTATCCCAATAAATTTAGCAGCATTCAACGGCCAACAAACTTTTTATCTTATAATATACTCATTAACTTTTGCCCATATCAAAACAATCATCGCTTTGCCGCCGCATGGCACATTTTGCGCCACATGGAATATATACATTTTTGTTTTCCCAACACAAACACACACACTCTGCTGAGTTGGGTAAAATGATTTTGTATAATTTGTAAAAGAGCGAACAATAAACGGGCTCAGCGGGTCACAAACCCTGCGATCCCTGCGCTAACCCCAACACTTGCATACTTTATTAGTTCGGAGCACTAAATTAATAATAAAAACTTTTAAAATTTCAGCCTGTACTGTGAGTTTATTTTGTGGCTTGGTACTGAGGGCAGGACCTAATACGCAGCATATACGCAGTCGGGTCGAGGTTGATTATTAAAAAACAAAAGTAATTAGGAGCCGGGAATGTGGGAGCAAACTATTTGCGCCAAACGGATTGAAAACTGTGCGCAGCTAGACTCTACTCCATTTTAATAAAACAACATTCTGGCCCGAAACTGATATGCATAATGTATACGAAAGTTTTGTTGGGGTTTTCGTTTGAAATTGCCTCCGACAAAAGTTGATGAGCAGGCGGAGTGGCATAAATCTGCAAAAAATGAGACCGACGGACAGCTTGCCAGCTTCCATTTTCCCCTGGCACCCTGAGATACCTACAGACATGTGCTGCACGCGTGTGTGTGTGTAACAGACTTAAGTCGTGGCAAAAAGTCTTTGCCAAGATTTCCTAACACACTTGTACTTGCACTTTGCCCTTTTGCAGTCACCGACTTAACGCTTTCAGCTGCAAGATGCGAAAGTCAGAGTGCAAAATGCTGGCAAACAGGAAGTGCATTTGCAGATGTCGCGCACGCAATTTAAACAAAGGCGAAGCTCCAGCCGGAGGGTAATTTCCAAAATCAACCTTAATTCCATCAGACAAGTGCGGCACTGCAAATTGACTTTGGAGGCCAGTTGGACAGTTTGGTGAGTTGCTGCCAGGCTGCCTGGCTGGCGACTTGGCCAACGTGTTGACAGCACAACGGGGCGAGTCGAGTGTCTCTGACCTCGTCACCGAATTCAATTATTCAACAGCTGCAATCCTGAAAATGTGTAACTGTTGCCCGTTGGCAAGCCCTAAATTATTAATTAGACTGGCGCAGCCAGACGGTCGGGAGCAGGGCGGACAAGAAGGCAGGAAGGTCCTTTAGATGTTGTTGCCGCAGTTGCGCCCAATGGAGGCGGGGCACTGTCGGAGAACGCCTTTTTAATTATGTTGTTTGCAGAAGGTTCGACCCGCCTTCTCTTCTTTGGTCATATTTTGTTCTACATGGACAAAAACACAAATAATTTTAATAGTTTTAAATTAATTACAGAGTTTGAAAGCGAAATATCTTTGTTTTCGTCTTCTGTCAATGAGGTTTCTGTTGCTCCCTTTAAAGCGTTTTTAAGACATCTTTACTGGGTCTTTAATGACATTAAATTCTTTTAGTTAGTTGCTAGTTTCACATATTTTATTTTATATTATTTACACTAAAAATTATTCTTCGATAAAAAACAATTCTTGCAAACGGCTAACTAGTAAAGAATTTTTCCTGTGCAGTTATGCCTGATTAGAATGCAGCATTACAAAACGAATGGAATGGCGAAGCAAGGATACTTAGAAGGAGAGAGAGAGAAGGACAGGGGGATACAGAAAGAGAGGGAGAAAGTGTGGCACTTGCAACCATTTGCCTTTGAGCGGAAACGCAATAGAGGGCGCTTCACCCGCGTCATTATGCATAAGTTGTTGCTCCGCACTTGTTGCTGTCCTAATGGTCGCTGCTCTTGCCTCCGGGGAACAGGAGTGTCCACCCTTTTTTTCCGACCCACACTATCCTGTGGACAAGGTCACGTGCTGTAATGCTTTTAATTAAGCACAGCAACCCGCCTCGCCATGTTTTTGTTTTTCATTTGCGCAATCTAAGTGGGACAATGGCAATTTGCTGGAGAGCTCCTCGAATTCCACTAAAATGCCAGCATATTGCTGCATATTTTGAGTTTATAGCAATAAATAATTATCTAGAAAATTGATGATAAAATGGAAACTTAAAAGAGAGTAATTATGGAATGGTTTTTGAGCTCTTTTAATGAATTTTTAAATAATTAAAAATTATTTCTAGAGGTAGAACAACTTTGGAGACTAAACGTCGCATAAATAAATATAAATATCTCTTTCCCAAGAATAAACGAATAAATGTGTCCCGATTCACTGAATGTATATTCTATTTACCCGCTGTTTACATTGCATTAATATTTAATTTTTTTCAAACAGAGGAGGCCGTCAGAGACCCACATTCACATTCACATTCAAATTCATGGGCGATCACAATTCGAGGGAATTCCAACAAGCCGTGTATATTTCACACTTCAATCGCTATTATATTGAATTTAAGTTGCCATACATTCATTTACACGGTATTCTTTTTATTTCGTTCCAAACAAATAATTCAAATTAATTTCTGAAATTCTTTTGCAGCAATTTACTGGCAAACGTCGCAATCGTTTCCATTGAAATACTTTCTCTGAACTTTTTATTGAGTCATTTGCAGTGTGTGTGTGCAATGCGGCGTATACGCAATATGGTGCTGCAATAGGCAGACTAAAAAATTTAAGTTAAAAAATATAAAAATAAATTCAGACAGATGATTTGCCGAAAAACACTTTATGAAGTGTATTAAATTCAGCCGCCTCGACAAATTTATGTACAATTTTTTTGTCGGTCGCCTGACTCTGGTGCTGCCCGTGAAAAGTGCATAAATTTGCATTTATTTTTTCATCTCTTTCAATTTTCTGCCACCGCTCGATATAAAAAAATAAATAAGAACAAAATGGGGGCGATGGGGGTGTCCCTTCGCCTGTGCCTATATGATTAATGAGTGCACAATTTAATAGGTGCTCGGAAAAGTCCAGTTCCCGTTCCCATTTCCAGTTTCGTCTCCGCTCCCGGTTTGAATGCATTTCCCTGGCATTTCCACATGATTGCACTTAATACTTGTATACACACACATGCGCAATATATGTATGTATATCTATATTCATACATGCCTTATCCCATCCTATTTTTTTCCCTACTGTAAAGCCATAGCCCCGAAAATGTTTTCGCCCTGCTTTTTCTCGTCCCGTTGTGATTTATTACTTCAATTGTGTAGTCGCGGAAAATGCATTTTGCGCATTGCATTTCACTGCCGGCAGCGTTTGTTTTTCCCCACCCCTTTGCCCACAATCCCCTCAAAAATACCACCCTGAAAAAACCCCCTGCAGTCGGTGAGGTGTGAAGTCGGTTTCACACACAGCACACACGCATGTTTGCGGCGGCTCTCCCACGTACGAGCTCAAATACAAATATACCCATTTATGTGGGGTTAGCTTAACCATCTGAGGCTTTCACCGCTGGGGCATATTCGTCCTGCGGAACGGATCAAAATGTGTCCAATTTGTTTAATAATTGGAGTCGGAAGTGGAGTCCAAGCTTTTAGGTTTCTTTTCTGTCAGAATGAAACCGAATAATTGAAATATTTATCCTGCTTTATGCCACTTAAAAAGTAATTAAATTATGTTCTAAAACGCAATGGCCATAAGTAGGAAAGCTATGCTATAGAAGAAACACATCTTAAGTGAGCTTAAATATCTGTAAAACCCTCTTAAAAGATTTTTTGTTCGGTAATTTCAGATGAAAAACAACTATTAAATTCACTTACGTATATCTTAAATTATTTTGAAATATCTCATGATTCTTTTTGGCACTTTAATGAAAAGAGCATTTTAATAGTCTCCCACAGACCGCTGTCTGCCATGAGCACTGCATTCTTTGTCTTGCATTCACTCGGCATCTATTCATTTCATTTCGAGACTGGGATTTTTGTCTACCCGTCCCGTAAATCACACAAATGTCGGGGCGGCTATAAAATCGTAGTCGTTGCATACTCGGCAGTGCCCTGCCTCGAAAAGAATGGGGACATTTTCGGGGTATACCAACTGCGGTAATTTAATTTGTTGGCACTTGCAACTGCAGCCTGTAAACTACCTCTTTTTCTATCTCTTTCGAGGTATATTTAATTACACCCATTGCTCACTACTCAAGTATTGAAGCCTTAGCTTCCAGCCGGTGCTTTCGAGGATGCCCCGGAAATCACTTAAATTATGCAACAGCTGGCAGACAATGTGTAATCGTGGCGGCGATTCATGAATTCCGATGATTATGCCGATCAGCCCAGGGAGTGTGAACTCAATTTGTATGGCATTCCATCATCGACACCGCACAAATCGACTTCGGCATCGGCATCGACATCGGCGGCAGCTGCATCTGCCCGACTTCCCTGGCGGAATTAGTTTTTCATGTAAATTTAAGCCAAACTATATGTGTGGTTAGGTCCCACCTATGTGGGCTAAGTCCCACGACCATGGGCAGTTCCCCATGTGCGTTTATTATAATTTATGTAGCAATTTATCATCCCGAGCCCCATCGTCGGCAGTCCCCCTCCCGGATTCCATGGCAAATGCCCAATGAGCAGCAGCAGCAACAAAGGCAAAGTTGTCCATAATATCCATGAGCTGGTCCGAATTTTCAATTAGAAATTGGGCAATGTGTGTCCAGGCCTGGGGAATACGAGTCGAGTGCGAGTGCGCCGGGCAAGTGCATAAATTTTTAATAAATTCTATTGAAATATCCACTGGACAGGAGAGTGTGGGTAATTTACCTGAAATGCGCTGGGATTTCCAGGTCAGGGGCATCATCATTTTTGGTTAACTTTTAACAAGTTTGGTTCAGCAGTCTGGAATTTCAGAGGTAATTTACACAAGCCACAAAGCCTTCCACTTGACAGAGCATTGTTCCTGAATCAAGAACGATTGATCATGTATATAGTTGACGTGAAAATTAAACAGACCCCTAAAATAGTCGAAGTAGTTTTATTTGTGTATGCAGAAATGCCTTTATTACGATCATAAATAATAAATAATATGTCAAGCGAGAAATTTTATTTTCACTTGGGTACATTAATGGCTTTAACATATATATTGACACTCTCTTGGGGGCTTTATGATAAGGGGGCGAGGACGTGGCCCTATCGTGTCAGAAACAAAAAACTATTTCTTTTCGATAAGAATCACTTTCGAAATTAATGCGGACGGGGAGTTAATGGAAACCAAGTTTCCCAGGGATTACTGATACGCCTCACAATGCCATAGAGAAGTGCCTTCCCTGATGTTTCCCAAAAAAGTCGCTCTCAAAAACAAGCTATTTATTCTCCAGCACCAAGCTTAATTTTAATTAGTCGAGAATTGGTTTCCGTCGGTTGTGTTACAAAACAAAATGCAGCTTAACTTTACGATTTTCTTTTAATTGCGTGAGCTTTTAACCCTGCAAAAATAATTTAATTTCTACGACACTATGTCCGTTGTTTACTGAGAGGCTCTTAAGTGATTCAAACTTATGGCCGAACATCGTAGTTCGTCTCCATTTGACTGGACAATATAACTACATAGTATCGGAAAAGGATGTTAATAAGCCTATAAAGAATTACTGGCCGGAAGATGCCGGCCAGCTAAAGTCCTTCATATTGTTCTGCTGCCGCTTCAAGTATGTGCAGCCCAATGGTGTGTGCACCAATGTCGTGATGGAGGAGCTGGACCGGATCGATCCCTACCTGAATGCGACCCTCCGGAATGGTTCCCTGCTCAGGAGGAACTTACTCAAGGATTTAGTAGCGTTAAAAGACAGAATGCAGTTCCAGGACGGTTGGATAAACAATGAACAAAAATTGTACGAGGTATGTTATGTCCTTAGTTTCAAAGACTAATTTGAGCTCCTTCAAATGAGAGATTATAAGCTATTAATTTAGAAGCTATTAATGTCTTCATTCTACATTTAAGTTGATTCGATTCAAAGTTCGCTGAGAATATTAAATTAACCATAGTAAAGCAACGCAAATTCACAAATATCTTTTTCAATTACAGATTATTCCACGGCCTTCTTATAAAATACATACGTGGTGTTAGCTTTATCTATTTATATTGGACTTGAAGTACTTTGCCTACCAGTGGCAAGAAAAACTATGATGCCCAGTTATAAAATGAAACGGAAATATACCTCACTGGTGACCCCAATCGCAATTTCATGACGACCTTCTTACTTATCTTCTATCAGGACGTTTAAGAGGTTCATTATGTCTTAGAACACAATAAAATCATTGAGCAAGTTCCTCCTCAACACGGATCCGTTCTAGACGGTCACATATCGGTAGGGATCGATCCGATGCACTTCCTCCATCACTGCACTTTCCATTGGGCTGCATATCCTTGTAGCAGCAGCAGATCCAAATCCAGGGCTTCAGCTGACAGACATATTCAGCGAGTGACTCTTCACATTTCCTAACTTCTAAATCATGTAGCCATTTTGGCCAGCCAAGTGGACAAGAACTACGAGGTCCTGTGTATTGGTATGACCTTTTGAGAGCCTCTGACTGGACGAGATCGAAAAGAAAGTGAATATATAAATTATTACAAGAAATGCTTGAATTAATTTAAAGTAAAGCTACATTATGTTTGGAACACAATTGACGGAAGCCGACTCTTGACTAATTCTGTATAACAATAAAAATTGTTTTTTATATAGTAATAATAGCTCTTTGAAGTTTATAAACATTACCTTAGGGATTTGATTTTACATTACTATTTTCCATTGCCATGCCGAGAAAAAATAATAACTTATTCATTGGGGAGATTTTGCATGATGTCCCCTAAGAAACTCTCTATATAACGCCATATCTGCCAGTTGTTTAATTTAACGCATAAATAATGTACCTATACCGGAGCTTGAAAATCTAATCAATTATATATTGGATACATATACGAAAACAGATGTGCATATATAATGTGGGCTACTCAGCCAAGAAGAAAAGCTTACTGTTTTAAAATAAAGAGTGTTCCGCATAACTTTTCCTTATGGTCATATCTTGTTATAATTTGATATCTTATTCTTCGATCAAGCACTCGATGCCGACAAAGCTTATCTTATTATCACAACTGAGATTGCTTTGTATTTTCCTTGATTATAATTAGTGCAATAGCCTGTCAGCTGAGCCATAGCTCACCTAACGCCTTGGTGGCCAACTTGACCATTTAATGCCAGTTCTTAAGCAGGGGCATTATAATAGAATGTCTGGAAAATGGCAAGTGGCAAATGGTAAATGGTAAATGGAAAAAGGCAATTGAATAGTGGCAAGTGGTGGATGGCCGACATGCTATGAAGACGCGCCAACAGCAAGACCTACAACAATAAACAAAACCGGCGGAGGCAAAGTGTCGACGGCATTAGACAACATCGCATATCAATGCAATCGCAATCGCAATCGCATTCGTATTCGCAATCCGCTTTGGCACTAGATTTATGGACACTGCAGCGCAGCAGGCCAACTTGGCAACTTGGCTTACAGTAAATATAAAATGGCTGAGACTGGGAAATCAGCAATTCAAGGGGATTTGCGTGTGCAATCTGGCGACAGTCGGCGACACTCTACGTTCCGGGAAAAGCCGGAAAAGCAGCACGGCTCGATACGGCAGTCTGGGGAAATGGGCGAAAAAGGCGAGGACAGCCAAAGGAGTGGAGCAGAGCAGAGCGGCGAAGGAGGTCTCCTAGCTCAAGTTGTGTGCCATTGCAGTGTCAATACAATCTGGCAATGGTTCAATAGTTGGCAAAATGTTTGCCTAACCGCGTGTGCACTCACAATGCACATCGGACATTGTTTTCGGTCCGGGTGGGCGTTGGTCTCAGATGGAAAGTGCCACACACACCCAGTGCCACCCATGACCATGTGCCATGTGCACGCCTCGCCAAGCATACAATCGGCATGGGTCGCGCCACCGCAACAAATGAGGGGCAATCAAAGCTGGCCGAGACACAGACTGCTGAAAACTGAGCACTGAACATGAAACCGAACGCTGAACACATAACACTGAGCACTAAACACTGAGAGCTGAGAGCTGACAGCTGAAAGCCGCCACGATTCATTTGCCTTAGCGGCTGCTCCATTAAGCGGGTAATAGAATCTAATGACAGCCAAAAATAATTTAAAACGGAAAGGACTTTGGCTTGTTGTTATTGAACAATACATTAATTAATTAAAAAGCGAGATTGTTAGAAGAATCATCGATTAACAATGCAAGTTATATATATGGTAAATAACTTAGATTTAAAAATGTATAACTTTACACAACAATTAAGCAAATTTTTATGCTTTCATTCTAATTCATTTATCAGAACATGATTCAAATATTTTAGTTTCGTAATGTAATAAACTCTTTAAAATATAACTTATGACTATCCTAACAACTTGATGTATTAAGAATCATGTAAGCAATTTCAATTATTTAAATGTGTAATATTTGCCTTAAATAAATATTTCTAAAACCTAATTAGAGTTCCGCATCTGCGTAGAGATTCTAAGAAATCTCAGTTGCCTTCTGCGCTTGACTCCCATTCGACCGTATTTAATTTTGCGTTAAGGTTCCACAAATATTGTGAAATCCATATAGAAATATCCTGCTGGTGGTAGCAGCCGCTATAGTTTCCCCCAGGAGCGTTCCCAGGTGCTTCGCGGATGGAGGGGCGTGGCAGCCGGATCCGGATTGTTTGTTGGCTGCAAGCGACAGAGGAAGCGGCAAGAATTGGAACAGCAACAGGAGCAGGAGCAGAATCAGGCGACGTGCTGATGCTCCGTCATCCTGCTGCTGGCTGTTCCATATACTATATATGTATTTTGCTGCGGCAAGCCAAAAACGACAAGAATTTAATTAAAATCTGAAATTACTGCCATCGGCAAGCATTTCGCAATGGCCAGGATTTTGAGAATTTTTAGATGTGAGCATATTTTTTTTCTCAGGTGCGCAGTTTTAAGGCACAGAGTTTTGCTTTAAAAGAGCCACAGATGTCTCATCCGTATTTGCAGAAGAAATATATAAAAGGTTCTTAATGAAAGGAGTTCATATCACTGCAGCGTACAGAGCCTTTGGCTATCTTGATGTTTTCACGCCATCATCTGAATTTAAATACTTAAACTTATCTTTCGAGTCAGCCCGTTGAGGAGCAGCCAAGGATAATTATATATTGTCCTGTGGCACACATTCTCATAGATATTCCTCGCTTTATGCCAGGCAGATTTATATTCATTCGATTGGACAGGCCAAATAAAAGAATTACTTCAGATGCACAGCGAATTAAATGCGTTGCATTTTAAATTTTAAAAGGATAAATGTATCTGCTTGCATATGTGCGCGTGTGTGTTGTGTTTGCTCGATTCTGACGTAGATTGAATTATTCGAAAATATGGCCATCAACGAACATACAAACAATTTCACATGAGGCTACCCTTTCAAAGGGAAGTTCAATTTAATTTATATTAAGAATATTTAATTGTAAACAATCAAAAATAATGTCAAAGTTATAATTATCCGAAGATATATTGTATGATGGTTTTATTGAATTTCATAGTAATTTCATAGCAAATAGTTAAAAATTAATAAATATTAAAATTGATACAGTACACGCAAATTAATTATGTTTTTAATTAATTTCAATAACCCTTATATCATTTTCAATCTTCTTTATATGTTAGAGCATTTAACGTATCGACTTTTTCATTATTTTCTCCATTGCTCTTATATTCACAGCAATATATTTACGTATAAAGTATCAAGTAAAGAGCGTTGATACGGATATATATATGTATTCATATATAAACACATGTAGTTGTTAAGGACATCTGGGACAGAGTTTGTTCAACATTTCCGTCTTGGATTTTTGCACTGGCGCTCACAGGGCGTATGCTTAATTCGAAGCCGCAAACAATTATAAATATAATTACAAAATTAATACGAAATGGTTGGCGCTGTAATTGTTCTATGGGAATAATTGTATGTATGTGCGAGGGTGTGTAAGAGTGCTGTTGTTTTGGCTTAGCAAAACATTGCCGGGACGTCACACCCACACAACGGGAGAGACATTTACATCCTCATGCAAACGTGACAAGTTAGTGCAAATTTACACGATAAATTCATTAAAAAGGTACACAAAATGCTGCAAATAGTTTACCGATTTGTTGTTGTTACAGGGCCCGTCTTGTTGTTGTTGTTAGTGCCATTGTCAGTGTTGGCATTGCATGTTCAGTTGATTCAATTTAATTGTTTTGCAACATGCACAGCGAAGAGCGGACGACTGTAAGGGGCGGCATCATTTGCCATTTGTTTTACCCGATTTCCGCTCTCACAATAGATTTGCGGCTAAGTGGAGGCGGGAATATTTCCAAACAAGCAAAAAGAAACATTTTGCGGCATCCGCATAAATTATTAGTTGCACCGATTGCCCCCTGTTTCCCCCCTGCCCGCTCTAGGTATTGCCATTGTTTTGGCAATTTCTACTCATTTTAATTAAAAAATATTTCCGCCGCAACAACAATCAGCGAAATGCGGTGCTAAAAGCCAAACTTTAATGCACATAAACACAGGCACGGAATGCGAAATCATCATTTTGTAGCTTGTTGCATATGCAAATTGAGACCCGAAAACAAATTGTGTCGGCAAAGCACAACAACTAAATAAATATATAAATATTTGTAGTCTATGCAGGAATCAAAGAAATTAAGGGATACTCACAAATATTTTATGATTGCAGGTAAAAATTTGATAAGTAAGGGTGACAGCATATTTTATTGAACTCTAAATATCTCGACAATACATTTATGTCGTAAAAATTGGAAACGCTTTCAGAAGATAGAACATAAAACCCTTACAAAATTGTACACTTAAAAACACAACTGCCGACGAAATAAAAGTACCAATTTTACCTTTAATAATAAATGTATCTCAGCCATTTTTAAATAAAATAAATATTTCTGAACTTATACAAATCAAGAGAGTTTTCAATTTTAGTTTGTTGTATTAAGGACTTATGATAATTTATTCTAGCCATTCTGTATGCAAAATTTTCCCATATGTTTAGCCAGAGTCTAGGCTCTTAAAAACAATCGTAGCGCTCAGCTGTGCTTCCAAAAACAGATAGCATCCTAAGAAAACATAACCGAGGGCAAAAGGGAACATAAACCAAAAGCACTCAAAATAAAATCAAATGGAAACGCACTTAAACGAGTCCTTTTTGCCAGCATTTATGACTGCAGTATGCGAGAGTGGCGTGATTTGTAGCAATTTACTCATAATTCCAGCCTGAAAAAAACAGAAAGCACTGCCCCACAACAAGGAAATGGAGGGGAAAAAGTTGCTAAAGCAACACACCATTATTATAAATATTTCATTAAGTTTTAAGTGCCTCCACGCAGCAGCACAACAATAAAAATGGGCCACGGCACGCGGGAACATTACTCATACGCAGCGTGGGACTTTTGATGCGTGGCTAACGCCGCCAGTCAATGAGTGCCCACTGTTGTGCCGGTGACTGGGCCACCTTCTGTGGACTCAATAATTTTAATTGCGTCTCCGAGAGTGTGTGTGGCGAAAATGCTGGTGGTATACGCTTTTGTTGGTCCTTCCACCGACATTTTGGCTTAACAATATAAATTTATTTATACCCCCGCAAAAGGACCACCCGCAGATGTTAAGTGTTTTCATTGGCTGCTCAAGCTTTTAGCATAATTGAGTGGTAGGAATTATATTATTGGCAATTAGAAGTGTCAATAAATCCGTTTTTTATTTCCAACCGTTCCCCGTGGTTGACCTCTACACAAAATATGTAGACAAAATCGTAGATTTTTGTATTTTTTTTAGTTCGTTGGTTAGTGTTTTATTTTATATTGTTTTATTTTTTCCTATTGGCAAGCTTTCTATCATAAGGGAATATTTTTCATTTGTTCCTTATTTTATGAGACACGTGTCAATCCCGCATTGTCCTCGACGGGCACGACATATAATTTGAGGTAAATGTGTTAGTTGTGTCTCCAAGTTAAGATCAGTTAATTAATATTCTGCCTTTCTTTGAAATTTTCATTCACGCTTTAGAGTTCTGTTTTGCATTCCGAAATTATTTCATAAACCCCGGAAAGACGTGACGTAAATTTATCAAGTTCATTTATATTTATATTGAAATAATATTTTTACCCGATTTCCATAAATATTTTGTCGTCATCGAGAATATTTCAGCAGAATGACTGACGATTGAACAATATCCTAAAGCAATTATTTGTATATTTATTGAAATTACCTCAGTGCCATTTCGAGCCCTGGATGTGTGCTTATTTTTGTGCGACTTTCTTCAATTTTTCATATTGGTTTATTTATTTTTGGTGATTTTCTCCGCTGGTTTATTGTGTGGGCCCGGGCTGTAAAATGATAAGGGTAGGCGCGGGCGAGGCGGGAGAAGATATTCGTTGGCAAACACATCTCATCAGGATTCTTTTGATTTCTTTGCCACACTTCAATACGCACTCGTGGCGGGGAAATAAAAACAGAGCGGAAAAAAGAAACCCACTGGGGCAGAGGCAGGAAAGCGAAGAAAAGAAATGAAAATGCTGCAGCAACAAAAAGGAAACGAATGACGAATGAATAAACGCATGGCAGCCTGACACACTGCCCTGCTGCCACGCCCTCTGCCCTCTATGTCCCCTTCTACAGTGTGTTTGTCAGTCTGACACTGGAAAAACTGATATTAGATAAGCGAAAATCGATCTTAATCATCATTGATATAAAAGCAATATGAGGCTATATCTACCCTTCTGATGTGATTTGATTTGATACATACATTTTAATTTTAAAATCAGTTTTGTATAAAATTTATGGAAATACTACAGACATCCTTTTTGTTATTTTTAAAATTTCCCTCAGTGAGGTGAAGCGGAAGAAAAAAGTGCTTTGCCCGACACGTTTGACTGACATGAATGACAAGAAAGCCGTTATGTGCTCACGCTGACATTAATTGAGACTGGTACATAAAGAGTAATACATAATAATAATAATAATAATAATAATAAGGACATACGTGCATGTTTGTGCCAAGGGAATACCATTTCTCCAACAAGAGCCATGTCAAAAGACTCGTTTAAGGTCCTGGAGCGCATTCTAGGGCTGCAGCTGCATTCCTTCGGTTTCCGGTTTTCCGGCTCCCTGGATCTCCGGCTTTCTGGCAAAATGAAGTGCTCCGGTGGTAATGGTAATGCTATGCAGATTGCTCTGCAATGCCAATGCGAGGTGATGAGGCTGGGACCGCAGCCGCCGGAGTGATTAGGAATGGGGGAGTGAATGGAACGCGAGACTGCCATCAAGTCGACTGTGGCTTGATTTAACCTTTTCAGCTGCGAGTGAACAGCACCGTCGGTATTCAGTGGGAGTTTGTGGTCGTATTTGGGTTAACGCCCGGCCCCATAAATATTTAATGTTACGTGACTCAGCCGGTTGGCAAAGCAAAAGAGCAAACAGCAACTCAGGACATCCAAGCCAGGATGCCAAGCAACGTGTAATCGCGCTTGTAATTCGAATCTGACATTTTACTTAGAGTCGGGTCATACATGCTTTTGGAAAAGCTATATATTATTTAATAGTTGAGCTTAAGCTTACTCCCAAATATTAAAAAAAAGACCTGCCAAGCTAAATAAAAGAATTTTGAGATTGTAGTGAATATAATATTTATTTCCCATTTTCATTCATTCATGTTTCCATCTTTGATTTGGCTTTCAGGGAACCGCAATTAATTACACTCTTGTTTTCCTCTGATGTATCTCTCCTAGACTGCTTGAAAGGCGGCACCAAGTAATTTCCATGAAAACTATTTGGGAAACCGAATTTATTTCCTCGCCCAGGTGCACACACGCACGTATACGAGCTCAGGTGGTGAACGCCAAGGTTCAATCACTTGAAAAAGTTTCTCCGCAAACGAAATCGGCGACGGCTAAAAATAAAAGTGGGTAAACGAGAAAAGCCAAAGGAACGAATATAAAACCCAATCGCTTTGCTGATGGCCACTTTGTAGTGTGTAATTACGGATTGAAATTAAAATTGGTTCGATCCACACACACCCACGCCTACGAAATGTTAAAAATAAAGAATATTAAGGAGGGACTTCTCCCCTTCTGTGATGGAGAGAACCATATCGCATGAGATCGAAACAAGGGCCGGCACTTCACTTACACTTAATATATATTTCCGAGGACATCGGCGAAAAAAAAAAACAAACAGGCAGTGAAATTAAAAATTCAATATCCTGTACAAGCAAAGGAAAATTATAAATAAGTATTTATTGTAATTATTGCATTTTATGTCTCTCTGCCCGACATTTGCGCGATAAGCAGGCCAAGGAACCGGCGCACCTGCTGGTCCCAGTAATTTCTCCCCGGCTTTTCCGGGCCAGGACCTACTTTACCTTCGTTTTATTCATGGCTACGCTTTGTTTTCCCAAGTGTTAAATTTTTTACGTTTATTGTGCCAGATTTTCCATCTCCGGCCGCAGCTGCAGCTGCAGACTCTGCCGCTGGTGTACTTGAAATTAATTTTTAACTTCCGTCTATATTTCTCGGTCGCTCTTTCGGACTCCCTCATTTGTTTTGCTTTGTTTTGTATTTCTTTTGCTTTCTTATCGCTCATTTTACCTTACCTGTTATTTTAGCCGACTTTTTCCAGCCCTGTTTGCTGCTGGCACGTCATCTTTGCCTCATTTGCCGCACGCCATTTGGCTGCCTTCCGGCCTAATGACGAACATGCATCAAAATTAGTTGCCAGCCAGGCGTCATAAACATAAAAATGAGCCCCCATTTTTAAGGCCCGGGAAACTAAAATAAATAAATAAATAATTATGATAAGCCATGATCCGGGCTTGTTTTCCCTGCGCTGTGGTGGGACTCAAGGTTTTCTATTTGGCGTAAATTTACTCTTCGGATTGTCAAGATTAATGCTGAATAAATTCTGAAAACAAGCATGTTGATTCATAATTACAATAAAAATATTTATGGTTATTAACCAGGGTATTGTAAGCTTATTTTTATCAGTTAATTAACTAGTTAATAACGAAAAGAAAATAATGTGGCGTGGGAAATAAGCGGATGTTTTAATGCTGTAAAATTATTCACATATGATAACAGAGAATCGAGTTTGAAATTAAAATACACCCTACGATTAATTCTACTTTAATATTGATTAAATTGTTTATACATTATATTTTTAATGTTATTTATACTCTTGCAGGATATCATAAATTTTGTATATCGTAAAGCTGCTATAGCAACGATCGGAAAATTTTGTATTATTATAACTTTTCCATTTTTGAATATATTTTCATCAAATTTAAATAATTTTTTTTTATTTTATAATGTTGCTTTTATTAAAATCGTATCACAACATATATATGCCATAGAAACGATCGTTTAATGCACAGGAAAATGGAAAACTGTGAGTGTATAACTATTAATTTAAAACGTATTGGTGAATGTAATGGAAGTAGGCATTACTTCGTTGTTTATCTATCTCTCTCTCTATATATATATATATATTTTTCTCATTCTTCCTCTCTCTCTATATTTGTCTCTCTTCTTCTCCCTCTCTCTCTCTCCCTCTGTATCTCTAGAGATATCTAGTACTCTCCATCACCCACTGCATATCTCTAGAAGTATCTCTTTCTCTCTGGCTCTCACTTTCTCTGTTCTCTTTACTCGGAGACTATAAATAAGGGTAGTGCCGCCGCACTGACTTCAGTCTATCAGTGACCTCCCCACTGTATACATTTCTAATGATCTTGGTAGTGATAGTGATTGCCCTGCGGCCCCAAAAATATCTCCTGACCAATGCCATACATCTGGATCACCAGGAAGATGCTCACTTCGATGATACCATGAAAAACCTAATTAAAGTCACCAAGAAAATACCTCCACACTGAAGGGATTAAGCAATGACACAAAGAGATAACAATATATCCTCTACTGCGGTAAGTTTTAACCATGACAATTATATAATATATATTTATAGATGCTATAGGAGTAATCGGTCCTACTATTCAACAGAACTTTTCAACGTTTTTTAAAGGGCTAAGTAACATTAATAAAACTTTTCAAAATGCGTATAACTTTTAATTATTTAAATATTAAAGTCCAGTATTCTTATAAAAGGCAACATTGAAAATAGTTTCAAATTGAGATTACTGCATCTTTGGCTTGTTTGATGTTCGAAACCATGATCCTTTTGGCTTTTCAAAGTTATCTTTCTTTCTCCTAGTATATTTTATTTATTTATATTTTAAATATTTAAATTTTAAAATCATTTTATTCATGTCGGAATACCTTAAAAAAACTGTTCTTCCCTATTTCGTTTCACTTCCGTTTAAGCCAGACCACACTTAACATTTTGGGAACTTTCAGAAATTCGGCCACATTTATGGCTGCCAGTGTTTTTGTTTTTATGCCCAGGACTTGTGGTGAGCAGATGAAGGATGATGGCTGTGTGGGCAGGAGGATAGGTCCTGTGGGTTGGCTAACTATAAAACTCGGCAATGCGTGAAAAGTACCATACAAATGCCACTCCTACACACCTACGCCCACGTCGTTTGTGGCTCGTACCCACATATGAATATTCGTGGAATTTTGCTGGGCCCCTCGCCACGCTTTCCCGCTTTTCCAGGCTAGGCACGAAATTTTTAATCCTTTTGCTGGAGCAATAATATAGTTTTGTAGTCCGCCTCTATGCGAATATATAAATTAAACGGCAGGCCCACACACTCAGTCACAAGCAGACACGAATAGGAAAAGTTTTTTGCCAAATCCTTTATGAAAAGTTTCTCCTTTTATGGCTTTCCACAGACAACTCTGTGTGTGTGTGAGCCCTTCATTGTAAAAGCTAATTAAGTCATTATCAATTGCCTGACTGAGCTGTGGGATAAAGTTTAGCCTTCCTTCTCGGGGATCCTGTCTTTGAGATTGCCGGACTTGAACGGCTCACCTGGTTGGGCTAACACTAACATAATTTCCACCCGATTTTCCCGCTTATTCCCCTCATATTTTCCCCGAAGCCGTTTCCCCTGCCATATTAATCAATTAGTGACCTTCGGTGCGGCCCACTTCCCACGACTCTTGGCGTAGCATACTTTCGAGAGCGGGCCAGGCAAAAGGTTAAAAGTACCAGGCAACATTGTCGTAGTTGTCGATGGCCATGTCTCAGATTGTGGCCCAAAAGAGAGCGGGAAACGGAGCGAGAGAGAGTGAGAGATTCGAAAACAACTGAGAGAGCTTTTTCGAGAATCACCCTGGAAGTTCGAATCGCCAGAGACATAGCAATCGAGAGCGAATGAGTAACTGAGCTAAGAGAGCTTTGTGGGGGAAAAGTTCTCTTGCGGGCTGGCTTTGTTTGCCTTACAGACGTCAGAATTAGAAATTATAATTGCCGCACATTATTCAAATCGTATACATGACCTACACCCACCGCACACACGTTCAGGTGAGCTTTGGCCGCAACGCACTTGAATCGAATTGAATTTTAAATTTCCTTCCTCCTGATTGTTGCTCCATTGATTTGGAAACTGCAGTGGGAAGCCCAAGACAGTAGTTGCAGTTGTCTTTAGCTCATTTAAAGTATTCTTCATATTTTTAAAGGTTCCCCAATTTTCCTAACAATTAATAGAGTATACCTCTGATTATTTGAACCATTTTTGTTAATAAAAAGATCTTATATGTTGTTTAAATTACCTTAAAAACAATACACAAACTAAAAGGTATCATTATAGAATTATTTATCTTATCGTAGTACTTTTACTGTAAAAATCTAGTCCCTTAAAAAGTACAATATTTGGCATTTGGTCCCATAAAACTATCAGTATTTGGCATTTGGTCCCACGCCCACTGACATTGTTCCATTGCACTTGACAACCATCGCATCGAGGTTGCCAGCCTGCCTGCATATTTCAGCACTTGACCTTAGCCCCAGCAGCAGCAGCGGCAGCAGCAGCAGGAAAAGTTAGTTTTCCACTCCTCCACATTTGCATTTGCACTTTTCAGGACCGGCTTTAAAATATGTTCTCTTTGGACAGCCTTAAATGCTGAGATCCTAAGGGTTAGACAGCTGTCAGTTGGCTTTCATTTGTTACCTGGTTTATTTTTCCACCTGCCAACCTGCGCAGGGAGTTCGAGATGTAAATGTTACTTGAACTTGAACACAGCTTTTAGCAGACATATCCATCATATGGAGTAAATATTGTTCAGTATAAAAACTAGATCATTAGAAGAATTATTAAAATATTCTACAATGATCAGCTAATTTTTAAATAAACTTTGCCTTTGATGACATATGCTTCATATTAACCTAGGAAAAAGGCCAGTGATCTAAGGCCATCAGTCCTCGTTTCTATTGCCTGACCCGAAATGAACCCAGGCCGGGTCTATTTATGATAATTAAAGCCATTAAGGAAAATTTATCATAAGCCATAAAGCAGACTCTACTATTACTTCCAACTCCCATTCCATCTCGGCGACACTTATTAACGATCTCGCCGAGTCTCTTAATGCCGAATGCGAACTCTCTGCGGGATGATGGTTCTTCATCTTGCCGAGGAAACTTTCTCCAGCCAGCCTTGGCCATCAAAGTTTGGCACATCAAACACATCTTAAATCATGCATGTGAGCTGTGGGTTATTCCCAGTGGCCCGACTGGGATGCGGACCGTGGTGGATGTGGGTAAACTAATCAACACTGGTTGTGCCCCCAGCCTCTAACCCTTCTGCCTTGGGCCAAGTTCGGCACTAAAAATCTTAAGTGAAAGTTTAAAAAGTTTCCATCCCTTTATGTCGTCCTGCTGTTTTTGCCACTCTGGCTGTTTTTTTCGTTGACTTTCCCGTATAAGTGGAAAACTCATTAGGGAATTTCGAGCAGCAGCATTCCCGACATATTTCAGATACACAGCCCGACTCCCCGACGGCCCATCTCCACACATGTGACCGCAAAAATGAGGCGTCAACCGCAAATGCTGCGCCGGCATGCAAATTATGCGTAGTTAATGTGCCGGTCCCCCGATGCCCCACCTTAACTCTTCGCCACCATGCGTTTTGGTTAATTTCCATCTTTAAGACACTCAATGCTGCGGTCAAGGCTGGTCAGGGGGGTCCTTTGAGCGAGTCAGAAGCGGGTGGAACGCTGGGGCCAAAGGCATTCCAACTGGCCGAGCCGCACCAACCACAAAATGCCTTCAGTCTCCAGGACGCAACCCACATTTCCATTGCCATCCACTGCAGCTGCCAGTTCATTCAGTCAGTCTGTTGCCCAGCTGCCTGGTGTGGAAATATTTTCCTCACACAGAAAGACAGACGGAATCAGACATTCCTCCTGGGGAAATGAGGAAGGGGGTAAAGAGCTTAAAGCGAGCAGCTCAAATTCTTAAATATGCAAAGGAAAATAATGAATGAGCTCAGGGCAATGCTGTCCCAAAACCAATATTCAAATAAGCAGTAACCCTTAGATTTTGGTGAATGCAATTGTGCAAAATGGTTTCCAGAGCCAATATTTATTTGTAAGTGTTTCCATTGAACACGCAAAACTAACATAAAACTGTGAAAGGCTATAAAAGCAAGTTAACGTAGTAAAAGAAAGCGTCTAGACCAAGAGGTTGTTTTTGTTGATTAAGATAATTGTAAGAGTCTTTGATCGGTCTGGCTACAAGACCAAATATGCTACACTCTGTGGCGAAGCTGATGTATCTTACGTATCCTTTCATTAGGCAACTTGCACATCGGAGGGACCTAAGTTCTTTTTGATTTGTAGTACTGTGCGAGAAGCTCGTTTCCATATTTTGTATATAATATTTATACCCTTATATATATTATAACTTTTGTCAAAAGCTTCAATTTCCGACCCCAAAAAGTGTGTATGTTCTTTATCAGCATCAAGAGCCAAGTCGATCTAGCCATGCCCGCAAGAAAGCAAAGTTTCACCTTTAAAAAAATGGTTAAAATGGTTAAAATTGTTAAAAAAAAAATAATTTAATTTAAAAAATATAATTGTTTCAATTTTAGATTTAATATGTTTATTTGTTAATCTGATATATTCCAGCACAGACATTTTTTCCTAATTAAAATTAAGGCATAATCGTTCAGCCTCCTGATCCAATTTCAAATGGAAGGGTATCAAAGATACTTTCTTGGTATTTCAATAAATGAAATAATATATTAAAACATTTTTAAGTTCACAGACTTTAGTTTTCATACATTCCTTATTTCAGCGAACTCTAATAAACTAATTACTTTTTTGATTTCTTAATAGTTTTGAGAGTAAATAGGTAGTTTGCAGTTGGAAGTACATAGTTTCTCCTTAGCATTCTTATTTTGAACGAACAAAACGAACTTTTATTTTTATATTACTAACCAATTCCGTGTAATTTCAATTTCTTATATATATTACGTCTATTTTTTACATTTGGTTATTTTTAGTAACCCAATTGGTTGCAGAAAAAAACCAATGCCAATTTTCTTGGGCATCTGAAATTTAATTCCCATGAATACAATCAAATTGAAGTCAGGAAAAACCAATCGAAATCCATGTGGTTCTTCAATGCGGAGCCATCCAGATATTCCATTAAGCTGAAATCAGAAACGGAACACTCAAATCAGTTCACTTTTGTGCGGTTCAAGTGTCTGGCGCACATAAAACTGTAAAATGATAATCAAAATTGAGCATTTTAATATTTTTTATTGTAAATTAAAACAATAAACATTCAAAACTTTGGCTCCCACAAAAGGAGCGAACGAACACTGGGGTTTGCTCCTGTTGTTTTGGCCGTATCAATGGGCCATCTGTTTTCATTGTTATAGGGCAGACGCACGCACGCTCCCAAGGACGAAGACAATTCACCCCGATGCAGGACCTCCTGCCCTCGGTGAGGTGTCTGAGGGCGGCTGAAAGGGCAAAGGGCCGTTCCGAGGGCGAGGAGACAGACATATCAAATCGCTTTACGTTTGTCAAATTTAATTTGATTTTGTGTGAAGTTTATTGGTAAAACGTTTTGGCCTACAAGGATGTGGGGGATATTGATCGGAAGGGGTTTTTCAACAGGACCCTAATACGTGCGACTGGCTATGTGAACGCACTCACACACACACAGTCGTATGTGTTTACACCCACACTCTGGCAGCTTCCATTTGATAAATGACAGTTGTGTTGGCCAAATGAAATTAATTTAAATGCTACAGTTTGGCGTCAAAAATTCTGGGCTAATTGTAATCAAATATTTATAGCAATATTTTTGTTGATTTATAAATTAATTATTCATAATGTGAGCCAAATTTGCTCAGCCCATTAGCTGGAATTGTAGGTGAAATCAAATTAACATAGAAGCTAAAAAATAAAATTATAATAAAAATGCGCAAATAATGAAGGTTACGACTTTTGGAAAATATTTAATATGATGATTAAATAAGGAAACCAGTAACAAAAAAATAATAATAAAAACACAATAAAGGTAAACGCATTTAATTTAAAGTCGAATTGTTGTGTTCGTCCTGCTGACGTGAATTCTCCATACTCGGACAATCGTTCTCGTTTCCATTGAGATGAAAACTATGGAGGGGAAACTGGAGAAAAGTTTTCCGTCTGCTGATTGCCTACCATCCATTGACGGATGCTGGGAAAATGGGAAAAGGAGGGTGAGTGGGAAATGCAATTAAAGTCTTTGAGCTTTTAAGTTCGCCTCCTTGGGCACTTCGGCCAGCTCATTGAATTTATTGGCGGATGTTGAGGGGGCAGTGCGGATAAGCGCCATAAAATGTACTGTAGCAGATGCCGAATAAAACGCAACAAACGCTCGAATTTTTATTTATTTCTCTTAAGTATTGTCCAGCCTCCTCACCCCGATTCCGCTATGTGTACTATGTGTATGTGTGGGTTAAGCACGCCTCGGCTACAAATTAAAAATTTGTCGTTTCCAGCGAATTTCGGCACAAGAGCCAGCAGGAAGTCACTCAGGCAGCTACCTCGTGTCCTTGTAAATGAAAAAAGAAAACAAAACAAAATCCACTGAGAAACTATTTGAGAGTTTCTTTAAATTAAGAACATTTTGGTATTGGAATGAAAAAAGTGTATTTTCAGGATTAAACATAATGACAAATAAATCAAACTAATTTTTGCATTGTTTGTAATTATTTATAACATTTTCTTTTTATTTACTTTTAAGGCCTTTCGCTTATTATAAAAATGCCCTAAATCAATTATCAAATCAAAAAAGGACTGTGTAATTTTTAATTCTCACATTTTTTTCTCCATGTCCTTCAGTGCCAATTTCATTGAAGCAAACATATAAGGAAACTTCTACGTTGATGTTGATGTTGGCCTTTTTCATTTTGTTTGTTTTGTTTTTTTGCTCCACGACCAACTCCCCGTTTTCCCTGCTCATTTAGGCTCTTTTGTGTTGATGTTGCCAACGAATTGGAGGAAGTGTGTATAATTTCAGTAAAAAATTAATACAACGTGCAATTATGACCAACAGCAGCGGCGACGAGTGCCTCTGGTGGCCACTGGAACTGTCAGGAGCAACATGGGCGCGAGAATCGTCAATTACCGCCGACAGGAGTGTGGCCACAGGAGGGGCGCGAAACAAGAGCGTGGAAGGGCAGAAAATGGGGGAAATGGGGGAAAATGGCGAGTGAGCGTTTGCTACTTTAACAATTTAAGTGTTGTTAAACTAAATAATACATAAATTCGAATTAAATAAGAATGAACAATTATGTACTGAATACTTTTCAAGGCTCTAATAAAACAGCGGGCTGTCGCCGAAGATGAGCCAGGAAAATATAATATATAATTTATTTTAATTTCAAATTGAAGAAATTTAATTTAAAAATACATTTGCACAAACTCAACATTTTTGTTAATGCTTAAAGTTTCGGACATTTCTGAGTTCAAAGTACTTGGCACTGTGTGAGGCACTTTTCACATATCAACAGACCATCTGAGAGTGTCCTGTCCTCCTTTTGTGCTGCCCCGTTGTTATTGGCATTTTGGCTTCGCATTTTGGCACATTGTTTGTTGAAAAAGGACATTTATTTAATTGCCCGATGCTTCGGGGGGGTCATTACAGGAAGTACCCAAACGGCTGGCTGGTCAGACCGAAAACAGGACCTGGACCTGAAAGGAACTGGAAAAAAGGAGGGAAAAAACACAACCATATTAAATGCGACAATGGCGCCGACCGGAAGTAAAAATTATGTTGAAACTTGGCTTGTGTATGGTATGTGTGTATACTTGGGTGTATATTGAAATGGTTGTGTGTGGTCATGATGATGTTGCCAGGACTTTGTTTCGGGCATCTCCTCCGGTCTGCGGTTCATAAAAACTCAATAAAGCGAGTTTATGTCGCTGGAGTATGTCAACATCATTTCAGCTGACAAGTCATTAAATCAAGCTAAATTTTGGTGTGAGTCGACACATTAAGTTTAAAAATACAATATAAAAAAAAATCTATAATACTTAAAAATTGGTTTGCCACCTAGTTTTGTTTTGCCGAGTTCTGTTAAAAAAGGTACAAGGATAGTGAGGTCATCCAACTTTATTTCTTTGTGTACTTAGCCAGGCCCTTTCGATTTAAAGTCATATAAATTCTATTTCGTCGTTTGCCAACTTTCGATGCCGCAGTCGCCTGCCAATTTTTATTTGAAAATTAATTCCCAGGCAATGCCAACATCGATTTGTCTTTTTGAGTGGAAAAGGAGGTGCAGCAACAGCGGCCGTACGGAAGACATAAATCTCCTGCATAAATATAAAGTAAGATGCCAAAAGGCGAAGACACTTAGCAATTTAAAAGTGAAATAAATCTGCTCAACTCTCCGCGACTTGTTAAACTTTCATATGCGATGTGCCTGCCATATTTTGCCCCTCTCCTCCACGTTGGATTGTGTAAATTGTAGCGCAAAACTTTCTGGCTTTCTGAGAAATGGCGGCATTATTAAAGTCAGAGCTCGGCAGAACTGCAACTGCACTGAAATTGCCAGCCACATGTTTGGCTTTCTTTTGTTTTAACATATTTTTTCTGCTTATTGTGGATATTTTTTCTTCGGCAATGTTTTTTGTTGTCCATTAGCAATTTAGAATCCGCTTTTGGAGGTTACACAGGTGCACAGTTCCTGCAAGTGGATTTTTTCTGCCGGAAAATGCGAAACATTTTTTTAGGTACACAAGAAGAAATGATCTACACTGATTGCTAGATATTAATATATATTTTTTTTAATTTGTGATATTCTTTAGGATTCGTTTAACAAAAAATTATAGTTTTAAGTGCACATTTGACATAATGTTATTTTAATATACGTTTCAGTAGCCTTTTAAAGGGTTTAATAGTCTTAATATGCAAACTATGCCTTGATCACTGCATTATTAACTTTAATATAAAGAAAATGTAATGACATTGGCTTGGGACTGTCACAAGTTGAATCCGCTTTTTCCAAGTGCATGCCAAGCGGCTTTGCCGGCGGCTCAATCGAGGGGGAAAAGTAGTGCAAGGATCCTTCCTCCCTTGGCCAATGCGCCTGTCTGCATGCAAATATTTATGCATAAAGTTGGCTCTGTGCTCATTTTTGCCCACTATTTTTGCGCCGCCTCGTCTGGGCCATGTTTGTGGCTTTTGGCATTGTTTGCCGGCTGACAACAGTCAGCAAAAGTTTACGCTGCCAGCGGTCGACTGCAACTCAGCCTCGGATTCAGTTTCAGCTTTCGCTGGGCGCATAAATCATCTTTCTGGTCCCCCCTCCATGCCGCCCGCACTTGCGGCCAACTTAGTTAACGTGCCGCCGACTGCAAGCTGAGGCAACTCCTGCATTTCGGGCATCCAAATGTCCTGGTGCATCCAACTCTCCTCTGCGCCAAAGTGCAATGCATGCAAATGTAAAACTGATTTGTTGTGACGCAGCACCAGCATCAGACTTAGATATACGAGTCCCGAGATCCCCCGATGACACCCACTGGGGTACCCATCAAATAATGCCACACAATGGCCAACCTGCAGCCTCTAGCCGGCAGACATCCCAGCAAACATTTGCGAAATTTTGTCAATTTGTGTCCGACAGTTAACCCGTTGAGGTTAGAGTTTTTGCAGAATAGGGTTACCTAGCTTGCGAGACAAGAAATTCTTGTTATTTAATCCGATTTAAATAATTTCTTTAGTATTAAGTATAATTTATGAGAGTAAACGGAATATAATGCTATATAAAAATATTGTTGTCTTTTGAAAAACAATTAATTTTTTAATGGCACAGAAAACAATTTATTTTTTATATATTTTTAAAATTATTTTAACTAATTATATTTGACAATCCATAAATATCAACTAATCAATACAATAACTTGGCAATTTTTTATCTTTTAAAGCCTGATTTTTAATGATATTGCTTTAAATATATTATTCCCACAGAAACAAATGCTGTGCCTCATTATTTTGCTGATCTGCCCTTTAATGTGCAAACATCATTAATGTCACATATCTATTTCAATCAATTTCCCGCTTACCATAAACATCAAATGTTTGCAGCTTAACCCAATAGGGCGCACTTGAGTGCCGAGGGTTAAGCCGTACCCGTGAGTGTCAGCAACTTGTTACCAGGGCCAAGTGCTCTCTGTGGGGTGTGGGTTGTGTGTGGGGGGCTTGTGCTGTATGTGACCCATGTGCGATTATCATCACGTAGCAGTGGCATTGCGTTCATTTCACATGCCTTGCCGTGTGCCACTCGCCTCACAAATTGCTGCCGTTGCAGCTGCTTCCCTGCGCTTCTGTCCCTCACAATTGACAGCTGCATCCTGCGTCCTGCGAATAGAATGTGTCTCACGAAATACCCATAAAATATGGAGATATGTTTTGGTGACTTTAAGAAACGACTGAAAGTGTCTAAAATGATGTTATGATATCACAAAAAACTTTAGTTGAAACCTGTCTTGTATTAATTAATACACTTAAGCCCACTCAGAGATCAAGTTTTAATTTAAATGAATTATCCGTTCGCTCCGCTGCACCCCTTATTCAATGCACTGCTAACGAGTTCGAAAAGAGTTTATTAAGTCCATTTGCCGTTCTGTTTGTTTTATCCGAGGAAAATTCCTTTTTAATTTCGATAAAATGAAATTTAATGAAATTGCTCGCTCGCCCGCCTGCTCGCTGGGCAAATAAAGAATCGTAGAGCCACTGCTAAAAAGAGATAAATAAAAACATAAGCGGAAAGAAAACCATTTGGAAATACATTTTCGCCTGCGTAAAATACGAAATATCGAACTGAAGAGGGGGCTAGCCGAGAGGACAGTTTTCCAATTCCCAGCACCGGCGGGGTGATTTTCGCAACAGATTTGAAACTGGCGAGTGGCTCCTCTGGCAAAGACATCAAACCAATTCGAAAAAGCTCACTAAAACAATCAAATCGCATGCAATATTTATATTCTGTGCATTTATCTTTTTTCCAGTTCGTGGCTCAAACTCGGTGCTTTTTCCAATGATGTTTGCGCTAAGGGAATTCAATTGTTGCAGCAGTTACATTTTTTGTTACTAGAAGGTTTTTTTTAACCGCGCGGCAAGTCAACAAATTCCGCTTTAAGCTGTCATTTATATAGACAGTTTTGGCGCTATTTGAAAATTCAATTAGAGCCTTAAAGTTAATAAATTCCAATTGTAAAAGTTATTTTCTGTATGAGTAATACAGTATTAAGTGCGATTTTAATTACAATATATAGCCGAGAAGAAATAATATTTCTTTGATTGTATGATTAAGACCTTCGTACAAAATGACTTAAATCCGCAAAAGGATCAACTTCTTTGGTTTCAAAGCTAATAATAAAGAATGCCATCAAATATATTCTTTTGACAGGGACAGCCCCCTGCAAAATTAGTCCACCGATTCTTGTTACAAGGAAACCCCAGTGAAAAATAAAATAAAAGTCGTTCCCGCCGCAGACATTGTCAGCAAATTACGCAGTCCAAATATTTGCTTTGAACAGATGAAAAGTTTCCTGGCCACGGCCCTGGCAAATTGACACCCGGCCAAAAAGCCAAAGTGCAGGCCAAAAACTTTTCGCTGCAATTTGCGGAGGTCCTCAGGAAACTCGTGGTGGAAAGGGTGACAGGATCTCCTGCTAAGTGCAGTGTTTAGCCCGAAATTTGCTTAAACAAATAGAGTTACAGGCAGGGAGTGAGAGGCTATGGATACACTTTGGCCGGCCATATGGCCACACTTCGTAAGAATTCCGAAGCGGAAAACTTTTTGGCGTATTTTGATTGACTTGACAGTTCCAACGCTTCCCCCTGGGCAATTTTCCACCCCACCCCACATTTTCCGCCGCTTTGCCTTTCGCAGCCGCTGGCATGTCGCTGGAATTTCAACGCTACGCCCCAAAAGCAACAAGCGAGAAATGCTGATAAAAATATTTTACTTTGTCGTATAATAAAAATTTCATTACGATTTTTGCGGTGTGCGGAGTTTTTCCTCCTTCGGGTCTCCCGTCTCTTAAGTAAAAATGTAAAAATGTGCAATGCATAATAAGCTCGATGGCGGCAAAGAGGAAGCAAAGCAGGGAGTGGAGCGAAGAGAACATGGCGCAGCGGAAGCAAAACAAAGGCAAAAAGATGCACCGCCATTGGCAACAGAATGTGGCCAAGCCAAGAGAGACGGCCGAGAAGGAAGAAAAGCGAAAGAAAAACTCGGCTAAAGTAAAAGCTGCAGGGAATTTGCATATTAGCTGCACGAAACCGTCGTTAAAGCAGTGTGCAGGACAACCCGATTGATGGTAGGATTGGGTTCGGTGAAGGAGGAGTGGAGAACGGAGATCGAGTTTCCTGGATCTGGAATCGGGAAACAGTTCCTAGAAGCCGTTTTGCATCAAAAAAAGAAGAATAAAAGAAGATGGAACTAGCTGCCTTCCAATTAGATGCAAATATATGACAATTCCTGTTGCAAACTGCACTACCCTGCCCACAACTGTCAAAAGGCGATGGAATAATTCCAAATATTGTCAATGGATCCGTAATATAGATAACTCAGACTTGCTAATGCGAAAGAGTGTACAGAAAAAGACAAAAAGTCCTTAGAAGATGCTCATATCCAGCCAGCAGAAAATAAAATAAATGAAAAGACAAAAGGATATTAAGATGAGAGTGGAGAAATCAATATATATTATATTTAGTTACTCAATTATCTCCCAGTATATTTAATATATATTTAAAAGTTAAAATATATTTTTCTGTAACATAATATCTAACCATTTTCAGATAAATCCCTAAGTTCCGCAAGCCACACGGCGTATACGTAACGAGTTCACAGACATAATCAGGCAGCGATTGAAGCTCTTCAACGTCCTCTCAGGAGGTATTCAATCCCCCGTGTGGCACTCTGCAATGCGCTTAGAGCATAATTTGTTTCCAATTGCGACGTCTCGACATCGGCTACCACCCTTCCCTCTCGGGTGTCCCATCAAACTGCAGTGCCATCGCTTCCTCCTTTCGCCCTCCAGGCGACCCATAAACCAATCAGCGAGGAGCAGGTGACCCGGACCGAGGGGTCCTGGGACCGAGTGCAGCCAGCACACATCATAGACACCGTTGCTATTGCCATCGCATTCGTCGTCTTCGTCATTCATCATTATGCAAAACGTGCTCCCAGGCTGGCATGCTTTTAGCCCCCCTTTCCGTTTCCGGCTCCCTCAGAGTCCCCCTGCTGGTAGCCAGGAATTGTAGCAACATTTGGTTTTTATTGTTGTGGGCCAGCCATCTTGCCCCAACTATGCATATCCCAGGCATTCCCAACTGCGGCCACTGCGGTGGCAAACTTTACGCCCAGCATTATTTTACTTAGTTGATAAACTTTTATGCTCGTTCCGTCTCGTTCCGGCCCTGCCCCAGTCCCCAGTACTCGATCTCCCAGCTCACAGCTCTCGCAGCTCACAGCTTCTAGC
Organism: Drosophila bunnanda; assembly: GCA_035046265.1. Classification (NCBI taxonomy): domain Eukaryota; kingdom Metazoa; phylum Arthropoda; class Insecta; order Diptera; family Drosophilidae; genus Drosophila; species Drosophila bunnanda. The sequence continues at coordinate 2,407,228 of JAWNOB010000130.1, forward strand.
TCCCAGTTCCCAGCTCCCAGCTCCTAGCTCCCAGTTCCCACTTCTAATGTCCCAGCTTTGCCTCTGCACAGAGAGAATCTATGGCAGAAGAGCGACACATTGGTATGTCAACATCTAAGGGCGCATTCTTTGTAGAATTTTTTATTAAGAAGAATGAAAGGTACTCAATATTTTCCACTTATTTTATATGTTGAATATTCATATTTATTATGGGAGTATAATATTCTATATCCGATTTTATTCACCGTGCATCTCCATTCCTGTATTGTGTGCGCGGCTCGGCGCTCTTGCTCGGGGACCTTTCTCTGGTAGTTTCGCCTGCGTTTCACTTCTTTTTTTTCGGGTTTTCCAATTTGTCAGTTGCCTTTGTGCCTGGCTGGCTTTTTGTTTATATTTTTGCCAACTGCTTTGTGACAGTTTGACGCTCGCAATTGAAGTTTTTCTTTCCGTTCCGCTGCGTTTCGTTTGCATTTGTCATGCCCCAGCCGAAAAACCGCAACAATGTGCCTAGTTGCTGCGGAGGGAAATCATAATTTTAATTATGCAAGCCGGGAAATAAATTTGTCATTGATTTTCCGGACACGCTGGCCTCACGGGTTCCGGATTGATGAATGCCAATGTGGGCAAAAACTATATTTCCATGGTTTATAGATTTCTGTATATTGTGAACATATGTATATATTTATACCCTATATAAATTGCCATCTGCCTGGATGGCTCGCTCTGTATATTCTGAAAATATCATATGGTGTAATATTAGCATATTCTCAGGCAATATTTTGAGAATGCGCTAATCTGGGAAGAGCGGGCTGGACGTGGAAAACTCTGGAAATATATTTCAATAATAGTTAAAACCAAAGTGAAATGCTCCTTAAAACGCAGCGACCCTAGAAATCATATATATTCTTGATTAGCATAAGTAGCCGAGTCAAACTATTTTTATTTTTTAATAAGAGTATGAAGATTTAATTAACCTAATAAAAACTAACATTTGAAAGCTTTCCGAATTAAAAATAATACATTTTCGACTTAGTTATGATCAATCTCAGTTCGATTAAATGATCCAATTGTAAAATGTATACATAATATGGCTTTCTCGAAGTTATTTTCATTTTTAGTTATTGGGTATATAATTGGTATAAGAATATTGCAATCGATTAATTTTTCAAGAGTTAAGTCTTGTTATTTAAAATTATGCTTTAAAATGCATAACATCTGTCCCATAAGTAAAACTTTCCCAGCGGTGTGATCAATATCTCCCCCCTGCCGTTATCCAGGGTCCGTCCTTAAACATTTTCAGGACCGCAGGCCGTAGACAGTCACTCAGTCAGTAAGTAACTTACTGCGATTATAGTCAGCACTCAGATTCTACTCCTCTCCTGCCTCCGCGGCTTCGGTTGGAAAAGTTTCCTTGGCCATAAGGACGAGTGCGATGGCTGGCTTCCTTATTGGTGCTTTTGTTGCCATAACTGCTGCGGCTGCCTTTGCCTTCTGCAACCTGCGGCAAATAAATTGAAATTCGTAATTATTCCCAGCAGCATGGAAATTTATTCCGTTTTAATTGAGTTTTCTTTTGTGTGTGTGTAAATTTTTGGATTCGATGCAAAAGTGAGAAAAACCTCAGGGCAGACCAACTGGAATATAAATTGAAATGGAATCTGCATTATTATGAAATAAGGATTGAGTGGCATGAGTAGGAGTCTGAGCTTTAGAGGGTCAAAGTTTGAGGCCCCTCAGAGTTTTAGGAAAGGTTTCGGTATAAATTAGCTTAGACAAATTCGGGAGATTTAATTTGGAAATTATTTTAAACTATTTCCGTTTCTTTCGATTAAATTATGGATGGAAAAGATCCCTCGGTAAAAGTTACTTAGAAATTGTGTAGAGTCTATGCCTGGAGATATTTCCAGAACAAAGAAATATTTATACCCTTACAGTGTATTATAATTTTACTCAGCAGCTCGCAACGCTGTGACGGAGTCATTTCCGACCCTATAAGCCATATATTTTATTGATCAGAAAATGTTTCATTTTTTTAATATTATAGCCCAATATGCCCCAGCACAAATCCAAGAAAACATTGCATTTTTGCCTTTTTGTCTTAGTTACGATCGAATGCACATTTGAGCCCATGATCCTATAGCTGACTGCGAGGGTATAAAAACTTCGGCTTCCCGAAGTTATCTTTCTTTCCTATTCATTAATATACTTCAGCACGTGCTCAAAAAAGATAGCTCAAACGTTGTCAGAATATGCATAATTATTTTCAGAAAAGGTTGATATGTGTTTGGCCTAAAATAAAATTGTCATCTTGATATTTGGTCTGACATTTTCCCACCAGTTTCATTGCATTTGCTAGCCAGTTGAAGTCCGAAATGTGTCTCGTTTCGGCAAATGTTAAATGATTTCAATTGTTGCTCCGTTATCGTTTTGTTTGACTTTCATTTGAATAAGCTTTTCCGAGCTCCCACTGAGCACGTACGGAGACCAAAGCAGACCGACGCAACCGAACCTAAACCAGATCTTATGCAACACACAAATTGCACGCTGCCCCGCCTGTGTCTGTGCGTGCCAGGGCTTCATCTGGTTTTGTCTTTTATTTAACGTTTTCATAAACTACCAGAAAGCCATCCCTCTGCCCCCGTAACGATTGTTGCATTATTTGCCTGGCAACTTTTGCCAGAATATCATCAATCAGCAAACGAGCTGCATTCCCCCGATCCCGGATGCTAGCTCCGACTTTGAGCTATAATCTTACATAGATGAAACGAAGTGAACACTTGAAACAATGATTGCAAAAGGTTTTGTATTATAATTACTTGAACGTTATACTACACATAATTTTCTATTTATCTTAATTAATGAACAGGTCTATTAAAAAAAAAATTTAAAAAAAAATATATTATATATATTCTAAAGTTATGAATAGTTCTTTCAAGTGTACATGCAAAAATCCTTCCTTCGCTTTTGTGGCTGTGGCAGATTTCGGGCATCTCCCTGGCAACGTATTATTTATGGATGCAGGTCTGTCCTTACTAATGACCCCGGGTTAGTAGTTAATTTAAAATAAATTAACACAGACCTACGCAGCATATGCAAAATTAGTTTCCACTGAGCGCAACGAGCTTGAAAGATTAAATAATGCATTTCATTCACATGGAAGGTGGTACATTTTCTCAGCTTTCCAGTGACTTGTAGAAACATCTTTCCAATACATAAAATTTCTGCCTAATTGATCAATATATTTAACTGTTACTTCCTTCCTTCCGTTGCTTTGTGCGTCAGTTTGTTTGCCATTTGAATAACAAATACCAACGAAAGGGTTTTCCGCGCCATAAAAAAGCCATAAAGCGACGTTCAGGATACACAGGGCTGGATGCTGGTTATAAAGTATTTATTTTCTGTGAAAATTTACTAATAAACGAATTAAAGTTAACTAAAATTGTACTAATATTTATACTTATAGGAGTAGATTAAAAAACAAAAAACAGAAAATTAAATCATTCAGAGATAAGGTAAGTAAAATGAAGGAAATTTGTTATAGTTTGGAACATAATAATAATTTTACATATGTTTGTGCTAATAATTCAGGGCAACTCCAATTGCCATCCCTGGTTAGCTGCTACGTGCAACCTCTGACCCTGTGTTTGCTACCAATTTTCTATCTGCTGGCTTCGCGATGAAACAGACAGCGGAGAAATAAAAGAATTCGCCCAAAATCTCGATTTGTAGCCGCTTTCAGTGAAGCGAATTTTGGCACGCCAAAAGACGTTCACTTATTTTTATTTACTCACCGGATTATGCTAATTTTTAAAGTGATTTAGTGTAGCCAATACGATGGCAAAGAACCCAAAGCCAATGGCAGATGGCCGAGGAGAGAAGGCAACTCGGCGTACTTGAGAGCAAATAAAAGTAAAGCGAAAATAAAATAAAGTAAAATCTAACTGGCTGCCCTGCCCCCGTCTCCTCCTGCCCCTCCCCCCTCAATTGCGTGTGCTGCAAAATTCCCGTTGACGCACTTCCTGGCCAAAAGGGGATTCCCGTTCGCCGTCCTTAAGGCAAATCAACGTAATTCTTCAAGTTTGATTTCGTGTGTTTAGCTGCGTGTTTGAGTTGGCTTACTTAACCAAAAGCTGGCTGGCTGAAAAAAAGAAAAAAAAAAAAAAAAGAAAAACGAAGAAATATATATCGCTCTGCAAGGAGAACGAAAACAATAACAATGAATGTGCGATAATTTTACATTTTATCAAGTTTCGAAGGCTCTCTCATGGCTCCCGTTCGCCATTCGTTGTCGTCGCCATTTTTTATGCGAGCATTAAGCGGCTTTGGCTCTAAAGCCCTGCCACTTCACTTTGCCAGGGCCAGGGCCAGGACCAGGACCAAAACCAGGACCAGGACCTCTCCTCACACACAAACACATACACAGCCAGGCACACGCACCCTCAGCAGCAGGCGTACGTGTAATATATAAAAAGTAACAAAATGTTGCGTATACGCCCCAGCGGCCAAAGGCAAATGTCACACACTGAGCAAAGAAACCCCCCGCTTTCCGTTAACCGTAAGCAGCTTAGTGGTGTCGTCGAAGGAGCAACCTATGTATGTAGCATTGCTGCGGTTATATAAGTAATTCGATTATATGAAATTTACCAAAAAAAAGGAAAGAAAACGAAAAGTAAATGAAGGAAAGGAGGGAGGGGAACCAAAAGTGAGCACTGAAGCCGCACGCATGGCGTTCATTTATAATTAATTAGTAGAAATTTTCGTTAATGGGCATCAAAATTAAACAAATGGGCTCTTGCCTTTAGCCGTTTAGAGCCCAACTGAGTGCTTGTGCTAAAATATTTTCAAGGACTCACGGAAAATTCATTAGCCTGTGAATCACAGAGAATTGCGACTTATGAAGGTCAAAGCGACATGTGGAAAAAATGTAATCTGTAATTAATGTGTAGGAGTGTATGATTCGCAGTGATTTTTACCTACTTACGTACTTTTTTCATTTCTCCTGATAATTACTTAATAATATTGTGAAAATATTTTCTATTGCTATTAATATTTACTAAATGCTTTATATTGGTATCCATGTTCAACTACAGATACGTTTTAAGTAAATTTAAGTTAAGTTCCATAGCCTAAAAAAAGCTTTAATTAATGTGAAAAATCATTATATATAATCCGGTAGTTTTTTTGTGAAACGACACGTTTGGGGCAACTCTTAACCCACGCGGAAAGTGAGTTTTTTCGGGATTTTAATTTGTTACATTTTGTTTCGTTTCGTCACTATGGCAGACAGAGAGTAAAGAAGTGAAAGCCATGGGGTCAGGAGATGCGAAAATTCATTTTGAATTGTTGCTTGTTATGTTTCTGTTTGTCCTGTTTCACATAGCATATGCATGGGCGGCGTGCAAAGTGGGCGGGGCACAACAAAAGTGCAGCCAAAGTGTCAGCATGGCCCGTTGCCACCATAAAACTGTTAAAGTTTTAATGACGGCCGTTCGCATGCGAAAATGTACTGAAAGAAATTTTGGATAACCTTTATGGAGATATAAAAGACCAGATAACTTAAAACAATGAATAACTGGAGCTTTATTTGAAACTTAAGTGGTGTAAACCTTTGGGTTCTAATTTAAGAAATAATTTGATGAGCCACAAAATGCTTAGAGCTCCTGTCTCTTAATTTAAGAACCCTTCTTTTAAGTTTTTACTGTATTTTTAACTATATAAGTTACGTTAGTTTTATCTGTAACTTAAGATTGCTTAATTTTTAATTTAATTTTTCTCTGTGCACGCGTGAGGTATAAGGTCTTTGGGCTGTCAGCAGTTAGAATGACATTAACAATAGTTGACAATGCGGCAAAAGCAATTTTGTGCAATGAAATGAAAGGGCAAGTCAGCGGCAGACAGGGACAACGAAAGGACGATGGAGAGGCAGAGAGAAAAAGGAGGAAAATAATAGACAGGCAGGGACAGTTGAGGTGTACTGTCAGTTGCTAAATGTCATGTGGCCGCCAGAGCTCCTTTTTATTTCACCGACGAGTTGCTACTGCAGCTCCTGCCATGTCCCTCGACTTCTTGGCTGACTTCTTCTAATTGCAGCATGTTGCACGTCGCAGGTTACTACTAGCTACGAGTTGCAAGTTGCAGCTGCAATTAAGCAGCGACACGTCCGTGCAACCTCACGATTTAGCCATAAACAGGCCGCACTCTGCATATAAAAAGATAAACAGCGAGAGAACATGGCTTAAGGGGGATGTTCCTTACTCGGAAAATTTCAGAAATGAAAATAAACCTGTTTCACAATAATAGTTCAATTCCTTGATTGCTCTAAGACTTATTGCATATTTTTATTTTTTATCAGACATAATACTTTTCGAACTAGATTTTTCTTCTCTGTATATTTGTTTTAGTCGCTGCTCAAAGCGTTAAATCAACTGCAATGGGAAAATCGTTTTCTCTAATTTGCTGATGTGCATACAGATTAGATTAGAAAGAAGGCGAGGCAGGCGCCGAAAATGGGCGACCATCACTGCGGTTTGGGGTCTTTCTCGCTTCGCCACTTATGGTAAATCAATTTAAAACCAATTTTCCGCAATGAGTGAAAAGTGAAAGAAGAAGTCCCTGCGGTTGCCGAGCAAATGAGAAAGGAAAACGGAGAAGCTTTGTTACTCGCCCGTATTAAATATTCATTACTCTAAGCTACTTCGCTCTCAAGCTCTCAAGACTGCAGTTGCCGGTGAAAGCGGAGACTTTCCCCGGTCGCCCTTTTATTTTCTTCTTTTTTTTTGGGAAACCTCCTGGTTTTCTCCTGGTTTCCTTTGGTGAGAAAGCTGTTTTTAAAGACATCGAATTCCAATTTCCTTTTGCCGGGCTACACGTTTTGCCATTTTGCCGAACGTGATGCGAATTTACACACACATAAAGCATATGCAACAAGAGACAAGGCCAAGACCTTAAAACCTGTGTACGGAATTTTCCACGAGCACATCTTGAAATACGGCGGAGTGTGCTCAGTGCGGCTTATGAAACTCATTGCTCGGGGGGCTTGGCAATAGGAACTAAGAACAATTTGTTTTGGCAAAAATTAACTAGAAGGAAAAGTAAATTCTGAATATATCTTGCCTTTGGTAGTTATTAAATTATGTTTTTTGCATAGCAGTCTAAAGCTTCTCTAAAAATTTGTTTGAATTTATATTTTTTCACTAGCAATCTATTTTATGAGGGAGTATTTTAGACAAATGAGACGCAGATAAAATAAATTGAATAAAAATTAAAAAGATCTAAGAAACACTTGTATGGTAAGCCTGTAGACCTTCGATGCCATTCTAAAATAAAACTTTACATAATTGAATTTCTCTCCTGCAACCCTTCAAGGAGATGCCAAGTCATTTATTTCCGGGTAGCAGTTTATTTTATTTATTTATATATCGCATACCACCATAAAAACCAATCTAAAAGAGGGAAGCAAATTTCTTGACAGACAGCTCTTCAGGGAATCAAATATAGCTTGAGTTGGGTAACGAGCCGTGGGTTTATTTTTAGTAAATGCCAAATTAAATTTGCATATGCCCAAAAAAAGGCAAAGGTATTGATTAAGGTGATGGGAAACACTACCGAATATCGGCAAAACCAACTAATTAAACTCTGTGTGTATCTGACAATGTCATTCTTCGCAAAACGAATCAAAAACAAATAAGAGATTAAATTGCAGACAAACTGGTAAACTAGGGAGGAAAATAGAGTAGCAGGCTGCCTTGGGCGAAGAGTTAAGCAACTTTATCGATGCCAAACTGGGTATCCATCTGTCTCCGGCAATGTTCGTGTCTACGATTATGCCAAGAGTATTTAATTTCTGCCTGGCAATTGCTTGCAGAACAAACAAAGCAATAGGCAGATGGGTTTTGCTCTGGGCCCACACTGCGTATGAACAATGTGTTAACATTCGCCAGCTCTCCCTTATCTCTCCCACAGGCGCACGCTTCGATGAACCAAAAAACGTTAGATGGAATTACAAAATTAGCAAAACACTTGGATAAACATTTGAAACCATTTGAGTGTGTTCTGGCATGAATGCCAGGCAGCACCTCAAACTTCAGATGCCGGCCGGGAAGCCTCAACAGACACATTGAAGCCTGGCAATTTGAGATAAGTTACAAATGGTCAATTTAATTGACTTTTAGGAAATTAGTAGAAGATATATATTTTCATAGGAAATTTGTTCTGCCATTTTTGTTCCAGATAATATAATTATATATAATCTGAAAGTATACATATACTTATTAAACAAATGTAAACCTTGTGAATTTTTTCCTGAAACATGCAAGTTTTTAATTTGATGTAAAAAGCCATTATCTTGTGCATATATTTTTTCAAGTTATGCGTATTTTCTTTACAAATTAAATGCTCCTTTTTAGGTCTGACCTTCATGGGCAACCCTTTGCTGCCAGTCAGTCAGTCAGTCATTTAGATGACTGTCTCATTAACCCGGCTGCGTCAACACTCGTCGAATGATATGTATGTCGCATAATTCGCACTGCTCAGGTAAAGCACTCGTACGCTTCACGGCGACTTGAGCTATTTAACTACATCTATCTCTGTTTGCAGTCGCACTTGCACTCACTCCCCCGCTCACCTGTATGTCTGGTCCAAGTGCGTGGAATAAATATTTATTTGAACCCCACATAGGGGGGAAATGCAGCCCGGAAAATTCTCTGCTTTCCCAGGCAAGTGTATGCAACATTTCTTTGCGAATGCTATTAGAAGCATCACTGTTGTGTCATATTTCAGCGACACATGGAAAGCTAAATGACGTCAAGAGGAAGATTTCTATCTGCAATCTGGTAGAGAGAAATTCCTCCTTTTAGTGCACTTACAAAAATAATACTAGACCAAATCTATTAATTTGATGATTTAAATATTCAAATATCTTTAGAACATTTCTTAAAACCCCTTTAAGGATAGTTCAAATTTAGTTTTTAGCTGCAAATTCAATTTCTTTTATGAATCTTGACAAAACTGCACAACCTTAACTTATTTCTTTGTGCATATAAATGTAATTTACTGGCACTCTGCACTCCGGGGTCTGATTTGGCGTCGTAACAGTGCTTTATTGTTCGCTGGCACTTCGACTTGTTTTTGTTTGAGAACCGGGAGCCAACTCCCCAAGTCTCCTGCTTATTACAGCCAAGCACACGTGCTCAAGTCGGGGGTGTCCTTGTCAGTGTGTGTACTATACGTATGTACTTTATGTAAATCTTCGCACTATTGTCTGCGAAATCTCAAGCGCAACAAGATGAACGGGTATGCAAACTCCTCTCTGGGGTACGCTTAAGGCAAGCTTAATTTTTCATGCTGTTGGCAATAACTAGCTCACACCAGGGCCCGGCTCTTGGGCTCCTCTATCAATTTGATTTTGATCTTGCTGACGTGGATGGTAGTGCAAATATTTGAAGTTATTCGGCAGCTTGGCATGAGCAATGGTCGTCAGAGGGGGCAGATTTAACACTTCGTTTTCGTAGATATTTGGTTATTTTAAATAACTTTCGCAGTGCAAAATTTATTTAATAAACGTATACATCTTGTAAGAATACATATCTATCCAATGTGGCTGTGATTTTTCTTGTTTCCTTCGCCGGATTCAATTAAAGGTGTACCCTTTCCAGTATATCGTGAATCAACCCACTTATTGCCAGCCATGTCGCGCACATTACTCATCCGCCTCGTGCACCGATCCCACACAACCCCTGGCTACTGCCCCCTCCACCCTGTCACTCCGTTACAAGCTGACGTGCAATTTCAATGGTCAATCAGAGCGTTCAAAGCAGCTTCCTCGCTCCGTTTTTTATGGCCATGACAATGGCAAGTGAAATTGCGCCAAGCCCCGAACGAAATTGCCGGTATCGATCGCAGGAGCGGGAGAGGAGGAGGAGCAGGTGCTGCAGGAGGAGGAACTGCATCAACGGAAGGCGGCTCAGAGGGCGTGGCAACGGCGAATCAATGATGCGAGCGGAGCGTGGCTGTCTGGCAATGGGAATGAAATGAAGCAGCTGCTGCCGTTGCCACAATAAGTTTATGGCACTCCATCTGTAACTGTATCTCCTGGATGCGGCCACCGATATGGGTGAGTATCTGTATCTGCAAGATGCATCGGCAACGGCAACGGGAACGGCAACGTAAAAGCAACTGCATCACCTGCCGAATGCGTGGCTCGCTTTCGTTTATCTCATGCTCCACTTGTAAGCCGAGTAAGTAGAATAATTTTCAAATTTGACAGCAGACATATGAGAAGCCGTTTCATCCCGAGTTTCTCTCTTTGCCAGGATCCCGCACTCACAGGCTCCTCACCTGTCAAGCCGTCGGGCTGAAATGCCGCCGGAAACTGCTCTACGGTGTGGTAACGTATGCCAAACGGAAACTCGAACGGAAACATTCAGATTCAGACTCAGATTTGGCTTCAGAGGTGGGCGTGGGTGACGAGGTCGAGGCTGGCATACTCGTGCATTCAATGACGAAAAGCCCCGGTCGTCTATTCTTTCCCATTTTTTTTCTCCGTTCCCGTGGAGATGCAAATGTATGCATGGCTGGGATAGTCAATGGCATAAAAAAGGGGATATCGTAAAACGTATAGCCAGAACGGGTTTCCGTATCCTATTAAGTGTGGAAATTACTTTCATATGCACATTTTGATTTCCTAGTTGCACTCCACCGTAGCTTCCATGGCTGATGGGGCTATTCTCTGCTGGCAAATGGCCTGAAAGGTAAGCGACAGGCTTAAAGGGTTTGGTGACGATCGAAGCTCAATATTTTTTTTTTTTTTCTATCGCTCTTAAATAAAACAGAAGCAATTTCAGGATATTTCCCGGAGTGTTGGAATATTTATTGACATTTCAAACTGATTTAATAAATATTCTATACAAGTAACATCTTTATGTTAATATTCATTCTTTAGAAGTCAATTATAACCAAAGTATAATGTAAATTAAAATATATAACCAATATAATGTATTAAAGTTTTAAAGAAGCCCTAGAAACATAATAATTTGTTGTTCCACTTGATTTATGTCAACTGCTGACCAAGCATAAAAAATGCATTTAAATATTGTCATAAGTTATTACCCAAAACTATCAAAAATAAACTCAGCGTAGCTATTTAATTAAATTTAATTGTTTCAATACAATTGTTAACTGCAATACAATGGCCATCTGATTTGCATTAAGAGACAACATCGTGACATCATGGAAGCAGAAAAAACATGTTCAATTTTGAAAAAGAAAAACATGCATGCCGTTTATTGTATCTTCTTCATAATTAAATTGTTATTAGCTTTATTCTCTGCCATGTGCTGCATTTAACTCTAATTAATTGCTCGAGGACGACAACAAATAATTCGGAATTATGGAAATCATTCCCACTTCACAGTGAGTACATGAACGTTGCGCGTTACTTATTTTTGTCGGTTACTACTGATTTATAGTAAACAAATCTATAAATTTGCGTGTTTCAATTTAAATATAAACATTGTTGGGGTTCATAACTTATCGGAGGGCATTTCAATAAATCACCGAAGCCAATGATGTTTAAAATTAGCAACAACCAGGAAAAATAACCGAAAAATAAGGGGGTGGAAAACAAATAATAATAAACCTTGTTACCGTGACCATATAGGCCAAATGAAATATGACACAAGGGCAAAAACGAAAACGAATCGGGAAAGCGAAAGCTAAATAACACGTAGAGCAAAACAATAATAATAAAACTAAGGAAGACGGGTCCATGGACCAAAAAAAAACACATCGATGATGGGTGAACGGAGGAGTAAAGAGAAAATTTAGATTTGAAGCATCCCCGACGTCTTTTCTACTCTTAATGATGTGTTCACATTTTCACTTGAAAATTCCTATTCATATTCATTCTGAACACGAGATTATAATTTGTTCGTAATTATTTACAACATTTTAGAGAGTTAATACTAATTTAAAGATTTATAAAGCTGCGGCTTAATAATATGAGCATAGCCACTCTTTTGGAATATACAAATATTAAAGCCAATTTTACTTTTACTGTTAAAACTTGTATTTCGATTCACATATTTAGTTTCTGGCGTATTATTCGGTTATTATAAAGCAATTAAACGATGTCCTGAGTATACTTTCAAACACCTCCCATATTCGCGCATACTCTTCGATAAGCGTCCCCAAGAAAAAATAAGCCTGCGTGGCCTGCGTTTCCTTCAAACGATAAACCTTTACACTTCATTAGGCTTTGGAAATTTCATGCTCCAACAGCTTGGACGCTGCAGCTATGGCATCAAGGGGTTAAGGCCACAACGGGACGAAGCCCCTTTCCAAAAAAATGGAACCGTTCTGTGTTTAATCAATGAATCAGATGATTCAGTCGATTCAGCGCCAGTGTCCATCAGTCAACAAGATGCAAAGAGTGGAGGATGGAAGAGATCTCTTGACGATTGCCACGGGAGCTTTTCCTGTCCTCTGGACCATTCGGCTTTCCCTTTCACAGTATTTTTTCCTATTTTTTGTCTTCCTCGAGTGTTTTGATGTTTGCAAAAGTTGTTTGTGCATTTCACTTTCGCACACTTTTCCTAGGAAAAAGGGCTCAAGTTCGTGACATTGTGTTGGCGCCTTGACCAACGTTGCGTATACGCAATATTGTAATTTATTCGCCCAACAAACGAAGGTGCCAAAGAAGTAAAGACCCATCCAAGTGTTGCACCGTTGCAATGAAAAATAAATACAAAAATATATATATGGCAAGCCAATGGGGAAAAGAATGTATGTTCATACGAACGTGCGAGTGTGTGGGAAAGGTAAAAATAATTGCACGTAAAAGTTTTTTAATTAAAAACTACGCGTGACTTGTGTCAAATGTGCTTGAAAGGTGGCAAAATAATTGAAAACATAATGGAAAATCTGATAAAAAATTCCATGCATCGGGATAACTTAAAAATATTCGGGAAAAAAAACATATGGCTGTCGGCTTAAGCTCGGTAAACCAATCAAGCGGGAGCCTGAGTCAAATGCAGACAACCGCCAGCTGACAAAACCAAGGAAGACACCTCTGTAATGAAGAGGTTACGCAAGCCATCCGCACACATTTTCCCAATGGCAGGAGGACACACACTCTAGGCGTTATTAATTTTAAACGCCCGCTGAGCTAGGCCCACGACCAGCAGGTGGCCTGCCTCAAGATGCTCGGTAAATTGGTTTGGAAAATTCCAAAGGGGAAAGAGAACGGAGGTCTCTGGAGGCTGACGCTTTGTATTCAGGCGCTCATTCATAAATTTTGTGTCATAAGCGCGTGAAAATGGTACAAGTATTTGAATTTAATTATGAACTGTGTCACTGGGAAAGACAATGCGACCGGGACTGGGACGACGACTCTAAAGTCGCTATGATAAATGGCACACACACACACAGAGCCAGGGTCCTCGAAAGGGACAGGGCAATGCAGAGAAAGAGAGAGCGAGAGTGAGGAAAAGAGACGGGGCAGGAAAAGTGAGAGTCGGCGACTCTGGGCTGCCACTGGCTTCCAAAGCATACTAAAAATGCTTTTGCTGCATTTCATTTTTATCTTGTTTGCACTGCTGCCTCTGCAGCATAACAGTCCCAGTGGAAATAATAGGAGTTTCTTAAAAATAAGATTAAATTGAATTTAATAAATTATAGTATAATAATGATAATATTAAATGAATTGAAAAGTGGCATAAAGATGAGTAAACTCCCATAACTAAAGATATACTATTGATCCTTAGTTTAATTGACATTTGATACGTATAACAGTATGGCTCAGTGTACTAGGACTTATATTTCATTTTATTTGTTTTCCCTCCTTTGAAGTATGCTCTAGAATTTCGCACACAACCACATGCATTGCACATGCACTCAAGTATGCATATTTCCATTTTTATAAGAATATTATTTACCTGCATCCTGGACCATTACTCGGTACTCCCCGCCAATTCCCAGCCATCACAGGACTCCAACAGGACTCCGTGCCGCCTGACAGCGTGCTGTGCTTAAAGGAAACGCCTCACTGCATGCAACAATGTGCAAGTCAACGCGAACTGGCTGCTCTCGAGGGTTAAGGGATGTGCAGGCCATGGGGACGTGGGTTAAGTATCAACCAAAGTCTCCTTTTCGCCAGTGCGCAAAGTGTGACCCTGTGCAATGGGTAAAAGAACAACTCGACTTTACACCTTATTGCAATTTACTGCAAAATTGCACACACTGCTGCCTGATGCCTCCTGCCTCATGGCTGCCTTTCTGCCCATTTCCGTTTACTTTGGCCACACTTTGCCTTCTTTTTTCGGGTGGCTGACATACACAGTTGTGCACTTTTGATTGGCAAAGGCAACCGCCAGGAACGCAGTCAGGATTCAGGAGCTGCGTCAGCACTCCGAAATGCGTTAAGCGTTGAGCAAACAATCGGATTACGGGGAGTTTCCGAGGACCTGAAACAGATTTTTCCGAGCATCCCCGGGAACACACATATTTATAATTTGCATTAAATACAATAAAATGCCAGCGAGCAAAGTAGACCCTCTCAGTTTTATTGCCAGATAAATTAGTCGTCTAGATTTTAATGAAAAAACTATACATTTTATATAAATACAGCGCCACCAATCTTGTTCCTTTTTATAACTTAGTTTCCATTTGACAAAATAATTATTTTAACATTACTCAATATTATTCATTTATGAATTAAGCAAAATAGATCTTAAATATACATTCAAATCCCATACCATTATTGGCTAATGCCTGTCGTAAAACATCACCCTTTTATCATAAAAATTCAAAGTAAATTTGTATATTGCTTAATATCTCATCCTCAAATGACGTTAGGCCATGCTGTAAAGTGGCCCAACGTAATGTATCCATTAACGCTGTGAATAAGTTAACATTATTTTTATGAAAGGCTTCCAGAGGGCAGGCCAGATGACTTCCATAATCTTATAGCGATACGGAATTACGTAATTCCATTCCGTCGCTATCCAATCAGAGGGCAACTGAAAAAACATATGGGACTGAGCAGACACACACGCACACGAGAGAGTGGAATCCTGGCTGATGGCACAGGTTATGCCATTAAATTGCAATTCCTTTCGATTTGTGCTGCACTGCTCGGCCATTTATCTCTCCCCAGCGTGTTTCCCATCTCTTTTCCTTCTAGTTACACAGAGCCAAAGAAGGGATTCATTTTTGTAATCCTTGATTCAATATTTAATATTAACTAAAGTAAACGGAGATGTATTTTCTTAGATCCTCAGTTAAAGGTTTGCTAAAATTATTTATATAAAATATATCCTCTTCCTTGGTCTTTCTTTTTCCCCAGTGTACATGTGTGTGCCAGTATCTGTACCGTATGCCATCTTCCCGGGCCGTAGCCTTTAATCTGCGTCGTGTACTTGACACAAATGCCGCATGAAAACAAAAACAAAAGCAGCTAAAGTTTTATGCAAAACACACTTCCACACACACACACCCACTCTCAGGCCAGAGAAAGGGAGACAGGAAGAGGGAAGAGGGACAGAGAGGCCAAGCCGTTGCACTTTGCATAAACGTGGAGCGTAAAAAGGCAACGGCATGAACTTACCCATATGCAGCAGCCAACCGGAGTTGCTTGTGCATAAATCCCAGCGCTGAAATGTATGCAACACATTTATATACAGCCCCGATCTACATGTGTGTGTTGGCCAAGACAATAGAAGGAAAAATCAACTGCTGCTGCTGCTGAAGCTGCTGCTGCTGCTGGCGACAGCAAAACGGCAGGTAGAAATAATAGCCATACAAGCAGGTAAGGGAAAAGGGCGATGCCTTTATTAATTCTAAATCAGAGCAAGCTGCAAAAAAGACCGGATTCCCGCATTATACTGTACACTCCTCGCAAAAGAAACGGAAACATCTGAGAATGCACTTAAGCTCTCGGCACCTGATGAAGTGCACTCGCTGGTGTTGCATTTGTTGCCATTAACGGGTGAATGGCGGATGATTGGCACCCGACACCTGGCACCTGGAGGGTTCAACGAGTTCAGTAAACAGCCGGAAAGGCGGAAGCGTTAGGAGACCACGCCTAATTCTCGACCCGAATGGGCCCTTCGTCCGCGTTCCGCCATCTATCGCCTGCCATTTCGCATGCCGCATCACGTCCGCGGCACAGAGTGGGAACTCTTGAAAACAAAATGTATTCACGGTACACAGTAAAAATAATGTATTTGAATTGTCCATAAAGACATAAGAAGTGTATCACAATTGTATCCGAAATATACATATTGATAAAACTAAGACAATGATATTATTGACAGAAACTTGTAAGTTATAAGTAAACAAAGGTTACATATAAGTTCTACTCTTAGTTTTTTATTTTTTTCTCAGTGTCAGCAACCCCAGAAGCCATGCAGTGGCATTAATAGGCTTCGGAGAAAAAAAAAAGAAATGCAAAATGCTTAGACGTGCCTGGCCCAACAAACTCTGGACGGCAGCAGCTACAATGGCTTTGTGTGCCATGACCAACGTTGCGTATGAGTAATGTGCGGCTTGCCAAGCCGTTGTGGTCTTTGTTGCTGCTGTTGTTGTTGGTGTCTATCTGTCTCTGTTAGGTGTGTATGGGTGTGGACTGGAAAGTAGTTTTCAATTAGCTCAGACCTGATAGCAAAAACCCATTGAGCAGCACTGAGTGCTTTGTTTTCCGACTTTCTTTCCGCAGGAGTTTTGTTCGAATCGCTTCGATTGAGGTATCAAATCGGTAATGAGTCAACCCTTTATTTATTTGGAACCGAAAATACAAATAATTTCCTGATATATTTATGAGAAAAGAAAATACAAGATGATCGTCCTGGTGACAACATGAAGTATTAACAAATTAAGTTTATTAAGCATTGTACAGATTAAATCATAACGTAGTGGTATGTCAAATATATTACTAAATTGTTATATTCTTATGAAAAGTTGTGTCTTTACTAATTTTCTGTTTTGCTTATATGGTATATTTAAAACGATATTTGTTGAATAAACAAACTTCTTTCAGGGTATTGAACCTTCGCTCACATTGTCATTGCAAATTCTCCTTCATTGCGAGAGCAACTGCAAAAACAGAATCATCTGCTGGAGGCCAATTCCGAACCGGTTGAGTGGGCATAGAGGTGGGGATAGAGAAAAGGAACGGACTGCGGACTGCGGCACATTTGTTTTCATCGGCAATTGGCAAGTGAAAGCTTTTAGCGCGAATTCTGCACGGCAATCACATAAAGTGGAGAAGAAGCCAAGACCGAAAGCTGCTTCCCGGAACCCTAGTCTGTGCTTTTATACCCTTGCAGGGTATTATAATTTTAGACAAATGCTTGCAATATTATGGAAAGCTGCAAGAGTATACAACCGTCTTCTTCCGTAAGTTATCATCCTTTCTTAGTTTCTCTCTATCTTCACATCAACCTCTTGATGGTAAATTTGCTGCAGGTTTACTGATATTTTAAAGAAGGGTATTACAGAATACAGAAAGAATAAGGTATTTCTCAAAAAAGGATTACAAAATCAAATAAATATAGAAATATATATCAATTATATATTTAGACAATTCGTCACAATAATGGATTATTAATTTATTAATATATCTTTAAAAACCTGCATATAATATAATACATAAGAACATATTATTAGTAGTAGTTTATTATAAAAATATTAATAATTAAAAATAATCGAACTCCATTTAAATGTAACAAATATTCAAATATTCATATAAGATTACAATTATATAATTATCCACCAATTAAAACGCGATTCAATATCCCCTCTACCCCAACAACAGGAAGAGCATCTTCTCTGCGTCAATAAAATCCTTGCCACTCCCTATCCTTTAGCCACCTGTTTCGACCGGTCGAATAATTTCCCGCAAAATGCTAAGCAGATTACTTTTAATGCCTCGAGCGTAACGACTGCGGCAGTTAAATTTTGTGTTCCCCGTCGGATCCTTGTGTAATGCAGTAGTAAATTTTTTAATGGTCTTTATGCCCTGATTCCGCGCGTTAAATCAAATTCCGGCTTACCCAATCAGGCCATCAATTTTTCCTTTTGCTTTGTTGCTCCGTGGCTGGCGGTGCTGTGATTATTTGGGCATTGACTTCAATTGACTGCAGGTCACCAGGGGTCCCGGTGGTGTCCTGGCAGCGCCTTGATTAATAAAGCTACACGGGCCCGTCGTCGAATTTGTTTTATTCATAAATTTATAATCGGCAGCCGTAACGAATGGCGGCCGTTTGAAAAATGTTTTATTGCGTACATAAATTGCAATTAGTCGCAGCTCCCGTCGGGATAAATGTGTGCACACGCATGTCCTTGTCGCCAGGGAGTCGCTGCCACTCAAATGACGAACTGCCCTGCCAGCTGGCCGAAGCCATGCTCCCGCCATCCCTGTTGGGTTAACAAAACATCAATTGACTTATTAATGTTTGTTGTGCTGGCGGGAAAAGCTCGCAAAAAAAATGAGGAAAAAGGAAAAACTGCCGCCAAGACGCGGCCGCCTCAATTGGGTTCATGTGGCGCCCGTTGGGACATTTCAGTGGTCCGCTTCTCGCCGCAGTCACGTCTGCATTTAATGTGAAATTATGACTTTAATGGCCATACAAATATGTATATACTAGAAAAAGTTGGGTATACATCCAAATTGCTTAATTTTTTATACACTTCAAGGGGTCCCTTTAATTGCCAGCAAAAGGTCAACGTGCTCTTAGGAAAGAAGGGAATGTGAAATTACCAAAATATCACAGACACTGCTCGTATTTTTTACAATTAGCTCTGGTTTTTTTTCGGAAAAATTCAGCTTTTTCTTATAACCTTGATGAAAGGGACAAACTAAAAGGAATAATTCAGCGATTAAGCTTGCTGTAAAAAAAATGTTTTTAGAAATTACGGAAGCTTTGGGATTACACTTATAATATATATAAATATATATACCCAAAAAAGGTTCCCAAATTTATGATAATATTAAGAAAATATATAAAAATGTTGAATAATAATATTACTTTTTCATGGGTGGGTCAAAAGAGTGAAGCGAGTCAAGTGACATTTCCAGCTCTCAAGTGGCATTGCAATATCTCGTGTGGTGGAAAATCCTGAAAAAGTGCTAACCAAAGTCCAGCAAATGTTGAATGCCAATTTGATTGATTGACTTGGCCAATACGTGTGTGAGTGTGTGTTTGCCTCGCTTCTGTGTCAATAAGTGTGCTTTGAGCGCCCAAAAAACCGTGCTACACTTTTTAACTCGGCGACGACTCCCTGCCGTATCCTGGATCAGTAAGCTTGGTTGTGTGTGTGGGTGAGTGTGTGTTTTGGGATGTGGCTTCCTTTCATGCTGTAGGCAAACGCAGTGTAAAAACATTTAAGGTTTCAATTAAGTGAAATCCCAAACGGCCAAAAAATAAATGGCCGAAAAAAAGGCCAGGACTCCGCCGAATGACTGAAGATGCCCGGGAATGAGGCTGAAAATTTTCAAGCAATCAATTTGGGCTTTCCAGTCCGAAGAAAGGGAAAAAGCAAATATATATATACACATCTTTTTTGTTGCTGGGAAAGCTGGACCTAGCCCAAGTGTTTTGGGCTTTAAGCTGGACCCTCTTGGAGCTTACGTGCAGCATGACAAACGATGGCTGCAGGTCCCAGAGAGCGGAGGACCAACCCTTCCATCAAATGTCAGAGTTCGGACTGTAACAGTCACTTGAGTTATATTGAGATTTATTGGAGAGAAAAGTGCCAGCTCCCATCATTAATTATGATCGACCGGCTGGCAGCGATTTTATTTGTTTTCCCCCGAATTTTGCACGGCTGCCACCAGACTGCAATTTATGCGCCAGCCGCCTGCATTTCAATTTCACTTGCAGTTTTTCATGAACTGCCCAAAAGTCCGGAAGGCATTGGCAAAAAATGACTCTTGGCCAATGGCCAACTTGGTTTTTGTGGGCGACCCTGCACTCGGAGGTGGGTGAGTGACCCTGTTTCCGTCTTTGTTTGCACTGGCTTAAGAAATCAACAACTTACACTTTCTTTGGCCGAAAGCAGCAGCACCAGGAGCAGCCTCCCTCCCAGCCAGTTGTTTTGACACTTTTGGGCCAGGAAAAAGTTTCTCCTGCCAGCAAGGAGGCTTGCTCCCGTTACGAAAAGTCCCGCGAATCTTACTTGAGTCCTTTTGCCAAAAAACGGAATGGAAATTAAGTTGAATAAAAATTGGAAATAGCTAAAAAGGGAAGGGGAACTTTTATATATATTGAGTAACTAAAACAAGTTTCTTATTAAAAAAAAAAAAATATGAATTTTTTAAACAACTGTTTAATGCATGTTTAATACTTCTAATATATACATTCGACTTCAAGTGTAAGAAATACTTCTCCCAGTGTACAAAATAGTTTCGTAATTGTGGCCACCTTTTTTTCTCAGTATGCCAGTCCATTGTGGCATATGATTCGACCATTTCTGTGTGTGTTTGTGGGCCTGATTAAAGAGCTGCACAACTTTCGGCAGCCATTGGACCTCCTCCGTTTTTTTTTTCGGGGACAAAGTATTTGCTTTTTTGGCGTTTTATCTGGTCGTCGATGCTTGTGGCCCTCCAGTTTCGCTTAACCCAGTTGCCAGGCTGTTTTACCAGTTTTATAATCAGCATTCTCGAAATAAGGAAAACTTTGCTATGTAAATTAAATGCCGAAGCCCGCAACTTTGTCCTGACATTTCTCGCTGCTAACCCAGAAATACAAAAATATTCACGAAACAAAAAATTCTCGTATATATGTTTGTACGTACACTTTTTTATTGTCGCCGGCAAATAAATGTGGTTTAAACATGACAAGTCGCCGTGGGCTGCCAGCTCGTTATCACCAAATATTTTTGCACACGAAATGAGTGAATAAATAAGCCGGGAAAGCTGGGAAAGCCAGAGAAAAAAGGTAAAGGGGGGAAACACGGCAAATAGCTCCTCGGCAAGTCGGAGGTGGATCGGAGGCACCATGGCCGCAGTGGTAGCGGTTGGGCCGCCGTTTATGGTCGTCACTTTTTTGGCCGCTTGTTTGACAAATAAAACGTGAAATGTCAGCCAGCCGGACCCAAAGCCAAACAAAAAGAGTAACCAATAAAAGCTTAATTAACTGTTTATGGCCATGGCATGTTAACAGGAACGTGCCGAAATTCGTCCTTAGCCATTAAGCTCAAGTGGACAGGGAGCCATCGTCCTCCGCAAACCGCAAAAAAGGAAAATACAAGGAGGATAAAACCTCCAAGATTATTGATCCTCATTATGAGTACCCTTTTTTTATTAAGCAACCAACAATTATATTTAAATGTTCATATATCTTAATGCATTTTTTAATATTTGTACTTAACCATAATTAATTGTAGGCCAATATATTTCATTCCCTTTTTTAAGTAACAAGTATGTCGACACTAACCTTTCATATTCCGATTTGTCAGCTTGTGTTCTCTTCATTCAACCCCAGATTCGTACGGGAAACAGATCAAATACACTTGTACACTTGCACGTTTATAATTTTGTATCTATTTTGACTAAAAATCTAGGAATCTCTCGCTGCAACCGCAGATCATGTCAGAGGCAGACAGCGTCGTCAGGAGAAAGTTCGAGATCTCAGCAGCAACGCCGAACAACAGTCACATTTCGCTTCGAAACGAGCTGAAAATAGTACTGGAAAAGCAAACGGAGGCTGAAGACCAGAATGATCTAGATGAAACTACTGAAAAGCAGCAGGAGAAGGCAACGGAAGTCGAGAAAAACTTGTCATCATCGCAGAAGACAGAGAACCAGGGGCCCTGCGAAGACCCTCAGGATAACTTGGAGGAATTCCAAAGTCCAGAAAGCAGTGGTGATGCGGAGGTGCTGATCTTCGCTTCGTCCTCTGTTCACAAGAAGTTCAGCCAGTCGGAAGAAGGAAGGGACTTTGAGGAAGAGCCAAGACCTCAAGAAGGTTGTGGTGATACGGAGGACCTGAGTACCCACTCGTCCTTCCTTTCCTGCTCCTCGTACGAGCAACTCCGACAATCGATTCTCAGGAGAGACCGCCACACATCCACATTGAGCTTGAGAAGCCTCTTCGATTTGGACTACACGCAGGATCTGGAGACAACCTTCTCCGGTCTACGGCTTAGCTGTACCTCTTCCTCCAACAGCGTAATGAAAGGCAGATCCCTGAGCCTTACGCCCAACAGTAGTGAAAGGGCAATCGGCATTGAAATAAACAAGTCTTGTTGGCCCTATTTCAGACGTTCCGATATCGATGGCGCCCTCTCTGTCTTTAAGCAAGTGGATGAAGACAAAAATGGGTACATATCGCTATGTGAGCTCAAGAGATTCCTTGAGATCCTGGAGATACCCCAAACGCACTTGAAGACCAAGAAGATGATGGCCCAAGTGGTGAAGGGCTCGGAGGACCGACTGAACTTTGCCGATGCTCTGCTCATCTACGGATCCGTGAAGCATCGCCTGGTACCGCTCAAGTGGAGGGTGCAGCAGTTCGAGAAGGGTCAATTTGTCATTAACGATGAGGTCGATGTCGCCCAGGTGGGCGTAAGTGGGGCTAAGCTCTTTTTCGAAGCCAAGATCGCTCTGCAAACACCCAGATACCCAAGCGAGTCGATCAAGAACACCCCTGAAGTTCTTAAGAAACCCCAAAGCGAACCTTGATCCGTTGCGTTTAAATTTCACGTTGAATAACTGCTAAATTTCACGTTTATTTGCTGACTGACCTTGGGTCTACCACATAACTTCCCCATAAATCATTTTCCAATAAAAAAAGATTGAGAAACGCGAACTCGACTTAAGTGACCAATCAAAGGTAATTGGCGGGCGGCAGAAACAATGCCCCCGTCTTCTGATACTCGGCCGCTTTTCAATTTTATTTTCCCTTTTGTTATTTTGGCAGAGGCAGTGCAGATAAGTTGGAGATTTTTTGGCTTTAATTATTTTTATTTTCAGCTTGTAAATAGTTACGTAGCCTCTGGTGGTTTTAATATATCTTATACAATATAAAATAGACATTGTATTAATAGGCTTGATATTATCTGTCTAAAGTTACCTTTAAGAAATACTATTTATTCTCAAGACAGAATATTATATCTCTAACAAAAACAAGAAAACCCGTCACCACTGACTGCTGGCGGTTGGTCCTTAGCCGTTTTCCGATTCCTGTTGGCCGGGGCAACGACTCCCCGAGGAGCGAAATGGGCGCCACACACGCCAAGTGGCAAGTTGTGCGACTTTTCCGGAAGTTGCCCGGTGGCCTCTAGTCCTGGGGGCATACAAATATTTTCGTGCAAATAATTTGCGCGCTTAACTACGCCGGGCATTCGGATACGTATTTGCATGCCCTCTGGGACGCCACCAGCTAACCGAGCCGATCTTTTGCACAGGATATCAAAAAGTTGGGTAGCAAAAAAAAAAAAGTGAGTAAGAGCTGGCACGCCATATAATTATGCTGCCATTACAGCGGCTGGCTGTGTGCTAATATTTATAACTGATTTGGATTTGGGCCTCGAACCGAACCAAATACACGCCATATACAAATTAAAATGAAAGCGGTGGCGGACGCTGCGTATACGCAATATCCCGGCGAATTGTGTAATAAAAATCCAACTAAAGTCATGCGAAAATAATGAGCCTGAGCAGAGGGCGACGCGTAACCGAAGCGAGGGAAATAGTTTTCAAATTAAAATAAATGCCGCAGCTGAAACAACTTTTATGCGCCCACAACGGGGCGAGATGGTGAAGGGAGGACTCGCTCTCAGCCAACCAAAATGCCATGAAAGTAAATTCACTAGAAAATTAATTATGAACGACGATGGCGATGGCAGCAGGGCTGATGGTGACGTCGTAAGTGAAACCAATGCAGCGTTTAGCGGAAAACCCAAGGGTCGCTGGTGGGTGAGCGCGGTGGGGCGTGGTGCCAGGGAAAGGCATGACCAGCCATACCTTTTAATGGCATTGCCATCAATTTCGCTCAATTGCGCGCACAATCGCATCTAATCACGTTGGAACGACCCCCGAAAAAAACTAACTTTAGGCCAAGAGGAGGTTCCATGGCTTCTAGACATGGAAATACCCATTAGCAGGAAAAATATATATATATATAATATATATGGTATTATAAGAAATTAAAAGTACATATTGCTTGTAAGATGTAGTATTAATTAGGTGTAAATAAATCAATGGATATATACTCATAAAATGTGGTAATGAAATTGATTAATCGTTAAGCTCCTTAAAGTCCTAAGTATACAAACTTTATTTGTTAGCTTATATATTATATACATATATTACATTATATTATTTATAATTAGTTTTGTTTAATCGTAGAGTTAAACCTGAAGAAACACTGATATAGAGTCTGAAATTTACCTTTTCGTCCTGTCTGTCATACCTTTGCCAACTCCAGATGCACTTCAGTGAGTAGGGACAACTTTTGGATACCCTTACAAAATGTTTATGGTTATTGCTTTATGACTGCCTCAGCCCGAGTGTGTGTGTGTAGCTATGCGTGTGCGCACGCTAGTGTGTGTGCTTGTAGAGGATGCGAAAAGGAGAAAAGGGTCACGTGTCAGATGTCATTGACATGGTTTGCCTTGCCTTTAAGCGCTCGCAAACAAGCCAACACAAACACACACGCAGATGAGAGCGAAGGCATCAGCATCAGAAGGACGGACGCCGGAAAGTATGCCACGGTTTTTGCCTCATTTGCGCTCAACTTTTTCTGGGTCCCGAGAAGACCCACAAGACCTCCTCCACATCCACCTCCACCTCCACACACTCACAACCAATTGCAATTAGTTGATGTAATAATTTTTGGCAGCTGCGTAGAATACCCAGGATCCTCGAGCAGTGCTCTCCTTCCTCCACTCATAATTGACAGGAACCGAGATCCACAGGCCAGTTCTCTAGGGATAGCGAGGGCCGGCGGGAAAATGAATAAATAGGCACATGTCAGAGCTGTCGGCATGCCTTAAATTCAATGTCACCCAGGGCGTGATGTCTAATCCTGTGTCCAGTAATTAATATTAAAAAAAAAGCAATTTTAGAAGATACAGAAGATCAAAAACTTTTAAAATATTTTGCACACGCTTAGACTTACATTTTTTTGTGTGCAAAAGCTTTTAAAATAGGACTAAAATGGTAAATTTAATTCCCTCCCCATCTTATATCCTTTTCACTAAGTTGTCTCTCAAGGATACCTAAGGGACCTAGAACAGAAACCATATCATATTCCCCCACGTGCGTGAGTTGGGCAACCCAAAAACTTACATTTCTATTTCAGAGCTACAGTTTTGGGTCAACGCCCGAATCAAGTAACAGCAATAAATTTTATTGGTAAGCCACGTGTCCAGCTAATTAGAAATTGATACATGGAAAGTGGGAAATACGACATTTGCTGGAAATTAAATTTAATATTTAAATGACTGCCTAACCACATCAATAACACAAATATGAATAGTTCTAGCCGAACACAATGTTAGCCTAAAATTAGAGTTCAAAAGTTTCAGGTAGTCCAGCAGCAACTAACAACTTCTGTAAAAAACATAAAATATTAGATGTAATAGTTCGGGCAAAGAATTCCAAAAATTGAATTCCGCATAAAAGAGCTGGAATAATAATAAAGTTCCACAGTGAAAATCAAATAATTTATTTTTTTCTTTTATTATTTGAATAGAATTGCATGCCAGTTATTAACAAAAATAAGTAACTAGTTACACAGAGGCTTCTTATAAATTAATTATTTCCTATATTAAATGCTTTTCTTTATTATAATTGAATGCCACAACAATTTGTTAAATTTCTTGATATTTCTTTACTACAAACCCGAAAGTAAAGATTGCACCTGGGGTTGAATATTTGAGAAATACTGTTAAAATAGGAGGGAGGGCTTGCTTTGAAGGAGCACTAAAACCAATCGTTGGCATACCCCAGCACCCCAGATCCTGCGGAGTTTTTTCTTCCCCCATCTTACACTTGCCTAGTTGATGTTTTTCTTAACTTTATGGCAAGAGTATTTTTGTTAGCTCGCAGCTCCGGCAAAACTGCAACCAGAACCCAGCTTTTCGATTCAATTTCCGTGTTCACAATGCGCTTGTTGCTATTTTGCATACTCAGGAAGAAGCAGGGATTGTATTTCGGAAGGGGATTTGCATGGGCATGAGGGCACAAGGATGTGGATGGAGTGGGAGTATTGAAAACATTGGCAGTTTCTGGCGTAGGCGTGACTGGGTTCCTTGTTCTTCGCTGAAAAGTTTTCTTCGCCCTTCGTCCTTAGCCCTAAGTAATTCGCTAACATTGCAAGATTTATGCACTCGGCACCGGCAAAAACTTGAGCTCGAGTTGCATTTCACAGTGCCGTTGAAATGCGAGTGGGAATTAAATGGGTTTTGAACCGATATTTGGTAAGAAATATCTATGTATCAAACTTGGATTACTGGAGAGGCTATCTGTACTAAATTGTTAAGCTATGTTATAGTGAAATAATGCACCTTCTTTTTATATTTGTTATAAAAATATTCAAATTAAACCCCAGCTTAGCTCCAACTGAAAGCCATATTATTGATGCGCTAGCATCCTTCCTTCGACTAACAGAGTTGGATCCGCCTTTCCCTTAGGCTGGTGCTCCGCAAGAAAACAGAAACTTCCGGCTGCATATCAATAACGAAATAAACTTGTTATATGCTAAAGCTTTGGCGGAAGAAAATAGTGGTAATAAAGTTGGCCAAGATTGAAAATCATCGTCTAGCTAAATTTAAACGCTCTGAAGAGAAATTTCAACGGCGATAGGTTTCAGGGTTTTACGTGGCCAGCAGACAACTTAAATGAAATTAAGTGTAAAATTATCAAAGTAGTCTGCTAGCTTGCAAATGTCATGATGTAAGACCCAAAGGAAGAAACAAAAATCTAGAAAAAGTTAAGGAACAACGCAAATCTCCAAGCCGCCAATCTATGCAACATTCATTTTTCTTTTGTCATACATAGAAGCCAAACGAGCTTGATGTTGAAAAATTGAAAAAACGAAACCCAACGCCGGGACAGGACTGAAGAAAAAAATTGAGGAAAATAGGGAAATGGGTGGAGGAGATGGAAAGTCTTTGCCTGACGTGCTTAACCCTTTGCCCTCGAGTCCTTTTTTGCTCCCATTCCTTCAGATGATACTGAAAGGCAAGTTTCATAATGATAATAATTTTGTGCATGATTTATGAATGAACAAGTTTTATGGCCCCGAAACGAAGCGAACCAGGCCAGCGTCTTAGCCGTAAAGCCAGTGCAAACGTTAATTTTCCATGGAGTAGGGGGGCTGACCAGAGGTCCTTCGTCCTTCGTCCTCGAGACCGGCCCACCTTATTGCACTTTAATATTTATTTCGACTTTGGAGCATAGTAAATTTGCATCTTTCAGCGTTCAAATTTCCACGAGACCAGGTGTAGCAGGTGGAAAACTGGGTGCGAGTTCAGTATGTGTGTGTGTGTGTGTGTATGCGAAAACCCTTTTGAAAATCATTTCGGTGTGAAATTGTGTCCGCACAGGGAGAGAGGCGAAAGTGAGAGAGAGAGTGAGCACGTGAGCTCATTGAAAATGCGCGCTAGTAAAAGTTTCCCCTTCCCGAAAAACAGTGAAAAGCTGGCTGGGAAAATCGGAGGCCAGGGGAGAGCATGCCGGAACGAAGGTAATGCTCTGGTACTTGCTTTGGCCCCGGCTCCAATTCGAGTCCGGCTCTGTTTTTCGCCATTAAATCGAGGTCCCAGAAGTACGCTAGACTTTACCCATTTCTCTCCAGTATTCTACACTGGGTAGCCGCAGATTAGGCGGGCATATAGAATCAATGGTAATGATAGTAATCTACAAAACACACTTAATCAAGGGTCAATTAGTGATAATTGACAAGGAACAATTATGAACTGATTACGTTTAACTAGAGTGGTTTTATATGAAAGATTATCATTTGACATATTGGTATTATAATATTATATCTTAGATTGAAGCATATCAGTATCTCTGCAAATTTAAATGGTATCGTTTATACTACTAAGAGGTAGCTCATAGTCGAAAATTATCAAATTTTGAAGTTTCCTTTTTTTTGGCGCTGCCACAACAGGCCATAAGTTGCGCTAGGGTCTCGCGTTTTATAGCCGCTGGGCCACTGATAATATGAAATTAATGTCCGGCGCCCCTTGCCCGTATTCGGGCCAGACCTAGTCCAGTGCTGACCCCAAACCAGACGGTGCAGTTAGCCCGAATCCGAGTTCGAGCCCGAAAGTTACCCAGAGACTGGCCAGGATTATTTACGGGGCATGCAATCAATGACCAGTTGTGCGGCATGTTGCATGCTTGCAATTAGGCGCAGGAAACCTAACAAACCACCGAAATTATGCACACCCAAGAAGGTCAAAGTGTGTCATAAATGGAACTCTGTGCTCCAGTGTGTGTGTGTGTTTTTGGGCAAATGTTCTTTACAATTTCGGTTTGCTTTTCAGCCGAAATACGCACGCAAATCACGAAAACCAAATTGTGAACACGACAAGTTCCGAAAAAGAAATTCCTCTACTTGTATTTAAAATATTACAAAATCCAAATCAAGTAAATTTTATTTTAATAAATACACAAACTATATTTGTATGGCATACAAAATCATATTTCAACAACCATTATCCAGTAGTTTTTTTTTCTTTCTTTTTAACAAGTATAAAACTAAAACACCTAAACTCGTGCGGAAAAGCAGGAGAAACCCTTTTATAGAAACATGAAAATGATGAAAACAACTGATACGCAAGGGTAAAAGAGATGTTACTTTGTACTTAGTCATACATTTGATTCTGCCTGTGATATAACTGAAAGAGAAAACGTTTTTGGTAACACATCAAAACTCCATTTTTGGTTGCTTATTATCACGAATATGTATGGGTGTATGGGTTACACTAGCACACACTGGCACACTCGCACACACGGCGCACTTGAGGGCGCCATCGTGTATTTTCAAATAAATTCCCCAAATGTGACAAGGACATTTGCATAGAAATTCTAATACCACACCACAGAAACACACACACACTCTCAGACGCAAAGGGAAAAAGGATCCGAGAAGAAGGGTACAAGGATAAACAGGTGGGCTGTGGACACTCGAGTGATGAGTTCTCGGCAAATGTTTGTTGCAGTTTATTTGCGCATGTAATTGAGGTCGTAAGCAACACAAGACACCCAGGCAAATAGCAGGAGGATCGAGGGACAGGGCCAGGAACATCACAAAAACCGGGGGAGACAACACACAAGATGGCACACATATATATCCCCATGTTATGACCCGAAAACAGGGGCACATATCAGCCAGGATTCCGATGGGACTCGGAATTCATCGACACGAATTCCCACCAATTGTTGTTTGACATGCAATTAATTCGCTTCACTCTCCACAATGCGAAGTAATTTCAGTTTAATATCTAGCAATTGTGGCAAATTTAATTGACTAAAATACATGTTGCGTAGCCCCAGGCATTGCCATCTAGCTTTTGCAACCGCAACTAGGCTATGCAAATTATTCAATTTGGATGCAAATGCTTTGGGGGGTTTGGTTTAGCTGCAAAAAAAAGTAAATAAAAAATATTATCATATTAAGCATATAAGACAGAGTCATCTTAGGGTGTGAAATGTATTAATCTACGAAATACTACCATTTCTTTGTATCGCTTAATGTTAATTATAAACTTTGCCTTTGAAATTAGAGTTTCATTATTATAATTTATATATTTTGGAATTATATTTATTTTAAGGAATTTATTGTAATTTAGAGTTCTTCACAAAATTGAAATCCTTGACCTACAGCGTATCTTTAAGCCCAAACATATTATAAACATTTTTTTAAAGCAATCCCCTATATTCCCGCACATCCATAAAGTAACACATTTTTTCGTAATGAGTTCTTATTACTTGTCATTTTAATTGAATATTGAATTGAAAATTACATGCAGGGAGTCCTTTTTTCGCTTCGTTTTTTTTACCGCCATTTAATTAAATAGCGGAAATGAACAATTTAATTAATTTATAGCATATGACAAAAACCATCCGCTGTGCAATTATCACAACAAAATGAAATAACCATCAAGCTAAGCGACAGCTTCAAGTTTTGCATACATTAAATCTATCATTAGTTATGCAGATTCAAGTGCAAATTGATGAAAAGCCAGAAAAAAGAAAAAATAAATGGGAAAGATACTTTAAGCATTGGGAAACTGAAATTTATATACTCTTTTAGTAAGTTTAAGCATATATTCATTGAAAAAAAAAAAAACTATTTAAAAACAGAAAGGTTAAGCTAACAATTTACTGCGTATATTAAAAGGAAATATATAATTTTAGTTAAACCCGATTTGTTAGTGCCAGAACATGTTATTCATCTATCCATAATATTACCAACTTCCCCATAAAAGGATAAAAAAATACAATTTAAAATACGTCTGGATTCGGGCTTAACTTCCCAGACAGCCGCTAATTGCGTCCAACGCTTTATGGCTTACTGGACGCCAGGACGTCTGCTCTTAAATGGCTTAGATAAGGATCACACACTCTCAAAATCGCCGTAGTGGCTGCTAATCACTTGACAACACGCGAGCTTACAGCAATCACTCGCCAGCCCCCCAAGGCGACTCGAGCATAAACCAATAAAACAGTCACACCAGCCATTTAATATGCATGCACAGGACCCCCCAATTGAAATGAGTGAAAGGAGCGGAAAAAAGCCGATGGCATGTGTGGGCAATTCATTTATTTTAATGAAAAGTAAATTTCATATTTACATACGGGCAGGTAAACAGGCCCCCGAGCCCATGAGACAAGCAAACAGACAGCAGAAATATGTATTTCTCGAATGGAAATGTACCCCTAATTGGGTAAGAGGCCATCGCGTGTGTAAGGTCTCATTAAAGTGATTGAGAAATAACGATAGATTTCGCAGGTGACATCCATCATAAGGAGTGAGCACAGGTAATGGCTTTAAAAACTGTTTGCAAACAATACCGGACAAGGTGTTTGTTTAGTCGGGATTGAGATTTTTAATTAAACTTTGTGTATATATTAATTAAAAATTCAGCAAGCCCGGAAGCCTTGAATTCAAGGAAGTGCAGGAAAGCAAATTCTCTTGAGTTATATCCTTTATTTCAAGCCTTGCCACAGTCACCACTATTTTCTAAAAACAAAGGTAGAATGGTTCGCTATGCTTTCAAATTTATAGTCTGCTTTTTTTGGCACATAGCCCACTTGGCGACGCACCTTAAACTCTTGGCAGAAATGCCATTCCCCTCGGCTAGGTTTAATTAAAGCGCAGCTGGATGGCAGGATTATGCTATTCTACCACACTCGCACACACACTCGCCGAGCAGCACTCAAAAGCCGCACAACAAATGTGTACGTCAGAGCTGGCATTGATTTATTCAACGCGCGCGCGACTAAAGTCGCGCTGAAGTCGCGTGGCAGTCGCCCTGCAACCGCCTGATAATCAAATGTCATTCCTGGCGGCGCCCCAACCCGAAATACTCACGACAAGTGCTTAATTTATTTTGCATTAAAGCCTCATTTATCTTTTCTTATCGCCTGTGCAACAACATTGAAGATTTACTCAGCCAGCCGGCAATACGCCCCTCCGAAAAATAAAAGAGGGAAGAGGCGGGTAAATGTAGTGTTCGCAGTGTATTTGTGTGCACACAGAAAAATAAGTGATATTTTCTTAGAAACTTGGACTACAAAATGTATTTATTTTAATTAGAAATTGTCTAAAGAAAATCAAATTTACTTGAATTTTATAGATAAGTTATGGTTTTAACTGATTAAAGTCAATACACTTTTGTCAGTGTATTTGTGCGGTTGTATTTGTTTGTTGCGCCACCCGACACGCCCCTAATTTATGTGCCTTCAGTTGCAAGCAAGTCTATGGTCAACGCCTTCTTTCCGCAATTTTTTTGTGGGTCCTGCCTCGTTGCTTTTTGCGGCAATCGTCTGAACAAGCTGCAAGTTGTTACTCCTTGTTGTTGCCGTGTCAATGTCCTGTGTCCTTCCACCCGCCTACATGTGTGTGCCTCTGTGTGGCTGCGGCCTTTATTAATTGCAACGCCTCAACAAAAATTGTTTGGCTCTCTCGTTTTATGTTTGGCCATACAAAAAAATTGTTTCCCTTTTCAGCTGACAACTGCAAAAATGGAAATAAGCACCACTGAGCGGAGGAAAAAATGTACGGACAACGCCTGCGGTTACGCTTTAAATTGTTGCCAATTTTTTTGTGTCTAGGCATTGTCGCTTGCGGCCATTATTGAATTAGGCTTTGTGGTTCAGCCGGAAAAAAAATGAGAAAGAAAAACCCCAAGCGTAACAAAAGAAGAGGAAATACAAATGGGAAAAAGCGAGCATAACTGATTAAACGTGGAAGTATGCCAAGAAAAACTTCCTGTCAAATTCCATCAAAAGTTTTGGGATCTCAAAATGTAAATCGAGTTTATGTTGGGGTTTTCCCCAAATTTCCAAATGAAATATTTCCGACAACTAGTTGAATTTCCTTCCGTACATTTTATCAGTATATTGAAAGAAAATTGGAATTTGAATTTTCAGAAAAGACAGGTCAAATCAAAATTTTCTGATTAAATAAATTCTCGTATATTTTGTTAATAAATAAACTTAAGTCTACATATAATCATCTATCGATTTTTAAGAATTTGTCATTTTTAGATTCGATGTCTAGACGGCTATGATTTTAATAAAGTTAATGTTATAACGTTATTTCAATTCTGTACCTTTAGCTCGAAGTAACTTAAAGATTTCCATTTCGTTCGCTGTACATCATTAAGGTAAAGTAGAGATGGAAAAACATCCATATTGTTCCATGTTTCATGGTTTCGTGTTATGACTTATGGCTGAGAGTAGAAATCAAAGGGAAGAAATCAAGGCAGTATTCAAGAAATGTTTACAGTCATAAGTTAATTACATTTGCTGCCTGCTTCCGTAATTAATTTTTGGCTTCAGAGTCGTTCACCTGATTCCTAGATTTTCTTTATGGCCCCGCAAGCACCTGCAAGCACCGCACAAAGTTTCCCGCTTAGTGGGTCAATGTAATAATTTGCACAACAGCAGAAACCAAACGATAACAACGCAAACGTGCAAAAAGCTTGAGTGAAAGTGCAGAGAAAGTGCCAGCAAACAAAAACAGCCATCGAACATCGACAAGGAAACCCTTGCTCCCTCGCTCTGGTTGTGGTGTTGTTCTCTGTTTTAGTGTTTCATCGTTTGCTAAACGGAAATCGATGGCAACTCCGTGTTCGAACGAGTTCTCGCACATTGTGTGGCTTATCGCTGGGAAAAGCGTTCCCAGTTATCGTTATGCGAATCGCTTTCCCGGGGTTTTTCCGCAACTTTTTCGACCAGGACGGGGAGACAACGATTGAGCGATAGAACAGGTCTGAGCCAAATCCTTTGAAGAACTAAGAAGAAATATTGGTTAATGAATTACAACTCTATGATTCAAGGATTATTGTACTTTTAAGAAGATCACAATATAATCATTGCTCTGATTATGTTTCTGATTTAAAGAAGATTCAAAACATTAATTTTAAGGTGCTAAATCAAGTCTGAATTTTAATTAAAACCATTTCGACCTGTGGAGAGCCACTCTGGAGTATCCGACGAGTAAACATTTTTACGAAATTGCCGCGAACACCATTTGTGGAATGGCAGCACAAACACATTTGCAGAGCGAACCGTTTTATGCATTAGCATTTAGCGGCCAACAAACTGCATTTGTGAGCGAAAAGGAGGAGCGCCTGCGAGCTGCCTTGACCATTGTGGCGGGGTCTGTTCTGGGGCCGTATAACCGGATGCCTTTGGAAGCCATAACACGCATAATTACATGCCAAGCAACAGTTTAGATGCCAGCCATTAAAAATTAACTGCCAGCAGAGCAGTAAAAGGCAAACTCGGACGGGAACGGCAGCGGACGGTAGCGAACATAAATGAAAACTAATTTTGAGTTTTTTCAATCTGGGTTAAAAGGGTCGAGTCGCTCCGCCAGACCATCCGATTGCCCTGATGTTGCAGCTGGCACTCGCAATTTTTAATCAGAAGGCAAAACCCTTTGAGCCCTCGAGAGCAGCCGAAGGATCCAATGGAGCAGCCATTCAGCGCTCTCCTCTGGCACAGCTCTGTATATCTCTCTGTGTGTGTTGGTAATTGTAAACTGCTGGCTGATGTTTTTACAAATCATTTGCAATTCATTTGCCAGGCACTTATAAAACGTTTAAAAGCGAGTTTTTAATTACGCCCAGCTTGCAGATACTGTATCCTTTGCACGAGTAGTGTCTGCGGCGCTAGTATCTGTAACTGAGTCAACGAGTGGGTGGCTAGCTACACGGAAAAAAATACAATAAAATGTATCTGGGAAAAACAACAATTGGGTGATAGACAAAATTTGAGGTTTAAAATCCTTTAACGTTATAAAGGATATAACTTTAGGCATATTATAATAGTCAGAAGCCTGAACAGCCGAGTCGATCTAGGCATGCCAGGAAGGATTAAAAATAGAATTTGCAGATTTGTTAATCTAATAAAAACTAGCACAGAAAAGCTTTCCGAAATGAAATTAATGCTTTTTTGGCTTAGTTATGCTCGATTTGCATGATCCCAATGCAAATTTCCAGGATATACAACTTTTTTGGCTTGCCAAAGTAAGCTTCCAATAATTGTTTTTCTTTTAATTTCTGCACACAAATTTGATCTAAAATAAACTGAAGTGTATGCACTTCTAGGTACGAGCTCTTCGGCAAGGTTGGAGTATTTGTTTCCTTTTAACTAAATCAGCCGTATTCAAGCCCCTTGTGCTCCAGTGCTCGACTGCCCCAGCGCATCCTTGCCATCCCTGGAAATCCTGCAATCCCGCCTCTTCCCCTACTCTTAACCACCTGATCTCTCTTGCAACGAAAGCGGCTTACTTGCCATTCGCCAACTGGAGTATGCATCCCAGTTGCATCCCGATGATGGGGCTCCACTCTGGCAATGTCTGGCCCCGTCATCAATGTGGGCAGCTGGGGAACTGGGCAGGTCGGGCACTCGGCAAACGGATACTGCCTACAGACTGCATTTAGATGAGCCGATGGATTTGTGCTGATTGTAGGTGGGGAAAGTGTGCTCAGGCCGTTGCTCCGGGCGAGCGGAAAGTCCCTTAAAGTGCTGGAAATCCCACTCAACAGCCATCCACCTTTGGCCACTTGGCAGTGGCTCAAACAGTCGTCCTTTGGCCATCTTGCGACTCGGCAATCAGCGGCCATTGTGAAGGGAAAGGGGGAAATCATGGAGTAGAAAGTCGGAAGCAAGATGGAGTCTGAGCCAGTCAGTAAGTACCTTGGTGCATTCGCCAAGTCCAGCATCGATGGCCGGTCCCAGCACTGCTTCCTTTTCCTATTCCGCACCAGCGATTTTTCAACTGGCGGCTGCCACTCAACTTCTACTGCTGCCAACGGCATGCATGATGCACGCACTTGGGAAAATTACATGCAAGGTAATGTAGCCTATAACAATAAAAACATAAAACGACAATAATATTTAAATTTATTTTATTGATTATAATTTGAGAAATTAACTTTAAAATTTTAAATTAAATATATAAAAATCTAGACCTTTTATTTACCGTGTGGCCTGAGCAAAACAAGAAAAAAGTAGGACGACTATAAGGCTCGCTCAGTGTTTGTTTACGTCCCCCCCTTGCGAGGCAGTTTGCTATTTATCCTGCCAGTTGTGGGCTGCAGATCTAGAGCCCGATCCAGAGCCAGAGCCAGGGAGGCCCTGTGTTTGTTTGCTTTTTAAAGTTGCAATCATTCTACACATTACACCATGGCAAACATGACCCATTTCGCTGGCAGTCCTCGTCGCCCTAGCTATTGACTTAAAAAATTCATTTCGCTAGATTCTTTTTTTCATTAATTGCAAAATAGGCAGGAGCCGAAACCGTTCCCGGCCCCTTTCAATATTTCATGGCTTTACTACGGAGGATTGCTGCCAGTTGGAATACCAATCGGAGAGGCCATTCCCCTACTGTGAGGACTAGAAAAGGCAGTGTTTCGGTTCTTAAATAATAGATATATTCCAGGCAAGTGCAGATGATAGCTACGACAATCACGTCTTCAGTTGGCATTGTTTGTGTTTGGGTATTACCCTTGATGAATACTTCTAGGTGGGGAATATTGGTGAACTGGAATACAGAGTTATTGTAAACACTTGAAAAAAATATTTAAATATTTAATAATTTCTAAGACTTTCCAAATAAGTAAGACAAAGAGGAAGACAAATAAAATGGTAAAAGTAATTCTAACACAAATTCCTTAATTAACAAATCTAGAATTTATTTAAAGTTTAAGTATTTCAAGCCAATTAAAAACTCTTGGCTCCATTTTATATTTATCGCTTGATCCCTGAGCGTTAACCAAGTCGTATCTTTTCCCTCTTTTACATGAAAATTCCTCTTTCGTGCCGGTCGCATTGTTGCCATTATTTTGGCCGTCATTCTTCGTGCTTTCTGCCTGCATTTCCGTTCGCTGCAGTTTTGTTTTCTTTTGTTGCCGTCTCCTCAGCATCTTTGCCTTCGGTGGCTGTGTAAATTTATATATATATGACCCAGGGAGTTTCCTAGACGCCTCCGCTGAGCCGTCTCCCTTTGGCGTCACACTTCCTCCTGCGTGGTCGTCGCCATGCGTCAACAATGAATTTTATGGCTGGCCTTGTGCGTGAGCTCGTACGGATTTTCCCCATTTTCCTGTGTTTTTTTTCTTTTGCAGCACGCTCTTCCGTTTCTGGCCGTCCGTGTTCGCCCATTTTTATGTAGATTTAAGTTAGTGCCGAGCACTTGAAATTGATTGGACAACTATTGGCTTCAAAAAATTAGAGCGCAACGCTCACATAAAACCGAACTTCACTTTTCCAGCGAGGGTGTGTGTGTGAGCGGGCCAAATGCAAACATAAAAGTCTAAAACGGAAATGGGAAATGGCCGCAGAGGCAACAAGAAGAAGAAGTGCCTCCCTAAGTGAGTTGTTACAATATGAACAGTTTGTGGCCAATTTGTGCCGGGCAACAATTGTTTGTAAAAGGTTTTTGAAATTTAAGCGAGCCAATACCTAATAAGAAAATAGAATTGAAGTCGATAACTACGATTTGTTTTGCAATTATGTACTATAATTTTGTAATAATTTGCCTTTGTATTTGTGCCAGAAATGAATATGCCCTAATAAATTGCAATTCTGGTTTTAATTTATTAATTATGTGCATACAAAGCAATTGGTTCCAGTCGTCCTTTGAGAAACATTGATCCTTCAGCTGATTACTTACACGTATTAAAAGCATTGAAAATATCTTTATATCATTACTGCTGAGAATGATAACCATTATTTCTTATCTAGCTTCGACTATCAGGCTATTTAATACGACCGGCTGTGCCTTGAAATTGGCAGGCAACACTTAAATCGTAATTATACTCAACGGAGATAGAGCGCTTTGATTTCCCAGTTAACCCGAGCGAGAGTCCTTTGACCTTTCGCCAAAAGAATAAACAGAAATAAAGAAGGAACGATGGCTAATGGCATGCTGGCAGAAAATCTGCATCCGAAGTGGGTTAATAAACCACAAAATGCCAGCCGACGAGAAAATCCGGCTGAAATTCCGGGATATAAAAAGCTAAATGGGGCTGGAAAAAACCTCCTTCTCCGGATGGCAATCATGGCAATACGATAATGGAAATTGAAATAATTTGCCCGCTTTTGAGCAAACCCGAAAGAATGTCAGGCTGGGCTGTGTAAAGTTCCCGTTGGCCTGCCGCATAAATCACAAATGTGCGGCCAAACTTGACAGAGTCAGTGGATGGCGGTGGGGCATCGTCTGAGGACTGGCCAACTTTAACATACAACAGCCACGCAAGCTGGAAAGTATGCTACACGGAGCTAGTAAATATGGCGAACACACTTCAGGCTACCCACACACACACACACACACATGGAAATGCGGCGCATATAATAATAACTTCATGGCTGCCGCTCACAACAAACAACGAAGAATATTGTTGCCTACTTGCAGGCGCAGCGCGGAATGGCAGAAAAAGTTTTCTAGCCGCCGTCCTTTGGAGCGCACGCAAAAGTCTTGCACTGCAAAAAAGGACTTGTGGGTTTCATTTAAAACGTCTTTGAAAAACCCAACAATTAAAAACATATTTATTTTATAAGGATTTCTTAAAATTGTAAAATAATTTTTACGTGTTTATTTTATACAGTTATAAAGGTATGAAGGCATAGCCGATAAACTAGTATAAAATATATCGTTTAATACAAATTAAATAATTTTACTTAAATATCATTTCAAATATTATATGGTAGATAATTTTATGAGGCGCCTTAAATGTATTTTTCGATATTTTTAGCATGATTCAACATTTTGATGAAACTCTTTTGATTACAAACATTTTTGTTTTCCTTATCTTCCTTTTAGACTGTAAGCTACATACATTTGCCTAATATTTTAAATAATTAAATTCAATTTATTCGGCATTGTATTTTTTACTAGTTCCAATTAGCCTAAATGTCCCCCCCTATTAGCTCAGTGTACCCTTCGCTTAGCTCCTTCTGCCTCGCAGATTTTTTTATGGCCCAACAAAGGAGCTAATGTTAAATTTACTGAAAACGTTTGTTTCAAGTGCTTTATTATTATTTTCTCCTCGATTTTCCTCATTTTTCCCCCTTCCCTTGTTTTTTTGCATTATGCTAGTTGTAGACGAAGGGGGAAAAGGCCACAAAGGAAGGCTGGGGGGAAGGCAGAATCAACCGCCGAGAATGCCTTTCAATGCATGTTCAACCGATGGTGTAGCCTTTAAGACCGAAACGA
This sequence comes from Drosophila bunnanda, assembly GCA_035046265.1. Taxonomy (NCBI): domain Eukaryota; kingdom Metazoa; phylum Arthropoda; class Insecta; order Diptera; family Drosophilidae; genus Drosophila; species Drosophila bunnanda. The sequence continues at coordinate 2,446,137 of JAWNOB010000130.1, forward strand.
TTATGCGACAAATGCAAGGTAAATGAGTCCAGGACATTGGGGGAGCTGAAAGGGGGGACCCAGAGGCAGCTATAAAGCGGAGTATTAAGAGCCTCTCGAGGGGTAACGTTAAGGAGGTGAGAGTGGCCAGACAGGTAGAGGCACAAAGCATTGTAAATCATCTTGGGAATGGGAGGGAGGGGCCCCAAAGAATTCCAAAGAGGAAAAACGAGGGAAAAATGTCCGAGCTGGACATGCTGCATACTGTTTATTTTTCATCTAACACGGGCGGTTGTGGTCGGGGCTCAGGGGTGGTTTTGGATAGCCGTGGCTGGAGGCAGGTGGGTGGCGGTGGGCGAACACCTGCAATGTGCCAACGTCATGTTCACCTTTCAACCGCAACGGACACTTGTGCATATACAAAACGAAGAAGGCAACTGGAAAGGAGATCCTGCAGTTCGGTTCTTGCTTGGTCCTGCCAGGCGGAGTCCCGAGTATGAAAAACATTTTGCATGCATAGACATGCAACCAGACGAGGAAACACAGAGGAAAAATTACCCATCTCTTAGGAAAAATTATCTAAGAAAAATTGATTAACATTATCAAAAGCGTTTGTTGAAAAGGAAATTTATCTCAACATGTATTTGAAATTTTAAAAATTATATATTCCAATTCAAAATACTCCTTTAAAGCAACCTTAACACTTTTTTCCGTGTAGTAGGAGTCTGCCTCGAAGAAACTAAGCAATCTATGGAATGCCAGGCCACAGGGGCGACACCCACAACAGAGAATAGAAAAATGGGCGGAGGGTCCTGGGGCAGGACAATTACGCAGACGGAAAGCTTCGCATATAAATGACCGGCATGCACAGGAGACGGGACTGAAAAGAGAAAGGAAAATGTGGGCAGAGTCGCCCCATTGGGCATGCATTTAATTTGTATTTTATGCGATTTATGTTTACTTTAGTTGGCACTCATTTTGCATTTTTATTAGAGCGCATAAAAATTGCACAGAGACGATGACGATGGCGTTCACAGGGTGCAACAAATGTTGCAATCAAGTCGCACAAAAGGTCGCCCGCACCCGCAAAATGTTTGCCATTTATGGTTTTCTCTTTTATTTTAGAATACCGGCAAAACTATTTCGGGCAGCACACAACTGAGGTCATTAAATGTGAGCTCAAACATTTTGCGGCTAGTTAAGCACTAACCGAAAATTCAAAGAACAATCTGGGCTAGAAAATGACATTTTTATCACATTAATTAAAGGATTTAAATGGAAAAGGATTCAAGCAAGATGGAAAAATATAAAAAAAACATAAAATATATATATCCATGCAGGGTATTATAATTTCAGTCAGAAGGCCGCAACGCAGTGAAGGTATCATTTCCGATCCCATGAATTATATATTCTTGATCTGCAACAACAGCGGAGTCGATCTAGCCATATTTGGTATTTTTCAAAAATTTACAAAAATTTTAATTACCTAAATTTTTAAATTAAGAATGCAGATTTATTAGCTTAATGAAAACTAACATAGGAATGATTTCCGATTTAAAATTAATGCTTTTTTGGGTGAGTTACAATCAACTTTCATAATCCTAATGCAAATCGTAAGGGTATACATATTTCAGCTTCCCAAAATTAGCTTCTTTTTGTAGTTTTGATTGTTTAAGCATTTGTTAAAAAAAAAATATTAAAGCAAACAAACATTTAGTTATGTTTCTGCATGCCTCACAATTTAAACCCTTCTTTAAAGTAAAACTTAAATCAATAACGCGCTATGAACTCTTTCGCTGAACGCCTTTCAAAGACAGTCAGATTAAATCTTCTGTTTTCTCGATGACCAATTACGTTCCAAAGCTCTTCTTGACCATCTCCATCCTCTTATAACTTTGCTGCGAATTCTCCATAATCACGATAAATTTGCCTCACAATTTTTAAGTGGCCCGAAGGAGGCAGAGTGAGCGGTGGCATTGATCAGCTGCTGCTCGCCAAAGAATCCAAGACTTTGCAGCTATCAGTTTTCCGTTTTCCACTTGGGGCCAGAGGCACTCATAGTTTACGAGAACCGCCAAACCGAACCCGACCCCTCTCCCCCCTTTTTCCGCAGCCATTTTCCATTTTGCCTGGCTGAAAGGCCATTAGCAGGCGGGCAGACGTTTTGTATTTAAGTGGAGCAACGCGCAAATGGCGAAAGGCAAAGCTGAGGAGGGGTTGAGCAAAAAAAATGTATCTAAAATAAAAATAAATTGTTAAAAAAAAACTCGGCGAAAGGAAATATAAACAAGCTGGCCCAGGACATTGAATGTCCTTTGCAGAATACAGTTATTAAAAATTTTACCACGACGGAGGCCAAGTCCCAAGTGCTGATGATGATGGCATTCGTCAGCCCGGCTTATTGATAGGCACAACATTCTGGCTGGAACCCTCGACGATCTGACGAGCAATTGCCTCCCAATTGGCCAAGATGGCCCCTTCCTTGACCTTTCGGCTGACTTAAATCCACTTTACGCTCTCGGCCAGGCATTAATTGGTGCCAACAGGCCAGGCCCAGGCCCAGTCCCAATCCCGCCCGGAAAACTGCTGCTCAAATATTATTTGTTTAGGCAAGCAATTAAAAGTGGATGGCCACAATATGAGTTCCTGAAGAGCCCGACGGCAATGATTGTTAAAATGTTGGCAAATTGGATTTCTGCCAGCCAACGGCGGGCGAGGAAATCGGTGAAGCTCCGACCAGGTCAGTTGGTCACTTGGTGGCGCTTCTCCCGGTACCCGCGCTCCCCGATAATGGTTCTCTCGTCCGCGAAAATAGGCGTAAAATGAAACTTTTAAGTACTTTATGGCCAACACTATAAAAAAAAACAACAAGCAAAGGCAACAACAGCCAACCAAACACATCTGCCATGTGGCGCTGCTACCAACTTTTGCCGCCCACGCCTGAAACTAAAAACAAAAATCCAGGACGAGGGGCGGCAGCAGCAGCAGGAGCAGCAGCAGCTGAGATATATACGTTGTGGCCATGGCAAACTTTCCCTAAAAACAGAGACGATGAAGCAACTTTTGGTCATATTCTAAATATCACACCGGTTGTAAAATGATTATAAAACATAATGTTGGAGCTGGTCTAGCCAGTGGCAGGGGTTTGAGCTCAAGTAACTAAGGAAAAGCTGCTTGCTGAGTCTTGGGTAGATTATCGTACGCATCAGGACGATGGGGAGGTTGAAGTATTCCCAAAATGAAGTGTATAATTAGTTGTATAATATCGAAGGTTAAATTAATTCCTTTGAAATGCGATTTAATAATGAGATAACTGTAAGGCTTACAGATATTTGCAAATTCTAAAAGTTCCATAATTCCACGAACATCCCTCGCACATCTCACTTAATGTAGGTCCAGCAGCATGTAAGTATAAAGTTATTCCCAGAAAAAAGAAAGCTGCAAAAAAAACTATAAAATTTCGATAAAATTTCATTATCATTTCCGGAAAGGACCGCCCGTCGGCAACTCTGGTATTTAGTGGACCGAAAGAATGCTACATTTTCCTGGGGACACACACCAGCCACACACATGTATGTTTATGTGGGGGTGCGAAAAACAGCACTGACATTTCATGCACGTGCGTGCGAAAAGGTGGCAGGCTGGGCGAAAAATGCTTTGCATAGTTCTAGGCGCGTGCCGAGATCAAAGACATTCTCCGCTGACGATAAAATGACAGAGCAATAATAACGGAGGACGACGGCAGTGGCAGCAACAAACAAAAGCGTGACACAGGCCGTCAGCCGTTGACAATTGAAGGTTCTGCTTGGCACTCGCATTTCGTGGAAAAGGGTCCACGGGGCGTATGCGCAATGCGAGAGCAGTGAGAGCAGTCGAAGCATTCGATTGACAAGGGGAAAGGTCAGGCATCAAAAGCAATAAAAATGGCCTCCGAACAGCAGCGACATAAAGTAAATTCTAGGCATAATCATAAAGATTTTTTTCATAAATTCTTAACGAAGTTGTATTGCGCTTGGCTGGGAATGAAGAAAGAAGAATGAAGGAATAAATAGGGCCTCAAGGAAATATATAGGAGTTATACAGCAAACTTTAACTAATTCATTCTTATAAAAACTTGCAACATTTTCTATAAGCATGAGTTTTATTCTGTATTCCCATTCAAAATAGAAGTGCAATTCCGATATCAGAAATCCTAAAATCCTGTTTATGGTCCAGTTCAACTGCCATAAAACTAATTCCCTTTATCGATTTGCAATGCAAAACATTTATAAACCGTTTCACCAGTTTCAAATTGCCCCGGCAAGAGTATTTAAACTTTTGTTGTCCCCTGGAAAAATCTGGGAATATACATATATACATATGGATTGAAATGTATTACAAAATGGCAATTTACGCACTGTTAGGGACAGTTCAAAAAAAGATTCAGCTGCAGGCCAGGCGCCCAGCGTGTCCCTTTCTCGGTCGAAAATATTTGTCATGGCCAACGGGGGCGGGATGCGGGGGGAAGGATATAGGAAGGATGTGGGAGAGTGGCCTGGGCGGAACGGATCGGAAGGATGGACCCAACCTAGCCCCCCCCGGGCACATTGATGCGCATATATATCTCTTACTGATTGCCGATTTGATTACGTCAGTGGACCGAGCCCGAGTCCGAGTCCCCTGGCGCGTGGAAGTCCTGGCTGTGTGGACAAAATTATGCCAAGTATTTGCTTATTAGTTTTTTTTTCGCCTCCACATCCAAATAAATTGACATTTGCTATTAGAAAAAGGTTTGGCCTGAAAGTGCAAAAATGCGAAAAACTTTGGCAATGTCTTTGGCTAAGGGGATATGTCTTCCATTCGCACACATACAGTATACAGTATATATATAAATATATATATATATGAAAGGATACGGGCCGTCATTGAGCGTTTCAGCATTTACAGATCAAGTGCCGAGGACATTTGACGATTGTATTGAGTTGTGCGATGGCTTCTGGGAGGGTCACTCACAGCTTATGGCAAATGGGAGTTGGTTTGTAGGAGAAAAGGGAGAACTTTTTTGTTTGCAAACAGTTTATCGGGTAAAGCATCGGACGTGGGATATTTTATAAAGTTTGGCACTTCATAAAATTTGTCATTTTGTGGGAAAAAGAGAGAAAAAGCCACAATGGCTCCAGGTTTTTAATAATAAATAATATATACAGATAACTAAAAGAAACTATATATATAAAATTTAATATGAAATAATATTAAATCCCTGAGAAAGTCTCTACTTAAGTCTTTTTCAGCATTTAAGTCAAAGTTCCTAGTTCTGATTCCTACTCTTATATCGACTCATACCTTCCCATTAAAGTTGCCTACGGATCTCGCCCCTTATCGCCCATAGGTTATTTTATAGTACCAGGAAAATGTTAACTCACTGCCAAGCCACGGCTTTTCCCTAGCTTAAATGCACCTACTTTGGTGGCAATTCAATTGGAACCTGGGCAATAGTAGCAACAGCAGCATCTTGATAAACACCGAGTTCGAGGAAAAACCATGGGCCGATGAAATGGGCGCTCTGCCAGATTCAGATCCTAAAAATGCCGCCCAATAAGCGGCTCAACGTGAAATAATCTTACGGCAGTAAGTACTTCCTAAGCACTCACCCATCGCCACCCCGGAAAAGCTGCTACTGCTCGGGAAACTGATGCACGGAGAAAAATAAAGAAATACAACAATCTGATAAGACACCAGGCCTGGATTTTCGTTTGATTCTACGACATGAATTCAAGCTTTATAAGCTACAAGTTCTCTCAGTGTCCTTCTGCTGCTAGCTGTCGTTATTCCCAGGACGCAAATTATGCATTAAGCTGTAGAAAAATGCCGCATAATGTTATCAGCAAAGACGACAACGCGGCTGAGTGTGGATTGTTGGCAGAGGCAAGGTGAGTCCTCTCTCTCCCGTCTTCCCATCGCCATTCCGCTGCCAGTTGGGCGCAATCAAAATGTGTAAATTAGCACTGGCAGGCAACAAATCCTCATTGCCGCCATGATGTCCAGGCAATATCCTGACATTACAAGGATCTTGATCACGGCAGACGGCAGGCGGCAATTGCAATTTCCACTTTAATCTCCGCTGCACGGCCGCAGCTTATAATTTCGTTTATAATTACGCACAAGCCAAGTCTGCAGTTCCAGTTGCTGTTGCAATTGCATTCCGGGGCCAGACCGACAGGACTGCGGGCCAAAAAGGACGACATGACTACAGGACTACAGGACTGCAGCACTGCAATGTTGTCAACGCTGCACTAAAAACCTGGCGGCAACACTTTCCCTAATTAGCACAAAACTCGGCGGAAGTGAACCGAGCCAAGGGGACCGTCGACCCGAGCTGATCTGAATTGAAGTGAACTGCTGAACTTAACCCGCTGAGCAGCTAAGTTTTCACGGCAATGTGGCATTTGGCATTCCGATATCTGTCGTGTGGCATTTGGAATTTCGAATTTGGCCAGCGGCGAATCGAAGCCAAAGGCAAACGTTTGCAGTTTAGGCCAATCAATTATGCACGAACTGGGACCACAAATGGCAGAAGACCAGCCGAGGGAAATGGGATTTCCCTAATTTACGAAGTAATTTAATTTATCGAATTATTACACTGAGTATTATATTTACTTTTGGTCTATTAGAAGCAATGAAAAGTTGGCAAGGACCTTGCAGATGCCTTAATTATCACGACAATTAAGAGAAATCTAGGCTAGCTTAATTTATACATAAATTGCATTCAGTAATTAAATTCATTTCCATTTATATTGCTTTTCTATTATTTTAATATAGAATTCATTGATTCATTATTTACAAATAAGCATGTTTTAATAAGGAAAATGGTGTTAAACAAAAAGGCAAAGTTAGCAGATTTAGGACTGAAGGTATAAGTTAATTCTAAATAAGCAAAAAATGTCTTCATTCAGAAATTATTACAATAATGCATGGGAAATCAAACCCAGTTCTATTCAATTTTATACATTTACCCATAATTAATCTGTCATAAAGAACTTATTTAAATAATTCATGTTTTAAGTTAAATTTAATTCTCCCAAATTCTAAAGGTAAAGAAAAAGATTTTCTAAAAGAATTAAGCGAATATGTCTTCGAAAGTATCGCGTGACACGCTCTACAAGGCAGTTGAACACATTATACAGGACTCTCAGGAAAATGACCGCAACTGCCTTGAAGTCGTGGAACTGCAGATTGCTCTCAATAACTACGATCTCAACAAAGACAAGAGTTTTCGTGGAAGTGTTCTATTAAATCACATAGCAGTGCCTCAGCTGAAGGTTTGCATTTTCGGGGATCAACAGCATTGCGATGAGGCCAAAACCTTGGGTATTCAATGCCTCGATGTGGAAGACCTCAAGAAGATCAACAAGTACCCAAAGTTGGTAAAGAAAATGGCCAGAAATTTCCACGCATTCTTGGCATCCGAGTCCTTGATTAAGCAGATTCCAATCTTGCTGGGTCCAGGACTAACCAAAGCGGGAAAGTTTCTCACTCCGCTATCCCACAATGAATCGATGAGGGCCAAGATCAGCATTCTGGCCACCAAAAAGGCGCAAGTGAAGAATATTGAGTGTTTGTCTGTAAATGTTGGGCACATTGGCATGATGGTTGAAGAACTTACTCAAAATTTAAGCATTTCGATTAACTTTCTGGTGTCCCTGCTGAAGGAGAACTGGCAAAACGTACGCTCACTTCATGTCAAATCGTCGATGGGACTACCCCAAAGAATCTATTAAATGTTTTGAAATATTTTTGAATGACAAAATGTCCGTGTGAAATAAAATTACTGTACTAGATTTATATTAAGAACATATAAACAGTAGAACTTTGCTTAAATTAAAGTCCCCTTGAATTCCTATTAATAGCCATTAAAGCCATAATTTTAAATAAACCCACTCTTATTTGTATCTGTCATCTCGTTCATCCCGTTTCCCTGTTTTGCAAGTATTCAACAAAATCCCAGTAAGCTGTGACATAATTTCTCTGGCCCTACGCCCCCGTATGCCCTTGATGCCACTCTTAGTTTGGCTTACGGGGCGTATGAGCAATCCCTTTGTTAGCTCAACGATACATTATAAATTTCTTCTCGAGTTTTTTGCGGATGCCAAAGCCAAGCCAAAGGAGATAAGACAAGTTCACGGCACATGCTGAGCACGCTAATCAGGATGGCATTTTTATTGGGGGATCCCAGCAAAGGGGCAACAAATGTGCTGCGCTTGACTTATCCTCAATAATTATGGCTGTTTGGTTGCTCCTGCGTCGATAAGAATGTTGAAATAATTACGGCCCCAGCGAAAACTTTGGGCCGGATGAGTAAACCGCCGCCAGAAAGGCGCCTCTGAAGAATTGAGTAACGCTGGGAGTTAGAGAAGTTCAATTGCAGAAATGCAGAGAAAATAAAGGAAGAATATTTAATAATAAATGTATAAACTAACAAGAAAGGAAACTAACTTCGGGAAACCAATGTTTATATACTCTTGAAGTTTGCAATCGAATTATAAGATGGAATCGAAAATTGATCCTAACTAAGCAGAATGCGAATATTTTTTAAATCGATACTTTTATATGACCATTTTTTCTTCAAAACGTAGTTTTTAAAAGCTCATAACTAAACTAAAAATTCATTGATTTTAGTTCGGATTGCTTTTCTATGTTAGTTTTTATTCGATTAATAAATCTGCATACTCATTTAAAATGTTTAAGAAATTAAAATATTTGACAATTTTTGAAAATTTTAACGATGTAACCCCTTATAAAATTTAGAAATTTGGAAAAAATTTCGAAAATTTATTTTTTGACCGGACATGACTAGATCGACTCGTCTATTGATGCTGATCAAGAATATATATGATTTATATGGTCGGAAATGCCTCCTTCACAGCGTAACAAGCTCTTCTCTAAAATTAAAATACCCAGCAGGCGTTTCAAAATAAATGATAAAAAGTATAGTTTTCTTTAATTTAAACTCAAAGAGGATATATTATTTAAATAATTTTATTTAATTGTACTACCCCATTTATTATATTTTTTATTTTTTCTTTGAGTGTAATGAATGGAAAAACGCCTCAGCTCAGCCTCAGCCAAAGTTGCTAATGTCTTATTCAAATTGAATATGAGCGGCTGCTTCAGAGTTGGTACCCATGGAAAACATATCGGGAAACTCAATTACGAATTCATTTCGCTTGTCAACTCTGACAGCCAGGCAGACAAAGTCGAAGTCGAAGAAACGGAGACACAGGATGGGACACAGATATGTGGATGGCAAACTCTCTGTTGCTAATTTCAGCTTGTAAACATATTTTAACAAAGATGTCAACAACGTGTGATACTCGTACGCACACAGACAGCCCAGATGAAGGCCCAACAATTCCATCTGGCCAAGTGATATATGTCTTTCATATAGGAATACCATAAACAATGTCATTTGACATGCAAATTTATTTATGAAAATAACAGACGAACGGAGCGAAATACAGAAACAAGAAAAAAGGACAAAACAAAGACCAGAAATCACAGGACCACGCACACACACCCACCAAATGAGCTGCTGAGCTAAGGAAAAACCGGCGCTGAGGAAAAGGGAAAATCCAGCGAGCGGCAAAAGGCAAAAGGCGAACGGCACAAGCTGAGGAAAAAACAAAAAAAAAGGCAAAGGAAGCGGCAAGAAAAAGAAATTCAAGCGTAAAGCAAAAGTAACTTAAGCAGCGGCAAACTGAGCAAATAAAATGGGGTATCTATAAGATGGGAAGGTCGTCCGTTCAGTGGGCGGTGGGTGGGAAATGCGTGGAAAAGCGGATGGCGTTGAACCCGGACAACAGAGTGAAAGTTACGGCACTCGCAAGCTTAGACGCACACAACAGAATGTGGTGGCATGCCAGATAATTTTTGTGTATCGCTTCCCATCTCTTTATCTCAACCACTGTTTGTATGTTTCTTACCAAGTGGCTCTATATATTTGGTAAAAAAATTCCCTAGTCTTAATAATAATAAGAAGCTAACTAATAATAAAAATGATTAATTAAATATTCAATGTATTTATTCATTATATTTTTGTATAGATTTATAGGCAAATAAAGACTTTACTAAACCCATTTTAAGCATTCGAACTATATATTATTTAAACTAAGCTCTAAAAATTGTAATAATTATCCTGGAAGTTAAAATCTTAAAAGATTACTGATAATCAACCTTAATATGTTTATATAAAAACACTCTAAAATATTCCACGTTCGATTTTAAGTATTCGAGATATAGCTTTATCTCTCAAACTGATATCGTTTAATCGACAAGGAAACCTTACGGGGGATTGGCATCTTCCAATGCAAAAAGCCTTCCGTTGATTTGTTTACACAAGAAAATATAAACATAAAACTGTTGTTCCTTCAAGAGCATCTCATCTTCGCCTATTTCCCCAGCAGATTTCCCACTCCCCTCTACTACTTTTTGTTTTTGTGTTGGCCGATGACAAACATGACTGGGAGTGGGTCTTTTGGGGTCTCTGGGTCAGGGTCTCAAACTCTCCAGTTGACCCAACTCCGATATCTTTATGCTGGATGCAGACAGCCCGGCGAAACAATATGTGTACGCCCAATATTTTGATAAGTGTAAGCAAAAATAAACAAGCCGTGAAGAGCACAGGACCTTTAGGAACAAAAAAAATTCAGCACCCGAGCCCCAGAAAGAAAAACCAAAAGTTGTGCAATCGTGAGGCGAAAACAAATGGAAAGTCGAGCTCAAGTAAATAGGGAAAACTGATTTCCTTCCGCCCCTTTTTCCGAACTCACTTTGGGAATTCGAGGGACACATTGACCATTGTTGGGGAAAGTTTTCATCCAGCAAATAGTTTTTTTTTTTCTTGTTTATGTGAGAGTCTGCATGGGAGTGAAAGTCCCTAGGTGCAGAATATGGCTTTTTGAGTGAACTACTTTACTTTGAGCCATCTAACTTCATGGGGACATTGAGGCTGGCACGAAGAAATCAAGAATAATCTTTTTTTCTATTCGCAATTCTGCTTTTGCTGCAGCATTATTTTTCTGCTTCTTCGTCCTCAGAGCTCCACAATTGATATTCCATGTCCGAATTATGTGGCCTGCTTAAGAGGCTGCAATTTAAGACCCATTCTTAACCAAATTACGCTAGTCCTTGCTCCGCTCAAAAAAAATCTAATTAGATGTTTGCTTCATTTGTTTCAGACCGCGACGCATAATATTATTATGCCAAACGGCATTTCTCCTTCGAAGGCCAATAGCCGCAGTAAATTTATTTAAGACTCCAGCGACATGACCCCAATATTTGCCCAATAGCAGGGGGTTAAGTTTGCGCCCCAAATTATGACTGATTCGCATGTGTACAGTCCAATTAAGTATATCACGTGATTCTGATATTAAACCGAGCAGCCTCAATTGCAAATTGGGTTGTAATCAAAAAGCAGTTCGCTTCAATTAGCTAGTACAGGTAAATTGAAATTATAATAATAGCCTATTAATATTTGTACATCATTAGTTGGGCATTAAATTTTAAAATTAAATAAAAATACATTCTTTAAATTAAGAGGAGATTTATAAGCAGGATACAACATTTAAAGATTTTTTGGCACCCTATTTAGTAACTAGACTTTTGTCACCCCTCATGACGTGATATTTGCATAGAAATACGAAAAAAAAAAATGTAAAAACCCAACGACAATGTGATGTCTCGAATGATGATTGCAACTCCTGCTCCGAATTTCCCCCAAACACATATCAGACCCTTTAGCATAGCTCCCTCCTTGAAGGCAAGCCCCAAGCCAAAGGATTTTGTGGCTCAAGAGCATTAGACCAGAGACTTGTTGATAGGGGTTGACCAAGGCGGCCAACTCCTCTCGCCCTTCTCCTCCAGACAAACCAAATCGATTCGGATTTAAATATATATACATTTTCAATAGATAAGCAAGCGATGTTCTAGCTGCTTCCCTTGCTCCTAAGCAAATACACCATAATGCACTTAAATGTGAGAAGATATATACATATATATAATATTTGCGAATCTGATGAATGTGCATCAATAAGGGTAACGTGTACAAGCAATTTCACTTCTGTTGATTTAAGCAAGTGAGCAATAATGAGCAATCCGAAAAATAATAAAAATAGTTTTGCGAATCGAAAAACTTGATGTTCGCGTATTAAATGGCAATGGCAAACAATACATGGCTAGAAAATATAAATATTACAGTGCTAACATTTTGCTTAAAAGGTAAAAATAGCTTCAAACAATAAATAATCTTAAATTTAATCTACAAATTCCCTAATTAGTTTATAAAATATTTTTAGTTCTTGCTCTATTACAATAAAATACTAACTGAAATGTACTTTATATTTAAATTTAAAAACATTATTTATATGAAAACGTTAGCTCTATAAAGCCAATAAAATACACATAAACCATTATAATCTTTACTGGTAACAAATTATACCATTTCGAGCACGAGCACTATTAAATCGAAATAAATCAAGTCTTTAAGTACTAAAGTCCCCCTGGCTTTAATGCATTTCTCCCTTCCAAATCTTTACATTTGTATTTATATTTTATTATTTCTAAATGGACTTTCCCAGTGTAGCGTTCCGCAAATTGCGTGGCATAAATTGGGGAGCCATTGTTTGAAGTGGCTGCAGAGTCAAACTCCGGCGGAGAGTGGACCCGTGGCCACCACTGTGATGGCAAAATTCATGAGCCGCAAATTGTAGTTCCGTAGTGCCTGGCCTGCCCCTCCAGTGAATGGTCGGAGCCGCCCATACATTGGCTCTTTGAATATTTAGCATTATGTTGCATGAACTCATAAATGTTTCACCACCTCTGTCTCGTCTGTCCGTCTGTCCGTCAGTCCGTCAGTCCGTCTGCCCCATCTCCGGGTCATCATCATTGTCGCTGGCTGGAATATATAGCCATGACTGCTGCCGGTGACAATGATGGAATACTGTTTGATGTTTGATTGGTTTGCCATTCCGATGGTGACATTGATATGAGTTTCTTTCGGTGAATAGTCAATGGAAAAAGGGGGCGGAATATAAATGACAAATATAAATAGAAGTCGAACTGTGCTTCCATTTTTGGGGGCTGGTCTGATAAGTAGTTAATGATTCAATGACATATTCCAGGAATTATGGGTTGTGTTGACTAGGAAAATAGACCCATCCAAAGTTATTTATAGAAAACATTCCAGTGAGTTAGTTAGTTATTTAAGTGATTAAAGAGAAGATTATTTTGATACTAGGGCAGGTTCATTAGCCATATATTTATAGTTACGCTTTTATAGAAGTAATATAATCTCCACATACCCTTCAATATATTATCTTCTAATTTATGTTGAGCCGTATTTAGTTGTTTGTAAATTTTAAATAAATGTTAATTACCTAGCAAGAGATAAAATATAGGGTCTGACAATAGTTTTTGGCTAGTATCGATTTTTTTGCACCAGCTTAAAGTGCTTTTGCGCTGAACATTCATTATGATTAGGAGTTTATGAACTGTTGGCGAGGACCCACAGCCTCCCATGGCGTATCCTCGAACTATTTCACGCTAAATCCAAAGTTAAACCGAAATGCACATAAATCACTGGCCAAAAACTTTTGTTTTCAGTTATCACTCGACGCCCAGACACAGGATGGGTGTGGGGTTGGGTGGGTGTCCATGTGCATGTGTGTGTGACAAAACAGTTAGTTAGTTGATGTTGCCTTCTAAGCATTTTCAGCTAGCAGAACACAAACAAAACAAGCGTAAATCAACAGCAGCCGCAGCAGCTCATCATAAAACTCATTTGGTTCAGTGGAAACCCTTCACCCAGGACCCAAGCAAAGAGGAAAGCGGCAGATAGTGGAAAAAGGAGGGAAAAACACTCATTTCATTGTCCTTTTTTGTGGTCCCCTTTTTTCCTGACCACAAAAATGATTTTCACACACATACACGGAAATTATATATAAAAAAGGAATAAAACAATACAAAACTATGGCATTTTAAGTTTGTGGCTTATTGTAACTTTTTATATATTTAAAATTAGTTTTTTAATTCACAAACTGATTTAATCACAAATAATTAAATTTTAATATAAAATTTAAAAGTATTTTAATCCATAAAACACAAAAAAAAAGCAATTCTTTTCTCACTGTGTCTGTCAAAACGAATGGTACCCAAATTAAGTACAACAAATGAGTTCTTTGCTGCGTCGGAACAGGGCAGGGCAGGCAGGTCAATCCCAGTGCCGAGGCAAACAAGGCTGGCAAAATAAATTTCAGTAATTGATGTTGCTAATTTGTCATTTGCCAGGGCCATATCTCAGACACATTTACAGGTGGCCCTGAGCCCGACGTCACTCAGTGCGGAATCAGGGCCTATATAGCCAGGCGGCACAGGATCTGGTCAGGACCCCGACGCTTTCTCACGCGCGATGAGGTTCTGATTTAAAAGCCGAGGCACGCGTCGCCCACCATCGAATGAAAAAATAATACATAAATAAAAAGACAGCGAAAGCCAATGGTGAGAGAGCGATGAAATTTAATCGCTTGCGCCAAATTAAACATCAAGAAAAAAATATATGACAAAATAAAATATTGAAAAAGGGAAGTTAATGTGTGTCTGCCAGCAAGTCGAAGTGGGAAATGCTCTTGGAAGACATTAAATCAAATTGTGTAAAATAAATGTGAGGGAAATTAATGGAAATTAAGTTGAAGTGGTTCCCGTTTGGGATTACATGAAAAGAGCGAGAAAATAAACTTTATACTTAGTGTAATTAAATGTGTAAGTGAAGTCTTTTTGAATACAGTATTTTTTGATATAGATTTAAATATATAATAGATTATTATAAAAAAATTTATAACACGAATTCACAGAAATACTAGTTAAACGTTAGGATATAATCATTTAAATTCAAGTGAATGCAGCTCTTATACCAATTGATTTTCAATTAAATCAAAAAAGAAAAGCAGAAAGAATTCCTAAAGTTTAACATTTTCATTTTGAGCTGCCAAATAGATCATTTCTCAGTCATCATAGGATTGCAACTACGCCAAAGTTAATAATTGCTCTGCATGGAAAATTCTTAAGTAAATTTTCCTCACAACTTTTTTGCTACTTGGCATTTTTTCTTTTATTATTATTATTATTTTTTTTTTGCTCTTCCGCACAGCGTCTCAGCCGGAAAAGCCCAGGGAAGCGGAAATGCGGCGGCACAATTAAGAGCCACGCCTCTCGTGGAAAGGGTTTTTCTGGAGGGAAAGAGTTGCCTTAGCTGGCTGTCGTTGAGTGTAATTAATTCGGTCTTCTCAAACATTTTACGCACTGTTTGCTTGTCTTTTGTCTTTGGTGTAAGCACTCGAAAAGATCCTCGCTGACAACTTTAAGGCAAAAGTTGGCCCCGAAAAAATGGGATTGGGTTCGGTTTTGGTCTTAGTCTTGGGATTGAAATTGGAAAAACAAAGCTGCAGAAAGCCCAACTCAATCAGTGAAAACTTAATGCCGAGGACTTTCCCACAAAGTTATCTTTTCGCCGGAAAGTGCCGCCCCCAAACAAAGCATAAATAAACTAATTTAAGTTTTCCTCTCTTGGCCGCCAAAAGTGATGTCCGTTGCTTATTTTTTAAAGCGCACTTCTGGGCCCAGACTTCTTCGAGCCCCGACTTGGCCAATTTGGCACGCAAAAGAGATTTCCCCTATTCAAGGGTGTTAGTTGTCGGCCAGCGTTGTCATCAGCAAAATGGCCAAACCGGATGCCAAACATAAATTTTAAAAATACAAAAAAAAAACACCTCTGCTATCACTGATAAAAATTATGATTATTATACAAAAATGATATAATATTTACTTGAAAAATAAAATGTGTCTAACTTAAAACGTTGATATTTCCTATTTTATATTCACGTCAAATATAAGCCATTTGCCTTGACAATTGCGCCAGTGGATGTTCATTTTTTATGCGGCTCTTCTCACATTTTGGCAACTTCTTTTTGTTTCGGGCTCTGATTCGGGGCCAACTTGAGCGCATTAACGTTGGCAAAGTCAAGACCCGGTTCAAAGTTCAACATTCCATCCGAGCTGCGGATTCTCGACTTTCCTGTCCGAGGCACAAATTTGCATATTTGCGGTTGCGGTGTCCGACGCATGTGGATTTTTTTGTTGGCTCTTTTCCGCCCCTTGTCCTGTGCCTGCTCCTTGTCCTTGTCCACATCCTTATTTCGACTTTTTTCCCTGCCTCTCATGTTTCGTTCTGGTTGCGTGTATTAGTGTGAAATTTAGCGCCAGTTTTTGTCGCATTTTTGGCCTGGCAACATTTTTCGGCCCTAATAGACTCTGCATAGAAAATGAGACCGGTAATTTGATGGCACCACATTGTACCCAAATATAGGCAACCTGCGGTATGTGTGTTTATGTATGTGTGTGTACGAGAGTGTGTGCGTGTGTGACCAGCATTCGTGCGGTGAAATCCGTAGATAACATTTCAAGGATGTTTGCCGAGGGTAGAGTCCTTATAGTTCATGGCACACTTTGTGGCAGGCCCCAAAACAAATAAGATGGACAACTTAACCAGAGGCATAAGCACATGTCTTTTTGAGGTCTTTAAAAGGTGGTTATGAAGATGTATTCAAAAGGCTTTTTGCTAAATCCCATAAGGGATTGCTGTATTAAAGGATATTTTTTTTTAAGAAACTATAATTTGGGTGGATTTAAAATAGGCCAATTGAAGACTTAGTTGTGGTTGAGTTGCTTTTGTTTAAATTGTGTTTTATTCTCCAGGAATTAAGTATTTAATATTAACTCCATTTTAATAATGTATTTCCATAAGAAAACACTTTTTTTATTACTTATATAACAATAACTTACAAGGTCTTCTATTTTATTAAAAACTCACTCGGATGTACTTAAACCTTCCATTGAAATATAATTCATTTGAATTAATAAGCAAACTTCAATCAATTTAAATAGCTAAGCAAATATCACACATTTAGGTAACATTTTCCATAAACAATTCCTATTCCCTTTTCGAAATCGGTAACAGTAACTACGTTCGTGTGCATTAAACTCTTCGCCTCACTCTCTTCTATCACCATCTATAAAACATGTTCATCATACTCCCAGAGTTTGTTTTGTGTTTTGCCCGAATTGTATTTACATTTAAGTGGCTTAAACAGCCGAGAGTAGCTTTTGGCGGCGCACAAGGACAGGTAAACTTCCACCCCTCCACCCCTCCACCCCTCACATCCCCACGTTCGAGCCACGCACTTACACAAAGTTCGCGCTCAATCAACCCTGTCTTGAGCCCACTTAACACGCCGGCACCCTTGCACTCGCTTCTCGGAACGCGGCTTTGATTTATTTGCCACTCCCCCCGAAATGGCCAGGTCGGCCTTGCTTTCGACAATTGGCTTTGCGGCTACTTTAGACCTACACTTGGGCACTGAAAGAAAAGTTGGTAAGTGTTAAAGGATGTACTTACAAATTTGGTTATATTCTAAGAATATATGTAGGAGACATTGATGCAAAATATTATACCCAATCGTATACTGGAAAATATATACTATATGAAAATATATAATATATATTTTTTGTCGAGTGTAAAATCTCCCAGTGAATGTGTGTGTGTGCACGTGTCACAATTTCGGCAAAATGTCCAGCATTGCGTATACGCAATATGCCGTGGAGTTGCTTGTATGTATTTAAGCCTAAATTATTAACCGAACGGCAGCAGGAGCAAACAATATTGCTTTGCCATAAACGCGCACTTGAAACTAACACACACACACACACTCTTACACACACAGCCACCCGAATTACAAACACAAACACAAACGCGTACCATCCACACACACACACTCGCAGAGAGAAGCAAAATGGGTCGCAACGGCAATTTCATGAGTCATTTAACCGAGTTGTGCGAGTCGAGGAACTAAAAAGAAAGGCGAGGACGAACGGAAGGATCGATGAATGTTTTTTGGGTTGCCCGTTGTCGTTGTCGTACGGCACATGATTATGTTTATGAAACCGGGGGCAATGTTAGAGTGTGTGCGTGTGTGTGTGTGTGCGTGCCGCTGGGTGTTTGGTGTGTGTTATTGGACATTCATGCCGTTGAAGTGCGCACAAAAACATAAACACAAAATCGAAAAAAATAAAAACTTGCAACGGATGCGAGTGGCCAGTCGTCTGGTTTATTTCTTATAAAAGCGAATACACAGGGAGAAAATGTGAAAGAACGAATAATAAACTGTGCATTCATACAAGTTTTTTCAGGGGAAACAAACAAATAAATAGCAATGCCATACAGAAAATAATAACTATGCTTAGCTTTTTAAAACTTAATATAATATCATTTTACACTCTCTAAAAAGTATTATTAAAAAATTAAAAACAATAAAAATATCAACATATAATAGCTATAAAATGTATAGAAAATAATATTATTAAGTTATAGCTTATTATAACAATAGTTTATTAAAAATACAGACAAAGAATGAAGATATTTTTATCTGCAAAGAATTATAAATACCTTACAAAAAAAAATTTTTATAAATACCCCCAAAATTATTAGAAACATCTCAATATCCCATAAAAAAGATTTTTTTTCAGCGTGGTGTTAAAGTGTGTGGCTCCGGTCTGCTCATAAATACGAACAAGAGGCCAACAGAAAAATAGGGGCAAGAGGCGTGCCGAGCGGAAACACGCAACATTCACATCCACATTTGCCTTTAATCCGAACCTCATTTCGACATGGCTGCTGAAAATGGGAAACAAGATGCACGGGTATTCCGGGACTGACCCAAAAGTGCGGAAATTAAAACATATGTATTTATAGCCGCACCCACTTTGGCTTGTAGTCTTGTATCTTTATTGGGAAATCTAAATCTAGCTGCTGTGGAAGAACAACAAGAAGAGTGCCCGCCTCCAGCTTAAAACTGACCCCCACTTGGGGGAAAACCTGAACAATAACCACAGAGAAAATAGAAAAATAAAGGCAACAGAATATGCAACCAAGCGGAGCATGAAAATCTGCACCTAAGACCAGGATTATCCAAAAATAGGATGTCTTTTAATCGGTGTAATATCATAATGGATTGCTTTGAGAATCCAAAATTAAACTATTCGATGGTATAGAGGCTACTTTTTAAATTAATAAATAAGTTAAGTTAAGTTATAGTAGTTCATATTGGTATATTATGACTTATTTTAAAATATTTCTTAGTACGGTTAAATTAAAATTTGTTATTATACACTTCTTTAAAACACTAAAACAATGTAATTTCAAAGTTCATTAATGTTGGCAGGCAACATTTGGGTTCTCAGCTGCACTTAAACTTTCCGCATCCATATGATCAAGTTGGTCCTACTTCCGGCCACTTTCCCAGCGGGTTGCAAAAAGTTTTCCTCTTCGAAAAAAAAAATAAAAAAAAATAAAACTAGGAAAAGAAATATTGAAACGATTGCACTTGGACCAGGCAACACTGAAAAACCAAGAGGAGGCCCAAGTGCTGGTCAAGCTAAGACCGCTTCGGTCTGCTCTGCTCTGTTCTTGTTCCTGCCGGCAATAATCCGCTTTGCCACGCCCCCAAAGCCGAAGGCGGACTAAGGAGGAGCACCAGCAGCTGCTGTCCGGTCAGAGTTAAGTGCTTGTAAAATTACAGTTTGTGGATTTTGAGCAAAAAATTAATTTAGGCTGTGGAAAAACATATTAAAATATTGTGAAAAAAGAAATGGTTCAAGTGGATGTAATCTAAATCTTTTGGACAATATTTAACATTTTATTTCAGTTTCCAGTCAGCCAGTAAAAATATAAACAGTAAAGTTAACGAAAACTTTGGAAAATGTATATAAAATAACAAACTCTGTCTTCAGTATTCCTTCAATTAATAGCTTTTCTTCTTTCTGCTTTTAAATCGATTTCCGTTTTAACTTGACGCGAGTTCCAATGCACTTTTCCCTCTGGTTAATTTGGTTTTCCTTCATTTACTTGCAAGTCGCTTAAACCACTCGGCGGCAAATCCGAAGAACAGCTTAGCGCATTAAGTATACGACGTGTTGGGGCCACTGACCGCCTCAAAGAGCGTATTTAGCTCTCTGTGTGTGAGTTTTTGTGTAGTGGTGCAGTTCCTGCTCTATAATTTCATTTTAATAGGAGAAGGAATTTCTCTGGACTTTGGCTACTCATTTTCCCTTTCCCCCCACCTCCCCCTTTTATTCTCTGTGCTGGTTGCAACTGCTGGCAAAACTTTTAATTTAATTATAGTTCCATTTGTGGGCACTGCACACATGTCGGTTGGGGTTGGGGTTCAAGGAGACGGAGGAGAGATAGAACAGACACGCATAAGACTTTGCGGATTATGGGGCGTAATAAATGTCTGTACACACGTAAGCAAGTGAGCAGGCCTTTGTGTTTACACACACTGGCACACACAGGGGGATGAGGCGGGGGACACTTAAACCAATAAGAGTTGAACGTTGCAGTTTTCATAGTGCAATAAGATCCGGCTATATGTATATAGTACAGTTGCAGTGAAAATAATACAGCCAGAAAATGCGGTTAGCATACCTTCTTAGCACCAGTTTTTAAAAGTATTTTAGCGATTTAAAATTTAGGTACTCAGATATAAGAGTTAATAAAGTTTCAATATAATTAGAAAAAACTATTATTAGTTTTAAATGGGAGCTAACATTGGTTAACCTTTGTCTTGTATCTTAGGATCTTAATTTTAATACTTAACAAAATGAAATCCAAAGCCAACTTTTTTCTTACCAAAATGTAGTCTTAAATTATGCTTATAATTAAATATAATCAGTTTATCATATAAAATATAATGTAGATCAAATGTAATGTCGCATTATTATGCACATTTATATTTTGATATATAATATATGCTATTTTGTCTACTTTTTAATTGGCAGCAAAATGCAAGCCAAAAGCACCTCTCTTTTTGTTGTCTCAAATAATTATTATAATTATATATAAATAGTCTTTAATATATGATAATGAATGTGCACTTATACCTTAATAATTATTCCTAATATAAGAATCTTTTGAAAATAACCAACACAATTCATTATCAAACTTCTACAGTGCTGAACATAAACGTAAATATATACGCACAGCTGCAACTTTTCCTCTTGCATATATATATGTACATGTACATTTATTTTAATGCTGATTATCTTGGAGCTGCTCAGCTGGGCGAATAATCTAATAAAATACTTTCCGTGTGGGCAGATTGTGTTTTTTTGGGCGAAATGCAGATGGAATCGGAAGAGTGCCCTCAGCTCGGCCTTAATTAAGCAATGGTTTCGCTGGAATCAATCTGCTGAGTGATGGCCTTCTGCCGGAGCTCTCATGTGCATGCACACAAATATATATATGATGCATACATATTTATGGTAAATTAAATAAACCGCACAGCTCTCGGCCTCCATTTGTTAACGCACAGATTTTGCCGGCCGCCTTGTCATTGATTTATCACAAGTGGCTGCTGTAACAATTCAATAACTTTTCGGCCGAAAAAAGCCGCAAATAACTGAGAAAGACAAACGTGAAGAGAGCCCGGGACGCAAAGCCCGGCCGGAATGTATTATGGCCATAAACTGCAGCAGCCAGGAAAGCCGACAACAAGTTTACATCCATATGCGCCAGCTGGCAGTTGTACCCTAGATTTGTAGAGTACTAAAGAGTATATTGTAATTATAGAAGAGTTCGAAAGGGGAAGAACAAAATCAGTTGTACTCACCTTAATAAAAATCGTTTACACTTTTAAAACCAATGGAAAATAAATTAGTTCATGTTCGATTCGTTTTTTAACAAATATAATTATTATATTTATAAAATAATATATAAATATATATAAATATACATTTAAAAATTGCTTGCAAAATAACGTTAAGCTGGGTATTTTCTGGTCGGAACTGTGGAATATTGTTTACCTTATTTTTTTAACTTGGCCCCATTGGCCAACTGACTGATGACTGGATGCTGAGTGAGGACCACCTCTCCGCTATATCAAAAGCTTTCGTTTCCTTGTATTAATATATGGATTTTCGACGGTGAGAACTGGCTGGAAAATAAACTACCGAAAAGGGTCCTATAAAAGTGCAATTATGTCAGCATGAAACACGTATGGCAATAAAAATAAGATGTCAAAGCAAATATTAAAGGAACAACGAAATCTAAAGGATACATATTAAACATATATTTCAATTTGTTGTATTATTTAAAAATATATGTTTTTATGTATATATTCTAAACGTAGTCTTTCAATTTGCATAGCTTAACTAGCTAAATTCATAGTCAAACTCAATTAATTCTGCAAGCTTTATTCGTAAGCCCAACAATTGCATGAAGGCCTTTGACATATTTAGTAATATATAAAAAAAAGTACGTTTCCAAGTAGCAAATGTAGTAGCAAACAAAACAATTAAAGGCTATTACAAAGCTGTTCGTAATTGATCTAATATGATTTCCTCCTCACTTATTATTCCCAATTCTGCATTGCCTAATTAGCAATTTGGATCCTGGCCCAACCAATCAAGTTGATGCCATCTGTTTGATGGATCCATTGTTCCTTTGGTTCCCGAAATCCAGCTTCCGACATGGTGGGTGGCCATTGGGCTCTAATCCCACTCAAAACCCAATTTTCTAGACCGCATTCCGTTGGTTTGACTGGCGCAGGATTCACACATTGCGCAACATCCATAAACAGGCTATTAACACCTACAGCCCCGTACAGCTGCTGCATTATAATGCGGGCATGCCACTTGTAGCGAAATGAGAGCCACCGTGCCACTGCCACTGCATCCAATTGCATTTTGCAGTTGCAGGACTCCAAAGAGCCGAATTACACATGGTTAGGTGAAATGCGGTGAGAGCGGGTCGAGGGGCGGAGTGGAAAGTCATGCATACGGTAGAGGAAATTATATGGCTGGACATAATATATGAAACATTATGATGATGTTGTCGACGAGGCTGTGCCACCTTGATGCGGATTACAGATAGAAAAATAATGATTATTGTGACAAGAATCAGAATTTGAATTAAAAACAAAAAATATATAACTAATAAAAATATATTTTATTAAAAGACCACAAATGATTTTAATGCAAAAAGCTTACAAGTTTTAATCTTGATCTATTTTTATTATTATTTTTCTTTCTCTGTAAAAACGCGGGAATAGCGAAAAGTTTTGTCGACATAAAACAATAAAAGTTTTTCGCTTATTGCCCACTTGTCCTTGAGTGGTTTTGCATGAAGTCCGACCGACCCAGTGTTTTCCCGCTTTTCCGCGAAACTTTTCGTCAATAAAACACACATATATATGTGTATGTAGCATATTTTGCAGCGGCCATTAAGGAAGCGGGACCTGTATGTGTACACATATTGATTTTCCATCAGCGCTCACTCAACTGTTTAACTATGTGCTAATATTTATTAAAACCGAGCGACGTAAGGCCGCACGTAACGTAATGGCACGTAACGGTGTAAGGGCTCTAAGTTACGACGAGAATGGGGCCGAGCACAACATGATGTTAGCCCCGGCAAATGTGTGGGTAATGTGCTGCAAGGACTCGACATTCATTATGCCTCCCCCTGGGCTGGCTGGCCTACATGTCGTATGATTAATCCCGTTTCATTATATTATCGCTTATGCCACATCCCCCTCGCAGCTAGGTCCTTGCTTCTCCTCCAGCCGCGTCCTTTGTCCGGGCATGAAAAATGGCTTGCCCCTTTGTTTTGCCAGCATTTAGTTGTAGACTCGAGTCTCACTTTTACTTACGCATAATTTATTACACATTTGTTCGGGCCATCAACCCTCCTCCCACGCAGCCCAAGCGCTTGACCATTAAAACAACTCAATTAACAGTTGACATAATATGCTTTAGTTTCCTTCGGTTTTCTTTTTTTTTTCAGTTTATCCTCGTTTTATTTTCAGGTTTCTCTCACACATTTTAAATTCTTACACTTTTAAAAGATTTCTGTTTCAGTTTCTCTTCGTTTATCGTATGTCTGTGTGGCTCATATTTAATTGAAGGTTACTTTCAAATGTTACGTTTTCTTTTTAGCTTTGATAACATTGTTGATTCTGGGGGGTCGGGGGTTGTGTTAAATAAACTAGGTTTCTTTAATGTATATATATAGCATTTCTTTATATAATAATTTTATAAATACACATTTACATATATAATATTTATTTCAGTTTTATGCGGTCTTTTAGTTTTCATTTCATGTTTTTCCTTCTTTATTTTTGCTTAGACTTAAAGTATCTTAAGAACTTGCCTGATGAAAGTGGAAATGTTGACAGAACTTGATTGAGCAGAGTGATGGGAAAACACCTTAACCATTTAAACATTTCACTTGACACAAAGGAATATTATGTGCGATAATCAAAACCGCTTGACAGCGATTTGCAATAAATATTGAATATGAAACGCCTCATCAAACACAATATGAATTCTAATTTGATTCCATATTTTTTCGCTCCTGTAGCCTTTGGAATTTAAACAGAATTTACTTGCATGAAATTTCGAATGAATAGATATTGAATGCTTATTTTGTTGATATATTTTACATGGTAGTTGGAAAAAGCTTATGAAAAACATGTTGGGGTTCGATTTGCTTTGATTTAACCTCTGAATACTCATGCTTGGTTTCAATAGTTCTTTTTTGTTTTCTGTCTGTTATCTTTGTTAAGTTTTATTTTTTTGC
This sequence comes from Drosophila bunnanda, assembly GCA_035046265.1. Lineage (NCBI taxonomy): Eukaryota > Metazoa > Arthropoda > Insecta > Diptera > Drosophilidae > Drosophila > Drosophila bunnanda. Next base: position 2,470,834 of record JAWNOB010000130.1, read on the forward strand.
TTACTGCTTAGCTTGATTAATGAAACTTTTTCCCATTTATTTTAATTTTATTCAATACCTCTTTTGTTTGCTTTATTTTTTGTGTAACATTTGGATTTTATTGGGTTTTCCTTTTATATATTCGGTTAGCTTTACGTGCTCTATGGCAAAGTTTGGTGTGATGACAGAAATTAGCCAGACAAAAAAGGTTTGAGTTGCAACCAAGAGAGGAAATGGAAAATGGAAAATAAATCGTGGAAGTTCGGATGGAAAATGTTCTTGAAAACATTAGAATAATTGTGGAAAATTCAACATTTTAGTTAGATGTTAAATACCTTTACTCCTCTGGGTATGTCTTAATGTATCTCTTTTCTTTTTGTTTAACACTTGACTAATTTTTGCTCGCATTGAGTAACAACAAATAAATGTATGAAATGTGCAACAATTTTCCGTCCTCGCCGATTGTATCCTAAATTCAAACCGTCCTCTGCACGTTGGGTAGTAATACTTATGTTTATTCAATTTGTACATTACACAAGAACGAAACGAAACAACTTATTCGAGGGTTGCTCTTTTCAAATACTTTATGACTTAATTTCTAACCATTCAGATGCAGCCAAAAGAAAAATTCTCCCCTCGACGAGGTCTGCCTCCCTCCCTCTTATTTTGCTTTAACTTGTAGCTAGGTTTTCCTTTGCCTTAGTTTTCTTTTATATTTTACACAGTGTTGTTTTTCTTTTCGTTTTAATTTCTGGTATGTTTTTTTTCTGTTTTCTGCTTTAGCCTGTACTTGAAGTTGAATGTTTTTTAGTTTGCGTTTTGCTAATTGCCTTTCGGTTGAATATTTATCTGTCTATTAGGATTTCGCAAAATGCAAATGAGAATTTTCGCTTTGCCTTTGGGGGAACAGTCACAAAGTGGCAGTCGAGAAGCGTTTCCTGTTCTGGTATTAGCTGGAAAATATATTACTGTATTTTGTTTTTCTTTCGTTTTTCTGTTAGCCTACTTTGAAGGGTAGTTTTGGGTTAAGTTTTCAGCTATCAAATAGTACCGAAGGTCGGAAAGAGTCGATTGAAAAAGCGCCTCTAGGTATGCTATGCAGCCTATTTACACAATTTCCAAATCTAGGAGCAGGGGAACCAAGGACTTAGATAGCTTCATTGTATGATACAAAGTCGTACATAAAAAAGGCGACAACTTGGCTTGATTTCGATCTTGATCTTGACATTATCTCTAGCATAGTTCATATTTCATATTTTTTACGTTTCTCTCGTTTTGGTTTTTGTGCTAAATATTACGTATACGTCGCTGATTCATAGAAAAACGCAGTAGCCAGTAAAGTTATGTTATATGTATACGCTTTATAGTTATTATAGTTACAGCTTACGGTTGAGTTAAGAGTGGCCTCGAGGGCGGGGCAGCCAGGAGTGGGTGAGTTCACCTGATGTCCGTCTCGAAGAGTTGCCTAGACGTGGCCGCCTCCGTTCTTGATTGTAGTTTCAGTTGCTGCCGGGACTGGAAAAAGTCCTTAGGCTCCTGCTCCTGCTCCTGCTGCGTCCACTGTCCCAATATCCTTGGCCAGGGCCAGCGGCCACACCACCGCCAGCGCTGGCACCTCAAAAGGCTAGCGAGGATGTATTGCAGCGCATGTCCCGACGACGCTTCTCCTCCTGCTCCTTGAGCCTCGCGGCTCCTCCGCTTGGCTGGGGAGAGCGGGGGCGTGGCCAGAGCGGTGCCCAGCAGCGCAGCGATCCACCGGCAAGCGCCCAGCTGAAGAAGCACACACACAGGTACACAAACAGACAGCGAGTGGGCGAGGGGCGAGGATGCGCTGGTGCCGCGTGCTGCATTGCTGCTGGGAACTCCCCTGGAAACGGAATGGGAAACACCTGTTTAATTTACATCTTTATTGCTGTCCTCATACTCAGACATTTGGGGGCAACTGAAAAGTCGTTAAGTAGTGTTTTGAGAGCGGGGAAAAATGGCGGTGACTGTAAGTGGGCTTGAGTGTGTGCTGAACCTGGGGGAAGTCCCACCGAAATTGGCAAGGACTCGAAAATAAAATCGATGAAAGTGTACTTATAAGAGAGAAGTTAGCACCAGCTTGGTCGCCCGTAGCATTTGGGAAGTTTTTATATTATTTTTATGTACTTATATTCGCAATATTTATTTAACTTATAAAGAGATTAAAACAGTCCCTTATTTTTAATAAAAATATTCAAAACAAGGTCCTAGCAATCTCATAATCTTTACTCCCCCTGCATGTATCAAGTGTCCTTGCCGAGTTCACTTCAAATAAAAGTGGAAACTAGCTCGCTCCCCCTATATCCTACGTCCTTAATGCCGCATAATCCCCCCCTACACTAACCGGATTACCAGCTCCACACAATAGGGGGAGCCGGTGGTGATAACCAAAGAGCTGTCAAACAATAAAACTGCACAGATAAACAGAAAGCTGAAAACAATACAAAGATTGTCGCCAAAGTCAAAACAACAGGCCAACAAACAAACAGCCAAACAAACTAACAAAAAGAATCCTTCGCTCTGCGGCTCGGAATAAAGGCATCACACAGACAGACACAGTGAAACCGTCAACTGTTTACAACTTACTGGAAGTGATACAAATACAGGTGCAAGAGCTGTGAATGCACCTGCAAACAGAAAGTGAAAATCGCCCACCGTTGCGAGGAGAAGGCTTATACAAAAAGTATTTCAAACAAGGCTTTACTTGGGTCAGAAATTGTATTGTTAAGCGGTGTAAGGGTCGCGCAAAAATCACAAATATCAGAACTGAGATTATTTTTATACCCTTGCAGGATATTATCATTTCAGTCAGAAACGGTGAAGAACTCATTTCCGACCCTATAAACCATATATATTCTTGATCAGCATCAACAGCCGAGTCAATCTATACATGCCTGCTCAAAAAATACATTTTCGAAAATTTTATCAAAATTTCAAAAATCGGCAAAAATTTTAATTTTCTAAAAATTTAAATTTTAAATGCAGATGTATTAACGTAAGAAAAACTATCATAGAAAAGCTTTCCGAACTAAAATTAATGCTTTTTCAGCTTAGTTATGAGGTTTTTAATTTTTGATTTGTGGAAAAAATTTCATATCGATAAGTATCGATGCAAATGCGAATATTTTAAGCTTGGTATAAAAACTTTGGCTTCCCTAAATTTATTATTCTTTCTTAATAGTATTCTTATATCTATTAATATATATAAAATGAATATTTATATTAATATTTTATAAAATTACTGTTCTTTCATTTATTTAGTTCTGTAATCCCTGCTTTAAAATAATTTGTTAAGTTGAACAAACCCTTTTAAAACTCTGAGTTCCCATTTTTGTCTGCTAAAAGCTTATTGCCATCAACATTTTCTTTCATTGAAAACAACAAAGAGTATTTCAACAAAAATTCAAAAGTTTTGGCTGAGCTCCCTCCCCGGAATGGAATTTTATATTTCCATTAACAAAACTTAATAAGTTTTGATTCTAAAAAAGTCAACAAAGCAATTTCAACGCACTGCAGCTGCAGGACTCAACTTGCACTTGAAGTCCTTCCTCAACCAAGTCTCAAAGCCTGAAAGTCTGACAGCGACCCAAGCGAAAACTGCAAGGCTCTGAATCCGATGAAGTCCATGTCGATGTCGCTGGGGATTCGCCAGACAACAAGAAAACAACATATATATAAATACATATTTATATATATATATATATTTATATATATGTATATAGTATAGGTGGTACAGGTAACAATAAAAAATAAAAGCAAAGTAAAGCCAAAAGCAAACAGAAGAAAGGAAAGTGAGAGGGATAAACTTTCGACTGCAACGCAACAAAGGCAGGTATTGGCAGAAACAACGGCGTTGGCTGGCATAAAATAATAATAATAATAATAATAACAAACAAAGTTAAGCAAAAGTAAAAACAAAATGTAACAGCAATGGAACAATGGTGAAAGTAGCAGAACAAGAGACAAAACATAATAATAATCAGAAACAAGTGTGCCAAAGCAGTTAACGGAAACAACGCGCATTGCATGCACAATATGCTGACAGGGATGAGTGCCCCTCACGAACACCCCTAAAGCCCGATTTATGCACAGAGAGAAAATCTTAATTACAATTAATTTCTTGTTAAATTTAAAAAAAATATATATTAAACAGATTAAAAAAAATATGCAACAAATTTTGTATGTAATACAGTTTAACCTGTAATTTTTAATGGCTTTAAATCACTAAACTTTTGCAAAATAAAATACTACATATTTTATATCTTATCTAAATCTATATATATTTTAAAAACATTAATTGACTTTTACCTAGTAATTTGATACAATAAGCATATCCTGCTCACTAACTTCGATCCCGTTTTCTTATAAAAATGTACTAAGTTTCTAAAGATTTTTTCTTTGCTTTCATAAGAATAATTAAGAATATTTTTTTTCCGTGCATGTATAATTGTGTGTGTGCTTTGCGAAAAAAAAAACGCCGTGTGACATTATCTAACAGACACCGTTGCTGCGACAACGACGACAACTTGACATTAGTGAAAGTCGCAAAGGAAGTGGCGTGCAGCGACTGCTGCTGGTTTTGCTTTTCCTACTTTTCCTGCTGCTGCGAGTAAGTTTTCCTATCCACTCAGTGGAAGTAGGCGGGGAGGCGTAACATAAACATAATTTTCATGTGGCACGCGTGCCAGATACAGCGGGGGCAAGGAGGCCAAGATCCCCGAAAGTCGAGTGCATTTAAATACACTGCTTTTGAGCTATGTTGAGATAAAATATAATAATGTTTAAGAGTCTTCTAATTAACTTAACTTACAATTTATTTCTATAAATAATTGAGTCCATAGGAATATATAAATATGATCATAGATCCTAAATATAAAGAAACAAATGAAGTAAGAGCTTGTTATTTAGATTAACCTTATTAATTTCGATTTAAAATATTTATTCTTAAACCTTTAGATCTTTATGACATTGCATCGTGTAAGTTAATTAAAATATCACTTAATAATTTGTTACAAATCCATTTCCTAAGCTAACAAACTCCTTGAATGTTAGTATATTTCCCTGCATTTCACATTTTTACCCCCTGGCCAGACTCGCTCGGCAAATGTTGATGGCTGCCGGAGTGGTTGGCAGATGGGGATAAATGGATGGAGGGGCTCTGTGGTTAATGATTATACGGTTGGATGGGGAAAAAGCGGAGGGGAAACGACGACTACTAACTGTCTCTCCATTCTCTATGATTTTCACGTGCCACTTTTAGCAGTTTTCACTTAGCTGAACTCCCGCCTGGAATCTGGTACGTGGAAATATTGAAATAGACACCTATACCCCTCCTCCAATTGCTACCCTCGTATAATCAATATTTGCTCATTGGTTTCCGAATCGATTTTCCTGAACTCTTACTTTCCTGGCTTGTCTTGTTGATGTTACGATGTAGTTTCGACGTAATTTTGCTTTAGTTTTGTCGTAGTTTCGCCGGGTTTAAACAACACTTTGTTGGACATTTATTGTCACCTCTTGCTCGTCTCCACCCTTCGATTATCTGTGGCAGTACTTAGCACCCCGCTGTGTGTTGGACTCTTTTTCCCTTATTTTGTAGCTGCCCTGGATCTTTCCGTGCTTCTGTGTCACTTCTTGGGCTGCCCCGAGGAGCTTTAGCAGCTGCAATTTCTATGGCTGCCTTTGGACAGATTTTAAGCCATTGATACGCTGACTCAGGCCTGGTGGCAAGTATTAGCTGCTCCAAAGGGGATTGGAATGGGGATCTTCTACGCTTTGCGACAGAAATTCTTCAGCGGTTTTCAGCATTTAACGTTTAGTTCTTACAAATTAAAGCGGTATTTACTTAGAAACTGAGTATCCATGGACATTCCTTGAGCTACAGTAATCTTTTAATTCAATAGCTACTTGGAGAGTCCTTGAGTTCTTCTTTTGTCACTTGAAGTGCTTGAAAAGATCTTCAAAATAAATACTAAGATGGACTAATGAAAATAAAAAGCAATCACTACTTGCTGTTCTGATTTAAAGATTTAATTATTATGGTAACTACATTTTATTTACTTTTCGATTTTACTTCTGATTTTGTACACAACCCAATCCGATTTGTAAAATTTTTTCTGCATCATTATAGATTTTCCTTTAGTATTTTTTTTTTTTTGTGGCTGTAGTGGAAGTGACCTCTTTTTTTATCAATGCCTCACCAACCCCTTTAACCTATTATATGTATGGCGCTTCCTTTTTGTTGCCTGCCATCGCATTTACCCATTAGCATTCCCATTGTTTTATTCACATTTTTGTGCAGTTCCAATTCGAATTTTCCTCTCAATTTTTTGTGCCCGTTCCCCCGTCATTGTTTTATTTTTTCCAATGTCCTGTGGCGGCGCATGATTTTGTCAATGTGTATGTGGGTTGTCGTTGATTTTACTTACCATTGAGCACATGTACGGTAACGCTTTTGGGCTTTGCATTTGATGGATTACATTGATAATGCCCCGAATCCGAGGGACGCGCCGATTTAATTAGAAGGAACGACGTGGTCGTATCGCCCTTATTGGTGACCACCGACACACCGCCGCGCGGCGAATCATAGTTGATAATCTGCGGATGAGATGGAAACTTCCGAAAGTCATAAAGTATTTTTCCTACAAATTGGCCCGGCTACGGGCGGATGGTCATAACATTTTCTAAGCCATAAACCAGAGGCCAGATTACGCATACGCACTGTTGCACACTTGGCAAATTAAAATCGATGGGCGGAGAGTTAAGGCACTGAGGATGGGAACGGAAAAAAGCCGAAAATATGCTAAGTAAGGGAAGAGCAAGATTGCAAATAAAACCAAAGCAAAACAATAAAATTAAATCTGTCGAGGGCACAAGTAAAAAGAGAGAAGATCCCAACCCTCCTACTAATGGCAATATTTTTTTCCCCCGTTTCTATAGAAAACCCATAACAATGGCTGGCGACCGTCAACCCTTGTGGCATTGTTGCTGCCGCTACTCCGTACAATAAGCCAGCCGTGAAGTGTGAGGAAAACACCTAAAGTGGAAACTAAAACGTGGCTCAGACCAAACAAAACCGAAATCCATTTAAAGCCCAAGCCAGAACCCTTTTTCCCAAACCCAAAGCCCCAGGCTCCAAGCCAACTTCCTTCCTTAAATGGCATTTCCTTATAAGAAAAAAAAAGTAAAGAAAGAAAGACGAAATACGAAAGAGGGAAAGTTTTGCCCGGCAAAGCTAATTTAAAAGTTACTAAATTGAACACTAAAGGGTTCCCAGACTCTGGCGGGTGGAAGCGATAATAATGCCCCAAAGTAATTGCGTGTCCTGGCAAATGGCATTGGCTTACGGTCACAGGACTCAGACTCACAGCATTATTATGATTCCAGAAGATATAGGCCGGCGGCTCCGGTGAGTTGAGTATGACACAGGTGAGATTTATAGTTGAACCGCTTTCTATATACAAATCGGGTGCCCCGATAATTTCCGTTGAAGGTTCTGCGAACGAAAGGAAAAAGAAACAAGAACAGAACCCAATTAAACGAGTGTAATTAAAACAATTTTATTCGGAATTCAGCTGGAATAAAATAACAATTAGCTACGAGGAAGACTCTTGCCCTTGGGGCACTCGAAAGTGCGTCGTGGTGGGGTGTGGGAATTTCAAAGAAAATCCAAGCAAGGGGAGAAATGATTTCCATCCTTTTGAAACGCAAAAGCAATTGAAATGCGCGAAAAATGAGATGGAAATATTTTGCATTTACACTTCGTTCTTCAGTTACTTAATTCAATGATAATTTAATGTGAAAACTTCAGCGTCTCTGGCGGATGAAAGGGAAATCTTTTCACAGAAAAATCATTTACATTTCCAGTGAAACTTAAAGGTTATTTATTGGGTATTAACATAAAATGTGATTAGAGTTTTCCCAGGCAAACTTACCAACGACATTCAGGTGAATGTAGTGACTCATGTGGGGTGTGGTCGACACCTGGCACTCGTAGATCCCAGAGTCGCGATGTTGCGGGTACTTGATCTGCAGCATCCAGTCTTCGGTTTGCGGCTGATGGATGGCCCGAAAGCGCTGATCCGAGGTGTACGTGTACCGGCCAACAGTCAGCAAATGAATGTCCCTGTGCCGAACCCAGGACACCTGAAGCAACATCTAAAATAAACCAAGGAGGGGGCGAAAGTCTTCAGATTTCAGATTTCATTTGTTTGGCAAACAGTTTAAAAAGTCAATTTCATACGCAGCTGCTCGAATGAGCCGCACACTGAGGGGTTGCCTCTTGTGTCAGACACACACACACGTTTAAAATGCAAATTTATTTTGAAATATTTTATATGATTTTTTTCACATTTTCTGTTCGTGTTTCGCTGTGTGTTTTTGCTCGAGGGTGAAACCTTTGCAGGGACAAAGGCTGGGGTGAAATGCGCAGAGTCCTTTTGCCAGACAACCTGGCCCCGACAAATTGAATGTAACACACACGGCAACATACATGTACACAGAAAACAAAAATGAACTTAAAATTGTGTCGGAAATCTACCTTGACTCACAGAAAATTATATAATAAATATTCAAACCAGTACTTTATTACCTTAAAATCAATTAAAGTTATTGGTAGTTACTTTACTTTTATGTACCAAATTAAAAATCTCTGCAAAATTAATAGTAATCATATGGCATTCGTAAATAATGGCTAAGTTAGGTTCCGATTAAATTATGTTAACTATATTAGCTTAAATGAAACCAAGAATATTCTGCGTATTTTCCAATCATAAACATTAGTTTTTTTCCGGTGTGCTCGTGTGACCACGCCTGAAACGCCTTCAGAAACCACCTGCTGTTTAATGCTCAAGTTTTCCCTGTCCAGGAGGCGCAACATTTTTAAGTGACGCTGATTTAGGGGTTGCCTCCGGCGGGTGGAGTGGGTGTGCGCTGAAAGGTAAGAGTGGGCGGGGACACACCTGGCCGTGTTGCGTGTCATACGTCAGCTGCTAGCTGAATATTTTCAATTTCAATGACAACAGCTTAGCAACATCCTGCCTAACGATGAGCGACGACGCCCAGGACGAGGACGACTTTTGGCAAAGTTAATGGCCAAGAAACTCGGGAGAACATGGAAGGTGGGAGGTGAGCGATGATAGAAGGTAGGTCCCTGGACCAGGTGTTAGTTGCCAGACACAAAGGTAAACTTTGGCAGCTGCTTAAGCAAAGTTGCATGTAATTAACACCAAAAGTCCTCAAGCACAAATGCGGAAGGAATGAGTGAGTTTGCAGGAGGCAGCCAGCATTAACTTTTCCTTCACCCTCAACTGCACGAATTTTCCAGAGACTTTCCTCCCGTAGATTTTTATATGCGCATTAAGCTTGTTTACAGTATCGTAAAATTTTTAGCATATCAATATTTTCTTTCATTTTCCCCGCTGCCCTACCAAAACGAACATCAAAATCTGAAAAAATTCTTTTACAGCTCAATTTGTGCAGACGAGTCAAGGTACATAAATTTGTTGGCACCTTTCTTTGCTTTGGTTTTGAGGTGAAAATTACGTCCAAAATATGGATAATTTACGAGAACTTGGATAAGAATTCAAGCATACGAAGTGTATTTTAAATCCTTAATTGAGTTTACAATATGATTTATAGTGAAAGTTTAAATCAATATAAGAACTGATGTTTCTGTTGTTGAAAATATAAAATATATATATTAAGAAATGTTTATGAAAGCTTCGAAATTATTAAAAAGAAAGAAAAAGCTTATCAATTATGTACTAAAATATTGATATATTCAAAAAAATAAATAAAATATATAAAATACAACAAGTAAGAAAAAGATTCAAGGGAATATCACATACTTTAAGTAAAACCAATAACCCCTGTAGTCATGTCCTTGCTAAGCTAGTAAAGAAGAAAGAAAAACTACATACAATACCTTTTGAAAACATAAATAAAGCACTATCTCCTTTTGCGGACCATCCATCCACACAGCCATTAAATGGTTTTCTTTATTTCCATAGAATTATGAGAAAAATGGCGATGTTTCTGTGTGGGGCTGGCATTAAAACATAAAGCTTTCCCCGAGCAAAGCGCAAATGAAAAACGTCATTAATAATGCAGAGACCATCAACATCCGTTCGCTGTTTATCATTATAGACGGTGTGAAGCAAAGAGCACACGTATATGTACACGAGCATAAAACAGAAGGATTTCTCTTTTTATCTTTTTATTTTCCTCCTTAGCCGTTTCAGCATCACAGCAGCTTAGCTCTCGGCCCAGATGCTGCCAAATCTCAGCAGGAATGATGTATTACCTTAGTCCGGGGGGAGGAGGCAAAAACTGAAGCGCGGAAGTGGGTGGTATTTTGGGGCGAACTTGTGGCTACGCTTGTGGCATGCCGCAGAGAACTGAAAGCTAATTAGATTTTAAGCTGCCACACGAAGGTAATGAATATATTTTACAGGTTGCCTAATGCTTCTCGGTTTTTCTTCTTATTTTTTTCTTATTCTTTCAGGCAGCTGATGAGCCAGAAATGGATACTTTTAAAGGATGTATGGCCAAATAGAATTTTATTTTTACTCAGCGTTAAGAATTAACAAAAGGTGTCTAGATAATGAGGCTTATATTAATTTAAGCTCATAAATTAATGTTTGCAAAAGAAAAAGGATATTTTAACCAACAACATATTATTAGTATGTAGTCTTTTATTTATAAAATTATTGCTCTTTAAGCAACTGAATTATTGTTTTGAATTATGACACATTGCGGCTTTTCAATTTATTTAATTCCATTAATTTCCCATTAAAAATGTATTTCCCAAAAACCTATTTCCTTCCATTCCGCATAACATTTCACACCCAACAAACTTTTCAGGAAATTTGAAGAGTTTTCTTATTAATTAACTCGTGCTTCAGGAAACATATAGACCCAGAGATCGATGAAGTTATCCCACTTAGCACATCTAATGAAGTTATCCTTGGAAAGAAGAGTTCTACCCCACCTGCCCCACATTGTTGTGGTGCAAAAAACTTGAACATTGTCCTATGGCAAGGTGAAAAGCCATCAGCTACCGCCCCAAATTGAGGTTGCCTGCCCACCCACTCTCTAGAATTTAATAATCACGCAAATTAGTTTTCGAAACCGCAACTCAAACAAGACCCAAACCCGGGCTAATCACAGCCTGCCAGAAAGTTCGCTGCAAAATGGGAGCAGCGGGAAACCCGCTTCCCGTCCTCCTTTTTCCGTTTCAGAGCCAGAATGCCGGGACATGTAACATATTATTATCGGAAAAACGGCCAGGGACCTTCTCCGGTCGGTGGCGACGCCGCCGGAAGTGACGGAAGCCAAATGACTACGGGCCCCCTAACTAACTGGACTCCTGCCGAGCAAGCAGGAAAAGCCAGCAAAAAAAAAACAAAACGAAAGGCGTTTTTGGGAGCCTTTTTCCCTCATTTGAATAGTTTTTCCCCCGGCTGTCCAGGTGGATGAAGGTCCTCCAGCCGGAAGTGGAAATGGAAGCAGTGGTTCTGGAGATTGTGTTTGTGAAATGTTTGCGGCACTTCCTTCCGCTCACGACGAAAAGTTGAATAAAGTAAAATCTGTTTCCTGTTTGGGTATAATTAATCATTTTGTTCTCTGGCAAGCGGAACAATTAGCCAGCCGGGCCCCACAGAAAAAACTCCATGTGGGTGCAGTCAACGTGCTAATTAGGCCCCCCAAAAAAGAAATAGGAAAATTGGGAAAACACTGGGACAGGACGAACTCAACCACAGACACAAATCGCATTTTGATTTGGCAACGACTAAGTAATTACAGGATAATTGCGTGCAAAAATGTCAAACGATTGCCGCATAACTTTGTAATGTTTCAAGAGAAATAGCATTGACAGAATAATCTTTATTATCTTTCTTTTTAATTACTAGACTTCATTTACTTTTGCTTTTTTTGGTTTAAAGAGTGTAACACAGACACAATATACAAAACTCTTCTCAGAATTAAAAAATATACATTTTCTTTTAATTTAATTTCCTTCTCTACAAAAGCCCCCACCCTTATTGGGCAAATTTTATTGGCAATAAAAGAAATGCAGATGGAAGCTGCTACATGTCACTCACCGTTTTGTTGCCCAGGTTCTTGACGCGACAGTTCAAATAGGCCGTCTTGCCCAGCAGGGCGGTGACGTTCTTGGAGAAGGCCTGGTCGAAGTAGGGACCCGCATTGCGGGCCTCCTCCAGCAGATCGATGCTGTTGCGATTGATGCCGGATGCCATCTGTGACGGGAACGTGTTGCTACTGCCGAAGCTGCTGGCCTTGTGCAGGCTGCTGCTGGGAATGCCAACGATTGTAGTCGAGCTGCCGATGGAGCTCCTGCTGGCATCGGTCGTCATTGAACTGGATTCGGAGGCGGACGCGGACGAGGACGATGATGAGGAGGCAGAGGATGAGGCTGATCCGATGACTGCCTGGTGGCCATTTTTGTTATTTCCGGTGGCATTGTTGCTGCTTCCGCTTCCGGCGACACCAGTGGGACCAGCTGCCTGCTCAGCAGATCCTCCTCCAGCCTCGGTATTTGGTATGGCATTGTTACTGCTGCTCATATCCTTTGATTTGTACGAGTCACGCTGGGCGGCGTAAACTGAAATAAGTGAAGGGAAAAGATTGGTGGGTTTAGGAGAAATATTCCACAAATATATCTTAAACAAGAAAGGAAACCAACTTCGGAAAGCTGTAGTTAGTTTGGAATTGCATAATTGGACTGAATCGGGAATCGATCATAACTAAGCTTAAAGTATTTGAGTTTCTTTAATCGTTATTTTTATATGACAATTTTTTCCACAAAATGAAATTTAAAAAAACTCATAACTAATCTAAAAAAGCTTTAATTTTAATTCGGAAAGCTTTCCTATGTTAGTTTTCATTAGGGCAATACAACGGCATACTCAAATTAAAATTTTAGAAAATTTTAATTTTTGGCAATTTTTGAAAATTTTAACGATGTAACCCCTTATAAAATTTTGAAAATTTTTTGAAAAAAATTTTTTTTGACCGGACATGGCTCGATCAACTCGGTTCTTGATGCTGATCAAAAATATATATAGTTTATAGGGTCGGAAATTATTTTTCAGAGATTTACAAGGTTTTGACTAAAAATATAATACCCTGAAAGAATGTAATATGTTCATTATATACTTTATTAGAAGAGGTCCTTCTTATTTATTTAAATATCCATTTTTTGATCTTTAGATATAATTAGATAAAATTAGATAGGTAATTTGCATGCCTAATACATCGATTAACACGTGCGAAGGTGCGTTTAAATTAAAGCCGCGTAATCAGCAATATCAGCAAATCGTTCATTGACAACAATTCCGAACAGTTAACAACAAATTTAGCTGATAAAAACAAAATTGACCGTGTCATAAAGATTAAAAACAAATCAAAGAAGCTAAGTGAAACTAATTGCGGTCACTGAAAGGTAAGGTTCATTTAATTTCACAAATATTTGCAATGAAACAAATACTATGTTGAATGCATTTACTAATAAATTTGTTTAAATATGGATATATTAAAATAATAAAAGGTGATAGATTGACTAATTTGCAACTTGCTGATAAAATATTTACGAAGAAAACATCGGACTTGGCTAGTCTGGGGCATGGCGATAAGGTTGGCCAAAAAATAGTTGGCCAAGCTCAGCCAGTCCAATGTACAGCGAACTCTGTAATCACGGTTGGCGGACATGACTCTTAAAATAAACCGACCAGAATAACTCACCAAGACTCAGGCGATGTGGACAGTGTGAACTTTTTAGCCATTTTCTATATAGTTTTAAATGTTTTACGATTATTTTTGAAAGAAACTATTAAAAAGCTAAGAAATTCGAGATATAAATTACCAAGAATATTAATTTATGATTCCCTGACTTATGTTATAATAGAATTTATCTTAATATTTTTTTTTTTAGTAAATAATTTAAGCAATATGCCATCTCTGGCATTAAATAATTTGGATTTTTAGCAATATTTTTTTAATTTTCGCCATTGATCTAAGGCATATTAGAGGGAATTTACTATTTTCATGTATTTTCCTTCCTCCAACATAGCTTAGCAAATATTTATTGTAAAATATGAATAATAATAGCCACATTTTAGCAATTCTAAGCTGAAATATTTCACATAATCAACACTGGAAAGAGCGAACCATTGAGTTCGCCAGATAAGATTAAGCGGTTCCCGGTTAAAGGGTTCTAGAGTTCTATAAAAGCCGCAATGCTCGAGGCTGGGGAAGTCATTAAAGCTTACTGCAGAATCGGTTATAGACATGGACTTGGCAATGGCAAAGAATTCTTGGCGGCTTCTTCTACTGGGCCTTATCCTGGGGCTACTGCCTGGCATGAGTCAGCAGGTGCGTGAAGAGATTAGGGGGTTTCCAAGTGCCAGATTCCAGGTTGCCGGCTCCCGGTTCCCGATAAGCCGCACTAATCGGACATTAATTGTTTGTTTATTAGACTGATTAGCTTTCCACGTTCTCCGGCTTTCCAGGCGGCACTAGCCGAGGCAGATTACTATACGGCCGGAGTGGTGGAATTCCGCCAGTCGGTGATCAGTTTGACGGAGAACGTGGAGGCCTATGTGGAGATCATACACTCTGAGAACGCCAGTGCCACGGACATCATTGTCTTTCCGGAGAGCACTCTGAATGGCTCTGGTTCCATGACATTTGTGCCCGATCCCGAGGATGAAATCGCTCCCTGCCTGAGTGATCCCAATGCCACCCACTATGAGGAATTCCTGGTGACCATATCCTGTGCGGCCCGCAATGCCAGCAAGTATGTGGTGATCAATCTCACTGAGAAACAAAAGTGCGAGGATGTGCCTGAGGACACTAGACCCTGTGCCTCCAATGGCTTGAACACCTACAACACCAACGTGGCCTTCGATCGCCAGGGCGTTGTGGTGTCCCGGTATCGAAAGGTTCACCTGTACGGTGAGAACAAGAACAGCACCTACTTGCCGGAGCTGAGCACCTTTGAGACGGATTTCGGGGTCACCTTTGGCCACTTTATCTGCTTCGATATCCTCTTCTACACGCCGGCCCATCAGCTCATTGCGGAGCACGGAATCACGGACTTTATCTACCCGGCCATGTGGTTCTCCCAGCTGCCCTTCCTCACAGGTAAGACAGACAGACACTCGGAGCTATCAACCTGCTACGGTGGGTTCGTTGACACATGGCGCTTATCTTGGCCGATCGATTACTAATTGATGGCTCTCGCCACCTCTCGAGATGGAGTGCCCTGAACCGATTATGCACAGGGAAAAATACTTGGGTCTCAAGTGGCTGTAATCAGATACTGACAGCAGGAAAGAAATAACTAATCTTCCTTTTCTCCCCCACCAGCTGTTCAAGTCCAAGAAGGCTGGGCTTACTCCAATGATGTAAACCTACTGGCAGCCGGAGCCAGTCGTCCTTCGGTAGGCAACAGTGGCTCTGGCATCTACCACGGACGCAGCGGTGTCCTCACGAGTGTGATGAATCAGGGCACGGGAGAGCGAGCTATCTACGTCGCCCAGGTGCCCAAGTACACCACGAGGAGGTCCGTCCAGAAGCGAGCCAAGAGGGAAGCTACGACACCTCGTCAAGTGGCCACCAGTTCGAGTTACTTCATGAAGCGCGATTACCTGGAGAACTACGTGACAGAGCTACTTGAGTTCGACGAGGCAGCCACTGGAAATGTCAGCAGGACTCTTTGCCAGGGCAACTTCTGCTGTCACTTCGACATAGCCTGGAGATCCTTGGTGGTAGAGAGCGGTGGCTACTACACCTATCGGCTAGCTACCTATGACGGCTGGCGCAACGAGCAGCGGGTAGACGCCAATTACATCCGGAACTGTGCGTTGTTCGCCTGCTCTGGTCCCACCATCGAGGATTGCGGTCAGTTGCTGGCCACCGAAGGAGCAGAACAACAGCCCCGCGTTGCCTTTACCCGGTTGGCGATCGAGGTCACCTACCCGGAATCGAGGGAGTTCCTGCTTACCCCGAACACCCTGCAGAACAATCTGCTTCCCCTGGAGCCCAGTCAGTTCGAGTGGTCGCAGAATGACTCTGAAAACAGGTGGGTTACCAGGAGACCGGTGTCCACGATCCCTTTTCATTTGAAATCTTATTTCCTTATACAGTTTCCAGCATGAAGTTCGCTTTGCCTTGCGGGAATCTCTGGAGTTGACCAACTTACTGACCTTTGCCATTTATGGGAACTACTATGACAACGAGTGCACCTTTGGTGTGGGCGATGAGGAGAAGCAACTGTCCTGCGGCTACAGGAGTGGTTCCAGTCAGAGAGCGATCCCTGGGGGTTGGCTGACTATCCCCTTGGCTTTCCTGCTACTTGTTTGGATCAGAATGTGAAAAAATACTCGATATTCATAGTATTCCTTAAAACAAAGTATCTAAATTCAATCTTATTTCCACTGATTGAATTTATATTTTATTTTCACGGTGTTGGGATCAAATATATGTCTTCGCTGATGTTCTCTTGTCCATATTATTGTAGGAATCCCTATATTTTACCACACCTATTGCTCGATATAACCAGTATTTTTAAACAATAAAACGATCAAGCTAATTCTACCAGCCGAACTTTTAGTTTAACGGAGCTCCTCCGAAAGTTTATTTGCGAACTCTCAGCAAAAGGACCTTTAAAAGAGCTGATAATTAACACAACATGAAAATTGAAACTCAACTTTGGTTTACAGGACTAGGCTGACATCAGTTCCAAGCCTGCGAGCTCCTTGGCCAGAAATATTCCCACAAAGAATAGGGCGTAGCTCTTGACGAGCATCCTATGGAGAATGGAACATGATTCAGATTATATAGTGCTGATACCGCCTTTTAGAGGTTTACTCTCTCATGAACGTTATGCACCTTGCTATTTAAGAGTTATTGAAACTCACCATTGGAACTCATTCTTATAGATATTGCGAAAGATTTTGAAGGGAGATGATGTCTTCGCCATTATGATTCGATTTGTGGAACACAATTTTCAAAAATCCGTATTTGAATAAATTTAGCAAGAGAGCTACTTGAAATGTTGAATGAAACAAAAGACTCAGACAACTTGTTTTTTTTAATTCGAGTACATGGTTTACTGACAATTTTGTATCCAATTTTAAATTATTAAATTTCATTAAACTGCCAAAAAACTGTTACCCTTCTGCGTAAAGTTAATATTTCCACGATTCCCAACAAAGCCATTAATAACGTAAAGCAATACCACACTCAGAATCTGGTAATTCCCAAAGTTCCGTTTAGTTTTTGCAAATGTTTCAAATGCAAAAACTATGCCATTAAGTCCTTCAATCGATGGCCACAACAACTGGAAACTGGGAAACCTTGTAACTCGTTTGGGTTCAACTTTTAACAGCCACCATGCCATGCCACCTTTTGTGGCAGCCATTTAGGTAATTAGCGAATTACGCACACACCCAAACAGGAGCACACGTTTTCCCAACTTTTTCCTGTTGTATTTTGTTTACCCTCCACATAAATTTTTTTTGTGGGAAGGTAAACAAAGTTTTAGCTGGCTTGAAGGTAAATCCAACTTTTTGTTTTGTTCTACCCCAGAAAAAGAATAAATTTCCGTATTTTTTTTTTTGTTTGTTTGGAATTTTTCGTTTATCAAATTTTCATGTTTTTCCGGGCACAGCCCCACGGCTGCGTGAGTGGATGTATGTGTGTGTGTGGAAACTGGTTGTTGTCGTAGTTACGAGCAATTTTTATCCGGCATTTATCCATCACTTAGCTACGAGGACGCCAGGGCGTCTGGGCCAAAAACTAAGCTCCACTCGCAGCTAAGCGCCGACAAATACACCCGGACCCACGCATATATCCCCGGCTATATATCTTGGGGCACTTGATACGCTTATTACGTCGCAGCTAACGTCTTTTTATGACACTCTCCCCTCCGCCAATTTGATGGTTCCCAGCCAGCCAACCCGGCAAGACTGGCTAGCTGGCGACTTTATTAGATTAAACATGTTGTGCACGTCGCCTCGCCCGAAGCCTCAGACGTCGAATGGGCCACCAACTTCCAACTGTGATGCTGGTTGGAAGTGACTAGTGACTTGGTGGTCACTGTGACACATAGTCACTGGACGGAAAAGTCAATGATTTTTGCTAGGAAACAACTTGTTATTTAGCCAAGGATTACCTGAGATAATACATGAAAAGAAAATACATTTCTTGACTTAACTTAATTAAAACGAATTCTGCAATTTTATATTTCTAAGATCATAATGTCCATAATGAATTCATCAATCGCAGCCATGTTTGCTTGTGGTTTTAATATCAATAAATTCATCATAAGTATGTGTGTTTATTTATCTTTAATGAAAGTAAACCCTAAACAATATTAATGATGTAAATACAAGAATTTGACTTACTTCTATAAATTTTAAATTTTCTTGAAACTTCGAAGAATTTTCTAAGAACTCTTCTAACTCATATTTATAAAAAAACATTTTCCATGATAAATACATATCAGCCATGATTTAATTACAATAAAGACATTTTCCTTAAAAATGGTAAACAACATTAATGAAGTAGATATAAAATTTTTACTAACTTCTAAATATTTTACAATTTAAAAAGGCATCTAAGACTAAAAACAAAATATAGAGATCCACCACAGATCTGGTCACGCAAAACGCGACTTGGCTCATCGCTCATGGGAAAACCCATGCACATGTCCACATGCTACACCCAAAGCTGCCTCTCGCCGTCCTTTTCTCTGGTGTATGTCGCCGTCCCTATCTACCGCAACCCCTCCAGTTTATTGCCCAAACTATTAGCTGAGCATCAGCTTTAGCCCGTTGGCCATGTTCCTGCCAGATAAGTCGAATATCCTTCATCATGTGCTCCAGCTTCTACTGCTAGCTGCGAGCTCCGGTTTTCGTCCTTCCTTTCCTCTTTAAGAGGAGCTTTCGATCCCGCTTCTCCTTGCCCTCGCCTTTCCTGACGATTTTCCACCCCTTTCCGCTTTCCACTTTCCCTTAGTCAACTGCTATTGACAGGCCAAGTAAAGCGTTTCGGAGTCGTCTGCAGTAGTTTGTCTGTGCTCTTTGGTCCGCCGGCTGCCTTCAATTGGCAAGACCCAAACAATGTTGCTAATAACTTGACTCCACCCCTTGTCTGTTCTGTGGGCGCGGTGGTCGCATTGGGGGCGGTACAGGGGGGCAACATGATAATAAATAAAACGCCTCTGGCTAGAAATTAAAATAAATTGACTGCCTGGGACAAAAGACCGCAACGTCAACTGTTGGCTGCCAAACATAAATTAGACCACCAACGAAATTATTTCTTTTTCTTTTTCTCATTTTTAGTATATTTTTGTACCCTTTATGGAGAGAGTACCTTAACTCGGTTAGCAATATTATATTTGTATTTGTTTCTAAGAGGATACAAATTCTACGAGGAAACACAATGAATTTCAAAAAGATATTTAAGAATTTTAAATAGTTTAGATTACATTTAAATCTCCATTTATAAGGGTTTATTATTTGAATACAAAACAATATAATTTTATATAACCCTAAACATTATGTAACTATTTAAATGTATTCAATTTATGAAAGAAAAAAATTATTTATGAGTCAACACAGTGTAAAAAAAGTATTAAATTATTAAACATTTTGCCTTTTAATAACTGCATTCTTCTACAAATCTAACTAAATTTGGTAAAATGTATTATACAACATTTACTATTTAAAGGGTATCCCAATATTCGTTGCTTTAAATTTCCTTTTAAAATTCCTGTTTTTATTTTCGGTTTCATTTCTGTTTTGGCTTAAAAGCGCCCTGCAGAAATCAGAAAGTCATGTGCCAGGGTCGCTGTTTTCAGTGGCAGTTGTTGCCGTGTTCATGTTTTATGTCCTGCCTCCCGCGTCCTGTGTGTCCTGTGCGCCTCGTGTCCTATGTCTTGTGTCCGGGTCTGTTACGTCGACGTCAACGTCAGCAACTTGAACGCAAGTGGACCGCAGGGCATGCTGTTCCTGTTGCTCATCTGTGGCTATGTCCTTGTCCTGTTCCTGTCCCCTGCCCCCTGCCCCCTGCCCCCACCCAAGTTTCTTTCCCCTGACTCCTGTGGCTTGTTCAAATTTTACGCCCACACAGTTATTATTAACGGAGGCGGGGACTCCCCTCTGCGGTTGCTGTTGTTGTCAGAAACATTTGAAATGTCAAAACTTTTAGCTCCCCCCTCGCTGGCGTGCGTTTGACTGTCTGTCTGTTTTCTAAGGTGAGCTGGCAATAACATCAGTTGAAAAAGAAACGACGTTAACGCTTAAATTTTTAAATTCACTTAAAAAATTAAAAATCATTTGTGTGCCCCACGCGACGGGTCGCATAAGAATTTTACATTTTCTTTTTTTTTAATATTTAAAGGCTTCCATTTGTCATGGTGCCCTGGGCATTGTTTGTGCGGCTTTTACCGTGACTCCGTCTCGGGTAAAAGTTGAACAGAATTAAATTGAGTATTCCCGGGGATGCTCGGCGGCGTCTTGTTCACCTTTTGGCAGGTGATTTTTCTCTGGAATTGTGTGCCGGACTTCTAGGAATTGGCAAACGGTAATTTAAGCCTCAAGTTAATACGGTTTGTTGGCCTTGGACAATGGCCGCAGGATAATTTTTTCTGTTGCTTCTGTTTCCTTTTCTCGTTCTGTTTTATTTAATGAAAACGAAAAAAACAATGGTTGACTTGGGTGAATTACAGATGAGCTTAGAGCCGACACAGGTCAGTTTATGTAACCTTAAGGACATTTTCCTGAAGCCGGTGATGCCTTAAAAATGGCTTAATTTGTATTCGTAACTGGTATTATTACTATAATTTTTTTATTTCGCTAAAGTATATACCGGAATGCTATTAATTATTATTTTTCCAAGACTAAGAAAGGGTAAAATATTTTATGTAAATACCGAAAAGGTCATGATTTCTCTTGCATAACTTTCCTTAAAATCCATAAGTCAAATCACGGCAGTCCCGAATTTTCGTGAAAAGAAAAATAATTTGAATAAGCAAAGCTATGGCATGTTCTTTATCTGTGGATCTAGTGCTCAATGCCCACGACTGGCCGCTTCATTAGGACCTAATGACGCTTCAACTCGTTGCCAATCCTCTCCGGTGGCATTCCGACTCTGATTCCAAACCCGAATTCCGGCAGACCGTCATTAAGCGCCGGAGCACGGCATATGAAAAATGAAAGTCAAATAAGGGCAGGTGGAAACAAACACACACGTCGTCCCCGCACACCCACAGAAACAAAGCCCCGCCAGGAGTGGGAGCATCCCCCATCGCCTGGGAGTTGCTGCTGTCCTGGCCTGGCCAAAACATTGATTTCCCAAGACTTTTCAGGCACACAAAATTAATTACCTAACCTAAAAACGCAGCCCCACAACATGGAGAGGAAAATGAAAAAAAAGAGGAAAGCAAAGAAAAATGAAGGGCTGGGCACGATGGAGGGAAAATTATGTAAGCCAAGAGGCGGCTCCTGCTACTCGATGCTGATAGATTTTCCCTCTCGATTTTCCGGCTCGCTTTGATTTGGCTCGACTCGGCTCTTGGCTCCTGGCTTGGCGTTTTTCTGCTGACTCATTTGGGCATGACAACGGCCCAAAATGAATGATATCGAAAATCGAAATCAATAAATGAAATTGGTCAAATCAATTTGGCAACAATTGCAATTTTGTGTATGGGCTGAGGCACACAGCAAGAAAGGAAACTGGAGCACAAAAATTTGATTAAAGTTTTTCGTTTTTCCCTGTTTGTTGGCCATAAAAAAAAGTGATTGGAATGGAAAATGAGCTTGGCCTGTGGAAAAAGGCCAAGAAAATTGTTGCTGGAATTAAGGCAGAAGGCAAAAACTATTCAGAGTGCAGCTCCCTGCCGGGGTTGGGTGAAAATGGGAAAGTTTTTATATCACTGACCTAGCTGAGATTTATTTTAATTTTTTAAAAAGTCTCTTATTTCTTATTCATCTCAATCGAAATAATATAAAAATGTTAATTAATACATAAATAAAATAATTTCTTAAGGAATCAAATTTACTAACTGTCTCATTCCCTTTACGAAAATGTATAATTATTATATATTATATATTTCCTTCTGCAGGGTATTAATATATTAGTCAGAAGTTCGTAATGTTGTGAAGGAGTCATTTCCGATCCTATAAACCATATATATTCTTGATCAGCATCAACAGCCGAACCGATCTAGCCATGTCTGATACAAAATAAATTTTCGAAAAATTTTCAAAATTTCAATATTTTATAAGGGGTTACATCGTTAAAATTTTCAAAAATTGGCAAATTTTTTAATTAACAAAAATTTGAAATTAAGTATGTAGATTTATTAACCTAATGAAAACTAACATAGGAAAGCTATCCGAATTAAAATTAATGCCTTTTTGGCTGAATTATTAGTTCCTAAAACCTTGATTTATCGAAAAAATATTTTAAATAGTTATTTAAAGAATGGGAATATTGTGATCGACTTCCAATTCCATCCTGTAATTCAATTGCTGCATTCTACCTAAAATTACTTACTATCTTTTAAAAAATTTTAAATTTTATTTTAAGTATTTTTATAATTTTTAAATATTATTTTCTCACCCTCACTTAATTTTACTAACTGATATATTAAATTTATTTATAGTATTCCGGTAATTTAAAATATATTTTTATATTTTTTAACTTGTTATAAAAGTGATTTACATAAACAAACTATTAATATTAATTATATTCCAATTATTTTATTTTTATAAAAAAAAGTGTACATTTTACAAGTGTACCTTTTATTTATAATAATCACTAACCACGTATTAAATATGTAAACGATCGGAGAAGTTTTACGATCAATACAAGGCTTTAAATTCGTTTTTAATTTACTCTCAGTTGGATGCCCATAAAAGTAGGCAATACTTTAGAAACTTCAATGTTTCTGTGAACGAAGTCCAGGTATCTTTATATATCTTTATATTTAGTTATTCTTTTGCTCTATTCTTATATATTTTTCAAAGATATTGTTTCAGTGCATCACTTACCTCCATTGCCGGATATCAGAGCGATGACAACGACGAGCATGCTGAACATTATCAGTGCTCTTTGGCAGCCGCCGCAATCGAAGTGAGCGCCGATGCTGCCGCTGGGTCCGCCGGTGTTGCTCCTGCTCCTGCTGCTCCTAGGGGCGAGTATATTGCCTCCAATTCCGGCTGTGGAGCTGGGGCAGCTGCCTGGCCAGAGCCGCGTGCAGTGTGCGCTGATTTCTGGTGGGTCCGAGGGCGCCAGCTCTCGTTGTTGTCGGTGCCACCTAACTTTGCATGTGGCTCGTTGCTTTAAATTCGTTCGTTGCTTTCGCTGCTGCTGCTGCTGCTGGCGCATTTCCATTTGAAAAGTTGCCATAATATTTCACTGGCGAGCGAGTGGGCGGTGCGGCTCCCCCTGCTCCTGTGCTCCTTGCGGGTTCTCCTCGGGAAACCTATTTGAAAATGTGTTTGCGGAATAGCTGGGGGGCGTGGCTGGTGGTGGCCTGATTAGCGCCTGCCATCATCATCGTCATCCTGCCGCGATGCGTGAAATTGCCGCACAAGAAAAACGAGGCCAAAAGGGCGAATATTCTGGTAGGTGTCCCTTTTTTGCAAAGTGAGACTGTAGTTGGCCGCCTAACTACTTTGCATTGGTTCCGCTCGATGGATGCTGACAAATCGCCGCCATTTTCCCAGCAATTTATATTCTATTTAATTTCGACTCAGAACACAATTCCGGCTGGCTATCACTTCATCTTCATTAGCCGTTGTCCGCCATCCGGGATTGCAGGATGGCTGCCAGGATTCAGCCTGCTGACTGCTGCTGCCTGCGGAGGAAAACAGTTTCGGGGCGTTAAAAATGTTTGGAATTTCATTAAAAATTCAAACGTCAAAGTCAAAATAAATGGAAATTTGTGCGTTTGTGTTTGTGTTTGTACGCCTCGGTCGCCGGCACGTGTTGTTGTCCTTCCTACCCCCAAAAAAAAAAAAACGAAGAGAACCCCCTGCCACGTCTTCCTCTCCTCCACCTGAAACAAGGACGTTTATTCTCTTCCTAAATATATTATATTATCTGGATGCGCGTGGCTTGTCTGTCTTGCCGGATTGGCTCTGTTTGCTTTATGAATGTGTTTCCAGTTACTGGCGACAACAGTTTTTCCCCTCGCTCTTTATTTTTTGGGTTCTGCGAAAAAATTCGGGCTACGCTGGCAATATCGTAATGTGATTTTTATTAAAGGCAACAAATAATAAATTAAATGCGCCCGAGGCAGAGTTGTGGAATTTCTAATTTTCGCAAAGCGTTAGGGGACTGACTGTCCAGCTAGGAATTTGTTCTTTTTTGAAATTCTTCAGATGATTCAGACAAGGAAGAATTTATAAAGATATTTATCAAATTTAAGGGGAGTGCATTTGTTTAATTAGCTTTTCAAAATATTCTGGAGCTCTTAAGTAGGAAATCTTTAGAGATTGGGAGGTTCTTAGTATGGTTTTAGTTTATATATTAGCAGAACTGTGTGAACTTGACTCAAAATAAAATAAAATTTAACATTAAATATTCAAATAAACCTGATATATTATACTGAGACAACATTTGCACGATTTCACACCTAATTTATTGCCAAAAGTTGCTAAAAATTCTATAGAAATAGCATAATGTCCTGTAAACTTTGTAAACCCAAACAAAACTGCTCTCATTTACTACAAATAAATGTGGAAAAAATATTTTAAAAAGTTGTAAATTATATTAAAAGTTTTGGTGGACATTAATCTAAGCTTGGCTTAAAACTTTTCACATAAATCCTAGCGATTCTCACGATCGGCAAAGCGCAGGTCCTCTGCTCATCGCTAACTCGCCACTCGATTCGGCATTCAGTTGGACACGACCCTGGAGAGCACTTTCATTCCATTTTCCGACAAAAACTTTCCGCTAATGTCTCCCAGCGCTGATCGTATTATGCCTATTTACAACTTTCATTATTCATTTTTGCAACTAACGACAACGAGAGACGAGAGATACAATGTCCCTGACAGCATCCAAAATAATGGGGCACAAAGCGTTAAACAAAAGGACAGAAACGGGACAAAATAAAGAATTGGAATGGAGAGTGAAACAAAAACCCAGGCAGGACTCGTCGTCGCAGTATAACTTACAGCAAAAGTTTCATTTAAAACTGTCGAGCTGCGAGTCCTGCGAGTCCCCAACTGAAACTTTTCAACCTACCACCACCCATGGCACTTTAAAAGTTGCGAAAAAATACCATCCGTCCATCAGGGGCGCGGAGATCGCAGGTCCGCAGGGGTGGAAAAGTCATCAAGTGCAATGTCAGAGCTTGACAAAATATGCAGCACAGCCTCCGCTTCAACCTCCGCCACCGCCCCGAGTCCAGCGTGGCGTCAATGCGTGGCAAATCCAAGGGAAATGTGCCACAAAACTTTGGCCGGTCAACAATGGATGTGGCGGGAAGGACGAGAACGGGAACGAGAACGAGAACTGTCGAAAAGTGGCATAGGAAAAGCTTCTCCTGGCTTCAAGGTGATGCCTGCCGTAATTTTTCCCTTTTTCTCAAGCATTTTTTTCTTTTTTTGTAGCTGCTGCTGCTGCCGGTGGTTAGTTTTAATTAGTGCCAAGGTCCGTCGAGGGTTAAGCACGTCACGCTGATGGCCGGGCATTAAGTTGTAAGTGCCAGGGCGTGACCGGCTAACCCAACACCCACAAACCCCTCCCTTAACTAACACACAACAAAAAAATAATAAACAATATACTCCCATTTAATCTGATTTAAAAATTTGTATATTATATAAATTATATAAAAAGATTAACAAACTGTCCTGCTACACTTGATCCCTGCCAATGAATCTATTTAATAGTTGACTTTCGATTTCGAATTATAACAACATTTTAAAGGAGTATATCTTCAGGAATAATACAATTTAAAGGAGCTTCAAAATAAAACATAAAGCTCAAAAAGTTAGAATTATAT
Organism: Drosophila bunnanda; assembly: GCA_035046265.1. Taxonomy (NCBI): domain Eukaryota; kingdom Metazoa; phylum Arthropoda; class Insecta; order Diptera; family Drosophilidae; genus Drosophila; species Drosophila bunnanda. Next base: position 2,496,884 of record JAWNOB010000130.1, read on the forward strand.
TTTTTAAATCGTATTAATTATAATTATTCCTGAATCTTAATAATCTGAATTTTTAATTTTCAATTCCAGCATTTGAAAAAGAAAAACCTTAATACTATCAAAATGCAATCAAGCTTTTTTTTTCAGTATACCTGAAGCCAAGTCCAAGTGCCATGCATAATTAAAGCTCGACGTCTCATTATAATTTCCATTAAAAAGTGAGTAGCCGCCTCCCAAACAACAGCCCCAGGGTCCGAAGGATGAGTTTATCCCCTTGGCAAGGACTATTGAAGCATCGATTCGTCCTTTGATGGGCCATCGATGCGTCGACATTTAAAGCGACAGCTGTCACGTCAAACAAAAGTGGAACACGATGGGGACAGAAGCCTCGCCGATTAATAAAATATGCATGACCAGAGTAATTATGTTTGATTAACACCCATACGTATATATATATACATATGGATTTGCGTTTTAATTATGTCTTGCAATTGCAGTGCACCTCTATTATTATTTTTGCGCTTAACAATTTTCTTCTTTTGTTTGCTTTTGATTTCCTGCTATTTGTTAAATATTTGCATAATATTTCATTCATTCAAAGTTGTGTTCATATTTTTTAAAATTGAAATTAAATAAATATGGTAAAGTAAGCACAATGAAATGCTTTGTGTTGCATTTGCATTAAAAATTTAAATATTGTGTTGAAGGTAAAGTACAACAAAAAATTAATATAATTTGCAAGCTGATTAAACTGCAACCGAGGGCAGAGAGCAATTTGGGGTCAAAAAGGCCTCAAAATATATTAAGCGGTAAAATGTAATTGAGAGAAAGCTATTTGAATAATAATGCAAACTAGCAAGTGAACAAAAAATGCTATACACACATTTTAAATATCCTTCATGGTCTGATTGCTTATGATTCCAAATCATTATATAGATTTTGTGTGCAATATTTATCATACAAATTTAATACAAGATTCTGGGAAAAAAGAAAGAGAATAAAGCCCTTTTTTCAGCTTTGTCAGACTGTCGCTAAAAATATTCATGCAAATATATTTGAGTTTATTTACTCTTTGGCTTTGAGTTTATAAAGTTTAATATATAAATTGAAAGGGGCTTTTGTTTGTGCCCTACTTTATTTCATTTTTTGCAACTTTCCGCAATTGGGTTGCTCACACAAACATTTTATATGTGAGAACCTCGCATGTTAAAGTAAGCTTATGAATTTTTTGGGGGGACTTAAGCTGATTTGGGGCAGACAATGTATGGGGAAAGTCAAGGCAACGAAAAAGGTTAAGTACAATAAAAATAATTTATGTATTTGGGCAACTTTCTGGAGCAGAAAGTTCAATTTTCCAGCCGTAAGACATGGCCTTGGTGAAGCAAGAGGTAAATGAAATCTTCTCTTTTTTGATATTTATGGGAAGAAAATCTTTTTGCATAAAGAAGCACCCATTTAACTTGTCAGAATAGCTGTTTTATTTTTTATGCTGCAAATAAAGGTGACGGCAAACCGGGCAATAGGTGTCCAAGCATATTTTCTAAAGCAATCTAAATAATGGAACTGAATGGTGAAATGAAAAAGGTAACCGTATTCCAAGAAATGTGTTTTTCTTGGATTTATATAACTTGTGATACATCCTTGTGATGGATTCTATTATCGGTTAGTCAGTGCATATGCCTTATCTAGTATGAATAGAATTTAATAAAAGAGCATTTGTTTTAAATATTAACTGCCAAAACATACAATACAAATATTTTAAGGGGAAACAGGGTATTATAAATATGCCAAGATTAATTAAATTAAAATAAAAACTAACTAGTTTTCATGGTTTTAAAACCATAGTAGTCCGCATTAAGGTTCTACCGAAAAACTCAATCTAAATGAGAATGCTAACCAGAAATCACCTCAAACTAATTAAGCTAGTTCAATTTATCACAAGATCTTGTATCTTTCCTTAATTAATTAATGATTTCTCCTTTACCTTTAAGCCTAATTATTATTCAAAGCCACCTTGAAAGTATATATTTATCGTCTGCTGTCCATCATTGGCTCTGTTTAGCAGGTCCTGGCACTTTCATTAGCATAATCCAAGAATAAACGTATCTCAATCCTTTCACTACACGCCTGTCAATAAGTTGATTGGACCGACTCCGAAGCCGACCTCCACCTGTGTGTTTAGGCACGTGTGTTCATTCCCAGAGCAATTCCTGGAATTTTCATAATTAAATTGAGTTGACAATCGGAGGCCCATCCTTTCCAGAAAGCCACCACTTTCGCTGACCAACCGCTGACCACAGCACAGTGGAACAACAACGATAAGAAAACAATAAACAAATACAACGGGGCCACCCGTTGCTTCCTCGCACCACCCACTCAAACCACCGCCCAAAACCACTCAATTTCCCCCCGCCGAACAATGACACAATTGTGTGGATTTTTCCTGCCCTTTTTTCCTGGACGCTATTTGGGTTTGGGCATTACACGATTATCGGCGTTAACTAGACAATAAAATAAGAAATTATCGGATAATTAGCTCATAAAATTAATCGGGCTTACCTTTACGCGTTGTCCTTTTTTGTCGTTTTGTGGTTTTCTTTATTTGATTGATTGAATTTTAACTGAATTAAAGTTTAATTACAAGTTTTAAGGTTCCAATTTTCTATTTCTCCTTTTTTTATTATTCACTTAATTTTTGTTTTTTAGCTGCCAGAAAAAAAGGGACTTTAATATTAAGCTTATCTCCCACGAAAAAGTCTATAGAAATAATTTGATTTTGACCTTTTTTTAACGTATATCAAGGATATCTCAGCCGTGTGATTTTCGTATTTAAACCATTTCTCGCCTCTCCCCTTTTTTATGCAAATATTTCTGGTTAAGCAAAATGCGACCCTAATTTATGGCCCCAAAGGGAGACACGAAGAGCAACGCAGGAAAAAAAAACTTCAAAAGGGAAAAATGGCAACATTTTCCGCGAAATTTAAAAGGAAAACACAAATATTTCCATAATTATTTCTTAAATTCTTGGCCCCTGAAAAAAGTTATATTCCAGGGCGACCTACGCGAACTAAAGGAAATTTGAAGAAAACAAAAGTTGAATAATAATAAAATTTTTCTGCACTGAAAGAAGTCATTTGA